>JANCRC010000020.1:7500000-10000000 GCA_024362995.1 Heteromeles arbutifolia
ATCGCGTTCAGTGGACTCATTCTCTATTGAGCACCTACGTACTTGTCTTGGTGTCAGTCGCACCATTGACTCGAGACCAGTCACTCTCCCTTAGAGAAGACATAGGACGTACTGATCTTAACGGACTGTCAATGCCCAATTGGCAATCCTATGATCAGGAACATTTAGGATATGTATTCGAAAGAGAATGGTCTCATGAATTTAACTTCTTTAGATCACATTCTCCCTATTACATATTCCTTGGACTTATCGTTTAAGCATATAACATTTATATGAGACGGCTTAAAACAATAATCTTTGCCCTTTATATTAAACTAGATTAGTTTAACATGTGAAATGTCTGTAAAGTATCATCATATGATTGGTTTTAGGGCACATTTCCAACAGTCCGTACACGAGAGAAGAGAGAGAGAGTGAGTCCGAGAGAGAGAGTCAACGGGATTGGATGAAGGTGTGTGTGTGTGTGGTCCTAGTTTGGTCACCAACCAAACAAAAGAAAATCTAAGTCCTAATTGGGTCCAAACAATTAGGACTCAACATAATTGATCCACTTCCATAATTTTAACCACACAATTAAACGTCCAAGGGTATTATCGTCCTTTCACACCATCGATAAAAAAAAAAATATTTCGGGACGGGCTATCACAATCTACCCACCTTATAAAATTTCGTCCTCGAAATTTCATACAACAATACATTCCTCTAATAATCATAAAATAATCTTGGATATGTTTCTCTCATCCGATTCTCTGTCTCCCACGTAGCTGTTTCCACTGAATGGTTCTTCCACTAAACCTTCACCAAATGCATTATCTTATTTCTCAGAACCTTATCTTTCCAATCCAAGATGGTCACTGGCTCCTCGTCATAAGTCAAATTCAGATTAATTTCCAAAGGTTGAGGAGATATCACATGTGAAGGATCTGATACCATAATGTCGAAGCATCGAAACATAAAACATATCGTGCACTTTCGACAACTCTGGAGGCAACTCAAGCCTGTAAGCAACCTCACCAATTCGCTCGATGATCACATAAGGTCCGATATATCTAGGACTCAACTTAATTCTCTTTCTAAATCGAATCACACCTATCCGCGGTGATAATTTCAGACATTCAATCACCTACATAATACACTCTATCAATGGCATGTCTGTCTGCTAAGCTCTTTTGTCGATCCTGGGCCGCTTCTAAGTTAGACTTAATCACTTAAACATTCCGAGTAGTCTCATCCGCAATCTCTGGGCCCACTAGCACTCTTTCGCTAACCTCAGCCCAACACGAGGGTGTATGACAATCTTTCCCATAAAGTGCCTCAAATAACGCCATACCAGTACTCGAATGAAAGTGGTTGTTGTAGGCAAATTCCATTAAATCCAACCACTTAATCCAAGCATCACCAAACTACAATACTGAAGATCTCAGCATATACTCCAAAGTCCGAATGGTCATCTCTGACTGTCCGTCTGTTTGAGAATGACATGCTGTACTGTAAAGAAATCTTATATCCAAAGCCTTCTAACACGCTATCCAAAACTTAGAAGTAAATCTGGGATCACAATCCGATACAATACTTACTTGAACTTCAGTGGTACTTAACAATCCTCGAGATAAACAATCCAGCTAATCGGCTTAAAGAATACTTCTCCCTCACTGGAACAAAATGAGTTGACTTAGTAAGCTGATCAATTATCACCTAAATGTCATCATAACCATTTCGTGTACGAGGAAGCTTGTACACAAAATCCATACTAATATTTCCTTATTTCCACTGTGGAACGGAAAGTGGTTGCATCAATTCAAAAGACTTCTTTGTCTCCGCTTCAATCTGCTGACCAATGATACACATACTTACATACTCAGCAATTTCTCTTTCCATACTCGGCCAATAGAAAAATTGTCAAATGGTATGATATATCTTAATACCTTTAGGATGCATTGCATAAGCTGAACAGTGCGCTTCGTCCAAGATTGCTTTCTTTAATTCCATATCATTATGCACAGACATCCTGTTCTTTAGTATAAACATGCCGTCTGATTCTTTAACTCCGAGGTCTTTCTTTTTCCTGTTATTCCTTGCCTCAATTAATTCATGGGTTTCTTTATCAATCCTCTGGGCATCGAGTATTCGATCAACTAAATTTTTGGCTTGACCTGGAAATTAGCCAATAAAGCTTCTTTTCGTTCCTTCACCTTAAGCTTCACTTCAGTAAATCTCAAATCTGCAAGAAAAGAAACATGACAAGTATACCAAGCATAAATTCTCACTGGAGTTTTCCTAATTAGTGCATCAGTCACAAATTTTGCACGATCACCCTGGTCGTGCAATCATAATCACTAAGCAACTCAATCCACCTTCGTTGCCTAAGATTAAGACCTTCCGAGTAAACAGATATTGGAGACTCTTATGATTAGTAAAAATCTTGCATTTCTCACCATAAAGATAATGTCTCCAAATCTTCAAAGCCAAGATGATAGTTGCTAATTCCAAATCATAATTAGGGTAATTCATCTCAAGAAGTTCAATTGTCGTGAAGAATAAGCAATTACCCTACCATGTTGCCTCAACACGCATCCCAAACCATTCAAAGAAGTATCACTTTAGACCTCATAACTTCCGCTATCATCTGGAAATGCTAAAATAGGTGCATGAGTGAGATAATACTTCAGTTGCTGAAAACTTTGCTCACAATTTTCATCCCACTCAAAACTTAACCTCTTTTCTCGTCAATCTCGTAATAGCAAAGTAATGACTAAAAATCCTTAACAAACCGTCCATAATATCGTGCTAAGCTAAGAAAACTCTGAACCTTAGTCATGGTTCGTAGTTGTTCCAAATTCTCAACCGTTACTACCTTTTTAAGAATCCACTTGAATACTTTAAGCAGATATAACATACCCCGTAAATGCCACTTGATTCCTTCAACATTGGCATTTATTAAACTTAGCATACTACTGATGCTCCCTCAAACTTTGCAATACCAATTAAGATGTCTAGTATGCTCTGCTCTAAACTTAAGGTATACCATAATATCATCAATAAAACCAATAACAACCTGTCTAGATATCACCGGAATACTTCATTCATCAAACTCATAAAAGCAGGTACATTTGTCAATCCGAATGGCCTCACCAAAAACTCGCAATGACTATAACGTGTACTAAAAACTGTCTTAGGGACATCATCCCTCTTAATTTCAATTGGTAATAACCAGACTTCAATTCAATCTTTGAAAATACATAGGCACCTCTAAACTGATCAACCCGATCATCAACGCGTGACAATGGATAACGGTTCTCAATCGTTACCCGATTCAATTGCCTATAATCAATGCATAGCCTTAAGGTCCCGTCTTTCTTCCTTACAAACAAAACTGGGGCTCCCCAAGGTGACGTACTAGGTTGAATGGAACCTTTATCAACCAATTCTTGCAATTGAATTTTTCAATTCCCTTAACTCAGTCTGAACCAATCTGTAATATAAGATCTGTGCCTGGAGACAAATTCATAATGAACTCCACATCTCTTTCTGGCGGCAATCTAGGTAAATCATCTGGGAATACACCAGGAAAATGTCTAACCACTTTTCCATCTTCCACACTACTAGGAGTAACATCATTTAACACCATATGAGCTAAATATCCTTGGCAGCCCTTCGATAACCATTTCTTTGCTCTCACAGTAGAAATAACGGCATGCCTCACTCCATTTTGCTCACCCATAAAAGTGACCTATGGTAATCCAGGGCGATGGAAAGTAACTAATTTCTCGTAGCAATTTATATTGGCACGATTATAATGCAACCAATCCGTGCCTAAAATCACATCAAAATCCACAATCTCTAACGGGATAAGATTCACTGGCATAACTACATCTTTCATCGTCACTGGACACCCTGAACAACACCATATCAAACGTAAAATAACCTTCCTGTTTACTTGCTTAACGGATCCAACAAATAAGTTATTGATATTACGGTCTGCAGCCCGCAATAACGATAACTCACTGTTGTCTCGATAAGTAAGCAACAATTCCCAAGGGCGCAATATTACAATCTTGTTTTTTATAGGGAAATACATATACACGCCTCGATCGTGTTCATTCATTACTCTCTTGACAACATCATCAATAACAAGAAATATATCAGCCGGAGTCAGCTAACATGACCTGTACGGCTGAATCTATAACCATCCATCCAGCCGGAGTCACCTCATGTGACCTGTACGGCTCTAACCCTGCACACCACGGCCCATCTGACCATAACTACTATATCCAGGTACCTGCTGGATCGGCGCTGGTGGTGGCAAAGAAGACTGTTGGGCATCTACAGATTCTGGGAGTAATTTACAACTCTATGTCCTATTTGTCAACATATAAAGCATCCTCTGCTTTCTGGCCTACACTCTCCAAAGTGTCTACTATTGTACCTACGACATAAAGGTACATTTCCTCTACTAGTATCTCCCTGTCTCTGGAATCTGGAACCTCCAGTAATCTACCACCTCGCCTCTAATCAGTGATATTAAAACCTCTGCTGGAAGAACTAGAACTAGCTGTACTTCTTTTGAAGCTGAATCTTTCAAGGTCCTTGAGATGACGGGTCTTTACTTTTATCATCTTTCCTCTTATTCATATTCTTTTCCTCTTCTTCATCACTATCGCTGGACATGTTCTCAGAGTCCTCAATTCTCAACAAGATCTCATAAAACTCCTGGTAAGGTGCATAATGGGTAGTGGTCGTCAAAGAACGCCACTTCTTCTTAGTTCTCAGCTTAAAACGACATAACATTCCCACTGGATTAACAACAACATCCAGATGGTAACAAGACAAGTCCGTAACTTTCTATAATACTCATTCACCGTCATCTTTCCTTGTCTCAATTTTTGTAAACTCTTGCTTCCTATCATCAATATATGCCGGAGGAATAAACCTTTTCTTAAACAATTCTTTAAACCATCCTCAATCAGCTGTTTCCTCCGGTGACATCATATAAAACTCCGATCTTCACCATGATGCATATTCAGTACTCAAAACCAGGTAGTACTCTAGACCTACCTTTCAAAAGAAAGATTCCCTTAACTTGCATAAACCAAAACGTCTTTTCCAAATGATTAAGCCATCGCTCTGCTCCCTCCGGTCTTTCATTCCATAAAGTGATTCAGTTTCAACTTATAAACACTCTCTAGAGGAGTTCTTTGAATAATAGACTGAATCACAATAGTACTAGCTTCCCCTAACTGAGCTACATCAGGGAAACTACACTCATCTGAACGATGTGGCTCTCTACGAGGCGGTATAGTTCTGACAGAAGACACTAGGAATTTCTCAAGATACACAGGACTGCAACCTAGGCTCTGATACCAACTGACACACCCCGTCCCGAAGGAGGGCATGCTGCTCGTCACATGAGAGTGACGTAACCATTTACATAGTTCCGAAGCTTTAAAGATACAATTACAAAGATATAACACCTGAAGGTGTATCCTACTTTTGTGAATTATGTCAGAACACCGTTGGATTCCTCGTGACCACCAAAACACTGCTACTTAGAACCTGGAGGGGCGCAAAACAAAGTTGAGTGGGTCAGTAAAACAAAGCTTTTCTAAAAATCATCTCGTTATCAAAGCGCTAACCCCTCGCCGTAAAACTTGTATACTTTCCCAGAAAATAGCATATAAACATATTTATATCATCATATTCAAAAATCATAACTCAAAAATCAATATTATGAAAGTATGCCATGCCAGATGTATAAATATATATATATATATATATATATATATAACAGGTGAAATAACAAATCAACCGGAGACCCTGCAGTGGTCATGTACGGCTAATCATATAACTCAATACCTATGCCTGCACACGAGTCGGAACCACAGAAGTGGTCTGTACGACCGGACTTGGTGTAATAATACGCTCTAGTGCTACACTCATCAAAACGGCCGTGCGAATAATTGCAAGTCACCTACGAGTCGGAACCACTGAAGTGGTCTGTACGACAGGACTTACACCTACTTGGATCCAAGGGAGCGTGCGGTGCGGGAGGTGAATATCAACATAAGCACTAACACCGGTGGTGCAGGTTATGAGCTCTCAACACAAATCATATCATCAACACAATATAACTCACCTGATACTTACCTGTGCGTCCACCGCACCATTTCATACATATGCATCATATACCAAATTATGTATTCCATATCAATTCTATGCATGGCATTTTAAAACATACTTTCAATTAAATTCGATTTCTGGGAAAATTAGTAAGTATATAGGTATATAATGAAAACAACTGCCCACTCACAGATATGTAGCCGGATCGTAACCTCCAAGCCTCGATTGATGGCGCTCGTCCTCAGGATAGGCCTCACCTATAAGCATAATAATCGAATAAACGTTATTTAATGCACATAACCAACAACATGTAATAACTTCTCATACGTTGCTCAAATGGGGTGTTTGAATATACCAACGTGATCTACACAACACCACGAACATCCCCATATTTTTAGAAAAATTTTCCGACGTCTCATGCGCTGCCACGCGCCGGCCAAGGCACGGACCTACGCGCCCCCACGCGCGGCCACGTGCTAGGCACACGGCGTCAGTTAACGCCGTTAGGAATATTCCGGGAATATTCTGTTAACTCCTAACTGTTACCGTTAAATCTAACTAACGGCGTTGGAATATTCCGTCAGACTTGACAGAATATTCCGTCGTCTTCAACCTTGGGACTCCGGCGAGTCTCCGGTCACCGGAAAACTGGGGATTTTTAAAACTTCAATATCTCACTCGTTTT
Source organism: Heteromeles arbutifolia (assembly GCA_024362995.1). Classification (NCBI taxonomy): domain Eukaryota; kingdom Viridiplantae; phylum Streptophyta; class Magnoliopsida; order Rosales; family Rosaceae; genus Heteromeles; species Heteromeles arbutifolia. The sequence goes on from JANCRC010000020.1 coordinate 7,506,803, forward strand.
TCATCCAAATTTCATGCCATTTATATCAAAATGAAGCTCTTAACTTGTAGAACACATTCATACTAATTTAAAGCTCTAAAAGTCACGGGATCTCACCGGAGAATTTCAAGAAAAACCGGCCAAACTTTGTCCTCACGATCCCGACGTCCAAATCCTTCAAACGAAGCACTCCGAGCTTCCTTGGGACCTCACTAAGCTTCCTATAAGCTTCAAATTTCCAAAAACACAACGTTTAACATGAGCATGAACAGTACTCAAATAGGGGATTCTTGGTTCACGAGGTTTTCAAAGGTATCCTTACCTGAAATGGTTACCAATCAACTCGTCTGTGCTCCACGAACACGATGGTGCCCTCTTTGACCACGATCTATGAAGTTTCAAAGGGTTTTGGTGCTTGTCCGTACACGAGAGAAGAGAAAGAGAGAGTCAACGGGATTGGATGAGGGTGTGTGTGTGTGGTCCTAGATTGGTCACCAACCAAACAAAAGAAAATCTAAGTCCTAATCGGGTCCAAACAATTAGGACTCAACATAATTGGTCCACTTCCATAATTTTAACCACACAATTAAACGTCCAAGGGTATTATCGTCCTTTCACACCATCGATAAAAAAAAATAATATTTCGGGATGGGCTGTCACATGTAAAAAATATGAAATGTCAAAGAAAAAAATATGTACAGATTAAAGGTTAAAAAACAAGAGATGACTATGTTTTAAGTCAATCATATTAATTATTAACTAGTATTTACATACACACTTTGTGTGTAAAAACACTTGCGTTTATGATGACGATTGATGAGTAACCAACAATAGAAAATTGGGTATATAATTGCACACAGAATTGTGAATGATTAATGTAATAATGATTTGATGTAATACCTAACATAGATTGGTTAGGTTATGCAATTATAATGATGCCATGCATATACGTACAAATTTCACAAGGACATGAAGCGATTAGGTCCCAAAGGCTAGCAGGCAAAAATGTATACCACACTTTTTTTTACCACACTCAGTCTTGGTTCCTTCTACCAAAAAATCATTATAGGAACTGAGCTCCTCCAAAACTTCATGTGTATCAAAGAAGTGGCGAATCAAAATTTTCCACCTGTTCCATATCAGCAAAAGTTGAGACTTGAAACCTGCAAACCCTTTCAATGGAAAATTAAACAATCATAAAAAGGATACATAGCAATCATAAAATGGATCTACTTGCTAATACTTGTCTTATTGTTTCAACTTGCAATTTGAAATAACTTATACGACACCACAGATGCTTCAACTGTCCTGACAGTAATAGATAATCCTACACAGATCAAATTGATTAATGTATTGTGGACAATTTGAAACAATAGACCCATTCTTTGTTTCTAAAAATAATCTAATGTTTTGAAGGATTAACAATTACAGCTTCTGAAAGCATAGGCCACAGCCACACCAGGGGGCATCAGTCTTTCATGCATAATCCTACAGTTGGAAACTTCAAGAAATTGCACTTTTATAGCAGTAAATTTCTGGTATATAGCATGAATTGTAGAAAAATAAGTATGTGGCTCCTCTCGATATTTCACAAATGGACCTACAAATTTCTATTCCGTGTCACTACCCTGAAAACACATACACGTGAGAGAACAATCTAATAAAGAGAACTTGGCTGCTGAGAAACTCTACAAGAAAAATGGGCTAAGAACACAATTGATTTGTGCCCTTTTCATTATCTTTGAGCACAAATATGTATTGGTGCTTTTTGAATATCATTGAACACAAAACTATCTCAAATGTGCCCTAATCAAAGGGAATATTGGTTTGTGCTGAAAAGGAAAAATAGAAAAGTATATTTGTGCCTACTAAAATTTGAGCACAAAATTTTTGTGTCTTTTTTTTTTTTAACAAAACTTTGTGTCTTAACTTGCATGTACCCTTTCAATATCAAAAATTAGATTAGTTGTTAGATTAGGTTGCCGACAGGATTAGATTAGATATTTTTTACACGTTTTGAGACTCGCTCATTTTACCACAAATGTACCTAAACTTATGGGAACATTTAAATTCAAACGTACCAATGTAAATAAACTGCACCAAAAATATATCACAAACCTACCTTAACTTATTGACACATTTGAATTCAAACGTACCGATATAAATAGAAAATTGAGGCTTCTTCATCTTACTGTCTCTAAATTGAGATGAGAGAGATAGATAATGTGGGTGGGAGTGGAAGGTTTTTTTTCTTTTGTTTTTTTTTTTTTAGTATTAGATATATCTTAACATCACTTGTAGGCACAGTCTAAAAAATCGATATTATCGGCGATATTTCGCCGATAATATCGTTTTTTTGACCGGCCGATATTTTTTGGAGCAAAATTAAAATATCTTTAAAATATCCCGATAATATCGCGATATTAGCGATATTATCGCTAATATTCGTCGTCGCCGTCGCCGGGAGGTGAGAAAGGGAGGAGGAAACCACAGGTAACTCGGCGGAGTTGCAGAGAAGAGATGGGGGGGAGGTGGTGATGGTGCTTGGCGGAGTTGCAGAGAAGAGATGGGGGGGGAGGCGGCAGAGTTGCAGAGAAGAGATGGGGGGGAGGTGGTGATGGTGCTCGGCGGAGTTGCAGAGAAGAGATGGGGGGAGGCGGCGGAGTTGCAGAGAAGAGATGGGGGGGGAGGTGGTGATGGTGCTCGGCGGAGTTGCAGAGAAGAGATGGGGGGAGGCGGCGGAGTTGCAGAGAAGAGATGGGGAGGGAGGTGGTGATGGTGCTCGGCGGAGTTGCAGAGAAGAGATTGGGGGAGAACTGGAGAAGGATCGAGTTCGAGAGACTAAGGGAGAAGAAGAAGGATGGAGAGACTGAGGGAAGGATCCAGATCGAGACGGAGAGACAGAGGGAGAGACGGAGACGGAGAGACCGAGGCAGAGAAGGGTTCCGTGTGCGTGTGAAGGAGACGGAGAGACCGAGGGCGAGAAGGAGACGGAGAGACCGAGGGAGAGAGAGAAGGATCCAGAAAGGCTTCTGGGTGGGTATGCGTGTGTGCGTGTGCGTGTGTGCTTGTTGCGTGTCCGTGTGTGCGTCTTGCGTGTTGGCGTGTGCGTGTTGCGTGTGCGTGTTGCATCGTGTGTGTGTGTGTGTTGCTGCAACTTGCAGAGGTGAAAATAATTTTGCACCCGTGAAAAGATGTGAAAATAATTTTGCACCCGTGACTGCAGAGTGTTGCAGAGGTGAAAAGAGGTGAAAATAATTTTGCACCCAGAGGTGAAAAGATGTGAAAATAATGTGCATGTGACTGCAGAGTGTTGCAGAGGTGAAAAGAGGTGAAAATAATTTTGCGCCCAACACCAAGAAACACTGGAATTCCACCTTCTTCCAATACTACACAACCACAACATCGTGCTGATACTAATGATAGCTCTAGTACAAGATCCGGAGACTCACCTACCACCGGAGGTGGGAATGATGATGGATATAGTGGAGCTGGAGGTAGTGGTGGTGGATATGGAAACTATTATGGACCACCTCCCGGATTTATGAGCCCCTTCACTGGTGAGGCAAACTTCACACATGCAACACAAGATGATGACCATGGCAGTAGGCGGGCATGACCAGGAATTGGTGCCATAGGGAAGGACTATACTCGTAGAGAAAGAGGCAAGGGGATTTTGTCAAGTCAAGAAGATGACTCGTTATCTAGAACTTCGGACTCTGTTGGAGTGGGAAGTAGTAACTATGGTTATACTCATAACCAACCATTTCCCTACCCTTCATATCCCATTCCTGTTGGGATGGAATCGAGGGACTCATGGAAAGAATCCGAGACTCAATCTTCAAATGATTTTGCTTATGGACAACGTCAACCAATCTCGGATCCATATGGGTGGCATGTTAACAATTACATGCAAAACTATTTTGGGGATTTATCATTTGATAACTACTCTTCACAATACACTCACTCTACACATAGAGATGATGAAGATAGTGAAAAATTTGAACCTCATAGGAACTCTATGTGGTACTAAGTCACTCATGTATCTTATCATGCAATGTATAAAGTGTAAAATATTGTACTAATTCATTATATATAAATGATTATGGTGTGTTTAAACTTCTTTCATTAATTACTACATATTTTCTACACTCACAATGTTTGTCAGCTCGCTATATAATCAACTTGAAAATGTTAAATCCATCATGCAATGCATTTCCTTCCAATTTTTTGTGATAAACTAATAGATAATTGACTAAATAAACATCCTGCAAAGTTTCAATAAAAATTTCCAAGTTTTTCTTACAATTTCCGTGGTTTCCATATAATTTTTATCGATATCGATATTATCCCGATATTTCCATCGATATTTCCGTGTTTTTGGCCTACCGATATTTCCGATATTACCGATATTTAATACCTTGCTTGTAGGTGAGGGTTCGATAAAAAACAGTAAAACTTGGATATGTGAAATTACAATTTTGCCCATTGTTTTTTTGTTATATAAAAAAACTAAATAGTTTTTTCACTTTCTTTTGGTCAAAAAAGAAGGTTCTATTAATAGGTAGTTTAGGTAAAGAGATAACTAAGTTTGAAAGTTAAACGTAAATGAAAAGAAAAGGGATATAAAAGATAATCTCGCGGCCTTCATTCCAAATAGCGGCAAAACCATATCCATAACCTCTGCCTTCAAACCTCAGAATCATCTTCGTTTCCAAAACCCAGGCCATACTTCGGCTCCAGTCGGCTAGCAGATGTTTGCAGATCGATTTTTTGCCTCTATTTAAATGCACAACATTGCAAAAGGAACAGAGGCAACAGCATATGGCAGATCCGAAAGCAAAAGAGTGGCTGAGATCTCAAAGTTCATGGATCCGAGAAAAGAAAGGTATACTCATCTACCTGCACTGACCTAAAGCTTGATCTGTGAATCGTATATGTGCTGCATCTCTGAACATATCTTAGTTGGTTGTTTCGTAATCCGATTGCTTAACAAAGAGTTTGTGTGATCAAGCATGTATCATTGTAATTGGAATTTGTGGCGTGATAGTGTTGTGTTGTTCATGCGAGTTTCAATGAATAAATTTTCCATTTCATATCCGTTATAATTAGAAATTTAAAATCATACATGATATTAATTTCAAGTAGGATCTTTAAAGTCTCTGTTTCAGATTTGGGTATTTGTGATTTTGATCGACACTGAAATTATCTATGGGTTTTGTTGTATTTAGTTGAAAAGTTAGAACTTTGAGTGTAGGGTTTGTGTAATTGTTCTATTTATGTTTAGGTAAAACTGCTGAATTTAGTTTCTGTGCAGGGTTGTTTATTTGGATTTGTGGTGCGCGAATTTCAGTTTTCAGCGCTTCGGGCACCAACAGTAGCAGCAGCACCATTTGATTATAATCTTTGGAAAACTAAGCACTGGGGTAGTTGTGTTTTTGCAAGAAAAAGTGAAACTTTTTGTTGAGGATGAAGATTGATACTGATTCAAGATAAATTTACATTTTTATGGTAAAATTTTTGTTAGGTATTACTAATTCATTTTATTACGTAATATTTGAATTTAAGTTTTTTTTTATTTACTTTTTTGTATTTTTAATATTTAACCTATTAGGCACACATCCATGGGAAAGTAATCTGACAGCATTGTCATAACTGAGGTACGTAAGGCCCTTAATTTGTGCTTGCGTCGTTGAACACAAAACACGGTATTGTGCCATTTGATTAAAGGGCTCGCCCATAGAGGGCACAAATAATTATTTGGTTGTTGCACCGTTGCTATTGGTTTATGGGCACCTATGGTACTGTCCTTAAGCTTTATAGGGCACATAATTTTGGGTGAAGTACCGATTTAGTCTTTGGACTATCACATTAGTGAAATTAAGTCTCCGAATTATTTTTTGGTAAAATAAGTCCCTAAGTTCATTAAAAATTGCTAATTTCATCCCTAAATATTTAAAGTTATTTTATCCAATTTTTCGTCAACTTAAGTCACTTCACATATTTTGGAGTGTAATACCGTCATTTCCTCGTCTATAAGCCCTTAACATTTCATATAGGTTGCGAATCTAACATCTAATTTACCCTCCAAAGTTAACTCTATACACTATTTTTTTATGAAAAAATTACCAATCTACCCTCCAATGTGTATCACATGCAAGTAACATAACTTAAATTGACGGAAAATGTAATATAGTAGCTTCAAATCTAATATTAGGGATGTAATTGATAGATTTTTATAATTTAAGGACTGATTTTTCTGAAAAAAAATAGTTTAGGAACCTAATTTTCATATAGGTAATAATTCAGGACTAAATTTACAATTCACCCTATAATTTTTTGTGCACAGTGATCATATTTTTTTTGTAGTGAAAGTAAAGAGTATCTTAGAATAATGCGTACACTGGTCACAAAGGACCGCCTTAGGGGGCTACTACAATAATATGTGCATCACGAATATTTATTGTATTTTATTAATCTTGTACTTACGAAAATCAACCCAACATCGAAAGAAGACTTTCAAGAAACTCAAGGATTAATTCTAGACGGTGGTGGCAGCCAAATAAACCAAGTGACGGCTGCCAATTATTCACACGGTGCTACAACTTAACAGTAAATAAGACACAAACGCCATTACATTAACATATACCAAACAACAAACACAGGAGGCTACACAGCCTTATGTTTTGACAGGAAAGAAATACAAAGAAACGAGAAGAGGTAAAGAAAGGTAAATAGTGAGAGGAACTGGCTTGTAGCCTTAGACCAAGACAAATATCAAATGCCACAATATGCCTTGACGGTATAGTCAGGTCCAATGCTGGAGTAATTTTCCGTCCTATGTTTAGTTTATTCCAAGCTATTATAAGGCTTATACTGTTGGGGGTGGTCCTCGTCTATAAGCTCCTTCGGTGTATGTGTTTCCCCTAGCCGGGGTGAAAATAGTCCGAGTGAGTGTCGTATAACGTTCTCACTCAAGATTACTCGATGTTTACAAGCTTGTATTCTATCGTTGCTCCAAACCTGAGTCAAACAAAGCCACACAAACATCCCTTTCTAAGAAATATATTATTATACATTTTCCAATCCAAAATATTGATAATTTGATTAAAATATATCATTCCAAATGTTTTGCACCTTCAGAAATTAACAATAGTCATGATAATTTGATTACGTATGTACGTATCACATAATTGTGTTTGCGGCATACCTGAAATGCATCACCTGCTAGAAATATGATGGATGAAGGCAGAGGATCATTACATATCCACTCATCGTCCTGTAAATATATTTCCAGACCTTTGACATGATTTTGATAGATTATGGTGCTAAAGTTTGTGTCTGTATGACCGGGGATATCCATATAAGTTCCAGTTTTCTCAGGCTCACTGTATCCGTTAAATCGGCACGTGTGAACAGTCGATTCAAAATTTTTGGGAACCTTTTCCATCCAAATCCTTCAGTCTTTGCAGAAGGTAGCAAAAAGGGGATTTTAATCCCAAGTTTTCACCTTAATTCCCCCTAATTGGTGTACACTTGATTTGGGTGGCTTCTTATCATAGAAAATAGGGTGAAGTGCCAATTTAGCCCTTGAACTATCACCTTAGTAGTCCTTGAATTATTTTTTTGGGTACAATAAGTCCCTAAATTCATTAAAATGTGCAAATTCTTCCTTATTATTATTTTTATTTTTATTATTATTATTATTATTATTATTATTATTATTATTATTATTCTTATTTTCAAAGCTATTTTATCCAATTTTTCGTCAGCTTAAGTCACTTGACGCATTGAAGAGTGTAATACCATCACTTTTTCCCCTACAAGCTCTTAATATTTCATATAGGTTGCGAATCTAACTCTAATATACCCTACAAAGTTAACTCCATACACTATTTCTTTATGAAAAATTACCAATCTAACCTCCGATGTGTATCACATGCAAGTAACGTGACTTAAATTGACGAAAAATTGAATATCAATACTAGGGATGTAATTGGCATATTTTTCTAATTCAATAACTAATTTTTCTGAACAAATAGTTTATGAACTTAATTTTCCCTCAGGTAATGATTTATGGACTAAATTAACTATTCACCCTAGAAAATATGAACCATGTCATTCGTACCATGCTGTGAACAATAATGAAGTCTTGTCCTCTATTATTTGGAGTTTGATTAGATTTCTTACTCAGATGTGGTAATGGAAGCATGAGCCAATCACAAGTGATAAAAATATTTTTAATAATTTCTTGTAATTTAGCGGACGCTGATCGAATGCAATAATAGAGTTACGTTGACGTAATCGATGAAGGGAAATCTTTGCAACTTACTTGATATTATAACATTAGATGCAAAGTTGGATTAATTTAGTATTACAGGACAGAGTTAACACACTTCAAAGAAGCCGGCTGCTGTCCTCCTTTTCTTTTTCTTTCGTTTCTTTTTTGTGTTCAAAAGATAAATTTATTAAATTAGATATTAGATTAAAGAGCCGACGGAGTTCAAATCAATTTTGTGGTGCAAGGGCAACACTCCTCACCATCACTATAGTAGAGAGCCACTTGCCCGGCTACTGTCCTTCGGCAGGTTTAAAACTTTTTGACATGTTTACTAGCTTTATATCTGCTGACCTGAATCATTCGGCCAAAATCGAGGTGGGAAAGAAGCCCGCTACTGTCCTTGGCAGGCCCGGCCCATGCCCAGTACTGGCAGGGCGACCGTCTGGGATCCAAAATTATTAGGGTGGTATATTTATATATGTTTTCATAAGAGTATAAATTTATAAAATTTGGTTCAATGACAAAGAAATTTATAAAATTTGGTTCAATGACAAAGAAATTTAACTAGAACTGGTGGTTTTGTTGTTTGTTTGAAATTAATGAGGAGGTCTTGGGTTCAAAACACCATGTGTGCTTATTTACCTTTGAATTTTTACAAATTTCTTTTCATAAGAGTATAAAATTTGGCTAAATAATCAAGAACTTTAATTAGAATCAATGGTTTTTGTTGTTTAAAATTAACGAGAGGTCCTAAATTCGAAATGCTAAGGGCATGTTTATTCTTTTCAATTTTTACGAATTTTTGTTTGGTTGTTAATTTATTTTTAATTAGTAGCTAGTAGCTATGTGGGTTGTTATTTTTAAACATTTGTTCCAATTCAAGTCTAATCTTCAACAAAGAATAATGCGTTGACCAAATTTGCAAATCATATGACGTGTCCTCAAAAAGTTTAATTTAGTACCCATTTATTACTTATGCATATCAATTAAAGACTCAAAAACATCATTATTTTTTTAATCCCATATTGACAAGGTTAGTAAATAAGAAAAAACACCTCACGATTTATACAAAAACACTTTAAAAGTTCAGATGGAAAACAAAACTCATATCTATCTACTTGTAAACCTGGAGTTTTTTTGTTTCCTTCTCACGATACAAAATAAATTAGTTTTTATGTGTTTCTAAATTATTAAGTTTGAAGTGATTTTCTAAGTATAATTTTATCGATATCTTACGTGTGAAAACAAAGAATTTTCTTATATAAAGTGAAGGCACATTTTTTGGCGTCGTCCCGGGCCTCAAAAATCTCTAGATCGGCCTTGGTCCTTGGCAGGTACGAGGAATGGCAAATTCGAGAGAACACCTTCACACGTCATTTGAACGAATGACAGCTTTGAAAGAGGACGTTGATTTTCACGGAACCGGATCCCCTCCTAAGCTTAGGAGGCTGAGCCTCCTAAGCAAATCACACGGGCAACTGAGATTTGATTCAACAGCTGCAAGAAGGGCCTCCTATTTGTAGCCGTTGGATCAAATTTCAATAGCCCGTGTAATTTATGCAAATGATTAATGAAGAGAAAGAAGACTATTTTGTTTTCTAAAAGACTTGGCCAGAATGATGTCGTTCTAAGCCAAGCCAAATTTTTTTTTTTTTAGTACAACGATATATTTAAACTAAGGGGAGGGGAGAGTTCGGGTAAGCCAGACAGTAGACAACCTAATTTGGCAATTTAAAACAAAATAATTAAAAGCAAGTCTTCTTATTAAGCCACATAATAGAGACCTTTTTTTATTAAAAATAAATAAATAGAAAATTCTCTTTCATCTTACCCAAGATCTCATCCCATTTTGCATTTAGTTTTTTCAATTGATTAATTCCCAATTCCAAATCCTTGTTTCTTCTAATGCCACCCAACCGATCCCCAGGTCACCACCGGCTACTCCACGCCTTCACATATCTCTTCTCCCCGACCACCACCTGGTTCACTTCTCTTCAGTCTCTACTACCACTTAACATTCCTAATTTTTGAATTTAAGTAAGTTTTCTATTTTAGTATAAATTAATCATAGTAACAAAATTTAAAGAAAAAAGAATACAATAAGTTTCGTTGCCGGGAAACGAACCCTGGTCTCCTGTGTTTCGCATCAAAACGATTTTTTATGAAGCAATGCCCTACCAAACCCACCCATCGGATTATATTAAATCAATCTTCCATTAACACATGCCTTCTTTGTATTATTTATTTTAGTGATATTCTCAATTTAAGTTTCAGTGAAGATGTTTAACCAACTTGGCTCACCCAGATCTAAAATGCCTACAGGTTACCGAAAGTTGACAAATTACCTGATGGTAGGCCTTGATTCCAATCCTAAAAACAAATCAAAATCAGCCCAATTATACTAGATGTCCATCATGTCCTCACACGAAGTTTTTGGACGGGTCGAATAAATTTTAGGATGGTAATTTTCACACCATATTTTGCATCACAAACGTTTTTTATGTAAATATGTACAGACTTTGTTTTACTTCATACACTCTAAAAAAATATTAAACAAATAAAAGAGCGTAAAATAGGGTGTGCGAATGTGATGACCCGTCCCTAAATTTCCATGTAATTTTCTCCCCGAGTGTCTAAATTGACATTTATGCCCTGGTTGGCAAAGTGACGTGGACGTGGTTATCTGGCTTTTAATTATTTTCTCGTTATCGTAATTAAATAGTACTCATTGTTATGATCACGTGAGCACGAATTAGACCTGAATCGGAGTGGTAACGAAAAAGTTACGTTACATTAAAATATGTAAACAGCGGGTAGGTTTGTGCACGTATGTGTAAATTATCCAGTGTTAGAAACACTGTTTTTAATAAGGGGACAAATTTCATGTAATCTGAAATGTGTACCAAACCTTATCCTTTTCTCCTTTTAAAAACCTGTCTATGACTTGTTTCACCCACTAATCAAATCTCATCCTCACTTCTCTCCACCAATAAGACAGATCCCTATCTCTCTCTCCCTCTTAGCCAATCAGAAAACCTCTCTTTCTCTCTCTCATCTTCTCCCTTTCTCTCTCCTCACCCGTCACTCTCTTTTCTCTGCAACTACAAGGACCTTCATCATAAAAATTAAAAAAAAAACAGAAACATCATAAAAATTATGCATAACCCAATTTCGAATATAATATTAATAGTTTTGAAGTACTATGTATAAAAAGAAAAATACAAACTTTATGTTACCTCAAAGAGAGCATCTCCACCTTCTGTTTGATGATTAGGCGTTGAGTTCATTGGAATATTTGAATAATTAAGATGAGCAGATATTTCCGAGTACACATTAAAGAGAGCAGTCAATGTGGCATAAACATTTTTATATTCCATAGAATTCACGCCATGAAGCTTTGTGTAAGCCCAATCCACAAAATGTAGCTTATAACGAGGATCCAAGATGATTGCAATTGACATAATCAAACTGTAATCTGACCAATACTTCTGAAACTTCAAGTTCATATAATTCCCCATCTTATTCATGAAACTATCACAGTCATCAATGGCTGCCTTAATTTGAAGCTGAATTACGAACACTTTAGGGAAGAATAATTTGATGTGGGGTACTTTGTTCCAGAGAATAAGCATGTAACATCATACAAGTACCCCAAAAACTTCGAAATCTTCACCACTTTATCCCACTCTTCAGAAGAAGGACAACTTTCAAAATTTGAATCACTCAAACCTAAATTAATAAAAGCATATCGATAGAAAATGGCACTATCTAACATAAGATAGGTTGAGTTCCATCTAGTAGGGACATCTTGTCTCAAACCTCTCTTGCTATCTAATATCCCTACTTGCCTAACACATTCTTGAAACTTTAGTTTCCTAGCCTCAGAACCCTTTACATACTTGATGCATTCACGAATTTTTACCACCGAAGAATCAATTTCTTTAAGTCCATCTTGGACTATCAAATTCAAAATATGAGCACAACAACGCACATGAAAGAAGTCACCATTCATCAAGAGAAGACCTCTAATATTTAATTGATTCCTCAAAATGTTAACAAAACAAATATTTGAAGAAGCATTATCCAAGGTAATAGAAAATAACTTCTTCTCAATCCCCCACTAAGTTACCAACGCACTTATTTTCTCACATAATGCAACACCGGTATGCGGAGGAGGCATGTGACAAAAACTTATAATCCTTTTATTCAATTTCCAATCATTGTCTACAAAGTGAGCAGTAAGTGCAAGATACCCATCAGTGCACTGAGATGACCATAAGTCTGATGTCAAACAAATTGTACCTTCAACCGAGCCTAACAAATTATGTAGTGCTTGTTTTTCAGTTTTGAACATCCTCAACACACAAGCTTTGACAGTATTTCGACATGGTAGCTTAATATCAGGAGATACATTTGCAAACAAAGCCTTAATTCCCTCATGTTCAACAAAATTAAAAGGAAGATTATGCTTGATGATTGCCTTTACTAATAAGCCACGGAATACCAGAGGATCAAACTTTTGGGAACACAATTCAGATGCCAACATAAACAAATCAACATTATTCTTTGCAGGGCATGTATTCAAATGTCTTTTCATATTTCCTTTCCCATGATGACTATCATCTATCACTACTTTCTTACAATCTTTGCATTGAGCACGACATTTACCATCTTCAAAAATAGTATCCAATTTAGTGAAAGTGTTCCAAACAGGAGATCGAAGTTTTCGCTTACCTAAATTGATTGTTCTAGCCTTTTTCTTTGCAAAACTCGTATTCATATTGTCTATACTTTCACTTCCAAGATCTCGTTCTGTTCCCATTATAATCTCCACAGACTCCTCATCGTTTACTGAATCTAAATCTCTAGCATCCATTGCTTCTAAAACAAAATGGGCATAAATTAATTAATAGCTTTTTAAACAGGTAGGATATTATATTACTAACAGTAACAATGGATATTACTAAGCAATAAAGCATTCAGCATTAGACAAGATAATGTTCTGTGCAGCTGCTCATTTGGCAATGTCAAGGGCTTGAAGATAATGTTTGAAAGTTATTAAATCAATAAATTGAGCTTATTCTTTTATCTGAGTCAAAATGGTCATACACACAGGACATACCTTATTTCTTGAATCCAAATTAAAAAGAAGCAATGAGAGACAAAAAATTCAAACAAAATGTATAAACATAAAATAAAAATATATTACGATGAGGGAGATTAATCCGAAAGAAATTGGAATATGTACAATTGGCTAAGCATTTAGTAGGCATACAAATTAAAAAGCAATAAAACTGGGGCTTGAAGTTATGCCAGAATTCCTCTTCCTAATAAATTATAATTAATTCATAATTAACCCGGACACTTAAACAATTTTCCAAGATTTAATTTCTATCCCTCATTTTCGTTAGGGTCACAGCAATGATCCAAAATAGTACTCTCCAAAGCAGCCACTGCTTTCAGTTCGGTTACATTTTTTTCATTTCCATGAATGGAGGAATAAAGAGGGAGAAATACTTATGTAGAGAAATAAAGAGGAAGTGGCCGTACGAAGCGAGGACGAGAAGATCGTGGCTGTTGGATTAAAGCTTTTTGGAAGAACAGACGCCTGGAGAGGGGCTAGGAAGAACAAAACGCCGCAACGGGTCAGGAGGACTCGGGAGAGACAGAGACTCAGATAGGGTTACGGGAGGGAGAGAGAAAGCCAAAGGGATTAGAATTTCCTATTTGGGGCTGGGCAGCCTGGGCTCAGTGTCAGTTCAGTGGGCTGTGGGCTGGCTTAGTGGCTTTTGTTTTGTTTTGTTTTTTTTTTTGAAGACTACTAGTGGCTTTTGTTTTGATTTGATGATTCATCAGATCAGTGAGTCACTGACCACTGAGTCATTGACAGAGTCAGATGGAAATAATGGAAAATATAAGGGGTTTTTTGTCCAAAAAAATTCAAATAATATAAGTGAAATATAATCCAACGGTACATATTTACTCTCATTTATCTTACGGCTGTTATTTAAGTAAAGTCTTTAATAGTTTTTTAATTAATGTAGAAGTATAAAAAAATATAGGAAAAATATATAAACGCTCGTAATAACAAGCTTTACAACTTTCGTGAAGAGCTTAACTTCGAAATTCTCCACTATAATCATATAAATCATAGATCAAAATTTAACCGTTGATTGTTGTTTACATTTACGCTTCATTTTTCTCATCAAATTTTGTTTTTTCAGATTTTCTTTTTTGAAAACATGATCTATTAGAGGATGCCAGAAGATGAACGGTTTGGATCGTTGATATTATGTTCAGAGTATTACGGTTAGTGAAAATATTGCTTGATGTTTATAAAGTTTCTACAAACTATATGACATCGACTCATATTTCAGTTAACCATAAATATAGAAACGTGATATCAAAGATCTGAACCGTTCATCTTCTTACATCTACCAAATGATCATGTTTTCAAAAAATAAAATTTAAAAAATAAAATTCAGTAACAAGAATAAGGCGTAAATGACAATCGACGGTTAAATATAAATTTAAGGTTTATGGATTATAGTGTTGGATTTCGAAGCTGACCCCTTCATGAAAGTTGTAAAGCTTGTCATTATGAGTGATTGTATATTTTTTTTACATTTTTTACACTTCTACAAAAATTATTATTAATTTTATTAATTTTGCCCTCAAATAAAAAACATTATTCATGAGAATTTGGAGGATTTTAAAAATCTAAACAATAATGTAAGTGTAACCATTATCTACTCATAGAGAAATAATGATGAATCACAAGTGTTTATATATCCTTTCACATTTTTCATACTTGTATGTATGTCTTCTTAGTTTATTTTAATTTTGGACAATAACATGTTAAATAAAATTTATTATCTTAGTCTTCTTAGTTTTTTTCATTATTTATTTTAATAACGAACTCTCATAATAAAAATAAATAATGAAAAAAACTTTTTTTTTTAACTTATATAGAATAATAATACAAAACTATATATTTAATATATAATATATTGTATATATTAATATGGCTATTGCATTTTATAATAAATCTTTTAGTAATTAAACTTTAAAATTATCAAAATAATTTTTTTTCTAACGGGTCGAAACAGGTTACCCACGTGTTACCCGCATGTATACTCGTTAAGAACCCGTTATTAACAGGTCACCCGATAATGACCCGATAAGTTATCGTGTTGACCCGAAACCCGTTGTCGTATCATCGTGTCGTGTCAGAAACTGCCGGGTCTAATGGTAGGCCTTGATTCCAATCCTAAAAACAAATCAAAATCAGCCCAATTATACTAGATGTCCATCATGTCCTCACACGATATTTTTGGACGCGTCGAATAAATTTTAGGATGGTAATTTTCACACCATATTTTGCATCACAAACGTTTTTTATGTAAATATGTACAGACTTTGTTTTACTTCATACACTCTAAAAAAATATTAAACAAATAAAAGAGCGTAAAATAGGGTGTGCGAATGTGATGACCCGTCCCTAAATTTCCATGTAATTTTCTCCCCGAGTGTCTAAATTGACATTTATGCCCTGGTTGGCAAAGTGACGTGGACGTGGTTATCTGGCTTTTAATTATTTTCTCGTTATCGTAATTAAATAGTACTTGTTGTTACGATCGCGTGAGCACGAATTAGACCCAAATCGGAATGGTAACGAAAAAGTTACGTTACATTAAAGTATATAAACAACGGGTAGGTTTGTGCACGTATGTGTAAATTATCCAGTGTTAGAAACACTGTTTTTAATAAGGGGACAAATTTCGTGTAATCTGAAATGTGTACCAAACCTTATCCTTTTCTCCTTTTAAAAACCTGTCTATGACTTGTTTCACCCACTAATCAAATCTCATCCTCACTTCTCTCCACTAATAAGATAGATCCCTATCTCTCTATCCTTCTCAGCCAATAAAAAAACCTCTATTTCTCTCTCTCATCTTCTCCCTCTCTCTCTCCTCACCTGTCACTATCTTTTCTCTGCAACTACAAGGACCTTCATCAAACACTCATAGATCGAACTTAAGAATACCACCATCGTGGTCCTCTCACCTTCACGAACCCAACCGTACAAACCAATTCTCAAATGGACGAATTTTGACTCGCCAACTCGGAAGTTCCGACTTGGTGGGTTTTACCCCGATGTGATCCTGGTTGAGTTACAAGTTTTTGAAGGTTATGGAAGCACCTAGTCAACTCCCTGGAGTCCCTAGACTAAGTTTGGAGTGGAGTTGATGCTAGAACACACATTTTCAAGGAGTCAAAAATTAGGCCGAACCATTCAAGGCTTTTTTAAGCCATGTCCGTCCACTTTTTGGACTTTTGAAGGGTACACTATTGTTCTACTCCTCAAGAGCTTCATTGCCATATAAAGATCGTTCAAAATGGTTGAGAAATGAGCAAGTTATGCGATTTTGAAATTTTTCCCAGAAACCGACGAACCAGACAGCGGCTCCAGCGGCAGACGGCGAGGCTCACCAGAGAAGATGAAGAATATTTTGTCAAAGTTGACGGAATATTCTAATGGCGTCAGGTAACGTGGTTAAGTTCTGTTAACTATTTAACGGAATATTCCATCAAGTGTTATGGAATATTCCTGTCTTATGTCAGTCTCTACCAGGCGCGTGTGGCCATGGGCTAGGTGGCCCATAATGACACGTCCGACCTCCAGACGGCGAGTGGTTGACGCGTACGGGTTTGTGACGTCGAGTAGAATGTTTTTGTATATTCAAACCTTCCGTTTGAGCAAACTATGGGGGGGAGGTTTTTTCCTAGCTTTTAGTGTATGTGTTAATTAACTAATTATTATTAGTTGTTTCGCATATAGGGGAGACTTACCTCGAGGACGTATGAGGACAAGCGAGGCTAGGGGGCTACGATCCATCGACATATCAGTGAGTGGGCATTTGTTTTCGTGTGTGTGTGTGTGTACATATATATATATATATATATATCTATATATATATATATATCATTTGTACAATTCTTTTTATTCATTTATAACAGCTGGTTCCATGGCATATTTAATCTTGGTTATCCCCCACATCAAGTTTCCAATTATTTAATTAACAGTTCATTCAATTCTAATCATCATTGCCCTTGGTTCAATTGCCCTCCTCGCTATTATCACCATTTGTTCCGCCCCATTTGGTATCAGAGTCAAGTGAGTGGTAATTGAGTTATCATCTTTATAATCACTACATTTGTTCATCCTTCAGTTTTCATTTACAGTTTATCTTATTTGTTAAACTTCTAAGTAGGATTGTTTACCCTCAACCCAAACAATAAGGCGTGTTCCAAACAATAAGTCCATGGGATTGGAATGAGTGGAGAGAGAGTTCAGCAAATACGCGACGAAGGTAAAAGCCAGTAGGATTTCTGTATTTTGAAAGCCTGCATTTTGAGCAATATGAGTAGATTATTTAGATCTAATTCAACTATCAACACTAGCTCCAGATCCAGTTTAAGTAGAATTCCAGACATAGTAAATGAAGAAAAAAAATTAGAATTTCAAACGGATGACAATGTCGACTTTCGAGATTGAAATATCCCCAAGGTTTCTAGTAAAAACATTTAGAAGAAGGTGGGTCGAGATCAAGATTTAATCAATTCCTTAGTCAATAGAAAATTAAAGGCTGTAGAAACTAGCTCAGCAGTCACCCAACAAGAATTAATCAACGACCTAATTAACATAAAATTAAGGTAAATAGAAACAGCTTATCGGGTGACTCACCCAAGATATCAGCCCAATACTCAGAACCAAGGAGAGCAAACCTCTCCAACAGAATCCGACTTCGAAGCAAGTCAAATCAACCACCAATTACTCATATTGAATAAACCATGCAAAATTCAATGGAAGAAACTCAATGCGGACATCGAAGCAACAGATCCCAGAAGGAATATTTTTCGAAATAAATATACAAAAGAACAAAAATTGGACATTTACAATAAATGAACCAATTTCATGAAAAAGTACAGATTTGAAGTATTTTTCTTCGATTTCGTTGAAAAATATTACAAGTCTGAAAAGAAGTTAGAAATCATCACCAAAGAAAATTGGGTCAAAGAAGACAAAACCATAGTCTCTTCTAGTCACCCTCCACAAGAAACAATTTTAATTACAACTGCAAAAACACAAGTACTAGCCACTCCTTTCAAACTTCCAAAAGAAGATGCAGAAGTCAAGCCTGTCATCGAACAAAACAATTTCACAAACCAGAATTTACACACTATAGGAAAACAGTTGGACAAAATTGCAACCAAAATAGATAGACTTTCTCAACCAAAACCAACAATCAGGGAAAAACCCTAGTCATCTTTCCAAATTCGTCCTCTAACTCAACGGCTTTAAAAACAATTTCCACAAGCAAAAAAATAGATCAAATGCTACAAGAATTGAAACAAGAAAAAATAGTCAATGTCTTGCGTCATCCAAAAGAATCTCAAGCGTAAACAACTTCTGCATTATGGGATTCAGAAGATGAAAGTGAAATGAGTTCAATTAAGAAAGTAGAAGAAGCTTTTCAAAATCTTGAACTAAAACGAATCACGAACAAATGAGTCAATCCAACAACTCTTACCAAAAATTGGTATCCAAGGCCAACACCTCCAGATATTCAATTTGAGGAAAGAAACATCCAAAACCAATTCTCAGTCTCAGCTAATAAACTCTATGAATGGAACATAGATGGATTATCAGAACAAGAACTTTTGAACAAATTACAACACATTTCCATGGTTGCTAAAAGTTATATTACCAATCATAACCTCAATCAAACTCAAGTTGTCGACCTTTTGGTCACTAGATTTACAGGAATGCTCCATTCATGGTGGGAAAAACATCTCACTGAACAATCAAGAAATGAAATTAAAAATGCAGTCAAAAGAGACGAACTTTGATGAGCAGATAGGACAAGGAGTCCCAGATGCAGTCAACACATTACTTTTCACCATTATAGAACATTTCATGAGGACACCCAGTAATGTCATCTCCAGAATTCATAACCAACTTAGTAACTTGAGATGTCCAACCCTAATCGATTTTAGGTGGTACAAAGATGTTTTCATGTCCAGAGTCATGCTTAGAGAAGATAGTAATCAACCATTTTGGAAAGAAAAATTCATTAATGGATTACCAAATTTATTTGCCCATAAAATCAGAAATGTCTTAGTTAATGAAGAAGGTACATACCATATCATACCCTTATGGAAATATTATTAACATTATCCAAAAAGAAGGATTGAAAATGTGTATTGATATGAAAATTACAAAACAAGTCAACAAAGACAAGTCAATAGGCAAGTATGAATTAGGAAAATTTTGTGAACAATACGGGTTACCTCCTATTACTCCATCCAACAAAAAGAAAAAATTAGAAGCCTACAATAGGTACCCAAATAGGTACTCCAGTAGGAGACACCCCAAATATAACAAATTCAAAAATAAGAATTTTGAAACAAATAAATTTTACGAGAAACCTAAGTCTAGCAAGTGGAAGAGGAAACCCTCAGGAAAACTCCACACCAAAAATCAAGAACAAAAAGGGAGTTGCTACAAGTGTGGCAAATTCGGTCATTATGCAAATAAATGTAGAGTCAACAAAACAATCAACCAATTGAAAATCTCTGAAGAAGAGAAAACCTAGTTAATCCAAGTCTTAGAACTCAGAGACACGAACCATAGCCAATCCGAAGATGATTTAAGTTCGTCTTCTTCTAGTCAAACCTCAAGTAGTCTTTCGTCCCCTGACATTAAGATAGGATGCACAGATACTTGTTGTAACAAAATTTCAGTCCTCAATAAACAAGAAGAATAAGAAGATCTGTTTATTGAATTAATTAGTAAAGTAGATGATCCTAAGTTAAAATCATTTTATTTAACAAAGCTCAAGAAATTAGTCTCCCATGAAGAAGCCAGTACTAGTCAACCCCAAGCTGGTCCAAAAATCAGCCTTAGCATAACCCTAAAAAGGTTCAATAAGTCTAAGAAAGAAATTATAGTCAAGGATTTACAAAGAAAAGTCAATAAAATCAAAGAAGAAATTAAGTTTTTAAAATCTGAAAACTTAGAAGTTCGTTCACAGCTCAGTAGCATCCAAACAAAAGAGTTTCTTAGGAAAAATAACATCCAATCCTCATCAAACGAAGAAAACAATAATTCTTCATCTGATCAACAATCAGAACCCGAAGAAAATTCAACACATAACTTAGTGTTAGGATTTTTACAAAAAATTAGAATCCAGAAATGGTATTCTAAAATAAAAATAATAATTGAGGACTTCCAGTTAAAAATAATTGCCTTAGTTGACTCAGGTGCAAACTTGAATTGTATTCAAGAAGGTTTAATTCCCACTAAGCATTTTCATAAATCAACAGAAATCCTTAGTGCAGCAAACCAGTCCCCAATGCAATTAAAATATGAAATTCCAAAAGCTCATGTTTGTCAAAACAATGTTTGTTTTAAAACCCCATTTGTTTTGATAAAAAACTTTTCAGACCCAGTTGTTCTAGGGCTTCCCTTCATAGCTCTCCTATATCCTTTTAAGGTACACCATAACCGTATAACCACCAAAATTTTTGGACAAAAAATCACATTTGAGTTCTGCATGGAAACAGACCTCAAAAAATTAAGACAATTACAAAAAGATAGAATCTCAAAAACCATCAATCTAGTCACCAAAAAAATGACAACAAATTAATTTCTTAAAAGAAGAAATTAATTACAAAAGAATTGAAGAACAATTAACAAACAAATCTTTGTCACAAAGCATTGACAAGTTTCAAAAGAAACTTGTTAATAAAATTTGTTCTAACATTCCCAATGCTTTCTGGCACAGAAAGCAACACATTGTTAAACTTCCTTACAATAAGGAGTTTAATGAAAATAAAATTCCAACAAAAGCTAGACCAATCCAAATGAGTCAAGAAGTTATGGAATTCTGCAAAACAGAAATCCAAGAACGTCTCAATAAAGGAATCATTAGGAAAAGTAAATCACCTTGGTCCTGTCCTACTTTCTATGTCCAGAAAAATGCTGAATTAGAATGAGTAACCCCTAGGTTAGTCACTAATTACAAACCTCCTAATGAAGTCTTGGAATGGATAAGGTATCCAATTCCTAACGAAAGAGATTTAATTAAGAGACTTAGTCAAGCTGTAATCTTCTCAAAATTCGACCTGAAGTCTGGATTTTGGCAGATTCAAATTCATGAAGATGACAAATACAAAATTGCATTTGTCACTCATTTCGGCCATTATGAATGGAATGTAATGTCATTTGGTCTTAAGAATGCACCCAGTGAGTTTCAGAATATCATGAATGAAATATTTAATCAATACAGTCATTTCTCAATTGTTTATGTTGATGATGTTCTCATTTATTCCAAATCAATAGATGAGCATTGGAAACACTTAAACATGTTTGCTAGGATAATTAAGTCAAATGGATTAGTTGTCTCAGTAACCAAAATTAAGTTATTCCAGACCAAAATTAGGTTTTTAGGATGCAATATCCACCAGTCAACCATCTAACCAATAGATAAAGTAATTCAGTTTGCAGATAAGTTCCCAGATGAAATCACTGACAAAACCCAATTATAGAGATTTCTAGGATCTTTAAATTATGTTGCAGAATTTTATCCACATCTTAGGCAACAATGCAAACGCTTGTTTGATCGTCTAAGAGAAAATCCTTCACCTCGGTCCAATATTCATACTTCCATTGTCAAACAAATTAAATCACATGTTAAGACTTTGCCCTGTCTTGGCATTCCAATTCCCAATTCATTCAAAATTGCTGAAATTGATGCCTCTGAAATTGGTTACGGAGGTATTCTTAAACAGTCAATTTCTTCTGGATCTCCTGAACAAATTGTTCGTTTCCATTCAGAAGTATGGAATCCAGCACAACGTAATTATAGTACTATTAAGAAAGAACTATTATCTATGGTATTATGTATTAGTAAATTTCAAGATGATTTATTAAATCAAAAGTTTTTAGTCAGAGTCGATTGCAAATCTGCAAAACATGTTTTACAAAAAGATGTTCAAAACATTGCATCAAAACAGATTTTTGCACGATGGCAATCTATATTAAGTATTTTTTACTTTGAAATCGAATACATCAAAGGTAGTCAAAATTGAATCCCTTATTTCCTAACCAGAGAATTTTTGCAAGGGAAGAATGACAGCAAGAAGGCCTGATCAGAGGAGGTTTCCAACCACTTTACCACTACCACCACCACCAGTAAAACAAGAATCAAGCCTAGATTCTTCATCGGCCTTAACCATTACCAACCGTTTGACTCCCTTAGGTTCCACACTAGGAAACCTTAGGCCAAATTACCAATCACCACGTCCCAATTACCAAACGACATTAGTCATTCAATATGATCCTTATTCAACCCATGTATACAACTCATCGTCATCTTAACCAGTCAGTTATACCAAAACATCACCGTATGTCAAGAAAAATCCCAGTGAATATCTTTTTAGCATCCCTTTCAATCTCAATCAGGAACAAGCAGCAGATAAATTAGCAAAAACCATATTTCCATTATCACCCTACAGAGTCATACAAAACATTGAAATACTATTAACCATTCTTAGTGAAATCGAGTCCATTTCCATCAAACCACTTTATAGTAAAACCCATGAAAATAAAATTCTCTACCATTCTCTTTACATTGGTCGATTCCTAACCGAGTCAGATTAGGGAATCCCTCTAACCAAACCTCTTTACACCCAATATATCCAGGTACCCAATATTCGCTATAATTATTTTTATTACATTGATGCATGGGCTAACATCTTCCTCCATCAAGCAGAAGATTTAGTCATTCATGGTTCATTATTTTTTACAAGAGTTTCATATTGAATTTTCCTGCATGGTTCCCAAAATTGTGGTCAATCCATGGCCCAACAGCCAGCCTCCTACCAGAAGAACTTATGTAGGTCCTTTATTCCAGTTTCCAAAACAAATTTGACAGAAGCCGATTCAACTACAGAATTACACTTCTCCCAATTTTCATGGCCAAATACAAAGTCCCATGGATCATGAAGTGGAATTATGAAGTCGAAACAAGTGAAGTCTACAGAGTCAGATCAATCAAGTGATAGGATAACTTCAACCATCAAAAGACCATCAGTCTGGTCCTCACTAAATTTCCCATTACTCAATCTTTAGTAATTTCGACACAGCCAGCACAACCATCTTTGTCAGCCACCCCGAAACAGACATTATCAGACATTAGTCCATCGTCATCACTTAAAGGAACAATTATGTCTTCCAAATCATTAGGCTCAAAGAAAAATAAAGCCACTCAGCTCGAAGATTTGGCACAACAATTACCTGCAGAAGCAGCGATGCTCCATACTGAAGAAGAAAAAGTTGTAGACTCTGAATCTTTAGACGCATCCTCACATCAACCAGCCAACTTAGCAAGCCAAAAAACACATTCAGCCAAGTGGGCCGACTACTAGGACTCCCAATACCCTTTTGCATAAAGCCATGTGAACACAGTTAATCAACATGTGAAAATTAAAGTCTTCAAGTCAAGTCATCATGACAATTGCCATCTTTTCAAAATCACCATGTGAAGCCAAAGTCACCATGTGAAGTTTCATAAAAAGTTCCATCAATAATTTCAAAAATGCAAGGAATCACTCAGTCACCTGCACATTGCACAAAAAAAGTAGCAATTATTCCAACAAGACCACTATTCATCAACAGTAAAAGCAAGTCACCATTTATTTCGTGCTTCCATAGTAAAGCAATCAATCATGCGAGCAATCATCCAAGCCTTTTTCCAATTCTATAAGAAGTGGACTCCGGAGGAAGAAAGTTTCCAGTTTGGAATTTCCACAGTTTTTCAATCAAAAGTTTCTTTGAGTTCACACTGTACCCAAAGAAATCAAAATTGTAAACACTTTTAATTTTAGAATGTCAAGGATGCCTGCATGCACCAATATCCTTTTCATCAGTCATTTTTTTATTTGCTGACTCAATCGTTAGTAAATCAATTGTAAATCTCAGTGTAAGTTTTCAATAAAACTTATTTTCAAATTATATTTGCATCATTATTTTGAATTCATTATTTTCATTATGAAGAATATTTTCATAACAACTGATTTTTAATGGCATAAAATCCTAACTCACAGTCAATTCATCAAATATCTCAAATTCAAGGTAAACACATACCAATCATTTGTTCAATTCTTTCTATTTGTTTATAACAGTTGGTTTCATGGCATATTTAATCCTGTTTATGCTCCACATCAAATTACCAATAATTTAATTAACAGTTCATTCAATTCTAATCGTCATTACCCTTGGTTCAATTGCCCTCATCGTTGTTATCACCATTAGGGGTTCCTCTTTCTAATTCAGCATTTTTCTGGACATAGAAAGCAGGACAAGACGAGGGTGATTCACTTTTCCCAATGATTCCTTTATTGAGAAGTTCTTGGATTTCTGTTTTGCAGAATTCTATAACTTCTTGACTCATTTGGATTGGTCTGGCTTTTGTTGGAATTTTCTTTTCATTAAACTTCTTATTGTAAGGAAGTTTAGCAATGTGTTGCTTTTTGTGCCAGAAAGCATTGGGAATGCCAGAACAAATTCCATTAACAAGTTTCTTTTGAAAGTTGTCAATGCTTTGTAACAAAGATTTGTTTGTTAATTGGTCTTCAATTCTTTTGTAATTAATTTCTTCTTATAAGAAATTAATTTGTTGTGATTTTTTGGTGACTAGATTGATGGTTTTTGAGATACTATCTTTTTGTAATTGTCTTAATTTTTTGAGGTCTGTTTCCGTGCAGAACTCAAATGTGATTTTTTGTCCTAACATTCTGGTGGTCTATATATATATATCTTACTGAAGAATCCAGAAATGAAATAAAACATGCCGTTAAAAAAGATGAAGACGGTTTACCCATCTTTGATGAAAACGTTGGACAAGGTGTCCCTGACGCAGTAAACACTTTACTTTTCACAATCATAGATCATTTCATAGGGACTCCCAGTAATATCACTTCCAGAATCCATGGGGGCGGAAGCATACTTCATATATTTGAAAAGCAAATTCAATATAAAGACGGAGATATAGACGAGGATGTGGACGGAATATAAATCCGATGGGTTGGGAGATAATGATAAACATGCATAAAACTGTATGAAACATAATTGATTTATACATATTGAATATAATGAATTAAAATTAAATGATGCAGGTATAATTCAAAGTAGATTTATTGAAAATCAAATGGACTTACAAGTACTCTTGTCTATTGACCGTGAATAAATGAGAACATCATCAATATAAACAATTGAAAAATGGCTATATGGATTAAAAATCTCATTCATGATGTTTTGAAATTCACTTGGTGCATTTTTTAGGCCGAAAGGCATTACATTCCATTCATAATGTCCAAAAGGAGTTACAAAAGCTGTTTTGTATTTATCAGATTCATCAATTTGGATTTGCCAAAAACCTGATTTCATATCAAATTTTGAAAAAATGACAGCTTGGGAAAGTCTTTTTATTAAATCTCTTTTGTTGGGAATTGGATATCTAATCCATTGCAAAACTTCATTCAAAGGTTTGTAATTAATGACTAGTCTGGGGATACCCCGTTCTAATTCTGCATTTTTCTGAACATAAAAAGCTGGGCAAAACCATGGTGATTTGCTTTTACGGATAATTCCTTTATTAAGAAGTTCTTGGATTTCTGTTTTGCAGAATTCCATGACTTCTTGACTCATTTGAATGGGTCGAGCCTTAGTAGGGACTTTTGATTCATTGAATTCCTTTATATAAGGAAGTTTGACAATGTGTTGTTTTCGATGCCAAAAGGCGTTGGGAAGATCAGAACATATATCATTAACAAGTTTCTTTTGGAAATGATCAATGGTTTCTAACAAATTCTTATTTGTTAGCTGTTCTTGGACTCGTTTGTGATTAATTTCTTCTTTTAAAAAACTAATCTGTTTTGATTTATGTGTGATTGAATTGAGTGATCGCGAAATGCTATTCTTTTGGAGATGTCTTAAGTTTTTGAGATCTGTTTCAGTGCAGAACTTAAATGTGACTTTCTGTCCTAAGACTTTGGTGGTGATCTTATTGTGATAAACTTTAAAAGGATATAAGAGAGCAATGAAAGGGAGACCTAATATGACAGGGTCAGATATGTTTTTGATCAAAACAAAGGGGGTTTTGAAACAAACTTCATTTTGGCAGACATGTGCTTTGGGTATTTCATATTTTAATTGCATTGGTGATTGGTTAGCAGCACTAAGTATTTCTGTTGATTTATGGAAATACTTGGTAGGAATTAATCCTTCTTGAATACAATTCAAGTCTGCGCCGGAATCAATCAAAGCAATAGATTCGTAATGAAAGTCTTCGATTATTATCTTTATTTTGGAATACCATTTTCGGATTTGTATTTTGTCTAGAAGACCTAACACAAGATTGTGAGTTGAATTTTCTTCTAAGGAAGGATCTGGTAGGGCTGGGGAAGAACTATAAACTAGTATCTTCGTCATTGATGTGAACTCTACTGAGTTGTGTACGAATTTCTTGGTTTTCAGATTTCAAAAACCTAATTTCTTCTTTGATTTTATTGACTTCTCTATTGAGATCTTTAATGGTAATTTCCTTCTTAGTCTTATTGAACCTTTCTAAGGTCGTGCTAAAGGAAATTTTTGGGGTTATTGATTGGCTAGTACCAGGTTCTTCTGAAGAAATCAATTTCTTTAATTTCTTGAGATAAAGAGTTTTTAATTCTGGGTCATCGACTTTACTGATTAATTCGATAAGAAGATTTTCTTGTTCTTCTTGTTTGTTGAGAACTGAGATCTTTTTACAACAGGAGTCAGGACATCCCATAGTAATCTCTAGGAGATGATGATTCATTTGAAGAGTTTGAGGAAGATGGTTGGGATTCATTTTCTGACTGACTATTGTCAGTGTCTTGTATTTCAAGGATTTGGATTAACTGATTCTTCTCTTCCTCAGAGATTTTCAATTGGTTGATTGTTTTCTTGACTCGACAATCTTTGGCGTAATGGCCGTGTTTGCCACATTTGTAGCAATTTCCTGTGAGGTCTTTGTTTTTGGAGTGGAATTTTCCAGAGGATTTCCTATTTCCAGTCCACTTGTTGGATTTTGGTTTTTCATAGAATTTGTTAGTTTGAAAGTTTTTCCTATTGGATTTATATTTGGGTTTTCCTGAATATCTAGTGGGATACTTGTGGTAGGTTTGTGATTTTTTCTTTTTGTTGGATGGGGCAACAGGAGGTAAACCATATTGTTCACAGAATGTTCCTAATTCGTATTTGGCTATGGTTCTATCCTTGTTGGCTTGTTTTGATATTTTCATATCTATACACATTTTCAATCCTTCCTTCTGGATAATATTTATTATATTTCCATAAGTAAGGGTATGATATGGTATGATACCTTCATCGTTTATTAACACTGATCTGATTTTGTGAGCAAAAAGGTTTGGTAGTCCATTTATAAATTTTTCTTTCCAAAATGGCTGATTACTGTCTTCTCTGAGCATGACTCTAGACATGAACACATCTTTGTACCATCTGAAGTCGCTTAAAGTAGGACATCTCAAATTGCTGAGTTGATCATGGATTCTAGAAGTGCTATTACTGGGAGTCCCTATGAAATGATCTATGATTGTGAAAAGTAAAGTGTTTACTGCATCAGGGACACCTTGTCCAACGTTTTCATCAAAGATGGGTAAACCGTCTTCATCTTTTTTAACGGCATGTTTTATTTCATTTCTGGATTCTTCAGTAAGATGTTTTTCCCACCAGGAATGAAGCATTCCTGTAAATCCAGTGACCATAAGGTCGACAACTTGAGTTTGACTGAGATCATGATTAGTAATGTAGCTATTAGCAACCATGGAGATATGTTGAAGTTTGTTGAGGAGTTCTTGTTCTGATAAACCATCTATATTCCATTCATAGAGTTTATCAGAAGAAACTGAAAATTGATTTTGAATGTTTCGTTCTTCAAATTGAATATCTAGGGGTGTGGGTCTGGGATACCAGTTTTTTGTGAGTGTCATAGGGTTGGTTACCCTTTTGTTGATTCTTTTGAGTTCAAGATTTTGAAAAGCTTGTTCAACTTTTCGAATGGAGTCTTCGGAATCAGAAGATGTGGGTGATGAGTCTGTTTGGGAAGTTCCCGGGTGGTTGAGAGTTTGAACAAATTTTTCTTTCTTTAACTCTTCAAACATTTCATCAATTTTTTGGTGTGTGGATTTTGTCTTCAAGGAAGTTGGTTTTGTAGAAGATTCTGGGAAGTGAACCAGAGGTTTTTCTTTTATCGTTTTTGGCGAAAGCTTATCAACCTTGGTTTCAATTTTGTCCAATTGCTTACCAATGGTATGAAGGCTTAGGTTGGTGAAGTTGTTTTGTTCAATGATTGGTTTAGCAATTCCTAATTCTTCTTTGGGAAGTTTAAAAGGAGTTGCTGGAATTTGGGTAGAACCCTTTGAGATGAGAATCATTTCTTGTGGAGGATGGCTAGAAGAGACAACAGTTTTGTCTTGTTTAAGCCAGTTTTCTTTGGTTATTACCTTAAGTTTGTTTTCATTTTCATAGTATTTCTCAACATAATCGAAGAAAAATACCTCAAATTTATGTTTGTTCATGAAGTCTTTCCAATGTTGGTAAATTACCCTTTTTTTTTCTTGTGTGTATTTGTTTCGGAAGATGTTCCTTCTTGGAATGTTTTTTGGTGCTTCAATATCAGCATTGAGCATTTTCCATTGGATGGTGAATGGTTTGTTTAAAACTAAAAGTTGATGATTGACTTGACCTGCGTCAAAGTCTGAAGCTGTAGGAGATGTTTGTTCTCC
Source organism: Heteromeles arbutifolia (assembly GCA_024362995.1). NCBI lineage: Eukaryota > Viridiplantae > Streptophyta > Magnoliopsida > Rosales > Rosaceae > Heteromeles > Heteromeles arbutifolia. The sequence continues at coordinate 7,535,961 of JANCRC010000020.1, forward strand.
TGTATTTTGGGTGTTGGGTTGGTAAACTGGATGAGTTACCTGAGAATTTGTTTCTACAGATTTTAGTTTCAAGTTAATCAAATCATTAATTAACTCTTGTTGTGTGACCTGTGAGGTGGTTTCTATTGATTTTAATTTCTTTTTTACAAGAGAATCAATTAGTTCTTGATCTTGACCCATCCTATCGGTTGGCATGGATCCAGAGAAAGAATTTCTGCTAGAAGCAAATGATTTTTGGGAATATGTGGATTCACATGATTTTCTGGCTGGACGGTCAAAGTTAATCTTAACTGTTCCGTCAAAATATTGTTCAATGTTGTCTACATTAACTAGACTATTTTGCACTGCAACTGGTTTACTTTCATTAATCAAACACCAATCTGAAGGTAGACTGATATCTGACCATTTAATGGTTCTGGGTATTTTGATGTTGGCATTTTCTTGGTTGGTTTGGATGAGGAGTGTGTGGTCTCATGGACTCTTGGTTAAGGCTTGAAAATTCATGTTTGTGCCAGTGACTTTGTAATAGACTCTGTAAATTAGAGCCAAAGGATGTGTACCTTCAAGGACTTGATATCCTGAAGTTTTGATGTTCAAGGTGAGTGCTTTCAGCATGTGGGGGTCTGAAAGACTTATGGTAAGGTCTGGGAAACAATCAAAATGGATAGGTCCATTATAGAGGCTGGATTCAACCATTCCAAGTATCGTATCACTGAAATCAGTGAACCTTGCATCTCGAAGACATAAAAGAATAGAGGTGTTTAGACCTCTTCGTGTTAATGGTTTGACGGCTATTTGAACTAAGCCAATGTGAATGTAATTATGACCATCTTTCCTATGGGATCTAATTTGTTCAGGTGTAAATAATTGGCAAGTTTCATGTTCTTTGTTAAGAGCATATGCATGTTCAACAGTTTTAACATGATGTTCTGTTTTGAAAGAGGTCATTGACCATTTTTTCTTGTAAATATTTTTTGAAGAAACTTTAGGAATATTCCAATCATTAAAATCAGGACTACTGTCTGTTTGAAAATCAAGTTTTTGTTCTTCATTAATGACATCTGGAATGGCTCCTAAACTAGATCTAGAGCTAGTGCTGACCATTGAATTAGATCTAAACAATCTACTCATAGAATTCTGAACTCAGACAATCAAAATACAGAAATCTTAAATGTGTCACCTTGAATGCTTTCTCGCTAACCAAATTATCCGCTCAGGCCAACCCTATGGACTTACTGTTTGGATCACGACTTACTGTTTGGTACCTTATGGCTAACAAGGGAAACTTAGAAGGTTAACAAGTAAGATACAATGTAAAATGAAATACTGAAGGCAAAATTGAATTTGCAGAGTTGTTAAATGATAACTCAATTACCACTCACTTGGCTCTGATACCAAATGGGGGCGGAAGCATACTTCATATATTTGAAAAGCAAATTCAATATAAAGACGGAGATATAGACGAGGATGTGGACGGAATATAAATCCGATGGGTTGGGAGATAATGATAAACATGCATAAAACTGTATGAAACATAATTGATTTATACATGTTGAATATAATGAATTAAAATTAAATGATGCAGGTATAATTCAAAGTAGATTTATTGAAAATCAAATGGACTTACAAGTACTCTTGTCTATTGACAATCTGAGGAAATCAAAGCAAGAATGGAGCTCGCAGGCATCCTTGATTATAATTGTTTATATGTATTACAATTTTGACTGAGAAAATATTGATTAAAATCGCTGTCTAAAAAACAAGCCCCCCTTCTTCTGAGGCAGAGACCTTCCTTTTGTAGCCGAGGGGCTGTGCTTGCAATGATGATAGTCTGGAGCGGGAATCCTGCAATGCATGTGCTTGAGCTGGAAAGGCTGAAAAAGGGGCCGAAAGGCTGATGATGCTGTCTACGACTGTAGAATCACGCGGTGTAAGCTGAAATGATGGTCTGAATGATTGCTGCTACTGTAGGTTTCACATGGGTAAAAACCCTTTAATGATTACATTTTTGAAATCAAACTTCGTATGGGTCATGGGAATCTGGCGGGAGATCCGCATAGAAGTTTGTTTGAGGGAAGAGGCTTTCCTGAGCCTTGGAGGGATGGTGAGACGAAGCGTCTGATGATGCAGAGTCTGAGCTATCAGAGTCTGAGCCTTCTTCTGCTTCTTGTAATTCTGCCATAAGGATCTTGGCAAGAGCCTTGAACTTTGAAGATTTCTTCTTCTTTGAACTTGATGATGTGTTTCTGCTCTTAAGAGAGGATGACAGACTAATGTCTGATAATGACTGTGTGTTTTCTGGAACTTCTGGCAATGCCTTCTTTGGTTCCTCAGCTATTGCTAGGGTTTGAATAGTGGGAAATTCGGTGATGACACGCTCAATGATTTGTTGAGTGTTGAATTTATCCCACCATTTGACTTCTCTTTGTCAATAGACTTGTCCTGATTCAACTGCAAAATTCCACTTCATAATCCAGGGGACCCTGTATTTGGCCATGAACAAAGGTAGAAGTGTAATCTTGTAATTGAAACGGCTGCGATCAAAATTTTTATGGAAACCAGATGAAAGGACCTGCATTAAGTCTTCGGGGATGATGCTGGTTGTTGGACCATGAATAGCCCACCAAAATGGAAACCATGCTGGGAAATTAAGTCTGAAATTTTTACTGAAGGTTAAAAACCATGAATGACTAAAATCATCTATTTGGTGAAAAAAGATGTTAGTCCAAGGCTGGATATAATCATGATAACTAAAGTTGTTGAGAGGAATTGGGAGATGAGAGGAAAAAAGTGGTTTTGAATGATAGAGGGGTAATGCCCATTCTTTTTCTGTAATGAATTTCTCTATATGGAGAGAATGATAAAGAATTTTGTCTGTGTGGGTTGTGCTGTAAATTGGTTTGATGGAGATAGATTTTGTTTCCATTAGAATGGCTTGGTAATATTTGAGTGTTTTGTGTGGTTCAGTTGGTTGGTAATGGAGGTTTGGAGGAAATATCATTTTTGCTATTTTGTGGGGAGGTTGTTCTTGGTTGACATGGAAAGGAATATCAAATAGTTTCTCCATTGGAGTTTTTTCATTATATGGGGATGTTTTGGTGTAGCTAGGAGCTGATCGGGATGATGAAGGGCGAGGCATAGCAGAATAGGGATCATACTGGGTGACTAAAGCCGTTTGGTAATTTGGACGGGATTGTCCTATGGTTGATCCTAGATGAGTGAATCTGTTTGTGATGGCTAAGGCTGATAAGGAATCGGGAATAAATTCCTTTTTTGGTGGTGGTAAAGTTGCAGGAAATCTGCGTTGAGGGTTTCTTGGGTCAGAACCTGACATTGGGTTTCTTGGATTAAGACCTGACATTCTTCCCCTGCAAAAATTCTCGAGTGAGGAAATCAGGAATGCAATTCTGGCTGCCCTTAATATATTCAATGTCAAAATCAAAGATCGATAATATGGCTTGCTAGCGTGCAAAAATCTGTTTTGATGCAATGTTTTGAACATCTTTTTGTAAAACATGTTTTACAGATTTGCAATCGACTCTTATGAGAAATTTTTGATTTAGTAAATCATCTTGAAATTTGCTAATGCATAGTACAATAGATAATATCTCTTTCTTAATAGTACTATAATTACTTTGTGCAGAGTTCCAAATTCCTGAATGGAAGCGAACAATTTGTTCAGGAGAAGTGGAAGAGATTTTCTGTTTGAGGATACCTCCATAACCAATATCAGATGCATCGGTTTCAACTATTTTAAATGAGTTGGGAGTTGGAATGCCAAGACAAGGCAAATTCTTAACATGAGATTTGATCTGTTTAACAATAGTTGTATGAACTGGAGACCAGGCTGGAGGATTGTCTTTAAGACGATCAAATAATGGTTTGCATTGTTGACGAAGATGAGGATAAAATTCAGAAACATAATTTAATGATCCAAGGAATCTTTGAAGTTGGGTTTTATCAGTAATCTGATCTGGAAATTTATCAGCAAATTGAATGACTCGATCTATTGGTTGGATGGTAGATTGATGGATATTAAATCCTTAAAATCTAATGTTCGTTTGAAACAATTTGATTTTCTTGGCTGACACAACCAATCCATTTGATCTAATGATCTATATATTTATATATATATATATATATATATATAGAAAATTTATAGTTTCCATAAATGCTTTTGAATTGATTTATGCATAGCATGCCATGATTAAAAAACGTTATTAGAAATGTTGTACTGTTGTGAAATACTAAAATAATCTTACGGGATGAGCAGGTAAGTTTATTATGTTGACTAGAATTATTGAATCGTTATGGCATGCTTATATTTGTGTAGTCTGCTCATCATTGTTGCACCCCAATGTTAGTGCTTGCCCAGGGTCAAGGCTAGTCGTTCATGTGTATGTTCACCTCTGCACCGCACGCTCGCCTTGGATCTAAGTAGGTGCTAGTCATATTGTACATGTTGCATTGGGCAACTCCGACTCGTAGGTGACCACGATTAGCACCAGTCTTCACATGATTGTAGCACTAGAGCATATATTATGATTACACCAAGTCTTATCGTACAGGTCACATTAGGCAACTCTGACTCGTGTGCTAGCATAAATTGATGTGCATCAGTTCTGTCGTACAGGTCGCATTAGGCGACTCCGACTTGTGTGCTAGTATAGATTGATTAAACACCTGATTTTACTTATATTACTGTTAAGATATTGTGATGTAGCATACTTCTGGATTTACTGTTACGTAGTATGATTTTCTGGAAATGATATAGGCTTTACAACGAGGGGTTAATATGTTCAGAAAATAAATGGATTTCATAAAATTTTGTTTTTGCCCACTCACCCTTCTGTTTTTTGCCCCTCCAGGTCCTAAATAGCTGAATTACTCTATGGTGTACGAGGATTAGCCGTCGATTCTGACATATCCCTGTTTAAATGTAGGAATTGTTCCTGGTTGTGTATTAAGTACTTAAATAGTTTCGACTGCACTTCTTTGTCATCTATGCTCTGAATATTTGTATTTTATGGGTTCTACCCACTACTGCGCACTCACTTTATTAGTTTAAATAAGTTCTAGTTTCGGTTTTAATTTATTCATATTTTACATCACTCACACTTTTGGTCAAGTCACATTCGGGTGACAGTGATCATGCCTTGACTCTGGTCAGGATGTGTCAGTTTGGTATCAGAGCATAGGTTTAGGTAGTCCTGCATTCCTCGTATGTGCTATAGGTCATAATGATTTTTGATCTCTTATGTCAGAATCATGCCACCTCGTAGAGCGCCACTTGTCCCTTTCGAGATTAATTTTCCCGATTTTGGGCAACTTGGTGAGGCGATCAACAGCGCTATTCAGTCCACACTTCGTCCTTCCCAGAGAACCACCTTAGAGATTGTATCCCATCTTCAGATAAATAATTTCTTTGGCAACGAGGGACCTAAGAAATCTGAGGTTTGGATCAACCATGTTGAGAAGACTTTCCGAGTTATGCAGCGACATCGGAATCTTCAAGAGGAGAGATGGAACGAGACAGGGACTTGGTTCTTCTGTCTGGGAGCTAGATCATGGTGGGCTTAGGAGTCACGCCTGTTGGCTGCTCAAGATGCCACGAATTGGGATGTTTTCAGGCGTCTGTTTGAGGCTAGATTCACACATCCGGAGTACAAGGATCGAAAGAGAGATAAATTCACGGAGTTGAAACAAGGAAAAATGTCAGTCGCAGAGTACCACTGAAAGTTCACTAACTTATCCCGCTATTGTCTCGAGATTGTTGGGAATCCTAGAGAGATGCTCCGTTATTTTAAAAAGGGGACTCGTAAGTGACTACGTTCTCTGGCGACTTCTACTCCATACTCTACCTACTAAGAATTCTTTGACGTTCTGCTTCGTGTTGAAGATTTGGAGAATGCTCATGATGATGACGATGATGAAAAGGATAATAACAACAATGCTCCAAGGAATAATAACAGGGGTCAGTCATCTTTTGGCCCTCGAAAAACTCATAATTTCAAGAGAAGTGGTAGTAGTTATGGATCGTCGAGCGGTGGTTCAAATTCCAATAAGCCGCGAAGGGGCGGCAAGTCCACAAGTAGTTCTCGCTTTCAGAATCAAATGAACCTTAGCAATTCTGGTGCTCCGCTTTGTCCAGATGCAATAACCATCATTTTGGTGAGTGTAAAAGGGGAAGTAATGGGTGCTATATTTGCGTTCAAATGAGGCACATAGCTAATCAGTGTCTGCGGAGTCAGCAAAACCAGCCTCCTACACTACCACCTGCAGGTTCTCTCAAGCAGATTCAAGGACCTCGCACCTACCCATATATAGGTTATGGTGGTGTTTACCACTACCAGGGCGACATAGCTTAGTATCCAGGATGAGCATATCAGTACCCACTTGATCCTTATTACCAGGGCGGTTATCCACAGTACTATGAGGGTTATACGCTGTATCAGGGCAGCGGAGCTCAGTGGTATGCTCAAGGGTAATACCAAAATCTTGATGTGGCTTCTAGCAGCGGCGTATCGACCAGGCAGCCTAATCCAACAAATCAAGGTTGAGGTAACTAGGGACGCGGCAACCATGGAAACAGGGGCCGTTGAGGCTGACAGCAGGCACAAGGTCGTGTCAATCTCATCACCTTGCAGGATGCTTAGGGTAACCCCGACTTGAATGTTCTTGGCCATTTTGCTAGAATATTAATTGACTCAGGTACTACTCATTCAGTTATCTCACATACGTTTACTCAAATGACTAAACCTCAACCCACTCCCATCGGCTATGAGTTGAAGTTCTCAATGCCTAGGGGTGAAGTTTGCTATATTAGTTGGGAGTATCGAGGATGTCCAGTTCTCATCAACGATGTCTTAATGCCAGCTAATTTTGTTCCCTTGGACATTGTTAATTTCAATGTTATCTTGGGCATGGATTGGTTAGATTACAATCCTGCCATGTTGAATTGTCATCAGAAGATTGTTACCTTCCATCGGCTGGGCATGCCTATGGTAACTTTTTTCGGTGAACGAAGTGGTTTGAAACATGGAGTTATCTCAGCCATGAGGGCAAAATGGATGTTGAGGAAGGGTTATCAAGGCTACTTAGCTCATGTAGTAATGACTGAGGAGACTCATGCTCGTGTGGAAGACGTTCGAGTAGTCAAATATTTTCCTGATGTTTTTCCTAACGATTTACCTGGCTTACCACTAGATTGTGAAGTAGAGTTCACTATCGACCTAATTCAAGGTACCAACCCTATTTCTCTAACTTTTTATCGTATGGCTCATACGGAGTTGAGAGAATTGAAAACCCAGTTGCAAGAACTTGTTGAAAAAGGGTTTATTCAACCGAGCACTTCCCTTTGGGGAGCTCTAGTCTTGTTTATGAGGAAGAAAAACAAAACTTTGAAGCTATGTATCGATTATAGACAGCTGAATCGGGTGACGAATAAAAACCGTTATCCGTTACCTCGTATCGATGGTATTTTTTATCAGCTCTGTGGTGCTTGTATTTCCCAAAAATTGATCTAAGGTCCAGTTACTACCAGCTGAAGATTAGAAGCGATGATGTTCCAAAAATAGCCTTCCGAACTCAATATGGTCATTATGAGTTTCTTGTGAAGCCATTCGGGTTAACTAATGCTCCGACAGCTTTTATGGACCTGATGAATCGGGTATTTCGTCCATACCTTGACAGGTTCGTAATTGTCTTCATCAATGACATTCTGGTGTATGTAAGAGCGAGGTTGACCATGCTAGACATTTACGTATGATTTTGAAGAAGCTAAGGGAGAATCAACTGTACGCTAAGTTCAGTAAGTGACAGTTCTGGTTGGATTTGGTGTCTTTCTTGGGACACGTGATATCAGCTCAGAGTGATCTCGTGGATCCTCAGAAAGTAGCTGCAGTGGACAATTAGGAGCAACCTCTGAATGCCACTGAAGTATGAAATTTAGTCTTGCAGGCTACTATCGATGCTTTTTGAAAAACTTATCAGCCATAGCCCTGCCTCTGGCAAGGTTGACCAGGAAATGAGTTAATTTTGAATAGAGTGATGATTGTGAACAGAGTTTCCAATAGTTGAAGTATTGTCTCACTCATGCGCTTGTTTTGGCACTTCCTAATGACAGTTGGAATTTCAAGATCTATAGTGACGCCTCTCTGAATGGTCTACGTTGCGTGCTGATGCAGCATAGAAAGATGATCGCGTATGCTTCATGACAATTAAACCCCATAAGATGAATTACCCTACTCATGATCTCGAATTGGCAGTTATCGTTTTCGCTTTGAAAATCTAGCGACACTATCTTTATGGGGAAACGTGTCGAATCTTCACCGGCCACAAAAGAATCATGTATATCTTCACTTAGAAAGAACTTAATCTTCGGCAGCGTAGGTGGATAGAATTGATCAGTGATTATGACTGCACTATCGAATATCACCCTGGTCGTGGGAATACTATAGTTGATGCTCTCAGCAAGAAATCTCACAGTCAACTTAATGCTTTTTATGCATGTCGTGTTCCTCTTCTAACTGACCTAAGATATACTAGAGCGACTTTAGAAGTGGTTCACCAAGGAACCTTACTTGCCAACTTTCAAGTCAGGCCAGTTTTGTTAGATCGTGTTCTTGAGGCCCAAATGAACGACTCAGAATCCCAGGAGTTAAAATAGGCAATGTTAAATGGCAATAGGGAAGATCTTAGGATTCGAATGCCTGATGGTATGATCATGCAAGGCGATCAGATGTATGTACCGAATGTAGAAGAACTAAAAAAAGAAATACTCAATGAAGCGCATATTTCAGCTTATGTGATGCATCCTGGAAGTACTAAAATGTACCATACTATCAGATCTTTCTACTACTGGCCACGAATGAAGAGAGAAATTGCGAAGTATGTGAGTCGTTGTTCGGTCAGTCAGCAGGTCAAGGCAGAAATAAAGAAACCATTCAGATTGCTACAGCCACTTCCCATACCCCAGTGGAAATGAAAAGATATCACAATGGATTTCATGTACAAGCTTCCTCCTACGCTAAATGGCTGTGATGGTATCTGGGTGATTGTAGATCCGCTTACCAAGTCAGCGTATTTTCTACCTGTTCATGAGAATTACTCGTTAAGTCGGTTGGCTGTACTTTTCATCTCTGAAATCGTCAAGTATCATGGTGTTCCAGTTAATATCATTTCTGACTGGGATCCCAGATTTACGTCGAAATTTTGGGTAGCTTTTCAAGAAGCTCTAGGGTCGAAGTTACTTTACAGCACCGCCTATCATCCTCAAACCGATGGGCAGTCATAGAGAACTATTCAGACGCTAGAAGACATATGGCACAAGCGTTTGCCTTTGATAGAATTCGCCTACAATAACAGCTTTCATTCCAGAATTGGTATGTCACCATTTGAGGCGTATAGGAAACCATGTCGCACAACATTATGTTGGTCCGAAGTCGGTGAAAGAGTTTTAGTGGGTCCTGAGATCGTAGATGAGACAACACAGAATATTCAAGTGATAAAAGCTAACCTGAAAGAAGCCCAGGATCGACAAAAGAGTATAGCAGACAGACATTCGACCGATAGAGTATATAAGGTTGGAGATTGGGTATTCTTAAAACTGTCACCGTGGAAAGGTGTTGTACGATTCGAGAAGAAAGGGAAACTAAACCCTCATTACATCGGGCCACACCAGGTCATTGAGGGCGTTGGTGAAGTTGCTTATCGACTTGATCTACCTCCAGAGTTGTCGAGGGTGCATAATATATTCCACGTGTCCTTGCTACGGAGATATGTCTCCGATCCGTCACATGTGATTCCTTCTCAGCCATTAGAGATTAACCTGAATTTGACATATGATGAGGTTTCAGTGATGATTCTTAACTGGAAACACAAAGTTCTCATGAACAAGACCGTTCGTATGGTAAAAGTCTTATGGAGAAATCACTATGTTGAGGAAGCTACCTGGGAGATAGAGGAGCGTATGCGAGATTTTTATCCACGTCTGTTCTGTAATTATGATCTTTAGTAGTGTTGAAATTTCGGGGACGAAATTTTCTTAAGGGGGTAGGTTGTGACGACTCGTCCCTAAATTTCTATGTAATTTTCTCCCCGAGTGTGTAAATTGACGTTTATGTCCTGGTTGGTAAAGTGACGTAGACATGGTTATTCAACATTTAATTATTTTGTCATTATCGTAATTAAATAGTACTCGTTGTTACGATTGTGTGAGCACGAATCAAAGCCAAATTGGAGTGGTAACGAAAAGGTTACGTTACATTAAAGTATGTAAACATCGGGTATGTTTGTGCACGTGTGTGTAAATTATCCAGTGTTAGAAACACTGTTTTTGATAAAGGGACAGATTTTGTGTAATCTGAAATGTGTACCAAACCTTATCATTTTCTTCTTTTAAAAACTTGTCTGTGACTTGTTTCACCCACCAATCAAATCTTATCCTCATTTCTCTCCACTTATCAAACATATCCCTTTTTCTTTCTCCTTCTCAGCCAATCAGAAAACCTTTCTCTTTCTTTCTCTCATCTTCTCCCTCTTTCTCCTCACACATCACTCTCTTTTCTCTGCAACTACAAGGACCTTTATCAAACATTCATAGATCGAACTTAAGAATACCACCGTCATGGTCTTCTCACCCTCACGAATCCAACCATAGAAACCGATTCTCAAATGGACGAGTTTTGACTCGCCAACTTAGAAGTTCCAACTTGGTGGGTTTTACCCCTACGTGATCCCGGCCGAGTTACAAGTTTTTGAAGGTTGTGGAAGCACCTTGTCAACTCCCTGGAGTCCCTAGACTAAGTTTGGAGTGGAGTTAACACGAGAACATACGTTTTCAAGGAAGCACCTAGTTAACCTTTCAAGGCTTTTTCAAGCCATGTCCGTCCACTTTTTGGACTTTTGAAAGGTACAATCTTGTTCTACTCCTCAAGAGCTTCATTTCCATATAAAGATCGTTGAAAATGGTTGAGAAATGAGCAAGTTATGCAATTTTGAAATTTTTCCCAGAAACCCGCGAACCAGACTACGGGGCCGGCGAGGGACGGCGAGGCTCACCGGAGAAGATGAAGAATATTCCGTCAAAGTTGACGGAATATTCTAACGGTGTCAGGTAACGCCGTTAAGTTATGTTAATTGTTTAACGGAATATACTATCAAGTCTGACGGAATATTCCTGGCTTTTGTCAGACTCTGCTAGGCTCGTGGCCGCGCGTGTGGCCGTCGGCTAGGTGGCGCGTGAGGGCGTGTCCAGTAAAATGTTTTCGTATATTCAAACCTTCCGTTTGAGCAAACTATGGGGAAATTTTCCTAGCTTTTAGTGTATATGTTAATTAACTAATTATTATTAGTTGTTTCGCATAGAGGGGAAACTTACCCTGAGGACATACGAGGACAAGTGAGGTTAGGGGGCTACGATCCATCGACTTATCAATGAGTGGGCATTTGTTTTCGTGTGTGTCTATATATATATATATATATAAACTTTATAGTTTCCATAAATGCTTTTGAATTGATTTATGCATATCATGCCATGATTAAATCACGTTATTAGAAATGTTGTACTGTTGTGAAATACTAAAACAATCATATGGGATGCGCATGTAAGTTTATTATGTTGACTAGAATTATTGAATCGTTATGGCATGCTTATATTTGTGTAGTCTGCTCATCATTGCTACACCCCGGTGTTAATGCTCGCCAAGGCTAGGACCAGTCTTTCACGTGTATGAACCTCTGCACCACACGCTGGCCCTTGATCCAAGTAGGTGCCAGTCATGTTGTACAGGTAGCATTAGGCAACTCCGACTCGTAGTGACCACGATTAGCGCCAGTGTTCACATGATTCTAGCACTAGAGCGTATATTATGATTACAACCAGTCCTGTCGTACAGGTCGTATTAGGCGACTCCGACTCGTGTGCTAGCATAGATTGATGAGCTTACAGGTCGCACTAGGCAACTGCCACTTGTGTGCTAGTATAGATTAATTGAACACCTGATTTTACTTATATTACTGTTGAGATATTATGATGTGGCATACTTCTGGATTTACTGTTAATTTGCCTTTGATTCCATACCTATACGTAGTATGATTTTCTGGAAACTATACAAGTTTTACAGCGAGGGGTTAGTATGTTCAGAAAATAAATGGATTTTCTAAACTTTTGTTTTGCCCACTCACCTTTCTGTTTTTCACCACTCCTGGTCCTAGATAGCTGAATTACTCTGTGACGTACGAGGATTAGCCGACGATTCTGACATATCCCTGTTTAAATGTACAAATTGTTCCCGGTTGTGTATTAAGTACTTAACTAGTTTTGACTGCACTCCTTTGTCATCTATGCTCTGAATATTTGTATTTTATGGGTTCTACCCACTACTGCGCACTCACTTTATTAGTTTATGGGTTCTAACCGCATATCTTTAAGAGTAATGCTAGTGAGACCAAATTTTTTAAACCAAATTTGCAAACTAAATGATGTGGTTGTAGATGATTGGATTATTCATTAAGTGTCGATTAACATGCTTGTTTCTTATTGGTGACACGTCATTTGGTTTAAAAAATTTGATCTCCCTAGCATTACTTTATCTTTAAACTAGTCGGTGTAAATATTGATGTCACTCCAAGCTACAAACTGTGAAATCATTTTACCCCCGTCACAAATTTACTCAACGTTCAACTTGTTTTCAAAATCAGTTCATTGAAACTTCATTGCTCCCTCGTCCGCAATGACTGCAGAAAGACAAGGAGAAAAAAAAAATAATCACCACAGAAAATCGATGTCCATAAGAAACATTCCGCAAGAAAAAATTTACGTTAGAAGGGATGTGACAGGGCAAACATGAAAGCATGTGCATCTTATAGGAACGGCGTATTAACACCAAAGAATCAAAATTAAAGCTAAAGATGAAGAAGCTTAATGAAGACGAAAACCCAAGCTTTTATATTTCTCAGAAATTGTTTTTAAAAAAGTCGGTTGCAACGAGAGAGGGAAAAGTCTTTTATACTACACTCTGTTAAAATCAACCCTCACACTAAGCACTTGCTAATGTGGCAATTGCTTAGGTGTCTTACATATTCAATACCCCCCCTCAATCTTTACTGGGAAATCCCAGTTTAAGATTGTGACAATGCTTGAGAAAATCAGGTCCATGAAGACCTTTTGTAAGAACATCAGCCACTTGGTCTTGAGTAGGGACATATAACACTTCCAGGTCTCCTTTTTGCACACTCTCTCGAACAAAATTGAAATCCGTTTCCAAATGTTTAATCCTGGAATGATGTATAGGATTCAAACTCAAGGCAATGGCTGACTGATTATCACAAAACAACTAAGGTGGACTTGGCAAGATTGCATTAACATCTTTCAATATAAGCCTTATCCAAGCCATATCTGCAGCAGCATGTGCAAGAGCCTTGTACTTAGCTTCTGTTAAGCTTCTGGAGATCAAAGTTTGCTTCTTAGATTGCTAAGAAATAGGTTATTTCCAGATACATTACATACCCTGTGATAGACCTCCTTGTATTGACATCGGCAGCCCAGTCTGAGTCATTGTAACCTCTGAGATGTAATCCAGAACCAGAAGTAAAAGTTAAGCCACACTTTATAGTACCCTGCAAAAATCTGAAGATCCTCTTTACCAAACCAAGATGAACATCAGTGGGTGTGTTCATGAAATGACAGACATTGTTGACAGCAAAAGCAATATCTGGACGTGTGAAAGTCAGGTATTATAAGGCCTCAACAAGGCTCCTGTATAGAGTTGGTTATGGTAACAACTCTCCATCGTCAACAAGAATAGAATGATGAGGTTTACAAAGAGTATTACAAGGTTTGCAATTATCCATGGCTGCTTTATGAAGCAAATCTTTGACATACTTCTCTTGATTCACAAATATATCCCCATTAGACTTGTATTGAATCTGCAGACCAAAGAAGTATGTGAGTTGGCCCATATCCTTGAGATCAAACACTTCACCAAGATTATTAATCACAGATTGAACAAGGGTTGTACTAGATCCTGTGATGATAATAGCGTCTACATAAAGGAGTAAAAAAGACTAGAATCTAAGAGAGAAACGTTGAAACCAATAACTGACAGATAGCTTGTGAATTTGGCATTCCAAGCTCTTTGTGCTTGCTTAAGGCCATATAGTGACTTAACAAGTTTACAAACATGTGTAGGATAAGTGGAATCAATGAAGCCTTGAGGTTGTTTCATATAGACCTCCTCATGTAACTCACCATGTAAAAATGCATTTTTAACATCAAGTTGTCTAAGAGACCATTTGTGTGTTGCTGCCAAAGCCAAAATCATTCGCACAGTAGAGTGTCTAAATACAGGACTAAATGTCTATGTGTAATCCATACTTTTTTCTTGACTAAACCCTTGGACTACTAACCTAGCTTTATGTCTAGAAATAGTACCAACTTTTCAATTTATATACCCACTTACATCCTATGACATTTTTATCTGGAGGTGACCGTACAAGGATCCATGCACCTTGGGTTTAAAGAGCATCGTACTCTTCTTGCATAGCTGTCTACCATTGAGGAAGTTGACAAGCCACTTTATCTGTAAAAGGCTATGAAGAATCCTTAATATCTGCAAGGAAAGTGAACCCTCCAGAGAATTGTTCACTATCATGTGTTATTAAAGACTGAACTTCAGGAAAAATGGCTGCAAGGGTAGCATAATCTTTCTTCGTAATAGCACCAGTTCTCAGTCTGGTTTGAATACCATGTGGAACATCAGTGGACAAGAAATCATGAGATTGAGATGAATTAAGTGGAGGCAATACAGCCTGTAATTGTTGAGGGGATAAGACATGCAACACTGAAGAGTGGTGGGAAAGAGTAGCATTTGAATTGGAAGATGGAGCCACTATAATATAATCTTGTACAAAATTCTATGAACTAGGAGAATGTGATGAACTGCTCATGGATTGGGAAACATGATTAAGCGAGTCATCTTGAGACTGAATACCAGATTGAGATGAGATTATTGGTGTAGAAGCTGCAGACAAGTGAACCACAACTGGTCATGTAGAATAACTAGGAGATGAAACCACTTCTGAACATTGAGACATAGAAGTAGACCTCAAAGCAGCAAAAGGAAAACAATTTTCATCATGAATCATATGCCTAGACATTAACAATTTTTCTGTGGCAATATTGTAACAAATAGCACCTTTGTATCCAAAAGTAAACCCCAAAAACACACACTGGCTGGTTCTTGATTAAAGTTTGTTATTATTGTAGGGCCTAAGATAGGGATATATGGCTGAACCAAAGACTTTCGAAGAAGATATATCAGGTTTTGTATGAAAAAGCCTCTCAAAATGTGAATCCATCCCAAGAATCTTGGTAGGCATCCTATTGATTAAAAATACCGCATGTGCAACAGCATGATACCAAAACTTATGTGGTAAAGAGGCAGCTGACAACATAGTTAATGCAGTATCCACAACATGTCTATGTTTCCTTTCCACAAACCCATTTGTTGTGCTGTGTAAGGACAAGAAACATAATGTACTATACCATTGGTTGCAAGATAATCCTTAAATTTATTGTTCAAAAATTCACCACCACCATCAAACTGCAAAACTTTAATTTGTGTATTAAACGGATTGACAACATAGGCAGAAAACCTTACAAATGCAGCAAAACTTCCGGTTTATTCATTAAAGGGAAAATCCATACAAATCTGGTAGCTTCGTCAACAAATGACACGTAGTATCTGAATCCCTCAAGCGATACAACCGGTGGAAGACCCCAAACATCACTATGAATTTGGTGAAAAGGTACATCAACCTTATCTATCTTTTCAGGAAATGAAAGTCTACTCATCTTCCCACTAAGACAATGTCTGCAAGTATGAGTATTTACATCACTAGTAGTAGGCATACTAGAATTTCTAAGCATAGCTGCTAAAATCTCATTAGATGGATGCCCCAATCTGAGATGCCACAATGAGGATTTAACAACCTTTCCCAATAGAGCAGTGGTAGAAAAAACACCTTGATTCAGCAACTTTGGAAACACGTGTATAGGTATTCTAAACAGCTCATCATTGCTACTATTTCCTTGATAAAGAACCACCCTTATTACCTTATCCTGCACAAAGAATTGAAGATCATCATAGATGAACCAACTATTATTGTCCTTACATAGTTGCTTCACAGAGAGTAGATTAACTTGTAACATCGGAACATGCAAAATATTTTTAAGATACAGAGTATGAGAATTATTATGTAATGTGCCAATGCCAATACATTTGACAAGCAAACCTTCACCATTGCCAACCATAATCTTTTTATCTTCATCATAAGGCACCGCTGTATTCAAGACAGTGACATCGAGACTCATATGATGATAGGCTTATGTGTCAACTATCCATGAATCACCACTAGAAGAGGGTTGTGCAGCCAACGCATTCATAGATGAGGGCATAATGTTGCCTTGAAAACCAGAGAAATCATTAGAAGGTTGACCTTGATGAACAAAGGCTACAGGAGATGGATAACCTGGATGAGCATTTGGAGTATTGAATAGAGGACCTTGATAACCAAAACTTCCAGGTAAAGTAGCTTGTGATGGAGTAGAAGAAAATGGTAGTGGCAGGGAAAAATCTTGAGAAGCATAATTGGCATGAAGTGATGGAAAAGGTGGAGAGCACCTTGATAGGCATAGTTACCCCTATGTCTGCATTCAAGAGCTATATGAGCCCTTTTGCCACATATTTGACATTCCTGAGATGCTTTATTGTTATCACTCATGTATAAACAAGTGATTGCAGTATAACCCTTCCTAAAACAAATTGGGCACTCTGGAATAACCTCTTGTCTAGTAGAAGTGTTACCAGACCAAACATTGGAATATTTAGGACCATTAAACTTGGACTTATATCCATCATTACCTTTGCCTCTGTAGGTATTGTTACCATATGATCTATTTCCTTGATTTCCCATATGATTCCCAGATGACTGAAAACCATTGAACTGATTAGGAGATGGCTGAAAACCATTGAACTGATTAGGAGATGGCTGGTTAAAACCACCATTAGAATTGCCTAGAGCAGCAAATCCATAACCAAAATTATGTGGAATAGGAGACGAAACAGAACTAGATGCATTGGAAGAGGACTGATATGTAGGAGGACTTGTATTTCCAGTAGGTGAAGTAAAACCAGCATTACTATACATAGCAGCCTTACTATGAACTTGTGAATGCATCCTACTTTCAAGAGTCTTTTCTGCCCTTAAGAGTTGAGCTCTAAATTCCTTCATAGTAATAAGTGAATCCCTAACAAGTATAACTGTCCTAATCAGAAATATTTTCACTAGCAACATGCAACTTATCTTTAATGTCCTTAAGTCTCAACAGATACTTGTCAACATTATCACTACCCTTTTGAATGCTATGTAATTCTGCTTTAAGATGATTAACACTTGCACTCGACACAGACATGTACCTGCCTTGCAAAGCAGTCCATGCCTCATAAGAAGTCTTACAACCCATAGCATGTTCTATTGCATCATCACTGAGAGTAGCAAGAAGAAGACTCAACAATGCCATATCTGTTTTGATCCAAGATTTGTAAGCAGCATTAACTTCCTTAGTAACACCAAACTCAACATTAATCACATACTTTAGAGGACACACAGAATCACCAATGAAATGATCAAACAAATCATACCCACGAAGAACGGAACAAAACTGGAAATTCCATTTGATGAAGTTGTCATCATTCAATTTAATAGTCAACATGCCCAAAAGATTCTCAAGCTTAATCGAATCCGACATGATTACACCAAGATATCTCCAACAATATACAACCCGGATGAGAAAAATACCACAAACACAAGGATGAAATAACCCAGATGAAAAATTTTAGAATCAACACTCAAAAGAACAAATCAAGATGAACATAATGGTTATCAACCTTGGTTCATCAAGATTTCAAGAATAATGGCATCGGCCTTTCACATGAACATATCAAGATTCGACTAAAAAATTGGCATCGGCCTTTCACATGAACATATCAAGATTCGACTAAAAAATTATCACAGATTAACAACACAATACTGTTCTTGGCATCGGCCTTTAGTAGAACAGAAAATACCCAAATCAAGATTATAGCACAATCCAAGTAGAAACAATAGAAATAAGAGGCAAGAAATCAAGAAAATACCCGAATCGGAATTTCGATTAACTTGTGAAATGAACTGAGAACAAGAACATCATATCGACAAATCGGAGCAGCGGAAGTCTAGAACCTATTCCGCAAGCAAAAATTGGCTCTGAGATATATGAGATATATGGTCCTTAACTTTAACTTAATTGGAGCAATGGTCCCTCAACTAAAAATTCATTACCATCGGTCCCTCAACTCATCAAAACGTGCAGCTATGGTCCCTCAACTAAAAAACCATTACCATTGGTCCCTCAACTTTAATTCAACTGGAGAAATGGTCCCTTAACTTTAATCCAATTGTAGCAATGGTCCTTCCAACATAACTCGTTTTGACAAAATTTTTGACGTAGTTGACAAAAAGGACCATAATTACACACTTTGATGAGTTGAGGGACCCTAATTATATAAATGGTTATTCCAACATAACTTATTTTGACAAAATTTTGACAAAATTGATGAAAAGGACTATAGCTACACATTTTGATAAATTGAGGGACCAATGGTAATGAATTTTTAGTTGAGGGACCATTGCTCCAATTTGATTAAAGTTGAGGGACCATTGCTACAATTTACTCTGCCATATTAACACCAAGGAATCAAAATCAAAGCTAAAGATGAAGAAACTTAATGAAGACGAAAACCCAAGCTTTTATATTTCTCAGAAATTGTTTTTAAAAAAGTCGATTGCAATGAGAGAGGGAAAAGTCTTTTATACTACACTCTGTTAAAATCAACCCTCACACTAAGCCCTGGTTTGGCATTGAGGTGCTTAAAAAAAAAATGCTTATCTTTTAAGTTTTTATGTTGAAGGTATTTGGTAAACTCAAAAAAAGGGGATTATTTTGGAAGCTTTGGTGATTGATAGCTGAAATCATCATAAAAGCCGAAGCAGTTTAATGCTACTTTGGAAAACAGGCTTTTTTTCAAAGCACGCGGAGCTACAGTGCATCTTTAATGAAACTTTCTAAAGTCCAATAACACCCTCGTCATTTTTTTACAAAATGACAGACCTTGTCCTTAATACTCAAACTGGAATCTCTCACTCTTTCACCCCCTCCCTTGCATCAAAGTAGGACCGCAGCCATCTCGCCCACTCTTGCTCAACACCGACCACCACCATTGCACCAACATTCATCCTTATTCTCCTTCCACATCCTCCAAATACACAAATAAGAAAAAGATGAATCTTTTTTAGAAACCATTTTTGAAAATTTGCCGATTGGATCGAATCCCAGAATTCGAGTGAGAATCAACCCAGAATCCGAGCAAGAACCAGTTCAGAATCCGAGCGAGAAAAAGATTCCTAGTTGCAAAAAAAACAGTCGGAATAGATGAGAGATGACACGCCCCGACCCCAATATTCTCCCAAATTTTTATTTAATCCCAATTAAAACTTCACACAGAGGTTCAGAGATTTACCCAGTCGTCGATTAGGAATGAATTGGTATTTGATTAGTTATAATGGCACCAGTGATGCTTCGTTGGTTTCTGGGCAGAAAATACAGAGCATGCATTAGTTCTAGTCCTTCGAATTTAACCTCAAACTTCACAGATAAAGTCAAGAGAGTTACCCAGAGTTGAGATTTGGCGATTGGTGTAGATTTAGTCTCAAGTTCGCCAGAAAAATGACCAAGAAGGTCACCAGATTTCTGGGCATGAACACAGAAAGGGCATTTGGGGTTAAATCCCAAGAATTTCATGCCAAAATTCGATATGCAAGATACAAAAGTTGTACCTGAGGTTAAATGAAGGTTGAATTGAGTTTGAAGCACCCCAATTTCGTCGAGCCTCAGGTCAACTCAACGAAGAGTTTTTCACCGAGAGGGAAGGGTTGGCTTTCTTCATTTTTGAGTACTTGATCTTCCCGTGCAACGCCACCATTCGAATCCATAGGTCAAACTACACCTAAAACAGGGAATATTGGTATGGATTTCACTCGAAAATTGGTGTTGGTGTGGGTGATTCTCTCGGTAATTAGAGAGAGTGAGAGTATCATAGTTAGCGAGAGAGTTAGAGAGAAAGGAGAGTCTCACGGGAAAAAGGGAAGAAAGAGAGAAGAAGAGGGAGACAAAATAAAAGGAGTGGGCCCCTCAAGGCACACTAAATAAGACCAAACCCATTATGGTCATTTCACACAATCACAGCTATTTTACATAAAAATTTACCAAACATTATAATACTGCTTTTTTTTTTTTTCCAAAATCACTTTTACAAAAAAGTTTACCAAACACTCTGTTGCTTTATTTCACAGCTGCTTATTCTCACAGCACAGCAGAAGCAGTTTTTTTTTCAAACCACAGCAATACCAAACCAGCCAAGCACTTGTTGATGTGGCAATTGCTTAGGTGTCTTACATATCCAATACGGCGCACCACAAATTTTCAGTCTCTACACCAAAACTCAAATGAAGCACCTCCGGATTCTGTCGACACTTCTAACTGCCACTTGAAGTAGTTGCCCTGTGTTCCCCTTAATATTTACAAGGGTTTGATTAGAACTCTTGAGCTCGAAGCATAAAAGCGGAAAAATAAGCATCTTTTATCCTGGAACTGTTCTTTAGAACCCACAGCCCAGACAAACACATGCACAGAGGTGTGCATAACTCACCACATTCAAGGCTGAAGCAGACGGTGTAACCAAATATCTCCAATCATCTGTCGGACATCATATGCGATATGGCAAATTGCACCAGCTAGGTCAATCAGCTTTGTTACTCTTACAGCTCCAGATATGGATATAAAACACTCCATACATCAATTTATTTATACGGTAGACTGTAGACATCGTAAACACTCGAAAGATAATACATTTGTCATAATACTACTTAGAAGAGACTACATAAACACATAACCAAACCTGGAAGAAGGGTAATAACATTTAACTTAAAAGATTTAATTTTCAAAAAACTAGTGTCCTGATCATAGTTATTTTTTTTTTTTTTCCTTTTTTTTTTGAACAAATGATATTATCTATACTAAAAGGTGGAGGAGTGGGCTAAGCCTTACAATTGGCTGTGTCCTGATCATTGTGATTCAACCTCAAAGAAGTAGAATCACCTCATGAATATTTAAAGGCAAAAAAGAAATGCAATACAAGGTCAAACAGTGATCAGTTTCTTAAACTTGTCTGTCAATTTCGTACAATAGTCACTAACACAAACTAAACCTAGCGCTCAATCCTGTAAAGAATTCCAGTGTCACAATATCACAATCCTCATAGTTTTGGTTGTTTGCTGTGAAACTACAACAACTCACCAAATCAACATATCATCCTAGAAAACATACGTATTACGTACAAAAAGAGAGGGTGCTGCGTGCAGTCATATTGTCAAGAATTTAAACTACGACATTACGAAGTTATTCGTAATTGTACTTTTGAACATAAAATAAATGCTCAGGTGCTTGGCCACTGAGAATGATTTGAGGCAAGCTGAATGCCAATTTATCTTGTAGTCATATTTATGATGATGATTGAAGAGTAACCAACAACAGAAAATTGGGTATATAATTGCACACAGAATTGTGAATAATTAATATAATACTAATTTGATTTAATACCTAACATATAGTGGTTAGGTTATGTAATTATAATGACGCCATGTCATATACGTACAAAATTCACAAGGACTTGAAGCGATTAGGCCCCAAAGGCAAGCAGGCAAAACTGTATACCACACTTTTCTTTTTTAGGAAAACTGTTACCACACTCGGTCTTGGTTCCTTCTATCAAAAAATCATAAGTAGTGCTAGGGAGATTAAAGACTCGGTTGGATGTGCTTTTAAAATTACTGAAAGCGTTTTTAGAGAAAATATTTTTGGTTCCAAAAGCATTTTTAAGTGTTTTCTACAAAAAGCATCAGTTATGTGCTTCTCTCTGGAAGTACTTTAAGTGATTTTTCAGGATTTATTAATATTTTTACTAAGGATTGTTTTCAAAAATATTTTCACTAAAAACAATTTTAGTCATTTTAAAAGCACATCCGAACGAGCTTTAAATTTGTAGACAGTTTTGAAAACTAAAGGACATGGAAGTTATGATGATTGATTCTACACGTTGATAAACGTGCTTATTCTTATTTGTGACACATCATTTAGTTTGCAAAATTAGTCTCCCTAGCATATGAGCTTCTCATAAACTTCATTTGTATCCAAGTAGCAAACCAAAATTTTCCACCTGTTTCATTTCGGCGAAACTTCAAACTTCAAACCTGCAGACCCTTTCAATGGATATTAAACAAGAGAACATGCTCATACACTTCACTGTTGAAAAGATAAATAGCAATCATAAAATGGATCTACTTGCTAATACTTGCCTTATTGTTTCCACCCGCAATTTAAATAACTTATACGACACTATAGATTCTTCAATTTTCAAGACAGTAACATAATCCTAAACAGATGAAAGTGATTAATGCATTGTGGCACAATTTGAAACAACACATCCATTCTTTGTTACTAAAAAATAATCTAATGTTTTGAAGGATTAGCAATTACAGCTTCTGAAAGCATAGGCCACAGCCAAACCAGGGGGCAGCAGTCTTTCTTGCATAATCCTACAGTAGGAAAATTCAAGAAATTGCATTTTTATAGCAGTTTCTGGTCTATAGCATGAAATTGCAGAAAAATAAGTATGCGCTCCTCTCGAAATTTCACAAATGCACGGACGAATTTCTATTCCCTATCATACCCATAAAACACACACAAGTGAGAACAATCAAATAGAGAACCTGGTAGCTGAGAAAATTCAGAAAATTAATGGGAACTGAAACTCATTTACCTGCCTCAAGGGTGAGCCGCAAGTCCCTCAAAAGTCTTGTTTAATTGATTAAAGACAAATTTAGAAGAACAAATGACAAACAAAATCGTTCACGATTCCAATTCCCCTTTCTCTGCTATCCCTAACCTAAATGAAATGAAGTAAAAAAATCACAGGGGAGAGAGAGAGAGTCCCAATATCTCTTGCTCTCTTTCACTCTCTCTTAATTTTGCTCTGTGTTCTGGTCTGCGACTTCTAAGGCCAACGGAAAACATAATAAATTTGTTGCTTATATGTTAACTCTTAGTGAGAGAGGAGATAAGAGGTGTTAACGGAAAGAAAATAGTCAATGATCTTGTTAGAGTGATTGTAGGGATCCACAAATAGTCAATAATATTGTTGAGTGACTATAGGAACCATATGTAATTACCTAGAATTAGTCTATACTTGGAATAGCTCTAGTGATTTGTATAAAGTCGTGTACTCAGATACCAGTTTTTGTATCCATTAAATTACAAGTTCTACATTTCAATTTGGCATGGGAACACCGATCCTGGTGACTTTAGAAGCTCATACACCTCCGCTGCAAACACACCCAAAATCATTACGAAATACAGAGAAAAAGAAAAACAACATTGCTGAATCCAAATCCACGGAGACAGCCCTCACCATCTCTGACCCATTGACTCTACACCATTCTGATCCACCACAACATACCTTGTCAACGTGCTGCTTGATGGACACAACTACGGCCGTGGAGCCATTCTATGCTTCTTAGTCTCAGCGCCAAAAACAAGCTGGGATTGATTGACGGAACTATCAAAGCTCCTTTACCAACTGATGCAACGTTTCGGGTATGAACGTTGCAATGATATGGTATTATCATGGATCCTGCATTCGATCCACCCCGACATATCCGGCAGGATACTGAATACCACCAGCCGTTGCCGCTTGGAATGATCTCAAGGACAGGTTTTCCCAAAGCAATGATTCCATAATAATATTAAACAGACAAACTGAAGATCGAGGCTTGCGTACTGCAGTGTCCTTGAAACAGAAATTTCTTCCCTACTCTGTGCTTGTAGTTCTACGATCGTCTGCTTCACTAGGATTCAACAATCTAAGTCATGATTCCAGCACTGGAAAACTAGACTTCTGGAGAATTTCTTTGTGATTCTCTCAGTAAGAAGGTTTGAGATTGTAGAAGATGAATTTGATTTTCCTGTGTTCTAAATGTCATGCAGATGGATGCGTTTATAGTTGAGTTATGCCTGTTGGCAACAGGTATGAATATGGGATTCATCTTTTGGGAGACATCTTCTCAGAGGGGAGGCGTTCTTCCATCGCTTCAGACTTCATCTGAAAAGATGCCATGTAGATGGATGTATTTATAGTTGAGTTATGCATGTTCGCAACATGTATGAATATGGGATGCGTCTTTTAGGAGACATCTTTTCAGAAGGGAGGCGTTCTTCCATCGCTTCATACTTCATCTGAAAAGATAAGTCTGTTAAATTAAAAATTAAATCCGAAATTAATAAAAGTAATTAATTTAATTATTAGAGCCCGAGCCCAAGAGCCTCAAGGCCAAAGGCCCATCTTTTGATAATTTATTATATATTTACTATTAAATATATATTAATTATCAATTAATTAGCACACCCCAAAAGCCCAAACCCAAGGTTTAGCCTAATTTTATTCTCCATGGTCCATCACTTCAATCACTTCCTAATAAGAACAAAGCCTTATAAAGTGAGAGAACATTTTGGTGATGACCAATGTGAGACAATGTAGAATGATATTTCTACTGAAAATTTCCAAAAAATCTGACAAGCAATTGTCGAATATCGACATGGATAGCAGTCAATCTCCATGTACTACACCAAGATGAAAGCTCTTTAGGATGAATTCGATTCATACAATGAGCCACTCATCTATGCCTGCGATGGGCTAAATAAACTCGCTGAACAAGAAGAAAAAGATAAGGGTATGCAGTTCCTAATGAGGTTAAATGACTCCAACTTGACTGTTCGAGGCTCAATATTGATGATGAGCCCTTGCCTAATACACGCAAAGTCCATGGCCTAATCCTCTAGCACGAGAGGTGTTAGAGTGTAAGGATTGAGGCATAGGATTGTGCCACTTGTAATGAGATTAGATGATGAGTTAGTTAGTTAGTTACTCATGTATTGAGATGGTATAAATACTCATGTATTGAGATGGTATAAATACTCATGTCTTGTATTACTTACTGGTTAAGAAATTATACAACAGAAATTCATTCTCTCTCTACTTTGTCTTTCTAAACTCACTTTGATTCTCTCTCTAAACTCTCTCTGATTCTCTCTCTGAGTTCATACACAAATACATAGATATACATAAGTTTACATGGTATCAAAGCAGGTTGTCTCACGTGTGAAGCCAAACGGCCACATGTGCGCTATGTCATCACGTTGTGTTGTCCACGTGTTAGGCTTGAAAATTCGTCACACGTGAGGGGGTGTGTTGAGAATGAATCTGACATTGATGGGATGGAGGACCTTGCATGGGCTTTTATAAGTAAGTTGAGCTACTCCCCATATTGCCAATTGATTTTATGGTGGAACCTTAACTTTCTTCAGGTGTATAGACAGAGACCACAGGATCTGGAGAGGATAAATTACATGTACCAGTAATGGACTGAGAGGAATTTGGTGACAGTAGTGGTAGTGATGGAGAGTTATGTAATGGTGATGATGCTACACTAATGGATGGTATAGGAACAACATTGGATGTAGTAGTGATAGGCATAATAATACTAGGTGTATTTGTTGGTATAAGAAACCACAATCACACTTCTTCAAACTGCCAAACTACCATCTAATTACTGGTCATATGCTTGTCAAACTGCAGTATATCTTATAAACAGAATGCCAACCCTTGTGTTAGATAACAAATCACCCTTTGAAGCATTATTTGGGAAGGTTCCAATCCTATTACATCTCAAGATATTTGGTTGTGCCTGTTTCCTTCTCCTTAAACCTTACAATTCCACCAAGTTGCAGCCTAAAACCACCAAATGTCTCTTCTTAGGGTATGCTACAAAATACAAAGGTTACATATGCTATGATATGTCTAAAAGGAGTATTTATATCTCTAGACATGTGGTGTTTGATGAGGATACATTTCCTTATACAGACTTATTGATACACTGTAAAACACTATATACCTTCTATCAACACTACCTCTTAACTTCCATTACCTGTGATTAATGCAGATAATGTGATTGTGTCTCCTATACCAACAAATACACTTAGTATAGTTATGTCTATCACTACTGCATCCAATGTTGTTCCTATACTATCCATTAATGTAGCATCATCACCATTACATAACTCTTCATCATTACCACCACTGTCACCAAATTCCTCTCGGTCCATTACTGGTTCATGCATTCTATCCTCTCCAGATCCTGTGGTCTCAGTCCATACACCTGAAGTTTCAAACACATCATCTTCTTATACTTCAGATCAATTGCAAGTGGTGTTGGATATTCCACCACTCAATTTGCATCCCATGCAGACAAGAAGTAAAAAAGGCATTATAATGAAGAAAGCTCTCACTGCTGCATTACAGAAATCTGGTGATTTTGATTTGTCACTAGTGGAACCATCTTCTTATAAAGCTACTCTAAAAGTTCTAATTTGGCTTCGGGCTATGAAAGAGGAAGTTGATGCACTTCATAAGCAAGGTACTTAGAGTTTGGTGTATTTACCTACAAATAAGAATTTGGTGGGATCCAAATGGATTTTTAAGATCAAGAAGAATGCTGATGGTACTGTGGCTAAACATAAAGCCAGATTAGTGGCCATGGGATTTAGTCAGGAACCTGGTCTTGATTATGGTGAGACCTTTAGTCCTATAGTCAAACAAACTACAGTCAGGCTAGTTTTGGCACTTGTAGCACAATTTAATTGGCCTTTAAAGCTGCTAGATGTCAAAAATGCTTTCTTGCATGGTTTGATGCAAGAAGAGGTTTATATGGCACAACCTCCAGGTTTTGAAGATGTTTCACAATATCATTTGGTTTGAAGCCTTCATAAGTCTTTATATGGATTGAAACAGGCTCCTAGAGCCTGGAATGAAAGGTTCACTGCATTCTTGCCATCTTTGGGGTTTCAAAGTACATATTCTGATTCTTCATTGTTTGTGAAGAAACTTGAGAATCAAATTGTGATTTTGTTGTTGTATGTGGATGACATTATTATCACAAGGAGTGCTATTGATTATTGATTCTTTACAACAAGTTATCAGTTCTCTAACTGCATAATTTGATATTAAAGACCTTGGTGACCTTCACTATTTTCTGGGAATTCAAATACAAAGGATTGTTTCTGGTTTGTTTTTGTCTCAGTCAAAGTATGTTCCTGACTTGTTAACAAAGACAAAGATGATTAATTCAAAAGCTTGTGAAACTCCTTGCCTTTCATATAACGGACTTCTCAAGTATGATGGTGAAGTCTATAGTAATCGAGCCTTATACAGGAGCATTGTTGGAGCCTTGCAATTTCTAACATTTACAAGGCCAAACATTGCCTTTTCTGTACACCAAGTGTGTCAATTTATGCAGAAGCTTATGGTCTCTCACTTTATTGCAGTTAAACGAATTCTCAAGTATTTGAAAAACACAATGCACTTTGGAATATCATATGGCAACAATGATTTAATGTTAAAGGCCTTTAGTGATGTTGATTGGGTAGGTGATCCCAATGATAGAAGATCCACCACTGGTATGGTTGTGTTTTTGGGTTCTAACCCTATATCATGGTCTTCTAAAAAGCAATTGACTATCTCTAGATCTTCCACTGAGGCATAATATAGAGCACTATTTATCCATCTGCTGAAATTGATTAGATTAAACAGCTGCTCCAGTTTATGCAAGTTCCTTAATTAACTGTTTTAGTCTTGTTCTGTGACAATTTGTCAGCCATAGCCTTGTCTTTCCATCATGTTCAACAATAACAGACCAAACATATTGAGATTGATATGCATTTTGTTCAAGAAAGGGTAGCCAAGAATCAGTTAACAGTTTAATTTGTTTGCTCGAAGGAACAATTTGCGGATATATTGACAAAGGGCTTGAGTACTCCTTTATTTCAAACACATTGTGCAAATCTCTTGCTTCAATCATCAAAACATGAATTTGAGGGGGCATGTTAGAGTATAAGGATTGAGGCATAGGATTGTGTCACTTGTAATGAGACTAGATGATGAGTTAGTTCTCATGCGATGCAGACCAGTTGCTCTCAGCAATCACAATGACCTTCAAATTCCTATAAGTCCCTCAAATGCTCACATTGAGATGAACACGGACACTTGGTGGATCAATGCTTCTATCTCAAGGGTTTTCTGGAAGGCCATAAGTGGCATGGGAAAAATGTGAAGCCCAGGAATAAGTACTAGTTTGGTACTGAGGTGCTTTTATAAAAAGTGAGTATAAAAAAAAGCTGAGCTCAAAAAGGTGTTTGGTAAACACTTAAAAACAGCTTATTTTCACAGTTTTGGGTGAAAAAAGCTGAAAACGTGAAGCAACAAAAATGAGCTTTGAAAAAAAACTGAAAATGTGAAGCAGCATAAATGTTGGATTATATGTTGAATGTTGGATTATGATATCTTGTTAAACGTTGGATTATGAATTTTTGTTAAATGTTGGATTTTATGTTTAAGATAAAGTTTATAAATATTTTTCTTTTAAAAATAAAGTATATTTAGTAATTCACCTTTATTTGTTAAGAAAATTAAATTAATGACACATCTAGTATTATACCATTTTTGGTCATTTCACACAGTCACAGCTGTTTTACATAAAAGTTTACCAAACACTATAATAATGCTTTTTCTTTTTTTTTTTTTTCCAAAAACACTTTTACAAAAAAGTTTACCAAACACTTTGTTACTTTATTTCACGTCTACTTATTCTCACAGCACAGCATAAGCAATTTTTTTCAAAGCACATCTGATAGGTATTTTCACCACCTGCAAAAGTAGGGATAAAAACACTTAAAAATACTTGCAAGAGTACAAGGTTGTCGTAGTATAGTAGCTCAAGCAATGTCGTTTCCCGCAGGGATTGAATGAATAATTTATGTAAATACCAAATCTTAATTAATTATTTGAAAACAAAGCTTGGAAGAGGTTGATTTAATGACCTAAAATATTAAAAACGAATTTAACTAAAAACAATTAAATAAATCGGGAAAGTAAAGAAAACAAAAGAAAATAGTTTTGAAAATAAATTTGAGTACTAGGGTTCCGCCGTCACCTTCACAATCCTACGTAGTTCTTCCAACTACTTATGACTTACACATGCATATTTTGAAGGTTAAGTTTTCCTAAAGTATGCCCTACTCGGAACCTCCAACATAGAACGTATATCTAACATGCAACCCGTCTGTGGTGTCCAGATCAAATGTGAACATGCAAGACTCACTAAGTTTTGTGAAAACCTTTTGAAAAACCATATAACCCTTAAGACGTGTCGTCCATCCTAAGAAGTTACACATATTAACCACAAGAAGCCAGCGCCAATTCTAGGGACAGCCCTCCGCCAAAATTGCATCAAATTACTTTTCTAAATATCCTAATGGTGGCCAATCACTAAGACAATTAGATAGTTTCAAACACGGTGATCAATAATTCAAAACCTGCATGCATAATATCATAAGCAAATTGAAAAGAAACTACATATTCTTGTTAAGGCTCGTGGCCTTGCCCTAGCAAAGAGAAAATTAGTTAGGAACAAACATAAAACAAAATATTATTAAAAACATGGATAGAAAACACCTTGAAAATAAACTTGAATCGTCAAGGCTCCAAAGCCAAAGTGGTGCGTTCTCTCCCTTAACTATGTGTTCCCCCCTAATCTAATGGCTAAATAGCCTTATTTATACTACTCTAATTAAAATCCTCCTAGGTCTTAAAATAAGACTAGGAAACCTAATAGAATAAGATAACTAATAAATAAAAGGTTTCCTATTCTAACTGTAATTCGGACTTATCAGAAAATCAGTCTTTTGACCGACCAAATCAACTCCGATTTGGTCCCAAAAGGTCTCTTTTAAAGCTTGAGACGCCCGAAACAAATCTTCAGAAGGAATCTTCCTCAAAATATGCCATCTTGACCCCCAAAAAACCCAAAATGTCCTGAAACGTCAATTTGGGAAAGCTGCGCGCTGGGTCTTTATTTCATCACCACGGTCAAACGGTTTGGTAGAAAAATCTGAAACTTTGATAAAATCATCTTGAAAAACTCACGAACATCCTCCAATTGGAATCACTCCAAAATTCATCCGTTTGATCACTTTTTGCTCCAAAGGAAGTCGAATGTCCTACATTGAAAATACATAACAAAGTATCAAAATCTCACAAAAGAACCAATAAATTAATATTAAGATTAGGGTAAAATATATAGTATAATATCGTCTCATCAAATACCCCCAAACTTATCTTTTTGCTTGTCCTCAAGCAAAACAAAACTAGAAAACAAAAATAAAAACTAACAAACTAGAAACTTAACTAAAACTAAATGACAAAAATTTTCACCTTCAAAATTGCAATCCATAGAAAACGTTAAAAATCAGAACATCTCTCCAAAAGTTCCAACTAATCCCACCACAGAGTCTAAGCCATTTAGAATCAATTAGGAAAGAATTCATGAACTTCCTTTGGTGTAAAGTGAACCAACATAGTTAAGGAAACTTGATTAAAACCCTTAACCCTCGTCCTTTTATTTCACATATTCCACACATAACTTCTTCTTTTTCTTTTTTTTTCTTCCTTTTTCGATATATTTTGTTTTTTTGTTTTTTTGTTTTTTCAATAGTAATAGTAGTGGTCGTGTAATGCTAGTTCACTCGAAACAAACTAACCACCCTGCCCCATGCCAAAACTCTACCGTTTGACGCGAGAATCGCTGCTGATTAGGCAAGACTGGCCCGGTTACTAAGCAAAGCCTTGGGTGGAACAATTATTACGTATCTAAAACAAGAACTAAACTTTACTTTACTAAGAACCAAAATTAAAAATTAACAGGGACTAAAAGCAAGTGTTTCAATCTCACTCCCCACAAACCATGTTGGTGTGAATGTGCAAATTGTCAAAGTATAACTCATGAATTAATGTCTAAGCAACGATAAATAGAAAAGACTCTACTGTGGGATTAACCTTCACTATATCCATTTGTTCTAACGTTTAAAATAATATATGGATATTAACTTAAAAAGAATGAAAATTTTTATCTTGACACAAAAATTAAAAATTGACTCAAAAATTAAAAATCTAAAATTCTATTTCCCACCCCCAAACTTAAATCACACATTGTCCTCAAGGTGTGGAAAAGAAAAGAAAAGAAAGACACAAAAATACGAAGTACTAAAAACGTAAAATAACTAACACACACAAGTAAAAGAAACTAGTAACATAAAAACAGA
This sequence comes from Heteromeles arbutifolia, assembly GCA_024362995.1. NCBI lineage: Eukaryota > Viridiplantae > Streptophyta > Magnoliopsida > Rosales > Rosaceae > Heteromeles > Heteromeles arbutifolia. Next base: position 7,567,387 of record JANCRC010000020.1, read on the forward strand.
AACAATAAAATGAAATAAAAAAAATAACAAATCAAAAACTAAATAAAAGAAAAAAAAAACTGACCCACCTGGGATTCGAAGTGGTGACCTGGTTCATGGAAATCATGAGGCCTTGATATGTGGACATGTACCTAACAATCTGAGGTAATGTAGTGGGCCATAAGTGAGCCCAATCCAGGGAAAGAGAGATCAACCCAACGGGCTTCGGCTGCAAGTGCACCATAAAAAACCTATAACACACCCGTTTCATTTCCCATTTATCATTTTAAGCTTCGAAACTCTCAGCCGCTTGTCTCAAAGAATATAGAGCAACAGCTCTCATGTCTCTCCTTTCTCTGTAGCCAAAAACCAAAACCATCTCTACCTAGCTCCTAGTCATTCAAAATCTTCCAATGGTCCTGGATTTTTCAAACCCAAAACAAATACCAGCCGTGCCTCCATAGCTGGATTTCTGTCATTTCTTCCCAAATCTCCATGTCTCTGCAAATCAAAGCTCCAATCTGTCGAATCAATGTCCCAGTGCACACCAAGGTAAATATCTCATTTTTCTTACGGATTTCATGACCAGAACTTGTATGAACTCCATTCAGAACTTGATGCATGGGCTCATTGATATGACGAAATTCTCTGATCTGATACTTGTGTATGCTGTGCTTGCAGGTTCAATCCAGAAGTGATGCAGAGGCCCAAAAATTCATAGATCCTCGCGCCCTCGAAGGTAAAACTCATCCCTGCAATTATTTGAGCCTGAACTTGCCACATCTGTAAATGTGCTGCTTGTGCATGCCTAAAATATGAATTAGGTTATGTTTCGCATAAATCTGTGTACAGTAATCCTCTCTTATTTCAGTGCGTTCATGCATCAATTTTAGTCTACTGTCTGCAAGCTCATGAATGTGTTCTGTATATTGCATGTCTCCATTGATGAACGCATGAGCCTAAAAATCCGTGCATGAGGTCAATCTGCGTATTGGCCTGATGAATGTGCACCCCTCCGCTGATTCTCATGAATGTTGATGAATTAATGATGAAGGCTCAGATAAGTGTTGATGATTGGATGACTGATGAATGCATTTTGAAATGAACGGATGTTGGATGCTGCTGAATGCAAGATTCAGTCGAATGTGCGCGTATGGTGGTGGATGTTAAAGGCCGACTTTGAATCCGAATGTAACCTGCAAAGACCAAGAATTAAAAACCTAATTGGACAAGGATAAGAAGAAATAAAAATTAAAAAAACTGTTTTTTTTTTTTTTTTTAATTTTCTAATTTTTTTTCTGTGATAAAGACTTAAAGGAAGAAAATAAAATGAACGAAAATAAAAAGAAAAGAGTTCAGAAAAATTGGGTTGCCTCCCAATTAGCGCTTTAGTTAACGTCTATAGCTAGACGTAGAGGAAGGAATTGATGGTTACGTCACTTGTTCTCTTAGAATCAACCACTCCATAATAGCATCATAAGGTAACAGTAGGTACAGAATGAGATGTTGTTTGTCAATTAAGTGTTTCAGGGGAGTGGTTGAATCCTTCATATTCGGCCTTCTTTGTGAATCTTTGTAATGAAATAGAATCCCCTCGAACGAGACTTATGTATCTGCCGAATTGATTTTAACCTTGTATTTGACACCCACAATTTCTGCAATAGTCGAATTTCTTTGCTAGGAATTTGGCTGCCACAAAACGTCTTCTTTTCCTTGTATGTCTTAGCTTTCTCGATGGACCTGCACTCAATTTCTGCAATTATGATTGGCTTTGCTGGTGCATTGTCAGTTTCAGAGCTTTCCTGCAGCTTTATGGGTTGCATTGCAGCATCTTGATATGGTATGTGTGGCATATTAACCTGGGCAGTAAATGGTTCCGTGGGAATTTCAAGATCCGCATGTGTTTTTTCCTCCATTGGGCACGAGTAACTGGCAAATTGCTCTTTAATTTCAATATCTCCAAGCATGTTATAGCTCTCCACACATTGGGATGGTTGAATTATGTCGCATTCCTCTGTACATTGTGGCACATTAGGCTGCTCAAAAGGCTGTTGAGTACCTGCCCATCTAAAACTAGGATGCTTTTTCAAATCTGGAGCGTAGTAATCAAAAGTGGGATCGTTCCAACAGCAAAGTGAGTCGTTCCTCATATTAATATGCTCCCTCACATAGTCTGGAAAATATTTCCTATCATGGTATTGCAAAATTTCATGGGTAATTGAACAACAAAAGGCACAAACTGTAGGTTTAAATCCATAGAAACCCTGTTTTGCAAAAGAAACCCATAAAGGTGGTCCTCCTGGAGGTGGCTCCATCATTGAATTGCTTTCAAAATTAATAAACCACAACCTACAAAAATAAAAATAAAATCAAGTAAATAAAAAGATATATACAAAAAATTAATTAACTAAGAGTTGATAAACACAAATTATTTAAAACAATCCCCGGCGATGGCGCTAATTTCTTGATAGGTATTTTCACCACCTGCAAAAGTAGGGATAAAAACACATAAAAATACTTGCAAGAGTACAAAGTTGTCGTAGTATAGCAGCTCAAGCAAGGTCGTTTTCCGCAGGGATTGAATGAATAATTTATGTAAATACCAAATCTTAATTAATTATTTAAAAACAAAGTTTGGAAGAGGTTGATTTAATGACCTAAAATATTAAAAACGCATTTAACTAAAAACAATTAAATAAATCGGGAAAGTAAAGAAAACAAAAGAAAATAGTTTTGAAAATAAATTTGAGCACTAGGGTTCCGCCGTCACCTTAACAATCCTACGTAGTTCTTCCAACTACTTATGACTTACACATGCATATTTTGAAGGTTAGGTTTTCCTAAAGTATGCCCTACTTGGAACCTCCAACATAGAACGTATATCTAACATGCAACCTATCTGTGGCGTCCAGATCGAATGTGAACATGCAAGACTCATTAAGTTTCGTGAAAACCTTTTGAAAAACCATATAACCCTTAAGACGTGTCGTCCATCCTAAGAAGTTACACATATTAACCACAAGAAGCCAGCGCCAATTCCAGGGATAGCCCTCCGCCAAAATTGCATCAAATTACTTTTCTAAATATCCTAATGGTGGCCAATCACTAAGACAATTAGATAGTTTCAAACACGGTGATTAATAATTCAAAACCTAAATGCATAATATCATGAGCAAATTGAAAAGAAACTACATATTCTTGTTAAGGCTCGTGGCCTCGCCCTAGCAAAGAGAAAATTAGTTATGAACAAACATAAAACAAAATATTATTAAAAACATGGATAGAAAACACCTTGAAAATAAACTTGAATCGTCAAGGCTCCAAAGCCAAAGTGGTGCGTTCTCTCCCTCAACTATGTGTTCCCTCATAATCTAATGGCTAAATAGCCTTATTTATACTACTCTAATTAAAATTCTCCTAGTAAAAGGTCTTAAAATAAGACTAGGAAACCTAATAGAATAAGATAACTAATAAATAAAAGGTTTCCTATTCTAACTGTAATTCAAACTTATCAGAAAACCAGTCTTTTCACCAACCAAATCAACTCCAATTTGGTCCCAAAATGTCTCTTTTTAAATCTTGAGACGTCCCCAACAAATCTTCAGAAGGAATCTTCCTCAAAATATGCCATCTTGACCTCCAAAAAACCCAAAATGTGCAGAAACGTCAATCTAGGAAAGCTGCGCGCTGGGTCTTTATTTCATCACCACGGTCAAACGGTTTGTTAGAAAAATCTGAAACTTTGATACAATCATCTTGAAAAACTCACGAACATCCTCCAATTGGAATCACTCCAAAATTCATCCGTTTGATCACTTTTTTCTCCAAAGGAAGTCGAATGTCCTACATTGAAAATACATAACAAAGTATCAAAATCTCACAAAATAACCAATAAATTAATATTAAGATTAGGGTAAAATATATAGTATAATATCGTCTCATCAACAGCAATACCAAACCAACCCTAAGAGGGCAGCATCCAACAATGCAAAGGCAAAGCCAGCAGCTCACCAGGTCGAAGCAACAAAACCACCAACCATTGATGGTCCGAAGTTCACCACCGTGGAGTACAACGAGCTCATTGCGATGCTTCGCAACAAGAAGAATAATGGTCAGTCATTTGCAAATGCGACATGTATTGTCACATCCACATATAACATAGCACAACACAATCCACATTCAACATTATATTGGATTGTGGATAGTGGGGCGATGGATCACATTCGACATTATATGGGTTGTTAGACGCAAACATCGGCATCTATTAAATATTAGTCGTGCACTCCGTTTTCAAGGCAATTTACCTTTAAAATTTTGGGGGGAGAGTGTCCAAACTGCTTGCTATCTCATAAATCGCCTTCCAACACCCTTACTTTCTCATCACACTCCATATGAACTCAATGGCGGAGCCAGGATTTCTTGTGAGGAGGGCCTCTCAAAATGTAAAAGAAAAAATGGTAGTATTTATAAAATTACAAACCAAAATATCATAATATGTATCCAAAATAATTATACTTATCCTCGATGAGTTTTTATATTTTGAAAAAAGAGAATTAACAAAAAAAATATTACAAACTGTAACAGTCAAATAAGAGGTAGAATAGAACAAAATATAGACATAAACATATAACAAACAACAATACAGGAGGCTACTTAGCATTATGTTTGACAAGAGAGATATACAAAGAAACGAGAAGAGGTAAAGAAGGGTAAATAAGGAGAGGAACTGGCTTGTAGACTTCAACCAAGACAAATCAAACGCCACAATACGCCTTGACGGTATAGCCAGGTCCAATGCTGGAGTAATTTTTCTTCCTATATTGAGTATATTCTGAGGTATTCAATGGCTTATACTATTCGGGGTGGTCCTCGTCTATAAGCTCCTTCGGTATATGTGTTTCCCGTACATCATTTTCGATAAAGGTCACTCGATGTTTACAAGCTCGTATTCTGTCGTTGCTCCAAACCTGAGTCAAGCAAAACCACGCAAACATTCCCGCTAAGAAGTATATTATTATACATTTTCCAATACAAAATATTGATAATTTGATTACAATATATATCATTCAATTTTTTCCGCCTTTAGAAATTAACAATAGTCATGACAATTTGATTACGTACGTACGTATCACATAATTGTGTTTGCGGTATACCTGAAATCCATCACCTGCTAGAAATATGAAGGACGAAGGCAGAGGATCAATACACATCAACTCATCGTCCTTTGAATATATTTCCAGACCTTTGGCATGATTTTGATAGAGTACGGTGCTAAAGTTTCTGTCTGTATGACTGTGGGTACCCACATCATCAGTTCCAGTTTTCTCAGGCCAACTGTATTTGTTAAATTGGCACATGTGAATAGTCGATTGAAGGTGATCATCAAGGTAGTCCTCTACATAGTTTTCAAACACCATTATCGTGACAGCTTGATGCAGTTCTTTCAATTTTGTATACAAATCAGCATTGTCACTGCCCAACAAAGAATGAATTAAGCCTTTTTAGCCGAAATGATCCCTTAGATTTGAAATCAATAGAAGTGGTGCCTGAGTTTGTCCACCATCAATCATTTTGGTCATTCCAAGAAAAATTATATTAAATAAGGACCAAAATGACAAAAATATCCTCAATTTAATAAACAATGGGTCAAATAATTTGACAAAAATTGAGGGTATTTTTGTCATTTTAGCCTTATTTAATGGAGATTTTTCATGGAATGATTAAAATGATTGATTGTGGACAAACTCAGGGACTACTTCTATTGATTTCAAATCTCAAGAACCAAAATGAGGAGTTATGCAAATCTCAATGACCATTTTGGCTAAAAAATCACAAATTAATTTTTTAAATGTACGTAAAAAAATTAACATTTCAATGTTTATCGTGGAATTAAGTTGAGTAAATCATACCGAAATACATCATTTTGATTGGGCCAAAAATGATGTTCGAATATCTGAGTTTGTTCAGGGTTTATGGCATCAGCAATTGCCTAGCTTTCATAAGCTGCGACCTCAACTCTTAGGTAGCCAGTGGGGTAAAGGCTTTTCATAAGAACTTTTCACTTTGATTTCAATTGGGAAATCAAACAACCAACGTACCAAAGTAGGTACTGCGAAGCTCCGAAGAAATTTTGTTGGGTAATATTGCCACGAAGCAGCCAAACTCCTCGAGTGAATGGAAAATGTCTTTGCGTATTGAGAGCCAAGAACTTCTTCCAGGCTTGCAGCAGTCTTCATTGGAGAAATCTACTATTGTTAGTTTGGCCATTGTTTGGGTTACTGAAATGTTTCATAAATGATAGTTTTTTTGCATACAAATATGTAAAATAGTTTCACTTGTTTGCCACTCTAAGGTACAAACTGAATTCTTTTTGCCCCTCTAGCAAATGTACACAACGTTCAGCTTGTTATCAAAACCAAGTCTTCAACACTTCATTGCTCCCTAGCCGTAAGTGACTGTTGAAAGATAAGGAGAAACGAAAATGAATCACCACAGAGAATAGATGTTCATAAGAAACATTCCGCATGAAAAATTTAAGTCGGGGAAATTGTAAGAGTGAAAGGTCAGACATGAAAGCATGTGCATCTTCTAGGAAAGGCGCACCACAAATTTTGACAGTCTCTGGACCAAAACTCAAATAAACCACCTCCGGATTTTGTCGACACTTCTAACTGCCACTTGTAGTAGTTGCCCCATGTTCCCCTAATATTTTCATGGGTTTGGTTAGAACTCCTGAGCTTGAAGCATAAAAGTGGAGAAAATAGCATCTTTTACCCTGAAACTATTTTTTAGAACCCACGGCCCAGAGAAACACACACACAAAGGTATGCATAACTCAACACATTCAAGGCTGAAGCAAACGGCAAAATTTCTTAACTATTGTAAATCAAATGAAGAAAATGAAGAACTAAGTATGAAGAATCGCAAAGAAGAAGCAGAGAATGAGAGAAATGGTTGAGACTTTGCAGATTACATTCTTAAAATGTAAAGCTTACAAGATATGCTATATGTAACAGTTTATACGAGCTGATGATTCAGCACTTCCTTTCTAGCTCATCTTTAACAACCTAACTAACTTCTAACAAACCAACCAACTACCAACAATCCTAACCATATTTGGCTGACATGGCACACTCAATCAGCTAATGACATGTGTCTACACTTATCATCCTACCCCAAGCTCAGCTAGGTAAGCCAAGCTTGAGATTGCAACAATGTCTAAAGAAAGTTGAACCATGCAGTCTGGTGTTCTGTTGGTATGTATTGAACTTTTTAAGTCTTTCCCTTGAACTTTCTCTCTCACAAAGTGGAAGTCTATGTCAAGATGTTTGATCCTTGTATGAAAAACTGGATTTGAACATAGAGCTGGTGCTGATAGATTGTCACAATGAAGTAAAGGTGGTTTTAGAGATCAACTGATGCAAATCCTTCAACAAGAGTCTGATCTAGACTACATCTGCGGCACAGTGTGCTAGTGCTTTATACTCTACCTCTGTTGAGCTTCTAGAGACTGAAGATTATTTCTTAGACTGCCATGACACTGGATTTTGACCTATGAATACTACAAAACCAGTAACCGATCTTCTAGTGTTGGGGTCTGCAGCCCAATCAGAATAAGAGAAATAGTACCTTCAAAAGCAAGAAATTGTGTTTGAGGCTTACTTGGAGTTGCAGTAGGCTTACAACTATCCATACCTACCTTATGAATCAAGTCATTCGCATCCTTTGATTGATTGATGAAACTATCCCTATTATCTCTGTATTCAACCTGTAATCCCAGAAAGTATGACAACTTGGCCATGTCTTTTAAATCAAACACATCACCAAGTTCTTGAATAACAGCTTCAACCTTTAAAGCATTGGACCCTATCAATATTATGTCATCAACATAGATTAATAAAGCAATCACATTACTACCCACAGACAGAGGGAGGTAAGGCCCAGTGGGGGCACATGCCCCCCTCTCATCCCATGTTTTTTTGCATTACAAATTATTCAATTAATCATTCCCATTTTTTTTTCCTTTGCAGATTATTCAATTAATCATATTAAAATAGTGAAAATCCTTCTTTAGTTTTTAAATTCGCCTCCGTCCTGTATGTTTTTCTCACACACTAATGTCTAAACCTTGTTGAGTTGCATGTATTTGGTTAATTAGTACAAATGAGCATTAGATTGTCAACAATTAAAGACAAAATTAGACAATAGAGTAATAAAATTAGGCATTTTGAAATTAATTTTTTCAGCATTTGTAAAAGAACTAGCTTTATTTGTCCAAAAAAGGAGCTCAAATTTTTTATGGTGCCCCCTCTTAGTTAAATTTCTAGCTTCGTCCCTGTCACTACCATCATGCTTAATAAAAAGGCTTGTATCAGCTTGAGACATTTGAAATCCCACTGCAGGAAGATAGCCTGTAAACTTTGCATTCCAGGCCCTTAGTGCCTGTTTCAAACCATACAGAGACTTTACAAGTTTGCTGACATAACCTGGCTGAGATGAGTCCAGAAAACCCTGAGGTTACTTCATGTATACTTCCTCTTATAAGTCGCAATGCAAAAATGCATTTTTGACATGAAGCTACCTTAACTCCAATTTGTAATCAACCTGACTGTAGTGTGTCTAACAACTGGACTGAAGGTTTCAAAGTAATCCAAACCATGTTCTTGAGTGAACTCGTGTGCTATTAAATGTGCTTTGTACCTTGAAACAAAAACCATCTGGATTCTTCTTCAACTTGTATAACCATTTACTACTATTGCCCTATGTTCTGGTGGAGGCACCAAAATCCAAGTACCTTGACCCTTTAAGGTATCAAACTCCTCATGCATTGCCTTCTGCCAATGTACATTTGTCGCTGCACTTTTGAAAGATGTAGGTTCTGCTATATCACTTATTTGAGATACAAAAGAAAATCCCCCAACATCATACTCATCTTGATCATCTATCTTAAGTGTTGTTAGTTGAGGTAGAGTAGCAATAAAACTTGAATAATTCTTCCTTTGTACAGTTCCAATTTGTAATCTTGTGTTCATTCTATAAACTGTTTTGTCAGTGTGCAAATTAAAAGACAAAGGTAAATCAAAGGGAAGATGTACTTCTAATTGTGCAGGATCCATGACAGCAACATTGGGGTTGTAATTGGAAGTGAGTGAGTTGTTTCAGATGTTTGTGATGCTGTAACACTGTCTTGAGTACTTCTAAAAACCAACCAACTACCAACAATCCTAACCATATTTGGCTGACATGGCACATACTCAATTAGCTAATGACATTTGTGTCTACATGTATCAAAACGGAATATCTTCAATTTGTGGGACATCATGTACAATAGATAAAGCAAATTGCACGGGCTATGCCCAATCAGTTTTGTTACTCTTAGAGCTCCAGATATTGATAAAAAACACTTCACAGATCAATTTATTCCATCAATAGACCATAGACATCATAAACACGAGAAGGATAATATGTTTGGCATCATTACACTAGTAGGAAAAACCATTAGCGCGACAGATGTTTGGGCGAAACAATAGCTTCATCGCGCAAAAATGGTGCTACTTTGTGTGGCTCACATCTTTGTCACGCATTACTGTTTGCATGATGAAAAAAAGATACTCGTCATGCAAAGTCAGTAAGAAAACAGCGGGTAATTTTTTATTGGCGCTAAAAAATTGCGCGACGAAGTTTTTCCCGCAGAAACCTTGCGCGACACAGGTTTCGTCGCGCAAAGTCCATTAAGTTTTTGAGTCAGAGCATTCAGTGCATGTGAATCAAAGGAATCAATACCATATTTAGTGTAGATGTTTGTGCGACAAGGGCTTTGTCGCGCAAAGTCCCTAACCTTCATATAAATATGCACTTCTGCTCTCCTTATTCTTCACAATTCGTTTCAGAAACACAAAGAAGCCAGAACTCCTTTCACCGAATTATTATTTCAATTTTTGTTTGTTTTTTCATACGCGATGGCAGACTCTGGTGGTCCTTCGTCAAAGAAAGTTCAAGGTGAAGGTTATGAGAAAGGTAATACGTACAAAATTTTGTTGGTTGTGTAAATTAATTAAATATTTAAGTAGACTAATATAAGTTTTTATTTTGTTGGTAGACAAGAAAAAGAAGAGATATGTGACATGCATTCGATACACTTCTTCTGCTAAGAGCCGCTACCGAATCACTTACACATAATTAGTAGGATATGAGAAGTCAGATATGGTGAACGAGTTTAGGGGCAACATCGTGGTATTGGTGTGTGACATATGCAAAGTGAATTGGAGTCCTGGAGAGACGTCCTCGAGGAGATAAAGACGGTCATGATCGATGCGTTCGCAGTAGGTGTAAAATATTAATTAGTTAAATAATAATTTAGTTCTTTAGATAAAATATAATAGTGATATGTATAATTTATTTATTTTTGCATATCAGCCTGATTGGAACATTGACAAAAGTGACGCAAATATGATGAAGTGCATCAACGTTGTGTTCAAGTATCGTTTTCGGGAGTTGAAGTTTGATGTTCAACGTGACGCAGAGCGACACGGAATAGCTGGAGCAGCGGATGATTAGAATAGTTTTTTTTTTATAAGTCTATTTATGGTTTATTAAATAATGACATTGAATTATTAATAATTTGGAAGAATAAATTTATATGGACTGTATTTATTTTGTTTCGTCTCGGGAACATATTTCCAAAATACTATAATATTGACATTAGTATTTTAAGAAATTGTATTTGAGACGGAATAAATAAAATTTTCAATTGTCGCGCAAAGGTTTAAGCAACAAAATATTTGTCGCTAAAACCTTTGCAGGACGAGATTTTGTCGCGCAAAACACTGTAAAAAGGTCGATTAGCATTTAAGTCGTCATATTTACTACAAATTTACCGCACGGTGAAAGTTTGGTCGCACAGAATTTTGTGGGATGAAATTTCATCGCGCAAAGCCATGGTTAGTGGCGTTGAAGTCGTGTCATTTATTGCGTATTTACTGCCTATTTATTTCGTACTTTGCGCGACGAATCTTTTGTCACGCAAAGGTTATAGTCCTGAATGCGCGACAAATAGTTCTTTGCGTAAAGTGTTACATGTTTTATATAAACACATATTATGTTGCAGCTTTATTTACATTATTTTTTAACTTGATGGCAGATACTAAGGACATTAGAAGAGTGGAGCCAAGAAACCGACAGGAAAGCATGCCCCCCGGGCCCTATGATATGACATAATATGTGGACTTTGCACATGCAATTGGTGTAGCAATGCAGAACAATTGTCCTACTGTTGAGTGGTGTTCTTGGAAATATGTGCCCCGAGGATGTGAAGAAGGCAGTGATGGATCAATTATTAGTAAGAGTGACAAAGGTTGAAAATAATTAATTTTGTGAAATTGTTTGTTATATGTTGTAATTAATTATTTGTATATATGTGTAACAGTGTAACTATACTCTTGATGATACGAACGGAGAGTTAATGAAGTTGATGGAGGAGGTGTTGAAGAGAGGTTACAAGCAGTGGCGTTATGACGTGGAGCAGAATGGAGGACCAGAGAAGCAATAGTTTTAAATTTATGTTTTTTAGGACAATATTTAATTTTAAGGTTTTCTTCTAGGTTATGTATTTGGACTTAATTAGGCTTTAATTCATGTTTGTTGTTTACATAATTGAATGGATTAATTTAATTTATTCAAGTTTTCAATTATTTTGGGGTAAATTACAGTTTACCCCCTCAGGTTTGGGGTCGATTGCAACCTCATACAACATCTTTAAAACATTTCAATGTCATACATTTACTTATCATTTTATTTCAATTTCATACATCCCGTTAAAAATTATGTTAAGTACACTGTTAATTGATGACGTGTCAGTCAAATTTGTTCACATAAATAAAATAATAATAAACAAATAAAGTTTGAATTATTTAAATAAAACAAAAATGAGTGAGCCCCACCCTTTCAATTCATCATCATCCTTCTTATCCGCCCTTGTCGACCCCCTCTCTCCAACTCCCCATGCTTACCACTACAATCAGAAGGGCCTCATCTCCCCCCCTCTGTTCTCGATGCTTTCCAGCAACCTCTCTTTATCTCACGACTGCTCGCTCGGCGAACTGAGATTCGATGATCTAGCCCATCTCCAAGCTTCTGCAACTTCTGCATTTCTCTTCCATGGTGCAAGTCGAATTGACCAAGCTTTCCTCACGAAGGTAGGCCTTTCCTTCTCTCACTAACCCATCGTCAGAAAGCTCGTCGCTTTCTCATCACTGTCTCTACTAGGCTGATTCGCAGACGCCCATGCCCTATTCGAAGAGACCACCATGGACAACCTTTTCATCTGCAACATCATCTTCTCCCATCAGTGATATACATGTTTACAACCAAGAGATGAGTGTTGGCCCCAAATCAATTGAAAATTGAAACACTAAAATCCCGATTAGCCCTAAATTCCTGTTGAGATTCTCAGACAAGTTATATTGTAGGATATCATTCGGATTCAAACATGGGGCGCCCTTTGATTTCCCTTTTCTTGTTATCTGTCGATTTTCTAGGAAATGGTGAGTAGTGCCACCGACGGTGTTGCATTTTGCTGCTATTGCAGTGTGAAATGGAGTAAGGGAGAGGAAATACGGGAGAAAGAAGAGAGAAAAGGAAGAGTGGGATGGGGGATTGTGGTGGTGTTGGAGGGAGCAGCTTCGTGCGAAAATGATGAGGGAAGGGGTGGTGATAGGGGACAAGGTTGATGACAAGAGAAATGATGGCTCGAGTGGGAGAAGGGGTGGGGAAGATGAAGAATTTGTATTTTTTTTTATTTTTTAATTAATTATTTTAATATGTTAATATTCAAATTAGATTTTAATTTTTTATTAATTGTTTATGCCACGTGGCACAAATTTGGCACCCACGTCAACATAAATGTGGATCCCATATTTGCCACATCATCACTTAACGGATTTTCTAACGGATGTTTGAAATTGAAATAAAATGATAAGTAAATGTATGAAATTGAAATGTTTTAAAGATGTTGTATGAGGTTGCAATTGACCCCAAACCTTAGGGGGTAGAATGTAATTTACCCATTATTTTGAGAATAAATATTATAATTGAATATTTGTTTGTAATTATGAAGTTTACGTAAATATAGATACTAAAGATCTATGTTTACGTAAACTTCATAATTACAATCAATTACGTTTTGTGCGACGAATGGTTCGTCGTGCAAAGGGCGTAAAAAACGCGGTTAAGTTTACCGCCATATTTCGAATCAATATGCTTTGTGCGACGAATGGTTTGTCGTGTAAGGTGGTAAAAAATGCGGAGCGAAGTTTTTCCGCAGAAACCTTGCGAAACAAAGGCTTCGTCGTGCAAAGGTTGTTCAGTTTTTGGGTCAAAGCATTTAGTGCATGCAAATCAGCGAAATGACGAAGTTTTTCCCACAGAAACCTGCGCGACACAGGCTTCGTAGCGCAAAGTCCATTCATTTTTTTAGTCAGAGCATTTGGTGCATGTGAATCAGAGGAAGCAATACCGTATTTAGTGCAGATGTTTGCTCGACAAAGGCTTCGTCATGCAAAGTCTCTAACCTTCCTATAAATATGCGCTTTTGCTCTTCTTATTCTTCACAGTTCGTTTTGGAAACGCTTTACTATTTTGCATATTATAATCAATTTGTTCTTTGATTGTTGGTACGATTGCTGACTGTGGTGTGCGTTCGTCGAAGACAATGGATGACAAAGGTTCTGGAAAAGGTTTGTGTTGTAAATTTTGCATTTTGTATAAAGTTTTTATTTAGCTTCAGTATTATGAATATATATATTTTGTTGATAAATAAGAAGAAAATAGCTGCGGCACGAGTCCGACGCACTTATGGTGGAATCTGTTACCGAATCACTACTGACGAATTAATAGGGGTTGTGAAGTCAGATATACGTGCCAACTTTTGGTCCGACGTTGGAGTATTGGTGCGTGACAAATGTGGAGCGGATTAGGAGTCTTGGAAAGCCATCCTCGAGGAGCTGAAGATGCACTTGATCGATGAGTTAGCTATATGTGTTAAGTTATTAGTTAAATAATAATTATGTTTGTTAAATTTCATATAATAGTGAGATTTTAATTTATTAATTTTTGCATGACAGCCTAATTGGGACATTGACAAAAGTAACCCAAATCTGATGAAGGCTATCGACAACAACTTCAAGTCTCGTTTCTGGGAGTGGAAGTTTGATAATCAACGTGCGGCAGAACTACAACGAGAACCAGAATTACCAGTGGAGGAGTAGAATAGGTTTTTTTTTTTATAATTTTATTGCTTATTTAATATTGAGATCTGAATTAGAAGTTTTTTTTATTATGAACGGTTTAATTAAATATGTACTTAATGTTTATTTTGAATAAAATTCATGCATTTTAATAAATATTTATATTAATTAATTATGCATGAATGGTTTAATGAAATAAGTTCTTGATTTATCAAGTATTTATGTGGTTTGAAAAAAATTGAAGACTGAATGGAAAAATTCAAATTTTTTCTCAAAAAACGATTTTTTTTTTTTGAAAAAACAAAAAAAAAATTTGCGCAACGATGGATGGTGCCAAAAGTGGAAACACCATGTTTTGCGCAACGATGTTTCATCCTCACACATTACCCGAGCAGTGGAGACAATTGAATCGGTTGTGGACCCAAATGAACAAATTATGGACATCATCACTGATGCTTTTCCAAATGCTAGTTCGAATACGAATGAGGAAGTAGAAGATGACATCCCTCCCACCATAGACAGTGAAGCATTTGAAAAATATGAAAAACTATTAAAAAGTGCCAAACAAGAATTATACCCTGGTTGCGAAGGATTTTCGATGCTCACAACCATTGTTGAGTTGATGCATGGCAAAATAAAGTTTCGTATGTCGAACCAGTGTTTTGATTACTCTTTGGGGGTTTTCAAGAGAATGCTTCCAAAGGACAATTGCATGTCTAAAGATCATAAAAGTGCAAAAAATGTGCTGAGTGGTCATGGATTGGGATATGAAAAAAATTCACAAGTGTAAAAATTATTGCATTTTGTTCTACAAAGAGAATAAAGCGCTAGATAAATGCCATGTATGTAATGAGTTGCGATTTAAAATGACCTCTCAGAATAGAACAACGAAGATTCCACAAAAAGTTATGCATTATCTCCCATTAAAGCCCAGGTTGCAGCGATTATATATGTCGACGCATACTGCAAACAACATGAAGTGGCATAAGGACAGACAAGTGGATGACGATGTTATGAGACATCCTATAGATGGAGAGGTATGGAAAGAATTTGATCGGCTATACCCTAATTTTGCACGTGAGTCCCAAAACGTTAGATTAGGACTTGCGACAGACGAGTTTAATTCGTTCAGGGTTTTAAACCAAAACCACATCACTTGGCCAATCATCGCAATTCCGTATAATTTGTCATCTTGGAAGTGCATGAAAAAAGGATATATGATGATGACATTTTTTATAACCGAAGATCCGGGCACGTCTATTGATGTTTATTTACAACCGTTGGTCGATGAACTAAAAGAATTATAGGAAAATCGTGTTCCCACGTACGATAATTCTACTGGGAAGATGTTCACTTTGCAAGCAGCAGTGATGTGGACTATAAACGATTTTCCTACGTACGTTATGATGTATAGGTAGAGCACTAAGGGTTATTACGCATGCCGAGTTTGCAAAGAGAACATAACGTCTGGTTGGCACGCGGGAAAAGTTTGTTACCTAGGGCATCGTAGATGGTTGCCATGGGACCACAAGTGGCGTCAGAACGAGACAGCCTTCTTCAACAACATAGAGATTTAGCCAAGACCTAGAGAATGGTCCAGAGATGAAATTTTGGCTCAGGTGAATCGTTTGGATTTTGCTCCGTTGGGCAAATCCGTAAATAGGACAACATCAGGCACACATCTGAACATCGATGTAATGCATGTTGAAAAAAATGTGTTTGATACATTAGTCGAAACTATACTAGACATCGAGGGAAAAACAAATGACACAATAAAAGCTCAGATCGATCTGGAACAAATGGGCATTAGGCCAGATTTATGGATGACTAGGGACAGAGACATGGCCAGAAAGAAGCTTGCATCGTTTTCGGTGAAACCGGATAAAAGGAAAGAGTTTTTGCAGTTTCTATCTTTTGTACAGTTTCCGTATGGGTATGATTTAAACATCAGTCGTTGCACAAATGTGGATGGAGGAAAATTTTCAGGCCTCAAGAGTCATGATTGTCATATGATACTTCAACACCTTCTCCCAGTGGGAATTCGACACCTCTTGCCCATAGATGTGGTGAAGCCGATTATGTTGTTGGCGAAATATTTTTCTCGATTAACTGTAAGATCTTTGCGCAAGTCCGGTGTTAAACAGTTGCGTGACGATATTATTGAAGTGCTATGCAAGTTTGAACAAATATTTCCTCCAACTTTTTTCACAAGCATGATCCACTTCATGATTCACTTGCCGAATGAGGCACTTCTAGCTGGACCCGTCAACTATCGATGGATGTATCCGATAGAAAGGTATTTAATCGCCATAAGTACTTTAGTTCGTGATGTATATACGATTTGATTAGTTTTACACGTTATTTTGTTTATTGATGCAGACTACTGGGTGAATTAAAAAATAGTGTACGGAATAGGGCAAAGCCCAAAGGATCAATCGTGGAGGCATGGGTCGCATTTGAGTCGTTTACATTTTATGCAATGTACCTACAAGACGTTGACGTTGAGACTACGTTCAATCGACAACAATGCAATAATGATGGTGGTGTGAGAAGTGAAAAACTTTCTGTTTTTGCCCAAATTGCACAACCCTTTGGCGAACTAATCAGAAGGGAGTCATTTAACAAAATGGACATGGAGGTAGCACATTGGTTTGTACTTAACAATTGTGACGAGACAATTACCTACCTAGATGAGCATGAAGAGTTGATGAAGAGGGAACATCCTTCACATTTATATTTCAAGAAGCACCATGAATTGTTTCCTCATTGGTTTCATGACAATGTAAGTTGTTCGTGTTTTTGGTTATTTGCATAATTGTAAATGGTAAGCTAACACGCCAACTTTTTATCATTAATTTAGGTGAAGAAATTGAAGGACATGAATTCGCCCGCTTACACTAAGTCAGACTCGTGCCGACTAAGTCCTTCACTGCCCGATCTTAGCGAGGCCCCTCAAAACATTTAGGATTGCTAATCCCATCTCCGAACTTGCGTTGTGTGCAACAGTGTCGTCTACAAGCATGTGTCTCTGCAACTCCATTTGCCTCTATGCCCAGATCTTAAACCCAAATTTGAAACCCAGCCACCCATGCCCATATCCAAAAGAAAAAAGCAAAACGAAAACAACAATCCCAATAAAAATTCTTCCCTCTTCCCAGAAAATTCCGAGGCGTGAGAAATAGAGGCAGCAAAGTCCATGGAGATGGGTACCGAGAGGACGAAGCCTCTGCATAATTTCAGCTTGCTGTGAGATGTGAAATGGTTGATGTTGATTGTCGGTGGCGAGTGGGATGAGCTTACTGTGGGATTTGAAGTGGGTGTAGTTGATTGTGAGAGGAAGTGAAGAGTGAGAAAGAGATTGACAAAAGAAAAGGGAATCCAGAAGTTTGAGAAATGTGGTTGGTTTGTGAGTCAGTTCTCTTCTTCCAATGGTAGAAGATAGTGTTTTTATGGAATGACATAATAATATTTGCTTTTTAAAGGCAAAAGTAAATTAAAAATGACAATTGGCTAATGTTAACTAGAATTTTCATTAGTTTCAAAAAAAAAAAAAAAAAGGATTTTCATTATCCTGCTTCTTAGTCTGACACTGTACCAAACGCTTCACTAAGCTTGTCCATCTTTGTCTAGTCTAAGCCAGTCCAGCTTAGTCCCTGCAGCTAGTCCAATTTGAGATAGTCCGATGCAACAAACGCACCCATGATGTAAATGTAATGATATTTGTTGAATGGTATTTATTTTGTATACAAACAAAAGTTTCCTTTAAAATTTGTGAAAAATTAATTAAACAAAAAAAATATTTATTTATTTAAACAAAAAATAAATTAAATTTACAAATATGCGCGACGACGTTTTGGAAATGTTTGTCGCGCAAATATTTAAAATTTCT
Source organism: Heteromeles arbutifolia (assembly GCA_024362995.1). Taxonomy (NCBI): domain Eukaryota; kingdom Viridiplantae; phylum Streptophyta; class Magnoliopsida; order Rosales; family Rosaceae; genus Heteromeles; species Heteromeles arbutifolia. The sequence continues at coordinate 7,585,498 of JANCRC010000020.1, forward strand.
TTTTTTTAATTAAAAACTAGACGTGCGACTAAAATTAGAACACCCTCGTCGCGCAAACATATAAAAATTTAATTTTTTTGGCGAAAATTGGGCGCGTTTTTATTTTGGTGAAGCTCAGACTCACACTATCTCTCTCATTCTCTGCATGCGAAGCTCACTCTTCTCTCTCTCTCTCGATTATGCCCGAATCTCACTCTTCTCTCTCTCGATTCTCTCCATCTCTCTCTCATTACTCACTATCTCTGTCTCTCCCTCTCTCCCACTTCTCTGTTTCTCTGTCTCTCTGTCACTCTCTCATCCTCACCTAACATCTGCCGTCACACTCCAATGCCACACCATCTCACCGTCACCAGTCTCCCTTAATTCACTCTCCCTTAATTCAAATTTTTATTAGTGCAATTTTCTATTTTTTCTGTTGAATTGTTTTAATTAGAACAAATAGGGATTTAGGGTTCGAATTGGGAATCCTGGGTTAGGGATTTAGGGTTCGAATTGGGAATCTTGGGTTAGGGTTTTTGAATTGAGAATATTGGGTTATGATTTTCGAATTGAGAATATTGGGTTATGGTTTTCGAATTGGGAATTTGGGGTTTGTATGTTTTTTTTCCAATTTTTTGGTTATAAACAAAACTGGGTATCGAATTGGGAATCAAATAGGGGTTTCGAATTGGGATTACCTAATGTGAAGAAGAGGAAGTCCCAGCAAATTCCATTAACAAAACTGGGTATTATACATTAAGAAATGTGGAAATTTTGCTTTGAATACTACTATCATAGATCAAACTCATTAAGAAAACACAACATTACGTCTCGCGCTCAAGCCCTTCCCCCTCCCTTTCTTCTAGGTTAAAGTAGTGACACAAAAAAATAAAACAAAAAAGTTTTACTACAATATAGTTATTAAATGATTCCTTACTTCCTATTTTATGCAATATTTTTTTATCATAGGTTTAATTTAGTTTCTTCTTTATTGGACATGCTCATTATGTTTCACAACTTGTTAATGATGCAGTGGTCCCTTTAAGCTTTACCTTTATCTTGCCGCTAAGGCACCAAAATATTTGATTCTTTTGTCATATTGCACTGTGCGAAATCATGCTACTGCTCATACTCTTAAGAATATTTCTTTTTTCACTATTTGGATTTAGATTCTTAACTTTATTATTCTCTGTCTCGGCCATTCAAGTAATATACGTTTTTTTATGTTTGATTTATGTAATTTGGGGCTTTACAGAATTGGATATTTGGTATACTGAAAAGTGGACTAGCATTCAGCAACTTTGGAATATAATGATGTAGACTCTATGCATGGACGTGTTTTCTTGATAATCAGGACGTGGTGAAGGGAAACTTTTACCTGTTTATTGTATTGTGAATTTGTAATTTGAGTTTCGCAATGTTGTGTTTGGTATTCAATACTTGGATTTGGATTGAAATTTCCTATGTTTTATACCTTAGTTTGCTTCATTGATTATTTTCCACAGTTTTCAACCTCTGCAATAGTATCAACAATTTTCTTCTGTATGTAATCCTGTAATGTAGATCTTGTTATTACTATTATATGATATTTCTCATTCCCATTCCCCACCAATATATAGCTATAAACCATGCCCGCAACACTCTGGATTATGCGATGAAACCATGCTACCTATAGAGGCATGAGAAATAGAGGCAGCAAAGTCCATGGCGATGGGTACCGAGAGGACGAAGCCTCTGCATAATTTCAGCTTGCTGTGAGATGTGAAATGGGTGATGTTGATTGTGGGTGGCGAGTGGGATGAGCTTACCGTGGGATTTGAATTGGGTGTAGTTGATTGTGAGAGGAAGTGAAGAGTGAGAAAGAGATTGACAAAAGAAAAGGGAATCCAGAAGTTTGAGAAATGTGGTTGGTTTGTGAGTCGGTTCTCTTCTTCCAATGGTAGAAGATAATGTTTTTATGGAATGACATAATAATATTTGTTTTTTAAAGGCAAAAGTAAATTAAAAATGACAATTGGCTAATGTTAACTAGAATTTTCATTAGTTTCAAAAAAAAAAAAAATAAGGATTTTCATTATCCTGCTTCTTAGTCTGACACTGCACCAAACGCTTCACTAAGCTTGTCCATCTTTGTCTAGTCTAAGCCAGTCCAGCTTAGTCCTTGCAGCTAGTCCAATTCGAGATAGTCTGGTGCAACAAACGCACCCATGATGTAAATGTAATGATATTTGTTGAATGGTATTTATTTTGTATACAAACAAAAGTTTCCTTTAAAATTTGTGAAAAATTAATTAAAAAAAATATTTATTTATTTAAACAAAAAATAAATTAAATTTACAAATATACGCGACGACAATTTGGAAATGTTTGTCGCGCAAATATTTAAAAATTCTTTTTTTAGTTAAAAACTAGACGTGCGACTAAAATTAGAACACCCTCGTCGAGCAAACATATAAAAATTTAATTTTTTTGGCGAAAATTGGGCGTGTTTTTATTTTGGTGAAGCTCAGACCCACACTATCTCTCTCATTCTCTGCATGCGAAGCTCACTCTTCTCTCTCTCTCTCTCTCGATTATGCCCGAATCTCACTCTTCTCTCTCTCGATTCTCTCCGTCTCTCTCTCATTACTCACTATCTCAGTCTCTCCCTCTCTCCCTCTTCTCTGTTTCTCTGTCTCTCTGTCACTCTCTGATCCTCACTTAACATCTGCCGTCACACTCCAATGTCACACCATCTCACCGCCACCAGTGTCCCTTAATTCACTCTCCCTTAATTCAAATTTTTATTAGTGCAATTTTCTATTTTTTCTGTTGAATTGTTTTAATTAGAACAAATAGGGATTTAGGGTTCGAATTGGGAATCCTGCGTTAGGGATTTAGGGTTCGAATTGGGAATCTTGGGTTAAGGTTTTTGAATTGAGAATATTGGGTTATGATTTTCGAATTGAGAATATTGGGTTATGGTTTTCGAATTGGGAATTTGGGGTTTGTATGTTTTTTTTTCCAATTTTTTGGTTATAAACAAAACTGGGTATCGAATTGGGAATCAAATAGGGGTTTCGAATTGGGATTACCTAATGTGAAGGAGAGGAAGTCCCAGCAAATTCCATTAACAAAACTGGGTATTATACATTAAGAAATTTGGAAATTTTTCTTTGAATACTATTATCATAGATCAAACTCATTAAGAAAACACAACATTACATCTCGGGCTCAAGCCCTTCCCCCTCCCTTTCGTCTAGGTTAAAGTAGTGACACAAAAAAATAAAATAAAAAAGTTTTACTACAATATAGTTATTAAATTATTCCTTACTTCCCATTTTATGCAATATTTTTTTATCATAGGTTTAATTTAGTTTCTTCTTTATTAGACATGCTCATTATGTTTCACAACTTGCCAATGCTGCAGTGGTCCCTTTAAGCTTTACCTTTATCTTGCCGCTAAGGCACCAAAATATTTGATTCTTTTGTCATATTGCACTGTGCGAAATCATGCTACTGCTCATACTCTTGAGAATATTTCTTTTTTCACTATTTGGATTTAGATTCTTAACTTTATTATTCTCTGTCTCGACCATTCAAGTATATACGTTTTTTTATGTTTGATTTATGTAATTTGGGGCTTTACAAAATTGGATATTTGGTATACTGAAAAGTGGACTAGCATTCAGCAACTTTGGAATGTAATAATGTAGACTCTATGCATGGACGTGTTTTCTTGATAATCAGGACGTGGTGAAGGGAAACTTTTACCTGTTTATTGTATTGTGAATTTGTAATTTGAGTTTCGCAATGTTGTGTTTGGTATTCAATAATTGGATTTGGATTGAAATTTCCTATGTTTTATACCTTAGTTTGCTTCATTGATTATTTTCCACAGTTTTCAACCTCTGCAATAGTATGAACAATTTTCTTCTGTATGTAATCCTGTAATGTAGATCTTGTTATTACTATTATATGATATTTCTCATTCCCATTCCCCACCAATATATAGCTATAAACCATGTCCGCAACACTCTGGATTATGCGATGAAACCTTGCTACCTATAGCTAACACCTGTATTTTTGCTATTTTGCTATTTGTTTCCCTACACCAACCATATATGTTATTGTCTCGAATGCTTTGCCTTACCTGTATATTCAAATAAGTTCTCTAGATTTGGTGTTTTAGTTTGGTTTTGAATCTTTTTCCCAAAAATAGATAAACTTAATTTTCTATGTGCGTGTGTGTGTGTGTGTGTGTGTGTGTGTGTATCAAGGAAAATGTTAAATATTTGACTATTCTTTGTCTGTTACTGATCTATTGACGGATCAACTACTTAGGATTGATTGCTCATGTTTTTTTTATAAACATTTGATAGCTTTTATATGCAAAACATAAACAAAAACATGTTGGTGTTGGTGGATTATGTATATTATGTGCCATGTAATATACCCTAATAAGTTGACTAAAACTAGTGGAATGTACCTTTTTTATTTATTTGTTTTTGTAGATGTCAAACTTAATTTCAAATCGTCGGGCAGCTAGTAGAGACAATCAGACACCTTCTCCATAAGATAGTGCTGCTGCCACCTCGCCACCTGATTTAGGCACGACAGGTGTGTCTCCCGTCACGCATGTCGATCTAATGGTGTCTCCGGCTTCTACGTCATCGACTTATTCGGTGACGCATCATGTACTAAGCGCCCAACGGACTCATCGACGGCCCTGGAGTTCTGACGAGGCTGAGCAATCTGGTGAGGTTTCCGCTGTCCATGGAGAGGGATCCTAGACAGGTAATGCATCTTTCTCATAGAATTTTCAATTTAACAATTTGAAACATAGATTATAATTGTTTTAAAGTCCCTAATTGGTATAAAGTGTTTGAATTGTTGGGTGGAACTGTTGTTTTTGTTGTTATATTGTCTGCAGGTGTTAGGAAATGTTGTAGTTTTAGGGGAGGTTCTGCCGAATTTTCGGTACAAAATAGAATTCGTCTAATATTTACTTTGCTTATTTTGTAGTTAAAAAACAAAAAAACCAAGGGCCCATGCAGATTTCTGAAGACGTCACAGACCACTTGCACCACGACCAAGAAGATCACCATTACGTGGGATCCTCGACATCGTGCCGCTGCAACAAAGGAGCAACACAGTGCGTTGGCCAGTGACATTGGCTTGGTTATCAGGAATCATTGCCCCCTCATGTGGGAGTCATGGAAAGCTGTCTCATATGAAGTCAAGGAAGCCGTTCTTCATGAATTATCGGTGAGTATTTTCAATATCAAATACTAAATTTTTATTGAAGTATACAAATATTATAAATTTTAACTACTATTTATTTGTTGAGTTTTGCGGCATCACTCTGAGCTCACGAACCTCAATGCCAATTAAAACCAGTACATCAACGACCTTTGCACCGGTAGGTTCACTCAGTGGAAGAGCGACCTCCACAAGCATTATGAGAAATATGGTGGTCCGGAGGTCGCTCTAGTAGTTGGGTGCCCTAAAGAGTTGGTGGACCGCTGGGATGAATGGGAGTGGCTTTGCGGCCATTTTCAAGATGAGAAATACCTTGTAAGTATAATATATATTTCAATAATATTTAATCAAAATTTTTATATTTTTAAATTTTTTTTTAAATTTTTTATTAATTTGTTATAAATATCTAAACTAATACGTTTTTTTAATTCAACAGAAAAACTAAAGGCAAACTCGATTAATCGATCGAAGAAGAAACTTCTTCACCGTTATGGCTCACGACGCTTCTCTTATAGGTTGCAAGAGCGACGTAAGGTAACGGTTTTTTTATTTGAAGTTTTGATTCTTTTTACTCTCTATTACACAATTGGTAATCTATGTATTAATATTTTTTTTTTTTGTTCAGGGGGGTCAAAGTTTCCCGAGATTGACATGTTCAAGGAGGTATATGTTCGGCCTGGGGATGAGCTGACGGAGCAGCTTCATGTAAGTTATTTCAATTTTTAAATATTCAATTAATATTAATATTAATTACATGTGTATTAAAATTAATTTGTTTGTTTTCATTTTTCTAGTCCACCATGGTGGAGAATGGCCATACTGTTCTAGAGGAGGTGGCTTTCCAGCTTCTCTCAGAGACGTCGATCGATGAGGTGTTTCCCCCTGAGGATGTGGGTTTTTAGATCATGACGGACACACTCGATCAGACCCTCGGTCGTAGGTAGGGGAATGTGCATCGGGAGCTTCGGAAAGCCCTCATTCGGGACCCGTCTATCTCCTCCTCCAAGCAGAGAACAGAAGAGCTCGAATCGCTGACATATGAAGTGGCAGACCTAAAGGAGCAGATTGCCGCCTAGCAATCTCAGCTTGCGGCCCAAAGAAGTTTGATGAACCAAATTAGTCTTGCCCTTCAAATCTTTGGCATTCGGTTCCCCAACGTTAAACCACCTCCAGCAACGACCTCCCAGCCCCCAACGCAGCAACTACACTACCAACAGGAGATTGTGACATGGACGACTACATATTGCAGTTTTTTTTAATCATTTTCAAATTTTAAAATATTTCTTTCCGTTGTATGTACACTTTCAATAATTGTTTAATTCAATATTCTTCTTTACATTTTCTGTTTTTAATTTCATTAAATTAATTTATACATAAAACAATATTATCAACATTTAAAAGGAAAAAATAAATAAAAATTATTTTAAAAAAATTAATTTTAAAATCTTACTGCGATGGCCTCTATGTTTGTCACGCAAAGGTCAGCACGTTGAACCCCCATGCGCAACGAACACTCATTCATCTCTCTTTGTTTCACGCAATGACCACCAATTCCGTCGCGCAACATTCATTTCGTGCGACGAAAAACTTTCCTCCATTGCGCAATGTCTGACGTCACGAGCTTTGTGCGACAGAATTTGTACAACATCCTATTCGCTGCCCAATATTTCCAGCGATCGTATTCGCCTTTGCGCGATGGCTGTCGCTTCGTCGCCGAAGCAACTATGCTTAGTAGTGTTACTATTTAGAAGAGACAACAAACACATAATAACAACACCTGGAAGAAGGGTAACAACACTTAACTTATCATGATAGAAAACAGCATCAAATCAACATATCATGCTAGAAAACTTATGTGTTATGTACAGAAAGAGAAGGTACTGCATGCGATTAGATATTGTCAAGAATTTAAACTACAACATTACGAAGTTATTCATAATTGTACTTTTGAACATGAAGATCCCATCCGGATCTCTCCCACCAAGTTCTAGGGATCCGAAGATCCGGACTCTTGAAATTTGATCCAATAGCTACAATTATTATAATTTTTGGAAGGGTTCTCTGTTTATAGCCGTTGGATCAAATTTCAAGGGCCCGGATCTTCGGATCCCTAGGATTTGGTGGGAGAGATCCGGATGGGATCTCTTCCCTGAAATAAATGCTCAGCCTACTGAGAATGAATCAGAGGCAAGCTGACTGCCAATGTATCTTAGTCGTGTTTATGATGATACGATTTTTATTTTTTATTTTTTTGGTCAAATGATAGATTTTATTGGATTAGATATTAAATTAGCCATCGACGTGATTCGAACCCGCGCCATGAGAATGTAATCTGACAGCATCGTCAGAATTGATGCATAAAGGGCCCTTAATTTGTGCTTGCATCATTGAACAAAACACGGTATTGTGCCATCTAACTAAGGGGCTCGCCCGTAAAAGGCACAAATAATTATTTGGTTGTTGCACCGTTGCTATTGGTCTATATGTTGGTGTTCTTAAGCCTTATAGGACACGAATAATGTATTGTGCATTGGTCATATTTTTTTTGTGCAGTGGTCATTATTTTTTGTAGTGTTAAGCATAGAATACCTTAGAATAATGCGTGCAGTAGCCACAAGGGACCCACTTGAGGGGCTACTGTAATAATGAGTGCATCGCAAATATTTATTGTATTTTATTTATCTTGTACTTCATGAAAATCAACCCAACGAGAAATTTTTAGTTGTGACGGGAACACGCCACGTGTTTTTATGTAAGTGGTAAAAAATATTATTTTTTAAGTTCTTAGTTTTTTAACACACATATCCCACCATTTATATAGCAACACGTGGTGTACCACCCCGTATGACAGTCACACTGAAAAATCTCTCCAACCCAACACCGAAAGAATACTTTCAAGAAACACAAGGATTAATTCAAGACAGTGGTGGCAGCCAAATAAACCGAGTGACGGCTGCCAATTATTCACACGGTGCTGCAACTTGACAGTAAATAAGACACAAACGTCATTGCATAAACATATACCAAACAACAAACACAGGAGGCTACACAGCGTTATGTTTTGGCATGAAAGAAATACAAAGAAATGAGAAGAGATAAGGAATGGTAAATAATGAGAGGAACTGGCTTGTAGCCTTATACCAAGACAAATCAAACGCCACAATATGCCTTGACGGTATAGTCAGGTCCAATGCTGGAGTAATTGTACTTCCTATGTCTAGTATATTCCAAGTTATTCAATGGCTTATACTGTTGTGGGTGGTCCTCGTCTATAAGCTCCCTCGGTGTATGTGTTTCCCCTACCCGGAATGAAAATAGCTCGAGTGAGTGTCGTACAACATTCTCGCTCAAAATCACTCGATGTTTACAAGCTCGTATTCTGTCATTGCTCCAAACTTGACTCGAGCAAAACCACGCAAACATTCCCGCTAAGAAATATATTATTATACATTTTCCAATACAAATATTGGTAATTTGATTCAAATATATATCCTTTCAAATGTTTTGCACCTTTAGAGATTAACAATAGTCATGATATTTTGATTACGTACGTACGTATCACATAATTGTGTTTGCGGCATACCTGAAATCCATCACCTGCTAGAAATATGAAGGACGAAGGCAGAGGATCAATACATATCCACTCATCGTCCTGTACATATATTTCCAGACCTTTGACATGATTTTGATAGAGTACGGTGCTAAAGTTTGTGTCTGTATGACCGGGGATACCCAAATTAGTTCCAGTTTTCCCAGGCTGATTGTATCCGTTAAATCGAAACGTGTGAACAGTCGATTCAAGGTGATGATCGTACTCCTCTACACCATAGTTTTCAAACACCATTCTCATGACAGCATGATGTAGTTCTTCCATCACTTTTGTATACAAATCAGCAGTCTCACTGCCCAACAGAGAACAAATTAATTGTGTAAATGTAAAAAAATTTAACATTTCAATTTTTATGGTAGCATTAAGTTGAGTAAATCATACCTAAATACATTATTTCCATTGGGCCAAAAATGTTGTTCGAATATCTGATTTTGTTCCGGGTCTGTAGCACCAGCAATCGGCAAGCTTTCATAAGCGCCACCGTTGCCAGGTTTTACGTAGGCAGCGGGGTAAGGCTTTTCCCAAGAACTTTTCACTTTGATTTCAGTTGGGAAATCAAACAACTCGCCCAACGTATCGAAGAAGGTACTGCGAAGCTCCGAAGAAATTTTGTCGGGTAATATTGCCACAAAACAGCCAAGCTCCTCGAGTGCATGGCAAATGTCATTGCGTATTGAGAGCCAAGAACTTGTCCCAGGCTTGAAGCTGTCTTCATTGGAGAAATCTACTATTGCTAGTTTGCTCATTGTTTGAGTATACTGTATATGAAGAGGTGTCTAGGTTAAGCTGCTAGATGTATGTACCTAACTAACCAAAATGATATTTATAGAGAAGCATGCATGTTATGTATTTTCTGATTTCTTTAATAGATAATACTATTATTTAATTTTGTGTTACAAGCGATCACTACTTAGTTTAGGATGTGAAGCATTTTGATGCCAATCTTATGAAAACACCATTCACGACCGTTTCGATCGTTCTGAAAATCAACATCGTCATATGAGCAGGACCATGATGTAGAGAATGTGATCCCTAGCGTCTCCATAAATTTTTTTGGATTTTTAACATTTTTATTTTTTATTATTATTTTTTATTTGCAACATTCCTAACATATTTCCATGTGGCATTATCAAGGCACGCCACTTGGATAATTGAGGTGGTAGCTGCAGGCGGGAAATCAATATTTTGGGGGAACTTTTTCCCTCCAAATCCTTCGGTCTTTGCAGAAGGCAACAAAAAAGGGATTTAAATCCCAAGTTTTCACCTAAATCTCCCCTAATTGGTGTCAACAGGGTTCATTAACTCCCATCTCTCATCTCTTTTTAATTCCCAACTCTCCTTGCATCTTTAATTTTCTATGTACACTTGATTTGGTTGGCTTATTATCATTAAAAATATGAACTATGTCATTCGTACCATGATGTGAACACTAGTGAAGACTTGTCCTCTATTATTTGGAGTTTGATTGGATTTCTTATGCGGATCTCACTACTAGAAAACATTATTTTGCCGACAATTTCTAAGCCGACTAAGTAAGAGGTTGTCGGCACAACACCTTTCACCCGACAAATTTTTTGCTTTGTCAACTAAACGTGCGCACCATGGTTAAGATTTTGGGGCAAACTCTTCCAGACGACTTAGTGTTATTGCCTACGAAATATTTTGTCGGTAGAGAAGTTCTTAGCCGAGAACTTGGCTTCGTTGGGTAAGGATTTGGTGGGATTTTTCCCGCCTTCTTAAAATTTACATTTGAATACCAAATCTAATTAGAAGTAAATTTTTTATGGTTAGGGCTTTTTAAATTCCTAAGCCTAATTAATCAAGGAAATAAATTGCGATAACTCTCTCTTTAACTTTCACGATGCTCCTTCTCTCTCAATCTATCACGCTTCTCTCTCTCTCTCTCTCTCTCTCTCTCTCTCTCTCTCTCTCTCTCTCTCTCTCGTTTTTCACATCTCTCTCGCTCTGTCGCCCTTCACTCATGGACTTGAATCTGCGCTCTCTTTCCTTCGAAAGGTAGGTGGCTTTCAATTGGTCTTTCTCATCTCTCACTCACATCTTTGGCGCTCATCTCTTTTCCTTTCTCATATTTATCATTGCGCACCTTGTTGTTGTAGTGCGTGGCCCAAAATTTCTCGCCGAATTTGATAATAGAAGGTATGTGATGGAGATTTGGATAACTTCACTGTTTGTGGAGTTTTGTTTTTGGTCCTATTTTGATTCTTGACCTAGAATTGGATATTGAATTGAATGGTTTGTTTTTTTTGTTATTTTTTTGTATTGGGTATAAATTGAATGATAAATTTTACATTTTGATTGGGTATGGAATTGATGGTATGTTTGGAGTACGAGGTTGAGGCATGTTGTGCATTCACCTATTGCTTATTTTTTTCCCTCAATTGATGCTATATTATTTGCTCAAATTGTCAGATTTAGGAATCCGATAAATTGATTTTAGGGATTTTGATTTTTTTTTTTTTTTTAGAAAGATGGGGCTTGACTGTGGCTTAAGTTTATTTTTTTGTATATTCCTTGCACATTGAAAAATTATGGTACTATTTGGGGGTTTTGGTGTTGCAAGTTCAGCAGTTGGCTTATGCGTGGCTTTATTAAGCTTAAACAAGTGCATGCTCAGTGTGTGGTTGTAACAGCCCATCCCGGAATTGTCGTATGGCAAACGTGAAATGATGAAAATGCCCCTAGGCATTTATTTTTGGTAAGTGTGTGTTTTTACTTGGGTGTTTGGTTGTATTTGGACCACACACACAAAGTCACTGTTCCTGTCTCTCACTCCCGTGCACTCTCTCTCTCAGACCTCCTCTCTCTCTCTCTCTCAGTTTCTCTCTCTCTCTCTGCAAGTGTACGAACAAGCCCCATTTCTCTCAGATCGAACTTCCAAAGGCCATATTCGGGATCCTTGAGGGTCCACGAGCACAACCATAGTGTTTTTTTGGCCGTGAAACCATAGAAAAACCCTAGGACCCGAGAGGTCCGTCGAGGTACAGTACCACCGAGGTGATCGTCGAGGTTTCAAACCATTTCAAGGCTCCTAAAGGTATTCTCTCTCCCTCCTAAGGGTTTTGGTTGAGTTTTGGTTAAGCTTGAACGTAAGGAAACCATGGAAATCGAACCTCCGAGGGTGGCACTGTTCACCAACTTTTAAACCTGTGAGTTTCTTCAATTTTCGGGACCATAGCAAGCTTAAGGACCTTCTCTCGATGCTCGGAGTGCATCATTGGTAAAAATTGGATGTCGGAAAGCCCAGATACGAGGAGTTGCAGAAGTCGCCGGATTTTCGAGCTTGCTCCGACGTGATTTCGTGAGATTTGAAGCTTCAAATAGGTATAACGTCATTCTCCTCACTCTAAGCTTTCGTTTGGTACAAATTTCGAAGAAAATGGTTGAAAAATGAGGGAGATTAGACGATTAGAAATTTTCCCAGTTTTTCGGCGACGGCGACGGTCGCCGGAGTCCAGAGGTAGACGAAGACGGAATATTCCGTCAGTTGGACGGAATATTCCAACGCCGTTAGTTAGATTTAACGGCAACAGTTAGAAGTTGACGAAATATTCCCCAGAATATTCTGACGGCATTAACTGACGCCTTTAGTATGCCTGTCACGTGGCCGCGCGTGGGGGCGCGTAGGTCCGTGCATTCGCCGGCTCATGGCGACGCGTGGGTGGTCGGAAAATTTTTCTAAAAATATAGGGATGATCCTGAGTCTGTGTAGATCACAGTGGTATATTCATATACCCAAATTGAGCAATGTATGAGAAGTTATTTCTAAGGTTTCGTTTATGTGAGTTAATTAACGTTATTTCAGTTACTTCTCATATAGGCGAAACCTATCCGGAGGACGAGCATAGCCAGGCTAGGCACGGGGGCTACGACCCATCTACTTATCAGTGAGTGGGCATTTGTTTTCCGTATATACCTATATAAATGAGTTTTTCCCAGAAAATCAGTTTAAGTGAAATGTGATATGAAATGCCATGCAAAGTATCTAATTACTTTATTATGCATTATTGATTGTTTATATTAATGTCGGTGCTGAGGACGCACAGGTAAGTGGCAGGTAAGTTTATATGCTAGTTGTTGAGAACGAATGATGTGATGTGATGTGATGTGATATGATTAGAGCTCATAAACCTGCACACTGATATTAGTGCTCCCGCCCAGAGAGGGGCTCAGTCTTTCACGTGTTGTTCATCTCCCGCACCGTATGCTCGCCTTGGATCCAAGTTAGGTGCTCAGTCCTGTCGAATAGGCCACTATAGGTGGGTTCGACTCGTAGTTGACCCGCGATTTATCACTCAGTCTTCACGTGATTGTAGCTCTAGAGCATATTAGTTTATTATCAGTGATGTTGTGCAGACCACTAGAGGTGGTATTGATGTGTGTGCAGGGTATATATATGATATGTTTGAGATGATTATGAGCTACATGATATGATGAGATTGATATGAGCTATATACAGCCGAAGGCTAAGATGATTATTTAATATTCAATCACATTCACAGAGATATGCTTTGGCATTCAGTTATGATACTTTGGCATGGCATATAGATACTTTCATACATACGTATTTTTCAGCAAGATTTTGAGAATTATATATATGAGTATATACTTTATTTCTAGGAAATTATACAGGTTTTACGGCGAGGGGTTAGAACTTTTGAGAAAAGAAAGGTTTTGAAAAGATTTGTTCCTGACCCACTCAGTTTTCTGTTTTTCGCCCCTCCAGGTATTAAGTAGTGAGAGTTGGTGGCACACGAGGAGCTCATCGGATGTTCTAATAGAACTCGCCTATGTAGGACCACGTTCGGGTGCTATTTTTATTCAGTACTTCTGCTTGACTGCACGTAGACTTTTATGCTCTGTATTAGTGGATTTCACACTTCTTTTACACTAGTATGGCTAGTGTTTCGGTTTTAATTGACCTGTAAACTCTATCATTTATTGCTTCCGCATTGTGCACATGGTTACGCCACTCTCACGTGACGGCCAGCACGCCCCTCTTTCAGGTCGGGGTGTGTCAATGTTATTCTTCTTTACTTGTAAGTGAGAGGTCTTAGGTCGAATCTTGTGTATGACGTATTCGATGCTAAATTAGGTTGCCCATTGTGTCGTTTAGCCTCTCCCTCCCCTTAGTGTTAAATATATCGTTGTACTAAAAAGAAAAGAAAAAATTATTGTGTAACTTTTTGTACCTGCTTTTATTCATTGTGATTTACATCTTATTCTGGGATTGAAGAGAACTTCTCAAATGGCAGGTGGTTTGAAATTTTGATTTCAAGGTTTGGATGACCTGTTGTCTTGGCCTCTAAGAATATATGCGTCTGGTACATGCTTTCTCATCCAAGATGCAAGTGAAATTCAAGTTTGATACAGAAAGAAATACCTTATTAAAAATATCACTGTGAGTAGAAATATTATTTATAATCTGTTTTACGGTACTTGCTATTAGGAATACATAATGAATAAGACTATCTTACTCTGAATTTGAGAAATCAGAATCTATGAACTCTTTAGATTAGGTATTTTTAAATCAATTATGATGGTCTGATTTTAATTGCATGCTAGTTGATGTGTAAGATTGGATTTGGAGACAATTTGTTGCTGTTGTTTAGAATGGTCTGAATTGTTTTCAATTGCCATGTGTGTTGAAATTTATCCTTCATCTTTTATTCTTTTCACGTGAACTTTGACATAGACACCAAAATTTATGAATACTATGACTACCTCAACAGACTCATGGCTAGTTTGATACAAGAAGTTCAAGTTTGAGTTACATGAGAGTTTGGACGTGAGACCAGGGCAATGGGAGTTTTTGTATGAACATTTTCAGGCAGCAGAGTGATTTTTGATATAGTTTGGTTGGTTCATTTGTAACATTCCTTCAATTTTTTTTTTTATGATTTCACCCATGATGTTTTTGTATAAGCACTCTAGATATGCTTTTGTACATTCAACATTTATCATTCAATAAAACATAACTTCTTAACAATTTTGTGTACTGTATTCTGATATGCATATGTAATAGCTGAGCATTAAAGCATTTATTATTATTATTTTTTTAAATTAAATGTATTCCCGATGAAACCAATTTGTTGGGAGAGAGAAGACTTGTGCCGACGAAATAGCCATAGCGACAAACACATTTTGTAGGTAGAAACGTATTATTTCTCAGTTAAAAAGGCTTGTACCGACAAATATTTGTTGAAAGACGGAAATGCTGACATAAAGGATTTTGTCGGGAAGTTGAATCTTAGCCGATGAAATACCAAATTTTTTCGGGAAAATTCTTAGGCGACATGCTTTTTGCGACAAAATTGCCAACAAACTTTTTCGTCAAGAAATACACTTTGGCGACAAATTTTGACTTTTGCCGACAAATTAATTTTGTCGGTAAAGTCAAAATTTCTAGTAGTCTGGTAATGGAAGCATAAGACAATATAACAAGTGATAAAAATATCAAAAATGTTATTTTTACTTTTTACGTGTACTATCATTTGTATCATTTCTCTAATAGAGATGAGACACGTATGCGTTGGTGGGTCCTACCTGTTGGAACCCATTGTCGCACATCGCCCAGAGGGCTAAAGAGAAAGCAATTTAAACAGAAATACCCCTCTCTAACTAACACCAAGGCCTTTTGTGATAAAACCTCACACCTGATGACTGTGCAGGTAGTAAAGTGGGGATAGTATCGATGTTATTAGAGTGAGTCATCGGCCCGTCGACCTGAAAAATTCTACATTACCTCCTTTACAGAGATAATACAAGTGATGATGGTCAGTGTAGCATTCCAAAAATATTCTTAATAATTATTAAGTTGACGTAACCGATGAAGTGAAATCTTTGTAATTTACTTGATATTATAGGAGGCAGATTCTCTGCCCTCCTTATTCCCGTGCCCTTCCGTGCCCTCCTGTTTTGTGTGGTCACGGTTAAGCCACGTCAACATTTTATATTTTTTTTTATAGAGATAATAAGACAAAAATGAATAGTAATATAAAATGTTGACGTGGCTTAACCATGACCACACAAACAGTAGGGCACTGAAATAAGGAGGCCAGAGAATCTGCCTTCGAGATATTATAACACTAGTTGCAAACTTGGATTATTTTAGTATTATAGGATACGGTTAACATAATTAAAAGAAGCCGGCAGCTGTTCTTTTTTTTTTGTTCTTTTGCCAAATGATAAATTTGTTAAATTAAATTTAAGATTAAAGAGCAGACAGAATTTGAATTTAAATCGTGATGCAAGGATAATACTCATCTCCATTACTATGGTAGAGAGCCATTTGCCCTGCTGCTGCCCTTTGGCACGCTTAAAGTTTAGCTCTATATCTGCTGACTTGAATAATTCGGCCAAAATCGAGGTGGGAAGAAATCTGCTATTGTCCTTGGCAGGTACGTGAAATGGCAATTTCAAGAGAAGTTGATTTTTATAAACTATTTGAACAAAAATATCAACCATGTCATTCATACCATGCTGTGAACACTAGTGAACTCTTGTCCTCTATTATTTGGAGGGAGGAGGATTGTCTGCCCTCCCAGTTCTGGTATCCTTTCATGCCCTCCTATTTTGTATGGTCACGGTTAAACCACGTAAACATTTTATATTATTTTTTTTATAGAGATAATAAGAGAAAAATGAATAGTAATATAAAATGTTGACGTGACTTAACCGTGATCACACAAACAAGAATGCATAGGAGGGCACTGAAACTGGGAGGCCAGCCAATCCTCCTCCTATTTGGAGTTTGATTAGATTTCTTCCTGAGATGTGGTAATGGAAGCATAAGACAATCACAAGTGATAAAAATACTTATTTAATTTCTTGAAATTTAGCGGTTTAGTGATATCTCATGTACGTCGCATTCTGATTGAATGCAATAATAGAGTTAAGTTGACGTAATCGATGAAGTGAAATCTCTGCAATTTACTTCATATTATAACACTAGATGCAAAGTTGGATTAATTTAGTATTATAGGACAGAGTTAAAATAATTAAAAGAACCCGGCGGCTGTCCTTTGGCAGGCCTAAAGTTTTATATTAGGAAAAGTTTTGGCAGAGTTTATTGGAGGGAGATTGTTTACCCTTCTGTTATCGTGGTTATGGTGCATTTTTCATTCTTTATTATCTGTGCAGTCACAGTGAAGTTATATTAACATTTTATATTTACATTACTTTTTATCTTATTATCTTTATAAAAAAATTAATATAAAATATTAACGTGATTTAATCGTAATCGCACAAAATAAAAAAGAATAGGAAGGGCCTATAACAGAAGAGCAGACAATCTGCCTTCGAGTTTACTAGCTCTAAATCTGCTGACCTGATCATTCGTCCAAAATCGAGGTGTGATGGAACCATGTCCTTGGCAGGTACCTGGGGTGACAAATTCGAGAGAATTACGTTGATTTTCACATATCTTTTGAACGAATGACAACTTTAAAAAAGGAAGTTGATTTTCACCGCCATTGAACCAATGCCATCGAACAACGTTAAATAAGTGTGTAAGAAAACAAAAATGATGTGTTTATCATTTTTGTATAAAATATGGAGATTACACCACAAAATGAAGGAATGAGTGTGTCCTTATAACTAGTGAGGGATGCATTAAGGATGCGTTTATTGCACTAGATTGTCTCGGATTGGACTAGCTGCATGGACAAAACTGAACTGGTTTAGACTAGATTAAGTTGGATTAATTTAGTGAAACGTTTGGTGCAGTGTCAAACTAAGAAGCAGGATAATGAAAACAGTATTGTTCACAAGATTTGTGTTTGCTTAGACTAGGACTACATTATTGTTCCATTTTAATAGCTCAAAAACCTATACATTCTTGTTCTAATAACGCTAAAATAAAACTATAGATCCCATCCAATAACCATGAAAAGTACACTCCTTTGAAGATATTGTCATCCAATTAAACATGTAGGACACTGGAATTTTCTCCATTTACCACCTAATTAAAGAAATGTATTTCTAAAGTTAAATTCATACGATCAAATATCAGACAACCATGCAGTTTTACAAAAATGGTGGGTCCTTTTTTATATTTCATGCTAGATAAAGATGCAGATATGTTTGCAAGAGTAGACACGCATATTTCGTGGAAAATGGTTTCAATCACCACAACCCACATATAACTATTTCATCACATTCACATTGCTGATCCATAGCTTCGGTACAAATCTGCAGGAAGACTGGCTATTTCTTTTCCCCAACACTGCAGCCCAAGAAGAGCCTGAAATAGAACTTAACCATTTACTTACACAACAGAACCAACAACGAACCACTATATGTTTCAACCAAACAAGTGAAGTTGCATTTATCAATATGATAAAAATGACCATGAAGATACAAATGGATTGAGATGCAAAATGAGATATTTCCAGACTACCCTTCTGTAAGGGAAAAAATCATCAATGATGAAGCATTGACAGGACATATGGAATTGCTTCCTGCCTATCTCCAATGCCATTCAAACAAGGTGGTCTGAGGAAGGTAAAAGGAAATCAAAAAATGCAGAAACAAAACCAAACAGAGGATACGACTTCGAACATAACCACAAACCATTAAAGAGTGCATAACAAAAATTTCTTCAGCTTGCAGAGATTTCTCATCCAACAATTTTACTGAACGTTCTGTTTTTAGTTTTCATTTTTCATGGGAGAAAGAATGTAAATGAGAGAGAGAGGGAGGAAGGAGAGATCATTTTTCCCTTCAAGTTTTGTCTCATCATTTATGCATTCACCATCTCTTTCTTTCTCCATCCTTTCTCCTTTACTTCTCCCATATTTTCTCTTTGAAGCTAAGAAAATCGAAACTAAAAACTAAGAATGAAATGGTTATCAAAAGACTATAAACTATACTTATTGTCTCCCAAGTTCATCTCATATACCCATAGACAGTTGTCATAACATGCATAAAGAACACTACACACAAAAGAGGAAAAAGAAAGGACTAAACCACATTTATTTGGTTGTTTGCATTGAATTCTTCTTTTTAAACAGATGACTTAAGGCCAATGATACAAGTCGAAAATCAATATCACAAATATTAGGAAAGGGTGATGCATATGAAAAGGAGGAAGGGAAGAAGAAAAAAAAATGAAAATAGAGGAATGACGAAAAGCAGGGCAAAACATCGATGATATCATTCATGTGGAGATGAATCAAAGATCAATCCACAGCACTGACATTGCACTAGCAAACAGAATTTTGAAATAACTGAAGATGGCAGAGTACATTGTTGATGGAAAACGCAAACGCCAAATTGGTTTAGTGCTTTATAATTTCCTAACATCATACGAGCAATAACAGCACAGAGCCACAAACTGGAAAATCATCTGTGGTACTTCATGTTACAAAACATATTTGACTTTAACCGCAATGTGAAGGGCTACAAAACAGGTAAAGTCACCCACGTTTCTGAGTTTGGATTTGAAAGAAAAGTTGAAATATGAAAAAACCTCAAATTCTAATCTCAATTTGACCTAAAAATCAAAACCCTAATTTGTTCAAGTGCAAAGTTCTATGATTGAAAATTTCTCAAACCCAAAACAACAAAATCAAATAAAGCTCAATAATATCACGATCTGCAAAACAAATCGACGAAATAAATCGAAGATTTGAAGTTTACCAGACAACTCGGAGTAGATGAGGGCGAGCAGATGCAGATGAGGGAAGACGCAGAGATGAGGGTGAGGAGGATGACGATGAGGGAGCAGGGCAAGGACGACGAAGAGGGAAGACGAAGAGATGAGGACGAGCAGGATGAGCGACGTTGGGGGGTTCTTGGATGACTGAATCTCTCGTGGTTTTCTCTGGCTTACGAGTCCGCCCAAAATCCTCGTTAAGAACTGCTAAGGAGGCGTATAATCCGAGCAAGTCTGTGCTAAGGTCATTAAATCTAATCTTGGTGCAGACCAAACAAGGGACTATAGTCTAGTCCAGTCCAGTCCAGTCCTTCCTAATCCGGTCAAACAAACGGGCCCTAAGGGACCTGGGTGGTCCCGGGACCACCGAAAAGCCTGAATAAGTAGTTGTGAGGATCTCAGAAAACCACCCAAGTTTGGTCATCTAGTGGAGAAGAAGAGTGTAGCGGTAAACAGACGGGTGCAAGTTATGCAAATGATTAATGAAGAGAAATATATTAATTTATATTTTACTATATTAGTTTTTCAAATCATAATAAATGTTAAAAGAAATATAAATAGCTACACTTATACCAAGCATTAAATGCAAGGCTAGTCCAAAAGTTCAAAAATAAGTACTAAAATAATTATTTGGCGTATGTTTTTGAGGCAGCACTTTTGACGCCTCCCACCAAACCTTCAATTCACATCAGCTCTTGGCTGACTCTTGGCTCATGGATTAGAATGAAATGAGATGCCATCTTTTACCCGTTACATGTCCACTTGGTAAATTGAAGCATCGGTTGGAGATGCTCTAATTACACACAGAATTGTGAATAATTAATGTAATCTAATTTCATTTAATACCTAACATATAGTGGTTAGGTTATGTAATTATAATGAAGCCATGTCATATACGTACAAAATTCACAAGGACGTGAAGCGATTAGGCCCCAAAGGCAAGTAGGCAAAAATGTATACCACACTTTTCAAGGCTGAAGCAGACGGTGAAACCAAATATCTTAAACCATCGGAGGGATATCATTTGCGATATGGCAGATTGCACCAGCTAGGCCCAATCAGTTTTGTTACTTTTGGAGCTCCAGATATGGAGATAAACGACTCCTAACATCAATTTATTCGGATGGTAGACTATAGACATCGTAAACACGAGAAAGATAATATGTTTGTCATTAATACTACTTAGAAGAGACTGCAGAAACATAATAACCAAACCTGGAAGAAGGGGCAACAACATTTAACTTATCATGCTAGAAAACTGCAACAAGTAACACGTAGTATGTACAAAAGAAAGGGTACTGCATGCGATCAGATATTATCAAGAATTTAAACTACAACATTACGAAGTTATTCGTATTTGTACTTGTGAAATAAATGCTCAGGTGCTTGACCACTGAGAATGAATCGGAGGCAAGCTGGCTGACTGCCAATTTATCTTAGTCGTGTTTATGATGATGATTGATGAGTAACCAACGATAGAAAATTGGGTATATAATTGCACATAGAATTGTGAATAATTAATGTACTTATAATTTGATTTAATACCACATATATTGGTTAGGTTATAAATTATAATGATGTCATGTCATATACGTACAAACTTCAAAAGGACTTGAAGCGATTAGGCCCTAAAGGCAAGCAGGCAAAAATGTATACCACACAGAGTCTTTTTTAGGAAGACTGTTACCACACTTTGTCTTGGTTCCTTCTATCAAAAAAATCATTATAAGAAATGAGCTCCTTCAAAACTTCATTTGTATCCAAGAAGTTGTGAATCAAAATTTTCCACCTGTTCCATATCAACGAAACTTGAAACTTGCAGACCCTTTCAATGGATAATTAAACAAGAGAACATGCTCATACTGGTCATACACTTCACTATTGAAAAGATGCATGGCAATCATAAAAAGGATCTACTTGCTAATACTTGTCTTATTGTTTCAACCAGCAATTTTAAATAACTTATACGACACCATAGATGCTTCAACTTTCAGTACAGTAACATAATCCTAAACAGATCAAAGTGATTAATGCATTGTGGCACAATTTGAAACAACACATCCATTCGCTGATCTTCTTACCAAGCATGGGCTACTTCACAGCAAACCTGTTTCTACACCTCTCGCTGCGAAAGTTTTGTTGTCTTCCACCG
Source organism: Heteromeles arbutifolia (assembly GCA_024362995.1). Taxonomy (NCBI): domain Eukaryota; kingdom Viridiplantae; phylum Streptophyta; class Magnoliopsida; order Rosales; family Rosaceae; genus Heteromeles; species Heteromeles arbutifolia. The sequence goes on from JANCRC010000020.1 coordinate 7,607,155, forward strand.
ATATGGTCCTTTTTTATCTAATTCTACCGAATTTCGTGAAATTTTTGGTGGCTTACCTCACTTTTACACGCCCTGATATTGCCTTCACCGTCAATACAATAGCTCAGTTTATGTAATCTCCACGAGCTCCACACCTCATTGCTGCCAAACGGATTCTCCAGTATGTAAAAGGTAGTTTGGACCATGGTCTTACTCTTTCTCCTCAACGCGAACCCGTTCGGTTAAGTGGCTACTCTAATGCTGATTAGGCTGGCTGCCCCATATCTCGTCCTTCCACATTTGGTTACCTCATTTATCTCTGTACAAACCTCATATCTTGGTGTTTGAAAAAGTAACCCACTGTCTCACGCTCCAGCGCTGAGGCCGAATATCGAGCCCTTTCTCATGCCTCGGCTAAAACTACTTGGCTTAGTTATCTTCTTTATGAACTGGGTGTCTCTGTTCAGTTTCCTACTGTTTTATATTGTGGCAAACTCAGTGCCACCTATATGGCAGCCAACCCAGTCCTTTACGCCCGTACAAAACACATTGAACTCGATTAGTTTGTTCGTGAGAAAGTAGCACTTGGCAGCCATCGAGTCTCCTTTATTCCCTCTGAAGATCAACCGGCAGATTTGCTCACTAAGGGCCTTCATCATAGACGTCATATACCCCTCCGACACAAACTTGTTCGCAGAGGCGGAAGGACCATAGGACCACAGTAGTCCTAGGCTTACCCTTTTTATTTTAAAAAAAAATAAAAAAATAAAAAAAATAAAACTAATACTACCGCTCTTACTTTTTGGTACTCTTAGTTGTTGGTCAGAAGCAAGGTATAAAATATCGATGATATCGGAAATATCGGTAGTCCAAAAACAAGGAAATATCGATGGACATATCGGGATATTATCGATATCGATAAAAATAATATGGAAACCATGGAAATTGTAAGAAAAACTTGGAAATTTTTATTGAAACTTTGCAGAATTTTTATTTAGTCAATTATCTATTAGTTTATCAAAAAAAATTGGAAGGAAATGCATTGCATGATGGATTTAACTGATTTAAGTTGATTATATAGCGAGCTGGCAAACATTGTGAGTGTATCTGGAACTATCAAATTAGTCCTTTATCCTAATTAAATCTGAACTCTATATCTGGATTTCGAAACCCTCCCAGGCTGCCACGTGGCAGCCCCCAGCACTCCTCACGTTTCTCTCTCTCTCCCCTACCCCGAGACCCCATTTGCTTCTCTCACTCACTTCGACTCTCTCTCTCTTCTCTGCACTGTCTCTCTTTCTCGAAACCCTCTTACCTCTCTCCCTCTCTTGCCGTGACCACACACACACACATGCAGCAGCACCATCTGCTCGACTCGAGCAGCTCGAGGACACCACCATCATCACACATCATCAATCTTCTCTCTCCCACCTCTGCGAGAATGGCGGAGCCCATAAACTCTCCGGCGAGTCTTCTTTGATTTTCCGGTTAGGTAAGTCTCGAATCTCTCTCTCCGTGTTAGTGTGAAGCTCAAATTAGTTCGATTTACTGCACTGCACAGCAGCAGAAGTCCTTCATTCACCACTGCAGCAAGAACAGACAGGGAGCGAGCGAGCGGAGGGGAAACGCACCACACCCACCCCACCGTGACCTCTACCACAGTGGCGCACACTCCGGCGAGCACCATCACCACCTGCGAGAGGCGCAGATCTTGGCAGAGAGAGGTGCAGATCTTGGCAGCTGGAACGACGGAGCTCGGCTGCCGTTCCGACGATGGAGATAGAGAGCAATATTATCACAATAATCAATTGGAAGACTATGAAAATATCGCTGTTGCAAAAAAACGATATTGTCGGCGATATTTCGTCGATAATATCGATATTTTGCCGATAATATCGATATTTAATACCTTGGTCAGAAGTTACAACCAAAAAGTAAAAAGCCTTACTTTGTCCATCGTCCACCAGTCTGCGCATTGAGAGATTTTTCAATGTGACCGGTACACGGAGTGATACACCACGTGTCACTATATAAATGGTGTGATATGTGTGCTAAAAAGTTAATAACTTAAAAAATAAAAATTTACACCACTTCTATCAAAACACGTGGTATACCTCTTGTATTCTAGTCACAATTAAAAATTTCTCCTGTGCATTGGCGAATTTGACCTTTACCCATTCCAATTTCCACGACTTTTTATTCGGAACATGATCCTCTCCAGATTCACTTTGTGGAGATCCTAGAGATCCTCACATCCTAGTCGTTCATCGTATGTTTTGTGGCCAGTTTTCGTCAGGTACTATTTGTGTTTAATTTTAAATAAAGAAAAGTCAAATGATTTCTGACCGCACGATGCACGATGAATGACTAAGATGTGAGGATCCCTAGGATCCCCACAATTTGGATCCGGATGGGATCCAAATCCTTTTTATTCTTGCCCTCTTTCCAATATTAAAATGAATATTTCAATCACATATTTACACAATCTAAACACTATATTCTAAACTTGCACAATTATCGTGTTGATTTATTCACTAATATCATAGATAAGCAACTCAAAGAGCTAAATGATCGATTTACTAGAGAGAATAGTGAATTATTTCTTTGTGTCGCATGTTTAAGTCCAAGTAATTCTTTTCTAAGCTTTTGACAAAGAACAATTGATGTGTCTCGCCTAGTTTTATCCAAGTTATTTTTCGAAGCACGATCTTGAGTTATTCAAAGAACAACTTGATAACTATATTTCGAACATGACCTCCAATAGTGAGTTTGTAGATTTGAAAGAAATTAGTGATTTTGCATAAAAGATGGTTAAAACCAAGAATGATCAGACATATGCGTTAATGTACTTGCTCTTGACACTAGCACTCATCTTACCGGTTGCAAACACAAGTGTAGTGCGAGTCTTTTCTGCTATGAACATTGTGAAGAACACTTTACGCAATCAACGATTGTTTGGTTGCTTATACCGAGAAGGATATTTTTAATAGAACAAAGGACAAGGCTATCATGCAACGGTTTCGAAATATGAAAACTCGTCGAATTTTGAATATTGGGAATATGTAATTTTATCGATGCTATGTTATTTTGAATTTTTGGTTACTATTCATGTATATATTAGATATTTTGGTTAATAAATTTGTAAATACTATCTATCTAATTTTTTTTTATTTTTTTACATTTGTGAGGGACCCTTCCTAACCTGAAATCCTGACTTAGCCACTACTTGTTCGTCCAAGGCAGCTCATTTTTCTTTTGGGTTGTTGTGTGGGGGTGGGGGGGGGGGGGTGTTGGTTAATAAATTTGTAAATACTATCTATCTAATTTTTTTTTTATTTTTTTACATTTGTGAGGGACCCTTCCTAACCCGAAATCCTGACTCAGCCACTACTTGTTCGTCCAAGGTGGCTCATTTTTCTTTTGGGTTGTTGTGTGGGGGGGGGGGGGGGGGGGGCGGTTGTTTCATGTATATATTAGATATTTTGGTTAATAAATTTGTAAATACTATCTATCTAATTTTTTTTATTTTTTTACATTTGTGAGGGACCCTTCCTAACCCGAACCAGTACTTGTTCGTCCAAGGCGGCTCATTTTTCTTTTGGGTTGTTTGGGGGGGGGGGGCGGTTGTAAATACTATCTATCTAATTTTTTTTTATTTTTTTACATTTGTGAGGGACCATTCCTAACCCGAAATCCTGACTCAGCCACTACTTGTTCGTCCAAGGCGGCTCATTTTTCTTTTGGGTTGTTGGGGGGTTGGGGGGGGGGAGTGTCAGCTATATTCCTATTCCTAAGTCATCATAAAACCCAACCCAACAATGATTGTAATTAATTGTAGTTCAATGTATAGTTCTTTATTTATTATTCATTGATTTAGCAATTGGAAGCATTCTTTGTATCTTCCAATACGAAGAGTCATCATACGTCTTTATAATGTATTCTTCACACTTAATGGTTACGTATTCATTGTTAAATGGTTACCCATAATCGTAACCGTTAATTTTAAATGAACAAGTAACCGTGATTACCCATTTATAATCACAGGTACCCATTTATACCCATTTAAAAGAAGGGAAGGTTCTTGAATGAAGTTTGAACTTCGAAGGAAGGAGCTTGAGAACAAAGAGGATGAATGTAGAATAGTAACAAAATTTAAAGAAAAATGAATACAAAAAGTTTTATAGTAGGGAATCGTACCCGGGTCTCTTGGGTGTGAAAGTCAGATATATCGTAACCGTTGGACGACGACGAGCCCTTATACCTAACTTTCGTATCAAAACATTTTTCGTGAAGCAATGCCCTACCAAACCCACCCGTCCAAATATATTAAATCAATGTAAGTGGCCCTTTATAATAGTGGTAGAAAAGTATTGAGCTCTTACATAATGACATGAGTTCAAACTTCGTTGATAACTAATCTAACATCTAATATAACAAAATCTACCGTTTGACAAAAAAAAATATATTAAATCAAGCTTCCATTTTCACACGCCTTCTTTGTATTGTTATTTTAGTGATATTCTTAATTTGAATTTCAGTAGGGAGTTCTAACCAACTTGGATAAATCTAGATATAAGATGCCTATAGGTATAGAAAGTTAACAAATTATCTAACGGTAGGCCTTGATTCCAATCCTAAGATTAAATCAAAATCAGCCCAATTATATTGGATGTCCATCAAGTCCTCCCAAGAGGTTTTGTACACAACGAACAAATTTTTGGGTAGTGATTTCCGCACATCATATTTTGCATCACACAGGTTTTTTATGTAAGTATATACATCATAGTTTGCTTCACACATTTCACACATCCTGGAAAAGAAATAAAAAATAATACACTATTAAACAAATGAAAGGGCATAAAATAGGGTGTGTGATAATCACCAATCCAAGTTTTTTTTTTTTAATACAACGATATATTTTTCACTAAGAGGAGGAGGGAGTTCAGTTAAGCCACACAATAGGCAACCCAATCTGGTATCGAATTCGCATCCACGAGATTCAAACCTAAGACCTCTCACTCAAGTGAAGAGGAATACTACTAAACTGTAGTATTGAGTAGCAATCACCAATCCAAGTTAAAAATTAACAATTTGTTTTTATTTGTATCTATCACTACAAATGTATAAATGATAGTTTTTTTGCATAAAAATATGTGGTAAGGACCAAATTCAAAACATAATCACCATTTGTCACATCATATGCATACAATCGAAGAATAGTAACAGCATATCTCTAAACTAGCGTTGGAAATATCGCTTGCCACTCCTAGGTACAAACTGTAAAATCTTTTTGCCCCTGTAGCAAATTTACACAACGTTCAGCTTGTTTTCAAAATCAGTTCTTCGATACTTCATGGCTCCCTCGCCGTCAATGACTGCTGAAAGATAAGGAGAAATGAAAAACAATCACCACAGAAAATCGACGTCCATAAGAAACATTCTGCAAGAAGAATTTTAAGTCAGAAGGGAAATTGTAGTAGTGACAGGGAAAACAAGAAAGTATATGCAACTTATTGGAACGGCGCACCACAAATTTTGAGAGTCACTGGACCAAAACTCAAATAAACCACTTCCGGATTCTGTCGACACTTCTAACTGCAACTTGACGTAGTTGCCCTGTGTTCCCCTTAATATTTACAAGGGTTTGGTTAGAACTCCTGGGTTTGAAGCATAAAACTAGAGAAAATAAGCACCTTTGATCCTGCAACAGTTTTTTAGAACCCACAGACCAGACAAACACATGCACAGAGGTATGCATAACTCACTACATTCAAAGCTGAAGCAGATGGTGAAACCAAATATCTTCAATCATCTGTGGGACATCATATGCGATATGGAAAATTGCACCGGCCAGGCCAATCAGTTTTGTTACTTTTAGAGCTCCAGACATGGATATAAACCACTCAGACATCAATTTATTCAGAAACTAGACTGTAGACATCATAAACACGAGAAAGACAATATGTTTGGCATAAATACTACTTGGAAGAGACTACAGAAACATAATAACCAAACCTGGAAGAAGGGTAGCAACATTTAACTTAAAGACGAATTTTCAGAAAATCAGCGTCCTGATCATCTTGATTCAACCTCAAAGAAGTAGAATCACCTCATGAATATTTAAAGGTAAAGAGAAATGCAATACAAGGTAAAACAGTGTTTAGATTGTGTTGGAATTGTTGGAAGTTGGAATAGGTAAGCCGGCCCTGAGAATTTGGGGGCCCTAGGCGAGCCTTCGAAATGGAGCGCTAAAGTTCTTTGACTCCCGACCCTTTGTACATCGACATGTGTAAAAAAAAAATCACTAAATACATGAAAAGTCTATTTCTACATCAAATATCATTAAAAATTAATATAAAAAGAATAAATATATACAAACATTATTCAAATATTAGTATATTACACGTCTCGCATTTTTAGATGCAAATGCACTTATTAAGTTTACATAATATAATTTTTCAACCAATTCAAACCAAAAGAGAAGTCCCTACCCAGTACGCCAACTCCCAATTTTCGTATACACGCCTAGGCGGACGAAACGGATTTGAATAATTTATTATATATTATATAAACTAATTAGTTTGAACATTTAATAATGTCATTTTTCAAAAAGGTGAGAGTTTTAGCCTTTTAGGTACATAAGAAAGATATATGTGGTGTGATCTTAAAATAGGGTAATAAAACCCTATAAAAATAAACATAAAGGTAATATTTAAGACAGAAGCAAAAAAGTAAAAATTGTTGTAAACATTCCTAGTTTAAGTGTGATTGTGTAAATCCTAGATTAGATTTGATTATGGTTTATTCTCTCCTATTGTATCTCATATTCCTTGGAGAACAAGGAATATACTTCTCTTATTATTATTATAAATAAAGGTGCAATGTAGGAGGGAAAACAACACACAATTCCCTTACAATTCTACAAACACACATCTCTCTTCCCTCTCTCCCTCTGCCGCCGGCCCTATTCTTTTGTCAGATAAAAATAGACCACAACACGTTATCAGCACGCTCCTACTGCTGCGCTTAGGAATTTGATGTTGGAGAAAATTTTTCTGCATCAAACCAGTTCATCCATATCATCACGCAATCAGGTTCTTTCAAAACAATGGCTTTTAACTCGATATTTTGCAGCCTTAATAGCATGAACATTCACCATGATGCATGACCCAACTTTACGTTTTACGTATTTTAGATTCTACATAAATTGTGTATGCCTCATAACCATAATTGTTCAATTATGTGAATTTGATATTTGTCATGAATTGAATCATACATATGTATATGCATTGAAAATATTATTTTGCATATGCATCAAATTACATCTGTGATTCATTGAAATATATATTGAATTGAATTATATATCAAAAATTGAATTGAAAAAAATATATAAAACAATTTTGGGAACCTAGGGTTCTTTTGAACCCATGACCATCATCCTGCGGATGGGGTCTTTCACCCAAAACCGAGAGCATGCAGCCCCCTTTCTTCCCAGAAAACCAGTGCCCACGATGGGTCACCCCCATGCTTTCCCAAGTCGAGAACCCATCCTGGAGCTACGGCTCCAGGCCCAACACCGAGACCCGACGCCCAGAAGGCGTCGCCACCCATGTAATCATCAAACAACATGGCCTACAGCCATGCCCAACTACCCCCGACGACCTGCAATCGTCCCCGACGAGTTCTTGTCTGAAATTCGATTTTTTTTCTTTGAAATAACAATCGAAATTCTAGGGTTTTGATATCATGTCGAGATTTCTCCAATCTCCGTTCCCAGTTGGTTCCCTGTGCTCTACCATGCCATAAACCCCCGGAGGACAGTCGCTTGAAGCGACGCCGACGTCTACACTGTCGCGCTCCGACACCCAGGAGGGCTTGCTGCTGCTGTGTGTTGTCATGGCCCAACCCGTGTGAGAAACAAAATAAAAATAAAAAAAATTTTAGGGACTCCTGTTTTTGGCCCAACTGTTTTTCGACTGCCTGCGAAAAAAATAAAATAAAATAAAATATTCTTTAGGCTTGCCTGAAGCAGCCTGCGAAGAAAAAAAGAGAATATTTTTTGCTGCCTATAGCTGCCCAGTTTTTTCCCGTGGGCCTGCAGCCCCACCCGAGACTCTCCCTAGCCCAATTTTTGGGCCTATGTCTCACGAACCATTTTTTTAAGCTACCCGTGGCTTCATATTTTTTTTGGGTCTCGAATTTTATTCACCTAATTATTTTAGACCTAATAGGGTTTTTTCACCCACACTTTAATTTGGCCCGAAGTCTAAATAACTTAAAATTCAATTATAATTATACACCTAAAAGTTATATTTTTGCATATACTTGTTGCATATTTGCTTGCATATATATTTGTGTTTGCCTGCAGGAATATATGAACTTGAAGTTCATAATTATTTTTGAAACCTGAAGTTTCTTATAAACATGCCTTGTTTGAAAACCTGAAGTTTTCACTTAAACATATCACCCATGAAAACCCGAAGTTTTTCATGCAAAATTAAACCAATACATGTCTATTAGAACCTGTATGTTCTACTCCTACGTGAATGGATTGATTCTTTCTCCATTACACTAACCACATCTTGTCCATCTATTCTGTGATAGGAACATGTCAAATTTGAACAAACTTGACTTCACATCTTTGGAGGTATCTGGAAGGAACTACCTCAAGTGGGTTCAAGATGTGAAGCTCCACCTCACTGCAAAGAACTTGTGTCCTACCATTCAAGAAGCAACAGATGAACCTGTTGGTGAAGCTGAAAAAGCTATTGCTATGATCTTCATCCGAAGACATATCCATGACGCTCTACAAACTGAGTATCTTGCTGAGGAGGATCCACGTGCATTATGGGTCGTTTTGGCTGATCGTTTTGATCACCAAAAGGACATTCTTTCTTGAAGCAAGAGACGACTGGTAGCACTTGCGCTTCCAAGACTTTAAGTCTGTGAATGAATATAATTTTGAAGTTTGTCGAATCCGATCACTTCTCAAGTTTTGCAATGAAACTTTGACCGAAGAGGATCTCTTAGACAAGACCTATTCGACCTTCTCTACTTCTAATATTGTCCTGCATCAACAATATAGAGCTCAGAAGTTCACCAAGTTCTCGGATATGATCTCTGTTTTACTTCTTGCTGAAAAGCATAACCAGCTGTTGATGAAGAATCATCAAGCTCGACCTACTGGGGCTACTGCTGTGCCTGAAGCACATTATAGCAATAATCAGCACCCAAAACACCAAAAGAGGAGTGGTAGGGGCGGCCAGAAGCCATCCCACCAAGGTCAACAGCGTCAAGGCCCATCCAAGGGAGGAAACAAAGCCTAGAAGCACCCAAACCTCGCTCCCAAGGCCCCAAACTTCAAGAATAAGGGCAAAGCACCTGAAACCATGGATGCATATATGTGCTATCGCTGTGGTTCAAAGGACCATTGGTCCTGGGTTTACCGAGCTCCCAATAAGGTTGTAGATGAATATCATTCTCATCGTAAGAAGTTTGAATCAAACTTCGTGCAAGTGGACGAACTGGAGACTACAAAGATGGAGGTTTATGATTTTCAGGAGGATACCACCCCTATGGAAGATTAGAATCTTAGACATAGACTTATTTTTTAGTTGAAATAAGACAATTGGGGCCGAATTCCACCTAGTGGCTGAACCCGCCTTGTTTTTGGTTGATTTTTGAACAATTTTCCTTTATGTTTTGGATTATTAGTTGGTGATTTATTTTGGATATTAAGTTTTAATCCTTGAATAAATGAAATTATTTCGAATTGATATTTGTTTTTATAAACTTTTATGCATGTGACCGATTCAAATTAATTTTTCATTCTAGGTATGACTAGTGGGAAAGTTAGTTGTCTGGCAGATAGTGTAACCACGCACACTGTTTTGCATGAACGCATCTATTTCACTAACTTCATACCTAAGAACGCACCTCTGACAACCCTCTCAGGCCCATCCAACCTGATAGAAGGATACGGTAAAGCACGTATAATGTTGTCCAATGGTACAATTTTGACCATTCCTGAAGCACTCTACTCTCCACGTTCTGGAAGAACGTCACTACGTTTCAAGGACATTAGAGATAACAATTACCACGCTGAAACCCACGTAGAAAACGGAGTTGAATTTCTGTGCATAACTTCCTACGAATATGGCCAGAAGCGTATTCTAGAGAAGATGAAGCGTATCCCGAGTGGTCTGTATACTACGACCATACGCCCCATAGAATGCCACTATGTGGCGGCCCTACTACAGACCATGCACGAAATTACACTTTGGCATGACCGTTTGGGACATCCTGGACGAATAGCGATACGCCGTATCCTCAAATCTTCACACGGGCATCCACTAACCTGAAGTTTAGGTTCGATCCATGGAATCCCATGTCAAACATGTTCAATGGGAAAGCTTATTACTAAGCCTTCTTATGACAAGATTCGTTCGAATCCTCCCATTTTTCTACAACGGATTCAGGAGGACATTTGTGGACCGATTCACCCTCAATGCGGACCATTTAGATATTTTATGGTTTTGGTTGACGTTTCCACACGTTGGTCACACGTGCGCTTGTTGTCCACAAGGAACGCTGCATTATCTAAACTGTTGGCTCAGGTTATCAAGCTCAGGGTTTGCCACCTTGATTATCTGATCAAATCTATTCGATTGGATAATGCTGGAGAATTCACATCTAAAACTTTTGATGACTATTGCATGTCGGTTGGGGTTGAAGTTGAACATCATGTACCCCATGTTTACACCCAGAACGGCCTGGCAGAGGCTTTCATTAAGCGCTTACAAATGATTGCTCGATCGTTGGTCATACGTACCAAGCTCCTGATCGCTGCTTGGGGCCATGCAATATTGCACGTAGCGAAGTTGGTCCGCCTGAGGCCTGTTGTGACACAACCATTTAGTGCCCTTCAATTGGTTACCAGATGCGAACCCGACATATCGCATCTGCGCGTTTTTGGTTGTGCGGTATATGTGCCGATCTCGCCGCTCTTACGTACAAAAATAGGGCCTCAGCGAAGGATGGGAATCTATATCGGATATGATTCTCCTTCGATTATTCGTTACTTAGAACCTTTGACAGGAGATCTGTTTACCGCTCGTTTCACGGATTGTCATTTCTATGAGATAGTCTTCCCGTCGTTAGGGGGAGATAAGAATGTTAACGTTCCTGAAGAATGACGCGAATTATCATGGCGACTCCCATTTTCTCTCATTTAGATCCCCGCACCGCTCAGTCTGAAACTGAAGTGCAGTACATATTAGATCTTCAGAGAATAGCTCAAAGCATGCCAGATGCTTTCATCGATCTAGCGCGCGTGACAAGATCACATATTCCAGCTGCGAATACACTTGCAAAGATAGATGTACCAAATGTAAGACAGACTGCCATCCTGGAAGCCCGGGACGCCAACTCTGGTGATCCACGTACATTAGCGGCTAGCCAATCATCTGCCCCTACACAAAAGCCTGGTAGACCCCTTGGTTCAAAGGATTCACAGCCCCAAAAGAGGAAAACCATGGCACAAGGTCATAAAGAGCCTACCGTGAATCCGACTATCGCTTACTCATTCTACCCAACTCATGAGAAAATTCTAGATTATGGAAACGTCCTTGAAGTGACGAATCCTCCTCCCGAGAATCATGAGATTTCGGTCTATTATGCTAGCTTAGATGATGTGTGGCATAGAAATAAGATGATTGTCGACGATGCATTAGCATTTGCAGTAGCCACTGAGATCATGTTGAGCGATGACATTGAACCGCATTCCTTTGATGAATGTCGACGTAGAGCTGATTGGTCAAACTGGAAACAAGCAATCCAAGTCGAACTCGATTCAGTTACGAAACATAAGGTGTTTGGACCAGTAGTTCCTACTCCTCCACATGTGAAGCCCGTTGGCTATAAGTGGGTTTTCGTTCGGAAGTGTAATGAGAAGAATGAAATTGTGCATTACAAAGCTCGTCTTGTTGCGTAAGGCTTCTCACAATGCTCCGGGATTGACTATGACGAAACTTATTCACCCATTATGGATGTGATTACTTTTCGCTACCTTATCAGTTTGGTAGTTTCGGAAAAACTGGATATGCAGCTGATGGACGTAGTAACCGCGTATCTCTATAGGATCTTGATACGGAAACTTATATGAAAGTTCCCGAAGGACTTACATTGACTGGTTTAAATATTTCCAAACCCCGGAACACGCTCTCAATTCGGCTGAGGTGTTCACTCTACGGTTTGAAATAATCCGGAAGAATGTGGTATAACCGTCTGAGTGAGTATTTGACTAGTCAGGGATATATGAACAACGAACTATGCCCTTGTGTGTTCATTAAGAAGTCACATTCTGGATTTGCGATTGTTGCAGTATATGTCGATGGCATGAATCTCATTGGAACTCTTGAAGAGCTCGCGAGAACTGCTTCGTACCTGAAGTCGGAATTTGAGATGAAAGATCTAGGTATGACTCGATACTGTCTCAGTCTCGAGATAAAGCATTGTTTGCATGGAAACTACACCTAGAAGGTGTTGCGTCGCTTTAATGAGGATAAAGCGAAGTCTTCGAGTACTCCTATGGTCGTTCGTACGTTAGATGTAAAACGAGATCCCTTCCGTCCGAAGGAGGATGATGAAGAGATTTTGGAGCCTGAAGTTCCTTATCTAAGTGCGATTGGCGCTTTATTGTACTTAGCTCAATGCATTAGACCCGACATCTCTTTCGCTGTTAATCTTTTGCCAAGATACAGTAATGCACCAACACGCAGACACTGGATTGGCATGAAAGACATCTTCTATTACCTTAAAGGTACTACGGATTTGGGTTTGTTCTATCTCTACGGATCCTTGAGTGATTTGTAATAACCTTTACCCAAAATAACCTAAATTTCATTGGGCCATGCCTAGCCCACTTTGTATTAACTTACAGCCCGAGATTTTTTTTTTTCAATTTGTTTAGGCCCTAAAACCCGGCCCAAGGTTAGGTTCAATTACCCAACCCGTGAACTCTGTTTTCTTCCTCTCTCATTTCTGAAAACTCAGTCTTTCTCTCTAACTCTCTCTAACTCTCACACTCTCTAAGCTCCAAGAGCTTCTCCCTAGCTTTCACCTCATTTCCTTCACAAATCAAACTTGAAACTGATATATTTGGAATCCTTGAGACTTAACAAACTCAACAATACCCTTGCATACGCCATCAGTGTACCTTGAAATGTTCTGCCATTGAAGCCGAGAGTTTCCAAGCTCTAAAACTCGAACCCATTTGAGACTTGTGTTCCTTCTTCAAATTTCTGGGTTATGCATGTTGTTTTTATGATGTGTGATGTTGGTTTCATGGCAAAACTCAAGGGTTTTGACCTCAGCTCTTCTCTATGCCAATAACCCAGCTCCGACGATAAACTCTGGTGAAATGTCATCGAGTTCGAAGTTGGTGGGTGTGTTAATGCATCTAATCTCTTCTTTTTTGTCTTTGTGATAACTGGGATGAGGTTTTGAACCTCTTATTTAAGCCTTAACCCCTGCATACACCTCAATCTCTATTTTCTGGTTCACGGCAAGTGTGAAAGGACGAACTCCGGCGAGTTTGTTGCTGTGGGTGCACAGACCCCCTTTGAAATCAAACCCAGGTAATTAATTACCTTGTTGTTTGTTGGGCAGTGTCGTGTGCGTGTATGTATGTGTGGTATGTATGTGGGTTGTGTGTATGTGTGGTATGTGTGTACCATGTGTGGGTGTGTGCAGTGCCGTGTGCATGTGTGTATGTGTGGTATGTATATGGGCTGTGTGTATGTGTGGTATGTGTGTACCGTGTGTGGGTGTGTGCGTGTACTGTGTGTGCAGTGCCGTGTGCGTGTGTGTATGTGTGGTATGTATGTGGGCTGTGTGTATATATTGTATGTGTGTTCGTGTAAGCATGTGTATGTTTGTGTGTGTGATGCGCCGCGCGTGTGTATATGTGTATGGGTTTGGGCTTAAGCCCAAACCACCCCTTTTTCATACTAAACCCTTCTAACCTAAAAACCTTAGGACCCAAAACCCAAAATCTCTCCTAGGCCAATTTCGACGTTCTGAATCAGTTTTTGGCGTCCATTTCCTGAAATTCTTTCATTTGGGTAATTTGATAAATTGTACATTTTTGTGCTTAGGTGAAATTGCTAGTGGGGATTTCCTTAATTCTTTTCCGCACAACTCTGCTGCTACGGAGTATCTGTGAGTGGACCCCTTCTAAAATTTCATGATTTTATAGTTAAATTGCATAATTGAATAGCATGCCTATGAGTTTATGAATTGATTTTTATGATGAGCATATTTATTGAAAATGTTGATTAATCGTCTCATTTTCGTGAGGGAATAATTGTTAGCCTATTTTGAGCAATATTTTGATGTATCGTATTTTCTATTAAAACCATGATATGGTAGACTATCAGATGGATGACGATAGAATGCTAGAACATGTTTTCAAAAAACCCTGTTTCATGGTATAGATGATGGATGACTCTATCCCACGAAGTGGTATTCTGTGAGATACGTAACTATTTGTGCGTGCTTAGTGGACACTATGCCGCCTGGGGCGAGGATCTGGTGTTGGCATTTAGGTCGGGAGAAATAATCCCTAGCGAAAGGCTGAGGGACACGGGGACAGGCATTGGGCCGGGAGGGAGTTATCTCTGGCTACGGACACAGAGACTTAGGTGCAGGCAAGGGGCCAGGAGTATTATTATTCAGTGATCTTACTAGCAGCACACCGCGTTTACGAGATGATCTGTGAGACGATTCATGCTTTGATTTCCGCGATGTTTTTCTGCGTTATATCTTTTGAGATGTTTATGGCATGCTAAGGTTTTCAGTAAAGCTATCACTTATTATGCTAGTAGTTTTCATTATATAAACTGTGGGGGTTAGTATGTTGACAACTGTTTTATTATTATTGTATATATAAACTTGGTCCACTCACCTTTGTTTTGCGCCCCCATTCAGGTCTTAGAAACGAGGACTACGACACAACGTACGAGGCATTCCCCTACTAGTAGCAGTCTATCATTCACTTGTGTGATATCTGTAATGATCTTTCCTTTTGTGATCTTGATTTAGGACGTGTTTTGTGCGCTCTAGACATTTCCTTAAACTCTGCTTATTTCCTTTAGATTCTGATGTTTAATCATACATATTCTCCTAATCATTACTCTTGTATTCAATAAATGGCTTTCGTCACCTTCAGGTGTCGGCCATCACGTGTCTATCCCAGTGTTATATGGGACCCTGGGATCAGGGTGTGTCATGATGCCGCACCCTATGCTCCTCGAGTTAATTCTCACGTTGTTGGTTATGCCGACGCAGGATACTTATCTGATTCGCACAAAGTGCGTTCTCAAACGGGTTATGTCTTTACCGTTGGAGGCACCGCAATATCTTAGAGGTCAACTAAGCAGACCTTAGTTGCCACTTCGTCCAACCATGCTGAAATTCTCACCTTACATGAAGTAACTCGGGAATGCTTTTGGTTGAGAGCAGTAGTGGGCCATATTCGAAGCTCTTGCGATCTTCATCCCGCTGTTGATGTCCCGATGACGATCTTTGAGGACAACACAATTTGCATTGAACAGCTCAAGAAGGGTTACATCAAAGGAGACAACACCAAGCACATTGCGCCGAAGTTTTTCTTTTTACATCAACAACAAGAGCATCAAAAGATTAAAGTCACGCAAATCTGTTCACAAGACAATCTGGCTGACCTCTTCACCAAATCACTGCCGAATGCGACGTTTCAGAAGCTTGTTCATGGAATTAGTATGCGTAAACTATCTGAGTTGTAACTTTGCTATTTCTCTTTGGAATTATGTCAAACTCAGGGGGAGTATCTTGTAGATACTTGCTTGATCTTAATGTACTCTTTTTCCCTACGATTAGGAGCATTTTTCCCACTGGGTTTTTGCTACCTAACTAGGTTTTAACGAGGCACCCACCTTGGGCTGGTCATATCCCTGATGACGTCCCGCATACGTTTCTTTTGACTTTGCATTTCTCACGCATTTGCAGACGTTTCTTTTGACTTTGCATTTCTCACGCATTTTTCCTTTGACTACGGATTTTGTCCCTACTCGGGTTTTTGCCATAGCCTTAGGGTTTTTTTTAGTGAGACTTACTACTTATGCAAGTTCCTACCTTATTGAGAATAAGCGTTGTTCCTTGGAATCAGCACTGACGAGTCGACTGCATCAACTTCTGCATGATGCTAAATCTACCTTAAGTATTTACACACTCAAGGGGGAGTGTTGTAAACATTCCTAGTTTAAGTGTGATTGTGTAAATCCTAGATTAGATTTGATTAGGGTTTATTCTCTCCTATTGTATCTCATATTCCTTGGAGAACAAGGAATATACTTCTCTTATTATTATTATTATAAATAAAGGTGCAATGTAGGAGGGAAAACAACACACAATTCCCCAACAATTCTACAAACACACATCTCTCTTCCCTCTCTCCCTCTACTGCCGACCCTATTCCTTTGTCAGATAAAAATATACCACAACAAAAATAAGATGGTGGAGACTATTTAAAGGGAGAAGACGTGCATATATAAAAAAAAAGATGGTGGGACCATCTTAAGTAAAATCGTGCAATTAAAATGATGTTGGGAATAGGGTTGTATTCTTCCTCGCTCGAGGCCGACCCTGCAACAAAAGATTTCCAAATTACGGCTTTTACATATAAGCCCTCATAGCTCCCGCCCATCCTCATCCAGACCCGCATAGCTCCGTCTAAAAATTGGGGGCCCTAGGCGGGCGCCTACTCCGGCTACCCTTAGGGCTAGCTCTGGGTAAGGTTTAGATTGTGTAAAAGTTTGATTGAAATATTAATTTAAAATTGGAAAGACGGCCGGATTAAAAAGTCTGATTGTAAATTGAAATGGGCAAGGTTTAGATTGTCTTCTCCCTCCCATTGCTCCTTCTCTCGGAGAGATTTTTTAGTGTGACCGTCACATGAGGTGGTACACCACGTGTCCCTATATAAATGGTGGGTTATATGTGTTAAAAGGTTAATAACTTAAAAATTAAAATTTTCCACCACTTGCGTAAAAACACATGGTGTACCATCCGTGTTCCCATCACAACTAAAAATTTCTCCTTCTCTCGATACATATTTACAAGTACCAAAATAGGGTTTGGCTTTAGCTACAATTAAAAGAAAACATGTATTAAAGTTCAGTTGGCTTTTGCAGAAGAAAGAAATTTGAGGGAAAAGAGAGAAATCAAAGTGGAAAAAAGAAAGAGAGAAAGATATGGACGAAATTGTTTCGCAAACTCATTGGCTCTCTTCGTATTAGACGAAATTGTTTCGCGAACTCGTTGACTCTCTTCGTATTAAACTCGCTCATACATTGTATGTACACGACATGCACATGGTATGCTCACAGATCAGAGCTCAACCAAAAAACTCACAGCTCACAGCTCTATCTTCAAAATCAGAAAAATGACGCAAAGAGCTGTGAGTTTTTACAAATTATATGTGGTTATTTTCGTCATTTCACTTTTGTGCATGGTGTCCATTGCCGGTTTGTTCTATTTTAGTCCAAAGATTTATAAAATTTGTCATTTCTAGCAATTTCTTTTTATTCTAAGACCCTTTCTAATAAGACTTTTATTTTGTAGTGTTATAAATAAGGCTATTTAGCCACTAGGGGAGAAAGAGGTTTGTTTTCTTAATTTTTATAACTAAAACTAAACGATTACTTTTCAAAGAAAGCTGAATTGTTGCTTTGATTTTAAATGCTATTAATGTGTGTAGGGAGATAGATAAAATATTAATTCAATTGTGAGATGGGCCAATGGCGTTATGTTTGGAACTTGAAAACAGGGCTTCAAGCAAAAGAAAGATGCATAATTTCCTAATATACAAAAGAAAGATACATTTTTACAAATATTTTTACACTTCTTTGTAGTCTTTAGATTTTATAACATCTAACGGTTCTTAATTATTCATTAAATGACATGGATGGTTATGTGGATTTTAACTAATATTAAAGGTAAAGCTAAAACTGAAAAAAAAAAATCTGGAAAATTAATAATTAGACTTTGAAAACCCATTTAGATCAGGATTTGGATTCACATCCATGTAGTTGTCAAAACAAATAATTAGACTTTGAAAACCCTAGCCGTAATCATTAAAAAAAGAAAAAGAAAGGATCGAGAGGTCTGCAACCTCCACTTTGAAGCCTAATAAAAAAAAACATGAAACCTCTTCATTTTATAAAAAATAAACCTAATAATAACGAAAGACCATAATTTGTAAATGAAAAAAAAAACATGATACCAGGCATGTATAGGACTAATACCCAGCGTAAACATTGATGTAGGTTACTACTATTTTCCTTCCTTGGAGCTTTTTATCGTATTTATCATCTTGTTTTCGAATTGGTCTGATAAAAACATGCTCGAGTTTATATTTATAGACAATTTTTTAGACAAATAATTTTGGAAAATAATCATTCAAATATTCAAGTACCTACCAAGAAAACAAAACTGAATCCCCATCGTTCAACAACCCAAACACAATTCAAACTAAATAACATGAACAAGGGTAATATATTCAACTTCTCTCCCTAGTTCCCTTCCAAATAAAGGGCAAAATGAAAATTAATCTTTTCATTAATTAGGTCTTAGTCGGATACATTTTTATTTCTTTTCTTTTTAGTAGTATTAGTAAGATACATGTTATATACATGTTGTGCATAATAATTTATATAGAAAACTATATTTTAATCCTAAAATAAGATGAAGTTTAGAAAAATGCCTTATACAAGATTAAAAATTTATTTTAGTCTTTAGACTCTATTTAATGCTAGTATATTAAATGTCTCTCCTTTTTATTTATAATTTTATGGTGTCCATAAATTAAATTTTATGAAAATATTATAAATTTTAATTCTCATTATGGTAAGTATCTTATATAAGAAAATATTTTCGTAAAGATTTTTCGGTACACATGTTTTTGCATATTTTCTTATGTGCCACTAATTCATTACAATATATTTAGGTACGAACATTTCGATACACTAGGTTAGTATAATACGTTTATGTACGGACATTTCGGTACACTAGTTTATTATAATATATTTATGTATAGATGTTTCGGTGCACTAGTTTAGTATCATATATTTAGGTACGGAATTTTTCGGTACACTTATGTTTTTGCATTTTTTTTTATGTGCCACTAATTCACTACAATATATTTAGGTACGGATATTTCGGTACACTAATTTAGTAAAATATTTTATGA
Source organism: Heteromeles arbutifolia (assembly GCA_024362995.1). Classification (NCBI taxonomy): domain Eukaryota; kingdom Viridiplantae; phylum Streptophyta; class Magnoliopsida; order Rosales; family Rosaceae; genus Heteromeles; species Heteromeles arbutifolia. The sequence goes on from JANCRC010000020.1 coordinate 7,626,422, forward strand.
TACAGACGTTTAGGTACACTAATTAGAGGAAGTAAAATAAATGTAATGAATTAAAATGTGTATAATAATAAATAATTTGAATTAAGTACACATTAGAGGACTAAAATCAATATCTAATCTAACATCAGATTTTTATTGAATTTTAATCTTCTTCAAGGATTAAAGTTCAAAAACCCCTAATATATATATATATATGGAATAATAAAAGCTTGTCATATAGGAATACAACTATTAAGCATGACATAACCTGCTTCTTCTAGAACGAATTCAAAGGAACAAAAGAAGACCATTCATACAATTTGTGTGGGATACCACTGCCCACTGGTATGGCTTTGCATGGAGTTGAATATTATTGCAATTTCCAGGTATGGCGAAACCACTTTGTCTCAAAATTTGCTGTGCCATTTTTTGTAATTTAACCATTTATGGTATTTGCAGTGGTTAAACAGCTACATCCATTCATTGTAATTAAAGCAAAGTTAGTAGGTGAAAACTTCAAGTTAGTGTACGCATGCGTAAGAAAAATTCAAATCGTAAGTGACAAAAACAAAACCATTGGACAACAACTCCTGCAATACGCCAAATTCACTATTACAGCGAGTAATAATATACACCAGTTAGAAGAACAAGTAAAAGACTAGACAAATAGTTTTCAGAAAAGAAATCTTGTGAAAAAACCTCAAGGCCTGAAACATGACATCAATTGCAACAATCGTAAAGGTCCAAAAACTTGCTTCATCAACCACAGCAAAGAAAAATATGATTATTCTAAGATTTCACTATCATGCCAAACACAGTACACAGAAATCAACAAAACAATTATAACCTACGGCACTTTCCCTGACTTAGTTTACTTAGCATGGCTCCAACCCAACAAGACACAATCCCTCTCTCCCTTCATTTCTCTCACCTACAGTCCGTGCATGCCTACATACGGACCAGGAGTAAGCAAAACTTCCAACCACAAAACTGGAATAGCAATGCCCTCATTCTGTTCCATGCAGAAAACCCTCTGCTTCTAAATTTTAATAATTTACATTTAGCTCATATGTCTATATTCGACAAGTCCTTCATGCCAAGACCCAAACTAAGAAACAACTACCGGGACTAATCAAATTAACGGAAACAGCCACCAACACTTCACACAACTTACTGCTGCTGCTACTAATATACTACATCATATGAGACTTCTGTTGAAAACTATTGCAACTAAAAAAAAAAAAAAAAACTCGAGTGCACATTGGAGCGTATTACAATGCAAACAACCAAACCAAAATGCATCACTTACCAAGAAAGCGTCCACGGTCTCCTATTCAACCCAAAGCATAAATGCTCCTATTCAACCCAAAGCATAAATGCAGCTTGAGCCTTTTCCACCGTCTTCGGTCTACCAGTGAGGCATTTTGCCACAATGGCATCACAAACTTCCTTGGCATATCTGCAAGCACGCGAACTTTAAAGTTAGCAATTCGAACAAAGACTTCTAACAAAATAAGTTCAAAAAACAATTAAGAAAAACATAAACCTTCCGGCATCAGCATCCGCAGTTCGTAAAAATGCAATCAATGCATCGAGGGCCTTCTCTTGCACCGGCGAATTGGAATCCTCCAATGTCTTCTGAAAAAGCGGACCTAACCAAAACAACACACACAGAAACAGAATTACAACCACTCCAAAATGCAAATGCAGAGCAAGATTGTTCACAACCAGTAATTAAAAATTAAGGAGGGTGTAGTCAAACTTGGATTTGAGCTTTAAAATCCTAGCGTAGTCAATTAAAAGATTTTAAAGGATTTTAGAATCTATTCAAATCTAGGTGTAGTCAATTAAAGGATTTTAAAATCTATTCAAATCTAGGTGTAGTCAATTAAAAGATTTTAAAGGATTTTAAAATCCATCAAAATCTAAGTGTATTAAAAAAATTAAGATTTTGGAGGATTTTTATAAGTTGTGGATTTTGTGGGATTTGAAAGTAAAAAGTATATATAACCAACCTCACCCCCTAGGATTTCAAATCCAACCTCACCCCTTAGGATTTCAAATCCTTCCACCACAATCCATTCAAATTCTTTATAAAATCCATATGAATTTTGAAGGAGTCTTAATCCTCTTCAATCCTATAAAATCTATCACTTTTAAAATCCTTTAAAATCTTAGTTTGACTACACCCTCGTAAATTAAAACAAAATTAAAACACACAAAACCCACTACCCCCGAGTGTAATATCTTACCAACTTCACGGAGGCGAGAGTCTTTGGGATCGGCGATGGAGTCGCAAAGAGCGGCCAAGTCAATGTTGGCCTCGCTCCTCACCTTCCAGTTCTTATGGAAGAGCAGATCATCCCACGACAGTTTTCGCCTCCTTCAACAACTTCTTCTCGTTGTCACTGCTGCAGTTGTTGTTGTTCTTCTTCGTAAGAGTGGCGGGTTCACGTTTATATTTTCTGTTAAGAAGATCAATTGCAAAAAAGTTGAAATGTGAAAACCCCAAATTCTAATCTCAATTTAACCCTAAAAATCAAAACCCTAATTTTTTCAAGTCCAGAGGTCTATTATTGAAAATTTTTCAAACCCAAAACAACTAAATCAAATAAAGCTCAATAATATCACGATCTACAAAACAAATCGAAGAAATAAATCAAAGATTCAAAGTTCACCAGGCAAAAGGAGCAAATGAGGGCGAGCAGGATGCAGATGAGGGCGAGCAGGGCGCAGAGATGAGGGTGAGGTGGACGAGAATGAGGGGGAAGGGCAAGCAGGGAGCAGGGCAAGTAGGGAACGATGTACGACGACTCTCTTTCTCGCAGGATGAGCAAGGTTCTCTCTCGCAGAAGGTCTTACGAGTCCGGCTGAATTTGGGGTTCTTAGCTAATAACTCCTAGCGAAGTCAATAATCCGAGCGAGTCCTATCTAATCCAACTAAACCTAATCCTTGTGCAAACCAAACATGGGACTCCACTGGGAATTAGTTTAGTCTAGTCCAGTGCCCCCTAATCCGGTCAAACAAACACACCCTTAAGTGACTTAAAGTGAGATAGAGCCCAATTAAGGGATTAAGGGTGCGTTTGTTGCACTAGATTTTTTCAGAATGGACTAGCTTTAGGAACTAAGCTGAATTGGCTTAGACTAGACTAAGCTGGACTGACTTAGTGAAGTGTTTGGCACAGTGTCAGACCAAAAAAAAGAAGGGTTTTTCTCACAAATGGTCCCTGACATTGATCAAACACATCATTTTGGTCCATGACATTGAAAATCAATAGAAATGGTCCTTGAGATTGATCAAACACATGACAAATGGTCATTCTGTTAAAAACTCTTTGGGCAATTTTCAAAGCTTCGTAACTCAATTGTTTCTTAACCAAATTCGGCACATAATATATCAAAATGAAGATAGGAAAGTGTAGAACAAGATTATACCATTTGGAAGCCCAATGGTTGCCGGAGAAGGCCAGAAAATAGCCTCAAATGTGACTAGTCCGCGGAAAAACTGGAAAACTTGCCGGAAACTGGGTAAACTTTATAACTTCTTAAATAATCAACAAAATTGAGTGATTCAAAAACAAAAATCATACTTCTCGACGAGACGAAGAGAATGGTATCTTTCTTGATGGCAAAATCGTCGTAGTTTGGCCGGAAAACGGCTCGAAATTGGTTAACTCGAAAATGGTTATCCAATGTCGAGCCATTTTCTGGCCAAACCATGGGTGAATTAGCAGTGAATAAATATACCATTATCTTTGTCTCATCCAGAAGTATGATTTTCATTTTTGAATCACTCAATTTCGTTGAGTATTGAAGAAGTTATGAACATTTAAAGTTTACCCAATTTCCGGCGCGTTTTCCAAGTTTTCCACGGACCAGTCACATTTGAGCCTATTTTCCGGCCATCTCCGGCAACCATTGGGCTTCCAAATAGGTATAATCTTGTTCTACACTTTCCTATATTCATTTTGATATATTATGGGTCGAATTTGGTTAAGAAACGATTGAGTTACGAAGCTTTGAAAATTGCCCAAAGAGTTTTTAACGGAATGACTATTTGTGATGTGTTTGATCAATCTCAGGGACCATTTCTATTGATTTTCAATGTCAGGGACCAAAATGATGTGTTTGATCAATGTCAGGGACCATTTGTGATAAATAATAAAAAATATATATTTTTCTTTTTTATTCTTTTTCTTTCTATCTGTTTTTCTTTTTCTTATTATTTTTGTTTTTTAGGACTCTCTTCTCCGTCTGTTTTTCTTTTTCATTTTTTGTTTCTTTTCTTTTCATTTCTAGAACTCTGTATTCCCTCCCTCCTCTGTTTCTCCATCTGTATTCTCCCAAGTTAGTCAAAGTGCACAGATTGATAATCACAAAATGGAGACATGCCTCACTTTCAATTCTCAACTCCTAATTTATTTTCCCAAATTTCCAATTCCCACCAAAAACCCAAATTACTACTCCTTCCAATTCCGTCAACGGCCATGGCAAGTTTTCGCGTCCGACAACCTCTCTCTATTTCCTTTGTTTTCTCGTCTAAATCCATGTGGCCAAATCCCTCTCTTTCCCAATTCCGTCGGCGGCTATGGAAAATTCTTCCGTCTGAGTGGTTTTGATTTTGGGTGGTTCTGCACTCCCTTGCGATGCAAGATTATGGTGGTGGGTTGAGGGGTTCTGGGAAGACAAGAGGCAGTGACATAGTCCCAGCTAATACCAAGATTTTAGACAGGACTAGCTAGCGACGCTTAGCGAAGTCTGGAGTCGAGGCAAGACCGACCTAGCGTCATTTAAGTTAGTCCCTTGCTATGCCAAACACTCCTACACAGACTGTTAGTCCAGTCTTGTCCAGTGAATGCTAACGATGTCAAACAAACGCCCCCTAAAAGGCCTATGGTCGGATATGGGGGGGAGAGAGAGAGAGGTGAGTGATGGCTGTTTTAGAAACAACCTTATGTATATATACATGTTCAACATCTACCAGCCATGCACTACTACAGTCTGGTGGTATTTCTCTTCACTTGGAAGTGATAGGTCTTAGGTTTGAATCTCGTGGATGGCGAATTCGATACCAAATTAGGCTACCCATTGTGTGGCTTAGCCGAACTCCCCCACCCCTTAGTGTAAACATATCAATGTACTCAAAAAAAAAAAAAAAATATCCATCATCCTTATTTCTAGAAAGTGTCATAAAGTAGAGGCACCATCACTTTGGTGCGAGGGAGTTCACAACAAGATCAAGGAGGAAAGAAGGTCCTACACAAAGGGTGATCTTTCAAAATCAAATTAGTGCTATAAGGTGTAGTTTTCTTATCACTCTTCCCTTACCTTTTAGTCCAAATAGTGAGTTTAAAGATTCATTGTTTGGAAGTTTGATTTGCATGTGTGTATTTGCTTCTAATATGGTCATATTTTCATATATTATTATCATATATTCTTTTAGATTTTGTATATATGAATGGTTTAAATGCACTAAATTATATTGTTTTGATCCTTGGGCATTCAATATCGGAGTTATGCAAAAAGAAGTGGAAAATAGCGATTTCAAGTGTCTAGAGTAATTCCAGTGGATTAAGAATCTAACTAACTGCTCCAAGACATGTGCATTATGATAAGGAGAAACTGCAACGGTTTTGAAGATCAAATGAACATGGGAATACTATTCAATGGATTTAAGGAGAGATTTAATTACTAGTTTTTATTATTTCCGTTTATTTTTCATTCTCTTTAATAAGATCTTAAAAGTCCATTAGAGTTAGGATTAGTGGTGGCTTTTTTACTTGGCCTTGCCGTTGGTTTTATAAGGATAATCCTTCTCCTTGTGAAAAGGAAGCACAAAAAACCAATCTACCAAACAACATCAATTTTCATAGGGGTTACGGCAACGAGCAAGAGGGAAGTGCTTTTCTAGTTTTCTTTTCTTCTTTGCTAGGGCTACGATGTAGCCCGATCATGAACACTTAATTTCCTTGTGGTATTGTTATTGTGAAGTTTTTCTTCTTTACTAAGTATCTTTTACTATTTGTAATGCGTTTGATTTTTATTTAGATGCTTGATCACTATCTAGGTTTAGATTAAGTTGATTTGATGCAAGTTAGAGTAGATGTCATACTTAACTTGGGTTTAGCTTCTTGCAATACCATAAACACCTTTTTTTGTAGATGCCATGCAATTAGAGTTTATGTGATTTTTCCAACGATTTCCATAGAGCTTAATGGGTTCTTACTTGTTTAAATTCATCTAGATGCCATATAGGGTTAACACGTAATGATACTTTTGATGCAACCAGATGCCATGGCAGTTGAGTAATTTAGGGAAATCGATCATCGATATTGGAAAACTACTTAAGCATAACATATTAAGGGAATTTAAGTAGAATTGGTTACTGTGAATTCGGATGCCCTAAGACTTATTATCTTATGTTTTCATTTTATTATTTATATGCATTTTATTTTCAAGTTTTATTTAATTTCAATTTAAGTCAAAATATCATATCTTTTCCATTAAAGTTTCTCCATTATAATTTGTTTCAATTTAGTTAGTAAGATTTTTAGAATCTATTCATAGAGGTAGATGAGAGTACAACAAGAAATCTTTAACCTTCACATTGCAATAAGAATGCTCTTTCGGGATGATTTATAGGTCTCTGACCAGATGAAATAAATTAAATGAATCAATGGAATTTCGTTTAGGCAAAGTGACATGGAATAGCCTAACCAAATTACTAAAAATTGAGAGGGATTGCATTGCATCGTAATTGCAACATATTATTCTTCCCTTTAATTCTATATTGACTTGGAAAATCTGACATACATCTAGGCATCACTTATAACCTGTGAGGCCCTCATTTCACTACCTCATCAGTTAGAACCTTACGGATTACACACCCTACTTTAGAATGAATGATTATAGAGTTTCTCCAATGATGGAAGAATTAATGTGATTAATTATGTGGGGATTGAAATTAATTATTTTTTTTTGTGCTTGAACGTTCTAAATGGGCATTGGAATGGTTTTGAATTCAAGTCGGCTCATTGGGCCCACACCCATTAGAGAACTTGAGTCATTAAGTGACTTCAAGTTAGATCGAGCCCAATTAAGGGATTGAAAGGCCTTATGGCCGGATATAGGAGACAGAGAGGTGAGTGAGGGTTGCTTTAGAAACAACCTTATGCATATATACATGTTCAACATCCATCATTCTTGTCTCTTAGTACTACGGTCTAGTGATATTCTTCTTCACTTGTAAGTGAGAGGTCTTAGGTTTGACTCTCGCCAAACACTAGTAAAAAAATACCCTTGCGCGATGAAACACACATCGTTGCGCAAAATCACTTTGCATGGCAAAACTCTAAACTTCGTCGCGCAAAGTCTTGCGTGACAATATTTTTCTTCTAAACTTCGTCATGCAAAGTCTTGCGCGACGAAACTTTAAACTTCGTTGCGCAAAGTCTTTACAAAAATAAATAAAATAAAAAAATTAGTTTTTTAAATCTTTGCGCGACGTAATCCAAATATTTCGTTGCCTAAACCAATTTATTTTTCATTTTTTATTTTGTACGTATTACACTTAAGAAATTGAACGGTATATATATTTATTAAGTAGCTTTAAATTTATTATTGTAGTTCGGATTAGATTTTATTTATACTTTCATTAAGTATAATATAAGATTTTGTGGTATCCACTAGTGTAAATATTTTAAATTGAAGATCGAATTCAGTCATTGTATTCATATAGGGTCAAGGAGTGTGGTTGTAAAAAAATCATCAAAATCGGAGTTTAAATAACAGTTAAATCGTGATTTTTCGTTTATAACCGTCGAAAAGTTTTGTCCCATTACTTGATCTCTGAATGTTTGTTTTTTGCCATTTTTGGTGTATGCGATCTCGAAGTATATACAAACAAGTTTAACGATTTGATCGGTGAAACTAGTTTCGTAGAATGCGTATCCTATCAAAATAATAGAATCACTAACACTTAGAGTTTATTTATACTTTCATTAAGTATAACATAAGCTTTTGTGGTATCCACTAATATAAATATTTTAAATTGAAGATCGAATTCATTCATTGTATTCATATAGGGTCAAGGAGTGTAGCTGTAAAAAAAACAATCAAAATTTGAGTTAAAATAACCGTTAAATCGTGATTTTTCATTTATAATTGTCGAAAAGTTTTGTCCCGTTACTTGATCTCTGAATGTTTGTTTTTTTTACGATTTTTAGCACATGCGATCTCGAAGTATATACAAACAAGTTTGACGGTTGGATTGTTGAAACTAATTTCGTAGAATGCGTATCCCATCAAAACAATAGATTCACTAATACTTTGAGTTTATTTATACTTTCATTAAGTATAACATAAGATTTTGTGGTATCCATTAGTATAAATATTTTAAATTGAAGATCGAATTCATTCAATATATTCATATAGGGTCAAGGAGTGTAGCTGTAAAAAATCATTAAAATCGGAGTTAAAATAACCGTTAAATTGTGAATTTTCATTTATAACCATCGAAAAGTTTTCTCTCTTTACTTGATCTCTGAATATTTGTTTTTTACTATTTTTGGCGTATACGATCTCAAAGTATATACAAACAAGTTTGACGGTTGGATCGTTGAATGATATATATATTTATTAAGTAGCTTTAAATTTATTATTGTAGTGTGGATCGGGTTTTTGTTAGAAAAATATATTATTATGGATTTTGTGTAAAAAAAAAAAATTGAATTTGAAGGGAGTAAAGTCACATTTTCACTAAATTTTATAATAATTATTATTTTTTTAATATAACTTGTTGCGAAGCCACAATGGGATCGTTGCGCAAAAACCAATAGCGCAACATCATAATGTATGCATGCGTCGTGCAAACCAATTTATTTTTGTTTTTCATTTAATTTTAAATTTTCATTTTTAAAATATAGTTGTTTTCATAAGTTTTTATTATTTTTTAAAAACTTTGTGCGACGAATATCAATATTTCGTCGCCTAACCCTTATTTACTTATTTTTTATTTATTTTTATATGGGGCATTTTGATATAGGCGCTTCATTTTTTAATTTTTTAGAGTAAACATATACTCCTTTAAAAAATTTGATCAAACATTTTCCTAAAATTTTGGTTATTAATTTCAGTTTTTTCACATAAGTTCAATTTTGTTTAGAATTTTAGTTTTTCACGACTTCTCCTGGACATTTCGTTTTTTTTTTATTTACCTATTATCCCTATATCTATGCATTTATTATCCATCTCCATGCATTTTTTTTAATTGTTTGTTATAATTTTTTATTTTTTTGTCAAAATATAGTAGAATATTTATATATAAAAAAATTGTCAGATTTCATTATTTGAAAAGACCCAACACATAATAAAGATTTGTTTGATTACATAGCTACGTCTAGTTACCTATAATATGGACACATTTAGTTTTATAGTGGATTTGATTTTTTGTATTTCTCGGTACATTTGAAATGTAAATGTACCAAAAGGGTTATCTGATAGAGACATTTGGTTTTGTGGTACATTTGAGATTTTTTGTACATTTAGTTTTTTTGGTACATTTCGAATCTAAACATACCAGAAGGGTTACCTGACAATGGGCACATTTGGTTTTATGGTACATTTAGTTTCTCGGTACATTTGAAATCTAAACGTACCAAATGAGTTACATAACAATGGATACATTAGGTTTTATGGTACATTTGAAATATAAACGTACCAAAAGTCGATACTTTTGTTCTCAAATGTACCATAAGTTTTAAGTATAATTTTTATATATCTATATGTGAAATTTAATAAGTTAATGTAGTTTTCTTAGGAAAAAAAATATGTATTGGACTTTTTATTGAGACGTTTTTAATAGAAAGAGAACTTTTTTTAATATTGATAATGAGGAAATGAGGAATTAGTTAATTAATTTTTTATTTTATTTTATTAAAAAATGTCATTTAATATGTAGAAGGGGATTGACGAAATTAAATTCCTATATTATAGGCAATTAGTTGCTAAGCTATCTTATGCCTCTATATAAATGCATTTAAATTAATGACATGGAAATTAAATAAATAGAAAGTTATTGAGGTGGCAATTGTTCAAAGCACCTTAGTCAAATCTTTAAAAGGGATGAATGTTTAATCTAAAAACTATAGAAAAATTGTAGGGCATTCTAATTTTCTCTTTTTATATTTTATATTGTTGAACTAAATTATTTTTTTTATTTTTTATTATTTTCTTTGCGCGACGAATACACACAAGGTCGCCTAAACCTTATTTATTTTAATTTATTTATATTTTAAATTTTAACATAAAATTATTTTCTTTTTTATTATTTATAAAAATTATTTTTATAAATTTTGTGCGACAAACAAATATTTCGTCGCGCAAAATCCTTAAATTTGGACTAGAGCCAAAAATGGGACACGGGAAATTTTTAAATTTTTCTTTTTTAAGACTTTGTGCGACCAATTTTTTGTCGCGCAAAACTTTGCGCAACCAACACTTCCTCGTGGAAAACTTTGCACGACTAACACTTCATTGCGCAAAACTCTAAAAATTTGGGGGGGCACCAAAAATGGGACGCGGCAAATTTTTTTTTTTTTATAATTTTTTTAAGACTTTGCGCAACCAATATTTCGTCGCGCAAAATGATACGGTTTTTAAAACCAAAATAACTCCTCCACCATTTTCTCAATGTCTTTCTCTACTCTTACCTCTCCTCTCTCTCTTCACCATCTTTCACTCTCACTCACTCTCTCATCTCTCTCTCACTATCTCCTCTAATTCTCTCACACTCACTCATCCCTCTCATTCTCACTCACTCTCAATCTTGCTAATAGGTATATTCTCCCCAAATTTTAATTTTTTTTCATTAATATGTGTTTTTGGAGTTAGTTTTGAGTTTGGTGCGGGGTTTGGGGTCGAGTATAGGGTGAGGAGTGGAGTTTGGGGTCGGATTTGGGGTATACCAATTTTAGGGGAGATTATGCTAATTTTGTGGTATTATTTTGTATTATTTTGTTGTTATTTGACCATATTTGTTTTTTTTTGTAGGGAATCATCGAGACTTTGACGGCTAAAGTTGAGGATTAGAACGCTATCAAACCATATCCCCCGCCACTACCACCACAATAGACTTGTATTAGGATTTTATTATTGTACTTCATTAATTTATGTGTACATTTTGAATATATTATATATATTGGATAATTTGATTACTATTTTTCATATGTAATTTTATTTTAAATATGTCAATTTAAATTAAAGTAATTAAAAAAAATTAAATCATACAATGAAATTAAATTAAAAAAGTAAAAATTCGAAAAATCTTGCGCTACCAAATATTTCGTTGTGCAAACAATTAATATAATTAAATTAATATAAGAGAAATAATAAAACAAAAAGTCAAAAACCTTGCGCGACAAAATATTTCGTCGTGCAAAATATTAAATTAATTTATTTTAATTACAAAAATTAAAAAACAAAAATCTTTGCACAATGTTAGTCTTCGTCGTGCAAAGTAGCTTTGTGTGACGAAGATTAATTTTCGTCGCGCATACCCTATCTTCACGAGCTTTGCGCGACCAAAATTTCTATTGTACTTTGCGCAACAAACTTATTTTGTCGAGCAAAGTGTTTTTTGTAGTAGTGAAAGTTTGAATTTGTCGAACCATATTATTACTAACCCTTCGTGAGGCTTAGCCCACTCCCCCACCCGTATACATAATATCGTTTGTTGAAAAAAAAAAAACATCCATCATCCTTACCAACCCTATAATAGCAGGAGAACTAGCCTCTCTGTTGTTCAGCATCCATCATCCTTATTTCTGGGAGGCGTCAGAAAGTAGAGGCACCATCACTATGGTGCGAGGGAGATCGCGACAAGATCAAGGAGGAACGAAGGTCCTGTACAAAGGGTGATCAACTTTGATTTTTCAAAATCAAATTAGTGCTATAAGAGGTAGTTTTTCTTATCACTCTTCCCTTTCCTTTTAGTCCAAAGGGTGAGTTTAAAGATCCATTGGTTTGGAAGTTCGATTTGCATGTGTGTATTAGTTTAAAGATCAATTGTTGGATCAAAATCATTGTGAAATTTCAATTTTTTAAACCCAAAACCAACATACCAGCCACGAACCGCCATTAAGGCTTAGCCCTAGAAGATTTCATAACGGAGTTCACTCATTCAGGAATAAATGATCATCCAACATAGGTCGGCCAACATATGCCCAACGCACACCCAACCGAAAGACCCCAAAATGACAATCTCAACCAAGCAGACTGCTCGCGTGATGTGTAGCGCTTGCATGTAGATAGATCTTCTAACATAAAGGGACATGCGCAAGACTTGTATTGGTCACCCCAATGGATCTATGCTTCAACAGTCACTCTCGCTTGAATTTCAATGCCTCAAACAACGAGGTAGAGTATGAAGCACTGCTTGTAAGTTCAAGGCTAGCAAAATAAATATTAGTATAAAAAGATGGCCATCAATTCCGATTCTATGCTGATCACCAATCAAACATCCCTCGAGTACATGTAAAGCACTTGAGGTGATACGATACTTGAAAAAAGTTCAAGAGCTCCTCGAAGCCCTTCCAGTCTACACTCTAACCAAATTCCCCCAACTCTCATGTTCACGTCCTTGTCAACCTTTGATCTACCCTGGACCACCATTTCAAAGGTCAATCCTTGTCGAGCACCTCGAATGACCTAGCATCGACGAGGTCAAACCCAAAGTAATGCAGATTGACACTTCTTGAAATACCATATAAATTAATTAATTATTGGTCCTCAAATACCCCATATATAAATAAATAATTATCTAAATTTGCCCGATAAGCTTACCACTGAAATTGTATGGCTATGAAATTAAGCATGTGAAAAAGGAAAAGTAAGAAAATAACGAAAAATTTGGAAAAATAACTAAAATTTGGATCTTATATAGAATTATAGCCATCATTTCAAATTTATGATAATTATAATTAAAAGCTAATATGAAAATACTAATATACATGTAAAATAGAAAGAGAGAGAAAATGAGAGGTTTGAAAATAGATCCAAAAACCCAAATCGAAATTATCCCAATCCCTACTGGGTTCCTTTTTTTCCCAATAAAAAGCATGACCCGTGGACATAGGGATTTTCTTGGTTGGATTTGTGTGTGATAAGCAATGTCTTAAAAATCGATATTATCGGCGATATTTCGCCGATAATATCGTTTTTCTGACCGGCATATATTTTTTTGAGTAAAATTAAAATATCTTTAAAATATCGCGATATTAGCGATATTAGCGATATTATCGCTAATATTCGTCGTCGTCGCCACCACCGGCAGGTGAGAAAGGGATGAGGAAACCACAGGTGGTGGGTACAAGCTGAACAACAGCAAAATCACGTCCCCCAGGGTGTAGAGAGACCGTAAAAAGGCCCCAAGCAACTCGGCGGAGTTGCAGAGAAGAGATGGGGGGGAGGTGGTGATGGTGTTCGGCGGAGTTGTAGAGAAGAGATGGGGGGGAGAACTGGAGAAGGATCGAGTTCGAGAGACTGAGGGAGAAGAAGAAGGATGGAGAGACTGAGGGAAGGATCCAGATCGAGATCGAGATTCGAGATTCGAGAGAGACTGAGGTGAGGTGACCTAACATAATGGACGGACTACGGAGAGACCGGACCGAGGGAGAGAATGAGATGGAGAGACCGAGGGAGAGACGGAGACGGAGAGACCGAGGCCGTAAAAAGGCCCCAAGCAACTCGGCGGAGTTGCAGAGAAGAGATGGGCGGGGAGGTGGTGATGGTGCTCGGCGGAGTTGCAGAGAAGAGATGGAGGGAGAACTGGAGAAGGATCGAGTTTGAGAGACTGAGGGAGAAGAAGAATGATGGAGAGACTGAGGGAAGGATCCAGATCGAGATCGAGATTCAAGATTCGAGAGAGACTGAGGTGAGGTGACCCAGCATAATGGACGGACTACGGAGAGACCGGACCGAGGGAGAGAATGAGACGGAGAGACCGAGGGAGAGACGGAGACGGAGAGACCGAGGCAAAGAAGGATCCAGAAAGGCTCTGTGTTCTGCTTGTTGCGTGTGCGTGTGAAGGAGACGGAGAGACCGAGGGCGAGAAGGAGACGGAGATACCGAGGGAGAGAGAGAAGGATCCAGAAAGGCTCTGGGTATGCGTGTGTGCATGTGCGTGTGTGCTTGTTGCGTGTGCGTGTGCGTGTGTGCGTGTTGCGTGTGCGTGTGTGCGTGTTGCATCGTGTGTGTGTGTGTGTGTGTTGCAGAGTGTTGCAGAGGTGAAAAGAGGTGAAAATAATTTTGCACCCAGAGGTGAAAAGATGTGAAAATAATGTGCCTGTGACTGTGAGATGTTAGGTTTGTGTGAGTGTGTGCCAATAATTTTGCAAATAAATCCAAAGAAAACCCACTGAAACTGAACCAAACCGTCATATGCCCATACTGCCATACAGGCATATAGCCTTACACCTTCAAATCACATGTGAAATGTGAATATACATGCATGATTCTCCAGCTACCCATGCCACGTGTCAGCATGCATGAGTCAGAATTCGTAACCCTAGTTCTGATGTTTGGACATAGGGTGTGTGAAAAAAATCTTGACAAGACAAAAAGATATATCTGTGTGTGAAAAAAACAGTGACAAGACAAAAATGTATGGTGGAGTGGTTTCTCACTGTCAAACCCATGTGTGTGTGTAAAAAAAACACTGCCAAAAGTTCAAAACCGTGTGCGTCCCAAAGGTGGAGTATCAGATCATCACACATTTTTTGACCCTTCGAAAATTGAAAAACCTCTATTACACATTTCCGTTTCTTCTTCTTCCCTTAGCCCTTTCAGAGCCTTTCCAGAACCTTTTCTCTCTCATTTATTCACAGACGGCAAGCTGCAGAGGATCGTCGAGGTTTTACTGCTGCTACGTACGACATCGAAAGTTCCAGATTTGTTACATTTAAGGTAAGTTTACAAACTTACATTTATATTATTGTAATTTATACAACAACAAAAAAATTTGTGTGGACCCATGCATGAGATTCTTTAATTTTCACATCCTCACACTATCGTAAATGAAGTTTCCAACACCAGAAGAGGGGCAAAACATTTACTAACTTTGCTTTATGGCTTTGTTCGAGCTCGTTTGCTCCTGATTATCCATTTTGATTAAACAATTTCTACATACCTCCCACGAAAAGGGTCCATAATCAATCCTTTTAGTCTCCATTTTCAAAGAATATAAAAGAAACGGCAAGGAAAAGAAAAGGAAAGAAGAAACAATTTTAAAAAGTTTTAAAACACTTTTCTCAAAAAACAAAAAAAAGAAAAGAAAAAGGTTTTAAAACACTAAAAAAGAAAGAAGTTTGTCTAGAACACTTTATTAATTCTTAACAATTTGTAATAATATATAATACAAACACTAGTTAAGTTGGATATATAGATAATGTACATATATAAGGAGGTTAATTATACAAAAAAATTTGTGTGGACCCGTGCATGTGATCTAAGAACCAAATAATATGTTAATTTTTTGAAGTAATTAAGTAATGTTGTATAATTATTCCCTAGGATAATTTTAATATGTTTAATGTTATTTATTATTTTATTATCAAACTGGTTATTATTCATTAATATTAGGTTTTATTATTCCATATTATTTTTATAATTACTTAAATTCTTACAATCATTTTCTTTACTTCCTATTTAATTCTTTTGTAGAATAACTTTATTATTTAGGTTCTCTTATATAACCGTCACTACTATATTTTTTGGCCAAAAAATAATTGCCTAATTTCCATGCAAAATAAATACAGGTACGTTTAAGATGTCTAAACGTGATTCAGCTTGGGAACATGGAGACCCAATAGACGGAAACAAACATGGCACAATTTGCAAATATTGTGGTCATGTAATGAAGAGTGGCGGAGTGACACGACTTAAGCACCATCTTAGTGGATTAGCTCCAGGACATAATGTCCAACGATGCGATAGTGTCCCCCCAGAAGTGAAGGCATTCATCACCACATTATTAAAAAATAAAAAACACCAGAAGGAAAAGAAAACATATGGAATGGAAAATATTCGAGCTGGGCTACGAGGAGAAGGCATTGGCCAAGCGGTTGACAGTGATGATGATGACGATGAGGACGAATGTGATGATGACATGGGACCTGAAGAACGGCGCAGTTTCAAACAAGCATTACGTGCCTCCAAACAGTCAGCATGGGAAAGAGAACACCTTCATAAAATTCCTAATAGAGGACAAGGTTCCGGGACAAGTGGTGGTGCACAAATGAGACGGGGAGCAAATGTTAGAGAATCACAACCAACACCACCAATAGCCCCAAGTTTATATAACTCATCCAAAGCACGTCAAAAGAGTGTTTGGAGTTATTTCAAGGGAGGTAATGTGAAGGAGGGAATGGGACGTCTAATTAGCAAGTTCTTTATCTATGAAAATGTCCCTGCTGAGAAGGCATCATCACATCATTTCAAAAATATGGTATTGGGATGTCAACAGGCCGGTGTTGGAGTACAACCTCCCACTCCCTATGAGGTAAGAAACAAATATTTGGAAATGGAGCATAAAGACATTGGCGAGTATGTTAACAAGTTGAGGTCAAAGTGGGAAACTAATGGTTGCACAATCATGTGTGACGGATGGACTGGCCCAACCAGATTGTCTATCATAAACTTCATGGTATACTCTAAGGGAAAGACAATTTTTTTGAAGTCTGTTGATGCTTCAGACCATATAAAGAACTACAAGTATATTTACAAGTTATTGAGGGATGTAATCATGGAGGTGGGAGAGCATAATGTTGTCCAAGTCGTGACCGACAACGGTTCTGCATTTGTCAAAGCTGGAAAAAAGTTAATGAAGCATCATAATGTGTTTTGGACATCATGTGCAGCACATTGTATTGATCTCATGTTTGAGGCAATGGGGAAGAGAGAGAATATTGCTAATGTTGTAAAAAGAGCTAGAACGATCACAAATTATATTTACAACCACGGTTGGTTGTTGGCAAAGATGCGTGAATTTTGCAAAGGAGAAATTATTCGTCCAGCTACCACTCGATTCGCCACCAACTATATTGCATTAGACAGCCTACTTAAGAAGAAAGCAGGGTTGAAGCAATTATTCACTAGTGAAGATTGGGCCAACCACAATTTGAGCCGCTCAAATGCAGGTCATATGGTGGAAAGTATGGTGCTTGATCATGCTTTTTGGACTCAATCAGAATATGTGTGCCAAGTGTTTGAACCTCTTTACAAAGTTTTACGGATTGTTGACACAGAAGTGTATCCTACTATGGGGGCAATATATGAGTTGATGCGTGTAGTGAAGGAGGAATTGGAAAGAAAACCTGGTGCAAGGTGGGTCATAAAGATAATTGATGACCGATGGTATAAAACATTATACCACGATTTGCATGCAGCAGGTATAAATTGTCATAATTTGCAATTCATTTCTTTAGTTGCATAAGTATTATTTCTCTTATTAGCGTATGTGTTTCTTTGAACAGCATATTATTTGAATCCTCGATACTAATACAGACCCGGTGTTGGAGATGATGGTGCCCTTATACGTGATGTACATAATGTATACTCTAAATTGGACCCTGCATCACCAGAAGTTGGCCAATTTGGAAATGAGGTACACAATTACTTAAATTATAATAATTACATTGTTGGATTAAACTAACACGATTTATTGAATTCAGCTAACATGGTTTAAAGATGCAAGAAGAACTTTTGGAGAACCAACATCGGTTGCTGCTCGAACAAAAATGTCTCCTAGTGAGTGTAAACATATTTCACTTTAAGTTTATAATAGAATTTGTTGGAGTTATTAGGCTTATCAACATTGTTTTTCATTGTAGCTGAATGGTGGATTATGTATGGGACCGATGCACCAACTGTGAGAAAGTTAGCAATCAAAGTATTATCACAAACAGCTTCCTCATCTGCTTGTGAAAGAAATTGGAGCACATTTGCACTCATACACACAAAGCAAAGAAATAGGTTGGCTCATAGTAGGTTGGAAAAATTAGTTTATTGCTACTACAACATGAAGCTTCAAGTTCGAGATAAGGAAGCAGAAATAGATCATGTCGACCGTGGTGATCCACTAGATGTGTTTGATATTGTTGCTGAAGATGATGATACAGAGGGTAACCAACTTTATCAGTGGATTAGACCTCTTCATTTAGATGATGATGAAGGCAACCCAGCTCCCAGAGTTGCTGAAGAAGCACGTAATAAAGGGATAAATGTAGAAAGAGTATTAGAGGAAGAGGTGAGATCTAACAGTGCTGACTCTTTGGAAGAACTTTTGCGCCCAAGACCAAGAAACACTGGAATTCCACATTCTTCCAATACTACACAACCACAACATCGTCCTGATACTAATGATAGCTCTAGTACAAGATCAGGAGACTCACCTACCACCTGAGGTGGGAATGATGAAGGATATAGTGGAGCTGGAGGTAGTGGTGGTGGATATGGAAACTATTATGGACCACCTCCCGGATTTATGAGCCCCTTCACTGGTGAGGCAAACTTCACGCATGCAACACAGGATGATGACCATGGCAGTAGGCGGGCAGGACCAGGAATTGGTGCCATAGGGAAGGACTATACTTGTAGAGAAAGAGGCAAGGGGATTTTGTCAAGTCAAGAAGATAACTCGTTATCTAGAACTTCGGGCTCTGTTAGAGTGGGAAGTAGTAACTATGGTTATACTCATAACCAACCATTTCCCTACCCTTCATATCCCATTCCTGTTGGGATGGAATCGAGGGACTCATGGAAAGAATCCGAGACTCAATCTTCAAATGATTTTGCTTATGGACAACGTCAACCAATCTCGGATCCATATGGGTGGCATGTTAACAATTACATGCAAAACTGTTTTGGGGATTTATCATTTGATAGCTACTCTTCACAATACACTCACTCTACACATAGAGATGATGAAGATAGTGAAAATTTTGAACCTCATAGGAACTCTATGTGGTACAAAGTCACTCATGTATCTTACCATGCAATGTATAAAGTGTAAAATATTGTACTAATTCATTATATATAAATGATTATGGTGTGTTTAAACTTCTTTCATTAATTACTACATATTTTCTACACTCACAATGTTTGTCAGCTCGCTATATAATCAACTTGAAAATGTTAAATCCATCATGCAATGCATTTCCTTCCAATTTTTTGTGATAAACTAATAGATAATTGACTAAATAAACATCCTGCAAAGTTTCAATAAAAATTTCCAAGTTTTTCTTACAATTTCCGTGGTTTCCATATAATTTTTATCGATATCGATATTATCCTGATATTTCCATCGATATTTCCGTGTTTTCAGACTACCGATATTTCCGATATTACCGATATTTAATACCTTGGTGATAAGAAAAAGTGATTTATCGTTTATTATTTTTTTGTGAAATTGTTGTTAGGTTTTCATTGTTGTTCAAAAATGGTCAGGGAAGTTGTCGAATCCAGTCCCGAATAACTTGGTCTGGGAAGCTGTGAACACTCATGACTGAGACTGAGACCACTAGGGGTGGTTCGGTATGGGATCCCATACCGAAACCCTTGTCCTGATTCCCAAACTGAAATTTTTCGGGAATCCCAATTTCAATACCGATCCCAAACCAAATTTTCGGGAATCCCGAAATAGTTTCGGGATTTCGAGACAAATCGGGAATCCCGAAATGGTTTTGGGCTTTTGGACTAAAATTTGACATATTATGCTTTTGGGCTAAAATTCAACCTTTTATATTGAAAAATTGACATATAGGCATGCCCAATTTGCCAATTTGTTTCCACTAATCTGTGCTTCTGCCAATCAAATGGCAAGGCCCAGTTAGTATCTGCATATTCAAAAGCAATCTGCCAATATGAAACGTTAATATATGCTTGAGTAAACTAGTAAATCTATCTATAATCATGCTAGTCCCCAAAATTACGTCTAAAACGTTAATATATGCTTGAGTAAACTTCTTTACATATATAATATAAATATTATAGATAGATGTAAAGTTTTCTCAAGCAAATTGTAACTTATAATCTATCCATGTATCCATCTATCAATCTCCCATGTTTATTCTGCATCTATGTATCCATCTATCAATCTTCTGTGATTTAAAAATTCTGCATATGTTCCACTATCTATCTTAGGGCTCCTTCCTGTATATGTTCCATCATCGATTTCCAGTGCTCCTTCAGTATTTCAATTTTTACTATTGTAGGTAGATGGTGTTCTCCTTAAAGATGTGATCCTATATATTTAAAAATTAAATAATATATATATATATATATATATTTTTTTTTTTCCGGTTTGGTTTGGGAATACCGAAATCCCAAAAACTTGAGACCGATTCCCGTACCAAAATTTCGGGATCGGTTCGGTATTGGGTACCAAAATTTTCGGGAATTTCGGTTTGGGATTTTTTCGGTTTGGTTTCGGGAATTTTTCGGTTTGGTTTGGGATTTTTGGGATTTTTTTTCCAGCCTTAGAGACCACTAGGTGAGCATGTCAATATATATTTACTGTCCCACATCACACAAATTGATTCGTTTACATTTAGCTTTTTTTTTTCTTTTTTTTTTTTTTTTTTTTTTTACCAGTTTGGGGCATCTAGCTAGCATGAAAAAGAAGATGATTATCTATAAGCTGGCATTTCTCTTATGCATTGTATGATTACGGTATGTATTCTGTCTCTGAACTTGTAGTAGAAAGCTGATTTAATCGTCCATTTTGGCATATTTTCTGAGTTTTTAATTTGATACAAAATTATAAAGGTGTGTCTAAGGGTATACTAGTACTTTGATATCAACTTTTGGTTATAATTATCATTAACTAAAATAATAGTTATAATTCTAGGAGTGTGTTATTCACACATCATTTTTTACTTCTCAAAGAAAAAAAAATGACTTAGAAAGTATGATGGAGCCCAATTAAGGGATTAAAGGCCTTATGGTCGGATATAGGAGGGAGGGAGGGAGGGAGGGAGAGAGAGAGAGAGAGAGAGAGAGAGAGAGAGAGAGAGAGAGAGAGAGAGAGAGAGAGAGAGAGAGTGATAGTTGTTTTAGAATAGATGGTTCGGATTGTTAAAGTTCGATGTAAAGTGAGTCTTATAACTAAGGTTCATTTTTTGGGAAAAAAATGAAATTCTCTTCCCTTAAAGGTCTCCTATATATATAACGTACTCACTCATTTGAGAGTAAGAAGAAAAAAAAATAGAAAACCTCCCTCCATCTCTTTAACCGAAATAAACCAACCCTCTAATAGCAAGAGTGCACTACCCTCTCTCTCTTGTTCAACATCCGTCATCCTAGGCACCATCACTTTGGTGTGAGGGAGTTCACAACAAGACCAAGAGGAAAGAAGGCCGTACAGAAAGGGTGATTAACTTTGATTTTTCAAAATCAAAGTAGTGCTACAGGAGGTAGTTTTTCTTATCCTTTTTCTTTCCTTTTAGCCCAAAGAGTGAGTTAAAAGATTCATTGGTTTGGAATTTTGATTTGCATGTGTGTATTTGCTTCCGCCCTTTAATTTTATTTTTGCATGCAATTGTTGGCCCAAAATCATTGTGAAATTTCAATTTTTAAACCCAAGACCAACATATCGGCACCGAACCTCCATCAAGACTTAAGCCCTGCCAGACTTCATAGCGGAGTTCACTCCTTCTGGAATAAATGATCATCCAACCCTGGTTTGTTAACATGTGGCCTAAGAATGCCCAACGAAGGATCCAAAGATGACAATCTCAACCAAGTAGACTGCTCGCGTGATATGTTGCGCTTGCATGTAGATGGATCTTCTAACAAAAAGACGCATGCGCAAGACTGGTACTAGCCCCCCTCAAACAACAGGTTAAAGTATGAAGCATTGCTTGCAAGTTCAAGGCTAGCAAAAGAAATATCAATAAAAAGATGGCCATCCATTCCCCCGCTGATCACCAATCAAACATTCCACCGAATACATGGAAAAGCACATGAGGATAATTCGATACTTGAAAAAAGTTCAAGAGCTCCTCGAAGCCTTTCCAGTCTCCACTTTAACCAAATTCCCCGAGCAGATAACTTTTATGTTCACGTCTTTGTCAACCTTTGAAGGTCAATTTTGAAGGTCAATCTCTGTCGAGCACCTCGAATGAACTAGCATCGACGAGGTCGAACCCAAAGTAATGCAGGTTGACCCTTCACCTTGCTGGCAAGACCCTGTCATAAGAGGTTGGAATATCGCAAACTGCAAAACAAAGCATCCATCTTTTACATGAGAAACAACACCTTATGCCGTTGAAGATTCACTGGTCCCGTCTTGAAATGTGACTGAGGCCCACATAATCCTAAGTTCTATACATGATGACGACAATGGCAACCATCAGTGTGCAAACTAGGTAACACTTTGTTAACAAGTAACCAAGACCAACCACTTTATTCTGGTAATCAAGAACTCTCACCAGACTCTTCGTACTTCCGACAATCTTTCTGACTACAGTCTGACATACCAAACGAGACCTTAATATTGTTTAGAATAGATACATCGCTTATATTTTTTTAAAAAAAAATAGCGATGAAAGCTACTTATCTTGTAGAAAATACTAGTTCACTGAAGGAAAAAAAACACAAATAACATGCCAAATTGCCACTGCACCATTTTGTACATGAATTTTTTTATTTATTTTTTATTTTTTTATATATCTAATGTGTTTTGTGCTCAAACTATTCTCTCCTTTTAGTCTAGTTTAGAATATATTTTAAAATCCCAAGCTGATATCACATGGTGCAACTAACAATCATCTTATATGTGCATCGATTCAAGCTTGTCGTGCAATGTTAATGTGTGACTAAGAATGTAATATGTGGTTTATCTATCTTGATATGAATTTTGTTCCTGATTGACAAGCTCCATATTTTTGTAAGCATATATTATTGTCTGATTTTTCTAATGTCTCTCGAACTGTTTGTTTGAGCAGGAATTTTGCTGGAAAGGTTCCCTGGCTCGAGCACACAGCTCCCTGAGGAGTTGGCACTTTGGTTGGTTGTCGAGCACCTGCTTGTTGAGAGGCTGTAAGAGAAGGACATAGTTAGTTCTGAAATGTGCCTTTGTGGGGCCTTAGGTGTAGGCCTTGAGGCTCGCAATCAAAACTAACTAAGTGCTAAGGCGTGCCACTGCCATCTCAGTATGGCAGATGTAGAACAAATGTGTTTAAGTCAATTACTTGCGCCCCTAGTTATTTTGACTTCTTGTTTATCAAAGGATTGTCGTAGATGAGTTAAGTCTACATTACGTTCTTTTCTGTGCCTTGAGATCAAGGACTTTTGGTTCTTTATCTTGTATGCTTTGAGGGTGGAAGTCCAGATCTGATTAAGTCATTGGTTTAATTCCTATTTAGACTTTCATGACAGTAAAAACCATTAAATGAACCAGATCTGAGGACCAATGAAACTTTTGATCATCAAATGACTGGAAATGAATTGAATACAAACTGATGAATACATCATAATACCAAATCTACTAATTGAAAGACAAGACAAAGAGAGTTGGGCAAGATTTCACCTTGTCGGGCAAGGTGGAACGTCTTACAATCTCTTCTCTTTGTGGTTACTGGGGGTTGTGTGCTAAAAGGAGATGGATGGTGAACAAGTTTATATGAGAGAATCAATACTACAACATCTATGGAGGGTAGCAGAGCTTTTACACTAGAAAAAAGATGTCTTTCTAAGGGAACTATTGCTAAAAAGGGGTTGGAAGGTACGAACTGCCTTGAGAGCAGAGTTTGTATGCTTGTTTGTTTGATTGGTTGAGTGTCCTTGTCTTTGGGCCATGTCTTCCCTTTTATAGGCATTTTGCCTTGGCTGTTGCAGGTTTTGCCTGAAAGCATTTCAGTGAGTCATCATATTTTTTTACATGTTCTGCCATTAGAAAGTACTTTTGGGCTGAGAGTAGGTTGATTTCCATCGGTCGTCACTTCCCTTGTAAGCATATAGCCTTTGCATTAATGAGGAGCCGTCATATTGTCTTGAGATGGATGATTGGGCTTGGTGTTGGGCCTCGGGCAAGTCTCCTTACTTTAGTCCTTTTGGGCTTTCTTTCCTTTAGGCCCAAAGTTCAAACATTAACCCAAACAGTGCCCTCTTTAATCATTGTTGAGTCTGTGGCCCAAGATGCTAATAATGATTAAATAGCTGCCCACGCCTTCATTTGAGACTCACACCTCTTTAAAGCAACCGTTGGTTAACTAAGACCCTTGAACTAACCCACGAACTTCAACTGTTAGTTAATCACTTATTATATAATCCTCCCTTAATCCCTTCAGCAAAGCTCTAAAGCCATCTCGGGCCATCGAATTTCCAGAAATTCCAGTATGCTCTTGCCTCCTTAGTTCTTCAATTCTTGCCCCCTAAGCTCAACTTTCCTTATCTTTTCTTCAAATTTTCCCAATGGTACTCAAAGTGTTCGAACCCAATCTCCCTGCGAAACTGGTAAGAGGATCTCTACCATGCGCCGTTTGCTTAACGATTTTCATCGTCCTCGAGCAGGTCTGCAGACTTCTCATTTCTTCAAGGAATGAGGAGTACACTCATTGGGACCTGCATGGACTTCAGTGACATCGAGGAGTAGCTAAGCTATTTTAATTGCACCGGTAAATTCTACCTGTGAATATAAAGCTATATTCTCTTGCTCTGATTTTCATAAGCCTAGACTTCCTCATAGCTTCTGCTTTCTTGATCACTTAATCATCATAGGTGTATGCTTCAGGATCAACTACCCTGATCTTGTCGGCCAAAACTTTGTTCGAACTTATGGGGGAAAGCACTGCTATGGAGTCAATGACTACAGAAGTTTCCTCCGCGATTAAGAAGTGTGAGGAATAAATGTCCGTACCAAACATACTTACTAGAAGATTTGAAGAAGTCAAGAAAGTAAATGTTGGAGTTGAAGACGCTGAAGCTTAGTTAGCCATTTTAGGATAGCTACCTTAGCCAATGATGTAAGACTGTTGATCTGTTTCTTATGTAACTTCAACCTTTGATGAAATGAAAATGACTTCTTCAATCTTTTTTAACTTGTATTTCCTCCTTGAAGTTTGACTATGATGAGCATAAAAACTGACTCTAAGATCCCTTATAATTTTTTAAACTTCCTCAATGTAACAGTCCCTCACATCCCACAAGGTTGTGTGATATTTCTTTAAAAACTTAACAATGACTGGGTTTCCCTGCAATCTTCCTTCCAAATCTGTCAAGTAAAATCCTCTTTTATCTAATACTCGGTTGATAATGAAAGGACCTTCCTAAGTCGGGTTCCACTTCCCAAAGCCTCTAATCTGAGCTCCCAAAGGCAGAAGTGTTTTCCACACTAACTCCCTTTCTGTGAAAGTCTTGAATTTCACATTCTTGTTGTATGCTCAGGCAACAACTCTCTTCCCCTCTTGGATTTTATATAGAGCTTTAATTCGGGCTCTATCTAGATCTTTAATTTCTTGACACATAGCCTGAATGTACTCTTCGCTATGTAGCCCGAATTGGTTCTGAATCCTGACAGAACTCACATTTATCTCTATAGGTAGTACAACATCCTGCCCGAAGGTTAGAACATAAGGAGTAGTTCCAGTTGCTGTTCTCTTAGGAGTCCTATAAGCCCACAAGGTATCTCCCAACTTCTCATGCCACTTCTCTGGACTCTCTGCCACCATTCTTTTGATAATGTTCACCAAGATCTTGTTGCTAGCTTCTGCTTGACCATTTGATTGAGGATATTAAGGACTAAACTGAGTCATTTTAATCTTGAATGTATTTGCAAATTCCTCTACTTCCCTTGAAATAAAAGATGGCCCGCGATCCATGACAGTTATCTCAGGCACCCCATATCTGTGTAAGATCTTGGTTTCAATGAACTTCTTAACTGCAGTTAAGGTGATAGTCTTTACAGTTGAAGCTTTTACCCATTTGGTAAAGTAATATGTTGCAACAATTATGAAGGTGTGTCCTTTGCTAGAAGTTGGGTGAATCTGCCCAATGAAATCCATTACCATCCTCTAAAGGGCTAAGGCTTGACCACGGGGTTCAAAGGTACTGAGGGCACATGTTGAAGTGGTCCATGTCTTTGGCATTCTTCACACATTCGGGCATAAGCTTTGCAGTCTTTCTCCATTATTGAGCTAGAAATAACCATTTCTTCTCAGTAACCACCTCATTTTAGTTCCAGCCTGATGAGCCCCACAGATTCCTTCATGTACTTCAGCCATTACCCTCATTGATTCCTCCTAGCCTAAACATTTTAGTAACAGTCCATCTGGAGTTTTTCTTAGCATAGATTTATCCCACAAAACATATTTAGTTGCTTGTCATCTATTTTTTTTTACTTGTGGGGAATGACGGATCTTTCAGATATTGAACAATAGATGTCCTCCAATCTTTTATCTCTATTTCTTCAATCAACACATCTAGGCTAAATCCCTTTTCAAAAATAGAAGGAAGATTTCTTCTCTGAACTTCTATATCCTCTTCAAATTTCCTTTCTTGGATCTGTACTCCAGAAGCTAATTGTGCTATTTAATTGACAATCGTGTTTGACTCTTGAGAGATATGGTTGACTGATATTTTCGTACCACAATAACTCAATAGTTGTGTATATGCCAAGTAGTAACCTGCCATGGTGATGTGTCTACACTTGTATTCTCCATTCAACTGATTGATCACCAATTCTGAATCACCGAATACCTCAACTTCAGTTGCCCCCAATTCTATTAAGATCTATAGGCCAATTATCAACGCCTCATATTCTGCCCGATTGTTGGAAGTCTCTTGATAATCCAGGAGAAAAGAATACCAATGGTGGGTACCCTAGGATCAATGATGACAATCCCAGCTCCAGCAACATTTTGAGTGCAAGAACCATCAAAATACAGTTTCCAATGAGTGATCCAAATGCTAGCTACTCTCTTTATCTCTTGCTGGATCCACTTCTCTCTGCCTGAGAAGGCTTTGTTTGGCGGGATCCACACACTGGCCACTTCCAGAGTTCTTGGGACGTTGATAATCTCTTCTTGAGACTCTTGGTGCTCGGCCAAGAAGTTTGTAATAGTTTGTCCCTTGATTGCTCTCTAAGGTACATATTGAAAGCTGAACTCTGATAATGCTAGAATCCACTTTCCAATTTTCCCAGCTAGCATTGGTTTTGACAGCATGTACTTAATCATATATGTCTTAGCAATGATGTGGATGTGGCAAGGTAACATATAGTGCCTTAGCTTACATGCGATGAAGTATAGAGTCAGGCATAATTTTTCCACTAGAGTATATCTTGTCTCTACCTTAGTAAGGATTTTACTGAGGTAGTAGATTGCTTGTTCTTTCCCGCCTTCATTGTTTTGAGCCAGCAAGTTTCCTATTGACTTTCAGAGGCAGAAATATAAAGCTTTAAATGCTTCCATTTTTGAGGTGGCATGATCATAGGTGGAGAAGCCAAGTAAGTCTTTATGCTATCGAAAGCCTCTTGGTGTGCTGGGCCCCATTCAAACTCTTCTTTATTTTTTAATCTCAGCAGAGGAGTTAGCAGCTGAATCTTGCCCGCCAAGTTAGCAATGAATCTCCTCAAGAAGTTGATTTTCCCTAGCAGCCTTTGCAGTTGTACTTTATTAGTGGGAGAAGGTGATTCCATTATTGCCCGAGCTTTGTTTTTGTCGACCTCCACCCTTCTTTGATGAACAAGGAATCCTAAAAAGTTGCCCGATCTTACTCCAAATGCACACTTTTTTGGATTCATCTTTAGCGTATGGATCTTCATTCTTGTTAAGGCTTGTCTAAGGTCCAATAGATGTTACTCTTCAGTTTTAGACTTCATCATGATGTCATCAATATATACTTCCATGCTATGGCCAATTAAATCATGAAAAATGACGTTCATTGCTCTTTGATAGGTTACACTGGCATTTTTGAGCCCGAATGGCATTACCAAGTACTCATATGCTCCGACATGCTCCCGACACCTAAAAGCTGTTTTATGTATATCTTCTTTAGCCATTTCTATCTGATTATATCCCGCATTCCCATCCATGAAAAATAGAACTTTGTGTTTAGCAACTGCATTTATGGATAGGTCAGCCATGGGCATGAGATATTTATCTTTAGGCGTGGCTCTATTAATTTTTCTATAATCAACACAACATCGGACCGCCTTAGTTATAGCTTTTAATACGAGTACAATGTTGGCCAACCACTCAATATATTTGGTAAGCCTAATAAATCCAGCTTTTACCAGCCTCTCGATCTCTTCTTTGACATTTTCTTCTATATCTTTTGACATTCTCCGTGGTGCTTTCTTGACAGGTTTAAACCCCTCTTTAATAGGTATCATGTGTTCTACTAAGGTTGGATCTAAACCTGGCATTTCAGTGTAGTGCCAGGCAAAACAGTCTTTAAATTCATGTAAAAGGCTAACAATCCCTGCCCGATCCTCGGTTTCCAGCAAACCACTGATCTGTATAGGTCTCGGATCCTCCTCAGTTCCCAACTCGATGGTCTCCAAGGGGTCTTGTACTTCTGGGGCCGGTTTGTCAGGCTCTGCACACAAAAATTCTACCAACTCTGGACTCTCAAGCAAATCCTTTGGCCTATCCAGGTCATATATACATTCAGCCATCTGGATGACTGCTTCTAACTCCTTCCCGAAAGCTTCTTCTTTACTCATATGGCTACCAGAAGCCTCTCTGTTCCAATCATTTTCTTCCTTGGCCGAGTTTCCTCTCTCTTGTTTTCTTTATCTCTCATACACCAACAGTCTTTTTATTAAGGACCTGACTCCAACTACTTGGTCATTCCTTTTCCATTTTGACATTACTAGTGTTGGGAAGTTGGGATGATATGGGGCCAATCCCATTCTTCCATTGTAAGAGATAATCCTTGCTCTAGAAGCTTTTGGGCCGTCACCTTAATCGGGCGGCCGTTCTTATCAGCTCCTGAACATTGTAGAATCCCAACACTAGGATTACAGAAGTTGGCTTCTGCAACATTAGCTGTAGGGAGGAATGGCCGTGACTCGGTCTCCACCATCTCCCAGAATCCTGGTCCCATAACTTATTCCTCATGGTAAACTGCTACTTGTTGATGCAGGGTAGAAGGCACCGAGAGACTCTAATGAATCCAATCTCGGCCCAGTAAAGCTCCATAAGTGGAAGTACTGTCTACCACGAAAAAGGCTAGCATGATTTGCTTTGAGCCTAAGTCAACCTCTAAAGGCAGTATCCCATAAGTTCTAGTGATGGCTCCAGAAAAGCTAGAAAATGTTAAATCCGTGGGGATGAGATCTTCCTTATTTCTACACATCATCGTCATCTGTTTGTATGACAACATATTGACCGCAACCCCTCTATCGATCAAAACCCTCTTGAAGGGTACTCCCTCCAGATGAGCAGTTACATAAATAAGCTTGAGATTGTTGGCCATGATCAAATTTGGGCGACTGAATACCATTTTGTCTGAGTATACTCTCTCGGGCTCTTTCTTGGTGGGTTCGGGCATACCTATTTTACCCGACTCTTCTTTTCCTACTTTTTCGACACTAACATGTGCCATCATGGGTTCTGTTTCCAAGTAATCTCCCTTCATCGTAGCAGGTTGATTATGCTCAACACAAAACAAGGCAGATAAAACGTACGTCATGTTTACGAAGAAGTTGTTGGGTTCAGGTAAGTCTTCATTCCTGCCCCAAATATGAATCATGAACTCATCTAACCAAGCCTGTGCTTCTTCTGGCAACATTAGCTTGGACAACCCTTCTTCTCGGGTCACGCCAAAGTTCTACGCCTGCACTAAGCTCTCGCAGAGAGTATGAACTAGCAATGGTGGGGGCATTCATCTCTCAGGTGAGATAGTTCAAAAAACAAATGGGTTCTGGGCTCCATATTGGCGTTGGCATCATCATCATATCTTTTTTAGCTTTCTTCAGGATTCTGTACTTTCCTGGATGTGGGTTTTGTGGCACATGATCCCCTTCCCCTTCGGTCTTGCTATTAGCTTTCTCTACCTTCTTTTTGCTCTTCCACTGAAGTCGATTTCTTCCCCAATGAGGTACATTCTCAAACTTCACGTTTTTAGAGGTTTTTGAGGTAGTGGGGACTTTTAACGAGTTCATGTGGGCTTTGTGTTGCCTCTGGACCCTCATGATCATAGAAGCTCCCATTTCTTTGATGGGTCTCTTATCC
The DNA here is from genome assembly GCA_024362995.1 of Heteromeles arbutifolia. Lineage (NCBI taxonomy): Eukaryota > Viridiplantae > Streptophyta > Magnoliopsida > Rosales > Rosaceae > Heteromeles > Heteromeles arbutifolia. Next base: position 7,656,637 of record JANCRC010000020.1, read on the forward strand.
CTTCCAACTACATACCACTTCCACCTAAGTTGAGCATGATTCTTCTTAGTGACAGGATTCACTACCATTTCCCTTCTTCTGACATCTCCACCGGCATAGCATGGCTGGGGTGGCGTCACCTTTACCCATCTTCGTGCTTTGGCTTCTCCATCTTCTACCACTTCAGAAGCTTCATAGTTTCTGAACACTTCTAACAAGCCCTTTGGTTGGGAGTCCCATCCCAACCTTTGGAAGACATTCTTGGAGGTTTCTTTCTCAGCTTCCTGTATGATGTTCATGCTAATTTCTTGCTCTTCTTTTTCTCTTTTTTCTGATCAACTGCTGATCAATAAGGGCTCCTGACGCCGGCACTTCCAACTCACATTCACCTTGACACCTGTTTCACAACACCACTCCTTTGACTATGGTTGTTTTGGGCTTCTTGGGTAACTTGATAACTCCTTTAGTTGCCCTATCAACTTGCTTCATTTCTGCCCTCACTTCCTAGGTGGCCTTCCCTTTCCCTTTTTCAGCCCATGTCAAGTTGATCATGTTTATTGGGACTTCTGGGAAGGGATCCGTGTCGATCACCATGTTAGCCTGAGGTTTTTCTAGCAACAAATTCCCTTTGACAATGAGATGCTGTATCCAGTCTCTGAACTGGACGCAGTTGGTTATGGAATGATTGAAACTGTAATGCAGCCTGCAATACTTCTTCCCTCTCAGTTCTTCGGGCTTAGGCAGCTTTTTGGTGTTGTCGGGCACAATCACTTTTTCCCGCACCAATTCCTCATAGATCTCTGCTGCCATGGTTAGATCGAAGGAATAACTTTGATACTTTGGAGGTTCATTGGCACAAATCCACCATCATTCATGACTACCTTCTGGTCTTTAACCGACTGGACCAATCCCTTCACTGTCAAAGGTTTGAAGGGAGTAGTCATCTCCGCTGCACACATATCAATTCCATTTTTTCCACAACCATCATTTTCTTCTAGCTCCATCCCTTCGAACTTCATTTGATGAATGAAAGCTTTGTTTTTGTAGAATGAGGGTATTTTAGAGGAATGTTTTGCTTGTTGTTCCTCGATCAACAATTTCTCACACTTGGTGGCAGTAATCACCAGTTTTTGCAACTCATTAAACTGCACATCGTAAAACTTCTTCCTTAAGGGCAGCCTCAAGGCCTTCTGGGCAATAGCTATAAGCTGGACATGGTTGATAGGAAACTGGCATCTCATCATTGTCTTCCTAAACCTCATCATGAAGTCCTCAGTAAACTCATGCTCGTATTGCTTCACCTCAACCAGATCATTAATGGTCATCTCTGGCTCCATCATGTAAAACTGCTCGTGGAATGCCATCTCCATCTGCCCCCAGTTGGCAATAGAATTAGGGGACAACATAGAGTACCACTGAGATGCTAAGCCCACCAAAGAGTTCCTAAACAGTCTCAACTTGTAGTTAGGGTTGTCTTCAAATGTCACACAATGGTTGGAGAACTTGAAGATGTGATCCCTGGATGACACATTGTTATCTTCTCCGCTGAATGTTGGGAATGCGGGCATCTTGAAGTTAAGAGGAAAGAGATTCTGCTCATCAATGAACTCCGGGTAGGGCTTCTGACAGGTGACCCTAAACAACGGGCGAGCTTGTGGCTAAGCATTTCTTACCACCATTCTTCTTAACTCAGCCAACTCATCTCTGAGTTGCTGATTGGCTGCGTTATTACATGGAGTGTAAGAAGCTCTCCCCTTCGGGCTACAATCATTACCCGATGAGGCTTCATTCTTTGATTTGGGTTGTCTCCACTTAACATCCCATCCCTTATTAGCCATTGGTGGTGGCCTATAATAAGGGGGTTTGTTTGTAGTGGCGAGCTCTCTCTTCCCACTACATTATCCAATTATCTAAGGCATTCCATATTTCTTTATTTCTGGCCCACACTGCCCCCTACTATCCAATGAAAACAAGAAGGGGTCGGGCAACTCTGGTTCTCTGATTTCTTCTAACACTGGTTGATCCACTCCAAATCCTTTTTTGTTCTTTCCTTTATTCCTCTTTTCCTCAAGCACAGGAAACAGAGGAATAGCTGGCTTCTCTCATCATCTCTCTAGTACGATTATTTTCTGGGGTAGAGTACTACAGATCTAGCCTTTTTTGCAGATTCCCCGTTAGGGAACAGAGTCTACTTACTTCCCCTTTGGTTTCTAGAGAGATTTTCTCCATGCTCTTTAACACAGCTACCATGGTAGCCTGCAGGTCTTCATTTGTGACCTTTCCTTCTAATTTCTCAGAAAGAGTCGGACTTTCCGTTAGGACAGGTCCTTGCAGATCTTCGGGGATGTTTGCCATGTTTGATCTCAGTATGTACTGGGGTAGTTTTTGTTCTGTTTTCCACGTGAAGGTTTGCTATTTCCTTCGTCTTCTTGGCATACAAGACTTATGGTCCTACTGGGTATGCCAAAACTATGTTTGGGCAGGAATTTCGCTGGGAAGGGTCCCTAACTCGAGCACCCCGAGGAGTTGGCACTTTGGTTGGTTGTCGGGCTCCTACTTGTTGAGAGGCTGCAAGAGGAGGACATAGTTAGTTCTGAAAGGTGACTTTGTGGGGCCTTATGTGTAGCCCTTGAGGCTCGCAATCAAAACTAACTAAGTGCTAAGGCATGCCACTGCCATCTCAGTATGGCAGATGTAGAACAAGTGTGTTTAAGTCGATTACTTGCGCCCCAAGTTATTCTGACTTCTTGTTTATCAAAGGATTGTCGTAGATGGGTTAGGTCTACATTAAGTTCTTTTATGTGCCTTGAGATCAAGGACTTTTGGTTCTTTATCTTGTATGCTTATAGGGTGGAAGTCCAGATCTGATTAAGTCATTGGTTTAATTCCCATTTAGACTTTCATGACAGTAAAAACCACTAAATAAACCAGATATGAGGACCAATGAAACTTTTGATCATCAAATGACTGGAAATGACTTTAATGTAAACTAATGAATACATCATAATACCAGATCTACTAATTGAAAGACAAGACAAAGAGAGTCGGGCAAGGTGGAACGTCTTACAGTCTTTTCTTTTTGTGGTTACAAAGGGGTTGTGTGCTAAAAGGGGATGGATGGTGAACAAGTTTACACGAAGGAATTGATACTACAGTATCTAGGGAGGGTAGTAGAGCTTTTACACTAGACAAAAGATGTCTTTCTAAGGGAACTATTGCAAAAAAAGGGTTAGAAGGTACGAACTGGCTTGCAAGCAGAGTTTGTATGCTTGTTTGTTTTATTGGTTCAGTGTCCTTGTCTCTGGGCCCTGTCTTGCCTCTTATAGGCATTTTTCCTTGGTTGTTGCAGGCTTTGCCCAAAAGCATTTCAGTGAGTCATCATCTTTTTTTTTACATGTTATGCCATTAGAAAGTGCTTTTGGGCTGAGAGTAGGTTGATTTCCATCGGTCGTCACTTCCCTTGTAAGCATATAGCCTTTGCATTAATAAGGAGCCGTCATATTGTCTTGAGATGGATGATCGGGCTTGGTGCTGGGCCTCAGGCAAATCTCCTCACTTTAGTCATTTTAGGCTTTCCTTCATTTAGGCCCAAAATTCAAATATTAACCCAAACGCTCGTGACATTATTTTGTAATTTCTATTTTGCCAGACTGATACTATCAGCCCCTTTGTTTAGCAAAAAAAAAATTGCATGTAAGGGAAAAAAAAACTTTTATTTTAAAATTAATTAAACTTTTTTTACAAGAGAGTATTCTAAATTAGTATTGTTCAAGAAAAATGGAATCGAATTTAGATTAGAGGAGGCACACTGGCATCGTAAACTCTGATTGGAATTTGTTAGAATATAGTACTGGTAGGTAGGACTCCTACCTTTTATTAATTTGACCAATCTTATGTTGACCTGTAGTTGATTGTGTCTTGAACGTCAGTTAGATTCAGGTTGTAGTATTGTACTACACTAGTAGCAATGTTATTTTCTTTTCTTTTTTGTCTCTTTAAAAAATGGAACGATTGATGATAAATCACGATTATCCACCTCTTCTAGGCCCGGAGAGGCTATAAGAAATTTCACTATGTCCGCAGCCACTTACTAGCTTTGAGCCTCGAGCTCAGGATCTCCCACATTTTTTATTTATAAGGAAGCCTCAATTCGCGTCCTTACTACTGGAACACTTATTGTGGTTCATTAGTAGCATTGTTAGTGCCCATCAACTTATTATACCAAATAATAAGAAAATGGACGGAAATATATATATATATATATATATATATATATATATTTTTTTTTTTTTTTTTTATTGAAAAAAGGGGGAAGGTATGACTTTTCTTTTGGGTGATATCAAAGCATTTCCATCTACTTTTTTGGGTGTGGCTCCTAATTAGAGGAGTTTTTTTTTTTTTTTTTTTTTTTGTCTCTTTAAGAAAGGGAACAACTGATGATAAATCACGATTATCCACATTTTTTAAGCCTGAAGAGGCTATAAGAAATTTCACTCTGTCCACGGCCACTCACTAGCTTGGAGTCTCGAACTCAGGATCTCCCATATTTTTTATTTATAAGGAAGCCTTAATCCGCGTTTTTACCATTGGACCACTTACTGTGGTTCATTAGTAGCATTGTTAGTGCCCATCAACTTATTATACCAAATAATAAGAAAATGGACGGAAATATATATATATATATATATATATATATATTTTTTTTTTTTTTTTTTTGAAAAAAGGGGGAGGGTATGACTTTTCTTTTGGGTGATATCAAAGCATTTCCATCTACTTTTTTGTGTGTGGCTCCTAATTAGAGGAGATTTTTTTTTTTTTTTTTGGAAAAAATAAGTTTATTCAAAAAGAAATTTCGAGTACAACCATTTTTAGTACAATCAAAGAAAAAAAACATTTCTAACAGTAGTTGGTAAAGACATATCCCAAATAAAAGTATCATGAATGTAGTGTCCAATGCTAGTAATGACATTAGTAAGAAAATCTGCCTCCCAAAAAATATGAGCCCAAGTTATAGAAGAAAATGATCGTGCAAGTAATTTGATACCCGATAGTAGTAGTCTGATGTCGTAAGAAAATTCACCAACATACAAACATCCCTAAAACTTTTGTTTTTCGCAAAATTCAGCACATCACATAAGACAAATGCTTTAGCGACACATATAGCCAGTCCCAACCAACAATAGTAGACCCATTAGTTGGATAGTGAACTGCCTTAACAAAGATTAATTGACTCTCCAAACATTATCAATTATTATTCACTATAATATTTTATTTTTCATGTGTGATTTAATTATTTATTAACTACTCCATCGATAAAACTAAGTTGGAATAAGTAATTATAACTGTACTACATGTCCACATTTTATTTTCAATGAAATGAAATAAGAATTATTTTAATTTAAGATACATTTTTAATAGGTATCTTTTTTCAAATTATAAGGTCATAAAAATGTTACGCGGCAAAGACTGTGGCACCCTCATCAGTATGAGAGATTTTTCAATATAATCGAAATACGGGGTGATATTTTACATGTCATTATATAAATAATGAGACATGTGTTAAAAATTTAATAACTTAAAAAATAAAAGTTTCCACCACTTATATAAAAAACATGTGGTATACTACCCGCATTTCGGTCCCAATAAAAAATTTCACCACGAGGAGGCCATAGTGGTTGACGATTGTGATTTGTATTTATCATTTCCCTTCTGTTCAAACTTTTCTGGTTTTTTAAATTCCATTTTCGCACAATAAAAAAAAAAATTCTGTTTTAAAAACCTATTAATATGTGATTTGACCATATTATCCCTTAAGCTTATCTCAACTGCACACAGAAACGGTCCAACGGAAAATGGATAAGTTCATTAACGTCATTCAGCAAATAAAAAATAAAACGGTGACAGAGCACAAATGGGGAGGTGTGGGGTACAAATAAAAAAAGGCCAGCTGGCAATTAGAAAAAAAAAAAAAACCAATAACCTCACCGCCCTTCCTCCTTTGGCTGAGATCGTCTCTGTTCCTCTTCCTCTTCCTCTGTGTCTGATATCAGAATCCGAAGAAGCTCGAAACCCGACAAGCTCCTCGTACTCGTGACTTCTAAATCTGTAAGTCTTTCGATTTCCGCTCATATGTTGATCTCTTTAAGATTTCCAAACCATCTTGAAACTATTCTTTTGGGTTTTTTTTTTTTTTTTTTTTTTTTTTTTAAATTCGGATAGGAAAATATATGGTTTATTGGTATTTTATTTCGTATTAAATCTGATATTTTGTTAGTCTGGATGGGTTAAATTTTCATTTTTTGAAAAAATTGGGTAGTTGAATAGGTTGGGAAATTGAGGTGATTACGTATCTAGGAAAGACTGGAAATTTTTTTATGAGCTTCAGCTGAATTGCATATATAGTTTTGGTTTTCTATTTTTTAAAAATAATTTTAGTTGATTTATTACCCTGATCTTAGAAAATGCATAATGTTGGAGAGATGGTTTATGTGTGTAGTTTTTCTACACTTTCCAAGCAACCAAACACAACTCGATGTGTGAATTATGGAATTAATTGCGAACTTGAGGTAGTTAGTAGTCAGAACTGTGTGATTGAGTTACTGATCTTCGGGCCAAATGTGGGTCTTTTGTCGAAGGTAGTCGGCTAAGTGATAAAATAGAAGAGACCCATTTGATTTGAATTTGGAAATTGAAGGGGTCGAAGAAGTTGTCGAGGATGGCCTGCAGAGGGTGCTTGGAGTGCCTGTTGAAGCTGTTGAACTTTGTTTTGACCCTTGTGGGGCTGGCCATGGTGGGCTATGGGATCTACTTACTGGTCGAATACTTGAGAGCTTCGGACACAACCGTTACGTCTTCACCTGTGGGCGACGATCATGATTTGGTACAGCTGAGCCGACCTTTGCTCATGACTCTGTCTCTTTCAACTAGTATCTTGGATAATTTGCCAAAAGCTTGGTATGTCTACACTACCTAATTCACTAAAATTGTTTTTCGACTTTTGAGTTATAGCTAGTTACACATTTATTTTATTCTGATTGGGGAAATCTGTTGTTTATTTTGATATTTGATGTGGCTGTAAACAGATAAGAAGTAACAAGTATTCTTGTGTTAGACTTACCTTCTTGCATTTGATTAATATTTTTATCTTCCATCAGATGTCGTATCCCTTATGTGATTTTAGACAAATAGAAAGATAAAGAAAATGATCGAAAATCTTAGGAATGAAATCATTTCCTTCTCTTTTTTTCTCCTCCTTTAAAACAACTGAAATTTACACTAAATTAGCTATCCTATTATCTAAAGAAGAGTTTGGATGTGAAATGAATGTTTAATTTAGAAACTTAGCTTTTGTCTGAATACAATTTAGATGTACACAAAGTCTTGGACGTTCTCCAAGGGCTTCCTGCGTTGCTGGATCGACATGGCTTCCTAATTTCTATTTAAACCAATCATCAAAATGACGTTACGAACCTCACTCCCTCCCAAAACTCCATCACCACCACCACTCGCCAATAATAAATAACCTCCTATCCTTTCCACAAACTATCCACAAGACAGCCATTCTGCAGTAACCCCACAAAATTCTACCCTTTTTTTGTCTACAGGTAACTTGTACCATCAGTGTTCTGTTTTGTATGTGATTTGCATTCTTTAATAATTCAAGTTGTATAATGAAGGGTTGAGGTCCCATCAATATAGTAATCGGTTGCTGGTTGGCATCTCTAGAGCATTGAAGTAAATTTTTAGGACCTTCTGATGATTCTACTTGATAAATCTAATTGATCTAAAAGGCTAGATCTAAACAACTATTCAGTGCCAACCCCAACTATTTCTGGAAGTGATGTTCTTCTCACTAAGTTAGCTGATGCACAGTGAAGATTGAGCTGACTTTTATTGCATTAAGTTCCCCATTTTATTTTTCTGAGTTTCCCATATTATCTTTTACAATCATTGTTTTATGTTTTTTGAAGGAACCTATGCCTTACGTATGCTAGATCTATCCATAATCCCATATTAATGAATTTATTTGCATATATATATATATATATTAATTATAAAGACGCATTAAGGATTACACTCATATTGTCTGTTATACATGTCGAGTTCAAGCTGCTAATTCTTCTTTCTTTTTTCCTCCAATTTTTTACACCATATTCTTTTTCAGGTTCATATACTTGTTTATTGGCATTGGAGCGATTATATTTATCATCTCTTGTTTTGGTTGCGTGGGTGCTATGACACGGAATGGCTGCTGCCTGAGTTGTGTATCCTAATTACTCAATTCTTTTTGTCTGAAAGTATATCTGATAATAGTGTCATGACATATCTGTTATGTGATAATAGTATGCCTGTCATACTAAAACATGCATGTGCATGCACCTATGCTTTCTTTATTTTGGTTTTAAATTTAACAAAATGGGGTCCTTAAGTCAGCGTAGTATTCGGTCCTGGTGATCCTTTTGATCTTGGTAGAGCTGGGAGCTGCCGCCTTTATATTCTTTGACAAAAGCTGGGAAGATGTAAGTGTTGTATCAACTGATGTTTTGAAATTTAAATTGTAATGGTATAATTGGCTATCTAATCAGTGTCATAAGTTACTCTTTAGGAAATACCAACGGATTCAAGTGGAGATTTTGAGATGGTATATGCATTTCTGAAAGCTCACTGGACCATTGTCAGATGGGTTGCTCTTGGAGCTGTTGTCTTCGAGGTAATTCTCACAATTCCTGAATCTCGTCCTGGCATCTTCAGTTTTGACATCTTTTTGTATGATTTTTATTAAATATTTTTTTTGGGTGGATTTATGGCTATGTCCTTTATAATCATTTAAAGGAAGATTGCTTGGCATGACAGTCTCGTTTCTGGATGAAGTTCCCTCCCTTCCCCTTACTTTATTTGGAATTATATTTCTAACTCTTCATACCCGTATAGAAAGATATAAGATGAATAGAAGGGGGTGGACATGTTTTAGCAAGCAGTGCAGACACTGAAAGGGAAGCAAAAGTATACTTAAGTGGCAAAAAAAATATCTTACCTGAAGTTTCTGCAGATAATTTACCTGTGTTTTTCATTGACTAGATTTGAATGCTTGCCACCATTTAGTTGGTTCTGGCATGGCCTAATTAACATGTAGCATTAGAAGAAAAGTTCTATGCTTTGGATCTTAGCTCGTATTGTTTCTTATATGTTTGAGTTTCACTTTTTGGCTATCAGTTTTTAGTTTTTTTTTTTTTTGTTTTTTTGTTTTTGTTTTTTGTTTGAAAACTAAAAGTAGTTATCAAACGAGTTTTCAGATTTCATAAAAGTGAAAACAGAAACTGAAAACGAAATAGTTATAAAAAAAGCCCAAGAGTGAACAACAGTTAAGAATAAAAAAGAAAATTGGAAGAAAAAGAAACTCCCTCACCTATAAGTGTTAATGTCACTTGCAAAATAGTCAAGCACAATAACAGTTGATTTCAGGGGGATTTCCCTCTTCAAAATGGGGTTTCAAGTGTTTTTCACCATGAAAAGGAGTTTTGACTGGCTCATGTGTGAAAGTCTGTCCCTTTTTATGGTGGCATTATTCCTACATGACAATGACATTGAAGAAACTTTCTTTATAGATGAGTGCTCTAGAAAAATTGTGGAGATCTTGTCGCTGCTTCTTAACATTCTTCTTTTCTGTAATGAAATTATGTTTATTACCAAAAATTACAGAAATTATGCGTCTTACCAAAAAAAAAACCATTGAGAGCAGTGTTTTAAAAAACGTGCCCCGAGGCGCGCCTAGCGGCTTTGGAGGCGGGGCGTCGGTGAAATCGCCTCTGCCCAGTGGGAGAAGGCGAAAACTCGCCTAGACGTGGTTGAGGCGCGCCTAGGCGGTCAATTGGGCGTCTTTTTTGTGTAAGAGCTGCTGGAATCTGGATAATTTCGGTTGAATATGGAAGTTGCAGACGCACCAATGCTGCTTGAAGAAGATGAATAGCACCACGTAGTTTGCTGTGATTTCATTTGCTTACTTTTTGTTTTTTTCATATTATTTTTTTGGCTGATTCTGTTTTTCTTTAAAGTGACTTCCAGCTGTCCGGCATCCCAATTTCCAACTTCCAACTTCCAGCATCTCAAAGCATATTATCCCAACGTATCTGTAAAATTTAATATTATTTTATAGATTTCTAAAGACTCATTTCTATAAAAATATCTTATAATTTTATATTCCGTAATAAGTAAGTGGCCAGCAAGAAAAATCAGTATTTATTTGTTTATGTTTATGTTTATGTTTTTGTTTTTATGTAATGCTATATTTTTTTTCTTCTTAAAAATTTATTCTTGTTTTTTCTTGTAAGACTCTTAAGTATTCCACCAAAATATTATATAATATACGTAATTATATGTAGTTTATACTAAAAATCTTAAGTCTCGTGAGGCCTCAAGGCTTTTGCCTAGGCGGAGCTATCAGTAGAACGTCTCGCCTACGCCTTCGCCTTTTAATACATTGATTGAGAGAAATGTTTGCATGAGAGTCGAGAACAAAACCATTGAAATGTGACATTAATGTTGGTTCCAGAGACGAGGAAAATGACAGCAAGCACCTTGATGTTGTTCAAATTTTCTCATGAACCTTACCGCTTTGCCAGATATTGGTTAACATCTCCCCCTTATCTGGATAAGGGTTTTGTGCATTCTGTGTTTAGCTGCTGCACAAAAGCACTGCTAAGATGAGTGTTCTTGTGTTGTGATTCTTGAATCTAGTTTTACTTTGTGATTCTTGAATCTAGTTTTAGTGGTTTGGATATCACCAGTTAAAGGTTTTTTTGGTTTTTTCTTGTGCCGATATGTTGCATATATAACGATTCTCCATGGAATTTCAGGCTCTACTTTTCTTGCTAGCTCTAGTGGTTAGGGCAGCAAACAGACCAGCAGAATATGACAGTGATGATGAGCTCATTGCTCCAAGGCAACAAATTAGGCAGCCATTGATTGCCAACAGGCAAGCTGTTCCAGCAACTGGTGCACCTGTTGCTGGGGCTCTTGATCAACGACCACCAAACAGAAATGATGCGTGGAGTACACGCATGAGGGAAAAGGTGAGAGATTCCGGCAAAAATATTTCGTTAAAGTTTGTATGAGATGGTAGTATAGAGATATAGCTATTGAAGTCTCAAAGTAAGACCAGCGTGTTAGCGTGCACGCTTTAGACTTTTTGCTGATTGTTCCAGTACTATCAGGTTACCACATTTTGGTGATTAGGCAAATTCCATTTGTCATTTTATTTTTCCTTTCGAAAAACATAAAAATTCATTCTATTTTTTGCTACAATCTCTTCTATAGCCTATGATTCTGATGCCTGTGCTCTGTTTTGTCTGGTGACTTGCACGTAAATCAGTACGGGCTTGATACAGCTGAGTTTACATACAACCCATCAGAGTCACAGAGGCAAGTTTCAGCTCAACCACAAGAAGAAAGGAGCCGATGCATCATCATGTGATAAAGTGGAGTTAAACCACAATTTAAACTTGGGTTCGGTTTCTGAAGACCACTTCTTTGACCATGTTAGAACTGCAGCATTTCCAAAGGATGGTCTTTTCCTTTTTGTTGGGTTTGTGTACAACAAATATCTTTTTTCTTTTTCGTTCTATTTCTCTTTTCGTTTTTGTTTCATGAGCTTTACTTAATTCCCCGCGGAAGCGTGTTCTTGTTATATGTATTACCAGTTGGTGTGTAATTGTACTGCTAGTTAGTGTTTACGGAGTGAGTAGTTTTATGAACGGAGTTACTTGAGACATTCTGGCAGTTACAATGATGTACTTGATCTATTGGTTTTAAGTTCTTTTACCTAGCCTGGTCGGCATATTATTAGTTATCATACTCAAGCGCTGATGAGCACATGGAACTCTCCATGTGGCTGAGAGTCCTTACAACTCAATGGTAACAACGCAATTGTTAGGGGCGCGCTCAGTATTGAGCTAATAGCCCGCGGACGGGCCCAAAAGCGAGAGAAACCTCATCCCTCTCTTTTCTTTTGTACGCACCCATGTCGCCGTAGGCCACGTGTTGGGAGGATTTTGGATTATCCGAATGTGTTGGCAGGTATTCCAAGGTCTTTAGTGATCAGTGCAAAAGAGACCAGGGATGGGACCGGAGCTGAGTTGACGCATCAGTCAGCGCTCTAGCACAAGATCCCAGGAATGGCGCGCCCCGGCCCGGGTCAGGTACTATTTTATCAGCGATGTGATTATAATGTCAGCGATGAAGTTAATGGGGTATGTCACTATGTTATAAATCATTCGGGAACTGTACAAGCTTTCAAACTTATTGCTTTAATTCCAAAAGGCCAGTCCTGCTCTCCTAACGTCCAAGTCAGAATCTGTTAGGATCAAATTCAAGTTAATCACAAAGTTATATTAATTTTAAATTTAAAAACTTAAAATATTTGACAACTTAATAATGCAAAACAAGAAAATGAGTTTTCTAATGGTTCATGGGTTTTAGGTTGATTTTGCATTATTAAGATGTCAAATACTTCAAATCTTTTGATCTAAACTAGTATAATCTTATAGTTAATATGCATTTGGTCTTCAAAGATTCTCAAAATAGACGGTTCTCTTATCGCTAATTATTGGGCAAGCTAGTGTATCGAGGTTAGTCCATAGCTTTTGGTCGAGGCTTCTTGTGCTTGGTTAGGCAGGCGTGATAGCGAGAGATACACAGTTGTTTAGTGGTTAAATTGTCCGTGTGTGTGCGAGCGCGCCCGTTTGTGTAGGGTTTGTGGTCCAAAAAATTATGGAAAGTGACAGGAGACCGACAGTCGGATTGGGGTTTTGCTTCTTGTTTTAGTATTTTTTTTTGTTTTTGGTTGCTGGATTCACTGGATAGTGACGTGCCCTTTGAATTCTTCAGTGCGTTTCGTTTTAGGGGTTTCCTTTTTTTCTTTCCTCCTATGCTTATGAGAGCTCCCTTTCAAACGCTATTAATTTCACGTCTGTGTTACCCCGCCCCAAAGTCAAAAGATGTATTTGTTTTTCAATTTTCAGACAAGGCTAATTATGATTTTTTTTTTATCATCTAGTGCATGTAAATTAAATTATTTTTTTTGTTTTACACATAAGCAACGACACTCGCACATTTGAGGTGTTTGTGAGGTCTTGCTTTCATTTCTCGTCAAAGGTTTTGATTTACATTATTTCTAGCTGATTGGGAGACTTAGCCCACTTTCTCACCTCCTTAGTGTTGATATTATCGTTTGTTAAAAAAAAAAAATTACATAATCAATGTTATTGTCTTTTATAATTTTAATTATATTAATGGACAAAAAATAAGCCACTTAATACTACAACTTAGTGTTATTCTCCACTTATAAATAAAATTTTAAGATTCAAATCTAGTTAAAAGCGAGTTCAAAACTAATTGATTTCTACACTAAAAAATGTAGCTATATAAAAATAGGATGAGAAGAAATAATATCTGTAGATTTTTAATAATAAATTAAGTGGCATAAGAACAATATTGTTGGACATAGAGACAACTCGGGGGTTGGAAGGAATGGAATTGAAAATTCCATTGTTCAATAGAAATTTATACTTTCAAATAGTGAAACATGTCCGTCGAAAACAATGTTGTCCAGTCATTTTAATTAATTAATTAATTAATCTCTGTCGACAGCAAACAAGAGGAGGAGAAGTGGCCAGTAGCCAAGTAGCGGATGGGCAGTGCCCATTAAGATAACAAACACAATACGAGGAGGAGCACCGCCATGCATTTAGAGATGGTGAAATTTTTTATCCACAATCCTCGATATCTTAAGGATGAATAGAAACTTGGAACTTCTATTTAAAATTTTGTGTTCGGTTCACAAAACTCTGAGCTTATAATCAAAGTCGTTCCTGCTCTAAATCACTTTGTAAAGGTTTTTTCTATATAAAAAAAAAAAGGAATTAAAACTAAGGTCAGTTTGTCAATTAAACTGTAGTAATAGATACACGGTTCGTACTATTTTTACTACTATCGTCCATCTGTTCTTATACAGTTTAATGACTAAACAACTTTAGTTTTAATTGATTTTTTGCATACATGACCTTTATAGAGCGCTTTATAATATAAATGATTATGATCATAAACACGAAATTCTGTGAATTGAATACGAATAAATTTTAAGTAGAAGCTCCGACTTATACTTTGAGTAATCAAGTATTATTCAAATTTTTTTGTGCATCAGAACAGAACCGCGAGTTAGCAGTAGTCAATAGCCAATAGGACAACAAAAACAATAGGAGAAAGAGCACTGCTAGTAATTTTAGAATAGGATTTTTTTTTCACATGTACTCAGCACCGAACCACAACTTAACTTGTAGCTAGTAGCTAGCAGGATAACAAAAACAATACGGCCGTCGCCACCACCAATCATTTTAAAATACAAAAATTTCACCTATACTTAGAAATGAAATTTTTTTTACGTGTACTTAGAACAAAACCACAAATTAAACGAGTAGACAGTAGTTTGTAGGATAACAAAAACTATAGGAGCTGTCGTCACCACCAGTCATTTTAAAATAAGAAATTTGTTTACTTGTATTCAGAACAGAACTACAAATTAACGAGTAGCTAGTGGCTAGGATAACAAAAACAATAGGAGTCCTCGCACCGCCATTTATTTAGAGCAAAAGGATACATTCCCTAGCTTCCAAAAAAAACAAAAAAAAAAAGGGATACACTCCCTGTTATAATATATCTTATGCTATGTAATGAGTTCTTGCCTCGTGAGAAATGAGTGGCAATAAAATTAATGGGAAATCCTCCTCCCTTCCATGGAAAAAGTCAAAAAGTCAATGCGAGCTGACTCTCCCACAACTGCGACTCTGCTTACAAAGTTGCATGATTACGAATGGATGAGTAAGTGGGTGAGGCCGAGCTGCAGTGCCGGTGACTCTTCTGTTTGTCTGTAATGTATTATACTGAGCTGGCCAGCTTAATTTCCAACCATTGCTAATCAAACCTTAATCCTAAACTAAATTAAGAAAACAAAATCATTAGCTTAAAAGTATGCATAAATAACTCCAATAGTACACAATTTTCACGCTAAAAAAGTTGACCAAATTAAGTAGGTATATCTTATAAATATATTGAGTGGTTCAATTTATTTATACCGTGTTTGTTTGTGATAAAGTTTCCACAAATATTGTATTCTGTACGTTATAAAAAACAATTTAGGAAAGATAATACCAATATAGTAATAATGGTTGGTTAACTCGTTTCTATAGTGTTAGGGAGACCAAATTTATAAATCAAATTTTGCAAATCAATGATGTGACATTGATAATTGGATTATTACTTAAGTGCTTATTAACGTACTTATTTCCTATTGGTGACACGTCATTTAATTTACAAATTTGGTTTGAAAATTTGATCTCGCTAACACTACTCTTCTCTGAAAGCAATCCTTAAACAATATTTAGTTATAATACTGATGGTTTATTTGTTTCTAAGTACGGTTGGAGACTTCATCTTCACGCATGAGAGTTAAAGAATCATTGGTTTTATCTCATCAAATGATGCCATCTTTTTTTTTTTGGAAACAATGCCGTCTTTTTTATTAAACGAAAAGAAACAAGGATAACTCTCACTATTATTTCTTCATCGGGTTTAATATTTTAAGGTAAACTTTAAATATTGGCGAAATGTCACTTGTGGTTCTGAAATCAAAGATAAAGGACAATTTAATCATAGTTTTATCGGTGTGATGTGAACGAACGACTCACTAACGCGTAACTACAAAACTTAACATTATTAGGGGGTTTCTTAGTTTAAGAACATACCCTTAAAAGGTTGAAAGCGAAGACCTTTTACATTGCTTAAAATCGAGTGTAACTGTTGCTTCTAGAGGTACATAACATTGCATGTTCATTAGTCGTGAGTTAAATTGTTATTGTGTCCACCAAGTCAATTAGTTGTTTGACTTGGAGATGTGTAGTATAATTGGGGTGATTAATGTCCCATAATCTCTGGGGGTTACTAATGACGTCGTGCGGGTAACAACATATGACTTATTTATGTTTCAAAATAGACAATATATGTATAGTGTCCTGTAAAGTAAATTAGCTTGTCATCAAGTCGATGTGTATGCAATTCGTCAATTACCGAAATGAAAACTCAAAAAGTTAGTGAAGTTGTGTGTCATATTAGCATTGAATTTGTTTCTCTAATTACCATTAGTTAATCTGTTTGACGCTCATGTAGAAAGATTTTGGTGATACGTATTTTGTCATGTCACCCTCGATATATTCTCCATTCGAGCAACTTCAAGCGAAATTATCTTTATGCATGGTTGTTGGAGTATTTGTTTCTGAAAATAGATCACATGCGCTCTGAATATGAATAGATCACTAATTTTTACCGAACATATTCATGGCTAGCTTCATGGAGAGATATGTATTCTTGAGAGATAGAAAGATGTGGCAACAAATGTTTGCTTCATCGAGCATTGTAGTATCAATCTATTTCCTTATGTAAATATATATCATTTCTGTGAGCAATCTTTATGCAAGCCAAAGGATATTCAAAATTTGCTTGGCCAATAAACCATGGCTATGAATGAGTTGATTTGAATAGAACAAGCACATGTTTCACTAAGATATGACACTTCTGGATCAAGTAACAATTCATCATTTTCCTTGTAATAAGGATGAACGATCTATCTTAGTATCTAAATATTAATTGTTTGAGTGTTCAACTGATGATTTTCAATCCACATGGTGCCTTAATACCATAAGTTTTTTTTATGGATAAGAATACGTTGCCATATTGCTCGATCTGGATCTCAAGAAAATATTTGTCTTGCAATACTTTATAATCTTTCTAGAGTCTTCTGGAGTTCCAATCAAATATCAACTCTTGCAAGAGATTTAGTATGTTGCAATAGATTTAGTATGTTGCAATGGTTTCATAAAATGAAAGTACTCGCCAAGGCAATTTATGCTATATATTGGTGTTGAGTACATAACTTGTGTTTTACCCTTCCAGGGCTTTTCTACATTATCTCTTGCAAGAGATTTAGTAAATTCCTTTGTATAATTTCTAGAGTTGAACCATTGGAACCTATACATCTATCATGCTTCAGGCATGAAGCATATTAACATTGTCATGTCAATGGATTGTCCTATGAGACTTGAATCCAAGCAGCGATCGCCATGCTTCGGGCATGCAACCGTTTAGTAGTGTCAAGTTCATGAATTTTCTTATTGAGACTTCAACTCATGCAACATCTTTATAACTTGTTAATGCATTTAGTAGTTAACTAGTACTCATCAAGATTTAGATTTCCTTTTTGTACATCATTTGATTGATATAAAATAAGAGACAAAATAATAGTTGAAGCCGTTCTTTTTCTAGGGTGTACTTTTCCTCCCCATTGCCTCATTAGTGAAGATGAAGTACAAAATCTCCTCCTAGTAGAATTAGTAGACATCTCATGTAATAAAAACATAAAAAACGTTAGTTGAATTGGAACAATGCATATATTGCAACTTTAAGATTTTATAAATTGGAGTCATAATGCATGCTCTCAGAATCATCCACCTGGGCAGAATGACATCTAAGCTTTTTCTTTTTCTTTAAGTAACTTTAGTTTTCTGAAACCTTACTTAGATTTCCTATAATGACATCCTCCTTTTTTTTCACAAAACCATTTGGATTTGAATCTTGTTCCAAATGAACAAGTAACTCATAGTGCTAATGTCTGGCACCTAACCTTTTTACCCAAACTGACATTCTCACGGCCAATGATTTTGTGATGCTGAATAATAAAACCGCTACAGTGGTAGCTATGAACTTTCTTATTCTCCAAGATGAAAGGTTATTAGCAAGAAAGTCTAACACAAAAGTTGTTAATACTTCTTTGGCCTTTAGCATTCAAACTGTTGCAACTGTGTCGAACTTGGGCCAACGTTTTCTTGCCAGAGCTAACGAAGTTCAGATGTTAAACGCCAAAGTTGCACGTCTTCAACGAGAAATTAGATCACTCAAACATGATAATATGAAGTTGCAAAGACATGTGATTGTGTATTCAAATGATAAGAGAATACAACAATATGAGTTACAAAATTATGGAGATCGAATTTGAGAAGATTACGAGAGAATCCTCATTCAGATCTAGAGACACCCTTTGTCATCTAACCCATAATCTAGGCATAGCAATAACGCTGAGTCTAGAAGTCCTCTTGAAGAGGCTTCGTAAAAAAGTAAACCCTTTGAGAATAAGTACCAATATTTTCAAGTTATTATATCTCTCTACATTATCATATATAAATTGATTCCTTATTCAACTGTAAATAACACCGACTAAATTAGGGCATTTAGAAACTTCAGGTCCTAAAACATTGAGTATGCTGAATTTGAACTTCTAGTTCTAAATTCAATCAAGAAATTTCATGCTGTAAAATCTCAGTGTAAACATTCGTTTCTAATTGATCAAGGGACTTCAGGTTCTGATTACACAAAGTCTAGTATAGAATCGTTGTGGAGCCTAAAATAATCCCAAAAACTCTAGAGGCGACACGTGGACTTTTATTCAAGAAAGACAAGATTGCCCTCAATAAATGGGCAGGCTTCTCAGATGCTCCCACGCGCAGCTCACATCCCTGGAGGACTCAGCAGCTGAACACAACTGCCCGTAGCTCACCTGCCCTTGGCAAGGAATTAAAGATAAGGATTAATTACCCAAATCCTATCTTTAATACATTCCCAATTGAAGATTGACTCCAATCAAGTAAGTAATCCTAATTTAAATCAATTAGGGATAATTACTCCATTATCTCAAGATATTATTTCCTATTAAATATCTTGGGAATATTTAGGGAATATCTCTCCATTAAACACTATAAGGCCGGCCCTATCCCCATAAATACCCCATATTCTACCAAATTTTCAGAGCTTTTGCAACCCTAAAAAAGCCCTAAACACTTTACTCTCTCAGAGAAACTAACTTAGGCATCGGAGATCCGTTGACCTAACCCCCCCCTCCCCCACCTCGTGGGCGCATGAGGCTTAGGTCTTTGATCAAAGGTGTTGATTGTATAGCAGGTGCATTTTCGTCAAGACTGAAGACGGCGGAAATTTGCATCGACAAATTGGTGCTTTCATTGAGAGCTGATTCAAAATACTCGAAGAAGCATCTCGCATTAGTTTCTTGAATTTTCTGTTACGTTGAATTTCTCACACGTCGTATCAATTAATTTTACCTAGAAAAGTTTCTTGGTCAATCCTTGGAGAAGGATACAATGGTAGGAAATTAAGAAACTACGACGAACGAAACCCCATACGTGCAAGGATTTGGACCGGAGAGTGGAGACGAGGACATAGCCCCACGACGGAGGTCCTCAAGGCTCAATGTGACGGCAGAAGGAACCCCACCGCTGCGGAGTTGCGCCACTACCACCACCACCGTGACCCAGCAACCACGGCAAGGCCGCCAAGCCACGAAACCACTTCCACCGTCGTTGCCCTTGCAGCGCCGCACTCAACCAAACCTTAGATAGGAGGCCCAGGTCTATTTCCAAGCCCATGGGCATGAGGCCCAGAACTTGGCAGCTGCCACAGCAGGCCTAAGGCAGGAGGCCTGAGCCCAGAACACGGTAGCTTCTGC
The DNA here is from genome assembly GCA_024362995.1 of Heteromeles arbutifolia. Lineage (NCBI taxonomy): Eukaryota > Viridiplantae > Streptophyta > Magnoliopsida > Rosales > Rosaceae > Heteromeles > Heteromeles arbutifolia. The sequence continues at coordinate 7,676,234 of JANCRC010000020.1, forward strand.
CAGCCAAGCAACTCAACAGGCCCAAGCCCAAGCCACCCAGCCAGCAGGCCATGATGTGGCAGCCCAACAGCTAGGAGGGCCCATGGCCATGTAGGCTCAAAGCGAGCAAGCGCCGGCCCAACGCACCCCGCGACCCGTTCTGATGACCCAACCCACAGCCCAATCCATTCTAAGGCCACTTCCAACGATCTAAATTTCGACCACATGTCCTGAGATCGATTTAGGGTTATTTATACTCTATTTTTCTGCAGGAATGCCCGCTTTGGGCTCAAGTTTTGTACCTGCAGTCCACTATACTTCCACCACACATGGAGACACCCATCTTCAGGCTCTTCCAATCCAAATGGCGAGCACCACCTGCCCCAGCAGGTCGCTAATTTGATGAAAGCCATCGCGCAGCAGACCACCTTGGTGAGCCAACTCCTCGAGTGCATCGAGATGCAGCATGCCCCAGACAAAGTGTCCCGAAGCAGGACAAGGGTAGAAGAATGTGACTCATTCCAGCGACATCCCGGCAAAAAACTACTCAGCCTGCCACGAACCATACGTTCGGGTAATGAGCACCTTCGTTTGGGCCCTCGGGGAAACGTCTTCTTCCTCCCAGATGCGCAGAGAAGCGTTCATTCCTGACTTGGTTCACAAGTCAGTGTGCATTCGAGGTTGGGTCCATACTCCGACGAGCACTCAGGACATTCCGAGAGAAGTGTCCACACGAAGCTAGGCCCATAGGAGATCCTTCTACGAGGCAACGGAGTAGGCAGCCGCATGATGCCCAGAGAAGAGCACTTGAGCAGTCCAGCTCAAGTTCTACTGGCTGCCCCCACCAAGCGCAATGGCGAGCAGCACAGCATGAACCACGTGCACAGCAACTACTGCACAAACGAGCAGGACATGTTGAAGAGCAACAGGGACCGGTAGGTCAGCACCGGGGGCAGCTGGAGGCTCCACTACCTCACCAGGCGCAAATCTATGAGGAAGTACAAAGGCTCGTAGCAGAGCAGCTGCACGGATTCCAGCGCATTGATACTACAGATGATGCCCTTCGAAGAGATGTGGCCAACCTGAGCAGGTCACCCTTTGTAGATGAGATTGAGCAGACAGAGCCACCGCGGAAGTTCAACCCGCCACATTTCACCTTGTTCAAAGGAGATGAAGATCCGGATAGACATTTGATGCACTACAGAAGTGCCATGACCCTCTACGCCAACAATGACACGCTCATGTGCAAAATCTTTGCCACGACACTCCAAGGCGAGGTGCAAGACTGGTTCCACACCCTGCCGCCACGTTCAATTCGAAACTTCAGCGAACTTTCCTTGGTTTTCACTAAGGAATATTCATCCTATAGCTCGATCAAAAAGAAGTCGGACCACCTCTTTAACATAAAGAATGACCCGAATAAGTTATTCCGCACATACGTTATGAGATTCAAGGCAGAGAAGGCGAAGATTATCGGATGCGATGACAGCATCGCATGCTCAGCATTCCAAAAAGGGCTCCCAGCAGATCATCCACTTTTCAGAAAATTGATTATAAGCAAGAACTTGTCCCTGTCAAACTCTTATGCTTTGGCAGAAAAGCACTCCCTCTGGGATGAAGAAAAGAGTTCCCATAAGCCGCTTGAGCAGTCGCGCAAAGATGCGAAACCGACTCGAAAGAAGGCGAGCGATAAACCGCTAAACAACAAAAGCAAGCCAGGAAACAGATGTAAGGACCGGTCCCTAGCAAAGGGAGTCACAGAGCCCAAGACATACACCAAGTTCTTAGTCCCAATCAACCAGATCCTTCACGACCTCAAGGATAAACCGTGGTTTAACCTGCCGCCACCTATGAAGAGGGACACCTCCAAGAAAGGCCAGACAAAGTATTGCGCATTCCATAGAGGTCCCGGGCATGCAACCAACAACTGCACTATGTGGAAAACGTACCTTGAGCAGCTCGTGAAGGAAGGCAAGTGGGACCAGTATGTCAACAGACCAATTGTCTGGCCTCCTAGTGAATGGTGAACCAAAAGACTCTTGAACAAAAGGATTTTGAGATTCATTACACTTGAAGCTCATCCTTGTTTACACAAGGGATTCACCCAAGTGGAAGGCCTTCAAGTCACCTCCTAGCTCCTTAGATCTTCCTTGTGATTTTCTTCCTTTTGATACTCATTTGCTCTTTGGGGATGTGAGGAAATGATCTCCAAGAACACCAAAGGTTTAGTGTCTCTAAGTCTCCCTACCAAGGATCACGTGTGAAGATGAAATTGATGACTTAGAGGAAGAAAAGATTACTAGCTATTTTTCCCCTAAGTGGCCGACCTTTTTAGAGAAAAAGAGAGAAAAAGTTTCTCTTTTTGCCTCAAGAAAACCTTAGTGAGGGAATGGCTATAAAGTTGCCTTCATACCACCTCACAAGTTCACAAGTGAGTGGCAAACTTGTAATAAGTCAATCAACTCACTCTCCCTAAGTGGTCAGTTTTAGCTTTGTTTTTGGGCTATTTTCCATTTAGTTTTAGTTGTCACACAACATAAACTCAATGGACCTTATGAACCAAAAACTCTTTTGGGCCCCGAAACCCAAAACTAACTTAAAAGCCCCAACACGAACCTTTCGTACAATTAATTAATCTTAACCATTCTCAATTAAACCATTTAATTGCTTATCCATCTTTTTTATATCTTCACATTCATCCTTATTCGGTGTACGATCCATTATGTTCCATTTAGCGAGGCAGTGGGTGATTGTTACTTTTAACGATCGATTGTGAATTGAAAGAACATTTCAATTCTCCATTTGATGAAGATTAATGTTTACTAATCTTGAGGGCTTCCACAAACCATGAATGACACCTAGCAGTATGTGAAGGCTACCCAAGCTAAGTAGAAGTGGTTGGAGAACCTATCCTGTTACAATTACAATGCAATACGGTCATTCTCTAATATAATACTCTTAATCATATTGTTTGAGTGATAGTTTGTTTCATGTCTACTATGCAATGTGATACTTCTCTATATGATTCAATTGAATATGATTTGGAACAAACTTCCTAAGTCATATTAGTATGCTTTGGCCAAAGACTCCCGATTCATATCTCAGAGTATTCTCCCTCCACCATGGAAGGTTAGAGATCCCTTGTTGTGCATTCATATGCCTACATAACTAGATAGCTTGACCCCAACAATGTCATGGACACTCTCGATGGAATGCTTTTGACATGATCAAAGATCAAGGACCTAACCATTAGACATCTATAATGCCTCAGGTTAAATGACTACTTTGCATATTGCAACTTACGAGTTCTTACATAACATGTATGTTCGAACTCTCTTTTGATCGTTGTTCAGTGTACTCGATTACCTTTTGAGCACCTATGTGTTTGTCTCAGTGTCCAACACTAAATGACTTGAGACTAGTTATCTCAGTGTCCAACACTAAATGACTTGAGACTAGTCATACTCACGCTTGAGTTAACATAACACATACTAACCTTAGCGGATTGTCAATGCCCAATTGGCAATCATATAGCTAGGAACGTTTTAGGAATGAACATAAGAGAAAGGTCTCATTAATCTAACTTACTTAGATCACTTCTCTCTTAGATTAAATACATTCCTTGGATTCCCTTATTGCTTAAACACATAATACAATAATTAATTATTAACAATAAGCTTTGCCCTTCATTAAAAATATAATAGTTTAACACAATAAGTATTCCAAAAGCTATTACATCAAATGAGTGGCTTTGTAGGCATACTTCCAACAATCTCCCACTTGCACTCCAAGCCACCTTCCCATGTATCTAATACCCATCTTTTCCATATGGCGGTCAAGTTGGATTTGAGACATTAGCTTCGTTAGTGGATCTATTACATTATCGGCTTATGCAAACTTGAGGATGTTGACTTTCCCCTCGGCAGCATATCTTCTAATGATATTAAAGCGTCTCTCAAAATGTTTGTTCTTTTGATGAGCACTGGGTTCCTTGGCTTGAGCTATCGCCCCACTATTATCATAGTACAAGTTACTGGTAACGTAATGGTAGGAACCACTCCAAGTTCAGTAATGAACTTCTTCAGCTTCTTTGCCTGCTTCAGCTGCAACGACATATTCAACCTCCGTCGTGGAATAAGCAATTACATCTTGTTTCTTGCTTTTCTAGCTGACAGCCCCACCATTTAGAGTGAACACATATCCGGAGTTGGAACTTTTATCATCAACGTCAGATTGGAAATATGCGTCTATATAGGCTTCCACTCGTAACTCTGTCCCTCCTCCATAAATGAGGACCATGTCCTTAGTTCTTCTTAAGTACTTAAGGACCGTCTTGACAACTGCCCAGTGTTCTGATCCTGGGTTAGATTGATATCGACTAGTAATGCTCACAGCATATGCGATATCAGGCCTTGTGCATATCATGGCATACATGAGACTTCCTATGGCGGAAGCATAAGGAATAGCACTCATCTGCCGTATTTCTTCAAGAGTCTTAGGTCCTATGGATTTAGAAAGGTGAATTCCATGTCTCACAGGAAGAAAACCTTTCTTAGATTGTTCTATCTGGAACTTACTTAGCACCTTATCTATGTTCATAGATTGGGATAATCCAATTAATTTTCTAGATCTATCACGATAAAGCTTTATCCCAAGCACATAAGATGCATCTCCTAAATCTTTCATGTGGAAGGTTTTGGACAACCACACTTTTACAGAAGAAAGTAATGCAGTGTCATTCCCGAATAGTAATATGTCATCTACATATAACACTAGGAATACAATTGCATCCCCAACGACCTTTTGATAAACACAATTGTCGTCTTCGTTTTGAGTAAAACCAAATGATTTGATTTTAGTATCAAAACGAATGTTCCAACTCCTAGAGGCTTGCTTAAGTCCATAAATGGATCTCTGAAGCTTGCATACCTTAGTCTTTTCAGATTTGGACACGAAACCTTTGGGTGGAGTCATATAGAGCTCTTCCTTTAGGTAGCCATTCAGAAAGGTTGTCTTCACGTCCATTTGCCATATCTCATAATCATGGTACGCGTCTATAACAAGTAAAATTCGAATAGACTTAATCATGTCTACATGAGAGAAAGTTTCTTCATATTCAATCCCTTCTAGTTGCCTGTAACCCTTGGTTATTAGTCTAGCCTTATAAGTCTCATCGTTCCCATCAGCGACTATCTTCTTCTTGAAGACTCATTTGTTTCCAACAGATATTATACCTTCTGGAGGGTCTACAAGAGTCCAGACCTAATTTTGATACATGGAATCCATCTCGAATTTCATGGCCTCTTGCCATCTCTTTGAATCAATGTTTGACATTGCTTCAGTGTAGTCTCTAGGGTCCTCATTTGTGTCACTGTCACCTAGAAGGTGCAATTCCCCAAAGTCATTATCCAAGCCATACCTCTTAGGTGGCTTGCTGACCCATTCAGATCTACGTGGAGCTAAGGGTTCAGGAACAGGGTTGTCAACTTGTCGAGTGCTTGTTTGTGGCTCATCATTAATCTCATTAATTTCCATCGTTTTACTTGTAGTTTCTTTGAGAACAAATTCGTCCTCTAGAACTTAGCAGTTCTGGCGACAAAGACTTTCTGGTCGTCAGGATGGTAGAACTCATATCCCATAGTTTCTCTAAGATATCCCACAAAATAGCACCTAACTAATCTCGCTTCAAGCTTCTTGACATATGCTTCACAACCCCAAATCTTCATATGATTAAGACTTGGCTTTCTCCCATGCCATATCTCATAGGGCGTCTGTGAAACTGACTTGGAAGGTACTCTATTAAGTAAGTAAGCTGTTATATATATAGCGTATGCCCAGAATGTTACAGGTAGATCGGCGGAACTCATCATAGAACGAACCATGTTCATCAAGGTTCGGTTTCTCCTTTCAGAAACTCCATTAAGTTATGGAGTTCCCGGTGGAGTCTACTGTGATATTATTCCACACTCTTTGAGATAATCTAGGAACTCGTTGCTTTGATACTCTCCCCCTTAATCTGATCTTAGGATCCCTAGTTTGCTTCTCAACTTCATTCTTGAATTCTTTGAACTTTTCAAAGGATTTTGACTTGTAATTCATAAGATACACGTAGCCAAACTAAGACTGATCGTCGGTGAATGTGATATAGTAGGAGAAGCCTCCTTTTGACGTGGTAGACATAGGTCCACATACGTCAGTGTGGATTAACCCTAGAATTTCAATGGCACGCTCTCCCTTCCCAGTGAATGGAGATTTGGTCATCTTCCATTTCAAGCAACATTCACAAGTACCCATTTGGTCATTACCTAATGGGCGGAAATATCCGTCTTTCGACATCATGCGAATCTTATCAAGGTTCACATGTCCAAGTTTAAGATGCCACATCTTTTCTTGGTTAACTTCTTCTCTAGCCCTTTTGGGTTTTGAGGTATTCCCGCTTTCAATACAGTGCATCCCACTACTTGTCTCTAGGTGAAAAAGTCCCCCTATCATATTACCATAAGAGATAATACGACCGTTCAAATATAAAGTGCAACTCATTTTGTCAAACAATAATGAGTGCCCATCTCGTAAAAGCATAAAGATGGAAATCAAATTCTTTATACATGAAGGAAAATATAAACAATTTTTAAGTTCCAAGACTTCCCTAGAGGGTAGTTTAAGCATGTAGGTGCCTACTACTTTTGCAGAGATCTTAGTGCCGTCCTAACTCGCACAATCATCTCCTCATTGTCATGCTCCCTGTCCTTGCAACGAATTGCAGATATGTTGACTAACGCCCGAATGCGTATGTGGAAACCACTCTGGAGGCCGCTCTCTGTCGCAAAAAGCTCTTAACGCTGGTTATTACTGGTCAACCATGCATCAAGATGCCAAGGAGTATGTACAAAGGTGCGACAGCTGCCAGCGCTTCAAACCCATGCTTGCATTACCTACCAGCGAACTCCACCCGCAGACGAGCCATTGGCCATTCATGCAGGGGCAATTGACCTGGTTGGACCAATGCTGCCAATTACTTGGGGCAGAGGCATAATAATCGTAGTGACTGACTACTTCACAAAACATCATATGCCGCTTCGGCATCCCACACTCCATCATCACCGAAGTTCTTCAAAAAATATGACATCAAGCAATACATGTCCACGCCCCGGTATCCGTAAGGCAACGGCAAACCGAGGCGTCTAACAAGACCATCATCGACTACCTTAAGAAGACCCTCTCAGACAAGCAATACATGTCCATGCCCTGGTATTCGCAAGTACTAAACAAAGATAGCACCCGAAGGTGGTCCTACATAGGTGAGTTCTGTCAGAACGTCTGATGAGCTCCTCGTATGCCACCAACGAACGCTACTTAATACCTGGAGGGGCAAAAAACATAAAACTGAGTGGGTCAGAAACAATTCTTTTCAAAACCTTTCTTTTCTCAAAAGTTCTAACCCCTCGCCGTAAAACCTGTATAATTTCCCATAAATAAAGTATATACTCATATATATATATATATATATATATATATAATTCTCAAAATCTTGCTGAAAAATACATATGTATGAAAGTATGTATATGCCATGCCAAAGTATCATAACTGAATGCCAAAGCATAACTCTGTGAATGTGATTGAATACTAAATAATCGTCTCAGCCCTCGGCTGTATATAGCTCAATATAATCATCATATCATATAGCCCATACTCATCTCAATCATATCATCATTTATATATACCCTGCACACACATCAATACCACCTCTAGTGGTCTGCACAACATCACTGATAAATAAACTAATATGCTCTAGTGCTACGATCACGTGAAGACTGAGCGATAAATCGCGGGTCACCTACGAGTCGAACCCACCTATAGTGGCCTATTCAACATGACTGAGCACCTAACTTGGATCCAAGGCGAGCCTACGGTGCCGGAGGTGAACAACACGTGAAGGACTGAGCCCCGCTATGGGCGGGAGCACTAATATCAGTGTGCAGGTTTATGAGCTTTAATCATATCACATCACATCACATCACATCATTCGTTCACATCAAACTAGTATATAAATTTACCTGGCACTTACCTGTGCGTCCTCAGCACCGACATTAATATAACCAATCAATAACGCATAATAAATAAATAGATACTTTACATGGCATTTCATATCGCATTTCATATCACATTTCATTTAAACTGATTTTTTGGGAAAAACTCATTTATATAGGTATATACAGAAAACAAATGCCCACTCACTGGTATGTAGACGAGTCGTAACCCCCATGCCTGGCCTGGCTACGCTCGTCCTCCGGAGAGGTCTCGCCTATATGAGAAGTAACTGAAATAATGTTAATTAACACACATAATCGGAACCTTAGAAATAACTTCTCATACATTGCTCAAATTGGGTATATGAATATACCACTGTGATCTACACAATCTCAGGAACATCCCCATATTTTTAGAAAAATTTTTCGACCACCCACGCGCCGGCGAACGCACGGACCTACGCGCCCCCACGCGCGGCCACGTGACAGGCATACTGACGGCGTCAGTTAACGCCGTCAGAATATTCTGGGGAATATTCCGTCAACTTCTAACTGATACCGTTAAATCTAACTAACGGCGATGGAATATTCCGTCCAACTGACGGAATATTCCGTCTTCGTTTACCTCTGGACTCCGACGACCGTCGTCGTCGCCGGAAAACTGGGAAAATATCTAACCGTCTAATCTCACTCATTTTTCAACCATTTTCTTCGAAATTTGAACCAAACGAAAGCTTAGAGTGAGGAGAATGACGTTATACCTATTTGAAGCTTCAAATCTCACGAAATCACGTCGGAGCAAGCTCGAAAATCCGGCGACCTCTGCAACTCCTTGTATCTGGGCTTTCCGACATCCAATTTTTACCAACGATGCACTCCGAGCATCGAGAGAAGATCCTTAAGCTTGCTATGGTCCTGAAAATTGAAGAAACTCACGGGTTTAAAAGTTGGTGAAAAGTGCCACCCTCGGAGGTTCGATTTCCATGGTTTCCTTACGTTCAGGCTTAACCAAATTCAACCAAAACCCTGAGGAGGGAGAGAGAATACCTTTATGAGCCTTGAAATGGTTTGAAACCTCGGCGATCACCTCGGTGGTACTGTACCTCGACGGACCTCTCGGTGCTAGGGTTTTTCTATGGTTTCACGGCCAAAAACACCATGGTTGTGCTCGTGGACCCTCAAGGATCCCAAATATGGCCTCTGCAAGTTCGATCTGGGAGAAATGGGCTTGTTCGTACACTTGCAGAGAGAGAGAGGGAGAGAAACCGAGAGAGAGAGTGCACGGGAGAGAGAGAAGAGAGATAAGGGCTGTGAATGTGTGTGTGTGTGTGTGTGTGTGTGTGGTCCAAACACCACCAAACATCCAAAGTAAATACACACACATACCTTAATTAAACGCCTAGGGGCATTTTCGTCATTTCACGTTCGCCGTACGACAATTCCGGGACGGGCTGTTACATATGTTGTGTACACTCATCATAACAATGTGTAGTACAATAAATAAATCATTGCAAATGACGATAGTTCCACCCACTGTATATAAATTGCTTTAAACAAATAAAATTTCTGATAATGACTTTGATTAAACTTAAAGAAAATGAGTGTTATTATGAGAAGGGCGAAAGTACCGGATCATTCTAATTGTATATGTTAATATAGAAAGGGCGATAACTCCGCACTATTCATATTATAATAATATATAGTATAAGACGGGGGATAATACCACTCATATTAGTAACAAAACTAATGATAACAAGGAGAAAGTGAATATTAACTCATTATACTCCCCTTTCTTCCTCTTTTGCCGACACTTAAGTGCACCCAATTTTTCTTTTCTTTTCTTTTCTTTTGCTCTCACAATCCTTTTTTATTTCTTTTGCTTTCTAGTTGGTCAAATTAGAACCAACCACTTTGTTTTTCTCCTCAATGAGATAACAAAGTAACCGATATGACACCAACCCATGCCTTGATGATTTTCACAGATTGATCTCATGAAACTAATAGTATTTGGCAATCCAAATTCACCATGTGGGGCCATCCACATTTACGACAATTTATGCATGCCCACTCCTCGTGTACAAGCATGAGAAAATCCGGTCTCACTCATTTGTTATCTCATTAAATGTTGGTTGTATGCATTATTTGCCACATCATAAAATACACCTATGTGGATCCAAATTTTTGCCAATGATGTATTGACATAAAAACCTACAAATCAATTAACAATGTTAGACTAATTAAAGAACACTGAAAAAAAAAGGGGAGGTTCTTAGCCAAAGGGCATTTAATGCTTAAGTCGGAAAAAGGTTTCAAAGAAACTGAATTCATAGGGATTTCTAAGTGTTAAATGACGATTACCAATTTCCCTAGCTGACTTGGCTATTTATAGACTCTTCATATGCAGCCTAACAATAGGGTTGCAACCATGCTAGGCAGACATTTGTTGTTCTGCTAGGATGGTGCAAACCTTACTGAGGAAATCACTTGAGCAAATCTAGTGGTAGGCACGATCTTTCACATATGGGGCCGTCGGAGCATGGACACCTAAGAGAGACTCCAAAGAGTCAACCCTTGCCTCCTTAAGCTCAAAAGAGCATGGTGGCAAAGGTCACATCATGGACCCGAAGGACACGTTGATATACACATAGTCTCGAAGGCCCAAAACCTACAGGGCATGCAACGGTTAGCCCATTGAGCTTATAGTCCCATTGTATAAATATGTGGTCTCAATAACATTGCTCGTAAAAGAATTAGTAAATTTAATCTTTGGATATTTATTTTTATGTTGCTGCCTCGAGGTCGAGTCATATATCTTAGTTAGTATGTATATATGGAAACCTTTCACAAAAGGGATCCCCATTTTTTCTAAAAAAATGGGGACACCCTCTTGACCGTTGGATCTAACTTTAATGAAATTGTGTGGCTGAGATTGTGTGGCCTGTGTTTTAATCCCAACCACACAATTTCTTTAAAATCAATCAAACGGTCAAGAGGGTGTCCACATTTTTTTAGAAAAATGGGGATCCCTCTTGGTAAGGGTCCTGATGTGTATATATATATAGACTAGATATATCTTGTGGCTTTTACCATGCCAAATGCCTGCCTATCTCAATTGAATCTTCATTACTTTTCCGTTGGTGTTCTTTGTTCGTCCTTTTCCTCCTATCAACGTGAGGTGCCACCAACAAAAGAAGGTTAAGAATCAGCATGCACGTATATATATCCAAGATAAGAATCTTCAAATCCGCGTACACCGGCATCTTTAGCTTTCCGATGTGAGACAAAACACTTCACATCCTCGGATATAACACTTCACATTCTCGCACACCAGTTGTTTGACATAGATACATCCTCGCACCCCACTTGTTTGACATAGATGAACGGTCATGTCACGAGTCTCCCACCCGCGGTAGAGTACAGCTGATTTGTGATTTTCACATTTCCATTCCCCACAGGAGACTGATGCAAACTTCCACTACCTAGCCGGTAGCTAGCTAGCTCTCTTTATTCTGATTGCATGGACGCCTTTTCATGCTCTCAAAAGGAGATGGATTGTCTGCCCTTCCCTTCCCGTGCCCTTCCCATCTTCTCATGTTTGTGCGGTCACAGTTAAGACACGTCAGCATTTTATATTCTTATTCATTTTTGTCTTATTATTTCTATAAAAAAAATCAATATAAAATGTTGACATGGCTTAACCGTGACCGCACAAAACAAGAGGGGATGGGAAGGGTATGGGAAGGGGAGGGCAGACAATCCATCTCCCTCTCAAAAAGTCCATTTCCAAAACTTCAATCCGATTTGTACGATTCTCCGGTTCGATAACTTCATTAGTGTTAAACTAGGGCTAGAATTTTTTTCCGAAAATTCCAAATCAAACAAAAAAAAATCGATTCCATACCGAAAAATCTCAAACCGATAACACCGAAATTTTCGGGACTACATACCAAACCGATCCCAAACCTTTTGTTACGGGAATCGAGATTACATATTCAATAGTTAGGGAATCCCGAACTGAACTGAATATATATATATATATATATATATATTGCTTGCATGCATGTTAATGTTAAATTTAAGTAGTTTGATAGTAGACTAAGTATGAAATTAAGTAGTTTGTAACTTTGGAACGTCAATTTGACTTGGGATGAATGAATTGGTAGTCCAATTTGTGTGAAATTTCAAATTGGTATGAGGTAAAAAACCTACATTTCAATTGATATGAAATTGGACAACAAAATTTCAGGCCAAAAGCCTAAATTTTAGCCTACAATCCAAAAATCTCAAATTTCAGCCTAAAAGCCCAAAAGCCAAAATCCAGTCCCGATCTATCCCGAAATACCGAAGACATTTTGAGAATCCCGAAAATTGGGAATACCAAAATTTCAGTTAGGACTGGTCTTCACATTCTCATCCAAAAATTTTTAGTTTGAGATTCGAGATCCCTTTTTCGATTTGAGACAAGGGATCTATTTTTTATTTGGGATCTCATACAGAAGCACCCCCACGTTAAACTAGATTGTCAAATTTAAACTGCTAATTTTTTATCTCTCTCTGTCTGACATAGCACGTTATTTTTTTTTTCTTAATCAGAAAAGATGTCATTTTCTTTTCTTTTCTGAAGTTGTGATTGGACAAACATAGAAAATAAAAACAAATTCAGAAGGAAATAATTAAAGACGAAGTAGCTAGTGGGGTGGATAATGCATATATTGCATGGCATTCAGTAATTTCATTTCACATATAGTGCGGCAGAGTCCATCCATCCACATAGACATAGACATAGTGGTCCCTAAATAATAGAGATATTACTTAAAGTGGGTGTCCTTCTCCTTCCCTGCATTTCCAATTTTCCATTTCCATTTCCCTCCCTCCCCTTATTAATATATATACACTTCCTTCCAGATTTTGCAGAAAAATAACAGTTTATGGTCACATGTCCCATCCCATCCCATCTCATCCCATCCTTCGTCCCGTGGTTCTACACACTACAGCTGGCTTGACTTCCTAACAAGCACGGATCCGTGACTTTGTAGCGTATCTAATACAAAAAAAGAATACGAAAAGCATTGAATACGACTCGATACAGACACGACATGAAATATCAAATCTCAATAGTTATGGATCACTAATTGTTGGGTACGAGAGATTAGGAAGTGCATCATAGACCATTACAAAGGCATATAAGAGGGATTAGCAACTTCTTCTTGAAATATATCATTTGCAAATTCATCGTACATGCTGTTGTAGTGCTTTATGATGCATTTCCTAATCCCCTTATAATTTGGCTTTCAACCACTTAACTTACTTTTCCTGATATAAATTTGGATTTCATGTTTTAGTAAGAACTATCTTGGTTAATCAATGGCAAATTTCACAATTTAACAACGTAAGCATTTCATTTAGGTTCTTTAAAGATAGACTCTTACCACTTTAATTTTAGGCATATACCCACCCAATTCTAACCTTTAAACAAAATTCAATATTCAAATAGATTGTAGGCACATAAGTGACCTATTTTTATAAATTATTTACAAGTTTCAAATAAATTATAGGCAAATAAGTGATCTATCATTATAAATTATTTACAAGTTATGCCACAACACCCTAACCAACTGTTGACACTTTCATTACCCACCCTATTGGCTAACCCTTGCCCTAACGTTTGTGCCTTCAATATAATGCTAATTTAATTACCTAATAATATGTATATACAATATTTTGTTAGTTAACCTACATGTAAAGTAATTGATCTATATTTTACCAATTCACTATATCGCAAAGGAAATGTTGTTGCGAATACATTTGCTAATATGGACTTGTCTTCTCCAACTTTGGTGTGGCATTACTTTCCTCCATTAGCAGCTCATGCTGCTTTGTTTTCAGACTATGTTGGCTTGCTCGACTTCCACATCTCAAACTAATGTGCATCTCGCCATGCAGGTATGTCTCCCCTTCTTGTTCAGGTATGTCTCCATTTCTTGTTTTTTTTCCTAACCTTGTGGTGTTGTTTGACTTGTTCTGCAGGTTTTAGACCTTTTAGGTTTGACTTTAGAGAGGTTGGGTTTCATGTCGCCCTTTTTTTCCTTCCATCGTTTTTGTATTCATTTCTAGAAGGGTAAGATTTATGTCCCCCCCCCCCCCTTCTTATTCAAAGATTTATGTCCCCCCCCCCCCCCTCTTATTCATGTTCTTTTTCTCCTTTTCTTGGTATTATGAGGGGTAAAGTTTATGTCCCCCACTAACTAGGTATAACTTCTTCTTTCGTTATTAATAAAATGTCCCTCGTACCGTCAAGATTTTCTTAAAAAAATATATATGTAAAATATTTTACCTATATTTGGTTGAGGATTATCTTAACTTACATAATTACATGTACATTAATGAACCTACATTTGTATATTAATTTACCTATATTTTCATGTACAATAATTTACCTAGCGGAAAACATATAGGTAATTTCATATAAAAATATAAGGAGCACAACAACAACAAAAAGCCTTATCATATTAAGTGGGGTTCGCTGTATGAATCCTAGAAAGTCATTGCGCTCGATTATGTGCAAAGTCTTCCATTAGATCCACGTATTCCAAGTATGTTCTTAGAGTCTCTTTCCAATTCTTTATAGGTCTTCCTATACCCCTTTGGCCCTGAGTCTCTGGCTCGTAATCGCATCTTCTAATCAGAGGGTCTGTAGATCTTTGTTTCACATGTCCAAACCACATCAACCAATTCTCTCATCTTATCTTCAATTTCAATTGCTCCTACTTTACCTCAAATATCCTCAATCCTACCCCTATATTTTCTCGTGTGCCCAATTAACATCCAGCAAAGCATTTTCATTTCCGCTGCAATCATTTTGTGTACATGTTGATGCTTGACCGCCAGATATTCCGTGCTATAAAGCAATGATGGTATTATTATCGTCCTATAAAATATTCCCTTGAACTTTAATGGCATACAGTGGTCGCACAACAGTACACCTGATGGACTCTTCCACTTCATCTATCCAGCTTGTATGGTTAAGGTAATAGACTAAATTCAGCAAGAACATATTAGATAATAGACTAAATTCTTGAGATCACAAGTTTGTGTTAATGTGTTACAAAAATGTGATAAAGAAGAAGGAAAAAGTGACTGTCAAACAATCTCATGCCCAACAGATATCACTTTAACGTAGCGGCTAAAAGCAATCATGTTTATGCATTCTAGTGCGGGTTCAATCTTCATTGATCACCATTCCCTTTAACAATTAACAATTTAATCTATTAACGCTATAGTTTATAAAAAGAATCTCATCCCTACCGATAAAACACGCCAATTAATGTGGAAATTTGAATCAATGTAGCCAATTTTGCAATGAATTCTACAAAAATTGTTTGAAATAGTGAGGGGCATTTTGGTACGAAAAAAAAATATTATGAATCTTTTGGAAGTGTTTTTCTTGAGTTTAGTACATAACTAGTGCTTCTTTTATGAAGCACTTCAAGTGCTTTTTGAATCCAAAAATATTTTTGCTAAAAACGTTTTTAGTAATTTAAAAAGCAGTTATAAACAAATCCTCAGTCGTCAAACAATAAACAAAATTGTTTAAGTGAAATCTAGTCATTAGGTTTTAGTCAAAATAAATAGAGAGAGGATCCTCGCTAGATCCTCTTTATGAGGATCCCGAGAATCCTCCAATCACATTTGTTAATCGTGCATCGTGCAGTTAGTTTTTACAGGTACTATTTATATTCAATTTTAAACAAAAAAAAATTTACAATGATTCTAATCGCACGATGTACAACGAACATATATGATTTGAGAATTCTCGAGATCCTCACAAAAAGAATCTGGCGAGGATCCTCACTCAAAAAAAATAAACTATGCTTTGTCAAATTTTATGCAAAGACCATTTTAGAAGTAAAGTCATATTTTCAAATTATTAGGTTAGACAATGGATCATTGACTGCCATAATCTAAGTGCCACGTGCCAACCCTATTTTGTTCAACTTGGTTGTTGAGTGATGGTTCTGTCAACTTTAATTGGTGTCTTAATTGTATTAATGAGATAAAAAAAAATTAGCACATATTTCAAGCTCGATATAAATTGTCTGCAAGTTTCGCAACAAATTACAGCTTTTAAATTAATTAGTCAAAAAAGAAATTGAATCACATTATTGTTAGTTTATTAGTATAAATAATATTATTTGTTCAAAAATAGAAAAGAAATAAAAATTAATTAGTTGTATAATATGGTATTAGAGTAAGACTCGAAATGCATTGTTGGCTAATTTCATGACAACTTAAAATTTTTGAATTTAACTAGTTGTCTAAAAAGGTTTCAGAACCAGAGTCTGAGCAGAAGCACTTGTTTCATGATTTGCAAAGTGAAGGGTGAGCCTAAGCTTGTATATAGTTGGAAGTCTTAATCAATGCTGTATCTTGGTTGATTTGTTATCATGCTTTATTAGTTTCTGCTTTGAGCAATGATTTGTGGTGGGCAATGGGCAATACCCATTACTGTTGTATTTTGGTTGGTGATTGGTGAAGGGCCCTGTTTGCTTATATGTCTCAACTAAAGCTCTGTAAACCACCACAGGGTGGCAAGAGGTTGGGATGAATTGTAGGCCCGTATTCCACAAGACATGTTTTGGGTTCAATTCATGACGCTGATGAATCGCACGATAATGGCTAAGGAGAGGCTGATGCCTTTGTGAGACTTTCCAGCCCCCGAAAGGATGAACTGCCGTGACAAAGCCACCAGCTAGTCCCTTTTAAAATTTAAAAAAAAATTTAAAAAAAACTGTTGCAATTTTCATATTTTCTTTTTCTTAATTAGGAGCTTTATCTATAAAGCAAAATATATTTTATATACTGAACTTCACTAGTTTTGAATCATTTTAAAGAGAGACAAACAAATTTCAACAAACCTAATCCAAAAACAAGCAAACCAAAATTCTGAAATTCCAGCCCTGCCCCCATTAGACTTGTCCAAAACCCCACTATCTATAAAAACTTCAAAATTTGATTTTAGATCCGTAAAACCTAATTTTCGCAACATCAGTTTCACAATTCATGACTTCTACAATATCAATTTCACTATTCATGCACTTCTGCATAATCAGTTTCAAAATATTCTGTACTTTTGCAAGATGAGTTTTAAATTTTCCTGCACTTATTCAAGATCAGTTTCAAAATTCTAGCAATCTTGCAAGACCATTTTCAAAATTCTAGCAATCTTGCAAGACCATTTTCAAAATTCAAACAATCTTGCAAGACCATTTTCAAAATTCAAACAATCCTGCAAGATTAGTTTCAAAATTCCAGCAATTATACAAGATCTTTCAAGAGTTTCAAACATAATAGGAAGAAATTGTAAATACAAAGGCAACCAAAACAACTCTGACATCACCTGCAACATAGATAAGTTTTGTCCCTATATGAAATAAATAAAAAAATTTGTCTCTCCACAATATAACTTAACTTTATGTGTAATTTCTCCTTAATTATGCACATTAGCAATATTAATTTAATTCAATTGTGATAAACTGAACTATTCTATCATTTGGTACCATCTTATTATTTTTAAATGAATTGTTTTTTGTCATGAAAATTTGTATTATTGTTATATTTCTATCCTTTACTCTTCTTTTTTGTATTATCCGCCCATTTTACAGTCTGAAAATAATAGCTGCAGCATGTTTGTTGGTCTTCTTGTGACTACAAGTTTGTCATCATGAAAATGACATCATTCTCGTGGGTATCTTTTTCGGGATTTAAGATTTTTCAGTATATATACGCATATATACGATATATATATATATATAATTATATTATAAATAAATATTCTGCTGTTTTACGAACCCGAAAAAAAAAAAAAAAAAATACTGGCATGATGTGAGAGAAGATGAGTAGGGATCCTGTTTTACAAGTTGAGAAGAAGAGATTGTGGAAGTCTGATAAATATGTCTTCACCTACTCTGTCCTTTTTGCTTTGTGCCTGGAATCAAACAAACTTGTTAACTACTTTACTTTTTAATGGTTTTGAAAATATTTTTTATTTATTTTTTATAATTAGTATTAATATATACAGGAACGGAGGCACTTGGATTCCGTCCAAAAATAGGCTGCTTCCATAAGTACTTCTGCCTTCAAAGTCTGTAGTACGTACATATAAGTAGTCATTGGTAGATTTTTTAGCTGGCAAGTATGAAAAGCAGAAGAGGAAAGCCCTCTGAGGTATGCTTTTCTCATGAACAAATTGTTTTTTCTGCTGTTGAACATATACTTTTATGAATCTCAAGATCGAGGACATGGTTTTCAATCGAGTTATTGATCTCGTTGAGTTGCATTTTTGTTGCAGGCCTTTTGGCCTTCACTTATGATGAAGAAATGGTTAAACATCAAGCCTAAGGAATATGACTTCAGTGCAGACGAGGTTGAAACTGAAACCGAAACTGAAAGCGAAGATGACAGTATGGTTTCTGGCTTCGGCTTCCTACTTCCAACATTATATATGTTTCTCAAGTATCCTGTGGTTGCTTAATCATGTTTTTGGTGCTATTCTTTTCTTCCAGCTTACTGTCATAGAGATGCAAGAACGTACACACGCGAGAATCATGGCCTTCGGGAGAAGCATTCCCTTGGCCAAAGTCCGATTTCAGGTAATACTTATGGCTTTATCAGTAAACTGTTCATGTTATGAGTATATAATTACTACAATCTGTGCCTTGTGCTTCATACTTTCTTAATCTCAACAAGAATTTAACCACTGTTTGATTGGCTCAGATCTACCATCTATGGGTTATCAGTTAAAACACCGGAGAGGAAAATCAGAAACTGTGCGTGCTCAGTACATAAACACAAAGGATTTGAGGTTCGGCTGTTATTCTTATACGCTGGGAACATTAGCCTAGAAGTGGTACCGGTATGTTTCTTACTCGAATGTACCTCCGGGGACATTGTTTTATGTAGGGTGACATTAGGCACTTGGAATGTTGGTGGAAGACTTCCGGATGAAGATCTTGATATTGATGATTGGTTATGTAACGAAGAATCTGCAGATGTTTACATTCTTGGGTGAGTACTTTCTCAATTTGTTGGCCCTATGTCATTCTTTCGTCCTTGACATAATATCCTCATAGGCACATACTTTCTATGTATTGCTGCATCAGGGATCTTTCCTCTCTTTACCCCATCCCCAACAACTGCATTTTTCTGCATCTATTTGGTGACACGCTGTCTAAAGCTCTTGGAAGTAGCACTTTAACGTAAATTGCATGCTTCAAAACAACATGCCACACCTAAAATATATGTATTCTGCTAATCAGCAGCTACCGATGGATTGAAGAATTCAGCTTTTTATTAGCATTTCAAATTCCTGGTATTTGTGATAAATGGAATGGCAGTAGAGCAGAATTGGTGAAACTACAGATCCCGTACATCCTTAAGCGTTTTCAGCATTAAATCTCTAGTCAATTTTCTTTATTGTTGTCGCAGTTCTAATCTTTGGCATAGGTTTCCGGTGGTTTCTTCTTTTTGATAAGTGGTTTGCCTGGTATATGATTGTGGCAGGCTCTCACCTGTTCTGTTCTATCTGCAACTTCATTTTCTCCAATAGTATGTGCATCGTGTATTCTATTGCCAATTATTGTCTAAGCATGAAAACAGTTTGCATATATTTGACATCAAAATTGCAGCCTAGCTGAAGGTTAATGCTGCAGTTATAACAAAAAGTTTTTGCTGCAGAGAAAATTTAAATGTCAATTTGATTGGTACTAATCCTCGTTCAGTTTTCAAGAGGTTGTCCCTTTGAATGCTGGGAATGTACTGGGAGCAGAGGATAATAAACCAATACCAAAATGGGAGACAATCATCCGACGAACTCTGAACAGATCCTTGGAACCTGAAAGTAAACACATAAGCTACAGTGCTCCACATTCTCCGGTTGCAAGAACTTCTTCTGTCGCTGATGTACTTGTGGATGTGATTAACGCTCATCCGTTAGGCTTGCTGGGTAAGGAATATGTTGGAGCTACTGATGGTAGCAACTTGGAACAAGGCGAATTGACCAGAGCACTCAGTATTGGAAAGAGTTTACACTGGAAGAGAACTTATGGCCTTGATTGTGACAGTAGACTAGAGTGGCCTGAACTTTCGTTAGATGCAACCCCTCAAGTTGTCTTAACCAACTCCAAATTGCGGCGGGTGCTGAGCAGTTCTGCAAGAATTGGATTAGGTTTGGTGGATAATCCTTTAATATTCAGTCCTCAAAGTTTTGCACCAAAAGATGGTGGATTGAAACGATCGCACCATAGCTCTGGGAACCTGCTGAGGTCAATTTCAGGGGAGCAGCGAGAGATGCGTCCATTTTTTGACACTCTGTCTGATGTGTCTGACAGTTTTGCGGAAGAGGAAGATGATGATACTTTTCATGAATTACCATATGAACTAGAGAAAAATGGACTTATTGGCGATGATGAGGGCGCGAAATTACCTTCTACGTATGTGCGAATTGTGAGCAAGCAAATGGTAGGGATATATGTGTCTGTATGGGTACGTAAGAAGTTGAGGAGACACATCAACAATATGAAAGTATCTCCAGTTGGGGTTGGTCTAATGGGCTACATGGGAAACAAGGTAGTTCCACTTCTGCTTTTGTTTATTTTTCGATCACTAATAATCTGGAGCAGATTGCATCGTGTTGCATCAATGTTGAATGTTCTTGCCTTAATGCAACTGACCATCTTCTTAATTCATGGTTGCTGAAGCAGGGATCAGTTTCTGTTAGCATGTCACTTTACCAATCGCGAATGTGCTTTGTTTGTTCTCATCTGACCTCTGGTCAGAAGGAGGGGGCTGAGCAAAGGCGGAACTCAGATGTGTATGAAATTGTACGGCGTACCTGTTTCTCATCTGTCTTTGATACGGATCAACCACTGACAATTCCATCTCATGAGTAAGCACACAGATTAACCACTGAATATGCCATCTCATGATATTTTCTGTTTGTCAATCTAATTGAAGCGCACACATGTTTTTTATGCCATCTCTTGATAGTGAATTTGGTGTAATCTCGTTATACACATATCTTGCGTCACAAAGTGCTTGAACCGTGATTTGATGTGATCGGGGTGCTTTTGTTGGCAGTCAGATTTTCTGGTTTGGGGATTTGAACTATCGGCTCAATATGTCGGACACGGAAGCAAGGAGGCTCATTGCTCTCAAACGATGGGATGAACTTATCAACAATGATCAGGTGTGCTCATCATTCTCTTTACACTATCATGTTCAGTATTCCAACATAGTTCATTTTTCCCCAGTATGTGAAACGTCTGAATTCATTTTACCCTGGCAAGGATACAGGAATTGTGTCCAAAACTCAACAGTTTCTGTAAATGTTTGGGATTGATGTCTTCTGAGCCAAATACGAGATAGTTTCCCAACATTTTAGTCGAAATGTGGATTTCCTCTTTCGTATCTGTGACATACTGCAAACTGATGTTCATGGGACATTAACAGTTAAGTTGTCCACATATGAACTTAACTTTCTAGGGTTGATAAAGACTCTACTACGTATGAACATTATACATTCTCTTTTCTAGTATTTCCTGAAATTTCTTAAGAGTTTTTTTCATGAATAAGCTCCACACCCTTCTGTCTTCTCTATTTTTTTAATGTTCAAGAAACAGCCCCAGTTTCTTGTATAATAAACTGGCGCTTGATGCAACCACTAAATGTGCAGCTAATCACAGAACTTCGTAGTGGGCGTGTGTTTGAAGGATGGAAAGAGGGAGTGATACAATTTCCCCCAACCTACAAGTATGAAAACAACTCTGACAGATATTTTGGAGAGAATCCAAAAGAAGGAGAGAAGAAAAGAACACCAGCATGGTAAGTACAACTTCTGTCAAAATTTTAGCACACATAGCTGCTGGTGTTCTTAGGATATTTTGATACAGTTTGTAATTCTGATCATATATTTAGCTTCCGAAATTGTTCCTTCTTGTTTCTTTTCGTTGGGGAGGGGGGCGTTGTAAAGACCCTACTATTAATCTGAATCAAACAATTGATGAGTGTTTCCTATTATGTACTTGGTATAATTCGACAGGTGTGATCGCATACTATGGCTGGGAAAAGGCATCAAACAACTTTCTTATAAGCGGGCAGAACTAAAGCTTTCAGATCATCGACCGGTTAGCTCAACCTTCATGGTTGAAGTTGAAGTCCTAGATCACTGGAAGCTGCAACGAGCTCTCAATTGTACTAGCGTAGCAGTACATCCTGAGATATTCCTGGACGAATATGAGGATTTAGAATCTTAATTAGAAGAGACCAGGTAACTTGCTCGAGAATCTCTTATTTTCTTCTTTTCTGAAGAGTTTTGGAAACTCGGTCAATATGAACCAAGGAAATACTTAAAATCTTTTGTTGTGTAAACTGGTAAAGAAGTTTTAACCGAATGGTTGCTGACCGAACATTTTTCATTTCTTTTTTTTTTGCGGTACAAGAAACATAATGGCATTGGTGTTGCACGCCCATTTTAACATAGACATATCTTTCGAGCAGGGAATTGGGGATCATGCTAACGAGGTTGAAAAGTTGACACCTTTTTGGACACACTGGATTCAAGATGCAGCTCGCAAACACCGTTACTGTCATACCAGTGTGCAAAAGTAAAACAATAGCTAGGATAACACCAAGTTACAGATATATACATCAAACATCAACGGAAAAAAAAAGTGTATTTCTGTCTTAGATATTGAACTTAAACAGTGGTGTTTTTTTGTTCGATTTTGCGTATATTGGTCTACAGATTGTCTGCGGATGTTTGTTTGTTCTCTCTTTTTCGATAGTTTATGTATAGTTTGAACATTTGGGTTGTGATTAATAGAACATGGAAGTTGCACTATGTTTTTTCGCTTTGGATGCGTATCTTGGCTTTTCAAATCACCCAAATGTAAGAGGTCAACGGAGAAGCTGGCAATTCGAACTTGACCGTCGGGTGTAGGGGTAAATACTCGCTACCACTTGAGCTACAAGTCGGTAAAGAATCATGCTTCTCTTCAATCAGGCACAAAAGGGCTACTTTCTGGTGGCAGAACTAGAGCTAGTGTTCCACGCCTACTATTTGCTATTAGTGGGCTTAAACTTAATTGGTGGATCTAGGCATTGTCCAAAGTGAAAACTTAAAAGGTGGCGATGTTCCAAACCAATCAAACAATGTCATGTGAGAAAGTTAAAATACAAAGCAATCTTGGTCTAGGTTGCACGGACACTCCAAAACCCCGAAGTGTCGGAGTGTCAGACACCCCGACATGCCTCGAACACACCCCAACAAGGTTTGGACACGGTCAAGACATAACAGGGGCATTTTTGTAAAATTAACAATATATTTTGGGGCATTTTTATAAATATCAAAACTTCTAAAACCTAAAGACTACCCCGACCTCTGTTCTAGACTTCACTCCTCTTTTAGTCTTCCTCTCTCGCGTCTCCACTCCAGTTCTCTGTCCAGTCATCTTTTTAGTCCTGTCTTCAGTCTTCTTTCTCTCTATTTACTTTGTTATATTATGATTCGAAATATTGTTTTGAGTATATGTAACATTATTATATTTTATTCACAGTATCCTAGCTGTGTCTATGTCCTTATTTTTTGAAATTTTGCGTATCGCCGTATCGCGTGTGACAATATCCTTGTTCGTGTCCGTGCAACCTAAACCTTGGCGACCTTTGGAACACCCTTGAAACAACTTGCCTTATGAGATTTGTAAAATCTTATGGGGATATGATTAGGTAGAGTAGTTGCATCAACTTTTAACAAAACCTAAAAAGGGAATGTCTTTATGTTAAGTTGGTTTGAAAATATGGATAAGAAGCATTTTGAAGCAAAGTAGAGTAAAAAGTCACTGAAAGACCTAGCTACCGATTAAGCTAGTATATACATATATGCATATAGATGATGTTACTTGAACATTAATCCTGTTTTTTTCAATGATGTGGAGGATTTTCTTGAGTTTAGTACTGGCAGCAGTAGTTTTGCAGGGCACTGAACCGCTGAGTGACAAAGATGGACCTCTTGTTCCTGACTACTATAGAGAACAGTGCCCTTTGGCGGAAGAGATTGTGAGCCGTAGTGTTGCGGTTGCAGTGGCTAAAGATCCTCGAATGGCTGCTTCGCTCCTTCGACTGCACTTTCATGATTGTTTTGTCATGGTTACACCTCTCTCTCTTCCTCACTCTTTACATCTCTTTCGCGGAGTTAAATATATGTGATGAGAGACATAGCAAATTACATGCATAAGGAAAAACAAAATGTTTACGTACTTTTTGCCTTCTTTCTATTTTTCGTTAATGTTTTCGATTCTTTAGGGGTGCGATGCATCTGTTCTTTTGGATAGCTATGGAGGCATAACAAGTGAGAAACAAGCCGGCCCCAACCACAAGTCTTTACGAGGATTTGATGTTGTTGATGAGATAAAGTATCTCCTGGAAGAGGCTTGTCCAGGAACAGTTTCATGTGCGGACATTCTAGCCTTGGCTGCCCGTGATGCTGTTGCACTGGTACGTTCCTCTCTTGAACAAATGTTGTAATATGTAACAACTTGCAGTAAATTTTAGTGTGACCGATCAAAAATATGGTCAGTAAATGTGGTACATGTAGCATTACACTGTTTCTCAAACTGTATTTCTTTTGTTATACATTTTCCTTTTTCTTTTCATGAAAAGAGAGGCGGACCGAGGTGGAATGTGTGGCTAGGCAGGAGAGACTCACTGGAAGCAAGCTTCACCGGCGCCAACCAGTTCATCCCTTCTCCGAATTCCTCTCTAGAAACTCTCATTGCCAATTTCAAACAACATGGCCTTGATATAGGAGACTTGGTTGCCTTATCAGGTAGCCACACAATGGGAGAGGCACAATGTTTGAGTTTCAGGCAGAGGGTGTATGATGTGCAGCTGAGAGGAGAATATGAATTGCACGATAAATACAAGCGATATACAACCTTTCGAAGAATCTTAAGGTCCATATGCCCTGAATCGGGGAGGGACCACGAACTAGCACCGCTCGATCATCAAACACCAACCAGATTTGACAACCATTATTACATCAACTTACTCCAAGGAAAGGGTTTGCTGGGGTCTGATAATGTGTTGGTCACACAAGATGATGAAGGGGAGATAGTGAAGCAGGTGTGGGCTTACGCATCCAATGAGAAACTGTTCTTCGCTTCGTTTGCAGAGTCAATGATCAAGATGGGAAATATCAATGTACTCACTGGAAGCCATGGAGAGATCAGAAAGAATTGTAGGTTTGTCAACACCTAATTAATAAGAAATGCATGGAGGTTGAGGGAGCTCGGAGACTCAGAGTGTTTAATATTAGTTTATGTTGTATTTCTACTATTTCATGCTGATCTATGACTGTGTTTATGACTTCTTAGCCCCTTACAACATTTAAATAATACTCGGATTATAATGATGTCAATCGTGTGGTCCGACTTGTAGGGTCATCTAATAAGAACTACATTGCCACGCTGCCATAAGTGTGGTCGAATTAACAAAAATGTTGGGGTTGTATGTGTTTGCGAAAGAGACTGAGGCCGGAGAAATTGTCGTGTTTGGCAAGAATATAGATTCTTTTTCTGCGTTGTTTTTGTTTGGAGCATCATTGTTTCTTTCATGAAAACAAACTAGCAATCCATGAATTGCAGGCCATATGTAGACAAGCTCTCACAAATTAAAATAAAAAGATCTAAATAAACTATAAATGCCGTCCACAAAGTACATAATTTATATACACAACAGAATTTGAGAGTTTCAGATTAGTGGTGTGAGAATGGAAACTGATGAGGTAGTATTCAGCAGAAAATACTTGGGCGGTTCTCTACCAGTTGAGAATGTTCAAGCTCTTGCTTCCAACACCTTAAAAGAAATACCACCCTGGTACATCCGGCCTGAAATCGAACATGAGCCAGCTTCCGTTGAGGACTCGCTTCAAATTCCAGTTGTCGATATGAACAAGCTTAATGATGATGATGATGATGATGATGAATTAGACAAACTTCATTTGGCTTGTAAGGAATGGGGTTTCTTTCAGGTATACATATTCTACAATTCTCATCTTTAAATTCATCATGATGCCAGTAGTTGAAAAGCATTCACTCTTGCAAGATCATATGTTCAATACTCCGTTAAAATCAAAACTAGAGTTGTCTTGTATTACTCATAAGGTTTTACAATCACAATTCAATACATTGGTATAAAATTGCGTCGTTGATGCAGTTGATCAATCATGATGTACCAGAAGAAGTGATTAAGAAAATGAAGAGTGACACTGAGGAGTTCTTCCAGCTGCCACTAGAAGTAAAGAAGGCTTATGCACAGCTGCCAAATCATATTGAAGGTTATGGCCAAGCCTTTGTAGTTTCTGAAGACCAAAAACTTGACTGGGGAGACATGCTCTTCCTTCTCTCACAACCACTCTCCATCAGAAATCTCACATTCTGGCCTACCCTCCCCACTTCTTTCAGGTAAATCGTGTAAATCTACGAGCAATTTTGACCTAATCAAACATTCAAAACCTGAAACGAAAGAACATTCAACTCTTTTACTTTTCCTATAGGTTTTTTATCCATTGAACTAAATGTACTTCTTCCTGGTCACATTGCTAACATTAGGGAGACACTGGATAAGTACACAGAGGAACTTCAACAAATCACACTCTATCTATGGAAGTTGATATGTATGAATCTGGGGCTCGATTCAGAGGAGCTGGCAAGCATGTTCGAGGATGGAACGCAAGGTCTAAGGATGAATTATTATCCACCCTGTCAGCAAGCTAGCAGGGTTATGGGTCTCACTCCACATTCAGATGCTGTGGGTTTGACTCTATTAGTTCAAGTTAACGAAGTTCAAGGTTTACAAATCAAGAAAAATGGTAGATGGGTACCCGTTAAACCGGTACCCGGTGCATTCATCGTCAACATTGGCGACATCATTGAGGTATATGATGAATATTGAGTGGAATATGATTATACGACACATGAAACACATTTCTTTACTGCATTATTGGACGAGTTATGTGTAACTGAATATATATCAACTGATCTAACGAGTAGATTTCACTTAGCATATAATATTACTTTGTTATTGCAGATAATGAGTAATGGAGAGTATAAGAGCATAGAGCACAGAGCTGTGGTGAACACAGAAATGGAACGGCTTTCAATTGCAGCGTTTCACAGCCCGAATATGAGGACCGCGATTGGTCCCTTGCCAGATCTTGTCAAGGATAATGCAGCAAACTACAAGACTTTAAGCAGCGAGGAGTATATTAAACTCGTCGTAACCAGCAAACTCGACGGTAAAAACCTACTGGAACATATGAAATTGAAGGTGTGACAAACTCAAGACAACAAGAGTGAACTAGATAATCTTGTAAGAATGACTTATGTTTGAGTGTCATTAAACCATAATGTAGATGTAAATATATTAAGTAAAAAGATTGTATTTCATATGGACTCAATAATATGGAATACACGGGATTAATACCATATTAGAGGGAAACTTAAGGTGGTTATCAATTTGAAACTACAGCAATTGAAACGAAGCAAACTGATGGCAACCGCATCTTTGAAAGGAAGATGTAATTGTGAAATATACACACACACACACACATATATATATATATATATATGATTGCTCTCTCTTCTCGGGGTTGTTGGTTCTTACTGTGATATGCTAGTCCTACTGAGAATATAGAGATCCTTTTTCGAATCCAAGAGAAGAGGAGACAAAATCATGGCTTCGATGTCTTCTACTACAAGTAAGTGATCTCCATTAGAGTTATAAACCCTATGCATGCACTGCAATAAATGCTGCAGTATATGAATTCTATCATCCTCTGCTGTATATATAATTTTCTATGGTTTGGTTGTATTCGATCCGTAATATGGGTTTACCAATCTTTCCGTTAGTCCACACTCCACAGTCCGGAGGTAAACTATATGAAAGTTATTAAATAGTCGATCACACATCGGAGGAAACGAAAGAATTATAAATATAAGGAAACTGGTCTCTCATATTGAGGGTGGCCAAACCTCTTCTCATTTCATTTTGTGCTGCGTGCCACATTGATCCCTTATTAATCTCAAACTATATGGAATAAATAAGTTAATCAAATTCCACTGACTGCTAAGAAAGGAAAAGGCCTGCTCTCTTGTGATCGTTTGCTGGCTTTTTCTGCTGCCCTGCGGGGTGGCACCTCCTCCATCCTTTTGGTGATGGTTCCTCCATCCAGCAGGGCCGGCCCAGGCCCCAAAAATCTCTGAACCGGCCCTGCCACCCAGTGGTGGGTTTTTCCTCTTTTCTTCCGCCCCTTTTCTTCCGTCCCTTTTCTTTTTCTTCTTTGTTCCTTATCATTGAACAAATCTAGTCCCCTCCTCCATCCTCCCCCATCTCTAATCTCCTCCTCTCAGTCCCTCTTAACCTAGCTTGTCCACTCCCTATTTGCACCAAATCGCTCACTTGGAAGACCTATACTTTCATCTCTCCTCTCGCCATGGAGTCACCCACCAATGGGGTGGGCGTAAAAGCCGTGAAACCACGAATCAAATCGCAAGAAAATAAAGCGTAAAAAACGGAGTTGACAAAAACAAGGCCTAATCAAATAAATGGTCCCCGTGATCATAAGGTATTCGAAAGATAGCCCTGTAGTAAAAAATTTCGGATTTAAACCCTATGGTCAAAGTCTGTTAGGATTTATACCGAAATTAGAACTTCTGTCATTCCTCCGTTAGCTTGCAGGTGAGTCTCACGGGTAAGACTAAGACGGCCATTTCATCATTTCCATCTTAGCTCCCTTCACACCCACAGAGCTCAAGCTTCACTAACCTCCTACACCCCTGAGCTAAAATCGTCAACCCGATATCCGAAATCAGAGCCCTATA
Source organism: Heteromeles arbutifolia (assembly GCA_024362995.1). Classification (NCBI taxonomy): domain Eukaryota; kingdom Viridiplantae; phylum Streptophyta; class Magnoliopsida; order Rosales; family Rosaceae; genus Heteromeles; species Heteromeles arbutifolia. The sequence goes on from JANCRC010000020.1 coordinate 7,705,173, forward strand.
AAACCCATCAACAGAACCAATCAATTTCACAATCTGCAAGTTCCTACACCCACTAATCCCCTTCAACGCCAAGTCCCCACAACAATGCAGTTTCAGTTCCTGCAATATCTGGCACTCCTCAACAATCCTTACTAACCCATTTTCACTGGCGCTGATAACCGCAATTCGCCGCAAATTCGGGTACGATTGAGCGATCAATCTCAGCCCATGGTCCACAACACTGTTCTTCAACACATCGCTCTCCTCAATGAATCCATTGGGGCTAAAAAGCGAGTCGATATGAACAGTCAAAGCCTTCATGGTCACCAGAATCTCCGAATTCCTTGGGGACCGAATGCAAGCATGGACAATATCGACATCGTCCAGATTCGGGAACCGGGCGAAAACCCGACCCGAGTTCAAAAACCCCCAATCGAAAAGCTTCACGGAATTCACCAGCCGACCGTGGAGGTACAGCCACCGCTTGCAGACGAGGGAATTGGGGAGGTAGTGGGAAATGGGAGCTTGGAGAAGATGCGAAGGAGGAGCTCGTCGGAGAGGAAGGAGGTGGAATCGGGTGCAGGCGAGTCAAGGGTAAGGGAATTGAAGGGGGAGGAGAGGTCGGGCCCGGAGTGGGGAGAGGGCGAGGCGGTGGAGGGAGAGAGGGAGTTCAAGTGGTTCTGGAGCTGCATCTTCATGACAACATGCTTGAGAGCTTGGTCCGGGAGGCTCAGTGGGCGCGGCCGCTTGGGTAGAACTGGCGGTGGTGATCTTCTTGGGCTTCCAGATTTTTTGTCTGGTGAATTTGGAGACATTAATTAAAAGCTTTTTGGAAGATAGAGAGAGAGACACACACAGACGGAAATGACCATTTTAGTCTTACCATGAGACCCACTTGCAAGCTACTAACAGAGGAATAACAGAAGTTCTAATTTTGAGCATAAATCATAATAGACGTTGACCACAGAGGTTTAAATCCGAATTTTTTTACTACATGGGCTATCTTCCGAATACCTTATGACCACGGAGATCATTTATCCGATTAGGCCTAAAGACAAAATTCAACTTAGTTTCAAGAACCGAACCATTCAAATCGGTTTCAGTCCCGGTTCATGCATTGTGAAAACTGTATGAACTGTGTATTACTTATTTGTTATTATTTTAATATTCAAAATTAGAATCCCCTACAACTTTTTTATATCTTTTAGACTAAACATTTGTGCTTTTTCAAGATTTGATTAAAGTACTTTGACCAATAGACACCTCACCACTTTCTGTTAAATTAAATTACATGTCATTATTGTATTTTCTAAAAATAAAATGTTAATTATTAATTTTTAAATTTATCATCTTGTTGCAGTCATATTTAGAATAGGAATGTAATTGTGTAAATCCTAGAGAATATGGGAATGTATCTTATATTCCTATTAGGAGTAGCTTACCTATTAAATGTTGTAATCCTAAAGGGAAAGGTTTTACCCTTCCTACTACTATAAACAAAGGCACAATGGGGTGAATCAAACACACCTCACAATTAAATCAATCTATCTTCTCTGTTTATATTGTCAAACCCCTCTCTCTCTAAACCCTAGATCGTTCAATCAAATAGGCCTACAACACGTTATCAGCATGCTCTTGCCAAAAGCTAAGGAATTGACGCATCGTAGGATGAGGCTATCATCCACCACATGCAAAGGCTTATTCGTTTTCTGCTAATCAGGTATGCTTAAAATAAAAGAAGATATTTGAAACGTCCACGAAGTATGAAAACATTCATCATGATACATGAACCCCTCTATGTTTATATTTTCATTTCGATATATATATATATATATATATATATATATATTGTATATGTTCATATATTTGTCAATATATATATTTGTTTCATGCATCGCACAATTAAATTGTTATGTGGAATTTGTGAGTAAATGTATAAAATTAAATTAGAAGCAAATATGGATGTTCTAAACCCTAGGTTCAAAATAATTCGATATTTTTGGTCTTACCGTGGGATGGCATCACCCTGATGCCCTTGGACTACCTGCGCAACCCCTGTTGGGCTTGCTACTCCATAACCACGGGCATGCAGCCCTGGTTCTTTGTTCACTGCCTGCAAGCCTCGCTTGTTGGCCCCCCCTGTGTCACGGTTTGCAGCAAACCGAAGCCAGCCCATATGGTTAGGCTTCCTGCTCCAAATCAAAGCCAACCTTCTTACGCTGGGCTTTGCGTGCACCTCTAACCCACAGGCTAGCATCTGCTGGACCTACCCATGTCCTTCCTTTGGTCCAATTTTGAAACCCAGCTTGCGGCTAGGGTTTCCTCCTTTCACCGTGGTCTGCAGACCACCCCAAGGTCCTTTTTAGGCCTATTATTATTTGGACTCGTGGCCTGTAGCCACCCCGAAGGTTGCTCTTAGCAGCCAACCCTTGCCTTTTTTATCAAGGCATCCGAGCCCAAATATTTATTTTAGGGCTATATTTTCAATCCAATAATATTATTTTAATATTATTTAGCTTCTACAATCGATCCCATATGGCCCGATTTATTGAATTAATTAAAAGTGACATACAGTCCATTAATCTGATAATGAATCCAAAATTATTAACCTGAATATCACTTTTGGACATTAACGATTCAATAATTTATTTTTATACTTTGAACCGTCACATACTTTCGTAATAACGAAGCTCTCACACTTGAGTTCCCGAAGAACCTCATATCCACTACACTTAGTTAGTATATTGCATTCTGTGTTTCTTGCAGGAACCTTTCATTATGAACTAATTGTTCATAAAAACTAAATTGAACCTGTAGTTTCAAATTTAGTACCTTTGAAACCTGAAGTTTTCATTCAAAACATACCATATGAAACCTGTAGTTTTCATGCATAAATTAAACCAATACATTTCTATAGAACCTGTATGTTCTACGATATATGTCTATGGCTTACCATATGACTAATCACGTTTTCTCCCTCCGTTTTAGGGACATGTCGAACTTGAACAAGCTTGATTTCTTCGCTCTAGAAGTCTCCGAAAGAAACTATCTGAAGTGGGTTCAAGACGCGAGGCTCCATTTAACTGCAAATGGCATTAGAGCCACCATCGAGGCACCTATCGTCGACAAACCTATTGACAAAGCTCAGAAGGCTACTGCAATGATCTTCATTTGAAGACACATCCATGATGCACTGCAGACTGAGTATCTCACTGAGGAGGACGCACGCACCCTCTGGCTTGCTCTGGCCGATCGTTTCGATCACCAGAAAGACATATACTTGCCTGAAGCAAGACACGACTGGCAACATCTTCGCTTCCAGGACTTTAAGTCCGTGAATGAATACAACTCTGAAGTTTGTAGAATCCGTTCTTTGTTGAAATTCTACAAAGTGGAACTAACCGAATCAGATCTCCTGAGAAGACCTATTCGACCTTCCATGCCACCAATACTGTCCTACAGCAATATTGTGTAAATCCTAGAGAATATGGGAATGTATCTTATATTCCTATTAGGAGTAAATTACCTATTAAATGTTGTAATCCTAAAGGGAAATGTTTTACCCTTCCTACTACCAGTGTTCTAAAAAACGGCCTAGGTGGCCGCCTAGGCGCTGGGCGGTGGTGACCCGAGACGTTTTCTTGCAAATCGGTTGGAAAAATCGGCTGGGTTCTAGGCGGCCTAGGTGGTGCTAGGCGGTGCTAGGCGGCTAGGCGGATCCTCACCCTCATACATAGAAAAAAAAAAAAAAAGCATGTGTTAGTCTTCTTTTTTTTCCATCTCAAACCATCAAATGGACACATATTCAACAATGACAAAGGCGATGCTTACCTCTTTGGGAAGTTTGGAGCTTCAATATGCCACCATTTCCATGGTATGACTTGCTGGTTTTGGTTTTTGCAGAGAAAATTGAGTATTGTGAGCTGCTAAAGATGAGTGGGTGTGTTGAAATGAGAGAGGAGGGTAAACCATTGAAGCTAAAATGGTAGATGAGGAACGCTAAGGTTCTTCATTATAGGGAAATGAGAGCTCTTTTTTTTTATCCTTAAGAGAGAGAGAGGTCTAAGAGAAATGGGAGAAGGCGGGGTAAAATGAGAGGATGTCCCTCTATTATTGAGAGATATCTCTCATATTCTAGAGAGAGAGACCTAGGATTTCTAAAAAGTTATCAGAAATGAGAGAAATGGGGGCACATCTTAGCCCTTTATTTTGGAATCCTAAGAAGTTCACTACATGGATGCATGACATGTGTGCATGCCATGTCCATTGAAATTTGAAAGAGACGTTCTAACATGGAGAGACAGTGAGCCATTTGGGGCTCTGGGCTCGAGGCAAGGCAGAGAGTGTCGGTGATGATAGGGTTTTTTTTAAATGAACATGAAGCTGCTAAATTAGCATATATTGTAGTTGTTGCTAAAAATTGACACTAGTATGGACTTCGACGTGTTAGTCAGCTTATTCTCATAAGCTCCCAGGGTTCCAGTTCGAACCCTGCGCCCATGAAAATTTTCTTTCTTTTTGATGCGCCTTTCCCATGGCTCCAGGTCTTGATTTCGAATCCTGGTGAGCCTTTTCCTTTTTCTTCTTTTTTTATTTTTTTTATTTGTTTATTTTTATTTATTTGTTTCTTTTATGTTTTTCCTTTCTTTTAGTTTCTTTGTCCTAGGCGTTCGTTTTTATTAAAGTAGAACGTGAAATCAATTATCTCAAATTTATTTCCTAGCTTTGTAACTTTGCAAGTATCTTACATTACTATATTTCCTTATTTTCCTCCTATTTTGCATTTTATGTGGTTTTAAATTGTGAACTTGTTGTACATGTGTCATCCTACAATACTCTTTACTAATATGCTTAATGTGTTTTTAAATTTTGGACTTGTCGGATACTTTTTTTTCATTTTTTCATTATTTTATTATCTTATTCATAGATTTCATACAAGTATAATTTTTATAAGTGCCAATATGCACTTATTTACAAGATATATAAGAAATTTACCTAAATCCGCCTAGTCGCCTAGGCGCCCGCCTAGTCACCTGGGCGCTAGGCGCCAGCCAGCCGCCCGACTAGTGCTTAGCGTTTTTTAGAACATTGCCTACTACTATAAATAAAGGCACAATGGGGTGAATCAAATACACCTTACAATTAAATCAATCTCTCTTCTCTCTCAATATTGCCGAACCCCTCTCTCTCCCTAAACATTAGATCATTCAATCAAATAGACCTACAACATATATAATTTAACAATTTTATACCCCTAAAAACTATAATAATTATATATATATATAATAAATAAATTTAAATCTACTTAATAAATATATATATACACACACACACAATTGAACTTGATGGGATATGAATTCTACGAAACTAATTTCAACGATCCAACCGTCAAACTTGTTTGTATATGCTTCGAGATCGCATCAGCAAAAAATCGCAAAAAACAAACATTCAGAGATCAAATAACAGGACAAAACTTTTCGACAGTTATCAACGAAAAATCACGATTTAACAATTATTTTAACTCCGATTTTGATGATTTTTTACAGCTACACTTCTTGACCCTATACGAATACAATGAATGAATTCGATCTTCAATTTAAAATATTTACACTAGAGGATACCACAAAATCTTATGTTATACTTAATGAAAGTATGAATAAACTCTTAAGTGTTAGTGAATCTATTGTTTTGATGGGATACGCATTCTACGAAACTAATTTCAACGATTCAACCATCAAACTTATTTGTATATGCTTCAAAATCGCATATGCCAAAAATCACACCAAAAAAAAAAACAATCAGAGATAAAGTAACTGGACAAAACATTTTGATGGTTATCAACAAAAAATCACGATTTAACGGTTATTTTAACTCTGATTTTGATGCTTTTTTTACAGCTACACTCCTTGACCCTATACGAATACAATGAATGAATTCGATCTTCAATTTAAAATATTTACAATAGTGCATACCACAAAATCTTATGTTATACTTAATAAAAGTATGAATAAACTCTTAAGTGTTAGTGAATCAATTGTTTTGATGGGATACGCATTCTACGAAACTAGTTTCAACGATCCAACCGTCAAACATGTCTGTATCTACTTCGAGATCGCATACGCCATAAATTGCAAAAAACAAACTTTAAGAGATCAAGTAACGGGACAAAACTTTTCGACGGTTATTAATGAAAAATCATGATTTAACGGTTATTTTAACTCCGATTTTGATGATTTTTTACAGCTACACTCCTTGACCCTATACGAATACAATGAATGAATTCGATCTTCAATTTAAAATATTTACACTAGTGGATACCACAAAATCTTATGTTATACTTAATGGAAGTATGAATAAACTCTTAAGTGTTAGTGAATCTATTGTTTTGATGGGATACGCATTCTACGAAACTAATTTCAACGATCCAACCGTCAAACTTGTTTCTGTATGCTACAAGATCGCATATGCCAAAAATCGCAGAAAAAAAAACAATCAGAGATCAAGTAACGGGACAAAACTTTTCGATGGTTATCAACGAAAAATCACGGTTTAACGGTTATTTTAACTTCGATTTTGATGATTTTGTACAACTACACTCTTTGACCCTATACGAATACAATGAATGAATTCGATCTTCAATTTAAAATATTTACACTAGTGGATACCACAAAATCTTATGTTCTACTAAATGAAAGTATGAATAAACTCTTAAGTATTAGAGAATCTATTGTTTTGATGGGATACGCATTCTACGAAACTAGTTTCAACGATCCAACCGTCAAGCATGTTTGTATATACTTTGAGATCGCCCACGCGAAAAATTGCAAAAATCTAACTTTAAGACATCAAGTAACGGGACAAAATTTTTCGATGGTTATCAACGAAAAATCACGATTTAACGGTTATTTGAACTCCGATTTTGAATATTTTTTACAACTACACTCCTTGACCCTACATGAATACAATGAATGAATTCGATCTTCAATTTAAAATATTTACACTAGTGGATACCAAAAAATCTTATGTTATACTTAATGAAAGTATGAATAAACTCTTAAGTGTTAGTGAATCAATTGTTTTGATGAGATACGCATTCTACGAAACTAGTTTCAACGATCCAACCGTAAAACATGTTTGTATATACTTCGAGATTGCATACGCCAAAAATTGCAAAAAACAAACTTTCAGAGATCAAGTAACGAGACAAAACTTTTCGACGGTTATCAATGAAAAATCACGATTTAACGGTTATTTTAACTCCGATTTTAATGATTTTTTACAGCTACACTCTTTGACCCTATATGAATACAATGAATGAATTCGATCTTCAATTTAAAATATTTACACTAGTGTATACCACAAAATCTTATGTTATACTTAATGAAAGTATGAATAAACTCTTAAGTGTTAGTGAATCAATTGTTTTGATGGGATACGCATTCTACGAAACTAGTTTTAACGATCCAACCATCAAACATGTTTGGATATGCTTCGAGATCGCATATGCCAAAAATCAGAAGAAAAAAAAAAGAACTTTCAGAGATCAAGTAACGGGACAAAATTTTTCAACGGTTATCAATGAAAAATCACGATTTAACGGTTATTTTAATCTGATTTTAATGATTTTTTACAGCTACACTCATTGACCCTATACGAATACAATGAATGAATTCGATCTTCAATTTAAAATATTTACACTAGTGGATACCACCAAATCTTATTTTATAGTTAATGAAAGTATGAATAAACTCTTAAGTGTTAGTGAATCAATTGTTTTGATAGGATACGCATTCTACGAAACTAGTTTCGACGATCCAACCATCAAACATTTTTTTATATACTTCGAGATCGCATACGCCAAAAATTGCAAAAAACAAACATTCAGAGATCAAGTAACGAGACAAAACTTTTTGACGGTTATCAACGAAAAATCACGATTTAATGGTTATTTTGACTCCGATTTTGATGATTTTTTTATAGCTACACTCCTTGACCCTACATGAATACAATGAATGAATTCGATCTTCAATTTAAAATATTTACACTAGTGGATACCACAAAATCTTATGTTATACTTAATAAAAGTATGAATAAACTCTTAAGTGTTAGTGAATCTATTGTTTTGATGGGATACGCATTCTACGAAACTAATTTCAATGATCCAACCGTCAAACTTGTTTGTATATGCTTCAAGATCGCATACGCCAAAAATCACAGGAAAAAAAACAATCAGAGATCAAGTAACAGGACAAAACTTTTCGATGGTTATCAACGAAAAATCACGATTTAATGGTTATTTTAACTCCGATTTTGATGATTTTTTACAACTACACTCCTTGACCCTATATGAATACAATGAATGAATTCAATCTTCAATTTAAAATATTTACACTAGTGGATACCACAAAATCTTATGTTCTACTAAATGAAAGTATGAATAAACTCTTAAGTGTTAGAGAATCTATTGTTTTGATGGGATACGCATTCTATGAAACTAGTTTCAACGATCCAACCGTCAAACATGTTTGCATATACTTTGAGATCGTATACGCCAAAAATTGCAAAAAACTAACTTTAAGAGATCAAGTAACGGGACAAAACTTTTCGATGGTTATCAACGAAAAATCACGATTTAACGGTTATTTTAACTCCGATTTTGAAGATTTTTTTCAACTACACTCCTTGACCCTACATGAATACAATGAATGAATTCGATCTTCAATTTAAAATATTTACACTAGTGGATACCACAAAATCTTATGTTATACTTAATGGAAGTATGAATAAACTCTTAAGTGTTAGTGAATCAATTGTTTTGATGGGATACGCATTCTACGAAACTAGTTTCAACGATCCAACTGTCAAACATGTTTGTATATACTTTGAGATCGCATACGCCAAAAATTGCAAAAAAAAAACTTTCAGAGATCAAGTAACGAGACAAAACTTTTCGACGGTTATCAATGAAAAATCATGATTTAACGGTTATTTTAACTCCGATTTTGATGATTTTTTACAGCTACACTCTTTGACCCTATAGGAATACAATGAATGAATTCGATCTTCAATTTAAAATATTTACACTAGTGGATACCACAAAATCTTATGTTATACTTAATGAAAGTATGAATAAACTCTTAAGTGTTATTGAATCAGTTGTTTTGATGGGATACGCATTCTACGAAACTAGTTTCAACGATCCAACCGTCAAACATGTTTGGATATGCTTCGAGATCGCATATGCCAAAAATCAGAAGAAAAAAAAGAACTTTCAGAGATCAAGTAACAGGACAAAACTTTTCAACGGTTATCAATGAAAAATCACGATTTAACGGTTATTTTAACTCAGGTTTTGATGATTTTTTACAGCTACACTCCTTGACCTTATACGAATACAATGAATGAATTCGATCTTCAATTTAAAATATTTACACTAGTGGATACCGCCAAATCTTATTTTTATAGTTAATGAAAGTATGAATAAACTCTTAAGTGTTAGTGAATCAATTGTTTTGATGGGATACGCATTCTACGAAACTAGTTTCAACGATCCAACCATCAAACATTTTTTTATATACTTTGAGATCGCATACGCCAAAAATTGAAAAAAACAAACATTCAGAGATCAAGTAACGAGACAAAACTTTTCGACGGTTATCAACGAAAAATCACGATTTAACGGTTATTTTGACTCCGATTTTGATGATTTTTTTATAGCTACACTCCTTGACCCTACATGAATACAATGAATGAATTCGATCTTCAATTTAAAATATTTACACTAGTGGATACCACAAGATCTTATGTTATACTTAATGAAAGTATAAATAAACTCAAAGTGTTAGTGAATCTATCGTTTTGTTGGGATACGCATTCTACGAAACTAATTTCAACGATCCAACCGTCAAACTTGTGTGTGTATGCTTCAAGATCGAATACGCCAAAAATCGCAAAAAAAAAACATTCAGAGATCAAGTAACGGGACAAAACTCTTTGATGGTTATCAACGAAAAATCACGATTTAACGGCTATTTTAACTCCGATTTTGATGATTTTTTACAGCTACACTCCTTGACCCTATATGAATACAATGAATGAATTCGATCTTCAATTTAAAATATTTACATTAGTGGATACCACAAAATCTTATGTCATGATGATCGATGAAAATTGAGGATTTTGTAAAAGGAATAACATGCAAGCTTTGAGTTCCATTGGCAAGGTTTAAACTTTTGAGAAAGGCTTCACAACCTTGAAAAGTAAAACTCTTGCATTTTGCATATCCTTGCACATTTAATATTTTGTAATAGACTAGTAGTGTATGGATGTTTGTTTATTAGGCTTTTATTTTCGAGTGTATATGTAGTACTTAAACGACAAATGTGTTTTAATGTTCTAAAGTAATATTTATGTGGCAATGTGTGGTATGTGCAAATTTAAGGACCTGTTAAGATAACGGGCGTGAGATGACACGACTTGGTTGAGATAACAGGTGTTACATGAAGACGAAATGAACCCGACAGACACGACCCGTTTTCCAGACCTAGGTTGAAGTGGTGTTCTATATCTTTTTGGGGTGCTGGTCTAATTGCTCATATCATGACTTTATTGATTTTTAATGATCTCAAAACGATCTCATATTAACATGTTGATATTGGTATAATTTGTTGTATTTATTTAATTTATATTGAATAAAACTTAGTTCCGATTGTTGTTTCATCAACAATATGAAAATTGACATGTAACGCTGAAGATAAAAGGTACAACGTCAACAACAATCTAATTGAAAATATAGAGAATTGCTCATGAACTAACATGTGTCACTCTAAATCATATATGAAAAATGATTAAAGGAGAAGATTTGGCACGTTGACAAAATCTAAATAGGAAATCTAGAAAGTTGGTCATGAACTAGCACGTGTCACTCGAAATTATATTGATAAATTGTAATATCGTGATTATTTTTAAATATGTGATTTAGTTATGAGATTCAAATTAATTGATGATTATGAAATCCAAGTGAAGGGAAATGTGAAATCTCGTCCCCGGATTTTATTATTAAATTAAGTATTTTGTAGTCGTATTCGGAGTTACGATGCATTTATATTATGGCTTAAGTTTGTTCGATAAGTGAAAAAGATGAAAATGTCCCTAGTTCGCTAAACAAAATTATACGAGGACGTAATTTATCCTTATATGTTTCGCCATTTTTCTTGGCATATTTGGACAGAGGTCGATCCTACGAGCGCGTAGGCAAAAACCGTTCGCCAAACAGAGTTATAACGAAAGAGATATAAACAAGCAAAGATAAGGGCAAAATGGTCATTTAACCATTAATCTAGAAGGCTCCTGCTTTGCTGGAGCAGCCATTTAGGGCGCCACGTGTGTGGCTGTGATGGAAAGAGAATGAGAGAAAAGAGGGAAAGGAGAGAGTGGTTTGCCTAGTGGGAAGAGGAGGAAAGAAGGGAGAATGAGGGAACTGAATCCACCCTCGACCCGTTTCCTTATGCGACTCGACCCGATAGCAGCCATGAAATGCAACTTTTTCTCGGGCCAATTTTCTGCTAATTGCACCGAGCCACCACCTGGAACCAACTCCACGCCCCTCCCTTTTCCATTTCCACCCAAACCCGACGAGGTTTGGCTTACATTTTGAGAAAAGAACAGAGTCGGTGGCTCCGAGGGTTTCATGGCGGCGATTCGCCGTACCTACAACCTTCACCGTTGATCACCACCACCAATGCGCTCCCCTCAACCTCAGGAACAAGACCCATGCACTAGTTGAGGCGTTGGAGTTCGTTTTGGCGTTGAATCGGGAACACCCATTTCTAGGGTTTTCAACTGATCAAGGGAAATTTCAGGTATTTCCCGACCGAATTGGACTTTGGCCCAGATATGAAAATTCTTCCCCTTGACTTGTTCTACAATCCTGTAAAATTTCGTAATTTTTGGAGTTAGTCGGAAAATTGAGTTTCCGTTTGCCGGAAATCGCCACACGCTAGTGAGTTGAATTTGCCTTTTTAAGTTAATTTCGATATTCTTATTTCATATTTAATGTTCGATTGTTTGAATCTAGTATTGTAAAAGTTCGCCACTCGAATATTGAAGTGATAAACGATTTAACTATGATTGGGAATTACAAATGGCTTGATCCCGTTTGAGGGTACGTAGGCAATATAACAAGAATGTTAGATGCAACAATAAAGTAATCGAAATAAATTTTATGAATAATTGTTGAATAAGAAAATTTATTGTGGTTAATAGCGTAAAGGTTAATCATGGTTGTATGTTTGGTCTATCCTCGTAATTAACTTCTGATTATTTTGGGTCGTTACATAAATGATAAAGATGCAATTTATGAAAAATGTGTCACTTGGACTAAAATCTTATATGAAATCTTACTACATGGCTCTTAATGTTACACGTGTCAATTTGAAATATTTGTCTCTAACAATAGATGCTAAAAATATATATCGTATAAATAAGTTAAGTGTGAGATAGATCATAAATGTGTCATGATATTTTTCTTTTAGAAAAATAAAAATGTAGGCGGGGCACCCATTGGTCACCTTAGATAAAAGATTACAAATCTAAACAAACAATAACGAGTATGGGAGCCGTGTAAATTTTTCAAATTATTTTTTTACGAGTAATAAAGAGAGAGGAAAAAAATTGACTCCAAACAAAAGTTAATTGAATAAAAGCCTTTAATCACCAAAACAATTTGGCGCTTTGAGTCGTATCAACTTAAAAGAGAGAATAAGCACGAGTCCTCAAAATTGACCGAAAAAGGAGATGTCGTGTAGCGAGCAAGCAAACCAGTTGAGATACAATATTGACATCTTTCGCTGCCACTGCAGACAACAGTGTCCAGCTGACAAGCAATGAAGTCATGCAATTTAATTTGACTCAGCTTTTTTAACTTCATCTCTCTCTCTCAAGTGTGTTGTGTACTGTATCAAACAGAATCCCCCAACTAAGTTTGCACTATTTTGTACTGCCCCACCACCGCCACCCACCACAACTACCACCACCACCGCCACCCACCACCACTTCCACCACCTTAGGCCTTTCTCGTTCCCTCTCCACCTTAGCTTCAAAAACTAGCTCAGATGGAACCTGGGTGGGTGGGAGTCTCTTCACACATGCATTGGATTGGATTAGATTCATAGTAAAGGGGGTTGGGGGTGGACTGTGATTGGAATTTGGAATATTGTTGAATGGAATGGGGTGCATGTTGTCTCAGGTAGCAGCGAAATTTGCCTTCTTTCCGCCATCTCCACCGACCTACAAGATCCAAAAGCGGGAGCGCGACGGCAAGCTCAGCGCAGTAGCAGCGTCGGCCACCACCAACACCACGTCGTTGCCGGCTGTTCCGCCTGATAACAAATCCTTGGACGTGTTGGTGATTGACACAAAGCGGGGGAACAAGATCGTTGCTTTTTATCTGCGAAACCCTTACGCCCGCCTCACTCTGCTTTACTCCCATGGCAATGCTGCTGACCTCGGCCAGCTCTATGACCTCTTTCTCCAGCTCAACCTCTCTCTGCGCGTCAATCTCATAGGGTCTCTCTCTCTCTCTACACTTTTTTTCTTCACTTTTTGTGGGGTTTTTATTTATTTTGAGGCTAAAACAACACTTGAATCAATTACTTTTATTTACTGCCTTGCCTCTCCTGCAATCAAATTTATTTACTTCCATATGGTAAATAATTAACTTTTTTTTTTTTTTTCTGGGAGTGATTTCTGGATGGGGTTTTAGATCTCTAGCTATTACCTTTTCCCTTTCTATAAAGTCATTAATTTGTTTTCTTTGGATGGATTGGATGGAGACGCAGCAGCCAGCTTTACTGGTTTTTTCTTCTTGGCTTTTTGTGCCTTGTCTTTCCGGCACTTGAGATATATGATCTATCAATATCATTGGGTTTCTTTATTTTAATCTCTCTGTTAAAAGGGAATTGCTTTCTGTGATTTTCATTGACGAATTATCTGCATTTTCTGCGCAATTATAATACCGTGGGAGATGGGATTTTCAGATTTTTTAATGCCCATTTCATCAACTCTTGTTTTTTTTTCCTTTAATCGCTGTAATTTTTGGATGCAGGTATGACTATTCTGGCTATGGAGCCTCTACTGGCAAGGTACTGCAATCATTTAATGTGAAATTTGTTCTTGTTCCACCTTGTTATTAAATTCTTATGCCGACAGTTTGGGATTCATTTATCGCCTGAGGAATCAGATATATCAATAGTTTCAAAAACAGTTTGGGATTCAGTTATCAGTCACCATCGTTAGTATGGCTTGGCAATGTTGCATTGTACATGTATCTACATTCAATTATTTATATTAATCCATACATGAGAGTTGGTAGCCACAATATTTAACTATTGATGTATTAGGGTGGATTGATCTTCTGGATTTTGTTATGCTTTTGTTTCTTTCATTGGAACTTATGGGTTATGCCGACCCCACTTAGTGAGATAAGGCTTTGTTAGTTCAGTTGTTCTAGATTTGCTTGTCATCTTATATAAATCCCGAAAAGCTCATATTTGTTGAGTGTTTGTTAGCACAAGTATTTAATTATGTTTTTTCTTACAAATGTAATCCAGCCTAGTGAAACAAATACATATGCTGACATAGAGGCAGTATATGAGTGCCTTGAGACCGAGTATGGAGTTAGCCAGGAAGATTTGATCTTGTATGGGCAGTCAGTTGGAAGTGGACCAACATTGCACCTGGCAGCTAAGTTGCCAAGGCTGAGGGGTGTAGTTCTGCACAGTGCAATTCTTTCCGGCCTCCGTGTTCTTTGCCATGTGAAATTCAAATTCTGCTTTGACATTTACAAGGTACGGATTATATCTTGCTTGACAGTCTATCAACTATGCTATTTTTAACTTATTATAATGACTCACTGACGTGGTGACGTCCTCATAGACTGTTAGAGTGATTTAATACTATGTATTGCTGAAGCTCGTTCTGTTTCTATTCTAAGCTGTTCACTATTCTAATGGTGTGCAGAACATCAATAAAATTAAGAAAGTGAAGTGCCCCGTGCTAGTAATACATGTAAGTATTTCTTGTCTTCTTGAAATGTTCAAAAATTATATTAATCAAAGATCCCTTTCAGTTTTCCATTGTTTTTGTCTGTTTGAATTTCTGTGAAACAAAACTATGTGAATGCATGTTGTTCGTGTGCCTAAAACAGTAGTAAGCTAGATCTTTTTTGAAGGCCTGGCCGGCTGAATTTACAATATCCTTCCACTTGAATTTATTCATTTGTTTATTTGTTGTATTAGCATATTTTGCAGCACACCATCATTTACTTGAAAAATAAAATTAGGTTATATGCCAGTACCTCACTGACCTCTGACCCCATTGTCATTTAGCTGAGTAAGGACCTTTTCTCCCCTTAAGAAAATATGTCAATGCTTTCGAGCAAATATGGACCTTTTCTCCCCTTAAGCAAATATGTCACTGCCTTGTTTTTGGGCCTGGAAAACCCTATTTGGCTGGTCAACCACTCTTCTTGGTAGTGTAGGACTCTTCCAGAATCAGATCTTCAAATTGTTTGGTATAATCTGAACTTCTGGCTTTATGCGGTGATTCTTGATTTTAAAGGAAAGAGTGCATCTTTTAGTTGTATCCTTTGGATTTTTGCCTCTTCATTGTGTGTTGTGGCTTAAATTTCACAGTTGCAAGCCTGAATGAAGGACGTTGGTACTTTATACATCATAGGCCAGTGCAAAACTTATCTCCTTTGACAATGCTCTGAGAAAATAAAAGCCTGTTTGGTATCCTTCTTGGATCCTAAACCCAATTCGTCATAAATGAAATACCAAACAACCTCTAAACAGCTTAGGTAGAGCCGACCCTAATTAGTTGATATTGAAATGTATTTGAGATAAGTTTGTGGACATATTAAAATATATTCAAATTTAGTTGTAGTTATATGGAAGATTAGATAGTAGATTTGATTGGCAACCTGCAAAATATTCAATACCAACAGAGCTTTGGTTCAGATACGATGCAAGGGTCTGATACTGGCATACAGGACTAATAGAGAACTATCAGAGAATGCATGGGAGGTAGAAAGTTGTAGGTAGAAATTATGTGTCCTCATGGCTCTTGTGATCTCATCTAATTGAAGTTGCACAAAACTTTTTTCTGGTAAAGATAAGAAGTTTATTAAATATTAGAGGTAATGGGACAATTTTGAGTGAAAGTCTGTGCAGCATTTAGCATATAAGAAAGCGATCTACTGCAGTTAGGCACATCAAACACTTAAGGTTTTGGGGGTATAAGTTGATAAATCCAATTTTGATGTGAAGGACAGTTAAGTTTGAGGACTTAAAAGAAGGCAAAACATGGAAGCTAGAATTAATTTATTCCAGGAGTTTAAAAACTTCTCAACAAATCCAATTTTACGAGCCGTTTTTCATTTAGATGCTTTGAGTATTATTTAATGTATATAAAATTGTATTTCCTCTTCTATCATGCCCCTTTTATGAATTGCATCTTTATTTAGTTCCTACATAGTTCCTTTGGAGTAATGGAGAGATTGAGTTGTGAAAGAGAAAGTGTAAGAGCCTTTTACAGAATAGCCTCCTTTCAAGTGAGTCTGTATTCTCTTTAGAGTGTTATCCTCTAGTTTTAGAGAGACTTTTACTTGTTATCCCATTTTTTATCGAAGAAGTTTCATGGAGTTTGACTTGTGATTTTTCCTTTAACCTTGGGCGTTTCCAGATAAGTCCAATTACCCGGTTTTAGAGAGACTTTATTTTCCCCAACGACTATGTAACCTCTGATCCTTGGCCATGTGTGATAATTTTCTCTTTATGAGTTTCTTACATTTTCTCTCTTTAAAATATGCTAAAGACTCGATGAAATAACCTAGCTTCTTAAGGACCAAATAAACATGTCCAATTAGTCTTTCTTTCTGTTTCCTCAACAGTACTGTTGAATTACTTGAAGAAAAAAAAAGCTTTTCGAATCACCAGCAGCTCAAACAAGTGAATATGACCTTTTTAAGATTAATATGTCATGTCTATTTGGACCTGTTCTTGGGGTTCTATTTTAATCAGAACACTATAACTTGTTTGTTTAAAGCAAAAAATGAGTGTCCAATGAAGAAGGAGATTGTGATCCGTATGTAGATAAGTAATTATTCCCACAACGGAAAGGTCCTTCTAGTTGTTAAGACAACTTGGAGAGGATCCCAAGCTCTCAAGGTGTGGAGATTGTGATACCCTGAATCTTGTACCAGAAATGAAATATTGGTGCTTAAGTAAGGTCCATGAGTTTACTAGTCACCTCCAGCTAGCACTTTTCAGTTAGGTCTTGGGTTTTTACAACGTTTGTATTCTAGATATATTTGGGTTAAGTAGATGAAAGGATGGGAATACAAGGGACACGTCAGTGACTCAGCATGGAGTGCAAGCATTGGGCTTGTTGCCAAATTTACTTGGTATTTGATATTTGCTTTTTGCTTTTCCCCTTAGACATAAGGGGATGTGATTTCTTTTCATTTTAGATGGTATATAGAACCAAAGCCATTGTATGTATTAACTTGTGTTACTACATTTAACAGTGGTTTCGGATCTAAGACTGGTCATTGTTCGTGACTTTTTCCACCCTCAGTTGATTTTTCCCTCTTGCATACATTCCTCCACTGAATTTTCTTTGATTATCTGCTATTTCTGTTTTGGCTCTCTCATATATGTTCACAACCTTTGTACCTTTTAAAGTAAGCTTCTCACTATTTGTGTGCCGCATATGATTATCCAACTAGTGCTCTAACTCAACTGAACTTATCTGATTTGTTTTATTATGATTAAAATTTGAAATGTGTTGAAAAATTCGTCTTCCAGGGTACAGATGATGATATTGTGAATTGGTTACATGGCAATGCGCTGTGGAAAATGGCAAGGGATCCGTATGAGCCTTTGTGGATTAAAGGAGGTGGACACTGCAACTTGGAGCTTTACCCTGATTACATCCGCCATCTTTGCAGGTTTATCCTAGAAATGGAGAACATGACCACAGAAATCCGTCTCAAAAAGATTCGGCAGAATATGCGTTTGCAGAAGAAGAGATCATGTGCAATGTGTGCAAGCATGTGGTGTAGTATAAAACTCTGCCGACCTAAATGCCCCGAATGTTCAAGACCAAAGTGTCTAAAATGTCCTACATGCTGGAAGCCACAGTGCGTAAAATGTTGTTGGCGACCTAAATGCCCAAAATGTGCAGGACCAAACTGCTGCTTTAGAAACGTTAACTGGCGGTGCTGTGGTAGCGGTTTAAACGGCGAGCAGGATGGATGATGGTAACAGTGTGCTTGTATAGGTTTCTGAACTGCTAACAACCCATCTCTTGTGCAGTTTTGTTAGGAACAGGAGCAAGTAGCTGTCAGGTTTTGGTAGTACAATTAATTGTCTCTTGATTCGGATCTTTTTATTTTATTTTGGAATTCAGACGTTATATAGACTTATTTTTGGATCAATGACGGAGGGTGACGAACTTGGAACCTCTTTAAACGTCACGATAAGTCAAGTACGACTAGACCAAAAGGTAGTTGGTTATGCGTACTTTCTTAGAACCTATTTAAACGTCCGGAAGTTAAGTACGACTAGACCAAAGAGTAGTTTGTTTGTGTCCTTTCTTGAGAGATATTGGGAGTTCATATGATATACATCCGCATGTCAATGGTGGCTGAGTGAGCTTGTTCAAATCTATTCGCATTTCAGATGAATCGGTAAATTATGGGAACTAACGTGTTTGGGAAGGAGAACCCAAATTAGGTGAACAACATATTAGCATTCAATGGTTATTCCTAAATAATTTCATCCAGTGTAGTGATTTATCATTCAATGAATGACCGAAAAGTGGTCAAACGATTCAATTATAATATTTGTTACTTTGCACATATGCAAAACATTCAAAATTACTTGCTACCCATCCAAGGGATTCCTCTAATATTCTAGTAAATTTATTTCTATTTTATATTTAAGTACATAGCAAAATTATAGATAGGGAACTATGCTAGCGACATAACTAATTTTATTGTAGAAATTTTCGGAACGGTGATAATAAGGTTTACAAGTCGTTTTCAGATGTAATTAAAAGAAAAGAGGGAAGATTTTGCGAGACTCTGCTTGGCAAACGGGGACATTCTGTAATTGTCGTAGGTCCCTCACTTTCATTACATCGATGTGGATTGCCTCACGAAATAGCAATAGAGCTTTTTCAAACATTTGTAATTCATTAAATCAGATTAATTGATCCAACTTAAAAATTAAAATTAAAAAAAAAATCATCTGTTCTTAGAACTAGATCCAACGCTTCATGAGAGAAAGAATCATCTGTTCTTATTCGCGGAAATGAGGGTGGGGTTGATTCAGGTGGTTGGGGTTGTGGTGGGCATCGGGTTGTTCGGCTCGAGCGTACTACAACCTGTTGGCCGTGTTGGCTGTATGCCTAAAAGTCAATCATCAAACGATAAACCTTTAACAATCATAATTAATAATGTGGTCCGAGACCACCAATTGGAGATTAAGATACTAATACGGAATAGTGGATCCATAATAACATTACACGTAAATTGAGGTAGTCCAACTCAGTTGAAGGAGAACTCATTGGAATTCTGGTGATAGAGACCCTTTAAGTATGTGTAATCCTAAACTATTGGCGTGATCGGATTATATTTGTGGATATCTTTATTTCAGACAGATCGGTGCCTACTATATCCTCTCAAACAAAGAATGGTGGGTCTCTTGCCATTAGTGTTATACACTAAGATAAGTATGTAGATGCTCAATGGAGATTGAGTACACCAAACGCGATCAAACTATTCAAGTTCTTGCATGAAGTTCTATCGACATGTCAAGCGTGTAAACTCACAAGTTGCATTAATGCAAATTAATTCTCAAACCCGAGTCATCATTGTCTGTCATACGGATAAGTCCATAACTTTGTGATCATGCACTACACCTCTAAGTGGGCTATCGAGTGTATCGTTCGAATCATCCACTTATTCGTGATGACATGTGAAGGTCGAATACTTTGTTACTATGATCCTGAAATTCTTCGGCCGGAGTGTTTAAGTGTTTCCAGTAACAAGTATCGAATGACTGAAATTCTAATCATGAAAGTTAAGCTATTAATTACATTAGGGGTTGACATTATTATCCACAACTGTTAATGAGATTAAGAATCATGGTTATTAGAGAAGGATCGTATCGGGGCATCCACTTATCTATCATGACATGTGAATCACGGAAAGGGGTATCTAACTTTCAATAAGAGAAGGTCGAATACTTCATTACTATGATCCTGAAATTCTTTGGCCAGAATGTAAAGTGTTTTCGGTAATAATTATCAAATTGACTTTAAGTTTGGATCATGAAAGTAAAGCGATTAATCACATTCGGGGTTTGACATTATTATCCATACCTATTAAGAAGAATCGTATTGCATTATAATTTCAATTGAATAGATTCTTTGTACTTGTTTTATATTAACTTGGGGAATAAGATATGCAGCTAGGTGTCATTCATAGTCGTGAAATATCCTTGAGTAGTGAGTTATCATTCTCACTATAAGGTGAAGCCATATGAACTCTGTTGATACAGACCTTCATTCACTATGTGTTACGCTCAATTGTTCGAAAGCAATAGATTGAGAATACAATCGGTACATATTGTATTCTCAATCATCCAAAGCAATCAACATAGCTTCGTACAAAATAATGCATTTCATTGTACAAAATTCAAAGTACAAAAACAATTCCGCCAAGATTGTAGAAATATTCTTTATTTGTGCTTATTTGTATCCTCCTTCAATTGAAGTCGAGAGCAAAAGTGATGTTCCAAACTAAATGGGCACAATTCCTAAAACGCAGAGTGGATGCTATCGGAAAAGTTACGTAAGCAGTACTGCATCAGATACACTATACAACCGCCGCGCCCCTTTTCCCGAAAAAAAAAAAAAAGAGGATAAAATTACATCAAAGAAAAGGAGATGAAGTTTAAACCAGTACAAGATCCCCCTCTTGTTGCTCTTCTTGTTGCTCGGGTAGCCGGCCATCCTGATACGGAAGAAGAATACGCTTGATTTCTTCTGCACCAAGGGTTTCGTACTCTAAAAGTGCATTTGCCAATGTATGCAATGCCTCTTCATGCTGAAAAATGTCAAAAAACGGACAGTCAGTCAAGTCCAAGCAAAGTAACAAAGCAACAAACAAGAGGTGCAATTTTCAAGTGTAAAGGCAACATAATATGCTTTACGCATCAAACTATCTTGTGCGGTAATGTTTCTAGTGCCAAGGCAACAGAATGACTGCATCGTAAAAGATTTTGTACAGATATAAAATGTTCCGCAAAAGAAGTATCTGGATATATGCCATGGAACTTCTTGACATACTAGAATTTCAAATATCGCTAGGAATCGACTAGAAGAATACATGACGGATACAGTCAGGATATTTTTTTTGCTTCCCTTATCCGCCATCTGCATCTATTTGATTGATATGAATTTCTAGATTGGAAGCCTCGTCTCATGATGACATATCCAAATTTCAAATCGGGTTTACCATTTTTGTGTGTGTGTGTGTGTGTGAGAGAGAGAGAGAGAGAGAGAGATTTCCAGTTTTTGGAGATGTTCATATTGTTTTATGGGACCGTTTCCCATATCCTGTTCTACGCATCTAGTGCAAAATAAATCAATAAAATATCGTACAAACCTTCTTCAGAAGTGCTTTTACACGATCATATGCTTCTCTTAGCAGTTTCACCACCTGTAGAACAATTTAAACCAAATTTAGGTCCCAAACTAATATCATAATCATTTCATAATGATCACCCAGAATTCCGAGAACATACTTCAGCGTCAATACGAGATTGCATTTCTGGACTCGGACGATCTTTGATATGAACCGGCCCAATGATGTTGCTCATGCCACAGTTTGATACCTTAATCACAAAGTTGACAACAGCATTAGGCGATTAACATAAAAGTGCTTATTACTGAGCAAAAGATGAAACTGAAAAAGGACTTGCGCTTGAGTCACCACAAGATGGAAATTCTGAAGGCAAACATTACAAAAGCAAAGCATATATTTAATAAATAAGCAAAAGACGAAGAAAGGCCATTTCAAACATACAATTGCATTGACTGAAAAATTTGCAAAGCTATCCAAGGAGCAGATAAAATTAATTAGGAGGAATATTAACGTGTTTACATCAATACTTTTAAGGGAATGAATACTGGATTTGAAAAATATGAATTTTTACATAAGAGGAAAAATAGAAATACCATATAATGGGCAAGCTCTGTAGCTGTGTGAAGATCACTGCTTGCTCCAGTTGTGATATGATCCTGACCGAAGATGATCTCTTCTGCCACTCTTCCTCCCATACAGACATCAAGACGGGCTAACAACTGCCTCTTGCTAACTGATGTCTCATCATTTGATGGGAGCTGGGTGACCATTCCTAAAGCAGACCCACGAGGCATAATTGTTGCCTTGTGAATTGGATGTGCCCCCTCAGTATTCAAAGCAACAATTGCATGACCACTTTCATGATATGCCGTGAGCTGAACGACGGGTAAGCATATTAGCAAATAACAACGCAAGGTCAAACCGTAAGCAGACTATTTGTAATAACTAAAACGTTTCTGGACGCAATGGTCCAAATTAGAATCTGCACAAGAATATAGAGGCAAAACATATGACAATATGACTAGCCATCTATTTTTACGTCTTCCCTCAAAGATCATCCTTGGAAAAAATACTCAACCCCGAAACCATTAACCCACTTAATTAGATGATTGTCCTTTCAGGGTTCTTGAAATACCTTATTTGTCTATGTTTTGGGGGGTACAAATAGATGGCTTAGTGGTTTTGGATTTGTCTAATTTGCAAGATTCATCATTAAGGGGATACCTAAAAACTAAATTAAATTGTTGATACTTGAAATAAAATCTGGAGTGAGTACCACAAGGTGACAAGGTGTCCCTTAAAATAATTATTCAAGGGATTATCCAATGTGAAAGATTACAGGTTCAGTGGCTTCAAAAACTTCGTTCTATTGTAACAGTGAATTGAGGTTCCCTCACTTGGATGACCTCATTTCTTGAGTTAATACTTAAATGATCAGATTCAGAGCTAAATCGATGTAAACAGTATAACAATGGCTAGGGAAACTAATGGATTCGTAACATGAGAGTTGAAGTA
The DNA here is from genome assembly GCA_024362995.1 of Heteromeles arbutifolia. Taxonomy (NCBI): domain Eukaryota; kingdom Viridiplantae; phylum Streptophyta; class Magnoliopsida; order Rosales; family Rosaceae; genus Heteromeles; species Heteromeles arbutifolia. Next base: position 7,728,382 of record JANCRC010000020.1, read on the forward strand.
GAAAAGCGAGAAACAAGAAGAGAAAAATTAAGACAGGTAAAATTAGGGCATGGCAATCGAGGAAAGAGAGAGAAGAATGCAAATATCAACTGTCAAATTGTTACGGTAATTTGAATTACTTTATGATAATGGGTTCAATCTCAACCATTGAAAGTACTTTAATCCAACAGTCTAAAATGTCGGTTAAGATGTGTCAAAAAATGTCTCGATCATGTCTGTTAAGATGTGTCAAAAAATGTCTCCCGATCATGTGTGTGTGTGTGTGTGTATACTATATATATACACACACACACACACATATATATATATATGGTAGTTCCCATTCCATTCGATAATGGACAATTCATCATTCATGATCATCCTAGCAAAAAATTAGACAGATTCAAAACCGTTTAGACATTCATTTATAGTGAAGAAAATGGCTGCCACTAGTTTCGGGTTTGGGTTATTATTAGTAGAGATGATCTGAAAGAGATCTAAAAGAAAGACAGTTGGGCTGTTGAAATACATTAGGGTGTACGACCTAAGAAAGTGTGTCAAAATGTGTGTCAAGCTACTGCCTTCTTCAGACTGAAACATAGAAGAGAAGATATAGGTGGCATTAACTGGGAGGTCTCAAGAGAAAATAGAGTTTCGAAACACTTAAATTGTGGGCTTGGTTCTCTATCAGGTGGGAGAGGGGAAAAGGGGCTGGATCATTACAGTAAACAAAACAGCAGTCTTTTTTTTCTTTTTCTTTTTTCTCAAAGCATAACTAGATAAAATGCAGCCCCTAATTAAAGTGCAAAGAATGTTAAAACCAATAAACAAAAAGGCACTTTTGTCGAAATTGTTTGTGAGGCATCCGTAAAGCAGACCCTTTTTCTTTCCTAATTAGTGGATATGCAATAATGACTACTAATGACTACAACAAGGGCATCCCCTCTAGAAGGGTGCCCAGTGTATATGTTTTTAAACAGATGCTCCAATCATTTAAACAAAGCTCCTTGTCCTTTGAAGCTTCTTTTTCCTTGCCCAATTAGGCTTCGGGTTCAGTTGGGTTATGGGTATCGAGGTAAAAAGTATAGCCTAACACTGGACCCCACACTCTAAAATATAAACCATGTGCCAACAGTTAAGAAGCAAGTCCTAAGCAAAGATCTGTTTTAGATCGTCATACACATGTGAATGTGTGATGCTCGGGCTATAATCTTTATCTTTGTTCTATTCATATAAATTCTCATACCGTTACCGCTATCATATGCCGTATCTCCTAAAGAAAATCTGTGTCCTTAGATCTTTTCCAATTATACTATTCTAGTCTTTTCAATCACATGTGGGGTCAGAGTACCCAGATTTCAAGAATGATTTCAAAAGCAGCACAGGTTTTAACTGATTCTCAACTTGAAATTGAACTTTGAGAACACAGTTTTATCATCTTGCACGTGTAAACTGAACTTTAAGAACACAGTTTTATCATCATGCACGTGTAAACTGAACTTTAAGAACACAAACAATCATCAAGCATAAATTCAAAATGAACAAAACGTTCAATACAAACTGATACGGAGGTTGTAACATTAAATTCAATTTACATGTGAAGGATATGAATACCTTTTTCGAGTCCTCAGATATGAACATTGTTTTCCTTTCAGTACCCATAACAATCCTGTCCTTCGCAAACTCCAACTGTGAAGCAGTCAGCTTCTCAGCGCCATCAACAGCAGCTTTAATGGCAGCAATATTTACCAAGTTTGCAAGATCTGACCAAGAAGAGAACGAAAAAAGAAAATACAGAAATGGAGAGGTTCAGGCCAGCAGACAAACTTTGAGACAAAAACACAATTTTCTATGAAAGAAATGCTAATTTAATAGAATGAAAGGACTTGACCTGCCCCATTGAATCCTGGTGTCCCACGAGCAATAGCTTTAACATCTATATCATCAGCCAATGGTTTGTCCTGTAGATAGAGCTCCAATATCTCTTGACGACCTCGCACATCCGGATTAGGAACAACAATCTATTTAATAATATGTGTCAGTCTACTATCTTTCAAAGCCAAACAAAAATTTCTACGGATAAATTGATTATAAAACCTACATAAATCTAAAACAAATGTCATGAACTGATTTTCTAAGCAGACTGAATTTCTTTTACTGAGAAAAGATGAAAATTATACGTGCCCCTGAAAACTGTCACCAAACTTGCATATCAGAGTAAGCCTGGACAACAACTAAGAATAAGCTAATCTACTGCAGCATTTCAATAAAGCTAAGGGCAAGGAGGGAGACAGATGAAAAGATTAGTTCCTAAACATGGAACAATCCCAATGCAGCAAGGATGCCAATAGTTGAACTCTGTCCCATTGGTCGTTCAAGTTCTGGACTGTACAACTTTAAAAATTCTCCTATTCCTCTCCAACCAAACAGCCCAATGTATTGCCAGCACAGCCTATCTTCCTAGCACCAAACCCCTTTTCTATCTTCAAGAAAACTTTAATTCTTCAGTTAATAATACATTGTAAGTAGATGGAATTGCCAAACTAAAAGTGGCCTCCAATGCAGCATTAACATTAACCACAATGAAAACACAACTCAAAAGTGAGAAGCAGTGGTTGGTTCAAACATTTCAGATCACTTTTGCACGTTGCACATGATTGAATATAAAGGCACCAATAAGGTTTCCTCACCAATACCAAAAGGTATTCACCTTCCCTTGAGCAATAACCCAAACTAGAACCTTGACCTCAGGTGGTACTTTAGCCTTGTCCATTAGCTTTTGACTTACAAGAAGAATCTTCTGAAGATTCCAATTCATTCTTTATCCTGTCTAGATGGATCAGCACAATAATTTCTCGTACAGAAAATAGCTCAGTTAGCTCCTCCTGCTCTACGTCATTCAAATTACTGTGTCCCAAAATCCAAAGATAAAGGAAAAGGGATGAAATACAAACTAGCCATGGAAGTATTAAAAAATTCAGCCTTTTTTTCCAAGCATAGTTTTTTTCCTCTTCACCAAGTTTCCCACCCCTAAGACACCCGTCGTTTACTTGAGCTACCACATTCCATCTTACCACATGATCCTTGTTTCTTTCATTTACCCATCCCACAGAAAATTTTCATCATACTCAAGCCTTTTAGCCACATTTATAGGAATCCTAACAATGAAAAACAATAGATTGGCACGCTACTTCCCATAACACAACCCAAAGGCAATGGTAAATTTCCACCTTTAGAAAGAAAAAAATTTCACCATCTCCACCCTAATGGAAGACCGAAGTATTTATAACGCCATCTTCCCATAACACAAACCAAAGGCAATGGTAATTCATAAACCAAAACTCCGGTATGTTATCCCTGCAATTGAACAATTTTTCTTATTCATTTTCATCCCATAAAAAATACCAAAAACTTTCAGAATCATGAATAAGTTCCAAACTCCTGCTCCTTCGCAAGTAGAAAATATATAGTGTCATCTGCAAAGTGTAAATGTGAGATCTCCACCTCATCCCTATACGAAGTTTTACCAAAAAGTGAATTGTATAAAATAACATAGCAGTGATTTTGGGACTGCCTGGTACACAAAGAGGAGTGGAATCTTTTCTTGCGGTGGTTAATGGGTATTCGAATATGGCACATTTATTCCTCATGGAAGACTGTTGATACATCAAACATAGCAAGCACTGTTCTAAAAATCCCCGCCTAGCGCCGCCTAGCGCCGCCTAGGCGCTAGGCGGCTGGCCACCGCCCCAATTAATGCTAAGGGCGCCTAGACCTACTGAGGCACCGCCTAGACCGCCTAGGCACCCGCCTAGACCCGCCTAAACACTCGCCTGGGTCGCAACTCACTTAGACAGAAAATAGATAACTTTCATTTTGCATTTTGTTTTTTTCTAATAAATTGTAAGAGACTTGTTGCATACTTAAATGAACACACATTACATCCTTATTTCACATGTTTTCATTATGTTCCAATACTTCATAATATATATGCATTCTATTTTGTAGTTTATGACAAAATTATATATATTTCAAGTATAAGCAAACACTTATTTACACGAAATATGATTGATTTACTTAAATCCGCCTAGGCCGCCTAGGCACCCGCCTAGGCCCCGCCTAGCCGCAAGGCCCCAGCCCGCCTCCCGACTAGTGCCTAGCAACTTTTAGAACCTTGATAGCAAGGTTGTTCATTTGAGAAGTGGTCATATTACATAGACTTCCTCAATTACATCTGGTCATGATAAAAAGTTTCTTGGCCTTTTCTATATTACTTTATGGAAGGTGTTTGGCATTACGCACCCTAAAACCGATAGCGTCACCAGTTTATGTTTCTGTTCCTAAGCATGTTGTAGATTTAATGAGGCTTCCCAAAGTCCATGGATTTAGTTTGACAGCTAAACCCTTGGAAAGGTGTAAAAGTAATCCCAGAGGATGTTAAAAAGCAGTTAGAGGACATGAATGTAAAGTATAAAACCGGTGCAAATTTACATATGAAAAAGCCAGATGATTGAATGATTCCTCTAAGGAATGAGAGATTCCCTGTTGGTACTTACAATAAGTTGAAGCCTAGTAATTATGGCCCTTACAAAATCCTCAAGAAGATTTATGACAATACCTATGCCATTTACCTGCCATATTATTGGGATGCCATTGTATGCAGAAGAGAATTTGAGGTCAAGCTTTTCCCTAGTGGAGGTGGTGATGGACTACAAGCTCGATCAGGATGATTATCCTAAAAAGACTTCATTAGTTTTCCTTTTCCTATTTGGTTTTTCTTTCCCCTTTATTAATTAGGATTTTTCATTCCAATTTCACTGTCCTTGTTATATTACCAAGAAGGATTAGGTTATGGTGGCATTTTAAAAGCCTAGTTTTCTGTTGTAATATTCAAATTCCAGTCCATCATTACAAAGTTTGAGAGTTTAATTAATATGATGGATTCAAATTGTTGTGTTCTTTGGTTTAGATGCTGCTCTATGGCATTCCTATATTTTCTGCTGTGTTAGATATTGGGAATTGGTACTTCTAGAGAGATCTTGGTTACAAGTTGATGTTGAAGGATTACGAATTTACGAGCCATGTTTCTGGTTTGCGTGTCAACCTAGTGTTTAAGTGGTCTTGATTAACAAGGCTTTCAACATCATATAGGTGATTGGAAGTGGAAATTAGCAAGAAGACCTTGATCGTTGCTAGAAGAAAGTTTTGTTGCTCACTAATCTTTGTGGCTTCAGTTTCTACAAATTTAAAGGAAATAGTAGAAATAATGGACAACATGTTTATCAGAGCAGATGGACAACATGTTTATCAGAGCAGAGATCTAGGATGCTTTAAAACAGGAAACCAAACTGCATCACCAACCTTAATTACAAAAAGAAAACCAGCAAAGAATACCACAAACAATAAACAACAGGTATATTCAAATTCAGAAAATTCTCAAAGAAAGAGCTATCCCTAAGTGATCTTACTATAATGCCAACATAACAAAAGGCTTTCACTTGGAATCTCCACAACCATTTCCCAAGATAAAAGATAGTGTAATGAATTGATGCTTATAAAATGAAATGAAATCACAAAAATAAAATAGTGTAATCAATAGATAATATAAATAACTTACATGCCTATCAAATCTACCAGGCCTTGTCAATGCTGGATCAAGAATATCAGGCAAGTTTGTTGCAGCCATCAGAATTATTCCCTTCACAAATTATAACAATTTAGATATATCAAATATGAAACCATCACTACAGGTAATGGCTGATGTAGGACAGAAACAAGAGATGGGAAGAAATATAGGTTCGGACTCACTCCAGCCTTTGGCATCACCAAAGGTGTATCAAAATAATTCCATACAGAAATTAGAAAAATTCCGGCATCACACCGACCACACCAAAGGTGCCTTGGAATCACTCCAAGTCAACTGATGCCGCACAAACAAGCAGGAAATAACAGACCTTGGTTTACTAATTCAAAATTTATAAGCTTACAACCTTTTCTAGGCTAATTGGTAAGAAACAGGAAAGATCCACATTAATATGCTTAGGAACTCTGACATATCCACACTAATACACTTACGAACTCTAAGACATATTTTATGACACCTTATACATTAATCTTGTCACCTAGAGAAACCCAAAACAATAAATCTGCAGATAAAGGTGTAACTACCTTCAAACTATATAAACTAGAAAGACTTCATTTATTAAACTTTGAACTATGCTTGACAGTGCTTTAATATACCTCATTCTGCTCAAAACCATCCATTTCTACAAGTAGTTGATGCAGCGTTTTCTTCGTATGCCCTTCCCATTGTTTCCTAGTGGACCCAACAGCATCTATTTCATCAATAAAGATGATGCAAGGAGCCTGTGACATTTTGAAATCTTACAATAAATAATAAGAAACATGTGCAAGGAACATAACAAACCATTTGTATGGCAGCGTGCACAATTTTAGAAAATAATAATAACAAATTCTGGGGAATGCTATTACCCTATGAAAACAAAATGAAGACTATTGTGTGAGCGAAATGGGGGTTAAATGACGAGGAGCATGAGAATATTTTATGGTTTCATTATGGAGGCTGAGGCTGGATTGGTTCCTCCTCTCTCCTTTACGGGCCCTCGCAACAACTGTGTCGAGAATCAAGAACATTGTCGTCAGTTGAATTTCGTGGAATAACTTATCCATTTATTTCGCTATGTGATTCTCATTTCTCATCATCCCACCTCTAGAAGCCTTACCTACCATACTAAGATCCTTTTCTAAGTGCTTGTAACTCCATCTCTGTAGTCTCTTCTCTTAATCTCTCATAGTTTCTTTCCCTAACCTGTCCCGCTTTACACAGGGAATACCATATGAGCACAGTTGTGATCATTTTGTCTCTATTTTATGTATGTGCATGCCAAATGATTTCATCTTTTTTATTGCGGTTCTTTCATGATGACTAGTTGCCTCAGTTAAAAGTCTTATTTTCTTAATTAATCAATTCCAATCCATATTCTAATAAAAAAGTTTTCCATGCATGCCAAATTTTCACCAAAGAATGCCTCATCAACCACAAACCTTTTTTTTGGCTGCTTGGAATAAGGACCTTACACGGCGAGCACCAACTCCAACAAACCTGTCATTCAAATAACATGAGATCACTACGGACATGGTAATATTAAGTAATTCCCATATCAAAGCAATATCAGTTCACACAAGACAACTAAGGAAAGAAAAAAAAAATGCTTAAAAAAAGTACTGAACAATTTAAATAATGAGCAAGGGCTACAATTCAATTTTCAGGTACTGACCTCATAATAATGGGTTAGATAACAAACAGTACAGAAAAGGTTTACAGAGATGAAATTTTAAAAATAAATATATAAAACATTTATAAGATAAATGGTATTTCATTGGTGAGAAATGTTACAAGGAAATTATGTTTTTAAAAAACCTGAGATAGATGACAGAATATAACTTATGATGAACATATGAGTTGTACTGCATAGGATAATTGATTTTAACCATCTCCAATAAATAGTATAAATTATTTCACCAGTCCAAAACACCAGTACTTCAAATTATTCTCAGCAGAATCTAGCTTAATAGTAAGCAAACCTACTTATATAAATAAAAGAAAATTGTTTCTTACACTTTTTAGTGCATCCTACAACCCAAGCAGAGAAAAAGTGTCGGAGACACCAAAAAAGAAATATGGGAAACCATAAAGCTTAAAAAAACACACTTAAGGTTGACATATTTTTTTATGAAAAAAAAAAAAAAAAAAAAAAAAAAAAAGTCAAAGATGACTTACATTTCTTCAAATTCAGATCCTGCTCTATAGAAAAATGGTACACCAGCTTCTCCAGCAATAGCCTTCAAGGTCCAACATAAATCAGATTATACATAACTAAATTTGTACATTACAAGAAAAATAAACTATCATAATAAACATTTAAGATAGGTGTTCATGCACAAAACCGGGTTGACTTTGGAACAGCGGAAAGTGTCAAGATATGACCCTTGCTAGGTTGCTTCAGTCACCTAGTGAGGATAGTATGTAAAGAGATAAGAGATAAGGGAAGCAAACACAAGATGCATGTGGTTCACCCTAAGTTAGGTTATGTCCACCAGGATAGAGGAGTTCCCATTACGTAGAATTTACATGAACAAGGGTTTAGACATCATCATCATTTAGTGAGTTCTAATAATGGATTAAGTAGAATAAGATCATCCGGGGTAAATTGTGGGAGAAAGATATCCTTTTATAGTTGAGGAGAGTCCCCTGTTTTCGTTTGCGGTCGATAAGGGACTCTAGAAGCTTTATTCTGGTGTTAACATGTGTTACATTAAAACCAAATTTAAAACATCTTAACAAAATTCTTGTCATTTGGCAGCAGGAGAAGTTTGGATATGAATTCTAAGGAGCATATTAATTTATAACAGTGTCAAAAAGCATTACTGAGATCAAATATAACATTTCATAACTCCAACCATAAATTTTCAAGAAAATTGAGGATAATAAATCAACTTACCTTAGCAAGTAAAGTCTTTCCAGTTCCTGGTGCTCCTGTCAAAAGAATTCCCTGCAATTTAAGTATATCTTAGACCCGTATGTTATATCAAGCAAAAAATGAATAAATAAATAAAAATCGCTCATACATAATCCCGATTAAATTGTTGATGAAATATATATGGGTCGAAATTCACAGATATATCAGTGGAATTATTGACCTCAATGAAACTTTCGTTTAAAGCATGAAGGGCCTGAATAAGACTTCGGATGTTAAACCAATCAATAGTTTATCAATGACACGTGCAAAATTAGAATACAACAACAACTAAGTATGTGATTTTAGTTAAAACATGAAAAAAAACAAATACTAATGTAATACAGTAATTCTAAGGAAAGAAGATTCTCCTTGCAGCTTTTGAGTAGCAAAGAATATAAAAGTATATCTACCGAGAAGAATGAAACATACAATCCAAAATCTAACACAAACCTTAGGTAACTTGCCCCCAAGGCGAGTAAACTTAGTTGGGTTCTTCAGGTACTCGACAACCTCTTCAAGTTCCTTCTTTGCATCATCACAACCTTTTACATCTTTAAATGTTTTAACATTCTGCAACAAAACAATGAAAATGGTTTGTCAACCAGTTTGAACTCCATGACTGATTCATAGGCCCCTCCAAACCAAGAAGAAAACCGCAATTAATGCAGAGACTACCAAATTTTTAACTACAAAATCATGACAGTAACAATTTGAGCATTCATTTTTGTCTTGATAAGTACCAATCTAGTTACTAAATAGCACACAACTTGCAGAAAAACATGAGACTAATTATCCCATTTAAAAGGTTAGCTTCTCTTTATTAAATTCTATGTTAAATTTTCTTTGCAGACTTTAAGCAATCAGCGTATATTACAACATTAATTCCTGATTCATAGAACCAAAAGAGAAGAGAAGAGAGAGAGAGAGAGAGAGAGAGAAACTAATTGTAGAAAGTCTTAGATACTATCAATAATCTGATTGCAGAACATTAAGCATCTACCTTCTCAGGAGTCACTTCTTTATTCAACTCTTTTGGGGCATAGGAAGAACTTGAGCCAACACCAGACGTACCTATCCCACCCAAGCTCCCTATGTACTTTTGAAGAGCAGCAGCACCCACGAACCTTACCAAGTTCCACATTAAAGAGCATGAACACTTGAGATTAAATGCAAGCAACCAGTAAATACACAGAGAGGGAGAGAGACTACGAAAATGAAATGTTCGTACCACACTAATCCAACAGCAACTGTGAACAAGATAGTTGATATAATCTCTTGTGCAAAACGAGATTTATTTGATACTTTAGGTTCAACCTAATAAATGAGATGCGTATTAGGATTCAGGAATAAGGATTAAAAGAAAAGTAAGGGGGCTGGGAGAGAGAGGGAGAGGGAGGGGGAGAGAGAGAGAGAGAGAGAGAGAGAGAGAGAGAGAGAGAGAGAGAGAGAGAGAGAGAGTATGTAATGAAAATCAAAACAATACAAACCAGTACAAAAGAACACAACGCTGACAACATTTGTCAGCACCAAGATTACAGTTCGAACTGAAACTTACCATCACCACATGCAATGGCTGCTTCTCATTTATGCCAGGGCTCAGAAAGGGATCGTCCATGTTGCCTGATGCACGCTGCTTCAGCTCTTGCAGCTGCATATATACTCACTCATTCAAATAAAACTACTATATCACAGGGGACACAAAAAGAATGAAAGTACCGAACCAAGGGAAATATGCCACAAAAATAAAAATAAAAATAAAAATTAGGAAGAAATTAAATGTTGCAAGAGCACAGTTAAGAGTAATAGAAAGGTGTGGGGAGCTTTTTTTCCCTGAGGTTACTCGAGTACAGCAGGAAATATGAGTACAATTCTAATAAAAAAATTTGATAAAGAGAGAATTTTATTAGGAGAAAGAAAAAGGCAAACGGAGAGGGTGGTCCAGCAGACCAGCCCAAACACCACAACAAAAACAAAGAACAGAAAACCAACTAACAGATCTATTAACAATTGACATTACGTAGTTAACAAAAAGTTTCATTCTGTTTTGCCTAAATGTCTCTACTGAGGTTCAATAAAGATATCTAACTATTTCTTGAAAACAAGAAGAAGATGCTTGTTGTGTGGACCTACTCTGCATTGATTGTATTGCTTTAATCTCTCTAATATCCGACGCTTATCATTTGGAATCTGTTCCTACTGTGATCAAAGAATCCGTCTTCCAGTCATAATATCGGTGCATCAAGAGCTTCTAATTCTATCAATTGTACAGGAAGTGACATAGAACCATTACAATCTTGTCTTGGTAACATTCCAACTAAAATGTACAGACAAGTTACTGTACATATCATTCTTATACAATGACTGAGTCTATGCAGTGCTTTATTTTGGCAACACACTCATCTCACTTAGAATCTGGATGCATGGAACATCGTATGAAGAGCAAGTGTCCATGGGAAGCTCCTGGGGTTAAAATAGCAATCCTACTTTCGCATTAATGAAATGAGCTTATCTATGCTTTGACCCATTTTCCAATCTTTTCAAGCCTACTCTAATATATTTTTTTTTTTTTTAAACTAGTGCCTCCAAGTCTTTGACCCGACTAATCACTAGACCCCCCGCTAGACCCCACAACATTTGGGGAGCAAGAAACTCTAGCATTTGCTAGGTGGGTACCATGGGAGAGAGTTGAACCCCAGACCACTTGGGAGCAAACCAAGGGCCCGACCACTAGACTAAACACTCTCAGGTAGCCTACTATAATATATGGATCTACAACTACATAACCATCAGGACATTTATTTACCCATTAAATATTTCGATCCGAATTAATTTCATAGGCTAAGGCCTTTCACGGTAAGACAAAAAAAGTGAGTGTGATACCAATATATTGAACTCATATAGGAATCACCACCTACAGTTGGCCAAAAAATTTGAGTGTGATACCAATGTATTGAACTCATGATCATTATATTAAACTCATGAGTGTGATACTTATAATTATGCAAAATCTAATTTTATAAAAAAGAATATGACTCTTACAGTTATTGAACTTGCACTAGTGTAGCATTAGTGTTATAAGTATAAACTTAGGCTGCCTGATTCCTACATAGTTATCACACTCGCTCAAACTACTGTGAAAGGCCTTAGTGCCTCTTTTGGTTTCTCCTCTAGCATATTAGTGGTTCATTCATATAACTTGGACTTTTATTAAACCACGAAAGGAAGTGACACTGAAGGATCAGTATGTAAGAACTAAGAACCCAAAACAGGAAGATAAAGGATGTGATATTATAGTAGATAAAAACAATAAAGAAGAGTTTTTTTCTTTTAAGAGGGGACAGGGAAGAGCTACAAAAAAATAATGCAGGGCAACATGATTACCAATAAAGGAAGGCTAGAAGGCTTTCCGGATTCATCGTCTGGAAGATAATCAGAAATAGCATCAGTGACCACAAGAGCTCGAAGATACTCAGCAACTCCTTTACTGTCCACACTATGATCCCTTTGTTCAAAGCGCTTGATGACAGACTGAGGACTGAAAGAAAATACCAAAAGATTAATTAACTGGTACAGTGCTAGGCAGGGGGGAGAATAACCAAAGGTTGACTAACAAATAAATCAAACCAATTGCTCGTGTGTTAGTCCTCCAAGGAAGATGAAAAATTACATATTATGCATAAGTATTTCATATATATATTGAACTATGAAACCAAATCTATTTTGATAGAATCAAACATGACGCGGAAGTAGAATTAAGTAAATGGTAACTAAAGTGTATAAACATGAAATCATCTTTGGATTGCCAAAAATTGAAAATCTATCCTATTAATTCAACAAAGAAAAAAGTTTTATATTTTAATCTCCAGAGATATGAATGAAAAGTTAAATGAAATTGAAGCCTCTTTAGTAATTAGTTAAGAACTTCATTCTCTTTTCCTTTACCAAGTTTCCTATCAATCATTAAACATGAATAAAGAACAAATTCAAAAATTGCATGCCTAAAGAAAGAACAAATTCAAAACACTGATTAAGTCTAAGTTAACTCCCAGTCAGAAACTTCCACTCCAAAAATTACGCCTACTGCTTTCCAACCAATGAGAGCACAAAAAGTACCCAAGAGGATAATCTTTCAAGACTTCCAACAACCCTATTATTCCTCTTCACAAAACCTCCACTCCATGAGCATAGCCACTCAACAAAGAATATGAAACTATCAAAGGAACACCAAACAAAGAAAGGACATAACCGCACAGCTATTGGAACACCAAACTACCTTTCGTAGTTTAATGAGATTATTTACACAGTTGAAATCTTTCCATAGCAAATGGTTTCCTTCCACCGTTGACTGAGACTAATACAGTCGTATGGTTCACCTGAATTGGTTATCCCATTATATACGAACAGCAACATAACATTATAAACTTTAGAAAATGGAAAACTTATCTTTTCACGAGTTCATAGAAATTATAACACAAAGTATAATTATTATACTCTATGGCTTAACCTGTGTTTGTTGAGCTCAGCCAGCAAAGCACTCTGCTTTACAGCGTCCTTGGGATTGGCATCAGCCTCTGCAATCAAACGCCCCAACCGCTTTTCCTGCTGCGAAAATGGCCACCAACTGAACCAATCGGAAGCCAACACCTTCGAGAACCCACTTCTTGTAGTTGCCCACAACCCCATCAAGAACACCACCAATGGCATCCCATTTCCATTCTTCTGCCCAACCAAATTCCCACTCTTTCCCTCCGTTTCCGCCACCTTCTCACTCTTTCCGTCCCCATTGTCCAAACCCATTTCCCCAGACGTACTCTCCACCTCAAAATCCAACCTTTCTCCGCCAAATTCGTCAGTTTCCGGCTTACCCACATTGGATACCGAGCTACTCCCCGCACTAAATTCATTAAAACTCGATTCTTCGACTTCCGAACTCACCGCTAAGTCCGATTCATGATTCGTACTGGCATTGTCAGGGTGCAATGTGCAAGAAATCGATAAAGTACGATGGGTAAATCCGAAACTTTGACAACTTGGAGGCGCAGCTTGAAAAAGATTAGGGGTCCAAATAAAAGAGGCGGAGGAGCGGGAGAGCTGAAAACGTTTGAATTTATTAGAAGGTGTTGGAGAGAGTGAAAGGCTGAGAAGAAGCGAAGCTTGTAGAGTCGTCATGGTTTAGGGTTTATCAGAATGGCTTTGTTTCTCTCTCCCCCTCTCTCTCCTCTCTTCAGGACAGAAGGGCGTGGGTGGTATATGAAGGAAGGAGATTGAGAGCCACAAAATTGCGCGAAAGAGGATTAGAAGAGGGAAAGAGAGAACGCAAGAACCTTATCTTGGGATTGAAATTGGCGCCGTCTTCTTTTGTTTTTGGTCGGACGGCTGGCCTTTTAGTCCATTTGTCTCATGCGGTAACAATGACAATAATTTTCAGCCAATCAGACAAATTAATCTATTGAGTTGTTAATGAATACTCGTTAAAATTTATTTAGTTTAATTTTATCTTATACTATCATTATTATTACCAATATCACTTTTATATTATGTCACAAGGTCATGGGCTGAAAAACTTATATTGTTAATGGCTACTCATTTACATCTTAATGGGTTGATATGTCACTAACATATCACACGACGATGAAGTCATTCCATGAAAGTTACTCACCACTGAGATATTAATCTATAAGGAATTTTTTTTTAAATGTCACTTATACATATTTTTTTTATTTTTGTCCTATGAACTGAAAGAGAAATTTAGAACTCTTTAACAAGACTAAATGGTTGACACTTAGTACAACGATCTGGTAGTATTATTCTTTACTTGTAAGTGAGAGGTATTAGGTTTAAATCTCGTATATGGCGAATTTGATACCAAATTAGATTGTCCATTGTGTGACTTACCCAAACTCCTCATCCTTTTAGTGTAAAATATTATTGTGCTAAAAAAAAGACAAAATGGTTGAAAAACCCCAAAAGGTCCCTGGTTAATAAAAATCTCAACAAGAAGCAACTAAATATATTAGGGCCAAATTAGTCATCCTAATAATAGTTTTAAAATTCCAAAATTGCCATTGATTAATGAAAACCTCATGAATAAGCAATTAAACATATTAGGGTTAAATTAGTCATTTTAATAATAAGTTGTTAGGCTTTTTTTGTAACATCCCACATCGTCCAGGGGAGTGATCGTTAAATGTATATTCTCATCCCTACATAGCACGAGGCATTTTGGGAGCTCACTGGCTTCGGGTTCCGTAGATACTCCAAAGTTAAGCGAGAAGGGGGCTAGAGCACTCTCATGATAGGTGACCCACTGGGAAGTTGGTAAGCCGAAAGCGGACAATATCGTGCTACGGTGGTGGAACGGGCCTGGGAAGTGATCCGCCCCGGGCCGGGACACAGGTCCCAGGATCGAAACCTGGCTCTGATATCAAACTAACACACCCCGACCCGAAAGTGGGGTGTGCTGGCCGTCACGTGAGAGTGACGTAGCCATGTGCACAGTGCGGAAGCAAGATTAATCAGAAAGATACGAACAATTTAAAGCCATGCAACTAGCAACCCAAATCAAGATAGTGTGCTAGTGCGAGAATTAAGATGGTTTACACAACCAGAGCATAAATGGTCTACATGCAGTCAAGCAGAAAGTACTAAATAGAGATAACACCCAAAGATGGTCCTATATAAGTGAATTCTGTCAGAACGTCCGATGAGCTCCTCGTATGCTACCAACGAACACTACCTAATACCTGGAGGGGCGAAAAACAAAGTTGAGTGGGTCAAAAACAAATCTTTTCAAAACCTTTCTTTCCTCAAAAGTTGTAACCTCTCGCCGTAAAACCTGTATAATTTCCCATAAATAAAGTATATAGTGTTCGTTGGTGGCATACGAGGAGCTCATTGGACGTTCTAACAGAATTCACTTATGTAGGACCACATTCGGGTGTTATCTCTATTTGGTACTTTCTGCTTTACTGCACATAGACCATTTATGCTCTGGTTGTGTAAACCATCTTAATTCTCGCACTAGCACACTATCTTGATTTGGGTTGCTAGTTGCATGGCTTTAAATTGTTCGTATCTTTCTGATTAATTTTGCTTCTGCACTGTGCACATGACTACGTTACTCTCACGTGACGACCAGCACGCTCCACTTTCGGGTCGGGGTGTGTCATTTTTTGTTCAAGGGCTTTGTTGGACTTGTGTAAAGAATTTTTTTTTTTTTGGTCAAAGGAGACTTGTTTAAAGAATTGGACGAAGCTTTCGTGCCCCCTACTATGAGTTTCCAAAAACTAGGCCCAAAGCATCCCGACTAAGGAACAAGTCCTAGGCAACGCTTTTCTCCGTCGGGATGCTATGTTGTTCTTTTAGCGGCTCTAAATTGTTGGCGTCGGTTTTGTTGAAATGCTTCTGATGGGGCAGTTGTGGATTGAAGAGCTTCCCACATGAATTAAAATAATTCATGCGGCGGCTTAAAGATAATAAAGTTGACACAGTTTGTAATTTATAATAATTGAGAACTGTATTTAAGCAATAACAGAATCCGAGAAATGTATTCAACTTAAGAAAGAAGTGATCTAAGTAAGTTAGATTAATGAGACCTTTCTCTTATGTTCATTCGTAAAACGTTCCTAGCCATAAGATTGCAAATTGGGCATTGACAATCTGTTAAGGTTAGTATGTATTATGTTAACTCAAGCGAGAGTATGACTAGTATCAAATCATTACGTGTTAGACACTAAGACAAACACATAGGTGCTCGAAAGGGTATTGAGTACACTGAACAACAATCAAGAGAGAGTTCAAACATTCATGTCAAGTAAGGACTCATAAGTTGCAATAATGCAAAATAGTTCTTTGACCTAAAGCATTAGGCCATCTCCAATTGGGCTGGCCATAGGCCAAAGGATAGCCCTTTTTGACACAAAACTCATCTCCAATTGAGGTCTGGGCCAAAAAACCTTAGGACTCACAGGGCCAAAATTCAGCCATATGGCCAGCGGGTTGGCCATTCTTAGCCAAGCAACTAGCACATTCAGTTGGGCCCAGTTGTAATTTTTTGTTTTAAAGACGAAATTTTAAAAAAAAAGTAAAAATTCTAATTTTTTTTCCTATAAATGTCTTAAGACATTTCTACACCATTTCTCATATCATTTTCACCCTTCCATACTATCTTTACCTCACTTTATTTCAATTCTTCACATTCTATTCACATCAAACACTCTTTTCCTACACACCCCTTTCTTACCTCTTCGAATAATCTTTCCTTAATTTTTTTTCAATTATTTTCAAATGACCACATCTTCAAGTGGCAGTAAAAATATGTCCGAAAATCTTATTTTAATGTGGTAGTTTAATTTAATTAACCAGTAAAATTAAAGAACAAACTTAAAATAATAAATTATTTAGGGGGCTAAAAAATAGCCCATTTTCGGTTGGAGATGGTATATAAATATGGCTTGGCAATGTTCATTAAAAAATAATTTCGTGTAGGGCTATAATCTAGACGGGGGCTAAACATAACCCCTTCGGTTGGAGATGGCCTTATAGTTATCTAGTGATTAGGTCCTTGATCTTTGACTGTGTCAAAGGCATTCCATTGAGAGTGACCACGACATTGTTGGGGTTAAGCTACCTGATCATGTAGGCATGTGAATGCACAACAAAATATCTTTAACCTTCCATGGTGGAAGGAGAATACTTTGAGATATGGTTCAAGAGTCTTTGGTCCATGCATATGAATGACATTTAGGAAGTACGTTCCAAATCACATTCAATAGAATCATATAGAGAAATATCATACTGGATAGTAGACATGAAACAAACTATCTAGTTTCAATTCACAATCAATTGTTAGGAGTTATAATCGCACATTGCCTCGCTAATTGGGAACTAATGAATTTTACACTGAGTAAGGATGAATGTGAAGAAATATGAGATGGATAATCAATTAAATAATTTAATTGATCATGGTCAAGATTAATTACTCAGTTAATTAATCATATGAAAGGTTCGTATAGGCTTTTAAGTTAGTATTGGGTTTCACGACCTAAACGGGTTTTGGTCCACTGAGCACATAGAGTTTAGTTGTATGACAACTAAAATGAAACAAGAAATTAGCCCAACTAAACAAGGATGGTCGGCCAAGGTAAGAGGAGTGAACTTATTACAAGTTTGTCAATCAAATGAAATGAGGTATAAAAGTGACTTTATCGCATTTCCCTTATTAAGGTTTCTTTAGGGCAAAGAGTGAAACATTTTCTCTCTCTACATAGTGGTCGGCCACTTTGAAGAGTTTTACTAGCATCAAAGCTCATCCAAGTAATCTATCTCTTCTCACACCACATCCTTGGTGTGGAGACTTAGAGGTTTGCAACCTTGAAAACTTTGGAGTTCCTTTCCTCAAATCCTCAAGGAGCAAGAAGAAGCAAAGAAACAATCATCCAAGGAGAGAAGAACACAAACACAAGGAAACATTCAAGGAGTTAGGAGTGAACTTGAAGGTCATCCACTTGGGTGAATCCCTTTTGTAATCAAGGATAAGCTTCAAGGGTAATGAAAGCTCTAACTCTCTCTTCTTTTTAATTGGCAAAGAGTTTTATAGTTCACCATTCACTAGGTTTCGAAAGTCATGAGTTATAGAATTGTTTTGAGTGCATGCCTACTTTAAAGTGTTAATATGTATGCTTGTATGCCAATACTTTTGGATTTTTTACTTAGGACATAATTTTTCCTTCATGACTCTTCCAAGTTTCCTTATGGCTTAAAGTTTGTGAGTCGCTCGTCAAACATCTGTTGTATGTCTTCAAACTAGATGGGTTATCTTCCTACTTGCGCCTCTATCGCTCTGCGGTTTTGCGATGGTCTGCGCTCCGCTTCCTCTAACTGCTGGATTAGAGAATTAGTGGAGCCTGCTTCCAACAAACCGACGTGCTACCTCATCTTCCTAGATGGCTCAATGACCTGAGCCTTTTTCATTACGAACATTTCCTTCGAGATCGAGCTGAGTTTGGACACTTGCCCTGGAGGTAGGCACGTCGGAGCAAAGTCCCAGCTTGGAATGAACACTTATGGATGTTTCGCTGCTCGATCTCCTTCTCTGTCTGTTGGATGTTCTTTATGCTCCTACCTCTGTTGCTGATAAATGAATACTACGTCATCAGTGACTTATTTTCCTAGACTTCAACGAAATGGGGACTCCTGCTTAAACTCTTTTGAATTTGGTAAGTCAAGATCAAGGTGTCTAACGAGATTAGGATGAGCAATGATTTGATTGAGAATCCTCGTATGCTAATGAGTGCCAAGTCTACAGCATGCAAATAAATAATTTCCAAATGGGTAGATCCCAAGTGGTTTGCTCTGGTGCAGGTCTGCTAGTAGGCACAAGATGCACTGTGGGCAAAAATCGAGGCTGGAATGATGTGCTAAAGCCCATGGGAGCTAGGGTTTCTAAATCAACAGGCTCGACCGTGAAATTGATTTATCTAGAACCACCCCATAAAAAAAATTCGATTAAACCAGTGGCAGCACATCGGTAAATGGTTACCGAACTAGTGGTGGCTATTCATCAATAGTCAGCCGAACCAGATAATACCATAGTGACCACGGTGGTGGCAGGAGAATGGTTGCGGTAATAATCGTAATGGCCATTTGGGCCTCGACGAAATCGTGGCAATCCCGTCTCATGGTGAAAGTGGCTACAATCCTCGAATAAAAGGTTTTGGTGGGGGCAATAATCAATGAAAGCTCCATATTCAAGTTTTGAGGCCTCATAGACTGCATGACAATCCCAAATTACAAGGATTGGTCATTATTGTTCTTGCTCGCAGTTCTTTGCGTATCCACCTTAGGTGTTCGATGTGAACAAGAATGATGAGCGAAGAACAAAGAACACCGAAGAAAGCATTTTGGATTTAGTATGTTCACTTAGATCTTTAACCACGCATTAAGTATGTCTTAATTTTTCGCTCAATGAAAGTACCAATTTGTAGATGCAAATTCTTACACAACTTAACTAATGAAAATCCACTTTCAAGAGGATAAACACCGTTAGCTTAATTAACTAACCCCTCGAAAAATGGGGCATAGTGTCCGTCAAATGGTCTCCGATGCCTAAGTCAGAAAAGTAGTAGATAAAAGAAAACTTGAGAAAGTTATGAGCAGTAAGTGACGATTACCGTTTCCTTTGGTTGGAAATGAAGGTTGCATAGCATACTTGGAAGACCTTGATGATGCAAACCAGTCTCCGCAGTCCTGCCAATTAATAGTCGTGAAGGTCATTGTTAGTAAGAGCACATGTGTACCAAACATCTAAAGAGTGACTCTGTAGAGTTGGTGTCCTACCACCACAGGACCGGTTAGAGTAGCTTCAGTAGGAGCTTTTGCTCGAAGGACATGCTTCAACACATGGCCTGATTGCCCGAATGAGGAAGTCCAGCGTTGGCTGGCGAGGGAGCCCAAACGCCTGGCCCATGGATTCGTGCCGGCCCGAAAACCTGAGGTGGTTCTGACGTCAGACGCCTTTTTGAATTTTTTTTCTGTCAGGTTCTGGACCGGCCGTCACTCATTTTTGACATGAGATTTGGTCGTTGACAGCAATTGTTTGTGGTTCTTGACTTGGGTCACGTACGACACGTTGTACGCCTCGAGGTTGTTGTGGGAATGGGCCTGCTCGAATTGGGAGACGAGGAACTGCTCGAATTGCAGTTGGGTGCGCAAAGGCGGGTGAGGGCAGATGATATGGAGATGAGTTCTGGTGGGAACACGTAGGGTGTTGATGTGTTTGATGATAAAATGGCGTAGTGAAGAAGTGCGTCCAGGACGACGGGCGGGAGGGGGAGTACGGAGGTGGGGGTGAGGGAGGAGGTGGGGAGGGTTTGGGGGATGATGGTATTGATGAGAGTGAGGGTGAATGCGAGGGTGAAGAAGGTGAAGAAGAAGATAAGCCACAGGCAGTGGCTTCCGCCGTTTGTGGTGGGTTTGTGGATTGCTTGGGGGTGGAGGAGGATAAGCTTTGTGTTTGTGGTGGTGGTGTTGGTGGTCTTCATTTCAACAGAGAGAGAGAGTCATATGCTGCTCTTTGCTTTGTCTTTTTTTTAATTATCTTGGTATTATTTTATAAATAAATAAAATATTAATATTTTATTACCAATTGCCAGGGCTATTTAAGTGTAATGGTGAAGATGAAAAAAATGATTACTTTTTATTAGGGTAGTTACTGTTTATTGGATGGATAGCATAGTGGATAGCCCTAGGGCTTCCATCGTGGTGGAGTTGCTCTTATGGTCCAATGACGGAATGGATTATGGGTGGCTTGGAGAGTCCAATTATGTGTAATGGACGGCCCGAAGAGCTCATGATCCGCACCGTGGGTGGCCCGGACAGCCCATGCTAAAAAATTCTCGGTTTTCTTTTCAGGCGTTAGATTTTAATCTAACGGTAGCCAAATTTCCTGTCGGCGCATGTGTGTGCGCACGAGAGAACAACTCAAAGAGAAGGATATCGGACGTGCAATTTGGGGGTTCTTGTTCTTGTAATCACTTTTCCTTCGCTCGTGAAATCTCAATCTCGCATTTGGGGGATCCTGATTCCTGACACCGCCCAATGGCGTACGAAGACAATCCGTAAGCCCCTCTCTCGCAAACTCACGATTAGGTTAGGGTTAGGGTTTTCTTCGATTCCCTGCATCTAATTATCCTTATTGTTTCAGGTACCGTGACGAAGATGGGGAGCCATTGATGGACTACGACGACTTTGGAGCTGGTCGCGACCCGTCCCCTGAGCCCCTCCAAGATGACGTCCTGGAAGATAACGACGATTGGCCCGACCGAGGCCGGTCTCAGACCCCCGTCCACGACGATCCATCGTCGTTGAAATCGAAGCCGAGGAAGCGGCTGATCAAGAAGAGCCACGTGGGAAAACTGCCTGTGAGCTCCGACTTGGTGGACGATGATGGCGATGGCGACGAGGTCAATCGGAAGAGGTTGAAGAAGGAGAAGAGGCATAAGGGGGAGAAGAGGGGGTCCAAATTTCCCAGGAGATCCTCATCTGACAAGGTGGCCACGGATGGTGAGGTCAAGGAGATGTGGGACACCATCGCCGGCGGTGATTCTGAGGTTGTCATAAATAGCAATTTGATTTAAATACTTGTTCGATTGTTTGTTTTTAATTTATTTTATGTTTGAATTTTATGCACTTTTGCAAAATTAATTGTTTATTTAGAAAAATGTATTGGTTCTTGCTTTTGCCATTTTCAACTGAATTTTTTTCCCTTTGAATTGCGCTAAACGCAATTTTTCAGTATGAATCTGAATTTATAGCTGTATTATGCTTTCTATCGGAACTTCCTAAATGTTTTCTCCTCTTCAATGGAATAGGATGATCAAGAGGGTGTCAGGAATTATGATGACGACAACTTTATAGATGACACTGGTGTGCATCCTTCTGATCGGTATGGAAGTGACAACGAACCACGTTCTCCTAGTCACCATCCTCAGGTTTGTCTTTTTTTGTTTTTTGTTTTTCCCTCTTGTTCTTCTATCTATATGTAATGAAACAATGCCGTGTCATGGAATTTAAATGCAAGATGTAGTAGAGCTTCGGTTAATTGACAGTGTTTCCTGCCTTCAACTGAAGTAAGATACCACATGTCACAACTGATGACTTACCATACCGCGTACTTCTTTGACTAGATTGATTATTCCCATATGTTTGCTAGACTGTTTATTCCCATATGTTTATTGTTTTAATTTTTCTAGGCTGAAGAGGGTGAGGAAGATGATGAAATTAAGGACATGTTTAAGATGGGTAAGAAAAGGAAGAAGAATGATAAAAGTCCCGCAGAAGTAGCATTCCTGGTTGAGAAAGTCATGGCTGAGCTCGAAGTTACAGCGGAAGAGGATGCAGATTTAAATAGACAGGGAAAACCTGCCATTAGTAAGCTCAAGAAGTTGCCTCTTCTTACAGAGGTCCTGTCAAAGTAAGCTGGCTGCACGTGATCTCTCTCTACCCAGACTTGCACCACATATATTTATAATTTGTAAGAATATCCCCTTAAATTTTACTGTTCGTACAGGAAGCAGCTTCAACAGGAGTTTTTAGACCATGGAGTGTTAACTCTACTGAAGAATTGGCTTGAACCTCTTCCAGATGGAAGTTTACCAAACATAAATATACGTGCAGCAATTTTACAGATTTTGACTGATGTATACACTTCTGTCGCCTTTGTAGTATGAAATTTTGTAAAGGTTGTCAACAGTAGGACCTTAATTCTTGTATCTGTTGTGCAGTTCCCTATAGATCTAGAGCAGTATGATAGAAGGGAACAACTGAAAAAGAGTGGTCTCGGAAAGGTTAGATCATTTTGCGTTGAAAAAGCATATAAAGGTTTGTCAATCTGTGTGACAACTTTGATTTATTTACTTTGTTCTTGGCAGGTCATTATGTTTTTGTCAAAATCTGATGAAGAAACAACTTCCAACAGAAAACTTGCCAAGGAATTGGTTGACAAATGGGTAATTTACTAATTTTATTTATCCTCTAGTACTTACCTTCCGTTGTTCTACGATTTTATCTTTCTCTTACAAATATGTGGCAATCACCCCCTCCCTTTCTACAAATTTATTCTCCTTAGTATCACTGCATTAAAATATATGTGTGTGTGTGTGTGTGTTTGTGGGGCACTAATCTGATTATCCTACTGGAAGGGGCAGTGATTGAATAGTTATTCTCCTTGCCCGAGGATCATATATAGGAGATCCCATTTCCATTATTTGTTGATAAATTTGCCTCGAGATTCTAATTCTTATTCCTTTCTTAGTTAATGCTTACAAAATGAAATTCTTTTGTACTGCCTTGAATGACTTTGACATTTTTTTTATTGCACGACTGCAGAGTCGACCTATTTTTAATAAAAGTACAAGGTTTGAGGATATGAGAAACGTTGACGATGAGAGGGTTCCATTTAGAAGGCCAACAATGAAAAAGTACTGAGACTTTTTTTTTTCATCACAATGTCTTATTGCTACTATGGATTTACACAAATCCATGGTGAACTCAATATAAATTTCTCTAAATTTAGCGCATTACTAGTCGGTTTTCTTAAATTATCCTTTGTATTTTGTTGCACAGGCCAGTGAGTAATGGCACAGGAATGGAATCTAGAGATGATGTGGATGAATTTTCAAGGTAAATTTTAAGGATAGATTAGGCATACTTCAGTGTTCATTCTAATCCCGGTGAATTCAGCTTCTATTGCTGGCTTATTTGCTATGCCAGTTCTGTCTAAGGTGCATTTCTTTCAAATTTTAATTTTGACCTTGGTACAGGGAAAGAAAATCTGGCCAATCATCTTCTCGGCAACATGCCTCAAGGCCAGAAGCGACGCCAATGGATTTCCTGGTGCGGCCACAATCCAAGATTGATCCTGATGAAATTAGGGCCCGTGCTAAACAAGGGATACAAGATCAGCACCGTATGAAGGTACATTTTTTTTTTCCGATTGGTAACTATCTGAAAATTTTGAATAAAAGGGGTGTGCTGATTTAGTTGGCATTTGAGTGCGCATTATTCTATACATTTACTAGTGCTGTCAACGATCTGAAATGGAAATCTTTTATGTATAAAAACTTTTCATTTTAGTGGTTGAAGTTGATACTTGAGGTTTTTATTCATATTGCGCTAAACTTAAAATTGAATGGAGCTTCAATTGTAATTTTCTCCCAATTTGTTTAAATTTTGGAGACGAGCTTTTGCCCCTGTTTGAGATTTTCTTTGAGCTTCAATCTTCATTCTTTCAACGGCCGAAGGAGTTTTCCCCGTCTTTGTTTGTTGGTTTATCTCAGTTTTTCTTAAATGATTTTCCTTTCTGTTTTGAACTTTTCTTTGAAAAATCTTCATTGATATAATAATTGAAGAAAGGTTATTTTTATTTGGCAGATGAATAGGAAGTTACAGCAGTTGAAAGCACCAAAGAAGAAGCAGCTACAGGCCACAAGATTAAGCGTGGAGGGTCGTGGTATGGTCAAGTATTTGTGATTTTACCAAACATTCAGATATATTGCTGTACTCCGCCACCGTCCAGGGTGCAATACAATACTGCAAAGTGCATTGTGCCTACATACTTTTATATGACACAAATATTCGCATTTCTTTCGCTTGAAGGTACAAAGTTATTGATTAATCTTTTTAACTGCAAAGTTTCTAGTTCTTTTTCGCTTTTCAAGTTTTTATTAAAGCCAGATGATTTATCCATTGGCAAGTAATTTGCCAAGACAAAGCAGTGTAGCGGCGTAGAAACTCCCTCTTACTCCAGGCATAGGGCTCATGATGGGCAGTCTCCGGTCAGTTCATTCCTAGTGTAATGACAGGTTTCAAAGAAACCCCACTTTCTGGTCAACTAAACCTGTTTCTATCTTTTCTTTCGTAGTGGTTTATGCTGTACTTTTCAAGCCCTCCTAGCTCATCTCTTGGACTTTTTAAGATCTAGCACTTATCTGGGCAGATAATTCAAATGAGAGCTGGGGAAAAGTATCCGGTCGTAGATAGACTTGAAAATTAAACCCTACGCGGGTTCCATGTAACCAAGTTGATCATGGCAATGAATTGTGAATCCACTTCGTTCGTTCTCTATTTGTAGGTTTATTTTTTTTCTCATTGTGATGGTAACTCTTAGTAAGTCAAGTAAAGATTAATAATGAACCACCATGGGATGGTCTAGTGGTTGTAGACAATTTCCAGGATGGTACTCCACATGGCGCGTCCTGGGTTTGATACCTGCTGCTAGTGAATCGCACGATAGTGGTTAAGGGGAGGTTGATAATGAAGTTGATGGAGCTTGCTTGTTAAGCAATCAACCAGTTTCTATGGTCACCAACTCCCATTTCTTTCCTTTTAGTTTGGTTGTTCATCGAAACACTTGTGCTAGATTTCTTGCTAGATTGAGCATGCAACGCGCATGGGCTTAAGTTTAAGAGGAAGTTGTCTTCTCACTCTAACAAGTAACAAAGTAAGCTACTTTTGTTGGTGAATCGTTAAATATCTTCCTACTTTATTATTGTTGGTGAATTGTATAAAGCTTCTAGTTCTGTATTATTGTTATGTAACCGAAGACTGGAACTGCACCAGTCGTGCCTATCGATGGTGGATCTAGGAAAAATTTATTGGAGGGTTACGTGTAAAAATTCGTAAACATTTTAGAGACAAATCACTTCACTCATAATTTTGAACTAAAAAACATTACCAGTTTGCTTCAAAAAAAAAAAAAAAAAAAAAAAAACATTACAAGTTACAATTGTCTCGACGGCCTCCATATCCTTCAGATTGGATTAAAATCGAATGCTGCCTTCGAGGATGCTGGAGCGGTGGGTGGTTTAGGAGGTGTTTACACAATTTACAAATCTTGCTTGGGCCTGCTCGGGCGGGGTTGGGGGTTGTGGGTTATTTTGGAAGACACAGAATTATGAAGAGAAGAGAAGAGAAGATATGAACAAAGTGACTTGCATATTTCTGTTTTATTGGTATTTCAACTTTGTGCATGTCAAAAGTAACTTGGTAAATAAAAACAAATTTGCAAAAAAGTTACTTGGCAAATAAAAATTTTGAAAATAAAATAAAATTTGTAAGTCGCACATAATTAGAAATGGGTGCAGAGAGTGGCTAGTTTAAATGAAAAAACCAGTTTTTTGCTATAATGATTTATTCATACTATAGGAGTAGATAAATAAATTGGTTACAAACTCATCATTCTTCTTGCAATTCGAACTTTTATTTTGAACAAACGATATTATTTACACTAAGATGGAGAGATGGGCTTAGCCTCACAATGGGTGAAGAAGAATATCATTAGACCGTAATACTAAGTGACTGAAATTTGAATTTAAGATATTTCATTTACAAATAAAAAAAATATCATTAAGACCAGATAAATAAAGAAGAATATCACTAAGATCATTTTCAAAGAAGATATCAAAATGTCTAAATAAGTAATAACGATAAAAAAAAAAAAAGACAACAACAATGTTTTCCAACCGAGAAGCCAAATCTAATGTGGCATCACATGGAATTGCATCTCTCTCCCTCGCTGCCAAATTTGACAGCAACTTTAAATTTTTTTAAATTAATTATTAAATACTTTTTATTGATTTAAAGCCTTACCTTCTAATTTCTTTTCATTACCAAAATATTGGGTAAATTACATAGAACCCCTCAGGTTTGAGGTCTATTACAACTCTATACAATATCTTTAAAACATTTCACTTTCATACTTCACGTACTATTTTATTTCAAAATTACACTTTCGTTAGATTTTCTATCCAATGGTCTGTTAAATGCTGACGTGGCTGCCACATTTATGCTGATGTGACTGCCACGTGGTAATTATAAAATTTTTTTTATACATTAATAATATTATAATATTAACCCTATTTAAAAAAAAAAAAAAAACAAGAAAAACCAGATCCCAACCCAGATCCCCTTCCTTCCCCCTCACCTCTTTGCAACTCCTATTTACAAAATCCCTTCCCCCAGAAGAAGAAGAAGAAACCAAACCCGTCCGTTCCCCCCTCCCCCCGCGACGACCCACCTGCCGTGACCCACCCCCCCGGGGCGACGACCCACCTGCCTTCCTCTGCCCTTCCCGTCGACGATAAGCTCCCGCGAACCCCCCCCCCGGCGACGGTTGCAGGTATTTGGGATTTGGGTTTGCAGGTAGTGGGTTGCAGGGGTTTTTAAGAAAACCAGTGAAAAAAAAGCAGAGAAGTGATTAAAGATGGGGGCTTTGAGGTGGGAGAGGTGGAGGCGGGATATGGGTTTTGGGGGAAGGAGATGGGTGGAGGCGGGAGGCGGAGGGTGGCGGGGGAATAGGCGGGAGAGGGGTGGAATTCGAAGTTCAAACCCTAGAGAGGGAGAGGGAAGAAGGGAATTGAAAAAAGGGTGTCAGGGAGTGTGTTCGGGTTGGTGTGGAGGAAGAAGAAGATTGGGAGAGATGGGTAAGGGGGTGGGGACGGACGGACGGGAAGGAAGAGATGGGTAAGGGGGTGGGATGTGGGGTTGCGGGGAAAGGGATCTGGGTTCGGGTTTTTCTATTTTTTTATATATTTTTGAATAGGGTTAATATTATAATATTGTTAATGTATAAAAAATTATTAGAAAATCTAACGGAGATGTTATTTTGAAATAAAATAGTATATGAGGTATGAAAGTGAAATGTTTCAAAGATGTTGTATGGAGTTGTAATAGACCTTAAACTTGAAAGGTTTCTATGTAATTTACCTTTAAATATTTTTATACATTTTAATTCATTTTCTTTCATTAGCAATACAAAGAAAATAAATATGAATTTTTATTTTTTGTTTAAATTTGACATATCAAGTAAAGAATAAAACTTTAAAAATATCAAAATATCATATTGGTTGGCAAATTTAAAAATAAAAATAAACTGTTAAATTTAAATTTTATATTTAAAATTGGAGATGGTTGAAAACGACAAACAAAAAAAATATATCAATAAGACTAAACAAATAAAAAAGAATATTATGAAAAAAAAAGTTGAGTCGTACCAATTATGTGCATATGATGAAGGGGTGTGCACTCATTTTATTTCTTACACATCTCTGGATAATTTCTGTTTGTTGATCTTCTTCAATTCATCCGATTCGACGGTCGAAAATTAAAAAAATGTGTGAGAAGTAAAATAGGGTGTGAATATTACACCCCATGAAGAATGTTCTTGTTGTTGTTGGTAGATAACTAGGAATGAGTATGCGGGAATTGAACTCAGCATTCCCTTCAAAAGCTTGACCTATCAGCGCCACCCACGTGTAGTACAATCAACGTTCCGGCACCGGCTTCCCTTCCATAGCTCCACCAGTAAAAATCACCTCACCGCGTCAATAATTCATTCTCTCTCTCTCCCCCAAAAAATCGCCTCGTGCTTCGCTGCCCTTCTCGCCCCAATTCTCAATTCGCATCGAGGTCCTTGAAGATCCCTGTACCCAAACACCAACTTTCCTTCTACGTCCTCGAAATTCGCGTCGGGATTTTCTCGGGAAAGTAAGGGCTAGGGTTTGGGAGGGAAACAACAAGATGAGCTTTCGGGATCTGGAAGCGGGTCGGGGTTCCAATTATTCCCGGCGAGGAGACCTCGGCAATGCAAAGCAGGACCCCACCCAAGCTGTGGCCTCCGGCATTTTCCAGATCAACACCTCCGTATCCACCTTCCAGAGGCTCGTCAACACCATCGGCACCCCCAAGGACACGCCGGAGCTCCGCGAAAAGCTGTGAGTTGTTTCTTCACTTTCATTTGTCAATTTTGTATTGTTTCTTGAATTCTGTTTGAATTGTGGGGTTTTGATTTTCTGTTCCATGATTGAGTTATTGATGATTTTGTGTTATCAAGGTTGAATTAATTGTGAGTATCATAATAATAAGCTGGATTTGATTGTTTGGAATTATGGGTTTCTGGATGCTGTGTAATTCCATGGATTAGGATTATCTGTTTCGCTATCGTTTTCGGGGTGCGTGTAGGATTACTTAAAATTTGAAATATTTAAGAAAAAATAGCTTAAGGGCTGCTATACAACTTGATTGTTACCCGATCATAAGGAAGAGCGACATCCTGGATAGCAACAACGATTACTTCTTTCAAGTTGTAAAATCTCATTTCTGGTCATTATTCATTCTCTTTTCTTGTGAAAAGTTTCAGCAAAATACTGCTTGCATGATGGATTCCATTGTCTAATGCTCCCCAAATTGACTTTTCCTGATTGCAGGCACAAGACGAGACTACATATTGGGCAATTGGTGAAGGATACTTCAGAAAAACTTAAACAAGTCAGTGAAAGAGATCATCATACTGAAGTTAATGTAAGTCTCTGTCACTTTCATCCCTTCTTCCATCCGTCCCTCACACAGACACACACCCAAAATTAGAGAGCATGTCTATGGTATTTATTACAAATATGAACATTTATTCCTTGACAATCGTGCAAACGATAGGGTCGGTCTTTGAAAATTCAAACTTTTTGGTGTGATGATCTTGGATGTCTTCAACTTAATTGCAGGCAAGCAAGAAGATTACAGATGCTAAGCTTGCAAAAGATTTTCAAGCAGTGCTGAAAGAATTTCAGAAGGCTCAACGACTTGCAGCTGAGAGGGAAACATCATATGCTCCTTTTGTTCCTCAAGCTGTTCTTCCTGCCAGGTAAATTTTGTTGGAGGATGTATACAATCAATTCCAGTCTTTTATTTGTCTGCACTATTTATGTGATATCTTCCAGAAGATATTTTTGTTTTGTTTAGTTTGCATTACATCTAGTGTTGGAGGCCCTCAATCTTAACTTGTATAATTATTCTTCACGCAGTTACACCGCTAGCGAGATAGATGTAAACTCAGAAAAGAGTTCGGAACAGCGTGCTCTCCTTGTGGAATCTAGAAGGTGAGTTTTACTTGATTTTGATACAGAATTTTAACTGTTTTGCAGAAAGAGGTTGTTATTCGAAAATAAATTCAAATCAAATGATGAAAGGCATTAGTCGAATTGCCGTTGAAAATGAAGAAAAGACAAGGGACAAACCAGTGGAATCATGCATTTTCAAGTAGAAGGAAATTGAATGAAATTATGTTTAATGGGAAGACAATGAGTTATCTACTATAATTTGGAGTCAATCAATGATATATAAATGAATGTTTTTCCAAGTTCAGTTTTAGGCTTATGGTGGAGGGATAGAGCCTTTGGTGGGAAGTGGTGAAGTGTAATATGGTTCATAGAAAATGGGTATTTTATCGGTAGTCATGGGATAGGGTGTCAGAGACCATGAGATTTTATCGGAGCCGTGTCTTGGTTCTTCTAGTGTTCTGGTCTAGGAGCTGTCTTTGAAATTTTTTGTGTCTTCATTGTCTAGTCTAGAGTTAATACTCTCTTCTTCAAAAAAGACAAAACATAAAAAACATAACCATCTCTTTTCATGGTCGAAACCACTGTAACCATTTCAAAACTGCCGTAAATAAGGAAACTGCATCGGCACTCACCTCATTGCACCTCCATTTCTTACTAGAAAAAAATTATTTCCCAGAAGACATCTATTCCTTTCTTATTAGAAATGCCATATGATATTTAGGAGTTAGGAAACGATATTGTGGCATTTGCGCCATTGGCGAAGGAAACGATGGAGGGGAACAGTCGGCCAATTTCAATTTTTAATTAGCAAGGGAAAAAGTTTATGAAGACTTATTACATTTAAGATGGGTAATTTGGAAAACAAAATTTAATTAATTTTAGCATAAAATGCATAGTTTTAGGTACGAGAAAGTTGACACATGGCTTGAGGAAAAGTGAGAAGGTACATATGAGAAGGTGGCTAGCATTCCTCCTCCAAATTATTAAAATTCCTGACATCTGAAGCTCACAATATTCATGCGGCACCCAGCTTGTGGTGTTCTATGTCAAAATGCTAATGCCTTTTTCCTGTCCTTAATGATTCTCTTATGCACAAAAATAGTTGGCACTGGGAGACTTAGCATCAGCCATCTTTGGTTTCGTTGCCAATTGAGAGAGCAGATCTGAGTACCTTGTGCTAGTTGTTTCCAAAATTTTGGTTGTTTGATTTATCTACTTCAGTTTAAAACTCTTACGAAGGTTGGATTTGCCACATATCTTTGGTTCTATGTGAGCTTTGTTGCAGACAAGAGGTTGTGCTATTGGACAACGAGATTGCCTTCAATGAGGCTATCATCGAGGAAAGAGAACAGGGAATACAAGAAATCCAGCAGCAAATTGGTGAAGTGAATGATATTTTTAAAGATCTTGCTATACTGGTTCATGAGCAAGGAACCATGATTGGTAACTTACGTTCTCCTTATTCTCTTGAAGGCACTTATACTTATCTGGCTTGTGTCTCCTTATTGGTCATATCTGCTTTGTAGATGACATTGGCTCCAATATTGAGGGTGCTCATGCTGCAACTGGGCAGGCGAAGTCCCAACTTGTGAAGGCGTCAAAGACCCAAAGATCAAATTCGTCTCTGGTAATTTATTCACATTTATTTTATGACATTTTACATATATTTGTATATATATTTTACCAAATCTTCTCTTCTTTCAGTTGTATATATATTTTATGACATTTTACATATATTTGCATATATATATATATATATATATATATTTTACCAAGTGTTCTCTCAGTTCCTTTACAAATATTTTAACTAATCACTTTTAAGTTTGTTTAATCATAGTTATCTTTCTTTTCTGCAGAGTTGCTTGCTCTTGGTAATATTTGGAATTGTGCTTCTCATCGTGATAGTAGTACTTGCAGCTTAATCAGAAGATTGTCTAAACTCGATGACAGCGAACTCAAGATTGTGCCACACATCCCTCTGCTATTTCTGCGATGCCTGACTTGAATTTGCCGTTGTATTCTATGTTCGTATATAGGGGGTGGGTATCCTTTGCAATTTCTGGTTGCGGTTGGGTGAGGTGGTGTCTATTCTGTTCTGTAAGTTGGTGTTTGGGGTTTCTGATGGCGTTCTGTGTGCGTGTGTTGTTTTTTTTCTTCTTAATATTACGGTGTTCGTTTATACATACATAAGTTCAAATAAAAGTCATAATTCTTTGGGTTTTCACTTATTTGCTCATATGTAGTTTTCTGCTGTTTGAACTTGGTTAGTCAGTCAGTCTATTCTTTCGGTTAGGGTCGGTTTCTCTATCGATTTTTCGGAAGGGACAAACACATTCTGGTTGACATCTTGTTCTATTAATCTATTCTCACAGATTGCCAGATTGGCCACTGTAACGAAACTCTCCCATATCGTACTGAAATTGAACAGGTACCCAACGGTTCGGTACACCTTCGGTTCCACCCCCATACCGTACTGTACTGGTACCGGAATTTTGTCTTGAGTTCAGTTTTGGTTCCACCCCTATCCCGAACTGTACTGTACTGTGCCTGCCTCTAATATTATGAATGATAAATTGAAATATAGATAGATCCGATTCTTGAAATTTTTTTGAGCGGATTTACCAAATGTGTAAAAAAATTGAGTGTCTCCCATTATAACCCATATCTTATATATTTTAAATATAAATAAGAATTACGCAAAAAGAGCCTACTTACGCC
Source organism: Heteromeles arbutifolia (assembly GCA_024362995.1). Taxonomy (NCBI): domain Eukaryota; kingdom Viridiplantae; phylum Streptophyta; class Magnoliopsida; order Rosales; family Rosaceae; genus Heteromeles; species Heteromeles arbutifolia. The sequence continues at coordinate 7,761,008 of JANCRC010000020.1, forward strand.
TTCGCCTCTAAAAACATTAATTTGTATACATGAAATTATCATATCCTTAATGGGTGAGACGTCAAAACCCACAGACGAAATTTCAATGACATGTACCACCTGAATTTCCTTGCTGCCAATCATCACTTTTTGTGAACTCCCTTCATTTGGTCTTCTCTCCTCACTTCCAACACCATCTAATCTAAGCCTTCCATCACCCTCCCAGTTTTCAGTCCCAGCAGACTTCACATTTCTCAGAATCAAGACGAATTGCGAATTGTGTAAATCTCCTGCCCAGGTTTCTTTTCGTCTTCTGGGTTTATAGCCAAGTGGCGGCTTCAAGAGGATGAGCATTTAACCAGGAGCATATTAGCTCAAGAGATGAACTTGGTATGACTATGCAAGTTCAAAAACTCACTCGTACTAAAGCGAAACCGGAACCAACATGCTAGATTGTGCATGATTTACAATGAAATTACTAATCTCCATCAAATCTTGGAGAAAAAGATTACACAAAGCCTTGACATATCATTCGGAGTCGGAACCATGTCTTCTCTTCTCCTTGTGTTTCCTGTGTTTCCTCCTCTCATCTGAGGGATGTTTCCCATGCTTCTCACGCCTCTCATGTTTCTCCTGCTTTCTCTCATCACGCCTCCTCTTCTTGCGACTGCTTTCATCCTCTAGCACCTCTTCAACTTTTTCTTTTGGTGGTGAATTAGGAACATCCAACTTTCCCATTTCAGGTGGAACATCCTTCGCTGTTGGATTAAGAGAACTTGACTCATCCCAAGGGCACGGTGCTCTGCAGTAAGATTCAAAATTAATTTATTTTTGGACAAAATGGATCAAGAAGAATTACGCTAAGCAAAGAAAAAGATAATGGGAGGGAGGCAAAACATAAATTAGTAATCATATATCACAAACAAACTACACAGCAGGCTATTTGCACTAAGTACGAATATCTACACACACACACACACACACACACACACACACACTACAAGCTCATTAATTACTACATTAATCGTCCCACGCCTAACAAATTTCTCAAGTATCTCAAAAATTCCTTTCTCAAAGTATCCCACCGCTGAAACAAAGACATACTAAACCATAAACCCTACTACTTCCCCACCATCCATGTATTCCTTCTCCAATGGCCTACATCCCCATTTCGCATCATGGGAATCCAAGAAAATATGACAGTATTCCAACACCACCCTTAGAATAGCTCTATACAATTTTCTGCTTTCGCCGTTCTATACCATAATTTCTTTAGAACTCTCTGAAAATGGCTGTCACGAAAACCCAGCAACATTTTTTTTATGGTCCACAAAAATAACTCCCAACTTATACTAGACAAAACGGTCAAAACCAGCAACATCATTAAACTTTCAATCTTCAAAGAGATTGATGATATAGAGCTCGTTTGGATGTGCTTTTAAAATGACTGAAAGCGCTTTTGGTGAAAATGTTTTTGGAATCAACCTTAGTAAAAATGCAAGTTAATCCTGGAAAAGCACTTAAAGTGCTTCCCAAAAGAAGCACACGCCTTCAATCATTTTAAAAGCACATCCAAACGAGCCCATAAGTGGCTGCGGATTATTGCAATTAAGTTAGGACTACATATCAAAATGGGAGTAAGGAAGGTACAATTTAAACCCTTTTTTTGGGGTGTTACGCACCTTGCAAATCCAAGACCATGCACACGTGCTGCTTCAGCGTGCCCTTCACCTACGTCCTCTGCAGTCGAGCCTCGTTTCACAAGTTCCGAAAACTCATGCTTATCAAGCCGACTACCTTGAGCACGGCTTGCACGCTTAGGAGCTAAGCCAAGAGCCTCCCTCATAGCCTGCTCCTCCTCTTCCTTAATTCTCTTGATCTCTTCTTTTGCAGCATCCATTTCTGCCTTCTGAGCTTTTTTGTCTCTAGTATACCAGTGTAGATCTTTACCTGTGGAAGCATACAATAAAAAGTTGAGAAAATCTTTTAACAACCGCAAAACCTTTCATACATGGGAATGAAACAGGGAAAAACATTAAAATCAAAAGAAAACAAAACTATATAAGAATCAGTATATACACTATCTTTGCTAGTAGCTCCAACCAGACAACCACTTCATTTCTAGAGATTAGACCTTTGTATAAAAGAAATTAGAAACAGAATGAAAAACACTCCATGACTTTTATTGGACAAGGAGACTTCTCTAATACATTTTTCACCCCTGGCAGTGGATCAGAATTATAAAGAAAACGGAAAGCATCAATTGTTTTTATAAATTATAGATTCAAATCATTTGTAGAATAAAACTGGAATTAAGTTCCAGACAACACAAACTTAAGATACTCTGCACGAACAAATTCCCAATAGCCCTACAGATTCAAACAAAGTCCATTCATGCCATATAATGTGCAAATTTGGCAGACAAGAAGGAACTCGGAACCATAGTCTACATCCAAAATTGTCAGCAATCCTCGTTGCAACATTAAGAGAACCAGAAGTTTACATTTTTTCATCTTTCATGAAAAGATTCCAATAAATGTTACAAAATTGGAATACATGCCAACTTGATATAATTTGGACCAAATTCCTGTAGTGTTGAATAATTGGTCCGGAAATATGGAGAGGTGAATTCTTGCAAAACGATTCCAAGCATGAGAATTGTAGGGCATTCCAAATTAATTGCCTCTTTTCTTACCTCTCGAGGAAGGACGCAATGGCAAAAACACATGGAATCAAAGAACAGAAAGATATAAAGAACAAAGAAATATGAGTGTAACGACCTATAGGAGTGAATTTAAGGTCTCTTAGTCTTTTCATTTAATAATTACCTAAATTTATAATTTTGTTCTATTCAGTGGCTTATCTTTGAATTGGAGAGGGTTTGACTATTTTTCAGAAGAACCACAGTGCTACTTGCAACTTAAAACCAAATTGAATACTTAATTTGAAATAAGAAAAATGAATGATTATAGCCAAATATGAAGGAACTAAACGGGTCACCTTTTTGCCATCTTCCCACAGGCGCCTTGATGCTGTGACCAAGATAGTTCTCTCGATGTTTATCAACCTTAACATCGTCCCAACTGAATTCTGTGCATCAAAGGAGAAGCAGAAAGTCGATTAAATAAAAATATATAAATTTAAAAGATAAGAATGCACCTACAACATACAAGGATTATGTCCACAATTTACACATAAATATGTGATGAATATTCCTATTATTTAGGGTACCAAAAATATGATTTTTTTTTAGGGAATTTTAACGAAAAGCTCCTGGTACTGTTCACTTTAACGCAAAACCACATTTTTACACTAAAAAGTCAATCCTGGTACTATTCACTTGACCCTTTATTTTGTCCTTATCGTTAAAACTCAAAGTTTTCAAGCCCTTTTCATTAGTTTTCCTTTTTTTTTAACTACTAAGTTCACTTTCCTACGACTATCAGAGTTTCATTGTACGTATTAAGAGTTTGTCATGCTTCAACTACCTATTAAATAATGGGCGTTATTCTAAACTACTGAATTGAATTGAATGTTGAACACTAAAATCCTACGGCCGCCCAGGGATGGAGGATTGAGAGGGCAGGCATGTACCATTGCCCACCTTAAAATTAGGGAGAAGAAAAAGAGAGAAGAAAAACAAGGAAAAATGGGTAGAAAATGAGGGAATAAATGAAAGACCCTCTAGTAACTAGCCACCCTGTTGCTCCCTTCTTGTTTTTCTCCTCTATCCTCCCTTCTTACTTTTCCTCTCTTCTCCCCCGAATCAATATGTTTTTACATCAGAAGTTCAAGTTTTTCTATGCACTTTACAGAATAGAATAATAACTGCCTCACCAAGTCACTATCTCCGGAACAAAACCAATATTTCATGAATTCTAGTTGTGAGCATACGATTAGCTACTCCACATGCAATTTTAGAAGCAATTATTTTTTTCACGGCTAATTGGGCAATAATAGGGGGAAAAACTATCTTCGTAAACATCAAAAATCAAACACAGATCTGTATCAAATTAGTGGACTTTATTAAGTAAATAAATTCCCCTCCAGAGAAACTTTATCTTTACGTTTAAATTCTACCACACTGCTCATTATTGACACCAGAAGAGATAAATGGAAAAGAACAGCCAGAGAACAGATTACTAAAGCATGAATATACAGAAAAATGTACACATTTATATACATGTGTGCGTGCGCATGCGTGTACATATAATGAAAGAGGGAGAGGGGCTTACGATCTCGACCACCACGAACACCGCCTCTAGTGGGATGATACATATTCGATCGATGTGTATAGGTGTGTTGTGTGTTCAGCAATCAGAAGGAGCCTCCTTCCTATGGTTGTCTGGGGATCCGGAATTCTGTCGGAATCAATCAGCACAACATCAATCAGCTTCTCCAATTGAGCTCAAGATTTCAATTGTACACAAAAAAATCCCAAATTGTACGAAATTAGGGTTCCCATAAACCCTAAGATTACAGACTAGAGACTATCTAAAAAATCTTCCGCTAATCGAATCATGCTTAATTCATAAACGAAACTCAAAAAACAAAATCAATAGAAAATTAAATCATCTGGTATTGATTTACCTCGTATTATACAACTCTTTCTGACACCAGAGCCACCCGCAGAGAGAGAGACGAGAGAGACGAGACAGAAGGCAGATCCTGTTTTTGGATTAAATACTACCTTCTACTGAATAATTGGCGTTTTCATTGATCACACCTACTTCTTATCCAACGTTCCATGTTTTTCCACGTCACCACATATACATTTAATATTAAAATGAGTGCTGTTCTTATTTTTTTAACTCACTTTTTAACGAAAATAAATGATATTATTTGCGCTGGGTGGAGAAGTGGACTTAGTTTCATAATAATCAACAATAATGTGGTTCAAACTCGTCTTTGGCGAGAATCAAACCTAAGATCATCTCCAACCGACCCTGCCAACGGGCTATAGGGCTAAAAAAAGCTCGGAATGACACGAAAACCGTCTCCAACCGAGGATTAGACCAAAAGGCTTGTGGGCCCCACCGGGCCAAAACACCCAAATCAGGCCAGCGGGATGGCCATTTCCAGCCAGCCCACTTGCCCTCCAACGACTACCTAGCGTCAGCATGACGCCAGCTAGCAACGGCTAGCTGATGTCAAGTTACCGTTGAAATTTGATTTTTTTTTTGGACGAATATTTTTTTTTAATTCTAATTTTTTTCTTATAAATACCTAAGTCATTCCTACACAATTTCTCACATACTTTTCACCATTCCATACAATCCGAAAAATTATTGAGATTATATAAAGATAAGAAATTTGGAGGATTATTTATTTAATGACAAGTTGCACTCAAAATATGTCCGAAAATCTTATTTTAATATAGTAGTTTAATTTAATTAACCATATTAATTCAATTAAAATAATAAATTATTGAGGGGGGTTATGTTTGGCCTATGGCCCTTTAGCTCCCTCGGTCGGAGATGAGTTTTTTGTCAAATGGCTATGTTTGGCCTATGACCCTTTGACCCCTCGGTTGAAGATGGTAAAAAATATGGCCAGACACTGTATTAAAATATAATTTCTTACAGGGCTATAGGGCTAAACATGGCCGTTTGGCCCTCATTCGGTTGGAGATGGCCTAAGGCCTTTTACTTACAAGTGAAGAGGAATACCACTAAACCATAATATTAAGTGGCTGCTTTTTAATGAAAATGTTAGAGTGCTGCTACAAGCCTAAACCCACCCCAGTATCATATTTCTCCACCCGCATTATAATTTCACTCATCATAAAAAAATTAAAAAATTAAAAAGGTATTTTCTCATGACTATCATGACTAAAATAACTTCTATCATATATCTAAATTCTTTTAAAAAAAATTAAAGCATAAATATTACAGTGTTGATAAGCCCAACTCTTCCAAATTCCACGACTAAGCGTCATGCCACATTTCTAAAATTTCATTCTCATGCCCCATTTCCAAATTCGCGACAACCAAATCTCACCCCTCCAAACCCAATTCCTACTTTTGATCTCCCATTTTATTTTTCAAGAGTTTAAATAATTGTTTCATTAGTAAAATGTTTTGAACAACTGACACACCCCGACCTGGGAAGGTCGAAGCATGTTGGCCATTACCGTGAGGTGACGTAACCATAGAGGGTAAATGACGTGAGAAAGTGAACAAATTAAAACTAACTAGAACTAAATAAGATTTAACATTGAAAGAGTGCGCAATTCGTGGGAATTGTGAGATCCCACATCGCACAGGGGAATGGATCCTGTGAGGCTTATATGTATATTCTCATCTCTACCTTGCGCGAGGCCTTTTGGGAGCTCACTGGCTTCGGGTTCCATCGGAACTCCGAAGTTAAGCGAGTAGCACGCGAGAGCACTCCCATGATGGGTGACCCACTGAGAAGTTCTCGTGTGAGTTCCCAGAAACAAAACCGTAAGGACGTGGTAAGGGTCCAAAGTGGACAATATCATGCTATGGCGAAGTCGAGCCCGAGATGTGGTGGGGGCCCGGGCCGGGATATGACAACAACTATTATATATGATTAAACTAGAGGAATATAAAATGAAGAAAATATTATTTAAAGAAATTGAGACAATTGTAGAGAGAGTGAACAATAGGGTAAAAATGGTATCAAGATTTCTATTAAAAAAATTAGGTAGGGAGATAAACAGTTAGGTGGGTCTATCAACACTCAATGTTATTATGTTAATGACATGTTTATCCTTTTGAAAAAGACTTTTAGACCTCTATTTATAACTTTATGGAGATCTGGGTTGAATAATTTGAGAATTTTATGTTTTTGAAGAAGCTGTATGTTTGATTTTGAAACTGAGTGAGAAGAAATTGATCAGATGCAAAGTTATAATCTGAATAAAGGAGGAGAAGCCCCAAACCACTTAAGTATTTCACCCATCTAGAAGAAGTTGATGGCGTCAGTATACTTAAGGTTTTTGTTTTCTTTTGTTTGTTTTAGCTAGGAGTGGGTTGAAAAACCCAAAAACCGAAAAAAATCGAACCGTAACCGGAAAAAAACCGAACTATACGTGAAAAACCGAACCGAAATGGTTTGGTTCAGGTTCGGTTTCTAGGGTTCCCAAATTGAACCGAACCGAAGTGTGTATAAAATGATGTCGTTTTACCGTTAGATACGCTAATGTTGTTTTTACCCTTAAGTTAGATACGGTAATGTCGTTTTTACCCTTAAGTTAGTGTCGTTTTGGCTATGCTATTAACACTAGAAGAGTTTTCTTCCCTCCGTGCCTCCTTCACTCAGTCACCGTCTCTCAGCCATCACTCCCTCACCCGTCACTGCCGTTCTCTAATCTCTCTCAATGCGCCTCCCTCACTTTGTCTCTCAGTCAGCCATCAGTTCACTCTCACAGCTGGGAGCCCTGCAGCCTTGAAGCCGTGCAACCTCTCAGCCTTGCAGCCCCTCGCAGCCCCACAGCCCCGCCGTCGAGCACTTGCCTGCCTCACTGTCTCGACAACCGACAACTGTCACAAAGGTAAGTATTCTGGGTGGGTGGGTGTATGTGAAATTACAGAAAGAAGGAAGTAAAAAAATTGGAAAGGAAAATTGAAATGTAAAAAAGAAAGTGAGAAATGCCAAACCTCTAATTCTATCTCGTTCTCTCTCCATTATCTATTATTCCGTTTATGAATCGTTTTGCTGCATATTAATCTGAACCATCCGCATCCTTCAATTTGAGTTAGGGTTTATAGGTAATTAGTTACGTAGAAATACCACAACAACGCATGTTTCTAGTTTTTCACTTTCGACGGTCATACATTGCACTATTTTAAAAGGTTGGTTGGAGGAACAACTCGTACTTTTCAAGATTTGGATTATATGTGTGAAGACGTTTTGATGCTAGACCTTAAACCACCTTTGAGTATGTGAACGACCAGCATGCTTTAAAATTATGAGTGAACTTAAAACCTAGTGATGGTACCAAAATAGGCATTTTGATGGTAATTCGTAGTGGCAGTGAACTTGGTAGTTCAATACTTTATGGTTATCTTCTAGCTATTAAAATCATTTCGCCGACTTGTGGTATCCAGTAGATTCATATATGTTGATTTTTCATAGGATAATTCAAAATATGGTTATCTTCTACTGCTTGGAATTTTGCAGCACGCTTTTGAGCTTGCTCGGTTAATACTAATCTATATTGTGATTTTTTTTTGTTCCCTAATTGAATCTTATTATATGTTTTCTATTTTAATTAGATGAAGTCAAATGCATCAAAGGCCTCAAGCTCAAGCTCAAACTCAATGAGATCAAAATCATCAAATAGCAATCGTGAAAAAACTAAATTCATCTACTTCTACTCCATCGCAAGTAAGTTGTTATCTTTATACTTTCTCTATAATTCTTATGTCTCAACTTATTTAATAATTAATTGTAATGATTTTCTCTCTTATTTTAGGACATTGTTTGTGAATCAACTCCGCCTCAACTCTCCATGGTGGCACCTCAACAAGCTCCTCATCCTCATGGTGGATCCAAAAATTCCTCCGATGCAACTCCAAAAGAAGGTGGCTCAAGTGAAAGTAAAGAAGAAGCTCTCTTGGATTCACTAAAAAATCATGAAAGGTCTACAATTTGGGAGCACTTTGATAGGATAATTGAGGGAAGTAGAGTTAAGAGGTGTGCAAGTATTGCAACAAACCATTTATGGCTGACCCGGATAAAAATGGTACAACTAGTATAAGAAATTACTTGGCAAGATGTATAAGCTACAGTCCTAATAAGGAAATATTTGCCGCAAATAGGCAAAAGATCTTAACTTTTGTCGGCACGAAAGATAAGTTGGAAGCTATAAGTTTTTCTCAAGTGGAAGTTACTAAGACTTGTGTTGAGATGATAATTATAGACAAATTACCTTTTTCTCTCGTCGAGGGAGATGATTTTCGTAACTTTTGCATGCATGCATGTCTTTTGTGGAGAGTGCCTAGTCGTAAGACAATAGCTAAAGATGTACTTGGCTTGTTTTAGGGTGTGTCTAACAACGGATACATGGACTTCTATTCAACAAACAAATTACATGGTTCTCACTGCGCATTTTATTCATGATGATTGGATGTTACATAAAAAGATTTTGAACTTTTGTGTCATTGCAAATCATAAAGGAGAATCCATCGCTCAACTTTTGGAGGAGTGTTTGGTAGAGTGGGGCATAGAGAAGGTGTTAACTATTACAGTTGACAATATTTCTACAAATGATTCCGGCTTAAGGGATTTGGTGCACCGAATAAGTGGGTGGGGATTCCTAATGCACTTTTGCATGATGGAAAATATTTGCATACGAGGTGTTGCTCATATCCTTAATTTGGCTGTGAATAATGAGATAAAGTTGTTGAATACTGCTATACAAAGTATTCGTAATGCGGTTAGGTATGTACGATATTCCCCTCAAAGGTTGGAGAGCTTAAAATGTGTGTTGAGAAAGTGAGAATAGATAGCAAATGGCTTGTGATTTTGGATGTCCCTACTAGGTGGAATTCCACATTTTTAATGTTGGAATCGACTTTGAAGTTCAAGATGACTTTTGATAGGTTGAAAGTATATGATGGCCATTACCTTCCGTACTTTATTAAAGACAATCATGAAAATATACGGGAGGGACCACCTTCTACTGATGATTGGAGTGAGATGAGAATATTTGCAACCTTTTTGAGCTTTATTTATGAAGTCACTTTAAAAGTATGTTGTTTAAATACTCCAACAATTCATAATACTTTTGGTGATTTGTTTAAGATCAAAAGTCTCCCCCATGAAAACAAAGATAATGAATTTTTGTCTATGATCTCCATGTTGATGCAAGAAAAATATGACAAATATTGGGATTCAATTAAGGATATGAATAAACATGTTTTTGTTGCACTTGTGCTTTGATTATTATGAGATACTAATTGGTGAGGATGAGGAAAATGTTGAAATTGCCACCATTGTGGTGAAAGATTCGTTGATTGATCTTACAAGATTCATGAAGAGTTGTCTTTTAATACACAACAAAGTACAAGTAGTGGTAGTTCTCAAACGGCAACGACAAGTGGAGATTCTTTATCAAGGGAAGAAGGGGCAAACTTTGATATCTTGAATTGGTGGAGGGTGAATGGGGTTTCTAAGTATCATATTTTGGCACGTGTTGCAAAAGAGATTTTAGCTATTCCTGTATCAACCATTGCTATGGAATCCTCTTTTAGCAGGACGAACAATTGATCCATTTCATAGTTCTTTTAGTCCAAAAATGGTGGAGGTTTTGATATGTACACAAATTTGGCTTAGGTTTATCCATGTTGTATTACATCATGAGTTAACCATTGAGGAGATTGAGTTTTGTGAAGAAGTTGAGAAAGGTAATCTTACTTATTGCATTTGGTTTTGTTAGAGTATTTTAATTAGATGCTAAGTTGCATACTTGCATTACATCATGTTCTTTTTTTTTTTTTTTTTTTTTGTATGTAGAAATGGCAAGTGGAAGTTCAAGGAAAGGTGCTATGTTGCCTCCTAGGACGCCTAAGCGTTGAGCTTGAGGACTTGAAGAGAAGAAGTGTGTGCAAGACATGAAACCTTGAAGGTTTATTTGTATTTATGGTTTTAGTTAAGTGGAATATTTCTTTAAAGTTTTGTATTTATGCTTTTGCATCCTCTTTGTATGGGATATAGCCATGGCAATGTTACTAAAGAGTCATTTTTCATACTTGAAGGTCCTACTCAGTGTGCCAAGTTGGGTAGAATTGGGTGCGACATAAAAGATGCTCTTACTGAACCTGATCATATCCAATTTGTCAATATGGTCTACAACAAGTTCCAAGACAGGCAACAAAATGTGCCATTCGAAATTCAACATTTCTGTACTACCATCTTGCGTAGAGGCATGTATTAATTTGTTAATTGATTTAATTTTATAAAAAATAATTTGGTCATGTTTTTTTGTTTTTGGCTTGTTATATATTTGATTGTTGGTATTTTGATGGGAACATGTTTGCTCACCACATAAATATCTGAGCATGTCATGTGTTCACATTATAAATACCATTTTCAATTTTATTTTAGTTTTTAATTGTTTTCCAAACACATTGCTAAGCATGTCATGGTACTACTGGACTAAAAACTGGATAGAGGAAAACGATGGTGGGTGTTAGTCGGGGTTTGGCAGGTGTTAGAAGGATGAAGGGCTGTCATCTTGGTTTTTAAACAATTATTTTCCAAATTTTACCCCAAGGGATAAGTATCAAGGTTTTATAAATATAGGTTTTCTTGGAAATATTAACATATATGGGTCCAAAATATGAAAACTTTGAATGACATGTAGGAAATGCTTAATCCCCTAATAAAACAAGTATAAGATTAATAAACTTCATCAAGTACCATTGTTTTGTTATGATAAGTATATGATAATGGATAAGTGCTACTGAAAAGCAATAATATGTGTGTATATATATAAATATATATACTTGTATTTTTAAAGGGGCCAGTATTATCATAGTAAAACTAAGACCTAAAACGTGGGTTCAATTAGTAACGTGGTTGTTCAAAACGAGGTTGTGTTCTTCAATGAGTAGAAGAATGGGAAAAGTTAGGTTAGATTAATCATTTTCTTTTGCAAGCTGCCGTGTCCTATACTGATGAGAGACAATGTCAATTGCCGTATTAATTTTTACCCTTTAACTTTTTAATATTTTAAATGAGGTTTATTAACATAATTTGCCACATGATAAAAAAAGAAGGTATTCAGGATTTGATTTGAATTCTTTGATTATTATGCTAGGTCTCCATCTACAACGAAGGAGATTATACTTTTGTTAATTTTTTTTTGTTTTAAAAATTGTTGAAATTGAATTCTTTTCACTACACAGTTCTTTCATATGTTTTATTTAATAATATTATTTTTGAGTATGTATTTTGAAACCTGTTGTTTGAATACTTATTTCATATCCAGATTGGATATATTTGATCTCAACCATCCATGTCTCCTGGATCTAACCCAGAGATTGAAATTTCTAACCTTGTGTTGCAATCTTTTGTGTGAGAGATATAAAGTTAACTTGAATGACCCTTTTTGTCATGCATTGAGGATTGCAAATAAATATTTTTAAATACATACCAAATCTAAGCAAAGTGATTCACAGAAGCAAAATTATATATATATATATATATATATATATATAAACTAAATTGATTGTACAACTAATAAAAATGTTTGAAAGCGAGAACACAATAAATCCAACAAAAACAAAACCACAAGAAAATAAAAAGTTAAAAACATAATAGAAATGCCCCCAAGTTTCAACTGCCACTCACTCAACTCAGTCTCAAAGTGTACCCAGTAAAATCCTAGACATCTTGACATTGTTCATTGTAAACAAGTGGGGCATTAGATCCGGAAAGAAATAAGTCAATGCCATATTGAGATCCTCATTGTCAACTCCCTCCCATTGCAAGGAAAGAAAAACACATATCAACTACAAAACAAAGAAGGAAAAATAAATCAAATATATAAGATCCTTTTAGACAGAGACATGAAATCGTACTCACCTTAATCTAATAATGTTTCCTTACGTTGTTGCAGTATATCAGAAAAGACAATGGGTCATTTGACCAGTAAGTGACGCCACGATGGGTCAAAGCACCATAAAAATATAATGTAGAAAATGTCATAATTCTCTCAAACCAATCAAAGCATGGGTCATGGTCCTCCGACATTTGGGTCCTGTACTTAGACATCCACTGTTTTATTATGAGGAGGTGGCCAATGATTTTTGGCATGTTATATATTTGATTGTTGGTATTTTGGTGGGAGCATTTTTCCTTAGTACAAAAATCTCTGAACATATGATGTGTTCGCATTATAAATACCATTTTTCAATTTTATTTTAGTTTTTTAATTGTTTTCCAAACACATTGCTAAGCATGTCATGGTACTACTAGACTAAAAGTAGAGGAAAACGGTGGTCTGTGTTAGTCGGAGTTTGGCGGGAGGGAGAAGGATTAAGGGCTGCCATTTTGGTTTTTACATAATTCTTTTCCAGATTTTACCCCAAGGGATAAGTATCAATGCTTTATAAATATAGGTTTTCTTGGAAACATTAACATATATGGGTCCAAAATATGACAACTTTGAATGACATGTAGGAAATGCTTAATCCCCTAATAAAACAAGTATAAGACTAATAAACTTCATCAAGTACCATTGTTTTGTTATGATAATGGATAAGTGCTACTAAAAAGTAATAATATGTGTGTGTGTGTGTATAAATATATATACTTGTATTTTTAAAGGGGCCAGTATTATCAGAGTAAAACTAAGATCTAAAACATGGGTTTGATTAGTAGCGTGGTTGTTCAAAACGAGGTTGTGTTCTTCAATGAGGTGAAGAATGGGAAAATTTAGGGTAGATTAATCCTCTTCTTTTGCAAGTTGCCTTGTGCTATACTGATGAGAGACAATGTCAATTGCCGTAATAATTTTTACCCTTTAACTTTTTAATGTTTTAAATGAGGTTTATTAGCATAATTTGCCATATGATAAAAAAGAAGGTATTCAGGATTTGGTTTGAATTATTTGATTACTATGCTAGGCCTCCATCTACAACGAAGGAGATTTTACTTTTGTTATTTTTTGTTTTGTTTTGTAAATTGTTGAAATTGAATTTTTTCACTACACAGTTATTTCATCTGTTTTATTTAATCGTATTGTTTTTGAGTATGTATTGTGAAACCTGTTGTTTTAAAACTTATTTCATATCCATATTGGATCTGTCTGATCTTAACCATCCATGTCTCCGGGATCCAACTCAGAGATTGAAATTTCGAACCTTGTGTTGCAATTTTTTATGTGAGAGATAAAAAGTTAACTTGAATGACCCTTTTTGTCATGCATGGGGGATTGCAAATAAATAGTTTTGATTACATACCAAATCTAAGCAAAGTGATTCACAGAAGCAAAAGATTATATATATATATATATATATATATATATATATAAACTAAATTGATTGTACAACTAATAAAAATGTCTGAAAGCGAGAACACAATAAATCCAACAAAAACGAAACCACAAGAAAATAAAAAATAAAAAACATAATAGAAATGCCCCAAGTTTCAACTACCACTCACTCAACTCAGTTCAAAATGTACCTAGTAAAATCCCAGACATCTTGACATTGTCCATTGTAAACAAGTGGGGCATTAGATCCGGAAAGAAATAAGTCAATGCCATATTGAGATCCTCATCGTCAACTCTCTCACACTGCAAGGAAAGAAAAACACATATCAACTACAAAACAAAGAAGGAAAAATAAATCAAATCTATAAGATCCTTTTAGACAGAGACATGAAAACGTACTCACCTTAATATGATAATGTTTCCTTATGTTGTTGTAGTATATCAGAAACGAAAATGGGTTATTTGACCAGTAGGTGACGCCACGATAGGTTAAAGCGTCATAAAAACATAACGTAGAAAATGTCATAATTCTCTCAAACCAATCAAAGCATGGGTCATGGTCCTCCGCCATATATATCTTGTACTAAGACATCCACTATTTTATTATGAGGAGGTTGCCAATGGTTTTTGGCATGTTATATATTTGATTGTTGGTATTTTGATGGGAGCAATTTTGCTTACTACAAAAATTTCTGAACATGTCATGTTTTTGCATTATAAATACCATTTTTCAATTTTATTTTAGTTTTTTTAATTGTTTTCCAAACACATTGCTAAGCATGTCATGGTACTACTAGACTAAAATTTGGGTAGAGGAAAACGGTGGTGGGTGTTAGTCGGGGTTTGGCGGGTGGGAGAAGGATTGAGGGCTGCCATGTGTTTTAAATAATTCTTTTCCAGATTTTACCCCAAGGGATAAGCATCAATGTTTTATAAATATAGGTTTTCTTGGAAATATTAACAGATATGAGTCCAAAATATGAAAACTTTGACATGTAGGAAATGTTTAATCCCCTAATAAAACAAGTATGAGACTAATAAACTTCATCAAGTAATATTGTTTTGTTATGATAAGCATATGAGAATGGATAAGTGCTACTAAAAAGCAATAATATGTGTGTGTATATATAAATATATATACTTGTCTATTTAAAGGGGCCAATATTATCAAAGTAAAACTAAGATCTAAAACATGGGTTTGATTAGTAGCGTGGTTGTTCCAAACGAGGTTGTGTTCTTCAATGAGTAGAAGAATGGGAAAAGTTAGGTTAGATTAATCCTCTTCTTTTGCAAACTGCCTTGTGCTATACTGATGAGAAGCAATGTCAATTGCCGTATTAATTTTTACCCTTTAACTTTTTAATATTTTAAATGAGGTTTATTAGCATAATTTGCCACATGATAAAAAAGAAGGTATTCAGGATTTGGTTTGAATTCTTTGATTATTATGCTTGGCCTCCATCTACAACGATGGAGATTTTATGTTTGTTAATTATTTTTTTTTGTTTTGAAAATTGTTGAAATTGATTTTTTTCACTACACAGTTCTTTCATCTGTTTTATGTAGTAATTTTGTTTTTGAGTATGTATTGTGAAACCTGTTGTTTTAATTCTTATTTCATATCCAGATTGGATCTGTCTGATCTCAACCATCTATGTCTCCTAGATCCAACCTAGAGATTGAAATTTCGAACCTTGTGTTGCAATCTTTTGTGTGAGAGAGATAAAGTTAACTTGAATGACCCTTTTTGTCATGCATTGAGGATTGCAAATAAAGAGTTTTGAATACATACCAAATCTAACCAAAGTGATTCACAGAAGCAATAGATTATATATATATATATATATATATATAAACTAAATTGATTGTACAACTAATAAAAATGTTTGAAAGCAAGAACACAATAAATCCAACAAAAACAAAACCATAAGAAAATAAAAAATTAAAAACAAAATAGAAACGCCCCAAAGTTTCAACTGCCACTCACTCGACTCAGTCTTAAGGTGTACCCAGTAAAATCCCAGACATCTTGATATTGTCCATTGTAAATAAGTGGGGCATTACATCTAGAAAGAAATAAGTCAATGCCATATTGAGATCCTCATCGTCAACTTCCTCCCATTGCAAGGAAAGAAAAACATATATCAACTACAAAACAAAGAAGGAAAAATAAATCAAATATATAAGATCCTCTTGGACAAAGACATGAAAACATACTCACCTTAATCTGAAAATGTTTCCTTACGTTGTTGCCGTATATCAGGAAAGACAATGGGTCATTTGACCAGTAAGTGACGCCACGATGGGTCAAAGCATCATAAAAACATAACGTTGAAAATGTCATAATTCTCTCGAACCAATCAAAGCATGGGTCATGGTCCTCAACCATATATGTCCTGTACTTAGACATCCATTGTTTTATTATGAGGAGGTTGCCAATGGTTTTGGCATGTTATATATTTGATTGTTGGTATTTTGATAGGAGCATTTGTGCTCACTACAAAAATCTCTGAACATGTCATGTGTTCGCATTATAAATACCATTTTTCAATTTTATTTTAGCTTATTAATTGTTTTCCAACCACATTGCTAAGCATGTTATGGTACTACTGGACTTAAATTTGGGTAGAGGAAAACGGTGGTGGGTGTTAGTCGGGGTTTGGTGGGTGGGAGAAGGATTAAGGGCTGCTGTTTTGGTTTTTAAATAATTCGTTTTCAGATTTTAACCCAAGGGATGCGGATCAAGGTTTTATAAATATAGGTTTTCTTGGAAATATTAACAGATATGGGTCCAAAATATGAAAACTTTGAATGACATGTAGGAAATGCTTAATCTCCTAATAATACAAGTATAAGACTAAAACTTCATCAAGTCCCATTGTTTTGTTATGATAAGCATATGATAATGGATAAGTGCTACTGAAAAGCAATAATATGTGTGTATATATATATAGATATATATACTTGTATTTTTAAAGGGGCCAGTATTATCAGAGTATAACTAAGATCTAAAACGTGGGTTCGATTAGTAGCATGTTTGTTCAAAACGAGGTTGTGTTCTTCAATGAGTAGAAGGATCATGTAACTTGTTCCCTCATTCTAAAACCTCCAATCCCTCTCCAACCAAACGGGCGTACATCTTCTCGCCTTCCCAAATAAAATTGGTGTACATCAATATGATAAAGTGAGAATGTGAAATAAGTCACTTAAAAAAAGAAGATAGAACAATGAATTAAGATTCTTTTAAATGCATGCCGGAGGCAATGGTTGATTGAAATATGGATGTAGCAGCAATTGTAATAGCCGAAAATAAGGCTGCAACGAACGTGAGAGTTGATACGGTTCCAGCATGCGCCCTCATCCCATAAGGGATTTTCCAGACAAGTTTACTGTATCTTAATTCAGAACCATTGATCTCTGGCATCTTATAGAAACAGCTTTGATTTTGTGAAGTTCCCTCAACGCTACAACGCATGAACAAATCCGGCATACCAAATTTGACTTCCCGACAGCTGCTTTCATCTAGGGGCTGCAATGGATTCAGAAAAAAAGAAAAAAGAAAGGTTAAATGATACAAAGTAACGAATATATTAGGTTTCTTCAAGGGAATTGTTATTTTCATTTTTCAGAATCCTCAGCACACAACATATGCCTCAAAGTTTTAATCACTAAAAGAAGCCAAATATCCCAATTTATATGCAATGCAGAACGAATGTAGAACCTGCTGAGATGAAAATATCTTCAACAGGGAAATCAGATGCAGTTATAAATTTAATAAAAACCATATCACATACTGGATACCGTGCACACAATGGAAGCTCTACGTTGATGTTACGCTTTTTATCGTACCTCAACAAGAAATTATGACCAATATCCATGTCAACCTGAATAGCGGAACTGTTGGAAAATATTATTATTTTTAGTTTATTTGAATGCTTAGTTTTCTGGGCTTAGCCCGTTAGCATTAGGGTTTCGGTTTCTTACCTTTTAGGATTAAGGTTAGTTTATTATAAATAGCATGCTTGTTATTCAGTTGAGAATAAGCTAATCACAATGTAGCCACTTAGGGTTTTGTAGCTGTTCTAGCATTCTCGTTTGTTAAATAATATTCTTATTATTTTGTAGTCTCGTTTGTCGTGCACTCTGATATTCAACTTGGTATCAGAGCAGGTTAAATCCTTTGGGAATTAATCTGTTTTGGGGTTGATATCGATTTGTTTCTCTGTTCAGTATCAGTTTTGTTTTAGTTAGGGTTTTGTTGTTAAAAAAAAAAGGTTGAATTTGTTTGGTTGGGAGGGCCGAGGCACACCACGCTAAACCCAGAACCCCAGTTTGAGACCACCGCCACACCAGATCGATTCTGCTCATACCCGCAACACCATCCACACGCGCTGATCTGCAGAACCATCCACCACCGCTGCGGCTCGACCACGACTCGCCATTGGTTTTGACGAAGCTCAGACCGAAGAACCACAAACTCGGATCCAGTTAGTCTTCACCTTGGATCACTGCTTCTGTTTCTGACTTGCACGCCGCTGCACCATGAACCAGACCCGCATCGTACCCACACCTCATTGCCTGCCTGAACCTTCCGCTGCATCGTCACCACGCCACCAAGTCTGTAATACCCTAAAAAATTTAAATATAGGAATTGAAATATTCAAAATTATGAATATGTGAAAAGAATCGAGAATTTATATTAATTCACTTGAGTTTAGTTTTAAGTTAAACTAGTTATGAAGTTGGGAATTAATTATTTAAAAACCGTAGACCTTTGAGGTCAAAATTTATATTTTTGAATAGAGCTCGATCTCACGAACGCGTAGGCGTAAACCGTTCGTGAAACAGAGTTATAACGAAGAAGTTATTAACGTTTAAAGCCAGGGATAAATTGGTAATTTTATATTTCTTTAGAAGGCTCCTGAAAATCTGGAGCCATGTGGCATGCCGCGTGTGTGGCTGGGATGAAAGGAAGAAATAAAATGGACGGTTGGGATTGAAAGAAAAGAATAGAAAGGATAAAGGGAAGGGAGGAATTAGAGGAAGGGGGCGAATGAGAGGGAGCAGAAAGGAGGGGAAAAGAGAGAAAGGGGGAGCGGAGGATCCGTAACCCGTGCACTGGGGATCGGACCTGATCGGTCCCTTTGCCCTTTTCCGGTGTGATTTCACCTTTTTTTCCGGCGAATTATCTCAAACAACCATACTAAAACCCTCAATAACCTTCCCTCTTCCTATTACACCCCAAAAATCCAAGTATTTGGGCTTGAAATCGGGAGAAACCGCACGGTGGGGTGCGGCGGGTGTGTTTGAATCAAATAAATCTGAAGCTAACTACATCCATCTCCACCACCATTAGACTCCCCTTGAGGCCTGGAACAAAGCCCAAACAAGTTTGGGGGCGTCGGAGTTGCTATGAAGTCGGATTAAGAACACCCAAATTATAGGGTTTGAGGCAAATTGGACTTGGTCGCAAGTATAAAGTTTGCTCTAATCTTTGAGATCTTAATTTCTGTAATTTTTGAGAATTTTTAGAAATAGTTTAATTTTTTGGCAAATCCGAGCGGCCGACCGCCACCCGCGGCAGCGCATGGCCACGAAGCCGAAATTGTGCTTTTTGCGTATTTCGTTATTCTAATTATGCTTTTGAGATCTAATTGCTGTGGTTTGAATCTTATTACGATTGTGGTATTTGTGGATTAAAAAAATATATTCGAATTTGGTTTGAATTTCGGAATTGTGAACTACGAATGACTTGATCCCTGATAGGGTACGTAGGCAGTCTAATGAGACATTAGATGCAGCCATAAAAATAAGTGAGATCAAATAAGCAAGAATTAATATTTAGATGGAACTTTGGCCTAGGGGAAGGAAATGGTTTTAAATTGGAAGTGGAATTGTATGTTTTGGTAATTGAATCGTATTCATTAAATTTGGATAGTTTGTAAGAATTTAAATTATTGACTTAGAGGAATGTGATTAATGAAAATAATTTTGGGCCTATCAACACAAATTCATCCTCGAAATTAAATTATTTCGGGCCGGGTCGTTACAAAGTCCCTCCTGCAACCCCGCCGTTTGACCACCACCTGCTGTAAACCCACATCGCTTGCTGCCTCGCCTTCACACTCTGGAGCCCGCGTGTTTTATTGCTTATCTTGCTGGTCTATTTAGTTGTTTAAAAAGTATGCTGTTGCACTTGTTCGCCCAGAAGAAAAGAGAAGAAGGAAAGAAAAAAGAATAAGAGAGAAAAAAGGAGAGAAAAAAAAAAGGAAAAAGAAAAAAAAATTGTTTGAAGG
Source organism: Heteromeles arbutifolia (assembly GCA_024362995.1). Classification (NCBI taxonomy): domain Eukaryota; kingdom Viridiplantae; phylum Streptophyta; class Magnoliopsida; order Rosales; family Rosaceae; genus Heteromeles; species Heteromeles arbutifolia. The sequence goes on from JANCRC010000020.1 coordinate 7,781,252, forward strand.
TTTTGACGCCCACACGGGCAAAAGAAAAAAAAAAGGTTTAAGTTTGTTTTAGGCCCGCAGGAATTGTTGGTTGCTTTGTTTGGAATTGTTTTTGTGACCGTCATTCGAGTTCTTGGAATTGTGACTACTCGAGTGATAGTACTTTATTTTTGTTGTTCGTTGCTACAATTGAGGTATGGAAATCTCATCCGTTTAGTGACGGGTTCTTTCCATACTCTCAACACTAACCAGTCAGAATCAGAACCAGTTTGCCAATCTAGAATCATTTCGCTAGTTCGCCAATTCGCCAAGTCAAGTCAAGTCAAGTCAAGTTCGCCAGTCAAGTCAAGTTTGCATGCCTGCTAGTCTGCCTAACGGAACCGGTCCGCATCTGCTTGTTTGCAAACCCATGTCGCATACAGCCATGAGTTTGACAGAGGGTGTTGGAAAATATTAGTATTTTTAGTTTATTTGAATGCTTAGTTTTTTGGGCTTAGCCTGTTAGCATTAGAGTTTCGGTTTCTTACCTTTTAGGATTAGGATTAGTTTATTATAAATAACATGCTTGTTATCTAGTTGAGAATAAGCTAATCACAATGTAGCCTCTTAGGGTTTTGTAGCCGTTCCGGCATTCTTGTTTGTTAAATAATATTCTTATTATTTTGTAGTCTCGTTCTAAATTTGCATCTCCAAACACAGCTATATTGCTATATGCTGCATTAAATGGACAATCCGAAATACAAGAAACGAAATCAGTGCAATATCTCTAGATTACAGGTAATGCGTAGTATTTTGTTTTCATTTGGGGTGTGGAGGAAGGAGCAGAAACAAGAAGGAATAACTACCACCACGCTGAAGGAGATGTTGAAGCTCAAATGGATCCGCAAATACCCCAGATGGCAGTCTCTCAATGATTATGAGCTCACAATGGTGAGTTGGTAGCTCATATATGGGCTCTGGTTTGATGTTAACTCTAATGGATGAGGTGAGATGACGATGAGAACCTTTGCCTATCAGATTGCGGTGCAAAATTGGGCGTCTAACAACAAGACTCGGATCATGTGGCAGCACCTCGCACAAACCAAAAGGAAGCTCTCGTGCTACAAAATCTTGGAAATCTGATTCGAACAAGTTTGCATATTTTTCATAATAAGACTGCATAATATACTTGTTGAAACTAGAAAAGGCACTGATAGTTGAGCCACCACCATCATAGCTTCCCGCCTGAAAAATTAAAAATATGCATAACAGATAAAAATCATTAAAGAAACCTTACAGACACGAAGATGCAGTTCACGATTTATGATAGTGTTTGCTTTTCTTATTTGCTCATCAATGCATACAAAAGGTTAGCAAAGGAAACATAAATAAACATAGATTAATAAAGTAGAAAAATGCAAGGACACCGGTTATAAGCCATAAAATGATATGTATCTAAATAGAAGAAAGAGAGGACAAAGTATCCAAACATGTGCGAACAGAAAACAACAGGAATATAGCTTTGAAAAAAGATGCTATTTGAAATTGTGGAAGTTGTTTGATGCAGGAGCCACCTTCAAACTTCAACAAATTACAGTCTTTCTAGTTTCCTATGTAATAATGCAATTTATCCAGTCTGCAAGTCAGCTGTCTGAGTCTCTCTATGTTTCAGCTTTAATGTATTAGGTGTCATGAATTAGTCTTTAGAATTCCTAAGGCTATTAATGCGGATCTTTCCGGATTCATGTACCAATTAGCCTAAATGAGGCTACTTTGTAAGCTTTTGAAATCAGATTGTTGGTGAAAACAAGAAAGTCTAGACTTTTCTGCTTGTAAGTTCCAACAACCTTGGAGTGATTCCAAGGCACCTTCGATGTGATGCCAGAATTTTTCCAATTTTTCTATTGGAGTGATTCCGTTACACCTTTGGTGTGATGCCAAAGGCCAGAGTGAGTCCAGATCTCTTCTATTTATCTATCCCTTCATATTGTCCTACATCATTGTTCCGTTCCATTTGGTTCGTTTTATTTTATTGAGCAGTGGTTTTAGCCTATAACGTCACCTTAGAGAGCTGGAAAAGAGGCAGTCACTGTGATTTGATTTTGTTAGTGATTCTAAAAATCTAAAAGCTAGGGGATTACTTTAAGGCTGATTATAATTGAGTAACTAACAACCTGCTTTAGTGACATGAAGAAAAGGTGATAGACCATGAGGGGCTATACTTATGCAACAAAACATCGTGAAGATGTATAACAGGAACAGCTACTCCCCCAACAGCACAAGCAGATTTTTTTGAAAGAGCTCAAAATTTCTTATTAAAAAATTGTAATATTTCTGTCCCTCCATCCAACGAAGAATATAAATATATGTAACATAAACAAATGATAGTAACAATTGAAAATTTGCAATGAAATGAGGTATACACACACACACACACAGAGCACTGACCTGATGAGTTGAACAATGTGCAGAAGAATGGGTGCAGAAACCGATAGCAGAGAAGAATACCAAGACAAATCCCAGAAGGAAGGAATTGGAGAAGGCAAGGGTGCTCATCATTCTCTCTCTCTCTCTAAACACCTCAATTCAGTTCAATATGCAGCAGATGCACATCTTCCAAATCCCTTTCTTCCTTCAGCTACACAAAGTAATAAGCAAGTAGAAATTGAGTGAATATCTGCAAGAGAAATGAATCAAATGAATGAACATGATCAGAATTCTTTTCAGAATAATTGGTATACCCCAGAAATATACAATTCTTTTGAGATTTGAAATTGGGGACTTTAGCAAGAAGAAACCACAAATGCACCTTACTTTTCAATCATCCTTCTTCCTTTGTCGGGAATGAGTTTGAACTTCGTTTTGCCTAACTTTACCAAAAATTTCAATTTGAGAATTAGGGCAGCGGATGCGAAGCAAAAAAGGGTTTGATTTGTCTTAATAATTAAAAAGCCTCCCAAGATAAGAAAAAGTAGGAAAAATGGGTAGAGAATGAGGAAATAAATGAAAAACCCTCTAATAACTAGCAACCCTGTTGCTCCCCTTGCTGTTTTTCTGCTCTATCCTCCCTTGTTACTTTTCCTCTCTTTCTGCCCCGCATCAATATATTTTTACATCAGATGTTCAAGTTTTTCAATGCAGTTTACCGAATAGAATGAATTCTAGTTGCGAGCGATTTTACAAGCAATTTATTTTCTAAGACCAATCGGGAAATAATAGGGAGGAAAAACTACAAATCTGCGTAAACACCAAACACAAAACACAGATCTGTATCAAATTGATGGACTTTTTATCTTTACGTTTAAATTCTACCACACTGTTTATTCTTGACACTGGAAGAGATAAATGAAAAAGAACAGCCAGAGAACAAATTACAAAAACATGAATATACAGAAAAATGTACATACATTTATATATAATGTGAGAAAGAGAGAAGGCTTACGATCTCGACCACCACGAACACCGCCCTAGTGGGATGATACATATTCGATATGCGTACAGAGTAGAGACTGTACTTGTATTGTGTGTTCAGCAATCGGCAGGAGCCTGTTTTCTGGGGATGGATGTTCCAAAGACCCTATTATGTCCACATCAATCAGAACAACATCAATCAGCTTCTCCAATTGAGCTCAACAACTTATTTGTGCACACAAAATCCCAAATTGTACCAAATTAGGGTTCCTATCAACCCTAAGATTACAGACTAGAGACTACCTCAAAATTCTTCTGTTAATTAAATCAACCAATACTCAATTACATAGTCAAAAATAACAACAACAACAACAACAAAGCCTTATCCTACTAAGTGAGGTGAGCTATATGGATCCTAGAACACCTTTGCCCTCGGTTTTGTGCCAATTACATGCACAACAGATGAAAGAAAATCAGATAACCTACTTAATTCATGAAACAAAACCGAAAATGAGATCATCTTCAACTGATTTACCTCGTTCTATGGAGATTTTTCTGACGATCCCGAAGGAGAAAACAGTTTTATGAATCCGCCTTTTTGATTGTACGATGCGAATTTATCAAGTTTTTGAAGAAAATTAAAGGTTTTCTCTGCCCTTGACACACATTGTCAGAGAGAGAACCCAGATGCCGTTTCTGGGTTTAAATCCCACCTTGACTTAATAAATGGCGCTTTCATTGATCAGCATCCTACTTCTCATCCAACACTCCATGTTTTTCCACGTCACCACATATTTTGGTTAAAAAAAAAATTTAACAACCTTTTTGATCACTGTGTTTTGGGTCAAAACCTATTTTGGTCGTGTTTTTAATTCAGCCAATTTGGTCACTGTATTTTTGTATTCGTGCCATGTAAATTGTCCAGCCTGCCAACCTCCCATGCCTCTTCAACAAAACGGGTGAGCATCAATATGATAAAGTGAGAATGGGAAATAAGTCACTTAAAAACAAGGGATGGATCGAAAAGGGGAACTCGGTGCAAGTTATGAAAGCAAATTCATATAAATGAATGCTAAATGACTGTAAAGCAACAAACAAGTTTAATGAATTAAGATTCTTTCAAATGTTTGCCGGAGGCAATGCCTGAATGAAAAATGGATGTAGCAGCAATTGCAATAGCTGAAATTAAGGCTGCAACGAACGTGAGAGTGGATACGATTCCAGCATCCGCCTTCATCCCAGAAGGGATTTTCCAGACAAGTTTATCGTATCCTAATTCAGAACCATTGATCTCTGGCATCTTATACAAACAGCTTTGATTTTGTGAAGTTCCCTCAATGCTACAACGCATGAACAAATCTGGCATACCAAATTTGACTTCCCAATAGCCGCTTTCATCTAGAGGCTGCATTCAGAAAAAAAAAAAAAAAAGCAAGGTCAAATGATACAAAAAAAAGCATATATCAGGTTTCTTCAAGGAAATTATTATTTTCTTTTCTCCGAATCCTCAGCACACAACATATGCCTCAAAATTTTAATCACTAAAAAGCCAAATATCCCAATTTCAAACAATATATGCAATTCAGGATGAATGTACAACCTGCTGAGATGAAAATATCTTCACAGGGAAATCAGTTACAGTTACAAATTTAATTCAAAAATTTTCCACTTACTGGATATCGTGCATGCAATGGAAGCTCTACGTTGATGTTAGACTCTTTGTCGTGCCTCAATAAAAAATTATGAACAATATCCATGTGAACCTCAACAGCGGTACGATTAGAAAGAAATGAAGGCAGTTCCAAATTTGCATCTCCAAACACAGCTATAAAGCTATATGCTGCATTAAATGGAAAATCCCAAATACAAGAAATGAAATCAGTGCAATATCTCCAGATAACAGGTAATGTCTAGTATTTTGTTTTCATTTGAGGCACGGAGGGAGTAGAGCAGAAATAAGAAGGAATAATTACCACCACGCTGAAGGAGATGTTGAAGCTCAAATGGATCCGCAAATACTCCAGATGGCAGTCTCTCAATGATTATGAGCTCACAATGGTGAGTTGGTAGCTCATATATGGGCTCTGGTTTGATGTTAACTCTAATGGATGAGGTGAGATGACGATGAGAACCTTTGCCTATCAAATTGCGACGCAAAATTGGGGGTCTAACAACAAGACTCAGATCATGCGGCAGCACCTCACACAAACCAAAAGGAAGCTCTTGTGCTACAAAATCTTGGAAATCTGAATCGAACAAGTTTTCATATTTTTCGTAATAAGACTGCATAATATACTTGTTGAAACTAGAAAAGGCACTGATATTTGAGCCACCACCATCATAGTTTGCATCACTGCCCGCCTGAAAAATGAAAAATATGCGTCACAGACATGAAGATGGAGTTCACAATTTATAATAGTGTTTACTTTTCTTATCTGCTCGTCAATGCATACAAAAAGGTTAGCAAAGGAAGAATAAATAAACATATATTAATAAAGTAACCGGTTACGTAAATTGATATGTATCTAAATAGAAGAAAGAGAGGACAAGTATACAAACATGTGCGAACAGAAAATACAAGGAATATAGAGGGGACTGCAATGGTAAATCGACAGAAATACAAGCAAGGGACTGATAGCCTAGACAAAAGATGCTATAATGGGCTACTTTATAAGCTTTTGAAATCAGATTGTTCGTGAAAACAAGAATGTCTAGATTTCTCTGCTTGTGTGTGAGGCATAACAACCTTGGAGTGAATCCAAGGCACCTCCGATGTGATGCTGAAGGCCGGTGTGATGCCAGAACTTTTCCAATTTTGGTGCGATGCCTAAGACCGGAGTGAGTCCGGATCTCTTCTATTTCGCTATCCCTTTCTATTGTCCTACATCATTGTTCCGTTCCATTCGTTTCTTTTTATTTTTTTGAGCAGTGGATTACATCAAGGCACTCACTGTGAATCGATTTTGTCCATGATTCCAAAAATCTAAAAGGTAGGGGATTACACGAAGGCGGATTACAATTGAGTAACTAACAACCCGCTTTAGCGACACGAAGAAAAGGCGAAAGAACATGAGAGGCTATGCTTATGCAGCAACACACCATGAACATGTATAACAGGAGCAGCTACTCCCCCAACGACACAACCAGTTTTTTTGGAAGAGCTCAAAATTTCTCAACACTAAAGAATTGTAATACTTCTCTCCCAACATCCAACGAAGAATGTAAAAATATGTGATACAAATCTCATTAGTTGATGGTAACAATTGCAAATTCGCAATGAAATTAAGTACGCACATAATATATATGTAAAAAAAATTGAGGAATCTGAGAAAACCAAGCACTGACCTGATGAGTTGAATAATATGCAGAAGAATGTGTGCAGAAACCAATGGCGGAGAAGAATACCAAGACAAATCCCAGAAGGAAGGAATTGGAGAAGGCAACGGTGGCTAATGGCTGAGATGTTCTTGCCTTCATGGTTTCTACTTTCATGTTAGATTCAGATCTCAAAATGATGGAGGCGCCATGGATTCGGTCGAGGGGCGGTGGCTGGTGGTGGTGAGAGAGGGCAGCGGAGGGCGCCGAGGAGAACACATGTATTATCAGGTCTGGTGGTCGGAATTGCAGAGGAAGGGAGGCGAAGGAGGAGAGAGGTTGGAGGGGACGACGGCGGAGTCGACGGAGGAGGGAGGATAAGACAGGGATGGGATCGACGAAGGGCAAAGTTGGAGGAAGAGAAGGTTTTTCGGATTTGCAGGGACAGAGGTCGAAGAAGTTGGGCGAACTGGACACGTGTTAGGATTTTATTGGACCACGTATCATGGTGAGTAAACTGGATACCGACTTCTCTTAAATTAAGGGATTTTAGGAGTTTCGGAAATTCCAAAGAAAAAAAAAAAAAACATTTCCAAATCTTTTCCTTGTGCGACAGAGAGAATGAGTAATTCGAATTCATCGCCGGCACATTCGTCGATATCGACGACAGCGATAGCCGGAGAAAGAGAACGAAGCAATTCCAATCCTGCCGCGGCCGCCGCTCTCTCCGACGACCTCTTCTTCCCCTCCGACCTCATTTCCATTCAAGATCGCAAACACGAAGCATTACTTGGTTCGTTCCTCTGACTTTTCGCTTTCCAATCTCACTTTCCAATTGTTTGTTTGTATGTTTATTTGTTTCCACTTTTACTGGTTCAAATATTTGATTACATGATTTTGGTTTCTTGTTTCTGTTGTCATCAAAGAAATCGATTGATCATTGAATGCATCTCTGCTTTGGTTTGTTGTTTTGGTTTGTTTTGTTTTGATGCGTATTGTTTATGCGAAATCTGAGTGTTTACTTTTCGACATTGCAGTTATAAAATCCGATCTTATGGATGCACTTAACAAGGTGGTTAAATCCCTTGAAGAAGATAATTGGATGTTCGAAGGGCCGCGCCATCGCGTTATCCCTATATCAAGACAAGGTTTGTTAGTTATGCTTCCTAACTAGTTTCGGTTCAAGATAATTCAAAGTTTCGATGTTGGATTTTACCGTGTCTTTTATGCGCCTGGTTTGGTGTCATTTGTTTCAAACTTTTGAATTTTTATCAAGAACAAAATAAAACAACAATGCCCTTGATTTTCAGTGCGTTTCATTCCAAGTGCTTCAAATTCAGTAGGTTTTTATGGTGTCCGTTAAGATTCCTCAAAACATAATTCGAGAACTGTAACTATATTCTATAGATATCAGTTTGGTAGGGCTGGTAACTCATAGAGGACCCGCCTTATCTAGTTTCTTCCACGAGGTTTCAAAACTAGAGCTTAAATGCATTGAAAACTTGGACAATTGTACAGTTAATTTGCATACGTACAAAGTGGATTAGATCATTTTCTCTCTTTTCATCTCTTTCAACAGTAAACCTAAAGTTGATGCTCATGTCCTCATCATATTGATTAGACATCATATTTGGCACTCAATATATAGTCCGATGGGATCGGTTTTGTTGGCTTCATAACACCCAACAGTCGACTAACTTAATATAGATCATGTACTAAATTTATAACTGAAACAAACCCACAGGAAGTAGAGTATCTGAACCAACTTGGTCAGCTCGAGCCAGTTATTTGAACACCTGTAGCATAGGGTTTGAAGCAATTTGCATTAGCCTCCTTGAATGGTTATGCAGCTTTTGATGTAGAAAGTAATCTTGGATGTGGCTAACTGTTTTGGTACAGCATGCCCAGTTCATTTTCTCTGTTGAGTATCGTGCACATATGGTATTCATTTTCTCTGCATGCCTTATTTGTGCTTGTTTATGGAATAAATGGTATTTATTAAAGAACATGTAGACATTGTAATCATAAAAAATAAAAAAAATAAAAATCTGCCTTTATATGTGGTTCAAATTTTATTAATTTGCTTCATGTACACCATGAATCTCTACCGTTTGCAGCTCTCTGTTTTTCACAGACGGAAAATGCGCTATTTGGTTACAGATGCTTTGGGATTCATGCTGCATTGCTGCTATTGTTTCTATTTCCTTGCTAAATTCTGATTTTTAATTGACTTCCTCTTTGGTTCCTACTAGTTTGCAGTGAAATGGTTATGCATGTTTTTTGGATGCCCCAACATTATGTAGAGTCATTTCCCTTCCCAGATCCTATGCCCGTAGCCACTTTTGTGCTTCGAAGTTCTAAGCAGAATACCACGTAGGGTCTTTGTTCATGTTGTAAGAAGATATAGTTTGATTCATAATACATTGGGAAGAAGATGTTAACATGTTCACCCTTTCTTTGTAAATCTGTGATGGTGTTAATTGAGTTTGGGAGCACTTATGAAGCTAATAGTTATACTTTGAAACGAAATGAACTGAAGCCATACTCTAGAATCTTTATCATCATAGTTTGCTTTTTAGTACCTTCCAACTCACTGACATCCATTTTGTGCAAGAGGAGATAATGAACATCAGCCGTTGTCGTTTATTTTGAAATGCGGGCAGGTAGTGAACACAACAAACCACTTGCCAGAAAACACGGCATGCCATAAAAGAATGCGTAGTCATAGAAGCATAACTGCGATTCCCGTTCTCTGATCTTGCTCCTACACCCCACCCCTTGATCTGCCAACCCATCTAGCGATTATCCCTCTAACTTTGGAGACGGCAGAGGCATGGAGGTGACAACCTCTGGACATTGATGACAATCGGCTATAATTTTTTTTTCCTGGGGATATGTGGATTTCATCTGGGTGGGTTGAATGCTTGATTTCTGGAACCAACAACTTAGGAAATGACTTCCTGTGCTGGGATCATTAATTTGTTTCTTCCAAAACAGAAATAAGTTAGTTTCGCAGGCCTGTTTGAATTGTGGAGCCTAATTTTTTTCTCCCTATTAACTTGTGCTGGTGATTTTCATTCTGGTGACGCTCGCTCGCTCATCAGTAGTTGAATTGTGACATCAAATGGTTGGTAACTTGCTGTTATTTTTTCTTAATCAGGCGGTTTTCTCCAGAAGCACAAGGAAGCATCAAATAAATGGAATATGGCACCACCAAAATGATTTTCAGCCAGGAAGGATAATGTGTTCTTGCATATGTATGATGTTAACTAGTATGAGGGCTCCTGGATTGCTGCTTTGGTACACGATTACAAACATTTTGGGTTTTCTTCTCTGTTTGGCAAATGAGTCAATATACGAGAAGGCAAAGCAATTTGGTCGTCATTCTAGGATTTATATAGCCGACTCCACTTAGTGAGATAATGTTCTGTTGTTGTGTCAAACCCGAAGTGGCAAGCTCTCGAATGTCACTACTATGCAGTTGTATCTGATATGAAATCAAAATACAATACTGAGAATTGCAATGTTGGCAAAATTGAATATACTATTGGGCTTTTACTTTTTATCACAAATGGTCATTGGGGTTTCGTCAACTCCTAATTTTAGTTGATTCGTGTTTCAAATCATCAATTTGGTGTTTAATGAAAGTTCTATCTGACCCAAAAGTAAAAGAATAAAGTTTTGTGCTCAGCTGTTTGACAGTTCCATTATCTTACGCTAGCCTCTCTGCATGAGCACGTGCGAAAAACTTTATTTTTTTAGTCACGGGCACTATGTGCCCCTAAAGATATGTTGTGTTACTTGTTTTCTATTAGATTTTTAAGAGATTGATGCCAAATCCTTCTATAAATTGAGTAAGAGTGGGATCCACCTTATATGTAGCTTCTTGTGATGTGTATTTAACCAAGAGTTTATGCTCTTTAATAAACAAGTCATAAATATTACAAAAACAATAAAACAAAATAAAAAGATTGACATATCATGTAAGAATAGAAAGTTTTTCGCAACATCAAATTGCCGCATAAATGTTTTGCATTTGACGTCTCTATTGGAGATGCTCTAAAATGGTAGGTCCCGACTCCCAAGCAGCCAAAACAAAACACAAAAATAAAAACAATTTAAATCACTAAAATAGAACAGACGGATGACTAGGGAATTGCCACAAAATTGAAAACAGACCACCAACACTCAAACACAAAACTATAATCGATTTATAATGACAAGTATGAACAACTATAACACTGACATTTTTTATAAAAATTCAAAACAAAAATCACAACCTGAATTACAAATGAAAAGAAAAATCACAAATAAATATGAAATTAACATGGAATTCGAGGAATAATGCATATACCAAAACACCGAACAATGTTGAACCAAAAACAACAGAAAAATTTGAATTTTTTTCAATCTAGAATCAAAATCTGATACGAAACACAACTAAATTCAAAATCTAATACAAAACACGCACACACAAAGCAAGTCAAAGAGTACGTTAAGAGCACTTCCAATGTGCTCTTTAGCCCGGTGGACAGGGAACCGAAGCAACCCAATCCCCTCCTAAACTAGCTCCAGTCCATTCGGGCAATTGGGCTAAGGGGGAGCTTGTGGGAGAGGGCAAGCAGGAGTCCAAGGCCTGAGCGCCTGGGGGGACTGATGCAAGGCTGATGTTAGTATGACGTCAACCACGTTCTAAAAAAATTTACGTCAGGCGTGTCTCCAACACATTTTCAGATGCTGGGACCCGCATGTCAGCCCCACTCAGTTACCTTTGAATCTGGACTGTTGATTTCCAGATCAACGGTCCAGGTTTTTAGGCTTTAAAAATAAAAAAAATAAAAAAAAACCAGAAATGTTATGGTGGGCCACGTGTCACATCCTGGACTGTTGGATTTCAATTTTTTTTTTTGTAATCCAACTGTTCAGATTAATTAAGTTAATAAAAATAATTTAAACAAATATTAAAGATCCGAAAAATTTCAAACAAATTTTAAAAAAATTATAATTTTTTTTCCTATTAATACCTTATCATTTTCTCCCACTTTAGATCACATTTCAATATTTTCAACGATTCTAAACAATTAAGAACATGTTGCACGACAAAATTTGTTAAAAATCTTATCATAATCCATCTACAAAAATTTTACTTTCAGATAATGACACATGACGTAACAAGATTGGTTAAAAATCCTATTCGAAATTTAAAATTATTTTTTATTATTTTATAAAACAAAGAATATTAATATTTTATTACCTATTGCCAAGTCTATTCAGTTTAGAGATGGAGATGCAAAAGATAATTACTGTTCATTAAAGGCTGTTACACTAGAAGTGCTCTAATGAAGAGAGAGCGTTCAGTAATCAATTGCTTCAAATAAAAGGCTGGTGTCTCTAACTCTACATGGAGCAGGACATCAACCTCCATAATCGGCATGTCCTTTTCCAGTTTCATTCAACACTGACAAGAAAAATGAAAAAATCAAAAGGGAAATGGAAACTAGAAACTCAAGTCACATAAGATTTGCAAAATAAAGAACGAGATGTACTGATACAGATGAAGGTACAGCTGGTTTTCAATGGGGGCCATATAAAGGACCCGAGATCAAAATACGACCATTAGTATGTTGTCTGGTGTTTAGATAGTGATGAGACTAATGTACATTAGCAGATAAAAAGATCATACCCCTTTGGTATCTGATGTGAGAAGTCCCATTTTTTCAGTCAGATTATCCATATTCTGGGTTTTGTCCCCATTCTCTGTTGGCTGCTGCTCTTCATTTTCCAAAGGCAATCCTACTTCTGCACAAGTAGAATCCATTTCATCTGCCCCCGAGTTTTGTATAATATCATCCCAATCCTTTAGAAATGCTTCTATGTCTGAGGAAATACTATCAAAGTCTATCGCCGATGACCCATTCATTACCTCTGAAGTGGGGTCAATAAATCCATCACCTGCTTCAGATGCCATGTTTTCAATAAATCCAACACCAGTGTCTTCACCTGCCATGCTTTCTTCAGGAATATCCACTAAGCCTTCAGGTGGCATATCTGGTATTTGAGATAGCTCCGGGATAATTACATTTGTCTGAGGTATGGGAATTGACGGGGACTCTTGTGCTCCAACAAGGGCATTGACATCTGAGAATGGAGATCTCATAACTGTTCCAGAGTTAGTGACCCGTGGAGAAGAATGTGTTTCAGAAATTACAGAAGGCAGGCCATGCCCTGAAGTTAGAGGGACCTCTTGAAGAGTCACTCCTGATGTGCGGCTTGAAGAACTCCCACTGTCTACTGCACCGGATGATGATGAACCATCATCAATAAGGAAGTTATCAAAATTGTTATTAGAAGATTCCAACCGAGAAGATATATCTCTATTCATGATTTGCCTGAGCATTGCCTTTGTTGCTTCGTTCATGGGAGGCTGATACTTAACAATCTGTACATCAGGAGTATTAGAACGCTCGCTCTCAGCAATACCTTCCTTGTTAGGTCTCCGTTTTTTGTTGACTTCAGTTATGCGCCTACTGCTCTCATTTTGCTGTACAAATTGAGTGAATAAACCAGGGCTATGCATAGCCTTTGCAAGGAATGACATCATCTGTTGTTGCCGCTGCTCCATGCCCTGAAGACGCTGCACCATTGTTTGTAGCTGGTTATCAGTAGACTGTTGCTGCTGCCTTAACCTGATAAGTTCCTGCATAAGCACATTCTTGTCCCTTTTTAGCCTCTCAACCTCTTCCTCGAGGCCAAACTTCCCAACTTCTACACATGCACCCATTGAATTCTGTCCATGTGATGGCTGTGGCTGTTGATGACTATGTCCATGGGCAGGTTTTCGCCGGTTGATGCTCTTAAGGAGATCTTTCTGACCCCTCAAAAATCCCTCATGCGCAAATTCCCAGCGGTCTGGATCAACCTTCCTAAATCCCTTTTCGAATAAAAGTGAAGGGGTTCAATCAACATGATGGAAAAGGTAAAAATGAAGAGACTTTTTCATGGTTTAGCAAAGGAATGAAAGAAACAAAAACAATATAAGGATAAGCAGACAAACATTGATGAAGACAATGGATCAAACACCTATCATTTATGAGAAATGCAAATTGATCAATGTAGTTGAAGAGAATAATTATTTAAGGCTACTTAGTGTATCCTGAAAATAAGAAAAGAAAAAAAAAGAACATCAGAAGGTTTCACGACCTAGCTCAATGTGAACTGAAGGGACTCTCACTCAACTTGAATCCCTACATTTAGAAACTTCTCCACGTCAATATTTTTAAGGAACGAATTCTTTCATCCCCCAATACTACCAGAAGAGTACAACTCAATTATCCACTCCACGAACAAAATATGTAAACCAGCCAACACTGCCTGCTCAAGCAATGTTTTCTGAAGAATCTGGCCTTGCAATGCTTTCCCCATTTGATTCGGAGATGGCAGAAGAGGTAACTCAGTGTTACAAAAATAAATAGATGTGGATACATTATTAAGGATCACATTCAGAAAAGATAACCTATCATGTGAGGCCTATCTGAAATTCAGTTTCCAATCTGTCTAGTCCACAGGAAAGCATAAACCATAAAAAGGTTCCAAAACTAACTTCATAGAGTTAGTTATTCCATGCAGTCTCTGACTCACGACATGACCATCTTAGACATGTAAGGAACCAAAAGTGTTTCATAGCCAGAGTAAGTCACCCCACCAAAACCATTCAGCAATTAAACTCTCCAAAAGCACCAAAAAGAGTCTTACACATAGATGTCACATTTCTCCACATCCACAGACAATGAAAATTTCCAGGCTATGTCCTTAACGCATAGTCATTTCAAGATGAATAGCGAAAGAAGACGCTCACAAGTTTTGCATCTCTGATTTTCTATACAAACAATTTTGAATGCAGTATACAGAATCTTTGAGTTTGAACTAAACTAAAATTTTCATAGAATACTATTTGAAATATGGCTCAATAAAAATAACAATGACTGCTATGGTGGCAAATATCTAATTGTTCTTTCTAAACATGTCTTACATGCTTTGCATGCAAAGTCACCATGGTCCAAAGACCAACCTTAATCAAACAGCCATAAAACAGGATAAGAAGTATGAGACCTCTTGTCTCACATTTCTAGCCAGAAAGGCAACAAATTCCTTTCACTAAAGGGAGACGGAAAAGCATAAGAATGAATGAGGTAAACACATAGAAAGACAAAAGAATTATCCCTTTTTTAAATCACGACCCCTTTTAAATCACAGTTAGATGTCTGTAATTTTAACCACTTTTCCATTTGTAATTTTGCATCCATATTTCCAGCAACCTTTCTGTAAAAGAAATAGTGGTATTTCTACCGACAGTGATACCTTCAACCATGATAACATGGCACACAGTGATGGCCGTTACAAACCCAATTACACTCTGTTAGAGCCCAAATGAATTAGCCATCACAAGTAAGTGCAGATATTTGCTATCATTAGACAGAATAACCATATGAAGCTTACAGCTTAGCAAGTTACCATGTCCAATGCGTAGACAGAATTATGACCCAACCTACAAGGATACTAGAAACCTTAAAAGGAAGTAAGTTAGCATGTCCAAGTCATAGATCTAATAAAAGCTAGCAAACCAAATACTTCATGGTTCCAAGGACAGTCAAAAGGTCACATTATAAACTTAATGACTGGCACAAAGTACAACTCAAAATACACAAACACCATACATGCTCGGTGCTCCAGACCCAAGGAAATTAGAAACTCAAAACTGTCCAAAACAACGGATTTTCTGTTAAAATATTCTGACTATGATGTTCTTATTCAATCAGTAATAGGAAACATAAAGAAACATATCCGCCTGCTCTATCATCACCTGCATAAAGGTTTGACTAGCCCTCAGCCGGGTCAGTATTGCATATTCAACAAACATATTTAAAATATCTACATTTATAATTAACCTTGTAATCAGCCCTCACATTCTTTCCCTTTTATCCCACTTCTGCTCCATCTGATTGCTGAGAAAATGCAGGAATAAGAGAGATCAAACTTTCAAATTGCACATTTTTAAGTGGTATTAGTAGCCCGAAAACAAAAAACCAGAGTCAAAAGCTTCAACTCCCAAAGAAGAACAAACATAAAAGAAAAAACCCAACACTCCATACATGTTACCCTGAATTCTCTTAGAAACCAATGGGGTATCGTAGTCATTGACCCAAAGACTTAACCAGAAAATCTAGGGTCTTTTCGGCACAATTATACGCCTAATTGGTTCACACTTGGGTAACCTGTACACAACACTAATCCCCCGATAAGACCAATCTCTGTCTGCACCAATCACTGACCAAAATCAATCACCATTAAAAGCATATTTTTAAACAGTGAGATATATACACACGTATATATATATATATAGAGAGAGAGAGAGAGAGAGAGAGAGAGAGAGAGAGAGAGACATACGTAGGTGTTCAACTGCCTAACAAAGCTAGAGAAGTTATTGTGCTTGAAATACTTGGGAAGGAGGTCCCTGGCGAACTCCGGCGGGTTCCAAACCACAAAGCTATTGTTGGTGGGGGTCCACGACACGACCGGGTCAGTAGCCGGGTCGTCCACCATGTCGTACGTCTTGCACAGGAACGGCGGCGGGCCATTGGATTTCAGTAAGGGTGCTGGCGCCGGAGCCGAACTTGAACCCGAAGCCGCCTGTTGTCCGCCGGCGGCCACTGATATCTCGTCGCCGTTGTTGTTATCAGCGCCCCCCATATCGCCGTTGAAGAAATTGATTATAGAATTGAGAAATTAGGGTAATGAGAAAGAAATGAAGATTATTGGATAGGGTTTTTCAGAAGCCATTTCCATCCATGGTTGGCTTTAAAACCCTAGGCTGCTGCTTCTATGAGAGAGAGAGAGAGAGAGAGAGAGAGAAGAGTCTGTGTGTTGTGTACGGACAGTGGGTGGGACCGGCGAAGAATAGGGTGGGGAGGTGGGCAAAGGGGAGACCGGCGCACGAAACGGGCAAGATTTGCCTCCTCAGGAGTCCGGGGATGGGTAATGTTCCTCCACAAAATTCCAACTAAAAAAATTAAAAACGGTTGGAGTAATTAAATATTGAGAGAGGGACGGCGGGGTTGTCAAGGTTATGACCAACCCAAACTGGGTGTCTCGTTAAAACTTCTTCAAACCAACAAACCTAGTGAAAATGAAGAGCATATTAAGGCAAGTGAATGTATTACAAAATATTTCAGCTTAGTTTGACAAAACTACCCTTGAAAACTACCAGTGTTGCAAATAAGATAGTGTAGGCAATCCAACTCCTTCGACAAACTTCGGGAAGGTGGACTTCGGCTGTGACTTTGTGTAGAGATCAACGAGGTTATCTTGACATGAGATCTTCTTGACTTCACTCTTCTTAGACGCCATAAGCTCGGTATGGTCTCCTTGGGTCGATACACGTGGTATAGTCTTCATGGATCGTTGTGGGGACTCAAAGATGAACAAAAATATACAAGTGCTTCGAACATGCTCAACATGAGCTCTCAACCGTGTCTACTCACATGTGGTGTAGTGAGGCGTAGCGTCATAATGAGGCGCAGCAAGCTTATCAAGGTTCGAAGACATCACAACTAAGTTCTATTCAATGGACCTCCAAAATATTGTTGTATTCCCAACGATAAAGGCATACAACGTCTTTGAGAATGTGCCTTGTGAGGGTTTGATAAGGAACTCTGTGTCAACATAACTAACAAGGCAAGCATCACTCCAATGATCAGGGACTGGATCTAGAGATGCGTAGGGATAAATAAGCCCAAATTTCGTAGTTCCATAAAGATATAAAAAAAAAGAAGGTATTTCACCAACTGAATGGTGGTATGTAGGCGCATCGAAAGAGATGTCCAGCCTAATGCAACGAGCTAAGTACAACAAACTCCAATTGTACTCAGATATGGAACTTTGGATTCCATGACCTCTTCAAAGGTGTCACTTTGGATCTAGTGTACAGATGATCATGGGTTATTTGATTGGTGACTAGGATACCGTCAGAACAATGCTCGAACCTTATGCCGAGACATGAACGAGTTTTCCCAAGATCCTTCATTTCAAAGTTCGACTTAGGGTGTGAGTTAGCTTTCTCAAACTCGTCCAAAGTTTTAGTGAAATTCATATCAACAACATAGGTTGTAACTCTAGCATGTTCAGAATGACTTCTTTACATAACATGCAAGGGGCTTAATTTATTCACATTATCCTTGACTTATCAAATACACACTTTGGAGAGTGAACTCTTGATCGAAGTATAGAAGGTGTTAGTGGTCTAGATAAAACCAATCTATGCAAGTTCCTTTGAACTTTTATTTCCGTGTCATGATTGATCCTCATGATGCTGTGCTATAACAACATTCATTTTTGGTTTTCTTTACGAATACAAAGATATATTACACTAGGGGAGTGGGGGATTTATATTACACTAAGGGAGTGGGGGACTTAGGCTAAGCAACATAATGATCCAGACATAATAAAATTTGTTCGAATACGTCTTCAACGAGAAACAAACCTAATACGTCTCACTTACAAGAGAAAATGAATACTAATAGATTGTATTACTAAGTGAAAAACAAAGTTAGAGTTTTAAGAAATAAAATTATATCTACCGCACCACCTTGCCATGGCCATCACTGCGGACACCTCAATCACTATTATCACCACCACCACCTTCGCTACCGTCACATTGTCACCACCTCCAACCATCACCACCGCCATCACCACCACCACATTCTCCACTGCCATCACCCCTCCCACTATCGCCACCACCACCATCATTGTCACCACCACTACTACCACCACCACATTCTTTACTGCTATCACCCATGCCGCCACCACCATTACCCTTCCCGCCACTACTAGCCGGTGTTCTCAAAAGAGGCCTAGGTGCCCACTATTAATGTCTAGACGTTTAGACAATAGGTTATGGTACTTAGGCGGAACTGCGCATGATAAATGACTTAATTTTTTATTTATTTTTAAATGACTTTGAGTCACACATCATTCTTTCTCGGATGAAAAAAGGAAACCCATACTTTCTCTATGTGACTAAGTCCGCCTCTCTCTCTTGGACGAAAATAGCACGTGAGATGTGCAAAATCTTTTTCAGTTTATTAAGTGATCTATTTTGTCAAGGACTTGGTGCTTGTGTAATCGTCTGCCAGATAATGTTGTAAGCCTGTCGACACGTGTCCATAGCTTCGAGCAAGTTTGTCGACAGATGTAGAGCAAGCCCTACCGAGTTTTTGTCGAACGAAATTTCATTGAGCACTTGGTGGACAGTTTTAGGTCCCTATTATACAATCGGATGGTCCTCAAAAGACTATCCCATGAGTTTTTTCGAGCTTCCGGAGAGTCCTGAGACCACCCTAATCTGTTAACTAATTTGCCACTAGTTATGGGCGTCGGCTACGATGATTATAGTAAGGTAGCGGTGACGTACATAATTTTTTTTTCTTTCCATTTCTCAAAACTTTGTTTTGTACATACTTTGTGTTTGAATGGTGTTATTCAACCCATTTTTACCTCCCACACACCCGTGTTAATGTTTGGCCATTAATCTTTTTCAATCTATTCATCAAACGGCCGAAAATTAAGAGGAGAACTAAAAATAGGCGTGTGGATAGCACTAAACAAGGATGGCTAGACATTGCAAAAGTGCAATTGAAAGGGAAAAAGAAATCATTTAAGAGTCGAGCAGCGTGAACGTCCCAAATGCAATGAGCCATAATCACTTGGAACATCTTTTAACTTACAAGGAATTACCACAAATTCATGAAATGGGATCAAATATCCTACGACTTTACGTTATCTCTGATGTATTGCTCCACCTGAGATATTTCACCGCTGAGGCCAGAAGCTTCTCCAACTGTAACTTTGTTTTGACACTGCGAAAATGCAAATCGTTCTCCAGGTGCTCCGAGTGTAACGTCATCTGTAATATCAGCTGTTGTTACTGCACTTCTTGATAGTCGTAATTTGTCACTGGAAGATGTTATGTCACAAATATATCAGGGTTTCGATATAAGAATCAGAAACAGGATGAATATGAATCACAATATCACGAGCATTCTCGAGCTAATGAACACTTGCAGAAACAAAGGGTTAAAAACTAAAGAGTAGCATTGAATGAAAAATTTGTCCTGAATGCGTCATGGATGCCAAAAAGAAAATCATGGCTAAACTTTTAACTGGAAGAAATATATTTACAGAAAACCCGGATGTTAACAAAACAAAACATCTTCCTCATGAACCATGAAAATGGAGAATATTTCTGATACAAAGACGAACAGTATAGTTATCTCATAAACACCACTGGAAAGCTTGCTTTAGAACTTTAAGATCAATCAGAGAAAGAAAAGAAACCCATGTTAGAACAATTCAAATCTTACATTTCCTTCTCCAATTGTTTTCGAATAAATTCCTTGCTATGTGCTGTCACTTTGTCTGTCTTATTGCAGAGAATAAGAACTGGAATTTTCTTCCTCACCACACTCGCCTTGGTCAAAATATCGTACAGGTACCTGTTGCATATAAAGTTCCAATTGTCATCCTCTACAGTGAAAAACTTAAGTTTCATGCAAAGCATACATCTATATGCTTAAATCCCAAATTTACTGCGTCCTTAGCCTGTTACAATCATTTTTATCACTCTAGGGCCTTAGACCTGTAGGGTTGGCACCTTTTATCACCAAGAGGTAAAATGGATGTAAGCATAAAATGGAAAGCAGAATAGTCATTTTTCAACATCACATTTTAGCTATATGCTAAAAGGGGAAAAATATTACTCTGAAGCAGCACGGCAATTTGGTAAGAATTCCACAGCATCAACCACAAACACTATACCAGCAGCTTGAGGGAGGATATCGTCTAGTTTGGCTCTAAGGCGAGAATGCCCAGGAACATCAATAACATGAATAGGATTTACCTTTCCATTCTGTCAGGGACAATGAAAAGAAGGGTGAGCATCATCAAGTGCCTGAAGGACAATCAACAAAAACAACGGTAAAAAGGAAAGCAACGAAAGTGTTTGTGGTTAGTGTCTTCCACACATTGAGGGGAGATAAATACATAAGATCTTCCATCATTTAACAAGTGGAGCAATATTGTTTAAATCCTTGGTTATTCGCATATGAGCACAAGAAGCTGAAATACACCTTTGATTTTTCAGAATGAAGCACAAAAGTTCCCTCATTTGGTTCCATAGACGTGACAGTACCTTGGTGAAAAGAGCCATCCCGAAGCTGGCATGTGCATCAAGTCATATCACAAAAGTTAGATCAACATTGCAATGTCATGAATAGATCATCAAGGAAACTCAAAACAGAGGGGGAAAAAATAACAAAAAAGCATTTAGAATTTCTACCAAGATAAAATCTTATTAGAAACAAGCATCGAGTTCGGAATGTATATAAAGAGAACAGAAAACCAAAGGATACAACATAAGCAAAGAACCAGCATAATATTTCCAACACTCAACAATCTTACAAGATTGACAGAAAAGCAATCCCATACGCAAAACCAACTCATAGAAAGCTTGCACAACTTTTATCCTATTAAATTGGCCTAACAAAAGCATTATATTGCATTACATATCATGGACCAAGCATGAGATAGTGAGCTCTAAGGAACGATTGCGAAAACCGCGTCAATTGGTGAATCTATCTTTATCTAGTACACACAGTGAGTCATATGATACTGTTGGTAATTTAACTAAGAAAATCGAATAAACGCTTACTTGATAGAAAAGCACAGTCTTGCCACTGCCGCTAAGCCCAGTCACTAGTATAGTATTAGCTTTTGGGCGCTTAAACAACCTAACTACAACACAAAAATATATAAACAAATCAAAATAATTAAAATTACAGTCAAGTTCAAGAACTAAATTTTTACTGCAATACATATACACACATACCCAGTAAGAGCAAAAACGTGGTGAATAGAAGTACGGCCATGGCGGCATAAATCTGTTGAGGCGGAATGCGATGAACGTAGTTAAGGGATTGAGACCACCATTGCTGTGCCTGTTTCTTCCATTCCACTTCCAATCCTTCCATTTTCTTTTCGGACCCTCGACACGAAATTAAGCTCAATTACGCTAAGATTGAGAGGAAGGGGAGGGAATTGGGGGTTAGGGTTAGGGATTTGACAATATAGGGATGGAGGATTGGGCGTCTGTGTTCCTCAGAGCTTCATATCTGGTTATAACTCATAGTTAATCCCAGCCACAAACTCCATTTAAAACAGATCCTACGGCTACTGTTTCTTTGTTTTTGTTTTTGTATTTTTGTATTTTTTTTCCAAACAATAGATTTTGTTAAATTAGATGTTAGATTAACCACCGACGAAGTTCGAACTCATATCGTCATGCAAGAACTCAACACCTTTCTTTAACTGTTTCTTTGGACTTGAAAGTTGAAACTTTTTTTTAGACCACAATTTTTTGTGGTATGGGGAAATTTATTTATGAGAAAATTGTAGCAATGATCCCTCATCTTTAACTCAATTGGAATAACAGTCCCTTAACTAAAAATCAATAACTATTGGTCCCTTAACTCATCGAAACGTGCATCTATGGTCATTTCCATCAACTTCGTTAGAACTATGTTAACAAGAGTCGCATGTCATGCAGGTGAGGCTGAATCAAAGGGTTAATATGGAAAACTAAATGAGAAAAATTGTAGCAATAGTTGCTCAACTTTGACCCAATTGTCTCCAATTGGAGTAATGGTCCCTCGATTTGAACCAAATTGTAGCGATGGTTATTCCAACATGACTCATTTTGAGGGAATTCTGACGGAGTTAACGAAAATGACCATAGCTGCACGTTTTGATGGGTTAAGGGACCAATGATCATGAATTTTTAGTTGATGGATCATTACTCTAATTGGATTAAAGTTGAGGGACTATTGCTACAATTTTCTCTTTATTTATAGTATCTTTTTAAGTTGGAAAGAAAATGCATTAGAAAGAGAAACCACAAGTACGACCATGCAATCCAACAGAAAAGCAAAATCGGCCGAAAGCGGAAGCGGCTGATCCCAAAGTATGTATTTTTCAAATGATAGTGCTGTTCACACATCTATTTCTATCTCCCACACACTTTTGTTAATTTTTTATCATTGATCTTCTTCAATTTACTTGATCTAACAATAAAAAATTGTGAGAAGTGTGAAAAATAAAAATAAGTGTGTGATAGCAGACAAATGGAAGGATTAGAAGTAGTTAACATGACAGGAAATAAATTCAATTACAAAATAAGTTCAATCTGCATTGTGTTAACAGAAAAAATTTCTCTCTAAAAACATAACTCCAAAAAATATTGATATATGATGAGGCAATCAACGAATGTCTTCAATAATAGTCTTCATTCGCGATATAATCCCACACTTATTCTAAATTGTATCAATGACAATTGTGGAATCCCCAAAAAATTTGATTACGAAATGATTATCAAATAGCCCGTAAACGTATTGAAACAGTGAGTTATTGAATCCAATCCAATGCCAGACGCTAAAAAGTTTTTTGATAACTATGTCGGCTCTTTCAGTTATTATTATTTTTTGAAATTTGAAAATTAAAAAGTAAAAATTACTTTTTTAAGTTTTCAAAATTTGACTTTTAGTATTTAGTTTTTATTTTTTAACAAAAAAATAACCTAAAAATTCAAAGTAATTACCAAACGAACTTTCAGTATTCCAAAAATAAAAAAGAAATAAAAAAAATCTAAAAACGAAATAGTTTTCAAGCTGTCCCTAAACTGGCAGTTTGTATTTGTTATTGAAGAAACCATTTTCAATC
Source organism: Heteromeles arbutifolia (assembly GCA_024362995.1). Taxonomy (NCBI): domain Eukaryota; kingdom Viridiplantae; phylum Streptophyta; class Magnoliopsida; order Rosales; family Rosaceae; genus Heteromeles; species Heteromeles arbutifolia. Next base: position 7,804,760 of record JANCRC010000020.1, read on the forward strand.
CTCATGATTTATATTCTAGGTCATTGTCAATGAAGGTATTCCGAAGGGTTCTCTTGGCCTTGGCCTAACCATGACTTAGGGACCGTTAACCACCTTCTTTGCTTTCTCCAATGCCGACAGGCTGCCCCGATAGTAGACGGTCCACTACGAGCTTCTGCATATTTCTCGGAAAAACCAACTGACTTGGGTTTCACATTTAATATACAATTTTCAGTGCTTATAATCTTATGTTACCATATGATTACTCTTCCTGTCCAATATCTACTCACAAACCAAAGCTATTTTGCTCATATATATTCACTTTCTTTGGCACATTTGGTATCTTTTCTTAGTATAACAAATAATAAAACTTTCACTGGCATTGCATTTCAATCCTAGCATTTACACTTCAACAACTGAATATCGAACCGTAGCAACAGCTCTCTCTCTCGTGAAACCTTCTTTTAGTTTCGATTTAGTTTTCTACGCCGCAAGAACCAATACTTTGATGGTTCCTCGACTGTTAGCAGTTAGCATGGTAGGGCTATCACTCTTCCAACATACAGCACTGATGAAGTACGACCCCGCATCATCATCAGTGTCATCCAAATCAGGCGACCCAAATTTATGCCAAGTCACCGGTTTAGAGATTTCCTGAAAAATTATACCCCGAAATTTTAGGTCATCACTAGGTAACAAAAAGTGGGAATGGGTTAGTTTGAATGCCACTAACCTTATGATACACGAACACTTCATTTGTTTCGCTGCCACACGCAATGTATTCGCTGTTTACTGTAAGACCTACAAAGTTCTTCTCATTTGTGTGACCTTTGAAAGTACGAACCTTTAAACAAAACACAGATGAAGAGTACAACTTTGTTAAATAAGTTTCATAATATGATGTCAACAAGTCCATTCTGTTCTATTTTCTCAATTGGTTTTATAAACCGCAATAGATTAGAGCATATAATAACTTGTTAACTATTGAAGTGTACTAAACTGACTTTGCTGCATGGAATAATCACTTACTGGAATATTATCCCTCACATTCCATAACCGCAACGTGCTATCAGTGGATGCAGAGGCAAGCTCATAGTTTGACAAGAACTTTACATAAGAAACAGCTTTCCCATGCCCAGTGAACACGTGGAGTGGTTCGCTCGGATTTCTTAAATCATAGTAGTGGATGTGATGGTCTGCTGAACCAACCTGGAAAAGGAAGCAGAAGAAGGTTTCAGCTTACAGGACAAATCATGTATACGACTCTTACATGCACCACATACCCCACCCACCACAGGATGTCAAAGCAAAACTTAATAGATGTGTGCATGCACACATTAGCGTATGCACATGCCTGCTGAAGGCATGTTAGTCCAGTGCATTTCTCAGGCACCATATATCACCGCAAATTAAGCGAGCAAAGTACAAGATTGCTCTCAAATCATTTAAGTACTAAACATGATCAAACAATGAAGCAGATAGTGTGCCATAAAGTTTCTCCAATATTGGCAATGAAAGGTGCATACCGCAATGCAGTTGCCAGATCCCGGATTATACTTGACGGAACATATGTTGGCTTTCATGTCAATATCAATAACGCTAGCCTCCTGCCTTGTGCACCAAAGTTTTACCTGATTTGTATACAGAGAATAGAGGACATGATCAGTTTATAATGAACCCTTGCGCATCAAAAAAGGTGAAAGCAAAAGTACGTGTCACTCAAAATTGCTCACTTAAATCCCGACAGTCAGATGGGAAGCTGTGAGCACAACCTCAAAGTATATAAGGGGGGATCTAATATTGTAGTCATGTTAGCCTGAACCAGCCAACCTTAACGCAAGCATACAACTATTGTTTGGCATTGTTAAAAAAGACATATTTACTTGTACTTTTAAAAGTTAAAAAATAGGAAACAGTTCCACAACCAATATGCATCGTCAAAGGGCACAAGGACACATCAACATTGATGATGTCCTGTATATAGTGCATAAATCAGATACAAGCACACATCAACTATTTTGTTAGCCCAAACCAGCCAAGCCAACCTTAAGACAAGCATAGCAAATATAGCATTTGCCTAAACCCGAAAGTCGCAATAACATATATTAGCATACACAATAGCAATTTGCCCCCTTGGGATGTTCTCAGAAATTTCTTACTAATGATTTTATAAGTAAAAAATGGTGCATATGGTAATAATATTTTATTGCTTTTCCAAAAAGAGACAGGTACTACATTTCCGGTCACGTAAGCATAATAAAATTCTTGGTGTAACATTATAAAGATTTTGATAGTACCTTACAATCATCACTACCAGATACAAGCCTCGTGGGCTCTGTGCATGAAAAATCAACACTCCAAGCACGTTTTTCATGCTCTTCATATTCCATGATACTCTGTCGAAAAAGTTTAAGCATGAGCAAAAAAACTGAAGGTGATGCAACAAGTATAAAAGTTCAAATCACGCATGACACATCGATCAGAACAAGTAACATCATATACCTGCCGAGTATTTACATCCCAAACTGTTACTATTCCCTCATAATCAGTACTGGCTATATGGTTTTTAGTAAACTTGTTCCAGCTCAAGCAACTAAGCTTTGAACGTGTAGGCATCTCCACAACAGGACAGTGCACGTCAGCTGGATCATTCAAAACCTGGGAATGAAATATCATAAACAATCACTATCAAAATTTCCAAAAAGCCATATACAGTAGTCAAAGAGATGTCAACTGATTGGCTGGCTTCATAATTTGAGTGTGTCTAACAAACCAACCCCCTCGCCAAAGTGTGGACGTTTTCGTTGTCTTGGATTTATCTTGCAAAATAATGGAGAATTAGATGGAGATCTCAACCATAGAATACGAGCTGGATGGATGAAGTGGAAGAGTGCATCCGGTGTGTTGTGCGATAGTCGTATGCCACTGAAGCTCAAGTGAAAATTTTATAGAACGGCAAAAAGGCCAATGATGCTTTATGGCACATAATGTTGGGCAGTCAAAAAGCAATACGTGCAAAAAATGAGTATAGCGGAGATGAGAATGCTTTGTTGGATGAGAATGAGGATATCTGAGGTAAAATAAGAGTGGCCGCAATTGAAGATAAGATAAGAGAAAATCGGTTATGATGGTTTGGATACGTAAACCTGAAGACTTATAGATGCTCCGGTTAGAAGATGCGACTATGAGACGGAGACCCAGGGCAAAAGGGATAGATGAAGACCTATGAACACTTTTAAAGAGACTATAAAAAAAGATATGAAGTACTTGTAACTATGAGAAGACTTGGTGCAAAACCGAGTGCAATAACGTTCTAGGATTCATACAGCTGACCCCACTTAGTGGGATAAGGCTTGGTTGTTGTTGTTTTTGTGTCATACCATCAACAAATATTCTTCATACTCCAGGTCTAGAAAAAAAAAAAAAAAAAAAAAAAAAAAAAAAAAAAAAACATAAATTATGAGAGATTTTTTAAATACCATGCGTGAATGTTTATAATTTAAGTAATTTTCTTTAAATTGGCTAATTGTTCAATGGTTAATCTAATTCTATTTGTTCAAATATACCAAGTAAAATCAACTTTAGTATTGAATGAAAACTATATTGATATGTTAGAGGAAGGCATTCAAACAATAAAAAAAATTGACTAGCCGATGCACTCAAGCAACCAAAAATATCTCAACACCCTTTCTTTTAGAAGTTGACAATACAGACTGTAGGTAGAAAAATAATGTTGCTGGAAGTAATGGTAAAAACAATCTTAAAATCGAAATCATACCGAAGAGAAGTCAAAAACTTTTATGCACCGTGATACTCCCGCAGTAGCAAATAACTCATAATCACAGTCAAATTCAATGCTGCAATGAAAATGAACATCTGAGGTTAACAATACCAGTTACAACTTCTCCAGAACATAGTTCATCCATAAGGAATCGAGAGATTTAATTCTGAAAGTTAGACATTATATGCAACGTAACTATCACCTGGATACTATATTGGCTGAGTGAAATAGATCCCCATGCCTAAGTTCAGCAATGACCCTCATTCGACTGTTTCATAGCCAACAAAAAAGAATGGTGATTATAGTTAATAAAATCGTATATCTGACTGTTGACCCAAACAAAAAGTAAATTTCTGTAAGGGATCCAATATCTGTGATCATACCTGTAACGTGTTAACGTAGTGAGCACTGTTTGAAAATCAGCAAGACCTGCAGTATAACCTTCTCTTTGTATTACACCTTTGTCCTGTTCTTGCTGGGAATATGGTTGGTTCGCCATCTGATGCCGCTTTTGCAGGTAACACTCTTGGAGTTCACCAAACTACAGCCAGGGATGGAATGAGAACAAACCAAGACAACCGTAAAAATGAGGAGGGTCTAGCTTACCTTAAATTCAAGTAAATTGACCAATACGGGAGCTGACACTAAAAAAAATTCATTCTTCACTCCTTCCTAATGGAATAAAAAAGGTAGGGAGGAGTGCGGCGCGACTATTTTGGAGTGCTAATAACAATTCGCTAAAAATAAATGTAAACTCAACTAAAGTCGAGAAACCCCATAACCAAAACCCAGTATAAGTATCGATTTCCTGCCAAGTTGACAAAGAGGTATATTAATGCATTTGTAGGGTATAACTGAAGTGGCTTTTGTTGAGGAGCAAATGAAGAAATAGGTTTTGGATGATTGAGAGGGTTGCCTTTATAACCCACCATCTAATGTTAAGTTGTTCTAAATAATAGCAAAGATCCCAGGGGTAGTATATTCATTATAAAATAGAAGCACACAAAGTGCAAAATTAGTCTACAATCATTACAGGACTGTCACTGACCTGTGCATGGACCCGCTTTTTTCTGGCTATGGCAAGACCAGTTTGAGTCATATACTGGGAGTCTGATGCATCCTTTCTCGGAAGATTCCAAGACGACATCCCTCCTCGTCCACTAAGTGCACCGGTATTGTTATCTGTAGAGGAATGCCATTGCTTTCTTGCCCCATAAATAGAATCATCCCCTCCAAGCATCCGCAGCTTGACAGAGTATTTGTCCCGGGCACGGTATAAGTCCATTCTACGTCTCTCTACTGCACCTATGTCCTCTTTGATAAATTGGAGATGGGTTTGCACCTGCAATATCGAATTGACTTAGTAACAGAGACCATTTAATTCAATTCAATCAAATATATTTCAAATAACACCAATACGAAGAAACCTCATTAAGCTCATCAACTTTTTGCTTCCTTAGGCAATTCAAGAAGTCAAGCAGTATTTGCATGTTTCTCTCCGCCTCTTCTTGTTCCATTTTCCTCTTCTTCTCTGCCAGGAGTGCCAACAAGGTGTCTAGCTCCTTGATTGACACTTCACATCCCTATCACAGCACACCACCACATTCAGACAGCAAACGACAATTCATATATTATTTTACTTGACTCATACAGCCAGACTCACCTGTTGCAATGCCTGGTGAAAATGCTCTACAGGGGATGCACTTTTGGAAATTTGACGAGCTGAGGTCTTCTTCAGAAGCTACAGTACACGCCGTACAACAGTAAGCTGCAGTTCCAAGTATATCATTTTTCATCTTTAAGGAGTGGGAATTTGAGGAGACCTTGTCCAGCAAAAAATTAGGGAACAATTGGTTGGTGCTGAGGAACTGGGCGCAGCAAGGGCAGTCGCTCTTGTTGCTGAGGTGGGTCTTGATGCACATGTAGCAGAAGCTATGACCACATGCTGTGAGGAAGGCGTCCTTTACCACCTGCATACAAATTGGACATAACAAGTCCCTGTCGACCTCTGCCAGCCCCTTCTCATGCACCGGACGACCCATGTTACCGCTGCCTGGATCTGCCAAATCCCCGACGCTTGACTCCTTTGGTTCTGGTTTCACTGCCGGGACTAGAGCCCCGGTCGAGCACTCCTCCATTCTTTCTCTCTATACCTTTTCTTGAGCCCCAGTTAAGCACTACTGCTCTTCGGGGACTAGAAATCAAAACTGTTACATATTTCTTATGTGAACTAAGAAACAAAACGTGTCGATTCAGGTATTATACTCAAAGATGTAGTCATCTGGGGCAATTCTAACATTTATGGCATATGTTACACATTTTACTAAATAATCAAATAGCAAGCACTTCTATGACCTTAAGCATGCTTACAAGTTCTAAAATCAAACACCCGGAAAGCGAAAAGGATTTCGAACATATATCCCCCAGTAGCAGTAAGTATTGCAGAGTACCAAACATATTCAAAACAAAAGCAGGATACTAAAGATATGCAAGTGCTTGAAACTTACCAAATCACCAGTGGTGCAACCTGCAAGAGTAACGCTGAAGAAGGAATGCCTCTCCTTCCGCCCTTGTCTTCGATATCCAATCAAATTGGCTACACTGCAACTTCAAACAAGTAAACCCAATCAAATCAATGCAAAATTGCAAATTAGCCAAAAATATCAACAATTATTTTAAAATCAACATAAATGGCAAATTTAATTAGTTGGGGAAAATAGCAAAGCATCAAAACCAAAGTGCTAAAAGGTGCTAGACCACGGCCTAGCGCCTAGGCGTCTAGTGGGGGCCTAGGTTTTTATTTAGTGTTAATTAAATTTATTATATAACATATAAATAAATGTCTACTTATACTTAAACAAATACATAATTATATTGAGATACATAAGTAGTAAAATAAAATGACATAAATTATAAAGTACTAAAACATATTGAAAATTAAGACCAAATATATAATGAGTATTCATGAAAGTATTCAACAACTGATAAAATATAAATGAAAGTTATATATTTTCTATCTATTTTTTATTAACGTGAGAGTCGTGATCTATGCAGTCTAAGCGGGCACCTAGGCAACCCTTTTTATTTTTTAAACGCTTGAGGAATAATTATGGCGGTGCACCGCCAAGCGCCTGGACAGAGCCTGAACGGTGCTTTTTAGATCACTGATCAAAACCCAAATGAAAGCCAAACAAATATCCAGAATAATAATACACAAAAGAAGAAAACTAAATCAGGAGAGAGAGAGCTTACAATTTGAGGAGGAGGGAGCACTTGGTTGATGGTGAATCAGACTGAGGTTTGCGGTGTGAACTGAAAGGAAGAAGAACAGAGAGAGAGAGAGAGAGAGAGAGAGAGAGGTTAAATAGGTTCATGAGTTTGGTTGGCAACTGTCAGTGTGCGTAACACAAAAATAAGAAGTCCACAATCAGCCACGTGTACCTCCAGCTGACATTCTGTTGCTTTTTCGCGGATGGCATGATTTGGGCTTTTTATTGCTGCAACTTCTAGGCCCAGCTGACATTATAGTATTCAATCGGGTTAAATAAACCCGAATTGCAAACCCGGAGAACTCATTTAAAAACCCCCTAGTCAAGAGTCAATTCAATCCTCCTCAATGAATAGTAATTAACTGCAATAAATAGTAATCGTCCAAGTTCATCTTCATCTCTAAACTGAATTGCCTAGTCAATTCATATTAAAATATTATTTTTTTTTTTTTAAATAATAAAAAATAATTTTATTTTTAATTTCGGATATGATTTTTAACCAATCTTGTCACGCCACGTGTTATTATCCGAAAGTAAAATGTTTGTGGATAGATTTTAATGAAGAATTTTAACAAATTTCGTAGCGTCACATGTCATGATTTTGTAAGAATTTGGTGTGTTTTTGTAATTTTATTTGGTGTGTTTGTGTAATTTTATTTGGTGTGTTTTTTATAAGTTTATTGGGTGGGTTTATGTAATTTTATTTGGTGTTTTTTTTATAAAGTTTATTTGGTGTATTTTTGAAGTTTTATATTCTTTGAATAAACATGCTCTTAGTTTTAATTAAGTACCCAATTTAATAAATACGAAATTACATAAAGTACTAAAAATAAATACGAATTTACATAAAGTACTAAAAATAAATACGAAATTACATAAAGTTTGAGTAGCTAGGATATGTGGTGCTAGGATCTTCGTTGTTAGGATCTATGTAGCTAGGACCCCCTCCACTTGTTCCCTCGTTTCTTGGACGCATCCATCGCACCACGTCCTCTTTTTCCGATGTCCAAAAATATTTAGAATTCGGAGACATTCCTTCTAGAGGCTTGTTCATACTGTCACGATCTTGTAGAGCCATCCTTTCTTCTCTACAAATCTCCCTTTCTTGATTAAGTAGTTGTCTTTGTCTCTCATTAGTCACATCACGTCTCTCAGTAGCTGCTAAGATTGCTTGCGTATTTTCGTAGCTTTTGCCTCATCTCTAATCGTGTCCTGCGCCAAGTTCAGTTCACCTTGGCGAGCAAGTTCGTCCCCATATTTTGTAGTCATTATTGGAAAAACTCCATTTTTCTTTGCCGCCTTTTTACCTTGAGGCCCTAGGGATGGTTCGAGTCTGCTTATGGTGGAGAGTGTAGAGGGATGCCAGGCATGACAACTTATGGATCGGTTAACACAAGTTTGTATCTGGGACAATCTTTGACAACATTCCAACATTCTCAGCGGTTGAATGATTTGTTTTTGTTGTTCGCATTGTACCAAGCTTGTGCTTGAAGTGTTTATAAAATGCAGGAGAAGACAATTTTATAATCAAGGTAATTAATGCGGGATAAGACAATATTATAAAATGCGGGTGAAATACAAATAAATAAATAAAAATATTGTCACCTGATCTGCTAAACTTCTGCCACTACTCAGATTATTGGCAGCTTGAGAGAAGGCGTTTTTCCAACAAGTAAACAATTGGTTGAGTTTTTTCCAATGACCTTGAAGACCTTGACAACTTTTTGAGTTTTTTCCAAGCTTCTCGCAAAACGATGTAGTAATTTTACTCCAAAGTTCTCGCAACTGCATCTCATTACCTGTCATCGGGTCATGAGTAGCTTGAACCCATCATTCACACAACGTAACATCTTCGATGACCATCCAATTAGCCATTTTTTTGCACACAAAAGTATATGAAATTTTGGTTGAAAGTGTTGTAAATATTGAAATGTGGTGTAAGGTCGAAGATGATGGTTAGATATTTAAAGAAAAATAATAATAAATTTTTGTTTTATTTTTTCTGTATTTTTAATATTTTTTAACAATTTTTATTAAGTTAATTAATCTGGACTGTTGGATTTCAAAAAGATTGAAATCCAACAGCCCAAAATTGGACACGTGGCCAACTGTAAGATTTTTGACATTTTCTTTATTTATTTATTTTTTAAAGTTTTTTGGCCGAAAAACCTGAACCGTTAATCTGGAAATCGAACGGTCCAGTTTTTGCCACGTCACTAGCCGATAGATTTCAAATTCAAAATTTTTTGACCGTTGGAAATTCAACGGTCCAGAAAACTAGCTATTGAAAATCCAACGACCATCGTCGTGCCACGTGGCCCAAGTCCCACGTCCCCTTAGTGCGCTGCAGCGCGGGCCTACCCCTATGCATGCTATCGGGAACGCACCGCCCACTCGCGCGTGTTTCCCAAGCGCCTGGCGCAAGAAAAAAATTCTTGTCCATGTCTGACGTCATGCTAGCGTTAGCTTGACGTCAAATGGGCCAGTTACTAGGTCAGTCCATTCTAGGTTGGGTAGATGTCTGGCCTCCACCTAAGCCCAGCTAATTGGATGGAGTGGAGTGGGTTTTTTTTTGGGGGGGGGGGGGGGGGGGGGGGAAGAATGGGCTGTTGTCCATCCATCTCATTTGTGGAGGGATGGACTTGCTCTTAATATGATAATCTCCACTAAGTACATTTAAATTATTACAGGAAATCAAACACATGACCTCCCTCGAGTGCAAGCACGAATGCTTTTAACTAATTGAGCTCCAAACTACTTGCCAATGAATAAAGACAGATAAAGAGATCAACTTAATAGGTAACAATTTTTCGACTGGGTTTTTTTTGACCCAGCTTTAGCGTAACTTCAAATTTTAATCACAAATCATTCAGATTGATCTAATGCTACAAAATAATGTGCAAATAACATGTGTATTTAATGATGTGCACCAGAAACAATGAACAATAAAATTCAATTAACTTTATGCTTGTATGCTTATCCTTTTAAATATATAAAAGTATATGTTTAATATAAAAATAATGAACCAAAGATATCCAAAACTTACAATAAAATACAAAGTTGAATTAAAATACATAATCTGAGTATATAGCTATAAAAACTAAGAACATTCCAAAACTTTTTTTTGTCGAAAGAAGTTCAAAAAAAATTCAAATTAAAAATTCGAAATTCTCTAAATCTCTAAATCATTCTAATTTCCATTCTGATTTTATTGGAAAATATTTGGATTTGGAACTTCTGGGTTTGAATTCGCAAAATTTTATTGTCAGAATACAAAACACAATTCTAACTTACACCCCTAGCTTGGGTAGACTTGGCTAGTTTATCCCTGTTTGGTATAAGTTGGTTAATTTAATATGTAATAAAACTTAGGATAACTTCTATTTTACTATCATCAAGTTTTGCAAAATTCACCTTTTACTATACTTACTTTTTTCGCTTCATTTTCATACCTAAGGTTTGAAATTTTTGCCACTTTCGTACTTCAGTTAATCATTCCGTTAACTAATGACATGATGTTTAAAGTAATTAAAACTTAATATTTATTTAATTTATATTCCATGTGACACAAATAGTTGGTCAATCGATAACATCACTAATTAACGGAACACTGCAGAAAAATTAACAAAAATATGAAGGTAACAGAAAAATCAAACTTTTTTAGAACAAAGTAACACGAAAAAATAAAATAAGTGTAATAAAGTGCGAATTTTGCAAAACTTGAGAATAGTAAAATAAAAATTATCGTAAAATTAATATGTTATTCCTTTTTTGTACAAAATATCATTCATTATTTTTTGAAACGCATAAACTTTGGACTAACGAGACTCATAATTTTTCTAATATTTTAAAATAACTAAAGTTCCGTCGGCCAAAACGGACCTATTTGAGAGAAAAATAGAAAAGAGAAGAGAAAAAGAAACCATACAACATTGAATATCCTTGCCAAAACGAGGCGTAATAATTTGAGCAGAAAAATGAACAGAGGCTGTTAAATTCCCTGAAACAGGAAAACGCAGTCTGGTATGGTGCCATTGACAACATTTATTTTCACTTGGAGCTAAGTTCCAATCATATGTAATCTCCACAACGTTCACTTACATGTGATCTGAGTCCGTCCACAATGTTTTCGTTTACTCCTTCGAATAGATCGATGTAAATGTGTTTGTGTTCGTAACTATCCTTCTGTGTGTTGTTTGCAACCTTTAGGTCCGTAATGATGAGAGCCTCGCCTCACGATCTTCTTGCACAAATAGCAATAGTGGTTTTGACATGCCCAACAGAACATGTGATTGTTATTGCCAATCTGGTCGGAAAAGTTTCTTGTTAGTCGTATTCACAAAACTTCGAAAACATAACGAATAATTACTATACCATATGCTAGTGTGCTTGTAGATATTATAATTGCTACGTCAAAAATTGAAAAAACCAAAAAACAAAATAAAAAAGAGAGAGAGACATAAGTTTCCTCAATATGTACAATCATCAATTAGACTCACCTTGGCATTAAACTGACGACAATTAGGGCACACCTGACCATTCTGGACAAAGAGTTGAGCTTGAATCTGACCCAAAACCTGTCGTGGATTCATCTGTGCTTCCCAGTTCCGAATTTCTTCTTGCGGGAATAGTTCACATGCACCATCACTTCAATTAAAACAAGTTAATTAGTTATACAGAAAGTAGGTATGTAAATATTCATGCATGTAGAAATCAACAATAGGAATAGCCTGTAAATACTTTAAATCGATTTAAGCACCTGAAATGATCATATCCGTCAATTTCCTTGTCACAGCGGTAGCAGAAGTAGTGCCCACAGTTTTCACACACCATCTTGTTGCAGCCCCCAGTTTTGGATATTGCCATCTTACACGATGGGCACTGCTTTGCATCGCGAAGAATTTCCCTCACACTGAGAACCTCATTGATCATCTCACGTTCTTTGCGCTTTTGATCATCCTTCAAGTGAGATGAACTCTGACGTTCCTGCTCAATAAATTCGTTTACAGTTAATTCTTAGTCTACGAAAATGTAATGAAGTTTCTAACATACAATTAAGAAACTTGATGAATAGATTTTTCTCTAGCATATTAGCATGGCAGAAAACATGCCTTCAAACCCAAATTTTTATTACAAGTAGAATAATAACCATGTATCTTAGGATAAAAATTGTTCAATATTCTTTTTTCTCTTACGGATAATTAGATTCAAGTTGCAACAATAATCAATTGACAATGGAAAAATCAGATGAGAATAAAAATCATTAGATGCATGCTGAACCAGAAACGAAAACAGAAATTTGTCTGTGTGAATGTGCGAAGAGGCAGAAAGCAGGGTTCTGGACCATTTAACTCAACCATTGCATATTCTTACTCAATGAACTCAGACTTCACAGATAAACTTGTATACCTTAAACTATCTGATAAAAAAAGATGGGTAGTGGTATTCACACACCCCTTTTTACCTCTCACACCCTTGTTAAATTTTATCCATTGAACTTCAATTCATTCGATCCGACGCCCGAAAAATGAGAGGGGTGTGTGAGAAGTAAAAATGGATGTGTGGATAGCACCACCCAAAAGGATATAGTTTCAACCTTCACAACCAAATATATCTTTTACCAAACGTCAGTTGATTTTACCACAAAATCCTGCTTTGATGAAATGATAAACATGATAAAGCAGTTTAAATTTTACCTGCAAGATACGAAGCTTAAGCTCTGGTGTCATACATTCAATACCCACATGCCGCCGCTCACTGCAAAGTGTGCAAAAGCTAAAGAAGCACTTTACGCATTGGGCATGCTGGTCTTCATCTGCTATGCAGGGAGTTTCACATCTTGGGCAGTACACGACATCCGACATTGACTCTAGTGTTTTAGTCAACATTAAGGAATCCCATCGTTCAAACTCTTCAACACCAAGCAATCGTTTTAACAAACCTGGTGGGATCATACTCCCACATTTTGCATCTGGACACTGCAGTTTGTGTACGGTGCCTTCCTTGACATGCATGTCGGAATAAGTCTTCATGCATCCCCCACAGAAGAAATGCCGGCATGGTAGCCTGATAAACTCAGTGCCTAGAAAGATACATTAGTTAGTGCGATGAATAAGACCTGAAATTTTCATTTTGAATTGATAATAAACAGATAGCACAGTGATAAATCGCCTACTAAGGATGAATCAATTAAGCTAATTACAAGGTTTTGACACGGTAATTACAATCAACTACAAAGTAATTAAAATAAATTAAAAGGCAAAATTGGATACTGATAGATTCATTCTAAGGATGGAATACTCAAGAGATGCATTACAAGGATGTGGTTTAACACAGACACAAGAATACAAGTTTTTAATGTATAAGTTATGCATGTGCAGAAATCAGAAGGAAAAGGACTAGAAAAATATCACAAGTTACCAAAAAGTTAATTTCGATTTGACTTGTGTGATTCATAAAATGTTTTGAACTGTTGATCTTACTGCTAAACTCTAAATGATTTGACTGGAAATCCCTGACATAATTGTTTTAAGAATTATTTGGCATTGTGCATGTGAACAATGATCATACTAAAGTCAACCAGAATATATGTTCGCCATATAGCATATGAAAAAGAACGTATAGTGCCATCACTATTGATTATTCTCAAACTTGAAAAATTAGTGTAACTTAAAGTGAACTCACTGAATATATGTTTTATATTCCTCGGCACAAAAGAAAAAAAAAAGAAAGAGAAAAACACGACAGACCAATTTCATAATAGAAATGAATTCTATATCAAATTCAAAAGAACCTAGTCATGAAAGAATATAATTACCTGCATACTCACTGAAACAGATGCAGCACTCGTGCAAATTATTGTGAAAGTTCTCAAGTAGTTTATCATCGTTGTAACTTTTAATAAACAGAATATCAACATCTGGAGAAACACTTCCTGTAACTGCACGTCTATCTACAGCAGCCCTTACACCATAAGGACCAAGAATTATTTCTTTATCAAACCCCAGATAAGAGAGAGAAGAATTTTGTAGCCATTCCACCCATTGGTACATAACCTCCTGTCCTGATTGTTCTGTCCATATTGAATCCAGCATAGAACACAAATTGGAGATTTTACTAGAATCCAGCCACTGAACAGATATTGAAAAATAAGGTGGTAGGTGACTTGGGTATGATTTAGGTAATATACACGTCAATATAATTGGTGGAAGATGCTGGACATTGAAAGGACATGAGAAGTCATCAGAATTGTTGCTTCTGGTCTTATGATCCGATGAATTCAACTTTGTAGTAACAGCAATTTCACCAGGAGCTTCAATGTGTATATGAATCTGCATATGCACAGGTGTCATATGAATTTCTTTCAAATAAATAATTAAAGGAACTCTAAAATCATGGATTATTGCCAAACCTGAAAAGATCGAAGGTCTCTTTGTCTTTCAAAAATGCAAAAATGGTCTCCATAAATGGATTCCATAGCGAGCAACTGCCAAAAACATAATGATAAGAAAAAGTGCCAAAGAAAAAGAGCAATTGCACACTGAACAAATTAGAAAAAGTAACATAAAGGAGGCTCGAAATGCTCCTACATGGGAGGACCAAATTATATATCTCACATATAAACAGAGTCACATCCATCACCCTATCATTCATTGTTATGTTTCACTTTCAATTAGCAATTCCTTCTCTCTAGCTTCAGTCCCTCCCTATAATGTTTATGTAGCAAAACGTTAGGCATATTAAAAAATGTGTGAGCACCAAATTATACCGATCTGTCACACCCCGAAACTGAGGGTGACTTATGGGGAGTTTTATAACAAATAAAAAGAAAACTTTGTGGTAGACCAAATCATGTAGAATTACCAGATCACTTGTACGAGTAAAAATGATAAAGATGAATTGAATCCTAGAAAGTAAAACAATAGAATGATTACATGTCGGATAACAGTTTTAAGAAAAAAATTAAAAGTAAATGCATATACTTATATAGACCAGCCAAAAGAAATTAAACTGATTTATAATTATGTTTAAAGCTTTCACATCACAAGAGATAACACTAAAAAGGGTATCCTTAAAACATATGGCTCACAATCACGAGACAAACACTTTTGACACTCATTGTGACACACTGTTTGAGTCATTAGATTGAATTAGATTGAAGCTTTCAATGGCTAGGCTTGTATCTAGATTATATTGACTAGTTTGTTTTATTAACAGCAACCATTAAACATAGAAATGAATAAAATGTTTCAAACTTCTTTGATTATTTATACTCTCTTCTCCCTCTTCGCTCTGAATCATACTCGTCTCTCTCCTTCCACCCCTCAAAAACTTCATCTTCTTCTTTCTTGGCATACTGAGTACTGATTCTCAACTATCTTCTTCAATGCCTTTGTAGATATAATTAATTTTCTTTTTTTTTTCTTGACAATTCATTTCAAATCTGGGGACGAGGAATGCATAAAGACACATAAGGCATCCAAATTAAAAGTCGATCATCAATTTTCAAAAAACTTCAAGAGTAAAAGAAATTTATACCAGAACTAAATCCTAACCTATACAGGGTGCATACATGGAATTAGTACTGAAGCAACTGTTGAATGGTATATAAATGAAAACTTCAAAGCTCGTGCAAGCTTAACATTATTTAACTCGAATATTTCTGTCTCCATTGTCCATACAGCATACATGCTAGATTAAATTTACCTTACTCAATATTCTCTTTAACTCCGCCTGTGTAAGTTTATCTTACATTGCCAGTCCCAAGCCCAGATAAAGGAGGAGGGGGAGGGAGTCAGGTAGTCGACAGCCGACACTCCTAGGTTACTTCGAATCCTTATGATAATGATTCCTGAACTCAATATTCTCTTTGGTTTTTAACTCTTTTCTGGGTTCCTAAAGTTTGTTATGAGATGAATATAATTCCCAACCTTTCAAGATGAAACGAACCTCAAGAATATTTTTTTGGTAAGTGAATAATATGTCACCAACAAAGAAGATGCAAAAAGCCTGTTACAAATAACCACGATAACATCATAGACTCAAGAGTTTTCTTTCAGACTGAAGATGCTCTCCAGTAATTTTAAAAGTTCACAGTTATTTGTTTTTATCATTCCCCAATTCTATTTCTGTCACTATTTTTTGGCTCCCTCTGATGTTCCCAATTCTATTTCTTGTTCAAACTTAAAACAATAGAAGGGACTGTATATAATAGAAACTCAGATATGACAGAATGAACCAATGTAATGGTATGGTTTTAACTGTACCAAAACTAATATTGATTCAGTTCAAGAAAAGCCAAAGTGACAAATCAAATATAACTATCCAATTATCCATTAAATATTTTTCAAATCTGGAAACGACAACAAAAGCTCTTCCTAGGGAAATTCACTATTTATTCTGTTCTTTCTCTGAAATTCACTATATAAATATTTATATTGTTTGAGACACAAGAAAAACTAAAGTGCTTCCATAGTCAATTTTACTGAATAATTTTCCACCCCCATTGATTTGATTTTTCATAAACCCAGGTAGATAAAACCAAAACACTTGCCCTGTACAACCTTTGTCCAGAAATGTCAAGACTCAAGAGCATGCTTTGCAAATAACTATGACTTGTGACTCGAAGAGAGGGGTGATAAGAGTAAGCAGGGAATCAAATTGCTCAGATTTTACTTTAAGAAAATAAGCAATCATGCAGAGATAAATACCAAGTGAACCTCAATTTTTAATACATGAGGTATCATCTAATAGACTAATATCCAACTAATGTGTGAGTCTTATTTGATACCACTAGCACGGTGGCACCGGGGAAATTCTCATGATTTCAGCACAGTACAGCTAAATAAGTAAGCCTGAATTGAAATCCAAGCTACACTAACTAAATTATACTTAAAAATGGTGGCAACAATTAAAGCTAGCATCAACGAGAAAGTTAAAAAACTTGAAGGTCTCATATTACCTCATCCTCCTGAGCCTGATCATTGATCCTTAGCTGCTCGTCCGACAACTCGGGCTCTTGGGCACCCAGCTGCAACTCTTCCAATCTACTCACCACATCATAATCATCATCCTCATGAGATTTTCTGGACTCGGACGCCCCAACGTCTTCCCCCGCAACACCAACACCAATAGCGATTCTCTCTTTTTCTTCTTCTTCTTCTTCCTTTTCTTCATGTTCTTCTTGCTGCCCAGTTGCTGTCTCGACCATACGCCCAGACCCCACTTGATCATTGGAAGAACCCACCTCAGATTTCTTCACAAACTGCTGTTTGACCAGCGGGCCACGCCGATTCCGTGAAACCCAATTGGGATTTCTGGGCTTCTTTGGGTTTGGGATAAAATTTGGAGGTTTGGAGTAGCTTGTGGGGGCGGTGGGTTCAACCCTCTCTGGCTGGGAAGAGGAGGAAGGAAGTGAAGGTGAGTCAGGACCGTTGGGACGTCGGAGCTTTTGTTTTCCACCTCCTCCTCCTCTGTCCTTTCCCATGGCAGATTCCCCCAATTAGTCTACCGGGGTCGAGGAAGAGAGAGAGAGAGAGAGAGGGGCGGCGGAGGTGTCGTGGGAAAGGGAGACTGAGGTGTGTGGGTTTCTGTGCTTTCTTTATATGGAAAGGGAGACTCAGGAGATATTTCAATGTGCAACCATATTAGGAATTTGTGGTTGAAATTTGATTATCCAACTACAAACAGTAGTGCACTTCAATGTGCAACCATATTAGGAATTCGTGTTGTTGAAATTTGATTCAACAACTACAAACAGTGGTGCACTTTAAAAATTATAATAATTTTAGCTGTTGAATCAAATTCTAACGACACAGATTTCCTAATTTGATGGATTAGAAGGAAAACATTCGGAGATGATCCATTTATTTAAACAAGGATGCATAAACTATATGTCTGTCAATTTATATAATAACGTATAGCGTACCGTTCTATTTTGAAACACATTAAAAAATCTTATGTAATAGAGATTGTATCATCTCACTATGGTAAAACCTATATTAACAAATATCATACCGTTCCATATGGATCCTATACGTATTTAAAGGGTGTACACTAATAAGAATGAGGACCCCCTTCGGATCCTCTTTATGAGGATCTTAAGGATTCTCACATCGTGTCCGTTCATTTTATTATCGTGTGATTAATTTTTGTTAGTTACTGTTTATATTTAAGTTTAAATAAAAATATTTAAAATAATTTATAACTGCACAATATACGATGAACGGACATAATGTAAGAATCCCCAGAATTCTCACAAAGATGATCAAAGAGCATCTCATTCCGCTAATAAAAAAGGTCAAGCCCATAACTTATGACACAAAATACATCCTAGCTTGAGAATGCTATTATAATATTTGTTTAATTATCTTAATAGTCTTAATAAATATTAGGAAAATAAATGAAAGGATTTCAAATCTTTAGGCCTCGTTTGGCAGCTCGGACTGTACTGACTATTTCTGTCGGATATGATAAATAGTCACCGGACAGTACTGACTAAATTAGTCGGGCGTTTGGTGCAGTATCGGATTAATGACCGTATTATTTATACAGTGTTTGGTATTATATCGGATAGGAGGAAAACTTAAAAAAAAATTAAACTTAAAAAAAAAAAAAAAAAAAAAAATGAAACCCAGATCTCTCCGCTGCACCCCCAAACTCCCTCCCTCTCTCCCTTCTTCTTCCCCGACTAGAAGAATCCCAAATAATGAAACCCAGATCTCTTCGCCGCACCCCCAAACTCCTTCCATCTTTCTCTTCTTCTTCTCCTTCCCCGACTGCAAAAGAATCCTAAACCCCCTCACTGGCCTGGGCTCAGCCTTGGCCTCTGAGAATTTCTGGAAGGGCTTCCTTCGGGGTAAAGCCCTGCAATTCTAAGTCCAAATTTCTTGCTACCTTCACAATCTCCTGATTCAAAGTTCTCAGGTTCCTCACCTGCCAGTTGTAGGCAATGGTAGAAGGAGCGGAGAGCGAGAGTGAAAACGAGCGGAAGTTCCCAGGTTCCTCACCTGCCAGTTGCAAGCGATGGCAGAAGGAGTCCCAGGTTCCTCACCTGCCAGTTGCAGGCGATGGCAGAAGGAGCGGAGAGCGAGAGTGAGAAGGAGCGGAGAGCAAGAGTGAGAACGAGCGGAGAGCGAGAGCGAGAACGAGCAAGAGGCCGACTAAGTTATACGGAGAAATTGGACGGGATTAGGAAGCAGGTATACACCTGGTAAAAAAGGTGGGCCCGGATTATTTAATCCGGTGCTTATTTAATCCAAACGGCACCAAACACCGTACACCGTATTATTAGTACTATCCGGTGTTTTATACGGTGTGCCAAACAGGGCCTTAAGGTTTTTTTTTTATTTTTTATTTTTTATTTAACAAACGATATTATCTACAATAAATGAGGGGGTGGGTTTAGTCTCATAATGAGCTAACAATAATGTGGTTCAAATTCGCCTTTGGCAAAACTTACAAGTGAAGATGAATACCACCAGACCGTAATACTAAGTGACTCAAAACTTTAAGTTTTAACAAAAAATAACCTAATAGTTTTATTTAATGGTAAGGACAAACGATAGTATTTGCACGGCTTTTTAGCCAAAATGGTTCCTGAGATTTGCATAACTCCTCACTTTAGTCTGTGTGATTTGAAATCAATATAAGTAGTCCTTGAGTTTGTCCACCATCAATCATTTTGGTCATTCCATGAAAAATCTCCATTAAATAAGGCTAAAATGATAAAAATACCCTCATTTTTTGTCAAATCATTTGGCCCATTGCTTATTAAATTGAGGTTATTTTCGTCATTTTAGTCCTTATTTAATATAAATTTTCATTGAATAACCAAAATGATTGATAGTAGACAAACTCAGGAACCACTTCTATTGATTTCAAATCTCAGGAACCAAAGTGATGAGTTATGCAAATCTCATGGACTGTTTTGGCTAAAAAGCCTATCTACACTAAGGGGGAAGATGTGAGCTTAGTCTCATAATGTGCTAGCAATAATGTGGTTCAAATTCGTATTTGACAAGAATCAAACTTAAGACCTCTCACTTACAAGTGAAGAGATAATACTAGAATGTAGTACTAAGTGGCTTAAAACTTTAAGTTTTAACAAAAAATAATCTAATAATTTTATTTAATGGTAAGGACAAAGAGAAGATAAAAGGCAAACAAGGGGGCGTGCACAAACGTCAATCAGCCTTTGTGAGTCGATTACACTTTTTTATATTCATAACAAAACAATAGCTTGGGACCACTGTTTTTGTTCCTTTTTGTAATTCTATATAATTTTCTTTTTGCTTTTTGTAATCGTACATAACTTTCCTATACGTCATCTTTAAGATTATGATGGATGACATATATAATTTTCTTTTTCCTTTTTGTAATCGTACATAATTTTCTTTACGTCATCTTTTCTTTTTTGTAATTGTTATAATTTTTGTTTTTTAATTTTGATTTTTTGTTGTAAAAGTTGTAGGAATGAATGTCCATATGTTTTAGCCAAAGATGAAAAGTGAGGAAGACTTAAGAATAGTAGCATTGTTGTTGTTGTATGATGTTTTTCAAAATGCACTCATTTCACTTTTATGATTCTTCACATATATGGCTCTATATAAGGAGCATTCCGTGTATGATCACAACACACAACAGAAAAGAAAAGAAGTGAAAACAATAAGATCAGTATCCTTTCCTTCCCTTATTCACTTGCAATCCTTTTGTGTTATAGTTACGAAACTAAACAGTGTGATACATTGTACCCGCTCTGCTCTTGTCTCTAGTAAAGGTTATCTCTCTAACTTTTGCCTATATATAACACGTTATCAGCACGACTCTAGAACCCTAACCAGTTCTCATTTCCCTTCGCCGAAAAATGCTTCCTCCAAGGATCTTACTGTTCTTCTTCCTTCTCTGCCTTACCTGCTTGATGTACCCTCACCAAGATCTGCTAGCACCATGCCTTATCCTAGTTCTCAATATAACAATTACTTATATTTTTTATTTCTTGTTTGGTATAGCTTTTGATTACTAACCTAGTGCTTATTTATGTTATTTTTACTTCGATTTTAGATGGTGCGGTACAATTGTCCATCTTGAACTGCAGATTTAATTTTACTGCAATTTTAGGTGGTGCGGTATAATCGTCCACCCTGCATTGCATATTTAAATTTTCCTATTATTTGAGTGGTGTGGTATAATCGCCCATCCTAGCTATATTATTTCAATGAGAGTGGTGCGGTACAATCACATTCCTTATTAATTGGGTAAATCTCGACTCTAAAGTTTCGAGTGCTTATCATATTGGCCTGAATGTCAAAATGAAAAATTTGTAAAAACAAGAAGTTTTAACACTACATTCCTCCAGAATACATACTATTGCAAGTTTATACATATCTCATTTTTTTTTTCAGAAAAAGAAAATGGCGAACTTGGCAAAGCTTGATTTTGTTGCCCTTGATATTGCTGGGAAAAACTACCTTACATGGGTAGTGGATGCCAAGATCCATTTGGCGGCAAGAAACCTTGGAGACACCATCAAGGAGGGAAACAATGCATCATCTCAAGATCGGGTGAAGACCATGATCTTGATTTGTCGCTACCTTGATGAAGGATGGAAGAGCGAGTATCTAACGGTTCAAGATCCCTTAGCCCTCTGAAAGGCATTGCGAAATATATACAATCACTAGAAAACTGTGATTCTCCCAATGGCTTGTTATGAATGGACGCACTTGAGAATCCAAGATTTCAAGATGGTAGCTGAGTATAACTCTGCAATGTTCAAAATTAGCTGCCAGATGAAACTTTGTGGGGAGAATATCACTGAGGAAGATATGCTGGAAAAAACTTTTAGTACCTTTCATGCCTCTAACGTGTTCTTGTAGAGTTATACTCAGCAACCATCTTGAAATCTTGGATTCTCAAGTGTGTCCATTCATAACAAGCCATTGGGAGAATCACAGTTTTCTGGTGATTGTATATATTTCGCAATGCCTTTCAGAGTACAACGAGCTAATATCAGTGCTCTTGGTGGTTGAACAGAACAATGAGCTCCCGATGAAAAATCATCAGTCCTGACCTATTGGATCGGCACCATTCCCAGAAGTGAATGTTGCTTCCTTTGAAGTGAACACCACATCCTCTCATGGCAATACTTACAAACGAGGACGTGGCCACAGGCGAGGACGGTGGAATGGGAAAGGCAAGAATCATGGTGTCCAGTTTTACAACCAGGGTCCAAGGCATAATTCAGGCCTAAGCTTCAAAAATGTAAATAGGCACAAGGGTAAAGCTCATATAAATAACACTCCTAGAAATCCTAAAGGAGTCTGCCATAGGTGTGGTGGCAATGGGCACTAGGCGCATACTTGTCGTAACCCATAACATCTGGTGGACCTGTATCAAGCATCCCTTAGGAGAAAGGTGTCGAAACCAATTGCATCGACCATGCTAAACCAATGGATATACATGATCCAGTGTTCGATTTATCAGGGCAATTGAACACAACCCACCTGGATGTTTCAGACTTCATTGTGGAAAAAGGGAATGAAGTATATCGACGCGATTAAATCATTTTTATGTTTGATGTACTTTTATTATCTGAACTTGTAGTTTAAAGCTCGCATTTCAATTCAATAAAAGTGGCATTTCAATTTGCTTTTGTTATGAATAAATTGTTTTTAACTATGGTTCCTTTACTCAGAAAGTATGGATAAAAACTATGATTATTCTCAAAACAAGAGCAATGACGAAGATATTTGTCTTGCAGACAGCGCAACCACGCATACAATACTTCGAGATCGAAAATATTTCTTAAGCTTGATGCTTACAAAAGTAAAGGTAACAACAATATCAGGCCAATCAGATGTAATTGAAGGCTTAGGAAAAGCCTAGATTATGTTACTAAATGGAACAATATAGTCCATACAAAATGCCTTGTATGCTACTCGATCTACTTGAAATTTGCTGAGTTTTAAAGACATACGTTTAAATGGATACCATATTAAAATGAAAAGTACAAAAAATGTGGAATATATATGCATTAGCTCTAAAGATACCCAGAAGCGTACATTGGAGAAGTTGCGTGGTTTATCGAGTGGATTATATTATACATACATAAAGACAATTGAAGCACATACTGTCATGAACTAGAAGTTCATTGATAAAAAATTTACATCATTTGGCATGACCGTCTGGGTCATCCAGGATCCACCATAATGCGTAGAATCATTACCAACTCTAATGGACATCTATTATTAAGCAGACACATTGCTATATCAAATGACAACCTTTGCCATGCTTGTTCTCAAGGAAAGTTGGTAATTAGACCATTAAAGATTGATGTTGAATCCCCATTATGTTTGCAAAGAATTCAAGGGGATATTTGTGGGCCTATTCAACCACATTGTGGACCATTTTAATATTTTGAGGTTTTGGTTGATGCATCTACTCGATGGTCATATGTTTGCCTCTTGTTTACTCGAAATGTAGCTTTTGCAAGACTTATTGCTCAAATAATTAAATTACAAGCACAGTTCCTATATTACAATATTAAGTCAATCTGACTTGATAACGCTGGTGAATTTACGTTTCAAACCTTTAATGGTTACTGCATAACACTAGGCATTGATGTTGAACACCCTGTTTCTTATGTCCATACTCAAAATGGTTTAGCAGAAGCATTTATCAAGCAGCTTCAATTAATAGCTCACGTTCTACTCATGAAAACAAAATTGCCAGTTTCTGCATGGGGGCATGCCATCTTACATGCTGCATCATTGGTTTGATTGAAACTTATAGCCAACCATCAATACTCATCAGTATAACTCGTGTTTGGACATCAGCCAAACATTTCACATTTACGAGTTTTAGGTTATGTTGTTTATGTGCCTATTGCACCGTATATTGAGAATTTATGTGAGTTTTGATTCACCATCTATCTTTAGATATTTGGAACCCTTGACAAGTGATATTTTTACAGCTCGTTTTATGGATTGTCACTTTGATGAGACAGTTTTTCCGCCGTTAGGGGGGAGAAAAGACCGTTCCAGAAGAACAGCAAGAACTAACATGGTTGTACCCACCTTATCTCATTTTGATCCACGAAGCACTCAATGTGAAAATGAAGTGAAAATGATCGTTTATCTTCAAAGTATTGCTAATCAAATGCTAGATGCATTTAATGATGCTACGAAAGTGACAAAATCACATATACCAATTGCAAATGCGCCTGCAAGAATTGATGTCCTTGTTAGACAAAATAAAATGGCAGCGAATGATTCATTTATTGCACATTTGAAGCGTGGTAGGCCCCCAGGTTCAAAAGATTCAGCCCCTCGAAAGAGGAAGATGAGGGCACAACTGAATCTAGATGAAATCATTCAGGAAAGAAAATGAATGACGAATCCACAATTCATGATTCTATACTTCCAAAAGAAAAAAAAAGGTCCTTGATGAGACACATGTCCCTGAAGAGACAGAAGTACATGAATGCAAATAAATCTCCATAAATTATGCATGTAATAATGACTTGTGGGATCAAAATGAAATAATCATCGATGACATGTTCGCATTCGCAGTAGCCACTGAAATTATATTAAGCGATGATATTGAGCTCTGCTCTATTAATGAATGCAAACAGAGATAAGATTGGTCTAAGTGGAAAGATGCAATCTAGGCAGAATTAAATTCCTTGGAAATGCGAAGTGCTTTTGGGTCAATAGTCCAAACTCCGCCTGGAGTAAACCCTGTGGGTTACAAATGGGTATTCATAAGAAAGCGCAATGAGAAAAATGAGATTGCAAGGATAAAGCACGATTCGTTGCACAAGGCTTTTCACAAAGACCTGGAATTGATTATGAGAATACGTACTCTCCTGTAATGGACGCAATTACGTTCCATTACTCCAAGGGGGAGTGTTGTAAAAGTCGTGGGAATGAATGCCCACATGTTTTAGCCAAAGATGAAAAGTGAGGAAAACTTAAGAATAGTAGCATTGTTGTTGTATGATGTTTTCAAAATGTACTCATTTCACTTTTATGATTCTTAACTAATATGGCTCTATATAAGGAGCATTCCATGTATGATCACAACACACAACATGAAAGAAAAAAGTGAAAGCAATAAGATCAATATTGACAAGCCTTGATCCCGATATCCCTACAATACTAGGATGGGCACGTGCTCGCCAACACCTGAGGGTGACAAAGCCATTTTGAACATGCATGCAAATTAAAATATGTGATTAGAAAGACATCTACTAATGCAGGAACGTGTTTAGAGCATACACTAATTAAGAATAACGTAAAAGAATTATTATAAAATGATATGAACAGAGGAACGGGTCCTACCCTAAGACGACTCAAAGATTGCTACGCGGAAGTGCCCTGACACCGGGATTGTGTACCTCGATTCTAACTCATGAGGGGGCGCAAAACCGAAAAGGTGAGTGGACCAAAATTTATAATAATAATACTAATAATAAGCAAAACATTTTCCTTATGAACATACTAACCCCCTGTTTTGAAAACTTATATAATACTACATAATAGGTTTTTCTAACAACCCTAGCATGCCATGAAATCATTCGTAAAACAAGTATGAGTAAAACCATGCTCAATAACGGTGTAATCATCGCCCGAAGGCAAATCCATAAATCTCATCAATACTGTACTGGGGTATCATAGTCGCCCGAAGGCAGTACATGTCCATCACCCGAAGGTGAAGCTGTACAACACTGGGTTACGCCAGTGAAGAAACATGGTAGGCCCCATCACTCGAAGGTGAAGTTGTACGACTCTGGGTTACGCCGGAGAAGAAAATATATACATCACACACTGACACTAGCTGTGGCTAGTGAAGCTGTCTGACACTGCTTTCAGCAGTGAAACTGGGGGTATATCATAATATCTCATCTCACTCCTCATCAACTGTGTCTTATGGCCATAGACGTTCTAATACCCGTGTTGTGTAGATGTGTTGTATGATAGCCCATTAGATAACACCGAAAACATATCTCAAAAACTCATATCAAATCCGGAGCTCAAAAGCTCAAAGCTTTATCTCA
Source organism: Heteromeles arbutifolia (assembly GCA_024362995.1). Taxonomy (NCBI): domain Eukaryota; kingdom Viridiplantae; phylum Streptophyta; class Magnoliopsida; order Rosales; family Rosaceae; genus Heteromeles; species Heteromeles arbutifolia. The sequence continues at coordinate 7,830,843 of JANCRC010000020.1, forward strand.
TTAATCCATGATAGCACATATTCATAAAATCCGTAAAATAAATCATATTCGTGAATCCATAGAATTTCATATACGAAAATCCCATAATTTATAACTCATATTCGAAAATCGTAATATAAGTCATATTCATTATCCATAGAGTTTCATATAGGAAAATCTAATAATTCATAACCTTTCGTAAAACGTAAGTGCGATAAATCATAACTATCTCGTAAATCGTAAATATAGAAATCTGGAAAACAATATATAAAATATATTCAAATCATGAAGTGTGAAATGCATGCTAGGCTAATATTTTATAAAAATATGTAGGTTTAGAAGGGGTCTACTCACTGATTTTCCATTGCCCGAGAGCCGCTCAAACTAGCGAGGATGGAGTCGCTTTCCATCGATGCACCTAAGCATAATTAGGGACTATTTAGTAAAACTCTACTAAGATGTTAGAATTTGGGAAAACGGACGGCATATTTGGAATCAGAACGTCGAAATTAGCCTAGGAGGGGTCCCGGCCGAAACCCAAAAAAGTCAACCCAAAAGTCAAGGTTGACCAATCAGCGGTCAATGGGTCAGGTTAACGGTTAACGGGTCACAGTTAACGGGTCGAATCTGGGCTTGGGTATGATGGGAATGGCCGAGTTATTGGGTTTGGGCTAGGGTTAGTGGGCCTAAGGTTTAGGCCGAGCTAGGGTAAATGGACATGGGCTTGGGTTATTGGGTTAGGTTAATGGGCTAAGGGGTTTAGGCCTAATAGGTTGTGCTGGTATTAGTTTGGGCTTGGATTACCTAGGTCCAAGGTTTGGGCTGGGTTTTAATTTGGGTTTTAGGGAGAAGGCCGGATTTTTGCTGGGAATTTTTCAAGCTCCGATCGAGCTCTAATCTCAACCATTTTCATTGATTTAAAAGCTAAAATGAAGGTAGAGAGGTAATGAGTGAGCTTATACCTTCGTGGTTGCTCACCATAGCCGAAAATTCATCGGAAAAACATCTGCAACACACGGGTCCAATCGCCGGAAACTGGGGAGTGTTTCCCTGAGTTGGTTTCTGCATAAAACATCCCCAAAACTCGCGTGTAAGCTCGAAATCGATCTATAATGAAGGTTAGAGAGAGTCTCGAGGCTTACCTTGGCTGGAATTGTGGAGAAATCGCCGGATAAATTTTCGGGAACAGTAGTGGTGCCATTGTGCAGTCAGAAAGAGAGAGGATGAGGTGTTCCAATTGGTCTGGGGCCGTGGTGGTAAGGTTCTGGTGATGGTGGTGTCGCCGGAGAGTGAGCCATGGTGGTGGGGGTGATGGTTCTCGATGGTTGGAGAGATGGGGAAAAAGAGGGAGAGGGAGAGAGAGAGAGAGAGAGAGAAAGAGCTTGAGATGGAGAAAGAGGTATCCGGGAGAAAAAGGAGATGGAGAGGATTCCAGAAGATTGGGGAAGAAGTTGCCATGTGTCAGCTCGAGGGTGGTCTAAGGTGGAAAATATCTCTACTTGGAAAATTACCAAAATGCCCTTACGTTTCAAATTCTGTAAAATCTTCATTTTAGCTCCAAATTCCATTTCGTTTGCGCCCACACGTTCATAGCGACGGGTACTACAAGGATATGCCAAGAAAACATATCTTACGTGACATGACGAGGTGGTCAACAAAAGTCAACGTTTTTACCTCGAAGGGCATTTTGTAATTTCACGTTTTAAAATTATAAAAACCGTAATAATTGGGGACGGGTCGTTACAAATATCCCTTCCTTCCCTTCTTCACTTGCAATTCTTTTGTGTTATAATTACGAAAATAAATAGTGTGATACAGTGCACCCGCTTCGCTCTTGTCTCTAGCAAAGGTTATCACTCTAACTTTTGCCTACTTATAATAATTTTTGGATTTTAATTGATTTTTCCAAAGTGGAAAAACATGTTTCATTAAGTTGAAGGGGTACCTCCACTTTTTTTTATAGCTTTGTAGATTCCTAACAGGCGTTTGTTAATGAGTTTTGTTTGCCATTGTGAATAATCAAATCAAAGTTTTACCCTTTAACAACTTAAAATAGTCTAGAAATAGTGGTCACCTTTTTTTAGAAATAGTATCCCTTCTCTAGAAACAGTGGCACCATTTTTAAAAATAGTGGCACCGATTCTAAAAATATTATCACAGTTTCTAGAAACAGTGTGACAACCCGTCCCTAATTTTACGTTTTTATTAATTTTAAAAGCGTGAATTGACGAAAATGCCCTAGAGCCAAGGACTTTGACCTCCGTTGACCATCGTCTAGAGAAACATATGACTTATTCTTTTGGAGTATTTGCGTAGTACTCGATGGTACGAACGCATATGCGAAAATCGTTTGCGAGTCCGGATTATAATGGTATAGTTACGGACGTTTGAAATTGGTTACTTACATTTTAGATTATAAATTATTTTAACTCCCACCTTGTGGGAAAGAAGCCCAATCAGTTTTAAGCAAAGAATAAGGGACCAATCAAATTAAAGGTTAAGGGACCAATCAGATAAAATAAAAGAAAGCCTTTAGCCAATTAGGAAAAAGGGAAAAAAGAAAGAAAAGGGATTTGTCCCCTCCATTCCCGTCGGCCTTTCTACCCGTGGCCAACCCGATCCAATTCCGACGATTTTCGCCATCTTTTCAGTTGAATCGCCACCATCCACCACTACAAAATACTCAGTGACCTCCCCTCTACCTTTCCCATCCAAGATCGACAGGTTTTAGGTCCTAACCTGCGAGGAACTTCACCAGAGCACCGGAGGTGCTCGACGGCGATTCCTCCATTCCGGCGAGTTTCACAACCCACCACCACTCCTAATCAACTCCCATTTGACCCAAGAATAAGACCCAACCAGTGATAGAGGCATTGGAACATCAGAGAAGTCGAATCAACGAACACCTATTCTAAGGTTTCCGACTGGTTCGTGGCGTTGAGATCTTCATTCCTGTAAAATTTGAGAATTTTTAGAAATAGTGGAATTTTCCGACGAGTCGGGGCGACCGACCACTGCATGGGCCGAGACCCCACATGCCCTTCCAAGACTAATTTGATTGCTCTGCTGCCATTTGTGACGTTCGATTGACGAAATCTCGTCGTAAGACTATAGTTTTGATAGAGACCGCCCCTTGGATATTAAATGAATCGATGATCCGACCATTAGATTGTCACCAAACCTTACAACATTATAGTGCGTAATATTTAAGGATATTAGGAACTTATAGATCGGGAATCCGACGTACGGATATTCCCGAATTGGATTTGTAAGCTAGTAAAATAAAACGTCGGCCATCACTTAATTTTAGCAATTAGCGGAGATCCGACCGTTGGATTGTTCCGAAACTTTATGATGTCGTTCTAGAAGCTTATTGAGACTTTGGGAATTTACGGATCGGAAATCCAAGATGTGGATCTTCGGAATCGAGTTACGTAGGGTTGTGGACCCTACCGTCGACCTTTGACCGACGGTTGACTTTTGGTCTATAGGTTTCAAATCATTCTAGAACGTCCTTGGGGATGTGTTTTATGTAAGTTATGTGTTCTATCGATAAGAATTTTGAGACGTGATTTGATAATTGTTCTAGGCGTCGATCGTTCGTGACGCCTCGATATTCGAGCTAGGGAGTAGTAGCGCAGACTCCAGGTGAGTGGGTCTTTACCTTTTTATAGTATATATATGATTGATAGTTTCCACAAATGCTTTTAAATTGATTTATGCATTTTTATGCCATGGTTTATTAGTTTTAAAAATGCTGCTATGTAGTTGAGATTTATATATCATCATGGCATATTCATATGCATTTTTCCTACTCATAAATGTTGTGCATGTTTGAAATGCTAAAGTATCACGGGACACACATGTAAGTCCAGGTAAGGTTATGTTGTGAATTGAAATGGTTGAATCACTATGGCATGCTTTTCATATAGACTGCTCATCATTGCTACAACCCAGATAAGTGCTCAGCCTAGGCTAGGCTAGTCCTTCACGTGTATGTTCACCTCCCAGCACCGCACGTTCGCCTTGGATCTAAGTAGGTGCTAGCCATGTCGTACATGTCACATTAGGTGACTCTGACTCGTAGGTGACTGCGCATAGCGCAAGTCTTCACGTGATCGTAGCACTAGAGCAATTATTATTATGCCTAGCCCTGTCGTACAGGTCACATTAGGTGACTCCGTCTCGTGTGTTAGCATATGACTGATGAGTTATAAGTGCAGTCGTACAGGTCACATTAGGTGACTGCGATTGACATATTAGCATGGATTACAGCACATGATCATATCTATAATGTTGTTGAGTATTTTCTGTTGTGGTAGACTTCTGGACTTACTTTTGGCATGCATTTGATTTCATACTTATACGTAGTATGATTTTCTGGAAACTATACATGTTTTACGGTGAAGGGTTATAACGTTTTCAAAGGTTTTTATTAAAACTTTATTTTCAGGCTCACTCACCCTTGTTTTTCGCCCTTCGAGGTTCTTGTAGCAGAGTTTTTGTACCGACGAGGATTATTGGCAAATCTTGGTGTAGACGATTACCATTGATGGTATAATTCTCACCCTATTTTACTGTACTGTACTTATGCTCTGCCATCACGTGTGAAATATGTTCATTCCCGCTCACCGCACACTCTTGTATTTAGGCACTTTTAGGTTTAAATTTATTCATATTTTCCACATCACTACACTTCATGGCTTCGTCACCTTCTAGGTGTCGGCCAGCACAGCTCGATTCGAAGTCCTAGTTGACATCCCGGGTCAGGGTGTGTCAAACAGTGTCATCATTTTTAGAAACAGTGACTCTAATTCTAGAAATAGTATTACTGTTTCTAGAAATGTTGTCGCTGTTTCTAGAAAATAGTATTACTAGTTCTAAAGAAACTCAAAAAACTAAAAAGAGTAAAAAACTGAATAATATAATAAGAAAAAGGCTTGAATTTTCATATAAATTTATTATTTTTAAGATACAATATTTTTTATTAAGTATTTTATTTAAAATTTGTTGACCATAAAAAAAAATAAAAAATAAAAAGGAGGGGAGGAAGGAGTGAGAGAAAAGAAAAATGATGATGATGGGTGAAAGTGGAGAGAGAAATGTTGGTTATGGGTAAGGGAAAATAGATGATGATGGGTGAAAGAGGAGAGACAAATGATGGTAATGGGTGAAGAGAGAGATGATGATGATGATGATAGGTGAAAAGAGAGGGGATACAAGTGAGAGAAGATCGATGAGAGAGGGTGGGAGAGAGAGAAAGGGGGACCCACGGGTCCTGTAGGTCTCGCACGTCATTTTTGTTTTATTATTTAAAAAAAATTCATGTTCATTTTTTTTAAAATTCTCATTAAAAAAAAAGTTATTAGGTTGGTTTTTATTATAATTTTTTTTTTTGGAGAAATCCTTTTCATTAAAGCTCCCAAAAATATTTGCACAAGTTATAGTTTGGTCTCTCAACTCTATCAATATTTATTAATTTGAAATCATAATAAAACAAGCAGTTAGATTTCAATTACAAAGTATTTTATGTTTACTAAATGTAGAGGGAGTCAAATGGATGTTGACTTTACTCGAAATAAGAAAGTGAATTCCTCATTTGAAGGAGTGTATATTTAAAGTATGCGGTATTAGTAATCCTAGAAGAAAAAAAAGAAATTTAGAAGTCATTATTTTACTTAAGGATGGGCACTTAGACCTAGACCTGGCATTCGTGTCGTGTTTCTTGTGTTCGTGTTGTTTTCGTGTCATACGCAATAGCTTAACGGGTCGTGTCGTGTAATACCCGTTAAAGTAAACGGGTAATATGACCCGACCCTAAATCAACTCGTTAATATTATCAGGTAATATGATCCAATCCGTTACCCGTTAAGAAAAATATATTTTAAATCAATAAAAATGAAAATGAAAAACATAATTTGACCCAAAAAAATGTAAAACATAATACTAAATTTTAGAGTTGACCCCTTCATGATAGTTGTAAAGCTTTTCATTGCGAGTGAATACATTTTTTATACTTCTACAATAATTATTATTAATTTTGCACTCAAATAAAAAACACTGTTCATGAGATTTGGAGGGTTTTAAAAATCTAAACGACCATGTAACCATCGTCTAAGTGTTGAGGATGCAATTATGAACGTTTATTATGCTTTCACATCTTTCAGACTTATACATTAATGATTATGAATTTTGTTTATTTTGAACTCCCTTAAAAATACTATTCATGAGAGTTTGTATGGTTTTAAAAATTCACACGATCATGTACCCATCCTCAAAGCGTAGAGGATGCGACTATGAGCGTTTGCATATTTTTTCATATTTTTCGCACATGTAAATTAATTATTATAATTTTTTTTAATGTGTTTGGTATTTTTAAATTACTTGATATTTTTATTTTTAATGTGTTTTATGATTTTTAATCTCAATCTTTGCCTATAATATACTATAAAAATAAATAAGTAAATAAAACTTCAATTTTAAAATTTACATAGAATAATAATTAATAAACAATATATACATATTCATTATATCTATTGTATTTTATAGCAAGTTTTTTTTAGTAGTTTAAAAAATTAAAATCATTAAAATAACTTTTTTCTTATCGTGTTGAAACAGAGTACCCGCGTGTCACTCTCGTGTGAACCTGTTAAGGACCCGTTATTAACGGGTTATTATCGTGTGACCTGATAATGACCCGATTAGTTATCATGTTGACCCGAAACCTGTTATTTTCGTGTCGTTTACATGTCGTGTTAACGGGTCGTGTAAGAATTTGCCAGGTCTACTTAGACTTAGGGGTGAGTTCGGTTTGAATCGGTTTGGTTTTTTGCCAAAGTAAAAAACCAAACTGAAAGTACTGTTCGATTTTTGGTTCGATTTGGTTTAATTTCGGTTTGGTTTTTTCTGTTCAATGTCAGTTTGGTTCGGGTTTTTTTTTAATTGGAAAATTAGTCCTTTGAAAAGAAAAGGAAGGAAAACATATAGAATTAAAAAACCAAAGAAAACGACATAAATGTTATAAGCTTCTTATTTAAGTGTGATTGTGTAAATCCTAGATTAGATTTGATTTTAGTTATTTTTCCTTATTAGGACTTGTATTCCTTGGAGGAGAAGGATTTCTTCCCTCCCTTATTACTATAAATAAAGGCATTGCGTAGGGAGAATAACATATCCATTTACACAACCCTACAAACACATCTCTTTTTATATTTTCTCTGTGCCGCCAGCCCATTCTCCTTATCAGTTAGATATAGGTCACAACACGTTATCAGCACGCTTCTACCGCTGTGCTTAGGATTCTGATGTGGAAGTTTTATGCATCAAACCAGTTCATCAATATCATCACGTAACCAGGTTCTTTCAAAATAACGGTTTTTATCTTGATATTTTTGCAGCCTGATAGTATGAACATTCACCATAATGCATGACCCAACTTTACGTTTTTCGAATTTTAGATTTACATAAATTGTGTATGCATTATATCCATAATTGTTGAATTATGTGAATTGATATTGCCATAAATTACATCAAATATCTCCTTATGCATTGAATTATATGTTGAATATGCATGCAATTGAAATTAAATTTATATCCTATAATTGAATTTTAAAAAAAAAAAAAAAGGGTTTCGTGCACTGGGCTCCTCGCGCCGAGCCAAGAAAAACCAAGCCACAGAGCCAGAAGCTCCAGGCTTTGCAACCCAAAAAAACCCCAACTCCATTAATGGCGTCCTTGTCCACGACCACCACGGGCATGGCTTGCAGCCACCGCCCTGAGCCTTTGGTCGTTGTCACCGACGACCAAAAGTCGTCCCCGATGGAAATTGGGCCGAGATTCACTTGAATCTCATCGGATTTTTTTTTTTTGAAAATCCGATTTAAATTTTTCTACGGTTTGGTTGTTGAAACGTCAAGATTAAACCATCTCCGTTCATCACTGTGGTTGTCAACGACCACCGTGACTCGCCCCGAGTCCTACTAACCCAAACATGGCCACCAGAAGCGGCGCCGCCGGGCATCTTCTCCGATGCGCACACCTAACACAGTTGGGATCTGTGTTTGGTCTGACCCACGACCTTTTGGGCCTGGACCCTTCTCGGCCTATTAGCATAATTAAAAAATAATAATTTATGGGCTTACGAACTAAGCCTAGTTGTTGTTCACCCTAAACCCACTCACGACATTAGCCCAATTGGGCTTTGGTGTCCCCGTGTCCCCACCACAAAAAAACCAAGCCCATGAAGGGCTCTTCGAGTTCCATGCACCTAACCACACTAGTTCCCAGCTCGTAACTTGTGATTTGGTGCACCTGGCCTGCGATGCACTCGATCACGCCCCCTGGGAACACATGTACTACGAAGCAGCGAATCTGTGCCTCCATGTTTGGGCCTGTAGCCCAACCGAGCCCAACCGAGCCCAATTTTTTGGCCTAGTCTGCATGTTTCAAATTACTCAGCTCATTTGTGGGCTTTGGCCTATTATTTTGGGCCCCGAGTTTAAATGCCTATTTTTTTTAGGCTCTGTGAGTTTTAAAATTTTTCACCCATACTTTAATTTTTGGCCCGAAGTCCAAATAATTAATTCAATTATAATTCTAGACCTGAAGTTCTATTTGCATATTTTCTTGTTGCATATCTTTGTATATATATTTGTGTTTGTCTGCATGAACATATGAACCTGAAGTTCATAATTATTTCGAAACCTGAAGTTTCTAGAAACATGCCTTGTTTGAAAACCTGAAGTTTTCCTTAAACACATCACCCATGAAAAACCTGAAGTTTTTTCAAGTAAATTATAACCAATACATGTCTATTAGAACCTGAATGTTCTACTCCTACGTGAATGGATTGATTTTTTTTTTCTCCATCACACTAACCACATCTTGTCCATTTATTTTGTGATAGGGACATGTTGAATTTGAACAAACTCGACTTTACCGCTTTAGAGGTCTCTGGAAGGAACTACCTCAAGTGGGTTCAAGATGTGAAACTCTACCTCACTGCAAAGAATTTGCGTCTCGCTATTGAAGATGAGACGAACAACTCAGTCGGTAAAGCTGACAAAGTCATTGCCATGATTTTCATCCGAAGACATATTCATGACGCACTGCAAACCGAGTACCTTGCTAAGGAAGATCCACGAGCACTTTGGGTTGCTTTGGCTGATCGTTTTGATCACCAAATGACATCTTCTTGCCTGAAGCAAGACATGACTGGCAACATCTGCGCTTCGAAGACTTTAAGTCCGTGAATGAATATAATTCTGAAGTTTGTCGAATCCGATCACTTCTCAAGTTTTGTAACAAGAACTTGACCGAATAGGATCTCCTGGAGAAGACCTATTCGACCTTCTCTGCTACCAATATTTTCCTCCAACAACAATATAGGGCTTAGAAGTTCACTAAGTTTTCGAATTTGATCTCTGTTTTACTTCTCGCTGAAAAGCAGAATCAGCTATTGATGAAGAATCATTAAGCTAGACCTACTGGGGTGACTGTTGTGCCTGAAGCATACTATAGCATGGACCAACCCACAAAACGTTAACATAGGCATGGTAGGGGCGATCAGAAGCCACCCCGTCAAGATCAACAGAGCCAAGACCCATCTAAGGGAGGAAACCGAGCCCAGAAGCGCCCAAACCTCGCTCCCAAGGCCCCTAACTTCAAGACTAAGGGCAAAGCACCTGAAACCATGGATGCGAACATGTGTTATCGCTGTGGTTCCAAGGACCATTGGTCTCGTGTTTGTCGTGCTCCTCAGAAGGTTGTAGCTAAATATCATTCTTTTCGTAAGAAATTTGAATTAAACTTTGTGCAAGTGGATGAACCGGAGAGTACCAAGATGGAGGTTTTTGACTTTCGGGAGGATACCACCCCTATGGAAGATCAGAATCTTTGATATAAACTATTTTTTTAGTTGAAATTAGAACAATGGGGCTGAATTCCACCTATGTGGCCAAACCCCCTTGTTTTTTCTGTTTAATTTTGCACAATTTTCCTTTATGTTTGGATTATTTGTTGGTGATTTGTTTTTTGGATATTAAGTTTTAGTTCACTACCATCCTTGAAAACTTAAATTATTTTGAATTGATATTTGTTTTTAGAACTTTTATGCATGTGATCGATTCAAAATAATTTTAATTTCTAGGTATGACTAGTGGGAAAGTTAGTTGTCTGGCATATAGTGCAACCACGCACATCGCTTTGCGTGAATGCATCTATTTCACTAACTTCATACATAAGAATGCATATCTGACAACACTCTGAGAACCATCCAACCTGATCGAAGGATACGGTAAGACATATATAATGTTGTCTAATGGTATAATCTTGACCATTGATGAGCACTCTATTCTCCACGTTCCGAAAGAACGTTGTTGAGTTTCAAGGACATTAGAGATAACAATTACCATGCTGAAACCTATGTCGAAAATAGAGTTGAATTTCTATACATAACTTTCTACGAATATGGCCAGAAGCATATTCTAGAAAAGATGAAATGTATCTCGAGTGGTCTATATACTACGACCATACACCCTATTGAAATCCACTATGCAGCCGGCTTTACCTTTGGGACCACGCATGAAATTACACTTTGGCATGATCGTTTGAGACACCTTGGACGAACAGTGATGCGCCATATCCTCAAATCATCACACAGGCATCCATTAACCCGAAGTTTAAGTTCGATTCAAGGAATCGCATGTCAAACCTACTTAATGTTATTATTATGCCTTTTTATGACAAGATTCGCTCGAATCCTCCTATTTTTCTACAAAGGATTCGGGGGGATATTTGTGGACCAATTCACCCTCCCTGCGGACCATTTAGATATTTTATGATTTTGGTTTACGCTTCCACACGTTGGTCACATGTGTGCTTGTTATCCACAAGGAACGCTGTATTCTCCAAACTGTTAGCTCAGGTTATCAAGCTCAGGGCTTACCACCCTGATTATCGATTAACTCTATTTGATTGGATAATACTGGAGAGTTCACATCTAAAACTTTTGATGACTATTGCATATTGGTTGGGGTTGAAGTTGAACATCTAGTACCTCATGTTCATACCTAGAAAGGCCTGGCAGAGGCATTCATTAAACGCTTACAAATGATTACTCGATCGTTGGTCATATGTAGCAAGCTCCCGATCGCTGCTTGAGGCCATGCAATATTGCATGCAGCCATGTTGGTCCGTATGAAGCTTGTTGCGACCCAACCATATAGCGCTCTTCAATTGGTTACCGGATACAAACTCGACATATCGCATCTACGCGTTTCTGGTTGTGCGGTCTATGTGCCGATATGATTGTCCTTTGATCATTCATTACTTAGAACCTTTGACAGGCAATCTATTTACCGCTCGTTTTGCGGATTGTCACTTCTATAAGATAGTCTTCCCATCGTTAAGGGCAAATAAGAATGTCATCGTTCCTGAAAAATGCCGTAAATTATCTTGGATAACTCCCACTTTGTCTCATTTAGATCATCGCACTGAAACTGAAGTTCATCACATTTTAGATCTTTAGAGCGTATCTCAGAGCATACCAGATGCTTTCACTGATCTAGCGCGAATGTCAAGATCACATATTCTAGCTGCGAATGTGCCGGCAAAGATAGATGTACCAAATGTACAACAGATTTCCCTCCTAGAGGCCCGGGACGCCACCGTGGCTGATCCACGTAGATTAGTGGCTAGCCAATCATTCTGCCACTACACACAAGCGTGGCAGACTATTTGGTTCAAATGATTCACACTCCTGGAAAAGGAAACCCACGGCATAGGCCCCTGAAGAGCCTACCATGAATCCGATTGTCGCCTACTCATTTTATCCAACTCATAAGGAAATTCTAGATTACAGAAGCATCCTTGAAAACAATCCACTTCCCGAGAATCGTGATATTTCAGTCCATTATGCTAGCTTAGATGATGTTTAGTGTAGAAATGAGATGATCGTCGACGATGCATTGGCTTATGCAGTAGTTATTGAGATCATGTTGAGCAATGACATTGAACCCCGTTCCGTTGATGAATGTCAACATAAGACTGATTGGTTAAACTGAAAACAAGCAATCCAAGTTGAACTCGATTCACTTGTGAAACGTAAGGTGTTTGGACCTATAGTTCCTACTCCTCCACATGTGAAGCCCGTTGGCTACAAGTAGGTTTTTGTTTAGAAGCGTAATGAGAAGAACAAAATTGTGCTTTACAAAGCTCATCATGTTGTGCAAGGCTTCTCACAACAGCTTGAGATTTACTATGATGAAACTTTTTCACACGTTATGAATGTGATTACTTTTCGCTACCTTATCAGTTTGGTAGTTTCTGAAAAACTGAGTATGCAGCTGATGGACATAGTAATTGCGTATCTTTATAGGGATCTTGATACGGAAATCTATATGAAAGTTCCCAAAGGACTTACATTGACTGGATCAAATATTTCTAAACCTCGGAACACGCTTTCAATTTGGTTGAGGCATTCATTCTACGGTTTGAAGCAATCCGGAAGAATGTGGTAAAACCATCTGAGTGAGTATTTAACTAATCAGGGATATGTGAACAACGAACTATGCCCTTGTGTGTTATTAAGAAGTCCCATTCTGGTTTTGCGATTGTTGTAATATATATCGAAGACATGAATCTCATCGGAACTTCAGAAGAGCTCCATAAAACTGCCGCACACTTGAAGTTGAAATTTAAGATGAAAGATCTAGGAAAGACTCGATACTGTCTCAGTCTCGAGATAGAGCATCGTTTAGATGGAATCTTAGTCCATCAATCGAACTACACCCAGAAGATGTTGCGCCTCTTTAACGAAGATAAAACGAAGCCTTCGAGTATTCCTATGGTCGTTCGATCGCTAGATGCAAAATGAGATCCTTTCCATTCGAATGAGGATGATGAAGAGATTTTGGAGCCTGAAGTTCTTTATCTAAGTGCGATAGGCGCTTTATTGTACTTAGCTCAATGCACTAGAATCGATATCTCATTCGTTGTTAATCTTTTGGCAAGATACAATAATGCACCAACACGTAGACACTGGACTGGTGTTAAAGACATCTTACACTACCTTAAGGGTACAACGGATCTGGGCTTGTTCTATCCCTACGGATCCTCGAGTGATGCCACACCCCCTTATCTCGAGTCGATTCTCGCCTTGGTGGTTATGCCGACGCATGATACTTATCTGATCCACACAAGGCACGTTCTCAAACGAGTTATGTCTTTACTATTGGAGGCACTGCAATCTCTTGGAGGTCAACTAAACAAACCTTAGTTGCCACTTCTTCTAACCATGCTGAAATTCTCGCCTTACATGAAGCAACTCAGGAATGCTTTTGATTGAGAGTAATTGTGGGCCATATTTAAAGCTTCTACGATCTTTACCCCGTTGTTGACGTCCCATCGACGATCTATGAAGACAACGCAACATGCATCGAATAGCTCAAGAAGGGTTACATCAAATGAGACAACACCAAGCACATTAAGATGAAGTTCTTCCTCTCACATCAACAATAAGAGCATTAGAAGACTAAAGTCACGCAAATCCATTCACAAGACAATCTGGCTGACCTTTTCACCAAATTACTACCGAAGGCGACGTTTCAGAAGCTTGTTCAAGGAATTGGTATGCATAAACTTTCTGAGTTGTAACATTGTTAGTTCTCTTTGGAATTGTGTCAAAATCAGGGGGAGTATCCTGAAGTATACTTGGTTGATCTTAATGTACTCTTTTTCCCTACGATTAGGAGCATTTTTTCCACTGGGTTTTTGCTACCTAATGAGGTTTTGACGAGGCACCCACCTTGGGTTGATCATATTCCTGATGACGTCATGTAGATGTTTCATTTGACTTTGCATTACTCATGCATTTTTCCTTAGACTGTGGATTTTGTCCCTACTCGGGTTTTTACCAAAGCCATAGGATTTTTTGTGAGACTTACTACCTTATGTAAGTTCCTACCTTATTTGAGACTAGTGTGTTCCCAGAATCAGTGTCGACGAGTCGACTTCCTCAACTCTACATGATGCCGAATCTACTTGAGTATTTACACACTCAAGGGAGAGTGTTATAAACTTAAGTGTGATTGTGTAAATCCTATATTAGATTTGATTCTAGTTATTCTTCCCTATTAGGACTTGTATTCCTTGGAGGAAAAGGATTTCTTTCCTCTCTTATTACTATAAATAAAGGCACTGCGTAGGGGGAATAACACATCCTCTAAACAACCCTACAAACACATCTCTTTCTATATTTTCTCTATGTGTCCGGCCCATGTCCTTGTCAGTTAAATATAGACCACAACAATAAAATATTTGTTTAGTTGTATTTCCTAATGTAGCAACGAGGCAAGAGCGTAAACCTCAGAAACATACATATAGTTGGAATTAGGGAAACCAACAGTTCGATTAGTCCTAAGCAAGGTCTAAAATATCGATGATATCGGAAATATTGGTAGTCCAAAAACACGGAAATTTCGATGGAAATATCGGGATATTATCGATATCGATAAAAATTGAATAAAAACCACGGAAATTGTAAGAAAAACTTGGAAATTTTTATTGAAACTTTGCAGGATGTTTATTTAGTCAATTATCTATTAGTTTATCATAAAAAATTAGAAGGAAATGCATTGCATGATGGATTTAACTGATTTAAGTTGATTATATAGCGAGCTGCCAAACATTGTGAGTGTAGAAAATATATAAATATTTTAGCATATTTTCACAAAAATATAAGTGATATGGTGGTTAAGGTGTTGAAGGAGTAAAATGGGAGGGGTTCGAATTCCCTTGGTGTTTTTTAAATATAGAAATTTAAAAAATACGGAAATTTCGATGGAAATATCAGTGACATCGGAAATATCGGTAGTCTAAAAACACGAAAATTTCGATAGAAATATCGGGATATTATGGATATTTTAGACCATGGCCCTAAGTAATCAAACAAAAAGCCAACTTAATTACTCCAAAAACGTGCTTTAAGTTGTTGAGTATATGACCATCCAATTAGCACCCTGAGATTGTCAGAAAATACAATAGGAGAAGGCCACTTCTAGTGAGTACTAACTCATCTCATCTCTTAAAGGATGCTTATTTGTTGCTAAGTAAATCTATCACATCTCTTAAACAATGTTAATTAACTTAATTTTATTGATGTTTGCAAGTGATTAGATTAAGAACTTGGAAGTGAGGATTTTCAATTTTTCCAAGGTGATTGGAGGAAACTGAGTTGTGTTGTGTAGCTTGTAAGATGGGGAAGAAAGGTCGAATCTTTAGGTATGCAGATTGTGTTCGGGACCCTGGGTGGCATCGGAGATGGGTTGATGACACCGCTGACTATGCTCGTTCTCAGCCGTGTGATCAACGAGAATGGAGGTGCTACGCTTACTTTCTCCAATGAAGTTGTGGACAAGGTATGCGGGATTACAAAATGTAATGAACTTTGGCTATAACTTTTTACTTATTTGGCTAACAGAGTGCTACACTTGATATTTTTTCCAGTACGCACTCAGGCTACTAATATGGTTTCGGTTCGGTTTTCTAATTTGGTTCCTCTTTTTTTTTTTTCGGTTTTAGTTCGGTATTCGGTTTCGCTTTTTTCGATTTTTGGTTTTTTGAACCCAACCCTACTTAGACCAACTCCAATGGTCGGGGTTTTAACCTAAATTTGTAGCCCAAGTCCTAACCTATAAACAGTTTTTCTTCTCCAATGGCTTTGGCTTAAAATTTTAATCCGAGATTATTAAAGAATGATTTTAGCGTAATTTTTTTTTCGGCAACTTTTAAAAGAATAAAATGTATGTAGATTATCCTAATTATTTTTATGAACATTTTAATCTAAAAATATTAAAATTTTGGATAAATAATGAAAAATCACTAAACCTACCTCATTCTTAAACACAAATACGTAGGTGGGTAGAAAAAAAAAAGGAAAAATTGTATGATGAAAGTGAATTTTGTGTGGATGTTTGAACAAATACGTATGTATTTATAGAGTTTTTTGATGAATTTTGATTTAAATAATTTTTTAATGTTTAGCTGTTAGATTTAACTTTGGATCGTTATATCATTTTTTTTACCGTTAGATTGCTCATATCCTTTTAAAAAAAAAGTGGTTAGTCTTTCTGCAAGTGGCTAACATCTTCAACGGTTGGGTCATAACACTAGGTCTTAGCCATTATCGTTGGCTCATTTTTTGGGCCAAACGTGGCCCAAAAATAAGTTTTAACTCAAAACCTTTTTTTAGCCCAATGATTGGAGGCTTTGGGGGAGTTTAAAGCTCAACCCAACCATGGAGTTGGTCTTATGACCGAATACGGATCAAATTAGATCACACCGAACAGTTTGATTTTTGCGATTTTGAATTGGTTTCGGTTTAAAACTGAACAGCATAATATAAAAAATATTTAATTTAATTAGAAAGTTGGGTGTTGGGGTGTAATTGGTTATTTGGTGGAGTCCATACATGGATTTGGATGCTTGAATTTTAGTATAGTGGTTATTGGTTTCTGTGATTTGTTTTTTCCTTTTGATTTTGAAACAAACCCAAAAAGAATTTCTTGAATTTTAGTATGGTGATTATCAATTTTGGGAGCCAAAACAAACTGAAAAAACTATAAAAATAATATTTTTTTTAAAAAGTTGGGAACGAACCTCAAACCAAAACAGCCATGTAAGGTAAGCTTGATTTTTTAACGGCCTATAAGCTAGACCCAAATCTAAACCAAAACCGTTTGAAACCGAACCGAACCAAAACAAAATGATTCAGTTTCACTTCAGTTTAAATTGTCCAAACTCTCCTCTCCCAAATTAATGTACTAGTTTTGGACTCTCACCCTTCCCTTAATAATAACAACTTTTCAAAAAGCTTAACCTCATACTCCCTTCTCATCACTTTCTACTTCTTTATCAAACCTATCTTATAGGTATTCATTTGTTGTTCTCTACTAACCTACACAATAGATAAGTAGTCGGGCTATTGGTTGCGTGTGTTCTTTTTTCTTTTCTCCCATCATTTGTTCTTCTACCTTTTTTATCACTTAATTTGGTAAATTGTTTTTTTTTCTTTTCAGTTTTATAATCCAATGTATGTATGTATGTATGTATGTATATGATCAAAAACTCAAATTTAAGAGTAAAATGATGCATAAAATTAGAGAAGTTATTTTGTTATCTATATTAAATGTAATCAAGTTGCTGATGTGAATAAGTGGGTTTTTCCTATAATTTATATAGTTGGCTGGGTCTAAGTTAAAAGAATAAAAGTCCAGTAATAAAAAATATATGGGTACTAATTAAAAATAAAATTTTAATTACCGTACCAAAAATGTATGATTCGGTAAAAATACCGTACCATTACCGATTGGTACAAAATTTCGGCATAAATTTGTTATGGTACAATAATTTGGCAAAAAATCCCAACCCCACCCTTTACAATTTAAGCCTTGATAACCTTCATTAACCTCGATTGCCTCAATCAGCCTTCATTTGGAATTAATATGCGTCTGACTTTTGCTACGATCTTCCCCACATTTCAGGCCCAAGATTTGAACTTTGCTATGATCTTCCCTACATCCCAACTCCTTTGGACCAGGAATGTGGTAAGAAAGTGAATTGGGCTCACTTGGATGAAGACTGAATGAACTACCTATTAAAGTGTGCTTGCTCATCTCAAACATGACAAATGTTGCTCATCAGTTGCTTAACTCGAACGCATGCTTACTACTAGACTTAACTTAAATGTGTGCTTACTCGGCTCAACTTGAACGCGCACTCATTCCACTCGAACGCGCTAACTTAACTCAAATGAGGGATAACAAATCAAGGTCTAAACGTATCGAATTATTGGAGGAGTTGAAGGAATGACCAATTGTGCAATACTAGATAGAGTTGAAAGGCATCAGGAACTAGAGTTTTTTTTAGTTGAAAAGCTATTATTAGAGTTGAGGGACCAAAATGTAACTCAATTTTTTTTTTGGGGTCAAATGGTAGATTTCATTTCCAATAAAAAAAAACATACATCCAAGAGACCAGCCCTAGATACATCAAATTAAGCACTGAAAAATGTAGGGCCTAAAACTTAAAAAAGTATGCCTGAAGCCAGCAAAGGGCCTAGCACAAAACCTACATCCCTGCCGTCACATTGGCACTAGAGATCTTCCACCACACAACAGCCTAAATTCCGACCAAACAAAGGCCTAGGAAGGGGGTGTCAGTTTTCTCTCCTCGGTGAGAGTTCTTTCTCTCTGACCTGAGAGTGTTTTCTCACTGTTTGTGAGTCTTTTGATTTTGGGCTTTTCCGGTGGCACCGGCCCTGGCTTCGGCTGGGGTTGGTTGCCATGCTTTTTCTTTTCTTTTCTCCTTCTCCTCTCCCTACTCTACTGCTATCGCTCCCCAATTTTCTCTCTGGCCTTCCCTGGTTCTTTATTCCTGCAGGTAACCCTATTCTCTGTTCACCCTTGATCCGCTCGCCAGCCAAGTTTATTTGGGCGATTGTGTGTATATCTCTGGTGTCTTCACCGGCTCGGGTGGTTCCACCACCACCACTTTCTCCGCTTTGTCTGGCGGTTCTGAGTTGTTCTTTGGTTCCGACAGTGTTGTTCGTGGGCTTTCACGAACTTCCTTCCGTTAATCAGCTCCACTCACATGGTTGCCGATTATTCCTACAAAAACTATATGGCTGTGCTCTGGTGGGTTGGAGGTGGCATCTGTGGAGGCGCTACTAGATGGCGGCTGGGCATTGGCTAAATGACCTGTTTCCGAGGGGGATGATGGCTGTGGAAGCTGTTGGTTTCTGGGCCTTGCTGGGCCTTTTTTCTGTTTTGGTTTTGTTTTAGGCCTGTTTTTGGTTGTATCTTTGTTTTGTGTTGGGCTTTTGTTGTGGTTGTGTTTGGTTGAAATATAGTTCTCCTTTGACCAAAAAAAAAAAAAAAAGCCTAGGAAGAAGAAGACACAGAGCTTTACCATCCTTACAACAGCACCAAACGATCCACCGCCACCAAACAAAAGAAGTTGACAGGGAAGCCGATGGGAAAACCACATGCATCTGTGCCGATAAAGGCACATAAATGGAAGGTAATGGTGTAAACACTCGAGTTGGAGTTTTACGCACCATTCGAGAAATCCGCGTCAAAGCGCGGTGAAGAGATGTAGCATATTAAAATTAGTGTGAAAACAAGATAGGATGAAGTGATTTGGGTGGATGTGAAAAAGTAAGAAACGAACACTGAGATAGAAACGAAGTGGAAGGAAATTAGTTCTTAGAAACGTAGAAGAATGGGAAGAAGGACATGTAAATGGAAGATCAGGGCATAAACAAGGTGAAACGAAAGCAAACGGGATGGAGGATCTATAATAATAGGAGAGGATACAAAAACAAAACAAAAAGAAAGGAAACAAAGAAAAGATTGATGCCGACCCAGGCCACACCTAGGGCCGATGGTCGAAGAGGGGTTGGATCAAGGAAAGACCACATAGACGGTGCGAAAGTTTCTCATGGAGAGAAAAGAACTCTCACTACAATACTAATTGATAATTTTACTTAATTGTAAGATTTTAGGATACTACTTCACTGCATTGAACCATTGTGGTTTTTAAACTTTCATACATCAAGTTTTTTTCATCCAATATCATACCTAAAGTTAGAATTATGGGACACCTTCAAGTATCCATTAAATTTTCCATGAAATTCTTTACTAAACTGTGACGTGGCGTTCACGTAGACAATAACTAAACTCCACGTGTCAATCTGCCCTACATGCCACATTTGCTTCCCCTTTCCTCATCCCTCATCGTCCTTCTTTACTATCTTTCTTCACTTTCTCTGTTGTTCGATCTCAAGAACCTAAAAATTCATCGTTTTGCTGCTACCCTGCTTGCTGTTGGAAATCGTGGAATTCGCTGGAACCACCATGCCCAAATATGATCTCTGAATCCACGAACTTGTCTGCTCACCATCTGGAATTAGATGCAATTTGTAACCCGGCTGACCAGCCCATATCTCGACCTGTTTCTTTTCTTCCTAAACCACCCAACCAATCCCGAACCATCACGACCCACCTCGACTGCCACGTCACCGAGGCCGAGATTTTGATCAAGAGCGACACCTTCCTCAACTCCGTTGTTTTGTCTGTCAACAGCTCCTCTTCCAACAGGGAGACGGTCAGGACCACTACCGGAACCTGGTAACTCGGCTCTAAATCGGAAGCATTAAGTTAAGGAACTCAATGATGAAGTCGCTTTTGAGGCTTTTACAAAACTTTTGGTTTGGTTTGGACGATTCTATCCGTTAAGGACTTGATGCGGGGTGTATATATATAAGATGACATAGAAGGTTTCTCTAAGGGCGTGTTTACGTAAGGGGAATGGAGTGAGAGGAATGGGAATTGCATTCATTCCAAGTGATTCATGTGTTTACTAACATTGGGGGGAATGAAATTGTGCGTGGGACCTACTAAAAATAGGGAATCGGATCCCTGATTTGCATGGAATTGGATTACCAACCAATAGGTGGTATTTGGATTCCAGAAGAAAGCCTCGACCCGGAATTAGATTTTTCTACCCAATATACCCTTATCTCCTTCCCTCTTCTCCTTATCTCCTTCCCTCGTCTCCTACCCAATATACCCTTATCTTATTCCCTCTTCTCCTTATCTCTTTCCCTTGTCTCCGGTAGCATAACACCCAATGCCTTCCTTATCTCCTTCCCTTGTCTCCGGTAGCATAGCACCCAGCGCCTTCCCTATCTCCTTCCCTCGTCTCTGGTTGCACAGCACCCAGCACCCAGGGCCTTCCTTATCTCATTCCCTCATCTCCGGTGGCACAACACCCCCTTAATCTCCTTCCTTCGTCTCTGGTAGCACAACACCCATTCAAATCAAAACCCAGTGAAGAAGCAGACATAAGAGAAAGACAAAGACAAAGAACCAATATAATAAATAAATATTTGGAATTAATTAGTTATTTGGAAGAAGATGAATCAAAAGAAGAAGAAAGAATAATCAGAAGAGAAGAGGAAGAATCAGAAGGGAAGGAGATGGGGATTTATAGAGGGCGAGGAGATGAGGGGGAGGGCTGCGTTAATTTCATTGTTTTTAATTGAAGGCGTTCATAGAATTGGTATACGGTGGGGATTTTTATATGGTAAATAAAGATTTTTTTAGGATAAATAATTGTATTAGTGTCATATATATTAAATAATTGTATTATTAAAGGCTTCTTATACGGTAATTAAAGGTTTTTTTAGGATAAATAATTGTATTAGGTTTTTTATATACAAAAGAATTGTATTATTAATTAGTTAAATAAAATTTATATATGTTTTGTACAATGGTATTTTAGTAATCAAATTGCTTTTGATTCTGATTCATGTGAATTGGTAAACAGTAATATAAAATATGCATCATTTGCACTCTGATTCCATACAGTTTTAGTAAACAACTTCAACAGGAATCTGATTCTGATTCCACCTCAATCCAATTCCTCCTCAATTCAATTCCTCCTCAATTCAATTCCCTTCAATCTGATTACGGATTAGTAAACGCGCTATAAGAATTATGGAAAGATTTACAGAAGATAGAAAAAGGAACAGAGGTGAGGAAGCTCGAGTCCGGATCCTTGCCGGATCCTCGGTTGCGGGGATCCATAAATCGTGTCCGTTCATCGTACATCGTGTGATCATAAATTATTTTAAATATTTTTATTTAAAAATAAATGTAAACTGTACTTCACGGACCGCACAATATATGATGAACAAACACGATTCACGGATCCTCAAGCTTCTTACCAAAAAGAATCTGAAGAGGATCCTGTTGGAGGAAGTTATGCTATTATCCCCACCTTTTTTTTTACTTTTTAATTAATTTTTAATGTTCATTTGGTCCAGACTAACACGTGACGTTCAGCCATTATCCACGTAGACGCTACGTCATAGGTTAATGGAGGTTCTCACAGAAAACGTAACAAATGTCTGAAAGTTTCCTATAATTCGAGAGATTTTTTAGTGTGATCGTCGCATGAGGCGGTACACCATGTGTCCCTATATAAATGGTGGGATATGTGTGTTAAAATGTTAATAACTTAAAAATTAAAATTTTCCACAACTTACATAAAAACACGTGGTGTACCATCCGTATTCCCGTCATAACTAAAAATTTCTCCTATAATTCCAACTTTAAGTATGAGATTGAGATAAAAAAAACTTGATGCATGAAAGTTTGAAAATTACAATAGTAAAGCAATAATTGCATGATATTTTATATTTTAACATATTACATATTGGGTTGATATCAATAAGTACCATATAACAAATTTTTAATTGTGACGGGAACACAAGTGGTACACTACGTGTTTTAATAGGAATGGTGAGAAATTTTATTTTTTAAGTTATTAACCTTTTAGCACACATATCCTACCATTTGTTTAATGACACGTAATATATCATTCCGTGTACCAATTACACTGAAAAATCTTTCGTAAAACGTTTCTTAATCATTTATCTTCCAACCTCCCTAAGAGAAAAATTGTTTCATTTATTAATCAAATTTTTAAATGTATCATAAAATAGACAATATCAAACTAAGTGCAACGCACGTGACATAGGTCAAAATCAAGGGGGCAGATTCTTTGCTCTTTTTTTTCCATACACTTCTATCTTCCTTTTATTTGTGTGGTCACGATTAAGTTACATATTTTTTTCTTATTGTTTTTATAAAAAAATTAATATAAAATGTTGACGTAACTTAACTGTAATCACACAAACAAAAAGAGAATGGATGAGAAAAGGAGAGCAGAGAACCTGCCTCTCAAAATCAAAAGGCATTTTGGGGGTAGCAGTAGCTAGGAAAGTGGCTGGTGCTGCTGCTTCAGTTCCATTATTTTTCGTTTGTTAAAAAAATAAATAAATAAAAAACAAATATGAATACGACAGAAGTCATAATTTTATGTTGGTGTGCTGCACAGAAGTTCTAATAATAATTTATATCCCAGTCACTCTCAGAGCAACCGCGGTATTGCTGCGTTTAAATTTTTTTTTTATTGTGCTGTAAAAATAAATAATTGTAAAATAAGTAGTAAAATATTTGTTGAACTTTAATAGTAAAAATACTTTTAGTAAAAAAAAATATTATTTAAGTGTTTGATAATTTTTTATATAAAATTTCTGTGAAAGTATATGTTATGATGTAATATTATTATTATTATTATTTTTTATTTTCTTTTCATAATTTTGTTCTTTCTCTCCTATTTTTCATTTTTCTTTGTTTTCCTCGGTGCCTCCCCCTGCTTCTCTCCTATTTTCCTTTGTCTTCCTTGCCTCCAACCTGCTTCTCTGCCAGTTTTCTTCGTTGTCTCCGCCCGGCTTCTTTCCCAGCATCCACGTTGAGTTAATAGGGGGAGAGAAATAAGCAGTCTCACGAGCTAACTTTCGTCTATAGTCTATATATCTAACCAATGCTGTTGTTGAGTTAACTAACCATGCTTAACCATTGTTGGTGCTGACTGCACACTATTTTACGTTCAGCATGTCAGTCGAGAGATTTTTGAACACGAGACGAAACACTACTGGTAAGTATATAGTAGAAATATATATTTTTTCTTTCAAGTATCTCCCGTATTATATGATACATATGTGTTTAGCCCGGTGTTTTTAGAGAAATATTTTATTGTCTCCGAAACACGGTTGATATTCAACATTTTATTATATAAGTAGTGAAAAGTTTTTTTTATTAAAGTTAATTTTTTAACACAAGTATCTTACCATTTGTATGCTAATTATCCGTGTTGTGGACACACTGAAAACTCTCTTCGCGTTCAAGCACACTAAAAAAGGATAATAGTAGGAAGGCCAAAATTTTAAATTAAATTTACGAATTAAATGATGTGTTACAAAATAAACACATTAATTAACAATCCAATTATTAACGATCCTATCATTTAGTTTACATATTTATATTAAAAAATTTGATTTCTCAAACATTATCCCTATAAAAAATCTCGCCAGCAAGTAATCACTCTTGCAAGTTACAACAAAATTAGAGAGAGAAAAGTAACAGAGAGCATCTAATTCTTTGTAAAAGGACATCCCATTTGTTTTTTTGTCGAATGTAAAAGGAAATAGTGGTCTCAGTGAGATTTTTTGCCAAATTTTAGCAAAAGCATTGGCCTTCCATTTTCTCCAAATGCAATTCACAGAGAGAGAGAGTAAAAAGGGAGCATCTTTGGTGTCTCAGTGCACCGTCATTCTTCATCAAAGCCAAAAGGTGAGCAGTTTCTCTCACTAACACACACTCATTCACTGTGAAGTGTGGAATGATTATTTTAAAGCTTTATTTTTCATGGTTATTCTTCTGATCTTTCAAGTTGGAATCTACTTTTTTGGTACTTTTTTCCACTTGGTTTTGAGTGCTGGTGCTTGTGCTGCTTGCTGCTGCATCTTTCATTCATTTGCTTAGTTGACTCTCTCTCTCTCTCTAGATTATTTTTACTGTTTGTGATGGAAGATGGGTTGAATATGCATTTTGATTTCTCAAGCTACTTTGATGGGTAGATAGATAGATAGACAGACAGACTCTCCTCAAGATTCTTGCATTTCTGGAGGTGCTTATGTCTCAGTTTTGGATCTAATTTCTTCAGATTTAGGCTTCTGCGTAATTCCAAATCTGTTACTAGGTTCTTGATTTTTCTGGGTTTTGTTCAAATAATTGTGTGAGTTTCAGATTTTAATATTTGGCTCTTTATTACATTTAACTGCTCTAATTCTGTAAAATTTTGATTTCTGCTGAGAGAGGAAAGCTAATTAAAAGAGCTTTCTAGTAAAATTTATTTGTTTGTAAAAGCATCTCTGTATTATAATGAAGCTTCTATCCCAGTTTATGCTGTCACAACTCAACTATTGGTACTATAATCTGTGCAGCTGCAGTAGATTTCTTTTGTTAATGGTTTGATTTTCTGTTGATATTTCATGTTTTTTTTTTTTTTTTTTTGTGTTTCGTGTTTATGGGTTGTTAATTCTTTGTAGAAGTTGGCCCTGAGGAATCAGCAGTCCTCTTTCACTTCCAAGCTGACCAGAAGTTCCTGATTCGTCCTCACAATGGTTTCAAGGTCCTATTCTAGCTTACTTGACCTTACTTCTGGTGACTCCCCAACTTTTTGCCGCGAGAAGAAGAGGTTTCCCCGAGTGGCAACTGTCGCTGGAGTATTGTCTGAGTTTGATGATGACAACAGTAATAGTGTTGGCTCTGATGCTCCGTCATCCATTGCTCAAGAACGGATGATCATAGTGGGAAATCAGCTTCCACTTCGGGCCCATCGGAGAGATGATGGCGAATGGTACTTTAGCTGGGATGAGGATTCACTTCTTTTGCAACTCAAAGATGGGCTGGGAGAAGATGTAGAAGTAGTCTATATTGGTTGCCTCAAAGAAGAAATTGACCCAAGTGAGCAAGATGATGTAGCCCAAACTTTGCTTGATACTTTCAAATGCGTCCCTGCATTTATCCCGCCTGATCTTTTTAGTAAATTTTATCATGGTTTTTGTAAACAACATTTGTGGCCTTTATTTCATTACATGCTTCCTCTCTCACCAGATCTTGGTGGTAGGTTTGATCGGTCTCTATGGCAAGCTTATGTTTCTGTGAACAAGATATTTGCAGATAAAGTAATGGAAGTGATTAGCCCTGATGATGATTTGGTGTGGGTTCATGACTACCATTTGATGGTGTTGCCAACATTTTTGAGGAAGAGGTTTAATAGATTGAGGCTTGGATTCTTTCTCCACAGCCCGTTCCCTTCGTCTGAGATATACAGGACACTTCCTGTAAGAGATGACCTTCTAAGAGCACTTCTGAATTCTGACCTTATTGGCTTCCATACTTTTGATTATGCTAGGCATTTCCTCTCTTGTTGTAGTAGAATGCTTGGCCTTTCATATCAATCTAAGCGAGGATACATCGGGCTCGAGTATTATGGTCGCACTGTAAGCATTAAGATTCTTCCTGTTGGGATACACATACACCAGCTCCAAAATGTGTTGAATCTTCCAGAGACTGAATCTAAAGTTGCTGAGTTGCAAGATCAGTTTAGGGGGAAAACTGTTTTGCTTGGGGTTGATGATATGGACATATTTAAAGGAATCAGCTTGAAACTTTTGGCCATGGAACAATTGCTTATTCAACATCCTGATAAGAGGGGTAAGGTTGTTTTGGTTCAAGTTGCTAACCCTGCCAGAGGCCGGGGAAAAGATGTCCGGGAGGTCCAGGTAGAAACTGATGCCACAGTGAAGAGGATCAACGAGACATTTGGAAGGGAAGGATACAAACCTGTGGTCTTGATTGATACCCCGCTTCAGTTTTATGAGCGAATTGCTTATTATGTAATTGCGGAGTGTTGTCTTGTTACAGCGGTGAGGGATGGAATGAATCTTATACCCTATGAGTATATTATCTGCCGCCAAGGAAATGAGAAGCTAGATGAGACTTTAGGACTAAACCCAACAACCCCAAAGAAAAGCATGCTAGTGGTATCCGAATTTATAGGGTGCTCTCCATCACTAAGTGGGGCAATCCGAGTCAACCCGTGGAACATTGATGCTGTTGCCGAAGCTATGGATTCTGCTCTTATGGTGCCAGAGGCAGAAAAACAGTTGCGACACGAGAAGCATTATAGGTATGTCATTACACATGATGTTGCATATTGGGCGCGCAGCTTCTTGCAGGATCTTGAAAGGGCATGTAGGGATCATATGAGGAGAAGGTGCTGGGGAATTGGTTTTGGCTTAGGGTTCCGGGTGATTGTTTTGGATCCAAATTTCAGAAAGCTTTCAGTTGAACTTATTGTTTCAGCTTATAAAAGGACCAAGAATCGAGCGATTCTTTTGGATTATGATGGTGCTATGATGCTTCCGGGTTCAATTATTACCACTCCTAATACAGAGGCTGTTGGAATCTTGAACAATTTATGCAATGATCCCAAGAATGTTGTCTTTCTTGTTAGTGGGAAAGACAGAAAGACTTTAACCAAGTGGTTTTCTTCTTGTGAAAAGCTTGGGATTGCAGCAGAGCATGGCTATTATGTGAGGTACGTGCCTGTTTGTTGTTATAGCCCCCTACTTCTTGTTTCCCCATTAAGGCTCTATGTCTGTGTACAGGCAGTTCCTACAAGCTACATAGAACTTTTCTTTAGATTAATATTTACTTTTCATGTCATTCAAATTCAATTCCTGTATATTTCAGTTTCCTGCAGTAGAATATAACCTCAACCTCATGCCTGCTAATTTGCCTTTCTATAAGTCTTCTAGGCCATCCTCTCTTTCAAGGCCGGTGCAGCTCTACATTTCCCACTAACTGCAGTTTCCAGCCATAAACTTAAACTTGTGATTTTTAGTTTTGGATCTTTGTCCTAATCAAGTCCTTGTTATAGGTATTACATACACACTTTAAAAACGAAGGCGAACAAAAAGAGGAAAATATGATGAGAAATAAAAAAGAACTTGTTAATGTAACTTATCTTAGTTGGTCTTCTATCAGTAGCTAGGTTCTGGTTGTAGATGTCACATGGACAAGTTAGAAAAAGACAGGAAAGAAGAGCAGAAACTATAAACTTCTACTCTTCTTCTTGTCATTTTGCTTAATTAAAACGTCTTTGAATTTTCCCAGTATGTAACCCTTTGTAGCTTTCTGTTTGCAAAGTTGAATTAATTTTAGCTTTAAGCATAGTAATATTGAACTAGGATTAGATCTGGTCAAGGTTTGTGTCCGAGAAGGTTGGGCAGCTTCAGTTTCTAATTGTACGAAGAACTGACGAACTTGCAATCTCACTTGTCCTGTTTACTAACAGCTTGTGTATTCAATTAAAAAATGTATTTCAAAATATAAACAACTCTTTTGTACAAAATAGAAGGGCGGAAAGGAATAAGTGAAATTAGGATGGCTACTACATGTGTTGAATTATTTTCCCCACATATTAATTAGGGTAGCTCTTCCTATCAAAAGATTATGTCACTCAATTTACATCATTTTTAGATGCCCTTAATACTGAAACATGAAAAGTTCTAATAATTATGTTACAGCAGATAAAACTATTCATGTTGTAGAACTGGAATTAGAGCTCAATTTATTAATTCTCACATGTTTCGGGTTGTCATATGCTTGATAATGGAGTTGTGCCCATTTGTATGCTGAAAATTTTGAATTCAAATGCTACAACTCTTAAGAATAGAGTTGTGCTAGTTTGTATCCTTTTTTATTCTGGGGACGTGAGGTGTACTAAAGTGCAACCTTCATATCAGTCTCTAACCTAGTGATGCAGTTTCCATTCATGGAATTTTGGAAAGAGAAACGTGTCTGAAGATTTCGTTGTTTGTTTGTGGTGTATTTAATTTTGATTGATACTCTTTTTCAGGTCAAATCATAATGCCGACTGGGAAACTTGTATCTCTATTCCAGATTTTGATTGGAAACAGATTGCTGAGCCAGTAATGCAGTTATATACCGAAACAACCGATGGTTCTACCATAGAGACCAAAGAAAGTGCTCTTGTTTGGAATTATCAATACGCAGATCCAGATTTTGGCTTTTGTCAGGCTAAGGAGCTTCTAGATCACCTAGAAAGTGTTCTTGCCAATGAGCCAGTTTCTGTCAAGAGTGGTCAGCACATTGTAGAAGTTAAACCTCAGGTTGGTAGCTCTTTGTTCTCCTTCCACTGTCAGTTTATAGCCATTCCTAAGTCTAATCTTGTCTTCTATAGTAACATGCACTAAGTAATCAAGACGTGCTTAAATATTATAATTATCATTATAAGTTTGATATGTTCTCACTATAATGAGGACTAAGATTCCAAAGCAACAGATGACATTGGAGTATTAGGTACAAAAAGAATCCTGAATTCCCTATGTGCAAAGGAATATATTCTTTAGGGACCGGCATTACCTGCAAGAATTGAACATTCCATTAATTAATGTCCAGATAATTGCGTTAAAACCCATGAGTAGAACTTTTTCCTTGAAACGAATTTTAAAGATGAGTTCCAACCTGGGTTTTAACTAACAGGTCAGAAAATTGGAGAGAGCGTCAAGTAACCTTATGCAATTGAGTTGGGAGAAGTCGAGAGGATTCAAATCTATTAATAAGTGTAACCTATCATTCTCTAATCTTTAAAGATTTCATTTTTTTTCAAGGAGGAAACATCGCATGGTGAATCTAATTTATTGGACTGTTTTGAATTGATTAAACATATTACTAGACTCATAATAGCATCTCTTGCATGGATCATAAATTGTATGTCGACTTTTAGTGATTCTCCTATATATTTCAGTTCAGATATTAGTGTGATATTTGTTTTTAAGATTTTGAAGCATGAAAAGTGAAAAAAGTATTGCAAACTCTCTTTTGAGGTTTCGGTAGTATAGAGCGGAAGCTTAGCCCCAGACCTTACAAGTTTCTCTTCTTCTATGACCATCTCATAGGGTGTCAACAAAGGCCTTGTAGCAGAACGTCTCCTCGTAGCAATGAAACAGAAAGCAATGCTTCCAGATTTTGTTCTGTGTATTGGGGATGACAGGTCCGACGAAGACATGTTTGAGGCGATAATGAGTTTAAGGGACTCTCTCTCGCCGGTGGCTGAAGTGTTTGCTTGCACTGTCGGTCAGAAGCCCAGCAAGGCCAAGTACTACCTGGAAGACACAACTGAGATTCTGAGAATGTTACAGGGGCTGGCCAATGCTTCGGAGCAGGCGGCTAAAAGCGCTGCACCACAACTTTCTCAGCGAGTACTTACTTTAGAAAAGTAAATAGATTATTCATTGAAACCCTGTTCTGTTATTATGCAGTGACTAGTGTGTGAGTAGCTAAATCTTTGTGTGTTTCTGAATCTTTCAACTGAGATGTTTTCGCGGGGCGCAGAGCTTACAGATTGTACTAGCTCATTTCCGCATACCAAACGCAGCCTCAGGATGTATGAATCCATTTTATAAATCGTGTAACGATATTATCCAGTTTGTGAAGGCATACCAAAGTTTTCAAATTTATATAATTTTCTCGTAGGGACCAAAATCTAGATTTAGCTTAGATTTGCCAAGCATAAACGTCCATCTGCACTTAATTATGTTTGCAACGTGTTTAGCTAGTTTTGGTTGGTTGGTTGGTTGAACCAAACCAATCCCATTATTTTGCATAGGTTTGAAGTTTGAACACAAAAAAGTGTCATTTAGACTGATTTGAGCAGTAATTAGTCTGGTTTGGTTAGGTGCTTTTTTTATTTTGTGGAAATTAAAATTATTCAAAGAACGAAATCTCCAGCACAACTGTTTTCGGTACAATTGAAAAGAAAAGCATTTCTAGCAACAATGAGTAAAGATTTAACCCAAATATACGTATTTTGAATGAAGCGGCCAAAGCTAGTAATGGTATCAGTGAGAAAATTCGTCTTCTTAAAAACATGAGATCTAGACATAAAAGAAAAATATTGGACAAGTAATGTGATGTGCTCAATGATAGTCTTCAACAGCCAAAACGTCCTGCATTTGATCAAAATAAAATTAATATTATTTTATCACGTTACTATTACTATCAAATTTTAAAAAAAATTAAATGTTAGTTTGTTAATTTCATGAAGCGTCAAACATCGTTTGGATGGTCGAGATTTATAAATTAGAATGACAGGATGCAATTTTTTTTTTTTTTTTTTGTGAAAAAATTGTTTATGTTGTTGGGGACTATGGTTGTTGCTTCATAAGATTATAAAAAGTTAAAAATGATAAATAGGATGGATGTCCTCACTTGTCAGGCACCTACTTTCTTTCGCTTGTATATTATATATTTTATTTTTGGATAGAATTTAATGAAGGGAGACAATGTATGATATAAAGCAGGACAAGCCAATAGAACTAGAAGGTCTTCTTTTTTTGTTTTGGAAACAACCAGAAGGTCATTTGATCAAGTCTCTCAGATACATTCTTGTCAACGAAGGGTGAGCATACGACGTTTCGTTTCAATAATTCGTTCTCCAATAAAAAAATAAAAATTGTTAGGTCTTTTCATTTACAAGTGAGAGATTTTAGGTTCGATTTTCGTCAAAAGCGAATTTGAATCACATTATTGATAATCCATTGTGAGGCATAGCCTGTTCCCCCACGCCTTTAATGTAGATAATATCGCTTGTTCAAAAAAAGAAAAAGATTGGCTTCGAGAACATATACAGTCGGTGACGGGTGGGTCCATGATTCGAATTTGGGTGGTTGTAGTATTAAAGGTTCAAATTTTTTAGATAGAAACAGAGCGTGAAGTGTGCAAAAGAAAAAAAATTTAGTTTATTCACTAAGGCATTTTGTCGAACACTTGATGAGTGATATCGAGAGGAGTTGAGTGTTGTGCATGGAACCTGTCGAGATATGCCTAGCAAGTATTACATCAAATACTTAATATGTACAAAGAGACTGGTACAAAATATTCGAAGAGTCGAAAGACTTTCACATGTATATTTTAAGAACTTCGAGAGGTCTTGAGACCACCTAAGTTCCAGCCTGCATTCGCCTCTTTATACGGTTGCAAATGCATGTCATGATCGTGTCACTATTTATAAACTATATGAGCATCAGGACGATAGTCATTTGTAACGGGAAGAGATCCTCTCCGAATCTCTCCTA
This sequence comes from Heteromeles arbutifolia, assembly GCA_024362995.1. Classification (NCBI taxonomy): domain Eukaryota; kingdom Viridiplantae; phylum Streptophyta; class Magnoliopsida; order Rosales; family Rosaceae; genus Heteromeles; species Heteromeles arbutifolia. The sequence goes on from JANCRC010000020.1 coordinate 7,862,461, forward strand.
CCAAATCCTTGGGATCCGGAGATTCGGACCCTTGAAATTTGATCAAACGGTTACAAACATGGGGCCACTCTAAAAGTTATAATAATTATAACCGTTGGATCAAATTTCAAGGGTCCGGATCTCTGGATTCCTAGAACTTGGTGGGAGAGATCCGGAGGGGATCTCTTCCCATTTGTAACCATCTCCAAACCTTATTTAATTGTGGAGATAAAAGGCCTTCAACCCCTCGGTAGGTTTCCAATTGTCCTCCCGTAATTAATGTACAACAAAACATCTTAATAGCAATTTGACTTATTATTAATTTATAAATATGAAAAATCAACTATCCAACTTCATTAATGTTGTTTTACTGTGTATAACAAACCCAATATGAATTTATCTTTTTTCTCATACAAAGATATTTTGTACGAGAATATGTATGTTCACCACCCCTCAGGTGATATTGGTGATGTTAAAATATTATGTATGGATGGTATAAACTGCCTAAACAATAATTCTTGAACCACAAAAATCCTTAATTAGAATGAGATTCCAACTCATCACCTTTCCTTTAGAGATTTTGAGAAGAGTTGCTCTTTGGGAGACGAAATAAAAAAAGTGTTTCGTAAGAGCATCTTCAATGGGAGTCCCTATTTAAGGACTCCAACCACCACATATGAGAACTTATATAGGGACTTAAAAGAATCTTCGAGTCCTTAAAGGAATTTTAGCTCCAATGGATGATTCTTATAGTATAATCCTTAAATTTAGGGACTACAAGATTAAAAAATCCAAGAAGAAAGTTGATCTATTAGATCCCATAGGTAAAAGAAGAAGAAAAGAAAAGAAATATAAGTGTGGGACCTACCCTGATGCTGTGTCAGGCGAGTAAGCTTTATTTGCGCTTGTTTGGCGCTTTTGTCATAGCTCCACAACTTCATTTGAATTGCACGTGGCATCTCACTCATAAGTCATATGGGCCTCACTCCATTTTGAGTCCCTAAAACTAGTCCTTAAATGTAGTGTTTTTTATACAGACTCCAGCCAATCCCTTTACTATAGGGATTGGAGCTTCGTCCCATTGGAAGCCATAAAGTCCCTAAATTTAGAGACATACGGTGGTAGAGGGTGGTAAGGACTCCATTTAGGCACTCCACTGGAAATGCCCTAAGACATTATTTCTTTCGTTCACGTATTGCAAGAATGTATATTTTTCCTAGAATTTTTCATTGAGAGGTAAAAGATTAATTCTTTTAAGAATTAAAGTTTTTGGTCGGAATGAAATATTAATCAAACCAAAAGACCCCTTAACTATATAAAGGATTATAGACTGAATCACACTTTTACCACTAAACTATACCTGCTACAATCTGATTATTGTATATAAATAAACCTTTGACACAAATCTCAAAATTTAAACTCCTTCAATGATAATAATTAGGGTGGTGAGCATTACCACTATTTGAGGATGGTGAGCAAAAATGCACCCTGATTTGAGATATGCTGCAAGTTTTCTTGCAAGGTTCATGCACTATCCTACAAACAAGCATTTTGGCACTGCAAAAAGAGTGCTAAGAAATGTGCAAGGAACTTTGAACTATGGATCAGAGTATGAAAAGGGGAAGGGAGATGTCCTATTTGGATATTGTGAGTGACTAGTGACTCAGATGATGATATGAAGAGTACTTCAGGATATGCTTTTACCTTTGGCAATGAGATGTTCTCTTGGACATATGTGAAACAAAGCTGTGTTGCTTTGTTCACAGCTGAGGCTGAATACATAAGTGCCTCTGAAGCAACTACTCAAGCAATTTGGCTTCAATTTTTGTTAAAAGGATTTTGGTGAAATGCAAACAAAAGTTACTCCTTTCAAGTGTGACAACACCTCAGTCATTACAATCATCAAGAATCCAGTCTTCCATTAAGAGACCAAGCACATTAACAGGAAATACCATTTCATCAAGGCAGCATTGCAACAAGGAGTCATTGACCTACTCTATTGTCTAGGTTTCAGATATATTCACTAAAGCTCTAGCAAAGGAAAGATTCAACTATTTGAGAAACTTGCTCGGAGTAAAATCAGTGGACAGTTTAAAAGGGAGTGTTGGACTATAATCCTGTTTACTGATTTTACAGGTGTAACTTTCTTATTGAACAATGTATTTGTGTTAGCTTACAGCTGGAATTGGACAAATGTATTTAGCTCATAGGCTAGATAAGATGGAGGGTTGAGATTGCATTTGTATTGCTTACTCTCTCTCTCTTCTAAAGGTCATATTTTGGACTATATTGAGCTCATAAGCTCAGCATGATTTTTGTTTGAATCCATGGGAGTTACATCCTCTGTATGAATGAAATTGTAGTGTGGACATTCTCTCCTTCTCACTTGTTCTCATCACTCAAAAATAAGCCTTCATTCCTTGTTCATCTTTTTGGATTTACACTCCTTTTTATCCATTAGATTTTATAACATCTAAGACCATCTCCAAAGGAGATGTCAAATATGTCAAATAGGATTAAAAGACATTTAGGTGTTCTCCAATAGATATGCCATATATGATGTGGCATGTGAGTCATTTGACTCCTTGCTTTCTAACTACCTTTTTTTTTACAGCAAACAAAGAAGGAGTCAAATATATTTAATTAAATTTTTTAATACATGAGTCCCATTAACAACCAATAGAATAAAAACTACAATTAATTTTGATTATTTTTTAATAGTTAATGTAACTCTAGGCTCAATAAAATAATAAAATAAATATTTGACACATCCACTAAAAAAGAAAAAGAATTGAGCATTTGTATTCAATTTGCCACATTAGCCATCAAATAAAATTTTGACATATTATATTTGACATCTTATTTGGAGATGCTCTAAGACCATCTCTAAAGGAGATGTCAAAAATGCCATATAGATATAACAAGAACAAATGACGTACCATTTACTCCAACCGAGATGTCAAAGCTGACATGGAAAAGAAGGCTAAGCTGACATAGACAAAATGATGTCAAATTTGAAGCTACCTTCAAATATGGTTTTTGCTATTTCCAAAGGCATTCCACTTGCCTTACCTTAAATGCTAGCATATTTAAGTATTATTTTATTATTTTTAACCAACTGTACCCAACTTTTAGTATTCTTTTTTTAAAACATAAATGAAGCAACAAATTTTGACATATCGGGCGGAAAGAAAATATTGACAATATGTCAAATTACCAAGTCAACCATCACATTGAAATTTGATGTTTTGAATTTGACGTCTCCTTTAAAGATACTCTAAGGATTTTGATTGTGACAGCCCGTCCCTACCTTTACAATTTTATCTTAAAATAGTGATTTTACGAAAAATGCCCCTAGAGGCAAAGATTTTGACTTTCGTTGACCATCGGTTAGAGAGATGTATGACTCATTCTTTTAGCGTATCCTTGAAGTACTCGTCACTACGAGGGCATAGGCGGAAGCCGTTCGCGTGTCCGGATTATAACGGTATAGTTACGGACGTTTGAAATTGGTTATTTGAAGTTTAGTTAAATAAATTGATACTCCCATCTTGTGGGAAAGAGGCCCAATTAGATTGTTGTTAAGTGACCAATCAGAAATTTAAGGGAAAAAGGAAGGACCAATCAAGTGCGAGAAGTTAGAAGACAATCAGGAGAAAGAAACATCCCTCCCCATTTCGTCAACTCGTGCACACCACAACCTTCCTGTGACCTGGGTTGTTTTCGACCAAATCCACCATTTTTTCAGGCGTTTTGCATCCATCCCTCACCTGCAACTTCTTCCACCACTTCCCCTCTACTATTTCCGCCCAAGATTGAAGGGTTTTAGGTCCATTTTTGTGTAGAACTTCACTAGAGAACCTAGAGGTCCTCGACGACAATTCGCCGATCCGGCGATGAGCTGCACCACCAACCACCACCCATAATCGACTGTTCTTGAGCCCAGGAACAAGACCTAACAAGTTGCAAGGGCATCAGAACACCGAGGAAGGAGAATCGAAGTTCACCCATTATAGGGTTTCCAACGGGTGCGAGCCAATTTGGGGCCTTTCCCGGCCAAATTGGACTTGGCCACAGGTATAAAACTTTATCGACTCGATGAGATCTTCATTCTTGTGAAATTTGGTAATTTTCAGAATAGTTGAATTTTCCGGCGAGTTAGGACGGTTGGCCCCTGCATGCGGCGGCGTGTGGGCCAAGACCCCACCTGACATTTCTAGGTTAAATTTGATACTCCAATTCCATATGTGAAGTCCAATTAACAAAATTCCATTGTTTGGGTACAATTTCGCTAAGGTCCGCCACTTGGTCATTATTTGAATCGACGATCCGACCATTGGATTGTCACCAAACTTTAGTAGGTTATTATTCATAATATTTGAGGACCTTGGGAACTTACGGATCAGGAATCCGACGTATGGATCTTTCCAAATTGCATTTGTAAGTTCGTAAAATAAAACGTTGACCGCCACTTGAATTGTGATTGGCGGAGATCCGACCGTTGGATTGTTCCGAAACTTTAGGATGTTGTTATAAGAGCTTATTGAAACTCTTGGGAAGTTACAGATTAGAAATCCTAAGTGTGGATCTTCTGGATCAAATTACGTAGGGTTGAGGACCCTACCATCGACCTTTGACCGACGGTTGACTTTTGGTCAATGGGTTTCAAATCATTCTAGAACGTCATTGGGGATGTGTTTTATGTAAGTTATGTGTTCTATCGATAAGAATTCTGAGACATGATTTGATAATTGTTCTAGGTGTCGATTGTTTGTGACGCCTCAATATTCGTGTTAGGGAATTGTAGCGCGGACCTCAGGTGAGTATGTCTTTTCCTTTTTATAGTGCGTGTGTGTGTGTGTGTGTGTGTGTATGTGATTGATAGTTTCCACAAATGCTTTTGAATTGATTTATGCATGTTATGCCACGTTTTACTTAAATTTAAAATAATGCCATGGTGGTTGAGATTTATACTTGATCATGGCATATTCATATGCATTTTTTACCTGCTCATAAATATTTTGTTGTTGTGAAATGATAAGTAATTCTACGGGACGCATAGGTAAGTACAAGTGAGTTTGTTATGTTGTTTGGAATGTTTGAGTTATGGCATGCATATTTTCATATAGTTCACTCATCATTGCTACACCGGTGTTAGTGCTCGCCCCGGGCCAGGGCTAGTCATTCACGTGATGTTCACCTTGCACCCCACGCTCGCCTTGGATCCAAGTAGGTGCTAGTCATGTCGTACAGGTCGCATTAGGTGACTCCGACTCGTAGGTGACAAGCTTAGCGCTAGTCTTCACGTGATCGTAGCACTAGAGCGTATATTATTACACCTAGTCCTGTCGTATAGGTCACATTAGGTGACTCCGACTCGTGTGTTAGCATAGATGGATAAGCAATAAGTGCAGTCGTACAGGTCACATTAGGTGACTCTGACTTGCGTGCTAGTATAGATTCTTGAGCACATGATTATATTTATATTGCTGATGAGATACCGTGTTGTGGCATACTTCTGGATTTACTGTTGGCATGCATTTGATTTCATACTTATATGTAGTATGATTTTCTGGAAACTATACTTATTTTACGGCGATGGGTTACAATGTTTTCAGAAAGGTTTTTATAAAACTTTATTTTCAGGCTCACTCACTCTTGTTTTTTGGCCCCTCCAGGTTTTAGCAGCTAAACTACCTTATCGACAAGGATTCTTGGCAAATCTCAGTATAGGTGGCTACCTTTGAGGGTATAATCCTTATTTTATTTTATTGTACTTTACTTTTACTCTGACATCACGTGTGAAATAGGTTCATTCCCGTTCACCGCGCACTCTTGTATTTAGGCACTTTTAGGTTTAAATTTATTCACATTTTCACATCACTACATTTTATGGCTTCGTCATCTTCCAAGTGTCGGCCAGCATAGCTCGATTCGGAGTCCAGGTGGACGTTCCGGGTCGGGGTGTGTCATTGATTAAGAGTAATGTGGTGACTTTTAAACATTAAATAATGTGGATGATGACCTAAATTATAACTAAAAAAAAACAATTATGTTAAATGAATAAGTAACAACTAATACAATTTTTTTTTTTAAAAAAACGAAAAATCGACTTAACGTGAAATCCAAGAAAGTAATGCCCATGAATGTAGAAGGGAGGCAAAGAGAAACTTCCAACGTTGTTTTTGTTTGGGTTAATATTTGAATGATGGGCTTGAAGAAATAAAGCCCAAGGATGCCAATTAAAAGAGATATGCCTGAAGCACAGCATCAAGTCCAGAAGCAAATTGAAACCTTCTCAGCTAAGATACAAGCCACGTGTCTATGATTGAAATGACAAGTGATGGAGACTAACCTACTATCAGCCAAAAAACACTTTCCAGTGGCATTACAAGTAAAAAGTTGATGACTCACTACCCTCCATATGCTTTCAGGCAAGAGCAAAAGCTACAGCAGTTGGGCCAAATTGTCTATAAAAGGAAGGACAGGCCCCAGAGACAAGGACACTCAACCAATCAAACAAACAAACATACAAACTCTGCTCTCAAGCCAGATTTGTATCCAAAAGCTGAAATCAACCCAAATTCAGTCTTTTTAGCGATATTTATTTAGAAAAGCTATCTCTTGTCTAGTTTAAACGCTCTTCTATCTCCCTCAGTGGTGTAGTATTGATTCCCTTGTGTAAACTTGTTTACCATCCAACCCTTTTTAGCATATAAACTCTGTAAAATTCAAAGAGAAGTGACTGCAAGAAGTTCATCATTGCCAAACAAGGTGAAATCTTGCCCGAAGCTCTTTGTTTGTTTTCTAAATTAGTAGATCTATTGCTTAGTATGCTTTTTAGTATGTACTCAAGTCATTTCCACCTGTGTTGTCATTTTGAGAGTCCCATTTACATATGGATCTGGTTAACTTAATGGATGTGTTTTCATTAAGAGTAATATAGAACCAAACAAATGACTTAAGGGGCTCTGGACTCCCTCCTTTCGAATATACAAGATCATGAATTAAAAGTCATTGTTTACAAGGCAAGAAAAAGAACTTAATATAGACTTAACTCATCTATGACAATCCTTTGATAACAAGAAGTTTGAGTAACTTGGGGCGCAAGTAACCGACTTAAAACACACTTGTTCTACATCTGCTATACTGAGATAGCAGTGGCACGCCTAGCACTTAGTTAGTTTTTATTGTGAGCCTCAAGGCCTACACCTAAGGCCCTATAAAGGCACATTTCGGAACTAACTTTGTTATCTTCTTGTAGCACATCAACAAGCAAGAGCCCGACAACACATTCAAAGTGCTAATCCCTTCGGGAGCTGTGCTGAGATCCGAGGAGCCTTCTCCAAAGAAATCTTTGGCCGAACAATTTTGTTATCACCAAGTTGCGTCGCCCGAGTTGTAACCTGTTTAGCCAAATTCGGACGAGCTCACTTACTTTTCTTAATAAACAAGTTTGCTTTAGTAGACCCAACTCACCTAATTACGGCTCTAGATTTGCTCGTGGCCCAAGAGTAGTTAATCAAGATTCCCAAAACATGTGCATGAGTGGCGCTACCAAAAAGGAAATTAAGTTTGAAGTTTTAAAATCGTCAGCGTCAAATTAATATGGGATTGGATACAATCATAGATGTAATTATACATAATTGTCACTAACCATACATAATTGTCACACTTTCAATTCGAAGTGTACTTTCCAATTTAAAATGATTTTGATTTCTTCACACGTAATCTCACTTTAAATCTTGCACTTTGGATTTCATATTCATTTTCAGTTCCATCCTCACGACTAGTTTGATTGTGATCATGTTAATTTTATCTTCTCGAACATAGAGTAATTTTTTGTTTTTCACACTTATCGCAGTTTATTTTCCTGCAATTTACTTCCTCGCACTTTATTTTATCACACTTTGAATTTCCAGCATTTTAGTTACGCACTTTTATTTTGTTAGATTTTATTTTATCGTATTGTAATTTTGGTTTCATCTACTTGATCTAATCAACTCCCAACACTAGTTCGTTTGAATTGATGCAATTCACCATCCAAGTACACACCAACCCTACCGCCACATCAACCTTTAAATTCATTCCACCTCACTTTTATGAATAACGCTTCACCCAAAGTCCTCGCTCACAAGGCATGGAGAATCTACGAACGAGATAGGTGGCTTCCTTGGTCACAATCGCATTGTAAGAAGTCGTATCAAAGCGCAATCAAAATCCCCAACTTCTCTTTACTCCCTTGGCCTTAAGCTGGGAGTTGGAACACCTGAGACCAATCATATTCACTAAGAGGTCTCAAAACCTCCGCTCGATTGCCACGTAGCCAAGATGAATTTGTGACTAACAAACTCCTTCACAACATGTTGCCTTAATTTTGATACAAAATTACGAAGCACACACAAAGCATATCAAGCTATTATTCCAACGCCTTCACTTCATACAATATGGGCGTCATAGGACTTGTTTTGAAGAGCTTTTAAAATGACTGAAAATGCTTTTAGAGAAAATATTTTTGGGTTCCACATGATTCATTTGCGTTTTCACCAAGGATTGGTTCTAAAAACATTTTCACGAAAATCGCTTTCGGTTATTTTAAAATCACTTATAAATGAGCCCATATACACTAGTGCCACCACAGCACAACCTACTACTAGATAAATGCCAAAAACAAGGGAAAGGTAAGGAAAGAAATCAACAAACGAACAGAACTTGAGTGTATAAAAATACATCAATTTTTAGATTTACTCAATTTAAATTCCTTTTCTATGGTCCTAAGGTTCTCATTTTGAGAACCTATGAGGACCTCTTTCAGCTGAATTATTAGATTAATCTAAGGGTAGCTAGGCTAAATAGGTTGCACCTAAACAAAATATTATCCGGGAATTGATTGAAGAAGAATAAGTTCTTGCTTTGCTTGATTCCCATGATTGAAGAAGAATGTTAATTACAAAGCACCATAAAAAAGATTGGGATTGCTAGGTTTTAAAAATTGGTTTTTCTCTTCTTCATCGCAAAACCCTATTGAGCTGTGAAACGCGGCCCATATCTTATCGGTGCGTCGTCATAGAGAACAGACCAATTTCATTTTTCTATTGGAAGTCGAGGAACACGAGATGGGTTGTCACAAAATCAACTAATTCAGATATATCTTTGGAACTAATTCTCTTCTTTCCTCTTTTGTAAATTAATCAAACTAATCCCCATGATTTCTTAATTCAAAAGCAAAGTAGATATGAATCTCAATCTAGTAAACTGTGAAGGAAAAAAAAACAAAAAACATGGACCATCGATCTAATATTTGTGGAAGAGAGAGAGATAGAGAAAATCTTGGGAATCAAGCAAAGCAAGAACCTATCCCTTTTCAATCAATTCCCGGATAATATTATGTTTAGGTGTAACGGGAAGGATTTAAGCTAATAAGTCTAGCTACTCTTGGATTAATCCAAGGGTTCAGATGAAAGAGGTCCTCACAGGTCCTCAAAATGAGGACCTTAGGCCATCTCCAACCGACCCGACCAAAGAGCTATAGGGCTAAAAATAGCCCGTTTTGACACAAAAACCGTCTCCAACCGAGGGTTAAGCCAAAGGGCTTGTGGACCCGACCCGGCCAAAAATCTCAAAATTGGCCAGCAGGCTAGCCAAGATCAGCTAGCCAGCCCTCCTCTTGTTTCTCAGCAACCAAACAGACTAAAATCGACTCCACCACTCCAGAACAACATCAGGTATTTTCTTTTTCTTTCTTTAAAATTAACCTCCTTTATAATTCTTTTTCTTTTTCTTTCCAAGTCTCAAGTTCCTCCATGCTACTGTGTGTTATCCCGTTGGTGAATCAATGGAGAAGCTCTTTTCTTGTTGCAGTAGAACAAAGCAAGCTTTTTCCCTTTTTTGTGATTTGAGATCGAGAAGGCAAAAAGGGAGAAGGGAGAAATAGAGGGAAAGGGACATAAGCTAGTTCAGGAAGAAAAAGAGGGAGATGGACGAAGAAAAATAGGAAGGAAAGGTTTTTCCTTTTTCGTGATTTGAAATTGAGAAGGCAAAGATGGAGAGGGATGGAAGCTAGTCCAGGAAGAAAATGAGGGAGGTGGACAAGAAAACTAGGAAGAAGTGGTGTTCTAGAATGAATAGAAAAACATAGGTATTAATAAAATATTAATAAATATGACTTTAACAATATAATATTTGAATTTGTTACTATTCTGTTTTTTTAGTCTGACACTGCACCAAACACTTCATTAAATCAGATTAGCTTAGTTCTAAAGCCAGTCCAATCCGATACAACAAATGCATCTTAAAAGTGTTTCTAATAATATTTGGAAGAAAAAGTTAAAAGTGGTCTTGTGCTTTTAGAAGAAAAAAAACATTGCATTTTGATTAAAATATCGTGCATTTTGATTAAAATATTGACGTGCTTCTAAAAAGGCCGCTTTTGAAAAACTAAATACCTCAAAACGATGGTTATACAAACGATATTTGATTATACCAACTCCAATGCTTGGACCCAAACTCAAATATTTAGGTTACTATAAAAGACATAAATTTAGCTCTACGAACATTGACTATCATCCAATGCTTGTAGTGTTTAAATTTAAGTTGTTGTTTTTAAATTTAAGTTGTTGTAGTTTTTAAATTAAAATAATAAATTATGTTTGGCCCTATGGCCCTTTGGCCCCCTCGGTTAGAGATAGTTTTTTGTCACAGGGCTATGTTCGGCATATGGCCATCTGGTCCCTCGGTTGGAGATGATAAGAAATATGGTATGCCACTATTTATTAAAATATTAATTTTTTAGAGGGCTATAGGGCTAAAACAAGCCCTCTGGCCCTCCTTCAACTAGCCGTTGGCTTCAAATAATTAGGTCATCTCCAACCGATCCGGCTAGAGAGCCAGAGGGCCAAAGGGCTGAAAATAGCCTGAAATGACACGAAAACCGTCTCCAACCAAGGGTTAGGTCAAAGGGCTCGTGGGCCCTACTAGGCCAAAAAAGAGGAATCAGGCCAACCGGCTGGCCTAAAGGAGCCAGCCAACTAGCCCCGGGTTGGCCCAATTATTTGAAACCAATGGCTAGCTAACGTTAGTTAGTCGTTGGATTTGAATTTTTTTTTTTTCGGCCAAAATTTTTTTTTAAAAATTCCCATTTTTTCCCTATATATACCTAAGCCATTCCTACACCATTTCTCACAGAATTTTCACAATTCCATACTATCTTACTTCATTCTATTTCAATTCTTCACATTCTATTTTCTTACCTCTTCCAATAATCTTTCCTTCAATTTTTTTCAATAATTTTGCGAATAGCTACATCTGCAACGAAAGGTAAGGCTTGGACCTGAAAAGAAGATGAAGCTCTTTGCTGGGTTTATAGATGGGTCTCGGAAGATAGTGTGAGGGGGAGTTCTCAAACAAGTGAAGGTGTTTGGATTCGTACGTCCAATAAATACTATGAGTTCTATGAAGGGACCACTCCATCGAATACCCAAAACCATGAGAGTTGTTCTTCAGGATCGAAGAAACATCTTCATCCAAGTTTGAATAAATGGCATCAAGCACTGTTAATGGCTGGAAGTAGACATGAAAGTGGCGCCAATTACTACGAAGTAAGTGTTTTCACAATTTATTTTAAATATTTAATTATATTACATTTAATTTCATAAATTAATTTCCTTTAATTTTTGTACTTATATTTTCTAGGTACGCCAAGCGGAGGAATTGTATATGGAGGACAACTCGAAACCCTTTTAGCATCACGGTTGTTGGGAAATTTGTAAAGGGTGGGTGTTATTTGAAGATCCACCTCATCATAGAGTAGGTCCTACACTGGTGTTCGAAAATGCATCCTCAACTGCAGATGGGGATGAAGATAGATCTCCTACCATTCAAGAAACAAGGGTAGAAAATCCGTCTCCTAGTGAAGGTTCCATACCTAGGGCTATGAGACAAAACAAAGCCTGAAAATTGAAGGAAAAAGGCAAAGCAAAGGATGATATCGCCTTTCAATGAAATGGCAGCCTCTTTGCAATTAATGGCGAAGCAAAATGCCATTGCCGCGGAAGAAAGGAACCGTAGGCATGAAGAACGGGCCAGATAAATACATGAAGAGATGTATGATAGGAATATGCAAAGGAACACTTCGGCTTACAGTCCAATGAGTAAGGCCTATTTTGATAGGAAAAAGAGGGATATTATGGCCCGACAAGAGTTGTTGACCTCCGACTATAATCCTACAATGGCGGATGATGATGATGATGATTATACACTTTAAATTTAAGTTGTTGTAGTTTTTAAATTTAAGTTGTAGTTTTTAAATTTAAGCTGTAATTTTTAAATTTAAGTTATAGTTTTTAAATTTAAGTTGTTGTAGTTTTTAAATTAAAATAATAAATTATGTTTGGCCCTTTGGCCCCCTCGGTTGGAGATTGTTTTTTGTCACAAGGCTATGTTTGGCCTGTGGCCCTCTACCCCATCGGTTGGAGATGGTAATAAATATGGCCTGTCACTGTTCATTAAAATATTAATTTCTTAGTGGCCTATAAGGCTAAAACAAGCCATCTGGCCCTCGAAGAAATTAATATTTTAATGAACAGTGCATAACCATATTTCTTACTATCTCCAACCGAGGGCCAAAGGGTCATAGGGCCAAATATAGCCTTGTCACAAAAAAACCATTTCCAACCGAGGGCCAAAGGGCTATCAGGCCAAACATAATTTATTATTTTAATTTAAAAACTACAACAACTTAAATTTAAAAACTGCAACTTATATTTGAAAACCACAACTAAAATTTAAAAAAAAAAAAAAACAACTTAAATTTAAAAATTACAACAACTTAAATTTAAAAAATACAACAACTTAAATGTAAAGATCATAATCAACATCATCTTCATCATCCACCATTGTAGGAGTATAGTCGGAGGTAAACAACTGCCACCGGGCTATAATTTCCCTCCTTTTTTTTATTTTTTATTTTATTTTATCAAAATAGGCCTTACTCATTAAACTGTAATCCGAAGTGTTCCTTTGCATATTCCTATCATCCATATATTCTTGTATTTGTTTGGCCCATTCTTCATGCCTACGGTTCCTTTCTTCCGCGGCAAAGGCATCTTGCTCCGCCATTAATCGCAATGAGGCCGCCACTTCCTGTTGAGCGGCGTAATCATCATTTGCCTTGCCTTTGTCTTTCAACCTTCGGGCCTTGTTTCGTCCCATAGCCCTAGGTATGGAACTTTCACCCGAGGACAGATTTTCTACCCTTGTTTCTTGAATGGTAGGAGATCCATCTTCATCCCCATCTACAACTGAGGATTGAGTTCCGAACACTAGCGTAGGACCTACTCTATGATGACGTGGATCTTCAAATAACACCCACCCTTTACAAATTTCCCAAAAACCGTGATACTGAAAGGGTTTCAAGCTGCCCTCCATATACAATTCCTCCGCTTGGCGTACCTAGAAAATATAATTACAAAAATTAAAGGAAATTAATTTATGAAATTAAATGTAATATAATTAAATATAATTACAAAAATTAAAGGAAATTAATTTATGAAATTAAATGTGATATAATTAAATATTTAAAATAAATTGTGAAAACACTTACTTCGTCGTAGTAATTGGCGCTGCTTTCATGTCTACTTGCGGCTGCTAACAGTGCTTGATGCCATTTATTCAAACTTGGATGAAGATCTTTCTTCCATCTTGAAGAACAACTTTCATGGTTTTAGGTATTCGGTGGAGTGGTGCTTTCGTAGAACTCATAGTATTTTTTGGACACACGAGTCCAAACACCTTCACTTGTTTGAGAACTCCCCCTCACACTATCTTCCGAGACCCATCTATAAACCCTGCAAAGAGTTTCATCTTCTTTTCGGGTCCAAGCCCTACCTTTCATTGCATATGAGGGCATTTCAAAATTATTGAAAAAATTGAAGGAAAGATTATTGGAAGAGGTAAGAAAATATGAGAATTGAAATGGTGTAGGAATGGTGAAAATTATGTGAGAAATGGTGTAGGAATGACTTAGGTATTTATAGGAAAAAATGAGAATTTTTTTAAAACATTTTGGCCCAAAAAAAAAAAAATCAAATCCAATGGTAATTGACGTTAGCTAGCCGTTGCTAGCTGGCGTCAGCTAACCGTTGTGTTTAAATTTTGTGGCCCAGCCTGAGCTGGTTGGCTGGTTTATTTGGGCCAGCCGGTTGGCCCTTTGGCCCTTGTTTGTCCAGTAGGGTCCACGATCCCTTTGGCTTGGCCCTCAGTTGGAGACGGTTTTCAGGCTATTTTTTGTCCTCTAGATCATTCGGTTGGAGATGACCATGGAGATTAGCTCTGATTTGGTGAATATGGGATGGGAGCCTTTAGTTTAGGTACTTGTTGAAAAATCAAGTAATTTACTAGTTAAAATAATAATAATATCCAACCCTACCATTATAAGGCCATAGTCATTAACTTTCCCAATGAATTGTGACTAACATGCATACGTAAGAATTTTTTTTAGAAGAAATTTTTTTTTATGGAGTTAACCGCTTAGGTCGTAGGTCTAGTTCCCAGACTTTGGGCTCTGCCCAAAACCCGACGAAGACATGTTTGAGGCGATAATGAGTTCCCGGGACTCTCTCTCCGGTGGCTGAAGGGTTTGCTTGCATTGTCGATCAGAAGCCCAGTAAGGCCAAGTACTACCTAGACAGAGGGGGCGTTGAAGGGAGGCGAAAAGCGCAGTCGCACAAGATTCCAAATTTGAAGGGGCTCTCAAAATATTTGTCATCTAATATTTATATGTAGTCATGTTTTATATTTAAAAATAGCTTTTGTTATGTAATAATGTTCTATATTTAAAAATTGTTTTTGTTAGCACTTTAGAATATCATCGTGCATTGCAAGTGGCCCTTTACCACATTAGCAGAAATGTGTCGAGCCCTTGCATGACAATGTGGGTTCAAATCCCGTCGGTGGCTAGTCTAACATCTAATCTAATAAAATCTATCGTTTGACAAAAAAAAAAATTTCCCGTCATGCATTCCTTATAACGTAATTTTTTTTTCCTTTCCAAATATAAAAATTTGAAATACAATGAGATATTTTGAGTGTCAATAATATCAACTTAAATACGGTATTTTTCAATTTTATTATATAATAATATTATATGTTCAAGTGAAACTTTAAAATTAGAGTTATTGAATTTTTTATTTATGTTTGGTTGTTTAAGGTTGAACTGCTTTTGATTATTTAGTGAACGTTATGTTTGTAGCTCTTTTTACTTATTATTAATGATATTTTTAAACTTGCAATCAGTAAGTGCTAAACTTTGTTTTGAATTAAGTGATTACTTTCTAGTGTCAATACATTGTCCTACCTTTTTTTTTAAAAACTATCTTAAGGAGGGGGCCCTTTTATAAATTTCACGCAGGATCTCCCAAATCTCAGAGACGGCCTTATACCTGGAAGACACAACTGAGATTCTGAGAATGTTACAAGGGCTGGCCAATGCTTCGGAGCAGGCGGCCAAAAGCGCTGCACCGCAACTTTCTCAGCGAGTACTTACTTTAGAAAAGTAAATAGATTATTCATTGAAACCCCGTTCTGTTATTGTGCAGTGACTAGTGTGTGAGTAGCGAAATTGTAAAATTTGCTCATATCTTAATGTTGGCCTTCATTACTTGGTGTGTTTCTGAATCTTTCAACCGAGATGGTTTCGTGGGGCGCATCTGCATACCAAACGCAGCCTCAGGATGTATGAATCCAACATTATAAATCGTGTAACGATATTATCCAGTTTGCGAAGGCATACCAAAGTTTTCAAATGTATATAATTTTCTCTTAGGGGACCAAAATCTAGATTTAGCTTAGATTTGCCAGTAAGCATAAATGTCCATCTGCACTTAATTATGTTTGCAACGTGTTTAGCTAGTTTTGGTTCAACCAACCAATCCCATTATTTTGCACAGGTTTGAAGTTTGAACACAAAGTGTCATTTAGACTAAATTGAGCAGTAATTAGTCTGATTTGGTTAGGTACTTTTTTTATTGTGTGGAAAATTAAAATTATTCAAAGAACGAAATCTCCAGCACAACTGTTTTCGGTACAATCGAAAAGAAAAGTATTTTTTGCAACAATGAGTAAAGACTTATCCCAAATATACGTATTTTGAATTAAGCGGCTAGAGCTAGTAATGGTATTAGTGAAAAAATTTGCCTTCTAAAAAACATGAGATCTAGACATAAAAGAAAAATGGAAAAATTAGTATACGATCCATAGTTGACTGAAACTTTATTAGTTTTCAGATTTTGATCCAAGTCTCTTGCATTAATATAATAATGAATTTACATGTCAGTTACATAATTTTTTTAAATAAAAATTAATAATTGATTTAGAATTTTAATACTCACACCTTTATTAAACTTCTAACTAATTTTCAATTCAAGATATTTCCAAAATAAATAAAAAATTGGAATAAGTTTGTACCCATTAGCTTTTTTAAAAAATGTTTTCAATTTTTTAATCTTATATGTACCCATTCATGTAATTTTTTTTTTCATATTTTTAATCTTAAAATGTATCATTATTAAATATATCAATTTGTTACATGTAAAATGTACCTCTTTTTTTTATATAAAATCTATTCAATTTTTTTTTCTAATCTATTTTTAAACTTATTGGGTACATTCCTTTTTCTTTGATTTGAGAATGTATCCATATCAAGTTTAATCGAAGAAATTTACTAATGTTATTAAGCCTAATATCTTTTTCTCTTTTTTTTTTTTTGTGATCTTGAAGAATGTACCCATGTTTTGGTATAATAATTTTTTGGTTAATTTTGATGAATGTACCATGTTTATATACACACACACACAATAGTATATTTATATTTTAATATTTTTAATCTCACAAATTATGGTTTTTAATTTAAAATCTCATTAATATAAACAACTATAAATTTTAATTTTTAATTTAAAAAATATAGTAACATACATAGAAATAAATTATCACATTAATTTCAGGGACTTCGATAAAAAATTGAAAACTAACAAGATTTCATTCAAAAAATATTCATAACTAGAGACCGCATCCAAAATCTCTCAAAAAAAATATTGTACAAGTAATGTGATGTGCTCAATGATAATCTTCAACAGGCAAAGCACTATGCACTTGATCAAAATAAAATAAATATTATTTTATAACGTTACATTACTATCAACTTTAAAAAAAATTAAATGTTAGTTTGTTAATTTCATGACACGTCAAGACCACCTACTTTCTTTCGCTCATATATTATATATTTATTTTTTGGATACAATTTAATGAAGGGAGACAATGTATGATCGAAAGCAGGACAAGCCAATAGAAAAAGAAGGTCATTGGATTAAGTCTCTCAGATACATTATTGTTAACGAAGGGTGAGCACTTGACGTTTCGTTTTAATAATTCGTTTTCCAACAAAAAAATGAAAAACTATTAAGTCTTTTCACTTATAAGTAAAAGATTTTAGATTCAATTTTTGTCAAAGGCGAATTTGAACCACATTACTTTTAGCTCATTGTGAGATTTAGCCTGCTCTCACATCCCTTTAATGTAGATAATATTGCTTGTTAAAAAAAAAAAAAAGGTTTTGCGAACATATATGGTCGGTGACAGGTCCAGGAATCGAATTTGGGTGGTCGTAGTGTTAAAGGTTCAAATTTTTTAGATAGAAACAGAGCGTGAAGTGTGCAAAAGAAAAAATTTAGTTTATTCACTAAGGCATTTTGTCGAACACTTCATAAGTGATATCGAGAGAATTTGAGTGTTGTGCATGGAACCTGTTGAGATATGCCTAGTAGGTATTACATCAAATACTTAATAGGTACAAAGAGACCAGTACAAAATATTCGAAGAGTCCTCAAAAGACCTTCACATGTATATTTTAAGAACTTCGAGTGGTCCTGAGACTACCTAAGTTCCAGTGTACATTCGCCTTTGTACACGGTTGCAAATGCATGTCATGATCGTGTCACTATTTATAAACCATATGAGCACCAGGATGATAGTTATTTGTAACCATCTCCAAACCTTATTTAATTGTGGAGATAAAAGGCCTTCAACCCCTCGGTAGGGTTCCAATTGTCCTCCCGTATTACCATTGGACAAAGATAAATATGGTAGGGAGCCAGGTCTAATGCTAATTAATGTACAACAAAACATCTTAAAAGCAATTTGACTTATTATTAATCTATAAATATGAAAAATCAACTATCCAACTTCATTAATGTTGTTTTATTGTGTATAACAAACCCAATATGAGTATATCTGTTTTCTCGTACAAAGATATTTTGTACGAGAATATGTATGTTCACCACCCTCAAGTGATGGTGGTGATGTTAAAATATTATGTATGGATGTTATGAACTATCTAAACAATAATTCTTGAACCATAAAAATCCTTAGTTAGAATGTGATTCCAACGAAGCACCTCCTTTTGAGATTTTGAGAAGAGTTGCTCTTTGGAAGACGAAACAAAAGAAGTGTTTCGAAAGAGCATCTTCAATGAGAGTCCTTATTTAAGAACTCCAACCACCATATATGAGAACTTATATAGGGACTTAAAAGAATCTTTGAGTCCCTAAAGGAATTTTAGCTCCAATGGATGATCCTCATAGTATAATCCTTAAATTTAGGGACTACAAGATTAAAAAATCCAAGAAGAAAGTTGAACCGTTGGATCCCATAGGTAAAAGAAGAAGAAAAGAAAAAAATTATAAGTGTGGGACCTACGCTGATGCTGTGTCAGGCAAGTAAGCTTTATTTGCGCTTGTTTGGCGTGTTTGTCATAGCTGCACAACAACTTCATTTGAATTGCACGTGGTGGGTTACATTTCACTCATAATTCTTATGGGCCTCACTCCATTTTGAGTCCTTACAACCGGAGTAGGATTCTCTCCTCTCCTATTCTCATCCATTTCTTTCCCCTCCTCTCACACATTGCTTTTTATCTTATTGTCTCTATAAAAAAAATCAATATAAGATGTTGACATGACTTCATCGTGACCGTTCAAATAGGAGGGGAGGGAAGGGGAGAGAGATTAGGATGGGAGATAATCCTCCTCCCCTAAAACCAGTCCTCAAATGTAGTGTTTTTTATACAGACTCCGGCCAATCCCTCTACTATAGGGATTGGAGCTTCATCCATTGGAAGCCACAAAGTCCCTAAATTTAGAGACATACGGTGGTAGAGGGTGGTAAGGACTCTATTTAGGGACTCCACTGGAGATGCTCTAAGACATTGTTTCTTTCGTTCACGTATTGCAAGAATGTACATTCTTCCTCGAATTTTTCATTGAGCGGTAAAGGATTAAATTCTTTTAAGAAATAAAGTCTTTTGTCAGAATGAAATATTAATCAAATCAA
This sequence comes from Heteromeles arbutifolia, assembly GCA_024362995.1. NCBI lineage: Eukaryota > Viridiplantae > Streptophyta > Magnoliopsida > Rosales > Rosaceae > Heteromeles > Heteromeles arbutifolia. The sequence continues at coordinate 7,881,820 of JANCRC010000020.1, forward strand.
AAGACCCCTTAACTATATAAAGGATTATAGACCGAATCACACTTTTACCACTAAACTATACCTGCTACAATCCGATTATTGTATATAATAAATGAACCTTTGATACAAATCTCAAAATTTAAACTCATTCAATGATAATAATTAGGGTGGTGAGCATTACCACCATTTGAGGTTGGTGAGCAAAAATGCACCCTGATTTGAGGTATGCTGGTATTGCAAAAAGAGTGCTGAGATATGTGCAAGGAACTCTAAACTATGGATTGGAGTATGAAAAGGGGAAGGGAAATGTCCTATTTGGATATTGTGAGTAACTAGTGACTCAGATGATGATATAAAGAGTACTTTAGGATATGCCTTTACCTTTGGCAATGAGATGTTCTCTTGGACATCTATGAAACAAAGTTGTGTTGCTTTGTTCACAGCTGAGGCTGAATACATAAGTGCCTCTGAAGCAACTGCTCAAGCAATTTGGCTTCAATTTGTGTTAAAGGATTTTGGTGAAATGCAAACAAAAGTTACTCCTTTCAAGTGTGACAACACCTCAGTCATTGCAATCACCAAGAATCCAGCCTTCCATTAAAAGACCAAGCACATTAAAAAAATTACCATTTCATCAAGGAAGCTTTGCAACAAGGAGTCATTGACCTACTCTATTATCTAGGTTTCAGACATATTCAAAGCTCTAGCAAAGGAAAGATTCAACTATCTAAGAAACTTGCTCGGAGTAAAATCAGTGGACAGTTTAAAGGGGAGTGTTAGACTATAATCATGTTTACTGATTTTACAGGTGTAATTTTCTTATTGAACAATGTAATTGTGTTAGCTTACAAGCTGGAATTGGACAAATGTATTTAGCTCATTGGCTAGATAAGATGGAGGGTTGAGATTGCATTTGTATTGGTTACTCTCTCTCATCAAGATGTCAAAGCTGAGATGGAAAAGAAGGCTAAGCTGACATGGACAAAGAGATGTCAAATTTGAAGCTGCCTTCAAATATGGTTTGTGCTATTTCCAAAGGCATTCCACTTGCCTTACCTTAAATGCTAGCATATTTAAGTATTATTTTATTATTTTTAAACCAACAACAACCCGACTTTTATTATTATTTTTTTAACATAAATGAGGCAACAAATTTTGGCATATTGGGCCGATAAAAAATATTGACAATATGTCAAATTACCAAGTCAGCTATCACATTGATGTTTGATGTTTTGAATTTGACGTTTTATTTGAAGATACTCTAAAAATATTTATTAAGAATAATGTGGTGACTTTTAAACATTAAATAACATGGATGATGACCAAAATTATAACTAAGAAAAACAATAATGTTAAATGAATAAGTAACAACTAATACAAAAATATTGAAAAAGAAACAAGAAACCGAGCTAACGTGAAATCCAAGAAAGTACTGGCCATGAACGCAGGAAGGAGGCAAAGAGAAACTTCCAACCTTGTTTTGTTCTCCCCAAGTTGCGTCGCCCGAGTTGAACCTGTTAGCCAAAGTCGGACGAGCTCACTTACTTTTCTTAGTAGACAAGTTTACTTTTCTTAGTAGACAAGTTTGCTTGAGTAGACCCAACTCACCTAATTACGGCTCCAAATTTGTTCGTGGCCCAATCAAGATTCCCAAAACATGTGCATGAGTGGCGCTACCAAAAAGGAAATTATGTTTGAAGTTTTAAAATCGTCAGCGTCAAATTAGTATGGGATTGGATACAATCATAGATGAGCTTATTGTCAAGGGGTCATGCAACAACACAACAATTCATCTTCTCATTTTTCTTGGTGCATTTGTCTTTATTTTCTCGTTCAAGATGTAACCATACATAATTGTCACTAACCATACATAATTGTCACACTTTCAATTCGAAGTGTAACTTTCCAATTTAAAATGATTTTGATTTCTTCACAGGTACTCTCACTTTAAATTCTTGCACCTTGGATTTCATATTCGTTTTTAGTTCCATCAACACGACTAGTTCGATTGGGTTGATGTGATCATGTTAATTTTATCTTCTCGAACATAGGGTAATTTTTTATTTCTCACACTTATCGTAGTTTATTTTCCCACAATTTACGTCCTCGCACTTTATTTTATCACACTTCGAATTTCTAGCATTTTAGTTATGCACTTTTATTTTGTTACATTTTATTTTATCACATTGTAATTTTGGTTTCATCTACTCGTTCTAATCAACTCCCAATACTAGTTTGTTTAAATTGATGCAATTCACCATCCAAGTACACACCAACCCTACCGCCACATCAACCTTTAAATTCACTCCTCCTCACTTTTATGAATAACGCTTCACCCAAAGTCCTCGCTCACAAGGCATGGAGAACCTACGAACGAGATAGGTGGCTTTCTTGGTCACAATCGCATTGTAAGAAGTTGTATCAAAGCGCAATCAAAATCACCAACTTCTCTTTACTCCCTTGGCCTTAAGCCGCGAGTTGGAACACCTGCAACCAAATATAATCACCAAGAGATCTCAAAACCTCTGCTCGATTGCCACGTGGCCAAGACGAATTTGTGACTAACAAACGCCTTCACAACATGTTGCCTTAATTTTGGTAAAAAATTACGAAGCACACACAAAGCATATCAAGCTATTATTCCAACGCCTTTACTTCATATAGTATGGCGTCATAGGATTGGTTTTGAAGTGCTTTTAAAATGACTGAAAACGCTTTTAGAGAAAATATTTTTGGGTTCCACAGGATTCACTTGCATTTTTAGCAAGGATTGGTTTTAAAAATATTTTCACCAAAAACGCTTTCAGTCATTTTTAAAATCACTTATAAATGAGCCCATGTACGCTAGTGCCACTACAGCACAACCTATTACTAGATAAATGCCAAAAATAATGGAAAGGTAAGGAAAGAAATCAACAAACGAACAGAACTTGAGTGTATAAAAATACATCAATTTTTAGATTTGCTCAATATAAATTCCTTATCTATGGTCCTAAGGTTCTCATTTTGAGGACCTCTTTCAGCTGAATTATTAGATTAATCTAAGGGTAGCTAGGCTTAATAGCTTAAATCATTTCCGTTACACCTAAAAAAAAAGGAAAACCAATGAAAATGGTTTGAAAACTTTGAGTTTTAACGAAAATGACAAAATAAAGGATAAAGTGAATAATACCAGGATTGACTTTTTAGTATAAAAATGTGGTTTTTCGTTAAAGTAAACAGTACCGGAAGCTTTTCGTTAAAGTTCCCAAAAAAATATTATCCGGGAATTGATTGAAGAAGAATAAGTTCTTGCTTTGCTTGATTCCCATGATTGAAGAAGAATGTTAATTACAAAGCACCATAAAAAAAATTGGGATTGCTAGGTTTTAAAAATTGGTTTTTCTCTTCTTCATCGCGAAACCCTATTGATCTGTGAAACGCGGCCCGTATCTTATTGGCGCGTCGTCATCAAGACTAGATGAACTGATTTCATTTTTCTATTGGGAGTCGAGGAACACCAGATGGGTTGCCACAAAATCAACTAATTCAGATACATCTTTGGAACTAATTTTCTTCTTCCCTCTTTTGTAAATTAATCGAACTAATCCCCATGATTTTCTAATTCAAAAGCAAAGTAGACATGAATCTCAATCCAGTAAACTGCGAAGGAAAAAAACAAAAAACATGGACCCTAGATCTAATATTTGGGGAAGACAGAGATATAGAAAATCTTGGGAATCAAGCAAAGCAAGAACCTATCCCTCTTCAATCAATTCCCGGATAATATTATGTTTAGGTGTAACGGGAAGGATTTAAGCTAATAAGTCTAGCTACTCTTGGATTAATCCAAGGGTTCAGATAAAAGAGGTCCTCACAGGTCCTCAAAATGAGGATCTTAAGAGAGGAGCTTTGACTTGGTGAATATGGGATGGGAGCTTTTAGTTTAGGTACTAGTTGGAAAATCAACTAATTTACTAGTTAAAATAATAATAATATCCAACCCTACCATTATAAGGCCATTGTCATTAACTTTCCCAACGAATTGTTACTAACATGCATACGTAAGACTTTTTTTTTTAATAAAAAAAAAAAAAAAAATCATTGTGTTAACCGCTCAGGTCGTAAGTCTAGTTTCTAGATTTTGGGCTCTGCCCAAAATCCGAGAATCCGAGGCCTACACCTTAAGGGCTCGTTTACGTAATCATAATCAAAATAAAGGAATTGGATTGAGGAGGAATCATAATCGGATTCATGTTGAAGTTGTTTACTTAAATGTTCTGGAATCGGAGTAAAAATGAAACGAAATTCATATAAGTTGTTTACTAACTCACCTGAATCGGAATAGAAATCAATATGATTACTAAAATGCCCTATTCTTTTTGTTTTATTTCTTTCCCATATTTTTTTTAATAACATTTTCACAAAATGTCATTATTGTAAACCTTCATCTATCAGACTTCCCAGCAGAAAATAAGAACCCATCCCTCCCCTTTTCCCCCCTCGCCTTCATCTTTCCCACTCACCCTACCCCATAATCACCACCCCTCCTCCCTGCCAAGTATTTCAATTTCAAGATTTTCTGGGTTTTGAGTGATTTCTTCAACGGATCTGTGGGTTTATTATATGGGGTTTGGGTGATAAATTCTTGAATCCGATTTGGGAGATATGTGGTTGGGTTTTGTGAGGCGGTGGCAGAGGAGTAAGGCATGGCTACACGGGAAGGTGGAAGGTGTGGCGCAGACGATGAAGGTGAAGCGCAAGGAGCGATGGGTTTGTTGGGTTGAATAGTAGCCGAGCCCTAAATCGAAAGAGACGATACTGTGAGAGTGAAGAGAGAGAGAGAATGGAGGACCGGGAGGAGCAGGAGGATGAGGTGCTGGGGTCGAGCTTGACGAGCTCAATGAAGAACATTCAGGAACGGAATGAGAGGTAATCTGCAATTTGTAGCTTTGATTGCTTCTGGATTTTCTTACTTAGGCTCTGTTTGGATTGCTGAATAATGTAGTTTGGGTAGTAATCCGAGCTCTAAATCGTGAAACTATTCGGTGTTTGAATAGGGTGTTGGCATTTCATGAATTGGTTTCAATTTCTGCTGTTTGGTTGCTGAGAAACTGTGGGAAGAACGAAATGTGTGGAGGATTTTGAGGTGGTGGAGCGAGAGGAGGTGGCAGAAGAGTAGAGAGCTGCTGGAGATCGGATGGCGGAGGACAACAAGAAGATGGAAATGAGTACTGAAGGTGCAGGGTATTTTGGGAAGGTAAATTTGATTCCGAATGGAGCCTTTTCCCCGGAATCCAAATACTACCTTCTTCTAGGTAATCCAATTCCGACAATATCTGGAATTCAATTCCTGATTTTACGTGGGGCCCGCAAAACTGTTCATTCCGCTTAAGTTGGTAAACGGAGGAATAATTAGGAATGGGGAATGACTCCCATTCCGCCATATCCATTCCTTATATGTAAACACGCCATAAGTTCTAAGCTCCTCCCAAAGGCATTCTGAAACTCTAAACTCAAAATGATCAACCCCAAACCTTGACAAACCTTCTAAAACAAATACGCTTGAAGACGAGATGGTAATCTCCCATGTCTTTTATTTAGTCATAGGCTCACTTGTAATAAAATTTGTGGCTTATCCTAAAATATTTAATTAGACTTCTATTTTTCCTTGAATATGGTAATTTTTTCTTAACCTATGTCCAACTTGGTATTTAATATGAGTTTACTAGTGAATATTGTAGGTAAATAATGGAGACAGGAATTTATGATATTTTAGATGCGGGAAAGTTGTGACAACCAGTCCCTAATTTTACAACTTTATAAATTTTAAAAGAGTGATTTGACGAAAATTCCCTAGAGGTGAGATTGTTGATTTTTGTGGACCGTCTTTTTGTGACGTGTACGAGCTACTATTCTACCATATTCTCAAAGTACTCGACAGTACGAACGCGTAAGGGCAATTGGAACAGAAATTGGAATTACGGTTAAAATTTTACAGATTTACGAATCCAAAAGTTATTTTTGAAGAAATTACTTATCTTGTACTATTTTATATTACTAAATTATTAATATTTATTTTTTTTATTTTTTACTGGATATTTTTATAATTTTATTAATATTTTTGGCCCGTGGGGCCCATGCCTCACTTAACTCTCCTCTCCTCTCTCGCCACCTGGCCTCTTTCCCATATCTCAAGGACACACGCTATCTCTCTTCACTCTATCTCTCTGGCATATGTCTCTCACCACTCTCTTCCTTCTTCCTCAGCAAGCACCGAGAGGGTGCGACCGCCTTGAACCACCACCACTCACCATTTCCAACGAGCCAAACCTCCAAGCCTCCACCAAATCTCACCGCGTCGATGAAGGTTATCAACGTTCCAGCCCAGAACTTGAACCAAGGTTACAAACTCGAACCCCCATAACTCAATTTCCATTTTTCCCAGCTAGACCATGATTTGCCCGACGAATCTTCGCCGTTCATGATCTTGGTAAGCCTCGGGACTTTCTAAACCTTTTCCTCTTTATCCTCGTAGTTATTATTGATCGTGGGGATATGTTTTGGATGGTGGAATTGCACAAAGACAACGTGGGGACTTTTCCCCAGATTCCGGCGAGTCCGCAAGTTTGCAAACCTTTTTTCTGACCACGGTTAAGAACCCAGATGGTATAATTCGAATCCTTACTCTCCTAGCTTCATGTTGGTATTTTAATGGCGAATTTTAGTTGAGTTTCGAAGTTAAAAGGAGCCGGGGAAGTCTCCCGGCCAAAATTCCGGTGTTCTCCTTCATTGGCTCCAGCAGGTGCAACCCGTGAGCCCACTGGGTCAACCTGACCCGATTGGAAAGAAAAAGAGGCTTAAGCCCAAACTCGACCCAAACCATAAACCCAAACTTTTGGGCCACTACTCTAGCCCGGCCCATTTCTGAAATGAGCCTAGACTATTTTTGGAATATTCCTTATGTTAACTTTTTCAAAATTTTCTCGAAAAGCCTTCTAGACTAATTTCAACACCCCGAGTCTTTTGTTGACATCCATTTAGTGAAATTCCAAAGTCTTAATGTAGTTGACCACCGGGGCGGCTTGGTTGACTTTTAGGGTTGACCGTTGACTTTTTGTTGATTTTTTACAAAATTTTCCCAGGACCCCTCTTAGCGTAATTCGACGATTTGATTCCAAATCCACACTCCGTTTTCCCAAATTTAGTCATTTAAGTTGAGTTTTATTAATGGGTCTCTATTATGCTTAGGTACGATTAGCATCGACAATCCGTACTTACTTGTTCGAACGGCTATGTCCTCGCCAGTATCTGTGAGTGGATCTTTGATTTTAAATATCATATATTTATTTAGTTTCCATTTATACATTTGAAAAAGAATTTCCTACGTATGCCTAGATTAGACTAATGTTTATAAGAATTAGCGAAATAACGGAATTTACAAAATTATCCTGAATCCTACGGGATGCACAGGTATGCGTACTTTTATGGGATTTTAATTACGGCCATGATTAATATTTTATTTATTAGTATTATGTTGACATGAATTATGATTTACTGTTGCATGATTCTATTTACGTTATCTGCTCATCGTATGCTACACTGGTGTTAGTACTCGCGCGAGTCAGGGCCAGTCTTTCACGTGTATGTTAACATCTCATTGTACGCTCACTCTAGATGCATTGTAGGTGCCAGTCCTATCCTAGATTGCTATAGGCAATTAGGACTCGTATGTGACGCACATAGCGCCAGTCTTCACATGATTGTAGTACTATAGCATAAATTATTATTACACCCGGTCATGTTCATGTACCTCTGCATGAACTCGTGTGTCAGCATGTGTCGATGAGCACTCGATGTGATATGTTTATTTCTGTGAGATATTGTCATTACTGAAAGTTATATGCCTATTTATGAATTTTGTGACGTATTGAATTCTACTGCAGGCTATGGTAAGTATTTTCATACTATACGTAGTATGTATATTTTGGAAACTATACTTGTTTTACAGCGAGGGGTTATAATGTTTTCGAAAGGGTTTTTTACAAAGCTTTATTTTTAGGCCCACTCACCCTTGTTTTTCGCCCCTCCAGGTTTTAGTAGCTGAGCTTTCATGTTGACAAGGATTCTTGGCAAATTTTGGTATAGGTGATTACCTTTGATGGTATAATTCTTATCCTACCTTTACTGTACTTCACTTATGCTCTGACAGCACGTGTGAATTGGGTTCATTCCCGCTCATAAGCGCACTCTTATATTTAGGCACTTTTAGTTTAAATTTATTCACATTTTTCACATCACTACACTTTATGGCTTCGTCACCCTCCGGGTGTCGGCCAGCACAGTTCGATTCGAAGTGCAAGTGGACATTCCAAGTCGGGGTGTGTCAAAAGTTAAAAGAAGAAAGAGGCCCTTAATTAAGAAAATGATTGGAGAATTGGTAATTCATGGGTTAAAAGGTTATTGATTGCTTTATATCCCTAAGGTGGACGTTTTGGACTTTTTAAATTGTTCGGATTAATGCTACTTTTGTTTGGTGTGTCAGCTTTATGCCTGTAATATATGGATTCAAAGAAAACGATGAAATTTGTAAAAATCATTGTTTGACAATGAGCCCAGTCGAACTTTGAGCGAATTGTGTCATTTAATGTGTTTAATTCGGATTTTAATATTTTAGGATCTTTTTTATGTTTTGTTATTTGTTTAATATATTTCCTATTTGGACTTAGGGTTTGTTAAGAATATTTAAACACATTTAGGGTTGTATTTTATCATCTTATCATATTATTAATCAAAACTCGAGAACTTTTCTCAATTTTTTGGTGTTCTAGGATTCTATCCAAGGGTGACCATTCGTTATGCCTTTTATCTATATATAACTTCCGCTATATCAACTTCATCACTCAAAAATAAATTGTGAGTAACAACTAGCTTCATTGGGCTAAGCAGTACTTTCCTTCCTAATATTAAAATAAATTCCAAGTTTAAATCTTCCACCTCTCCCTGATTAAAAAACATGATAGTTGATCTTGAATTGTAGGTTTAAATTAAGTGTTTGGGAAATAACCTATCATTTAATGCTATAGGTGTTTTAACCGTTATATTTTATTTCTATTTCTATTTTTTATTTTCAATCTCAATCACTCAATCTCGTATAATTCAACGCTATATGTAGTATTAAAAAAAGGGGAAAAAATGCTATATGTAGTATTGAAGAAATTTCTAATACAATTTATATATAAATCATATAAAAATAACTCACATTATATAGAAACTATATAATTAGGGTTTGATCAAGATGAGTGGTACCTATCAACCTTTTAGCGGTTGAGAAGAAGAGAAGCATTATGTACCTTGGCGCCACCCCTTAATTTAATACGTGCAGTTCAATGTGGGTCAAGGATGGATGTTATATGTGACAATGCAAAAGTATGGGAGAGAAGAGAATTTACCAATATACTCCACAGTCCACGGGGTATATCATATATGATACACACTTGCTCACCTCGCTAGCTAGCTTCTCCAATCGAAAAACTTCGTGTTTTTGGTAATTACCAACAGTTGGTGCTATCTTGGGAACGGGTCACGCGAGAAGGACTTACATGGGAACGGGTCATTGTCCGTGATGTTTTTCTTCAATACTACATATAGCATTTTTTTCCCCTTTTTTAATACTACATATAGCGTTAAATTATACGAGATTGAGTGATTAAGATTGAAAATAAAAAATATAAATAGAAATAAAATATAACGGTTAAAACACCTATAGCATTAAATGATAGGTTATTTCCCAGACACTTAATTTAAACCTACAATTCAAGATCAACTATCATGTTTTTTAATCAGGGAGAGGTGGAAGATTTAAACTAGGAATTTATTTTAATATTAGGAAGGGAAATACTGCTTAGCCCAATGAAGCTAGTTGCTGCTCACAATTTATTTTTGAGTGATGAAGTTGATATAGCGGAATGTCATGTCATGTGTAAGTTTTTCTTTCTATGATTATCCATTATTATATGAGGACATTACAATAGCAGTAAACTCATTTCATATAAGTTGTTATCTTTAAGAGGTCCCCCAACTTCCCCGAAGCCTTCTTATATAGAACATGAACCATTGGACCATATAACATGTTATATATGCACATCCAGCCACCTCATCGACATTAAATTTTCAGTGAGAGAGAGGTTAATGCACGGCAAAATCTCAGAAGGCAATCTCCAATATATCCCTTAAGAGGCATAGTAATCAAGTTTTTTGACGCAAGAAGAAAAAAACAAACGGAAAGAGAGTGGTTGAGTCTCTCTAGTCTCATGCCATGTCTCTCTCTGCCAAGGGAGATGATCAATCGTCACACACGAGCAGTTGCGTTTGAATTGATCTTACCGTTCATGCATGTGAATTCCTCAAAACAGAAACAACAAGAACTCGCTTGCATGCACGATTGATTCTAGCATTACTCCCACGGCCAGTCATAAGTAATTATAAGTAGCCTCTCAAGAGCGCAGTTATTATGGTTAGAGGAGAGAGGTGCGTAATAACCCCAACCGTCTGTCACTGAGACATCACTCACACGATACTTCCATAACCTAAGTCAACCACGCATGCTGCTGCTTATGAATAGCTCTCTTAATGACACCATCTAACTTTTTCTTCCTTTTTTTTTCTTTTTTTTTTTTTGAAAAATAAATAGAAATTAAGTTTATTTTTTGTTTGTTGTATAGTTGAGCAGTAGTGAGTGACCCCATTAATTAAACACCTCCGGTCCAGCCATCCATATAGCTGTAAATTTGAGATACACATTGTTCACAACAACCAACCCCCCCACTTGCTAGCTACTTGTTCCATCTTCTTTCTTTCTTGTGTTCGTTTATCATCCTCCCTTGACACTTTGACACCGATCGATCGAGTTGAAGGCAGCTGCAACAATGACACAGCCGGACACGTTTACTGGAGGCAGTAGCGGCAACGGCAGTGGTACCAATTATAGCGATGCGAAGAAGACAAAGGAGGAAGAAGAAGAAGAAGAAGAAGGTAAAGGAAAGCAGCAGCGGAAGGTTTCGTTATTGAAGCTCTTCTCGTTCGCCGATTCGTATGACTACTTGCTAATGGCAGTCGGATCCGTCGGGGCGTGCGTTCATGGAGCTTCAGTTCCTATCTTCTTTATCTTCTTTGGCAAGTTGATCAATATTATTGGCATGGCTTATCTTTTTCCCAAAGAAGCTTCTTCCAAAGTTGCCAAGGTAATTAGCACTATTACTTTATATTTTATAAGTTGCAGGTAATTAACACTATTACTTATTTTATTTTATTTTGTATTATGTATATGCAAATTTTAGTATTGATTTAATTAATTATAAGAAACTAGGTACGAACCGTGTTTAAAATCTACAAACTTATCGATATTTCTGTCGAAAAATCTTAGAAATCAAGGATAGATATAGAACGGGGGTGAAATAAAAACTTCATCCTATATCAGCGAGATATAAGAAAATCAATGAATATCGAAAATATTTACTGATTTACTACAATAATTTGTCGGAAGCCATTGCAGATTTCGAATTTCGACTAAATTTGAATGAGTTGATAGCCCGTTCCATTGCAAATTTCCAAAATTACAGTTGAAGGCAACCGATATCGATATTTCCATATATTTATATATCATCATTTTGAACACTGGTATGAATTGCTAAAACTACAACACTGGCTATTCAAGCACTACTTTTGTTTTTCTTAATTCAAAGAGCCTAGCTATATTTGGGACGAGGATCCTCTCCGGATCCTCTTTGTGAGGATCCGGAAATCAATCAATCGTGTCCGTTCATCGTACATGATGCGGTCTGTTTTCGTTAAGTACTATTTATATTTAATTTTAAATTCAAAATTTAAAATAATTTCTAGCCGCACGATGTATGATGAACGGACTCGATTGATTGATCATCCGGATCCCCACAAAGAAGATCCAGAGAGGATCCTATTCCCTATATTTGGGTTTCTATTGTACTTAACTTAGATCCACACCCTATTCTTATGAGAAACCAAACATATGTATGATTATTTTTCTTAAAAACTGGAAACCGAAAAAATTGAAAGTTAATTTTCTGAGGTTTTTTAAATTTGACTTTTTATTTTTATTTTATCAAAAATAAATTGGAAACTAAAAGTAGTTTTTCAGTTTTAGTTTTCAGTTTTCACTAAAAATAAAAAAATAAAAAATGAAATGATTGTCAAATGGCCTTTTAATTTTCAGATTTATCTGACCTTAAATAGTTTATGTATTTTGGAACTTATAAATCTTATATTGTTGTTGCAGTACTCGTTGGAATTTGTATATCTGAGTGTGGCTATATTGTTTTCTTCATGGACGGGTACGTACCTAAAAATATATATATATATATATATATATATATATATATATATATGGTTATATTAATTTTGATCTTTCTTTTTCAATTTTTAATTTTTTAATATTCGGATTCTAATCCAATGAATTAATTAAATAAATACAGAGGTGGCTTGCTGGATGCACACTGGGGAAAGACAAGCGGCAAAAATGAGGATGGCATATTTGAGGGCGATGCTGAATCAAGACATAAGTCTCTTTGACACTGAAGCTTCCACGGGAGAGGTCATCTCTGCCATCACAAGTGACATAATTGTTGTTCAAGATGCACTTTCTGAGAAGGTACGTGCAGTAATTCTAGTAATTAATTGGATTCTACCAAACTAATCACTTAATTAATTATCGTAATTATAACTATTACCCCAGATAAAAGAAAAGGAAAAGGAAAAGGTTAATTAATTAATGAAAGAAGTGAAATTTGATGAGGGTCAAAATAGTTGTTCTCTGGGAATTTGATGGGAGTCGGAGACGGTGCAGGAGTAAATGCAAAAGGCCATCAGCATTTAAAAGCAGTTGAGGTGGTTGAATGGGTTTATTAATGGAAATAGTTGAGAAGAAAAGTATTTAGGCCATCGAAAACATATTAATTAATTAATAACCAATCCAATAATTCTAATTCTGTCAACATGTGAGAGTGCGACAATGTTCTTTCCAAGAAACTACGAAAATCGAGATAACGAGAGTAATTAAAAAGTGACAGAAGATAGCTTGTAAAAAAGTGAGAGTTTACCGTTGACCCAAGTTCAATATAAGTGGAAAATCATGGATCTTTTAATTGTCTGGTACTCGTACATACACTCATATTAGAGTATTTTTAATGGGAGATGTATAGCTCGTTTGGATGTGCTTTTAAAATTACTGAAAGCGCTTTTGGTGAAAATGTTTTTAAAATCAATCCTTAATAAAAATGCAAGTAAATCCTGAAAAATCACGTAAAGTGCTTCCTGAAAGAAACACATAATTGGTGCTTCTTGCAAAAAACACTTTAAGTGCTTTTGGAACCTAAAAACATTTTCTCTAAAAGTATTTTTAATCATTTTAAAAGCATATCCAAATGAGCCAGTAAAATGTTTTGGAACGGGTACTTAAGATTTTTTGTTGGCCGGAAAACTATCAAATGATTTTTTTTAATGGAAGATGTACACTGTTTTTTAATGGACATTTTATAGAATTAAGATCCTCGCCGGATCTTTCCCTAGGGATCCCGCAATCATGTCTGTTTATTTTATATCGTGCGGTCAGTTTTCGTTAGGTATTATTTATATTTGAATTTTAAATTTTGAATTTTAAATTTTAAATTTTAAATAATTTTTGACCGCACGATATACGATGAACGGATAGGATTGTGGGATCCCTAGGGAATGGATCCGGAGAGGATCCTGATTCCATTTTATATACATAGGCGATTGACACCTCTTTTTGGAATAGTGCTATCGACACACAAATTTTACATTTTACACATCCCTTTCAATTTTCGACCGTCAAATCGAAAGAATTGACAAGATCAATGACAAAAAGTTAACAAAGTTGCGTGAGAGGTAAAAATGAGTGTGTGATAGCACTTCCCCTCTTTTTAAAGTAAAAAAAAAGTAAATGTGATTTTTTTTTTAACAAATGATATAATCTATACTAACGGAGGGGGGTAGGCAGTAGAACTCACATTTACACTTCGAGAAATGTAAATGTGATGTTAATATAGTTTTTACATAACAAATTTGCTCTTACTATCATAACTTTTTGCCTACTAAATATAAAATACGAGTAGAGTAAGATGCATGTTGTGAATGAATGATGAAGGGTGGGTGATGGATTATGGATGATGATGCAGGTAGGGAACTTCTTGCACTACGTAAGCCGGTTTCTTGCAGGTTTCATAATTGGGTTTGTTAGGGTATGGCAAATCAGTCTGGTCACACTCTCCATTGTTCCATTAATTGCCCTTGCTGGTGGCGTCTATGCCTACGTCACAATTGGCCTCATTGCTAGGGTTCGCAAATCCTACGTCAAGGCCGGTGAAATTGCCGAGGAGGTGATCGGAAATGTGAGGACGGTGCAAGCATTTGCCGCAGAAGACAAGGCGGTAAGAGAGTATAAGGCAGCACTCTTGAAAACGTACCAGTATGGGAAAAAAGCAGGACTGGCCAAGGGTCTTGGCCTTGGCTCCATGCACTGCTCCCTTTTCCTTTCGTGGTCTTTGCTTGTTTGGTTCACTAGCATTGTTGTTCACAAGGGTATCGCCAATGGCGGCGAAGCCTTCACCACTATGCTTAACGTTGTTATTGCTGGCCTGTAAGTGGTTCAATAATCTTAAATGGTGTTGCAATGTCTTTGTTTTATACTTAATTCAATCTGTATGCATTCGTTCGTATTTATAGTATTTGTTCTTTTAATTTGAAGGTCACTAGGGCAGGCAGCACCAGACATCACTGCATTCATTCGAGCCAAGGCAGCCGCTTATCCCATATTTGAAATGATAGAGAGGAACACGATGAGCCAATCTAGCAGCAATAATGGCCACAAACTGAACAAAATTGAGGGTCACATACAATTTAAGGACGTATGTTTTAGTTACCCGTCTCGTTCTGATGTTAGCATCTTCAACAAGCTCAATCTTGATATCCCTGCCGGAAAGATTGTAGCCCTTGTGGGAGGCAGTGGATCGGGAAAGAGTACAGCTATATCTTTGATCGAACGCTTCTACGAGCCACTTGCTGGCCAGATATTATTAGATGGACATAATATCAAAGAGCTTGACATCAAATGGCTTAGGCAGCAAATTGGGCTGGTCAACCAGGAGCCTGCCCTTTTTGCAACAAGCATTAAGGAAAATATTCTGTATGGAAAATATGATGCTACATTCGATGAGATCACACGTGCAGCTAAACTTTCAGAAGCTCTCTCTTTCGTAAATAATCTCCCAGAGAGATTTGAAACTCAGGTATGGATATGCTAGCTTTTCATTGTGACCTTGAATTATCAGAATGTCTCATATAGTGCATCTATCATTTTTTGAGGAAACAAATAGCTTGTGGAAATAAATATAAGGTGATATATAATGGCCTTTTACACACAACTCTAAGTTTCGAAGAGAATGCTCCGTCCTTACCTTAGAGAAATGTTCTCTTTTTTCCTTTTTCAAGGATTGACGTTCAGACGTTCTTTTCCTGCAGGTTGGTGAGAGAGGAATACAACTTTCGGGAGGACAAAAGCAAAGGATTGCAATAGCACGTGCAATAGTGAAGAATCCGTCAGTTCTCCTATTGGATGAAGCAACAAGCGCACTGGACGCAGAGTCTGAGAAGAGTGTGCAGGAGGCACTTGATCGTGCCATGGTGGGACGAACAACAGTAGTGGTGGCCCATCGTCTTTCTACGGTTAGGAATGCAGATGTAATTGCTGTTGTTCAAGAGGGTAAGATAGTGGAAACCGGGAGCCATGAGGAGCTCATTTCTAATCCAAACGGTGTCTATGCAGCACTAGTTCAACTGCAAGAGACAGCTTCTTTGCAACGCCACCCCTCAATTGGTAACTTGGGAAGGCCACTAAGGTACTTGTTTGAAACTGTTACATCTTGGAAACTTTATACGAATCATTCTGATGCCTAGATCAACTTCAACAATTAGAAATGAGGTAGACCAATTTCTGCAAAGTATTACAATGAGTTTGGTAGAGGATAATTAAAGACATCTTTTTTCTTTGAAATATTATTCTCTCCTTGCAAACAAGGGTTGGGATAATCGAAAACCTTGCAATATGTGTTTAGCTTGTGAATTTGGCTCTAGTCATTAAGAAACATGCAGAATATGGATGCAATTAGTTACTATTTGCATATTAATTCTGTAGTGACACTCTCTGCCAGACATTAAACATACTACTATGAATTCATTTTGATTTGTTAACTGGGAATGACATTCATGTCTTAATAATATCTATTTAACTTTTCCAGTGTAAGGTATTCACGAGAATTATCCCGCACTACAACAAGTTTCGGAGCCAGCTTCCGTTCTGATAAAGAATCTGTTGGCCGTACTGGTGCTGATGGAATGGAGACTGTAAAGTCAAAACATGTTTCAGCAGGGAGACTGTATTCCATGGTTGGTCCAGACTGGTATTATGGGGTTATAGGCACCTTTGGTGGCCTTATTGCTGGAGCTCAAATGCCTCTTTTTGCTCTCGGGGTCTCTCAGGCTCTTGTTTCATTTTACATGGACTGGGAGACAACAAAACATGAGGTTAAAAAAATCTCTTTACTCTTCTGCGCGGCTGCATTTTTAACTGTCATTGTTCATGCCATAGAGCATCTTTGTTTTGGGATTATGGGAGAGCGACTCACTCTTCGTGTAAGAGAAAAGATGTTTTCCGGTATGTCACACCACATACTGTCTTTATCCAGTTTATGCTGATTATATCTTCATTTTACGATACTGATCGCTCATCTTCAATTTTTTATATTTGATTGCAGCCATATTGAGGAATGAGATCGGATGGTTTGATGATACAAACAACACTAGTTCTATGCTTTCATCACGTCTAGAAAGTGATGCAACTTTGTTAAGAACTATTGTTGTTGATCGGACAACAATTCTTATACAGAATTTGGGTTTGGTTGTTGCCTCATTCGTCATTGCCTTCATCTTGAACTGGAGAATTACACTCGTGGTCTTAGCCACATATCCCTTGATCATTAGTGGTCACATCAGCGAGGTTCAGTTTCAGTACTATACTTAAAAGAGAAGGAATATTTGTTATTTACAGAATGCCAACAGTTTTTACCTTTTGTTTCAGAAACTTTTCTTTCAAGGCTACGGTGGAAACTTGAGCAAAGCATATCTAAAAGCTAACATGCTAGCCGGGGAGGCTGTGAGTAACATCCGCACTGTTGCTGCATTTTGTTCTGAGGAGAAGATCATCGATCTTTATGCTCGTGAGCTTGTGGATCCTTCTAGACGTTCATTTACTCGCGGTCAGATTGCTGGCATATTCTACGGTGTATCCCAATTCTTCATATTCTCGTCCTACGGCCTGGCCTTGTGGTATGTAGGTTTAATTACCTTTTTCCTTACTATAGACGATATAGGTTGGATAAACGACAATTTTATTCTATCCGGTGACTGACATGATGACCTCTTAAGTTATAATGTGTCAACATGAAAAGTAATGCTTAACAAAACTAATCACGGTTGTAATTTTCAGGTGACCTTAATTAGCTTCTAGACTTGATTGATAATATATGCATTCCTCTCAGGTATGGTTCTGTTTTAATGGGAAAGGAGCTCGCAAGCTTTAAATCTGTCATGAAATCTTTCATGGTTTTGATTGTGACGGCATTAGCTATGGGTGAGACTTTAGCACTTGCCCCAGACCTCTTGAAAGGGAACCAAATGGTGTCATCGGTCTTTGAAGTATTGGATCGTAGAACTGAAGTCCTGGGAGACGTAGGAGAGGAGCTTATGAAAGTTGAAGGTACAATAGAGCTAAGGAGTGTCCACTTCGGCTACCCTTCAAGACCAGACGTATCCATTTTCAAGGACTTCAATTTGAAAGTGCGCTCGGGCAAAAGTATGGCACTGGTGGGGCAAAGTGGATCTGGAAAAAGCTCTGTGCTTTCTCTAATACTCCGATTTTACGATCCAACCTCTGGGAAAGTCATGATTGATGGTAAGTAAGCTTATGCGTAAAACTTTGTTCTTTCGCGCTGAAACATGGAACGAGGGAAACTATTGCTTGATCTATGTGAAGTTCGAAAAGCAAGACCTCCAATATAGTGTCATTGGATTCACATATTTTAGCCTCGTCAAAACAAATTTCTGAAACAATTTCATGATCAGTAAAAGTTTGAACAACTTAATCAATCGCTCTTGGACCACTGCAGGGAAAGACATCAAGAAACTCAATATCAAGTCTCTTCGTAAACACATTGGCTTGGTTCAACAAGAACCAGCTCTCTTTGCCACATCAATTTATGAAAACATCCTCTATGGAAAAGATGGAGCTTCTGAAGCAGAAGTTATTGAAGCGGCTAAGCTTGCTAATGCGCACAGTTTCATCAGTGCCCTTCCTGAGGGATACTTAACCAAAGTCGGAGAGCGAGGGGTGCAACTATCTGGTGGTCAAAGGCAAAGGGTGGCCATTGCCCGTGCCGTTCTAAAGAACCCAGAAATCTTGTTATTAGATGAAGCTACCAGTGCTCTAGATGTGGAGTCGGAGCGCGTGGTGCAACAAGCTCTTGACAGATTGATGAAGAACCGTACAACGGTATTGGTGGCACATAGGCTTTCGACAATAAAAAATGCAGATGAAATCTCAGTTATACAAGACGGGAAGATTGTTGAGCAAGGAAGTCATTCGACACTTATAGAGAACAGAAATGGACCATATTTCAAGTTAATAAACATTCAGCAACAGCAGCAACAACAACAGTAACAAAATTCGGAGCAGAATACTCATCCTCACTGTGCCTTTGTAATTCTTTCAATTTTCTTGTTATTTCTTTTTCTTTTTAACCATATATGAATATCATATAGACTTGTCAAATGGAGATATTGCATTTGTCTGAGAATAATGATAATATACATATTGGGGGGTTGCTGTACAAAATGAGTTGGTTTTTCTTATTGCTTCCAGACAAATGAAGTTGACAGATAACTCCCCACACACCTCTTTCTTTCTGGCAGTGTAATAATCAACTTCTAAATGCGTCCTTCTTGAATGAAAAACTGGGATCCTCATTCGGGATTCTCCTCCAACAAGAAGTATGGAGTCCAAACCTGTGTTTTATTTTCTCAAATAAAACTGATGAGTTTAATACATGATAAAGTTGGGATTCTAATGCTATTTTCAGAAGTTACAACTCCTCAGCCTTTATTTGGCTAATCAATGGTGGACTCTCCGGATGACTTTGGAACAAATCGGCGGCGAGGGAGGAGAAAAAGCCCAGCAGATTGGCGTTCGCTCCCTTTAAGTGGCTGCTGCATTTTTTTTGGAGATAGGAGAATTAGTGGCTAATCCAATGCACTTGATTTTAGGCTACTCTAAATTTTACATAGACGGTACTTGATCTGTATACTGTGTTACATTTTTTTGGGACTCCAGGACATAAGGTTCTTTCCAAAATAAACACAAAATCATCTAGTTGAATGCGTCATGCTGGATCTCCTATATAGTATGCATCTAAAATGCAGTAAGCTACATTAAACCAGGTTTATTTACAAGAACATGATAATAATAAGTAGCCTTTAGTTATCTTAATATTTGTTCCACAGTCGTCCAATGTGTATTCTTTGGAGAGTGCTATATGAATTGACAGACCTAGTTAACAACACACAACAGGTCAGGCCTCGTTCCACAGTCGAGCATAGAAACTAGGTCTTTAGTTATTTACAAGAACATGATAATAAGTAGCCTTTAGTTATCTTAATATTCGTTCCACAGTCGTCCAATGTGTATTCTTTGTAGATTCCTCTTTGCATGTGCAAAGGCTAATCACCCCAGGGAGGGTCTTCATTCCATGATATACTTTGCTCCTAGGCTCATTGGATTTGAATGGTAGAATAGAAACTCCAAAGTTCCCAAAAGAGGGAACCTCTAATTTCTCTACACCAAGCTAAGTTGTGAAGAGGTGATGAGTGACCTAAGAGGGAGATTGATGCTAGTGAATCTCCTCCTAGGGGCCAGCCTAAGTAGAAAGAAAAGAGAGGAGTTCCTTCATTTCTCCGATCAAAGGCCTAAATGAGGCTAAGGCGATAACATACTTTATATAGTCCCTCTAGGTCAGTGACTTAAATAAAAGGAAAACTAACGAAAAGTCTAAAAAAACTTTAGTTTTAATGAAAAATACAAATAAAGGTGTAGTGAATAGTACGAGGGAAAGGTAAAAATGTGGTTTTTCGTTAAAAGTGAACAGTACCATGAGTGTTTCGTTAAAACTCCCTTAAATAAAACCCTAGCACTCCTCTCTCTATGGCCGGCCTATATAGAGTCATTGGGATTTTGGGCTTGTCAATTTTAAGTTGTCATACAACCTAAGTTAATGCGTGTGACGGTTTGAAGCCCATTATTCCTTGAAGCCCAAAACTAACTCAATGTCTAATACGAACTTATTTGTTTGATTAGTTGACGTCTTAATTAATTCTAGCTATAGTCAATTAAACCATTTAATTGTGTTTACTCAACTCTATTTGTATTATTCAATCTCTACCTTAAATGGTGTACGATCCATTAGGTTTTGTTGGATCAAGTTCAAGGCACGTGGTTTAGTAGTCGGAGTCTGCAATAACATAAATAAAGAAGGGATCGTAAAACCAGGCGTCAGGGGTGGTTCCAACATAGGTGCTTCGACGATGAAGTCAGTATTTGGGAAATAAGATAAGTAGAGTGCTCTGAGTAGGGAAGAAGTGTCTCACCCGTTGTGAGAAGTCGATGCACCTATTTATAAGCATCCATAACCTATCTCCAGAGCCTCTGCCAACGGTCTGAAATGTCAGAGCAGTTGGGGTCAGAGGCATGGTGTGCTGAGGGACAAATGCTACGGTGAAGCATGGCTCAAAGTAGTCAGACCATGCGCAGCATGGGTCTGAATGCTACTGTGGTCAATTAGATTAGCAGTTATAATTGGCAGTTGAGATTTGATTGGGACCGATGGGATTTGAGTGGAAAGTGATTCAACATGACATGGGAAACCTACGTGTGTGCATTCTGGCCGAGCCTATGAGGTGCCGACCACGTACTCCCGTTAGGACTCCAGCCATTAGGTCTGCTTGGCAGGGCCGGTCCTAAGGTAGTCCAAGTAGGCAGCCGTCTACTAGGGCCCCACTTCGGAGGGATTCTTAATTTTTTTTTATATTCTACAATTAATATATAAATACAGAAAAGTTAAAAAATATCATAATTTATTTGTTGGTGTAGCGGAAATGTTTGGCTTTTTTTTTTTTTGGAGTGTTGAGTTCAAAATATGGAGCTGTCTTTTTAGTCAGTATTGTTTTCTTGTTTTTCAAATTTACTCTCAATCCATCAGTCCAACTCCTAATTTACTCAAGTCCCCTTGCAATCTTTTTTCTTTCAACTTTCCATATTCTCCATTTCTATGGAATGTTTAAATCAACTATCACATGGTCTTGAAGATTGTACTTTAAGGTAATCAAAACTATGAATTTATATGTTGCTTTTCAATAATTTTTTATTCAATGGATTATTTTAATATTCGATTCGTTAGTATGATGTTGATTTTAGAAAAAAACAAAAAGAAACAATTGGCGTTGTTGAAATTATTATACTCGTCCATCAAGTTTTATTATTCTTTACTCTCTTGATTATCAAGTTTTATTGCTCTTCACTCTCAATATTAGACTCTTGACTGCAAACATTTAATACATTTGTGTCCAATATATAAAGAATCGGAGATCATAGAACATTAGGACCCCAATTCGAAAGTTCGCCTAGGGCCCCCAAATTCTCAAGACCGCCCTGCCTCTTTGGACCCCTTTTGGTAACCACCCTGAGCTGGCGGATCAGATTGTCATTGTATGGTCAAGATTGCCTTATTCATTCCAGAATGGACGTTAGAATGGTACGATCCGGATTGAGGTTAGGACCCGACGACCATATGGAAGTGTCCATAATTCTTGTGAAATTACAAGAATGCCCTTGAACATTAAAGTTCCTTTGAATCTTCGTTTAAACTTCAAATTTCGTTCTACTTGTGCTCACGTGGTCATATCATCGAGTACTAAAAGAATACACTAATAATAGGTCATACGTGTCACGAACTCAAAGCAAAACCAAGTGAACTCTTTTTCTGTTGGGGCATTTTGGTCATTTTTCACTTTCGGAGGATAAAATTCTCTAAAATCAGGGAAGAGTCGTAATATTAACATCCAAATTAATTGGTACCGATACCATTTTTTAATTCAATATACCCTGGACTAACCCAAAAAGTGCTATATTTATTATTTAGAATAATGAAATTACAATATATTGAAAGTCCATATCTTGAACAAACGATATTATCTATACTAAAGGAGATGAGGATTAGCCTCACAATGGGCTAGCATAAATATGGTTCAAATTCGCCTTTGGCGAGAATCGAACCTAAGACCTCTCACTTACAAATGAAGAGATATATTACTAGACCGTTGTACTAAGTGACATCGACAAGGAAAAGTTAAAAGCATGTTTGTTAAAAAAATGGTGGTCTTATGGTCAAACGGATTCAAGGACAAGTGAAAGTTCAAATGATGAAAAGAGTTATAAAAAAAATATAATTAAAAAATAGAAGCGGGGTGAAGGAAGTTAAAATGAGTTGTAAAAATCAGCACTCTTTTTTATGACAAACTCATTTTAGAAAATTATTTTATGTAGGAGTAATACTAAAGAGATTATATATTTATACTATATTAGTGTACTTAAAATTCATTGAATCTGTCAAACGATAATTGATTAGATGTTGTCTTAAAAAATTCTTGTCCAGTACCATTCAACTTACTAAAAATTTTCCGTATAAAGACAAATGATCCCACCTTTGAGACACAACAAACTTTTGTGTAGTTTAGCAACAAAAGAGAAGGTAGGAAATTTTGTGTTGTTCCATGGAAAAACGACTTGAGTGATTTTTTTTTTTCTTGTTTAATTAGTCTTTTTTTCTAAACTTTTTTTTTTTTTGTCAAAACAGAAATATGTGGGCTAATCTCAGTCGTATCAAATAAAAGTCAAAGATTTTAATCTTAGGAAACCAAGTTTATTAAGTAAATTATCCCACTTGGAAGATTTGTACATGATGATCTAGCTTATCGTGTAAAGGTCAACATATAGGTTGATGCATGTTGAATCCTTGGTTTCAAAATTCAACTCATCTGTAAATCTGTTTCTACAGTTTTCTTGCTTAGGGTTTCATCCCATCAATCGAAAGCCCTGTGAAGGAAGCGAATGATGTAAGAAAAGTTGAACTCGAGGTCTACCATATCTTACTGTCCTTTTCTATACGTATTAATCCTTAATTTGACCAGTGAGATCGATGAGGCATCTTTGAATATACAAATTACCTTGAGCTATAGCTACCAAGCAGTCGCATGCAGATGTCAAAACCAACTTCTTAGATATATATCTTGTTTGTAACTTTGTACCAAATGACAAATGTCAAACATTAATTTTGTGACTTTCCAAAAAAAAAACAAAAACATTAATTTTGTGAATGTCAAACGTATTACATACCTTTCTACAATGCAGTCCAACCTATTTTATTTTATTTGGAATTTAGCAAAGGCTATGTGCACTGAATGCGTGTGTACTAGATGATACATATTCTGATTTGAGTTTTTATCACAAATGATCCTTGAAATTGAACCACACAACCAAGATGGTCCCTGAAATTGAAAATCGATCAATGTAGTCCTTGAAATTGGGTGTCGCAAATCAATGTAGTCCTTCCGTCACAACGCCGTTAAAAATTCTGTTATGTGCTGATGTGGCACATAATTGGGTTCCACAATATAATAAAATATTGCCATGTGGATTAAAAGTAATTAAATAATAATTAAAAACAAAAAAAAAAGAGAAAAAGAAGAAGATGATCACTGTTCATCATCTTCTTCCCCTCCTACCCAGCGACCCACCATTCTCCTCCCCTTGAAACGGCACCATCGCACCCCGTTCCCGCAGTCTTCATGTTCGCCGGTGATGGTAATTCGAAATGAAACCTCCCGATGTTGCTCGACCCGGAGGTGCAGGCCGTAGGGAGTGGGGCTGAGAATTCGTGAAAAGATGATGGTCATGGATGCAATATAATATTTGATTTGGTTTGGTTTGGTATATATGAAAAATGAAAAAAGCAGTTATTAGTACGTGACTTATTGGTGCTTAGCTTGGGAGCAAAGCAGGTGCCACCGGCGAACAACATCGGCCTGCACCTCTGGGTCGAGCAATATCAGGGAGGTTTCATTTCAAATTACCGTCACCGGCGAACACGAGGACTGCGGGAACGAGATGCGATGGTGTTGTTTCAAGGGGAGGAGAATGGTGGGTCGCTGGGTAAGAGGGGAAGAATATGATGACCAATCTTCTTCTTCTTCTTTTTCTCTTTTTTTTGTTTTTAATTATATAAAATAGTTTTTTAATTATTATTTAAATACTTTTAATCCACATGGCAATATTTTATTATATTGTGGAATCCAATTATGTGCCACATGAGCACATAACAGAATTTTTAACGGAGTTGTGACGGAAGGACTACATTGATCGATTTTCAATTTCAGGGACCATCTTGATGGGGTGGGTCAATTTCAGAGATCATTTATCATAAAAACCCTTCTGGTTTTTAGTGTCACCAGAATTTAACTAACTTCTTTTTTTATATATTCTTCTAAAAAAAAGGTAGACAACTAAGGTCATTTAGTCGTTCAAGGGGAGCAAATAGAGAATGGTAGCAATTTGATACCGGTTAACTTGTATATATGGTGTAAATGATAAGCTAAACTGAACAATTTTTAAGCAAAATCTGCTGGAGTAAAAGAAAATATTGATATACCAGTTAACTTGCATGCAAAATGTAAATGATAATTACGGGTTATGTGGGCTATAACTGAGAAGAATGACAATTTGATGTTGAAAATATGAAAGCTCATCGTAAACCTTTATACCCCAAGAGCATAACTAAATATAATTTTTCGAAAGAAGGTTGCAGTCATTCCTTGGTACGTATGTACATTATTGTAAATTTGATGTCAGATTTTTTAGCAGTATGAATGCCTAACATCTTTAATCTATTCACTAATCAACCTCTTGATACAAGATCGATCTTCTAATCGCGTACATATGCACACATGTTGAGTTTGAATGAATGAAAATTCAAAACGTAATGTGGTAAAACTGAATGAGATCATTAATGTATGTTTTCGGTCCAAGGAAGATTGTGGAGAATGTTTGGTAAATGGGTGATCTACTAAGCAAAGGCAAGATTTTGGGAGAGCAGTTGGAGACTGCTGCATATTTTTGAACAAGATTTTAATTAATTCAATAATTTTATGTTAAATTAGTAGGACAATTACAAAAATGATGACCATTAGGATGGGGCATATATGAAGATTAAGATAATAAATTGAAGAATAATAATATAAACTAAGCAGCTTAGGTTTATTACCTAGTAATGAGGTTATGCCTGACTCAACATCCATATGTATAATCTCCCACACTGAAGAGGATATATATGTCACAGATTACATCCCTACACACACACATATATGACACGTGATGAAATAAGAAGATGACAAATAGATCAAACATCATATGTTATGTAATCAAATACTTCAATTTAATTTTCAGCAATTCAAATAGTAATACATCTTCCAATCCTTTAATATGATAAGCAGCATGTCAGTCCGGTGTCACGAATTAAATCTCGGAAACAAGAATATATATGATCAATGTACTTAATACCAAGACTGAAAATGTTTCGGTCAGAGATCAAAATGGTATAAACTGAAATACTAATTAAACACTGATGCTGCATAACTTGATCTATCCAAGAAATATTCCTTACTGGATTTATTTTTCAGCTTTAATTATTTGATTACACATTAACCATGAACAACTTGTTTGGTACAAAACAACAGGTGAGAGTACTAATTAAAATTCCAGATGAAACCCTAAAAGTCACTAATGGAGTTTAACATTCTGCAGATCGACTTTTCACTTGAATTTAACCTGAGAACTAGTAGTTCATCTTAATTGTTTATGAGTAGCATCAGAAGCATCCTTGACAGTCTTCAGAGTGCAAGTTACAATTACAAGCAAAACATGGAATGATGGAAATGCCTATATGGACATGCTGCAGTATTCTGTTTTCCTTGGGTAATTCCTAATGAAAGTTGTAATGTTATAACATTGACATCAACATATATCGGAACCACAGTAAATATATTGGACGCTACAATTCCACGAAAAAAAATGTCAAATTTTTGGTATCTTTGCCATCTCAATTCAAATACTTGTTCACTATGTGGCCAACAACAGTCAATGACAGCACATCTTCTCAAGTAGCACACAATCTGTATATTTTTCATCTGCTTTTCTTCATGTCGCGTACCTTTTAGTTTCATTGTCACAAAACATGAACCTTGAATCGTAGGTACGCCACCTTATTCTTCTGGCATTCTATATCTAATGGAAATCTGACCCGTGGCTTCACGAAAATTTGTCAACCAAATTTACTGTCTCATTTGATGACATATGCACTACCTAATCCTGTTAACTATGGTGCCATCTAAATGGTTTATAACTTTCTAGGTTGCTTCCTCATCAATCGTCATTGCTTGTTTCAGGGAGCTAAGAAATATATCCTAACGAGGAAAAGAATGAAATGACATCACTCTTTGAATTACATCTTCCTTACACCTATAAAATCAGCATGTCTCAGAAATATAAAGGTCCAAAACTAATCCTAGAATCAATCAATCTTCATACCTTTTTCGGACTTTAATTTCATCGTCTTGAATTTGGATATATTTGTGTGTTAATATTAGCACAATGGTTAGAGCCCCTTGTTGTGATGAAGAGAGCAGTTTGAAGAAAGGTCCCTGGACAACCGAAGAAGATGCAAAATTGATGGATTATATTAGCAGAAATGGCCATGGAAGCTGGAGAGCTCTCCCCAAGCTTGCTGGCCTCAACAGGTGTGGCAAGAGTTGCAGATTAAGGTGGACAAATTACCTGAGGCCTGATATTAAGAGAGGAAAGTTCTCCGAAGAGGAAGAAAGAGTTATCATCAATCTTCATTCAGTTCTTGGAAACAAGTATGCTAATTAACTTTCTCCATCCATCACAATTCACACATAAAATTAAGTTTCCTCTAGAAAAAGTTGTGAAACTAATTAATTAAAGGTGTACTTCGCTTGTTCTTTCAGGTGGTCAAAGATTGCAACTCATCTTCCAGGGAGAACCGATAACGAAATCAAGAACTATTGGAACACCCAACTGAGAAAGAAGCTCCTGCACATGGGGATTGATCCAAACACCCACAAGCCAAGGACTGACCTCAATCAGCTCCTCGACCTTTCAAGGTTGCTCAGTGCGGCAAGTGTCGGCAACTTGAACATGATGACTAGTCCTTGGGACAATGCCCAGAAGCTGAAAGCAGCAGCAGGTGCTGCCCAACTTACCAAAATGCAGTTACTTCAACATTTATACATGATGCCGGTCGTGAGGACAAGTAATAGTAGTGTTCCTCCTAATAATTATAATGTAGACTTGATGAACCCTTCTAGTAGTCTTTTTGGTTCTCACATTCTTAATCCGTTTGGAGGAGGACATGTGAGTGGAGCAAGTACCATGCTAAGTGGTCAAGAATGGAACCAGCAGGCTGATATAGTCGATGGCTTCCATGCGATTTCTAACTCGTTAGAAGGATTTGAAGGTGGGTTTGGTGCACAAGGAGTTATTAGTAGCAACAGTCCTGATCAGGAGAACATGAGCAGTAGTTGCTGCTATGATGATATATATGTGCAGACCACGAACCACCCACTTCCTGCATTAGTTTCATCATCATTAGTATATCCTGGAACTTCTTCAGCAGCGAACCAAATGGAAATGAGCATGAGTGGTCCTGCAGCACCTCCGCGCACGGCCATCTTTGATGCTTGGGAGAAACTCATGGATGATGAAACAAGTGAATCCTACTGGAAAGATATTCTAGAGTATGTTCTTGCAGATTAATATCCTCTCAAATCTTTCGCTTCATTACTTTCATGTTACATTGAGTATTGAATATTTCCTCTTTATTCTTTGAGATGAAATAAAATTCGTAATAATTAATCTAGAAACTGTTCACCCGATGCATTTGCCTCCTTATAAACTAAAGTTTACATTTTTCTTTCTGTTTTGCAGATCAATTTCATAAATTCCTTCATCGTGATCTCTCTGGCTCGTACAGCCTTTCAAATTTGAAGAAACTTTTCAACTTCAGACAGAAAAATTATTTCTGCATTCATTATTCGTTAATAAGGTTTATTTTTTCGGATTGGTTATTGCTTGATGTGGCTTCTGAATTCTCAACTCATACACATATATTTTTATGTATTCGGCACCTATGTGAAAAGATTAATTACCTCCAAATTCTTGTAAACTTTTACGTAAAGTATTGTTCAATTTCCTTTTCTATTGAATATATATAGTAGTTCACTACCGTAATTTCATTTCCTACATATATATAGTCTCAGTAGCACTCTATTTGTTGCCTGTAAACACAGAGAGAGAGAGAGGAGGGGAAGAAGAAGAAGAAGATTGATGCAGTATTTCGTTAGAAATTAAACATATGTTCCATAATATGAGAGAATAAATTAATTAAGGCTTTGACCATGCATATTGTTGCATGCCAAAGTCAGACATGTGTGTGTGTGTGTGTGTATATAAAAAGTATATGTATGTGTATGTTGCTGTCGAAGGGATCTCCGAGTGTAAGATCAGCTGATGAATAAACCAAGGGAAGGATATTGTTGGTGTTTTCAATGATTAATTATTAATACTCCTTGCATATTTATGTGAACAGTCACTAAAAGTCAGATTAGTAGTTAAATTGCTACTCATTAGGTAAGATTATTTCCGTTTAATATAAGGTATTGACTGGTGCAAAATCCATTTACCAAGTTCCCAACTAACCCACCTAATAATTTTTAAAACTAAATTGCCACATTGGGATAACGATTTACTTTAATGTTTTAAATACTAATTAGACAGACTTAGCATCATCTTTACGTTTGGGGTCTCAAAATACGGTCACTAATAATCAATACGATGTTATGAGATATAGTGACATTTTTTTATCAACGAGAAAATTTTGATCTTTGTCACAAAAAAAAATAAACCTAAAGAAATTTTCATCTTTTGATTTGAAATCCGCTTGTATAATAATCCATAGTGTGATCTGAATACAAATTATTAATTTGTACTTAAGCATCCAGATTGTGATCATCTGACAGATTTACAATCGTATTATTGAATGATATTCTTCTCTACATATGTAAATGAAAGGCGGTAAGTTTGATTCTCATAGCAAGTGAGTTTGATACCCAAAAATGATGATTTGCTCATTGTATGGCTTAACCTAAATTTTGGAACCCTTAGCTCAAAATATCATTGTATACATACCAAGTGTGTATTAGTCTGTATTTGCGTAGTTGAATTTAGGTTTGTTACGTTGCTTTCATAACATATACACATACGAAGGTGATGACAATAAGGTATAATACTTGATGGGAGTATTTCAAGAATCAAATAACAAGATGGAAAGGGATTTAGTTTATACATGGGGTTGTTTATTGTCACTTCCCAACTTGTTGACTACACCTCAATTACTAAAACACCTCACGAATACTTTTTAAACTACACATTGGCTCAACACACCCATTTAAGTTGTCAGAGGCGGCGTTGAGGGGGAGCGAAAGGTGCAATGGCACAGGCCCCCCAAATTTAAAGGGCCCTAAAAAATTTTGGTATCTTATATTTACATGTAATAATGTTATATATTAAAAAAAATACTTTTATTAGCACTTTAAAATCTTATAGTGCACTTTTATTAAAAAAAAATTGCTTTCGAAATATAAAAATTTGAAGTGCACAATGAGATATTAGGAGTGCCAACAATAACAACACCTTAAAAAACGATTTTCTTTTCAATTTTATTATATAATAATGCTATATATTCAAGTGAAACTTTAAAGTTAGAGTTTTTGAAGCTTTTTTTTTTCTTTATTCGGTTGCTTAATGTCACATCCCAGATCGGCACGATATTGTCCGTTTTGGGCCACGCCCTCACGGTTTTGTTTCTGGGAACTCACGAGCACTTCCCAGTGGGTCACCCATCCTATGAATGCTCTCACCCGAACTCGCTTAACTTCGGAGTTCCTATGGAATCTGAAGCCAGTGAGTTCCCAAAAGGCCTTGTGCTATATGGAGGTGGGCATGTACATATAAGGCACATCACCCCCTCTCCGTTGGTCGATGTGGGATGATACCATTATGTCACATCTCGGGCTCGTCTCCGCCGTAGCACGATATTGTCTGCTTTGAGCCACGCCCTCACGGTTTTGTTTCTGGGAACTCACGAGCACTTCCCAGTGGGTCACCCATCCTAGGAATGCTCTTGCCCGAACTCGCTTAACTTCGGAGTTCCAATGGAATCTGAAGCCAATGAGTTCCCAAAATGTCTCGTGCTACATGGAGGTGAGCATGTACATATAAGGCACATCACCCCCTCTCCGTTGATCGATGTGGGATGTTACACTTAAGATTGAACTGTTTTTTATTATTTAGTGAAGATTATGTTTGTAACTATTTTTACTTATTTAATGACACTTGTAAACTTACTTACAATCAGTGAGTCCTAAAGGTTGTTTTGATTTAAGTTATTATTTTCTAGTACCAATATATTGTCCTACTTAAAAAATTAAAAAAAATTAAAAATAAATAAAAATAAAAATAAAACAAAACTATCTTAAAAAGGGGCCCTTTTATAAATGTCGCACAAGGTTCCCAAAATCTCAAAGATAACCCTGTAAGTTGTCCAGATTACTCATTCACAAAATGGTCATCAGAAACTCGTCTTTGTCTTTAGTATGAAAAGAAAATGCTTAGAAAACTTTTTATTTGTTTATTCTCTTCTGCATATTGCGCGTTTACGTAACCGTAATCAAAATAGAGAAATTGGATTGAGGAGGAATTAAATTGAGGAGGAGTCGAAATCGGATTCTTGTTGAAGCTGTTTACTTAAATGTTCTGGAATTAGAGTAAAAATAAAATGAAATTCATATAAGTTGTTTACTAATTCACCTGAATCGAAATATAAATCAATATAATTACTAAAATGCCCTTTAGTTCTTTATTTTTATTTTTATTTCATCTATATTTATTTTTAATCACATTTTCATTAGTTATTTTAAAATGCCCTCATTCACCTCCTCAGCACCGCCATACCCCAATCCTCCAACACTACTCTCCCAGATCATCTTCCCAGTTCCCACCTTGCAGAAGAAAATACTATTTTAAGAACCTAGCCAAATTCATCTTCCCAATTCCCACCCCACAGAAAAAATTAACATTTTAAGAACCTAGCCTATGCATCTTCCCATTTCCCACCCTGCAGAAAATATTCCGGAAAGCAATCGGAGCCAAGGACCAGACGAGCATCAACATTGCCAACAGCGCGAGCAGTTTGGCCCCAAACTTCAAGGTCCCGATCGTCAAACCAACGTCACACGAGGATGAGCCGGCTATGTCGGCGGTGTCGAAGCGTCCGTCGAAGCATCTGCGAAGCCTCCTGATAAGAGGGCATAATAGGAAAGAAGAAATGCATTCCCGATTCCTTCACCATCTCGGAATCCAAATACCTCAACCCATGGAGGGAGTCCAATTCCTCCAATTTCAGGAATTGAATTCCATTTTTCGTGTGGGTCCCACACACTATTGATTCCTCTAAATTTTAGTAAATACAAGAGTTATCCGTAATCAGAATCGAATTCCTTATTTTCATTCTGATTACGAGTGCGTAAACACACACTAGGGTTTTGTCAATTTAGGATTTAGGTTTTTGTGAATTTTTGGGTATTAGGTTTCGTAATGGCCTTAAAAAAAAAAACTAAATAAATAAAAAATCAGAGAACTAAAGAGCGTAAAAGGGTAATTCTACAGTTTGGAAAGATTGGAATAAAATAGTATGCATGTTCTACATATATACAAGTTCTTCATGCTCAATCATGTACTGCTTAAATATCACAACTATATCAATCATGTACTGCTGAATATCACAATTATTTCAACATACCAAATTGAATCGTGTAAACGATGGACTTCCGGGGTGTGTTTTGGGAATAAAACTTTATTTAAAAAATATTCAAGGTCTAATAGTCATCTTATATCAAGACAAATAAGGATTTTAACATTAAAAATAAAAAATCAGTTGAAGTCAACAAAATGTAGGGTGTTAATTTTTAAATTATCCTATTTCAGTTTGGCCCAAAAAAAAAAGGAAAATTGACACAAATGGACCGTTTTCTTCTTCTTAGGATCAAAATAGGACAAACTAGCCATGTACACTCCATGCTCACCATGCACAAAAACAAAATGACGAAAATACCCACATATTAATTGTAAAAACTCACAGCTCATTGCGTCATTTTTCTAATTTCGAAAAGAGAGCTATGAGCTCTGAGTTTTTTGGTTGGGCTCAGATCTGTGAGTATATCATGTACATGTCATGTGCATAACGTGTACATATATAGTTTACATACGGTGTATAAGTGTGTATTTTTAACATGTTCACGCAAAACAAGATTTCTTTCTTCCTCTTTCTCTTCACTCTCTCTTCTGCAACCTGCTCTGTCTATCGTTCTCCCCCGTCTGCCAGATAAAGACTTGAAGTAACAATCACAGAAAATGATGACTACTCGAAGGGGGCATGGGAAAATTTTCAGCTCCATATCACTTCTTTCATTTTCTTCATTTATTTCCAGGAATGAAAATTTGGCAATTGCAATGAGGGAAGAACAAAACTTTAGTTTGTTATAAATTAAAAATAAAAATTAAAGAGAACCAGAGTGACATGGTGTGAAACCCCATCCCTAATTTGTTGTATTTTCATATTAACGGACTTATGAAATTACCAGTGTACCCTTGTGTTGACTTTCGTTGACCATCTCGTCAAAATGCGTAGTCTTATCTTAGTTAATTTATTCGTATCATATTCATCCCCACGAACATGTAGGCGGGAACGGATTCGAAATCGGATGTATAACGAAGATTCTACGTTCGAACGCCGAACGTTTTCAGATATTTTGCGTTTCATCTTATGCATTCTTAAATTGCGAACCAAGGGGACCCACTTAGGATTCTTTTCCCCTTAGCCTTACCCTATCCGGATACCCCCCACCTTTTTACATTTTCTTACTTCCCTTTTATAACTCATTCTCTATCTCTTTCCCTATCATTTTCTCTCATTTTCTCTAAAGCTCACCATCGAACCCTCTCCTTCTCTGCAAACTCTCACTCTCCTCTCTGAGCTTAGCAACATCAACCCCAAGCTCATCACCTGGATTGAGAGGTTTCGAGAACCTCAAACCAAAACTTGGAACTCCACCATGACAGCCACGGTGCACACCTCCCCCGATGAGCTTCGGTGGCTTTCGAAACTTTTTCGGTGTAGGTAAGCTTCTAGAAACCATTAGGATGTGTTTTAAGGTTAGATCAAAGCATGTTTTAAGTTGTACACACGTGTTAAACGCAGAAATAGCTCAGAGTAAGCTTTTCCCAATTTTTCAACGAGCACTGCCACTTTTAAGGCATTTTTCGGCCAAACAACCGCGAGTTAGCCATCGTGCAATGTACCATTCTCTTCATCTCGTTGAGAACTATGATTTTTGTTTTTGAGTCACTCGATTTGGTTGAGTAATGAATAAGTTATAAGCATTTGAAGTTCTAACCAAAAACCGGTCAACCCATGACCTGAAACCGGGTCGACCCGACCCAGATTTCCCTAAACACAGATCCAAACCCAAATGCAACCCGGCCCAGCTATGCTACCCAAGCCCAGAACCCAGATCCGACCAGACCTGGTCCGATCCCAGATCCCATGCATCGTGTGGGTCCGCGCGTGGGCACCTGTCTTGGCCGGCACATGGAGCACATGTGCGTCCATCAGAGGTACTGTGCTTTGCCGCCGTCCAAGGCAGAGCGGGCGAATTTTTTTCGACGACCCAACTCGGCACGTGAGGGTACCCAAGGTTCCACTTTAGGTTTTTCGACGTCTTGAATCCGTTTACGACATCCGTTTCTCAAAATTCAATATTTTTAGTATAGTTTTATTAATTGGTCCCTTTATGTGCTTAGGTGCATTTGTTAGTGGCGTTTTTGTCCACCCTAGTTCGCATGGCTCTTCGACAACTGAGTATCTGTGAGTGGACCCTTTCCAAAATGCATGATTTTACTATTAGAAATGCATACATGAAAAACATGATTTAATGGCTACGTTTTATGAAACTTGTATGAGTAAATTTGTTTTACGCTTTATGAAATACCATGCTTCACTGGATTTATGCTTATCGAGATATTCATGAATATGATTTAAGATATGATGTTTGAGCTATTGAGCTCCGTTGAGATATATACATATATTTTGGAAATATTATGTTCATGTTTTTATGTGCTTATTTAGTGGTTACTCATATGATCTGCCTACGAGCGAATGATACTGCCTTCAGGCGAATGAAGATTTAGTCCTACCTACGGGCGATTGATATCCTTATATGGCTTTGGTCAGGTGAGGTAGGGCCTACAAGTGAAGGATACTGCCTTTGGGCGATTTTGATACCACTGCTAAGCACACTTTATATGATATATGTTTTATGAAAGGTTTTATAGCACGCTAGGGTTTTCAGAAAACCTATTAAATATTCTACTATTGAGTTTTCTTAAACTTTGGGGGTTAGTACGTTAATAAATAACTGTTTCAGTATTACTTATATATCAGCTTGGTCCACTCATGTTTTGTTTTGCACCCCCTCAGGACCTAGGAACGAGGTATACGATCCGAGCTACGAGGCATTCCCATACCAGTGACTTTGTGTCCTTCTCTTCGCTTGGACATTCTTGTAATAGCACTTTCTGTTACACCTTCCGCTTGTATTCCGAATTAGTAATATGCTATGAACATGTCATGCATTACCACTATTTATTTTGTTGGCAGTTGAACTTATTATATTATTTTGATAAGGTTGTATTTGAATATTACATTGCGTAGTTAGTTACACGTGAAATGTATATGCATGTTTCTCATGTTCTCGGCATATGCATTCATAAAATAGCTTGCGTCACCCTCGGGTGTCGGCCAGCACGTGGCCATCCCGTTGTTCTTCGAACACCGGGATCGAGGCATGTCACATGGAAAGGAGACGAAGGCAAAGTGGAAGAAAGGAGACATGGCACCCATATCGGCTTCGACGACAACGCCACCTGGCCTCCGCCACCTCCCAACGCGTTCGACCCCATCCCTCGTGGCCAAATCTAGAGTTACCCATTTCATGGTTTTCTACCATTTGAAGGAAAGCTTGTGCCTTTTTACCTTTTGCAATGTGTGGCTTTTATATCAAAACCCGGATGGTGAAATGCCCTTCTCTGTCAAATGATTCGATCCCTCCTCCTCCTCTCGCCCAGCAGCTCACCAGCGACTCACTCTTTTCAATCGACTCTTGCACAAGTTCCGCTACATCCAATAATGGGTCCCACTCTCCTCCTCCATGGAGGCACCTCCTTAACTCGCTCGTCTTCTTCAGCAGCTCAGCAATCCTCGATTACCATTTTGACAGCTCTACAGGGTTTGCCTGTTTTGCAGCTTGCTCCAATTCTCTTCAATTTGGTACTCTTTGTTGGGTTCCTATGCAATAGCCCATTTATATGGAAGTAGTATTCCAGCGGAGGCGGGGACGAAGAATCCCCTTAAAGTAGACACAGGAAAAATCACCGATGGAGGTGGGTGATGGAGGTGGCACCACCGGCCCCGCTCCGCCCCGTTGCCATCCCTGCTTCATGTTGCTTAGAACGAATATAGGTTACAACTAAACCAAGATTTTAAGCTCCTGTTCGACCCTCAAAACAAAGAGGTGCTTATTCATGATGCAAGAAGGTTTTATTGTTTAGTTTTGGTGGAAGGGGGTCGAAACCCCATTCACAAGCATGCTAATCAACACCCGAATGAAAAAAAGGCTCTACCGGAGAGGTCGAGGTCGGAAAAAAAAAAATGACACTCAAAACTAGGAGGAGGAGACACCTCAAAGACATGGAGGCCAAATGCAGAGAGTGAGTGACCGGAATGGATACAGGAAATTTTCAGATCACACACTGCAAACGAATACTTGGGGAATTCGAACGACTCCAAAGAATTCTATTGCCACCCTGGTTTTGTTGTCCTCCCTCCTTTCCAAGATAAACAGGAACAACCAAGGTCCTGAAAACATTATTCCATTTCCTCAAGTTTCTTCATGAAACTTGGAATATCTAATCCAAACTCAAACGACACACCGCGGAAAATGACCCAAGCAAATATCTAAAGACTGCATAGAAATGACAAACCGGCATTGCCACTGTAACATATATAAATCAAAATCAATTACTCTACTGCAGAATCATATTGGAATAGAAACACCAGAACACAGAAAGACTGAACCTGCTCGATGTTAATTCCCAGATGACTTGAACTTGGGTCCTCAATAACGCTCTGCTACCTAAACAGAATTCGATTTCAATGGAAGACTGCAAGAGGTTCATATCCACCCGCCACTATTCCACATTTGGTAACACTAAACCAAGATACAACAGCAAATTCAACGTTGCGATGGCAGCCAGAAAAATTAACTTCTACGTTTCCTCGTCAAATACCAAACTTGGCTTAAGTTTTACATCTAATACCAAAAAGGGTCTGTACATGAAGCTCAGTCTACAGATGGCGTCAAGGACCGTATTCTCAAAGGATTAATTCCTATAAACACTAAATCATGACCTTTACGATAAGCCCACAAAATTATGCAACGCACAAACATTCAAAGGAGTAGCAAAGATGCATTTCATGAAAACTCACAGTAGCTATACATATACAACCTAACGACGGAATATGCAGAGGTTATTCTATCCTTCACAGATCAACACTTAATCACCTTACAAGAAGAGTGCCTTACACAAGAAACTAATAACTAACTGAACAAAGAACGAAAAGAAAGAAAAAAGGTAAAGTGGAAACCTTCCGCCTTCTCTGCAGATATAATGGAATCAAAACATAACTTGGGGGCAAACTATAAGTTTGACAAACAGAAAACAAGCTGTTTTTCTTTTTCTTACCATTCTAAAACTTTCTATTTCCGCATGGGGTAGTAAAGTAATCAATCTCATAATTATTTATCTATAAACACTTCAAGATAAAAGTCATAAATTGTTCCTATGTTTGCATAGGAAAAGTCCTAAAAACAGTTACTCTAATCTCCAAAGCGAATATGCTCGTGAAGTATTTGGATATCACCCAGAAGAATCCAGAACACATCACGTCAAATGCGTATCCAGATCCTTAAAGGCACCCTTCTGAGAAGTATGCATCCTGCATCAATCTCCTCAAACTAACCGACACCTAGAGCTTTAGTTCACCAATCTTCTTGGAAACAGGATACAGAGAATTAAGAGACAGACGGATAACTTCTCCTATAATAGGCTAGAAATATGGTAGGAATACTCAGCTTAGAGACGCAAAGGATGGGTCATGGAATTGGCCAGGGCAATGAGTGCTAGAGAAACCAGTCGTGCTACAAGTTCACTGAAAAGAATTAACCCTATTATCGTTAATTTCTCAACTGTGCTGCCATATAGCCCATTTGGGCGGAACTGTAGAGCAGGGTGAAGCATGGATTTCAAGCAAGGGAACTAAGCCAATTGGAGAACAATTGGATATACTTTTGATATATCTTTGCAAAGGATTTAATATGTTTGCTGTTGACTACAGAAACTCAATCGCATTCCAACTTTTCCATTTCACATATAAACCACTATTATTTTACAATCAATGTGGCTTTGCACTTGCCCGGTAACAGTAATGTCTCTTTTTGTATTTGAAAGAGGGTAACCGGAGAGGCGAAATGACATAAGATTGTTCCTGTGCAACCTAGTCGCTTTGCTAGACCCAATCTCTTCTTAGCTACGTTGCACTGTGGGAAACACTCACAATTCTGAACTTTGGACAGCTAGCAAACACGTGTAGGAATCCTAGACACAATGAGCATACGGTGCTTCTACAATTGGATATTCTATTAGCCTATCAAATGATGGAAAAAATGAAAATTTTACGAGCCAGCACATGGTGCTTATACAACACAGTTAAAAGTCAGAACTAACATGAGTAGAAGCCACCAGGGGAATTAGTGTCAAACCTATAAACTACTTATATATATAAACGAGATGGTATATTTGGACAAGACAACGAGAAACCATTACTAATAACAACACACCAAAACAACACGAGGGTCAACCCCTCCTCTATTGACATGCAAAATCAATACACAGACTGACTGTTAGCGTATAGAAACAGATCCAACATAGAAACTTATTTCATCCTGGATCCACTTTGTTTCAACAACCATCTGATGATTCTTATCTATTACCTAACCCTATAACTCATAAATCAAAGAAATAATCAGAACCCTACTACACTCTGATTCTAGCATTCTACGTTATCCAAAAACAACTAAATCTTACGTCAATACAATACTATATGTGTGCTTTTTAGAGTTCAACACTCTGAAATCGACACGAAACCTTAAAAGGCAATCTGGGATAGCACTTATTACTAGTAAAATCAAAGCACCAAGATACGCTATGTGCACCGAGTCTTAAATAACCTTCCAAAACATACGACAAAACACGACACGCCTAATAATAATTAATAAAAAGCGGCGGATATATGACAAGAAGTTTGATCAGAAAGTAACAGAATAAATCGAATCAACTGAAAATGCTTCTTGCCAACAAACAAAGTAAAACATAGGGCAACAACCATTTCTTTTATCCTATTTGTCCAATAACACCCGCATTTCAAATAAAAAGGAAGAGTTTAATAACTAATAACTTCAGGCACATTCCAATTCTCAGCTAGCATGATAAAGACCATGGATCACTAGCCAAATACAGAAATAACAATGTATTGATATAAAAGAGGCTCTAATCCTAAATTCCAACTTTCCAAGTTATGGTTATGAAAAGGCACTTTTCATGAGAGATTTCCATCTATTATGTCTCCTTTTTCCCAATTTTGGATTATGAGGATTCCAACATACACAACGAAACATGGATTAAAAAGAACGTTACTGTGTTAAATGTTTCCTGATAAAATTTGAGATACAAAGTACCTTAATGCAATTCATTCAAGCCATATTAAAATAACAGAAGAATAAATTATTTCAAGAACAGGGGAAAAAGTATCACAAATTCAATAAATTCAACAGAGACTAAAAAGCATAAAAGAATAAAAATGAAAAAAATCATTAACGAAAAGGCCAAAATCCATTAACTAAAAGGTGCCTATGGCACAAACTAAAACAGTTTCTAGGAAAGGAAAGACTTTAAAGCCTCAGATTACATCTTGACTTTCCTAAAAAGGCTAAAACTTCAGCACAGTATTTCGAGAAGTACCTTCTCCGGAGCATTGGTGGATGGAATATACACGACAGACGCTGAACGCCATGTCATCTTGTTGTCAAGAAGTTAAAGCTAAAACCAAGAACCAATCTACTCAGTTCAGCATTGTACCCCAACTGCTATCTAAACCTAATGTGCAGCTCATCTTCGTCCACGAATCACCGAATAACTGCCCGCCCCCCAACCATCGGACGAAGAGGCCACACCGCCCTTAAACTTGAATTGGGTTCTCCTCTTCTACGTTAAGGTCACCCCCATCATCCCCATCACAACTTACAATTTTCCTCACTTCATCGTCGCAACTAAGAACCTCGTAACTATCCAAACCAGTGCTCTCCACCCCATCTTTCTCTTTCTTTTGCACAATGTCACAAAAGAAGTCCGTCAACAGAGTCTCATAGCCAGGCATCTTGGCGTACCCAGGAAAGTAATTAATGTCGATTATCAAGTAGCGGTTGCCAAACCTGGCATCCCGGATCACATCAAAGTTAAACAAGTTCAACTTCATTGCCTGCTGCAAGCCTCTTGCAATATCAGTGATGAAACTCTGCGGCGGCATCTCAGTATCGTCCAGCTGCATCATTTTGTAATACTTGTCATCAGTCCTCTCATTGTTTGCAAGATTCGATATCTGCGAGAACGACATCAAGCCATCCAAGCTCCCTAATTTCTCTTCTTCGGAAACATCCGGAAGCGACTTACGCTTCACGCATTTCACATACCCTCCAACCACATACACCTTGAATATGACGCCGCCATGGTTCACAAACTCTTGAAGCACAATTGGGGGCTTGAGGTTGTCAAGACCGTCATGGTTGAAAACCAAGGCCATTTTGTGCGACTTGGCGCTGCCGTCCGCCACCAGCGGCTTCGCAATCACCGGAAACTTCAGACCCTCCCACGCCTGGCGATCAAACAGCGTTTCCTTGTCGTATATCACAATCTGCTTCGGAATCCCAAACGTGTTGCCCTCGTGCTCGATTTTCAGCTCCGAAACCACCTGCAACATGGAAATCCGATTGTGCAGGCGCTCGATCGCCTCCGGCGCGTCGAGTATCACCGCATTAGGGTTCTTGACCCTAAACTCCGCCAGCTGCCGCTTCCAGTCGTCGCCGTAGAGCTTGTGCAGCACGCAGTCGAAGGGCCCTTGATCCGCCAGCGAGCGGTCAGTGTCGATCCGAACGAGATCGATGCCGCGCGATTTGGCGAGGTTGACGAGCGATTCTTGAATGAAGCTCCGCTGCTTCTTGGGCGCCAAAGCATAGCCGACGCCGAACCTCCGCTCCGCCATTGAATCGCAACACAACGAATCCACAGAATGCTACACAAAACGCTCATGTAATCCGCAGATACAAATCCCGAGCTCCGAACACGAAACCCTAATTTGGTAGTTTCTTCGTTGTTTTGGAGCTTCGAAGAAATGAAAATTGCAGAGGGAAGAGAGAGATTGAACGGGGAGGAGAGAGAAACTATATATAGATTCGACTAGGGTTAGTAAGGTAGGGGATGGATAAAGTAACCGGGGTTACTACAGAGGGGAGAAGGGGTCGGTGCACACGTGGCATATTCTTTGGGGAGAGATGCGGATTCGCGTCGGGGAAGAAGCGCGTGTGAGATGGGAGAGTGGACGCTTGGAATTGAGCTGAAGTGACAGGTGGATCGGAGTCAACAATTGGAGATTCCTCGAGTAAATGAAACGAGTGTGTCAATTGGGTCTGTAGATGCTCTCTATGGGGCCATTGGCTTCCAAATTACAATGAAGCCGTCCGTTCATTTGTTTCATAATTAAATATTTTACTAGTTTGTAATCAAAATAAGAAGAATGGAATTGAGCAGAAATTGAATTAACGACTCGTTTATTTATTTGTAATCAACATGATAACTTGTTTAATAATCCGTAAACAAAATAAGAGAAAAATTGAGGAGGAATTGAATTTCGGAGAAGTTGAAATGAGAAATAATCAAAATTCTATCAAAGTTGCTTACTAAAATATCTGGAATCATAGTAAAAATGCGATTGATTTCTTATAAGATGTTTACTGATGCACTTAAATTCTCGTAACACATTCATACTATCCAATTGAAAATAAGTTTTTGAAAAGAATAAGATTTCTTTTTTATTTTTTTTCAAGAAGAAGGAAGAAGCACTTGACTCACTTAGACCGATTGTAATTTTCATTCCTCTTATTCAATTTCCCTTTACTCAAACACACGGCTTTTATGATGATTAAAAAATAAATAGTTTCGATTATGACATGTATAAAGAAAATTTGTTAATCAATAACCCAAACTGTAAAGTTCAACGGAGTTTTGTTTGGTATCGGTGGTTTACAAAATCTTGATAATCAAACACATAAAATAATTATTAATCTTTCTGTCGCAATCTATAAGTTACATTCATATCATATGCGATAATAAATATGTGCAATTTGGTGATGGGACATGTCCAGCCATCTCCCTCCTATGAGCACAGAGCTATGGAAACCTCTTCAGCAAAGTAGGCATAAGGCAAGTGTCCTCAATAGGTGTGTGGCCTGCTGGGCTAGGAAAGGTGACGAGCCCAATAAAAGACATTGCTTGGGCTGGGTGGGGCTTGGGCCTTCAGGCCCAAGTTGTGTTTTACTAACTCGCGAAAGAACAATTATCGTTCACGTGTTTATTGTGGCTTACACAACATCATTACATTTCACATAGCGGATGCTTTTCAGTCAATTGTTGGATTATCTGGGAAATGTTCTTCACTTTGTGATAAGAGTTTAGTTCTTTTTATTTCTATAATATTATTTATATATATATATATATATATATATAGGGATAGGATCAAGAGACAAATATTTTTACAAATATCTTTACATTCCTTTTTAGCCCTTGGATCCTTTTTAATCTAATGGTCATAATTAAAAGTTAAGATTATTGTCATTAATTTAGTAGGTGTTGTGGCGATGACTTGGAATAAATTAACATAAACCTTTACTAAAAATTTAAAATATTTTGAGAAGAGCCATGTTGCACCTAAACCATTTATTTTCCTTGGCGAACACCATCTTCCTTCATGCCATTGTGTTGTGCATCAAAGCATCAAATAAAAATTGTTGCTGAGTCCAAAATAAAGAAGGACGACGAGAGAGATTTTGATTAGTACTTTTGTTTATATTATGCAATAACCAGCCACTAGAAAGCTTTCTTGTCAATCAATGACATACTTCAGAAATTTGATGTAAATCAGTTTTAGGGTTAAAACCTCATCCCTTTCTAGGAAGATTCAATTTTGTTTCCCCGACTATATCCAGATTCAAATTCTAGGCTAAGAAACCAGGGGATCTTCAGTGATTGAACCAAACATATAAAAAATTAAAATTAAAATTAACAGGGCGAGAGTTCTGAATCTATCTTCTTCAGCCCACTTTTTATACCTTCCCATCATTTACAGGCAACCCATGAAAATATAGTATTGATACTGTAGGATTCGAAAGAGGGGAGAGAGAGAATAGGAAGAAGAAAGTGAAAAAGTCAGTTAGGTTGTATGAAGCGAGATTGATATATCCATGATTGAGTTCTTGTCATCTTAATTAACAATGGCATAGGGAGTTAGATGAAGATGGAGGCTCCGAAGTGTTTAAGTTTCCATAACATAATAAATTTTCCTTAAAAATTTTTAATTGATTAAAGTCTTTTTATTTCCATATCATTAGCGCCACATCATTTAGTAGTTTAGATGAGTCATATTAGTTTTATTCAGGATCATTGGATTCAAATAGATCTAAAGACTAACAAGGAGTGTAAAAGTATTTGTAAAAATATTTGTCCCTTGATCCTATATATATATATATATGATTAGGATCGAGAGAGCCGCTCATATTTTGACGCATACTTTGTAAGGCCGCTATATAACTGTCCATAATTATATTCATCTTACATATATCATTATTGCAAAAAATTAGACAAATTTAAGGGTAAATTACATAAAACTACCTCAACTATTGAGTCAGTCACAGTTTCATACCTTGTCTTTAAAAAATTTCAATGTCATACCTCATCTACGAATTTGTTACAATTTCATTTCTTCCGTCTGTTTGTCTGTCAATTCCTCTGTTAAATGCTGACGTGGCTTGAGGCGGGACACACTCTCTATTAAAAAATTAATTAAATATTAAAAACTAAAAAATAAAATTATTTAATAATTTTTTTTAAATGGGGACCCACCCCTTATTCCCCTCGCCCTTTCTTCTCCCTCCCGTCTTCCCCAAAC
Organism: Heteromeles arbutifolia; assembly: GCA_024362995.1. NCBI lineage: Eukaryota > Viridiplantae > Streptophyta > Magnoliopsida > Rosales > Rosaceae > Heteromeles > Heteromeles arbutifolia. Next base: position 7,925,631 of record JANCRC010000020.1, read on the forward strand.
CCAGATCCCACCCTTATCCGCGCCTCCCCCTGCCGTCTTCCCCAAACCCAGATCCCATAATACCTCATCCAACTTCAACCAGTCATTCACCTTCGACCTCATCTCCAACCTCTGGTTCCGCCTCCCCTCCCCCATCTTCCCCCCAGTCCTCCTCCTTCTTCGGTGCCGACAGCTTCTTCCTCATCACCGCCCCCTTTTTCACCTTCTCCCCTATTCTCAAGCGCCACTGGCTCTCCACCTCCCCTCTCTGATTTTCCCGCATCAACCCCCTCGTCGGCGTCGATTATCCCCCTCCTCTTCCTCCGCCTCCTATTCCCTCATCCCTAGCTTCGTCGTCCTCGGCGACGTTCGATTCTTGGCTCATCTGCCCTTCCCTCCCCGCCGATTTCCGCTCCGAAAACTCATCCCAGTCGCTCTCCTCCGCCCTATCGGGACCTAGATGTGCTGGCGTAGGTGAGCTGCGGGTTGGGGGAGGCGATGGTGGGGTTGAATTTGAAGGATGAGGAAAATAGGACGGCGGTGATGGAGTTAAGGGACTGTTTTGGTGGGTTGTAGGCATGGAGATGGAGGAAGAGAGGGCGGCGGCGGTGGGGTGGTGAAGGAAGCTTGGGGGGGGGGGACACGGGAAGAACCGAAGAAGAAGAAGGGGTGAAGGAAGCTTGGGGGGACACGGGAAAAGCCGAAGAAGAAGAAGGGGTGAGGGGTGGGTCCCCATTTAAAAAATTATTAAATAATTTTATTTTTTAGTTTTTAATATTTAATTAATTTTTTAATAGAGGGTGGGTCCCGCCTCATGCCATGTCAGCATTTAACAGAGGAACAAACTGACGGAAGGTATGAAATTGTAACAAATTCATAGATGTAACAAATTCATAGATGAGGTATGACATTGAAATTTTTTAAAGACGGGGTATGAAACTGTGACTGACCAAATAATTGAGGTAATTTTATGTAATTTACCCCAAATTTAATTATTAAAATAATCGTTTGTAGCGAAGAAAATAGATGAATACGATTTGACAAAAATACACTAAATTGAATATGACGATCATATGTTTTAAAATTAAAGAATCATCTTATAATGTAGAAACACAGTGTATCATTCTGAATGTGTTTAGGATTTCCCATGACCAGAAAGATGAGTAAGTAGTTATCTTTACAAGGCTTTTATTGGCAACAAGTAATTTTTTTTTTCAAAAAAGGGATCAGATTGTTGCTTCGCCTACGACAGTCTACCCTTCCGAGGGTGAGAAGACTCACAGAGATATTTCAGCCTCTTCCTGATCACCATCGTGTGATTCACTAACGTTAGGGATCGAATCCAAGACGTTCTGTATAAAATACAAGCCTAGAATTCGTCATCAACCACTAAGCGACTCTAGGGTGGTTGGCAACAGGTTATTGGATTGACCTCGGATCTTCCTTTTTGATTTTTTTAATTTATTTAATGCTTTAATTGACCCTAGTCATTGTAACTAAATTATTGAGGCCCTAATTAAAGTGTGAATACTCATAAAAAACGTGAAAAGAAAAACAAGGGGAGCATGTGAATCCATGAGAGAGAGTGAGATTGGGATGGGCAGTTTGTTTGGCCGCATTCGCTTGGCTATAGACCGGGACATGGAATTAGAAAAAGAAAACAAAAACAAATTCACATAAATAATACAAAAGAAATAAAGTATTGATTTTATTGGTGTGGTTTTGGTGAATTTTCACTTTCATCTGTGTGGTTTGTTTTTTGCTATTCAGGTCCTTTTATAGGAATTCGGATTCTCGTCAAATTCTTTTTGTAAGGATTCTGAGAATCCATGAATTATATCCGTTCATTATATATCATGCAGTCAGAAATCATTTTAATTTTTTATTTAAAAGAGTAAATTATATAAAACTACCTCAAATATTGGGTCAGTCACAATTTCATACCCCGTCTTTAAAAAATGTCAATGTCATATCTCATCTACGAATTTGTTACAATTTCATACCTTCCGTCAATTGTCTGTCAATTCCTCCGTTAAATGCTGACGTGGCTTGAGGCGAAACCCACTTTATATTAAAAAATTAATTGAATATTAAAAAAATTAATTAAATATTAACTAAATATTAAAAAATTAAAATAAAATAAAAAAACCAAAAAACCAAACCCAAATCCCCCCCCCCGCCCCGGAAACTCCCCATCCCCTTCCCATCTTCCCCATCGGTCCCCGCCCCCCAAAACCTTCCTTCCAAACCCAGAACCCCACCCCCACCTCCCCCGCAACCCCCCACCCCTCTTCTCCCTCCCAAGCCTCCCAACCACCTCCCTCTCCTCCACTCTCTTCACCTCCCCTCCCATTCAAAACTTTAAAATAAAAAAATAAAAAATAACCAGTTGAGGTGGTTCAACTTCGATGGGAAGGATGAGGTGGTCCGACTTCAACGGGAAGGAAGGGTTGGGTAGGGTGCGACGATCTGGACAATCTGGGTTCAGATTTGTTTCTGATTGTTTTTTTTAATTTTTAAGTTTTGAATGGGAGGGGAGGTGAAGAGAGTGGAGGAGAGGGGGGTGTTTGGGAGGCTCGGGATGGAGAATAGGGGTGGGGGGGGGGGTTGCGGGGGAGGTGGGGTTGGGGTTCTGGGTTTGGAAGGAAGGTTTTGGGGGGTGGGGGGGAGGGGATATATGGGTTTGGTTTTTTGGTTTTTTTTTTTATTTTTTAATTTTTTTTTAATATTTAATTAATTTTTTAATAGAAAGTGGGTTCCGCCTCAAGCCACGCTAGCATTTAACGGGGAAAATGACAGACAACTGACGGAAGGTATGAAATTGTAACAAATTCATAGATGAGCTATGACATTGACATTTTTTAAAGACGGGGTATGAAACTATGACTGACCCAATAGTTGAGGTAGTTTTATGTAATTTACCCTATTTAAAATTAAATGCAATTAGTATCTGACAAAAAATAACCGCACGATATATGATGAACGGACACGATTTATGAATTACTAGGATCCTCACCAAAAGAATCTGGAGAAGATCCTGTTGGCTTTTATAGTAACTTTTATACGATAGTCGAGATTATTGAATAATCCAAAAAATGAACGGTGCACAATCCCTTAGTGTTAATGTTTATCATTTATTTTCTAAGCTACTTTGTAGTTCTGAATAATTGAAGATAAACCCTTTTATTTTATCATGTGAGAAAACATTAATTTACGTCACACTATTTTTTTTTGTTAACAAACGATATTATCTATTTTAACGGGAAGGGGGTGGACTTAGCCTCACAATGGGCTAGTAATGTGTTTCAAATTTGTCTTTGGCGATAATTGAACCTAAGACCTCTCACTTACAAGCGAAAATGAATACTACTAGACCATAGTACTAAGCAGCCATATGCACACTATTAATTTGGCAAAAAAAAAAAATTAGTATCCTTATTAAATTATTGTGATTAATACATTATAAGACTTAAATCGGGAGAATAGCAACTGACTTTTTATTTAGAGTAAACTGACAATCTCCCTTCCTCAACTTTCACCTACATTTCGATTTACCCCCTAAACTTTTAAATTGGAAAATCAAAGACTTAAACTATATATTTTTTTTGGCCGATTTCCCTAATGTTGTTAGTTTTTCATTCATTCCATCCAAAATTTTGTTAAATGAAAACACGTGCACAACATGTGAGAGTAGTTTGATCGCTTCCTTTTTTTAAATAATTGAAAACCCTAGATTTCTAAAATGTTAACCTGTGCAAATCTATGTGATTCTATGTCTTTTGTGTCTGAAAGTCTAGCGAAGTGATGTTTTTGTTTTCAAAGGAGAGTCATGTGGTGTGCTTGTGATAAGAGTTAATGTTAATTTGGATAGAATCTATGGAAAACTAATTGTAAGGAAAATTGGCCAAAAAGATTAGTTTAAGTCCTTGATTTTCTAATTTAAAGGTTTAGGGAGTAAATCAAAAGTTAGGTGAAAGCTCAAGGGAAAATCGACAGCTTACTCTAAATAAAAAGTTAGTTGCTATTCTCCTGATTTAAGTTTTATCTAAAAGCCAAACTAGAAATTGTTGTACCAAAATTGCTTTAAAAGAAAAATATAATCTATAAAACGAATAAATTTTATAAAAAAAAAACTTCATAATTGAAACTTCTTAATCTATCATACTTTAAAAAAAAAAAAAAAAAAAATCATACGAATGATTTATGTATTCAAATATACCGAACAAAATCGAGGAGTTGAGTACCAAATATCATATACAATTCATCTATTTATATGATACGTGTTGATGTTTGAACTTCCTCAAATCGAATAATTATTATTACTTGTATTGAAAATTAAAAAAACTAAATATTTTCAATTATAAAATTTATACAGTAAAAAAACAAGATATTTGTATTTTTATATAGAGATGCAAGTATTATTATTTTAATGGTAATTAACATCGTTTTCCAATTTGCATATATAACTTGTATTGGGAAGAATGAGTTGGTTTAGGAGCCAGCGAATATCCTTTCTTTCGTTTTTGTCTCTCGCTTCCCTCTCTCTCCAACTCCAACACCATAAAATAGCAGAGGAGAGAGAAGAAAGAAGGGAAAAGGGGCTCCTTGATTTACATCCTCTCTAACTTTTCCCGAGGAAAATTGCAGAAGGAGAAAGAGGAAAGGGAAATTTAGGGAGAGAGATGGAGAAGAGAGACGACAATGGGGTGGACGTGAAGGTTGTTGGTGGGGGAGTGGGAGTGGGACCCAATAATAGTAAGTTCCCGTTGAGCTTCTGGGAGGTGGCTGTGGCTTCCACCGTCGTATTGGGCTTCTTGTTTGGCCTTCTGGGTGTTTACCTGACCATGCCCGCATCGGATTACAGCTTCCTCAAGCTTCCCCGTAGCCTCCAAGAGCTTCAAATCCTCAGGTACTTTTTTGAATAAAATTTCTTGTAAATTTCCCATGAATCTGAATTGGGTTTTTAGGATTGAATTTTCCAGGAAAAGCCACGAATTTTAATGGGAAAATTTGTGGGTTTCTAATGCATGTGATATCAATCTGGGATTATTATGTTAGTTTTTAGTTAATTATGGATTTTTATCTCTTAATCCAATTAATTGCAAACTAATTAGGAAAAAATCGTGTCTCAAAATTTATTTTTTAGGAAGAGACCTGATTTTTGCATGGATCCATATTCTTGAAGCATTTTATTATCGCAAATCGTTTTCTAGGAGTTGAAATTAATGAATAGAATATTGCTTTCTCTTTATCTGCATTGGCCTTTTCTTTTCTTGAACGTTATGCACCAGGTATTCGTCTAAGCGAGTTTTGATTCGGGCTTTTGATTTGTGTTCTGAGGAATTTGATATAACCGCGTGCAACTGTTACGTTGGTTAATTTTGTTTTTCATTGGTTATGGTATCAATGAAGGATACGGGGGTATTGTGCGGTTTTATTTATTTTGTTTTCTTTCATTATCTGCTTCTGGTTAGAGTTCACCTCGAGGACTACACTAGTGACTACACCGCGCAGGTTCTGTTAGGGTACTGCATGGTTTATATATTCATGCAGACTTTCATGATCCCTGGTACCGTATTTATGTCCTTGCTTGCCGGTTCCCTTTTTGGAGTCTTCAAAGGTGTAGCTTTGGTGGTGTTTAACGCCACTGCTGGTGCATCTTCTTGTTATTTCTTGTCAAAGCTGATTGGGAGGCCCCTTGTCAACTGTTTTTGGCCTGACAAGCTGCAATTTTTCCAAAACCAGGTATATTCAAATGTTTTCATATCTCCCATTGATACTTAACTTTCAGAGTATGAGTGAATCATTTACTGTTTTCCTTCCAGGTAGCTAAAAGAAGGCAGGGACTATTGAACTATATGTTGTTTCTACGATTAACTCCGACCTTGCCAAATACATTTATTAATCTTGCTTCACCAATAGTTGATGTGCCTTACCATACTTTCTTACTGGCAACTTCAATTGGTCTGATACCTGCTGCTTACGTCACTGTCAGGGTATGTATCCTGCACTTCAAAAAATTGTTTAAATATTGAAGTTTAGTTGTTGTCTAAGAACATCAGACGTCTACAACACCTGAAGGGTTCTATGGCCAAATGATCCAAAATAAAAATCAATGTCTTTTTTTCCCTTTTTGTCATAGAGGAAGATAAATATGATATACCTTCATCTCGACGCCACCTCAATCCACATTTTGACTTCTGCAGAAAAATATATAATTATCTGCATGGTCTCATCTTCATAATGCTCTACTTGATTGTCACTGGTTGTGCCTGTGTAATTGACTCTGTTTTCGTGCTGCAGGCTGGATTAGCTCTTGGAGAGTTACGATCCCTTGGGGATCTCTACGACTTCAACTCGATAGCCACCTTGTTCTTCATTGGAGTTGTCTCAATTACTCCCACGCTAGTGAGCAAGAACAAATCATAGTATCTCACTAACTGAACTTTGCTTGGTGTACATGAGGACCTTGTTCTGCTTGCAGCCGTTTGGGTACCTCTGTACAGATGAGCATCAAGAAATTGCAATACAAAGGTATCTGTCCGCTGTTGGATATTACTGCCTCGTTGTTATGTAGAAGGCGTGTCCATGTCCTTGGATGGAATTTGTTGACTGTCATGTTTCATTCAGGCTGTGGCTTTGGGGTTAAATGTGTATGTAACTTCGATTTCAGTGGTAAGATTTTATAGGGTATGTGTATCATCATCAAGAAAAATGTAACGGCATTCTCTAGTCAATTTCTTGACTTATCGCAGCTCTAGTGTTGAATTATGAAAGTTCCAAGATGATATTAGTATTGTTTTTCATAAACGTAACGACTAAGACGTGGGTTTGAGGTTGACGTAACTGTCTTTCGGCAATGTTTACAATTTCGACATAGTGTTTGTCGATGCAGGCTGCCTGGTATAACCAAGGAAAGGCAGCAATTGCTTCATAAAAAAGCACTTGTCCTTAAGATGCTTAGCGGGTGAGCAGGAAGAACATTTGTTCTCACGATTCCATCTCAAATTTGGCTTAATCATTGAGTATAAGTTTGAAGTTGGCAAAGGCATTAAAGCATCTAAAGATCGCTTGGCATGGAAGCTCAGAACCGTAGAGGAAAAGCATTAGTTTCTTGGTCGGGTTGGTCTTCAATCCGTTGCCCAACCCAATAGGCTCAGATTAGAATCGACTCATCGTCGCCCAAGAAAATGGCAAACCAACTCACCCAAACTACTCTTTGGCGGGACGAGTTTCGGCTTAATTGCTTTCTTTCATAGTCTTAATGTGAATACAAAAAATCAATTTAAAACGAAGATCAAATTAAACGGGAGTGTGTGGGAGCGTAAAAATGAAGTGTGTTTATCATTGCCGGGAATGACGTTCTTTGTCAGCCCTAATCGTCCAATCTAACTGTTACCACGGATTCTAATCCACGTCTCCATCAAAAGATTGGGAACCAGTGCAAGGAAAATAAAATGGGAAAATTATAAGGAAAACCATATCACCAATTTGAAAATTTATAGCTTGTACAACAAATAAAAATTTGGAAAGCGTACACATTTCGTAATATTCGTGTATTCCTACCTCTATTTCTTGAATTTCTTTTTCTGCTGGGAGCTATCTGGAGTCCGGCTATCAAGCTTACGCTTTGTACCTGTTTGTTTTGAAGCAGCACCACCTTTAAGTGCTTCTTTAGCCTTTCTCGCAGCAACAGATGGTCGTTTATCTTTACGTTCTTTCGGCTTCACTCCACTTGGTGATTTTGATTCAAACTTATCAGGTCTACTGCCTTTTGCATTGAACTTCTTTTGGACACCAGGCTTACCTGCACGCAGGCCCTGGTAAGATGCCTTTGAACTCGACTTGTTAAAATCTGGACTCCTCGAGTCCATAGCTCGCTTTTTGGCTGAAGAATTAGCTTCTGATGCTGATGAGGGGTTCTTTCTCTTAGTTGGGGTGGACTCTGGTTTTGCATGAGACAGCCTGAGCTCCCGATCACCAAGCTTCAAGTTTCGCTTCTTAACGACCAAATTTGCAGTTTCCTGGATGCCCAAATTGACAGACAACACATAATGTAACGTATCAGATGATACAAATTGAGGTGTACCTTGAGAAACTACGGCATATACAAATTTAGCTACAGAGTTTCACACGATGATGGCACTCATGGCAAACAAAGTAATTTATTTAGTTTAGTCAACTATGCACGTATTCAATTCCAAATACTCTAATTTTGAAATGAAATATTCATGCTACAAGAAGGTTCGGGATAAAATATAATCTTACACTTACAGAAACTACTCCATCAATAATTTCTTATTTCTATCCTCAGTCCAACTTTAAGATAAATACAAATAAAGATAATGGCACGAAACACCTTGGCATCCCAATATGCATATTTAAAGAATTGATTGTAGTCATTCTTTTGCTAAATTAACGTCACTATATACTTACCGCCAAACTGCCATAGTACCAAATTTATATTTTTAGGGTTGAAAATACAAATGTTTCACATATGTTCCAGGAGACAACCGGGGGTCCTATTGCATCTCCATGGGGACTATCATTAAAAAGGTAGAGCACGCCATCCAAGAAGAAAATGGATAGAATCAACTAAGCAACCACATATCTGAGTTCAAAATGCATGACATTGTAACAAAGAATTATTGACCGGGGGTCCTATTGACATCTCCATGAGGACTATCATCAAAAAGGTAGAGCACGCCATCCAAGAAGAAAATGAATAGAATCAACTAAGCAACCACATATCTGAGTTCAAAATGCATGACATTGTAACAAAGAATTATTGACGGTAAATGGGGTTTGATAAACTGTTGGTGAAAATCACATACCCTTGTTCTAAACAAAACATAAGCAATGCCCTTTCCGATACCATAATTAGGATCCCTAATTATGCGAATAGCTTCAACGCCGGATCCAAGATTGTTGATACCACAAAACAACTGATAAACTTCTTCATCCTGCAAAAGAAAAGAAATTGTTGTCCACATATTGCAACTAAAAGTATGCAACAAAAAAAGCAAATTGGGAGGTGGAAAGTTCCAAAAAGAAGCAGAAAAGAAATCCTAGAGGAGCAATTCACCTTTACATCAAATGGAAGGTTACCCACAAAAACTGTTCTCGTGTGATCATAAACAGTAGCACTCTCCCCTTTCAGCTTCTTACGAGGTGGGCAAGCCCTGTCAACACGGATATGATGTCCTTCAACCTACATCAACATGCATAACAAGTCAAGGTACAAGATTAACAACTTCAGCTTTACTGTAAGAAAGAGCTTGTGCAGAATGATACTAATCACCCCACTTCATGCAAATAACATACCACAGCCATGTTATGGGACAAAGAAGCCTGTGCCGATTCCTCGGTTTTGAAAACAATGTAGGCATTAACGCTGCAACACAAAATCTGTTATTTCAAAAGCAATCGTAAATTGCTTAAATTTGAAATTTTCATGTCAACAAGTATCAAAGGTCTAAAATCTACATCATTTTACGTACTTTTAACAACTTAAAGTCGCACCAAATTAAATAACAAATTGGTGACTGAGGGAGCCAACCTTCCAATGTAAGGCTTTATTTGAGCTAGGATAGATTCCAATTGTAAAGTGGAATCAGGGCCTTACGTGCTTCAAAAGCGCTTATAAATGCAACAAGCAGTTCCTAAACCAACTGATTAAGTGATGCGAAATGATTACCTGTCAGCTTTGTCATGGATTTGTTTTGTGAGTATTGCTCCCTTTCTGGGCCTTTTGGTCTGAACAAAAAGAACCAAATGTACAAAATCAGTAACCAACAATACATTTATATCCACAGTTTGCAAACAAGAAGTCATAAAACTCACATCCAAGATTGGCACGGATCGAATCCTCACAGACTCCACCTCTCCAAATTTAATGAACTCCTTCATCAAAGCTTTTTTCTTGACCTTCAAGGGCAAATTTCCAACAAAAACAGTCCTCAAGAGCTTACTCTCGTCGTCGAAACCTTCGTTGGAAACCAACATATCAGCTGGATTATCAACTGTCTTCCTCTTCTCTCCAACAGTCCTCTTCTCCTTGTCCCCATCCTCCTCGCCCTCCTTCACGCCGTACTTCTTCACCTCATATTCCCTCTCAACTTCATCCCTTTTCCTCTTCCTCCCATCCTTCTTCTTCGCCACCGCATTCGTCGTCTTGGAGGGTTCATCATTTTGCTGTCTTGACACCCCTTCTAACTCAGAGCCCAAATTAGGGTTTTCAGAATTGAGCGTTTCCGGCAGTTTATTTTTCTTTGGTTTTTCGCCCTCCAACTCCACAGGACTCTGTGGAGCTTCTTCGTTAATCAAACCGGAAGCCGCCTTTTCTTTGTTCTTCCGCTTCCGTTTCTGCACCTCGCCGTCCCCGTCATCGCCATTGTTCTCAGACTCGCCATTATTGATGTTCTCAGCAGGTTGAGCCGAAGGGGCAACAAACCCTAACGCGGATTCCTGGTTCTTCCTCCTGAAGGGGTTGCTCTCGGAGAAGATGGCAGGGGCGGCGTCGTGGCTGGCGGCGTCGCCGAATAGGGTCTTGAAGACGTCGGACTGAGCTGCTGAAACGGCGTCGGTTTCTGGGTCCTTGGGTTTCTTCCTACCCATTGTATTTGGTTTGAAGGAACTGGGGAAATCAATCAGGACGCAGAGAGAAGGCGCAAGTTCTTTAACTTCAAAGCCTTGCAGGCAGACAAGGGAAGGTGGGCTTCGAAACCCTAGAGCCCTCTATTTTTCAATCAGGAGGGAGCGTTTGTCAGTGGTTGCAAAAGAGTGGGCCGAATCAACTTAAATTTCATAAATTTGGTGGGTTCGGAGATCAAATGGGCCCAAAGATAAAACTGCGTACACAAGTAGGTGCATTTTCACGAGAGATTTTCCGATGTATCTGAAACACCGTCACGTGCTAATAAGACCTATATGTGAGAAATATCAACCTTGTCTTCCTCTCATATAGTAAGACAAGAAAAAATACACCACATGGCAAGTGATTTTCCACTTTCATACCGTCCACTCAATATGTGTCAGGTGGACTCCAGTATCACTTAGAATTAAAATATTTAATGTGTTTACAAAAGAGAATGCTTTTCCATTTTCATTTCAACTAGATTTTTAAGTGAATTGTCATCTCAATTTTCTAACATTCTCAATTTGTCATCTTCAAACTTTTCATCCAAAATAACGTATTTGTCTTGCACATAACTTGTATTCAGAGCTATTTTAGACTTTTCATAGAATTATGAAGAAAATTAGTTGAAACTTTAGACCTTTTGTTAATGTCTACGCGACGCCACCTTGTCGTGCTATTGCCTTTAGGTTGTTCTTATTTCTTAAAGACCTCTATCTCTTTTCTTCAAGACGAGAGGAGTGAAAGAAACAAGCGATTGACTTTATCTCTTCTGGTTTCCCAACAACTAATTAATTGCTTGATTTGATGACCACTTGAGTAATTGTTGCCTAAAAGTTTCTTTTTTGAATGAAGTTGCTTTGAACAAAATTGATACCGACGCTTTGTGTGTAGTGTCGATAATTGATTTTCTTTGGAATATAATCGATATTATAACTCTAATTTAGACTAAGAGAATGTAGAAGAGTTTGAACTCGAGAAATAGTTGTTGAAGATGAATGCCCTATTACCACAAGGGCAATTTACCACTAACAGCTTTGGTTTTCTTTTCAGCTGTCACGATTAAGGAGGGAGTATTAGAATAATAAAATAGAGAAGTATGAAAATAAGTTATTTACTAAGTTATCCTTTATGAGGACATAATATTTAGGTTTCCTTGTCCTTATGGATTTAGGTTAATTTGCTTATACAATTAAGATTTATTTATTTCTTGTTTGGATTTAGGTTGTATGTTGTTCTTTTATAGATACTTCTTTATGGAGAAGAATAATGAATTTTGAGTGTGTGAGATTACAAGAAATTCCCCAGTACTATGACATTCTTTAACTAATACTCCATACTCGTTGGTGATGCGCGAGTGTACATCTTCTTCTTCTTTTTGATCAAAGGTAACATTCATTAAGTAGAAAAAGGTTACATGCCAACCCAAAGGAAAGCAAAATATCCAAAACATATTTGGGGAATTTAGATACATAAAAGTCTAGCTCAATAAGCAAACAAACAAAAATTAAAACCCGATTCCCTATATTCCAAACGCAGAAAGCAGTCGCCGCCGATGCCGCAGTTGGTGTGATAAACATCTTGCTAGTAGCCACCAAAGCAACAACACTAGATAAAACGACCTAGTGGTCAATTCGACTACGACATCATAACAGAAAACTTACAAACCCGCAACCAAAAGTACATCACAACCAGATTTCGTCACCAAAAACGTAAAACCGAGAAATAGTCACTAAATCCAAATCCCCTTAACTAACCCCTGCATATATATATATACAAACGTAGTAACACATGAATAGAATGTGAGGCTAAAGGGGTATGTAAATTACATTTACTTGGCCCAAAGTCGCAAAACACTTGGCCTCGAGAGGATACCGGCATACCGGTCGAGGAGGGGATGTAAGCAAGGGAGATGGATCTAGCATCTATTTTTTATTTGGAGCTCGCAAATCGGAGCACATGATGGTGTAGGGGTGCATTATGAGGAAGGGAGGTAGAAGGAAAAGGTCGGAGGAAATTGAGGCTTAGGTTTCAAAGGCACGACCAAAAGAGATGGAGATGGAGAGTGGAAAATGAGCGACGGACGTCGAGTAAGAGGCATGAAGCCCAAATGTAAGGCAAGCTCAGAGAAAAATTGACACCAAGCTCAAAGAAAACCGAAACAAAACTCAAAAGAAAATTGAAATATGAGCAAAAGGAAATAAGAGAATGAGGGAAGGAGGAGGAAAAAGGTTGGGGGGGTAATTGCCACCGGCACCAAGCCAAAGGCGAGGGCCGACAACTAGGGTTTCTTACCTCTGTTGGTGTTTTCAGCAAGAGAGAGCGCGAGAAGAGGTACTTGTGTGTAGTAGATTAGCAATTGCATGAGTGTACATCTAATTTCCCATTTTCACATCACTCTTTGCTTTCTCTCTCCTATTTTTTTTCTTCGTCCCGTGGTGTTAGTTGTAAAACTAAATGTAAATCTACATTTTTCTTAGCGTGTTTGGCCGATTTTATCAATGCAAGTTACAATTTATATGTCGCAAAGGTTGTACTATGTTTCAGCAATGAGAGGTGTAAAGATGCCCATACAAGTCTTTATATATTTCAGATTATAGTTGCTCTAAGTGATAGAAGAGTTCATGTAACACATGATGAGTGAAAAAGGTAGAACGGAAAAATAAATAGTACATATGGCTAGAATTTTTCTTACATTGTATGTGGAGCCAATTGTCAAAGAACTTGAACTAGTGTTGACACACCCCGACCAGGAATGTCCGCTTGGACTCCGAATCGAGTTGTGCTAACTAACACCAGGAGGGTGACGAAACCATAAAGTGTAGTGATGAGGAAATTGTGAATTAATTTAAACCTAAAAGTGCCTAAGTGTAAGAGTGCGCTAGTGAGCGGGAATGAACCTATATCACACATGATGTCAGAGCATAAGTAAAGTACAATATAGTGGATTGAGAGTTATACCATCGGAGGTAATCTCCAATACCAGATTTGCTAAGAATCCTTGTCAATACGAAAGTTCAGTTGCTAAAACCTGGAGAGGCGAAAAACAAGGGTGAGTGGGCCTAAAAATAAAGTTTTGTAAAAACCTTTTCGAAAACATAATAACCCATCGCCGTAAAACAAGTATAGTTTCCAAAATATACATACTAAGTATAGTATAAAAAAACTTACCAGAGCCAGCAGTATCTCAAGAATTCAATATGGCACAATATTTCGAAAATGAACACATGACGTCCGTAATCACATAATCTCGCATAAACAAACATATCATATCGAGTGCTCATCGACACATGCTGACACATGAGTTCATGCATATATATTCTGACATGAACATGACTGGGTGTAATAACGATATTCGCTCTAGTACTACAATCACGTGAAGACTGGCGCTATGTGCAGCACATACGAGTTCTAATTGCCTATAGCAATCTAGGACAGGACTGGCACCTGCAATGGATCCAAAGTGAGCGTACAGTGCGATGTACACATACATGTGCAAGACTGGCCTGGTTCGGGCGAGTACTAACACTGGTGCAGCAAACGATGAGCATATAACATAAATATAGTCATGCCACAGTGATTCGATAATTCTAGTCAACATAATATTATTCATAGCCGTAAAGTTAAGGCATCCTGTAAAATGTATAATGATTTCCTAATTCTCAACGTTACGTCATTTCCTATAAACGTTAATTTAATTACGAAAGTCATATAGAAAATTCATTATTAGATGTATATATGGAAACTAAATAAATATATGTATATATCAAAGAAAAGACCCACTCACAGATTATGTCGTCGAGTCGAACCCGCCTCGTAGCATCGAGAGTCCTTGCAATGCGTTTCGCCTAGAAACGAAACCATTTATGTAAATACGTAACGTACTAATGTATAAACGTGTTTTCGTACAAAGTACGGCTAATAAAGAAACTATTTTAAAACTAGGGCTGGAAAAATATCCCGAAAATCCCGATCCCAACCTAACCCGAACCGAAATTATCCCAAAACTTTCGGTTTTTGAAATTTTTTGGTTCGGTTATTATCCCGAACCGCCCAGTTTGGTTTGGTATTCGGTCTAGCATTTGTGAATTTCGGTTTTTCCTGAACCGAACCGATTTCAAATTATTACCTCAAAAATAAGGCTGCAAGGATTCGAACCCCTTATCTATTCTTGGGAATCATGGAACTTCACCACTGAGCCGACTCTCGATTATTGATATTATAATACATAAAATATATTTATATGCTTAATAACCATTAGTTACTTATACTTAACCACTGAGCCAACTCTCTCTCTTATCTCTCAAATGAATCTATGCGTCTCTCTCTCTAACCTCTCGGATCTCTCTACACTCTATCATCTCCTCCTCTGCTATGTCAACATCCTCGGACTCAACACTCTCTCTAATCCCTCGAATCATCTCTGCACTTTCTGCTCTCATCCTCCTCCCTTTGTCACAAACTCAACCCGTCGGCCTTCGAGTCATCGACCACTACACCATATTCCAAATCCAAACTTCCATGGTTCCACCTCTAACGACCTCCAAATCGAAGCTTCTTTAATTTGAAGGTGCCAAACTTCATGAAATTATTGTACCTTGATTTGGATTTGAATTCTGAAATTGAAGATTAGGGTTTTGAACTTTCAATTTGGGGATTTAAAATTAAAATTAGGATTTTTGTTTTGAAAATCCCCTAATTCAGTTACTACATGCTTGATTGCTTTGTATTTTTCTGCTTTTGAATTTTGATCGACGGCTTCTTTGATCATTGACTGTCTGATTTTTTATGGGTTGTCTGCAAATTTGGGATTAGGGGACTGGAAATTTGTTATTTGGGGACTGCATTCATTTGATCTTCCTAAATTAGGTTGATATCTTCTTACTGCATCCATTCCCAATCCCAAACCGAAAAACCGAAACAATTTCAGGATTCCTGAAATTCGGGATTACCAAAATTTGGGTACGATTTTGGGTTTTAGAATTGTATCTCGAAGAGAGTCGGTTTGGGATTCAGGCTTTGGGTTTCAGTTTGGGATCCTGACTCGAACAAGCCTTATTTAAAACTGTTGAATTTCGAAAAACGAACGGCGCGGATTCGACACGTCAAGAAACCTAAGGAGGGACCTCGGGTTCCTCCACGTGCCGCCACAAGGTGGCTGCACTGGCAGTCACGTGCCGCACGGGCCGACCACCTTCACTCTTCCACGCACCGGTCACCACGCGCCTTTTTCACGGTTCCCAGACTTTGCAAGTTTTCTTCCCAACTTTCAGAGCTTATTTCGAGCTCGATACTAAACCAAATTCAGTGATTCAAAAGCCAATTTGAAGCTAGGAATGTAGGGAACAAGACTATACTAGTTTCGAGGGCCATATGTCGCCAGAGATGGCTGAAAAAATCTTCTGAAAATGGCTCAACGGCCACGGTTCCAAGCTTTCAAAATTTTTGGGAAAATCCTCCATTTGTCCTAACGGCTTCTGAACCCTATTAAAATGCATCCAAACCTTGAGATCGTTCACTAACAATGAAAAAGGTAAGGGAGAGAGAGGTCCTAAAGCTTACCTTGGTCGGGATCGGCGAGAACTAGTCGGAGAAGATGGTGAACAGTGGCAATGGCCACTGTGTAGTGCAAGCTCCATGCTTGGGCTTGATCTTCAGGGTCTAAGCTTAACAGAGATAAGGAAGGTCAACGCGCGGTGGTGGTTCGATGGTCTAGCTCACTGGAGTAGTCAAGTGGTGGTGGTTCGGTGTTATTATGCACGGTGAGTGCAAAGAGAGTTTGAGATGAGAGAGTTTTAGAGAGATAGAGGTCCGAGATATAGTTGTAGAGAAAATGAGAGACTGAGACAGTGAGAGGATACACAGGAGTGAGGGGAGGAATGGTGTGGTTGGTTACTGCCCATTTTGGCCTCTCTGTTTTCAGAGAAGAAGAAGAAAATGAGGGGGAGAGAGACAGAGAGTTTTAAAATAATAAACTTAGTGAGGTGTCAACAAGAGTGTGGTCCAAGGGTTTAAAAGAAATGAGAGAGTTTGAAAGAGAATGACCGAGATTTTTGGAGAGAGATGACACGGAACAGGGCATGAGTGGAGTGTGGGCCCCACGTGGCTCACAAAACAAGCTACAAAATATCTCTAAACATGAAATTACCAAATCACCCTTCACGTTCGCAAATAAAATCTTCATCATAATTCCAAATTTGATTCCGTTTGTGCCCAAGCGTTCATATCATTGCATACTACGCAATTACGCTAAAAGAATGAGTCATACATCTCACAATACGCTTGTCAACGAAAGTCAACAATCTCATCTCTAGGGGCATTTTCATCAAATCACTCATTTAAAATTAATTAAATTGTAAACTTAAGGACCGGTTGTCACAAGTATGACTTCAATTGTTCACATTTAATATTTTAGAGCTCGTTTTGAAGTGCTTTTAAAATGACTGAAAGCGTTTTTAGTGAAAATACTTTTGAAATCAATCCTTAATAAAAATCAAAGGGCTCGTTTGGAAAGTGTTTTTTAAATGACTGTAAACGTTTTTGGAAAAAAATATTTTTAGAACCAATTCTTTGTAGAAATTTAAGAAAATCTTGGAAACGCACTTGAAGTGCTTTTGGAACCCAAAAATATTCTTTAAAAGCACTTTCAATCATTTTAAAAGCAATGGATCCTCCAAAAACACTTGAAGTACTTCTTGCAAGAGCACATAAGTCAATTTAGGGCCAGTCCATAGATTTAAAGAGACCTGGGGCAAGGCCAAGAATAATGCCCTTGTATAGGTCCACATAAGAAAGATCATTTGTTTTTTATTCAGACATGTGAAAAAATAGTCCTCGTGACTGAACTCTTAACCAAGGTTTTAAAAACATTAGGCGCTAGTTGGACGGCTAGACGAGGTCTAGGCTAGACGGCTAGATAGGATCTAAGCGAGGAGGAGGCTTAGGTGGATTAGACGGATTTAGTACCTTTTTTTTTTTCTTTCAATTTTCTAAAGCACCAAATAACTATTCATTCCACCAAGTTACTGTAGATCTCCTTCATCACCAGTGAAGTATTGAACGGTCAACCTTGACAACCGCTCTACTGAATTCTTTCCAAGTTTCATCTTCAATTTTTGGCTCTTGGAAACTCAAGCCTTGTCAAATACTAGGGTTTAGTCAACGGTTAAAAAGCTGTTTTTCTTTCTCAGGTTGTCCTCCTGGTTAGTTCTTTCCCACCGCTGTTGCCATAAACATATGCTTGTAAACTAATTTTGGTGCCGCTCAAGATTTGGAGCCCTGTGCGGCCACCCCGTTTGCCCTGCTGCCCCAGGGCTGGCCCTGAATCAATTTCACCAGAAGTGTTTTCAGTTATTTTAAAAGTGCTTTCAAACAAGCACTTGTTTGATGTCCCAAACGTTCAAAACTTCAAATTGAATAAGAAGCCGTTAGCATGAATGAAGTCAAAGTATTACAAAGTCTATGCATTCGATAAGATAGAGAAAAGTGACAGATTAGAATACATTATAATTTTATTTATAAACATTTACAAGGAAAGCAGACAAGCAAATGAAATTAGCAAGCAAGAGATTTCAGCCGGGTAGGTAAGTACATTCTACATATTACATACATATGCTATGCATTTAGCACATATACATGTTTACGTCTCGTTCTTCAAGTAAAGTAGTGGTTATAGTTATACTTCGATAGTAAAAGCCTTTCTCATAAAACTGGTACCTCCCGTCTTCTTTTTCTTTTGCCGTTTTTACCAACATCAGGAACGTTGGGAATTGAATTCCAGGGAACGCGAGTGGCGCGGTTGAACTCTCTTCGTCGAATTCGCGGTGTACTTCATCCAACAGAGTTAAAATGCAGGAACCAGAGCCGGCACCGATGAGACTTGAGTTCCGTCGTCAATGTTGATTTCTTCGTTGTCTTCTTCGTCTTCGTCTGCTTCCCACATGAAGCTAGCGAAGGACCCCAACACCATGCTGCATTAAACATAACATACACAAACAAATCAAACCTTTTTCTTACGCTTAGAAAAAGACGACGCTTGCAAATTGGGTAAAGCTCCGAGCGCTTTATTTCTTAACCTTGTTTACAAGTTTAAATAAGTGATAGAAAAAATATTAAGAATTAAAACAAGCAAATATCCAATTTTTGGTGAATTTAAGTTAAGTACACGTGACACCCTTGAAAGAGTATATTGACATAAATTTATAAAGATAAACTTATTTTTTCTGAAAAATAGTTTATGAAATTAAGTTTGGAAGATAAAATGGTAGTTTGATTTGCAAAATTAGTGGTTTATGGGTAAAAGAATTGACGATATAATACTAAATGGAAGTCACGGGACTTAAAATGTTGAAAAATTGGACAGAATAGTTTAAAGACTTAATATCGAAAAAGAATAACTTTAGAGACTTCATCTATGCTCGAGTAATAATTCAGCGATCAAATCGCCAATTTACTCTTTATTTTTAGAGAAAAATTGATGCAAAATCGAAAAACATCAAACATTTTTATTTGTTGAACTAAAAACACCAAACTAAATTCCTTGCTTGGGTAGATAATCTCTCGTATTTTATCTACCCAAGCAAGAGAGATTAAAAAAAAAAAACACATACCAATCGTCAGGGGAGGCAGAAACAGCCTGATCAAAGTAAGATTTAGCCCGTTTCTCATCTCTCTGCGTCTCCCAGATTAGCTTTCCGTACAGCGACAACAACTCACCGTCTCCCGGACTCCCCAATATCGCCCGGCAATAGCACTCCTCCGCCCCCACCGCATCCTTCTCCACCTAATCCAATCATTCAATCATATTTTTATCATCTTTCTTTTCTAATTAATGTTAATTAATTCGCCCATCAATTTGATAATTTGATTAATTAATCAATTACCTCGTGCAAGAATTTCCCATAGTTCCTCAGCAGCAACGGATTGCCGGGGTTTGACTTCAGCATCTCTTTATAATAAGCTCCGATCTTCCTCCGCTCGCCTTTCTCCACCGTTACAGCATTCCCTCCGCGATCGCCGCCGCCAGGAACCAGCTCCTCCGTCGAAATTCCACTTCCCGTCAATTTTCCAGCGTAACTCGCCGGCAGAGCTCGAAATCCGTCGGACGCCGATCGGAGAATGTCGCTCTCCGACAGAGCTCTCCGGATCGTCTTATCTCGGCGGCGATTGACGTCGAAATGCAGGGAGATCATGGGAGATCCGACGGTGCTCCTCTCGCCGGAGAAAACGCTCGAGAGCGAGTCCTTCCGGGCTAGGGACACTCTGGGCGAGCCGGAAACGGCCGGTGACTGGAGCGTAATCGAACCGGTTCGGATCATGGCTGCTAATTGAAGCTTTTGCCTACTTTGCAGTGTCTGAGCAAAGTGTGAGACTTTGTATTTTTTCTCTCTGCTTTTTGTAGGGAGATCCGTGAAGTGAAGGCGTGTATATATAATTCACTTTGCGCCGTTGGATGCGCTGACGGGGTTGACTTGGGGTCGTACGGGATGATGACACGTGTGGAATTTGCACGTGAGGATGGCTGGTGAGTAGGCCCCTCCGATGGGGAAGGCGGGAAGATCGTGAATCAGGTAAGGAACGAAGCGGCGCCAAGTGCAGGTGTCACGACAAATCTTTGTGGGTCCCCTCCGTGTGTGCCTAGTATTCCAAATGTGGAAAAAGGATCCGGATCCCTATCACCAAGTTCATCAAAGCACACAATTTAGACATTTGAAAGTTGATCAAACGACTACAAATAGGGGTTCATTTTAAAAGTTATAATAACTTTAGCCGTTCGATCAAATTTCAAAGACCCGAATTGTGTACCTTAATAGACTTGGTGGAAGGGATCTGGAAAGGATCCCTTTCCTCTAAATGTAATAATAAAATTAGTTACACTTAGGAAATTTATTTTCAACTAATTTTAATATGATTTGGTGTCCATGGTTTTGTTCCGAAATACTGAAAATGTTCTCCTAGTATCATCGTCTAGTTAATAAACTATTAAATCATCTTCAAAAGGTGCATTTTTGCTCATCCATATTAACTTGGATGTATGCTCACTGCATATATCCAAGCTTGCCAAGTGTTTCCTTGCTTTATTCATGGTTAACATTTTCATTTGTTATTAATATTTTACTATAATAATACATTAATAATCATCTTAACATTTATCTTTTAACTTTTTAATTAATATTTGTATCTTAACCGTCCATCTTCCCTCTTACTCCCTCCTCCCATCTTTCTCCTCTATCACTTTTCCCCCTTTTCTGTCATTTGGGCGAATATCCCAAATCTCAAATCTCAAATTCTAATACAAATTTAAAGGGGAATGGGTGAATTGATTTAACGGGGTGAAGTCCATCGACATCGTGAGAAAGGAGCACAGGTTGCCTCCATTCACCCGAAGCAAAGATGCACAGATAAGTGAAGAAAATTTGTACCCAGAAGACTGTTCCAAATTGTGGGTGGTTGGTGTGGGGTGGTGAGAGGTGGGAGGAAGCAGATAACATGTGAGAGGAATAAAGGGTCGTCATTGCTGCTTCAAATGCTCGAGCAATTTCCAGTAGAATATTATACATAAATAAAATTACAATTAGGAGATAATTTCTGTGATTCGAAACGCCATGGATGATTTGGTGGAGGAGGACAATTTCTTTGAAAATGAATAAACGCTTCGGGACGTGAGTTGCAGACTTGTTTTTTTATTTGTCTATTTTTAGTTTATTTTTATTTCTTTATTAAATTAATAAAGAGTAATTAAATCACAGTTAACCAAGGTTAAGGCAAGGGGACACTTGGCAAGCTTGGAGATGTGTGGTGAGCATACACCCAAGTTAATGTGGGTGAACAAAAATGCACCCAAGTGTAAAACATCAAAATGATATTTGATGATTTATGGATCAATTTGACATTTTGTACAATCATTTGGTCCACCTGATATATTAAATTAAAATGTTATTCTATATTTTTTATCATCTCTTTGTGGTACAATTATTAACATAGCCTATAAAATACTTGGAATAGAATAGACAACAACATTTATTATGAATTGCATCCCACTTATTTAAAAAATTTATCAAATCAAACAAATTTGACACGAGAAGGCTTTGCCTTAGTAAAAAGTTGAAGGCTCAATTGGAAAAAGTTTGTTGTCATTTTTTACTGTTGTTATTTTTAGAGATGTCCTTAACAAACACATACAACAATCATTTAAAAGTAAGAAGTTTTATATTCAATTCAAATGGACGAATGAGGAAAAAAATTCAAGATAAAAAGAAAAATAAACCGACTTCAACTAAATCCAGAAATTATAAAAAGCAGGAAAGATAGTTTCAAAAATGAAAGTGAATAAAATACAATATTAGAACAATAAAAAAATCAAAGAGGGCGTCCAAAGCAAAGGGGCAAATTAAAAATGAAATAAAATTATAAAAGCAAAAGGGCCAATTAAAATGAAATAAAAGATGAAAATTGTAAAAAGAAAAGTGCTACACCCTAAAAGAAAGAAGCATTTGTAAATCCAAAAAAAAAAAAAAAAAAAAAAAAACAAAGCTTGGCTGCTTAAAAACAAGCAACAACAACTTGACAAGTGTCTAAAAAATTAAAACTTGAACTAATAACTTAGACACTTATAAAGTTGTTGTTGAGTGAGAGGAGAAGCTATTGTTTGTTTTTAAGCAGTCAAGTCTTGTTCAAAAAAAAAAAAAAAAAAAAAAAAAACCCCGTTGGTAATGGGACAGACAGGAGGACCCCTTCCTAGATTATCCACATCTGACCGTGTGATGAAAAGTAACTGAGATTTCACGTTACCTTTTTTTGGTCGCTCGGAAGTTTTGGCATAAATTCTGTGTTCCCATCCCAGCATATGGTTTTGGCATAATTTCTGTGTTCCCATCCCTGCCCCATGCTGTTGGTTTTTATAAAATAAAGTACAAGGATTTGCCGACACTCACATAGGGTGCAACTTGGATAGAAATATTAGATTCTGACCGATCGTGAGCCGATAAGTTCTAAAGTATCTTGTCCAATCCACATTGGAAACCAAAAACCAAAAAAATATGAGAAGAATTGGATACAAATTGAAATGTATTTGAATATTCCGAATGGAAGTGTTATTGTCACTCTAAAAATCTCATTATACACTCCTCACAAGTGTATTTTTCTTTCCAAATATAAAAAATTTGGAGTGTAGAATGAGATTTTTGGAATGCTAATAACAATTCTCATTCCGAATCTCCAAAACTTGTCTAATTCCATTACATACACTTAATTATGTTTTAAATAGGTTTCCTTGCTATATATTGTACAAAATACTCAAATATATACAAAATCGGATATTCATATTCGAAACTTTTCAAATGAAGACATATAACTCCCTGAATATATATTATGTAGAGAGAGCGTGGTGATGATATATTATGTAATCTTGATATGGATGAAGCCAAATAACTCCCACAGCTGCGAAATTCCGGAATTGATCCGATCTCGAAAGTTCAAATTCGCCAAGAGAATATTTTGAGACTCTGATCCCAAAATTGTGTGATATTTATATCCAAAACTTTTTGAATTGGAATTAAAAACATGCATTTCTAATCCTAAAGAGCTAAAAATTAAGAAAACACTCACATTAATAACGAGTTGTGAACAATTAAAGCGTTGCATATTTAATTTGAGACACGACTATCTTAGCATGTGATTTTCTCCCAAGTTAGCTTAACTTGTTTGGAATGAAACAGAAATGGGGCTACATCCATTGATTCCATTCCATCGATCCCCCCACTGCCCTTGATCCCTCGGATTTGTATGCAGTTGCCGGACAGTGCAACGGTGCGTTTATCCGACCCAATGTACTTAGGGAACGTCCCACCTGTCCCCACGTTACCCCACGTGGATTTATAGCCCCATGTGATATCAGTTGACAATTTCCTTTAGGGGTGTGATATCCACACACCCCTTTTTACTTCCCACACATCTTTTTACTTTTCGACCGTTGGATCGGATGAAGTAAAAAAGATCAATGAACAGAAATTAAAAAGAGGTGTGTGAGAAGTAAAAAGGGGTGTGTGGAGAGCACATCCCTTTCCCTTATTTCACTTTACGAGAATTTTTTTTCAAAGTTTTCGAACATGGGTCGATATATTATATGTCATGATTTAAAAGAAAGTGACTAAATATAATTTTTATTTAAATCATGACAGATGGGATACCGACTTATGTTTTGAATGGATGGATGGAAAAATCTCTCCCACTTTAGGTCATGATTCATAAAACTTACGTAGTACATGTACAATATTATTGTGAAGTTTCATGTTAAAAAAATAAAAATGTGTAAACTTTTGTTTAAACATACTTTTCTTTTGACATGAGACGTCACGCGACACTATACTGATGTCAGGTAAGTTCTTGTCTCGTAAAACACTTGTAAAGAAGAAGATTCTAACCGCTAGGTCAATCATCTAATTATTATTACCTTGTTACTTTTGACAAACAGAAGAAGACAAATGCACACCAAGAATTTCATATATAGCTAGAACGACCTTTACAAATTACAAATACTAATTTGTTAAGAATTAATCGAATTGAAGCTATAGCATCACCATTCGTTGGAATCAAAATATCTGCGAGATCCGGGTCCCAGTTTGTATCAATTAAACAAATAGTTGGAATTTCCAAAAGAATCCATTCTCGAAGAGTATCTAAATTGATAAAGAGAAGAATAGTAGTGTCACTTGCAAAGAAAAGACAAAAGAAAATTGATCAACTTTTTAATGGGTAAATGTCAAATCCCAAAATCAACTTAATAAAGTGGGGTTTATCTTATCTCCTAATAAAATAATTCAAGTTGATAAGATAAAGTATGGACCAAGTAACGATTCCTTGTTATTACGATAGCTTGCTTTGTCGTGATTTTATTATTACTCTATCATCGTTTAATAATCATTTCGTTTTTATTTTTCAATTTTCAGATAAAAAATGGAGGAGTCGTTTTCACTGACATATTTTCATTTGATATGTTCTTCTCCCTTCTAGGCTTCTACCTCTCAACAACTAGAAATAAACAAGGTATTAAATATCAGTGATATCGGAAATATCGGTAGTCCTAAAACACGGAAATATCGATGGAAATATCGGGATAATATCGATATCGATAAAAATTATATGGAAACCACGGAAATTGTAAGAAAAACTTGGAAATTTTTATTGAAACTTTGCATGATGTTTATTTAGTCAATTATCTATTAATTTATCACAAAAAATTGGAAGGAAATGCATTGCATGATGGATTTAACATTTTCAAGTTGATTATATAGCGAGCTGACAAACATTGTGAGTGTAGAAAATATATAGTAATTAATGAAAGAAGTTTAAACACACCATAATCATTTATATATAATGAATTAGTACAATATTTTACACTTTATACATTGCATGGTAAGATACATGAGTGACTTATCCAAACATCAGAACTAGGGTTACCAATTCTCACTCATGCATGCTGACACGTGGCATGGGTAGCTGGAGAATCATGCATGTATATTCACATTTCACATGTGATTTGACGGTTTGGTTCATTTTCAGTGGGTTTTCTTTGGATTTATTTGCAAAATTATTGGCACACACTCACACAAACCTAACATCTCACAGTCACAGGCACATTATTTTCACATCTTTTCACCTCTGGGTGCAAAATTATTTTCACCTGTTTTCACCTCTGCAACACTCTGCAACACACACACACACACACACACACACGATGCAACACGCACACACGCACACGCAACAAGCACACACGCACACGCACACACGCATACCCAAAGCCTTTCTGGATCCTTCTCTCTCTCCCTCGGTCTCTCCGTCTCCTTCTTGCCCTCGGTCTCTCCGTCTCCTTCACACGCACACGCAACCCTTCTCTGCCTCGGTCTCTCCGTATCCTTCTCTCCCTCGGTCCGGTCTCTCCGTAGTCCGCCCATTATACTGGGTCACCTCACCTCAGTCTCTCTCGAATCTCGAATCTCGATCTCGATCTGGATCCTTCCCTCAGTCTCTCCATCCTTCTTCTTCTCCCTCAGTCTCTCGAACTCGATCCTTCTCCAGTTCTCCCCCCATCTCTTCTCTGCAACTCCGCCGAGCACCATCACCACCTCCCCCCCATCTCTTCTCTGCAACTCCGCCAAGTTGCTTGGAGCCTTTTTACGGTCTCTCGTACCCACCAGTCTCTCCATCCTTTTTCTTCTCCCTCAGTCTTTCGAACTCGATCCTTCTCCAGTTCTCCCCCCATCTCTTCTCTGCAACTCCGCCGAGCACCATCACCACCTCTCCCCCCATCTCTTCTCTGCAACTCCGCCGAGTTGCTTGGGGCCTTTTTACGGTCTCTCTACACCCTGGGGGACATGATTTTGCTGTTGTTCAGCTTGTACCCACCACTTGTGGTTTCCTCCTCCCTTTCTCACCTCCCGGCGGCGGCGACGACGACGAATATTAGCGATAATATCGCTAATATCGCGATATTTTAAAGATATTTTAATTTTACTCAAAAAAAAATCGGCCGGTCAAAAAAACGATATTATCGGCGAAATATCGCCGATAATATCGATTTTTTAGACATTGGAAATAAAAGAAATGGTTCAAACCAACAGTTTTCGATTGCTTATCGAATTATTGTTATATTAAGTAACATCAACAAAATTAGGGTTTAGGGTTTCAGGGGTCGTGTTTGGGCCTATTTTTCACACCATATGAACCCGAAAAACACAACCTGTTGTCGGGTGTAAAAAATGTACCTCTAGTGTAAACTTGGTATCAAATTTCTCTAGTTAACGTGCAACTGTCAACTCAGTGTACATATTGCCAATTAGTACTATGATCTTGTAGTATTCATCTTCCCTTGTAAGTAAAAGGTCCTACGTTCGATTCTCATATGTGGCGAATTTGAACCACATTATTGCTAAACCATTGTGAGGCTTAGCCCACTCTCCCACCCCCTTAGTGTATATCGTTTGTTAAACTATGTGTACATAATGATTCAAATAATCTGCAGATGTTAGTCTCAAGTGTTTCTTGTGGCACAAATTTGCGAAAACATTGAAAAAGGCACAAAGATCTTGATCCCAAACCACCATCCAAAAAACATCCCACTGAGATGCAATGGTAATACAAAAAAATGGTCCACTATAATACGTTGATTTAATCTTTTGGTGGTAAACCCACGACCGATCTGTAAAACTAACAGCCATACTTATACGCTTCTTCATGCAAATCAGGCCGACGGATAACTCTATGAGTACAAGAATGTACCTGATTGTTTGAAGTATACGAGTATATTTAGTAACATAGACATTTCTCCTCGGTTCACGTTTCATCCTCCTCATCGAAACCTAAATTTCAAGATAATAGACTACAATTAAGATCAGAAAGACACAACTTTTGTAAGTGAATGGAACCATCCCTACTATGTAATCAAATACAAGCGTGAACAACATGGATTGCAACCTTATATGTCAGCCATCACTTATATCAGCATCCATGTTTGCATGATTGTTAAGTTGGCTAGGAGCATGCATTAGCTGCTAGAATTTTGAAGTCGTTAATGACTTGTGACAGCAGGGAAGTTGACAGATTAAGATAAGCCTCTAATGCAGGGCTGCCTAAGCAGGGCCGTTATAAATGCGGTTGGCCAGATGTCAACCAGTTTTCGCGAAAGGAATAACGAATTTCAGTTGTGTGTTAACTACTCCATTCTGCTACAGTTGATAGCCATGCCACCCTTAAATTGGAAGCTTATCTGTCATCTGTTATCTATTTAGCTAATAATGCCCTTAGCTTCACAACAATGCTAATATGGAGTGTGAAGCTGATAACAATACTACATGTAAGGTTGCTTTAATTGCTCGTCTCTCTTTGTATTTAGGATGTCAAAAAAGGACTATCAATAAAAGTATACGAACCTCCAAAGACCAAGCCTACTGATTCTTCTTTAGCTTGGATGTGGAAGAAGATGATCTGAGATCTTGACTAGAAGTTCTAATTATGAAAATAAATGTTTCCACGAGCATGCCAATGACCAATCCAAGAATGCCTCCAGCAGCATTCTGAGATGAGAAAAATAAGAGCACCGTCAACTTATATAATACTGTAAATAAAAAAAAAGAACATGCAGATAAAATAGGAACCAAACAATAATCACATATTACAATGCACAAAAACCAAAAAATAGTTTAATAAAATAGAAACTACTCTCTCGAAGATACATACCATGACAGGACTCTGGTTAAACAAAGCTCTGAATGCAGCATATCCTACCAAATAGCAGGTAAACATGGTCACCACAACATGTAAACCTGTAGAAGTTTGACTGTTTTAGCACTGGAGCATCCAAAACATATTTTCAAAGAGAATAAAAATTCTACAGAAAATTTACACAAGAAGCACAATTAAAAAGGAGAAATTACAAGATTATCAATCATTCGCGAACAAAAGGATATTCTAAACATAACAATAGATGCTTTAAATTAGAAAAATAAACCACTCAACTCTATTCGGAAATAAGAGGAATGAATTTTAAACATAGATTCAAATATGTAGTCAAACTATTTCAATGAATTCTTAACACAAAATGCTTCCCATGAAGCAAATGTTCTAGGCTAGGGAGCCTGTACTGCCTTCCATTCGGTTCCAGTTTCACCTAAACCAGAAAGGAATCTCTAGTTTTGTGAACTAGTTCCAGTTTCACGGTTCACCCAAACTAGAAAGAAATCTCTAGTTTTGTGAACTAGTTCCAGTTTCACGGTTCACCCAAACTAGAAAGAAATTTCTAGTTTTGTGAACTAATTCAATTCCAATGTGATTTCATGTACTCTTTACATAAATAATGGTCTACTATCATGTTAATTTAAAACGCAAATGTATCCAGTACTCTTATGATTTGGTCCGGAAATTATCACAGAATACTCCCCCCACCCAATGCTCTCCCTTTACTACCAGCCAGTAATTTCCCCATATATATATCCTAGATTCGAATTTCTCAATCAGTCACCAATTTCCTTTCAATATCATCTGCTGGGAATGTAATGGCAAACAGAGAGTGAAAACAAAACAGCAATGTGACAATAAATAATGGTCATAAAATTTCTGGCATTAATACACAGGAAAGAAGAAATTATTTCTTTCATCATTCAAGTGCTAACACATTAGAGTAATCCCACATAATCAACAAACTGCCATACAACACCAAACTGCCCCGTCAACAAAACCAGCAAGTACTTTGCACACCCGTACAAATAATTAGAACTTTTGTACAGATCACACATGCCCAAATACATCCTAGGGCTCACCAAAATTTCATTATTCTTTGAAATTCCATATAAGCATTAGATACCTCAAGAGCTAAGTTTTTGAGCAGTTGGAAAATGTATTCATTCAAATGGAAAGTATTCACTGAACAGAATCTGGTTTCTTTCTTGCTTAACATTGCAAGCTTCACCCTTACCATAGTTCTTTCATGCTTACGTAGGCATCTAAACTAGTTATTAAGATAGAAAATTTGAACATGTGCTGAATGGAAAAAAATATATTCTATATGCATTCCGTGTCGATGGCATGATAAAATTCACAAGGTAAAATACTATTATTGGTTGACCTGCTCATGGAAATGGAATCAATATCGTCTCTGATGACCGATGAGCAACATTTACATGCAAAGGAAACCAAAGAAGACACCTGATACGTGACATCTCAGAGTTTATCCATTAAACCTTTTAGAATGGATTCACAGTTTCTATTTGAATTACCATGTTAAAGTCCAACCAATCTGAAGTTGTCAAGCATACCAATCCAACCATTCTACCCCCTCTAAATGTCATGACTCTACACTTTCAGAAAATGAAAATTGTTTGAAATAAAAAAATCCTTGTATTATATCATATTCCAGTAGACAAACTAGTACTGACCATCTCTCTTCCAATCTGTTCACAGTTTTGTTCGCATTCCCCTCAAATCCATTCACATAAAAATCAATTTCCATCAATGGATCAAAGCAATAACTACAAATTGAACTCTCCCTGATAAGATCATTGAATTAAAGAAACTTACGCCATTATCACAAAACTGAAAAAATCCAAGCTCAATGCATTTGCCACAAGTAATATCATTCAGAAACAAGCAATAAAACATTATGTTAGACATGTATAAACTCTTTATCTTACCAAAGCCGAGTTGATCCTTGTAAGAAGAGAAAGGCTCAGTGGTTTCTTTCTTAGGTGTAATGTCCTTCACAAGTTCTGCATATGCATTCCTCTCCAAAACTTCAGCCAGCTTCTTAAGTCTAGCCTGCAACTCCTCACTCTAAACACAACAAGAACAATTACATTTCATTTGGAATCTCTGGAAAATACAGGAAAAAATAACAAAGTTCAATTGCAAACCGAACAAAACACAAAGGGGTGATATAGTGTTTTGCGTTTCACCTTTTCTCTGGGTTTGGGGCTGGTGAGGACGAACTCGCATCCAGAGAAGAGTTGGGCCAAGTGCGGTCGGGTCGAGGCATCAGATGCAACCCAAAGAGCTCGGAGAGACTTGTACGGTACATTGGGTTTGGAGGATATATTGGAAGCAATTTGCTGGAGTTCATGAGAGAGGTGTGGGTCTGTGGAAGCTGAGGTGAGGAATGAGAGGATGGGTTCGGTGGTCGATACAACCAGTCCAGGTGGGTTCATCGGATCACTGCTCATTTTCCTGTGATTTTATAAAAAGACCATAGGGCTTCAATTTATGACCAACTTTCCAGACAGTATTAATAACAATGGTGGATTCTTTTTCTTTTTACTTAATTAAGAATTGGATTGTAAGAACAATAGATTATTCAAATTATCATCAAAGACCCAGGAATTACAAAACACAACTGTCCAAGTGAAAAAAAAAAGTAACCAATGAGCAAGAACATGGGAATTACCTCAGCAAGGTGTTATGGAATCGAGCTCAATACTCCAAACCTGCACAAATTCAACTGAAAAGAAAATCAGAAAATGATTTCGACAATCAGAAAACAACATTCAATACCAACATTCTATTAACCGGAATTCGGGAAAAAGAAAACCAGATTCGACAATGGGGTTGGCGAGGATTTGATTGAAGCAGAGGGAAATGCGACCTCACCGATCCAATTGGTGGTGGAGACTTATCAATCCTGACCTTGGAGGAGGAAGAGGAAGAAAGAGAAGGAAAAGCAGGGCTCTGTAAGTTGCGTTTTCAGGTCTTCCTCGTGAAGACAATGGAGATGGAGAAGGTAAAATTTTCAAGTGGTCTTAGAAGATCTGCAATTATTCTCTTTAAACTAAATCTGAAACGTTGGTTTTTAAAACTAAAGAATCAAAGGCCAAGATTAGCTTTAACCGGGTCATGTTTACATGTGTATCTATCCACATGCAAGAGAGACTGTTTGTTTGAAATGCTTGAGAAACATATTTGATGGGAATTGATTCCCTCATTCCTTTGTTATGTCAGTTATTATAAAGGACTTGAACGGGCTTGCACAGCTAGATCCACCTTGTAAGCTCACTGTAAACCATCAATTTACGAACCTAGGGTTAGCTAAGTTGGTTAGAGCAGCATCTCCGTCTACACTAAATTTGAAGTTCTTTGATCTTAGTTTAGATGAATTTAATGTTGGATATCTACCGTTTGCGAAATAAATAAACAAACACCATCAGTTTGTTTTCCTTTTCTAACTTTTCTTGAACAAACTCACTTCAGCAACCATCAAACACCACAAACTCACACAGCCATGATACTTGGTAAATCAACTATAATCTCTCTTTTCATTCGAACCATGTCTACATATTTCTTTAAAATTTTCAAAGGGAGCAGAACAAAGAACAACTGGCATGATACATAAAAAGTAAAATGAAACAAATTTATAATTTGTATCTTCCAATTGGCTAATCCATGACATACTAAGTAAAATCATTTGAATTATAAGGGAGACCCATGCAAGCAGGTATGACAAGTTTTGTGCCTAAGTTAAGAGATATCCACAACTCGTAAGCACTAAATCGTCAATACATTAGCATATTTAATGATTGCGATGGATATATTCATAGAAACTAACATAAATAGAACAGACACTAAATTCCCATCAACACATGAGAATTGAGAAATGATGATTAGTACTTGATCAGTTAAAACTACTTGAATTGAAAATAATAACAAGAGAATGAAAACTAAGCTTTGTAAACATGTAATTGTAGCGCTTGTTATTTACAGTTACGAGCCGATACATGAGAACAAAAAGTTCATACCCATCCGCGAATCTACATGTGAATATTTAGCAAAAAATTCCAACTCCCTACTTTGGCTAGGTAGAGAGCCCAATAAAACCAAGACTATTTACCAACCCCTTGATTTTCTGGTAACAAAAAGCACAATACAATAGCATCAATTTTATAAAGATTCCAAATACTTCAACGTATGAGAAAAAGCTCAATTAATGGTCTCTCAAGATAGCCACTGAGTTTGTTTAGATTCAAATAATGTTCAAAAATGGCCAAGGCAGATACATGGTTACTACTAGACCCATTTGACAGATAGGAGGAGGAGGCAAACCTCAAGGATGGCCACCATTGAAACAATAACAATCTCACCAAAAACCAAAAAACGAAATCGAAAAAAACGAATTCAGCCAACCAATCAAAATCACACCTTGGAAACTCCAAAAGATCAAATTACATCCGAATTCAACACCCAAATAACCAAATTGAAGAATAATCAATTGGGTACCTGGAAAATGAGAAGATAGACAATATCCGGATGGTAAAACCCAAAATCCAACCGAAAAATAGAACCTTTGTGTGCCGGTTAAACGCGTCTTCAGCCCGCTGTCTCTAGTTGCGATTCGGCGATCGAGCATAAGATCAAAGAGAGTTGGAGACGGCGGTGATGGCAATGAGTAAAGGGAAGGAGATGAAGAAGGGGAAGGAGACGATGAAGCACACATCAATATTCATTTTCTTTGATAAATTGATTCTTTTGTTAATTGTTCTTAACATTTTCCACGTGGCATATTTTAAATATCCACATCAGCATTTCATTCTTGGCAAATGATTAATTAACGATCAAATAAACTGATTAACTAATAAATATATAACATTGCAATAAATTGGAACTTGATCCTCTCCGTATCCAAAAAGATCTAAGCCCACAAAGCAATGCATTCGGGCGATTAAAATTTGATGTAACGGTTACAATTATTATAACTTTTAGAGGGCCCCTGTCTGTAGTTGTTGGATCAAATTTCAATGGTCCGGATGCATTGCTCAGTTGGCTCAGATCCCTTAGATTCAGAGAGGATTTAGTTCCTAAATTCGTAGGTTTGTCCATGACATTGTAATGTTTTAATGGGCCACATTATGTCCAATTTAATGGGTCATGTTTTGTCTAATTTGGTCTACCAAACAAGCTCTAGAAAACACTAATTAAGAAGTATTTGTAAATGAATCCTTAGATCATCTCCAAAGGAAATGTTAAATTGTAAGAGTCAAATTATAATTGATGGTTAATGTGGCAATCTGAAGTCTTACGTCAAATTTTGCATTTCTCCAACCTAATTATCAAATATTATTATATTATTTAAATAGAGCTTGAAATGGTTATAATTATTAAAACAATGTTGAAACAAAATTTTTATTGGTTGATATGTTAGTGGAACAAGGGACCCACCATTAAAATGAATTAAAAATAAGGGTAAATTACACTTTCATTCTTCAAATTTGACGTCTATTTCAATTCCTTACAACATCTTTAAAACATTTCACTTTCATACCTTAACTACTATTTTATTTCAAAATAATACCTTCGTTACATTTTTCATCTATTGATCCATTAAGTGCTGACGTGGCTGCCACATATATGCCACGTAGCAAAAATTTTTTTTTTTTAATTTCTTTTTAAAAAACCTGAATTTTCTAAAAAAAATTGAAACCCATCCGTAAACCTTCACCCCCCACATCCCTAAACCTGCAAGAAGAATAAGAAGAAGAAGAATGAGCAGGAGGGGGAAAAATAGTGCTTGAACCTGCCTTCTGCACTGCCCCTGCGCGACGCACCTGCCTTCCACCCCCCAGCCCCGCGAACGCGAACGCGAACCCACCCAGACCATGACCTCCATATTTTTGAGATTTTCAGTGTGGGTAAGTTTCGAAAACACTTTGAGATGGGGAGTTTGAGTTTGAGATTATTGTTGGACTGGTTTTGTGGTAGATTCATCTAATCTCGGGTGGGATTTTCTGGGGTGGATGATGGGGGATTTTTGGGAGGGGTGATGGGGGATGGAAGAAAGGGGTGGCTCGGGTGGGATTTTGGGGTGGGCGATGATGGATAAGAGAAGGGGGTGTGACACACCCCGATCGAAATCAAGGCATGTTGGCCATCACGTGAACGTGACGTAACCATAAGCACATTACGGAAGCAAGATTAAGAAGGGAAAATACGAATAAATTAAAACCAAACAACTAGCAATCCTAACTAAGATAGCGTGCTAGTGAGAGAATAAGTGTGAAATACACAACCAGAGCTTAACTAGCCTAAGAGCAGTAAAGCAAAAGTACTAATTAAACAACACCCAAAGGTGGTCCTACATGAACGATGGTCTGTCAGAACTTCCGCTGTATCCTTGTAAGCCATCAACCAAACTTTCACCTAATACCTCGAGGGGCGCAAAACAAAAACACTTCAGTGGGCAAAAACAAGGTTTTCCTAAAATCATTTCATATCTCAAAGTTCTAACCCCTCGCTGGAAAACCTGTATAATTTCCCAGAAAATAGTATACATACGTATAAGTCTTAAAACCATGCTCAATATATCTGAAACCACATGTGTATGCCATGCATATACCATGCTCAATGTCATAATATAACATATGTAAGCCAAGTAAAGTAATCTCAATGAAATAACATATTAACCGGAGCCCCTGCAGTGGCCTGTATGGTTAATTTATATAGCTCATCGCTCCATCTAGCCGGAGTCATCTAAAGTGACTTGTATGGCAATATATCTGCACACGAGTCGGAACCACCTGTAGTGGTCTGTACGACAAGACTGGGTGTAAATAAATACGCTCTAGTGCTACGATTACGTGAAGACTGTGCGATAAATCGTGGGTCACCTACGAGTCGGAACCACCTATAGTGGTTTGTACGACAGGACTATGCACCTAACTTGGATCCAAGGTGAGCGTGTGGTGCGGGAGGTGAACATCACGTGAAGGACTATGCCCTGGCCCTAGGCGGGAGCACTAACATCGGGGTGCAGGTTTATGAGCTTTCAATACATCTCAACATAAACATCATTTCATATCACAACCATTTATAGCATAATATACTTACCTGGAGCTTACCTGGGCCTCCGCAGCACCATGCAACAGTATACATAATCATGATAATGCATATACTAAAATATGATGCATGTATGACATGGCATTTAAATTACCTTTCCTTTAAAGTACGTTTTCTGGGAAAAACGTCAAGTATATATATATATAAAACAAAAGCCCACTCACTGGTATGTAGACGGGTCGTAACCCCCGTGCCTAACCTGGCTACGCTCGTCCTCCGGATAGGCCTCGCCTATAAGAGAAACAACTAAAATAACGTTTATTAACGCACATAAACAACACAAGCTAATAACTTCTCATATATTGCTCAATTTGGGTATATGGATATACCACTGAGACCTACTCATCCTCAGAAACATCCCCATATTTTAAAAATAATTTTCCGATCACCCATGCGCCCTCACGCGCTGGCCAAGGCACAGCCAGACGCGCCTCCCATGCGCGGCCACGTGCCTGGCATACTGACGGCGTCAGTTAACGCCGTCAGGAATATTCCGTCCAAAAGCAAGCATATACCGTTAAAGTTGACTGACGGTGTTAGCATATTCCGTCAACTTTAACAGAATATACTCCTGTCTTCTCCAGCGAGACTCCGATCGCTGGCGACTTCGTCGGTTTCTGGGTAAAATTTTTAATCGTCATATCTCACTCATTTTTCATCCAAAATTCATGAAATTTATATCAAAATGAAGCCCACAACAAGGAGAACACATTCATACCTCTTTGAAGCTCCAAAAATCACGGGATCTCGCTAGAGAAATTCAAGAAAACGGGCCAATTTCGAAACTCACGATCTCGACGCCCAATTCCTTCCAACGAAGCACTCCGAGCTTCCTTAGGACCTCCTTAAGCTCCATATGAGCTTAAATTTTCCTACAAATCAACATTTTACATCCATATGAACAGTGCATGAAAATTGGGGTTTCGGTTTCACGAGATTTCGAAGGTATCCTTACCTGGAATGGGTACCAATCAACTCATCTGAGTTTCACGAACACAATGGTGTTCTTTTTTACCACAATCTGTAAAGTTTCGACGGGTTTTGGTGTTTGTTTGTACAAAAACCGAGAGAGAGATAGAGAAGTTTTGAGAGGTAGAGAGAGTGCGGGAGTGAGAGAGAGAAATAGTGTGAATGTGTGTGTGATCCAATTACCACCAACCAAACTCCCAATGTAGATACACACATACCTTAATTAATGCCTAGGGGCATTTTCGTCATTTCACGTCCGTTGTACAAAATCTCTGAGACGGGCTGTTACAATCTACCCACCTTATAAAAATTTCGTCCCTGAAATTTACATAACCAAAATCATCCACTAGTACTCATAAAACAATCTCGGGTACATCTCTCTCATCCGATCCTCTGTCTCCCAAGTCGCTTCTTCCACTGAATGATTCATCCATAAAACTTTAACCAACTGCACTGTCTTATTCCTCAGAACCTTTTCTTTCCAATCCAGTATAGTCATTGGCTCCTCGTCATAAGTCAAATCTGAACTGATCTCCAAAGGTTGATGAGGTATCACATGTGAAGGATCTGCAACATAATGTCGAAGCATCGAGACATGAAACACATTATGTACCTTAGATAGCTCCGACGACAACTCAAGTCTATAAGCAACTTCACCGACTCACTCGGTGATCTGATAAGGTCCGATGAATCTAGGACTTAGCTTGCCTTTCTTCCTGAATCGTACTACACCTAACCACGACGAAAGCTTTAAAAATACCCAATCACCAACATTATACACTCGATCAGTGGCACGCCTGTCCGCTAAACTTTTCTGGCGATCTTGGGCCGCTTTCAGGTTAGACTTAATAATCTTAACATTCTCAGTAGTCTCCTCTACTATCTTAGGGCCCACTAAAACTCTTTCGCTGACTTCTGACCAACACAAGGGTGTACGACAAGGCCTGCCACAAAGTGCCTCAAATGATGACATACCAATACTCGAATGAAAGCTGTTGTTGTAGGCGAACTCCATCAAATCCAATCGCTTATGCCAAGCGTCGCCAAACTGCAAAATAGAAGATCTGAGCATATCCTCCAAGGTCTGAATCGTCCTCTCTGATTGACCGTCTGTTTGAGGATGATATGTTGTACTGTAGAATAATTCTGAACCATGAGCTTCCTGGAATGCTGTCCAGAACTTAGAGGTAAATCTAGGATCACGATCTGAGATAATACTAACTGGAACGCCATGATACTTCACGATCTTCAATAAAAACAACTCAACTATTCGACTTAGGGAATACTTTTCCCTTACAGGAATGAAATGCGCTGACTTAGTAAGCCGATTGACAATCACCCAAATTCCATCATAGCCATTGTACGTATGAGGAAGCTTGTACACAAAATCCATAGTGATATTTTCCCATTTCCACTATGGAACGGGAAGTAGCTGCATCAACCCAAACGGTTTCTTCCTTTCGGCTTTAACTTGCTGGCATATGGCACATCTACTCACATACTCGGCAATTTCTCTTTTCATACCCGGCCAATAATAAAATGGTCGAATGGTATGATACATCTTAGTACCTCCTGGATGCATAAGCTAAACAATGCGCTTCGTCCAAAATTACTTTCTTCAACTCTGCACTATTCGGCACATACATTCTACTCTCTTGCATAAGCATGCCGTCTGATTCTCTTATTCGAAGATCTTTCATCTTTCCTTCATTTCTTAACCGAATAAGTTCCTGAGTTTCTTCGTCATTGATCTGAGCCTCGAGCACTCTATCAATCAAAACTGACCTGACCTGGAAGCTAGCAAGTAAGGCTTCTTCATGATTTTCCATTCCCAATTTCACTCCAGTGGACCTCAAGTCTGCAAGAAGTGGAATACGGCTTGCGTATAAGGCATTAATTCGGCCTTGGGATTTCCTACTAAGCGCATCAGCCACCACATTTGCACGACCTGGGTGATACTCAATCGTGCCATCATAATCACTTAGTAATTCAATCCACATTCGCTGCCGAAGATTGAACTCCCTCTTAGTGAAAAGATACTGGATACTCTTATGATCTGTAAAGATCCTACATTTCTCGCTATAAAGATAATGTCTCCAAATCTTTAAAGCGAAAATAATAGCTGCCAACTCCAAATCATGAGTAGGGTAATTCTTCTCGTGAGGTTTCAACTGTCGCAAAGCATAAGAGATTACCCTATCATGCTGCATCAACACACAACCTTGACCAATCAAAGAAGTATCACAATAGATCTCGAAGTTACCGTTATCATCTAAAAGTGCTAAAACAGGTGCATGAGTGAGACAGTGTTTCAACTGTTGAAAACTTTGCTCACATTTATTATCCCACTCAAACTTAACATCTTTCCTCGTCAATCTCGATAACGGTAAGGCAATAATCGAGAAATCCTTAACAAACCGTCGATAATATCCTGCTAAACCAAGGAAACTTCGAACCTCAGTGACGATTCGCGGCTGCTCCCGATTCTCCACCGCTTCTATCTTCTGAGGATCTACAAAGATACCTTGATCAGATATGATATGCCCCAGAAATGCCACTTGATTTAACCAGAACTGGCATTTGCTGAACTTAGCATATAACTGATGTTCTCTCAGCTTCTTCAACACCAACTTAAGATGTCTAGCATGCTATGCCTCAGACTTAGAGTATACCAGAATATCGTTGATGAACACAATGACAAACCTGTCAAGATATTGCTGGAATACTTGGTTCATCAAACCCATGAAAGCTGCTGGTGCATTAGTTAACCCGAGCGCCATCACGAGAAACTCATAATGACCATAACGAGTCCTAAAAGCAGTTTTAGGAACATCCTCGCTCTTAATCTTCAATTGATAATAGCCAGACCTCAAATCAATCTTGGAAAACACACAGGTACCTCAATCAAAGAGGTCGTCAATACGCGGCAATGGATAATGGTTTTTAATCGTCACCCGATTCAATTGCCTGTAGTCAATGCAAACCCTCAAAGTACCGTCTTTCTTCCGAACAAATAAGACTGGAGCTCCCCACGGTGATATACTAGGCTGAATAAAACCCTTATCAACCAATTCCTGTAACTTGGTCTTCAATTCTCTGAACTCAGTATGAGCCATTCGATAAGGAGTTAAGGATATAAAATTCGTACGTGGTAGCAAGTCAATAGTGAACTCCACGTCACGATCTGGCGGCAATCTGGGCAAATCATCAGGGAATACGTCAGAAAAATGTCTGACTACCCGAACATTCTCCGTGCTAACAGGAATATCATCATTCAACACTACGTGAGCTAAATATCCCTGGCAACCTTTTTCAAGTAACTTTTTAGCTCTCATAGCTGAAATAACTCCATGCCTCACCCCACTACGATTTCCTACAAATGTAACCTCAGGTAATCCAGGACGATGGAAGGTTACCGTTTTCCCGTAACAGTCGATCTTTGCACGATTGTCATGCAACCAATCAGTGCCTAAAATAACATCAAAGTCCACAATGTCCAACGGAGTGAGGTTAGCTGGCATAACCACATCTTCTACCAAAACAGAGCATTCCAGATATACAAAATCTACATAACATCTCTCCCCTATAGGCATTGCAAACTCTAACTCATACCCAAGGGGTGTAGATTGAGGTTGAGTCAATTGAACAAAAGTAGGAGAAATCACAGAATGCGTAGCACCACAATCAATCAACATTTTAGCATAATGACCAAGAATATTTAACGTACCCATGATTAAGTCAGGATTGTTCTGAGCATCCTACAGTGAAATGTTATGAATACGTCCCTGGGCCTGCTGCCTTCCTCCTCGACCTCTGTTGGCATGAACATCTCTACTCTGTGAGCTACGTCCATGACCAGACTGACTGTGCTGCCTTGATGATCCAGCACTACTAGTAGCAACATTAACCTGCTGGGGCTGTCCTCCAGAATACCATTGTGACCCGCCAGCTGAAAACTGCTGACCATAGCCACTCTGCTGATAAGGTATATAACCTCCTGAATACTGGCCGTGACCACTATGCTAGTAAGGATTCTGAGGGTACTGATACTACCCTGAAGAATAAGGAACTTGATCCCCCTGATAGTGGTAAATGCCACCACGACCTGCCTGAGCATAACTACTCGGTCCTGAAAACTGTTGAGTCGAAACTGGCGGTGGTAAATGAGGCTGCTGAGGTCTCTGCTGATTTTGAGGACAATGCATAGCTCTATGCCCCATTTGCCCACAAGTAAAACATCCACTGCTGCCTCGTCGACATTCTCCAAAATGTCGATTATTACACCTACAGCATAAGGGAACATTAGCAACACCTGAATCTCTCGGCCTCTGAAATCTAGGGCCTCCAGTAAATCTACCTCCT
Source organism: Heteromeles arbutifolia (assembly GCA_024362995.1). Lineage (NCBI taxonomy): Eukaryota > Viridiplantae > Streptophyta > Magnoliopsida > Rosales > Rosaceae > Heteromeles > Heteromeles arbutifolia. The sequence continues at coordinate 7,965,940 of JANCRC010000020.1, forward strand.
CATCTCTAGCGCGTGGCACTGAAACCCCCACTGGAAGAACTCGAGCTAGCTCCACTTTTCTTAAAACTCTGAGTCTGGCGAGGTCCCTAAGATAAATAACCTTTACCTTTATTATCCTTCTTTTGATTTCCATCTTTTTATTCTTCTTCCTCACTCTCACTGGGCATGTTCTTAGAGTCCTCAATCCTCAACAAAATCTCATAGAACTCCTGATAAGTATCACAAGGGTAGATAGTTGCCATCGAACGCCACTTCTTCTTAGTACCCAACTTAAAGCGTTGAAGCAACTCCACTGAATTAGTAGCAACTTCAGGATCATAGCGAGACAAATCAGTGAACTTCCTATAATACTCATTAGCAGTCAACTTCCCATGTTTCAAGCCCGTAAACTCCTGTTTCTTACGATCTAAATATGCTGGAGGAATAAATCTCTTATAAAATGATCGCTTCAAATTCTACCAGTTTGCAATCTCTTCGGGTGTCCATCCATAAGTTTCATGTCTCCACCAGGATGCAGGTTCTTCGCCCAAAAACCAAGTAGTGGTCTTTACCCACCTATCCTCAGGAAGACTCCCCTGACTCTGCATTGCACGAAATGTCTTCTCAATCTGATTGAGCCAACGTTCAGCCCCTTCATGGCCCTCATTACCCACAAAAGTAGGCAACTTAAGATTATACACTGATTCCAAAGGAGTCCGCTGAGGAGGGCGAACTACAGACTGAATGGCATTGGCAATAGCTTCCCCTAACTGAGCAATATAGGGGAAACTAGGCTCAGCTGCACGACGTGGTTCTCTACGAGGCGACATAGTTCTGACAGAAGACACCAAGACAATTAGAATATTCACAAGATATGCAGGACTGCAAACCTAGAGCTCTGATACCAAACTGACACACCCCGATCTAAATCAAGGCATGTTGGCCATCACGTGAACGTGACGTAACCATAAGCACATTGCGGAAGCAAGATTAAGAAGGGAAAATACTAATAAATTAAAACCAAGCAACTAGCAATCCTAACTAAGATAGCGTGCTAGTGCGAGAATAAGTGTGAAATACACAACCAGAGCTTAACTAGCCTAAGAGCAGTCAAGCAAAAGTACTAATTAAACAACACCCAAAGGTGGTCTTACATGAACGATGGTCTGTCAGAACCTCCGCTGTATCTTCGTAAGCCACCAACCAAACTTTCACCTAATACCTGGAGGGGCGCAAAACAAAAACACGTCAGTGGGCAAAAACAAGGTTTTCCTAAAATAATTTCATATCTCAAAGTTCTAACCCCTCGCTGGAAAACCTGTATAATTTCCCAGAAAATAGTATACTTACGTATAAGTCTCAAAACCATGCTCAATATATCTGAAACCACATGTGTATGCCATGCATATACCATGCTCAATGTCACAATATAACATATGTAAGCCAAGTAAAGTAATCTCAATGAAATAACATATTAACCGGAGCCCCTGCAGTGGCCTGTACGGTTAATTTATATAGCTCATCGCTCCATCTAGCCGGAGTCACCTAAAGTGACCTGTACGGAAATATATCTGCACACGAGTCGGAACCACCTGTAGTGGTCTGTACGACAAGACTCGGTGTAAATAAATACATTCTAGTGCTACGATCACGTGAAGACTGTGCGATAAATCGCGGGTCACCTACGAGTCGAAACCACCTATAGTGGTCTGTACGACAGAACTATGCACCTAACTTGGATCTAAGGTGAGCGTGTGGTGCGGGAGGTGAACATCACGTGAAGGACTATGTCCTGGCCCTGGGCAGGAGCACTAACACCGGGGTGCAGGTTTATGAGCTTTCAATACATCTCAACATAAACATCATTTCATATCACAACCATTTACAGCATAATATACTTACCTGGAGCTTACCTGGGCCTCCGCAGCACCATGCAACAATATACATAATCATGATAATGCATATACTAAAATATGATGCATGTATGACATGGCATTTAAATCACATTTCCTTTAAAGTACGTTTTCTGGGAACAACGTCAAGTGTATATATATAGAAAACAAAAGCCCACTCACTGGTATGTAGACGGGTCGTAACCCCCGTGCCTAGCCTGGCTACGCTCGTCCTCTGGATAAGCTTCGCCTATATGAGAAACAACTGCAATAACGTTTATTAACGCACATAAACAACACAAGCTAATAACTTCTCATATATTGCTCAATTTGGGTATATGGATATACCACTGAGACCTACTCATCCTCAGAAACATCCCCATACTTTTAAAATAATTTTCCGATCACCCACGCGCCCTCACGCGTCGGCCAAGGCACGATCAGACGCGCCCCCCATCTGCGGCCACGTGCCTGGCACACTGATGGCGTCAGTTAACGCCATCAGGAATATTTCGTCCAAAAGCAAGCATATACCGTTAAAGTTGATTGACGGTGTTAGCATATTCCGTCAACTTTAATGGAATATACTCTTGTCTTCTCCGACGAGACGCCGGTAGCCGGCGACTTTGCCGGTTTCTGGGTAAAATTTCTAATCGTCATACCTCACTCATTTTTCATCCAAAATTCATGAAATTTATATCAAAATGAAGCCCACAACAAGGAGAACACTTTCATAAGCTCCAAAAATCACGGGATCTCGCCAGAGAAATTCAAGAAAACCGGCCAACTTCGAAACTCACGATCCCGACGTCCAATTCCTTCCAACGAAGCACTTCGAGTTTCCTTAGGACCTCGTTAAGCTCCCTATGAGCTTAAATTTTCCTAAAAATCAACATTTTACGTCCATATGAACAATGCATGAAAATTGGGGTTTCGGTTTCACAAGATTTCGAAGGTATCCTTACCTGGAATGGGTACCATTCAACTCATATGTGCTTCACGAACACAATGGTGTCCTTTTTTACCACGATCTGTAAAGTTTGGACTGGTTTTGGTGCTTGTCCGTACAAAAGCCAAGAATGAGAGAAAGAGAGAGAATGTCTGAGAGGTAGAGAGAATGCGAGGGTGATCGAGAGAAAGAGTGTGAATGTATGTGTGTGATCCAATTACCATCAACCAAACTCCCAATGTAGATACACACATACCTTAATTAATGCCTAGGGGCATTTTCGTCATTTCACATTCGTCGTACAAAATCTCCGGGACGGGCTGTTACAGGGTGGGTCGAGGAAGACAATTTATGGGTTTTTTTTTTCCTCCTCCTCTTCTTCTTCTAGGTTGTAGGTTTTTGGGGGTGGGGAGGGGGGATAAACTGGTTTTGGGGTTTTTTTTTTTTTTTTTTATCTCTTTCTCCTTCTTCTTCTTCTTGCAGGTTTAGGGATGTGGGGTGGTGGTTGCGGGGAGACGGGATGGGATGGGTTTCAATATTTTTTTTCTTTTTTGTTGAGAAAAATCAGGTTTTTTAAAAGAAATTAAAAAAAAAAAAATTTTGCCACGTGGCAGACATTTGGCAACCACGTCAGCACTTAACGGATCAATGGATGGAAAATGTAACGAAGGTATTATTTTGAAATGAAATAGTAGTTAAGGTATGAAAGTGAAATGTTTTGAAGATGTTGTAAGGAATTAAAATAGACGCCAAACCTGATGTATGAAAGTGTAATTTACCCTAAAAATAAGTTTGACATTGATGTCAAATTTGACTCCAAACCACAAAGCCTTCCAATTCAGTAAGCAAATAACACTTCGATTGGAGAGACTTCTGATGTCAAATATGCACAATGGCATTCCATCTAGGATTTACAAAGAGTCGTTTGCAAAATTTGATTTACGTGAGTCTTGTATATGCCTCTATAGGATTGTTTAGGCTCAAAATATTATTTTGGGCCGAGTTTAGAGTTATTCTTGGGCCAGTAACATTCATCTAGAATCTTGTTATGGGCTGTCTAGTAAGGTCGGCCGAGTCCTACTGCGAGGATGATTGGTTTAGATAAGGGTGAGGTAGTCGAAACCTAGTGCAACAAGGAGTCTTAAGGCTAAGGATGCTGAGAATTAGGGGATGAATCTGGTTTGTTAAAAGAGCTTGGTTCAAAGTCTTATCGAAGTTAGGATTGGCCGAGACCTAATCAGATTAAGTTGAGGAGTTCTAATCCGAGTATGATTCTAGCTCGGTCATGAGGGGGTTTGTCACTATAAATAGAGAGAGGAATGCATCATTCATGTGCCTTTCCAATTCAACACACAAATTGCCCTATGCAAAGCTTCTCAACAACCTTTGAGATTTTATCCTCTCTCCATTTCTTCTCGCCAACACATCTTCAATTTGGATAAACAACACTGTGAAGGCAACCAGTGACATCTTCAGTTTGGATAAATAACACTGGAGTCGTAAAATCAGCCGATCAATGAGCACCTTCAGTTTAGATAAACAACACTACTTCGAAACCGACTGGTTATTTATCCAAGTCTCGGTCAACAATAATTTTCGAGTCCTTGTTGGTAGAGGTCATATCATTAGCCTTCTCGGCGAAGTGAGGTGTTACAGGTTACTAGGCTCGGCACGTTGAATGGCGAGTTGTTTTATGATTGGATATTCACAAGTAAACTTTAAAGTTCGACATTCTGACGGCCGAACCACATTTACCATCAAGACATACATCTCTTTCGAGTATTTGTGTCCATATAGTCTGGTGCTAGTTCGGCGTGCTTATACTCTCACAAATATAATCACTGTGACCGAACTTGGCGCTGACAATTTGTGAACTTCGCAGAACTATCAGCCTTGTCTTCAGGCTCTAGAACCCGTAGGGCGAGACGTGTTCCTTTCTCGGCCGCAGTTGCAAGATTAAGAAGTCAGCAGCGCGCTCAACGCGACATTAGCATATTTTACTCCCAGGCCGAGCTCGGCAGTCGAGTTGGCACACCCCGCACATAACCGAAGAACGTAGTTAGCTCATTAGTTACTCGACATGCGCGCCATGTAGGCTTGGTAGTTTTTAGGGTCAACAAGGACTCATGTGGTATGTTCCTAATACGTCTTATCTAAACCTTTGTAATATATTCCTATCTACCTTAGTCATCAATTAATGGTCAAATAAACTGATTAACTAATAGATTTATGACATTGCAATAAATTTGTGAGTTTGTCTATGAAATTGTAATGTTTTAATAGGCCACGTTATGTCCAATTTAACGGTCCACCAAACGGGCTTTAGAAAACAATATTAAGAAGTATTTGTAAATAACTCCTTACATGTAATCAGTTGTAAATCTGATTCACATGAATCTTGTATTTGCCTCTATAGGACTCATGTGGTACATTCCTAATACGTCATATCTAAACCTTTGTAGTATATTCCTAACTAACTTGGTCTCAATCCATTGGGATTTGAAAGTTCCTATAAAGGGTTTAACATTGTTTGTACCACACTTTACCAATCCCGAAACTAACGAGCACCAGTCAACTTTATACCTTTAGAGCCCATTGAAAGGATTCATGTTGAGGCACTCCTGCTAAAGGACAAGAGTTTCTCTCCAACCAAGAGGCCAATCACAACGTGACACGTGTCAACATCAAAATAAAACTCCTAGAGTCCTACATTGACCACGGATGAAAGCATGCAACTCTCCTCAACTATAAAAGGACACCATTATCCTACAATTATTCCCTAACGCCATTATCGTAGTACCCATTATTAGAACCTACTAATAATGATTATGCTTAGACCATTTTACTACGTAAACTCTACATTACTAATGAGAACTCCTCTACCCTCGTGGATATGTAGTCCAACTTAGAGTGAACCATGTATAGTTTGTGTTTGTTTCCTTATCTCTATCTCTTACATATTACCCTCACTAAGTGACCAGAGCAACCTTGCAAAGGTCATAACTTGACACTTTACGTTATTTTAAAGTTAACCCGTTTTGTGCATCAACAAACATGTTTTAAGATACTTGAGAGTACAATACTTGAACAGGTGAGTATTATATTCTTGAGACTATCAAGGCGCATGCCACTATAATGTGAGCTCGAGTTCTAGGCGTGACATCACTAAAAAAGAAGTCATGTACTTTTTTCAAATGGCAATGATAGAAAGCAATCATTCATATGCACCATGATGAGGGTTGGTGACACACACCGTCCCGAAGGAGGGCATGCTGGCCGTCACGTGAGAGTGACGTAACCATTTACACAGTTCGGAAGCTTTAAAGATACAAATACTAAGATATAACACCCGAAGGTGAATCCTACATTTGTGAAATTCTGTCAGAACACCGTTGGATTCCTCGTGGCCACCAAAGCTCTGCTCTATCTCGAACCTGGAGGGGCGAAAAACATAAAACTGAGTGGGTCAGCAACAATTCTTTTTCAAAACCTTTCCTTTCAAAAGTTATAACCCCTCGCCGTAAAACCTGTATAATTTCCCAGAAATAAAGTATATACTCATATATATCTTTCTCAAAATCCACTGTAAAACAAGTATGTATGAAAGTATGCATATGTCATGCCAAAGTATCAACTGAATGCCGAAGCATCATGTGAATGTGATTGAATCATCAGATATCATCTCAGCCCTCGGCTGTATATAGCTCATATCATACTCAACAACTCATATATCTCAATATCATCATAATCAAATCATATATATACCCTGCACACACATCAATACCACCTCTAGTGGTCTGCACAACATCACTGATAATAAACTAATATGCTCTAGTGCTACAATCACGTGAAGACTGAGCGATAAATCGCGGGTCACCTACGAGTCGAACCCACCTATAGTGGCCTATTCGACAGGACTGAGCACCTAACTTGGATCCAAGGCGAGCATGCGGTGCAGGAGGTGAACAACACGTGAAAGACTGAGCCCCTCTATGGGCGTGAGCACTAATATCAGTGTGCAGGTCTATGAGCTCTAATCATATCACATCACATCACATTTCATCATTCGTTCTCAATAACTAGCATATAAACTTACCTGCCACTTACCTGGGCGTCCTCAGCACCGACATTAATATAAACAATCAATAATACAGAATTAAACATATAGATACTTTGCATGGCATTTCATATCGCATTCATAACACATTTCATTTAAACTGATTTTCTAGGCAAAATTCATTTATATAGGTATATACGGAAAATAACTGCCCACTCACCTGGAGTTCGCCCTACAACTCCCTAGCACAACCCATCAAGGCGTCATGATGATCGGCGCCTAGAACAATCATCAAATCATGCCTCAGAATCATATCGATAGAATATAAACTTATATTAAACACGTCACTATGTAGTTCGATCCGGAAGATCTGCAACTCAGATTTCCAATCCGTAACATCCAGTGGTCCACAAAAATCTCTAGAACAACATCCTAAAATTTCATTACCATCCAACGGTCGGATCTCCGTCAATTGCCAAAACTAAGTGACGGTTAACATTATATTTTATGAACTTACAACTCCAATTTCGGGAGATCCGTAAATCGGATTCTCGATCTGTAAGTTCCTATAATCCTCAAATATTACATATTACAACGTATCAAAGTTTGGTGACGATCCGACGGTTGGATCGTCGATTCATCTTTTGACCTAACCATGCATCGTAACGAATTTAGGTTCGAATGATCATCAAACGTTAAGCCACTATCAAAACTGAACTCAGGACATCCAATATAGCTTAAAAATAACATTGGCGGCCCACTGGCCACGCGCCGCTGCACGCGCCGCCGTGGGTGGCGGTCTGCCGCTCCGGCTCGCCGGAAAATTCAACTTTATCCAAAAATTACCAAAATTTGCAGAATTGAAGATCTCAAAGAGTAGAACAACTTTCATACCTGTGACCAAGGCCAATTCGTCCTGGAAAGGCTCCAATTTTGCCAAAACCGTGAAGAACCCTAGAAATGGGTGTTTTCAATTCGACCTCCAAAACCACTCCGATGCTCCAACTAATGCTTGGGCTTTGTTCTAGGCCTTAAGAGGATGCCATGGGTGGTGGTAGTTGGAAGAAATTGCTTCACATCTTGACGGAAAGGGACCCAACCCGTGCGCCCCCTTTTGCACGGTTTCTTCTAATTTTCAAGACCCATTCTCTCCAAATTTGAGATGGAATGGATAGAGGAAGGGTCCTCGAGTGTCTCCCATGAGGTTTCTTGAAGCAATTCGCCGGAAAAACGGGTGGAAATCGTCGAAAATGGACACGGGTGCCGACCGGGTCCAAAAACGGGTCAAGGGGATCCGGCCAATCCCCCGCGCCACACTCTCCCTCCTTTCCTTCTTTCCCTGTTCCGATTGGCTGGGCTTCTTCCTCTCTCCTCTCCCCATTCGCCAGCTCTCTCCTTTCTCTCCCGAAGCTCTCTTCTTCTTCCTCTGGTTGGGCAGTTTTGCCCAATCCACTTCTTCTTTCTTCTTCTTCCGCCAGTCACACACACACACACACACAAAAACTCATTTCTTCCAATCCCAGCCATCCATTAATTTCTTCATTAAATCTGGGCCGTCCATTTTCATAAAAGAAATTTCATATTTTATTATTATAATTCCTAAAATGCCCAAACTTCAAACTTTAATATCTTCTTCGATATAATTCCAAATCACGAACCGTTTGCGCCCACGCGTACGTAGCGACGAGTACTACGAGGATATGTCAAGAAAACAAATCTTAGATGGCACGACACAATGATTAATCTCGAACAATGCGCGTGCCTTAAAGGGCATTTTTGTAAAATCCTTTATTAAAACTTTAAAAACTCTTAAAATTAGGGACGGGTTGTCACAGTTGGATCCTCATCAATTTTCCTTCCCATAACAACTAGAATTTAATCCACTAATTCTAACGCTCTATTTAAAAAATTCATATCCTTTTTGATAAATTTAAGAAAATAATATTGTTTATTATTGTATTGTTTATTTTTAATGTTTCTATACAGTGATATGTCTGGTCTAAAGAATGAGTGAATAAATTGGTATCAAACTCATCATCTACGATATTCGACCTTATGACCTCTCACTCACAAGAAAAATACCAGTAGACCGTAATACATAGTAACTAGTCTATTGTTTATTAAACAATGAGTTTTGATGAGGAATTTTAAATGAGATGATGTCATTTTAGTATTATTTTTCAAGGAAAGAGGCCATTTCCCAAACGTCTCTCTCTTGAAAATATTGTTCAAGGGTTATTATTATGTTAAATTGAGAACTATTGCCTCATAAAATCCAATGCTTGAAAGGGTTTTTAATTATTTTTTTTATTACAATCGATATTCTACACTAAATTATAGTAAGGTAGATGAAAAGTTTGGACACAAAACATATTGAGTTGAAGAAAAAGACTTTAACTACGGCAATCATCGCTTGCAGTACTCAAAAAAAATTATATGCTTCAATGCACGTGGCTTTCGAATCAACTCCTTTCCTTTTAAAACGTTGATTTAATTTTAAACATATCTCAGTCCATGTCTATCCAGAAATTTGTATGAAGTTTCAACACAGAGAAATATTTTAGGGTAGAATGCAATCACTCTATTTTCTTGGTCCATCCGTGACCAAAATTCAAACTTATTATGATATGACTGAATACTTTCATCCATTCGGACACAACGCAGACAATGGCCACAGTTCCAGCTTTTCCGTATCGAAAAGTAAATGGTCGCGTAAAGTGTCAGACCAGAACTGGTCTATTTGTTGACCCAAAGTTTGACAAAAGGATTTTGGTCTATTGTGCAGTGCACCTAAACTCCCAAACGGTTGTGTAATTTTCTATTGATCTATTTTTTAAATTTATAAATAACAATATTTACTTTAAAAGAATAAAGATTTGAGTCAGATACTCAATGCATCAGCCACTATGTATCGAACTTAACGTAAACATGTCATCATCTTCTATATGAGTTAAATATGAGATATTTTATTTGTGTAATTGTAACACTATGATAGATTTTATTAGATTAGATGTTAGATTAGCCATCGACGAGATTTCACTGACGCCGTCATGTCATGACTCAACTTTTTTTTACCACTGTAATAAAGGGATACTTGCTTGAACGGATGAGTTGGAAATGATTTAAAAATAAATATATAAATAAACAACTACAGTTGTTGTATCACGTAGGTAGGGAAGGAGGAAGTAGGTATGTGAATGTATAACTACATATGTGAAATTTAATGGAGACACATGTTCCCACCAAACCCCATATAATAGCAACTACCTCCCAACTAGAGTTAATTCCCTCTCCTCTCCACGTTCTTTGAATGCTAGCCACCCGTCTATCTATGCCTTCATTTCTTTACTTCTCGCACACCAATTTTAATTTTCAATCATCAGATTAATGATCAAATATTAATAAGTGTGTTTAGAAGATAAAAATAAGTGTGTGAATATCACTTTCTTATAATTATTTGTAACCACCAAGAGTGACTAAACAATCCTAATGTCAAGACATCTTAAGCATTATCAGAAAGAGATTGAAAATAAAAGTATATAATTAAAATTTTAAAGTAGTTAATAAAATTATGTAGAATCTGAGTGTAATCAACCAATATTTTTTAAATTTTAGATGAATTCCTTCAAAATTTTAGGTATAAGCCTGATTTTTTAAAGCCTAAAGTACACTAGAAAATTCCACCAAATTCATCAAAATTCATAACTTTTTAAAATATTTTAAAAACAATAATTGAATATATATGGTGCTTTGTGAAAGAATAATGTTAGGGAAATTAAAATTCGTAACTCTTTTTTTTCTTTAACAAACGATATTATTTATATTAAGCGATCAGGGAGTGAGTTAAGCCTCACAATGGACTAAAATAATGTGATTCAAATTCGCTTTTGACGAGAATCGAATATAAAAACTGTCATTTACAATTCCAAAGAAAAATTACTAAACCGTAGTATTAAATGACGTTAAAATCTTTATCTAATTTAAGTACACCCCTAAATTTGAAACTCTGATACCGTATTAAACAAACTGCTAAATCGTAAAAACGTAAACTGTCAAGCAAATAAATTAGCAATAATCGCGATATCTGGAACGTCAACAAGAGCGTGACGAGCGCAGTACATACTTTCTACAATTGTTGCTGGCTATGTGGCGCTTGGTAGGGAACGTGTGGGACTATTTGTCGTGCCTATATATATAAACCTCTTCCTCTCCATCTACCCGGAACCTGCAACCTCCCTAATATTGCCAGCTCGGACCTTCAAACCCCAAAAGCCTCTCTCTCTTTCTCTCATACAGAGAGACACAAATGGCACCAGCAGCAGCAGTATGTGTAATGGATGCATCAGGCCACGTAGGCGCCAGCCTCACAGAGCGCCTGCTGCAAAAGGGTTACACAGTCCATGCTGCCCTTCAGAGGCATGGTGGGTTTTTAAATTTAGCTTAATGAAGCTTTTTACTTTTGTTTAGTTCTGGATTATTATCGTTAATTAACATTGTTCTTGGGGGTGTGTTGATTAATTAGGGGAAGCGCGGTTGGGTGGGATTTGTTGTGACAAAACGAAGCTCAAAGTTTTCGATCTGGATCCGTTCGACTACCAGAGCATTCTGGACGCTCTCAAAGGCTGTTCCGGCTTGTTTTATTCATTTGAGCCTCCACAAGATCAGCCCGACTGCGATGTATGTACCTTCTTTCTCCCCAATTGACTCACTTGATAATCTTTTTGTTTTCGTTTTTTAGCTGAAAACTGAAAATGGTTACGAAATGCTTTCGGGTTTTTTTCTTCAATAGAACTAAAAGATGAAATGTTTAGTAAACGAACCCTTTTGTTAATCAACTGCACTAGAAATTCTGTGTTTAATTTGCTGATTTTCTCTATTCATTTTGTGTTAGTGGTGTTTTAAACCCTTTTTCCATAACAAAAATAAAAAGATAAAAATAAAGAATAAATAACGTGAGTTATTATCAGCAGTCTAAACAAGTTATTATGAACAATTATTACGGGATAGTTAGTGGTTGGTGACGAATTTTAAGCTATGTTTGATTTCTGAATTTGATAAATCACATGATGGTAACTATAAGGAAGTGAAATGATTCTGTGAGTCTTTTCGACCTCTAAAAAAATAGACTAATATGACGAAACCACTATATAATATCTTTTAAAATAAAGTTATCATACACTGGACATGTTAAGATGATCGCATAATTGCCTAATGAAGTTGTCACTTCGTCCAAAAAAATAATGATTACATAATTGGTGTATTGAAATGATTGGAGGTGCTGTCTTGTGGTAAGAAAAGAAGTTTGAAAGTGATATATATCATTTGCTTTTTCAAGATTTTGTATATATCACGTGGAGAACTTTAACGAAATTTTTTTGATACTGTTCACTTTAACGAAAAATCATATTTTTACATTAAAAAATCAATCCTGGTACTATTTACTTTACCCTTTATTTTGCCCTTATCGTTAAAACTCAAAATCTTCAAGTTATTTTCATTAGTTTTCCGTATCATGTGACCAATACACCAATAAAAAGGAACATATTTGGTGAATAAGAACTAAACAGAAACTTTAATCTTTTCATTATAACAGATGCAGTTAACCTTTCTCTGATCCGATAAAGGATCCAATTTTCATGCAATCCCCTGGGTTTGGCCCTTATTTTTTCTTTTAAATAGTAAACTGATTATTAATGATCAAATATGAGTCGGTACATTAATATTAGCAACTAGACTATTAAAAAGCTAAGTCGATACATTACCATCATCAGCTAAATTATAAATGAGAATGCTAAGGAGATTTTCTTCGAAGTAAGATTCTTCATATACTCTCTGACACTTTATATTTTTCGTATAATATTTTATAATATTAATAAAAAAATTAAAATTAAATTGTGAAGTAACAGAAAAAATATAAGCTAAGTCGGCTCCCAACGATCCTAGGGAAACACATCCTTCTCTTCAAACACCATACACTGTATCTATATATCTATTTTTTAGTTTTTATTATTTTTTATTAAAATATCAACATTACCAGGAGGCGGAGGGAAATAGACGGTATGTTTTTTAATAATTAGATCAATGTAGCACAACCAATCAGCCTCTTAAATTATTATTTCATGGGAACTAGTCAAAAGTCGGACATCATACATTGATTGTTTTCTCAGGTTTTGAATATTTTATGAGAAACCTTATCAATATACTGGGTTGGATTGAATCAATTGTGCAAATAAAAAATTCTAACAGTTATAAAAATCAAATATAACGGAAATATTTGTAGCACTCAATATTACGTAGCATTAAATTTACACCAGTTCTTATATATATGTTGCGTGCAGGAATACATAGCGGAAGTAGAGGTCCGGGCAGCGCACAACGTACTAGAAGCATGTGCAAGAACTGAAACAATAGACAAAATCGTGTTTACATCTTCCGCTGCTGCCGTCTTTTGGCGAAACGATCGCAAATCGACGGCTCTCGATTTGGATTTGGATGAACGACACTGGAGCGATGTTAATTTATGTCGTAGTTTCAAGGTAAATACTATATCTTTACAATTGTTTCAACTCATCAGTTAGTCCATTCCAACAAAAGAAAATAAAGAGTCGCTTAGTCAAACGTGTGTGTTTGTAAAATGCTTCTACGTACACGTCACCGCGAAAAAAACAAAACAAAAACACAAGAAGACTTTTTGGTACTGTGGTTTGGTGGCCCGATGCGCAGCGACATCTTGGGAAACTAGGAATTCTGCCGCCACGTGCGTGGACCATTTCTAACTCTTGATGAGATGTGGTGCCACATGCATTATTTGGAGATGAGGGTTCCATAAGAAAATAATTGATATGTTGTTTGTAGAGTTGATTTAGACATCGGGTCCAAGACAATTGAAGTCACCTACGGTTTAAATCTTAATCGAGCTATTGAGGATAACATACGTGAAAATTTATATGTGAAAATTATTACTAAATATCACTGAGACTCAATAATAAGTTGTTAAGTTAGAAATAGTATTAGTGATATTAATTGTGTCATTCTACTTTTTGAACTTAAAAAAAAGTGTTATTATAGAAAAAATTTTCAGTATGCAGGAAAAACGAGTCATTACACCAAATATCATATAATATAATTGGTTAAATTTTTTTTCAAGTTTCCAATCAATTGCAGTATTATACTTCCAGACCGTGTTTCCAACACGCTGAAAAATTTCTCATCGTTTTCAACGGTCATAAATGATTCGTGACCCTAGTGGTGATCAGTAGTGGACATGAATCCTCTCTGGATCCATTGGTCCTAATCCACCAAATCATATCATCTGAGTCATTGAAATTTGATTCAACGGTTAAAGTTATTATAACTTTTAAAGTGGGTTCCTGTTTGTAGTCGTTAGATTAAATTTCAATGGTCCGAATGATGTGACTTTGTGGATTCCGAAGAGGATCATGTCCATCAGTAGTTAAGAGTGTTCTGAGTAGGTAGGAATGTGATCCGATCCCACTTTCAACCTGAACCAACAAATTACTAAACTTCACTTAACCATATATATTTGTTGTTGGACAGTTGTGGCATGCATTATCAAAAACCCTAGCAGAGAAGACAGCATGGGCCCTTGCAATGGACAGGAGCTTGAATATGGTGTCTATGAATGTAGGGTTGCTGATGGCTCTGGATTTGTCCATCACCAACCCGTATTTGAAAGGAGCGGCTGAGATGTACGAAGATGGCGTGCTCGTGACCGTCGATACTGATTTCTTAGTCGATGCACACATCTGCGTTTTTGAAGATGTCTCGTCCTACGGTCGATATCTGTGCTTCAACAACATCATCAATCGGGCTGAAGATGCTCTAGTGCTTGCTCGGAAGTTGACTCCTTCTGCCCCTTCATACCCACAAAGCCAGGACCAGGATATGAGGATCCCTCAACAGAGGATAAGCAACAAGAAATTAAATAAATTGATGGTGGAATTTAAGAGTAAATCTCAAGAGTGTTGAAGGGCGATTTGCTTATATTATATTTTATATATATATATGTGTGTGTGTGTGTGTGTGTGTGAGACATGTTGGTCACTTAAAGGCACATATTATTAAGAAAGCATGTTTTTGTAAATGCTATATTTATTTGTGTGCTTAATAATATCGTTTGTTCAAAAAAAATATATATCTTATTTCTTTTATTTTTTTTGAAGCTGGAAATTTTCATATTACTTGTTTCAGAAGTCAAAAGAATAAATTGAAGCATTAATTAACATCTGAACTATGACCAAATTGTAGCTTTGATTTTTGAATTAAAAACGGATTAATATTGATATACAGAAATTCTTGCAAAGTTAGCGATGCTTCAATTTTCCAAAAAATAAAAAAAATCAAAGTTTTTGTAAGTTGTAATGATGGCTACGTAGTTCCGGTCTCATTCATCTCTATTATATTTCTCCATGATTCAAAGTTCTAAATTCTTTTTTTAACTAATTAATTAGTTTAGCACCCTTGACAAATGTTAAATTTATGACATGTTTACTAACATGTTATGAACATTGAAATGATTTCATATTTTACTAAATTGATATTAAATGTACAACAAGGGATCTCTAATCTTCAACCATAGAACGAGAATACTTTATGATATGATTTAAGAAGCTCAGGCCATAGCACATGAATGTTATTTAGGAAGTACATTCCAAATCACACTCACAACAATCATAAAGATGAGTGAATCACATTGGATAATAGACATGAATAAAATGAAAAGAAAAAAAAATGTGATCAAGATTATTGAATTAGAAAAATTATCATGTTGCATTGTAATTCCAATTGAATAAGTTTTCCACTGCTTTTGGTTCCCTTAGGTCCCATATTGTTAGACGCCAATCACGGTTTTTGGAAGCCCTAAAGATTGGTAAACACTAATTATCAATAAAAGGAGAATTAAAAGAAGTTTTAATTCAAAATGAATTGGTAAGAGTTCTAATCATCCACTTTCTCGCTAGTTAGAATCTAATGAATCGTACGCTGAGTAAGGCAGAGATTGAAGAAACTTAACTGAGATGGTTAACTACAATTTAAATAATTTAATTGTTTAAGGTTGAGATAAATTAATAATTTAATTAATTAAACGAATGAGTTCGAATTATGCTTCAAGGAAGCTTTGGGCTTCATTAAGCTCAGTAAACCGAAGTGTATGATAGCATGAGCCCAAAAGGCCCAAAAGGCCCAAAAACCCAATAACTATGGGGAGGCTGACCACATAGAAAGAGTTCTAGTGTTTATTCTTTAAAGGGTAAATTACACTGTACCCCTTAGATTTGGGATCTATTACAATCGCATACAACATCTTCAAAACATTTCACTTTCATACCTCATCTACTATTTTATATCAATATAGTACATCCGTTACATTTTCCATCCATTGATCCGTTAAGAGCTGACGTGGCGGCTACAGTTGTGCCAGGTGGCTGCCAAATATATGTCACGTGGCAAAAAAAAATGTAATTATTTAAAAAAAAAAAAAAAAACCTGTAAACCCCGAACCCCACCCCCACAACCCCCCTACCACAAACTCATCTTCAACCCATTTTTTTAAAGAATACTGAGCAAATCCCTAACCTTTTCAAATCCCTAGCATTTTGAAATTTGAAAACAAACAAACAAACATGTGATGTGAATGGAATTGTGCACTTAGTTTCGAAAAATTAACAAAATTGCAATTTCTAAACAAGAAAAAGTTGCATCCCCTCCTGGAGAATGCGGTCCGAAGCATCACCCTCCGAATTCATAAGGTCAGTTGTAGCTGCAACGCGGACGAGAGTGAAGAAGCTCCTTGGAAACTGCGCTCTCAGCCTTATCGAGAAGACCGGTGAGGGACTCGGCTGCAGAGCGAGGATCCTTGGCATAAGCGCTCGGGCCAGGCTTGACCTGAAGAAAGAGCTTGAGATCTTTGTCGATGGTAAGGAGCTAGATGTTGTGGTTGAAGCAGAAGACCTTGACGCGGCTGCCGGAGCTGCCGGCATCGAAGGATACGGCTTACGAGATCTTGGAAGGCAGCTTGCGTAGGAGCTGGTTGATCAAATTACCTCCGACGGCACGATGATGACGATAGGGAGCGGGACGCGCGAGTGTTCCCGCTGGTGAACTTTGACGGCGCAATGATGAATATGCGGAGCTCACCGAGGTTTTCAATGTACGACAACATGGAGGGAGATTTAGGGGAGGTGTGGCGACAGGTAGGGTTGAAGGGGTAGGGACGGAGGAGAAGAGGTTTTTTTTTTAACCCTTCAGGTTTTTTTTTTTAAATTTTATTTTAAATGAATAAAAAATTATTTTTGCCACGTGGCACATATTTGGCAGCCACGTGGCACAATTGTGGCAGCCACGTCAGTTTTTAACGGATCAATGGATGAAAAATGTAACGGATGTACTATATTGAAATAAAATAATAGTTGAGATATGAAAGTGAAATGTTTTGAAGATGTTGTCTGCGATTGTAATAGAATCCAAACTTGAGGGGTACCATGTAATTTACCCTTCTTTAAATCACTAAAATAGAAAAGGGAGTTATATAAGGGGAGTTATAACACTAGCCTTCTTTAAGGCTTTGTTAAGAGAACAGGAAAAACATCACTCTCATTTTCAAATGACATACGACTGACCATTAGGGGGAAGTTCATTATCATCAACTTCTTTCTAGATCAATCATCTCTCATTCATATCTTACCTTGATATGGAGAAATTAGAGGTCTCATTTCTTTGGGGCTTTCGAGATTTCTACACTAAAGGAGAAAGTAGCAAGGAGTGAAGGCCCTTTCTTAAATGAATACTTTGCAAATGCAAGTGCATATGCAAAGAGTGTTCTTCAAATGTATAACAACATCTTCTTCCCTTTCTACTTCTTTTGTTTGAGTCTTGGTTCACCAAACAATAGGCTTTGAAATGAAAACTATCAAGCTCAGCCTATTTAATTTGAATTAAGCCACAACATATGTGGGCTAAAATATTTATAAGCATAAGGACATTTACACTTTTACCCCCATTGTAAATGACCCATATATAAATTACTGGTGCTAAGCCACCATCATTACAACAACTATAACAAAGCATTATCCCACTAAATTGGGTCAGTTGTATGAATTCTAGTACGTCACTCTGCTCGATTTTGCCCTAAGTCTTCTGTTAGTTTCAAGTAATCCATGTCTTTTCTTAAAGTTTCTTTCCAAGTATTCCTAGGTCTTCCTTACTCTTTTTGCCTTGAGCCTCCATCTCATAATCGCATCTTCTAATCAGAGCATATGCAGGTCTTCAGTTCACATGTCCAAACCACCTTAACTGGTTTTCTTTCATCTTATCTTCAATTGCGACCACTCCTACTTTACCTCGGATATCATAGTTTTTAATTTTGTCTTTTCTTGTGTGCCCACACATCCAATGAAACATTCACATTCCCATTACACTCATTTTTTTGCATGTAATGATACTTGACCGCCCAATATTCTGTGCCATAAAGTGTTGCTGGCCTTATCTTCGTCCTATAATGTCACGCTTCGATCTCCCAAGATACGTCCAAGGTCGACACGTGATGTCGTCACGTACTTGTTCATCTATTATGTCTCGCCTCCGAGACATGAATAATACACAATCATTGGTCCACAGGCATAGTAACTTTTCTTTTATCACATGGCTACATTTAACCTTCCTGTTAGACTGTCTACGTACCCCGAAACGGGGTCAAGCTATTCTTAGTTCACCCTTTTTTTAAGCTCTAAAATTTCTGAACATATTAATTGGCAAGGACATAAAGTTCCAAAATTACTCAATGAAAACAAACGAGTATGTCTCACTAGATTTTAGTCTACATAACGAGATCACATGAGAACCTGGGTCGTGCACGAGTCGAGAGGGGTTCGGGGTCAACCGTCAAATGGTAGGTCTTCTCCTGCCTTCTTGGAGCCCTCCACATAAATAAATCCCAATTGATGAAAATGCCCCTGACTTTGTTCGCTAATTTCTCCTTCGTTACAATTCTGCTTTGCGAACAGTTTCGCCTACGCAGTCGTGGGGTTGAGTTCTATTTAAAAAAAAAAAGGTGACCTCGAAAGGTCTACGAAGTTTTAATGAATATATACAAAAATTCAAACTTTGTAACCAAAAAAATTCTAAATTTAATGAAAATAAAATAAATTCCCATAATTGTAAAATATGAAACATTGAATTGTGAAATCCGGGTATGGAGTTTCACATATAAAAAATTTCCCTCTAGCTTTGGTGATATATATCAGTTGCACAATACTCCCAATGCACTTTTCCACTTCATCCATCCAGCTTGTTTTTTATGGTTGAGATCTCCATCCAATTCTTTGCTCTTTTGAAAGATATATCCAAGATAATGAAAGCACTCACTCTTTGGTACTTCATATCTGCAATCCTCATCCTTATCTCATTTGAACCCACATTCTCACCGAACTTGCACTCCATATACTCTGTCTTTGACCTACTTAGGCAAAAACCTTTAGATTCCAATACTTCATGCCAAAGGTTTAACGTTTTAAGCACATCAAAAGAAATAATCCTTGTTGTCCATCCACATCCATGTCTCTCATCGATCATCCTCAATTTGAATCTTCCATTTTCTCCACTCCCTTTCCGAGTTGGCTTCGTCCTTCATCATTTCAACCTCAATTTCGATCTGCAATCATTCTTGTTCACCGTGCTTGGTTGTGATTCTTCCAAAAGGTATGCAGAGGTCCGACACAAGTGTATACACCACCACCTTTTATCTATTTGCATTTATTGACATTGTCACTGATGGGTTGTCCACTGACTTCTTTCGATCTGTGGTTGCGTTTGGTGTGGTGTGCAATACAGGATGATGGAGTCTCCCTTTTCCTCTTCTCTAGGGTTTGGATTCTTGGTAGTGGTCGGGGGCGTTGGATCGCGCTTGTGGAGATGCTCTGTTTAGGCAGTGTCGGTGTTTGCAGAACGCTAGGTTTTTTGTTTGGTGTGTTTTTGTTTTCGGGCTCCAACTTGTGTGTTTGTGCCCTTTGTTGTGTTCCTTAATTTGGGTTTCATTTCTTTTGATGTGCTTAACTTGTATTTGGACCTCTTGTGTATAGTTGTTTAGTCTGGTAATAAAATTTACCTTTGTCCAAAAAAAAATTATGTCAAACAAAATTGAAAAATGAGCAGAAATGAGCAAACTAATGTCATCTCATATCTAATAAAATAACGATATGGGTAAGTTTTTCTGTGTCCACAGTTACTGTGACGTCTCTTTTCAATAAAATAAAAATATTTATAAATTTTTTAATATAAAACATTGAATTATTAGATTAAAACGCTATGCGACGATAAATTGTTCTGTGTATATAAATTGTTCTGTGTAATCAGCCCAAAAGAAAAGTAAAAATTCAGAAAAACCAACTATTTTACATTTTCCTGAAAATCTCCTACAACACAAACGCACGCTCAGGATGTCTTCCGTGGTAAAAGACAAAAAGTTGGAAAAGAAAATAGGAAATGGCTGGAAATGGTTAAAAATGGAACAAAAGTACAGAATCTAGTCCAAGTCTTTCCTCCAAAAATTACAACCTTTAATGTGAAAATTTGGGAAATCTCCTCCTCTTGGGGGCTCTCTGAATGAAATCTATATCTAAATTCTCATTCTTTCTTTCTTCGTTGCCTCATTAATTTCATCGCTCCTATCAATTACTCTACCACTTTCCCTTTATTTATGCATCAACACTTTCCCATTTTGCTCTGACGATTATCTTTTGGACATTTTGAGGCTGTAGATCCAACTGCAATTCCAACTTGGTAAAGTCTTTCACTTTCCTATTTCTCCTCTTTGTATCTTGCTTTGATCTCTTGTACTTGTTGTTGTTGTTGTTGTTCTAGTAGTAGTAGGTACTTGTTATTTTCTGGGGAAGTTTCATAGCTAAAAGCTCTGTAATTTGTGTGTTAGATTTGTTTTTGAAATATACCCATTTCCCAATTGTTGTTTTTTTCGGATTTTCAGATTTTTTTTTATTATAGAATTTTGGTGAATTCAGCTTGTGGATATTTTGGTCTTAGGGTTTTTGTAGAGCAGTATTGTTTTGTTTCAAGCATTCTACTTTGTTGTTGAGGAATTGTACTTCCAAATTCCAATGGATTATGGTAGAGAGAGCAATGCGGTCCAGGTAATCACTGGGAATAGTGGTGGTGATATTTGGTCTGGTGACCAAGCAGTTTGGGCTACTGAGGATGAGTACCGAGTTTGGAATAATGGTGACGCGATGGCAGACACCATGTCCAACTCAAGTTATGATCAAAGGCAATCGCAAAGTCGCTCTGGAAGCGAACCTCCAAATAAGAAATCAAGGAACTCCCAAGATGCAACTTCATCTAACCGGTCGAAAGCCATTGGGAAAATGTTCTTCAAAACCAAACTTTGTTGCAAATTCCGTGCTGGGACGTGCCCCTATGTCACCAATTGTAACTTTGCTCATAGCATTGAGGAGCTTCGGAGACCGCCACCAAATTGGCAAGATATTGTGGCTGCCCATGAGGAAGAAAAGGCTGTATCTTCAGAGCCAAGGGAAGAGTATCAAATTCCAATCGTCTCTACAGGTTATGGTGTGGAGACTCTAAGATCCTATAAAGGAAGGCATTGCAAGAAGTTTTATACTGAGGAAGGGTGTCCTTATGGGGATAATTGCACTTTTCTTCATGATGAGCAGTCAAAGAATCGAGAGAGTGTGGCAATAAGTTTAGGTCCTGGAGGATATGGCGGTGCTGCTGCTGCTGTGAATGGAGCAAATAACAAGCCATCAAACTGGAAAACAAGGATTTGCAATAAGTGGGAATTGACAGGATATTGCCCATTTGGAAGCAAATGCCATTTTGCTCATGGTGTAGCAGGTATGATTCATTTACTTTTTCCATTTTTGCTTAGACAACGAAAGCAATTGATGTTAATCCTTTAGGTAGGCTAGTGTTTGTCTTTATAGCTCCAGTTTTGAAATTCAGCAATTTTCCATGCTCTAATAGGTATCTGTTTTGAGGATGAGAATAATCCAATTTCTATAGTAGTAAATTATTCCTTCTTGTCATTTTTCACTTAAATTTTAATAGAGCTAGCCGTCTTGCTTGGGCTTCCATTTTAGGATTTTGATATACTGGTTTCAGTTTCTTTACATGGATGCTTGATATTTCTGCCGTTGTTTTGTTCTTGATTTTGCGAAGAAACTGGGTATGTTATAGTGATTCAATTATGGCAACTACTATTTAAGTTTATTTTCCAATAGTTTCAAAATTTGTACTCGTTTACTTCTTGTTTTGGTAGAGGAAGAGGTTCCTGAGCAGAAATATGCAAGCTAAATTGTTGAATTATTGCTTAATTGTCCACCTATGTTATTGGTTATGACAGGAAAGTGTGAACTTATTGTGCGTGGAAGGAAGAAATCTCCCCTAATCTCTTCTATCTTTCTTTTTTTCTAAACTATCTATGGCCTTGAACCAAGGTGTTATTGAAGTTGCCTACGCTGATTTGGACAACTGAATAGTTTGTCTGTCTCTTAATTATTAATATAATTTTACATGAGTATGATTAGAGAATAGGAAGGAAGAACAGCTGAATAATACCCTCGAACAATCATCAAGTCATCAGGGGTTCTGGAGCTATTCCCCAACCCACTAAAAAAACCTTAACAGAGAGGCTGGTACAGAACAATCAGTCCAAATGAGGCTTACGTCTAACTAAGAAGGCCACTCATATTATGGGAATTATTAATAAAAGCATCTTTTATTGTGGGCTAGGGAAGTTCCTAGTTAGAAGCTCTATTCCATTTTTTTGATTGCTTGTTTAAAACATACCACCTGAGCCTCCATAAGTTTTGAAGAAACAAATCTTCAACATAATTAGTGGTGGAGAATGAGATGGTGTATCGACTCTACACCGCTGACACGATAGTTGTGGAATTCTTATTGTCTGGATCTGCCCCTGAGCATATATATGTGCGCGCTTATAATTTGTTTCTTAGATACTAACAAACTTATGAGAAGAAGACAGATATTCTTAGTAATATTCTTTTTTCTTTTTATTCCTCCTATTTGAGAGGACATTGATGCGGGCTTTATAAACAAACGTAAGCGATATAAGTTTCTAACTCCAATCATGTCTTTAACGAGGGAGAAGACAAATCCACTCTCTCTAGTGTCTTCAGTGGAAATTTCTCAGAAACATGGGGCATATTCCCACTGTTAATGTTTAAAACAATTATTGGCTTCACATCCTAACAGCTTAAAGTTTTGGGATCTGGTTGTCTAGCATGGTATCAGGGCATTGGTAGTCAGAGGTCCTTGGTTCAAAATCCAATCCCCATTCTCAGTTCATTGTAGGATTACAAGGTGCAGAGTGGGGCTGGACCTGTATGCTTCTATCTCTGAATACCTCTCCCTCTCCACGTGTAGAATGGGCTTGCACGTGAGATGGGTTAGTTTTTTGACATTCCTAAGAACTTAAGGTTTTGGGAATAGTGGTAAACCAACAATGTATATCACCTGACCAGCTATACAGATGGGGATAAATTCAAATTAGGGACAAGCTTAACAGGATGTGGCCAGCCCACACTTTTGAGCTGATCAACTTTTGGTCATTGGTGGTTTGACTTGTGCATCAAAATCTAGGCAAAATCCTGCATAGGAGGCACAGATGGAATTTACCCACAAGATATAAAGCTTAAGCGAGGATCACGTAGATGCATACTATTGTTGTACAACTTGATCTAGTTTGGCTACGCAGTGCTGGTACTGTTGTATTATGAGCTTGTTTGGTAGTGATAGTAGATAGTGCATTTGTTTGTTTACTTGTTTTCTCTAAATTTTAGTTTATTGGCTACTGACATATCGGTGCAAGTTCTGGCCAAAAAATGAAAGAAAAGAAAGTGTTTATACAAATTTGCATGGTGATATTTCTGTTAAGTTCACGAGTCTTCACACTTAGTTGACAATAAATGCAAATATGCTTTTATGTGAAAGCACTTGACATCATCTGTTGGACTTAAAACTTTTCTGCCACTGAAGAGTAGCATGCTAATGTATTGTCTGGAACATGGATGATTTGTCTCCCGCTATCTGAGGATTGTTTTTCTGTTTTGGTTCGAGCGTGTGCAATATCTCTCATGACTAATTGTATAATGATTTCAGTATCTGACTTTGATATTCTGAAATTCTGACTGCAGAATTACACCGGTATGGTGGTGGGCTTGTGGAGGGAGAAACTAGAGATTCTTCTTCAGTCGCTCCTGACAATAAGCAGGGAGCAATGCCTTCGAAAACTCCAGGAGATGCTGTGGTAGTATCAGTCCCTCTAGTTTCTCATTCTGATGTTTATCACCTTGGAGTCTCGTCACAAAGATCATCCATTGTAATTCAGAGATCAGGGCCGCGAGCCCAACAGAAATGGAAGGGACCAGACAAAATCAGTAGGATATATGGTGACTGGATTGATGACATCGAATAGAATTTGGGATTGCTCGCCTGCAATGCAATGCGGTCGCTTACATTATCCTTCCTGGAATTAGATAGAAAAATAGATACCTAGTCTTTGTAAGAGATTACGGTATCATCATGTAACTGTAACTTTTCTGTAGAAGTTTCTGTATCCTCGCTTCAAGTTCAGGTTGATGCTGGGCGTGTTAAGGCACGTCCCATGTGTTTATTTCATGTGAGAATTTTGTTGTTACAGATAGAACTTGAAGCTATGTATCACTCTCCTAGTCTTAGTATCGACCGGTTCTTGTTACCATATATAATTATGTGACGACACTCGTCCGGAAGAGAGGACGGTCCTTAGCTCGTCACACTTTGTTCGAACTATCAGTTTTAAGTTATTTATCTTGCATTCCCTATTCTCGAATTAGTCATAATATTTGTATCTAGTCTTCTGTCTTTTGATTTGAAACTTTATTCTCTCAGATGATTTGCAAAATAACATAAGATGACTGAATTTGTCTTTGCTTATTGGATGAATGGGTGGGTGAGATTCGAATTTGGGACTTCTTGCAAAATTTGGAAAGACCAAGAGCCAAAGATGGTGGTGCAACGTATTGGTGGTTTTTGGTATATACAGGGTCAGGATTGGGGGTGGCAGAATTTTACTTACATTTTGACACACGATTCTCATTTCGTAACTTTTTTCAAGGATCCGAACCGTTTATATTTCAATTCATCATTCATAGATCATCCTTGCAAAAAAATAGACAAATCCCAAATTATTAAGACATTCATTTGTAATGAAGAAAATGGACGAATACGGTTTTACAATTAAACACTAAAATGACTACCATTTAATCCAACGTTCATATGAATTCGGATTTGAGTGATTTATAGTAGAGATGATATTTGAAGGAAGACCTAAAAAGTTATGAAATGGGAACTACAAGTCTACAAGAAAGAGTGACAAAATGTGTGTCAGAAAATGTGTCTCTGAATTCTGGTTCAGACGCATGTGTGTATATATATATATATATATATATATATATGTTGGTGGGATTTGGTGATAAAATATATTGGTGGTTTGGAAAAATAGTGAAGAGAGTAATTAGTTGAGCCCCATCCTTCTCACAAGGACTCGCTCAAATTAAGCTCAGAAGTTTTGGTTCTTACCAGAGACTTCCGCATCACCAACATTCCAAATTAAGGCAACAATTTTGTGTGCTCACAAAAACATGAGGAGATGCATTGACAACATGCATGCCTCCTTGTTTCTCTCTTGCCAATGACTGACTGGAGGAAGCAATCCAACACACAAAGTCAGATCCCAACACCAACACGAACATCACATTCTTCTCCTCGTAGCTTCTTCTCGCCAATATTACTATTACTATTATTGTTGTTTTCCGTCGTCTCGGAATATCCATGCACTAGGGCTGGCCGGAAGTGCAAGCCGATCTCCGGCCACAGGGTTAACATCAAGGTATTGCTGCTTAGTCTTAGTTACGCAGGGAATGTCAGCATCGACCACGAATGCGAATTACTCCCCAGTACCACAACATGTCGTCTCCCCTCCGATTACTGTCGTTCTGACCGTCCTCCTCCTTGTCTTCTTCTTTGTGGGTTTCTTTTCTATTTACTTTTGCAAGTGCTTCATGGATCACATCCTTACCTCCCTTCAGCACGCGCCCTCCGGAGACCTTGTGGGCACGGCGGTTGTCCCCAAAGAAGGCCTTGACGTTTCACTCATACAATCATTTCCAACGTTCGAGTACGCAAGTGTCAAAGATTTCCGGATAGAGAGGTACGGCCTAGAATGCGCAATTTGCTTGGTGGAGTTTGAGGACGATAGCATGCTACGCCTCTTGACCGCGTGTTGCCATGTTTTCCACAAAGATTGCATCGACCTTTGGCTCGAGTCTCATAAAACTTGTCCATTTTGCCGTGGAAATCTCGAAGTAGTAGCCCCGAGTTTAGCGGACAAGTCTCCGGTGCTTGCTCATGAGAACGACGCCATGCAAGACATTCATGTTGGGCATGAATCAGTTTTGTTGGATCTGGATGCTGTCCGCATTGACATTAAAGATGAACAAGGCCAAGATCATCATCATCATCATCATCAAGGAAGTAATGATAATAGTAATAACATTATGGTTTCACAAGGTGAACAAAACAGCAGTAGCACTACTCGAGATCGAGATCAAGAACACGACCAGAATCATGATCGAAATGAAGAGAATGAAACCGAAAGATTTTCGCGGTCGCATTCAACGGGGCACTCAATAGTTAGGCCTAGAGCAGAGGAGGATAGATATACGCTGAGATTGCCGGAGCAGGTGAAGATAAAACTTATAAGAGGACATCATAACTGGACAGGAAGCTGTACTACATTTGGGGAGTTTTCTCGCCAAAGGGACAATGCAGGTGCTTCCCGCTTTGGAGAGGCCTCCGGCTCCGCCGGTGGAGGAGATATTAACAAACTTGCTTGTGTGTTTTAACTATTTTTGTTTATTTTCTTTTAACTTTTCCATTTTAATTAGTTTATTTGTTCTTGTATTTCCCAAATACATAGATTAGGGTTGGTAGCTAGCTATTTAGATGCTACCACAAATGCATTTTAGTCGGTTTTTCATTTCTCATTTGCTCTTAATTGCATTAGTTGCTACTTTTTAAAATCAGCTTGCTAGATCAGCAATGCCCAGAAAGAAATTACAAAGATGGCACGAGCCCTAAAAAATCTGGTAAATCATCTTCAAAAAGGATCTAATACAAACATAAGGGCCACGAAAGTCAAGGTTGCTTTCTAGATCAGCAAGACGGTATGCCACCATATTACGTTTTCTGTAGATATATATGTTATCCAATGCAGTTCCATCTGTGACTAATTAGAGCACTTCTAGCGTGCTCTTTAGCCCGGTGGACAGGCTCCATTTCCAATCCAATTGCCTCCCAAACTAGCTTCAGCCCATTCGGGCTATTGGGCTAAGGGGAGCCTGTGGGAGAGGGCAGACGGGAGTTCAAGGCCCAAGTGCCTGAGGGGAAGTGACGTTAGGCTAACGTCATCACGACATTAGGCACGTTCTAAAAAAATTTGTGTCAGGCACGTGGGGGGCGTCTCGAACATATTTTCAGACGATGGGGCCTGCGTGTCAGATCCACTCAGTCACTTTGGATTTGGACCATTTGATTTCCAGATCAACGTTCCAGTTTTTTTGGCTTTAAATTTTTTTTAGAAAAATGAAAAATGAAAAAATCAGAAATGTTTGGGTGGGCCACGTGTCTCATTCTAGGCTGTTGGATTTCAATTTTTTTGTAATCCGACGACCCAGATTAATTAAGTTAATAATTTTTTTAAAAAATAATTAAAAATCTGAAAATATATATATATATATATATATATATATATATTTTAAAATAAATACCTTACCATTTTCTCCCACCTTACACTACATTTCAATATTTTCAACGATTTTAAATATATAAGAACATGCTGCGCGATGGAATTGATTAAAAATCTTATCGAAATCTATTCACAAAAATTGTACTTTCGGATAATGACATGTGGCGTGACGAGATCGGTTAAAAATCTTATTCGAAATTTAAATTTAAATTATTTTTTATTATTTTATAAAATAAAAAATACTAATATTTTATTGCCTATTGCCATGGCTATTCAGTTTAGGGGTGGAGATGCAAAAGACAATTACTGTTTATTAAAGTAGTTACTATTTAGTGGAGGGGATTCAATTGCCAATTGCCATGGGAGGCATTCCTACACTGAAAGTGCTCTTAGATGAACATCTCAGATTCAAGAATAATTGTCTCAATGCTCATCCCCCAAGCAATTTTAGGCCCATAATAAATGTCCCATACCTTTGCTTCGAGCATTTGTCCAACATCCAAGTTTAATGTTGCAATAATCTCGCCACTTAGTACTACGCTCTTAGGTTTGATTCTCATCAAAGATGAATTTAAACTACATTATTGCTAACCCATTATGAGACTTAACCCACTCCCCTACTCTCTTAGTGTAGATAATATCATTTGTTCAAAAAAAAAAAATGCTGCAATTATCTCATCTTCCGTCTATACAAACTTAAGAACTCAGAAAACTCACGAATATGCAGATAGGTGTTTCAGGTTCAGTTTTGCATACCCCTTCAAGCTTGGGTAGCATGTATTTATAATATATTGAAGATTACATTCAGGGATTCAAATCCCTATTTACATGGAAGGTTTGAAATTCAAACATACAATCCTAAGCCTAACCAACAGCTTACAGATCAGAGTTACAAAGAGAATAAACCATTCGAACAGATTACAAATAGAATAAACCATTTAAACAGATTTGATTCTAACGGACTGAGGACTAGGTCTAACAGCCCCCCGCAAGTTGATAGGATGAGGAACAACTGGAAGCTTGGAAACCAGAGTTTTGAACCTTGAGGACGACAAACCTTTCGTGAATATATTTGCCACTTGATCTTGTGAACAAATGAAATTGACAAGACGCTCACCGCGAACCACCTTTTCACGTACATAATGATAATCAACCTCCAAGTGTTTCGTTCGCGAGTGAAATACTGGATTAGAAGCTAAAGCTATCGATGAAATATTATCACACCACAGTCGCGGACGAAGAAGAGGCAGTTGTAAATCATGGAACAATGAACGCAGCTATGAAATTTCAGCTGCTGTATAGGCCAGTTGCCTGTACTCAGCCTCTGTGCTTGAGCGCGAAACCGTCTTCTGTTTCTTGGAACTCCAGGAGACCAAGTTCGAACCCAAGTATATACCGTAGCCTCCCATCGAATGTCGCGTATCAGGATCGCCTGCATAATCAGCGTCCGAGAACGCATTGAGCTGCATGCTGCCAGATTTGTACAAAAGTCCATGATCGTAGGTAGTCTTAACATACCGCAGGATTCGTTTCACAGCCGTCCAGTGCGTATTGGTTGGAGCATGCATAAATTGACACACTTGATTAATAGCATAAGAAAGATCAGGACGTGTGATCGTTAGATACTGTAAAGCACCAACGACACTTTTGTAAGTATGAGGATCAAGATATGGTTCACCATCATAAAGGCTCAGTTTTTGACCTGCACGAACTGGCGTAGAAATAGGTTTGGCATTAACAAAATTGGTCCGCTTTAGGAGATCCAATGCATACTTGGTTTGACTCAGATGCATCTGATTCTGCGAATATGAAACTTCCACACCAAGAAAATAATGAAGAGGCCCCAAGTCTTTCATCAAAAACAAAGTTCGAAGCTTCTGAATTAAGTGATGCATTTGGCGTGGGTCATTTCCTGTAAGCAGTATATCATCCACATAAATCAACAAAATTAAATAAACACCCCGTTGATTGAACACAAACAATGAATAATCACATTTAGATTCCTGAAAACCCAAATGAAGCAGGAAATCTGAGAAACGCTGAAACCACGCTCACAGTGCTTGTTTCAAACCGTACAAGCTCCGTTGTAATTTGCATACATGATTTGGATATTGTGGATCCACAAAACCAACTGGCTGCCTTATATACACCTCCTCCGTTAGGTAACCATGTAAAAAAGCATTTTGAACGTCAAGTTGACGAACTGGCCATCGATTGGACACTGCAAGACTGAGTACCAATCGAATTGTACTGTGCTTGACCACTGGACTAAATGTTTCGCCGTAATCCACTCCGTGTTTCTGATGAAAACCGTTGGCCACTAGTCGTGCCTTATGTCTTTCTATGGAACCATCTGCATGTCGTTTAATCTTGTAAACCCACTTGTTGGGGAGCAAGTTCATGTTAGGTTTGTAGGGGACAAGATTCCACGTCCCACACTGCTGCAAAGCATTGAATTCTTGGACCATAGCACTTCTCCATTCCTGTTGTTTTACTGCTTCACTAAAGGACGTTGGCTCAACACTGTTATCATTAGTAACCACATGCAAAGCATACTTGGGATTGGGTTTTTGGATGCCATCTCTGGAGCGAGTTTGCATGGGATGAACTGGATTAAGAGCACAAACTGGTTCTTGTTGTGGGACAGGTTCACAAACTGACCCTTGCTCATTTGGTAATCCTAGAGACATGGTACTAGGGTC
The DNA here is from genome assembly GCA_024362995.1 of Heteromeles arbutifolia. NCBI lineage: Eukaryota > Viridiplantae > Streptophyta > Magnoliopsida > Rosales > Rosaceae > Heteromeles > Heteromeles arbutifolia. The sequence continues at coordinate 7,996,376 of JANCRC010000020.1, forward strand.
AAGTGGAATAGGGGTACCTAAGGTTGGCAAAGTTGCGGGCACACTAGGGTTTTCAATGGAGGCTGTAGAAGTTGGCAAAAGTGTAGGTATATCGGTTGAGGTGAGATTATGTGGAAGAGGTGGGGGCATTACTATGAGTCTCGATGGCTGCGGGTTGTGGTTGAGATAAATGAGGAAATACAAATAAGAGGTCAGATTGAGGAGAACTACCTGTTGGATTGGCGCTTTCCTTTCGAAGTGTGGAATCCTGGAATGGAAAAGAGTCCTCATCGAATAGGACATGGTGAGACAAATAAACTTGTCTTGTGGATAAATCCAAACATTTGTACCCCTGATGATCCAACGAATAACCTAAGAAAACACATGATTTGGACTTGGCTTCAAGTTTGTTTTGTGTATACGGTCTCAGCCACGGAAAACACCTACACCCAAACACTTTTAATGAATCATATTTTGGTGTTCTTGTAAACAACTTTTCATAAGGGGACTTATTTGAAAGAACTCGAGTAGGTAACCTATTTATGATGTAGGTAGCTGTTTGACATGCATCAGGCCAATATTTTGAGGGAATATGAGCATGAGACAACATGACTATAGCTGTTTCAACAATGTGACGATGTTTTCTTTCGGCAAGACCGTTTTGTTCAGGGTGTTTTGGACAAGAAAACCTTTGAGATATGCCATGTTTATCTAAAAACTCACGAAAAGTATTATTTTTATACTCGCCTCCTTCATCACACTGCACAGTTTTTATAGAACGCTGAAACATGTTTTCAACCTTTGTTTTAAATTTAAGAAATATTTGAAACACCTCAGACTTATTTTTCATAGGAAAGATCCAAGAATACCTTGAAAAATCATCAACAAACAATAAATAATAACGATATCCTTCATTTGAAACAACAGGTGAACACCAAACATCCGAATGCAAAAGTTCTAAAGGAAATTGTGAAACAGACTCTGAAATATTAAACGGCAACTTGGTACTCTTGCCTAATGGACATGAATGACAAAAACTTACAGCAGAGGTGCCACTAATTGGCACTTGTTTATTTGAAATTAAAAATTTTATTATTTTGGACGCAGATTGGCCAAGACGAGCATGCCACTTCTGTGCAGACACTCGGACTCCTAAAAACGCTGAAAAGGGATGATTGGATGATCCACTGCCATTAGGAAATGGGTATAACCCATTCTCACACTTCCCTCGGAAAAGCGTCCTCCGGGTTTTAAGATCCTTAACAAGAAAGAAATATGGGAAGATTAGTATATAACAATTATTGTCAAGGGTAAATCTATGAGCTGAAATTATACTTGTGGAGGCCGATGGACAGTGGAGTATGTTGTTTAGGTTAAATGAGCAAGAGGCAGTCATAATTTTATTGGAACCAAAATGTGCAATGGAAAGTCTAGTATCATTACCTACTCCGCCAATGTTTTCATTACCATTATACTCCTTGGGATTGACAAGGTTCTGAATTTCAAGAGTGATATGTGCGTTTGCTCCAGTGTCAAGTAACCATGATCCATTTTGTTGACGATTCAGTGTGATCAGAGAGGAAGCCATAGCTGTGAGACGCTTGGCTGGGATACGACCCTCGTAAGCTGCATTCATGCGTTGATAGCAATCTAGGGCGGGATGCCCTTCTTTTCCACATATTTGACAGGTTATGCGGCCACCACAAGAGATAGACCTTTCACCAGGTTGTTGTCGTTGACCGTTGTTGTTGCGAGGAGCAAACCTTCACTGATTCACAGAAGAGCCACGGTTGGACAGACCAGCACCTCGTCCAGTACCTCGAGAACGTCCACCACGTCCTCTTGCAGCCACATATGCATTTACTAGAGGGGTTTCAGTTAACAGAACAGTCTATTCCGCCATCATTCTCTCAGTAGTAAGAAGAAGAGACTCTAGAGTGGGATACGTGATATGAGAATCACGTGCTTGTGCGGCATTCACGATCATTTCAAAAGCAGGTCCAAGATTATTGAGATTAATCTGAACTAGCTCATCCTCATCAACGGGTTTGCCAGCTAGGGCTAGGTTGTTAGAGATCGAATTCATTTTGTCAAGAAAATCTGCAACTGAAAGGTCACCTTTTTTTGGTTTGCAACAGTTCGTTGCGCAGAAAGAGAATTCGATTATGAGAGGATGACGCATAGCGCTGCTCCAAAGCTTCCCAGGTTGCTCGAGATGTGCGCTTGCTCGCCACTGTTGACAGTACAGAAGCGGTGAGAGAACCATTGATCCAACTCAAGATCATTTGGTCATGTTGCATCCAGGTAGTGTACGCTGGATTGATTGCAGTGTTTCCAGGAAGATGCATAGGAGGACAAACACATGAGCCTTCCACATACCTCATTAGGTCACGACTCCTTAGGATTGGGAGAATCTGGGCCAACCACAAAGGGTAGTTAGTCCTATCTAGTTTGATGTTAACAATGGTGGTCATGGCGGAGGAAAATGGATTGGTTGCAGGTGGGGGGGGGGGGGGGTAGGATTGATGGTGGTGGTGGTGTTATTACTTGTATCAGACGACATAGTTGAAGGTAGTGGGCAAAAAAAAAATTGGATCGTTGTCGTTGGACTCAGAAAGCTCTGTGTACCATATACAAACTTAAGAACTAAAAAAACCCACGAATATGCAGATAGGTGTTTCAGGTTCAGTTTTGCATACCCCTTCAAGCTTGGGTTGCATGTATTTATAATATATTGAAGATTACATTCAGGGATTCAAATCCCTATTTACATGGAAGGTTTGAAATTCAAACATACAATCCTAAGCCTAACCAACAGCTTACAGATCAGAGTTACAAAGAGAATAAACCATTCGAACAGATTACAAATAGAATAAACCATTCAAACAGATTTGATTCTAACGGACTGAGGACTAGGTCTAACACCGTCTTCCTGCAACCCTCAGTATTTATTTTGAATCTACGACACAATCAAGGAATTCACGACCAATGTACTAGAGCAAATTGAGAATAAGTTTTAAAAGCTTTAAAGGGAATCATGTGTGTAAAGAGATATCGCTTAAAGGTTTGACATTACTAACCACACCTTAATAATGTGATTGAGAGTTTTGTACAGAAAAAGATCGTATTTCATTATGGTTAATTCTCACTCTATTATCCTCAAGTATCATGAGATTTGCACTTTGCTATCCTTAGTTTTTTTGTCTCAATATCATACCTAAACTTTGATTTTTCTGACACTTTGATATTTCCATTAGGTTTTCTGTCAAGTTCTTCGTTAAGTCATGATGTGACATATCTTTGGCCCACCATATTTGCCAAAAATTAGCACTAGACAAAATGGTTTGGAATTACAAGAGACGTGCCTTTTTCGTAAGTTCGAATCTCGTGGATGGTAAGTTCGAACAAATTTAATTGTCATTTTTCTAAAATTATAAGGGAGCTATTATTGGCACTCAAAAAATCTAATTGTGCTCCTCATAAGACTATTTTCTAAATATATGAACTTTGGAAGGCTTGTTATATTAACACTCCACATATTGTTGAATATATCCTACAAACTTAATACACCCCCACATTTGCTTTTTCAATTAAAATTTATCTATCTTAATACACCCTGCGTATTTTTTTCCATAATACTCTCACACTCCATACTCTCAACATACACCTTACATTTTCTACATAGACCCTGCATTTTCAATGTTTTTCTAACTAGTGAAAAAATCAGTGAGAGGGTGTATCCCAAAAATGACAACACCTTTTAATCTTCATCCGCCTATGATGCTACATTTTGAACAAGGTCTGGGCCGCAAGTTCAGGCAGCCCCACGGATGTGGAATCAACTTGTCAATGTTTGAGAATACAAAATTATTGAAAGTAGTTGACTTGGATATATATCTTACAACTGTGCCCTCCTGTCCGTGATAGATCAGAGAGAAGCCCCATGTCTGTAACAACAAACTCCTAGATAACTCGGGCTGTTTTTGAGGGAGAAGGGTGAATTTCAAGTTAGGGTTGTCAAGAAGATTCTTTGAGGTATGAACTACATGAGATATATGGCATCGGTAATGATTAGTTGAAGGTGACGTGCACAAAGAACGTAAAATTTGCCTGTCTGAACCATATGACACAACTGTTTTTCCATGCAGACGCATGGTAATCATACTTTGCTCTTTTTCCTTTCAAAGTTTGTTAAAGTTGCTAGTGGAGAAAGTTGAGCTTAATCTTGAGTAAATTTCTGATTGGTGAGGCTAATTTGTTGCCATAAAAAAAAGGGTGAAGTGCTGATTTAGTCCCTGAACTATTACCTCAGTGAAAATTAGGTCCCTGAATTATTTTTTCAGTAAAATAAGTCCCTAAATTCATTAGAAATTGCTAATTTCATCCCTACTATTATATTCAAAGCTATTTTATCCAATTTTTCGTCAACTTAAGTCACTTGACACACTTTAGAGTGTAATACCATCATTTTCTTGTTTATAAGCCCTTAACATTTCATATAGGTTGCTAATTTAATGTCTAATTTACCCTCAAAAGTTAACTTACACTATTTCTTTATGAAAAACTACCAATTTATCCTCCAAAGTTAACTCCATACACTATTTCTTTATGAAAAGTATCAATCTACCCTCCAATGTGTATCACATGCAAGTAATGTGACTTAAATTGGCGGAAAATTGAATATAGTAGCTTCGAATATAACATTAGGGATGTAATTGGCATATTTTTATAATTCAGGGACTAATTTTTCTGAAAAAATAGTTTAGGGACCTAATTTTCACTAAGGTGATAATTCAGGGACTAAATTGGCAGTTTAGGTAACTGAAAGCGGATGTAAAGGTCAACAATGGCCCTGCCACTTAGTACTACGGTCTAGTGGTATTCCTCTTCACTTGTAAGTGAGAATTCTTAGATTCGATTCTCACCAAAGGTGAATTTGAACCACATTATTCCTAGGCCATTGTGAGACTAAGCCCATCCCCTCCCCTTTAGTGTAAATAATATCATTTCTTCAAGAAAAAAAAAAAAGAAAGAAAGAAAGAAAGAAAGAAAAGGTCAACAATGGCCCTGAAGTTTCTGTAAGTTAATGGCACCCCACCACGTCCGGCCCTGAGGAATGAATGGATGTGTTCTACAACGGAGGTTGATAGTGGTTTTCAGAGTTGAAATCTTGAAAACGATAAATAATTTTGGAATATGCACATTAAAAGTGACTTAGGTGATTTTTTTTTATTTTTTCAAAACCTTATAAGGTCGAAATTGTCATTGCATATTAGATATATAAATAATTTAATATTTTGGGCTGTATTCAACATTAAGTGGGGTGATAATAAAAAAACCATTTTGAAATGCACAATTAAATTATTAGAATATCAATAACAATTTTCAAAAGGGTAGTGTGCTATTCACACGCTTATTTTTACTTCTCACAAACTCTTATTAATTTTGAGCATTCGAATCGAATGAATTAAAGAAGATTAATAACAAAAAATTAACAAGGGTGAGAATAACACTATCGTTTTAAAAAATAATTAGTAACAATAATGGGCCAAAACTGAGCCCAATGGCTATGCATGTAAATTGAAGAATAGCTGTAGGATAATTTGGGACAAAAATCAATCGTAAATCCAGTTAGTGAGACTCAAACCCCTACCGCCGGGCAGCACAAAATCCTCCGGCGAAGTTCCTGAACTCTATGCTCTTTCATCCATGGATTCTCTTCCCAACTCTTTCAATCCAAACAAACGTCTCAAAGAAGAGTTACTATTCTCTCTCTCTCTCTCTCTCTAACATCCTCTGCTTCACTAAATTTTGTTGATTTAATTTAACTTTGTTTTTGCGGAATTTGATGGCTTTTCAGGTTTGTGAGCAATTTGAGTGGATCGTCGATGATGGAGATTGCCGCGCTTACCACGATAATCCCTGTAAATATAACCTAATTTCAGACTTCCATTTTTCTTTTCCCTCTCGCATTTCTTAAATTTAGAAAAAAAATGCTCATGTGCTTATACGTTGTTGTCAGATTCTGATACTTCTCCGGCACTCAGTTGGCTCTCATCGTGCTGCCGGTAAGCCACAAGGACTTTTGTTTTACCAATCTAACTTTTTTTTTTAAATTTCTAATTTATTCTCAACTTACCAAAATATGATCCTTCTAATTATTTGGTTATTGAACTAAACATTGCTTCTGTAAACTTGTTGTTGGTGATGATGCTACCGTTCTATTCTCCAAAAGAGTTTATTCCATAGTTTCTGATATTATCTTGCTGTGTTTTTGGCAAAACCAAATGGAGTCATTCAATTTAGCGTTTGTACCGTATCCCTTCACTTTACAATAAGCTTCTCATCTCCAAGCTTGTTTGATGTGCATTGCAGCTAATATGTTTGTTTTTATGATGCTAATCTTTATCATGTGATTGTTTTACCATAGATGTCGCATCGAAGAAAAATGATGATGCAGTAGTTGGTTCTAAGCGATGGGCGGCTTACATGGCTTCAATGTGTCTTGATTATCTTCTCATTATACTTCCAATTGTCTTTGTTTACACTGTAAGTGTTCTTTACTTGACTTAATAAATATTAAAACTTGGAAGCATCGAAGCTTTTAAGTAATCTTTGGAGTGGAGATTGCAATCCTTTTTTCCCCACCACTTTTTAAGCCTCTGAAAGCAATGCTGTTGCTCATGAATCATCAAAGTGTCGTAACCTTTATAGTTTCAAACTGTATATTCTGTAGACAAGTCTCCTGTTGTGGTCACATTATTTCTTATGCAGAGATATATGTCCTATAATATTCACTATGATCATAACTCATGTCAGGTTTTGGCAGAGTGGATGTATATCTGGGCGATTTTGTTGGTATTGTTACTGCTTTTCAGTATTGCAGCCAAAAGGTAAATATGATACTGCTTTTCAGTATTTCCCCCGTCACGAGGAGTCATTCATGCCATGTTGACAATGCTAGAAGATGTTTGAATGAGTAGCAGAGCATTTTTATGCTTGGATATAGTATACTGATTCACAGTTGCATGCACTTAAATGTAGGTTTGGTTTCCATTCTACTTTGAAGGAAGATCCCTATTCTATAAGGCAAACTATTTCATCTTATAGAGTTGCTACGGTATGCAGTTTCACGTAGGTCTGCATAGTTTAATTTTTTACTATAAAAACTTTCCTGTAACTTTTACTATTTTTTCGTGTGAACAAAAGTAATTGCTGCAGATGATCATAACATGTGTCTGTATCTTGGCTGTTGACTTCACAATATTCCCTAGAAGATATGCTAAGACTGAGACTTATGGTACTGGCTGGGTAAGATTTTTCAAGCAATATGGAATGAAATTGTAGTCTTCTTAAGCCTATTGTTATAGTGTTTAGTTTGACTAGATTTTGTTGATTTTCATTAATTACTTGTACCATCTTACTCTTCAAATTGATAAGTCAAATAACATGTTTAACATTTGTTCCATTACCAGCAATTTCTTCTGGGTTGCCATCAACTGATGAGTAGTTTCCAGTTTGCAGCGAACTTTTAATTCTGTCTGGATTTTGTTTGATAGCATACCCTCATGAATAATTCTTTCATTATATATCAATAGCCTATATAGGACAAGACTTAGGGACGCAATCATAAGTTATTGGAATCATTTCGGATCATATTGTTTCTATCACTTCTTATTCTTCTTTATTCCTGTGCCTTTATATTAGTTTCTCTTAACTTATTTTTTGTAATTTAGACATTCTGTTTTCTTTGAGACCTACGTCACATGTACCGAACATAAACATCTCTAATCAATTAATATCCGTTGAGGAAATTAAATCAAGAAATGACCTTATTAAATTTTTTTCCATACATGAATATGTCAGATGGATCTTGGGGTTGGCTCATTTGTCATAGCAAATTCGTTAGTTTCACGGCAAGCACGAAATTTATCATCACGGTTAGTCATTTATAATTCTGTTGGTTTGGGTGTAACTTCTTAACTCTCTCTCTCTCTCTCATGTAGGGCTCTGTGTGTGTGTGCGCGCAGCTGTGCATATACGATACATCTATAAGAAAATTTTTAGACAAACACCGATAAAAAAGAGTTCGGAGAATAATGTGATTTTGAATGATGGAAAATATATGGAAGTTTAAGTGTTCCTCCAAACTGGCAGGACACTAATGGAAGAGATATCATAGACTAGTCTCTTGAAGGACCCAACTTCCAAGAAATCCTGGGATTATGTATAAATATTATCATCATTCTTGGTTACTCTTTAATGTTTATTTTTTTCCTTTAGTTTTTATATATTTTTGTTTGCATGATAGGATCTTGAATGGTATGAACAGACTGCAATGTCCTCCTGTCGTTGTCTGAAAATATGATGTTGATGGCATGTTGTTTGTTTATGCCTTTTAAGGTCATGGAAGACTGCTATTCAATCTGCTAGTCCACTAATCATCCTTGGGTTAGCCCGTCTTCTCTCTACGACAGGCGTGGACTATCAGGTAGGTTTATGATGTTATCAGGTCCATTTGGTATGAACATTGGTGTCATGGCTGGTTTTCAGTTTGAGTAAATTTCACAATTAGCGGTGACCACTCCATTCAGCTTCTATTCTAACAAGTCATTCCATCTAAACACTGATGTTTATTGTGGTCATGTCAATACTTTAATGTGTTCAATAGGCTGTTGTATGCTTATATTATATTTTTATGCTTTTCCTGATTTCCTTATCAGCTCTTATGTTTCTGCTTTGTCATGTTATGTTTACACATTGTAGCTTCATGTCGCCGAATATGGAGTGCACTGGAATTTCTTTTTCACACTTGCTGCGATATCAATTCTTACTTCCATAATTAATATTCCCGCACGGTATTCTGGCATTCTTGGTTCACTAATTCTAGTAGGTATAATCTTACTGTACAATGTTATTTTTGGTGTATGCGTTATATTACTTTTATCCTTTGAGTAGATGTGAGACTATTTTATAGCCTAATTGGTTTTTTATCCTCCAGGTTACCAAGTTTGCTTGATGCAGGGGTTAAACTCGTATCTGCTTTCTAATGAAAGGGGAACTGATATAATCAGCCAAAATAAGGAGGGGTATTTTAGCATATTTGGTAAGTGCTTGAGCTTGAATATTTTTCATGCTGATTTGATCTTCTGAATAATTTGGACCTCCGTCAAGTTCAAAGGACAGGTTTTCTTGGTACATCAATACAAAAAATATGGGATTCATTTATTTAATCAAGTTGTTAATGTTCTCATGACTGAGTTTCCTTAGCGAAGTATACATTCTTTGTTTTGGTCATAAACTGACATATGTGCTTCCCTTTTCATAATGCTATATCATAACAAGTAATTGCACAAAAGAAAACATCAAATGCGTTCCATTTTATTACATACATTTTTTTTGGAGAAGCAGCTGAATTAGTGTTATCTTTTGGGTGTATAGGGTTGATGGCCCTTAGTGAAGTTGTAGTAGGATAACCAAATTGAATGATGCACCCAGATTACTTTTTAGGAAAAGCTAACTCTAAACCGTCGTCTCTACATATGTATAATATAATCAGGGGAAAATCTTATTAAAGGCCAGAGGGGGCACGTGCCCCCACCCCCGGGCGGGCGTTTTTCAAGTTTTTGGCTGGGAAAACAAAGTGGTCTGACCAGGACCAGGGCCCTGCTTAAATCGCAGCCGCTTTCCGTCACTCTTACGACGTCGAATTGGACTATCAGCTCACCACCACCACCAACTCCATCACTCGGTCCTCATCCAAAACCACCAGGAGGCGGATATAACAGAAAAATGTTTAGTTGTAGAGTTGATTCTAGCAGCTCATGAAGAAGAATTCCCTCCTCTCATATGTCTAATAAATTTGACCTCCCAGTTGGCCAAGTGCTCGACAAAATTCCTCACTTAAAATTGAATAACATTTTGGTGCTTCTCGCGCTCGTTTTGGAATTCCACGAGGACGTGCATCCGCCATTGCTTAGTTGTGCCCCCCTTAAATGTTATTTCTAGCTTCGCCCCTGAATATAATCATGATGTTTCTCTATGCTCATATATTGAGAGATAAAAGTGATAACAGACAACAGTATCTCAAGATTGATACTATTGTCTGAACCAAGATTGATGCCCCTAAGTTTTGCAAACCAGGAGAAAGTACTCTAGATTGAGAGTATAGCAGTTAATGGTTAAGTCGGGTTTGTAATTAATGGTATTTGATTCTAGGATCTAAGACTAGTATCTTGCAATTGAGTTGCTGCTTTTAGGTTTTTCTCATTATTATGAAAATGAATAGGATATGAAATCTGAATAGAAAAGGAGACAAAATATGTGCTTGTTTTATAAGTTTTTCGCTGGAGGTTCTTGATAATATTAATCTTCTAAATTAAATGAATTAAATCAAAATACTAAATGAAAGTATGTCAATTGCCTTTTTTATAATACAATACCCTAATTATATCTTATAATGGTATCCCTTTCCAATATGGAAGTTGAAAGTTCATCATGTAATAAACGAATGTCACTAAAATTACCTAGCATCATCGTTATTATCATCACCATTTCCGCTAAGCTCATTTAATCCAACCCTTATATTTCCTAGTGTTATCTGTAACTCAAACAACAAAGTCATATGATGTAATTCAAAGTCCTACTGTGAATTATGTTCAATTATGTTCTAAGTCCTACTATACCTGTCTTTTTATGAGTGCTAATGAATTTGGTTAGCACCGAGAGAAAGCTGAGTTATAATCTTTCAAGCGTGTTGTTTTTGGGTTTTCTTCTTATTGCTTAAAGTAGTTTATTGCTTTCATTCCCAGGATATTGGGGTATGTACCTTGTTGGTGTCCAGTTGGGAAACTTTCTTCTATTCAATAACCATTCCTCTGCTACAATGGGAAGCAATAAATGGGCAACAATTAGAGTTTGGATACTTTCACTAAACCTTTGGTATTTCTCTACTCCAATTCTTATTGTCAAATTGATACTCTCTCTGGGAGCTATAAGGTGGTTGCTGAATTCTTTTCTGTTTCAGGTTATTAACTGTGATTATAGACCGCCACGTAGAGAGAGTTTCCCGTAGGATGGTATGTATTCTTTTGCTTTTACTCAAATTTTGTACGTGTTTGAATAGTATTTTTAAGGAAACTAAAGTACGTACACATTTTGCAGTGCAACCTGGCCTATGTTACACTGGTATTGGCTGTAAATTTACAGGTTATGCCCGTTTCCTCCTTTGATTTGAATTTAAATGGCATGTTCCCTTCTGAAATTATTGATTTGGATGTATAAAATTTAACTGGCATGACCCCTTCTGAAATTGTCGTTGTAATTGAAAATATCCTCACTCGTCTTTAGAAGCATTAATTTTCTGTTTATAAGATTATTAAAATAGAAAATTATTTAGAATATGTTTATCCGTAGTATCCGTAGAAAGAATCAGTTCAAACAACTTCCCACCTTTTTGTTTAACTCCATCTCAAGTTGTCACTCATTTTTCAGGTGTTGGCAATATTTCTTCTCTCTGATTTTCTCCCCGGAAGCAAAACTTCAGTGCTGGAAGAAGCATATAACCACAATTTGCTGGGGACATTTCTTCTGGTATACTACAACGAACTTTTTTAAGTTTCTTGTGGTGACCAACAAATGTTGTCTGGTTTGATCAACATTTGCAAGCTTCCATTCTCTCATGCTGCATGCATAACATAATCTGATTCTTCTTCCCTTGCAGGCGAATTTGCTCACGGGTTTGGTGAACTTGATGGTGGAAACCCTGTTTGCATCGGCAGTCAAAGCCCTTTTTATTTTAATTGCCTATACATTTTTGACGACCTTCATCATTGGACTGCTAGATTTCTGCGGCATCCGGTTGAAATTTTGGTAGGTCGACCATCAAATTGGAAATCTAATTAGTTAAGGACATGAATTAAATGAAATCACCAGAAATCCTATGTTGTTACTCTTGATGACAATGGTTTTGATGTTCCTTCTCCGAGCCACCTATGTTTACAACTGAGCCACCCAACACAACACACATACGCACAAGCGCGCGCACACGCACACGCACAGAGACAAGAAGGTCCTTTTGCACTTCTGGAATGAGATTGAAAACATTAACGCTCCGTATCCTGAAATACTTTAACGCTTTGTAACATACTAATTGATTAGCGCTGTTGCGGGTTTAAAAAATTAGTCAGTTGGTGTTCATTGTAAGGGGTAAAGAATTTGTAGTTAACGCCACAGTTTAATCTTGCTCTCTCTTCTAGTGCAGTATGATGCATTTGGCATTAAAATCATGTTGTTAGTCACTCGGTGAGCAAAGATTTCACGGTCATATAACTTTGATGTCAAAGCTGGAGAATAAATAGCTGCGTTTCTAATGTTTTAAAATTTATTCTCAACCAATGACGTAAACAAATCTAATGGTGAGTGGTATTACGCGTTCTTCAATCACTTGGTGGTCAAGAGAACGCTTCGATGGTTAGGCAGAAATGTGAATGTAGGCATGCACATGAAAATGGTATGGTAATTTGGGTATAGGCATGTGGCATCGGTTGTCGATTACAATGACAAGTCAAGATTTGGTTTGTGCAATGGAGACGAAGATGTAGCCTTCCAAGCTTCAATGTACAAAAACAGCATCCTAGAAGTCTACAAGAGAAATCAGAAAAGCAAGTTTGACACAATAGCCAAAATGAAGTGTCGTTTTTGTGGTAAAATATAAAAAGTAAAAGTACAAGCGAGACTGAAAAAAAACAGGGCAGAAAAGGTTTGAGTAGGTCCTTTGAGTCGTGACTTAGATCATCATATTATGTCCGTTCATCGTACATCGTGCGGTCAGAAATTATTTTAAATATTTTTATTTAAAATTAAACACAAACAGTACTTGATGAAAATTGATCGCACGATGTACAATAAATGAACACGATGTGAGGATTCCCAAAATCCTCACAAAGAGGATCCGGAGAGTTCACTTAGATTATGGAACACGTTAGGAAATATGTAGTTTATCGAGAGGAGCAGAAGCAGATGGTCACATGGATTAAGTTGCAGAGAGGCGACAGTTTGGATCGTGGTCCCAACTCCTAAGGCCACCATCCTAACTTCGTCAGGCCACCGTCTTCCTTCTTTCCATATGTCCTCGTTCAGTCACTAGGATAAGGCAACACTTTCCTATAAGAAAGATTTGCAGAAGGTCAAACCACAACGTATTATGCTGATATGCTTCACTCAAATTAAGATTATGTATTGAAATTGAAATGAAGTTTTTCAATATCCATAGTTCTCGATCATTGTTAAATTAAAAAAACCCTAAGCGTTAATCGGCGGCAAGATGGAACTTAGCGCTTGGATGTTTATGTAGGATCTAAGCAGACTAGGTGGTATTAAGTAATAAATCATATAAATTAAATTAAATTAACTATATAATATAAATAAACATTAAATAATATGGTATTTTTTTAAAATAAATTATATATATGTATCATTTTCATTTTCTAGGCCCATATTGTTGGGTGTTTATTCTCATTAATAAAAGAGAAAATTAATGAAAAAGATTTTAAATCTTTTCATTTTAATAAAAAAAAACTATTGACTAACTTTATTTAATGATAAAGACAAAAAATAAAAAATAAAAACAGCACATGCGCTAGGCGCCCCCCCCCCTTCCCACCCATTCCACTATTTTTTCTCCCCGCTGTAGGGTTTGTTTGTTTGTTTGTTTTTTTTTCCTTCTTAGAATAAGAGAAAGACTTCAAATTGAATACATTTTCCAGTTTTATTTTTGTGGTGTTGTTTCCCAATAGTAGTCAAGATGATGAGAGAATTTTCAATGTGCCCGTAACACAGGGTGGTACACCATGCGTCTCTATACAAGTGGTGAGATTCTTTTGTTAAAAAATTAATAACATAAAAAATAAAATTTCCCACCACTTACATAATAATACGTGTTGTACCACTTGTGTTACGGGCATAAGGAAAAATTTCTCCAAGAAGACATCGAAGCTAAAGAAATTGGATGGAGAGCTACATTTAATTATTGTAGGTATGTAAAAAATGTGAGGGAATTTTAATTTGGTAATTGAAAACAACTTTTTAAATATAATTACTAATGACATAATCTTCTCAAGGTATTGATCTAAAGGATGAATTCTGAGTTCATCGTTTTCGGCGCAATGTGTGCTTTTACAGGACCAAAAAGGGTCTAAGTTTCAATTATGAAACTGAACCAAGAATTAGACACTATTTATAAAATTTGGCCAATAAGTAGACACTATTTATGAAACTAGACCAATAAGTAGACACTATTTATGAAACTAGACCAACAAGTAGACACGATTTATGAAACGAAACCAAAGAATTAGGCACTATTTCTAAAACTAAACCAATAGGTGGAAACTATTTATGAAACTAGACTATACACTAGTTATGAAACTGGAATAAGAACTAGATACTATTTATGAAATTGGACCAAGAACTAGGGACTATTTATGAAAGTGAACCAATAACTAGACACTATTTATGAAGCCGGACCAAGAAAGAGACATTATTTATGAAATTGTATCAATTACTACATACTATTTATGAAAATGGACCCAATAACTAGGCACTATTTATGAAACATGACCAATAACTAGACACTATTTATGAAACTGGACCAATAAATAGTGTAGTGCCGTTCAATTTCATAAATAGTGTTCAATTTCATAAATAGTGTTTCAGTTTCATAAATAGTGTTCAGTTTTATAAACAGTATTTGTGATGGAAGCACAAGTCCTGCGCGTCAGATCCTTTTACAAAAAAAAAAAAAAAAACTTTTTAGTATTAAAATTGTGTCATTTTCATTAAGTTTAAGTTCATTTGTCTTTTTTATTAAAATTTAAGGGTTTTTCATTAATATTTAATTTTTTTTCATTCAATAAAGTTACGGCATGGTTTTTGGTTAAAATAAACTTAGCCCAAGCCATTTTTCATGAAAGTAGAAAGTTGGCCTTGCATTCTTGTTTAAGTAAAATTTTCACCAACTTACTTGCTTAAAAAAAACCTAACTAATGCTAGCTAAAGCCTAAAGCTGCTAATTGCTTAAAACCCTAACTAAAACCGCTGCACCCATCTCTGCAATTGCATACTTACCTTCTACAACCTGTCGTCGTTACCCATCTCTGTAATTGCAGACTTCTCATCTACAATTCTCTCTCTCTTCTCGTAGACCCTCGTCGACTCCTCTTCTAGCAAACCAAGAGGGAGACGGCGAGACTCTTGGACATAAGGCGATTATGAGTCTTGCGACAAATGTTTTTTCCATGCTGCCAGGACCGCCCAACGTTCGCCGAGCTCGGTTAACCCATCTAGGCAGCCGCCTTACGTTGCCTAATATCCTTGCTGATTTGATAAATGATTTCGGGTTAATTGGGGCAAAGTACCCCCGCCTAACGTCTAGGTAGCTGCCTAGACTGCCTTTTAGAATAGTAGTTAAAATCAACAATCTAACTTATCCAAGATTTATCCTTAAGTTTTGACGAGGGTTTTACAAGACCCAAGGATGTCAAACTATGAAGAAATGGACATAAAATGTAACATGGAGGGAATTAGAGACCTCCATAAGCATAACAAGCATGCGGGAGGGTTTTGTAAAATCCTAGTTGGTAGGTGTTAATATCTATAGTAGCATATGGCCACACAAATATTTTGTATTTTTGTTTATTAAATGGAATGACAAAGAGGAAGAGAGTGACGGAGAGAGGAGAGAGGAGAGAGGAGAGAGAGGTTTATTTTTTATTTTTTAGTATTACAGATGTCTTTTTTTTTTTAAAGCAACGACAATAAATTTCCATTGATAATAAAGGATCAGTACATGGGTGGCACAAACAAACATCATAATCCAACAGAATTACATTCAGACAAAATTAAATTTGAAATGAAGTCGGAGGCTCTTCAAACCAAGAATAGGAAATATTAAAGAAGTTAAAATCACATGTGGGTGATGCTTAAAAAAAACAGCAAAATGTGTTTCTGTAATTTCAAAATTGCCCATAATTTTTATTTATGTTCAGTTTTAATTAGAAAATTAGAATAGTAATTTCATAAAATTTTGATTGATAATCAGAATTCCATTAATATGTAATTTAGATACACACACTCCACGTATGGATTATGGTTTACTTGGATGAGAGATTTGGAAGTAGTGTATTTAGGCTAACTTATAGTTCAAAAAGCACTGGAAAACATTTTCATTCATTTAAAAGCACATGTGGGTGATGCTTAAAAAAAAAGCAAAATTTGTGTGTCTGTAATCACAAAATTGTCCATAGTTTTTATTTATATTCAATTTTAATTAGAAGATTAGAATAGTAATTTCATAAAATTTTAGTTGATAATCACAGTTCCATTAATATGTAGTTTAGATACACACACTCCACGTATGGATTATGGTTTACTTGGATGAGAGATTTGGAAGTAGTGTATTTAGGCTAACTTATAGTTCAAAAAGCACTGGAAAGCATTAGAACGAGGAATTGAAAATGCACCATGATTATAAAAAAACATTAAACACACACAAGTTTTGACTCATATTGGAGTAGTTTTATACAAATAACTCTTTTAGTGCATTGCATCTAGTCGGTTCAAAATTCTTTATTTAAGGGCTCGTTCCGCAAGTGTTTTTAAACCTGAAAGTGCTTTTAGATAAAATATCTTTGAGACCAAACTTTAGTAAAAATACAAGTTAATTCTGAAAAAGCACTTTAAGTGCTTTTAGCAGGAATCACATAACTAATGCTTTTAGCAGGAAGCTTCAAGTATTTTTGGAATCCAAAAACATTTTCTTTGAAAGCTTTCATTTATTTAAAAGCACTTGTCAAATGAGCCCTAATAGTTAGAGTGCATTTCTAACTAATTTAGTTTAAACCCCTTTTTACATGAATGCCCCATAACACCGCATGACACTTTGATCAACTTAGCTCGTGAACTCCTCCCTAAACCCATGAGATTCCCGGAATTGGATTCTATCCGGATCCACTTTGTGGGGTTACTAGAGATCCCTACATCTTAGCTATTCATCGTGTATCGTGCTATCAGAAATTATTTGACTTTTTTATTTAAAATTAAACACATAGTATGACGAAAACTGACCGTCCGATGTACGATGAACGACTAAGATGTGAAAATCTTTAAGATCCCCGCAAAGTGAATCCAGAGAGGATCCTCTTCTGAGATTCCCTACCGTGAACGACAGAGGCGCTGGAAATCGCAAGGCAAATGGTGACGGTGGTGCTAGCTACCGTATTCGGCAGAAAGCAACCAAATGTTTTGAGGATTTTCAGTTGTTCCCTATTGAATAGTAACCCAATTTTCGGTGCATGACTACCGAATACTGAGGCTCACGATGATCTCACACAGGTTTTTTTAGGTATGTAGAAGACAAAACCAAAATCCTTAATGGACAAGGTGCAAAATTAAGCTGCACAGGCAGATGGACAAGTCTTTTTCTCACTTTTTCTATATATAATTCATAATTGAACAGATGGAGACGGTGGTTTTACTTGATGAATACATCTTTTCTCCTTTTCAAATAAAGTTGCTCACTTTCTAATTGTAATTAGCAAATAATAAATCATCTTATTACAATTATTGATGATTGTACTAGCAAGGATAATACAGCCTTTTTGTTCTGGATGTATAGGGTGATAATTATTCTATAATTCAAGTTCAAAGTGACATAATTAAGGACCAGTGGAAATTAGGCAAATATCAATTACTAACCACTGAAGCATTAACAATATATAGTAGTTAAGAGGTCGCTTCTAGGAGAACAACGTAAATGGCACGAGTACCACCATGTGGTGTTTTGTGTCAATGAAACAACGGTATGTGAATAAAAATTTATACATGCCATTATTTATTTGTACAAAACATCACTGTTGTGGTGTACTCGTACTGTGTAAATCCTATACTCTTTTAAGAGATGAAAGTGGCTTTGGATAAGCGTGTAAGGAGGCTGGCCGTGCAATCTGAGTCCGCTTTCTTGGTTTCCCACTTCAAAGGTGTTATGCAGGATTTACATCCTTTGGTGGTATATATGGTTGCCATCACTTGATGTCTCAGCTTGATCAAAGTGAATTTAGTCATATTTGTACTGAATGGAAAATGGTAGCTGATGGTTTGGTAAATTGAGTGTTTCATTCAACCTTGGCAATGTCGTGATTGATGAACCTCGATCTCCCATCGATTGTTCATTTGAAACATTATTTGATGATATTTGTAGGGTGGTTATGGCTGGGGCTATGTTGTTTAAGCCCTTAAATTGAAATTTTCTTGTTTAGAATTTTTCTCACACGTTGGACCCCCGGCCCTTTGTAACAAAAAATAAAATAATAGTAAGAGTGGAAGTGGTTATTCAGAGACTATTTCTCGCCTATCCCTAGATGCATACAAATTTGTTACTCTTTAATTACATGATTTTATTACGAGATGAAATAGATAAACGAATAATTATATAAACAGAGGTAGCTCCATTTATATATGTACTTTGTCAAGAAATTTTATGTGTACTTGGAACACTCATCAAGATTTTATTTATTTATTTATTTTTTTTGATATTTCCCACTCCTATTGGACATATTAACAATTTGAGTTGAATTGTAACATCATATGACAGTGTTCTAAGTACACCGAAAATCTCTCGTGCTGTCAACTCAAGGGTGATAACGAGGTTGATTTTAGGGTTAATCAATGAGGTTTTGCCTTTGGTGAGTGAAGTTTCATTTTTATTATGAGTGTTCACATATCTTGAATAATATGCCAATTTCACCAACAGGGTTGACAGTTGACATTGCAATGACCACCTGGTGTAGTTGCTGCTGGTGTTTGACATGTGAGTGCCAAAGTGATCACCAGTATACATTTTCGTTTTATTACGCACTAAATATGTACACAAAGTAATAAATTAAACAAAATGAATATCTACCAATAGATCGAGGGACCTCATGACAAATGGTCCCAGATGGCAAGACATTGCAATACCAAGCACATGCATGTTTAGTTTACATATGAAGAGTTTATTAATTAATATATAGAATACCAGTTTCGAAACTTCATGCTCCAATAGAATTTACTCATCGTTTGATCTTAAATCAACCAAGTGTCATTCAATTTTTGCTGTACCTTTTTCTCTACCATCGGATTAAGATGCCGAACAATGGATAACCAGAGTTTTCTTAGACCAAGAGGTCTAAAAGAACGGGACTCTATATATATATATATAGATATATATGTATATGTATATATATATGTATATGTATATGTATATGTATATATATATGTATTTGTATATGTATAGAAGAAAAGAGAATCTAGCTAGGTTAAGAGTACGTACGCGAGCCAGTCCCTTGCTGCAAAAACACATCACAGATTTGAATGTGATGAGTAGCTTTTGCACAGCTTGTTATGTTGTTTGTATGCATATTTCTATATAGATTTGGGTCCCCCACTACTCTTCCCTTCTCTCTCTCATCTCTTGCAGAAACTGGCATGGCCCAGCTTTTTTTTAACACCGTCTCTCAAATTGGACAGAAAACCAAACCAAGGATGTGAGAGAGAGAGAGAGAGAGAGAGAGAGAGAGAGAGAGAAAGAGAGAGAGGAGAGTCCCTCTCTCTTTCCTTCACTTTCCGAAGCTGAAAAGCACTTCACCTTTTCTGCCTCTCTCACGTGCACCATCTCTCTCTCTCTCTGATATGTGCATGTTAATCTGAAGAGAGGATGAGTTGAGTTTCGTATATAAAATGATTGTGGTATTTGAATAGAAAAAAGAGCTAAAGAATCAAAGTCCGGAGGTAATGCTAAACAAGTGAGGAGAGGAGACGAGAAGAGAGAAACACACACAAATACATAAGATAATAATGCCTTTATTAGAAGATCCTCCTTTCAACTTCATCGTCTATGATACCATCTCTGCAACCCCCTACACCAGCCAAGCTCAAGACTACTCTTCAGAAACCACCAATAATTTCATACCTCCTAAAAAATTCTACTACTGCAATAACGCTGCCACCAAAAGTAGTAATACTAGTATGATATTGGAAGCAGCAGGTGGCGGTGGCGGTAAGAAGACGAAGCAGATGAGCAGCCATCAGCAGCCGCAAGGGCAAGGGGAAGGGCAAGGGAGGAAGAAGAGAAGGAGAAAGGCAAGGGTTTGCAAGAACAAGGAAGAAGCTGAGACGCAGAGAATGACTCACATTGCTGTCGAAAGAAACCGCAGAAAACAAATGAACGACCATCTTGCCATTCTCCGCTCTCTCATGCCCGACTCTTACGCCCAAAGGGTAAGCCAAGCCTAGCCTACTATTACTTCACTACTGCATGTTCATCCATCAATTTCTTCTCTTCCATTAGCTTAAACTCTAGCTAGGAAGAGTAGTCGAGATGCATAATTTTAATTTATATATTAATTTCCCCCCTTAAATATCATGTTTTGATTATTTGTTGCACAATATTTTTGCTAAATGTTGTGAGTATGAATCCATATCGGAAAAAGAAAGGATTCATGAGTCTGTAAGTAGTTGAGTTAGTCTCTATATTCCCAATTAGCTTTACAGGGGAAACACAATTTTTTTACTTTGTTAAATAACTTCTAATCTATCTTAATATTATATATATGTATGTCTGCATGTATATATCTGTTTACCTGTCCACCTTTTCAGCATCACATATGCATAATAGTACTTTTAACCTCACATTTTCCCTTCATTTTTGTATGTTTTGTTTTCTTCTCATTGTTTTTGGTTGTGCAACTGCATCTGCATACAGGGTGACCAGGCCTCTATAGTAGGTGGTGCCATAGAATTCGTGAAGGAACTTGAGCATCTCCTACAGTCCCTTGAAGCTCAAAAGCTCCAACTTTTCCAACATCAACAACAACATAATCCAGAAGATATTGTCACCACCCCCTCCAAAATCGTGCCATCATCCCCTTTTACACAATTACTGGAATACCCTCAGAAGCACTCGTGGTCTCACAGTCATTGCCCTAACAATAAGTACACTTCAAAAACCAAGGGGGCTACCGCTGACATTGAGGTCACTTTAATTGAGACCCATGCAAACCTTAAAATTCTCTCACGCAGAAATATTGCAGCAAGATCACAGCTTTCCAAGTTGGTCGCTGGAATTCATTCACTTCACCTCACAATCCTTCATCTCACTGTTTCAACCATGGATCCATTTGTTCTCTACTCTATTAGTCTCAAGGTACGCATACTACTTATTTACGAAATAATTAACATTAACTTGAACCAAAGTTTAGTTAGTTCACATTCTGTAATTGTATTATCTGGAGTTTGAACACAGAAAATTATCACGCTTGTTGTCACTTTCTAATAGAAGAGGCCTCAAGACTACATAATTTGCAAACATTTGGTGGGGGGCAGTTTTGTCATTTGCTTGGGATGGCCTCATCACCAATAATTGGCTTTCCATTTTTGCGTATATGGGTGGTGTTTACCATATTTGCAAATATTTGTTTGCTCATAATTGTAAGAATTCAATGAGTTAAATAAATTGGTCTAAAATTTGAACATTCTATATATATGTGTGTGCAGATTGAAGAAGGGTGCTTACTAAGTTCGGCAGATGACATAGCAGCATCACTTCACCACATGCTTAGAGTGATAGAGGAAGCAGCTGCCAGATTATTGTGTTAATTATCTGACTAGAATCACCACAACTGCTGTGAATTAGCTTCTCAATTTCTTTATTGTTGGTTTGTAGTTGTAAGCTAGTAGCTACTGAGTTAATGCTCGGTTTTCCTTTTCGGTTGTTTAGTGCACGGTTTCCACATGTAACCAGAAAAAAAAACCTCAATTACAAGACCAACTTGTATGAAACGGGAATAACGCCATGGTGGCATACGTACTAATGATACAAAGGCACATGCAAAGAAGCTAACACATGTCTTTATATCATTAGCACATAAATCCACCATAAAGTTTATCAGAAAAAAATGATATGACAGCTCAAGAACAACATATTAAGTTATTTGAATACTCCAAGTTAAGCCTAGCTCCAAAATAAAAATAAAACTGAGAATAAAAATTGGCCTAGTAAACGTCATTAAAACTTCAAAGGAACCAAAACGGCATAGTAATGAAGTGAGTGTTTAATTACCATCTCGCCGGCCGTTCTCTTAGAAATCATGATGTCTTGTGTGCATGAGGCCTTTATATTTTGCCTCTCGACTTGCATGGCATGTTCGGGTAGCTTTTGTGGGTCAATTTCCTTTCAGTTGCTACACCCGTTTGTTTTCCCATGTCTTTTAACAAATAGAAGGGAGTCCTGCCTGAGAGTATGCCATATATGTGCATGGAGTAGGGGTGCGCATCGAGTAGTTCAGCTTATGTTGGACTTCAAATTATTGGTCGATCCTATAGGCTTGAATTGGTATTGTTAATCTAAACTACCTATTCACAAAATCTTCTTTGTCAATTAGAAGATGGTGAAAAGACCAAATTAAACATGTTAACAAAACTAAGAACAATAACCAAAATAAAAGTTATGGTGAATATAGTAAATTAAACACAAAATAATTTTAATGTTTTTTTTTTTTTCCAAAGCTTCACAGCCAGGTAACCATATGAGTTGCCTCCATTTTCTCTTTTACGTTTTTCTCCCAAATAAAATAAACTTTTAGTGGCGAAATAGTTATCAAGGAACAACCGCTAAAGATATGAACCCTCTTTAGCGACGAAAAATTATTTGAAGGTCGTTACTAAAAAGATTTAGCGATCATTTTATATTTTCTCTGTTGGTAAATTTTATTTTCAAAATTTTAATAAGCACATTCATATCATGTGTACAATTACTAGTATCCATTATCAACCATGTAAATATCTCTCACGTCAAGGGAAATACATTCCTTTAAACTCGATACCTATCCAGATCACATGGATCCAAAAGGTGGTTTCACAAGCTTGCCAGGGAGGTTGAGTGTGAAAGGCTACAAGGGTCCGTAAGACCTGAGAAAATTCTTTGATAACGTATATACTTTCATTTTCTTAGGAACAATAAAGTCCAAGCCCGTCACTTAGAGCCCGTGAAACCTAATTAAATTTACTAGAAAACAGTAAAATTTACTCCAAAAGCAACAAATTACTAGTCGGAGAAATATTTGCATACCACGAGTGTATATCAATCTGTCTAAAAAATAATCACACTTCATGTACTAGTTTTATACCCTAAAAATGATGTTCTATACACTCATCATATGCAAGAATTTATGGATTTAAAAGCTCACGGAGTCTAACAATGGATTGTAAACAGATAAATATAATACCTATTTCAGAGCAAAATCTTTGATTTTGCACCTTAATCCAAATACGGTAATACCTAGTTTAACAGAATCTGCCGCTTGAAAATGATCTCTTCATTGCAACCGGACTCATAACACAATGTAGGAGTACTCCTTTTGTATGGCTAGATTTTCCAGCTCCTCCAGCTGACTGTTTCGAAGAACCGGCAACGTCATCTGAGCCTCCCACATGATCAATATCATTGTCCTCCTCATCGTCTTCGTCATTCATGCGAAGAATATCTGCAACTAAAACACGGTACCCACTTGAACCGTCCATGGAAACCGACCTTCTAACTGCTTGATGATATACCTCATGATCTCCTGCAATCTCAATGATGGTACTATCTCTCCCCTCTGCATTTCCCAAATCACTAAAAGCAAGTCCCGATGATGTCTTCGGAATAGCATGATCTCCATGTATTGCTTCCACGTTTTGAGAAGAACCCCTCTCTGAATCTTGTGCCATTACCACATTTTCATATGCTCCTTGGCTTTCAGCAAATGATGATGTATTGCGATCGGTTAATGGAGGACTTCCAGACACTGCATTAGGAGGCAACTGAGAAGCATTTGCAGAAACTACGGTAGCGCGACACAAAGGGCAATTGGAGTGAGATTTAAGCCATGTATCAATGCAAGGGAGATGGAAAGCATGATTGCACTTCGGCAACAGCCTCAGGCTCTCATCTTCTTCAAACTCACTCAAACAAACCGAACAATCTGTTCCTTCGACCAATCCATCTCCTTTCTTGTACTTGCAAACTGTTAATGACTTAATCAAAGCCTCATCTAAGCCAGCCGTTGTGACATGCCACGGCATATGGATCGACTGGGTGTGAGCGTCATCGAACTCCTCATCCTGGCCATGATTTTCTCTTCTTGCTCTCCTCCGGTCCTCATTACCGCAGTACTTGGAAATTACGGTGTAGTAGCTCACAAGAAGAAAAGCACTGACCAAAATGCCGATAATTGCAATAACAAGAGGAGAGAAAACGGGAGATGATGAATCTTGTTGAGGAAACTCAAAGGCAGGTGGGGGTGGTACTGCCATGTAACACCACTGTGGGCAATACAAACTACAAAAGCCTTGGGAACAATCTTTGGTGTTCATATATGGTATCCAAGTCTTATGGCTGCCTTGAGACCCCATCACTAATCTAAATTCTAAAACCCGCCCAAGTTTCTGGTCACACTCTCAATATCAATTGTTTCATTCGTGAATACAATTTGCCCTAGAGATCAGCACAAAGATTAAAAGACAATGATGTTAGCAAGAAGAGAAATAATTGAGGTTAAAACACTTGTTCGACAATTAATATAGCGGAGGTGCTAAGTTTTAAGACTGCAAAGTCGAGGAAAAGGCTGTCGAAATGACCAAAATTTTACCTGAAGATTGCTTGTTGTTTTGATTGGATTGGTTGGGGATTTTTTTGTTAGCAATGAGAACACTCTAAGACAAACACTGAATTTGTAGAGATTCTGCAGAGTTGTCAAGGCAGGAACAGCAAGTACACAATAGGAGAGTTTCTGCTATTTAAGTTTATTTGAAGGGAGACAAGATTGGTTGGGACTTGTGGGCGAAAAAAGCAGCATACTTGGAAAGCAAAAGCAGATCAAAATTCAAAGACTAGAAGATGAGAGTTGTGTTGTTTTCTGCTTTTTCTTTTCATTTCTTTTTCTTTGTTCATTATCTATTTTTTCTTTTTCTTTTTTTCTTTTTCAATTTGTTTGGGAGATAATATAGTTGTGGACTAACGTGCTGGTGTTGGTTGGGAGTTTCATTAAATTAAAGTAGTAATGCATTTGCAAGTCAGCATCATATCGCATTCCATTAAATTGGTGAAAGAGGCCTTGTACCAAAAACTAAAACTAGAGCCGCCATGATGGGTGTACCGACCTTTCAAGTGCATTCTTGCAAGAAATCTACACAACTAATTTTCACTATTAAAGTCTACATTAACAAAGCTTAAATTTGGAGAAAAAACTTTCCTATCGCGGTTGCATATCACCATTTTGCTGCTCTCTCCGCCCTTCCGTGAATCGCGTAAGGATAGAGTGTTGTGAGAAGAGAGAGAGGGACACAATTGGAGTATGCAGGGAAGGTTTTCTACATGGTTTGTGACAAACATGGACTAGTCTCTACTTTAGACCAAAGAGAACATATGGGACACAGCCTTTCTAGGTTGGATAAATAAAGAAAAGAAAAAGGAAGAACATAATGTTAGAAACAATATCGCAAAGATGACCTTCTCATTTAAACATTCATGTTCCACCTTCTCGGTTCTTCTTTCCCATCTTCCTATGTTGCATGATGATCCGAATCATTTATGTTTCTAGGTCATCTATTAAAAATCAACCAAATCTGGTATCTTTTGGTCATTTAACGATTATCCAATAAAGACAAAAACCGTATTTTTCAGTCAACACTAGAAAGTCTACGATTTTGATCATGATGCAACATTGTAGAAGAAAAAAAGGAGTCGAGAAGGTAGAACAAACTGAGAAGCACGATTTATGATTTGATTAATTTTTTGCAGAGTTTATCTTTAAAGAGTGAACTAGAAAGTAACGATTCTCATCAATGGGATATGTAATGCTGCTCCATTTTCTCTTCAAAATCCACAAACGTGAAAATGTGGGTCTCAAAAAAGGGGGCTTAAAGAGTGTTGTAGGGACCAACGTTTTTTCCCAACAAATTGTTGAACAAATCCAAGTCCCCTAAAAAAGAGAGAATAAAGCATGACTTTAAAATTGGGTAAAACCCAGCATATTATTGGTCAAGCAAGTCAAAAACTAAAGGAAATGTGATATTGTATTAAAAAATAAGCTGTCTTCTGTCAGGAGCCTTAAGGCTTAAGGAAGACTTGTCTCTCTACCAAACTTCTTCCAACCTTCGGCAGACTTTTGCTTTCTCTAAACTTGACAGTTTCCATGTGAAGGTGGAGTAAAAACATTAAAAAGAGGTTATACATTAAATTAAGGTATCATGGGACGATTACGAAGCTATTTTTCTTCACGAAGAACGACTTAATTCTCTCTCTGCTAAACAACTTCCTTTAAACTTTGGACAGCCTCTTTTCCAAAGTCACGCCAACCCTAGATTCATCTTAGCCTATAAACAATTTGTACCCTCTTTTACATAGAATCTAAATTTAGAGAACCCAGACAGAGCATGCTTTGAGCACAAAGCGAACTATTGTTTCGCCTTTTACTAAATTTAGAGAACCTAGCAAAATGCAGCAGTACAACAAGCAACATAATGTCAGTCCACCCTAGCTTCCTTTCATGTGGTCCAGTTTCCCAACCCAACACAGATCTGTTTAACTGCTATTAGGCGATTTCCGTCATTCTCAACCTCTTCAAACACCACACCTTGTGAGAGGAGGAAGGTGGGGGAACGTGAGAAAGAGAGTTTGGTTCCAATCAACTAATAGAAAGAAATGCTGCTACGAAAAAAAATTTACTAAAGAAAAAACACCGAATAAAATTTTAAATGCTTTGGATCGAATTTTAACGATTCTAAAATGTAAAACAACAAACTAATTGATTGATTTGTGGAACTTTTCAAAATGAACAACAACAAAAGTGCAATTTAACAAGTAACTTAAAAGTTCAAAAGGATTCCCTTCAACATATCAATTGTGACTTGAAAAGAAAACATCAACTATTATCCTAAGCTATGTTCCTGCCTTCATACAGCTACGATTAGATTACGCTAGCCCATTTCAGTGCTCATCAACCCTGCAGACTCCGACTACTTTTTGCATCAATTAAACCCTCAAGAGGGAAACACAACGAACAAAACACTTTCTATTTGTAAAATCTGAAGGTCTACCTCCTGTCCAAACAAAAATAACACAGCATACGGACACCCGTGTGTGCACACTCAAATATTCTAGTATCCAAAGGCATTGAGCATAACTATTTTTCAGACGATCCACAAAACTTATTTACTAAACAAAACCCTGGCTTAGACTCTAAAGAAGCTGTCTCAAGAAAGGGTCAACTTTGTTATGCACACAATTAGCATCCAAAACAATAGTTTTGTCCAGAAAACGTCTGAAAATATGTGTTGGAAATTTATCCCTAAACCCTAAAGCGTAATATTAAATTGTACTCCGTAAAGAGGCTTTCAATGAGTAATCACAAAGGTTAAATAATTACTCTCTCTATGTGGTACAATCTAGTAGCAAGTATGTCAACATTTTAGAATGACAGAGAAAACAACCATTGTTCCAAGAACTGAAAAGCTAAGATGAAAGGAAATGACAATGAAAAATGTACAGGCAACAGGAGGACACTTTCCATGGGGGGTTGAGGTCAAAATTTCTGCTTTCCCAAGATTCCAATTATAATCTGCAATAAAAACGGATCAATTTGGTCAAAGACTGTCTGTGGACTTACGATTCTTCAGGTTGACCCTCAAAACTGTCTCCCTCTTCCTTCTGGTTTTCAGAGTCACCAACATTTTGGCTTCCAGAATCACCAACATTCTTCTCACTAAATTTTAGATTAATTGGTCGGCCCATCAATTCCTGCCAAAGAAAAACTGTTATGTGCCATTTTGAATGTAAAACATTAAATGTAGGAATTTCACTTAATATTTTTATAGTTAACCGTAACGTTAATGACATATAAAATTTTCCGTTTAGTAATTCCTTCTGTAACATATTTGATGTATACTGCCAAATTATTCACTGTATCTAGCCTATCCATACATCTTGTATATTAATGACTCTTTCTGCCAATGTAGACTACCGCTGAAATCTGAATCTGTTTACTTAAAGCCTCGCATCCAAATGCACTGTAGTTCTTTCTTCTTGGTCTAAAATGTTTTCGAGTAACAGAATCCAAAGTAAAATAAGGGACAATATTGAACAACATATTAATATAGTGCTCTGTGGATAATTAATAAGATTCCAATTCCATATATCATGCTTTCAAGTATTTACCGAGCAGATACTACCAACCCCTTTTTTTGAACCAAGAGTAAACTTCTGGCTTACATAAGTGGTACAATTTTCTCTACAATAACTGCAGACACCCAGAGTCCCATAGATAAAAGGAATCCATATTACTGTCTTCTTTTGAAAGTTACGATACTAAACCAACTTATATCACCTAGGGACGCAAAATGACACATCCATATGAGCTGCTATTATAAAAGCTTGAGCTGAGAAATAAAAAAGAATGACAATGACCGACAAAGTAGATATAAATTTCTTACCTTCCCTTGCAAAGAAGAGATTGCAGCCTCTGCTTCCTCCTTTGTAGTAAAACAAAGAAATCCATAACCACCAGATTTCCCAGAAGGGCCACTAAAGACAACCCTGGCTGAAACGGGAACTTTGAAATTTTCAGAGACAAAATCTCTGAGATGGCTTGATCTTACCTTCCATCCCAAATTAGACACGTAAAGCTTATAGCGTGTCTCTCCAATTTGGGGATTGGGGGGCAGTGGAGAAGGTTTCTTAAATTGCTTTGCAAACTCAATTCTGATAGTCCTACCCAACACCTCCTGTATCAAATAATTCGGAAGTGAAAAATATGCTTACAGATATATGATACCTTGTTTTGATAAGATATTTAATTTTATTGAGTCTATACAATTACAATTCTTGTGGACAAGGTATCCACTAAATACTAACAGCCATTGCAGAAAAGCTCTGGCCAACATA
The DNA here is from genome assembly GCA_024362995.1 of Heteromeles arbutifolia. Lineage (NCBI taxonomy): Eukaryota > Viridiplantae > Streptophyta > Magnoliopsida > Rosales > Rosaceae > Heteromeles > Heteromeles arbutifolia. Next base: position 8,025,366 of record JANCRC010000020.1, read on the forward strand.
CAACATAAACGGTAAACTCTATCTAAATAAGAACAGCCAATGCAGAAAGCCTTGTGCACGTCAGGCATGCAACAAAATAGCTACTAAATTACCCAACATAGTACCGCCTCTGTAAATAAAACAACCGGTAATTATATTCTTTCAATCTTAATGATCATTTCCATCTCTATAAAACAAAACATTTGCAATGAAAATATCATACAAGGATACTTTGATACAGTTCGAACCATTACCAAACTCATTTATTTAGACGACTTCAGTGAATCAAAGAAAACTCGAAAAGAACAAAACTTTTAAGTTCTTAAGAAACAATTAATTTCATTGTGTTGGCCATTTGAACAGAAGGAGATAAACTTGTATCTATTGCACGCCACTCCAATGTCGTAAATTACCTTCACTTTCCTTATCAAACCCAAAAGCACAAGCTATGTAACCCATAATACAATTGATATCGCCCGAGTATGTGCTTAACATTCCAATTAATAAAACCCATTTGAGATTGTGAGAAGAATACCAACAGCGAAGGCAATCATAGAATACCTGAATAACTTACATGCGAGTGAAATTTATCAATGACGGCCTGAGCTTCTTCCCCGGAATCCATTGTCACAAACGCAAAGCCTCTGCTCTTCCCATTTTGTTGCTTTATAATCTGAAAAATCCAACATTTACTAATATTATTACCCAACATTTCAGTTTTTCAATTACAAAGCGACGGAAAGCAATTATGCCTATACACTCTGGTGCAGTTCGATCCCACCCCTAACAACTAACTATTTAAGCCATTAACTTTATCGCTCTGCTAAAAAAAAAAAAATTACAAATCTGAAGGAACAAAACAGGGAGAGAAATGTAAGCACCTCGACGTCTTTGACAGTCCCACATTCGCCAAAGAGGTTCTTGATATCCACCACAGTCAGAGACCATGGCAAATTCACTACGTACAGCTTTCTCTTCTGGTTTTGCTGCTGGCTTTCTTCTACTGCTGCTTTTTCTTCTTCTGCTGTAATCTCCTCCACCGCAGAGCACAGCAGCTCAAAACGGAGCTTTCTTGTGGGGATGCGTCGGGGACCGGAAAGAAGAAAATTGAGGGAATTCGGAGGGGTAGAATTGGGAATATGAAGCTTGAGGGGAGCCGATTGTCTGGGGGACCAGTTGAGTTTGGAGGAATAACAAGGAAAAGAAGAGGAGTAGAGGAAGGAGACAGAGAGTGCAGACTCAAATGCCGCCATTGTTTTGAATGTTGTGTGCAGAAGTGTAGGGAGGGAGTGGATAAGGGGCGGTCCGGGTGGACACTCGAAGTCGCCACTATTTCATATTCGGATAATACTTGCATTGCCGAATGACCTCATTCCCTTTAACAATATCATAATTGAAACCGTTTAATTTCTTAATTTTTATTTGAAGATCATTTATATAAAAAAAATCATTTTAATCGAAGATTATTTAGTCATTCGAAATGTATAGAGCAAATCGAGGTGCAGGTACCGAGTAACGTATTCATGATGAACGTCTATTTATTTGTTGATATATTTAGATGATTAAATGATCACTAATTCAAATGTTTTTTTAAGAGTGATCTTCAAATGAAAGTTAATAGATTGAATGATTTTGATCATTGAATTTATTCGGTTAAGATACATTGTTTGCAAACAATGATATGTACTTCCCCACGTATAATACTTTTTCTCATAGGTGGAAGCTCGAAGTCGACAATGTAATTACATTTCGGAAAAAAAAAAAAAATTACTTTCCATGACTTCTTATGTTGTGAAACTAATTATAAAATTGGGTAAGAGACAGAGGGGACGACAAAGAGAGAAGAGTTTAAATGTATGAGAATTGTGTTTTCACCGATTGATCTTGTACCATTGTTTATAATAATAAGAATAATGCTTGGGAAATCAAATTTTTAAACCAAATTTGCAAACCAAATAATGTGTTACCAATAGGAAAAAAGTACGTTAATCAACAATTGAGTTAATAATTCAATCATCAACACCCACATCATTTGGTTCACAAAATTTGGTTTAAAATTTTTGTTTCCCTAGCATTACACTCACAGTAATCATGATGAGTTTTCTTGCCTTACAAGTACAAACCTATGAGGATGTTATCTCCAAATAATATTGGGATTCTACTTTAAGTTACACATTCACATTCCTAATTAATACTCTCTTTTGAGTGTGTACAACTTAAGAATTAGTCGCATCAGGTCTTCATATGATTAGGAGGTGGCAGTTGTTGTCGTTAGTTCTCGCCAGGTACAATAATTGCTAACATGTGTCTCATGGTAGGGGCATATATCAAAAGAAAAATCTCACAAAAACCTTGTTATGGTAATCCAGTAGTCTTAAAGAGAAAAAGTGAGTTAATATAGGATGTCAATGTATTACAGCTTCAGGAAGATCATTGATGCACACAAAGGTATGACCAGTCCAAAGTAGGTGTCTCATCAAAACCTCTTCAGGTTCGTAAACATGCAATCGGAAAAAGTGCTTCCGTAGGGAAAATAATACATTAAGATCATGCGAGTATACTTTAGGATACTCTTTATGAGTTCAACAAGACTCCCCATGAGAACTACCAGTGATACAAATCTGAATGTTTACACAATCCAATTTTGTGAACAACCTTATGAGAAGAGATTTCGTTAGTGACTTCATGAATATGTCGGCAAGATTGTCTTGGGATCAGATCTGCTTAACTTCGACCTTGTGATGCCTTTGTTGCTGATGAGTGAAGAAAAACTTTAAAGCAATGTACTTGGTATTTTCGCCTTCAATGTATCTTTTCTTTAATTGGTCGATACATGCAACGTTGTCTTCATAAATCGTTGTTAAAACAACAATGACTGAAGAAAAACCACATGAGGTTCTTATGCGATCAATCACACCCCTCAACCAAAAGCATTTATGTGATGCTTCATGTAGGGCAAGAATCTCAGCGTGATTTGAAGACATAGCAACAAACTCGTTTTTGGTTGATTTTCAAGATATTGTTATATCTCTAACAGTAAAGACATAACCCATTTGAGAACACGGCTTTTCGAGTTAGATAAATAACTAGTGCTAGCATAACCAATAAAACGAACATCACTCGGTGGATCAGGGGTTGGATTCGCTCGGTAATGTGTAGGGATAGAATAAGTCCATACCCATTGTACTCTTAGGTAATGTAGGATGTCTTTAGCACCTATCCAGTGTTTGCATGTAGGTGCATTGATGTATCATGCCAAAAGATTCACAGTGAAGAAGATGTCTGGTGTAGTGCATTGAACCAAGTATAATACAGAGCCGATTGCACTTAGGTAAGGAACTTCAAGTTCCAAGACCACTCACTAGTAGAAAAAGTTATTTGCACATCAAAACTGTAGGTGACGAGGCAGTTTCATTGCACAAGTGCTTTTTGTGTAACAAAATCTGTGATTCGTTGCACCAACTGATCTCAGCAAAAAAAAAATTGAAAAATTTTGGCGACGAAGAAGTTCGTCAGGCAAGAGGACTTTGCACGATGAACTGAATAATTCGTCACACAATCTCTAGAAAAAACGCGAAAATAATGATTTGGTGCCAATTTATTACGCGACAAACTTTATCTTGCGCAAGAAAACCTCTGTCCCCATTTTAGTCTAGCACGACGAACAACAGACTTAGTTGCAAAGTGTTTGAAATGGTCGGTGAGATAATTATGGCGAAAAATAAATGCAAACTTTAGGTAACGAATGTTTCGTCGCTCAAAGGATTCACAGGGTTCATTAAAATTCTAGATCCACTTTCTTCTTCTCATTCATCTCTTCCTCATCATTTTCCCCAAACCACTCGTTTTCTTCTCCTTCAAACTCCAAAATTTTCTATCCTCCAAACTCCAAAACTTTCTCTCCCCCCATATCCCAGTTCTCGTTTCCTTTTTCCTATACTTTCACCATCGACGATCTTCGATTTCTAAGGTAAGTCTCTATACATCCAAATAAAGAACAAATTTGTTTTAGTAATTAATTTTATTTTTAAATGGTGTCTCATAAGTTGTGCATTTCCAAATATATGGAAATTATGATGCTGCAGATACTCAATTCTGCTGCTGCTCCAACTGAACGGGCATCAGACAGTAAACCAATCATGACATATGAAGGAGAATGATCTCGGATAGGAAATACTCAATTTTGTATGAATTTTATGGTTGTTTTTTGTTGGAAAAATTTATTGCATTATTATAATAAAAGTTGATGAATGTACCTAGAATAGAAGCATCATGCTGACCAAGATGCACAAACACCACCACCACATTAGCTGTTTTATTGAGTTGTTATGGACAAATAAAATATTTTCTTAGTATGTAACTGAAACATTTGTGGATGCTTTAACCTCGGGAAAGCTATTTACAGTAGTAGTGTCTTCATCCTCATCTTGACAACGAAATTAATCTCATTTTACATCTAAAGTTCGAACGATTATAGGAGTACTCAAAGCCTTCGTTATATCTTCATTAAAGCGGCACAACACCTTTTGGATGTCGTTTGAGTGGTCGACAGTATACCATCCAAACAATGCTATATCTTCAGGCCAGGATAAGTTAATTGTAACTGGTTCATTGTAATTTGGTTTATTGAATCTGTAATCCTAATGTCTTATTGTTGTGATTTTATAATATATCTTAAAGCCATGATTTTCCACTGGCACTATTGTCATTTACAATGAGTGATTTCACGTTGTGTGCTTTTTTCAGTAAGCACTTCTAACTTTATTAAAAAAATTTAATGTGCTTCCAATAGAAAACACTTTTAGCAAGTAAAAGTTCTTTTAAAAATATATTTCCAATATTATTTAAAAATTTATCATTACTAAGGCACTTTTCTTTAAGTAAACGGCTATGTACCCCCTTGAATTAGCACTCTTTTGCCAATTTACCCTGAACTAGCAAGAATTAGCCAGTTTACCCCCTATTGTTAGTTTTCAACCAAAAAATCTACTCGGTATCGAAAGTGCTTCCTTATATTGCAAACGTACATCTTTGGTTGCATGTCAAACAACAAACTTTTTTCTGCTGTTGTTAAAAGTTTTATAGCTATTACAAAGTGTTTATGAATTATGTATGGCGGCTTTACATTTAGAATAAGAAACAATGAGCGTAAGATGCATATTGAGTTCATTAGAATCATACAAAGAGTCTATCATGCCATGGACAGAATGTTTAATAGATAGTTTTTATGGTAAAACAAAGAATGTGATCCCTCATATCTAAAGGAATTTGAAAATATTAATCTCTAGTTCTATACCTGGGCAACTCCAAAGGCTTAAAATTTTAAAACCCTGAGTTATTTTAGTTGGGGTCTTGTGCAAAATATGACTTAAATAAAACGAATTCATTGTCACGTAACGTCCTGTTCTAATAATACAATGTATTTTTTTAAAACCCTACTCATATCATTATTTTATTGGAATGCATGGGAAGCCACGACAGTGAACCCATACAAGTTGTTTTCCTTGTGCAATGCAAAATTTCTAGGGCAAAGCCCGATTCATGTGGATGCAGCTGCCAAAAGCATTATTGTACAGAGATAATTGCTTCCTTATAAATCTTTCCACGATTATGCATTAGTTGCTTGCAACTCGTCTTTTTTCTTTAATTCCTTCATCCTGTTCAAGGTATTCTTTTTCAAAAATGTGATACTCAAAGTATATAACCTAATGGGTAGTGCTATCCACAAATCAAAAATGTGATTCTCTTAATTTTTAGTAGTCGTATTGAATGTATTGAAGAATATCAATAACAAAAAATTTACAAAAATGTGTGAGAAATAAAAATAGGTGTATGAATAGCAATATTGTCCAACCTAAAGATCAAAACGCGCTTTAAAATAAATCATTCCCACTTGCTTTACTATCTTTACATGGATCCAAGGGAAGGAACAAAAAGTGTTGGTTTTGATGCCAATAGGGTTTAAAGGTTAAATCTGAACTCGAGGTTCTGCGCTTGATTTTCCTCTCCCATACTCCCTTGTATAATAAAAGAATTTGGCCCTTCTGGCTTTTGCTACTCCTACCTTAATTTCTTTTCCCTACCCTTTGATATATGGTCTGAGATATATCTTTCCTGCCTGCCTGAATTTTAACAGGAGAGGAACATATCGATCTAGAGACCGAAATGGCACTTAGCAACAATGTCATCGGAGCCATCAACTTCGTTGCGATGCTCCTCTCAATCCCAATCATTGGTACAGGAATTTGGCTCGCAACAGAGCCAGACAATTCTTGTGTAAAACTTTTACAATGGCCTGTCATAATTTTAGGCATCTTGTTCCTGGTTGTGGCCATCGCCGGCTTTGTGGGAGCGTTTTGGAGGATCCCATGGCTCCTTATCTGTTACCTCATTGCCATGCTGGTTCTTATAATCTTGCTTGCTGCTTTGGTGGTTTTCATCTACATGGTCACTATTAGAGGCTCCGGCCACCTCGAACCGAGCCGGTCTTACCTAGAATATCATCTTGATGATTACTCCGGTTGGCTTCGCCGTAGAGTTCGAAGCCCTTTTAAGTGGGAACGCATAAGAACTTGTCTTAGTTCTACAAATATGTGCGCTGAGTTGAATCAGAGTTACAGCATGGCTCAAGATTTTTTTAACGCTCACATTACCCCCTTACAGGTAAACAACTTTGTATCATTTTCTTCCAACATCAATTAATTTAAATTTTTATTCTTTTTCAAGTTTTATTCAATCAATTAATTTAAAGTCAGCTTGAATATAATTTCTAATGAAACAATTACGTGTTTGGAGTGCTTAAGGAATTGGGCTTTTTATTTATAAAAAAAGAGATTTTAGGAAAATAGTTTTAATCTCGGAGGTGTGTATATATAAGATCAGTTAAATGAGAGATACTATAAGATCTTGAACATACTTTCTTTGTTAGCTATTTTTTTGTAATTTATTGTACAATTTCTTGTGGCAAGCTAGAAAACTAATTGCGCTAATTTTCTTTTTCTTTCGAGTCCTATTCACAGTTGATAGGACCAATATTGGATGTCTGAAAATCTATCAGTTGAAAATTCTTTTTCTTTTCCAAATCCCACTATAATTTCCAGGTCTTCAAATTAATTGATTATCCAAAAACTCAACTGTTAAGTACTCCAGTTCAATATGTTTTGGATATGGCTTTTTATTACAATGGCGGAAAACAATAATATTTATATACTCTGGTGCGGATTCGATCTCCACCGATCATTCTCCTCCTAATACTCAACAACTTAACCCACTAATGCTATTGTTAAAAAAAAAATATTAATATGTTTTAAACTGTAAATTAATCAAGATTGTTAGAGATATTCTAACCTCATACATCTTTATGCTTTATTTCTTGTGTTAGTGCAAGTCCTCATACATCTTTATGCTTTATTCCTTGTGGCGATGCTTCTTCTTTTGTCTAATTTAATTTGTTATCTTTACAGTCAGGATGCTGTAAGCCACCCACACAATGTGGTTACACGTTCGTGAATCCAACGTACTGGATAAGTCCCATCAACAACGCAGCCGACATGGATTGCCTGAATTGGAACAACGACCAGACCCAACTTTGCTTCAACTGCGATTCCTGCAAAGCTGGATTACTTGCTAATCTCAAGAAAGAATGGAGAAGAGCCAACATTATATTGCTCATCACTCTCATTGCTCTCGTTGCCGTTTATTTGATAGGCTGCTGTGCCTTTCGGAATGCCAAAACCGAAGACCTTTTCCGCAAATACAAGCAAGGCTATACCTAATTATCATATAATCTATATTAATTCGGATGAATAATTCAGTCCTTTTCTTTCTCTAGCTTGTTTAATTAATTTTATTTATCTCATGACATGAACATTACTAGGTGGTGTTGTCTTATCATATTGGTTAATTTTAAGGTTAATTTTGGTTATGCTTCATGAAATTCGATTTTGATCACACTTTGCATATTCTAATTCAAAAATCGCAACTTTATTATTTGAAATTCAAAATTCTTTTTACTTTGATTTGTGGACTTTCTCTTTTCCCTAAACTAAAAAGTCACCCCTAAAACACATGTGGGATCTACCACCCAATAAGACTATGTCATATGTGTCAATGAATTGGATTATAAATCTCTACTATCCGGTAACATTCATCAATAAGAAAATATTAAGTTTAAAAGAAGAAATTAAGAATTGATTTTTTTTTGAGTTGTTGTGCTTGAGTTGCAGAGATAAAATAAAAAAGAAATTGATTAGCAAATCAAGCCAACATAACGGAATTAACAGAATTAAGGCAATGTGGAGCGAATTTTAAATTTTATAGTGTAAAATGATGAATTTTGAGTTTTAAGAGATAAAATGAGATCAAAATCTAGTTCTATTGGTATAATGTAGCAAATTTTGAGTTTCAGATAATAAATTGATAACTTTTGAGTTACATACTAAAGTGAATTTAAAAAAAACAAATCAAGTTTTAAAGATGGAACTGAAAATAAGCCTAATTTTAATTTTTATGAGATGCCCAACTTCGATTTTTGTGTAAAGTTGACAAAGGTGTACGTGCATGATTTGCGGAGGGAACCGAAAGCTGGTTCTTGCTTTTGAAATTGGGATGCTTTTTATGTAAAAATCAACTCTGCATGTAAGAATTTGTGCAACTGTAGGCCATAGCTGCTAAAAAGACAATTACGTATGAAAAGAGAGTACATGATTGTGCACCACATCTTCAGCACAGCCTTAATTAGTGGGCTCTACGTATGAGAAAGCTAGTACATAATGTTGTAAAATAATGTGGGGGGTTCTTATCACAAATTTCCTTTCTGTTTTGTAAATTCATTTGTCGTCCCTTCTCTATTGCGCTACGGATCAATACTGTTTTTGGTATCGAACTCCGTTAGAGACAACATTAACGACTAGAGCAACAGATAATGAACGGCATTGATGAATTTGAAACATTGAATACCAAATTGATGAATATATGAAACATAAAGGATTATTTGTCATAAAAAATCCTAATAATGTGGTATAAACATTGAGAATATAGAGCTAGGGCTGGAAAAAAATCCCAAAAATCCCAAACCGAACCGAAAAATTCCCGAAACCAAACCGAAAAAATCCCAAACCGAAATTTCCGAAAATTTCAGTACCCAATACCGAACGGATCCCGAAATTTTGGTACGGGAATCGGTCTCAAGTTTTTGGGATTTCGGTATTCCCAAACCAAACCGAAAAATATATATATATATATTATCTAATTTTTAAATATATAGGATCACATATTTAAGGGGAACATCATCTACCTACAATAGTAAAAATTGAAATACTGAAGGAGCACTAGAAATCGATGATGGAACATATACAGGAAGGAGCCCTAAGATAGATAGTGGAACATATGCAGAATTTTTAAATCACAGGAGATTGATAGATGGATACATAGATGCAGAATAAACATGGGAGATTGATAGATGGATACATGGATAGATTATAAGTTACAATTTGCTTGAGAAAACTTTACATCTATCTATAATATTTATATTATATATGTACATAAGTTTACTCAAGCATATATTAAAGTTTTAGACGTAATTTTGGGGACTAGCATGATTATAGATAGATTTATTAGCTTACTCAAGCATATATTAACGTTTCATATTGGCAGATTGCTTTTGGAATATGCAGATACTAACTGGGCCTTGCCATTTGATTGGCAAATTTGTATGCACAGATTAGTAGAAACAAATTGGCAGATTGGGCATGCCTATATGTCAATTTTTCAATATAAAAGGTTGAATTTTAGCCAAAAAGCATAATACGTCAAATTTTAGTCCAAAAGCCCAAAACCATTTCGGGATTCCCGATTTGTCCCGAAATCCCGAAACTATTTTAGGATTCCCGAAAATTTGGTTTGAGATCGGTATTGAAATTGGGATTCCCGAAAATTTCGGTTTGGGAATCGGGACAAGGGTTTCGGTATGGGATTTTCGGGATTCCCAAAAATCGGGATTCCCGAAAATTTGGTTTGGGATCGGTATTGAAATTGGGATTCCAGAAAATTTCGGTTTGGGAATCGGGACAAGGGTTTCGGTATGGGATTTTCGGGATTCCCAAAAATCGGGATTCCCGAAAATTTGGTTTGGGATCGGTATTGAAATTGGGATTCCAGAAAATTTTGGTTTGGGAATCGGGACAAGGGTTTCAGTATGGGATCCCATACCGAACCACCCCTATATAGAGCACACATCAAGTGTGCGAGAAAATTTTTTATTTTTCCTAAATGCACAGTACTTACCGAAATCACTCCACATATTTTTCTTAAATATATAACTAGCATATGGGCACACACAAAGCGTGTGAGAAAATTTTTTATTTTTGTTTTTGTTTTTTTTGTTTTTTGCATCTTGTCATAGCCCGTCCCAAAATAAATTATCGATGGCGTGGAAGTTACTAAATTACCCTTGGACGTTGAGATATAATTGAGTTATGTGGTGGTGTGGTTTAAGTTTAAATTTATTTGGACAAATTCTAATATTTTCCTAAGTTTTGGAACACTTAGGACTCAAAGAGTTTTATTTGTTTTTGGTTGGTGACCCAACTAGGACCACACACTTACACTCAAACTCTCTCTCTCTCTTTCTCTCATTCCCGTGTACTTTCTCTCTTCTTTCTAGGACTTCATCCATTTTCTGTACAAAGCGTACGGATGAACTTCGAAACCAACCATTCACGCACGGATCGAGCTTGTGCTTAGTATCATTGTCTTCATCTCCTCCTTACGAGTTCATCCATACCATTTTCTGGGATTGAAACCTTCGAAAACCTTAAGAACCCGTGGACTCCGTCGAAGGTACTGTTCATGCCCTTGTGATCGTGAAGGTTTTAGTGGATTTTAAGATCATAGGGAGCTTCTAGACGTCTCCACGAAGCTCAAGGAGCAACGTTGACGTGTTTTGGATGTCGGGATAGCAAGTTTCATAGTTGGCTGGTTTTCATGGAAATTCTCCGACGAGATTTCAAGGATTTCAGGTCTTAAATTTGGTAAGGTTTTGTTCCTTATGTTGTAAGCTTCATTTTGGTGAAGATTTTGTGAATTTTGGTACAAAAACGAAGAAATTATGAAGATTTTTCCATTTTCCAGAAACTGGCAACGCAGAGGTCACCGACGACTCGCCAGAGAAGAAGGAGAATATTCCGTCATCTTTGACGGAATATTCCTAACAGAGGATAACGCCGTCACGTAATTATAACGGAATATTCTAGTTTTTAACAGAATATTCCCTAACGCTGTTACTGTTACCGTCAGTGTGCCTGGCACATGCCTGCTCGTGGGTGGCGCGTCTGGCCGTGCCTTGGGTGGGTGGCGCCGCGTGGGTGGTCGAAAAAATATTCTAATAATATGGGGATGTTCGTGAGGTTGTGTAGATCACGTTGATATATTCAAACACCCCATTTGAGCATCGTATGATAAGTTATTACCTAGTTTTGGTTATGTGCTATAAAATAACGTTTTTATAGTTATTTCTCATATAGGCGAGACCTATCCGGAGGACGAGCGTAGCCAAGCTAGACGTGGGGGCTATGACCCTTCGACATATCAATGAGTGGGCTTTTGTTTTCAGTATATGTATATACTTGACGTTTTTCCCAGAAAACGTATTTTAAAGGAAATGTGATTTAAATGCCATGTCATACTTGCATCATATTTTAGTATATGCATTATTATAATTATGCATATTGTTGCATGGTGCTGCGGAAGTCCAGGTAAGCTACAAGTGAGTATTTTATGCTGGTAGTGGTTATGAGATAGATGATGATGTTGAGATGTATATTATGGCTCATAAACCTGCACCCCGGTGTTAGTGCTCCCGCCAGAGTAAGAGCCTAGCCTTCACGTGATCGTTCACCTCTCGCACCACACGCTCATCTTGGATCCAAGTCAGGTGCACAGCCTGTCGTATAGACCACTTTTAGTGGGTTCGACTTGTAGGTGACCCGCGATTAGCGCACAACCTTCACGTGATTGTAGCACTTGAGCGTAATTATTTATACACCCAGCATGTCGTATAGACCACTATAAATGGGTTCGATTTGTGTGCAGGCATGATCTATAAGGTAGAGTATAGTTGATGAGAAAATTGTAGTTATTATCGCTTTTCGATTACTTACCTGGATAATTGATATTGTGGCATAGCATATTCATGTTTTGAATGCGTATTTTGATGATGAGTTCTGTTGAGATTTAGTATATGTATATACTATTTTCTGGGAAAATTATACAGGTTCTACAGCGAGGGGTTAGAAGTTTGATAATGAAATGGTTTTGGAAAAGCTTTGTTTTTGCCCACTCACGCTTTTTGTTTTGCGCCCCTCCAGGTATTAGGTAGCTTTTGTTGGTGGATCACAAGGTTTCCAGCGGAAGTTCTGACACACCATCACTCATGTAGGACTACATTCGGGTGTTAGTTAATTAGTAATTCTTATGCTTGACTGCACTTAGACTATTAGTGCTCTGATTATGTGTTCACACTTATTCTCACGCTAGTATTTGCCTTAGCTAGTGTTTCGGTTGTTATTCATTCGTAATTTTCTTATTCTTATGGCTTTCGCAATGCGCACATGGTTACGTCACTCTCACGTGACGGCCAGCATGCCTTGATTTCGGTCGGGGTGTGCCAGTTTGGTATCAGAGCATAGGTTGCAGTCCTGCATAGTTTGTGAACTTCCCTAATTATTTTGGTTTCTTCTGTCAGAACTATGCCGCCTCGTAGAGAGCCACGTCGTTCAGCTGAGTCTAATTTTCCTAATATCGCTCAGTTAGGGGAAACGATTGCTAATGCCATTCAGTCTTCACTTCGCCCTCCTTAGAGAACTCATTTGGAGTATGTGTATAAGTTGAAGTTGCCTAATTTTTTGTGTAATGAGGGACATGAGGGGGCAGAAAAGTGGTTCCAGTAGCTCGAGAAGACATTTCGGGTTATGCAGAGTCAAGGAAGCCTACCCGAGGATAGGTGGGTTGAGACTACTTCTTGGTTTTTGGGTCCAGAACCTGCATCTTGGTGGGGCCAAGAGACTTGTGGATGGTCGCCCGAAGAGATTGCTAGTTGGGAAAATTTTAAGCAGTCCTTTTATAAGAGATTTATTCCTCCAGCATACCTGGATCGAAAGAAGCAGGTGTTTACTAGTTTGAAGCAAGGAAAACTGTCTGCTAATGAGTATTATAGAAAGTTCACGGATTTGTCCCGTTATGATCTAGAAGTTGCTGCCAATCCAGTTGAGATGCTTCGTTGTTTTAAGCTTGGTACTAAGAAGAAGTGGCGTTCTATGGCTACTACAGCACCATGTGCCACTTATCAAGAGTTCTATGAGATTTTGTTGAGAGTTGAGGACTCAGAAAATATGCCCAGCGATAGTGAAGAAGAAGGAGGAAAAGAGGGTAATCAGAAAAGAGATGATAAGGGTAAAGGTCAGTATTCTCAAGGACCTCGCAAGACCCAGAGTTTTAAGAGAAGTGGTATGAGCTCAAGTTCTTTTAGTGGAGGTTTTAGTTCCACGGGCTAGATGCGTGGAGGTAGATTTTCTGGAGGCCCTAGATTTCAGAGGCCAAGAGATTTAGGTGGTGCTAGTACTCATTTGTGCCGAAGATGTAATAATTGACATTTTGGAGAATGTCGTCAAGGTTACAGTGGGTGCTATACTTGTGGACAGGTGGGGGCATTTGGCTAAGTATTGCCCTCAAAATCAGCAGAGACCCCAGCAGCCATAGCAGCTTTTTATGTCACCGCCAGTGCAGACTCAACAGTTTTCAGGACCTAGTGGCTATACTCTGGCAGGTCGTGGTGGTGCTTACCATTACTAGGGAGATCCCGTTCCTTATCATTCAGGACAATATTAGTACCCTCAGGAGCCTTATCAGCAAGGTGGCTATGGTCAATATTCAGGAGGATATATGCCTTATCAGCAGGGTGACTATAGTCAGTACTCGGCTGGCGGGTCATAGTGGAATCCTAGAAGACATCCACATCAGGTTGATGTTGCTGCTAGTAGTGCATGATCGTCAAGGCAACACAGCCAGTCAGGTCAGGGACGCAGTGCTCAGGGCCAAGGTATTCATGACAATAGAGGTCGTGGAGGAAGACAGCAGGCCCATGGACATATCAATAACATTTCTCTGCAGGATGCTCAGAACAATCTTGACTTAATCATGGGTACGTTAAATATTCTTGGTCATTATGCAAAAGTGTTGATTGATTGTGGTGTGACAGGAGCATATTTATGCGACTTAGTTAGCATGTTTTCTTGCATTTATTTAGTTAGTTATTGCTTTTAAGTGTTTTAAGCTATTTTCGTGTGTTTGTAGGTTCAAATGAAAGTTGGCAAGAAAATGCAATTTGGAGCATTTTAGAGCAGCTTTGGGCTTGGAATGGATATCACATGTATGGAGCAAGATGGATGGACGAATTTGAAGTTCAAGAGAGGCTAGGAATGTGCAAAAGAGTTGAAGAAATTAATTCAAGTCATTGAAGATAAGGAATCAGCTAAAAAGAAGGAACATTATCCAAAATCTTATCCAACCTTATCTTATCCAAACTAACATTATCTTACCTTATCTTATCTTATCTTATCCTAATCTTATCCTAACTTAATTCCAGCAGCAAGGGGGACTTTTTTTTTATATTAGGACACCTAAAACTTGTTTTTAGAAGGCATTTTTCCTTCTAGAAACATGCCACAATACTCATTTCTAAAAGTCCTAAAAATCTGGTGCCTAGACCCTTTCTAGAAGTTCTAGAACCTGCAATCTCTTTCCCCTTTGGAATCTGATGCACCTAATCCATTTTCTCCTAGGATTGTGTAATCTTTTTCCTTCTTTGATTTCTGAAACTTAGCATAATCCTTAGGGATTGTGTAGCACCCTCTCCCTATAAATACACACATATGTCGCACAATTCAGACCACCACCCTCTACCATCAGATCACCACACCATCCACCACACAACCTCCTGTGCTGCAGCTTTGCAAGGAATGAGAAGGAATGAGCCATCTGGAGCCGTGCTTGCCATTCAAGACGTTGGATAGTTGGAGCGTTTCTAGGTGTATTATATCATTTGTTTTCAATGTTTAAATTTATTTATCTTTGTTTAATTGCGAACATGAGGAACTAAACTCATTTTAGTTAGGGGAGAATTCAAAGCCATGAACATATATGTGACATGAATTGATTACATCCAGTTATTATTTCATAAATCGTGAATGCAATTTGCTTAACTGTTTGATTGAAAACTTATTCTTGTATGGTTATTAAGGAGGCCTACTTAGTTTGCATGCATGAATTTGATGCTAAAATATAAGGGAGTTTCACCTAATAGTTACAAACTTATATTTATAAGTAGTGGAGGTCGCTTATAAACGATTGCGTTAAGTAAATTCTTGGCAGGAGTGTCATGCAGTCATAGTCACGAATGTCATGTCAATGTTTATGTTTTTCACGGAGCTTAATGATCTTTGATATATATCTCTAGTATGCAATCATATAGGGAACTTGATAAGAATAATTTGGTTGCGGTGCTACGTCCAATTCAATGAACTTAAGAAAATCTGAGGGTTAATGCGTGCAATCACGGTTAATTTGGGGCATTGTCATTCATGGTTTATAGAAAGAATAACTGGAAATTGATTTGTGTATGGTGAAAGACCCTCTAGGTAGCCTTTCACCCATCCAAAACACCAAATTTCGTACCTTTGTTACTTTGTTTCTTTAGTTTGCTTAAGTTTTAGTCAAAAACCCAATTCCCTTTACTTTGTTGTGTCAAATTAGTTAGAATCTGTCTAAATTAGGTTTTTTTTAGTGTTTTGAGTCTTACTAGTCTAGAATTCGTCCAAATAACTCCCTAGTGTCTGTTTTGAGTCTATTTAACTTAGTTGTGCTGTTTTGAATCATATTAGCTTGTTTTGAGTTGTCTAGAGTCTAGTTTTCTGTCTTTGAGTCTAGTTAGTGTTTTAAGAGTCTAATTTGGGTAGA
The DNA here is from genome assembly GCA_024362995.1 of Heteromeles arbutifolia. NCBI lineage: Eukaryota > Viridiplantae > Streptophyta > Magnoliopsida > Rosales > Rosaceae > Heteromeles > Heteromeles arbutifolia. The sequence continues at coordinate 8,041,356 of JANCRC010000020.1, forward strand.
TTAGCATCCCTTTTAATCCCCGGCCTAGAACGATCCCTACTTTCATATACTACATCAATAGGGTTTAAGTTTGAGTGCAATTTAATTTCACATCAAATTTTTGGTGCCGTTGCCGGGGATCTTACTTCTCAATTGTCCCAGATTGCCCCAGATTGCCGAAGGAACCTCAACCGCAAGCTCAATTGGCGAATCTTACTTCTCAATTGTCCCAGATTGTCGAAAGAACCACAATGCACACTGCCCCTACATTTGGTGTACCCTATGGGCAATGATATCAAACTCATCTACGTCTTCAATTCACTGCGAACGGAGGTGCTTGGGGTTGTCAAGGCCATAACCAATCAAGGGACAACATGTTTTTCAACACTTACAATTTCGATTGGAGAGATTATTCAGATTATATGTGGAGGGAACCTCAACAATTTCAACAAGGTGGATATTGGCAGCAAGATGAGGAGTTCTATTCAAGACCTATGCAGCTACCATAGCCTCCCTCACAACAATTCCAATCGAATTCAAGCATGTCCATGAATTATGATGTAATTCTTGATGTACTAACTTCTTTGACACAAGGCTCACAATAAGAAGAATATTTGCAGCCATCTGAAGAGTTCTATCAATGGCCATATGCACCATCACATCCTCCACCACAATCTTCCCAACCACATTCAGGTTCGCTATTTGATAACGATCAAGCTATTCAATTACTAACTTCTGTAGCGCAGGGATTACAAAATCAAAATAATCGAATAGCGAATCAAGACAAGGAGATGAGCGACATGAAAAAGCAAATATGGCATATTTCAGAGTTCCTTGGGCAATTTCGAGAAGAAGGTAAACTGCGTAGTTCAACCGTTGTAAATCCAATGAGAGATTTTGCAATCGCTGAAGCCATCACCTTGGGAAGTAATATGGAGGTTGAAGCTGACCTAGAACCGTCCAAACACAGCCCGAACGTGGATGAATTGCTGCTGCTAGAAGAAGAGAAGGAGGCCACACCTACGGCAAGGGTAGAACAACCCTTGTCACAGCCCCCTAGAGTCCCTAGGCCGTCCAACTCTGGTAATATCGTTCCAAACTCAATTCATTCTAACCCCATTCCACCAAATGTCCATTTTCCTCACAGGTTTATGATTTCCAAGAACAAAGAAAGTGAAAAAGACATTGTGGAAGCTTTCCCAATGGTGCAAAGTAGTACCCAAATTCTTGATACACCACAACAAGTCCCAGATTGTGTTGAACTGTTTGAAGAGAATTGTACATCAAGAAGAATGATTCAAGAAAAAGAAGTGGCTGGAGAATATGTAGAATGCATCAAAGAGGATGTTCATGAGAGAACAAAGCCCAAAGAAGTTGAATTTTATGACACGGGACAAGCCACAACTCTCAAAACACCAAATCTGACTGAATTTTCTTGTCCTACAACTTTCGAAGGGGTTTTTATTTTTGAGTTCATGTTGGAGAACACAAGTAAGCCACCTCCCCGAATTTCAATTTTGTTTTCTACTAACTTGCTAATTTTTATGATTCAGGCACCCACACTAGAATTTAAACCATTGGCGGATCATTTCAAGTATCACCTTCCATTCAAAGATCAACTCCATACCATGGGACCTAGGGGAGTTTGAATGGAAGTATCGTCCGGTTGGAAGACGTTAAAGCAAGCGCTTCTTGGGAGGTAACCCATGCATTCGAATAAAGAAGACCTAGGACTCTCCGGTTCCAAAACCAGATTTGCGTTCCTTAACCCTACTCTTTATTGCTTTTACTTTGCCATAATTGTAATGTTTGTTAGATGTGTTGTTTGCTTGCTTGTGTGTGAGTCTATGTTTGAAACATTGAGGACAATGTTTGGTTTAAGTGTGGGGGGTAAACAAAGTGTTTTTCATTGATTTTCGTGGGATTTTATCACCTATCACTTCTAAGTGTGTTTTGAAGTGTTTTAATGTGTCCTATAGCAGAAAATCCAAAAATTTGAAAAAAATCGAAAAAGTTATGAAAAATACAAAAAAAGAGTCATTTTTGTGTGTTTGTGTCTTAGGGTACCTTCCAACATAGTGATGAGGATTTGGGTTTTTAATTACATGACTGTTAAAGAAAGTTACAAACATGGATGGAAGTTTGATATGCTCTTTGGTTTATGCCTAGTTGTAGTTGTCATTTACGAATTCACATGTAATCACAAAATATAAAAAATCAGTTTTTGTAACATGCTTGAAGGAAGAAACTCAAACTATCGCTATAACCCTGAGAGACTTGAGCCTATACTTTATCTGGAGAGTTATTAATCTGTGAATTCTTGTTTTCTAAAGTCGTTGCATGATCTCATTATTTCTTTGCTTGGTTGCTACTTAGAATGCGTTTTCATCACTATAGTTCCAAATACTAGAACTCATGCCCATTTCATTCAAAGCATAAAATTGATTGCATAACAAATAACAAGATGAAGTTGTTTAGTTAAACCAGAGCCAAAAAGCCTTATCCTTTGCATATGTATTGTAGGTTTAACCCCTTTGAGCCTTAGTTAGCCTATTTTCTTTGTTAGCCCACATTATCCTTACCTAGCCTAGTATAGGACTATCCATACCCTTGTTCTTAAAGGATAGTGAAGCATGACTTAAAGGGAATTCCTTTTGATCTACAATTTGTAGAAAAACAAGTGTGGGGGAAGGTTTTGTGTGCCAAAGAGGAAAAAAACGAAAAAGAATAAAAAGAAGAAGAGAAAAAAAAAAAACATGAAAAGAAAAGAAAAAGAAAGGAAAAGAAGTTTCAAAATAAGTGAGATTGAGCTCACAATTGTTGGTTGTTGAAGAAAGGGTCCAAAAAGTTTGAATATGACCCTCAGTTGTACGAAATCCCCTAGTGTTTCAAGTTATTTGCTGCATTCAAGAGTGAATTCTAAGTGTTGATTTCATTGCTTTGCTTACTATTTCTTTAAGAACGTTTGTTTATCTTTTTCCTTTCTTTGTTAGCCAATACCTTAGCCCCGTTACAACCCTTAGACTTCTATCTTGATTGTTATGTGTTCAATATGTGGAGTTTGGGATTGGTATGAGCATATGGTGTCTCTGGTTCTTGCATATAAGTAGTAGCATTCCGTTGATGAGATCATATTCATATGTGCATTAATAATTCCAGAAAGTGCCTTCTTTGTTATAACATATGTGAATGTTCGTTTTCATGTTTACATCAATCTTCTCCCATATACCTAGTGTAGGGAGTGTAGTCAGAAAATCTGTGTGAAAATAGAGAGTATATCTTGTGAGGAATTGAGGGATTCTCTAAGGCATGTTACTACATTCAAAACATTATTTTAATTGATTAAATGCGAGCTAGTGAGTGGCTACTGCGATTAAGTATGAGCTCGAGGGTAGGGATGACTAGAATCTATGTAAGTAATGATTTTTAACATGTCACGTTCCATTGGAAATCCCTGAGGTAATCGTTGGAAGGTTTAGGTTATGTTTTGTTTGTTTGTTTTGCTCGAGGACTAGCAAAAGCTATGTGTGGGGGAATTTGATAGGAGCATATTTATGCGACTTAGTTAGCATGTTTTCTTGCATGTATTTAGTTAGTTATTGCTTATTTAAGTGTTTTAAGCTATTTTCGTGTGTTTGTAGGTTCAAATGACAAAGTTGGCAAGAAAGTGCAATTTGGAGCATTTTAGAGCAGTTTTGGGCTTGGAATGGATAGCACATGTATGGAGCAAGATGGATGGACAAATTTGAAGTTTAAGAGAGGCTAGGAATGTGCAAAAGAGTTGAAGAAATTAATTCAAGTCATTGAAGATAAGAAATCAGCTAAAAAGAAGGAACATTATCCAAAACCTTATCCAACCTTATCTTATCCAAACTAACCTTATCTTACCTTATCTTATCTTATCCTATCCTAATCTTATCCTAACTTAATTCCAGCTGCAAGGGGGTCTCCTTTTTATATTAGGACACCTAAAACCTGTTTTTAGAAGACATTTTCCTTCTAGAAACATGCCACAATACTCCTTTCTAGAAGTCCTAAAAATCTGGCGCCTAGACCCTTTCTAGAAGTTCTAGAACCTATAATCCCTTTCCCCTTTGGAATCTGATGCACCTAATCCCTTTTCTCCTAGGATTGCGTAATCTTTTTCCTTCTTTGATTTTTGAAACTTAGCCTAATCCTTAGGGATTGTGCAGCACCCTCTCCCTATAAATACACACATATGTCGCACAATTCAGATCACCACCCTCTACCATTAGATCACCACACCATCCACCACACAACCTCATGTGCCACAACTTTACAAGGAAGAAGAAGGAATGAGCCATTTGGAGCCGTGCTTGCCATTCAAGACGTTGGATCATTGAAGCATTTCTAGGTGTATTCTATCATTTGTTTTCAATATTTAATTTTTTTTTCTTTGTTTAATTGCAAACATGAGGAACTAAACTTGTTTTAGCTAGGGGAGAATTCAAAGCCATGAACATATATGTGACATGAATTGATTACATCCAGTTATTATTTCATAAATCATGAATGCAATTTGGTTAACTGTTTGATTGAAAAATTATTCTTGTATGTTGATTAAGGAGGCCTACTTAGTTTGCATGCATGAATTTGATGCTAAAATATAAGCGAGTTTCACCTAATACTTACAAACTTATATTTGTAAGTAGTGGAGGTCGCTTATAAACGATCGCGTTAAGTAAATTCTTGGCAGGAGTGTCATGCAGTCATAGTCACGAATGTCATGTCAATGTTTATGCTTTTCACGGAGCTTAATGATCTTTGATATATATCTCTAGTATGCAGTCATATAGGGAACTTGATAAGAATAATTTGGTTGCGGCGCTACGTCCAATTCAATGAACTTAGGAAAATCGGAGGGTTAATACGTGCAGTCACGGTTAATTTGGGGCATTGTCATTCATGGTTTATAGAAAGCATAACTGGAAATTGATTTGTGTTGCATATGTGTCATGTGTGGAGAAGGACCCTCTAGCTAACCTTTCACCCATCCAAAACACCCAATTTCGTACCTTTGTTACTTTGTTTCTTTAATTTGCTTAAGTTTTAGTCAAAAAACCAATTCCCTTTACTTTGTTGTGTCAAATTAGTTAGAATCTGTCTAAATTAGGTTTTCTTTAGTGTTTTGAGTCTTACTAGTCTAGAATTCGTCCAAATAACTCCCTAGTGTCTATTTTGAGTTTATTTAACTTAGTTGTGCTGTTTTGAGTCATATTAGCTTGTTTTGGGTTGTCTAGAGTCTAGTTTTCTGTCTTTGAGTCTAGTTAGTGTTTTAAGAGTCTAATTTGGGTAGATTAGCATCCCTTTTAATCCCCGGCCTAGAACGATCCCTACTTTCATATACTACATCAATATGGTTTAAGTTTGAGTGCAATTTAATTTCACATCATGGTGCTACGCATTCCGTAATTTCTCATACATTTGCTCAGTTAACCCAACCTCAATCTACACCCCTTGGGTATAAGTTAGAGTTTGCAATGCCTAGAGGGGAGAAGTGTTATGTAGATTGTGTATATCCAGGATGTTTTATTTTGGTAGAGGATGTGCTTATGCCAGCTAATCTTACTCCGTTGGATATTGTCGATTTTGATGTGATTTTGGGCACAGATTGGTTGCATTATAATCATGTCAATATTGATTGTTACGGAAAAACAGTGACTTTCCATCATCCTGGATTGCCTGAGGTTACGTTTGTAGGGGATTGTAGTGGAGTAAGGCATGGTGTTATTTTAGCTATGAGAGCCAAAAGATTGTTGAACAAAGGTTGTCAAGAGTACTTGACTCATGTGGTATTGAATGATGATATTCCTTCTAGTGTGGAGAATGTTCGAGTTGTCAGACATTTTCCTGATGTATTCCCTGATAATTTTCCTGGATTACCGCCAGATCGTGATGTAAAGTTCACCATTGAATTACTTCTAGGTACAGATCCTGTTTCCTTAGCTCCTTATCAAATGACACCGGCTAAATTAAGGGAATTAAAGATTCAGTTACAGGAATTGGTTGATAAAGGTTTCATTCAGCCTAGTACATCACCCTGGGGAGCTCCAATCTTGTTTGTCCGGAAGAAAGACGGAACTTTGAGGTTGTGCATTAATTATCGGCAATTGAATTGGGTAACGATTAAAAATCGTTATCCATTGCCGCGTATAGATGATCTATTTGATCAACTTCGAGGTGCCTGTGTGTTTTCAAAGATTGACTTAAGGTCAGGCTACTATCAGTTAAAGATTAGGAGTGACGATGTCCATAAAACGGCTTTTAGAACTCGTTATGGTCATTATGAGTTCCTTGTGATGCCATTTGGATTGACAAATGCACCAGCAACTTTCATGGGTTTGATGAATAAGGTATTTCAACAATACTTGGATAGATTTGTCATTGTTTTTATTTATGACATTCTGGTGTATTCTAAGTCGAAATCAGATCATGTTCGACATCTCACTCTAGTATTGAAGAAATTGAGGGAACATCAACTGTATGCTAAGTTTAGTAAATGCCAATTCTGGATAGATCAAGTGGCATTCTTGGGACATGTTATATCAACCCAAGGTATACAGGTAGACCCTTAGAAGATTGCAGCTGTAGAGAATTGGGAACAACCATGAACCTTCATCGAGGTACTGAGTTTCCTTGGCTTAACAGGTTATTATCGACGGTTTGTTAAGGACTTTTCAGTTATTGCTTTACCACTTACAAGGTTGACTAGAAAGGAAGTTAAATTTGAGTGGAATGGTGATTGTGAGCAGAGTTTTCAGCAGCTTAAGTATGATCTCACTCATACTCCTGTTTTAGCACTTCTAGATGATAATGGTAACTTTGAGATTTATAACGATGCTTCTTTGAATGGCTTGGGATGTATTTTGATGCAGCATGGTAGGGTGATTGCTTATGCTTCACGTCAATTGAAGTCTCATGAAATGAATTACCCTACTCATGATTTGGAATTAGCGGTTATCATCTTTGCTTTGAAGATCTAGAGACATTATTTTTATGGTGAGAAATGTAAGATTTTTACGGATCATAAGAGTTTCCAGTATGTTTTTACTCAGAAAATGCTTAATCTTAGGCAACGAAGGTGGTTAGAGTTGCTTAGTGATTATGATTGCACGATTGAGTATCACCCAGGTCGTGCAAATGTAATGGTTGATGCACTTGGTAGGAAGTCTCAAGAACAAATTAATGCTTTGTACGATAGTCGTGTTCCTCTTCTGGCTGATTTGAGGTCTACTGGAGTGAAGTTAGAAGTGGAAGATCGAGAATAAGCTTTACTTGCTAGTTTCCAAGTCAGACCAGTTTTGGTTGATCGTATACTTGAAGCCCAAAGAAATGATAAGGAAGTTCAGGAATTAATTTTTGCAATTTCTGAAGGAAAGAAGAAGGATCTCAGAGTTCGGGAATCTGATGGCATGCTTATGCAGGAGAATAGAATGTATGTGTCGAATAGTATGGAATTGAAGAAAGAAATTTTGAATGAAGCGCACTGTTCGGCATATGCAATGCATCCAAAAGGTACAAAAATGTATCATACCATTCTACCATTTTATTATTGGCCGGGTTTGAAAAGAGAAATTGCTGAGTATGTAAGTAGGTGTGCCATTTGTCAACAAGTTAAAACTGAAAGGAAGAAGCCGTTTGGATTGATGCAGTCACTTCCCGTTCCACAGTGGAAATGGGAAAACATTACTATGGATTTGGTGTACAAGCTTCCTCATACACATAATGGCTATGATGGAATTTGGGTGATAGTTGATCGGCTTATTAAATCAGCGCATTTTATTCCAGTGAGGGAGAAGTATTCGTTATGGAAAATCTTGTATGATTGTATAAATTTCGAGGACGAAATTTTTTTAAGGTGGGTAGATTGTCACAGCCCATCCCAAAATAAATTATCGATGGCGTGGAAGTTACTAAATTGCCCTTGGACGTTGAGATATAATTGAGTTATGTGGTGGTGTTGTTTAAGTTTAAATTTATTTGGACAAATTCTAAATTTTTCCTAAGTTTTGGAACACTTAGGACTCAAATAGTTTTATTTGTTTTTGGTTGGTGACCCAACTAGGACCACACACTTACACTCAAACTCTCTCTCTTTCTCTCTCTCTCTCTCTCTCTCTCTCCCGTGTACTCTCTCTCTTCTCTCTCGGACTTCATCCATTTTCTGTACAAAGCGTACAGATGAACTTCGAAACCAACCATTCACGCACAGATCAAGCTTGTGCTTAGTATCATCGTCTTCATCTCCTCCTTACAAGTTCATCCATACCATTTTCTGGGATTGAAACCTTCGAAAACCCTAAGAACCTGTGGACTCCGTTGAAGGTACTGTTCATGCCCTTGTGATCGTGAAGGTTTTAGTGGATTTTAAGATCATAGGGAGCTTCTAGACGTCTCCACAAAGCTCAGGGAGCAACGTTGACGTGTTTTGGACGTCGGGATAGCAAGTTTCATAGTTGGCCGATTTTCATGGAAATTCTCCGGCGAGATTTCAAGGATTTCAGGTCTTAAATTTGGTAAGGGTTTGTTCCTTATGTTGTAAGCTTCATTTTGGTGAAGATTTTGTGAATTTTGGTACAAAAACGAAGAAATTATGAAGATTTTTCCATTTTCTAGAAACCGACAACGCAGAGGTCACCAGCGACTCGTCGGAGAAGAAGGAGAATATTCCGTCTTCTTTGACGGAATATTCGTAGCGGAGGATAACGCCGTCAGGTAATTATAACGGAATATTCTAGTTTTTAACAGAATATTCCCTAACACCGTTACTGTTACCGTCAGTGTGCCTGGCACATGCTTGCGCGTGGGCGGCGCGTGTTGCCGTGCCTTGGCCGGCGCGTGGCGGCTCGTGGGTGGTCGGAAAAATATTCTAAAAATATGGGGATGTTCGTGAGGTTGTGTAGATCACGGTGGTATATTCAAACACCCCATTTGAGCATCGTATGAGAAGTTATTACCTAGTTTTTTTTATGTGCTATAAAATAACATTTTTATAGTTATTTCTCATATAGGCGAGACCTATCCGGAGGACGAGCGTAACCAAGCTAGACGTGGGGGCTACGACCCTTCGACATATCAGTGAGTGAGCTTTTGTTTTCAGTATATGTATATACTTGACGTTTTTCCCAGAAAACGTATTTTAAAGGAAATGTGATTTAAATGTCATGTCATACTTGCATTATCATAATTATGCATAGGGGTGGAATTTTTTCCCGAAAATCCCGAACCATCCCAAACCCGTCTCGAAATTTGATTGAAAAATGCTCGAACCGAATTTTCTGAAAAATTTGGTACCCGAAACCGAACCCGTCCCGAAAGTTTCGGTTTGGAATTCGGCCACAGCTTTGAAAGCGTTCGGTAATCCCGAACTGAACCGAATATTATATATATATATATATATATTTAATTTTTAATTAGAAATTAGAAATTACTTGAACCGTTGGATTTGTTAAGATCTAATCCAACCATCCATTGAGTTAGGTCATTTGTTAAGTCTCTCTGACTCTCTCAGTCGCTCACTCTTTCAGTCTCACAGACTCACACTCACTCACAATCTCACCGCTCGTGCTCCCTGATGAGCACATATTTTACTACTTATTTTACTCTGAAAGCTACATTTTCTTGTGTCATGTTTGTTCAAAATGAATGAAATTACATGGTTTTGAGAAAAATATGAATTCAATCATCTTAAGTTCAATTCAAATAAAGTAGCTGGAATGTAGTTTAGTAGATTGAGTGGAAGTGTGTTTGTCATTTTTGTAAGTTGAAATTGGTCTAAAGTGATATTCGCAAGTTGGGAAATTTTTAATTACATTTTTGGCTCATCCAAATCTTACTTTCCTTCAGAAATTAGAGCAGCTTATTTGGTTGAATTTTTGTGTAGGAGTCATGTTGTTTTACAAGTCCAAAAAGAGGTTTGATAAGTCAACAAAATGGGTAGACATGCATGACACGTGATTTATTCAATTGTACAAAGGAAGGCCTTATCCTTCCATTTACACCAACAGAGGAAAGAAAGGTCTAATCCAAAATTTTCTGGAGCAAACCGCCACATACAATTGCAGCAGAGCAAGGGGCTTTAAGCGATCAAATTCAACAAGAGATGGAAACCCAAATTTCCATTTCAGATTTCAGTTCGTGGGTTCTTAGCAGGAGCATGGGTTCTGGTTATTGGTCCATTATTTACTGGTGTCAATTGACATGGGGATTCAGCCACTTTCAGATTTATTGGAAGTCAATTGATTTGGGAGATTAAAATTTCAGTTACTAAGCAACTGGAGAGTCGAAGAAATTCATTGGGAGGCTAGGACTGCAGTGAGTAAACCCAGGCGGTACAAGGTAATAACTTGGCTTTAAACTTTGTCGGTTACGAAAAGATAAAAGCTACGGCGAGAAGAGGGAAGACAAAGAAGAAAAACCAGAAACGGGTGGGCATTAATCTAGTCAGTTGGGGCTAATCATAAATGAAGCAGAAGAAGAGAAAACAAAAAGATTTAAAAAAGGAGAAGAAGGCAGGCAGAAAAAAAAGGAAAAGGGAGAAGAAGGCAGCGGCAGAGCAAGGGCATTTTCAGGCTTTTCTAAACTTATTGTTCTTTTTATGAATTCAATAATATTTCCGATTATGTTTGGGAACTAATTTCATTTTGCTAGGGGTACGATGTAGCCTAACTATGAATTCTTAATTTCTCAGCTTAATTATTTATGAATTTTCATTCACTTTGAGTATCATTTTGCTGTGCTTATGAACTTAATTTTAATCATGGTGATTAGCTACCACTTGGGTTTGAGTTGAGGGTTTGAGTTGAGTGTATTTGGTGCGAGTTAACACATATGCCATGTTGTAAATTCGGGTTTAGCATCTTGCAAATGGTACCATGAATTCCTTGTTGTAGATGCCATACACTAGGTTTCATGCGGTCTTTTAATTAGCTCCCAAATTGTTAATGAACTTGTGTGTGTTTAGTAGTCTAGATGTCATAGATTATTAGCACATATGAGTATATGTAGTAATCTAGATGCCATGGATACTATATGAATTAGAGGAACTAGACCGTCAAGTTGGATGTTTATTCGTTAATAATTAGCTGTTGGAATTAAGTAGGATTGGTTATGGTGAATCGGATGCTCTAGTGTTTTTCACAATTGAATTATAATTTGTTTTCTTTGTCGTTGTCATCTATTAGCTAAGTTCAGTTCATTTTATTTACAATCACCATTTTAAAATTCTTATTCAAATCATCAATTTTTTTTTTTTTTTTTCCAATTCAAGTGAAACTTAAATTTAGTTAGATAGTCAGAATTACATTCAATCTTAGTTGGAACGATCTTGTGCTTGCCTACTATATTATACTACGATTTGTACACTTGCGAGCATTAAAATTTGGACTTAATTGGGTTGATTTCGGTTAATCTAATTTTGGCAACACTCCCGTTGCTCCGCTCCTCCGTCGAATCCACGCCGCTCCTCGTCCTCTATTGACTCACGCCGCTCCTCCATCGACTCACGCAGACGCAGGAAGGAAGACTTGAATCCGACACCAATCGAGTCCCAAAATCCAGGTAAGGGTTTCTGGTTTTCACTGGGGTTTTGTTCTTTAGTGTTTAGGGTCAAATTTCATGTTGATTAACTTGATTTCTGAGTATTTTGTCGAATGTGTGAGGGTTTGACCGTTTGAGGACTGTGGGTTTCGAATTAGGGTGGGTAAGTGCAGGAGCTGCATGCATGATATCTAAGGGAACCCCTGGGCTTTGCCATAAAAGCTGCATCATAGATTCATATATTGTTTTAACTTTTATGTACTCGCTGTTTTCAAGTTGTTGTGCTTAGTGGTGAGTTAGTAATTGTAGTGGATCTCTTGTCTGAAAAAAAAAAGTTTGCTTTTTGGGTTTCTGCTGGGTTTGCTGTTTCTTCTTTGATTGCATAAGCTTGATGAATTGCTTCTTGTATGTTGCCTGTGTGATTAGATTTTTGGTATCCGTTGAACATCAATTCGAAACAAGTTTTTCTAACCCCTCTGTAAAATTGGAACATTTTGGTCATGAAGCAGCATTCTTTAAGCAAGGTTTGCTAGTTTGAAAGCTTTTATATTTTTGAGTTAAACAACGAATGTCGAAGTGAATCTTAGTTTGATATATTTTTTTGGAGCTAGAAAGCAGAAGATACATCAATTTTCTCATCATTTCTTCCACTTACTAGGAAACAAGACATGGTTGGCAATGATTATCATTTCTTTGTTAAATCTCATCACTTGATTTTAGGAGTTTTTTTTCGTATTAATCTCCGCGTTGGGTGGTGCTCAAAAGTCGGATGATGCTTTTAAAGTTGTTTCGGGGCTTATAGCATGCTTTTCTTGTACGCGTAGTGGAAAACATCATAAGTATATCTGTATATGTAATGTTGAAACTTTACCCTGCTGTAACTGTAGGAGGATGTTTAATAATCCGTTTGTCTTTTGGGGCATGTTATGGATCAGAGATAAATATGTGTTTGACTTTGATATATATATATATATGTGTGTGTGTGTGTGTGTGTGTTTATGGATCAGTTTATGGAATGTGTGCACTTTGTCAGTTTATGGTTGTGATATATATGTGTTTGATCAGTATATGAGATGAGATATATGAATATTATATAAATGCTGAATTGTGTTGTGATATATTATTATGCATTATCAGGATGGACGGGTCTGGTAGTGGTAGTGGTAGCCAATCACAATCTACTAGTACACCTAGGACCCCAGATTCGAAACAACCATTGTTGTCACAGGGGGTGAAGGGGGGTCAAGTTGTCGCTCATAAAAAAAGATTTGATATGAAATGTGTGAAGTGGATAATAAAAGCGGAGATGCCTTTTAGGGTGGTTGATCAAGATGACTTTAGAGATTGGATCCATGACTTGAATCCAAAGTACAAGCTTCCAAATAGGCACAAGGTGGCGGCGGCGGCGGTTTTAGAATTGTATTTTACAGAGAAGGGAAAAATCAAGAGTGTGGTTGATTCATCAACAAGGGGAAGGGGCCGAAGGGACAAAAGGGAATGAACTTACTTAAGCTTCATTTTGGTTGCTTGCACTTTCTTGCTTATAAACTATGTTTTGCTTTTGGTTTGTAACTCAATCTAAATTCATTCGGAAGTTTGGTTTGTAAAACTTAACTTATTTCATTTTGGTTGCATGCACTTTTAATTAACTAGTTTGGTAGACAATTGTGAACTTAAGCTTAACTTGGTAGTTGTTGCTTCCTTGGTATGAAAATTGAAACATGTGGTATTGTGAAACTGAAATTGTGATATTGTGAAACTTTATGTGATATTGTGGTGAAATGGTGAAACTGAAATAGGTGGGCTGCAAGCTTGCAATTGTTAACCTTTTATTTTTTATTTTTTTTTTGTGAAAAATGGGTGGGTTTACTTGTTAAAGAGATTAAAATTGTAAAAAGTTTTAAAAGTCCAACATTTTGGGCTTCAAGGTCCAATCCCGAAATGACTCGAAAATCCCCAAACACTTTCGAGAATCTCGAATTTCGGGGAATTAATAGTTTTGGTTCGGTTTCGGGATATAAAATCCCATCCCGAAATGTTTTGGTTTGGGATTCGGGTTAAGGGTTTCAGTTTGGGATCCCGACCCGAACCAGCCCTAATTATGCATATTGTTGCATTGCGCTGCAGAGGCCCAGGTAAGCTACAGGTGAGTATTTTATGCTGGTAGTGGTTATGAGATAGATAATGATGTTGAGATGTATATTATGGCTCATAAACCTGCACCCCGGTGTTAGTGCTCCCGCTAGAGTTAGGGCCTAGCCTTCACGTGATCGTTTACCTCCCGCACCACATGCTCATCTTGGATCCAAGTCAGATGCACAACCTGTCGTATAGACCACTTTTAGTGGGTTCGACTTATAGGTGACCCGCGATTAGCGCACAACCTTCACGTGATCGTAGCACTTGAGCGTAATTATTTATACACCTAGCCTGTCGTATAGACCACTATAAGTGGGTTTGACTTGTGTGCATGCATGATCTATGAGTTAGAGTACAGTTGATGAGATAATTGCAATTATTATCGCTTTTCGATTACTTACCTGGATAATTGATATTGTGGCATAGCATATTCATGTTTTGAATGCGTATTTTGATGATGAGTTCTGTTGAGATTTAGTATATGTATATACTATTTTCTGGGACAATTATACAAGTTTTACGGCGATGGATTAGAAGTTTGATAATGAAATGGTTTTGGAAAAGCTTTGTTTTTGCCCACTCACGCTTTTTGTTTTACGCCCCTCCAGGTATTAGGTAGCTTTTGTTGGTGGATCACGAGGTTTCCAACGAAAGTTCTGACAGACCATCACTCATGTAGGACTACCTTCGGGTGTTAGTTAATTAGTAATTCCTATGCTTGACTGCACTTAGTCTATTAGTGCTCTGATTATGTGTTCACACTTATTCTCACGTTAGTATTTGCCTTAGCTGGTGTTTCGGTTGTTATTCATTCGTAATTTTCTTATTCTTATCGCTTCCGCAATGCGCACATGGTTATATCACTCTCACGTGACGACCATCATGCCCTGATTTCGGTCAGGGTGTGTCACATCTACTGTTCTAAAAATCTCCGCTTACTATTGCCTAGGCGCTTAGTGGTTGGTCACCGTCCCGATTAGTCTTTAGGCATTTGAAAATTAAGAAAGTGCCCATAAACCCGCTTTGGTGCCTGCCCGCCTAGTTTGTCTAAGTTCGTCTACGTCGCGATTCTCGTTTAGACAGAAAATCGATAATTTTCATTTTGTATTTTATTTTTTCAATAAAATGTAAGACACTTATTGAATACTTGGGTGAACACTCATTATATACTTGTTCCCCATGTTTTCAACATGTTCTAATACTTTATAAGCTATATGTTATTTTATTTTGCAATTCATGTATATAATTATGTGTTTTTTTTAATGTATAAATAAACACTTATTTTACAATATATAATAAATTACTTAAATCCGCCTAGTCCGCTAAGGCACTGCCTAACCGCTTAGGTGCTAAGCCCCAACCAACCGTCTGACTAGCGCCTTACATATTTTAGAACCTTAGTTTCAGCATATCAATATTAAAATTGTTTTAAAAACATCAATAGTTAGGAACCAAAATAATGCAAGTTTTCCACAAGTATTCGTCGAAACTATATAAAGTTTCAGTAGCCGCCTACAAAAGCTGTGCATATTTTCAGTAGGCTTTAACTTAAGAGTGTGGAACACTTACTCATTCTATATTAAGTATCATTCAATATTGAAATTTTAAGTGGGATGTGTTAAAAAAATTTGGGTAAATTACATTTTTCCTCTTCAAGTTTGGAATCGATTGCAATTTCTTACAATATTTTTAAAACATTTCAATTTCATACATTTACTTATCATTTTATTTCAATTTCATACATCCGTTAATAAATCCGTTAAGTGATGACGTGGAAAATATGAGATCCACATTTGTGCTGACGTGGTTATCAAATTTGTGTCACGTGACAAAAAATATTTTTATATGCATTTAAAATATAACAATTTATCCTATTAAAAAACAAAAAAACACAAAACCTGAAACCCATCTTCCCTGACCCACTTCTCCCTCTCCTCCGCTCTCTTCACCTCCCCTCCCATCCAAAAAACCCACCCCATCCCACCCCACCGCCACCTCCCCCGCAACGCCCCCCCACCCCCCACCCCTCTTCTCCCTCCCGAGCCTCCCTCCCGAGCCTCCCAACTTCATGTCCTTCTTTCTCCATCACCACCCATCTCATACAACCACCATGTCAATCCTCCCCTCCCACCGGAGCAACTACCTCCATCTCCTCATTCTTTCTTCATCACAACCACCCATTCATGCTTTAAACAAATTTAAAAATGACCCTTGGATTTCGGCGACCTGGGTTTCTCAAAGATCGCGTCCTTCGGCGACCTGGGATTCGTCAACTGTGGCCCAATCGGCCGGTTAGAGCCTTGCACGCCGCCCTCCTCGTCCTCAGTAGGTTGACGCGGAA
The DNA here is from genome assembly GCA_024362995.1 of Heteromeles arbutifolia. NCBI lineage: Eukaryota > Viridiplantae > Streptophyta > Magnoliopsida > Rosales > Rosaceae > Heteromeles > Heteromeles arbutifolia. The sequence goes on from JANCRC010000020.1 coordinate 8,057,374, forward strand.
AAGATGATGGTTTTGAATTTTGGGAAATAAAATTTCGAAATCCATGAAATTTCTGGGGTTTTTTTTTTCGGATTGAGAGCTAAAATAGAGAGATTTTTTATGAAGATTTGCGGAAAAAGAAGAATCAGAAGAATTTGGAGAATTAGAGAAAGGGGGTTTAGGGATTGGTAGGGGTGGTGCGCTGGTGGTTATGGATATTAGAGGAGATGGAGGCCTCGGGTGGAAGAAGAGAGGGTGGGCCCCTTGTCATTTTGTTTTAATTTAATTTTGTATTTAAGTTTTTTTTATGACGTAGCAGATGGATATCTACGTGTCCAAGTTTTGAAGGGAGTGGGCATGTAATGGATCCGTTATTGCCACGTCAGCTCTTAATAAATCGATAGATGGAAATATAACGGAAATATTATATTGAAATAAAATAGTACGTAAGGTATGAAAGTGAAATTTAAAAAAAAATGTTGTATTAGATTGCAATAGACCTCAAATCTAAGGTGTTAAAGTGTAATTTATCCAAAAATTTTGCTTTGTCAATAAAACCAACACAAGAATAGTACACAAATTCGTTCAATGAAACAATCTTGCAATCCATCTTAAACAACAGCTAACTCAATGTCACACCCTCCAGGTGCTTACTGTTTTGGTCAAACAAGGGTTAGGTACATACTGCTCATCGCGTTTTTTTTTTTTTAGAAACTACTGCTCATCGTGTTTTGGGTTGTGGGTTTGCTTCTTTTGTACTTGGCTTTCACTATATTGTGCATCTTTTGTGTCTTTTCCTTTACATGAAATGGAAATCACCGACTCGTAAGTCAATGAAACTTTAGAAGATACATCTTTTTTTACCAAAATTGTGTATCATTTTTCTGCACAATCATGCTAGGGAGATGGTTGTAAATTAATAATTTTTCTTTACTCAAATTTAAGAGAATGAGAATTTATAACCAAATAAGGACTGCTTGGTAATCACTTAATAGCTCTTTTGTGACATATATAATTGTTCTGTAATTGAAATCATTTTCATATGTAGTTCTTGGATGTGTGTTCTTCAGTGTTAGTGGCATGAAAATTTAACGTACCACGGTGCATTCATGTTGTGTCCCTTTCAAGTGCAAATGTAAGAATAATATAATGGCACAAGTAAGGGTGTCGAATCACAGGGACTAATTAGACCTCTACAATTACTAGCTTTATGTGAACCCTAAAGAAAATGCAAATGAAAACTGAATTTAGGTTTTTGTTTTGAAAGCTAAAGTAACTTAAAATGTAAGACAAGATAAAGATGAATGATAGATTGGTTCAGAAACGATGGGAATGGAACTAGGAATATCGATTTCACCATTACAAGCCAATTCAATGAAAATTAAGTCAAAACGTATTCAACTCTCCAATCTGCAACTAGGGTTCGTTTTACTCATGTATGATCATCCATTTGATGTGTGGTTGTGATCACGTATTCCTAATCTGCAACCTAGTTGTGATGTTCAAATTAGATTACTAAATAAGAATCCATTAAGAACAAGAAAACTTCCAAGAACCAAAGAAATCACATGGCAGGATGTATGCATAGCAGTTTCTTCATTCATTCACATGTCCACCAAGATTAAGCATGATGTGTACTGTAACCTTGATCAAATAATTCATAGGCAGCCCTAATGGTGATCAAACATTAAGATTAACAAACAAATTATACTATAAAATCAGTGAATGAAACAAGAACACAGATTGGTAATTTGAATACTTCAACTTAATAACGTAGAATAGGTTTGTAAGGCTACATCGAAATCCCCAGCAATGAACTTAATTACACAACATGATTACAGAATATATAAATATCAAGAACAACATGAGTGAAATTAAAGTTCATAGAAGAAACCCCCTTGAAGCAATTCTGATGTTGAACTTCTCCAAGAACAGCGCGGCTGCATGGTTTCTTTGGTGGCAGCAGATGGTGAAGGAAAATAGGGTTTGGTTTCTGGAAGAAAGGCTAAAGAAAGAGAAGAGAGAGAGCTCTGGGCGACCCTAAGGGGAAGCTTGTCTAAAAGTGGTTGAAACTCTCAGTTTTATAAGGTTAAAGAGGCTGTTACAGCTTGCCAATACATCCCAGTAATTGGGCATTTAATTCCCACGTTTTTTTTTTTTTTTTTTTTTTTCTGTTATTGGTCTCTTAAAGGGCCATATTCATCACCATATTCAATTGTACACTTTGAATCTCTCTCTACATCAGAATCCTTATTCAATTCTCCACTTTCAGCTCCATTTTGCCTTATTTACCCTCAAATGGCTCTAAAATCCAATTAACTGCACATTAACACAAAAGAGACTAAAACGCAACCAGTTTAACTCAAAAATATCACAAAGAGACTAGGAATGGATGGTATAAACGTATGAAATATATGAGTTATCAATTCACGGCATGATTATTCCTCCTGTTTTTGGGATCCATCAGATTATGTTCCCTTATATAATTTGAGTTTGGAAATCAGGCGAAAAATATATCTTTGGGGAGAGAAATTGGTTCTGAATCTCTACTTTGACTTGGGAAATCTTGTGAATGGAATAACTAGTGACTTTCTTTATGATTGGGAAGTTTTGTTTTCCCTTTTGTCCTGAAAAGATCATCAACGATGTCACCATACTGTTTGTTTTTAACAAGTTCTATAACATCAGAGTGCCAGTTTACCAAACTTTTTGTCATAATTTATGTGATTGTTAACTTTTGCATCAATCACTCAGAATGTTGAACTCTTTAACAATCAAATTCTTGCAGTCTTTTGAGAAATTATTCAGTGGTCTGGGGACAATACACCTTTCTGCTGGTTTGAGATGTTTGTCTTTGAAATTGATGTTTGTTGGCAGTCATGTTAATAACATGTACTTGAGTGAAACAATAGTAAGCATCCCTGTTTGTAATATGTTTTGATATTTTACTTGTCACCTTTTCTTTCGCAAACAGATGGGAAAAAAATGATAAGATGGGAATGGATCAAAAGATTCAAAACAGAAAAAGGCGGGTTCGAATACTTATACAACATCTATATTCTGTGACGGTTGCATCAAAGAGGTGGAGCCAGGAAGGCGTCCAGGTACACACTTAGATAAAGATGGGTACACAAATTTGATCAACAACCGTAGTGCAGAACTTGGAAGATAGTTCAATAGAACACAATCGAAAAATAAATGGGATTCACTTAGAAGAGGATGGACATTGTGGATAAAACTCAAATGAGAGGAAACCGGTCTTGGTTGGAATCATATTAAGAGTACTATCGATGCATCTCAGGGATGGTGGGAAAATAAAATTCAGGTGTGAATCTATTTTTAGTTTATGAGTTGTTGTATTTTTTTTCACTATTATGAGTTTATTATTAATCTCAATATGTATGCAAGTTTTATTAGGGAAACGGAGACTTTGCTAAATTTCGTGACGTTGGCATTAAGCTAGAGGAGAAGTTAGATCAGATGTTTATGAATGCCACTGCCACTGGTAAACATTCTTGTGCACCCTCATCTGGAGTACTCCGAGTTGAAAGTGGAGGGGCCTCCAAGAATGATGTCACTACATTGGAAGATAGTGGCGATTCTGATGAAACGAGTCAAGCTACTATAGGTACTGAAGAGAGAGGAAAAAAGAGAGCATTTCATCCACTGAGTACAGATGCTACGAAAAATGTGGGAGGTGCTGCAGAATTGTCACGACAAATTGAACTTATTGGCATGGCTAAGAGTAAGAATGCTGAAAAATCGATGAATACTAAAGTTGCATAACCTTATAGCACTGAGGAAGTGTTGAAAGTAGTCGAGACTTTACCTGGGGCAGAGCCTGGGAGTGATTTGTGGTGGTTTGCAAGTGAGTTATTTTGCTCTGAAGAGGAGAAAGATGTTTACTGTCATGAAGAATGATGACTTCAAGCTTCAGTTCCTTATTCGGAATCACGAGAAAAAAAAAAAAACAGTACAATGAGAATTTGAAGATGTTTTGTGTTATGTTGTTCGCAATGATGTTTCAAGAGTTTGCCAGTTTTAAACCATCTTTGGAGTATGAGTAGGTTTAGGGTTTGTGACTCTGCACTGTCTTGTGTCTTCTACCAAGTTACTATAGGTCCTTGTGTTTGGTAAACTTTATGACCTGCTGAGAAAGCTGGACAAGTACACCATTTGAATGGAAAGTTCGATCATATAAGCCCAGTTCCTAAATTGTACACCGGAACATGAAGAGCAGTTTAACCAAACCTGAATGGTTGAACTCTTATTATTTACTGGGTAAACCTAAACCCAAAAATAATATTTTCTAAACTCAATCTTGATCGTTCATTTCTCATATGAGTTTCCGGACTATTGAAGAAAAATTGAAGTTCCTAATCAAAATTGAATTAAAAAGTTTTCATTTTGAGGTGATTGTTTTGGTCATAAACTTGGAGGCTAACTACACCCTCTATGTTTTGGGTGATTATCAAAATAGGTCGCGAGGTTTCAATTTTCTCACATTGCACTCTAAGATTTTGAAATTGAATCAATTTACACTTTTTGTCTATCGAATTATTTGAATTTTCATTAAATTGATGACATGCGAGAAGGAAGAATATTATAAGGGTGAATGTAGAGGATGATGCTAAATTTGTGATTGAGTCATGTCAGGGAAGTGTTCCATAACTTGAAGGTTAAAGACAACCATTGAATTGAAGACATCAGATTTTCAGCGAAGCATTTTGTTTTTATTTCTTGAAAATATGTTTCTTGGGAGACAAACTTTCTGGCAAATGTCATGACTAAGTATGGTCATTTTGTCAATTGTCTCTATATTTGAGATAGAACAATCCTTATGGATCATTTGAAACTAATAGAAAGGAATTAGTTTTGCATCACAGCTTATTCATCTCCAAGATTACCTAGTAGAGAATGGACCTGAAAATACGTCTCTAAAAGATATACCAAGTTGGTTTAATAATTCTCCATTGACAAAGATTGTAGACCTTCAACTCCACTCACTTTCTTAGCAATTTTTTGACCAATTGTAACCAATACAACTACCCAAATGTGCTCAAAATCAAATATGACGGCTGGATTTGAAATAATTTGACATTTGTCCAACAAGAAAAGTATTAAACTTAGACATTTGTCCAACTAATTTGAGAAAAATGTGGCCACAGTTTTCACCGCTTCTCTTTTATTTACTTCTGTTTGTAGCATATGCGATCGGTCTCGAAATTGTCAAGTCTTCAGTACTTGTTAAAGCCATACTGTCGAAGCACGCCTTCTGAATCAACTTTCTTCTTCACTCGACACTTAGCTCCCGCACCACATGCCAAGGCGGACTACCTCGTGTGTGTTGAAATGGTATCAGGCTTTATGTTTTAGGTTGATTAACAAATAAAGACTGAAACTTTATGACAGAAAATCTATGCAGGGAAGGAAGAACACAGAGAATTGAGAATGTTCAGTATTTTCTTCTATATGAAATCTCTGAGAATACAAGCCTATATTCTTCTAATCAGTCAAATGCTCATATCCTATTTTTCAGGGAGCAAGGACTCATCTCCAGCCATTCAGGCCATCGGAGGCTAAGATTCTTCCACTTGGAGGAGGATCGAATAACACAGTACATCCCATACAAGTAAGAATAACAGCTGTGTAGGTTTCTAAAACAGGAAATAAAACTAGCCGAAGCTAACGACTATTTCTAAAAAAAGGCAAGTTCTTCATCTTTTTGATTTCTTCATTCTCTTCACTTCCAATCTGCAGGTTGATTTAAGCTTAGTATGTAGCTTAATTCTCAACAACCTCTCCTAAGCTGCTTACTGGCTTAACTCCAAGCCTCAATCTTAATTGATTAAATTTGTCAGTTGGCAAGGCCTTTGTAAATATGTCTGCAAGTTGTTCTTCATTTCTGCAGAATTGCAAATCAATCACACCTTCTTGCAGAGCTTCCCTTATGAAAAGATACCTTTTGTTTATATGTCTAGTTCTCTGATGAAAAACTGGATTCTTTGCCATAGATATACACTACTACGATATCGGCTATCACCGGCGGACCAAAAATCAACAAGAAACCCGATTTCTGTCGGAAATTTGGCAAAAATCCGACATAAAACAATGTAATGTCGGATTGGAATAGCGACACCATTGCTAGCGTCACTAAAAGGCTTCAAAGTCGGTTTGTTCACTTAATCCGTCACTAAGCAGCATCGGTTTAAAGCGACACTGATATTAACGTCGGTTTAAAGCGACGTTAGATAGCAATTAAATAAATAAAATATGCAAACTAGTGACTGTTTAAAGCGACACCACCTTTGTTAATAATAATAAAAAAAATCAAAATTTGTTTTTGTATTCGTTCTCAAATAATTATAACTCAAAAAAATTATATACTCAAAATAATAAATTTCAATTATAGGCCAAAACAAACAATAATAAAAATAATTCAAAAGAAAAATAGTGCCATAATATACAAATGTTTTACATCTAACACTCCATCCCAGTATTCCACCAACTCAGCCCACTCTATGGATTCACTTCAGGAGGAGGGTGGCTGCGCACCTTTGCTGCTCTTTTAGTATAATACTTTTTTTTTAAATTTATTTCTATACTCTTTGTGAGCATGCTCCGCAACCTTAAGTGTCATATGGCAGATCATAGGCATTTTTACTATATATGCATCTTCAAAAAAAATATTTCCCTACATCCATAAAAACAAAGAAATCAAGCTAATCAAATATTATTACTATCATTGACTTATTCTTCTATTTTCAAGAAAGAATACAAATATCTGGACCTTTATTCTATTCCATAGAACTTCCTTATCTTCTTCCTTAATACGCCAATCCCTCTTCAACGGGAGATTTATGTTGTCTCTAACCTCCCCTGCTACATCTTTTGAAAAAGCATTAGAATTATCACTAATGCATTTTCCGGACGAATCAAATGAACAAAGCTGTTTCGTCCACTTGGGAATTGAGGGTCCGTGCCTCTGTTGACATGTACCTTATTAATACAAAAAAAAAAAAAAAAAAAAAAAACAACTAAAAACCAGGAAACAAATGTAAAATTTCAATTTAAGCATAATATTAGTTTAAACACAAAACAAAAACTGAAATTAATAATAATTAAAAAAAGAACCAGCTTCGAACTCCTCATCTTCCAAATAAAGTTCCTTAGAACGTTGATCTTCACTAGAATTATCCATAGCAAAAGTTAGTGGAAGGAGAAATGGTATGGCTGAAATGGAGGAAAGAGTAAGGCTGAAATGGGAGAAGGAGAGGGAGTAAACTAGAGGAGAAATGTAAGAGAGAAATGGAAGCACAAAAGTAATGGGAAAGACGAGGTTTAAATATGGATAAAAACTTAGCGTCGGTTAATACTGACAGTAATTACAAGTTGCGTCTGACACCTTACGTCGGTTGCGTCGAAACATGAACACATTGCGTCAAAATATGAAGACTTTGCGTCGGTTAAAACTGACACAAGGTTTGACACGACCTAGATACACGCAGCCTGACACCCTTTTGACTGCAAGGTCTGACACACTTTTGACTGATAGGGATGGCGTCGAAATAAGACATTGCGTCGGATAAAACCGACGTTAGCTTGATAGATTTGTGTAGCGTCGAAATAAGGAATCTTTGTGTCGAAATAATCAGAGTTTACATCGGTTAAAATATTCAAAACAATAACTAGTGTCGCTTCTCAAAACCGACACAATCTTTAAAATATTCAAAAACAATAATTAGGTCGTCTAGAAGCGACACTCATACTTTATGTCGCTTAAAAGCGACACTGTTTTATTTAAAGCAACAGCAGTATTTAAAAATTATTAAAATATATGTCGGTTATAAGCGACACTAAGGGTTTACGTCGGTTTAAAAGCAACATAGACATTTTATGACGCTTATAAGCGATAGTAAATCCGACGTTATGTTCAGTAAGTGTCGCAATTGTCTTGTCCGCCACTATATTATATTAAACCAACACAACTCACTGACATTATAAGGCTCTTTTGTAGTAATGATAGCTGACATATTATCACAGAACATGGGTGTTGCCTCAGTTTGCATCTCCCCAAAATCATCAAGGACAAACCTCAACCAAATGGACTGTGTTGTTGCCTCAGATGCTGAGACATACTCAGCTTCAGCAGTTGATAATGCAAATGTGTTTTGTTTCATAGATGCTCAAGAAAATGCTCCACTGCCAAAGCTAAATGCATAAACAGAGGTGATTCTGTTATCATCTTCACTTCCTGCCCAATCTACATCACAGAATCTAATGAGAATTGCAGACTTGTTCTTCACATACTCAATGCCACAGTTAAGGGTTCCTTGCACATATCTTAGCACCCTTCTTGCAATCCTCATATGCTTCTTGGTAGGACTATTCATGAATCTTGATAACAAGCTTGCAGCATACATAAGATCAGTCTAGTTGCTGTTAGATACAGTAGGCTTCCCACTATTTTCCTGTAAAGTCCTTCATCAACTAATTCACTCCCATCTACTTTCTTGAGTTTTTCACCAGTGGGCAAGGGGATAAATATTGGTTTGCAGTCTTCAAGTCCAAATTTCATAAGTAGGGACTTGGCATAGTTACTTTGATGAATAAATACTCATTGGTTAGTTTGCAATATTCCCATACCCAAGAACTGATGTAGGAGCCCAAGATCTGACATTTTATATCTCAGCATCATCTCCTGTTTGAACTCACTTAGCATCTTCTCACTGCTTCCAGTGTAGACAATGTCATCAACATATATTGAGACAATTATCAACCCTCATTCATTATCAGATCTTGTATACAATGTAGCTTCACTTGTGCTTCTTTTGAACTTACACATGGAGATATATGCATCAATCTCACTGTATCATGCTCTAGGTGCCTGTTTAAGTCCATATAAGGCCTTTATTAACTTGTAAACCTTGTGACCTGCATTTTTAACTCAAAACCTTCAGGCTGTTCAACATACACTTCTTCATCAAGTACACCATTTAGAAATGCAGACTTAACATCCAACTGAAATAGCTTCCAACCCTTTTGTGCTGCAAGAGCAATGAGAGTTCGAATTGTGTCTAACCTTGCCACTGGTGCAAAGGTTTCATTGTAGTCTATCCCAGGTTTTTGTACATAACCTTTTGCCATAAGCCTAGCCTTGTGCTTTTGAACAGTTCCATCCAGGTTAAGCTTAGTCTTAAACACCCATTTCACACCTATAATGGGTTTATCAACTGGTCTCTCAACAAGTTCCCAAGTATTGTTCTTTTAAATAATTTCTAACTCTGCATTCATAGCTTCTTGCCAAGCTATATCACTTACTGCTTCTTGATAGTTCTCTGGTTCTATAATGCACATGTGACATCTTGCATATATATCTTCCAGAGTTCTTAACTTCACTAGAGTGGAGCTAGGTGTGGAACCTTGACTGTGACTTCTACCTTTGTCCTCAATTGACTCATCAACACTAGTGTTTGAGTGAGAACCTCCAGCATTGTCAAACTGGGTTACATCAGTTTGTTCTTCTCTAGGTTCATCTTCTGTGTCATTTCCTTCAAGATTGAAGGGTATTGAGATAGACTCCACTTGGTTACTTTCCCAATTCCATGACTTGTTTTCACTGAAGACCACACTTCTTAAGAGTACAATTTTCTTAGATTGCATATCATACACTCTATATCCCTTTTCACAGCTTCCATATCCCATGAAAACTCCATTTTTGGTTCTATCATCAAACTTATGCCTCAGTGGTGATGGAACATGAGTATAACAAATACACCCAAATACTTTCAGATGTTTGATTCCAGGTTTTCAACCTGTGAATGCTTCAAAATGTGTTTTATCTAACACTGAAGTTGTAAAGCATCTGTTTTGTAGGTACACAGCTGTGCTCACAGCTTCTGCCCAAAAAATCACAGGTATTCCTTTCTCAGTCATCATGAATCTTGCCATCTCACCAGTTGTTCTATTTCTTTTCTCAGCAACTCCATTTTGCTGAGGAAAGTAGGCAATGGTCAGTTGCCTCTCCATTCCCATGCTTGCATAGTAATCCAGAAACTCATGTGAAGTGTATTCACCACCTCTATCACTCCTTAGCTTCTTCAAACTGAAACCACTTTGCAGTTCAACAAAAGCTTTGAATTTCTTGAACTCATTGAAGGTATCAGACTTATTTATGAGAAAGTATACCCAACACATTCTTGAGAAATCATCAATAAATATGATGAAATACCTATTCCCTCCAATTGCCTCATTTTGTATTGATCCACACAAATCTGTGTGTACCAATTCAAGTGGATATCTTACTCTCCACACTTTTTCTTTGTCAAATGGCTCTTTGTGATGTTTCCCTGAAACACAACCTTCACACACATCTTCCATTTATGTCAAAATAGGTAATCCAAGTACCATTTCCTTCTGCTACATCTTCTTCATGCTAGCAAAGTTCAAGTGTCCAAGCCTTCTGTGCCATATCCAAGAATCTTCAACTATAGATGATTTTCTTGCTGCAGGGGTTATAGAATTCAGTGAAAGTTGAAAACATCGATTTCCTGCCATGATCACCTTTGCTACAACATTGTTGAGACTGCTATCATTAAAGATTATTGCCATATTACCCCTAAATAGGACATAGTATCCATGCTCGATCATCTGGCCTACACTTAGTAAGTTTTCATCCAAACCTGGAACCAACAACACTTCATTTTTATATCTTTTCCCACACTGAGTTTCAACAACTAAAGTGCCTTTCCCAATAGCTTGTACAAGATCTCCAGTGCCCATTTTAACCTTACATGTCACAGATTTGTCAATGTTTATCAATACGGACTCTTGAGAGGTCATATGGTTGCTGCATGCACTGTCCACAAACCAGACAGTTTTAACTTGTGCAATTGAGAATGAGTGACAAGCATAAAACATGGTTCCTATGGTTTCTTCTTCTTTAGCATAATTGGCTACTTGCTTGTGACTATCACAGTCCTTTGCAATATGACCAAACCGATTGCACTTTCCATATTTGGCTTTTCCTTTGTATCTGCACACACCAAAATGGTATTTGTCACAGACTTGGCACTGTGGTTTCACAACACTTTGATTACTACTCCCTTGCTTGTACTATGAATTGAATTTATTGTTCCAATTTCCTCCAGAGTTGTTGTTCCAGCTTGAACCATTGTTGTTGTTCCAATTTCCACCTTGAGACCAATTCTTTCCTTTCTTATGTTGTCCTTGCCACTTCTGAGTTTGCCTATTCTGTGAACCTTTGTAAGTTCCAGTAACTTGGTTGTTGCCAACTCTGAGACTACTAAAAGCTCTCTCAGTTCCTGTTAACTTATCCATCATGCAAGTCTTCTCTTTTATCATACACCTTGACAGATGCAATGACTTCTTCAACTCTAATGGCATCCAGATCTCTAGTTTCTTCAATAATAGACACAATGGATTTATACCTCCTACTTAGACTCATCAATAGTTTTTGCACAATCCTTTTTTCAGGCATATCTTCACCAAGTGACTTGAGATTATTCACAATTCCAAAAAACCTAGCTAAATAGTCATCTAGGTTTTCAGCATCTGTCATTCTCATATACTCAAAATCAGCCCTAACTGCTTGAAGTTTTACAACTCTTACCTTTTTATCTCCTCTGAACTCTTTTCTGAGAATGTCCCAAGCCCCTTTTGCGGTCTTTTCGTTTCTGATACGAGGGAAGAGCTCGTCTGTTATTGCTCATTGAATGAGAAACAGCGCCTTGGCATTTTTTATTCTGTCTTTTCTGGAGATTGTGGGTGCTTACACTGGAACTTGCTCAGCCTCACTTTCTTCATCTGCAGATCCTTCTTCCTTTTTGGGAATCGGTTACGGTTGTACTCCGAGTTCTACCACATCCTATAGATCATGTGCTATGAGGATAGTCTCCATTATGACAGCCCAAAAATCATAGTTTGGACCATCAAGCTGTGGAGTTCGTAAATCTCCACTTGAAGAACCTGATCCCACCATTTTTCTTAGTGAGTATCAGTGAACCAACCACTTGAAGACTCAACGCCTTAGTGAGTATCTGAGAATACAAGCCTATATTCTTCTAATCAGTCAAATGCTCAGATCCTATTTTTCAGGGAGTAAGGACTCATCTCCAACCATTCAGGCCATCAGAGGCTAAGATTCTTCCACTTGAAGGAGGATCGAATAACACTGTACATCCCAAACAGATAAGAATAACAGCTGTGTAGGTTTTTAAAACAGGAAATAAAACTAGCCGTTACAAGTTTTAAAGCTAACGGCTATTTCTAAAAAAGGCAAGTTCTTCATCTCTTCGATTTCTTCATTCTCTTCACTTCCAATATGCATGATTGTCATCTGCAGGTTGATTTAAGCTTAGTATGCAGCTTAATTCTCAACAATGTGGCAACAGGTGCCACTGACTAACTCCGTAACCAATCGTAAGCTCTCACTTTCCTCCTACATGGAGCTCGCTCACTCCGACGTCTCAACACCACAACAATATCTTAAGAGTCCCACATCAACCAAAGGTAATAACTTCTCCCAGCTATATATACATCTATAGAAGGTCATTGTTCCTTCATGTAATCATCATTTATTACCTTAAACAATACATGTAGCACCTTAAACACTCTTTGGCCGTACCACACGGTACCCTTCAACCCTAATTCCTTTCTTCCTTGCAGGTTCCCGAGACACACCAGCTGAAGGGATTGTAACTGTAAGCGACCGAATCACCCCTGCGGAAGTTCACTTCCCTATTCCAAGTTAATCCTTATCTTGGCATCAACTCTTATTGCTAAAATAAATGATAACTCACAAGTTTTTTGCCAGAATTACAAATTGAGGGTATTTATGCCTATAAAATGATTGAGATAATAACTAAAGTTTTTTTTATTGTAAACTGGCAGAAAAATTATTGTAAAACAAAACATAACTATGTATTAAACGCACAAAAAAGAATTAGAACCAAAACAAATTATAAAATAAAATAATAAACAGCCAAATTCCCATTTAACTACTACTTTAGAGCATCTCCAAATGAAGAGAAAAATAGAGTAAAAAAATCCACATCAGCAATAACAGTAAAAAAAAGACAACATTAGTGTTTTTCAACCGAAATGTCAACTCCTATGTGACATGATGTGGATTGACATCAAAGATGGTTGCTGTCAAATTTGACAACAACTTCAAATATAATTTTAGGGATTAATAAGTGCTTTTCATCATTTTTATTTTTATTTTTCGTTTTAAAAATACAATACAATTATGAAATGTAGATAATAGTTTGACGTATAGAGTGGAGAAGAAATTTTTTAAAAAGGTCAACGTGCCACGTAAGCCTTCAAATTTAAATTGTATGTTTAAAAGGGATAGTGGATCTGTGATTTAATAGAATCCATGAAACCTTTGTGTAGGGATGGCAATTCTAACCGTTAAACCCGATAACCGTGGATAACCGCCCGAATGGATTGGATTTGGATATGAAAATTCGGGTATGGTTTGGATATGGGGAAAAACCGTTTATATTATTTGGTAATGGTTTTGGATATGGTTATAGAGGTCTCTAAACCGTATCCATAACCGAATCTGATCCGATTAGTAAATAATATAATTTATATATAATATAATAGTATAATATATATATATATATATATATATATATATATATATATATATATATATATATATATATATTTGTATATCTATTATTCATCAAACCATTACCTTGAGAATACAAAAGTTGCATTTTGTAGGAAAGTAAAGTTTTGAATCAAAATCAATGCGAACTCAATGGTGCTTATAGGACATAACAAAGACAAGCCAACATCATCAGTGTTTTAATTTTTATACTCAACAAGATCCATTCATTGGATCATTTTATACATCAAATGTTTAATGACGAAATTGATATCTACTAACTTATAATTTCTCAATCGAACGAATATATTTTTTGTATTGACGAAGATGGATATACCCGTTAACCGATGGGGAATCCGTTACCCGGTGGTATGGTTATGGATAATACCCGATGGTTAATTTGCGGTTATGGATATGGTTATTTTTCGTGGTTATGGGGATGGATATAGCATTTCCGTCCCCAAACCGAACCGTTGCCATCCCTACCTTTGTGCCATGAAGGCCCCATCGCGCAAAGCTTGTAGTAATTACTACGTCTTAAATGTCTTATCGATCATTTCAAAGTTCTTTACGTGGTGAATAGTTCGTGGCGCAAGATTTTTGCACAAAAAATTGTTCGTCACGCGAGATGGCGCAAAACCTTCATTTTACTACGTTTTTACCCAGATGTTGCACGATGAAATATCCATTTTGTCATGCTAAGCCTTCTTGCGCAGTGAAAGGCTTCGTGGCCTAATGTTTTCAATTTTTTTTTATGGCCTTGATGTTTTTGGACAACGGTACTCTTATTTCGTCGCGCAAAGCGACCTTGTGGGACAAAATTTGGTGCGTCACATAAAGTTGGGTCACACAAATTTTTCTCTACTAGTGCTAATTGGTACAGTGCTTTGCTATTACATGATTGCTATTTATAATTGGCAAGGTTCGATCTTGGCATGTTTATTTATTAATTACTTATGAATTAAGTTCTCACTTTGTACTTTTGCGTGTGATGGATACGGGCCTTTTCTTGGTCAGGTTGCTATCTTTACCGGTATGTGACAATTTGGGCCGTTGGCATCACAGCCAAATGCGTGATCCCTAGTACTTAAGATCTAAAAACTTTATGAATAAAGGACATTATTTCTGAACCTCAACCTTGAAGAATCTACTTCCGTTTTGACATAATAGATCGTTGGTATGCACTTGTATGTGCCTCTACCAATGTTATTGAGGAGTACCATTCCTGTTAAACTGTGAAACTAATTTTGCTCCACCTAACAGAATGTGAAAACCGAAATTTGACATGGAAAGCCACATTGGCCGAACCCCCTTATACATGGTTTACTTTGTGAACAATTTCTTTTGTTCTCGGATTTAAGATTGGTGTTTGGATGACATTATCAATCTTCCTAACCACTCAGTAGGGATTGTTGTTACAATAACGGAATATAAAACCTGGATAAGGCTTAAAAGTATAAATTGATCTAATTGGGGTAAAATTGCTTGAATTTTTCAAAATCGGCGAGGAAGTTGTTTTAGTATTTACTAATGTTCATTCTACCAACAAAAATATTAATGCCTTAGAAGTTAAAGTAATAAGGTGAAGACAAATTAATGCATAAAAGAAAATGGCTTGGAATTTTATTTAAGATCATGAAATATTCAACACATATTTAGCTAGGGAGCAATATAGTTCATCTTCTAATAGGAAGAAGAAGCAGGTGCGACGGTAGTTAGAACACAATGATTCCAAAGTTGTTTACCCCTTGCCAAAGCCTTAGATCTTCTTATTCCAGTGCTTCCCCCAAGAGTCCAGTTCAAAAATATGTCATGACATTTTTTTCCCACCGCTACAATAGCCCGACAACTTTTGTCACTAATCGATTGTCCGTGAAAAATGTAGTTGTATGCATCATGTGCATACTTTATGGAGAAATGTTTTTTGCACTCCGCTAAAGCCTTCTCATCTATTGCCTCCAAGATCGGAAATGTGTTACTCACCAAAAACAAAACTACCACAATTGGAAAGATGTTTATTCCGGCCATGCTTCGAAGAATGAGTAACTTTTAATTTTCTCAGAAAATAATGTATTTAATGGAGTTGAAGTTTAAGGCATGTGGCTCAATACTTATAAGGCATAAGGTAAAAGTACAAGTCATTCTAAAAATAAAAAACGTATTTGCCTTTAAAACTAAACAAACAACATATTGAATTGCTATGGGATATTAAATACGAGAGTTTCAAAATTTTGGTATTTACGTAGTATGTTAAAAATAACGGAATGGGAGATAAATTATTTAAATTGGTACTATTACAAACAACTTGTTATGTGCCAAAATATTACTTTACTATCGAGTAACTTTTGCAACAAAAAAACGAAAACCTCTTTAATTTTATATGATAATGACAAAGTAATATGATTATGAAATTTATTAATAAGTGAAGAATTGTTGAAATACAATAAAATAAGTAAATGAGTACCCTTTTCAGAAACTCATTTTAGCACAAATATTATATCAAACCTAACTTTCTAAACTTGGAATGTAACCTTTTCCGTGAATATAAGCATTGGATCATTAAAAAATATTTTATTTTTGTTTATTCAGACTACATGCACAAGATAAAAAAATAAAGATATGAATAAGGGTGAAATGAATAGATTTCACGAACCAGGAGCATGTTGAGGTTCATCGATTACAAGAGCTTAAGTGTGAAATAAATAGATTTCACGAATTTGTAACATCTTTTTTTAATACATCTGAATCTACATAAGAGGTCTGGGAATAGGCTAAGCCTCACAATGGGTTAGCCATAGTAATTTGGTTCGAATTCGCCTTTGAAGGGAATCAAACCTAAGACGTTTTACTTACAAGTGAATAGGAATATTAAACTGTAGCACTGTCACATCCCGGCCCGGGGTCCACCACATCCCGAACCCGACCTCCGTCGTAGCACAGTATTGTCCGCTTTGGGCCCCGACCACGCCCTCACAGTTTTGTTTCTGGGAACTCACACGAGAACTTCCCAGTGGGTCACCCATCATGGGAGTGCTCTCGCGCGCTACTCGCTTAACTTCGAAGTTCCGATGAACTCCCCCAAAAGACCTCGCGTTAGGTAGAGATGGGAATATACATATAAGGCTCATAGGATCCACTTCCCTGGGCGATGTGGGATCTCACAATCCACCCCCCTTAGGGGCCCGACGTTCTCGTCGGCACACACGCGGCCAGGGTTAGGCTCTGATACCAAATTGTCACATCCTGGCCCGGGGTCCACCACATCCCGGACCCGACCTCCGCCGTAGCGCGATATTGTCCGCTTTGGGCCCTAACCACGCCCTCATGGTTTTGTTTCTGGGAACTCACATGAGAACTTCCCAGTAGGTCACCCATCATGGGAGTGCTCTCGCGCGCTACTCGCTTAACTTCGGAGTTACTCCGAAGCCAGTGAGCTAAGGCCTCGCGCTAGGTAGAGATGGGAATATACATATAAGGCTCACAGGATCCACTCCCTTGGGCGATATGGGATCTCACAAGCACTAAGTGGCAACCATCATCTTGAATCAAAAGTCCAATTGGAAACGACCTGGAATAATTTGCAGTGAAACTGCTCTATCTCTTAATAATCATGCTTGGGATTTCAAAACTTAACATCTAGTAACATGTATGGCGAGATTTACCAATCAATTAGCGTGCCTCTAGATATAGTAAGCAGTGGCAAATATTATGTTAAATAAATTTTATCCTCCTAAAGTAAACCCGACAGGTTCTTGCCCTATGAGTTTTACTAATTCAAAGCTATTTTAGGAGTCATTTAAGACGTCTACTATAAAAAAAAAATTAAAAAAAAAAACCCATCAATATATTTAATTTAAACTATTTCACTAAATTTCAATCGTAATCCAACTAATCAAATTAATTAGTATCATTTTGTCTTATTATTTTCATTTTTTTTTTTTAAATTGCTCCAATAATATGAAGATAGAAACTTTTTATATGCAATTGTTAGAAAATATTGCTAACACAGGGTCCCTTTAGTCTCATTAGAAAATACATAGTTATTTTGGGCTTAAATAGATGGGAAAAGGCCATACAGGACGAGAGGATCAAGACATTGAGCCTACAAGCCAGACCTACATTCAGTAGACAGAGCACAACCGCAATGACGAAAGATGACCACCAACAAACGACTTGTCCTGACTCTGGATAGTCTACTGACAGAAAGAGACGAGTGCCGAACCTAAAGTACTTTCCGATTGCCAAGGCCAAATTGGCAAGCCTAAAAACTTTCTGGCACATAGCTCCAAAGACAGGTCTGTCTACACGTTAACTCCAGGCCACATGTTAGCTATCAACGGGAGAAGAAGTCTATCAAGGAACATAGGTATGGTCAGGCCTAGCACTCAGGGAAAGTGCTTTTCAATCACTCTTGAAAAAGTGAAAGTGATGCGCACGAGACACGTCGACCCCAGAAATCATGCAACTAGCTCTGTGTAAATGTCACTTCCACTCCACATATCGAGTGGAGGAACATATTGTAGGTCGTGTCTACGTGTTTGCTAAAGTTCTAGATTTCTACAATTCTTTAGCAAATACTTCTTCGATTGTGCTTGTTTGGGGGTGCTTTGATATCTATAAATTCAAATTTCTTTGCTTTTTTATTTGGTATTTTTTTTTCAGTGAATATTATAATTTATGTGGGTGTAATTGTTAGCATTCTGTTTGTATATGGAAAGAAGATGAGCTCTTTAGTAAAGCTGTCAAAGTTGAGCTCTTTGGCATTATGTTTCGGTGGGTTGAATTTTTAGCGTCTGCCTCTTTTAGCATTCTAATACACCAGTCCAAAGAATCTGTTCTAACAAAAAAAAATGTAATTGGACCCGTGGATCCCGTCTGTACTGGTTTGAAACGGGCCGGGTTAGGTTCGGTTCCAAAGTTCAAAACTCTTATACTAGGTCCGGTGACACGCTCCAATCCCGATATCCTCCAAACACCAGGATGGGCACATGCTGGCTTCATCACTCGGGAATATTCTTAATATTCCCTGGAATATTCTCTAAACTATTTCCTGCGTTGACTTTTACAAAATTTTCTCGGGAACCTTCCAAGACTAATTTCGATGTCCCGAGTCCGATTTTGACATCCGTTTAGTGAAATTCTGAAATTTTAACATAGTTGACCGGCTCGACGTCTCGGTTGACTTGCTAGGTTGACCGGTGACTTTTTCGTTGACTTTTGATGAAATTTGTTCAGGACTCCTCTTAGAGTATTTCAACGCCATGATTCCAAATCCGTGCTCCGTTTTTCCAAATTCAATCGTTTTAGTAAGGTTTTACTAATTGGTCCTTTTATGTGCTTAGGTGCGTTTTTTAGTGGTGAACCCGTCTTCTCTAGTTTGAACGGCTTTTCAAAGATAGAGTATCTGTGAGTGGATCCCTTCTAATTACATGATTTTAAATGTTAGGCTTGCATTCATAAAAGCATGATTGCATAATTCTATATTTCATGAATTATTTACGTTTTATGATTTATCGAATTTATGTTTTATGAAACGTTTATGATTATTGAATTTACGTCTACAAAAGATTTACGAACCATGGATTTTTACGCTTTACGATATATGATAGATTTATGGATATGAATTTATGTTTTCATATGATTGATTTATTACGGTTTATGATATGATGCTTTGGGCTTTTGAGCTCCGATGATATGATTTGGAAAGATATGATTTATGTTTTTTGTGTTTACTTAGTGGGTAATCATACAACACATACACACAACACAAGTATGTATTTGTCTATGGTCATAGGACATAGTTGATGAGCAGTGAGATATTTATGACATACTCCCAGCTTCACTGGTGTAACCAGTGTCGGACAGCTTCACTAGCCACGGCTAGTGTCGGTGTGTTGTATACCTTTTCTTCTCTGGCATAACCCAGAGTCGCACAGCTTCACCTTCGGATGATAGAACCTACCATGTTTCTTCACTGGCGTAACCCAGCGTCATATAGCTTCACCTTCAGGTGATGGATATACCTTCGGGCAACTATGATACCCTTATTTAAGTACATAGTTATATGATTTATGGATGTTTTACGGATTTACCTTTGGATGACCACGATACCACTTTTAAATACATGGTTATATTATTTATGAACTTTTTCATGGCATGTTAAGATTTTCAGAAAACCTACTATGTAGTACTATATGAGTTTCCAAAACGGGTGGTTAGCATGTTCAAAAAGAAAAATGAGTTTTCTTATTATTATTATTATAACTTTGGTCCACTCACCTTTTGATTTTGCACCCTCTTCAGGACTTAGAATCGAGGCTTACAATCCCCACGTTGAGGTATTCCCGTATCGGTATCTTTGAGTTCTCTCGGTGTAGGATTTCTTTCTTTGTAATCTCATTATTTATATAATATTCCTTTCGCAGTATTCTTGATTAGTTGTATACTCTGAACACGTTCCCGACTTTGCACATTTCATTATATTTAAATTTCCATATTTTATTTACGTTCATTCTTTCTTCATAACTTGCATGCATGTTAAAATGGCTTCATCATCCTCAGGTGTGGTCAGCACATGCTCATCCTGATGTTTGGAGGATATCAAGATCGAGGCGTGTCACCCGGCCCGCCCCGTTGTATTTTGAAGCAAATATGCTCTGGTCACTCCAAATTTGGGCTCGGCCCGGCCCATGCCCATTCCTACAATAAGCTAAGAATTTTTCCGACGCTACTCCGAATGTTCACTTTTCCGGATTAAGCCTTATGTTGTATACAAGTGGGTTGAATGAGTCTTGTAGACAAGTGAGGTACTCCTTCTTCTCCTTTTTTTTAGCCTCCATGTCATCGACGTATGCATCCATTGTCCTTTTCATTTCTCTTGAAGATCCTGTTCATCAATCTTTGATGGGTTACCCTTGCATTTTTTAGTCTGAAAGGCATAACACAAAAAGAATACATAATCTGTCAATGACAAAAGATGCAACAAAATTAAACAAACATGCAAAAAAATAATCATCATACATTCGTTTCTAGGCGTTGGGACTGTGCCTTTTTCCTCTTCGGTCTTATCAGGATCATCTTCAAATTATCTTTCTATATTAACTATCATTATCTGCACATCATATGTCTAAATAGAAATCTAATTCAAAGAGATTAAGAGAGTTACATACATCATATGTCTAAGTAGAAACCTAATCCCGAGTGATTAAGGGAGTCACACAAAGAGGGAGATGGCAAATTCCCACTTCAAGGAATAAGAAGGATGAGGCACGCAAAACCCATTTTATTAAATGTCAACGTAAATTTAAAGTTCAAAACAAAACATACAAGAGCCAAACCATGCCCTCATGTTAAACTGACAATCACATGGCTCAATTATTTGGCCTACTCCATGATCATCATTATTTAAAATTAAAATAAAAAAAAATAAAAAAAATATTTAATTAATGGCTCAAAAAATTGACACATCCCAACCCGAGAATCAGGGCGTGCTGGCCATCACATAAGCGTGACGTAACCATAAATGCAATGCGGAAGCGATAAGGTAAGAGAATTATGAAGGACTAAAAACCGAATACTAGCAGTACTAACCAAATGACATGCTAGAGAGAATTTAAGTGTGAAATACACACAATTAGAGCATAAGATTCTAAATGCAGTCAAGTAGGACAGTTACTAAATTACAACACCCGAAGGTGAGTCCTACATGTGTGAAGTCTGTCAGAATAACCGTGGGAATCCTCGTGAGCCACCAAGCACTTCTAACTATAACCTGGAGAGGCGTAAAACAAAGTTGAGTGGGTCAGTAAAACAAAGTTTTTCGAAAACATATCATTTATCAACATATATAACCCCTCACTGTAAAACATGTATACTTTCCCAGAAAATAGCATATAACATATGTATCTCAACATATTCTCAAATCATGGTTCAAAATCAATATTATGAAAGTATGCCACGCTATATGCATCAATAACATAATGAAAATACGTAAATATATCAGGTGAAATAATAAATCAGCCGGAGACCCTGCAGTGGTCTTGTACGGCTAATCATATAGTTCAATACCTATGCCTGCACACGAGTCGGAACCATTAAAATGGTATGTACGACAGGACTTGGTGTAATAATACACTCTAGTGCAATTCTCATCAAACAGCTGTGCGAATAATCGCAAATCACCTACGAGTCGGAACCACAGAAGTGGTCTGTACGACAGGACTTACACCTACTTGGATCCAAGGGAGCGTGCGGTATGGGAGGTGAGTATCAACATAAGCACTAACACCGAGGTGCAGGTTATGAGCTCTCAACACAATTCACATCATCAACACAATATAACTCACCTGATACTTACCTGTGCGTCCACCGCACCATTTCATACGTATGCATCATATACCAATTCATAACATTTCATATCAATTCTATGTATGGCAATTTAGAACATACTTTCATTCAAATTCGATTTCTGGGAAAATCATTAAGTATATAGGTATATAACGAAAACAACTGCCCACTCACTGGTATGTCGAAGGGTCGTAACCCCCGTGTCGCCTTTGATTGCGCTCGTCCTCGGGATAGGTCTCACCTATATGCGAAACAACTATAATAACGTTATTTAGAGCACATAACCAACAATACAAAATAACTTCTCATACAATGCTCAATTGGGGTGCTTGAATATACCAATGTGATCTACACAACCTCACGAACATCCCCATATTTTTAGAATTATTTTTGGACCTGTCATGCGCCCCCACGCGCCAAAAATGGCACGGACCTACGGGCCCCCACGCGCGGTCACGTGCCAGGCACACTGACAGATTCTTAAACGGCGTCAGGAATATTCCTCAGAATATTCCGTCAACTCCTGACCGAAACCGCTAAACTTAACTAACGGCGTCAGCATATTCCGTCCAAACTGACGGAATATTCTGTCTTCTTCTCCGGCGACTCGCCGGTTTCTGTGGAATTTTTCCAACTATGGTTTCTCACTCATTTTTCGTCCATTTTTCATGATCTTTACATCAAAATGAAGCTCTAAGCATGTAGAACACATCCAAACAAGTTTCAAGGCTTGAAAACCACTAGAATTTACCTGAGGAAGCTCGATAGTTCGGCAAACTTTAAAAATCTTCGATCTCGGTCCTCCGACGTCTAAACTCTACCAACGAAGTACCCCGAGGCTCGTGAGGACCTCCTCAAGCTCACTGTGAGCTTGAAATTCCCTGAAATACAAGGTTTTACGTGTGCATGAACAGTGCACATTTTCGGGGTTAGGGTTTCACGACGATTCCGAGGGTTATAAGTTCCAAAACTTGTACCAATGGACTCAGGGGAAGATAGGGAACAAGAAACTCACCTTTTTGACGTCGATCTATGAAGAAATGGACAAGTTCCAGCTTCGTCCATGGGAGAAAGAGAGAGAGAGAGAGAGAGAGTAGGTTTGTATGTGTGTGTGGTCCACTTTAACCCTAACCACACCATAAAAAAAATACAACTAAGTTCCAAATAAATTTTCCAAAAACTTAGGAATAGGGATATTAACCAAATGTATAAATTACACACACCTTAGTAATCTTTAGGGTCAATTCCGTCTTTTCACGTCCTCGATAGAAAGATTTCGGGACAGGCTGTGACAAAAATGGATTCAATGTAACTAAAAATTAATTATATCAAATCATCATCCTAGTTAATCTTGCTATAACCATAGGTGTGTGACCTCATAGGTTTTAATTAAAGCCCACAGTAAAATTAAATAATAAATTAATTAACTTCATAAACCATGAGTCACACCTAAAAAATTTCATAGCTACCCAGATCAGTAGAAGTATACGCGAACTAATCATGGTACTCTTTCTAACCATGATTGTAGTTATAATGCAATTCGGTTCTTCCATATTCAGTTCAAGATTTATGTGATATGAAATAATATCAAATCATATGTAGAAATCTATAATCACCATTATGCATCTCATGTTAAAGAAGCTATTACAAAAATAGCTTGATCAACAAGTACGATTGCGCATAGATTCCTCATTGCACATTTATGTACCACCATACTCATACACATAAAACAAAACACCACACTATGGGCCATGCATGTGTAATATTGAGGGCTTTGAGTTCAAATTAGAGTTCATATCTATACATAAGTATACTATGATGCCTCAAGTGTGAGATATATTTGCATACTGCAACCGGAAACTTTGTCACATTTGAGTTTGTGGCATGTGGTAAGCATCCATATGTCTAAACATATTCGACAGTCAATAATCAATTAACTTGTTCAATAGACAAGCACCCGTATTTCAGCACGTGTCTAAGACGCGTTGCATGAGACCATGCTAAACTTTATGATATATACTGACCTTTCTTGATACTTAATATCCAATGACTTTCCAAACGACTAGGAACTTTGTTTAAGGGCTAAGTGGCGATGGAATACAAGTCTCTATGCCTAACTTTGTTTAAGACTTTGTTTACATATCTTAAGTCCTATGGGCTCATTCATATAGTATACTATCTTTATAATATAAAGTCAAACACATGAATAAATAAAACTTGCACTTTTATATAATTATTTAATATAGAGTAGTTGCACAATATCTACTATTAAAAATTACTTTCAGCGCACAAGTCCAACAAATCTTCATAAACCTACTTCATTATCGCTCTGTAAGAATTTTAGTCGATAGATGTTTCAAGAGTCTCAACTTAGATTTAAAAATAGCTAAGAATACTATAATAATAGTAACAAGAATGGTTATGATATCCTGAATAGTAATAAATCAAAAAGAGTTTCTTACATTCGAAACTATTCCTTTTTCGGGCGGCTGTAGGACGGACGGTCGCTTATAGGTGGTAGGGTACGGTGAGTGGTACCGCTCAGATTGCAATCAATCTTCCAAACCGCTCAGTAGGGATTGTTATTGCAATAACAGAATATAAAACCTGGATAAGGGTTAAAAAGTATAAATTGATCAAATTGGGGTAACATTGCTCGAATTTTTCAAAATTAGCGAGGAAGTTGTTTTAATATTTACTAATTTTCATTCTACCAACAAAAAATATAAATGCCTTAGAAGTTAAAGTATGAACGTGAAGTCAATTTAATGCATAAAAGAAAATGGCTTGAAATTTTATTTAAGATCATGAAATATTCAACACATATTTAGCTAGGAGCAATATAGTTCATCTTCTAATGGGAAGAAGAAGTAGGCGCGACGGTAGTTAGAACACAATGATTCCAAAGTTGTTTACCCCTTGCCAAAGCCTTAGATCTTCTTATTCCAGTGCTCCCCCCAAGAGTCCAGTTCAAAAAAATATCATGACATTTTTTTCCCACCACCACAATAGCCCGACAACTTTTGTCACTAATCGGTTGTCCGTGAAAAATGTAGTTGTATGCATCGTGTGCATACTTTATGGAGAAATGCTTTTTGCACTCAGCTAAAGCCTTCTCATCTATTGCCTCCAACATCGGAAAGGTGTTACTTACCAAAAACAAAACTACCACAATTGGAAAGATGTTTATTCCAGCCATGCTTTGAAGAATGAGTAACTTTTAATTTCTCAGAGAATGACGTATTTGATGGAGGTGAAGTTTAAGGCATGTGGCTCAATACTTATAAGGTATAAGGTGAAAGTACGAGTCATTCTAAACATAAAAAACGTATTTGCCTTTAAAGCTAAACAAGCAACATATTGAACTGCTATGAGATAGTAAATATGAGAGTTTCAAATTTTGGTATTTACATAGTAAGTTAAAAATAAGAGTAAATTACATTTTCATACCTCAAATTTGAGCTCTATTTCAATTCCTTACAACATCTTTAAAACATTTCACTTTCATACCTTAAGTACTATTTTATTTCAAAATAATACATCCGCTACATTTTCCATCCATTGATCCGTTAAATGCTGACGTGGCTGCCACATATATGCCACGTGGCTGCCAAATGTCTGCCACGTGGCAAAAATAATTTTTTTTTTTAATTTTTAAAACCTGAATTTTTACCAAAAACAAAAAATTTGAATACTCAGATCTGCAACAAGAAGAAGAAGGAAGAGGGAGATGGATGAGGGTCGCACGGGGAGAGGGCTTCGGCGCGGGGGTGGGGGGGTGGGCGGTGGGTGGGGAACGGGCGGAAGGCGCTAGGGGGGGACGAGAAGAGGGCGCTGGGGGGACGGGATGAGGGTTGCAGGACTGGGTTTCACGAGGAAGAGGGTGTGCGGGACTAGGTTCTCACGGGGGGGAGGGGGGAGGGGGTGCGGGAGGGTGCTGGGGGGATGGGAGGAGGGTCGCAGGATTGGGTTTCACGGGGAGGAGGGTCGCGGGACTGGGTTTCACACGGAGGAGGGGGTGCGAGACTGGGTTCTCACAGGGGGGAGGGGGTGCGAGAGGGCGTTGAGGGGACGGGATGAGGGTTGTGGGACTGGGTTTCGCGGGGATAAGGGGCTGAGGGATTAGGTTCTCGCGGGGGGTGCAGGATTTGTTCTTCTTCTTCTTCTGCAGATCTGAGGTGCGGGACTGGGTTCTCTTAATTTTTTTTTTTTTTTTTTTTGTAAAAATTCAGGTTTTTTTTTAAAAAAAATATTATTTTTGCCACGTGGCAGACATTTGGCAGCCACGTGGCATATATGTGGCAGCCACGTCAACATTTAACGGATCAATGGATGGAAAATGTAACAGAGGTATTATTTTGAAATAAAATAGTACTTAAGGTATGAAAGTGAAATGTTTTAAAGATGTTGTAAGGAATTGAAATAGAACCTAAACCTGAGATATGAAAATGTAATTTACTCTAAAAATAACGGTATGGCAGATAGATTATTTAAATTGGAACTATTACAAACCAATTGTTATGTGCCAAAATATTACTTCATTATTGAGTAATTTTTGTAATGAAAAAGTGAAAATTGTTTTTACTTTTCTATGATAATGACAAAGTAATATGATTATGAAATTTATTTATAAGTGAAGAATTGTTGAAATATAAGAGAATAAGTAAATGAACACCTTTTTCAGAAACTCGTTTTAGCACAAATACTAAATCACACCTAACTTTCTAAACTTGGAACATAACCTTTTCCGTCAATTTAAGTGTTGGATCATTACAAATTATTTTATTCTTGTTTATTCAGACTACATGCACAAGATAAAAAATAAAATAAAGATGTGAATAAGTGTGAAATGAATAGATTTCATGATTTTAGTATGTATAGCTATATATAACATCTTTATTTTATTACATACGAATGTACATAAGAGGTATGAGAATAGACTAAGCCTCACAATGGGTTAGCCAAAGTAACTTGGTTGAAATTCACCTTTAGCGAGAATCAAACTTGTGTAGGTATTCCTCTAATTTCTTTCCACTTGAAAGCTTGAGCGTTGATCTACCTTGTCTAGATTCTCCTTTAGGTTCCAAAGTACAAACCCTCTAAAGTCTCCACACCTTGTAGCATTCGAGATGAATAAAGGACCTAGAAAGAGGAGAAGCAGATGGACTTTCACTCTCAATTTCAAGCCTAACGGAGCCTGAACTTCTGTCTAAAAAAAAAGGCTTTTTTTTTTTTTTTTTTTAAATTTGTAATTCTAGTTGCTTTCATTTCTCAAAGGCATGCATCACCTGTAGAGCGATAAGTGGATAAGTGACCATATGGAAGTTTATATCAAGACAGAAGCCCTCTCCCTCAAAATGTTTGGAACAGAATAGGTTAATGGGTCATTTGGACCAATTTTTAACTTTAAGCCATCTTGTAACTTAATGTAAACCCGATAGGTTCTTGCCCTATGAGCTTGACTAATTCAAAGTTCTTTTGGGAGCCATTTAAGACGTCTAAACATCATCTAATTTAAACTATTTCACTAAATTTCAATCGTTATATCCAATTAATCAAATTAATTATTCAATCATTTTTTCTTATTATTTTCATATTTTCTGAAATTGCTCTAACAATATGAATATAGAAACTTTTTATATGCAACTACTAGAAAATATTGCTAACACAGGGTCTTTTTAGACTCATTGAAACAATACATACACTACTAAAGTAAACAGTTTGCGCGACGAGGGATATTTTGTCGTGCAAACATTCTTTGGTCGCACAAAAACTATGGTGACCAGAAAAACATCGCACATATTTTGTCGCGCAAAGGTCGTGAAAAAAGACATTGTGCAACGAACATTTTCATATTCGTCGTGCCTCTAAACAATTGTGCAACGCTTTATTAGTCATCGCACTAAAGTTATACGGACAAAGGTTTTTGTCGTATGATATAAACGGGTACATGGGCGTTTTGTGACTAGTTTGTCTCGAAAAGTGCACAACGAAAGATGTAAGAGGGGCATGGTAATGCGCGACGAAGAAATAAGACGCGCTTAATTTTGCGCGCGAAAGAGTAATTTTTAATAAATAAATAAATAAATAGAATAAGAGGAAAAAAAAAAGATTTCATACTAAAGATAAAAAAAAACTATATTTATAATTTATTTATAATATAAATAAAAATGTACGGGCAAATAAAAAGTTTTAAAAGAAAGTGGGAACAAAACTATGAAAACAAAGCGGCAAAATCTATAGGCATGTCATTTGGAGGTGTTTGGTAATCTTGCTGCTAGTTGGGGACGGGGTCGGAGGTCGACGGGCCTAATTGCTGTGCTTGCTCGATGTGCAAGGGCTGTGAAGGCGATGGTGCAGAAAAACCGACGAGATGTATTCCGAAGGAACCGAGGGCTTGTACAAGCATTGACATTTGAGACTTGTACGAGCCAGCTCACTCCTCAGGCCAATGACTTCATGTGCCAAAGCCGTAACCTGCTCTTTGACTACGAGGATGACGAGGCTCCACTCTCCCGCCGCCTAGCATTTCCCATCCCCCGACAATATGTCCCTAGCCTCCGACCGAAAGTCTGGTCCAACATCTCCGTGACGATGTGAAACCCTGCATCCTCAAGGGGATCCACAGACTCGATCGGCGTGTCTAGGGGAAGCTGGGAGGCGGACTCTTGAAGCACCAACTGACTCTTCTCCACCATAGTTGCCTGGGGAAAAAAACATGGATTATTAATAGAAAACAATTTGAAATAATTAGTATAAATGTTTAATGCATAAGAAAGTACTTACATGAAGGGACTCGGTCAACTCATTCCCAGGCCAAACATAAACGTAAGCAAAGATGTCGATCTCCGGAAATTTTGAACCCTCATAAAATCGAAAAAGATAAGGAAAATGTTAGTACTAAAAAAAAAAAATAATTATTAGCGACATTTTAAAATTGGAAATGAAAGTTGTAATATATTCCTTCTGTCGCGCCTCCATCCTATAAGAGAAAGGCCTCAAACTCGAATGGTGGAGAAGAGTCTTCTTCTCCCGATTGATCTTGTTCGCCTTCGCCTTCTTCTGTTATACAAAAAATAAACGTTTTAGTTGTAATACTTAAAGAAAATTAAAAAAATAATAATAAAAATTAGTAAGAATTAAAAAAAAGTAAAATGAAATAAGTCGTAATTAAAAATGCACCATATAGGTCGGCTCCTGAAAATGACCGCAAAGCCAAACCTAACTATCTTGTCGGTCCTCCAACTCCTTCGGACAACCCTCATCAAGAGCGACATGTGGATCATCAAACTGCTGGAAACATTGGTGCAGGTCACTCTTCCACTGCTTGTAGCGTTCGGAGAAGAGCCGATTGAGGTACACGAACATGTCTTCATCCATGTTCTCCAAATTGTAGTTTGTCTGCAATGTAACAAATATTTTGAAAGTATTAGTAATAAAAGATAGTAATAAATATAAATATATAAATTTTACATGAAAACCATTAAAAAGGCGATGCTACTTACTGACAATTGATTGCACACCCTATTCTTCGTCTCCTCCAGCATGGCCTTCCAAGACTTCCACAGCATATGGCAAAAGGTCCGCACGACATGCCCAAGGTCGTGGGCCAATGCACTATGCTGCTCCGCCGTTGGTGCTGCCCGATGTCGCTCATCGTATCCGATTGGGATACGACCGTTGGTCACCCAGGTAACCTTCGCCGTCTTCAATTGCCGACAAGGTCCCCAGGTCTTTTTCTTCGCTGCAAAGAGATGAAACAAAAATCATTAACCCAAAACTAATAATAAATCCAACTAAAATTCCGGCATAACCTCCCCTATAATTAAAACATTTCCCAAAACCCATAAAATAACATAAACAATATATGTATCCAACACAATGATCACAATAGTTTAATAAAAGGTTTAGAACGATGACAACTTTTTAATCCTTAAATGACATAACAAATTGAATCTAAAATAACAAAACTCAGTTAACATGGGAATGAGGGAGTGAATTAGGATTGTATACCTAGCCGTGTACCCAACGCATCGGTTGTGGATCCCGATGGCGACATCTGGTCCGTAATGCGGTGGCGCCAGTGAGTAGGTCGGGCGCTAACAAGTAACGCCACCAAAGAATTCGACGATGCCTGCGCATGTGGGACTGAAGGACCAACTGGGTCAACCGGATTGACCGGCCTATGGTCCATCTCTGCCGGAGCAGTGGCGGTAGTAGTAGGTGTATTCGTCGAACTAGGTGTAGAAGTCACTGGCCTCCAGGTTCTAATAAGGTGAGACATCTACAAAATTGGAAATCAATTTGTTTCGTACACAAAGATTTAACTTACCGTACACATGCTAATAATTTCAACTTAAATTTAAAAAGAAATTTAAAAACCCTAATTCTAAACCCAATTCAAGTTTGGCAGAAACAAAACTTAAAACTGATATACTATACACAAACTAATCAATTCAGATAGAATATAGACCCATCAATTATAGCTTATAAGAAGAAACTAGCATAAAGGAGTAGTTGGAGGCAAAATCATAGCCTATGAGTGTATGCGTCCTTCTGTTTGTTCGTGTTATGTGTGTGTGGGTGTGTGTATGTACTGTATATGTGTGTGTCCATGTATATATGCTGATTTTGGGTGTGTGTGTGTGTTGATGTATGCTAATTTTCCATGTACTCTGTGTGTGTGTGTGTGTGTGTGTGTGTGTGTGTGTGTGTGTGTCTGTGAGTGTGTTCATGTATGCAAGTTGTGTGTGTGTGTTGTGTTGTGTGTGTATGTACTAAGCAACATAATTACTTAATAGTTTCACAAGTAGTAATGAGAAAAGGGACCATATAAAGTGATTCTCAATCTCTTTAAACATCCACATTACATATAGAAATTATATGACTATTGGATATAAATAGACATATCGACAAATCAATGCCATGATCATCTTCAACAGAAGAGCAAGACAGAGGAGAAATAGATAGCAAAAGAGTAAGAACAGTAAGGAAGAAGAGCAGCTTATGAGAAGTCATTAAGGCATCCATTTAGTTCTTAGTATTTGCTTAATTAGCATGTAAGGATGGTGATCATGTATTTATATTATAAGTATGCCCCAAGTCCAATGTGAATACTGACCAAAATTGTTTAGGATACAAAATAACACGTCGGAAATTCAAGTTTACAGTCATACAGACCTACACAGAGGTTTCTGTAGAGCATGTACAATGCATACATCAAAAGAGAAAAACAAGAAATGCCATCCGACTCTGTCTCCCCTTGTTTCTCAAATATATCCAAATTCCGCCAAGAAAGCATACATGGGAAATGAGATTGAAGCACAACCAAAACTGGCAACCTTTTAATTACATTGAGAAAAAGAAGGGAGATGGTTAAACCTTCGAAAAAAACAACTTGATGATTCAAAATATTCCACAAATCAATAAAGGTCAAGGATCCCATCTTAGACAGATCCTTTTGAGTGCCACTTAATTTTTTAACCACAGAAAATTTTCAATTCCAAATCAACTTCAACATGAAGGAAATCCAAAAAAAATGCAAAACTCCCAAATTAGCAATACTGCAAGATAGATACTTTATTGAAACTAATTGTATCTGTAGGAAAAAACATTCGCTTCTCAAACATCATCTTGTTCACAATCATTTACAAATGTGCAACAATTTAATAAGAAAAATTCCAAAATCCAACAGCAAAGTAGCAAAAACCCCACTCGGAAAACCAAGGAACAAAGCTAAAGATAGTAGTAAGTTGATTTAGTTCCATTATTTCTCAACACACTGAATCATCTTGCATGGTAATAAGAAAAATTCGATCAAGAGCGAGACAAGGCCCTAATTCTAACCCTTTACTTGAAATTATAAAACCCCTAATTTAAGAACCCTAATCTAACCCCCAGTGAAGCACCCTCAATCTAACCCCCAATTTAAGAAAACCTAATCTAACCTCACTGCCCAAAATCGTTCCCCTAATTTAAGACCTAAATCTAACCCCAATTAAGAACGCTAAAAACTCTAATTTAAGAACCTAAATGTAACCCGCAATTTACGAACCCTAAATCTAACTCGACTGCCCTAATTCTAACCCCCAATTTGAAAAAAAAAAAAAAAAAAAAAACCAAAACAACCCTCATTCTAACCCCCAATTTGTAAATAAAGAAAATTGAAAATAAAAACTGAAGAGGAAATTACCTCTTAGAGACAAAGTTGCGACGGCCAGAGAAAGGGACGGAGAGACAGATGAAGATACAGAGGAAGGAAAGAGAGGGCATCGCGCATGGAAAAAGGAAGAAGAGGGAAGTGCGGGGAAGAAGGCGAGATGGGGTTAAAATATAGAATCTTGTGCGACAGAGCCTTTGTCTCGCAAGGCTAAAAAATCGTAGCGCAAGTTTTTTAAAATTTCTACAGAAAAAAAACGTCTTAATTGAAATTTCAGACACTTGCGCGACGAATACAAATATTTCGTCGCATAAATATACTTTGTGCGACGTAATATATGTATTCGTCGTGCAATATGCTTGCGTAAATTTAAAATAACCGTTAAATCGTGATTTTTCGTTTATAACCGTCAAAAAGTTTTGTCTCATTACTTGATCTCTGAATGTTTGTTTTTTGTGATTTTTGGCGTATATGATCTCGAACCATATACAAACAAGTTTCACGATTGGATCGTTGAAATTAGTTTCGTAGAATGCGTATTCCATCAAAAAGATAGATTCACTAACACTTAGAGTTTATTTATACTTTCATTAAGTATAACATAAGATTTTGTGGTATCCACTAGTGTAAATAGTTTAAATTGAAGATCAAATTCATTCATTGTATTCATATAGGGTAAAGGAGTGTAGCTGTAAAACATCATCAAAATCGGAGTTAAAATAATCGTTAAATCGTGATTTTTCGTTTCTAACCGTCGAAAAGTTTTGTCCCGTTACTTGATCTCTAAATGTTTGTTTTTTGCAATTTTTGGCGTATGCGATCTCAAACCATATACAAACAAGTTTGACGGTTGGATCATTGAAATTAGTTTTGTAGAATGCGTATCCCATCAAAAAGATAAATTCACTAACGCTTGAGTTTATTTATACTTCCATTAAGTATAAAATTAGTGTAAATAGTTTAAATTGAAGATCGAATTCATTGATTGTATTCATATAGGGTCAAGGAGTCTGGCTGTAAAAAATCATCAAAATTGGAGTTAAAATAACCGTTAAATCGTGATTTTTCGTTTATAACCATCGAAAAGTTTTGTCCAGTTACTTGATCTCTGAATGTTTGTTTTTTCCGATTTTTGGAATATGCGATCTCGAACCATATACAAACAAGTTTGACGGTTAGATCGTTGAAATTAGTTTCGTAGAATGCGTATCACATCAAATTCAATGGTGTGTGTATATATATATATATTTATTTATTTATTTATTAAGTAGATTTAAATTTATTTATTTTGTATGTATAACACTTAAGAAGTTGAATGGTATGTATATTTAAGCCAATCCAATGGTCACCAATTTTTTAAATTTAATTTATTATATATATAATTATTATAGTTTTTAGGGGTATAAAATTGTTAAATTAATATATATAATTATTATAATATTTTTTTTATGGTTATAAAATTATTAAATTAATACTTTGCTTGTCGTGTCGGGTTATCGGGTCGTGTCAGGAATTGCTAGGCCTAGCTTGCGCGACTACAAATTGTTATGCGTCACGCAATTATGTTTTAAAATGGTTTTTTAAATTTTTTTTTTTTTTATTTTGTTTACAATTTATTATAAAATACAAACACACCAAATTTATTTACAAAGTAATTCACATATAAAATGGGAATCATTCATACCATTTTTTCCATCACTTTATATAATGCATTAACCATTTCATGTGTTTTACAAAAAAAAGTTACAAATAAATTGCCTTAATCTTCATCCGAACTATAATAACTTTCAATTTCGTCGCTATCATCATTTTCAGTGTCCCATTCCTCATCATCGATAGGTACGTCACCATTATCGTTTGTGCGCACTGGACTATCGTATCGTGGAATATTACCGAGGTTAATTGTGATCGACTGAATCGATATTTCGATTGAAGATACTCCTTCTATCTGAAATGGTTCTTGGAAAAGATTAGTATCTCGGAGTGTTTCCGCACCACTTTCCATCAAAGATTCAAGACGTTGGTCAACAACATTGTCGATGTCGTCATCAGTACGGTCTTGTTATGGTATAGCATACATGTTCCTATGATCCATCTTCTGAACAACTTTCCAACCCCTCCCGGCTTTAGGGTCATCTAGATACACAATTTATTTTGCCATGGTTGCTAAGATGTAAAGGTCATCATCTTACCAAGTTTTGGTAGTGTTCACTGATAGTAATCCATGATCTCTTTTCACACTTCCATGCCTATTTGGGTTTGTATCAAACCATCGACACTTAAATAGGATCACTTAGCACCAGTCCTTGTAAAGCAATTGCACCACACTTGTTAGTTTACCATAGAATTCAATGTCTGTACTTTCGCCTCCCCCTGGGACATGAATACCGTTGTTTTGTATACACAACTTGTCATCTCGTGCACCCACTAAGAACTTGACGCCGTTGACATGGCAACCCAATTACAATTCAACGCGAATTGGTCCGAACGCCAAGTTATATAACTCTTCACTGTACACGGGGGAATTCGATGCTTTCAGTTGATTCACCTAATATTAGACAAACATTTAAATTTGTTAGTTCGAGCAACTTAATTGGTACAATATATATGTCCAATACAAAACACTTCAAACTTACATATTCAAAAAACCACTGCGGAAACAATTCACCGTGTTTCTTGGCATACAAATATGAAGGATGTGCCTGCTTCATCATATTTTCGTGCTCGTCTAGGTATGACAGTGTCTCGTCACAATTGTTGAGTACGAACCAATGTGCTACCTCCATGTCCTTCTTGGAAAACGACTTGCCACAAATCGGATCTCCGAATGGTCGAGCGATCTGGGCAAAAACTGAAAGTTTCTCCTTTCTCACAACCCCATCATTATTGCGAGGAGGACGATTAAAAGTTGTCTCAACATCCTTTAAATACATTCCACAAAATGTAAGCGCCTCATATGCCACCCAAGCTTGTATAATGGATCATTCGGGCTTCGCTTTGTTTCATACACTTTTCTTCAAGTCTCCGAGAAACCTGCCAAAACAAAACGATACGATACACATATTACTAATCGTAATATATTTCATATTGATTAATAAAAAAGACAAGGAATATATACTTTTCTATTGGATACATCCATCGAAAGTTGACTGGTCCAGCAAGTAATGCCTCATCTGGTAAGTAAACCATCACACATATCATACTTGTGAAGAAAGCTGGAGGAAATATCATCTCAAACTTGCATAGAACTTGCACAATGTCATGGGGCAACTGATTAATGTCTGTTTTTCGCAACGTTCTTGACGTCAATTGCAAAAAAAAACTAGACAACAACATGATTGGTTTCACTACATCGACTTGCAAGAGATGTCGAATACCCATAGGAAGTAGGCATTGCAGAACCACATGGCATTCATGACTCTTTAGGCCAGCTAATTTACCCCCGTCAATGTTCACGCAACACGCAGTATTTGAAGCATACCCATCGGGAAACTTTACAGACGATAAAAACTTTAAAAATTCTTTCTTGTCATTCGGTTTCATTGAAAAAAATGCAATATCCCTTCTGGCTTTATCATTGTCCCTATTCATCCATAAACCCCGTCGTATTCCCATTCATTCCAAATCAAGACGAGCTTTGATCGTGTCCTTTGTCTTGCCCTCAATATCTAGAATTATGCCGACCAATGTGTCAAAACATTTTTCTCAACATGCATAACATCGAGGTTGTGTCTCAATTTTAGTTTCGACCAATATGGGAGCTCAAAAAACATAGACTTGTGTGTCCAGTTCATATGTGTAGAAGGTCTTGTCCTACGGACATTGGTCCCAACGAAAGGAGCAAAATCCAAACGGTTAAGCTATTCCAAAATCTAAGCACCGGACCATTCTCTAGGTCTAAGGTGATGCTCTTTCTCCCCGTCAAACTCTTTATCCTTCTCTCGTCACTCGTGGTCCCAAGGCAACCATCTTCGATGACCAAGGTAACAAACATTTCCGGCGTGCCAACTAGATGTTACGTTTGCCCTGCATATAGGGCATACCATATAACCCCTAATGCTCCACCCGAAAACCATTGTATATGCGGGGAAATCGTTCACAGTCCACATCACTGCAACCCACAAAGTGAACATCATGCCAATACATTTATCGTATGTGCGCAACTCGTGTGTCCATAAATCTTTTAGCTCATCCACCAATGGCCGTAAGTATACATCGATTGACCTATCAGGATCCTCAGTTATCAATAAAGTCATCATCATGTATTCTTTTTCATACATTTCCATAGTGGCAAATTATACGGAAATATGAAAATTGGCCAAGTACTGTGGTGTTGGTGTAAAACCCCAAACGGATTAAATCCGTAAATGGCAAGTCCCAATCTAACGTTACAAGAATCAGCAGCAAATTCGGGGAATGTTCGATCGAACTCTTTCCATGCCTCCCCATCTGCAGGATGCCGCATCACATTGTCGTCTATCCGTTTTTCCTTATGCCATCTCATGTCTGTGGTAGTATGCATCGACATATACAATCGCTACAACCTAGGTTTCAGGGGCAGATAACGCATGACTCTTTGTGGGATCTTAGTCGTTCTATTCTGAGATGTCATTTTGAATCTCGACTCATTGCATACAAGGCATTTATCCAATGTTTTATACTCTTTGTAGAATAAAATACAATTGTTTTTGCAAGCGTGAATTTTTCATAACCCAATCTAAGACCATTCAACACCTTTTGCATGTGTCTATGGTCTTTCGGCAAACAATTGTCCTTCGGAAGCATTCTCTTGAAAACCCCCAAAAAGTAATCAAAACACTGGTTTGACATACGATACTTTATTTTTCCATGCATTAGTTCCACAATGGCCATGAGAACGGAAAAGCTCTTGCACCTCGGGTATAACTCTTGGTTGGCATTTTTTAATAGTTTTTCATATTGTTCAAACTCTGCACTGTCTATTGGTGTAAGCACGTCATCTTCCCCTTCCTAATTGGTGTTTGTTGTTGCAAATGGAAAAGCATCATTTATAACATCTATGACTTGTTCATTAGGATCCACAATAGGTTCAACATTATCCACTCTTGTGGCGTTTGAAGACGAAGCATTGTCAAATTGTTCCCCATGATGGTTCCAAGTATTATATGTCTCAATCATTCCATTCCTTACTAAATGAAATTGAACATTTTCAATTGTCTCCCTTAACATGTTGTTACACCTCCTACAAGGACACCGGATTCTAGTTGAACTTGGGTTGTGTGTACGTGCAAAGTCAATAAAATCCTCGATTTCATCCAAGTATTCGTCTGCGCATCTATTCGGGTTCTGTATCCACGTCCTATCCATAATTCCAAGAACCACAATAACAATACAACAATCACAACAACTTCATACAAAATGATAATGTCACCTTATGCCTTCGGTAAGGGCCCTATCCCATTTAGGAATGCGTAGTCATGTCACGTAATTTACAGCTACATCAGATTAGATCTCGACGTGGACGAATTTCGGCAGCATCTTGATACAGTTCTTTAGGTGTACGACCCGAAGAATGTACAGAGATGACACCGAAATCTCCACAACCGAACCCTAATCCTTCAACCATAAACTACGCATCATAATTGTGCATTCCCAAACTGTCCAAATAATGGGACAATTCAAGAATTAATTGGACCGCAATCATGCTTTCACATCCATGCGCGAAATCCAACAAATCCTCGAACGGGAAACTAAGTTTTACTAAAAATAAATTACAAGTACGAAGTTAATTTCAATTAACTCCGTACATCACAACACATATTTGTACGTCATGTACAAATTTAACAACATAATATAAATATAATTTCATATCACAATATAAACATAACAAACTAAGTTCAACATAATTTAATTAATTTTATATGTTTAAAAATAAAACAAAGAAAATACCTTCTCAATCGTTCTCCACCGATCGCTAATCACACACAGTATCCCTATAGACAACGAAATTAATGGCGTTAGTATGAATTTACATTAATACTTTTACTGTAACAACAAAAAACGCTTATTAGACACACCAAGATAGCTCGATCAACCTAGAGAAGAAGATGGAAGGAGTATTAGATGATGAAATTGAGAGAAAATGGAAATGACGGATGCCGGATTGAGAAAATTCGAAGGGATGAATGCAGAGGCATAATCTGCAATAACAATAAATTAGTAATTTAAAAAATATTACGCTTTAACATAAATATACAAACTTACCGATAACTCTCCTAGCATGGACTTCTTCAACTCCTCATGAACCTTTTTCCAAGACTCAAACTTGACAGAACAATCCCTCGGCACCAAATTCCCAATGTCATACTTAAATTCGGCGTACGCCTTAGCCAAATTTTTGCCTTCAAAGTACGGCACTTGCTTCCGTCTATACCTCTCTAATCACACAACAACTTTTTTTTTGCCAGAACCTTCCTCATAATCGGCCATTCTTTTTTAAACAAAAAAATTTTGAAAACTACGCCTCCGAAACTGTGATTATATAGCACTAGGACACCTTTGCGCGACGATATATTCGTCGCGCAAACCTCTAAGTCCGTCCGCAAAATGCGTCATAAATGCGCAATAAATTTGAAGGTTTGAACACAGTCTGACCGTGCTCTGCGCAACAAACACATGGATTCGTCGCGCAAAAATATCTTACATGACGAAGTATCGTCGCGCAATATATTGAGCGACGAAGGTGTCATCGCGCAATATATTGTGAGACAAATAAAATAACTGTTATTACAAAATTTACGTAAGCATAGATATCTATGTTTACATAAACTTTATAATTACAAACAAATATTCACAAATGATTGAATACCTTAAATATTTATTCTCAAATTAATTAATACTGTAAATATTTATTCTATAAATAATTAATACCTAAAATATTATTCTATAAATAGTTAATACCTTAAATATTTATTCTAAAAATAATTAATGGCATAATCCATACAATTATTTTCAGCATAAGTACGATATTCATTAAAGATTAAAAACACATATAAACCTAGGATAGCTAGGGTGCTTACATTAGGTCTCAATAAAAAAAACCCAACAGGAATTGAAACCTAATTAAGTCCAAATACATAAATTATAAAAATAAAAATAAAAATAAAAAACCTGAAATTTAAATATTGTCATACAAAACATAAATTTTAAACTACTATTTGGATGATCCTGCTCCATTCTGCAAGACTTCATAATGCCACCGATTGTAACCACCCTCCAACACACTCTAGCAACTTCATCAATTGTTCTTTCGGTTCATCATCAAAAACATACTTACACTGTTACACATATATGCAAATAATTAATTCTAACATATAACTAAAATTTTCACAAACTTCATTATTGATCCATCAATAATATTCTTACTAATAGTTCATCCATCACAGCCTTCTTCAAATTCCCGGGCACATCTTTCCAAGAACGCCACTCAGCAGTGGGGCAATTATTCCCCATAGCTACAGCAATCGCATGAGCAAACTCAAAATGCTCTCTCAAATCATGCGGGTTGGCGTCGTGCACACTCTTATCGTTGTTTTTATCTGCCATCTCAGCACGAACAAAATTGTGAAGAATAAGGATAACATAATTGTGAAGAATAAGGACAGTAGAAGAGCCTATTTATAGCAAACTTCTGTATTAAATGTCCTCTGATTCACCTACATTAAATATTCTTGTGCAATGAATGCCTTCATCGCGCGAAAGTTTTTTTTTTTCAATATGTTTTCTATTTTACGCGATGAATACTTTTTTCCGTCGCCCAAGTGCGTCTTGTGCGACGAATTGTTGTTTATCGCACAAAATGTCGTCGCGCAAGCTGTTTTTTCTACTAGTGATAGTTATTTTGCGCTTGAATAGATGGGCAAAGCCCACTACTGGATAAGTGGATCAAGACATTGAGCCTACAAGCCAACCCAACATTCAGTAGACATAGCACTACTGCAATGACGAAAGACGACCACCAACAAACGACCGGTCCTAGTCCTGGTCCTGGATAGTTTATCGACAGGAAGAGATGAGTGGAACCTAAAGTGCTTTTCGACCGCCCATGCCAGTTGGTAGTCCTAAAAACTTTCTGGCACATGGCTCCAAGGATAGGTATGTCCATACGTCAACTCCAAGCCACGTGTTGGCCCATCAATGGGAGAAAAAGTCTTTGATGGAACAAGATAGGATTTTTACCGCCTGCATAAATAGGGATAAAAATACTTTAAAATACTTGTAAGAGAACAAGGTAGTTGTAGTATAAACGGCTCAAGCAAGGTCGTGTTACACAGGGATTAAATGAATAATTTTTATTTAAAACCAACTCTTAATTAATTATTTAAAACAAAGTTTGGAAAATGTTGATTTTGAAATTTAAAATATTAAAAACAAATTTAAAATACAAAAAAATTAAATAAATAAATTAGAAAACAATTTAAACAAAATCAATTTAAAGAGACACTAGGGTTCCCACCTTAACAATCCTACGTAGCTATCCCAATTACTTATGAATTACCTATGCATACTTTGAAGCTTAGGTTTTCCTAACATATGTCCTACTTAGAACCTCCAACATAGAACGTATATCTAACATGCAACCTGTTCGGACGTTCGGATCAAATATGAACATGAAGACTCATTAAGTTTTATGAAAACACTTAGAAAAACCATGCAACCCTTAAGATGTGGTGTTCATCCTAAATGAAATTACAATTATTAACCACACGAAGTTAGCGCCAATTTCAAGGAACCTTTCGACCAAAACTGCATCAAATTACTTTTCTAAATATCCTAATAGTCGCGAATCACTAAGACACTTAGATAGCTTAAAACAGTGATTGATAATTGAAAACATGCATGCATAATATCATAAGTAAATTGAAAAGAAACTACATATTCTTGCTAAGGCTCGTGGCCTCGCCCTAGCAAAAGGAATTAGTTACGAACAATCATAAAATAAAATATTATTAAGAACATGGAAAGAAAACACCTTGAATTGTCAAAAACTCTATAAATTAGGGTTGTTCTCTCCCCCCCCCTCCCCCCCTCAACCCTAATGGCTAAAAAACCTTAGAGGAATACTCTCCTAAGATCTTCTTTTTGAGGACCTGTGAGGAACTCTTTTATATGAGTCATAGGATTAATCTAACGGTACAAAAAACTAATGAGTTTATATAATCCTTTTACACCTAAACAAAATCAAAACACGTCAAAAAATAAAAATAGGGTTCACGCTCATCCTCCCTCTCTACCGCTCTGCTCCCGCCCTTAAAGTTCATCTAGAATAGTTCGAGATCTTCGCCTTGGATCACCTCTGAGGTAAGTTTCCTACCCATAAACTTTGTAAGTCTACTTGGAGAGGGTGGTTTTGGCAAGGTGTTCAAGGGTGTCTTCAGTGATGGAACGACTGTAGCAATTAAAAGACTTACCAGTGGAGGGCAACAGGGCAATGAGGAGTTCTTTGTTGAGGTTTAAATGCTAAGCAGGCTGCATCATCGTAAACAGGGATTAGGATAAATTTCTACTTTTTTTTATAACGGGGAGGGGGAAATGGGGAGAAATTGAAATCAATATAACCACAAAGGAAATACCTTTTCGTAGCTTCAAGAATTTAATTTTCTAAGGACCTTGTGAAATTGAAAATCGTGCTACTCCCCTTCAACTTGTAGCTCTCGAAAATTTATGTGTGAACTCGATTTTGATTTTTTGGTATATTTTGATTTGTTTAGGTGTGAAAGGATTTTCTAAACTCAATTTTTGTACCGTTAGATTATCCTATGGCTCATATAAAATAGGTCCTCACAGGTTCTCAAAAAGATGACCTTAGGAGAGCATCCCTAAAAACCCTTATTTCTACTACTACAAATTAAAACCCTAAAAGTCTTAGAATCAGACTAGGAAACCAAACAAATCAAAATAAATTAGGAAGCATAACCCTATATTAACTAGTAAAATTCGTCCAAAATTTGCATAGCCACTTTTTGGACCCAAAACCGGCCCAAAATTGCTAGAGTTAAAGCTTGGAATATTTTGAACATTTCTCCATAAGGCCACAAACCCATCAGAGGTCACCTTGGGCCCAAAAATCGCAATTAAGCCCAGAAACGTCATTTTCCAGTAATGCACACTGCTTCTTTATTCCATTGCCAGAAAATAACCGCTTGGTGGAAAAATCTGATATTTTGACACGATCAAGCTAAGCAACTCATGAACATCCTCCAATTGGAATTACTCCAAAATTGTTCCATTTGATCATGTTTTTCCCCAGAGGAAGTCGGAAATCCTATATTGAAAATACAATTTAAAGTATCAAAATTCTTCCAAAATAATGACAGAAATAAACTAAGATTAGGGTAATATATGTATTTAATTTAATATTGACTCATCAGAACATAAGTATTGTTGGGCCTAGCACTTAGGTAAAGTGCTTTTCAATCACTCTTGAAAGAGTGATGCAACGCGTCGACCTGAGAAATCATGCAACTAGCTCTGTGTAAATGTCATCTCCTCTCCACATGTTGAGTGGACAGTGGAGGAATATCTTATAGGTCGTGTCTACATGTTTGCTGAAGTCCTAGATTTATGCAATTCTTTGGCGAATACTTCTTCGATTGTGCTTGTTTTGGGGTGCATTTGACATCTACAAATTCAAATTTCTTTGCTTTTTTATTTGGTAGTTTTACCCATGGAATATTATAATTTATGTGAGTATAATTGTTAGCATTCTGCTTCTATATGGAAAGAAGATGAGCTCTACAGAAATGCTGTCAAATTTGAGTTTTTTAGCATTCTATTTCAATAGGTGGAATTTTTAGCATCTGTTTCTTTTAGCATTCTGATACACCAGTCCAAAGAATCTGTTCTAACAAAAAAAATGTAATTGGACCAGTGGACCTGGTCCGTTTCAAACTGGTCGGGTTAGGTTCGGTTCTAAAGTTCAAAACTCTTATACCCAGCACGGCCCACCCCATGGTAATTTAAAGCGGATCCATTCCTGTCCCTTCAAATTTGGACTCTACCCAGCCCATGCCCATCCCTACAATAACCTAAGATTTTTTTTTACGCTACTCCGAATGTGCAATTTTCCGAATTAAGCGTCAATTTGTATATTTGGAGCAGGTTGAATCAGTCTTGTAGTTGTATGTGAGTGAGGTAATCCTTCTTCTCCTTATTTTTAACCTCCATGTCATCGACCTATGCATCCATTGTCTTTTTAAGTTCTCTTGAAGATCTTGTTCATCAATCTTTGATCTGTTACCCCTGCATTTTTTTGTCTGAAAGGCATAACACAAAAAAAATATGTACATCTGTCAATGACGAAAGATGTAACAAAATTAAACAAGCATGTAGTAGAATAATCATCATACATTCGTTTCTAGCTGTTGGGATTGTGCCTTTTTCCTCCTGTCCTATCGGGATCATCTTTAAGTTGTCTTTCTATATTAACTATCATAATCTACACATCATATGTCTAAGTAGAAACCTAATACAGAGGGATTAAAGGACTTACATACATCATATGTGTAAGTATCAACCTCATCCCGGGTGATTAAGGGAGTCACATAAAAATGGAGATAGTAAATTCCAACTTTAAGAAATAACAAGGATGAGGCACGCAAACCCCATTTTATTAAATGTGAAGGTAAATTTTGTTGCGAGTTATATATTAGTTAAAATGTAAATAGTAGTCTGTTGTCTCACATTGACGAAGTACATATGTAATACCAATTGTAACTCCTATATATACTCCACTTTGGAGATTAATGAATATATAAGAAATTCCCAAATATTGTCATATATATATATATATATATATATATATATATATATTTGGAACTTACCGTGTTTAGTTTAATATGGCATCAGAGCAGTTCGCTCTTGGTGACTTGTGTGCTTTAATTTTGGGCCCACCTTTGTTGTGATTTCTTTCGTTAAAAAAAATAAAAAAAAAATAACTAAGTGAATAGTGCCGCACTACAGTACAGCGCCTTGCTACAGTGCTTTTTCATGAACAGTGATGCGCTACAGTGATATGCTACAATGCCATAAACAGTGATCTGCTACAATGTTCTGGTAAATTGTTTTCTTTCCGCTGCGTATCTTTTGTGCCTTTATTGTTTGTGATTTAGTTCAATGGCTCAATATAATCATAGTGTTGTTATGCATCTTGGTGGAACAAATAAATGGATAATTGATACTAGGGCTGCTGATCATGTGCCTAGTGATCCTAGAGTGTTTGATGAGTTAAGTGACTATGTTCGTGATCCGTATATTACTAGTGCAAATGGAGCACCTTCCCCTGTGAAGGGTGAAGGCACTATCTCTCTTACTCCGACCTTATCACTGCTCCGTGCTTTACTTGTTCCTGATGTTAAGTGCAACCTTTTGTCAGTGGGAAAACTTCTTGATACCTTATATTGTTCTGTTCACTTCTACCCTACGTATTGTTATTTTCAAGACATTCAAACTCAGAAGATAATTGGTCATGGTAAAAGAATAGGGGTTTTGTACATGTTGACTATAGATGATACTGTTGTTTCCGGTTCAAATAATCATCAAGCTTTAAGTGCTAAAGTGGATGACAGACATCAAATTTGGTTGTGGCATTGACGATTAGGACATCCATCATTCAGTTATATGAAGCATCCATTTCCTTCTTTGTTTCGCACTTGTAGTGATTCAGAGT
Source organism: Heteromeles arbutifolia (assembly GCA_024362995.1). Taxonomy (NCBI): domain Eukaryota; kingdom Viridiplantae; phylum Streptophyta; class Magnoliopsida; order Rosales; family Rosaceae; genus Heteromeles; species Heteromeles arbutifolia. Next base: position 8,102,206 of record JANCRC010000020.1, read on the forward strand.
TCAAGTGTGAAACATGTGTCATGGCTAAGAGTCATCGTGCTTCCTTTCCCGTAAGTGATTCTAAAGTTACTTTGCCATTTGATTTAATACATTCTGATGTGTGGGGTCTGGCGAAAGTTACTTCTAATGGATTTCGTTGGTTTGTTACTTTTATTGATGATTGTACCTAATTAACTTAGGTGTTCTTGATGAAGAATAAGAGTGATGTTCCTTTGCTTCTTCAAGAATTTTGTGTTATGGTGTCTACTCAGTTTCAGACCAAAGTTAAGGTTTTAGGTCTGATAACGGAGGAGAATATGTGAATCACACTTTGGCATGTTTTTTTCGTGATCAAGGTATTATTCATCAGACGACTACTCCGTTTACACCTCAACAAAATGGTGTGTCCGAACGGAAGAATCGTCAAATAATGGAGGTTGCTCGCTCATTGATGTTGGATAAATGTGTTCCTAATCATTTATGGGGTCATGTTGTTTTGGCTGCTGTGTATTTGATAAATCGTGTTCCAAGTAGGGTTCTTGATTTTCAGACACCGCTTGATGTGCTACAAAAACATGTTTCTTTTGTTTTTGTATCAAAACTTCCTCCGAATGTGTTTGGGTGTATTGCGTATGTGAATGTCTATTCTCATCAGCGGAGTAAACTTGATGCATGTGCTCTCTGCTGTGTATTTATTGGGTATGGTAACAATCAGAAAGGTTATAAGTGTTATCATCCTCCGACTCAGAAAACTTATATTACCATGGATATCACCTTCCACGAGGAAGTTGCGTATTTTGTGAAGCCCTCTTCGGACTCTCCACTTCAGGGGGAGATGGGGAGTGAAGTGCAGATTCGAAGAGATGGTATAGATGATGTGTTACAGGCAGAGTTGGGGATAGAACCTATTATGTTGCGTGATACTGATCAGTTAGCTATAAATAGTGATCGATCACCTGTCATTCCAGAAACTATTTCTACTGACGACAGATCAGATGTGCCCAATGAGTTGCCTATTAGTATGTCTGACGAATTACTTTCTGATGACTGGTTGCCTACTGCTGGTATGTCTAACGAGTTGCCTGATGATGGTTCGTCCAGTGATGATTCTTCTAACAGTTTGTTACAAGATGGTGGCATACATGAGGTAAATTCTAACGATTCTTCTACTTATCAGTTGCCTCCACGAGCTAATCGTGGAAAACCTAAAGTATAATATGAGCCTGATATGCATGCCAAAGCCAAATATCCTACCAACAATTATATGTCTACTCATCGTTTGTCCAAACCATATGCATCTTACATATGTCAACTATCTAGTGTATTAATTCCAACAAAATTGCACGATGCTTTGTCTGACTCTAAATGGGTTAATGCTATGAGAGTTGAGATGGAAGCTTTGGTGAAGAATTCTACTTGGGATTTGGTTCCTTTACCAAACGGGAAGAAAGCTATTAGATGTAGATGGGTATTCGCTATTAAGCACAAAGCAGATGGTTCTATTGACCGGTATAAAGTCAGATTAGTTGCTAAGGGTTATCCTCAAACCTATGGGGTGGACTATCAAGAGACTTTTGCTCCTAGTGCCAAACTTAATACTGTGCGTGTTCTTCTGTCCTTAGCAGCAAACCAGGATTGGCCTCTGTTGCAGTTTGATGTTAAGAATGCTTTCCTTCATGGTGATCTTAAGGAGGAAGTTTATATGGATCTCCCACCTGGTATCGAAACATCTCCTAGAAAAGGTGTTGTATGCAAATTGCGAAAGGCTTACAAGTTCAATGAAGAAGTTTGGGTATGTCCAGAGTCATTCAGATCATACTTTGTTTCTAAATCGATAAAATGGTAAACTAACTGCATTGATTATTTATGTTGATGATATGATAGTGACTGGTGATGATCAGAAGGAGATACAACACCTTCAAAAGTACCTAGCTACTGAATTTGAGATGAAAGAATTGGGTGAATTGAAGTATTTTCCTGGAATCGAGGTTGCACGATCCAAGCATGGTATTTTTCTGTCTCAATGGAAGTATGTTCTTGATTTGTTAGCTGAAATAGGTATGTTAGATTGCAAACCTGTTGGTACTCCGATTAAGCAGAATCATCGTCTGGGCTTATTTCCAGATCAAGTTCCTACTCATAAGAAACGGTATCAGAGGCAAATAGGGAGATTAATTTATTTGTCTCACACTCGCCCTGACATTGCTTATGCAGTTAGTGTGGTAAGTCAGTTTATGCACTCACCTAGTGAAGCTCATATGGATGCAGTAATCCGTATTTTGAGGTACTTGAATATGGCTCCTGGCAGAGGCTTGGTTTTCTCCAAGAATGGTCATTTGAATGTCGAAGGGTATACAGATGCTGATTGGGCAGGTTCTATCACTGATCGGCGATCTACATCTGGATATTTTACGTTTGTGGGTGGTAATCTAGTTACTTGGAGAAGCATGAAACAAAAAGTGGTGGCTAAGTCAAGTGTTGATGCTGAGTTTCATGGTATGTCTTATGGTGTATGTGAGTTGTTGTGGTTGAAAAAATTGTTCAGAGATTTCATAAAGGAAAAATTGGATGCTGGAATTATTATGTTTCCGTTTGTGGGATCTGAAGATCAACTCGTTGATGTACTTACTAAGGCTGTGTCTAATAGTGTGTTTTCCAACTTGCTTGACAAGTTGGGCATGCGTGACATCTTTGCACCAACTTGAGGGGGAGTATTGCAAGTTATACATTAGTTAAAATGTAAATAGTAGTCTGTTGTCCCACATTAACGAAGTACATATGTAATACCAATTGTAACTCCTATATATACTCCACTTTGGAGATTAATGAATATATAAGAAATTCCCAAATATTGTCATATATATATTTTTGGAACTTACCATGTTTAGTTTAATAAATTTAAAGTTTTTAAAACATACAAGTGTCAAACCATGCCCTCATGTTATACCGATAATCACATGGCTCAATTATTTGGTGTAGTCCATGATCATCATTATTTTTTAACTAAAATCCAAAATCTGCAAGGGGCCCTTTTATCATAGTGGTATAGAAATGAGTTGAGCTTTTGCATGACCGCGTGGGTTTGAACCTCATTGATAGCTAATCTAACATCTAATCTAACAAAATCTATCATTTGACAAAAATAAAATTAAAAATTAAAAACTAAAATCCAAAACCTATTTAATTAAAACATGTCTATTTGGCTCAAATAATAAATCCAATATAATTAACAATTAATTATATCAAATCATCATTCTAGCTAATGTTGCTATAACTACCATAGATGTGTGACCTCTTAGGTTTTAACAAAAGCTGACAATGAAATTAAATAATTAATTAATTAACTCCAAAAATCATGAGTGACACATAAAAACATTCATAGCTACCCAGATCAGTAGAAGTATACGCGAACTAATCATGATACTTTTTTGAACTCCAAAAATCATGAGTGCCGCCTAAAAACATTTCATAGCTACCCAGATCAGTAGAAGTATACGTGAACTAATCATGACACTTTTTTCGAACCTTTATTGTATTTACAATGCAATTCGGTTCTCCATATTCAGTTCAAGAATTATGTGCTATGAAATAATATCAAATCACATGTAGATATCTACAATCACCATTATGCATCTCATGTTAAAGCAGCTATTACAAACATAGCTTGATCAACAAGTACTTTGCGCATAGATTCCTCATTGTGCATTCATGTACCACCAGACTCTTACACATAAAACGAAATAACACACTATGGGGCCATGCAGATCATTGAGGGCTTTGAGGTCAAATTAGACTTCATATCTATACACACAAGATACCTATGATGCCTCAAGTATGAGATGTATTTAGGTACTATAACCAGAAACTTTGTCACATTGGAGTCTTTGGCATGTGGTAAGCATCCAATTTAAACTTCTTTGGCAATAAATAATCAGTTAACTTGTCCAATAGACAAGCAACCGTATTTCAGCACATGTCTAAGACATACCATGCTAAACTTTATGACATATACTGACCTTTCTGGATACTCAATATCCAATTGACTTTCCAAAGGGTTTTTATCACAAATGGTCCCTGAAATTGATCAAACACATCATTTTGGTCCCTGACATTGAAAATCAATAGAAATGGTCCCTAAGATTGTCCACCATTCATCATTTTTGTCCTTCCGTTAAAAACTCTTTAGGCAATTTTCAAAGCTTCGTAACTCAATCGTTTCTTAACCAAATTCGACCCATAATATATCAAAATGAAGATAGGAAAGTGTAGAACAAGATTATACCTATTTGGAAGCCCAATAGTTGCCGGATATGGCCAGAAAATAGCCTCAAATGTGACTGGTCCGCGGAAAAATTGGAAAACTCGCCGGAAACTGGGTGAACTTTAAACGTTCATAACTTCTTCAATAATCAACAAAATCGAGTGATTCAAAAACAAAAATCATACGTCTTGACGAGATGAAGAGAATAGTATCTTTCTCGATGACTAACTCGCAGTAGTTTGGCCGGAAAACGGCTCGAAATTGGCTAACTCGAAAATGGTTATCCAATTTTGAGCCGTTTTCCGGCCAAACCACAGTGAATTAGCAGTCAATAAAGGTACCATTCTCTTTTTCTCGTCGAGAAGTATGATTTTCATTTTTGAATCACTCAATTTCGTTGAGTATTGAAGAAGTTATGAACGTTTAAAGTTTACCCAGTTTCCGGCGAGTTTTCCAGTTTTTCTGCGGATCAGTCACATTTGAGGCTATTTTACGGCCATCTCCGGCAACCATTGGGCTTTCAAATGGTATAATCTTGTTCTACACTTTCCTATCTTCATTTTGATATATTATGGGTCGAATTTGGTTAAGAAACGATTGAGTTACGAAGCTTTGAAAATTGCCCAAAGAGTTTTTAACGAAAGGACCAAAATGATGGATGGTGGACAATCTCAAGGACCATTTCTATTGATTTTCAATGTCAGAGACCAAAATGATGTGTTTGATCAATGTCAGGGACCATTTGTGATAAAAAAAAACCCTTTCCAAATGGCTTGGATAGCGGGCAATCTTCCTAAACGCTTAGTAGGGATTGCTGTTGCAATAACGGAATATAAAACCTAGATAAGGGTTCAAAGGTATAAATTGACCTAATTGGGGTAACATTGCTCGAATTTTTCAAAACTGGCGAGGAAGTTGATTTAATATTTACTAATGTTCATTCTACCAACAAAAATATTAATGCCTTAGAAGTTAAAATAATAAGGTGAAGTCAATTTAATGGAAAATTCCTTGAAATGTTATTTAAAATCATGAAATATTCCACACATATTTAGCTTGGGAGCAATATAGTTCATCTTCTAATAGGAAGAAGAAGCAGGTGCGATGGTAGTTAGAACACAATGATTCCAAAGCTGTTTACCCCTTGCCAAAGCCTTAGATCTTCTTATTCTAGTGCTCCCCAAAAGAGTCCAGTTCAAAAAAATATCATAACATTTTTTTCCCACCGCCACAATAGCCCGACAACTATTGTCGCTAATCAGTTGTCCGTCGAAAATGTAGTTGTAAGCATCGTATGCGTACTTTATGGAGAAATGTTTTTTGCACTTAGGTAAAGCCATCTCATATGTTGCCTCCAACATCGGAAATATGTTACTCACCAAAAAAAAAAAAAAAATAGCACAATTGGAAAGATATTTATTCCGGCCATGCTTCAAAGAATGAGTAACTTTTAATTTTCTCAAAGAATGATGTATTTGATGGAGTTGAAGTTTAAGGCATGGAGCTCTATACTTAGTTGGCATACGGTGAAAGTACAAGTCATTCCAAAAATAAAAAACGTATTTACCTTTAAAACTAAATAAGCAACATATTGAAATGTTATGGGATAATAAATACGAAAGTTTCAAGTTTTGGTATTTACGTAGTATGTTAAAAATAACGGAATAGGAGATCAGTTATTTAAATTGGAACTATTACAAACTACTTGTTATGTGCCAAAATATTACTTCATTATCAAGTAATTTTTGCAATGAAAAAGCGAAAACTGTTTTTACTTTTATATGATAATGACAAAGTAATATGATTATGAAATTTATTGTAAGTGAAGAATTGTTGAAATACAATAGAATAAGTAAATGAATACCCATTTTAGAAACTCATTTTAGCACAAATATTATATCCAAGGAATAAAATATCGATATTATCGGCGATATTTCGCCGATAATATCGTTTTTTTTTAGAGGGCGATATTTTCACACTTATCCACTTAATTATCGTCAATATATCGCGATATTATCGATAATATCGCAATATTATGCAAATTTGACATAATCACATAACAAAAATGTCACACGCATGACTTCAACAGTAAAATTAAACACATAACAAACTTCTTCCTAATTCAAAAACCAAATGTATTTTAGCATCAAAACCCGATCATTCTCTAAATCCGTTTTAGTACCTCCTGGGTGCACCACGCCAGTACCCGAGATTCTGAATCTAAGCTTCCGAGTCGACCCGCTTGACACCAGGCATGTCAGCAATACCGAGAGCGGAGAGCAGGTCGAGGGTCTCCTTGTCGACGGAGATCTCATCGATCTTGATGGCGGACTCCTCGGGGACAAAGTCCATGCGACGTTCGCGCTCCTCCTCCTGCAACTTCAGGGAAATGCCACGAACCGGGCCCTTCTAGATCCACTTCATGAGGTGGGTGGAGAATCCGGCAATCTTGTTACGGAGGCGCTTGGAGGGGATGATGGCAACTTCCTCGAGGATCTTCTTGTTGGTGTGGAAGTCCAGGGTCATGTGCGAGTAGTAGCGCTAGAACACCTAGCGGGAGGATTTCTTCACTATCTTTGTACGGACGCGACCCATGGTGATGGTGGAATTGTGCGGCGGAGCTGGGAGGAGACGAACGGCGGGTGAGTGTGTGCATTCGTGAGAGAGGCAAAAAGAGGGTAAGGGAAGGGAAGGTAGGGTTTTGGGATATTTATAGGAGATCTATGTTGGTGGGTTTATGAGGTTATTGGGCTAATGTACAGAAATTGGAGATGAAATTGGGCCACTGTATTGTCAAAATCCTGGGCTTTATTTGTTAAATTGAGTCTGTTTGGGAGAAAAACTTACTCTACACATAAACATGATGAAGATAGTGAAAATTTTGAACCTCATAGGAACTCTATGTGGTACTAAGTCAGTCATGTATCTTACCATGCAATGTATAAAGTGTAAAATATTGTACTAATTCATTATATATAAACGATTATGGTGTGTTTAAACTTCTTTCATTAATTACTACATATTTTCTACACTCACAATGTTTGCTAGCTCGCTATATAATCAACTTAAATCAGTTAAATCCATCATGCAATGCATTTCCTTCCAATTTTTTGTGATAAACTAATAGATAATTGACTAAATAAACATCCCGCAAAGTTTCAATAAAAATTTCCAAGTTTTTCTTACAATTTCCGTGGTTTTTATTCAATTTTTATCGATATCGATAATATCCCAATATTTCCATCGAAATTTTCGTGTTTTTGGACTACCGATATTTCCAATATCATCGATATTTTAGACCTTAATTATATCACACCTAATTTTCTAAACTTGGAATCTAACCTTTTCTATCAATTTAAGTATTGGACCATTAAAAAATATTTTATTTTGTTTATTCAGACTACATGCACAAGATAAAATAAATCAAGATGTGAATAAGTGTGAAATGAATAGATTTCACGAATTTTGGTATGTACATCTATATATAACATCTTTTTTCTAATACATACGAATCTACATAAGAGGTATTGGAATAGGCTAAGCCTCATAATGGCTTAACCATAGTAATTTGGTTGGCATTCACCTTTCAAAAGAATCAAACCTAAGTCCTTTTACTTACAAGTAAAGAGGAATATCATTAGACCGTAGCATAAAGTGGAAACTATATATAACATCTTGAATCAAAAGTCCAATTAGAGGTAACCTAGAATATTTTGAAGTAAAAACCGTTCTATCTCTCAAGAATCATGCTTGGGATTTCAAAAATTAACATATAGTAACATGTATGGCAAGATTTACCAATAAATTAACATGCCTCTAGATATAGTTGACAGTGGCAAAGATTATGTTAAAGAAATTCAATCCTCTTTAAGATCAAGATCTAAATTGTTGATGTATCCACTTTTTTTTTTTTCAATATTTCAAAATCAAAAGCTACGAAGTTAATAGGAACATTTACGTCTGTATCTTGATTTAAGACCTTTGTAGGTATTCCACTAATTTCTCTCCACTTGAAAGCTTGAGCGTTGATCCACCTTGTCTGGATTCTCCTTTAGGTTCCAAAGTAGAAACACTCTAAAGTTTCCACACCTTATAGCATTTGAGATAAAAAAAGGGACCTAGAGAAGGAGTGGACCCTAGTGCACTCTTTGTCTAATAAAAAGAGTAGAGAAGGAGATGGACTTTCACTCTCAATTTCAAGCCTGATGGAGCATGAACTTCTCTATTAAAAAAAAATAAAAAAAATAAAAAATAAACCCTTTCTTTTATTCTAGTTGCTTTCATTTCTCATAGGCATGCATCACTTATAGAGCGATGAGTGTTTGCGTGACCATATGGAAGTTTGTGTCAAGGCAGAAGCCCTCTCCCTCAAAACGTGTCAGCCAATATAGGTTATTGGGTCATTTGGATCACTTTTGAACTTTAAGACATCTTGTAACTTAAAGTAAACCCAATTGGTTATGAGCTTGACTAATTCAAAGCTATTTTGAGAGCCATTTAAGACATCAAAACATCAATATATTTAATTTAAACTATTTCACCAAATTTCAATCGTTATCTAATTAATCAAATTAATTATTCCATCATTTTGTGTTCATCCCCACATGTTGGATGTGCAATCTATTAGGTTCTAATCAGCAAAACAATGAGGAATTAGAAGTATTTCTTATCTTTTAAATGAATCTAAAGCACACATTTAATTCACCCTCTTATTGAAAATAATATACAATATTCTCGAAGACTCACAGACCATGAATGATGCCTAACTGCATATTGCTAAATGTATGCCTTTATAGCCAATCATTTGATTATAAATTTGGGAATACATCATACATATTAAGGCTTCTAATTTTAATTTAATAGGTAAATATTATTGTTTATTATTTGTGTACAATATTACAACATAAGTAAACAAGAATATAGGTAAAAGATTATATTGTTGAGACCTATCCCAAATGACTTATATATTCTAAATGTTCCCAGTCATATGATCATCAATTAGCATTAATGATCTGAATTTACTAATATGTATCATATTATGATAACTGATCTCATGTCATTTTTTGGTGACACTAAAACAGATCCATAGGCGCACTGAATTCACTTACGGGTGTGTGTGTGTACGATGCACTCATGTCAATAAGTAATTCATGTAAATTAGCTCTTAAAATTGAGGCATCACTATCGTCATTTAGATAAATAATTGTAATTAATGAATGATTCCTAGTGGACTTGGTTTTAATGTGCTCTATTGAACCGACCCCAATTTTCCATTTGGGGCTTTATGCTCATCATGTCTGTGTTGATTTGTTTTCTCTTTTTCTCAACCGGTATGTATAAAACTGTCTGATCCTTGGTTTGGCTCGTGACGACAAGGCCGAGGACAGGTATGGATGTTTTGAATTAGTATGATTGTTTGAACAAAACAGTTTTGATTATGATGGTGAGGACTTGGTGTCCAGTCTTGTTAACCATTGCGCCTGTTAAAAAACGGTTTGTTAGCAATGTTTTTAGGAAGTGATTCTTCTACAGAATCAAACTGACATGCAACATTGTTTCAGTTTAAGAGAGTCTCATTGTTTAAAATGGAAGAATGGCTTTACACCAGAATAGTCGTGTTTCTGAAAGGAAGATGCAAACCGCTGCATAATTGGAAATGGAGGAACCATAATTGGGCTCGATATGAAGCACAATTCTGAACACAATTCTGCGGTTTATAAACTTGTATGATGTACTATATATGTATATTTATTTAGTATACATACAAGACAGCAAAAGAGGAGTGGGAAATCCTTTGTGATACTGTAGAAAACACGAGGCGGGAGGGCGTCAAAGCAAAATAGGTACACTTTTTGTAGGATAAGCCCCAGTATCTCACAACGATACTACTGATTCAAGGTGGCATACCTCGATTTTGTTGTTTAACCGTGCATACTAAGAGACTAGTATATACCTAAAGTTTGTTTAGGCCAAAAATAAAAATAAGGCCTGCTACAGGATCTATCCATTTTTATTTACGCAAAAATCGCACGATTTCAGCCTACGTTGAAGCCCAAACCAGAGCTCGGACATCCATCTTATTTCTCTCTAACCTGTCCGAGGCCTTGGACGTGGTTCTCTCCAGGCACTTTTGTCACGCAGACAACCAGCCAGGCACTTTTGTCTGCAGACAACCAAGGCCGGGGAATATCTCGCCCTCTTAACTGCATACGCACTCGTCATCCCAACACGTTGAGGTCACCACCACTCAAGATACAGTTGAATACCACCAACCAAGAATCACAGTCATTGTCAGCGCCAAATGACCAATTTACCCCCACTCCAGTTGAGTGATATGATCGAGCTTGTTCCTTATCCACTTCCTATAAATAGAACCAGAGGCCTTCAAGCTCGGGACCTTCGTCAAATTCAATCTCTACGATTAAACAAAACCTTGAGTGGTTCATCAATCAAACCAACTACTTTTTAGCACAAACCCAATTGCTACTAAGCAAAACTCTCTTATAGGGGTGGGCACAGTTCGGCTTGGTACGGTTTTGAGTGAAACTGCAAATTTTTGCAATTTAGTTCGGTGCGATTTTTTAAGCTAAAACCGAAATGGAACCAAACCATTTGATTTCGGTTTGGTGCTATTTCAAACGATTTTGGCTCGGTTTCAATTCATTTGCAAACAAAATGAAAGTAAATTGACATCACTGAGCTTGCAAGACTAGAGAACCCTCCCTGCGGAAAGATCCAGAGGCTCTAAATTTGAAGCAAGAAAACAAAAACTCCACGCTGAGTGAGTACATGATTAGTTGTCATGTGAGAGGTTTTGCAACTGGCCGTTCAAGAGCAAGAAGTTCTACTAGAGATAACCAGACGGTGACATATAGAGAAATGTATTCGAATAATCATTGTGATCGTAACAGGCATGAATTGAGCATAAACACATTTTTAAGAAGAAAAATTTGTATAGATTGGAAAATGATTGGTAGACAATTATTTGCACTCAGGAACCAAAGTGATGTGTTGCGCAAATCTCAAAGACCATTTTGGCTAAAAAATCTTTATATAATAAAAAACTTGAAAAATAGAAATGGAAAAACAGAAGAAGATGTAGGGCTGGAAAAAAATCCCAAAAATCCCAAACCGAACCGAAAAATTCCCGAAACCAAACCGAAAAAATCCCAAACCGAAATTCCCGAAAATTTTGGTACCCAATACCGAACCGATCCCGAAATTTCGGTACGGGAATCGGTCTCAAGTTTTTGGGATTTCAGTATTCCCAAACCAAACCGAAAAAAAATATATATATATATATATATGTTATTTAATTTTTAAATATATAGGATCACATCTTTAAGGAGAACATCATCTACCTACAATAGTGAAAATTGAAATACTGAAGGAGCACTGCAAATCAATGATGGAACATATACATGAATGAGCCCTAAGATAGATAGTGGAACATATGCAGAATTTTTAAATCACAAAAGATTGATAGATGGATACATAGATGCAGAATAAACATGGGAGATTGATAGATGGATACATGAATAGATTATAAGTTACAATTTGCTTGAGAAAACTTTACATCTATCTATAATATTTATATTATATATGTACAGAAGTTTACTCAAGCATATATTAACGTTTTAGACGTAATTTTGGAGACTAGCATGATTATAGATAGATTTACTAATTTACTCAAGCATATATTAACGTTTCATATTGGCAGATTGCTTTTGAATAGGCAGATACTAACTGGGCCTTGTCATTTGATTGGCAGATTTGTGTGCACAGATTAGTAGAAACAAATTGGTAAATTGGGCATGCCTATATGTCAATTTTTCAATATAAAAGGTTGAATTTTAGCCCAAAAGCATAATATGTCAAATTTTAGTCCAAAAGCCCAAAACCATTTCGGGATTCCCGATTTGTCCCGAAATCCCGAAACTATTTCGGGATTCCCGAAAATTTGGTTTGGGATCGGTATTGAAATTGGGATTCCCAAAAAATTTCGGTTTGGGAATCAGGACAAGGGTTTCGGTATGGGAGTTTCGGGATTCCCAAAAATCAGGATTCCCGAAAATTTGGTTTGGGATCGGTATTGAAATTGAGATTTCCGAAAATTTCGGTTTGGGAATCGGGACAAGGGTTTTGGTATGGGATCCCATACCGAACCACCCCTAAGAAGATGGACGGCTCATCTTCTTCTTCCCTGCCCACCTGCGCAACCAGTACAACCTCACCCCACCCCAGATTTTCGTCATCACGCTCTATTATGGCAGCAAAATTGAAAAGAACGAGAGACAGAGAAATCCCAAAATGATACAGAGTATATAGTCGACGACTCAATGCGATTTGAAACTATGCGCAGAAATCAGCTGCATCAAGTGCGTAATTCTTGGGTACATTTTCATCAAGAACACACATAAGACAGACATTAGAACAAAGGCCACTGCAATCTTGTGTCATAAATATAGGAATTGTGTTCACTCCAAAATTCAAGGTGAATCAGAAATACAAAGGACGATTTTCTAAAACGTACAAATTAGGATAGTTTGTTGAACATTTCGCATTAGCGTTCATTTTTCATTAGATCTGAAACATGGAACTAAAACTAGGCAACTATTGACTGAATACAGACACACACCCAAACATTTATGCTTTATAACTCATGAATCCCAGACAAAAGGAAACAACTTATAAAAAAAAAAAATTAAGAACCCACGAGCCCAAACTCCAAAGAAACTGGAAGGACAAGCCCTGCATCTATGGAGGATTTGAGACGCACCACAACTTTCCTTAAACAATCTGACTTCCCATGGACTCATCGCCAAAACCAATATTCAAAGATTATGTCCAACATGGGAATCTAGTAATTTACATGTTTGCAATATTTACGATTCGATTTATTGATTTGAATCATTGATTGCATTTCTTTGCGGTTGTTTTCAAAACGCGCGCACCTCTAATTGTTCGTTGATGGAATCTATTACATGTGCGACGGGGTGGGTGAGGGTGTAGTGGTTGCTGGGGTAGGAGGGAAAGAAGAAGCATGAACAGAAGAAGATGAACAGTAAGATTTTCTCTCCAGTTTGAGAGTCCTCCAAACTTGGAAATTTTTATTGAAACTTTGCAGGATGTTTATTTAGTCAATTATCTATTAGTTTATCACAAAAAAATTGGAAGGAAATGCATTGCATGATGGATTTAACTGATTTAAGTTGATTATATAGCGAGTTGGCAAACATTGTGAGTATAGAAAATATGTAATAATTAATTAAATAAGTTTAAACACACCATAATCATTTATATATAATGAATTAGTACAATATTTTACACTTTATACATTGCATGGTAAGATACATGAGTAACTTAGTACCACATAGAGTTCCTATGAGGTTCAAATTTTTTATTATCTTCATCATCTCTATGTGTAGAGTAAGTGTATTGTGAAGAGTAGTCATCAAATGATAAATACCCAAAATAGTTTTGCATGTAATTGTTAACATGTCATCCATATGGATCCGAAATTGGTTGACGTTGTCCATAAGCAAAATCATTTGAAGATTGAGTCTCGGATTGTTTCCATGAGTCACTCGATTCCATCCCAACAGGAATGGGATATGAAGGGTAGGGAAATGGTTGGTTATGAGTATAACCATAGTTACTATTTCCCACTCCAACAGAGTTCAAAGTTATAGATAACAAGTCATCTTTTTGAATGAAACCACCATTATTTTTGTCCATGGTCTGAAATTGTACAAGTTGTAATTGTAAAAGTGGTCAGGGTTTTGAATTATTTGGATGCTTTTGAATGAAACCACCATTATTTTTGTCCACGGTCTGAAATTGTACAAGTTGTAATTGTAAAAGTTGTCAGGGTGCAAACCACACACACAGAGACACACGCCACCACACACGTACACAGAGATCACACATGCACACAGACATCACACACGCACACAGAGACTCTCGATCCTTCTCTCTTCTCTCTTCTCCCTTCTCTCACACACACACACTATCTTCTGCACCGAGACCCACATACACACACGCACACCATCGCACCTGCTTGAGGAAGACACCCATCGTCATCAGCAACCTCGTCTTTCTCCATCTCCTTCTCGTCTCTGCAACTCGGTGAATGTAGGAACCCTCCGGCGACTTTCTTGAATTTCTCCGGTTAGGTAAGCTTCGGGTTTACCTATTTCTATTCTAGATTGAAGCTTAGATGTGAAATTTAAGTTCTATCTCGTGTTTTTGCAAGGTTTTTGGGACGAAATCAGCTCGGAAATAGGCACACCCATCTCTGGCGAGGCCGTGGGTGTCGACGAACTTTCCAAACACCTCCGACCGTTTCACGGCAAACGGAAGTTATAAAAACATTCCTCTCATCTTGTATTTCATTTTGATACCTAGATCGGAGTCTAGGGTGCTCTTTTACAGTCGGCCGGAGCTGTAGAAGCTCCGGCATTCTTCTCCGATTCACACAGATCCAAAATATCGCGATATTATCGATAATATCGCGATATTTTGATGAAAACTCAGTGGATAAGTATTAAAATATCGGTAACTCAAAAAATCGATATTATTGGCGAAATATCACCGATAATATCAGCATTTCAGACCTTGAGCGTGAGTGTGTTTCTCTCTGATGTGAGGGTTGTTAATTGCTTTCCGACTGTTTACTGTTCCTCCAACGTGAGGGTTTTTTGCTTCTCTATATTGTCCCATCTACTTTTGGGGGTTTTTTAGATTGGTGGCAGATGGGCAGTATGAGTCCACTTGACTCACTCCCTACCATGAATTTCTGTGTGGAATTACTTAACCCAACTACTCATTGTACTGTCATCCGCTCAATAATAAATCCGGAGTTGATTCAAATTTTTACTGATTCCACCTTTACTTTTACATCACTCTTTTTTTTCTGCAATTACTGTGTCTTTGCTTTTTCTTCCAGCTGAGATAACTTTGTGGTTAGGGGATACGGATTTCCTTTGTGATTCAGTTTCTGTTGTTAGTGCTTGTCCTTCGGTGAGAAGGGTGAAGGCTTATCTTTCGCTGAAAGGGATCTTCCAAGGTATGGCGCAAGGGGAGGTCAATGACTTGGTGGTTCATTTGGAGGAATCTATGGAATTGACGCATATAAAGAGTGGGATTCGCCTTATCGGGACTGTTTTAACGGCGAAAATATTAAATAGGTGGGGTATAAGGAATGTTTTGCGATCTTCCTGGAAGGAATTTGGTGATATTCAGCTTAAGTGGGTCAAGGATAATACATTTATTATTACTGTCAGAGATGAGAAAGTTGCAAGTAAGCTTCTGGAACAGGTGCCATGTGCGGTAGTGAAGCAACATTTTGTGATCAGGAGATCGCCACAGGAATTGGCGTTTGAGGAGGTAAAGTTGGAGGTTGTACCTTTCTGGGTGCAAATTAGAAGGGTTCCATTATATCTCCATACGGAGAATAATGTTCGATGATTGGCTCGGGAAATTGGTGATTTTATTGAGATGGAGGATTTATCGCATGCCAGGGGTTTCTTACGAGTTCGTGTGAATATTAATAATAGTAACCCCTTGGTAGCTGGTTGTTGGTTACCCAGGCCGAATAATACAGAAACATGGATTGAATTCAGGTATGAAAGGTTGCAAGATTTCTACTACAGGTGTGGTCGTATCGGTCATGTTAATACGGAGTGTTCTTTTGAATACAATAGCGGTGGTGCCGCTGGTTACGGGAAGTGGACACGTACTGCAGCTGTTCAGGACGTTCAGGAAAGTCGACGTCAGTTGTTGTTTGCTCAAGGGGAAAGAAGGCTTGCTGGAACGAGTAGGGAGGTCACGTCTGCTGCTCAGCCTAGGTGTAGGGAAGCCACGCGCGAATTGGGAGGTGAGGTCTGAAGCAGTCAAATGCTGGGGCTCAATCATGATGATGCTGCAGGGCAAACAAGGGTTTCTCAGTCTGGAAGAATCTCGATATGGGATAATCTGAGAGGCGGTAAGGGTGAGTGGTTGTCATGGATATTGGATTGGCCCTCATCACAATTGGCCCATTAGCTGTTTGGTGGAGACATGAATTTTGTTGGGCCGACTATGGTTGTCCTTGGGCTCGGCCAAAGGCCGAATCCATTGGGTCGCGAGGTTATTAAAGAGGCTTCTGCTGCAACAAATAGTCAACTTGGGCTTCCTGTTTTTAGTACCAATGTGGCCCGAGAACTGGTTAGTGCAGTTAGTCCTCCCATGACTAACTCTCAGGCTGCTACGGTCTCTCATCATGTTGAATCTCGACCTCGAGACCAGGATAGGAGTCGGCACGATGCATCTTCAAATTTATTTTCTTCGATGGGTCATAAGAGGCGTGCGGCAGGGAAGTTGGAAGGCAGCTCTGGTTCAAAGAGGAGAAAGGCTAGGCTAGGTGAAGGGAGTTTGTCGATTGTGAGTCCTAGAAGGCAGAAAATTCGAAAGTCTAAGGTTAGGGAAAGACAGTTGGAGAGTGAAAGACTGATAGATGCGGAAGATAATTTACATGATGTTTCAGTGACTCAACTAGATCAGGCTGTTGATCATACAGGCAGGATAAATGATGTTGATTCCTATATGGGTTGTGGCGGCTGGCCCCATTTAGCCGCTAGGGTGCCGTGAATTTTCTATTGTGGAACTGCCATGGGCTCGAGTCTGACACTGCAATTCGAGCTCTTCATGGGCTTATTGGCAGACATAGACCCGCTATGATTTTTCTTTCTGAAACCAAAATGAAAAATCATAGTATTGCAGCTTTGCGAAGGCGATTGGGATATGCTCATGGTTTCGATGTTCCGCCAATGGGTACTGCTGGAGGTCTTAGCCTTTGGTGAGATAATGGTCTGGAGGTTAGAATTCCTGTGTCTTCAAACTTTGTCATTGATTCATATATTTGTGTGAAGGGCTCCCAACGTCAATTTAGAATCTCATGGATTTACGGAACTCCTTATAGAGCTGAAAATGAAGACTTTTGGCAGTGGATGGGAAGTGTATTTGGACCTTGTGATATACCCTAGATGTGTAGGGGTGATTTTAATGAATTCTTATGGGAGGATGAAAAATCGGGTAGACGAGTAGTGAGACTTAATCATCCTCGATATTTATTAAATTTTATGAATCAAACAGAATTGATTGATTTGGGTTTTAAAGGACCCAAATTTACATGGAGGGGTACTAGGGCGAGGGAGTTGGTGGAAGAAAGAATTGATCGATGTTTAATTAATATGAAATGGCAAGAATGGTGGCCGAACACTTCGGTGCTGCATAAGTTGGTTATGGGGTCTGATCATTCTCCACTTCTTGTTAACTGTGAGGGGGAGAAAGTTTGGGGTAAATGTCCATTTAGATTTGAAGCTTTCTGGACAAAAGAAGCAGATTGTAGAGAGATTGTCCAGAAGTGTTGGGCAGAAGCGTGGGATGGCGATTCTATTTGGAGATGGGAGAAGAGGCTTAATTTATGCAGAGGCAGATTGAAAGAATGGAGTAAGCGAAAGTTCAGACAAAAGAAGCAGCACATTGAGCAGCTAGTGAGACATTTAAGTGATTTACAACTCTATTGGAAAGAGAACTTCGAGCAAATTCAGGAGACTTCTATACAGCTTGATCGTTTATGGGAACAAGAAGAAAGCTATTGGCAGCAAAGGTCAAGGATAAAATGGCTGCAGCAGGGAGATGCTAATACTTCTTTTTTTCATCACTCAACAATGCAGAGAAGAAGGCAAAATAAGATTCTGAAGCTCAAGGATGCCAACGAGCAATGGGTTGAAAAGGACAATTTGCTCCAGAAAACAATTGAAGAGCACTTCAAGGCCTTGTTCACTTCTGATGGTACGAGGGATTGGGGATCTGTACTTGACTGTATGGACCGAAAAGTTACTTCGGAGATGAATTGTACACTTACCCGGCCGATATATGATAGTGAAATTGAGGATGCAGTGTTTCAAATGGGAAGTCTGAAAGCTCCGGGGCCGGATGGTTTCCAAGGGATTTTTTATCAATGCTATTGGGATGTGATCTCACAAGAGGTCAGAGAAATTGCCAATGATTTTATGAATGGCGAGATTAGTCCTAAGAAGTTAAATTCCACAAAAATTGGTCTTATTCCCAAGGTGCCAACTTCGGAGACCGTGGCTCAGTTTAGGCCGATTAGTCTATGTAACTTCTCTTACAAGGTACTGTAAAAAATTCTTGCTAATCGCCTTAAACCTTTCTTACCTACTTTAATTTCTCCTATGCAGAATGCTTTTGTGGCAGGCCAACAAATTCAAGACAATATATTAATTGCCCATGAAATCTTCCATTTCATGAAACTAAGGAGGACAAAAAGAAAATTCGAGTTGGGTATTAAGCTGGATATGAATAAGGCTTATGATCGGGTTGAGTGGGATTTTTTGGAAGCTATTATGATAAAAATGGGGTTTGATCGGTGATGGGTAAATTTAACTATGAAATGTGTGGTTACTGTAGATTTCTCTATTATTATTAATGGAAGGCCTGGCAGAAAATTTCTACCCTCTCGGGGACTTCGTCAAGGGGATCCTCTCTCTCCTTACCTGTTTTTATTTGTAAGTGATGTCCTATCTTGCTTATTCAAAAAGCGGTGGATACGAATTATCTTAGTGGTATTAAAATTAATTCATCTAGTCCTTGCATATCACATATGTTCTTTGTGGATGACACATTGATTTTTCTCCAGGCCACTCAACAAAATTGTCGCAATATTGTTGAAATTTTACAAGCTTATTGTGCTACCTCGGGACAACAGGTTAGTCTTAACAAGTCAAGTGTTTATTTTAGTGCCAATACACCGAAGACAATTATGACGGAGATCGGAGAAATTCTTGGAATGCCAATTGTTGATAACCCTGGGACTTATTTGGGTATGCCAACCATTTGGGGTAAATCTAAACATCAAGCATTAGGGTATATTAAAGAGAGGGTTTTGAAGAAGGTTAATGCGTGGAAACAAAAATTATTGTCGCATGCAGGTAAGGAAGTTCTAATTAAAGTTGTGGCCCAAGCTGTTCCAGTTTATCCCATGAATATTTTCAAATTTCCTGCCATTATTTGTAAGGATTTGGATTCCTTGTTTGCTGGTTTTTGGTGGGGACAAAATAATGATGATAAGAAGATTCATTGGGTTAGCTGGGATATCATGGGTTTGCCTAGACATGCAGAAGGGCTGGGATTTAGGAACTTACAAGAGTTTAATGTTGTTTTGTTAGCAAAGCAATGTTGGAGAATGTTGATGGAGCCTGATTCCTTATGGGTTAGATTTATGAAAGCAAGATATTTCCCACATTCCTCTTTTTTGGAGGCTAAAAAAAGGGGTAGAGCCTCGTGGGCTTGGGCAAGTATTCTTGAAGGGCGTGAGATTCTTCTACGTGGTGCTCATTGGCAGGTGATGAATGGAAGAGATGTTAGGCTCTAGGTGGATCGTTGGGTTCCTTCTTTGCCGAATGGACATCCCACTCCCTTGGAGTCTTCTGATATAAACTGGAATCAGAATGTTGCCTCCATAATTCAGTCATCCTCTCATGATTGGGATCTTCAGCCTATTCATTCTTGTGTTTCTCAACAGGAGCTGAATCAGATAAAAGAAGTACAAATTGGAGATCTTTCATGTGCTGATAGATTTATTTGGCCCTCTGAAAAGAGTGGCAGGTATACGGTTAAGACCGGTTATCATTGGCTTCATAGTGGGGAGATTCCTTTTCAGCATAGGCGATCAGCCTTACTTGCATCAATAAATAAAAAAAGTATGGATGTGTATTTGGAAGTTGGAAGCCCCGCCAAAGATTAGAATGTTTATGTGGCGTATTCTTCATCGTGCTCTAGCAACCAGGTTAGATCTCTCTAAAAGACATGTAGCTGTTTCTCCAACTTGTCCTATATGTAATAAGGAAGATGAATCAGTGGAACATATGCTATTGAAGTGTCCATGGGTGGAATCTGTTTAGTTTGGTAGTCAACTCAATTATAAGGTGAACAGGACTGAAATTGATACTTTTCACAATTGGTTATTTTCTTTAATTTTGACGAATATGGGAAGCAAACATGTCAAAAACCGTATTTTATCACATTTTGCTTTCACTTGTTGGAATATATGGAAAGAAAGATGTCATGTTATTTTCAATCAGAAAACTGTGTCACCTTTGCAGGTAATTCACAAGATTAATTGTGCCCATGCTGCTTTTATGGAGGCCTCCAAGAGATCTCAGCATGTTTCGATGGGGAATAATCAAAGTAATCAAGCTCAATTGGAAGGTGCTCTTCAAACATGCACAGTTTGGTGTACTCCCGAACCTTCCTCGTACAAAGTAAATGTTTACGCTAGCTGGAATTCGATAACAAAAAAAGGTTATGTTGCCACTGTGATAAGAGACTCCAATGGAACATTTATTGCTGCTAGGAGACAAAGTGTTTCGGCATCTGGGGTTCATGAGGCTGAGGCTAAGGCCATTTTAGAGGGGTGTAAATTGGCTATTCAGCTGCAGTTAAGGAAAGTTATAATTGAATCTGATTCCAAGGAAGTTGTTTCCAGTTTATGGAATTCTATTTATCAAGGCAGCTGGCAAACGGTTCATGTGCTCAGTCAAGCTTTGCAGCTGAAAGGTGCTTTCCAACAATGCAAATGGTCTTGGATTCTTAGATCCGCTAATTTGGTGGCTACTGTAAAGATTTCGGAGATGAGCAACTATACTTGGGTCGATAGACCCCCATCTTCGATTGTACATATTCTGAATGAGGATGGTCTTCCTTGTCCACATTAAGTCGAGTCTGGATAGGGGGAGTTAGGGTGACATAATGATGTTTCTTGTGTCTTTTCCTGGCTTTGTTCCTCTTTTCTTTTTTTGGTTAGTCTTTTGTTAGTCCTTGTCGTGGGCTTTCCTTTTGTTCTTGGCTCTACCCTGGTGTTGTTCCAGTTTACCAAAAAAAAAAAAGATGAACAGTTCATCTTCCTTTTTTTTTAGTTTTTAATTATACAAAAAGAAAAATTGTTTTTTATTAATTAAATATTTTTAATTCTTATAATAATAGTTAATTATACTTGTGGGACCTAGTTATGTGCCACATCAGCAGCACATAACAGAATTTTTTATAAATTTTTAATGGAATGACTACAATGATTTACGACATCCATTTTCAATGACTACACGTTGGATTTGGCATTAAATCAACATGCCTAAACTAAAAAGGATTAGGATATCTTAG
This sequence comes from Heteromeles arbutifolia, assembly GCA_024362995.1. Classification (NCBI taxonomy): domain Eukaryota; kingdom Viridiplantae; phylum Streptophyta; class Magnoliopsida; order Rosales; family Rosaceae; genus Heteromeles; species Heteromeles arbutifolia. Next base: position 8,123,669 of record JANCRC010000020.1, read on the forward strand.
ACGCAAGATATTTGGATTTGTGTTTCCTAGTTGGTTTGGGATTTGGTTTTAGTATAGGATTTGGTTTCCTATATTCTAGAGACTTTGTGTAAACCTATGACATCTATTAGTATAAATAGATGGATGTGGGAAGGAGTTTTTTGTGTGAAAGTTTTTGAGAGGCATAAGTTTGTATACTTGAGAACATTTTGTGTTTGTGAGTTCTCTTGTATTTGTTGGTAATCAATAAAGCTTCCATTGTTAGAGAGGTACTCCTATATTGGAGGAACTCTGAAACCGTTGTGTGTTTGTTTATTACTTGATTGGTTTTTGGTTTAAATTACAATACTACATTGATCGATTTTCAATTTCAAAGACTATATTGATTGGGTTGGCCAATTTCAAAGGCCATTTAAGATAAAAATCCAAAAAAAAAAAAAAGTTTTAAGGAAAAAGCCACGCCATTGCCTAAGATAACCAAAGCATGTTAAACTTTCTCCTATTCTTTTTCCTTGTCAAACCATCTAATAATTAAATTTCAGTTGGCATTATCCATCAATTGTGGGCCTAATGCCCTACGCCCTTGGTTTTTATGTCCTAAAAGTTCCTAACCCTAAACCGTGTGCAGCATACAACTTTATTGTTTAACGAGTAATGTTATATTTATTATCTAATTATATCATTATTTGTATCATCTTTCTAATAAAGATACGACTCACCAAAACATGTGGTCTCATCTTTATTAGAGAGATGGTACAAATGATTGTACAACTAGATGTTAAGTGTAGCATTTTTGTTGTTCAACTATTTTTCACTAGGCAAGGAAACCAGCCAATAGCAACAGGTCGACAGTCTCATATAGTGACGTGGCATAGTATTATTGGACACAAACAATCAATTAGAACACAACATCTATTACGGGTATTTTAATTAAATATATTTTTATTTTTTACGATGCAGTTCGGTTTCAATTTCAGTTTGATTTTAGAAGGCCAAAACAGAAACCGAACCCTTTGTTTTCCACTGCGGTTCGGTTTCAAACCGAAACCGTTTAAAACTGCAAAAATCAAACCGTTCAGTGCGATCTGGTTTGGTTCGTGTTTCGATTTCGATTTTTGGTTTCCAGTGCCCGCCCCTACTCTCTTAGCTCTTCAACTGCAATCTCAAAGCCTTCCTCCAAAGTAAACACTGCCTACGAACTTTGAGGATGACATTTGATTGATGTGCAATTCCAACCACCTTGATTTCCTCTCTGAGTTGCATGTTTTGTACGAAGTCCATCTGACACTAGTAATCTCGGTGGATACCTCTAGCATCATCTCGCCCTCATGGCTTGAATCTTGCTAGAATTTTATTGTTCTCTTTACATTTCCAGTCAATTTACATTTCAAGTTGTGTAGCTCAGCCCATCAGCCTACATTTTATTTATGTGAACGTTTGTAATCTAGATTCCATCATGAAATGATCACATGATGTCTCTCGTTTTAGTTTCTATTTCGTTTTCATTTATTTTTTTAGGCAAGCATACACGAAATACATTGAATTTAAGTTCTCGTTCACTCGAGGCTCAAAAAAGAACGTAATTGAATCAGCGTTCCACTTGATACACAATCATTTGGTTAAGAAACCTGGTTAACACGCAACTTTCACACACACTCAAATACAAACATTGTCTGTCGGCAGCCTCCAACAGTAGCACATCTATTATCTCTCTCTAACCATCTTGTGACACAGAAACTGAAAACAACACATAAAATAAATGCTTGTTAAACTCAGTTCATACTCCGTCCGACTTTTAACACGGACAAAGCTTGAGACAGCATAGCTCTCCTTTTGTTGTTTAGGAACAATGCTCGAGTCGGCATAATCTATAGAAGGCTTAATGCTTTAAAAACATGGATACCAAACATGCTTTTATATTCTCCTCTTTTTGAACTCATCTTCTGTTCATGCTTTTCATGTGCCTTAATAATGGTTTCAAAATAGTAAACCACTTGCCTAAGATTACCAAGAAGGTTAAACATTCTCCTATTCTTTTTCCTTGGCAAACCATCTAATAATTAAATTTCAGTAAGCATTATCCTTCAATTGTGGGCCTAATGCCCTACGCCCTTGGTTTTTCTATCCTAAAAGTTCCTAACCCCAAACACTGCGCAACAGACAACTTTATTGTTCAACAAATAATGCTACAGTTGCTATCTAGTTGTACCATTTCTTTAATAGGAATAAGGCCCGCTGACGCATATGAGTACTATTTTTATTAGAAAGATGATATAAATAATAGTACAACTAAATGATAAAAGTAGTATTTTTGTTGAGCTGAAGAAGTTCAGCTATTTTTTACTAAGCCAGGAAACCAGCCAATAGCTACAGGTCGGCAGTCTCATATGATGACGTGGCATAGTATTATTGGGGGACAAATAAACGAAAGTGAACTCAGAAACACTACATCCGCACACCACGGCAGGCCGGTGAAAGCAGTTAGGAAGGGCCCCACCGAAGCCATTGCTATTTGGGGAGCCCACATTTGTCTAGGACCCGAAACGCATTTTGGAGTCAACAAAAGCAAGTGTGAAACCCACACGCATACGATGCGCACAAGTGGTCGTGAGTGGTGTGCCGTGACCGGGGGTTCGAGTTCACCATTGACTCATAGTCCGCCATCTTTTATTAAGTCAAATTCATACCCGCATTCATTTCTATCCCATTTATCTTGATATCAATGTATTTGGCATCTCCATTTCGAGTTTGAACTCCCATGTATATATTTTTTGAGACCACTTGTTCTATTGTGACATACTTTTTTAACCCAAGAAACACGTTGTCCTTTCACCTGGTATAGATATTACATGAAAAAGATGGTGATTCATTGTGTAATCTAGTCTAACCTCTCCCCTTAGAGTAGGTTAATCTCTAATATTAATAGACGATTGACATTGTTAATATTTTATAAACTTAAGATATGATATTAATAAAGCCACTTAGTACAACGATCTAGTGGTATTCTTCTTTACTTGTAATTGAGATGTTTTAAGTTCGATTCTCGTCAAATGCAAATTGAACCACATTATTTCTAGCCCATTGTGAGGTTAAGCCCACTCCCTTTTCCTTATTGTAGATAATATCGTTTGTTAAAAAAATGTTATTAACACTCCAACAATCTCATTCTACACTTCTTTACAAGTGTATTTTTCCTTCTATTTATAGAAAGTTTAGAGTATCAAATGAGATTTTAAAAATGCTAATAACAATTTCCAAAAAAAAAAATGATATTAATAAATATACACACACACTATAACATAATTGAATTACTAATACGGAAACAACCATAATCTTGTGCTTGTCACACCTGTTCATCATTCATGATGTCACACCAAGATACGAATCTTGATTCATTTCAATACTGTATTAAGACAAACAAGTGGGAAAATGATTATCCTCAAGGAATTTACTTTAGTGAGTTTGACTTAATTAAATAGGAATCAAGTTCATTTTAAAATGGGAATATTTGTGGATCTTTCATCAAAATACGATATCAAATTCTTAACAGACATCAAGCATTGTTTCAAAAGCAATTTCAGAATGCTATGAATGTGATCCCTCAACCTTTAATCCTCTCTTGTGGCTTGATATATGTTTGCTTTAGGTATTGGGTGAGGAACTTTCAGGTTCCAAGAGATTTAGGCCAAACGAAAAGAAAAGAGAGAAACAAAAAACAAAAAACTAGAAAACATAAGAGAGATTAGAAATCTACGTCATGATCATATAAAGGGATGTAAGCCGAATTTTTAAATTAATTCCTTTGAAGTAGTTATTTGCAAATTTTCCTCACATGCATTTGAAATATTCTACAGAGTGCATGTAATTCATTTCTTAGTAAATTGACATCCATCTCTTCGAATTAACTTTGGAAATTCCTCACCTAAACATAGTCTTAACGTAATACATAAGAATACAGTGTGGAAAAGAAAATTGGAAATTCTATTGCATTTATGTTTCAACATTTCCATCAAGGATACATAGTATACTAATTAAAAAAAAAAATAACTGTAAGACCTTATAGTCCTTAGAGAAAGTCCTCACAAATCACAATGATCATCTTACAACAGCGGAATTAGAATTTTAAAAGAAAAGTGACCAAAAAAACTTTGTCATGCCTTCCTTGACCTAATGGTAATATATTGGAATAGAAAACCTAATAAACCCGCACATAGGGGCCACCCATTTACCATTGGGGTTTTAGCCCTAAGGCTTTGTCACCCAATAACACATGTTAAAAAATTGTTTAATTTTTATGAGCAATAATTAACCTCTTTAATTAGGTTTTAGAAGAACTATGTTTAAAACGCAAAAGTGATATCAGGACATGCACAACTCAATTTCTCATTCAAATGTTACATCAGTTTAAAAATTCAAATTTGAAATGATTTGTCATATCAAGTTTCGAAAATTATTAATTTCTCATTTCACCATAAAATTTAAAGCGATTTTTTATTTCAAATCCCCACTCCGATCCCATTCAAAATTATTTTGGACATTTTAACTTTCTTTTTTTCAATAAACATGTTTGACCACGTTGAATTATCAAAGCTTATAATTAGTTAAACTCCATGTTAGTGGGCATAATGTACTTTTTTTAGTAGTTCAGTATTAGTTTATGAAATGAACGTGACATGTTTTTTTCATACCAAAAGATAAGTAGAGAACTTGCAAAAAAGAAGTCAAAGTTGAAAACTAATTTATCGGCCAACCCCTGTGTACATATATGATAGGTCTTTGTATAAAAATAATAAATAAATAAACAAATCAATCAATAATCTTGTGAAAAATGAGTTCCAAAATCCAAAAATAACTTTCTTTTGGATGGAAAATTTACGGAGTTAGGTGAGATGAAAAATTAATGATTTTAGACAATTCATATGACAAATTGCTTAAAAAAATTTATGTGGCAAGTTAAAAAAATATACATAATTCATATGACAATTTAAAAAAATTCCATTTGTCATACCCACCTCGAGTTCTTCCTAGAACTAGAGAGGGTCCCGCCGATTATTACTTAATTTTTTCTTCCTTTTTTTTTTTTTTGAACAAAGGGTATTATCTACACTAAGAGAGAGGAGGGGGTAAGCTAAACCTCACAATGGTTAGCAATAATGTGATTCAAATTCGTCTTTGTTGAGAATCGAAACTAACACTTCTCACTTACAAGTAAAGAGAAATATCACTAGAACGTAATACTAAGTGACTATAACTTATTAACGAAATAACAAATATTTAAGCTTAAGTACGATTGGAAGCATATGCTATATGGTGCAAAATTCAATCCAAATTAAATCTCACAATGAATTGGTTTACTATTCATAAGCATAGTCTAATTTCAATTTTGCTTCCGCTTAGTTTCTGTTATTTCATGTCTGCCCCTGCCTGAGAAAACATATATATACACTTTAGTTTATTTTTTCTATCATTCTCCGATGTTTCTCATGCCTCTTGCTCTTTTACCCCACATGCAACTCACTATTGTGGTTGGCGACGAGTTCGTTGTTTTCGGCAACTACTGTGGTCGGCAACTACAGCCCACGTAACACCACGAGTCGATCCTTCTTGCTTGACTTAGTCAAACGCTCACACTAGTTTTGTGAATTTCTTAGCCTTTTTTTAGTAAGCAGAGTTAAGGTTATGGACCCAATTTTCTAACGAAGCAATTTTGGCCGATAGCCAAGTAATGAGATGAATGAAACAGTCCAATATAATGCCGCCTTATGGTGTAAGGCTTCTCTCATATGCCTTGTGATTGATTGCAACATACAAACGTGGTTGTAAAGTATCTATGGGATCATGATACAAAATCTACATGGAAGTTTCCGAATGACTTACATGTACTGATTCAAATAGTTATAGCCCACAGAATGCCCTCTTAGTTTTGATGAGGCTTTCACTTTACGGATGCGGAACAATCCGGGCGGATGTGCTATACTCGTGTAAGTGAATATTTGATCAGTTAGGGATAATGCCTATGCGTGTACAAAGTTTGAAATTGCTAGAGTTGTAGTTTATGTCAATGACATGAATCTCACTAAGACTCCAAAAGAGCTTGAGAAAACTGACTCTCACTTGAAGTCGGACTTTGAGATGAATAATCTTGGAAATACTTGACGCTACCTTGACCTGAAGTTTTGAGCATAGTTCGGACAACATTCTGGTCCACCGGTCGAACTAGATCCAGAAGGTGTTGCTTCCAAATATACCCCTGATCATATATACACCATATGCAAATGAAACCTTTATAGAGGTTATAAAGCATAAGGTTCCATATCAGAACGTAAGGCACTATATCTGAGTGCAATTAGCATTTATTGTACTTAGCTTAATGCACTAGATCGGACATCTCAAGTGCTGATAATCTTTTAGCATAAAGCAGCTCTGTCCCTACATGCCACCACCAAATTGATGTTAAAGATGTTTTTCTGTTACTACGGATTTGGGCTTACTCTATTCCTATGCATCTCAGAATAGATCATACTCCCTTGATCTTCGGAATGATGCCTAGCTTGTGGGCTTCGTTGAATCATACTTTCTATTTGATCCGCACAAGGTTCGTTCCCAAATGGTTATGTCTTTACTGTTAAGGAACATCACAATATCTTGGAGGTCAACCAGATAGACCTTAGTTGCAAAATCTTCGAGTAGTTCCAAAGACTCACCATATCTCATCACGTGAGAGACACGGTTGAGAACTCTTGTTGAGCATATTCGAACTCCCTGTGTTTTCATCCATCATTGATTTCCAACAACAATCCATGAAGACGGTGCCATATGTATCAAAAGATCATGATACATCTAAAATGTCAACGCTAAGCATATTGTGTCTACATCAGCATAAGCATCAGAAGATTAAAGTCAAGCAATCTGATCCCAGATAACCTTACCGACCTCTACACGACGTCACTACCAAAGCCTACCTTCCAGAAGCTTGTCTGAGGAATGTAGTTTCATTTGAAAGTTCTGTCAAACTCAGGGGGATCCATAAGTATACTCGTTTGACCTTAATATACTTTTTTTTTTCTACGCTTAGAATCATTTTTCCCACTAGATTTTTGCTAGCTGACTAGATTTTGACTAGGCACCCATCTTGGGCTATTCATACCATTGTGGACATTCTAATTGCATCTGGAAGACGTATAGTTTTGACTTAATGCAACTTCTCACTTTTCTTTTTTGACTATGGGCTTTTGTCCCACCTTGGGTTTTGCCATAACAAGGTTTTGTGAGTTTTACCACCTATGCATTATTCCATTTGTTTTGAGACTTGCATTCGTTACTTGTGTTGACTAGACGAGACGACTTCATCAATTGCTTCTACATTTTCCTGAAGATCTGATGTGCCATCTACTTAAGTATTTGCACACTCAAGGAGGGGTGTTGTGATATACATTCTAATACATATGGGGATTGTGTAAATACTAAGTAGAGATAGATTAGGAATCCTTCGAGGTCTAGAAGATCTTTTCCTGTTAGACTTTGTATTATTTGGAGAGCAAGTTTCTCTCCTCCTTATTACTATAAATAAAGGCACAAGGACTGTGGAATAATACATACAATTTCTCAAGCCTATTCTCCATCACTTTTCTCTCCATGCCGTGCCCTCTCTTTCTATCAGTTAAATATAGGGCACAACAAATTTTGAGTTTAGATATATATCCAAAATTCAATTTCTAATGCTTTTGTTTGCACCATGTGTAGATGCAGAGGAAATGGTAGACATTGACAATTCATTAGATTATGGGGTGTGCTATCCACACACCCCTTTTTACTTCTCACACACTTCTTATTAATTTATGTCCGTTGATCTTCTTCAATTCATCCGATCCAACGGCCGAAAACTAAAAAGGTGTGGGAGAAGTAAAAAGGGGTGTGTGGATATCACACCCCTAGATTATAAGATCAAGAAAAGAAGAAGATAATTGGGAATACTAATTTCATACCAGCTGGTCGAAGTGGAAGGAGCTTGGGATTTAGGAAGTTGACTTATAAAACACCAATTAGTATTGTTGATTACTACTATTTATGGTTCAGATTAGTCTCACTTGTTTTTTTGTCAAAAGATTAGTTTTAGTTGTTGATTACTATTAGTTTCGGGCTAATTCCAACCCACAGTTGTAGGCTTACTGAAGCATGCTTGATTAAAACTACGGCTTGGATAATCTACCATTTCCTCATGGAGCTTACACCAAACGTCATCCTTGACTAGAGAGGTGTATGTGACTACTTTCTTATAACTATAGACATATGTATATAAATGTATTTTTCGTAGTATCTCTATCTTTTGAACAATGAGCAGTTAAACACTACCAATCTTTTGATAAATATGATATAAATTCATGTATATAAGTCTAACTTTCATAACATCTTTATCTTTTGAACTGCAAGCAATTTCCAACCTTTTGCTTCTTATCGTTGGCGCAGCTGTGGTGCTTCTTGTTGTCCTAAAACGAAGAAAACATTATTATTATTAGAGGTATTTATCAATTTTCCCCATAAACTTGTGACCGTTGACCAATTTCCCCTCTCAACTTTAATTTTGGCCAATTTCCCCCCTCAACTCTCATAATTAGTCAATTTCCCCCCTCAACTTTAATTTGGCCAATTTCCCCCCTCAACTCTCATAATTAGTCAATTTGCACCCTACTGTTAATTTTTTTTTAATTTTCCATCTTTTTTTTTTTTTCAATCTTTCTAATAACTTCCAACAAAGTACTAAAATTAACATAAACTCACCTGCATAATATAGGGTAAAATGTACAAAAACATAATACAATTAGTATGTGATATGGGTTGATTATAAGAAAAAGTTATGAATCGGGTTTAAAGCATGTAGAAGAAGAAATAATAACAAAAAGAAATAATAATCCTAAACTCATGGATTAGAACTATTTCAATAAAATGGGTTATTCTTAATAAGGAGTCGAAAATTATGAATTGACTAGTCATTTTTGCACTAAAGCTTGATTCTCCGCAGTTTACTTGAACTTAGCTTTCACTTTTATAAAGAAAATTGCATTCACATACAAAAATTTACACATCAATCCTTTTCGTTATCAATTTTGTATAGTCAAAAATCAAATAAATTACTTCATACTGATTTATTATGACTAATAATACTATCTATGATAAATTGTAAAATTCTAAATTTTAATCTATTTGTAATAGGATAAAGATATAGGAAAATAATTAACATACATCTTATTTAGTTTCTTACACACACTTGTTTAATTATGATCAAATTAAAAAATTAACAGTAGGGTGCAAATTGACTAATTATGAGATTTGAGGGGGGAAATTGGCCAAATTAAAGTTGAGGGGGGAAATTGACTAATTATGAGAGTTGAGGGGGGAAATTGGCCAAAATTAAAGTTGAGGGGGGAAATTGGCCAATGGTGTCAAGTTCAGGGGAAGAATTGATGAATACCTCTTATTATTATTATTAGTTACTCCAATTAATTTATTATAATATTTAAGAGGCAGCCATTTGATTAATTCCACGTGATTGAAAAAAAAATATTGTTTTGGTTCCTTTCAATCGGGGTTGCTTAAGCCATATACAGGAAGCACTTAGTCAAATCACGGCAACTCACGCCCATAGGCAGCAGTGAAAGCGTGCGACATGCCTGACAACAAATGGCTTGCCTTTCATAATTTAACGGTGAATTGGAGGAGTAACATATCATCATGCCGAACTAAAAACAATTAAAGTGTAAAGATAGGCGATATTTAAAAATGTTGCACTTGGCTATCCCTTTCAAAAGTGGGAGCTAAGTCGGATTGATAGCATTTCTCATTGTTTTGATTACTAGAAAGTGTGTTCTTTAAAAGTGCTTTTACATAATTAAAGAGAAATTGGGTCATTTATACTTTGTTTTTTGGTCGAATGAACTTTGGATTTGTCGTAAAATATAAACAGTGATCATTTTAGCTAACTTTGTTACAATTCTTGTTTTTATTTGTTTATTATTTGACGGAAAATTCTATCTGTATTATCTAAAATGGTTATTTTTCTCACATTGTAAAAGTTTTGTAAACTAATATTCATGAATTTTTAATTCTAAAATTATAACATTAATTGGGAAAAATTTAAGACTCGAATACTGCAAGTTTCTGAAAAATCAATCCCAAATGAAATGGTATAGTATTCCTTGAATTTGTTTAAAAACCCTAATATATTCCTAGAATTCTCTAGATGACTAATATAATTGTAGAATACGAATAAAGAAACACACACGGTGATAAAGGACCAGCAGGGAATGATGTTGACTAGGGCTGAGTGGTGATGATGAATCACATCACCATGAAATTAATTAAGACATTAAAATCCTATAGAACGAGAGATATTTTCATTGAGTTTGTAATTCGGTGCGAAAATGCAGCATGTTATTATACAATTAAAAGGATTTTTTTTACAAGTATTCTTCCAATCATATAATGACATTGATATGTGGTGTTCCATGTTTTGAACAGAAAAACTCTCATATAGAAAGGACGCAAATTTTCTGGCCTCCTGTTATGGTGTCCTCCTCATCCCCTCCTATTTGTGTGGTCAGGTTTAAACAACATCAACATTTTATATTCTTATTATTTTTTGTCTTATTATCTCTATAAAAAAATCAATATAAAATGTTAACGTGACTTAACCGTGACCTTATAAAATAAGAGAGAATGGAAAGAGCACCATAACAGGGGAGCAGACAATCTGCCTCTATATAGAAAACCGCATTAGCTACCAGTATTTGCTTGTTTTGTGAGTCACTTTCTTAAAACCCCAAAAAAGGTCGCTTTAATTTCACAAAAATATACGTGCAAATATTTGTTTTAAGTTAAACAAATGACAACAAAAAGTAAAGAAACCAGATACATTTCTTCCCCTTTTGTTTTCGTTTTTTGAACCATAACTAAACTGAATTATGAAAAGCCCTTGTTTAGGCATATGGAAAACTATATTGTAGAAATGATGACCCTTGAATTATTTTTAATAAGCGATATACCTACTTTAAATTACACTAAGGAGAGAAAATGTTTGAATCCGAAACGCAGTGAATTGAAGATGAATACTCTAACTACCTGTTGACCCTAAAAACTACCAAGCCTACGTGACGCGCAGGCCAAGAAATCTATGAGCTAACTATGTCATTCGGTTGTGTGCGGGGGGTGCCAACTCGTCGGCCGAGGAGTAAAATTTGTTGATGTTGCGTTGAGCGCGCGGCTGACTTCTGCGTCTTGCGATTGTGGCCGAGGAAGGAACTTGACTCGGCTCTTGGATTCTAAAGCCTGAAGACAAGGCTACTAATTATGTGAAGTTCACAAATCGTTGTCGTCAGATTCGGCCATAGTAATGGTATTCGTCAGAGTAAACTCACGCCGAATTGACACCAAAGTGTAAGGGCACAAATACTCAAAGCGGATGTACGTCTTGATGATAAATGTAGTTCAACCGTCAAAATGCCGAACTCTAAAGCCCACTTGTGAGTATCCAATCATAAAACAACTCGGCGTTCAACGTGTCGAGCCCTAGTAAATTGTAACACCTCACTTCGCCGAGAAGGCTGATGAGATAACCTCTACCAATAAGGATTCGGAAATCCTTCTCGACCGAGACTTGGATAGATAACCAGTCGGCCCTTTTGCAGTGCTGTTTATCCAAACTGAAGGTGCTCCGCGGTCAGCTGATTCTACAGAGATTGTGTTGTTTATCCAAACTGAAGGAATCTCCGGTTGCCTTCACAGTGCTGTTTATCTAAACTGAAGATGTGTTGGCGAAAAAGGAAATAAAAATCTCAAGGTTGTTGAGAGGTTTCGCGTAGAGCGAGGGTTTGCGCAGGGTAGATTTGTGTGTTGAGTTGGAGAGCCTCACAATGATGCACAGCCTCCTCTATTTATAGTAACAGATCCCTCTTCAATTGAGTTCAAGTCATACTCGGATTAAGACTCCTTATTCTGATCCAATCATATCTCGACTAATCCTTCTTCAATCAGGACTTTGAACCTAGCCTTTTATCATGCCGTACTCATCTCCATATCTCGTCAACCTCATCTTCGCCGAGACCCCTTACTGCATCAGGATTCATGCTAGCCGTAGGATTTTGCCTACTTCGTCTTTATCCGAACAACTTTTCTCCCTGACAAGATCTGGCCGATCTCGGCCCACGAACTAAATAATCCACAAGCCTTCAAGTAAAACGTTCTGGGTCAAGAATGACTCCCAATTCGGCCCAAACTAATATTTTGGGCCTAAACATTGCCCCCCAGTTTCCTTGAGCTTCGGCCCGTAAGCCAAATGGTTAAGGAAATTAGCACAGTCAAATAAATATATGGTTGAGGAATCCACTCCATAGCCTGACACATCTTGAAAGAGACCATGGCGAGCTGGCCGAGAAAACAATTATGGGGTCACAGTCTGTAAAAGACCCATGATTTTTCTGTCGAGCTCAGCAAAATAGGCTGGCCGAACGCACAAATAACAGTATATCTCGACGAGGTGGCCGAGCTCGGCCTAAAAAATTTGCCTTCTCATGACTACTCTTTTTTTTTTTTTTTTTTTTGGTACCCTTGGCCTCGGCCTTCCATTCCTTCGGCTTTTTGTGTACGAGGCATTGCCCCCCCTATTTTCTTAAGTATCGGCCAAGAGGCCGAATGGTTAAGAAAATAATTTAGCAAATGAGAATAAAAGTGGCCGAACCATAAACAGGAGGAGGCCAACGATGCTTTATTCCAAGCCGAGATCTTTTAATATCAAAATTCTCAAATTGATTTCGCTCTAGGCCGAATAAAGAATTTTCTCCAAATATTTTTGACTTGGTGAAATATTTTTCATTTTCGGGCGCTGAATGTGTTGAACAATTATTATACCCCCCAGGCATAATTTCGGCTTTTAATTCAAATAACTTGGCCGAATGAGATTTGTCCTTATCAGCTTTATCACCAATAATCATGTCTATTAGCGTGGTTTTTTCGGCTAGGCCTATGTCTCGGCCTTGTTCGTCATTGAAGCACTCCTCTGACGAATCATTTTTTGAGTCGATTTGTGGCTCAGAAACTTGAATTTTCTCTTCTAGGCCTACCACACTTTCAATCTCGACCGAGACAACAGGTGGCCTAGGTTCTTCTTCGGCCGTCTCGACAATTTGTTGAGGCCGAATTTTAATTGTGGCCGGAGCGAAAATTTGCCCCCCAGTCTTTTAAGCCAACCATTCTTCAAATGGAATTGATTGAACCCAAAAGGCGTTTTCTTATCGAGCCACTCATAATATCGATCTCTATCTTCATCTAACCACTGATCTTGTAAGCTGTGATGAACCTTCACCTTTATCATTTGAGAGAAAGATTTTCGCCTTTCTTCATTTGCTTCAATGATCCGGCCAAGAAGGTTTTGTTGCTCAACAATTTCCTTGAATAGGCGCCGAATCTGATCCTGATATATCATGTGAACTTTGTAGGTTTAGCACTTTGTCCCACTAGGCGTGCCAAAATGTTGACCCTAAAAACTACCAAGCCTACGTGGCGCGTATGCCGAGTAATCTATGAGCTAACTACGTCCTACGGTTGTGTGCGGGGTGTGCCAACTCGTCGGCTGAGCTCGATCGAGGAGTAAAATTTGTTGATGTTGCGTTGAGCACGCGGTTGACTTCTGCGTCTTGCGATTGCGGCCGAGGAAGGAACTCGACTCGGCTCTTGGATTCTAAAGCCTGAAGACAAGGCTACTAATTATGCGAAGTTCACAAATCGTTGTCGTCAGATTCGGCCACAGTAATGGTATTCGTCAGAGTAAACTCACGCCGAATTGACACCAAAGTGTAAGGGCACAAATACTCAAAGCGTATGTACGTCTTGATGATGAATGTAGTTCGGCCGTTAGAATGCCAAACTCTAAAGCCCACTTATGAGTATCCAATCATAAAACAACTCGGCGTTCAACGTGTCAAGCCCCAGTAAATTGTAACACCTCACTTCGCCGAGAAGGCTGATGAGATGATCTCTGCCAATAAGGATTCAGAAATCCTTCTCGACCGAGACTTGGATAGATAACCAGTCGACCCTTTTGCAGTGCTGTTTATCCAAACTGAATGTGCTCTGCGGTCGGCTGATTTTACGGAGATAGTGTTGTTTATCCAAACTGAAGGTATCACCAGTTGCCTTCATAGTGCTGTTTATCCAAACTGAAGATGTGTTGGCGAAAAGGGAAATAAAAATCTCAAGGTTGTTGAGAGGTTTCACGTAGATCGAGGGTTTGCGCAGGGCAGATTTGTGTGTTGAGTTGGAGAGAGCCTCACAATGATGCACAGCCTCCTCTATTTATAGTAGCAGATCCCTCTTCAATCGAGTTCAAGTCATACTCGGATTAGGACTCCTTATTCTGATCCAATCATATCTCGACTAATCCTTCTTCAATCAGGACTTTGAACCTAGCCTTTTATCATGTCGCACTCATCTCCATATCTCGTCAACCTCCTCTTCGCTGAGACCCCTTACTACATCAGGATTCATGCTAGCCGTAGGATTTTGCCTACTTCGTCTTTATCCGAACAACTCTTCTCCCTGATAGGATCTGGCCGATCTCGGCCCATGAACTAAATAATCCACAAGCCTTTAAGTAAAACCTTCTGGGCCGAGAATGACTCCCAATTCGGCCCAAACTAATATTTTGGGCCTAAACACTACCAGAACAATCTACCACTTCCATAACTCTTGAAATTAGCCAATTTTAAACAATTCAGGAGGTGAATTGGTTGAAGAAAATAGTTTAGGGGCAGATTGACACTACCATGATAGTTGCGGGGTAAATGGCAGTTTACCCTATATGATTTTACATAGGTTTATAAATTGTAGGATTTGTATAGATAGCAATAGAGAAACTTGAGAAGCAAGTTATCTAGAAGAATTCGTAGAAGACGGGCCTAAATAGATGTATATGTGAAGGTTTGTCTTGGGGAAGAGATATACGTTGATAATTATAGGGAAGAGATATATAATTCTATGCAAGAAATGCAAATTCGAGGAAGGAATCTTAGCTTTCATATGAATCCAATTATAAGATATATGATTCTAATAAAGTATGTGATTCAATAACGATATTTTTATATTTAGTTGTGTAATTATCCCGTAATTTATGATGATGATTTGTACTCAGATATAATCTGTGAGATCCCATATCGTCCAGGGGAGTGGATCATGTGAGCCTTATATGTATATTCCCATTTCTATCTAGAGCGAGGCCTTTTGGGAGCTCACTGGCTTCGGAGTTCATTGTTAAGCGAGTAGCGTGCGAGAGCAATCCCATGATGGATGACCCACTGGGAAGTTCTCGTGTGAGTTCCCAGAAACAAAACCGTGAGGGTGTGGTAGAGGCCCAAAGTGGACAATATCGTGCTACGGCGGAGTCAAGCCCGGGATGTGGTGGAGCCTGGATCGGAATGTGACATAATCTATCTTTTTATACGTCTAGTATTCTTTTAGAAACTTTTTTTTATTTAAGAGATAAACTAAGTTATTAATGATCAAATACGAATCGATATATCAACATCACCAACTAAAATATTAAAGAGCCAAATCAACTCCCAAATATCCCACGAGAAGACATCCTTTTCTTTATTGAACTTCTACATCCATGTTTTTTATTTGGATAAATCTGAGCAGGGTGGTATCTGGACCACCCACATGTACTGCTTTTGAGCCTTGTTAGATGTTTTAGGTGTATTTTTTTTTCACAATCGTTGATATATTTTGTACTAAATTTATCTAAGTTATTGAGAGAGATTCAAATTTTGAGTGCAAATAAGATAGCACGTTGCTCTAACTAACTTGGATAAATCTAAATATGCATTTATAAAATAAATAACCCACACAATTATAATGTCTTAACTCATTTTCCTGGAACATTATAACCTAAAAAATTATTTCTGCGTATTTTAGTTATGAGCTACAGATAAAAATCAATTTTAGTTATTTGAAAGCATTTTAATATACTGCCAAAAATACATTTACTTAAGCACCCTTTTTTTAATATAAATCCTAAAGAGGGCAAAAATACATTTTAATATACTGCCAAAAATACATTTACTGAAGCACCCTTTTTAATATAAGTTACGTAACAAGAAAAAGTCTCTTTTTTTGTACCAAGTTAAGTTCACTTAAGCTGAGATATAAGCATTTTTTATTCTTTCCATAATTTGGTTGTTGTTTCTTTTTTACCAAAAAGTCGTTAAAGACCTAAAACTATTTCTATATTCATCTTGGCATCCAAAAGTATACAAATAATAATTAATATGGATTTTTTTTTTATTGAGATCCTCTTCCGATCTCACTTTCCGTAACTCACATATCCAACAATCTGAATTATTCAATTTGAATCTTACAGTCCCAATTAGCCCCAACTTAATGGTCCACCTCACACTCAATCTCTTTGTACAATGTCTATCTATCTCTTGAATGGTCTAGATTACTGAGTCTGTGAGCTCCGCAATGTGAGATCGAAAAGAATCTCAACCCGTTTTTCTTGATCAATAAGCATGCATAATTTACACTTTAGTATTTTGGTGGTTATCCATATCAGCACACAGTCCACATTACTTTCTAATTCTTGATGGGAAACATTGTCAAGTACCCTAAGGAATGCCTAATTTTTGCAATATATTACCATATCTGCACGAGCACTAAAGAGTTGTACTCTTCAATCAAATACCCTTTTTTGTTTTACATACAGTAATCGATAAGCTTCTTATTTCTTAACAATAATTGTTCCAAGGGAAATCGTTGTGCCATATGTTTTCTCGGTAAACATGATTCACATGAGACATTAATCTTCTCCAACTTATAATATCATCTTGATACTTTAAATAAAAATTGAGTAATTCTATTCAGACACATAAAATTTCATTGTAGATGCACTCGCTAATACAGGTGAATCTCACATATAATAGTAGACTCTATTAGAGGGTATGTCAACAACGTAATCAATTTTGTGTGTATAAATATAATTAACTATCTAATTTATGGTCAGGCTCAATTGCACTAACACTTTTTGTAGTTTGTCGTAATTTCACAAAAAAACCTCATTTGTTATAAAAATTCCACCAACATCCCATGAGGTTTCAAATCCCTTCACAAACCCCAAAGTCTCTGAAAACCCCCCAAAACGTGACCACTTTTGCCCGATCAACGTTTTATTCCGCCGGGCAAACTAACTTTATCCGACAAAATTTGGTTCGTCGGACAAATGACAATTTCTAGTAGTGCACGTGGTTTAACATGATTAAAATACGTTTTACGGGATCACGTTTGAGATGTCTTATGTAAAGTTCTTGGTCATTTATAGTGAAGTTTTATGTTATCTAAAACCTTAATTGTTGGAGAACGTAAAACAAGTAATAATTGTAATAAAAAACTCAGAAAGATTCTCTCAAAAGTGGAACTCTCCATAAACTCTTATGCTAACATTATAAAATATTATATAAAAAATATGTTTAAAATAATTTGTATTTTGCCGTGAGTCAAATGTACATTAATTATTTTCAAAGAATTTACTCTTCAACTCAGACCAAAACTATTTGCCAAAATTAAAAATGGTCTTCATTGACCTTTTCAAAGGGATGTGAATTGGTGTACCATCCGGAATAAATATCATTTGGTACCATCCGTAGGTGGATACCAATTAAAGGCCAGAGCCATCTTTGTATCCTCAAACGTTTGTGCACTGTTGCCCGTTGGAGAGATCGTATCTCTCCATGGAGATATTCAATATTTCTTGAAAGCAAATGTAGATGGCAATAAAAAGAAAACAAATTGAAATAACTTATTCGTTAATGGGGAAAAAAATACTGGAAAACTACGTTTGCGTCCTATCTCTTTCTATGAACAGAGGAAGATAATGTGTACCAATAAAACTGAGAAAAATAATGCTTGATGACATTTCGCCTTATTATTTTGAAGAATAGATGGCTTTCTTTCAGAGATGGCCAACCGAAACCTAACTAACATGGTTAGGTCAAACCTTGACATAAACTTGTCTGTCTCACCCCTAATCCATATATGCCTCCACTCTCATCCGTTTAAATTATTTTTGGGACAAATAAAGGCAGTCTCATTCACTAGATATCTTGTGCCTAGAATTATCAATTTTAACTTTATCTCAAAGTTTGTATTAACTTGCGACTATGGGATATATGATTGAGCAATAAGGAATCTGTTGCATTCTTGTAATTGTCCTATAGAAAGAGCAATCCCTGGTAACCACTTGAAGATCCATCTTAAAAATCTTTGCTGAGTACTTTCTAAGCAAGCTATGTTTTGTAAGAACCGTTTCAACATGAAATGCATCATAGTGATCAAAGATATTCACATATGATTTGACACTATTTCATATCACATAATCTTGATCATGATATAGATGATAGAAGAACCGAATTGCATTTAACTACAACCAAGGTTCAAAACAATATCATGATTAAATCACACATACTTTTATCTAATTTGGATAGCCCTAATATACTGCAAGATGCCACTCATGACTAATGGAATTAAATTAATCTATTAATTTATTGACTATCGGCTTTAGTTTGAACCTAAGAAGTCATACACCTAGTTCTAAGAACGTTATATGGATAATGATGAATATAATTACTTGTTAATTATATTGGATTAAAATACTTGAGCATATTGAAATTATTTTAATTGATATAAGTTTTGGGATTTTAATGTAGATATATCGTTTGTTAAAAAAAACAAATTTTGATTTTAGTTAATTAAAAGGGGACAAGCCACAAGCTCAAGTGGGTCAGAGAATTGGATTTGAAGCGAGAAGCAAAACCCTTGGCGTCAAGCCCAATGCTAGGGTGTGGGTATGGTATTATAAATACTTCGTGTTCTCGCACATATTCCTAACATTTAGACCATCTTTAACCCTTACAGTAAAACCTAAAATTTCTCTTTGAGAAAGCGAGAAAACACCCTGGCAGAACTCTCTCAGCGTGCCACCCACCCTAATTATTTGAGTGATCTTACTAGCTCAATTCAATCAATCAATCATAAAGGGTTAAATACCTTGATCATGTATCATCCGTTGTTAGTTTATCAGTGTGGATACTCCTAGAAGCTAAACACTTATGAGCTCTACATGAATCAATTGTGAAGAGGAAGAAAACAAGTACAATGATGATCCTAAAAAGCAGTGCTTGCAAGGCTAAGGAATCTTGTAAGTAAATCTCCTTCGCATTTGTTTGTTGTTGCAATCATAACCAACCAAATATGTAATTGAAATTACATAACACTGTTCTAAAAATTCCTGCCTAGCACTGCCTAGGCTCTAGTCAGCTGGCCACCACCCCGATCAATCCCTAAGCGTTTAAAAATTAAGAATGTGTGCCTAGACCCGCTTAGGCGTCCGCCTAGCCGCCTATCTAACCCCGCCTAGGTCACAACTCTCACTAAGACAAAAAAATCAATAACTTTCATTTTGTATTTTATTTTTTCAATCAAATGTAAGAGACTTGTTGAATACTTGGATGAACACTTATTATATGTATGTTCCCTATCTTTTCAATATGTTTTAATACTTTATAATTTATATGTCATTTTATTTTGCAATTTATGTATACAATTATGTATTTTTTAAGTATAAATAGGCACTTATTGATACAATATATAATCACTTTACTTATATCCGTCTAGTCCGCTTAAGCCCCCACCTAGCCACCTAAGTGTTAAGCCCCAACCCGACTATTTATTTTCTACTGTGTATTTCATTATTATAAATAAATTTATTCGAATTATATGATCGGAACCCCAACCGTGGAATTCACCATTCTTCATTAAGTTTTTCACTTAGCCCTAGTTGGGATTACGGTTTTACCCACGCCCTCAAGCATAACAACTAATGTTCTAAAAGTTGCTAAGTTGTAGTTGGGGGGTGAGTCGGGGGCTTAGCCCTAGGGGCCTAAGCGGTTTTTATTTTAGGGTCACTTTGATTCTGGTCTCTAGTCAACCTAATTGTTAGAATGAAACCTTGTGTGTTTAAATAGTTTGATCGAGGTCCCTAGCATCATTTAACTAAGGGATTTAACTCCTGCATTTATGCATTCAATATATGTCACATCCCGGCCCGGGACGGATCACTTCCCGAGCTCGCTCCACCACCGTAGCACGATATTGTCCACTTTAGGCTTACCATTCCCTCACGGTTTTGTTTCTGGGAACTCACAAGCAATTTCCCAGTGGGTCACCCATCATGGAAGTGCTCTAGCCCCTTTCTCGCTTAACTTCGGAGTTCCTACGGAACCCGAAGCCAGTGAGCTCCCAAAAGGCCTCGTGCTAGGTAGGGATGAGAATATACATTTAATGATCACTTCCCTAGGCAATGTGGGATGTCACAATCCACCCCCTTAGGGGCGAATCACTTCCTGGGCTCGCTCCACCACCGTAGCATGATATTGTCCGCTTTGGGCTTACCATTCCCTCATGGTTTTGTTTCTGGGAACTCACGAGCAACTTCCTAGTGGGTCACCCATCCTGGGAGTGCTCTGGCCCCCTTCTCGCTTAACTTCGGAGTTCTTACGGAACCCAAAACCAGTGAGCTCCCAAAAGGCCTCGTGCTAGGTAAGGATGGGAATATACATTTAAGGATCACTCCCCTGGGTAATGTGGGATGTTACAATCCACCCTTCTTAGGGGCCCAACGTCCTTGTCGGTACACTTCCGGCCATGGATTGGCTCTAATACCAATTGTCACATCCCGGCCCGGGGCGGATCACTTCCCGGGCCCGCTCCACCATCGTAGCACGATATTGTCCGCTTTGGGCCCTGACCACGCCTTCACGGTTTTGTTTCTAGGAACTCACGAGCAACTTCCCAGTGGGTCACCCATCCTGGGAGTGCTTTAGCCCCATTCTCGCTTAACTTCGGAGTTCCTACGGAAGCCGAAGCCAGTGAGCTCCCAAAAGGCCTCGTGCTAGGTAGGGATGGGAATATACATTTAAGGATCATTCCCCTGGGCGATGTGGGATGTCACAATAAAATTTTGATGAGCGCAAGGGTTCGAACTGGAGACCTGGGAGATTGTGGGATGTCACAATCCACCCCCCTTAGGGGCCCGACGTCCTCGTCGGCACACTTCCGGCTAGGGATTGGCTCTGATACCAATTGTCACATCCCGACCCAGGGCAGATCACTTCCTGGGCCCGCTCCACCACCGTAGCACGATATTGTCTGCTTTGGGCTTACCATTCCCTCACGGTTTTGTTTCTGGGAACTCACGAGCAACTTCCTAGTGGGTCACCCATCCTGGGAGTGCTCTGGCCCCCTTCTCACTTAACTTCGGAGTTCCTACGGAACCCAAAGCCAGTGAGCTCCCAAAAGGCCTCGTGCTAGGTAGGGATGAGAATATACATTTAAGGATCACTCCCCTGGACAATGTGGGATGTTACAATATCCCACAAAATTTAAACAAATTTAAATAATATTTTTACAATATAACAATTACTTAAAAATCAATAATAGAGTACTATGGTTCTTCACATAGTTCAAGCAAAAAAATAATGTACCTTCATAATTATTAATATATTGTAAGACATAAGCAAATACATGTAATTAACATGGGTACATTCACAAAAAGAATATGGGTACATATTAAAATTCAAAATTATGGTTACAAAGTAAAATTAAAAAGAATATTGGTACAAATTTAAAAATGGGTACAAATTAAATATATATAAAAAAAAATCCTAAAAAGATATATTTTGAAAATGATCAATAAGTTTTCTAATTTCAAAATTGACATATGATGACTTGTAAATAATTAATATTCAAATAATGACATGAAAAAAATTCAAAGGTTCTTGATCAAAAATGAAAAATGAATAAGGTTTTAATTAATGAGAAAGAAAAATGAGGTTTTATTTAAATTTAATAAGTAACATATGAATAAGTACCTACTTATACTTAAAAAAATATTAATGTATGGGGAAACATAAATTATAAGTAGAATGATTTATAAATTGTGAAGCACTACAATTTACTGAAAACATGAGGAACGGACATATAATGAGTATTCATTCAAGTACCCAACAATTGCAATTTATTGAAAACATAAAATACAAAGTACAAAACAAAAATTATCTATTTTTCTATCTAGACCCACTTAAGCATATAGTGAGAGTCTGATCATAAGCCATTTTATTAAATTAAAAAAAGGTCACAAAATTGCCTAGCCCGCCTAGACGCCCTTTCTTATTTTTTAAATGCCTAGGAATTAAACGTGGTGGTCAACCGCATAATGCCTAAGCAGAGCGTTTTAGAACAATTGTAACAACTAACATGGCCATTTTGAGGGCATGATGCATGTGACACGTTGACACACCCCTTCCCAAGGAAGGCGTGCTGGCCGTCACGTGAGAGTGACGTAACCATGTGCACAACGCGGAAGCTAATAAGATAAATTTAAATACACATTCAGAGCAAAAAGAACGTCTAGTTGCAGTCAAGGACAATGGCTAAACTATAACACCCGAAGGTGAATCCTACTTTTGTGAATTCTGTCAGAACTCCGCTGCATCCCTTGTGGCCACTAAAACTCTGCTACTTAGAACCTGGAGGGGCGAAAAACAAAGTTGAGTGGGTCAGAAACAAATCCTTTTCAAAACCTTTTCTTTTCTCAAAAGTTATAACCCATCGTCGTAAAACCTGTAATAATTTCCCAGAAATATATAATACGTATATACTTATCTCAAAACCATGTTCAGAAGTAGTGATATGCAAGGTATATGCTATGCCAAATATATCTCATAAAATCACATAACTATATTAGGTGACAACTCATCATATCTCATAACATGTTCACCGAGTGATCAGCTCGGTTGAACTATAGCTCATAATCAATCTCATCATCACATATAAAAATATATCCTGCACACGAGGTCGGAACCACATCACGTGGTCTCACCGACAAGACCGGGTGTAAATAAATACGCTTTAGTGCTACGATCACGTGAAGACTGAGCGCTCATCGCGGGTCACCTACAAGTCGAACCCACCTAGTGTGGTCTATTCGACAGGAAGGACTGAGCACCTAACTTAGATCCAAGGTGAGCGTACGGTGCGAGAGGTGAACATCACGTGAAGGACTGAGCCCTGGCCTTGGGCGGGAGCACTAACACCGGGGTGCAGGTTTATGAGCTTTCAATACATCTCACATAATCATCAAATCATATAATCATTCTCTATCATCAATATATACTTACCTGATACTTACCTGTGCGTCCACAGCACCGATTACCATTATATGCAACTACTAATGCATGAATAAATAGATATATATACTTTGCATGACATATCATATCGCATTTCATATCACATTTCGCTTAATTGATTTTCTGGGAAAAATCTCATTTATATAGGTAGATACGGAAAACAACTACCCACTCACAGATATGTCGAAGCGTCGCAACCCCCGAGCCTCGATTGATGGCGTTCGTCCTTAGGATAGGCCTCACCTATATGCGTAATAACCGAAAAACGTTATTTAACGCACATAACCAACAATAGGTAATAACTTCTCATATATTGCTCAATTTGGGTATATGAATATACCACAGTGATCTCCACAATCTCAGGATCATCCCCAAATTTTTAAAATAATTTTCTGATCCCTCACGCGGCGCTACGTGCCTGCAAGTGCACGGCCACGCGCGCAGCCATGCACAGGGAACCCTGACGGAAACAGTAAACGGCGTTAGGAATATTCCGTTAAAACTAACGGTGTTACCTGACGCCGTTAGGAATATTCCGTCAACTCTGACGGAATATTCTCTCTTCTTCTCCAATGGACCTCGCCGGTCGCCGTCATCCACCGCCGTCAGCGTCGCCGTCTGAACTTTGAATTCTCGCCGGAAACTAGAAAAATTTCAAATCTTGATATCTCACTCATTTTTCATCCAAATTTCATGAAATTTATACCAAAATGAAGATCTCACAAAGATGAACGCAACCATACCTGACTCGACCCCTAACTCGCCGGGGATTCGCCGGAAAAAGCCTCGATAATTCCGGCCAATTTTCAAACTTGTCGATCTCCACTTCCCGACGTCCAAATCACTTGGTTTTTCTTCTCCGAGCTTCGTGAGGATGATCTAAAGCTTCCTATGGCTTTAGAATCTTCCAAAAACCTCACAATCACGTGTGCATGAACAGTGCACAAATCTGGGTTTCTCAGGTTCTCTGATTTTCGAAGGTTTTACTTCCAAAAACTGGTATGGATGAACTCGCAAGGATGAGATGAAGACACCGTGCTAAGCAAAAGCTCAATCCGTGACTGGGAGTGTGGGTTCAAATATTGTCCGTACGACTTGTACGGACAACAGCAGAAAATCGAGAGGGATGAGAGAGAGAAGGTACGGGAGAGAGAGAGGGAGGGTTTGTGTGTGTGTGGTCCATGTGGGTCACCAACCAATACCAAAACAATTATACCAAAACATATCACACACACATATCATTCAACGTCCAAGGGTATTTCCGTCTTTTCACATCCACTGTACAAATTTTTCGGGACAGGCTATTACACACGCTCTGTGTCAATTGATACAAATTCACCGTGAAGGCTTAAAAGCTTTCTTCAGTTAATTTGTGTCATCAATGGAAAATTTTTGAAATAATTAACTGAAACATGTAAATTCAAAATAGTTTTTAATCATTTGATTTTGGTTGTCTCTACTTAAAAGAAATCTCATGGTTAACTCACATGAATACGATGTCGAAAAACATTTTACTGATTAATATTTAGTTGTGACCATCCCCATTTAAATAATATCAACAAAAAAAATCCCCATATAAATAGCATAATTATATTGTGGGTGCACTTATTCATAAATATCTTATTTAGTTTTGTCAGTTAGAAAATTAGAAAACAAAAATAAGTGAGATTAGCAATTGGGACAAAGTTTGATTAGGACAATAGAGTATAGGGACCTCAAAATACGTGAATTTAAAAAAAAAAAACAATAGATGTCATGTCTCGTGTCACATAATTATTAAAAAATAAATAAATAAAAGAAAAAAGAATAGGTACGCCTCTAAACCAAATCACTAATAATTAGTGACAATAAAAGCTTCCAATAATAATAGAATAAAATTAAAAAAGAAAATGGAAAAGAAAAAGAATAATATATGAAAATGAAAGGGAAATTAAAAGGAAAGAGGGAGGGGGGTTCCTTGCACCCAACGCATCTCTCTTTAGGTTCGGAATGGGGTTCGGACTCAGCTTCGGTGTAGACTTCGTGAGGATAAGAACGACCCATCTCTCTCTCTCTCTACACTCTCTTTCTCTCTCTAACGCCATCCACCACTCTATACAAGAACCCATTCCCTCCCTCACCGCCTCCACTCTTGCTTCTATAAACCTAAAAACGCCTCTCTCTCTCTCTAAAAGCCTTGCCTTTTCACTCCCAAGAACACATTTTCTTTCTCTACTTTCTCTCCTTTCTCTGTGTTCTCTCATCTCAGCATTATTGAGCAAACTAGTGTTCATTTCTGTTCATTCAAGCTGGCGATCGAGAATCAAGACACCACGGTCAGAGAAATCAAGCCCAAGAGCAGGAGAATCATGGTAAAACCCCACACTTTTACTTCTCATTTCTCTGATTTCTTCTTTTTCGTCTCACTCTCACTCTCTCTCTCTCTCTCTCTCTCTCTGCATTCAGATTTTGGGTTCAATGCTCTGTTTTTCTGGGTTCAAATTTTTGGTTCAGATTGTTTTTGTCACAGATTCTCGTGATATTCCTTGTGGGTTTTCGGTTCTGATAGAGTTTCTGTACAGGGTGCTGGAGGTCCTGACGAGGACGACAATAGGTGGCCGCCATGGCTGAAACCTCTGCTAAAAGAGAACTTCTTTGTTCAATGCAAGCTCCACGCTGACTCTCACAAGTCTGAATGCAACATGTACTGCTTGGATTGCATGAACGGCCCTCTCTGCTCTCTCTGCCTCTCTTACCACAAGGACCACCGTGCTATTCAGGTACTCAAATTTGCCACAGCTATTTGTGCTTTTTCCCCATCAAATGTGCCACAGATATTAGTGTCTCTCAATTATTCGGGAAATCCCAGTTCCCCAATCTGTGTCTAATTTGTTGTAAAAATTTGATTTTTTTGTGACAAAATTGATGGATTTTTTGTGATAAATTTGTCCAGATAAGGAGGTCGTCTTACCATGATGTGATAAGGGTGAATGAGATTCAGAAGCATCTGGACATCAGTGGAGTCCAAACCTACATTATCAACAGTGCCCGAGTTGTGTTTCTGAACGAGAGGCCACAGCCTAGGCCTGGCAAAGGAGTCACAAATACCTGTGAAGTCTGTGAACGCAGCCTCCTCGATTCCTTCAGGTTCTGCTCTCTTGGTTGCAAGGTAATTACATTGTTCTCCTTTCCCTTTCCATTTTCCATTGTTTGGTTGGTTGCTGAGAAAATGGAAGAAAATTTCAAACTTCTGTTTTGTCTCCAAGTTCCAACCAAGAATCAAACCACTGAGCTCAGACTAAATGTCATGCATTCATATGAGGTTTGACTTTTCACTGCCTTGAATGCCATAAATCTTTGAGTTTAATGTGAATGTCACACCTTGAATTCCATTCCGTTTTATTTTACTTTCCCTTCCATTTTCTCACCAACCAAACACCCCCCAACCAAAAAGTATGCATTTGTGTAAATGTTGGTCATTGGTTCCGATCAACCCCACATTTAAAAAAAAAAAAAAAAAAAATCATTGATCGAATCCAATAATTCAAAACTTTTTGGGTTTTAATTTCTTCGAATAAATACCATACTAATTAATCTCAATCCATTGCACTTGCAAAGCAGATTGTGGGGACATCATCCGGTAATCCCCAGAAGAAGAACAAGTACTCGAAGGCAATGGGGGGTTCCGATTCAGATGACTCATACAGCAGCAGCAGCCACGGAATTGCAAGGTTCAAAAGCAGCAGCCACAACAAAGTCCAGAGCTTCACACCGTCAACGCCGCCCCCAACTTCCACTAATTACAGAACGGCCAAGAGACGGAAGGGCATTCCCCACAGAGCCCCAATGGGAGGACTAATCATCGAATACTAGGTCAAGCCAAGCCCTTGTACTTTTAGTATATTTACCTAAATGCCTCACTTACACAGTTAGTCTATCACAAATGCCCCTCCAATCGCTTGAGCTTTTTTTCTCAAAAAGGCCATGTTTTGGAGAAAATTAGAAAAACGCCCACTTAGCTTTCTGGTATTGTATATAGAAGCCATATAGGAACAAGTGCAAGTGTTGGAAAAGTTAGAGAATAAGACAGTAACAAAAGTGGACGACCGGGAAAAGACTGGGGACGGTGGAGGAGTCAGAACAAGAAGAAAAAGAACGTCTTTTTACTGTCACGGTTTTACCGGTCTCCCTGGATAAATGTAGGAGGGTTCTTGAAATATGAAGTATACGTAAGTTTTGGGGGTGAAGATGTAAATAGTGGGTTGTGGGTGGGCTTTTTAGAAGATGGAGGGAAAAGTCAATCTACTCCTCTGGGAGTGGGTAGTGGAATATGTATATATGTGGAAAGTGAAATAATAGATTTTTATATTTTGTATTTTTATTCAGTGCCATGAATTCTGCCTTTGGAAGTTTTTGACCAGGCGACTCAAAACTAAAAATAAAAAAGAAAAAAGATAACTTCAAGCGGGGCCCACGCCGGCCGTCTCGTGTGGGGTGGGTTCGTGACGCGGCTTCTCTGTCACAGCGGGACACGTGTCGGGTGCGTATTTGGTGAGGGAAAGGTAGGCAAAGGCGGTCTTGATCCTCGGAATCATAAAGAGGTCGCAGCCGCCCTCCGTTTTATTATATTTTATTGGGTCACAAATTCAGAAAGGCGGTTCCCTCTTGCAAATTGTGTTACGTTTCTTGTGGGGTCCCACCGGTGTGGAGAAACCTGGCCGTTGATTTGAGCGTGCACTGTGATGCTGGGCTTTGATCTGTCCACTTATGGCGATCTTGGTGGGACACGTGACAACGACGCAAATGCATTATAGTTCGTGTGAATTATTGGGGGATTAGATCCTCGCAGTATCTCACGCTCTGTAACCTGCTAATCGAACAATTTGAACTGTTTAATTTAAATCATGCCGTCTTTATTTGTTGTTTTTTTTAACAAGCCTACTTACTGCACAAATTCTCTCTTCAAGATATCTTCTTTTTTTTTAAAAGAAGAAACGGTATTATTTGCATTACAAAGATGGAGAAGCGAGGTAAGTCTCACAAACTAAAAATAATGTGATTCAAATTTATCTTTAATGAAATATCGAACAAAAAAACATGTTACTTACAAGTGAATATAAATATCACTAGATAGTAGACTAATTGTTCAGATATCTCTCTTGAATTGTCTTATTGTTCGGTTTTAAAAGGGTAAATTTATAAAATGCCCCATCTTGAACTACAAACTCTAAATCATTAGTCATTGTGGGTTGGAGGAGGGAGGGGCGTCAATGTACCCTTCAATGAGCTATGTAACCTTTTACTGAAGTAGGCAACATTGCATGCTTGGCGAGTTCATAACATTAGCAATACTCAATTGCCTATGCTAAGGGGCAAGATGTTGCTTATGCGACCCATAAAATAATGCCTTTTACTCAGTTACCTAGTTATTTGAGGTGATTGAAGATGGCACAGATAGGTGTGATTACTTTATTAGTAATAGTAGAATAATTTTCTTTTTATCTATTTGAAATACGAGTTGGTACATGACGTGTCATAAAATAATTACATATATTTCAATGTACATCACTAATATTTATAATACATGGTATATGAATTTTGTTTCAGTACATAGAAAAGTCTCTCTTAATAGTACTGTTGGGCCAAATAGAATGTTGTGAGCGAGAAAGTAATAGAGTTCGGTACATCAAGTATTATAATGCAATTAGTTGATTTTTTTTTAAATTTCTAATTAATTGTATTATTATACTTTGATGGACCAATAATTAAAATATCAAGTCGTGTTGGTGACACACTGAAGAATGTCTCGATGTGAGAAGGGTGCTTGCGCGTGGCATTGGAAGGCGTATCATCACATAATGAGCTTAGAGACATTATTAACCAGATTTTCTTTGGTAATTAATCCTAACCACATTATTAAATCGCAATTTTCGATGGCCTAACTTTTTTTGTTGTTCAATTATGACCAAGGTCCAAAAAGAAACTTATGATTTTTCATTAGTTCTGCAAGAACCCAAAAGAGATCAAAACAAAGTAGGAAAGCTGAGCACAAAACAAAGTTCAAGACACCATTTATCGTAGCGATACACCCATTTTACACAAGTTGCTTTCGTGAGAAAGATGATGAGCAGGACGGGGGCCGACAGGTGGTGGTGTTCATTTGCATTGTTAACCAAGTGTCTTAAAGAGAGAGACTTGTATTATATGTTTATATTGTATTATTAATACAAGATGTTTTATTACGTGTCTTTGTATTATTACTACAAGACATTATACATGGTAGCGATACACACATTTCATACCAGTTGCTTTCGTGTGAAAGCTGCTGAGGAGGACAGGTGGTGGTGTTCGTTCATTTGTATTGTTAACCGGCTTTCCCGGTACGATATTTCATTGTTGAAGAGGAGGGAAAAGCACTCAGGCTCAGCAGCAGTGAGTAGTGACACGTTGCTATGTTCGTGCAATGTGGAATGTGCTCATATCATTCCTCACATTGGGTGAAATATATGCAGCCACGTGTCAGTGAAAGTTCCCAGCAACTTGCACATATTTATATTTGCCTGTGAAAGTTCCCAGCAACAAGAGGCCTGGCTTTCCAATATTAATATTTGCTGTGAACCGTTCAATACGCTGCTCATCTCCTACATATATAGTTGTGTATCTATACACACACACACACACATATATATATATATATATGTCTAATTTCTTGTTCGTTTCAATCCAACTTTCTCTTTCTCAAAGTCTCTCAGGGTCAGTAGTCGTCGTAGGTACGTAGAACCAGAACATTCTTGTACAATACAAAAGCCTAACTTGCCTGTGAAGATTGCTGGTAGTGGGTCCCAGTCTTCTTCAAACCCCTAGCTAGGGTTGAGGGTTCCAAATCACATACAGAAAATACAGCAAAAATAAAACACAAAACTAGTGCGCCTGAAGAAGAAGGGTACAATTCGGTGTTGTCTGTTATCAGAGAGGGCGTTGGGGATCTGTAAAAGGAAATTTTATCTTCTTATATTACACATGTATATAAATTTTCTAGTAAAAAATTTTAACTGAAAAAAATCATCGTCATTTGATTTTATTCATAGAGACTTGAGTAGACTGATAACAATCTCAGACTCTCTCCACTTTTATTTGGCAATAAAAAACAAAAGTGTCAATTACTTTATTCTACAATTATAAACGTATTTTCGTATCGATCTTTTAGTCGTGCTCTATTTTTTTAGGGATGAATCTAAATCATGCTTCATGGTGATTAGACATTATTCAATTCGTAAAAGTGAGATGCTGATTTCATTAAGTTTGAATATTGTTGAACTTTGTATGAATATATTATCTAAAAATTTATTATGTTTTTAAGTAAGGAGGATTTTTTTTATTTTATTTTTTAAATTTGCACAGAACCTTTAAAATGTTAGAGACGACCTTGTCTTAAATGGTTTGCTAATAAAAACCGGGGAGGTTCAAACTTGAACAGCTAGCTGACTCAAGACACAATAAATTAAATTTACATAAATGATATATATATATATATATATATATATATATATATATATATGTCTGTGGTGGTCTGTGTCACTTCATGAACTTATTAATCTTTTGCAAATAGCCAACAATTGGAGAGGAATGCACGTGACATCCACCAAATAGTTCAGAAAGCCTAATCCCACCTGAATACAATGTCTAAACAATGTATTTAATTGTTGATCGAGGAAAAAAAAAAACCAGTTGGGTGTATCTGCAAGTTAATGAATAAACATGAAAATGCTCAAGGGTCTTAGGCAAAAAATAAAATTGCCCTTATATTTATGTGGTTTTGCCGCTGCAATCTACTTTTATAGAAGCTGAGAAAATTCACAGAAACATTTTAACCTTCTTTTGATTGCCATTGTGCGATCAACCAACGACATGAATTGAACATAAAACGTGCCGTGTGGAATACGTGATTGAAATTAATGCCTAATCATTGAGTTACCTAGTGGCGGTTGCTTTGCTACAATTTGGCTGCTCGCTATTGTATGGCGCAGGATGACAATACTTTAACAACGTTCTAGACTTCACATGAACAAAACAATTTGCTTTTCCTCACTAAAAAAGAACACTAAAATCACGTGTTGCTTTTCATCAAATAAAATTATAAAACACCAGACGTATTTATATTACATTTTTTTTTTGTAGCACATGTATTTCCTTTAACCCGTCAGGGATCATCCCCTATTTTATGACCCAAAATCCCACATTTTCTCTGCTGTATTTAAATGACAGTAGGAAACGTCCTTGTTAATATACTTGTGAGTTCCCCACAAATGTTCATATTTTCTTGATTTTTGCAATATCTAGTGGCACTTGAAAATAATTAAATCATCATGTCCTCAACTTAATCACTTGTAGCCAAGAGCTGTAGAGTTTTATCGTAAAAGCATTAGTGTAATTACAGTTGAAACTATTGTATATAATTCATAATTATTTTGTTAAAACTCCAATGTGGGATTTTAAACAGAGAGGCCAACACTTATATACAACATGTTATATGGGTCTTGCCCATAACTTGTTTTCTATGTGGAATAGTTGGCCATATGGAAGAACATTGTGTGCATTTCAAAGGGAAGAATGAGGATGATAAGTCAAAGCCGTATGGTAAATGGTTCCAGTTGGATGTTTTGGGAGATAACTATAGAAAACCGAAGGGTAAAAGGTTTGGTTTGGATGAGAAACAAGGCTGGGCAATGACAGCCCCATTGCACATTGGTGAGGAGGTGGAGATGGGGGGTGATACGGTTCACGATCACATCCCGTGCCGCGGTGAGGAGTCTGTGCAGGAGGATCAGGGCGGAGTTGTTGATCAGGAGGGCATGTTGGTCGATGGCAATGATTTTGTGTCGAATAATCTGCTGGATTCGAATGGGGATCGTTGCCTAGGATTGTCGATCATGGACCCTCTGGCTTTTGTCCCTACTAAACAAAGTGAGCCGCTTCCACCACCATGTGTAGTCAAGTTGTTTGGTCTTGATTTAAATGAGATGCCGCCAGTATGTGAGGAGAACCCCCATGATCTACCTTTTGAGGACACGGGAAGGAGCAGCAGGGGCTTACAGGTGCAAGGGGTGGTTCCTATTGGTTCCCGAGGTGTTGAGGAGTCAGGGTTGGAGCTGCATGTAGCTAATGTGGTTTAAGAGGTAAATGTGTTGCAGAAGGGGGTGGGCCAGGGTGTGGATGGTTGTGAGTGGCCAGGGCTTGGCTCGGACCCTTCCAATTTAATGCCTATCATTGAGCAACATCAGAGGGTCCGAAGGAGGAAGTATCGTCGTGGGAAAAGAGAGAGAGGTGTTTTGCTGGGCACGGCTCAGTATGTTGCAGGTTCTCAGTCGGGGAGTCGGATGCCTGGGCTGGTTAAAAGGCTGGTACGGGAGGATGAAGTTTTGACAGCAGTGATAGGTGGTCGAAAGCGTTTGATGGAAAACTCGGATATATTTAGCTCATCAGCGGAGGTTGACTTGGTTCAACCCCGCCGTCAGCAATGAGTTGCCTCAGTTTGAAGTGTCGGGGGCTTGGGAACCTCCTTGCAGTTCATGCGCTCCAACGGTTGATTTATGCTCAAGATCCCACTGTAGTGTTCTTGTGCGAGATAAAAAGTAATTCTCATAACATGGACCGTTTACGTTTAAAGTTGAATTATGATCATAGTTTTAAAAAGTAATTCTCATAACATGGACCGTTTACGTTTAAAGTTGAATTATGATCATAGTTTTATTGTTGACAATAGAGGTAATTCTGGTGGTTTGTGTGTTTTGTGGAAGGAAGAAATAAATTTATGTTTGAGGTCTTATTCTCAAAACCATGTCGATTTCGATGTGGGTGTTCCGGGGGATGTTTCCTATTGGCGTTTTACTATTTTTTACAGATTTCCTGCTACGACCGATCGTCATAGGTCTTGGAGGTTGCTTGAATCTCTCTGTGGGAATGAGTCTATACCGTGGCTTTGTATAGGCAATTTTAATGAGATACTTCAAGCTCATGAGTAGGATGGTGGTAATGTGAGGCAAGATGGACAGATGGATGGTTTTTGGTAGATGGTGGAGGCTTGCAACTTTCTTGATTTGGGTTATTCGGGGAACAAATTTACTTGGTTTACGACTAGGGGTGGTGGAATCAGGGTAAGATTGGATCGAGCTTTAGGTACTCAAAAATGGGTGGACATGTTCCCACGGTTCAATGTTAAGCATTTGAACAAGACAACGTCTGATCATGTTCCGGTGTTGCTTAACTGGTCGGGTCGAATTCCTCTTCGTGGTAAAAAACAGTTTCGGTATGAGGAGCGTTGGCACATGCAGAAGAGGGTTCAGGATGTGGTTCGAGATGGGTGGGAGTACTCTGTTGAGGGCTCGCCGATGTTCCAAGTTAAGGAGAAAATAAAGATGACTTGAATGAAGCTAAATAATTGGACGAGGAGTAATGTCAGAACCGAACCGCTTGAGATTCGGGAAGTGGAGTATAAGCTCACGAGTCTATTGGGTCATCTGTTTTCGGAGGATTATATTGTGCAGAAAAATGAGTTAATTGGTAGATTGAATAGTCTGCTTGAACAGGATGAGCGGTTTTGGAGGCAACGTTCCAAGGATAATTGGCTCAAGCTAGGTGATCGTAACACAAAATATTTCCATTAAAAGGCGAATAGGAGACATAAACGTAATTGTTTATTTAGACTTACGGATGATAATGGTGTTTGGCATGATGACCGTGCAGGAATGGAGAAGGTAGTGGTGTTGTATTTATCCAGATTATTCACTTCCAGTGGCGTGCAAAATTGTGAGGAGATTATTGGCCACATTGCTCATTCGGTTACAGTGCAAATGAATACCGAACTTGAGCGGCCATTCACGGATGAGGAAATTAAAACTGCAGTTTTCCAAATACATCCTACGAAAACCCCTGGCCCTGATGGTATGTTTCCTGGTTTTTACCAAAAACATAGAGGAGTGGTGTGTGCAAATATATGTCAGGGTGTTCGATCCATGCTTCTCTCGGGTCAAATTTTAAGGAAGATAAACTATACCCATGTCAATCTTATTCCCAAGGTGAAGGATGCAACGTTGATGACTTAACTTCTCCCTATCAGCCTGTGTAATGTGCTATACAAGATCCTTGCGAAGGTACTTACAAATAGATTGAAAGTTATCCTCCCACATATTATTTCTGCTACTCAGAGTGCTTTTATTCCTAGCCGGTTAATCTCTGATAATTATTTGGTAGCTGCCGAGTTAGCGCATTATATGCATAAGCGTTCGTCAGGCTTCAATGGGCTTATGGCTCTAAAACTATATATTAGCAAAGCGTATGATCGGGTGGAATGGGATTTTTTGGAAGCTGTGATGCGCCGTATGGGCTTCTCTAAGCATTGGATTCATATGATTATGCTTTGTGTTACTACAGTCTCTTATTCCTTTAAGGTAAATAGGGACCCGGTAGGCTATTTGCATCCGGCAATAGGTATTCGGCAGGGGGACCCTCTCTCTCCCTATTTGTTTGTTATTTGTGTGGAAGGATTTTCGGCGTTTTTGAGACGTGTAGAGGCCGATGGGGATTTGCAGGGCATCAGGGTGTGCCGAGAGGCCCCTAGTATTCATCATTTGTTCTTTGCTGATGATAGTTTCCTTTTTGCTCTAGGTACAATTGAAGAGTGTCTGAAGATTAAACAGATCTTGCGGCTTTATGAGATGGCGTTGGGTCAAGCGGTTAACTTCGAGAAAAGTTGTGTCTCTTTCAGTCCGAATCTTACTAGTTTCGATAAGTAGTTATTAGCTGATTGTCTTGGTATGCGAAGGGTGAAAGTTCATGATAAATATTTGGGGTTGCCGGTTCTAGTTCGCAAATTGAAGAAGGAAACCTTTGCGTATGTAAATGATAGAGTGTGGAAGAAATTGCAAAGTTGGAAGGGTGGTTTATTAAGTAGTGCAGGTCGCGAATTATTAGTCAAAACGGTGGCACAAGCATTACCTATGTATTCCATGCAATGCTTTTTACTACCGAAAACTTTTTGTGAGGAGCTGAATAGGATGATAGCCAAGTTTTGGTAGAGTGGTGACCCAGGGAAAAGGAAAATTCATTGGCTTAGTTGACGGTGTTTATGTAAGCCTAAATTTGAGGGGGGACTTGGTTTTAGGGATCTATATGCTTTTAATTTGGCTCTTCTGGCAAAATAGGCTTGGCGATTTCTCGCTCTTGCTTTCCAGGTATTTAAGGCTAAGTATTTCCCTCAGGTGGAATTTATGGATGCACTGGTGACTCCTAATAGCTCGTATGTTTGGAGAAGTATTGCAGCCTCGAGGGAGGTGATTAATAGAGGTCACCAGTGGCAATTAGGCAATGGTAAGAAGATTCGGATATGGAAAGATAATTGGGTTCCCCGAGAGAATTATTTTCGGATTTTATCACCACCACTGGGGCAATGAGAGTTGGGAGATACGGTGGAAGGGCTTTTTTGTCGAGGAATGAAGTAATGGAATATCCAGTTGCTGGTTGATACCTTCTCATCCAGTTGCTAGTTGATACCTTCTCACCTGAGAAGGTGGACTTAATTCGTAGTATTCCTCTTAGTGTAAGGGATGTTGAGGACCGGCGCATTTGACATTATGAACGAAGTGGTAAGTTTACAGTTCGAATAGTGGTGGGAGAAGAGGTGTGTGTGGTTTGTGGGGCACAAACTGAATCAACGGAACATGTGCTTAGAGATTGTAGCTTGGCGCGGGCAGTGTGGTTCCGAAGTCTGGGGTTGCGAGCGGTTAACGGGAGTGAACGTTTGTCTCTTGCCCAGTGGTTAGGGAATGTTGTGCAGCAACTATCTTTGGTGAGTTTTGAGCTTTGTTTAATGTTGATTTGGACTTTATGGAAACATCGGAATGAGGTACTTTGGAATGGGGCTTGGTTTGCACCATAAGAGATTGTCTTGAGGTCCAATGGATGGTTGCATGAGTATCATAAATGGCATAAATCTGAGACCCGGAAGGCTAACAGGGAGTGTCCGAAGTGGAAGAAACCTGCGGAATGGTGGGTTAAATGTAATTTCGATGGGGCGTGGATCTCTAGTGGTCCTCGCGGCCGGGGGGGGGGGGGTTACGGTGCTGTGATTAGGGAGCACACTGGGAATTTTGTGGCAGCCATTGCGGGACCAATTGAGAGCTCTGCGTCGGCCCACCACTCGGAGCTGGTTGCAGCTCGATGTGCGGTGGAGTTGGTTAAGAGTGTGTTTCTGGGTGTTGTGAAGGTTCTTTTTTAGGATGACTCTAGTGTGGTGGTGGCGGCGGCTATGAAGAGTCAATGGGAGGATTACTCAGTGTGTGGTTCTGTTATTAATGATGTGCGGTCTTTCCTTGTGGATATGCCGAATGCTGTTTGTAACTATGTTTTGAGGGAAGGCAACATGGCTGCCCATCGACTTGCCCGTATGGGGATTGGGGGTTCTCAGGAAGTGGTGTGGTTTGAAGAGCCTCCAGATTTGCTCCAAGACATTTTATTTGAGGAAGGTTTGTAGTTTCACCTTTTATTGTCATTTGCGGATAGGCCCATTGTTTGTGCGGGACGCTCTTTTCCTTCGACCAGGTTGAAATCCGCGGCAAGGTTTTTATTGAGGCCCAGTACGCACACTATCCTCAGTTTGTACGTATTTCGTTCTCTCTTTTAATGAATATCGTAATTCTTTCAACAACAAAAAAAAAACATGTTATATGGGTCTAATACACTTTTTTTAATAAATGATATTATATACACTGAGGAAGAGATAATGGCTTAGCCTTATAATGGGCTAACAATAATGTGGTTCAAATTCACCTTTGGTGAGAATCGAACCTAACACATCTCATTTACAAGCAAAGAGAAATATCACTAGACCGTAATACTAAATGATGGGTCTAATACATTTAATTCTTAACTATTTAAACTACATCGCTCTTACATTTTAAATGTTATTTTAATAATTAATTTAAAAAGGAGATTACAAAATTACTTGTTGAGCGTGAGAATACAAGAAAGACAACTACGAGGTTGGTGAAAAATTAAACAAGGAAAGACATAATTAACTCCATTAATCTAATGTTTTACACGTGGTGGTGATGCCGGGAGAAATTTTTAACGCTCCCCTCTAGACTTGGCAGTCGTGTTGTGTTTTTCGTGTTCATATCATTTTCGTGACATACCCGATATCTTAACGGGTCATGTCGTGTAACACCCGTTAAAGTGAACGGGTAATATTACCTGACTCGAAATCGACCTGTTAATATTATTAGGTAATATGACTGGAGTCATTACCTGTTAAAGTAAATATATTTTAAATTAATAAATAATGAAAATGAAAAACATAATTTGACCCAAAAAAATGGAAAATATAGTACTAAATTAGTATATGCAGATCACATTGTCACATAAATATTACTTCAAAACATAAAGAAAACATTTGTCTTTTAAGTATTATATACCCCAAAATAAGAGCCTAATGAAAAAACATTAGTACATTACTACAAAATACCAAATGTTCAAGGATATGCAAAATGAAGGGAGTTGTTTTTCAAGGTTGAGGAACCTTGCACTTTTTTACAATAAAACCCTTCAATTTTAATCAATCACCAAGGAAAATGGTATTGAAATTTTAGTTTAGTATATTGTCTTCAAGAGTTATATTGGCGATGTTTTCATTAGGCTTTAACGTGTTTTATAACTTTTTAATCTCATTCTTTGCCTATAATATACTAAATAAATAAAACTTAAATTTTTTAAATTTATATAGAATAATAATACAATAATACATATTTAATATACGATGTACACATGTATTGTTGGCTATTGTATTTTATAGTAAGGTTTTTTAGTATAAAAAATTAAAATCATCAAAATAACTTTTTTCTTAACGTGTCGAAACAGGTTACCCGCGTGTCACCTTCATGTAAACATGTTAAGGACCCGTTATTAAGGGGTTTTTATTGTGTCGACCCGAAGCTCGTTATTTTCGTGTTATTCACATGTTGTGTTAACGGGTTGTGTAAGAAATTGCTAGGTCTACTCCCCTCATACAAGTTGATAGATGAGCATTGAATTGTATATGACCTTTAATTTGAGGATTTACTAAAACATGTTCAACAAGACCTACACTAAATTGTTTTAGAGTAGATGAAGTTTTCCACGTGTTTAAGTTCAAACTCTTTTTCCTCTTCGTAGTCTAACTTAAGATACGTAGTAATATTGCTTACATATGAGTTAGGATTGGGAGATACCCATTTTTCTATACACTTTTTGACACATCTTTTGTAGGACCAATTCTGTAAATTTATTTCTGGATCTAAACCGTTTATATTTTAATTCATAATTTATAGATCATATTCTCGCAAGAAATAGACATATCTAGAATCACTAAGGCATTCATTTGTACGAAGAAAATTGATGAATACGGTCATGAAAAAAAACACTAAAATGACTATCATTTAATCCAACAGTCATATGGTGTTGGATTTTGTTGTTTTTCTGTAGACATAATTTTTGAATGAAGACCTAAAAGATACAACCGTTGGATTATATGATAGTCATTGTAGTGTTTCTTTGAAGAACCTTATTCATTCATGTTGTTTGCTAAAAATAAATGTCCTAGTGGTTTTGAATTTGTCTATTCTTTTGAAACGATGATCTATGAATGATAATTGAAATATAGACGATTTGGATCCTTGAAAAAATTGCGAAGTGGGTCTTACCATATTTGTATTTGTTTCCTCATACAAATACAAATGTCTTAGAATTAAAATCATTAGGAATAAAATTTGGTGTGACCTTATTTCGTTTAGCAAATTTAAATGTCCTAATTATCATTTTTATGACTAAAATTTGAGAACATTTAGAAAATACAGTTGATAATATTTTTCAGAAATTATTATTGACACTTCAAAAATTTAATTGTGCATTTTAATTTTCTATATTTAGAAAGAAAACTATACTTCTGAGAAGTGTACGATTAATTTTTGGAGTGCCAATAAAGTTTTCAATTATTTTTTTTGTTTTTTGTTTTTTATGGTTGGACAAAATAGTTTTTTATTTTTTATAATTTTAAATAAGGGTAGTCATCATTTTGTTTTTAACGAGTCTTAGCATATAATATCATATGTAACACATGAAATGTGACAAACAATAACAATAAACGGCCATTGGT
This sequence comes from Heteromeles arbutifolia, assembly GCA_024362995.1. Classification (NCBI taxonomy): domain Eukaryota; kingdom Viridiplantae; phylum Streptophyta; class Magnoliopsida; order Rosales; family Rosaceae; genus Heteromeles; species Heteromeles arbutifolia. Next base: position 8,163,095 of record JANCRC010000020.1, read on the forward strand.
TTGGACTAGTTGCTGTGATTATTTATGGAGTGTACTATCCACACACCATTTTTTACTTCTCATACACCCCTTGATAATTTCTGTCTATTGATCTTCTTCAATTCATCTGATCCGACTACCAAAAACTAAAAAGGTGTGTGAGAAGTAAAATGGAATGTGTGGATATCACACCCCTTATTTATTGACATTTTGATCTCATCAGAAACTAGAAATGGCGATTGGCCATTGCTACTTCTAACGTATATATGGCCAAATGGGTTTTCTAAGGTTCCTAGAGTATGAATAGTCTAAAGTGCTTTTAACTGTTAAATTTTTGTTTTAAGGTATAAAAATAAAGGTATATAAAAAAAAATTAGAATATTACAAAATTTTGAGAGAACTAATGGAAAGTCCCTTACAAAACTTTTTTATCGAAAAAACACTTGGACAAATTTTCTTATTATTAAGGACTTTTTTGTATTATAAGAACCCGAAAAAAAAGAGTCACACTTCATGAGGTTTTGAATTAAAACAAATATCTTTAACAATAAAGAAAGTATCCTTAATAATAAAAAATGTTACGAAATATTTTTAATCAATTTTTCATAAAATGGTTGTGGGTTAAAAGGCATCAAGTTATAATTTACCATTTCTCTTTTTATTGGTGATAGCCAAGTAGGAGCACACAAGAAAGTATCCTTAATAATAAAAAATGTTACGAAATATTTTTAATCAATTTTTCATAAAATGGTTGTGGGCTAAAAGGCATCAAGTTATAATTTACCATTTCTCTTTTTATTGGTGATAGCCAAGTAGGAGAACACAAGAAAGACTCCACCATCTCTACTTTATCTTGAGTTGAGTTGAGTTGAGTTGAGATAGATTAGCTTCTTCCTTTTTCATGCAAACGCCCATCACCACCTTCTCCTTTTCCCCCAAAATAATCAAAGACTCCCAACTTTATATAATAAGATATTATTACTATTATTTTATTAGTATTATCATTATTCGAGAGGAGCTTTTAAAAAAACTTCATGGCCTATTTACGGAATTTCGTGCTTATGATTGGAACTGTTTATATTATTATCATTATGTAAAAATCATCTCTGCAAAAAATTAATGAAAACTAAGGTTGTTTAGTCAATCAATTATACCTAATAGATTAATGGTTGACAATACTTTTACCGAATTCGTTAATTTGTTTTTATACAGCTCAATGCCTAAACAATGTTAGTTTTAATTGTTTTTGTAGATAGGATCTTTACATATTGATTAATAATATAAATGGTTCCGATTATAAATACGAAGTTCTGTGGATAGGCCACGAGGTATTTTATGGATGATTTTCTTTTGTCCTTGAAGATCCAAGTCTTTCGCGCATATGATATATCATTCACATGAAACTGAAAGCATCCATATGAATATGAGAAGAGCTTGGCTCCTTAAGGTTAAGAAGAGTTTCTCCTCAAAATACTTTGTGACTTATTCACAAAATTTCGTGCTTCTGATCGTAAACGTTCATGTTTTAATCATTATGTAAAGATCATCTATGCAAAAATCAATTGAACTAAGACCATTTAGTCAATCAACTGTAGAATAGATAGACGATTCCCAATATTTTTACAGAATTCGTCCATATGTTTTTTTATACAATATGATGTCTAACCGATCTTAGTTTTAATTGATTTTTTGTAGAAGTAATCTTTACATAATGATCTATAATATGAACGGTTCCGTTCATAAACACGAAAATTTGTGAATAGATCAGAAGATATTTTAAAGAGGATTTCCTCTTCATTCTTTGAGGAGCCAAATCTTTCTCACATATGATATGCGTTTTAAACCCTTCTCTAATATTGTTTGTCCTATATGCGAAGATGGCCCCCTCCTTAATCAAGTTGCCTAAGCCATGATGTAAGTTGTTTACCAACTCTTATCATGATGATACCCTAAATCATGCCAACACCATGCTGTTACCGATGATCCTAAATTTTTAATGTTTTGTTTTATTTTTCCTTAATCAGCAGCTCGAATGGCGAAGCTTTGACTGATCTCGTGTCAGGTCACCAACATTACCTGATTTTTTTCACATTTGAAACTGAATGCTGCTCCCATATGACTTCTTCTTCTAGAAAAATAAAATAATCATTTTCCAGTGATGAATTATTTCTACTATTTTATGTTCTTGGTCATTGTTTGGCGGCATTAGGACGTAAGAACCAAAGAGGGTCGTTTTCCAAAGGGTTTCTTAATGAACAATTAATTGCAGTTTTATATGTTTGTAATGTTGTTTCAAGTAATTGCAAGAGAGGTCTCTAAACTAATCAGGAAGAATACAAGCCCGTTAATTTATTTATGGAATCTCATATGAAACAGTTAGATAAACTGTAAACCAACATCGATCTCATTATCTCTTAATCCAGAAATCGACAAGAGTAAAACCAACATCAAAAGGATTTAATTATCTAAAGTGCTTAAAAGGGAAATGAATTTCATACTCCTTTTTTTTTTCTCATTCATTCCTAGCTATCTATACTCTTGCTTAGCTCGTAATTTATTGTTGATTAATTCAATATTGTGACTAAAAACATGACATAGAATACAAGGGAATAAAAAAGAATGTAAAAATCACTTTGCCCAAAATATTTTCTGATCTTTGGTGTGCAATTTTGTGTTTTTTGATACGATAATTTCTACTCAATGACCCCAAAATGAACAAAGAATAAATGTCTATTCCTCTTTATTTGTAAGTGAGAGATTTTAAGTTCAATTCTCGCTAAAGGCAAAGTTAAACCACATTATTAGGGCAAACACATTGTTAGGTTTAGCTCACTCCTCCACCCCCTTAGTGTAGATACTATCATTTGTTCAAAAATGATATAAAGGGAATTGGATCCTCTCCTGAGCTTGGGTTTAGGAGCCTCCTGATCAACACACAAGGGCCGTTGGATTTTGATCCAACGCTACAAACATGGGAGCCCTCTAAAAGTTATAATAATTGTAGCTGTTGGATCAAAATCCAACGGCCCTTGTGTGTTGGTCAGGAGAGTCCTGAGCCTAAGCTGAGGAGAGGATCCAATTCTGTTATAAAGGACCCTCTATAAGATTTTTTTTTTTTTTTTTAATCGGATGTCCCCGAAGGGACGGGACCCTGTGTAAGATATTTTCTTTAACAATGTATTCATGCAAAATTTAACAATCGACATTCTATCTTAATCGAAGTCAACATCTCAGTCCAACAAATTGAATAGTCTCACTCATTTGGATTTCTCAACTGCCATGAAATTATAATTTAGAATTAATTCATAAAAAATACGATTAAAAGAGAAATATGCAAAGACACTTGTGCTTGTGGGAGGAAGTAATAGACAAGATTTTTTTTAAATTTTTTTAGAAGATTGGAAAATTAATATAAAAATTATAAGCTCCTCTTAACAATTGTAATATTTAATGACCAACAAGAAAAACTCATCGCCATATGTAAACTGAAAACTTTTTATCAAGTTTTTAATAGAAAATATATGTATACATGTAATATAGGATGTATATATATGGGGGTGCAATTTGGGTTGGGTCAACTCGAATCCATTCATGCCCAACCCAATTTTAAACCCAATTAAGTGGATTAAATTGAAGTAAAAACTCGCCCATACCCAACTTAACCCCAACTTGATCAACCCAACCCAATTTCTAGCCCGAATTCTCTCAAACACATATTACTCATTCAACTTCATATTATATAAGCAAGGCACAAGTTTAGGGATGACTAAATTGAGGATTGTTGTTGGTTTTGATTTGTGCAATGGATGATAATGTTGCTTTTATGTTTCTTTTGATTGAAACTTTGGTATTCTCTTGTACTTGTATTTCAACATCGCATATTTAAAACATTAGAACTGATCTCCACACTATTTGGCTTTTGTGTGGATGATGATGTGTAAAATTAAATAATAACTAATATATATTGATGTTGTTTACAAAGTTTGATAACATCTTGCACAATAAGGTTTTAAGATTGAGCTCGATAAAGTTAGACAAACTCGACTCAACCCAAGTAAGCCCGAACCCTTCAATTTAGATCTAAACTAGAATAAACTCGTATGAACTCGAATCCAACCAAAACTCAAACTGTGAATGATAATTATATAAAAATGAAAAGTTTTGGGCCTCTTAAAAATTAGGGTCCATGGGTTGATGCACCTTTTGCAATATACCCAATGGCACCCTTGTAGAAGAGCTCATAATTATTTTTGTGAAAGCCGGGCGTGTTTCTTTATACAACAATATATATTTTGACTAAGGGCATGAAGAATATTGATATCAAACTCGTTATTCTCGAAATTTGAACATAAGACATTTCACTTACAAGTAAAAATAAATACAACAGATCCTTATATATATTCCCTCCAGTAAAACAAACATTTTCTTGATATCATCTAAAGTGTGATGAAGAAGCCTTATACTTATAAGAGCTTTTCAAAAGAGTGTTGTTATTAAAAACTTGTTAAGATTTTAATTAAAAGTACAAGTTCTTTTCTCGTGGGTTCTTTTCCAGAAAGCGTTACGCTTTTATGTTCTTTTGCCAAACCTTAAGTCAGAAGCATTTTTAGTTTTTTCGAAAACGAACACTTTTAGAAGAAATTTCAAGCCAACCCTATTTACAGAAGTACGAGAAAACATGCATTTCCTTTTCTTTTGCATGTCGTCCAATCTTTTAGTGGATAGCATGTTGGTTTTCTACATGCGTCATAGATTCAAAACTTTTTCTCCCCTAAATTATTGTAATAGTTCGAATCATTCTCTCTCCTTACTTCAAAAAAATGCCTTTCCTTTTCGTTTTATTTTGTTTGTAACATTTGATTATAAAGCTTTGTTGTAAGAGCTAGTACTATTTCTGATTCTTAATTTGGTGTTAGTCATAGCAAGAACAAGGATTATATTCTAGTAAATCTGGATAACTATTATTAGAACAGGGGAATTGTATAGTAGATGCACAACAGGCCAGTGTTAAAGTGGAAATAAAGATTCTCCATATCTGAAATTCCAATGCCAAAGAGCATATAATATATAGCCTTGTAGATTAAATTTCTTCCCCCACCAAAGAATGGAACATTGAAAATGAAAATGGGAGTTCCAAATAATTGAGAATCTGAGATCAAATGGCTGTGCACTGCAGATATAATCCGTGGGCCAAAAAAAAAAAAAGCAGGCAGCAAGTGCGGGTGAGTTGATTGAAGTGGGGCCATCAAAATTCAAGAAACAGAAGAATAAGGAGGATAAGAGCTTTGTTGCTGCAACTAAATTGTGACGTGAAAGTGAAGTGGCTCTAATTTAGATTATGCAGAAATTGTTAGTCAAAGCAGTTAAAATGTGTGATGCATGCAAGTTGCAATCCCATGCAACTCATCCTTAACCCTACCTGCATACGGCCCACGCCGCGCCCTCGCATTGTCTTCCAGCGTGAAGGAAAACTGTCGCTTTTCGAGTACAAGTTGGAGGGACCATCTTCATCTGCAGCTTCAAAACTAGTTTCATTGGACTTGTACATGGATGATGGATTCAATAATAATCTAGCTGAATCATCTGGATAGCTGAGAACATTTCCACCCGTCTACATAGGATATTTTGGGATTTTTGAAAGTTCTACATTCTAGATTTGTATTTTAAAACAAAAATCTAACCGTTTAAACACCCGAAATTTTAAAACAAAAATCTAACCGTTTAAACACCCGAAGTATCTCATACTTCAGGGTATCTTAAATTTCAGGTAGACGGGCCGAGGGCCCACTCCAACAACACCGATATTGTCTTCACTTAACCACCTGCTCAATCCGTCAGGTGTGGGGTTTTAATACAAAAGGCCTCGGTGATGGTTAGAGTGGGGTAATTCTATATAAATGGCTTGTTCTCAAGTCTTCTGGCCGATGTGGGATAGAGGAATTCTAACATTCCCCCGCACGTGAGACCTCATTTTATGGGTCACACGTGGAGTTCCACACATCGGCAACCATGTGGAGCCAAGCCAGGGCTTACCCGTTCGCGCAGGGCCAATGGGGACCCACCCATTCACGTGGCATCTCTTGGCCTACGTGGAGCCAAGTCGGGGCTCACTCGTTCGCGCGGGGTCAAAGGGGACCCACCTGTTCACGTGGATGTACGGGCCCGTCCCCTGGCTCTAATACCATCTTAAATTTAAGGTAGACGGGCTGAGGGCCCACTCCAACAACACCGATATTGTCCTCACTTGGCCACGTGCTCAATCCGTCAGGTGTGGGGTTTTAATACAAAAGGCCTCGGTGATGGTTAAAGTGGGGTAATTCTATATAAATGGCTTGTTCTCAAGTCTTCTGGCCGATGTGGGACAGAGGAATTCTAACACTCACCCGCACATGAGACCCCATTTTATGGGTCACACGTGGAGTTCCACACATCGGCAACCACGTGGAGCCAAGCCGGGGCTCACCCGTTTGTGCGGGGCCAATGGGGACCCACCCATTCACGTGGCATCTCTTGGCCTACGTGGAGCCAAGTCAGGGCTCACCCGTTAGCGCGGGGTCAAAGGGGACCCACCTGTTCACGTGGATGTACGGGCCCATCCCCTGGCTCTGATACCATCTTAAATTTCAAGTAGACGGGCCGAGGTTCCAGTCCAACAACACCGATACTGTCCCCACTTGGCCACCTGCTCAATCCGTCAGGTATGAGGTTTTAATCCAAAAGGCAGGGTACCATAAAATTTTCCTTGAGTGACAAATATTTTATTTTTGTTTTAAATTAAGGCATGTTATCACTTTGCCACTAGCAGCGAAGTAGACCCAAATTGTTTTCAATTTCTTGGCGATGGAAATACTAGTTTATAAATTATAGTTAATGGGACAACAAGACTCAATTCAATCGATGTATTGTTCGTTTAAATTCCTTGATCCTTCTAATATACCTTAGTATGAAGTACAAAATTCGTACTTATTAGAGGCAGTTTTATTTGCATCTATTAACTATTATTAGGTGCAATTATTGTTAATTTCTGCCTCTAAAATTAAGGAGTGGTGGATAAAAGATTTGGCTCTAAAACTGCCGTTGCTATTACTCCATCGGCACCTAATCACATCACTTTCCGCCCCTATTACTTTTACTGCCATGTTGGCAGTTAAAGCAACTGAGGCATACAATTCTGCCCCTATTGTAGAATTTATTTAATTTTAATTATTTAATTTTACTTTCCTCATAAATTAGATTAGTATATACTTACATTTTTGGTCATATATATATATATATATATATATATATATATATATATATATATATATTCTCTAGATATCCTTCATGAAAGCATTAAAACAGTCTTCTACTCAAACAAAAACTTTAGTACCAGTTAAAGAAATAAATTTCTTTACTAATTTTAAATCTTTGATTTACAATGTTTATACATGAAAGAGGAAGAAGTACAAATCTAGCCCATAATGTAGTACATTTAAAATTATAACAAAACTTATATCAAATCAAATACTCAATCTTCAGCCTCCAAAAGCCCAAATGCATTCGTCTTTTATCATTCCTTCATCCCTGCAGATACAGTAGAGGGAGATGAAAGAAAAGTTAATAGATTTCTACAAAATAAAACTTCAATTGAAAATCCTAGATAAAAGTGCAATATAAGATAAAGTAATGTTTAAATATAAATAGAACTCACAAAAATAAGAAGAAACCTGTATTGTCACCCTTCTCAAAAGAATTGTACATTAAATCTGTAAAAGCAAAACAAGTAAAAATAACAAAGAAAGCCCAACCCCAAATCGAGCCGGTTCATAAGGTAATGTTCTAAAAATAAAACCTAGAAAGCTTACACCAAGTTAAAAGTATAAGAAAATTCATAAGTGAAGATTAGCACAAGGCCTTTACTTTAAAATTTCTTGAAAATTTTCAATCAGTTCTACTTCGAATTCTTCAAATCCGGGCACTCTCCTCATTCTTAAATTTTGTCACTCACAAAGCCCTTTTCTCTCCAGCCGCTACCCTATCTCTTGCCCAAAACCCTAGATCTGCAACCTCTTTAGCCGCCGGTCCCTTGCTACGGCTTGGTGCCAGCGGCAGCCCTTCTCTCCTCCCTTCTAGCTCATCTTTCCTTCTTGTCCTCCCCGAGCCTTCACCCCCCCTGCCATTCCGTTTTCTCCCCTTCCACGAGTTCTTTTCTCCTCTCCTCCCTACTTTTTTTTCTTTTTTTTTTCCTCTCTTCCCTTCACAAATTCTCTTCCCCCCCTCCCCCGACGACCATTTTGTTAGTTGCCATGGTCATGGCTTTGGTGCCTCCCGCCCAGATTCGGTCCATTGCCTCCTCTCGAGGTCTTTTCCTTGATTGGAGGCATGTTTTGTGTTTTTGGGTTGGATTTGTGGTTGTTGGTGGGTCGAATCCACCTTCATCTGCCTGATTTCATGGTGGTAACACTCTCGTGTGGCTGCTCTGCCTCTAGTGCCCAGATTTGTGGCAGATCTGCTTCTTGCCTTGTGGATGCTACAAATCTCGCTTGTGTGGTGAAGTTGCAGGTGGTCTTCCTTGGTGTGTCTTTGTCCTCCACTGAGATTAGGGAATCGGTGGATTCTATTCTCGAAGTAGTGTAGATTTTTTTGTGCCGCATTTGGCGGGGTTTGTGGGCCTGATGTGGTGTCATCTCCGTGCGATTATTATGTGGTCCCGTCTTTCAGCGGTGACTTTTAGTGGTCTCGTTCTCCTACGATACCTTATTATGGTCTCACTTGTGATGACTCTATGTGACCTTGCCCTTATGCAATGATTTATGTGTTTTCCAGTTGTTAATTTGTTGCTTATATTGTGTTCTTGTGACAAATTTGTACTGGAGACATATTATTGGGTAAGACAGTGCTTGTGGTGCAGGGTTTTATTGTTATTTGTTTACTTGCGCAAATTTACTTCAGATCAATTTCTTGATCATTGGAGCTTATGTACCCAATTGGCTACCCTTGTAATTTTCTGTGAAGTTCAATGAAATACCACTATATCGTTGCTTGTCAAAAAAAAAAAAAAAAAAAAATTTGTCGCCCAGTTTTTTAATCTCTGGAATATCACAATGAAGAAAGATAAAGAAGAAATAGAGATGAAAAGATTATCAAGAAGGAAGAAATGAGAGAGAACACGAGTTCAAAGGGAAGGAGTAGATGGAGGGTCTGTGCGTGTGGAAGGTTGGAAATGAGAGAAATAAGGGATGTGGGTGCATAGGTATCGGAGAATTAGGATTTTGGGAGTTAATATCTTTTGATTTATCCATTAAACACATCCAAAATAAACGAAAAAAAAAATGTAAATACCTAACTAAAATTATTAAATTTCATTAAATATATTAGAGGCCCATTTATTCGCTTCTAATGTCTGAAATTAATATCAACAATTTTTATTTCCCCCCACTCACTTTAATTAGAGGCAAATTTATATATCCGCCCCTAATGCAAATTAATAGAAGACAAATCCTTACTTTTTGCCCCTAAGCTACTGCCCCTAATAATCAATATTCTTGTAGTTTTCTTCTTCCCTAGTTCACGAGATCAATAAATATCTTGCTTGAAGCTCAAAAGGATTCATATGAAATTTATAGTACCTGCAAACAAACGCAATATATACAAGATAAAAATATATAACGCAAATGAAAACAAATATAATAGTAGTGGGTAGCTTCGGGACCCATTGTATGAAAGTATATAAAAACGACCCTAAATGTTGGAGCTTTAGGTCCAATAAATTATTAATTTAATCAACTGGGCTGCGGGCCAACGATTAGAAAATATAGCCTAAAATAAGGCTACGTCGTAGACATCCTACCTAATTTAGTGTGGGCTAGAAACAAAACGGGCCTAAAAAATAATTTGGCTGGGTTGAGAAAAATGACAGTGGCAGCCGAACAAGGAATTGTTGGTTGCTATCAAAAGTGAAGGCTTTCCAGCCACTGGGTTGCGGTGGGCTCGAAAGGCTGTTGCAGGTAGCCCATTAGAGCATCTGCAAGCATCATGTTGTAGTGAAAGAAAAGCCTAAGGGAAACGGGCGCATGAACAAGCTTCAGGCTTGGGAAGGAGAGGTGGGCCGGGGAAGGAAAAAGTCCAATCTGGGTTGGGCTACAAGAGCTTTGGTAGCAAATGGCCGAAAAACTGCATGTAGATCCGGCCACAATCTGCCAAATTGCAGAGCCCCGGTGATGGCGGCTCCAAGATGCACTTGTTCAACTTCGAACTCGAAAAGAGGTGGTGAGGGGGCTTAAAACTCGATGAGATTCCCGGGTGAATCTTAAAGGAATCGTCGAGATTTGTTCCGGATATCTTCGAAATGATTTTCTTGTTACTGCCCACCGGAAACCATCGTGGATGCGGACGCATTGTGTGACACCCGTCGCGGGGGTGGGGGTAGCACAGAGGTGAGATGGATGCTACAACGACGTCATCTCAAACCTGCGAGCGTTCTGGATATCGGGGCAGGAACAACTTGGCTCCTTGGGAGCTCGGCTCGCATGGCTCAGTGTGGCTTAGTTCCAGCGGCTGCTGTTTTCCCCTTTTTTTTTCTTTTTTTTTGGGAGTTTTTATAAAAAAAGCATTGGCTAGGTGTATTTTAACCAAAAATCATGTTATAACCGTTGTGACATATGTTCTTATTAATATTGTGATTGTGTAAATCCTAAGTAGCAATAGAATATGAATCCTTTGGGATCTAGAAATTTTTTCTTAATAGACTTTGTATTACTTGAAGAGCAAGTTTCTCTTCTGCTTATTACTATAAATAAAGGCACAAGGACTGAGGAATTAACAGACAAATTCCTCAGGCCTATTCTCCACTTTCTTTCTCTCTATGACTCACTCCTAAGTTAAATATAGGCCACAACACGTTTTCAGCACGCTCTACACGTTGTGCTAAAGAGAATTTATTTGCCTTCAATTAGGAGATAATTACGTTTCAATTATTTTTTTGATTAAAATTTTATTTTTATTGAATTAAATTTATTTTTTTTCTTGTGTTAAAAGTGATACAAGTTTCGAAGATGGAAAGCCGAAACCCGAAGAAAGAATTCCTACAAACCCGTTCATAATATTCACCACGCAATCCAGGTTTTTCTAAAACAACAGTATTTATCTTGATATTTTTTCAGACTTGATTGCATGAACCTTCACCATAATGCATGACCCAACTTTACGATTTATGAATTTTAAATTCTACATAAATTGTTTATGCGTTATATCCATAATTTTGCCATTATGTGAATTGAATATGTGTGAATAAGCAAGAAAAAGAAAGAAGAAAACCTTAGGACTCGATTGGGCCTCGAAACATGGATATATATGTTTCAGATTTGGGCCGAACCTATGAGAGGCTAGTGCTTGAGCATCAAGCTCACGCTGGACCTGTGTCTAAGCCATGGCTTGAAGCCCAAGGCTGCACCAAGCCGCCAAAGGCCAGTTAAGCCGAGCAGCTCTTGGTCCTAGCTCACAGAACGACGCCGTTTACGTCTTCTCTTTCGTCTAGCCCTCTGCATCTCGACAAAATCGAGGACTGCGCCCACAGCCGCACTCATCACCAAATCTCGGTGATTGCAGGACAGTGGTGATGCCAGAATTTGTCCTCCACCACTGATCTTGACAATTGAGATCAAAATTTCCGGTTGAAACACTTCGCCGGATTTCTTTAGGAACCCATTGCGCATCCTGGAGCCTCCCCAGCCATCTTCCGTCGTCTCACCTTTCGAGATTCCATGGCGACGGCCTCAGCCTCAACCTCTGTGATCCATGCTCGCTGTTATCCCTTCTGATGCCATCGACCTCCATCGTTTCCTGATGAAACCTTTCGCCCATCGTAGAGGGGCTCGGATGTCACACCCCAGAGGCCTTGGGCCTGTATTACTCTCGGCCCACACTCAACAAACAGCCCCAGTTTTGGGCTTAGGACCTCGCAACCAGTTTTTATTTTTTTATTTTTTTTAAAAAAAAACCTACTACATCAACAGCCTGCCTAGCAGCCCATTCTGGGCTTGGGCTCAATCTATTATTTTTTGGCTTTCAGCCTGTTTTTTTCCAGTTGGACCTGCAGTCCAATTCATGTGAAGAAAAAAAAATTTGTTTTCCTTTTTTTAGGCCTAATTACTTTTGCCCATATGAAACCCCTAAACACTATATATCGAGATTTGGTTTTCACTTTTTCTTTCTTAGCCCATATTTAGGCCTGGATTCTGTTAACCCAAATTTTTTCACTGGCCCGCAGCCCAATCGATTAAAATAATATTTTTGAACTTGAAGCTCTATTCTTTTATGGCCGTTTTCCCTGAACTTTCACACAAAGTGTCCCGAAGTTACCCATTATTAATATATTTGTTTTCTCTTGCTTTATATATTTTTGTCTTGTATATATTACGTTTGATTGTAGGTTTTATAAGCCTGAAGTTCATACTTTCGAACCTGAAGTTTCAGAAAAAATGCCATGGAAACCTGAAGATTCTTAACGCGCAACACTCATGTTGAAACTCGAAGTTCTCCATGTTTAAATCTGTTTAAACCAAACCATGTCTTAGAACCTGAATGTTCTAACTTTGATGTTTATGGAAATTTTATTTCCTGAAACACCAATCGCATTTTTGTTTCCGCCATTCAGCATATTGTCGAACCATAACAAGTTTGATATCCTTGATTTGGAAGTTTCGAATAAGAAAACTACTTTATGTGGATACAAGACGTGACACCCCACTTCACTATGACTAATTGCAAAATCATTGTAGCCAGTTATGGTGTGGAAGAGCTAAACAAGCCTCCGCCATGATCTTTCTTTATTTGAAGACTTATGCCTGAAGCATATCAAATGAAAGTACCTCATTGCTGAGGACTCCATGGCTCTTTGACTTGCTATGGACCGTTTCAAATCATATAAAGATGAATTCTTGCCCTAAGAAAAACATGAATAAAACCTTTTTACATCCATGAATAGGTACAATTCTGAAGTTTATATTTTGACTGGAAGAAATTGTTTTTTCTTGTCCTTCTATATCTAAATTGCTCCTGAAATAGCAGTATAGAAAGTGGAAGTTTACCAAATTCTCGAATCTGATTTCTACCACACTCGTGAGAGAATGGTACCCTAGCAATTCGGCTGGGAGCTACAGAATGATATAGGCCTAATTTCGGCTGGAGTCTACCGAATGGTGGTGTTTTGCTTCGGTAGGGATACATCGACAAGCATGCTTTGCTTCGGCAGAGGTGCACCAAAACGCATGCTATGCTTCGGCAGAGGTGCACCAAACTGTATTGCTCTGCTTCTGCAGAGGCTACCAAACAGACCTTTCTAGTTTTGGCTTGAGCCTACCAAACCCCAAGTCTCGGTCTGTCTCTCTCTCTCTCACACAATCTAATTTCGAATTTTTTTTACAACCTATGGTAGAATCTGGGCCTGCCAAGAGGTGATATCATGCCTGAAGCATGATTCTTGGCACCTAAAACTTCAAGAATAAGGGATAGTATCCTCGAACCTTAACCTTGCAGAATCTAATTCAGTTTTGACGAAATAGATCATTGATCATGCACTTGTCTTTGCTTACCGTTCCCGTAGTCAATCTGTGAGACTAATTTTGCTCCACCTAACACATTTGGAAGAGTGAAATTTGACATGGAAGGCCGTATTAGTCGAACCCCCTTGTATTTTTGGTTTACTTTGTGAATCGTTTATTTTGTTCTTGGATTTTAGATTGGTGTTTGGGTGTCACTATTATTCTCGAAATAAGAATTAATTAACGAAAATTACCACATGTGACTACAATTAACTCATGCTTAGGCATGTTTTGTGGGGAAGTTAGTAGTCTGGTTCTATGCTAACTTCATACCTAATCATCCCCTGACAACCTTTCAGGCTTATCCAACCTAATTGTAGGGCATGGCACTGTCCTATATTGTCGAATGGTACTAATTTTACCATAAAGGGAAACCTTATACTCACTTCGTTTCGGAAGAACACCCTTTTTGAGCTTTAAGGATATTCAAGAGCATTATTACCATATTGAAACCAATGTAGAAAATGGAGTAAAATTCCTTGACATATTACCATATTGCACTTCCTACGAGTATAGCCAGAGGCATATTTTAGAGAAGATGGAACGTTTAACGAGTATATTACACCCAGTCAGGCCCACCATATGGCTGGCCAGAAGCCTGCGATTCTAAAGGAATTTTCGTTATGGATGTACTTTTCGGATGTCTAGGATGATCCGCGATGCGCCGTTTTGGGCATCCTTTTACCAGAAGTAAAGACATCATACCTAGACGCGTACTATACCTTAGCATCTTCCATCTTTTCTACAAATGATTCTAAGGGGACATTTGTGGACTAATTCAACCACCTTGCGGATCATTTAGATACTTTATGGTATTGGTTGATGCTTCTACACGTTTGTCACACGTGTGGCTGTTGTCCCCAAGCTGCATTCTCCACATTGGTGGCTTAGATTAACAAGCTCAGGGCTCACCACCTTGATTATTTGATCAAACTTATTTGATTGGATAAGTTGAAGAATTTAAATCGAAAACTTTCGATGGATATTGCATGTTGGTTGGGTTTTAAAGTTGAACTCCATTCCCATGTTCATACCCAGAATGACCTAGCAGAAGCATTTATTAAACGCCTTCAAATGGTTGTGTGATCGATTGGTCATACGTACCAAGTTCTTGATCTCTGCTTGGGGCCATGTAATATTGCAAGCAACCTTGTTGGTCTGCCTGAGGCCCGTCACGACCCAACCTTATAAAGTGTGTGTCAGTTGGTTACTAGATACGAACCCGACATATTGCATCTGCGCGTCTTTGGTTGTGTGGTCTACGTGCCATTTTACACGTACAAAAGGAACAAAAGAGGTATTCAGGGAATGATGGAAATCTATGTCAGTTATGATTCTCCTTCTAATATTCGTTACTAAGAACCTTTGACAGGCGATCTCTTTACCGCTCGTTTTGCGGATTGTCACTTTTATGAGACAGCTTTCTAGCCATTAGAGGGAGATAAGAACGTTAATGTTCCTACAAGAACTATGCGAATTATCGTTGACATCCCCACTATGTCTCATCTCAATCCCAACTATGTCTCATCTCAATCCCAATCTAAATCGTCAGAGTATAACTAGATATTTCCTCTGATCTAGCAAAAGTGATGAGATCACATATACCAACTGCAAGTGTGCCTGCAAAGATGACTAGATATTTCGAGACTCGTATTCACTACTTATGCCAACTAGACGAGACGACTTCATCAACTGCTTCTATCTGATGCGCTATCTACTTGAGTATTTACACACTCAAGGGGGAGTATTGTGGCATATGTTCTTATCAATATTGTGATTGTGTAAATCCTAAGTAGAGATAGAATAAGAATCATTTGGGATCTAGAAGATCTTTCTTAATTGACTTTGTATTACTGGGGAATTAACACAAAAATTCCTTAAGCCTATTCTCCACTCTCATTCTCTCTATGCCGCACCCCTCAGTTAAACATAGGCCACAACAATAATTTTATTAAATGAAAAGAATTTAAATTTTAATGAAAAAGCCAAAAAGGACAAAAGAACTTAAATTTTAATAAAAATAACACAATTTTAAAATTCAAAAAAAATCTAATGCGCGAATCCATTATAGACACTGTTTATAATAACTACACTGTTTATGAACTTAACAGTAGTACACTATTTATGAAACTGAATGGTAGTATACTATTTGTGAAACTGACCAATACTACACTATTTATGAAACTGAACGGTATTATACTATTTATGAAATTGAACAGTACTACACTATTTGTTGGTCCAGATTCATAAATAGTGTATAGTTTTTTGTTCACTTTCATAAATAGTGCCTAGTTATTGGGTAATGTTTCATACATAGTGTATAGTACTTAGTCTAGTTTTATAAATAGTGTCTCATTTTTGGTCCAGTTTCATAAATAGTGCATTCTCCGGTTTCATATATAGTGTATAGTAATTGGTTCACTTTCATAAATAGTGCCCCAGAACAACAACCACTCCAAATTTCTTCCTTCCTCAATAATGATGCCTCAAAATCAAGTCCCCCCGACACTAATGGCTCTATTCCCATGCCCACAAGCCTGGATCATTCTCATGAGGATGAGGAGATGATGATGCAAATGCAAATGCAAATGCAAATGTTGTGCCTTACAAACACAACACTTTTAATAATAAAAAAGTTGGGCACAATGGGGTGAGGTATAAAGAGTGCCTCAAGAACCATGCAGCATCCATACGAGGGACTACTACAGATGGCTGTGGCGAATTCATGCCCAATGGAGAAGAGGGCATCATCGAAGCCCTCAACTGCTCTGCCTGCAACTGCCACATAAACTTTCCCGGAAAAGAAGTTGAAGGTGAGCAGCAGTAGGAGCAGTTTTCCTCTTGGGATCATAATTTCCATCAATCATCAACATAGCGGTTGGAGTTGAGAGCAGGAAATTCGTATTAAATCATGGAGGATGAGGAGGACATCACAAGAGTTTACTAGCACTACCCCAATACCCACACCAACACCAAATGATAATGTCTAACTACAACATGGGGATGCAAATGGTGGAGATAATGTCTAACTACAACATAGGGATGTGAATGATGAGGTCTATCCCTTTAGATCAGTCTGATGAGTAGCAAGATCATCATCGTCATCGTCACAGTGGCAGATCACATATTGACATAGGTGTATGGAAATCGCAAGCTTTGTTGATCTTCAACTTCATTTGCTTGAATCAATAGGACTTAGAGGTCCGTTTGGATGTTCGGAAATTAGAGATTGAAAAAGAGTTGAATTCTAAGAGATTTGAAGAGAGATGGACCTTTGATTGGAAAAAGACTACCGACTGACAGTTTGAAAAAATCCTCCTCTTATTGTTGTTCTTTGTAAGTGGTGGATCACGTATTAACAGAGGTGAAGGGCTTGCACGTGCTTTTGTTAGGTATGGTTTTTTTTTTTTTTCTTTCTCTTGTCCTTATCATTAAATAAAGTTAGTGGGTGGTTTTTGGTTAACACTCATAGTTTTGAAGCCATTTTCATTAGTTTTCCTTTTTTTTTCCCTCTGATTTTTACCGGTTTACAAAACCCTAGTCCATGCTTCAATTTTTTTTTTTCGTTTATTGACACATATTCAATTCACATAATTGTAATATTATGAATATAATGCATAAACAATTAATGTAGGATCTAAAATTCGTAAAACGTAAGTTGGGTCATGTAATATGGTGAAGGTTCATGCAATTATGATAAAAAAAATATCCAGATAAACGCTGTTATTTTGGAAGAACCTGTATTGCGTGGTGAATATTGTGAACGGGTATGTAAGAGTTCTTCCTTCAGATTTTGGTTTTCAATCTTCAAAGCTTGTATCACATTAAACACAAGAAAAATAAATTGAATCAATAAAAGTATATAAATCCAATAAAATAAAAATTAATCAATTAAGAATAATTGAAACGTAATACTCCCCTAATTGAAAACGAATAAATTCTCTTTCGCATAGCGTCAAGAGCTTGCTGATAAAATGTTGTGGCCTATATTTAATTGAGGGGTGCGGCATGGAAAGAAAAAGAGTGGAGAATAGGCTTGAGGAATTGTGTGTTATTCCCCAGCCCTTGTGCCTTTATTTATATTAATAAGAATGAAACAAACTTGCTCTCCAAGTAATACAAAGTCTATTAGGAAAGATCTTTTAGATCCCAAATGATTCCTAATCTATCTCTACTTAGGATTTACATAATCAAAATATGTATTAGAACGCATGTCACAACAACTATGGCACCAATTGATCCTACTTTTAAGTGACATTTTATTTTGCCGGTTTAAGCATACAAAGTATTAAAGACAATCACAGTTCTTAAAGGTTCATTTTCGGATAGTCAATGTCCTGTTGACTATTTAAACGACTTGGAACTTTGTTGAAGGACTAAGTGACTATGGAAGACAAGTCTCCTTGCTCTAATCTGACTATTCAATATATTATCTCTATAATATAAAGCCAAGACTCATGACTTAATTAATCTTACCCTCTTATTAATTAATTAAAATGGAGTTGTTACATAATATCCAATTTACGAAAGGATAGTTATGGGCCCAACCATACCTATGTTCCTTGATGGACTTATTCTCTTGTTGATAGCAAACACGTGGCTTTGAGTTGACATGTGGACAGACCTATCTTTGGAGCTGCGTGCTAGAAATTTTTTAGGCCCACCAATTTGGCCTTGGCAGTTAGAAAGTACTTTAGGTTCTGCACTCACCTCTTTCTGTCTGTAGAGACCAGTCGTTTGTTGGTGGTCATCTTTTGTCATTATGGTAGTGCTCTGTCTACTGAATGTTGGGCTGGCTTATAGGCTCAATGTCTTGATCCTCTCATCCTGTATGGCCTTTTCCCATCTATTTAAGCCCAAAATAATTATGTATTTTCTAATGAGTCTAAAAGGACCTTGTGTTAGCAATATTTTCTAACAACTGCACATAAAAAATTCCTATCTTCATATTGTTGGAGCAATTTTAGAAAATATGAAAATAATAAGACAAAATAGTTTAAATTAGTTGGATTACGACTGAAATTTAGTGAAAAATTTTAAATTAAATATTGATGTTTAGACGTCTTGAATGACTCCTAAAATAGATTTGAATTAGTCAAGCTTATAGGGCAACAACCTATCGGGTTTACTTTAAGAGGATAAACTTTATTTAACATAATATTTGCCACTGCTTACTATTAAAGGAAAATTAATGAAAAAAGTTTGAAAATTTTTAGATTTAATAAAAAAAACCATGTTATAAGTTTTGTTAAATGATTAGTACAAGGCCCATATTAAAGCAGTCCAACTAAAAATGGCCCAACTATAATAAGTTTTGATTTGTCGATTTAACCCCTAACTTTTTAGGTTGAGTTGTTTTAAATTTGTTTAGTTCGATTTTCTTGTTAAGCTCTTTTTTGCCGAGGTTGGTTAAAGGCTTTGAGGACCAGATTTTCGAATTCTTATCAATTTGAATGTGATAATCGTTTCAACTTTTGAAGTGCTGATCAAATTGAATGTCATCGTTGTTGTTCAAATTGTCTGTCATTGTTCGTACTGTATTCGAGGTATTTTTTTCCAGATTTTCGTCATTAATGGAGTTCATCGTTGTTTTACTGACCTCCTTCTTTTTCTTTGAAACAAAAATATAGATCGTCATGTTATTTAATTTATGTTTTCTATTATTTTGTTGAAATGTGATCGCCGTCATGAGTGTATTCGAGGTACTGTTTTTCAAATTTTCTTTATCAGTGGAGTTCATCGTTTGTTTCTGTATAAAATAAATTTGAGATCTGCAAGCTATTCAATTTGTGTTTCTTTATTAAATTTGAGATCTGCATGTTATTCAATTTCGTATTATTTTGTTGATAATTGTATATGAGTTGCAGAAGGTTTTTTCTAGTTTCGAAGATACAGTGTTAGCTTTTCATTTAGTTTTTCTAGATACAGTGTTATCTTTTGGTTCAGGTTTTCCAGAAACAGTTTTATGTTTTGGTTCTTTTCCATAAATAGTTTTAGCTTCTGTTCAGTTTTTCCAGAAACAGTGTTATCTTTTTGTTCGATTTTTCCAAAAACATTTTTATGTTTTTGGTTCTTTTTTCCATAAACAGTTTTAGTTTTTGTTCATTTTTTCCAGATACAGTGTTATCTTTTGGTTCGGGTTTTCCAGAAACAGTTTTATGTTTTGTTTCTATATGTTCATTTAATATTTGTGTAATGATTTTTTATTTTTTATTTGTTTTATTTTGTGTTGTATAGTTATGGAGAATGGTAAACTAGCTCAGTTTACTTATGGTGGTTTATCCGCCATTAGTTCTATTTCATCAACATGTACATTCAATCAGATTTGTGTTGATCTTTGATCTAGGTTTAAAGGTCTGAGACCAGGTTGTTTTGAGGTGAGATATTCTTTGAGTGAAGGATCTACTTATCTTTTTGATTGTGATGCCGATGTTAAGAACATGTTTTTAGTTCTTGGTGTTGTTGGAAAATCTCTGGTAGAAATATTGGTTTTTGACAAATGCGCAGGTGATCTGGTTGAGTTACATGTGTAATGTATCTTCTTCGTGCTATACATCAGATTCTACAGCGCTTGTTAGTGAAAATTATCATTTAGGGAAGTATGGTTCGCTTGGTATTCATAGCTACATGACTTGTGAATGGGAAAACTATACTGAATCCGTGGGTCAAGTTTTTAAAGGAGGTTGTGCTGATTTTCATGATAAGTTGAATAAGTTCTCTGTTGAGTGTGGGTTTGAGTTGAAATATTTGAAGAATGATAAGAGTTGGATTAGCGCTGAGTGTTCTAGGAAAGAATCTAATGGTTGTCTTTGGCGTGTATATGCATCAAGGTGTTCGATTAATGATTTTTTTGTTATTCGAAAATTGCACAATGTGCATACATGTAAGGGAATGATCCGAAAGAAGAAAAACAAAGTTGTTGGTCGGAAGTTTGTTGCTTCTATCATTAAGGACAAGGTTCAGTCAAATCCACTTATCAAATCGAAGGAAATCATTTCAAACCTAAAACAGTTTTACGGACTAGACATTGATTATTCTACTGCATACATAGGTAAAGAGAAGGCAGTTTATGAGCTAAATGGCGATGTTGTTGATTCTTACACGTTGTTGCCTTGGTATATAGAATTTAACCTTGCAAGCAATCCCGGATCTGTATTTGAGCTTGAAGTTGTACCAGAGTCCAACATGTTTCTTCGATTGTTCATCCCTTACGATGCATGGATCAAATGATTCATGTTTTGTCGCCCAATGTTATTCATTGATGGCACTTTCATCAAGAGCAAATACAAGGGCACACTTCTATCTTGTTGTGTAAAAAATGGCAATGATGGTGAGTTGATAGTCTGATTTTATATTTGATGTTGTATGTTTAATTACAGAAACAGTTTTTGTTTTTGTTCAATTTTTGTATATGAGTTGCAGAAGGTTTTCTATTGTTTTGAAGATATAGTGTTAGCTTTTGGTTCAGTTTTCCCAGACACAGTGTTGTTGTTGTTTTTCATTTTTCCATAAACAGTTTTAGTTTTTGTTCACTTTTCCATAAACAGTGTTATCTTTTGGTTCGGGTTTTCCAGATTCAGTTTTATTACACCTGATAGTGTTATCTTTTCTGTTTTTGCAAAGATTTTCGAGGTTGCTTATGGTATTGTTGATTCAGAAACAATAGAAAATTGGAGATGGTTTTTGTCAATATTATCTCATATATTGAGGCCTCAAGGGAGGGTGATCACATTTATGTCGGATGAACATGATGGGATTTTGAGGTGTATTCTTGAAATTATCCTTGAATCTCCACATTCATACTGTCTTGTTCATTTAAAACAGAATGTTAGTTGTTTATTTCCAAAGGGTGCTGGTGAGGGACTAAATAAGAAGATGATGAATCATTTAGCAAACTGTGCTTATGAATGCACTGGTGAGGGATTAAATCTGCAGTTGAAATTAGTGGAACGAATAAGACTGTGACTTGTAGCAGATGTGGAGGTTCGGGACATAACAAGGTTTCATGCAAAGTTGTTATCCAAGATGGTTAATTTCTTGTATTTTTTATTTATTTTTTAGATGGGAGCTATTTGTGATATGTCACAAATTTTAATCTTTGAAAAAACAGTGTTAGTTTTTCCAGAGACAGTGTTAGTTTTTCCAAAGACAGTTACAGATTCAAAACATAACAGATCGCATTAACACTAAAAAAGTTAACACTAAAAAAGTGGCAAAAAAATCAAGACACAATGTTTTGTTTTGATTGTTTTTTTTCCAGATACAGTGAAATGTCTTAGTTCAGTTTTTCTAGCGACAATGTTGGTCTTTACACATCTGTAGCATACTGTTTCTTGAACCAAATCATAATAGGACATTTTAGCTGCCAAATAATCACATTTTTTTTTTTTTTCTGATCTAGTGCTTTCCAAGACGGTTAATCACATTTATCTTTGGAGATTGCTTATTTGTTTTCTAAAAAAGTGGCAAAAGTTTTTCCAGAGACAATGTTAGTTTTTCCAGAGACAGTGTTAGTTTTTCAGAGATAGTTTTAGTTTTTCCAGAGACAGTTTTAGTTTTTACAGAGACAATGTTAGTTTTACATTAGGGGAAGAAAACTGTTTCTGTTTTGAAATCATAATGGGAAGAAACTGTTTCCAGAGACTATATATAAATATTGAGTAGCATTAAACATGTTTGACAAAAATATTTGTTAAACCACAGTAAAAGTAAATCGTGAACCTTAAGAAGTACATTCACTTGAGAATTACATATAATCTATATTCTAATGCCCAATGCTTGTCAATTTCTATGAGATTGCTACAAAAGCTTCTTGTTCTTTTGTCCAGCTGAACTCATGGTTCATCAAATCCAGGAGGATATCTTTCCGTGCTTTTAAAACATGATAATCTCGGATATGTTCTTGAATTTTCTGATTCTTCGAGAGTTGGTCAATGAAGCTAACCATGTATAAGCCGCAATCCAAACTGATTTACAAACAAATTTAAGTTGTAATGAGCACGAGTATTAAACGCAAACAAAATATGTAAGAGATAAATAGTTCAAAAAGCACAATGTTTCATGAAAATGCACAAAACAGAAACTATATATTGAAGTAAAACTGTTTTACATTTTTTCACGTACGTTGTTGGTTTCTGTTGTGCACAGATTTTGTCCAACTTGACTTGGAATTCAAAGTTACTTTTTATGGAATTGATTTTCTTCATAATTTCTTGGTTTGAATCCGTAAGTTTTGAATGGCTTGGCGATTCCCTTGCCTTATCAAGCCAATGCTGCACAAAGTTTCCATGCACAAAGTTTTTATAGAATAATAAGAGACTTCTTTGAAATATATAAGAAAGAGATTTGTGATTTTGGTTTTTTTGCTTACCATTATTGCTGCATTTTCCCAATAGCAATCACATTCCAGGTCTTCATCTTTTGAGTTTTGGCGAGCTGAATTGTAATGAGTCATTTCTCTAGTTTTTGTGTCCAAAACTACCAATGAGAAATGGTTGTAATGGAACAATGGGAAGAAAATCTTAGACACTTTTCCATATTGGTCCATCAATTGGTTGTAGAGCCTTTGTTTTTTGGATAGTTTCTTGAATGCTTTGTTCATTGATGTTGTTCTGTTGGAAAAAAGTCCAAATAATAATATGGTGATGTGACAAAAATTAAGCACTCAAATTAAACCCTCTTGTTGTCAAATCGTAGTATAAATGCAAGTAGTAGGAGGGCTTGCTAAAACCTCTAAACTGACTCAAAACACAAAAACAAAGTTAAAAACGTTTGGAAAGACTCAAGGGACTCAGAACAGGTTCAAAAGACTTAAAACAACTCAAAAACACTTAAAACTGCCTAAAAACACAAACTGGGCAGTTTTGGACTCTAAACACAACTTTGAACGAATTTAGGGTTTTGACTTGACTCAAAACACTCTAAAACACAAACAAAATAGATTTTAAACACTTTGAAACAAGAAAGTAAAAAGGGGTTTTGGTTCTGATGAAATTGAAACAAACAAACAAATTGTAAAACTAAACAAATTGTAAAACGAAATTAAGAAAATAAGATGATGGATGGATTAGTTAGAGGTCCGTTTTCCACACATGACACACTTGTACATGAATCGATTTCCAATTGCTTTTCAATAAACTATGATGCTCAACACCCCAGATTAACCGTGATGCACAAATTAACCCTAAGATTTTCCTTTACTCATTGAATTGGATGAATGCATGCGACAACTCAAATCATTCTCCAAAAGTCCCCTACATGAATGCATAATAGAGATACAATCAGAGATCATTACGTTTCATAAAAATTATAAGTGTTGACGAGGCAATTGTAACTATGAATGCATGATACGTTTGCCAAGAATTCAATTAACGCGATTGTGACAATCAACCTTCACTACTCAGGAATATAAACTTGTAACGATTAGGTGAAACTCATTTATATTCTAGCATCTGATTCATGCATGAAAACTAAGTATGCATCCTTAATAAACATACACAGATCAGTTATGAATAAAACAAATAATTGAATTGCAATCACAACTTATCAAATCACAATTGGATGAAATCAATTCATATCTCAAACATGTTCATGCCTTCAAACTTCCCCCTAACTAAATAGGGATTTAGCCACTCATGATTACAGCAAAATCAGAAAGTAATAACAAAATAAACATTGAAAACAAGAACGAAGTACACCTAAAACGCTCCAATCTGCAAGCATGAAACGTACATGTTCTTCTTCTTCCCCACCTTACTGCGGCACCAGAGACTATGGATGTGTATGGGTGTATGAATGGGTCAGAGATGGATTAGGTTGGATGTGAGTTGCGGCAAGGGAAGGAGGATGGCTGGAATTGTGTTTGGATGTGTAGAATGGTGAATTGGAGTGCGGCAAGGAATTCTGTGATGAATGGTTGGTTCCCTGCGGCAAAACCCTAAAACATGTATATATAGGCACCTCAAAACCCTAGAGAAATCAGATTTGTACTTGGGCTTAACATAAATTAAGGAATAAAGGCTTAGGGTGCGGCATTTAATTTGGAAAAGGAATTGTGGTCCAATTAATTTCTGAAAAGGATTTGTAGAACCCAAATCCACAAGGAAAATGGCCTAACAAATCAGAATCCAAGAGGGAAAGGGCTTGAGAGGTGCGGCACAATAGGATAAGAGCAAGGGAATGCCTTGCAAGGCAAGGAAAAAGGATTCTAGAAGGGAAGGAGGCGCCAGATTTTTAGGGTTCTAGAAGGAATGTGTTTTAAGACAGATTTTGGGACTTCTAGAAGGGTTTGGGGCGCCACTTTTGTAGGACAAGGGATAGAACTTCTAGAAAGAGTGTTTTATCGCTGATTTCAAGCCTTTTTGTCTTTAAATTCGTCCATCAACTTGCCTCCATGCTTGCACTACCCAATCTTGGCCCAAAAATGATCTAGAATGCTCCAAATCGCTTCTTCTTGCCATTTTGACACTTAGAACCTACAAACACACGAAAGTAGCTCAAAATACAAAATTAACTAAGAACTAAGGACGTTAATGCATGAAAACAAGCTAACTAAGTCGCATAAATATGCTCCTATCAAATTCCCCCACACTTAGCTTTTGCTAGTCCTCAAGCAAAACGAAACAAAACAAACAAAACAAACACCAAACAAACTAAACCTTCAAACGTTCACCTCAGGGATTTCCAACACACATGACATATTCAAGATCATCATAACCATAGATTTTAGTCATCCCCACCCTTTAGTACATACTTAATCACAGTCACCATTCATTAGCTCGCATTTAACTAATTAAAACAATGTTTTGAATGTAGTAGCATGCCTTAGAGAATTCACTCAATTCCTCACTAGGTACACTCTTATTTTCACTCAGATTTTCTAACTACACTCCCTATACTAGTGATATGTGAGAAGATTGATGTAAACATGAAAACGAACACTCACATATGTTTATAACAAAGAAAGGAATTTCTGGAGTTAATAAGCATGTTTAGATATGATCTCATGAATGGAATGCTACTACTTATATGCGAGAACCAGGGACACCATATGCTCATACCAATCCCAAACTCCACATATTAAAACACACAACACTCAAGATAGAAGTATAGGGTTGTAACGGGGCTAAGGGTACTGGCTAACAAAGAAAGGTAAGGAAAACAAACGTTCTTAAAGCAATAGCGAGCAAAGTAATGAATATGACACTTAGAACTCCCTTTTTAAACGCAGCCACGAACTTTGATACATAAAGGGAAGATCACACATACTTAGGGCCGAATTCAACTTTTTGGACCCTTTCTTCAACAACCAACACTTGTGAGTTTAATCTCACTTATTTTTCAACTCTTTTCACACTTTTTCACATACTTTTCTTTTCTTTTCTTCTTCTCATGAGTTTTTCTTCTTTTTTTTTGTTTTTTTTTCTTTTCTGCTCGCGTGCCTCTTTTAATACTTGGCACACACCCACACACAAAAATCCCTTCCCCCGCACTTGTTTGCTGTCTAATAACGAGCAAAGGGAATTCACTCTAGGTCATGCTTCACTACGCCTTAAGAACAAGGGTAAGGATGGTCCTAATCTAGGCTAGGTAGGGAACATGTGGGTAAACAAAGAAAATGGCTAAACAAGGCTCAACGGGGGTTAATCCTACAAAACTTAATGCACAGGGATAAGGCTATTTGGCACTGGTTCACTACACAACTTCATCTTGTTTATGTGTTATGCACTTCAATATCATGCTTTGAATGAAACGGGTATGAGTTCTAGTATTTGGAACTAAATGATGAAACGCCTTCTAAGTAGCAACCAAGCAAAGAATGATGAGATCATGCAACGACATTAGAAAACAATAAATGCACAGATTTTTAACTCTCCAAAGAACGTTTAGGCTCAAGTCTCTCAGGGTTGTAGCGTTAATTTGAGTTCCTTCCTTCAAGCATGTTACAAAAACTGATTTTTTTTCTTTTATGATTTCATGTGAATTCATAAATTATAACCACAACCAAGCATAAACCAAAGAGTAAATCAAACTTCCATCCATGTTTATAATTCTCTTTAATAGTCATGCAATTAAAAACCAAATCCTCATCATTGTGTTGGAAGGTACCTAAGACACAAACCCACCAAAACGACTCGAAAAACACTTCAAAAACTGATTTTTTTTTTTAAATTTTTGTATTTTTACTTCAAAACACACAAAACTACATCAAAACACATTAAAAACACTTAAAACAGTGAGAAACAATATTAGAAGTGATAGGTGATAAAAACCCACGAAAATCATGCAAAAACAGCTTGTTTACCCCCTACACTTAAACCAAACATTGTCCTCAATGTTTCAAACATAAACTCACATAAAAACAATCACACAAGCAACACATAAGCATACAAAGATAAGGGCAACAAGGAAAAAGGTTGAAAAGAAGCAAATCTGGACGTAGAGCCGATTTTAGGTGTTCTTTATTGGCATGGGTTGCCTCCCACGAAGCACTTGCTTTAACGTCGTGCAGCCAAACGAATACCATCCTTCAAGCTTCCTTGGAGCCCACAGCATGGAGGGGTAGGTCCTCCACCATATACTCCTCAAATAAGTCGTAATAGGGCTTCAAACGATGCCCATTCACCTTGAATTCGTGTCCAGTTTTCAAGCTTTGGACTTGGACTGCACCATGAGGAAAAACATTAGTAACAACAAAGGATCCAATCCACTTAGAACATAACTTACCGGGGAATAACCGAAGGCGAGAATCAAAGAGGATCACTTTCTGCCCCTTAGAGAACGTCTTTGTACGAAGCATTTTGTCATGATATGCCTTGGTCTTGTCCTTGTAAATGCGGGCATTCTCGTAAGCCTCGTGCCTAATCTCCTCGAGTTCATTCAATTGGAGCTTTCTGTGCACCCCAGCGGCATCTATATGCATGTTGAAGGTTTTCACAGCCCAATGTGCCTTGTGCTCTATCTCGACGGGCAAATGGCATGGCTTGCCATAGATGAGCCGAAAAGGTGACATGCCAAGGGGAGTTTTGTAGGCCGTACGATAAGCCCACAATGCATCATCCAAGCACAAGCTCTAATCCTTCCTTGTTGGCCCCATGGTTTTCTCTAGAATTTACTTGATCTCCCTATTTGAAACCTCGGCTTGCCCATTGGTTTAAGGATGATAAGGTGTTGAAACCTTATGCGTAACGTTGTACTTCTTGAGCAAAGCTTCAATGGTTCGATTACAAAAGTGGGAACCTCCGTCACTAATGAGAACTCTAGGCATTCCAAACTTAGCAAAAATGTTAGTTTTCACAAAATCTGCAACAACCTTTGAATCGTTAGTACGTGTGGCTTTTGCTTCCACCCATTTTGAAACATAATCAACCGCTAGCAAGATATAAGTGAAACCATAAGATGGAGGGAAATGACCCATAAAATCAATACCCCAAATGTCAAAAACTTCAACAAAGGATAGGGGTTGCTGTAGCATTTGGTCCTTGGCACCTATATTTCCCATTCTTTGGCATCGATCACATGTTAGGCAAAAAGTTCTAGCATCTTTAAACAAAGTGGGCCAATAAAATCCACATTCAAGAACTTTTAATGCCGTTCTTTGGGTGCCAAAATGTCCACCACAAGCATAAGTATGACAAAATCTTAGAATTGAATGAAATTCACAATCATGCACACATCTACGCAAAATCTGATCAGAGCAATACTTCCACAAATAAGGATCATCCCAAACATAGAATCGTGCATCTTTTCGAAGTTTATCACCTTGGTGCTTGGTGAGAGTGCTTGGAACTCGTTTAGACACTAAGTAATTCACTAGATCGGCATACCAAGGTTCACTTACCTCAACGGACAGCAGCTGCTCATCAGGGAAAGTTTCAGGGATAGGCACGGCATGGTCATGCTCATCATGGATCATTCGGCTTAAACGGTCAGCCACCACATTCTCGCTTCCCTTCTTGTCTCGGATTTCGATGTCGAACTCTTGAAGAAGAAGCATCCAACGAATAAGCCTAGGTTTTGCTTCCTTCTTCGTTAGTAAGTACATCAAAGCTGCCTGATCAATATAAACAATCACTTTAGTGCCAATTAAATAAGAACGAAATTTATCTAAAGCAAAAACAACAGCTAGAAGTTCTTTTTCCGTTGTGGAGTAGTTCAATTGGGCATCATTGAGAGTCCGCGAAGAGTAGTATATGACATGCGGCTGCTTGTCTTTTCTTTGCCCCAAAACAGCTCCTAATGCATAGTCGGATGCATCACACATAAGCTCGAAAGGAAGGCTTCAATCTGGAGGAAAAATGATAGGGGCCGAAATAAGCTTCTCCTTGAGTGTCTTGAATGCCGATTCACACTCCTCATCAAACTTGAAGGGCACATCCTTTTGAAGTAATCGGCAAAGGGGGTTGGAAATCTTGGAAAAATCCTTAATGAAACGCCTATAGAACCCTGCATGGCCAACAAACGAACGAACCTCTGTAACCGAAGTAGGAGATGGTAAGTGACGTACAAGGTCTATCTTTGATTTATCTACTTCAATTCCTTTTTCTGAAATGATATGGCCTAAAACTATACCTTGTTTAACCATAAAATGACATTTTTCCCAATTCAAGACAAGGTTAGTTTCAACACATCGTTTCAAGATCAAGGTCAGATTATCCAAACAATTATCAAAAGAATCCCCAAATACACTGAAATCATCCATGAATACCTCAATTATCTTCTCAACAAAATCAGAGAAAATACTTACCATACACCTTTGGAAAGTGGCAGGTGCGTTGCATAGGCCGAATGACATGCGACAATAAGCAAAAGTTCCAAGGGACACATGAATGTGGTCTTCTCTTGATCATTCGGGGCTATCACAATTTGGTTATATCTAGAATATCCATCAAGAAAACAATAAAAAGCACGACCGGCTAACCTTTCAAGCATTTGGTCGATGAATGGCAAAGGAAAGTGATCTTTCCTTGTTGTGGCATTTAGTTTCCTATAGTCAATACAAACTCGCCATCCAGTTTGAATTCGTGTAGACACCGACTCATTCTCTGCATTCTTGACAACAGTAACTCCAGACTTCTTGGGAACTACTTGAATTGGTGAAACCCAACGGCTATCAAAAATAGGATAGATTACTCCACAATCTAAGAGCTTGATTATTTCCTTCTTCACGACTTCCATCATTGGAGGGTTGAGACGGCGTTGAGCCTCTCGGGATGGTTTAGTTCCCTCCTCGAGAAGTATGTGGTGCATGCAAGTGGTGGGGCTAACAAATCAGAATCCAAGAGGGAAAGGGCTTAAGAGGTGCGGCATAATAGGATAAGGGCAAGGGAATGCCTTGCAAGGCAAGGAAAAAGGATTCTAGAAGGGAATGAGGCGCCAGATTTTTAGGGTTCTAGAAGGAATGTGTTTTAAGACAGATTTTGGGACTTCTAGAAGGGTTTGGGGTGCCACTTTTGTAGGACAAGGGATAGAATTTCTAGAAAGAGTGTTTTATGGCTGATTTCAAGCCTTTTTGTCTTCAAATTTGTCCCTCAACTTGCCTCCACGCTTGCACTACCCAATCTTGGCCCAAAAATGCTCTAGAATGCTCCAAATCGCTTCTTCTTGCCATTTTGACACTTAGAACCTACAAACACACGAAAGTAGCTCAAAATACAAAATTAACTAAGAACTAAGGACGTTAATGCATGAAAACAAGCTAACTAAGTCGCATAAATATGCTCCTATCATATGGCATACTGTTTCTGGAAACTAACCAACTAGAAACTAATATGGCATACTGTTTCTAGAAAATAACCAACTAGAAACTACAATGTTTATGGATTTAGAGCAAAATTAGCACAATATTTATGGATGGAAATCATAATAGGCCACACTGTTTCTCCAAAAGTACCACACAACCACACTGTTCATTGATACAGAATATGACAGGGCACAACATTTTGGTATTAGTTGTCTTATGTTTTTAACTTTATAAAATATGCAGTTAACAAAAAGTTTATACGATGTAAAACTAGTTAAATACTTACAAAAATTGTTGTAGAGACGTAGAAGTTCTTTTGTTTGTTAATGTTTTCTTTTTCTCTTTTTAGGTAGCAGAAAGAGTCAACAATCTGAGTTGATAGAGGCCCATTTGACATCAAACTATGCAGGTCTTCTTTCAACACCATTATTCTTGAATAGTTGAAATCTGTTGTTTCAGATGTCCAGTATTCATCGCTACAGTAAATTGCATAAGGTTTAGTTATGTTATACTTATTTAGTGCTTATAAAGTTGTGGGAGTCTGTAATGAAACATTAGTTAAGAGTTTTTTTTGTAGAACTTATATGTTGTTTGTCGAGTAGAATTGAATTATTTTCCTTCTTTCATCTGGTTGCAGCATATTGTAAACTTGAAGTTGTGTCTAGTTCACACCACTATATGTTTGATTTGTTGCTGGAAAGTCATCGGGCCATGATGAATTCTCGTCTTTTAAATTCAAACTGAGTGACAGAGTGTTTGGTAGGACTATATTTTTGCATTTGGTTGTTGTGTTTCTGGATGTTTGCTTTTTGGATTGCACATCATTCTTCTTGAGATCATTGTTGTGTTTCGGAGCTTGAATTTCCTCTTCTTGCTGTTTTTCTTTTGCCACTGATGAAAAAATTTTGTCCGGCAGTCCTGCAATTTTGTCATCATTCGGCATGTCTTCTTGAATTTGTTCCTTGTTTGATTGTGAAACAGATTTGGCTGTTTTTTTTTTTCTTCCTCTTTATCGGTGTTGTTGGTTGCAGTGTTTGAGAGTTTTTCTTTTGCCTCTTTGTTTTGCATTTGTTGTTTTCTTTAGGTTCTGTCTTTCTCTCCACTGCCCTTGCCTTTTTGTCTGTGTATTTTGCATTAAGCCTCTATTGATATCTTGCTCTGTACTGTTTTTAATGTGCAGATGTATAGTTTCCTTCGTGGTGTATGATATTCTTTCTACTTCTCCAAGCATTCTCCTCTTTTTTGTACTTTTGGTTGTTTTCGATATCACTTTGACACTAGTCCTTGTTGAGTTTGGCACTTATATAGTTATGTTAAGTGAAGCCATCTGCTAATATAGTTTTATTAGAATGCAACTTGTACATAAGCAAATATAAATTAATATGAGTACACATTGTTTTAGAAAGTAACCCAAAAATGGAGCACTATATCTGTAATTGTAAAACACTATTTCACTTGATAAATGTTTATTTTTTTCCTAGAATTGAAATAGAGTACACATTATGCATGAATACTGTTAAAATGACTATATTTTTGTACTAAGCAACACAATGAAGCTAATTTTGTGAACTGTTTTTGAAAATGGGGTAGAATAACACAATGTTTCTGCAACTGAACAATGCAAAAGTTGTAGTTTATAATCATTGTCAAACATGCTCTAACTAGATTTTGTACATTTCTTTTCTCAATTCAACACTTTTTCAACCAAATGGACAATATAAAAGTGTTTTGGGGGATCAATTCAACACTTTTTCAAACAATTTAACATTTAATGTCGGTTAAGAAAATTTTGGGGGATCAATTTTTCATGAGCATTGTAAAAGTGTTTTTTTTTTCAATTGCAGATGAATAATGCTGATTAATTTCATGCATGTTATTTTTTAGGGAGCTTGATTCAAGTAGATCTAACTTATTTCATGCATGTTATTTTTTATACGCTTGATTCAAGTATATCTAACTTATATATAAATTGAAATGATATTCTGAAATTATTTGAAAAAATTTGTAGGAATTTGTTACCTCTGTTTGTATATGTTTGATTGAAGTGAAGTCAATCACCGGAAGTTGCTTGCCGGAGTTGAAAATCGTATGATTTTCTGAAATCAAATAATGAGTATGGATGACTTTTGCTCAAGGAAGTTGAAAAGTGTGTGGGTTTTCAGTTTTTGCGAGTGTGAAAATGGTATATTTTCATTCTTATGTTAGAATGACCTTAAGTCGGTGCCTAATATTGGTGTTATATTTATCATTTTTTTTTTGTTTGTTAATGATAATTTGAACATTTTTCCAAAAACAGCGAAAACTTGTTCCAGAAACAGTTTTAGTTTTTGTTCAGTTTATTTCCCGTTTTGAAGATACAATTTTTGCTCTTGGTTCAGTTTTTCGAGATACAGTTTTATGTTTTGGTTTTTTTCCATAAACAATTTTAGTTTTTGTTCACTTTTTCCAGAAACAGTGTTATATTTTGGTTTGGTTTTCCAGAAACAGTTTTATGTTTTGGTTCATTTTTCCATAAACAATTTCAGTTTTTGTTCACTTTTCTAGAAACAGTTTTATCTTTTGGTTCGGGGTTTCCAAAAACAGTTTATGTTTTGGTTTTTTTTTTTTTTTTCCAGAAATAGTGTTGTTTTTGTAAGATTTGTTTACCTCTGTTTGTATATGTTTGACTCATCAATGTAATTTGTAATTGTAATGACAGTAATTACAATGAAATGATGTCGTCATCATCATCTCCAAAAAGTTCATCAATGTAATCATATTTCCTAGCAACCCTTTTTTCTGCAAGCAACCTTTTCAGTCCATTTGGATAGCTGTGCGGATGATTCACCAATATAGTTGCAATTGAAGCTCTTTTCATAAATACTTTTTCCTTGTGAAAAGTGGATTCTATTGGTTTGCCCTCATGAAGTTGGTTTGCAAAGTGAATGACAAATATGCAGTAATCCAATCTGCATTTTTTGCGAAACAAATAAGTATGATAGATAAGGAGATAAATTTATAACATTAGATGACAAAAGCCAAATAATGACATGAAACTATATTTTTGATTAAGTTGGGTGTCTAGTTGTTTACACATATCACAAAGTCCTTGGATCCAAAGCAAAATCGGCAGAGTGTTTATGAAAAAGAAGCCAAATATTGACATGAAACTATATTTTGGTACTTACGAGTCTTCTCTTTGCTGTGCACAAGTCAAGCATCTTTCAATCTCTATTTTGAGAGTTTGGTCAACCTTGAAATCCCTGTACAGTGCTTCTATTTTGTCCCTCTGCAAAACTATAAAAAAAATAATAATGAGATTTGATTTGTCTTTCATACCATGGTAGAATAGTTTGTAATTGATTTAAGTTTTTTTTCTTACCACATGCACAGCATGCTTAAAGTACGTGTCTGTGGTGCCTTCTATCCTTGGTAGTTTGGAATTGTTGTGTGTCATTTTTCCATTTTTAATTTCCCAAACTACCAGAGTGAAGTGGAAGTAGTGCTTTATTAACATGAAGACCTTTCCCACTTTGTCAACATTCTCATCCAAAAGTCTCTTCAACATTTAATCAATATGTTGTTGGTCACTCTCCAAATTTGTTTTCTCCATGTCATTCCGAAACAATAACATAACCTTTTTATACTGTTTATGAATTTGACAAATAGAAATTTGTTGTAAATAAACTTGTTTACACTTACAAAGATGAAGGAATGAAGATATAGATTTTGCTCTTGCCCCATCTTTGTTTCATTTTCTGACATGATGAAGAAGTACGCATCAATTATATTCAAGTTAATTGCACCATCGATAAACAATGATGTCAAATCTGACTTGACAACAACAAGCTCATGCGCCATGTTCTGTTTCTTTGGTTGCATATAAAAATAATCCCTGTGTAAGAAAATTAAAAGTGTTAATTTTATATATATAAAAGTTCATAGTTAATTTTACATTAGTTAAAAGAGCATACTGTTTGCAAAAGTTATCCAGAGACAGTGTTAGTTTTTCCAGAGACTGTTAGTTTTTCCAAGGACAGTGTTAGTTTTTCCAGAGACAGTGTTAGTTTTTCCATAGACAATTAGTTTTTCCAGAGACTGTGTTAGATTTTCTAGAGACTGTTAGATTTTCCAAAGATTGTTAGTTTTTCCAGAGACTGTGTTGGTTTTTCCAGAGAATGTTAGTTTTTCCAGAGACGATGTTAGTTTTTCCAGAGACAGTTTTAGTTTTTCCAGAGACAGTTACGGATTCAAAACATAACAGATCGCATTAACATTAACACTAAAAAAGTTGCAAAAAAATCATACTATTTCCTAGAATGTTTAACATTAACACTATTACCTCTTTTTCGCCGCTTTGTTCTGATGATGGTTGTGGTGCGTTTTGCACTTCTTTTTCAGTGGTTTGTTCGGACGGAGGTTGTGGTAAATTTTGGACTTCTCTTCCTGCGGTTTGTTCCGACGGAGATTGTAGTAAGTTTTGCACCACTTCTTCGCCGGTTTGTTCGGACGGAGGTTCTAGTAAGTTTTGCACCGGAGGTTCTGGTAACTTTTGCACCACTTTTTCGCCGGGTTTTGCCATTGAACTTCTGTGAACTTGTTTCGCCGACTTTATTTCGATTAATGCTTCCTTTTCAACTGTGATTTGAACTTTTGATTTGATTCATTTTGGAATTGGAGAATTTGATTCGACAGGAACACCGAGGGTTATTATGGCGGTTTCCGTACTGGGGTTCGGGTTGGTGAAAAGTCAGGAGAATATTAAATGATATAGGGGTATTTACGAAATTGTAGGTTTGTAGCGGGTTGGGCTTGTAAATTCCTGTGGATAATAGTTTGGATGGTTTTTTTTTAAAACTTTAAGCCCTTTTGGTTAAATAACATTTTAAGATGGTTTTTGGTTAAATATTTGTTGGTCCAAGCCATTTTCATTAAAGCTCCCTACTATTAAAGGCACGTTAATTTATTGGTAAATCTTGCCATACATGTTGTTGGATGTTAATTTTTGAAATCCTCAGCATGATTCTTAAGAGATAGAGCGGTGCAAAATATTCTAGGTCATTTCCAATTGGACTTTTGATTCAAGATGTTATATATAGTTGCCACTTAATGCTACGGTCTAGTGATATTCTTAAGCAAAACACTTAGTGCTTTGGTCTAGTCATATTCCTAAGTAAAACGTCTTAAGTTTGATTCTCTCCAAAGGCGAATTCTAACCAAATTACAATTCCTAACCCATTGTAAGGCTTAGCCTATTCCTAGATCTCTTATGTAGATTCAGATGTATTAAAATAAAGATGTTATATATAGCTGTTGTAGACATGTAAATTTCGTTGCATACAAATGATGCATCACAAAGCTTCACGTGGCATATGACTTATCACAAATGAACAAGTCATCAATGACATGTGGCACAAATCAAGCAAAGGAAGCTCAAAAGCATTCCTAAAATGCGGCAAAGGGGAAGAAATCTCCTTAAAATTAGCAAGGGGCCCAAATTGCTCCCAAAACCAGAAAGAAAGCTAAAGCATCTTCACAAAACAAGCAAGAATTGAAGATTGCCCGCAAAATAAGCAAGAAAGCCCTATAATTAGGCCAAGCAAAGGAAATGGGTCGAAATTAAGACACAAAACATGTCTAAATTCTCCCGTGGATGAATCAAGACACAAATCAAAGCCAAATCCACCCAAAGGCATGGCTTTGGAAGTCTATAAATAAAAGGTCCCAAGATAAGCACAAGGTCGACAATTTCTACATTCAAGGTGGACATTTTCTACATTCAAGGCCGAAATTCTCACCAAAGGAGAACCTTTGCCAAATCTTTGAAGACTAATATGCTGCCAAAACTCTCTTCGAATAACATTCAACCAAAGCCGAAGCTTTCTTTCGACCGAAGTCGATGCATTCCCTTGAAGAATCAACAACCACTTGTTCCGATTCCTTCAAGACTTTGTTGCAAGATCAAGTCACCAAGACCCTTGAATCAACGAAATCCCACATAAAGATCACCTTTGCCCCAACCCTAAAGCTGAGGTGAAGACCATCCACGCATTGTTTCAAGCTCAAAACTTGAAGCAATCGTTCAACCATTCGTCCGAGATCAAGTCATCCCAACCCTTAGATTGACAACCTACGCATCTACATCAAATTTAAAGACTGAATTAGAGGAAAGTTGTAAACAGAGATTGTAACCCTACAAATTCATCAATACCAATTTACTTTGTACATGTGTTCTTATTTCATTCGATACAAAATTTTCGTGTTTACAAAATTGGCACGCTTGGTAAGACCATCTCTGCCTTTCATCTCAATCTTCAAACCGTAAGAAACACACATGGCATCAAGAAAGGATCAAGCTGTTCCTGCAACAAGTGGTGGCACTTTGGGCGTCACAACCCGAAGCAAAGCAAAAACCCTTTTTACCTTGCCTTCCACCCCTACATCAACTCTGCCGGATAAGCGAGAGCACCCAAGGCACGAGCCTGTGATCACCCGAGGCACGAACCCGGGATCACCCTGGCCTCACTAAGGGCGCCAAGGGAAGAAAGCCCAATAAGGTATTCCGAGTCGTTGACTTCCGATGCCGACTCAAGCAGTAGCTCGTATCCCGTAGCCATGCAAGTCTTGATTACTAGTACGACTTCAATCGAAGAGCAGCTGGCACAAATGAGTGAAGTAATCGCAAGGGGTTATCAGCTGCCCAAATTCATGTAATTCGATGGAAAGAGTAATCCTAAGCAACATATTGCCCATTCCATTGAAACCTACAACAATGCTATGACGGAGAAAGACTACCTCATCAAGCAGTTCGTGCGCTCGCTAAAAGGTAATGCCTTTGATTGGTACACCGACCTCGAGCCCGAGTCCATCAACAGCTGAGACCAGCTTGAAAGGGAATTCCTCAACCGCTTTTATAACACTCGCCGCACTATAAGCATGCTGGAGCTGACGAGTACGAAACAGTAGAAGGATGAACCTGTCGTCGACTACATCAATAGGTGGCGTTCATTAAGTCTGGATTGCAAAGATTGGCTTTTTGAAACCTCCGTCGTTGAGATGTGTGTTCAACGCATGCACTGGAGGTTACATTACATCCTCCAAGGTATAAAATCGAGAACATTTGAGGAGCTGGCAACTTATTCCCACGACATGGAGCTGAGTATCGCCAATCATGGGAAGAATGAGCCAATCACCGACTTCAAAAATGATAAGGTGTTCGCCCCAAAGGTAGACAAAACTAGGAAGAAGCCCGCCAAGTAAGCTTTTACTGTCAATACTACCCCTATCAAGACTTCCTCTGGGCCTATCAAGATCTACTAAAAAAACAAAGCGAAGGAGATGAAGAGAAGTAAGCCTTCTCGCACCCAAGATAGGTACAAAAATACCTTGAGGGAACTAGAGTAGAAGACCTACCCTTTTCCTGACTCTGACGTGGCTGCAATGTTAAACGACTTATTAGAAAAGAGGGTGATCGAGTTACCTGAATGCAAGCGTCCTGAAGAGATGAATCGCGTTAACAATCCTAAGTATTGTAAATACTATCGTATCGTGAGTCATCTGGTTGCAAGTGGTTCGTCCTCAAGAAACTCATCATGAAGCTAGCACAACATGGGCAAATTGAACTTGACCTTGAAGACACGACCGCAACATACACTACTACGATTGCGTTTGGATCCTTCGATCCCGTGCCTCTCCAAGTGATGCCTGACCACTCTCGTCCATGCTCAAGCTACACGGCACATTCCGCACAACCATGGCTAGGGGAAATCGACCAAAATGCACCTACCGACTATGAAGAAGGGTGGACACTGGTGACCTACAAAAAGATAAGGAAACCAAGACCACAAGCCACACGGCCAAAGGTGAAACAAGGGAGAAAGCACCGCTATCGCAACAATAGGAAGCCCAAAATGAGCGTAAGAGTTGCTAAGCCAACATACGTAGGGGAACCTATAGAGCAAGAACCTTGCATTTTCGTCTGCTTACACAAGTACTTTCCAAATGACTTCTTCCAACAATGTACTATTGCTGCCTATCACATGGTTGAAGTGGAGATAGAAGAGCCCTTGAAAGGAAAAGTTATTGCCATCGAGGAAGAGAAGACCTTCACGTCCATAGAAAGCCTGTCAGCACACTTTAGCATTGAGGAAGAACTACAATTGCCTAAGGAGATGTGAAAAGCACTAGTAGTGGTCTTGGCGAGACCCGACGACCATGAGGTGCAAGTAAGCAAGGACGAAGGCTTAAAGCTTCGGCCACATGGATATGCCACATGCTGTGCCACCCATGACGCAATCAGCTTCACTGACGAAGACTTGTTGCTAGAGTCAAAGCTTCACAACCATCCTCTCTTCGTCTCTAGATATGTGAGAAAGAACAAAATCAACCACATGCTTGTGAATGGTGGGTCGGCCATAAACAGCATGCCAAAGTCAACAATGACCATGATTGGCATCAAGGTGGATGAACTATCCCGAAGCCACCTCATAATCCAAGGTTTTAACCAAGGATGACAAAGAGTGATGTGCATGATCCGAGTGGAGATGACCATTTACAAACTCAAATCAAACACGCTATTCCATGTGATGATGCAAGAACTTCCTACAACTTGCTCTTAGGAATGCCTTGGATCCATGAGAATGGAGTGGTGTCGTCCACCCTTCACCAATGCTTAAAGTTCTACCGAGAATGAGTAAAGGTGATACAAGGCGACACAAAGCCATTCACCAAAGTTGAATCATACTTTGCGGATGCCAAGTTCTACATAGATGAAGACATGGTGCCCGAAGCTCTTGCAAAAGAAATCAAATCCATAGGCAAAGTCGCACATAAGAAACAAGGGTGGCAAACCGTGCCCAACAAACAAGAAATGAAGTCGTGCCATCTTCAGGCAAAAGCAATGATGAGCCTGTTAAGCCCTAATCAAAGGGAGTGTGACGCCCTCAAACTGACCAAACATACCTATCTTCCGATACGTCCCAATGTCGAGAAGAAAGAATGGGCAATCCCCATTCGAAACTGGAACAAGCAAAGCTGACACACAACTGCATAAGGATGATGTAAAGCTGCTCAAGACACATGCAGTTTTTCCTCTGCCACAGCTAGGCAACGCTAAAGTTTCAAAACCACCACAAGGTTTTGTAAAACCCTTGCCAAAGGGGCAGAACCAAGCTCTCTTCCAACCAAGAAGATCAAAGAAGGTTTCGACCCAAATGCCTACAAACTCATGTCAAAGGCTGGGTACGATTTTGCCTCATCTTCGAATCTTGGAAAGAAGGTATCAAACACCGTCAACGATAAAGAACGTGACCTCGCCGAGACTCAAAATAAGTTAAAGAAGCATGGTTACAGAGTTGACAACAACAAAGCTGGACTTAGCTTCACACCAAATGCATCCGTGAATATTTCAAGAAAAGTGAAAAACGCTAGTGCTCAACACACCAGCGTAAACGTTGAACAAGATCAAAAGGAGCTTAAGCCCACCCCTCAAACGTCAATCTTCGATAGGCTGAATCGTTCAAAACCCAGAATCTCGACACTTGATCGCATAGGTGGTCCAGACCAAACTTTCGTCTTCAAACGGCTTAACACGCCAACATCTCAAAGCTCTGTGTTCGAAAAGTTGTCAAAACCTAATAAGCAAAGCGACATGGCTAGCTTTCTAGAAAGATGAGGACAACGCCCAAGGAAGAAAAAATCGACAGTCTTGTAGAAAAATACGACGCTCGAAGCTTGATTACTTCAAGGATGAATCGCCAAGCAACCTTCGAAGTTGACACAAACGAACAACTGAAGGTAAAGAGAAGCACTATCATCCACACTGGCTAATCTTCACGCTAACAAGCTCAAGAGGACGACACTAATAGGAGGTCCAAGACGTCTTCTTCCACATCACAATCCAAAAAGACAAAGAAGACGAAATCCCCAAGGAGAACGTCACTGCTGCGCCACCACAACTCGAAGACGAGAGGTAAGCCATGGTTGATGATCTAAAGGAGATCAACTTAGGCACAAAAGAGGAGCCGAAGCCTATCTTCGTAAGTGCGCTGCTAAGTACAGCCAAGATAAAGGAGTATTACTAACTACTATTGTAGTACAAAGACATCTTTGCTTAAACCTATAAGGAAATGCCCGACCTTGACCCTACCATCGCTTTGCATCATCTTGTTGTCAAGCCTAGAACACGTTCGATAAGGCAAACTCAAAGATGCTATCGATCCAAGCCTATCCCATAAATTGAGGTCGAGATCGACAAGTTAATCGAAGCAGGTTTCATTCGAGAGGTGCAATACCCTAAATGGATCTTTAACATTGTCATTGTCCTTAAGAAATCTGGACAAATACGTGTTTACGTATATTTTCGCGACCTCAACGATGCTTGTCCGAATGATGACTTTCCCTTGCCAATCTTTGAAATCATGGTAGACATAACCACTAGCCACGAGGCACTATCACTTATGAATGAGCTCTGCGAGAAATACAAATTCAAGCAGCACAAGTCTTCCATGTATCATACTCCGGCCAACGGTCTTGCGGAAACATTCAACAAAGTGTCGTGCAACCTTCTAAAGAAGGTAATCGACTGAACAAAGAGAAACTGGCATGAAATAATAAGCGAAGCACTTTGGTCATATAGGACAACACATAGAACTCATACCCGAGCTACGCCTTATTCTCTCATATATGGCGTGGAAGTTGTTCTACCACTCGAAAGTCAAATCCCCTCACTAAGGATGGCTATACAAGAAAGCTTGACTGAAGAGGAAAATGCAAAGCTATGACTTTAAGAGTTAGAAACACTCGACGAAAGAAGGCTCGAAGCTCAACAACACTTAGAATGCTACCAAGCACGGCTATCCAAGGCATTCAACAAGAAGGTCAACCCAAGGTCTTTCCAAACTAGAAATCTTGTCTTAGTATTACGAAGACATATCATCACAACTCACAAGACAAAAAGCAAGTTCACATCAAAGTGAGATGGACCTTACATAATACAAGAAGTCTACACCAACAACGCCTACTTAATCATGGCGGAAGACGGCTTAAAGATCAGCCCCATCAATGGCAGATTCTTGAAGCGTTACTACCCCTAAACCAAACACCCAATGCCTTTCGCCTGCACGAGCCTAAACTGCACACGGCACAATGCTTCTTGTTTGCAAGAGTTTAAAAGGCGGCAACAATGCTCCTTGTTCGCACGAGCTTAAAAGGTGACACCTAATGCTTCTTGTTCGCATGAGCTTAAAAGGCGACACCCAATACTCCTTGTTCGCACGAGCTTAAAAAGCAACACCCAATGCTCCTCGCCTGCACAAGCCTAAACTGCACACGGCACAATGCTTCTTGCTTGCATGAGCCTAAATTGTACACGGCACAATGTTCCTCGCCTACATGAGCCTAAACTACATAAGGCATAATGCTCCTTGTTCGCATGAGCTTAAAAGGCGACACCCAACGCTCCTGGCCCGTAAGAGCATAAAATATGTACGACAAAACAAAAAGCAAAATCACCATAAAAAATCCATCACTCATTTGAACTATGTCATAACTTGATCCCTCTTCAATCGAGGGTACGTAGGCAACTTGAAACTTTAAAACTTCAAGTCCAATCACATCATCAACAAAAACACAAACACTTTGAAGAATAAAGAGCAACTTCAAGAATGTGAATACTTTATTTCTTTAAAAGAAAAATTCGGCTACAAAGCCGTATTACAAAATGAGCAAAAAACAAAGATGGTTTTTCCAGTAGTCGACAAGGTGCTATTCCAAGTCATAGCTTCGCTACGGATATGATCGCCAAGAAGCTCAAACGAAGCCGATGGATTGTCACAAACATGGTGCGAAGGATTCAGGATAAGAATCATCGATGTACACATTTTCTTCTTCGTATTTGGTCGACCAAAATCTGTCACCTCCCAAGATACTTCAGAAGACCACGACTTGATATGCATCGAGTTATTTTTCGCAGGAAGAACAAGTGCCTTAGGGCTAGTCAACGGCGCACAAAGCTTCAACGTCGTTCCCCTATCTTGCGAATCGCCTTCCTTCGCAAGAATGGTGATGGTATTGCTCTTAAAGCACTTGAAAAATACCATGGTTGCAACAAAATAAATGATGCAAGGAGAAAGAAAATTGCTTCACTAAATTGCTCCCAAAACCGGAAAGAAAGCTAAGGTATGTTCACAAAACAAGAAAGAATTGAAGATTGCTCGCAAAATAAGCAAGAAAGCCCTATAACTTGGCCAAGCGAGGGAAAGTGGCTGAAATTAAGACACAAAACATGCCTAAATTCTTCCGTGGATGAATCAAGACACAAATCAAAGCCAAATCCACCGAAAGGCATGGCTTTGGAAGTCTATAAATACAAGGTCCCAAGACAAGCACAAGGTCGACAATTTCTGCATTCAAGGTCGACAATTTCTACATTCAAGGCCGAAATTCTCACAAAAGGAGAACCTCTACCAAATCTTTGAAGACTAATACGTTGCCAAAGCTTTCTTCGAAGAACATTCAACCAAAGCCAAAGCTTTCTTTCGACCGAAGCCGAAGCATTCCCTTGAAGAATCAACAAGCACTTGTGCCAATTCCTTCAAGACTTTGTTGCAAGCTCAAAGCTTGTAACAACATTCGATTCAAGATCAAGTCGCCAAGACCCTTGAATCAACAAAATCCTACATCAACATCACCTTTGCCGCAACCCTAACCTGAGGTGAAGACCATCCACACATTGTTTCAAGCTCAAAACTTGAAGCAATCATTCAACGGTTCATCCGAGATCAAGTAAACGAGACCCTTGGATCGACAACCTACGCATCTACATCAAATTTCAAGACTGAATCAGAGGAAAGTTGTAAACAGAGATTGTAACCCTACAAATTCATCAATACAAATCTACTTTGTACACATGTTCTTGTTTCATTCACTACAGAATTTTCGTGTTTACAGCTGTACATACAAAATTCATGAAATCTATTCATTTCACACTTATTCATATCATGAATTTTTTTTTTTTATTTTTTTTTTTATATTGTGCATGTAGTCTGAATAAACAAAAATAAAATAATTTTTAATGATCCAATACTTAAATTGACTGAGAAGGTTACATTCCAAGTTTAGAAAGTTAGGTTGACATAATATTTGTTCTAAAACGAGTTTCTAAAAAGGGTGCTCATTTATTTATTTTATTGTATTTCAACAATTCTGCACTTATTAATAAATTTCATAATCATATTACATCGTCATTATCATATAAAAGTAAAAAACTTTTCGCTTTTTCGTTGCAAAAATTACTCGATAGTAAAGTAATATTATGACACATAACAAGTAGCTTGTTATAGTTCCAATTTAAATAATTTATCTTCCATTCCGTTATTTTTAACATACTACGTAAATACCAAAATTTGAAACACTCGTATTTACTATCCCATAGTAATTCAGTATGTTGCTTATTTAGTTTTAAAGGCAAATACGTTTTTTTATATTTAGAATAACTCGTACTGTCACCTTATTCCTTATAAGTATTGAGCCACATGCCTTAAACTTTAACTCCATCAAATACATCATTCTCTGAGCAAATTAAAAGTTACTCATTCTTCGAAGCATGGCCGGAATAAACATCTTTCCAATTGTGGTAGTTTTGTTTTTGGTGAGTAACACATTTCCGATGTTGGAGGCAATAGATGAGAAGGCTTTAGCTGAGTGCAAAAAACATTTCTCCATAAAGTATGCACACGATGCATACAACTACATTTTTCACGGACAACCAATTAGTGACAAAAGTTGTCGGGCTATTGTGGCGGTGGGAAAAAAATGTCATGATATTTTTTTGAACTGGACTCTTGGGGGGAGCACTAGAATAAGAAGATCTAAGGCTTTGGCAAGGGGTAAACAACTTTGGAATCATTGTGTTCTGACTACCGTCGCACCTGCTTCTTCTTCCTATTAGAAGATGAACTATATTGCTCCCTAGCTAAATATGTGTTGAATATTTCATGATCTTAAATAAAATTTCAAGCCATTTTCTTTTATGGATTAAATTGACTTCACCTTATTACTTTAACTTCTAAGGCATTGATATTTTTGTTGGTAGAATGAACATTAGTAAATATTAAAACAACTTCCTTGCCGATTTTGAAAAATTCGAGCCATTTTACCCCAATTAGATCAATTTATACTTTTTAACCCTATCCAAGTTTTATATTCCATTATTGTAACAAGAATCCTACTGAGCGGTTAGGAAGATTAATAATGTCATTCAAACACCAATTTTAAATCTGAGAACAAAAGAAATTGTTCACAAAGTAAACCAAAATGTACCAGGGGGTTCGGCTAATGGGCCTTTCATGTGAAATTTGGGTTTGCACAATGTGTTAGG
The DNA here is from genome assembly GCA_024362995.1 of Heteromeles arbutifolia. Lineage (NCBI taxonomy): Eukaryota > Viridiplantae > Streptophyta > Magnoliopsida > Rosales > Rosaceae > Heteromeles > Heteromeles arbutifolia. The sequence goes on from JANCRC010000020.1 coordinate 8,207,751, forward strand.
TGGAGCAAAATTAGTCTCACGAATTAACAAGAATGATACTCCCCAATAACAGTGGTAGAGGCACAGACATGTGCATACCAATGATGTATTCTATCAAACCAATGATCCATACCAATGATCTATTCTTGCTTGTTTTGTGAAGATACTTTAGCTTTCTTTCCGGTTTTGGGAGCAATTTGGGCCCCTTGCCGATTTTAAGGGGATTTCTACCCCTTTGCAGCATTTTAGGAATGCTTTTGAGCTTCATTTGCTTGATTTGTGCCACATGTCATTGATGACTTGTTCATTTGTGATGAGTCATATGCCACGTAGAGCTTTGTGATGCATCATTTGTAAGCAACGAAATTTACATGTCTACAAATGCCCCCAGTTCAAGGCGCATTGTAGGCATGTGTTTGTCACATGTCGGAAACATGTTTTGAAGTCTTGCTATGTGAATGTTCTAACTCAAGTGTCGTCGAGACTTGATCTTGAATTAGTTTGCTTCTTCAAGGGCCGTAGAGGTGTATTTCTTGAATTGAAATGATGAATTTCGTCAAGGGCTGTTGAAGTGTATTTCTTGAATGGAATATTTCTTCAAGGGCCGTTGAGGCTTGGTCTTGAATTAAACGAAAATTTTCTTCAAGGGTCGTAGAGGCTTGATCTTGAATGAAATGAAAATTCTTTTTCATAGGCTGTAGAGGCTTGATCTTGAAAGAAAAGAATTTTTTTTTTCTTCAAGGGCCGTAGAGGCTTGATCTTGAACGAAACATTTCTTCAAGGGCTGTAGAGGCTTGATCTTGCAAAATGAGATTTTTTTTCCTTCAAGGGCCGTAAAAGCTTGATCTTGAACGAAACTTTCTTCAAAGGGCTGTTGAGGCTTGATCATGAAAGAAATGAACTTTTTCTTCAAGGGCAATAGAGGCTTGATCTGGAATGCAATGCAAATTTTCTTCAATGGCCGTAAAGGCTTGATCTTGAAAGAAATTTTGGAAATGGATAAATCGGCACATACTTATTGTGCATATTGATTTTCCATAATTTTGACAAAATACATTTGGTGTATTTTGAATTTTTTTTCCTTGTGGTTGTAGGAAAAAAAAAAAGTTTTTCCTTCCTTAAGTAGGAACCTCTTTCAATTTTGGTAATGAGGGTGATTTCCTTCAAAGTGTTGGAAAGCTTTGGTGATATTCTTCAAGGTTTTGGAAAGATTTAATGCTTGTCGTTGGGTAAGTAGGATTTGCATTTTTTTTTCCTTTCCCTTTTTCTTTACCATGGCAAAGAGGGTATTTTCCCTTTTGGTTTTGGAAACTTGAAGACTTGTCCTTGGTTTGGGAAAAACGTCATCTGATTTCCACGCCAAGTTTAAGGTCGATTCCTCTTCTAGAAAATTCTGTACAAATATGGGACATGTAGCCTTATCTCTTATCCTTTCAGCCATATATCGCACACCACTAGGAAAAATCGGGAAAGCCTTCAACTCGTCATTTTCCCATAGCTGCGCAGTTCTGATAGGAAAAGAACTTTTGCAGGATTAACTTTGAAAACTGGAACGTTTGGCTTTAGGGAAAATTATGAAATTTGGATACAACTATCATCAGCCTCTTAGCTTCCTTCTCCAATTGGCCTTGCATCAAAACTCCTCTAGAAAGTTGAATTATCACCAAAAATGTCCTGCTTGCGCCGATTGGCTGAAACTTGCCATTTTTTGCTTGGAATTTGCTTCCTTCTTTTGGGTGGAATGTACTTCCTTCTGTTGATTTCCTTTTTGTATTTGGTATGTACTCTCCCTTATAACGTTAGGAAGCAATTGATCATTATTTATAGGACAATTGGGCGTGTGTTTTTGTCACAAAACACCCTTGCCGTGTGTTTGCTACTTGTTGTTGCCGTGGCTGCTTATTGTTGCTGTTATGGGCTACTTGCCTGGAGCTTGTTGCAATGCGTCACTTTTTACCACGTGGTGCTGTGCAAAAGACTACATCGAGATTTCATTGTATAGTGCCTTTTGGTCATAATTTTCCCTCGGTGGTGATGTTGTCGTGCAGTGCAAGAAACCGATTGCGTAGCATTTTGGTTTTCTTTGCTACTATAACATGCTTTGAAGGACCGTCTTGTAGCTGCCCTCAGTTGAATACGAGATTATCCAACGAACAAGACTACAAAAATAATAAGAATATTATTAAACAAACTAAGAATGTCGAAACGGCTACAAAATCCCAATAGGCTACATCGTGACTAACTTATTCTCTAATGATTAACAAAGCACCCTATTTATAATAAAATAACCCTAATCTCTAACAAAACCTAATTCTAACGGGTTAAGCCCAGAAAACCAAACGTTCAAATAAACCAAAATACTAATATTTTCCAACACCCCCCGTCAAACTCATGGCGGTATATGACATGGGTTTGCAAACAAGCAGATGCAGATTGGCTCCGTTAGGTGGACAGATAGACAGGCAGGCTCCGTAACACTGACAGACAAACAGGCAGGCTTCGTAATGCAGACAGACAAACAAGCAGGCTCCGAGAACTTGACTTGACTGACGAATTGGCGAACTAGCACACTAATTCTTGCTGGCAAGCTGATTCTGGCTGGCAAACTGGCTAGTGTTGAGAGTATAAAAAGAACTAGTCACCAAACAGACGAGATTTCCGTATCTCAATTGTAGCAATGAACAAACAAACACAACTATCACTTGGGTGGTCACAATTCCAAACACTCGAGTAACGGTCACAAAGCAATCTCAAACAGGCTAACAACTTGTGTGGACCTAAAAACAAACTAAACCATTTTTTTCCCTTTGCCCGTGTGGGCCTAAAGCAACAGCAAAAGATTTTTTTTTTCTTTTCTTTTCCCCTTCCCTTTAACCTTTCTTTCTGGGCAGTGGTTTTCTCCAGAACAAATTGTACAATTGCGAGTGCAGTGGATTCAACAGGCGTGTGCATACAGTGGATATAGTGGTGCAAGAGGATCTAGTACAGCTTGACAGAGATGGGTCAGGTGTGGATTGTTGAAGTGGGTCTGGCAATGGGTGGTAGTGGACAACGGCGGCGATGACTGATTGCAGTGATACAGGACAAAAACAGTGCAGTGAGGATGGCGACGGATCAGGTGTGACGCGGTCTGGAGCAACAGCGGAATGCGAGTCGGGATCTTGACTTCGATCAGATTTTTGAAATAAAGGGAGAATAGGTTTACAGAGGGCGATTGCTGGAGGTCGTGTTCCGGGTTTCTAGTTGCTATTACAGCGTGGGTGGATGGTGAGGTGCACAACAGACTGGTATGGACGTTCTAGGTTGAAGGCGCGACGTGGCTCGGCTTTAGCGTGGCTCTGGCGCTGTATGGATCCAGCGGCTCAGCTTCAGATTTCTAGCAATTTCAAACTTTTTTTTATTTTATTTTATTTTAAACATATAACAAAACCCTAACTACTACCAGACAGACAAACTAACAAAACATACCATGACGAACTGATACGTCGCGGACAAACAGGTGAACAGATTGATACCCATCCAGAACATATTAAATTCCGAGGAATCGAACCTGCTCTGATACCAAGTTGAATATCAGATTATCCGACGAACAAGACTACAAAAATAATAAGAATATTATTAAACAAACTGAGAATGCCGAAGCGGCTACAAAATCCCAAGAGGCTACATCGTGACTAACTTATTCTCTAATGAATAACAAAGCACCCTATTTATAATAAAGTAATCCTAATCTCTAACAAAACCTAATTCTAACAGGCTAAGCCCAGAAACCAAACAATCAAATAAACCAAAATACAAATATTTTCCAACACCCTCTTTGCTGTGCTGTTACAGCTTTGTGGCTGATTTATTTTCATCGTTGTGACTTTGTCATCGTCATCTTTCAACGCTCACGAGGTTTGTCTCTCATGTCTTTTGCTTTAGTGAAGCAATTTTTTTTCTTCTTGCGAAGGGGCCCAAATTGCTCCCAAAACCGAAAAGAAAGCTAAAGTATCTTCACAAAACAAACAAGAATTGAAGATTGCTCGCAAAATAAGCAAGAAAGCCCTATAATTTTGTCAAGCGAGGGAAAGTGGCTGAAATTAAGACACAAAACATGCCTAAATTCTCCCGTGGATGAATCAAGACACAAATCAAAGCCAAATCCACCGAAAGGCATGGCTTTGGAAGTCTATAAATACAAGGTCCCAAGACAAGCACAAGGTCGACAATTTCTGCATTCAAGGTTGACAATTTCTACACTAAAGGCCGAAATTCTCACAAAAGGAGAACCTCTACCAAATCTTTGAAGACTAATACGTTGCCAAAGCTTTCTTCGAAGAACATTCAACCAAAGCCAAAGCTTTCTTTCGATCGAAGCCGAAGCATTCCCTTGAAGAATCAACAAGCACTTGTGCCGATTCCTTCAAGACTTTGTTGCAAGCTCAAAGCTTGTAACGACATTCGATTCAAGATCAAGTCGCCAAGACCCTTGAATCAACGAAATCCTACATCAACATCACCTTTGCCGCAAACCTAACCTGAGGTGAAGACCATCCACACATTGTTTCAAGCTCAAAACTTGAAGCAATCATTCAACGGTTCATCCGAGATTAAGTAAACGCGACCCTTGGATCGACAACCTACGCATCTACATCAAATTTCAAGACTGAATCAGAGGAAAGTTGTAAACAGAGATTGTAACCCTACAAATTCATCAATACAAATCTACTTTGTACACATGTTCTTATTTCATTCAGTACAGAATTTTCGTGTTTACAGCTGTACATACAAAATTCATGAAATCTATTCATTTCACACTTATTTATAGCATGATTTTTTTTTATTATTTTTATATTGTGCATGTAGTCTGAATAAACAAAAATAAAATAATTTTTAATGATCCAATACTTAAATTGACTGAGAAGGTTACATTCCAAGTTTAGAAAGTTAGGTTGACATAATATTTGTTCTAAAACGAGTTTCTAAAAAGGGTGCTCATTTATTTATTTTATTGTATTTCAACAATTCTGCACTTATTAATAAATTTCATAATCATATTACTTCGTCATTATCATATAAAAGTAAAAAGCTTTTCGCTTTTTCGTTGCAAAAATTACTCGATAGTAAAGTAATATTATGACACATAACAAGTAGCATGTTATAGTTCCAATTAAATAATTTATCTTCCATTCCGTTATTTTTAACGTACTACGTAAATACCAAAATTTGAAACTCTCGTATTTACTATCCCATAGCAATTCAGTATGTTGCTTATTTAGTTTTAAAGGCAAAGACGTTTTTTTTATATTTAGAATAACTCGTACTGTCACCTTATTCCTTATAAGTATTGAGCCACATGCCTTAAACTTTAACTCCATCAAATACATCATTCTCTGAGCAAATTAAAAGTTACTCATTCTTCGAAGCATGGCCGGAATAAACATCTTTCCAATTGTGGTAGTTTTGTTTTTGGTGAGTAACACATTTCCGATGTTGGAGGCAATAGATGAGAAGGCTTTAGCTGAGTGCAAAAAACATTTCTCCATAAAGTATGCACACGATGCATACAACTACATTTTTCACGGACAACCGATTAGTGACAAAAGTTGTCGGGCTATTGTGGCGGTGGGAAAAAAATGTCATGATATTTTTTTGAACTGGACTCTTGGGGGGAGCACTAGAATAAGAAGATCTAAGGCTTTGGCAAGGGGTAAACAACTTTGGAATCATTGTGTTCTGACTACTGTCGCACCTGCTTCTTCTTCCTATTAGAAGAGGAACTATATTGCTCCCTAGCTAAATATGTGTTGAATATTTCATGATCTTAAATAAAATTTCAACCATTTTCTTTTATGGATTAAATTGACTTCACCTTATTACTTTAACTTCTAAGGCATTGATATTTTTGTTGGTAGAATGAACATTAGTAAATATTAAAACAACTTCCTTGCCGATTTTGAAAAATTCGAGCAATTTTACCCCAATTAGATCAATTTATACTTTTTAACCCTATCCAAGTTTTATATTCCGTTATTGTAACAAGAATCCTTTTGAGCGGTAAGGAAGATTAATAATGTCATCCAAACACCAATTTTAAATTTGAGAACAAAAGAAATTGTTCGCAAAGTAAACCAAAATGTACCAGGGGGTTCGGCTAATGGGCCTTTCATGTGAAATTTGGGTTTGCACAATGTGTTAGGTGGAGCAAAATTAGTCTCACGAATTAACAAGAATGATACTCCTCAATAACATTGGTAGAGGCACAGACATGTGCATACCAATGATCTATTCTATCAAACCAATGATCCATACCAATGATCTATTCTTGCTTGTTTTGTGAAGATACTTTAGCTTTCTTTCCGGTTTTGGGAGCAATTTGGGCCCCTTGCCGATTTTAAGGAGATTTCTACCCCTTTGCCGCATTTTAGGAATGCTTTTGAGCTTCATTTGCTTGATTTGTGCCACATGTCATTGATGACTTGTTCATTTGTGATGAGTCATATGCCACGTAGAGCTTTGTGATGCATCATTTGTAAGCAACGAAATTTACATGTCTACAAATGCCCCCACTTCAAGGCGCATTGTAGGCCTGTGTTTGTCACATGTAGGAAACATGTTTTGAAGTCTTGCAATGTGAATGTTCTAACTTAAGTGTCGTCAAGACTTGATCTTGAATTAGTTTGCTTCTTCAAGGGCCGTAGAGGTGTATTTCTTGAATTGAAATGATGAATTTCGTCAAGGGCTGTTGAAGTGTATTTCTTGAATGGAATATTTCTTCGAGGGCCGTTGAGGCTTGGTCTTGAATTAAACGAAAATTTTCTTTAAGGGTCGTAGAGGCTTGATCTTGAATGAAATGCAAATTTCTTTTTCATAGGCTGTAGAGGCTTGATCTTAAAAGAAAAGAAAAGAAAATTTTCTTCAAGGGCCGTAGAGGCTTGATCAAGGAATTAAATATCGATATTATCGGCGAAATATCGTCGATAATATCGTTATTTTCACATAGCGATATTTTCAACGTTTACAGTTAATTATCGTAATAATATCGTGATAATATTGCTAATATCGATAATATCGCAATATTAGCGATATTATCGCGATATTAGCCATAATATCGCCGAGGATCCTCCGTCGTCGTCGCAACGGCAGCCGAAAATGAGCAATCCATGCTCAGACCCTGAAAATGAGCAATCCTCTCTCTGCAATCCACGCTCAGACCCTGAAAATGAGCAATCCCTTTCGCCGGATCCCAAAACCCGCTCGGATTTGATGGGGGGGGAGAACCGGAGAAGGATCGAGAGACTGAGGGATAAGGATGGACGGAGAGACTGAGGGAGAAGGATCGAGATCGAGGCTGAGGGAGAAGGATGGACGGACGACGGAGAGACTGAGGGAGAGAAGGAGAGACTGCGTGTGTGGTCTGTGTGTGTTGCAGAGAAAAGATGGGGGGGCAGAAGAAGAAACAAGGAGACTGTGGGAGAAGAATCAAGAGCCCTGCACGAATCCCTCTACGTTTCTAAAAGATAATTAAATATGAGGAAATTGTGAGATCTGACATGTGGGTGCGTTTAGGGAAGAGAGAAAGTAATAAAATACTAATATAATTGTGTTTGAGTGTGGATGGCGTTTAGGGAAGATGAGTGTGGATGTCGGCATAAGTCTTTGAGAAAGTAATAAAATACTAATATAATTGTGTTTTTTTTTTTTTTTTTTTTTTTGGGAAACTAATATAATTTTGTCTTGAAAACACCAAGGGGTTCCAACCCTTCCCATTTTACTCCTTCAACACCTTGACCACCATATCACTTATGTTTTTGTGAAAATATGCTAAAATACACTTACTCTACACATAAAGATGATGAAGATAGTGAAAATTTTGAACCTCATAGGAACTCTATGTGGTACTAAGTCACTCATGTATCTGACCATGCAATGTATAAAATGTAAAATATTGTACTAATTCATTATATATAAATGATTATGGTGTGTTTAAACTTCTTTCATTAATTACTACATATTTTCTACACTCACAATGTTTGCCAGCTCGCTATATAATCAACTTAAATCAGTTAAATCCATCATGCAAAGCATTTCCTTCCAATTTTTTGTGATAAACTAATAGATAATTAACTAAATAAACATCCTGCAAAGTTTCAATAAAAATTTCCAAGTTTTTCTTACAATTTCCGTGGTTTCCATATAATTTTTATCGATATCGATATTATCCCGATATTTCCATCGATATTTCCGTGTTTTCAGACTACCGATATTTCCGATATTACCGATATTTCCGATATTACCGATATTTAATACCTTGGGCTTGATCTTGAAAAAAAATTTCTTCAAGGGCAATAGAGGCTTGATCTTAAACGAAACATTTCTTCAAGGGCTGTAGAGGCTTGATCGTGAAAATGAGATTTTTTTCCTTCAAGGGCCGTAAAAGCTTGATCTTGAACGAAACTTTCTTCAAATGGCTGTTGAGGCTTGATCTTGAAAAAAATGAACTTTTTCTTCAAGGGCAATAGATGCTTGATCTTGAATGCAATGCAAATTTTCTTCAAGGGCCGTAGAGGCTTGATCTTGAAAGAAATTTTGGAAATGGATAAGTCGGCACATACTTATTGTGCATATTGATTTTCCATAATTTTGACAAAATACATTTGGTGTATTTTGAATTTTTTTTCCTTGTGGTTGTAGGAAAAAAAAAATGTTTTTCCTTCCTTAAGTAGGAACCTCCTTCAATTTTGGTAATGAGGGTGATTTCCTTCAAAGTGTTGGAAAGCTTTGGTGATATTCTTCAAGGTTTTGGAAAGATTTAATGCTTGTTGTTGGGTAAGTAGGATTTGCATTTTTTTTCCTTTCCCGTTTTCTTTTCCACGGCAAAGAGGGTATTTTCCCTTTTGGTTTGGGAAACTTGAAGACTTGTCCTTGGTTTGGGAAACATGTCATCTGATTTCCATGCCAAGTTTGAGGTCGATTCCTCTTCTGGAAAATTCTGTAAAAATATGGGAAATGTAGCCTCATCTCTTATCCTTTCGGCCATATATCGCACACCACTAACAAAAATCGGGAAAGCCTTCAACTCGTCATTTTCCTATAGCTGCGCAGTTCTGATAGGAAAACAACTTTTGCAGGATTAACTTTGAAAACTGGAACGTTTGGCTTTAGGGAAAATTATGAAATTTGGATACAACTATCATCAGCCTCTTAGCTTCCTTCTCCAATTGGCCTTGCATCAAAACTCCTCTGAAAAGTTGAATTATCACCAAAAATGTCCTGCTTGCGCCGATTGGCTGAAACTTGCCATTTTTTGCTTCGAATTTGCTTCCTTCTTTTGGGTGGAATGTACTTCCTTCTGTTGATTTTCCTTTTTCTATTTGGTATGTACTCTCCCTTATAACGTTAGGAAGCAATTGATCACTATTTATAGGACAATTGGGTGTGTGTTTTTGTCACAAAACACCTTTGCCGTGTGTTTGCTGCTTGTTGTTGTCGTGGCTGCTTATTGTTGCTGTTGTGGGCTACTTGCCTGGAGCTTGTTGCAATGCGTCACTTTTTACCGCGTGGTGCTGTGCAAAAGACTACATCGAGATTTCATTGTGTAGTGCCTTTTGGTCATAATTTTCCCTCGGTGGTGATGTTGTCGTGCAGTGCAAGAAACCGATTGTGTAGCATTTTGGTTTTCTTTGCAACTATAGCGTGCTTTGAAGGATCGTCTTGTAGCTGCCCTCAGTTGAATATCAAATTATCCAACGAACAAGACTACAAAAATAATAAGAATATTATTAAACAAACTGAGAATGTCGAAACGGCTACAAAATCCCAAGAGGCTACATCATGACTAACTTATTCTCTAATGATTAACAAAGCACCCTATTTATAATAAAATAACCCTAATCTCTAACAAAACCTAATTCTAACGGGTTAAGCCCAGAAAACCAAACGTTCAAATAAACCAAAATACTAATATTTTCCAACACCCCCCGTCAAACTCATGGCGGTATATGACATGGGTTTGCAAACAAGCAGTTGCAGATTGGCTCCGTTAGGTGGACAGATAGACAGGCAGGCTCCGCAACACGGACAGACAAACAGGTAGGCTCCGTAATGCAAACAGGCAAACAAGCAGGCAACGAGAACTTGACTTGACTGACGAATTGGCGAACTAGCACACTAATTCTTGCTGGCAAGCTGATTCTGGCAGGCAAACTGGCTAGTGTTGAGAGTATAGAAAGAACTCGTCTCCAAACAGACGAGATTTCCATATCTCAATTGTGGCAATGAACAAACAAACACAACTATCACTTGGGTGGTCACAATTCCAAACACTCGAGTAACGGTCACAAAGCAATCTCAAACAGGCTAACAACTTGTGTGGACCTAAAAACAAACTAAACCATTTTTTTCCCTTTACCTGTGTAGGCCTAAAGCAACAACAAAAGATTTTTTTTTTCTTTTCTTTTCCCCATCCCTTCAACCTTTCTTTCTGGGCAGTGGTTTTCTCCAGAACAAATTGTACAATTGCGAGTGCAGTGGATTCAACAGGCGTGTGCATACAGTGGATATAGTGGTGCAAGAGGATCTAGTACAGCTTGATAGAGATGGGTCAGGTATGGATTGTTCAAGCGGGTCTGGCAATGGGTGGTAGTGGACAATGGCGGCGATGACTGATTGCAGTGATGCAGGACAAAAACAGTGCAGTATGGATGGCGACGGATCAGGTGTGACACGGTCTGGAGAAACAGCAGAATGCGAGTCGGGATCTTGACTTCGATCAGATTTTTGAAATAGAGGGAGAATAGGTTTACAGAGGGCGATTGCTGGAGGTCGTGTTCCGGGTTTCTAGTTGCTACGGCAGCGTGGGTGGATGGTGAGGTGCACAATAGACTGGTATGGACGGTCTAGGTTGAAGGCGCGACGTGGCTCGGCTTTAGCGTGGCTCTGGCGCGGTATGGATCCAGCGGCTCAGCTTCAGATTTCTAGCAATTTCAAACTTTTTTTTATTTTATTTTATTTTTAACATATAACAAAAACCCTAACTACTACCCGACAGACAAACCAACAAAACATACCATCACGAACTGATATGTAGCAGACAAACAGATGAACAAATTGATACCCATCCAGAACAGATTAAATTCCGAGGAATCAAACCTGCTCTGATACCAAGTTGAATATCAGATTATCTGACGAACAAGACTACGAAAATAATAAGAATATTATTAAACAAAATGAGAATGCTGAAACGACTACAAAATCCCAAGAGGCTACATCGTGACTAACTTATTCTCTAATGAATAACAAAGCACCCTATTTATAATAAACTAACCCTAATCTCTAACAAAACCTAATTCTAATAGGCTAAGCCCAGAAAACCAAACATTCAAATAAACCAAAATACAAATATTTTCCAAAACCCTCTTTGTTGTGCTGTTCAAGCTTTGTGGCTGATTTCTTTTCATCGTTGTGACTTTGTCATCGTCATCTTTCAACGGTCACGAGGTTTTTCTCTCATGTCTTTTGCTTTAGTGAAACATTTTTTTTTCTTCTTGCGAAGGGGCCCAAATTGCTCCCAAAACCGGAAAGAAAGGAACGCGAGGGGCCCAAATTGCTCCCAAAACCGGAAAAAAAGCTGAAGTATCTTCACAAAACAAGCAAGAATTGAAGATTCCTTGCAAAATAAGCAAGAAAGACCTATAATTTGGCCAAGCGAGGGAAAGTGCATGAAATTAAGACACAAAACATGCCTAAATTCTCCCGTGGATGAATCAAGACACAAATCAAAGCCAAATCCACCGAAAGGCATGGCTTTGGAAGTCTATAAATACAAGGTCCCAAGACAAGCACAAAGTCGACAATTTCTGCATTCAAGGTCGACAATTTCTACATTCAAGGCCAAAATTCTCACAAAAGGAGAACCTCTACCAAATCTTTGAAGACTAATACGTTGCCAAAGCTTTCTTCGAAGAACATTCAACCAAAGCCAAAGCTTTCTTTCGACCGAAGCCGAAGCATTCCCTTGAAGAATTAACAAGCACTTGTGTCGATTCCTTCAAGACTTTGTTGCAAGCTCAAAGCTTGTAACGACATTCGATTCAAAGATCAAGTCGCCAAGACCCTTGAATCACCGAAATCCTACATCAACATCACCTTTGCCGCAACCCTAACCTGAGGTGAAGACCATCCACACATTGTTTCAAGCTCAAAACTTGAAGCAATCATTCAACGGTTCATCCGAGATCAAGTAAACGCAACCCTTGGATCAACAACCTACGCATCTACATCAAATTTCAAGACTGAATCAGAGGAAAGTTGTAAACAGAGATTGTAACCCTACAAATTCATCAATACAAATCTACTTTGTACACATGTTCTTGTTTCATTCACTACAGAATTTTCGTGTTTACAGCTGTACATACAAAATTCATGAAATCTATTCATTTCACACTTATTCATATCATGAATTTTTTTATTTTTTTTTTATATTGTGCATGTAGTCTGAATAAACAAAAATAAAATAATTTTTAATGATCCAATACTTAAATTGACTGAGAAGGTTACATTCCAAGTTTAGAAAGTTAGGTTGACATAATATTTGTTCTAAAACGAGTTTCTAAAAAGGGTGCTCATTTATTTATTTTATTGTATTTCAACAATTCTGCACTTATTAATAAATTTCATAATCATATTACTTCGTCATTATCATATAAAAGTAAAAAACTTTTCGCTTTTTCGTTGCAAAAATTACTCGATAGTAAAGTAATATTATGACACATAACAAGTAGCATGTTATAGTTCCAATTTAAATAATTTATCTTCCATTCCGTTATTTTTAACGTACTACGTAAATACCAAAATTTGAAACTCTCGTATTTACTATTCCATAGCAATTCAGTATGTTGCTTATTTAGTTTTAAAGGCAAATACGTTTTTTTATATTTAGAATAACTCGTACTGTCACCTTATTCCTTATAAGTATTGAGCCACATGCCTTAAACTTTAACTCCATCAAATACATCATTCTCTGAGCAAATTAAAAGTTACTCATTCTTCGAAGCATGGCCGGAATAAACATCTTTCCAATTGTGGTAGTTTTGTTTTTGGTGAGTAACACATTTCCGATGTTGGAGGCAATAGATGAGAAGGCTTTAGCTGAGTGCAAAAAACATTTCTCCATAAAGTATGCACACGATGCATACAACTACATTTTTCACGGACAACCGATTAGTGACAAAAGTTGTCGGGCTATTGTGGCGGTGGGAAAAAAATGTCATGATATTTTTTTGAACTGGACTCTTGGGGGGAGCACTAGAATAAGAAGATCTAAGGCTTTGGCAAGGGGTAAACAACTTTGGAATCATTGTGTTCTGACTACCGTCGCACCTGCTTCTTCTTCCTATTAGAAGATGAACTATATTGCTCCCTAGCTAAATATGTGTTGAATATTTCATGATCTTAAATAAAATTTCAAGCCATTTTCTTTTATGGATTAAATTGACTACACCTTATTACTTTAACTTCTAAGGCATTGATATTTTTGTTGGTAGAATGAACATTAGTAAATATTAAAACAACTTCCTTGCCGATTTTGAAAAATTCGAGCAATTTTACCCCAATTAGATCAATTTATACTTTTTAACCCTATCCAAGTTTTATATTCCGTTATTGTAACAAGGATCCTACTGAGCGGTTAGGAAGATTAATAATGTCATCCAAACACCAATCTTAAATCTAAGAACAAAAGAAATTGTTCGCAAAGTAAACCAAAATGTACCAGGGGGTTCGGCTAATGGGCCTTTCATGTGAAATTTGGGTTTGCACAATGTGTTAGGTGGAGCAAAATTAGTCTCACGAATTAACAAGAATGATACTCCCCAATAACATTGGTAGAGGCACAGACATGTGCATACCAATGATGTATTCTATCAAAACGAAAGTAGATTCTTCAGGGTTGAGGTTTAGGAATACTATCTTTTATTCATAAAGTTTTTAGATCTTAAGTACTAGGGATAACGCACCTGGATGTGATGCCATCTCTTGACAAGCCTTGATTCTACCATATATTGTAAAACAAACTCGAAATTTGGATGTGAGAGAGACAGACCCAGACTTGGTTTTGAAAAGCTCCAGCCGAAGTTAAAGGGGTCTGTTTGGTACGCATCTGCTGAAGCAAAGCAAATATTTCCGGGGGCCCAAGCCGAGATTGGGTATCACGATTCAGTAGACTGTAGTTGAAGTTGAGTTTATAGCATTTGGTACCTCCCAATCGATCGGATATAAACTTCAGAATTGTACCGAATCCTGGACGTAAAAGTTTAAATCATGTCTTGCTTCAGCCAAGAGATCATCTTTGCATGATTGAAATGGTCTGTAGGAGTGAGTCAAAGAGCCATGGAATCCTCATTTAGTGAGGCACTTCCATTTGATCTGCTTTAGGAATAAATCTTCGAATGAAGATCATGGTAAAGGCTTATTCTGCTCTTACACACCATAATTGGCTATAATTATTTTGCAACTAGTCGTAGTCAAGTGAAGTGTCACGTCTTATATCCACATAAAGTAGTTTCTATTCGAAACTTCCAAATCAGCAAAGTCGAACTTGTTACGATTCGACAATTCACGGAAGGTGAAAACAAGAATGTGATTGGTCATTTAGGAAATAAAATTTCCATGGGCTTCAAAGTTAGAACATTCGAGTTTTAAGATATGGTTTGTTTTAAACGGATTTGGGCATGGAGAACTTCGAGTCTCAACATGACCGTTGCGTGTTAAGAAACTTCAAGTTTCTATGGCACTTTCTGAAACTTCGGGTTTGGAATTATGAACTTCTAGTTCATAGTACCTGCAAACAAACGGAATATATACAAGACAAAACTATATAACTCAATTGAAAATAAATATAATAGTAGCGGGTAGCTTCGGGACCCTTTATATGAAAGTATATGGAAATGACCCTAGGTGTTGGAGATTCAGGTCCAATAAATTATTAATTTAATTGACTGGGCTGCGGGCCAACATTTAGAAAATATAGCCTAAAATGAGGCTACGCCATAGACGTCCTACTAATTTGGTGTGGGCTAGAAACAGAACGGGCAAAGAAAATAATTTGGCTGGGCTGAGAAAAATGACAATGGCAGCCCAACAAGGAATTGTCGGCTCCTGTCAAAAGTCAAGGCTTTGCAACCACTGGGCTGCTGTGGGCTCGAAAGGCTGCTGCAGGCAGCCCATTAGAGCATCTGCAAACATCATGTGGCAGTGAAGGAAGAGCCGAAGGAAACGGGCCATGAACAAGCTTCAGGCTTGGGAAGGAGAGGTGGGCCGAGGAAGGAAAAAGCCTAATCTGGGCTGAGCTTCAAGAGCTTCGGTAGCAAATGGCCGAAAAACTGCAGGAGGATCCGGCCACCGTCTGCCAAATTGCAGAGCGCCGGTGATGGCGGATCCCAGATGCACGGGGTTGCTCAACTTCGAAATCGAAAGGAGGTGGTGAGGGGGCCCAAAACCCAATGAGATTCACAGGGGAATCTTAACGAATCGTCGAGAATGGTTCGGGAAATCTTCGAAACGATTTTCTTGTGACTGCCCACCGGAAAACATGGTGAATGCAGGCGTTGCAGACGCATGGTGGGACAGCCGGCCGGGGGGGTGCGACCACAGAGGTGAGATGGATGCGACAAACGGCGTCGCTCGAACCTGCGAGCGCTCTGGATATCGGGGCGGGAATAGCTTGGCTCCTTGGGAGCTCGGCTAGCGCGGCTCAGCGTGGCTTAGTTCCAGCGGCTCAGCTGTATTTTCCCCTTTTTTTGTTCTTCTTTTTTTTCTCAGATTTTTAGGGTTTACAAAACCTTAGTCCATGCTTCAAATATTTTTTTTTCATTTATTCACACTTATTCAATTCACATAATTGTAATGTTATGAATATAATGTATAAACAATTTATGTAGATTCTAACATTCCTAAAACGTAAGTTGGGTCAAGTAATATGGTGAAGGTTCATGCAATCCCAGTTGAAAAAATATCCAGAGAAACGTCATTATTTTGGAAGAACTTGTATTGCGTTGTGAATATTGTGAACGGGTATGTAGGCGTTCTTTCTGCAAATTTCGGCTTTCAATCTTCAAAGCTTGTATCACGTTCACACAAGAAAAAAAATTGAATCAACAAAAGTATATAAATCCAATAAAATAAAAAAGTAATCAACTAAGAATAATTGAAACGTAATACTTCCATAATTGAAGACGAATAAATTCTCTTTAACATAGTGTTAAGAGCTTGCTTATAACATATTGTGGCCTATATTTAATTGAGGGGTGCGGCATGAAGAGAAAGAGAGTGGAGAATAGGCTTGAGGAATTGTGTGTTATTCTCCAGCTCTTGTGCCTTTATTTATAGTAATAAGAAGGAAACAAACTTGCTCTCCAAGTAATACAAAGTCTATTAGGAAAGATATTCTAGATCCCAAATGATTCTTAATCTATCTCTACTTAGGATTTACACAATCACAATATGTATTTGAACATATGTCACAACAACTATGGCACCAATTGATCCTACTTTTAATTGACATTTTCCTTTATTTTGCCGGTTTAAGCATACAAAGTATTAAAGACAATCACAGTTCCTAAAGGTTCCTTTTCGGATAGTCAATGTCTAGTTGACTATTTAAACAACTTGGAACTTTGTTTACGGACTAAGTGACAATGGAAGACAAGTCTCCTTACCCTAATCTCGTTTAGGACATTTCTTCTATACCTTAAATCCTATGGAGTCATTCAATATATTATCTCTATAATATAAAGTCAAAACTCATGACTTAATTAACCTTGCCCTCTTATCAATTAATTAAAATGGAGTTGTTACATAATATCCAATATTACAAAAGGATAGTGCTATTTACACACCATTTTTTACCTCCTACACACCCTTGTTAATTTTAGTCTCTTGATCTTCTTTAATTCATTCAATCCAACAGCCAAAAATTAAGAGGGGTGTATGAGAGGTAAAAATGGGTGTGTGCATAGCACCACCCATTACGAAATTGGCATTTAGGGCATAACTCCAACAACATATCCATCATGCCGGGTTATATCGAAGCAAGTTTATACTAATACATTAACATTTTAATTCAAATTATGCTAAAATATTCTTCACTAGATATGATTAAGTAGGCAAATGCCACATAACGGGCCTTGCTGAGTGGGTTATGGTATCAATGAATATGAAAGTCATCCGACCTATGTGGAATTGAAGCCTGTAGAGATTTTGGACTGCTTGGGAGTACCAAAATCTAAACCTACAATCTTTAATCTCACGTGGGAAGGCTGTGAGGATAGAAGTTCCTACCCTGTTTACAAACCGACGAAAACACTTAAAAACCTAACCAGATTCAAAACTCAACGTTGCCTAGATCTATGCTGGAATAACCTTGCCCTTTTAAGCTCGTGCATGAAATTAAGGGAGAAAACAAAGAGAAGCATATAAAATATAGAGCTTTGTTGTGAGATTTGATGCAGGAAAGAGAAGGCTTTGGGCATAGCGGTTCATCTAGCTTTCACGAAGCTACTGATTCTCCAAAGTATTACTCCAAAAAGGTATGATGTAGCTACAACAATGAAAAATAGAAGGGAAGACTTGACAAAACAAAAAGAGACGAGAAGACCAAGGGATTCCCTAACTAGGGTTTTGAAGAGTTCTTACGTCTATGAATTGAGACCATCGATACACTTGAGAGGTAAAGCACAACAAGTAGAACGAGCTATATCTAAGTGCTGGAAAACCGTAACCCTCAAGCTTAACCTCCATCCCCTTGATCATTGCCTCAAGTCGTTTTTCACCTTCGGTTGCCATCTTCACTAGAAGCCCTAACCTCCTTTATTCCTCAACTATCCCAAAAATACCAGCAACCATGGATGCTCATCTTTCTCACGCCAAATTCGTGGGGTTTATATTTGATGAGGCATTCCGTACCTTGCTACACACCGAAAATTATTGAGGCAAGCCATAATTTATTGTTACCACTACTCATTCATTACTATTTGGAGTTGTTGATTTAAATGAAATATTCCTAAGACACTTTTTTTAAGGTATTTCAAGGCCTGGTGGAATATTTCCTTGAACAACGGGGAGTTAAGGCGCCTCAAAGCCCACAAAGTACTGCCGATCAAAAGGCCCCCAACAGAGAGAGAGGCTTTGTGCCTTGACACAAACTCGTGTTTATTTCTTTCATCTTCTTTCTCCTCTTATTTTGATTCATCAAAACAATTAGGCTTTGAAGGTCAGTTGGTTAGATTTCAAAATTTGCATGTTACAAACAGGCAGGCTCCGTAATGCAGACAGACAAACAAGCAGGCTCCGAGAACTTGACTTGACTGACGAATTGGCGAACTAGCACACTAATTCTTGCTGGCAAGCTGATTCTGGCTGGCAAACTGGCTAGTGTTGAGAGTATAAAAAGAACTCGTCACCAAACAGACGAGATTTCCATATCTCAATTGTAGCAATGAACAAACAAACACAATTATCACTTGGGTGGTCACAATTCCAAACACTCGAGTAACGGTCACAAAGCAATCTCAAACAGGCTAACAACTTGTGTGGACCTAAAAACAAACTAAACCATTTTTTTCCCTTTGCCCGTGTGGGCCTAAAGCAACAGCAAAAGATTTTTTTTTTCTTTTCTTTTCCCCTTCCCTTCAACCTTTCTTTCTGGGCAGTGGTTTTCTCCAGAACAAATTGTACAATTGCGAGTGCAGTGGATTCAACAGGCGTGTGCATACCGTGGATATAGTGGTGCAAGAGGATCTAGTACAGCTTGACAGAGATGGGTCAGGTGTGGATTGTTCAAGCGGGTCTGGCAATGGGTGGTAATGGACAACGGCGGCGATGACAGATTGCAGTGATGCAGGACAAAAACAGTGCAGTAAGGATGGCGACAGATCAGGTGTGACACGGTCTGGAGCAACAGTGGAATGCGAGTCGGGATCTTGACTTCGATCAGATTTTTGAAATAGAGGGTGAATAGGTTTACAGAGGGCGATTGCTGGAGGTCGTGTTCCGGGTTTCTAGTTGCTATTACAGCGTGGGTGGATGGTGAGGTGCACAACAGACTGGTATGGACGTTCTAGGTTGAAGGCGCGACGTGGCTCGGCTTTAGCGTGGCTCTGGCTCTGTATGGATCCAGCGGCTCAGCTTCAGATTTCCAGCAATTTCAAACTTTTTTTTATTTTATTTTATTTTAAACATATAACAAAACCCTAACTACTACCAGACAGACAAACTAACAAAACATACCATGACGAACTGATACGTCGCGGACAAACAGGTGAACAGATTGATACCCATCCAGAACAGATTAAATTCCGAGGAATCGAACCTGCTCTGATACCAAGTTGAATATCAGATTATCCGACGAACAAGACTACAAAAATAATAAGAATATTATTAAACAAACTGAGAATGCCGAAGCGGCTACAAAATCCCAAGAGGCTACATCGTGACTAACTTATTCTCTAATGAATAACAAAGCACCCTATTTATAATAAAGTAATCCTAATCTCTAACAAAACCTAATTCTAACAGGCTAAGCCCAGAAACCGAACAATCAAATAAACCAAAATACAAATATTTTCCAACACCCTCTTTGCTGTGCTGTTACAGCTTTGTGGCTGATTTATTTTCATCGTTGTGACTTTGTCATCGTCATCTTTCAACGCTCACGAGGTTTGTCTCTCATGTCTTTTGCTTTAGTGAAGCAATTTTTTTTCTTCTTGCGAAGGGGCCCAAATTGCTCCCAAAACCGAAAAGAAAGCTAAAGTATCTTCACAAAACAAACAAGAATTGAAGATTGCTCGCAAAATAAGCAAGAAAGCCCTATAATTTTGTCAAGCGAGGGAAAGTGGCTGAAATTAAGACACAAAACATGCCTAAATTCTCCCGTGGATGAATCAAGACACAAATCAAAGCCAAATCCACCGAAAGGCATGGCTTTGGAAGTCTATAAATACAAGGTCCCAAGACAAGCACAAGGTCGACAATTTCTGCATTCAAGGTTGACAATTTCTACACTAAAGGCCGAAATTCTCACAAAAGGAGAACCTCTACCAAATCTTTGAAGACTAATACGTTGCCAAAGCTTTCTTCGAAGAACATTCAACCAAAGCCAAAGATTTCTTTCGATCGAAGCCGAAGCATTCCCTTGAAGAATCAACAAGCACTTGTGCCGATTCCTTCAAGACTTTGTTGCAAGCTCAAAGCTTGTAACGACATTCGATTCAAGATCAAGTCGCCAAGACCCTTGAATCAACGAAATCCTACATCAACATCACCTTTGCCGCAAACCTAACCTGAGGTGAAGACC
Source organism: Heteromeles arbutifolia (assembly GCA_024362995.1). Classification (NCBI taxonomy): domain Eukaryota; kingdom Viridiplantae; phylum Streptophyta; class Magnoliopsida; order Rosales; family Rosaceae; genus Heteromeles; species Heteromeles arbutifolia. The sequence goes on from JANCRC010000020.1 coordinate 8,228,062, forward strand.
ATCCACACATTGTTTCAAGCTCAAAACTTGAAGCAATCATTCAACGGTTCATCCGAGATTAAGTAAACGCGACCCTTGGATCGACAACCTACGCATCTACATCAAATTTCAAGACTGAATCAGAGGAAAGTTGTAAACAGAGATTGTAACCCTACAAATTCATCAATACAAATCTACTTTGTACACATGTTCTTGTTTCATTCAGTACAGAATTTTCGTGTTTACAGCTGTACATACAAAATTCATGAAATCTATTCATTTCACACTTATTCATAGCATGATTTTTTTTTATTATTTTTATACTGTGCATGTAGTCTGAATAAACAAAAATAAAATAATTTTTAATGATCCAATACTTAAATTGACTGAGAAGGTTACATTCCAAGTTTAGAAAGTTAGGTTGACATAATATTTGTTCTAAAACGAGTTTCTAAAAAGGGTGCTCATTTATTTATTTTATTGTATTTCAACAATTCTGCACTTATTAATAAATTTCATAATCATATTACTTCGTCATTATCATATAAAAGTAAAAAGCTTTTCGCTTTTTCGTTGCAAAAATTACTCGATAGTAAAGTAATATTATGACACATAACAAGTAGCATGTTATAGTTCCAATTAAATAATTTATCTTCCATTCCGTTATTTTTAACGTACTACGTAAATACCAGAATTTGAAACTCTCGTATTTACTATCCCATAGCAATTCAGTATGTTGCTTATTTAGTTTTAAAGGCAAATACGTTTTTTTTTATATTTAGAATAACTCGTACTGTCACCTTATTCCTTATAAGTATTGAGCCACATGCCTTAAACTTTAACTCCATCAAATACTTCATTCTCTGAGCAAATTAAAAGTTACTCATTCTTCGAAGCATGGCCGGAATAAACATCTTTCCAATTGTGGTAGTTTTGTTTTTGGTGAGTAACACATTTCCGATGTTGGAGGCAATAGATGAGAAGGCTTTAGCTGAGTGCAAAAAACATTTCTCCATAAAGTATGCACACGATGCATACAACTACATTTTTCACGGACAACCGATTAGTGACAAAAGTTGTCGGGCTATTGTGGCGGTGGGAAAAAAATGTCATGATATTTTTTTGAACTGGACTCTTGGGGGGAGCACTAGAATAAGAAGATCTAAGGCTTTGGCAAGGGGTAAACAACTTTGGAATCATTGTGTTCTGACTACCGTCGCACCTGCTTCTTCTTCCTATTAGAAGATGAACTATATTGCTCCCTAGCTAAATATGTGTTGAATATTTCATGATCTTAAATAAAATTTCAAGCCATTTTCTTTTATGGATTAAATTGACTTCACCTTATTACTTTAACATCTAAGGCATTGATATTTTTGTTGGTAGAATGAACATTAGTAAATATTAAAACAACTTCCTTGCCGATTTTGAAAAATTCGAGCAATTTTACCCCAATTAGATCAATTTATACTTTTTAACCCTATCCAAGTTTTATATTCCGTTATTGTAACAAGAATCCTACTGAGCGGTTAGGAAGATTAATAATGTCATCCAAACACCAATCTTAAATCTGAGAACAAAAGAAATTGTTCGCAAAGTAAACCAAAATGTACCAGGGGGTTCGGCTAATGGGCCTTTCATGTGAAATTTGGGTTTGCACAATGTGTTAGGTGGAGCAAAATTAGTCTCACGAATTAACAAGAATGATACTCCTCAATAACATTGGTAGAGGCACAGACATGTGCATACCAATGATGTATTCTATCAAACCAATGATCCATACCAATGATCTATTCTTGCTTGTTTTGTGAAGATACTTTAGCTTTCTTTCCGGTTTTGGGAGCAATTTGGGCCCCTTGCCGATTTTAAGGGGATTTCTACCCCTTTGCAGCATTTTAGGAATGCTTTTGAGCTTCATTTGCTTGATTTGTGCCACATGTCATTGATGACTTGTTCATTTGTGATGAGTCATATGCCACGTAGAGCTTTGTGATGCATCATTTGTAAGCAACGAAATTTACATGTCTACAAATGCCCCCAGTTCAAGGCGCATTGTAGGCATGTGTTTGTCACATGTCGGAAACATGTTTTGAAGTCTTGCTATGTGAATGTTCTAACTCAAGTGTCGTCGAGACTTGATCTTGAATTAGTTTGCTTCTTCAAGGGCCGTAGAGGTGTATTTCTTGAATTGAAATGATGAATTTCGTCAAGGGCTGTTGAAGTGTATTTCTTGAATGGAATATTTCTTCAAGGGCCGTTGAGGCTTGGTCTTGAATTAAACGAAAATTTTCTTCAAGGGTCGTAGAGGCTTGATCTTGAATGAAATGAAAATTCTTTTTCATAGGCTGTAGAGGCTTGATCTTGAAAGAAAAGAATTTTTTTTTTCTTCAAGGGCCGTAGAGGCTTGATCTTGAACGAAACATTTCTTCAAGGGCTGTAGAGGCTTGATCTTGCAAAATGAGATTTTTTTTCCTTCAAGGGCCGTAAAAGCTTGATCTTGAACGAAACTTTCTTCAAAGGGCTGTTGAGGCTTGATCATGAAAGAAATGAACTTTTTCTTCAAGGGCAATAGAGGCTTGATCTGGAATGCAATGCAAATTTTCTTCAATGGCCGTAAAGGCTTGATCTTGAAAGAAATTTTGGAAATGGATAAATCGGCACATACTTATTGTGCATATTGATTTTCCATAATTTTGACAAAATACATTTGGTGTATTTTGAATTTTTTTTCCTTGTGGTTGTAGGAAAAAAAAAAAGTTTTTCCCTCCTTAAGTAGGAACCTCTTTCAATTTTGGTAATGAGGGTGATTTCCTTCAAAGTGTTGGAAAGCTTTGGTGATATTCTTCAAGGTTTTGGAAAGATTTAATGCTTGTCGTTGGGTAAGTAGGATTTGCATTTTTTTTTCCTTTCCCTTTTTCTTTACCATGGCAAAGAGGGTATTTTCCCTTTTGGTTTTGGAAACTTGAAGACTTGTCCTTGGTTTGGGAAAAACGTCATCTGATTTCCACGCCAAGTTTAAGGTCGATTCCTCTTCTAGAAAATTCTGTACAAATATGGGAAATGTAGCCTTATCTCTTATCCTTTCAGCCATATATCGCACACCACTAGGAAAAATCGGGAAAGCCTTCAACTCGTCATTTTCCCATAGCTGCGCAGTTCTGATAGGAAAAGAACTTTTGCAGGATTAACTTTGAAAACTGGAACGTTTGGCTTTAGGGAAAATTATGAAATTTGGATACAACTATCATCAGCCTCTTAGCTTCCTTCTCCAATTGGCCTTGCATCAAAACTCCTCTGGAAAGTTGAATTATCACCAAAAATGTCCTGCTTGCGCCGATTGGCTGAAACTTGCCATTTTTTGCTTGGAATTTGCTTCCTTCTTTTGGGTGGAATGTACTTCCTTCTGTTGATTTCCTTTTTGTATTTGGTATGTACTCTCCCTTATAACGTTAGGAAGCAATTGATCATTATTTATAGGACAATTGGGCGTGTGTTTTTGTCACAAAACACCCTTGCCGTGTGTTTGCTACTTGTTGTTGCCGTGGCTGCTTATTGTTGCTGTTATGGGCTACTTGCCTGGAGCTTGTTGCAATGCGTCACTTTTTACCACGTGGTGCTGTGCAAAAGACTACATCGAGATTTCATTGTACAGTGCCTTTTGGTCATAATTTTCCCTCGGTGGTGATGTTGTCGTGCAGTGCAAGAAACCGATTGTGTAGCATTTTGGTTTTCTTTGCTACTATAACATGCTTTGAATGACCGTCTTGTAGCTGCCCTCAGTTGAATACGAGATTATCCAACGAACAAGACTACAAAAATAATAAGAATATTATTAAACAAACTAAGAATGTCGAAACGGCTACAAAATCCCAATAGGCTACATCGTGACTAACTTATTCTCTAATGATTAACAAAGCACCCTATTTATAATAAAATAACCCTAATCTCTAACAAAACCTAATTCTAACGGGTTAAGCCCAGAAAACCAAACGTTCAAATAAACCAAAATACTAATATTTTCCAACACCCCCCGTCAAACTCATGGCGGTATATGACATGGGTTTGCAAACAAGCAGATGCAGATTGGCTCCGTTAGGTGGACAGATAGACAGGCAGGCTCCGTAACACTGACAGACAAACAGGCAGGCTTCGTAATGCAGACAGACAAACAAGCAGGCTCCGAGAACTTGACTTGACTGACGAATTGGCGAACTAGCACACTAATTCTTGCTGGCAAGCTGATTCTGGCTGGCAAACTGGCTAGTGTTGAGAGTATAAAAAGAACTAGTCACCAAACAGACGAGATTTCCGTATCTCAATTGTAGCAATGAACAAACAAACACAACTATCACTTGGGTGGTCACAATTCCAAACACTCGAGTAACGGTCACAAAGCAATCTCAAACAGGCTAACAACTTGTGTGGACCTAAAAACAAACTAAACCATTTTTTTCCCTTTGCCCGTGTGGGCCTAAAGCAACAGCAAAAGATTTTTTTTTTCTTTTCTTTTCCCCTTCCCTTTAACCTTTCTTTCTGGGCAGTGGTTTTCTCCAGAACAAATTGTACAATTGCGAGTGCAGTGGATTCAACAGGCGTGTGCATACAGTGGATATAGTGGTGCAAGAGGATCTAGTACAGCTTGACAGAGATGGGTCAGGTGTGGATTGTTGAAGTGGGTCTGGCAATGGGTGGTAGTGGACAACGGCGGCGATGACTGATTGCAGTGATACAGGACAAAAACAGTGCAGTGAGGATGGCGACGGATCAGGTGTGACGCGGTCTGGAGCAACAGCGGAATGCGAGTCGGGATCTTGACTTCGATCAGATTTTTGAAATAAAGGGAGAATAGGTTTACAGAGGGCGATTGCTGGAGGTCGTGTTCCGGGTTTCTAGTTGCTATTACAGCGTGGGTGGATGGTGAGGTGCACAACAGACTGGTATGGACGTTCTAGGTTGAAGGCGCGACGTGGCTCGGCTTTAGCGTGGCTCTGGCGCTGTATGGATCCAGCGGCTCAGCTTCAGATTTCTAGCAATTTCAAACTTTTTTTTATTTTATTTTATTTTAAACATATAACAAAACCCTAACTACTACCAGACAGACAAACTAACAAAACATACCATGACGAACTGATACGTCGCGGACAAACAGGTGAACAGATTGATACCCATCCAGAACATATTAAATTCCGAGGAATCGAACCTGCTCTGATACCAAGTTGAATATCAGATTATCCGACGAACAAGACTACAAAAATAATAAGAATATTATTAAACAAACTGAGAATGCCGAAGCGGCTACAAAATCCCAAGAGGCTACATCGTGACTAACTTATTCTCTAATGAATAACAAAGCACCCTATTTATAATAAAGTAATCCTAATCTCTAACAAAACCTAATTCTAACAGGCTAAGCCCAGAAACCAAACAATCAAATAAACCAAAATACAAATATTTTCCAACACCCTCTTTGCTGTGCTGTTACAGCTTTGTGGCTGATTTATTTTCATCGTTGTGACTTTGTCATCGTCATCTTTCAACGCTCACGAGGTTTGTCTCTCATGTCTTTTGCTTTAGTGAAGCAATTTTTTTTCTTCTTGCGAAGGGGCCCAAATTGCTCCCAAAACCGAAAAGAAAGCTAAAGTATCTTCACAAAACAAACAAGAATTGAAGATTGCTCGCAAAATAAGCAAGAAAGCCCTATAATTTTGTCAAGCGAGGGAAAGTGGCTGAAATTAAGACACAAAACATGCCTAAATTCTCCCGTGGATGAATCAAGACACAAATCAAAGCCAAATCCACCGAAAGGCATGGCTTTGGAAGTCTATAAATACAAGGTCCCAAGACAAGCACAAGGTCGACAATTTCTGCATTCAAGGTTGACAATTTCTACACTAAAGGCCGAAATTCTCACAAAAGGAGAACCTCTACCAAATCTTTGAAGACTAATACGTTGCCAAAGCTTTCTTCGAAGAACATTCAACCAAAGCCAAAGATTTCTTTCGATCGAAGCCGAAGCATTCCCTTGAAGAATCAACAAGCACTTGTGCCGATTCCTTCAAGACTTTGTTGCAAGCTCAAAGCTTGTAACGACATTCGATTCAAGATCAAGTCGCCAAGACCCTTGAATCAACGAAATCCTACATCAACATCACCTTTGCCGCAAACCTAACCTGAGGTGAAGACCATCCACACATTGTTTCAAGCTCAAAACTTGAAGCAATCATTCAACGGTTCATCCGAGATTAAGTAAACGCGACCCTTGGATCGACAACCTACGCATCTACATCAAATTTCAAGACTGAATCAGAGGAAAGTTGTAAACAGAGATTGTAACCCTACAAATTCATCAATACAAATCTACTTTGTACACATGTTCTTGTTTCATTCAGTACAGAATTTTCGTGTTTACAGCTGTACATACAAAATTCATGAAATCTATTCATTTCACACTTATTTATAGCATGATTTTTTTTTATTATTTTTATAATGTGCATGTAGTCTGAATAAACAAAAATAAAATAATTTTTAATGATCCAATACTTAAATTGACTGAGAAGGTTACATTCCAAGTTTAGAAAGTTAGGTTGACATAATATTTGTTCTAAAACGAGTTTCTAAAAAGGGTGCTCATTTATTTATTTTATTGTATTTCAACAATTCTGCACTTATTAATAAATTTCATAATCATATTACTTCGTCATTATCATATAAAAGTAAAAAGCTTTTCGCTTTTTCGTTGCAAAAATTACTCGATAGTAAAGTAATATTATGACACATAACAAGTAGCATGTTATAGTTCCAATTTAAATAATTTATCTTCCATTCCGTTATTTTTAACGTACTACGTAAATACCAAAATTTGAAACTCTCGTATTTACTATTCCATAGCAATTCAGTATGTTGCTTATTTAGTTTTAAAGGCAAATACGTTTTTTTATATTTAGAATAACTCGTACTGTCACCTTATTCCTTATAAGTATTGAGCCACATGCCTTAAACTTTAACTCCATCAAATACATCATTCTCTGAGCAAATTAAAAGTTACTCATTCTTCGAAGCATGGCCGGAATAAACATCTTTCCAATTGTGGTAGTTTTGTTTTTGGTGAGTAACACATTTCCGATGTTGGAGGCAATAGATGAGAAGGCTTTAGCTGAGTGCAAAAAACATTTCTCCATAAAGTATGCACACGATGCATACAACTACATTTTTCACGGACAACCGATTAGTGACAAAAGTTGTCGGGCTATTGTGGCGGTGGGAAAAAAATGTCATGATATTTTTTTGAACTGGACTCTTGGGGGGAGCACTAGAATAAGAAGATCTAAGGCTTTGGCAAGGGGTAAACAACTTTGGAATCATTGTGTTCTGACTACTGTCGCACCTGCTTCTTCTTCCTATTAGAAGAGGAACTATATTGCTCCCTAGCTAAATATGTGTTGAATATTTCATGATCTTAAATAAAATTTCAACCCATTTTCTTTTATGGATTAAATTGACTTCACCTTATTACTTTAACTTCTAAGGCATTGATATTTTTGTTGGTAGAATGAACATTAGTAAATATTAAAACAACTTCCTTGCCGATTTTGAAAAATTCGAGCAATTTTACCCCAATTAGATCAATTTATACTTTTTAACCCTATCCAAGTTTTATATTCCGTTATTGTAACAAGAATCCTTTTGAGCGGTAAGGAAGATTAATAATGTCATCCAAACACCAATTTTAAATTTGAGAACAAAAGAAATTGTTCGCAAAGTAAACCAAAATGTACCAGGGGGTTCGGCTAATGGGCCTTTCATGTGAAATTTGGGTTTGCACAATGTGTTAGGTGGAGCAAAATTAGTCTCACGAATTAACAAGAATGATACTCCTCAATAACATTGGTAGAGGCACAGACATGTGCATACCAATGATCTATTCTATCAAACCAATGATCCATACCAATGATCTATTCTTGCTTGTTTTGTGAAGATACTTTAGCTTTCTTTCCGGTTTTGGGAGCAATTTGGGCCCCTTGCCGATTTTAAGGAGATTTCTACCCCTTTGCCGCATTTTAGGAATGCTTTTGAGCTTCATTTGCTTGATTTGTGCCACATGTCATTGATGACTTGTTCATTTGTGATGAGTCATATGCCACGTAGAGCTTTGTGATGCATCATTTGTAAGCAACGAAATTTACATGTCTACAAATGCCCCCACTTCAAGGCGCATTGTAGGCCTGTGTTTGTCACATGTAGGAAACATGTTTTGAAGTCTTGCAATGTGAATGTTCTAACTTAAGTGTCGTCAAGACTTGATCTTGAATTAGTTTGCTTCTTCAAGGGCCGTAGAGGTGTATTTCTTGAATTGAAATGATGAATTTCGTCAAGGGCTGTTGAAGTGTATTTCTTGAATGGAATATTTCTTCGAGGGCCGTTGAGGCTTGGTCTTGAATTAAACGAAAATTTTCTTTAAGGGTCGTAGAGGCTTGATCTTGAATGAAATGCAAATTTCTTTTTCATAGGCTGTAGAGGCTTGATCTTAAAAGAAAAGAAAAGAAAATTTTCTTCAAGGGCCGTAGAGGCTTGATCAAGGAATTAAATATCGATATTATCGGCGAAATATCGTCGATAATATCGTTATTTTCACATAGCGATATTTTCAACGTTTACAGTTAATTATCGTAATAATATCGTGATAATATTGCTAATATCGATAATATCGCAATATTAGCGATATTATCGCGATATTAGCCATAATATCGCCGAGGATCCTCCGTCGTCGTCGCAACGGCAGCCGAAAATGAGCAATCCATGCTCAGACCCTGAAAATGAGCAATCCTCTCTCTGCAATCCACGCTCAGACCCTGAAAATGAGCAATCCCTTTCGCCGGATCCCAAAACCCGCTCGGATTTGATGGGGGGGGAGAACCGGAGAAGGATCGAGAGACTGAGGGATAAGGATGGACGGAGAGACTGAGGGAGAAGGATCGAGATCGAGGCTGAGGGAGAAGGATGGACGGACGACGGAGAGACTGAGGGAGAGAAGGAGAGACTGCGTGTGTGGTCTGTGTGTGTTGCAGAGAAAAGATGGGGGGGCAGAAGAAGAAACAAGGAGACTGTGGGAGAAGAATCAAGAGCCCTGCACGAATCCCTCTACGTTTCTAAAAGATAATTAAATATGAGGAAATTGTGAGATCTGACATGTGGGTGCGTTTAGGGAAGAGAGAAAGTAATAAAATACTAATATAATTGTGTTTGAGTGTGGATGGCGTTTAGGGAAGATGAGTGTGGATGTCGGCATAAGTCTTTGAGAAAGTAATAAAATACTAATATAATTGTGTTTTTTTTTTTTTTTTTTTTTTTTGGGAAACTAATATAATTTTGTCTTGAAAACACCAAGGGGTTCCAACCCTTCCCATTTTACTCCTTCAACACCTTGACCACCATATCACTTATGTTTTTGTGAAAATATGCTAAAATACACTTACTCTACACATAAAGATGATGAAGATAGTGAAAATTTTGAACCTCATAGGAACTCTATGTGGTACTAAGTCACTCATGTATCTGACCATGCAATGTATAAAATGTAAAATATTGTACTAATTCATTATATATAAATGATTATGGTGTGTTTAAACTTCTTTCATTAATTACTACATATTTTCTACACTCACAATGTTTGCCAGCTCGCTATATAATCAACTTAAATCAGTTAAATCCATCATGCAAAGCATTTCCTTCCAATTTTTTGTGATAAACTAATAGATAATTAACTAAATAAACATCCTGCAAAGTTTCAATAAAAATTTCCAAGTTTTTCTTACAATTTCCGTGGTTTCCATATAATTTTTATCGATATCGATATTATCCCGATATTATCCCGATATTTCCGTGTTTTCAGACTACCGATATTTCCGATATTACCGATATTTCCGATATTACCGATATTTAATACCTTGGGCTTGATCTTGAAAAAAAATTTCTTCAAGGGCAATAGAGGCTTGATCTTAAACGAAACATTTCTTCAAGGGCTGTAGAGGCTTGATCGTGAAAATGAGATTTTTTTCCTTCAAGGGCCGTAAAAGCTTGATCTTGAACGAAACTTTCTTCAAATGGCTGTTGAGGCTTGATCTTGAAAAAAATGAACTTTTTCTTCAAGGGCAATAGATGCTTGATCTTGAATGCAATGCAAATTTTCTTCAAGGGCCGTAGAGGCTTGATCTTGAAAGAAATTTTGGAAATGGATAAGTCGGCACATACTTATTGTGCATATTGATTTTCCATAATTTTGACAAAATACATTTGGTGTATTTTGAATTTTTTTTCCTTGTGGTTGTAGGAAAAAAAAAATGTTTTTCCTTCCTTAAGTAGGAACCTCCTTCAATTTTGGTAATGAGGGTGATTTCCTTCAAAGTGTTGGAAAGCTTTGGTGATATTCTTCAAGGTTTTGGAAAGATTTAATGCTTGTTGTTGGGTAAGTAGGATTTGCATTTTTTTTCCTTTCCCGTTTTCTTTTCCACGGCAAAGAGGGTATTTTCCCTTTTGGTTTGGGAAACTTGAAGACTTGTCCTTGGTTTGGGAAACATGTCATCTGATTTCCATGCCAAGTTTGAGGTCGATTCCTCTTCTGGAAAATTCTGTAAAAATATGGGAAATGTAGCCTCATCTCTTATCCTTTCGGCCATATATCGTACACCACTAACAAAAATCGGGAAAGCCTTCAACTCGTCATTTTCCTATAGCTGCGCAGTTCTGATAGGAAAACAACTTTTGCAGGATTAACTTTGAAAACTGGAACGTTTGGCTTTAGGGAAAATTATGAAATTTGGATACAACTATCATCAGCCTCTTAGCTTCCTTCTCCAATTGGCCTTGCATCAAAACTCCTCTGAAAAGTTGAATTATCACCAAAAATGTCCTGCTTGCGCCGATTGGCTGAAACTTGCCATTTTTTGCTTCGAATTTGCTTCCTTCTTTTGGGTGGAATGTACTTCCTTCTGTTGATTTTCCTTTTTCTATTTGGTATGTACTCTCCCTTATAACGTTAGGAAGCAATTGATCACTATTTATAGGACAATTGGGTGTGTGTTTTTGTCACAAAACACCTTTGCCGTGTGTTTGCTGCTTGTTGTTGTCGTGGCTGCTTATTGTTGCTGTTGTGGGCTACTTGCCTGGAGCTTGTTGCAATGCGTCACTTTTTACCGCGTGGTGCTGTGCAAAAGACTACATCGAGATTTCATTGTGTAGTGCCTTTTGGTCATAATTTTCCCTCGGTGGTGATGTTGTCGTGCAGTGCAAGAAACCGATTGTGTAGCATTTTGGTTTTCTTTGCAACTATAGCGTGCTTTGAAGGATCGTCTTGTAGCTGCCCTCAGTTGAATATCAAATTATCCAACGAACAAGACTACAAAAATAATAAGAATATTATTAAACAAACTGAGAATGTCGAAACGGCTACAAAATCCCAAGAGGCTACATCATGACTAACTTATTCTCTAATGATTAACAAAGCACCCTATTTATAATAAAATAACCCTAATCTCTAACAAAACCTAATTCTAACGGGTTAAGCCCAGAAAACCAAACGTTCAAATAAACCAAAATACTAATATTTTCCAACACCCCCCGTCAAACTCATGGCGGTATATGACATGGGTTTGCAAACAAGCAGTTGCAGATTGGCTCCGTTAGGTGGACAGATAGACAGGCAGGCTCCGCAACACGGACAGACAAACAGGTAGGCTCCGTAATGCAAACAGGCAAACAAGCAGGCAACGAGAACTTGACTTGACTGACGAATTGGCGAACTAGCACACTAATTCTTGCTGGCAAGCTGATTCTGGCAGGCAAACTGGCTAGTGTTGAGAGTATAGAAAGAACTCGTCTCCAAACAGACGAGATTTCCATATCTCAATTGTGGCAATGAACAAACAAACACAACTATCACTTGGGTGGTCACAATTCCAAACACTCGAGTAACGGTCACAAAGCAATCTCAAACAGGCTAACAACTTGTGTGGACCTAAAAACAAACTAAACCATTTTTTTCCCTTTACCTGTGTAGGCCTAAAGCAACAACAAAAGATTTTTTTTTTCTTTTCTTTTCCCCATCCCTTCAACCTTTCTTTCTGGGCAGTGGTTTTCTCCAGAACAAATTGTACAATTGCGAGTGCAGTGGATTCAACAGGCGTGTGCATACAGTGGATATAGTGGTGCAAGAGGATCTAGTACAGCTTGATAGAGATGGGTCAGGTATGGATTGTTCAAGCGGGTCTGGCAATGGGTGGTAGTGGACAATGGCGGCGATGACTGATTGCAGTGATGCAGGACAAAAACAGTGCAGTATGGATGGCGACGGATCAGGTGTGACACGGTCTGGAGAAACAGCAGAATGCGAGTCGGGATCTTGACTTCGATCAGATTTTTGAAATAGAGGGAGAATAGGTTTACAGAGGGCGATTGCTGGAGGTCGTGTTCCGGGTTTCTAGTTGCTACGGCAGCGTGGGTGGATGGTGAGGTGCACAATAGACTGGTATGGACGGTCTAGGTTGAAGGCGCGACGTGGCTCGGCTTTAGCGTGGCTCTGGCGCGGTATGGATCCAGCGGCTCAGCTTCAGATTTCTAGCAATTTCAAACTTTTTTTTATTTTATTTTATTTTTAACATATAACAAAAACCCTAACTACTACCCGACAGACAAACCAACAAAACATACCATCACGAACTGATATGTAGCAGACAAACAGATGAACAAATTGATACCCATCCAGAACAGATTAAATTCCGAGGAATCAAACCTGCTCTGATACCAAGTTGAATATCAGATTATCTGACGAACAAGACTACGAAAATAATAAGAATATTATTAAACAAAATGAGAATGCTGAAACGACTACAAAATCCCAAGAGGCTACATCGTGACTAACTTATTCTCTAATGAATAACAAAGCACCCTATTTATAATAAACTAACCCTAATCTCTAACAAAACCTAATTCTAATAGGCTAAGCCCAGAAAACCAAACATTCAAATAAACCAAAATACAAATATTTTCCAAAACCCTCTTTGTTGTGCTGTTCAAGCTTTGTGGCTGATTTCTTTTCATCGTTGTGACTTTGTCATCGTCATCTTTCAACGGTCACGAGGTTTTTCTCTCATGTCTTTTGCTTTAGTGAAACATTTTTTTTTCTTCTTGCGAAGGGGCCCAAATTGCTCCCAAAACCGGAAAGAAAGGAACGCGAGGGGCCCAAATTGCTCCCAAAACCGGAAAAAAAGCTGAAGTATCTTCACAAAACAAGCAAGAATTGAAGATTCCTTGCAAAATAAGCAAGAAAGACCTATAATTTGGCCAAGCGAGGGAAAGTGCATGAAATTAAGACACAAAACATGCCTAAATTCTCCCGTGGATGAATCAAGACACAAATCAAAGCCAAATCCACCGAAAGGCATGGCTTTGGAAGTCTATAAATACAAGGTCCCAAGACAAGCACAAAGTCGACAATTTCTGCATTCAAGGTCGACAATTTCTACATTCAAGGCCAAAATTCTCACAAAAGGAGAACCTCTACCAAATCTTTGAAGACTAATACGTTGCCAAAGCTTTCTTCGAAGAACATTCAACCAAAGCCAAAGCTTTCTTTCGACCGAAGCCGAAGCATTCCCTTGAAGAATTAACAAGCACTTGTGTCGATTCCTTCAAGACTTTGTTGCAAGCTCAAAGCTTGTAACGACATTCGATTAAAAGATCAAGTCGCCAAGACCCTTGAATCACCGAAATCCTACATCAACATCACCTTTGCCGCAACCCTAACCTGAGGTGAAGACCATCCACACATTGTTTCAAGCTCAAAACTTGAAGCAATCATTCAACGGTTCATCCGAGATCAAGTAAACGCAACCCTTGGATCAACAACCTACGCATCTACATCAAATTTCAAGACTGAATCAGAGGAAAGTTGTAAACAGAGATTGTAACCCTACAAATTCATCAATACAAATCTACTTTGTACACATGTTCTTGTTTCATTCAGTACAGAATTTTCGTGTTTACAGCTGTACATACAAAATTCATGAAATCTATTCATTTCACACTTATTTATAGCATGATTTTTTTTTATTATTTTTATAATGTGCATGTAGTCTGAATAAACAAAAATAAAATAATTTTTAATGATCCAATACTTAAATTGACTGAGAAGGTTACATTCCAAGTTTAGAAAGTTAGGTTGACATAATATTTGTTCTAAAACGAGTTTCTAAAAAGGGTGCTCATTTATTTATTTTATTGTATTTCAACAATTCTGCACTTATTAATAAATTTCATAATCATATTACTTCGTCATTATCATATAAAAGTAAAAAGCTTTTCGCTTTTTCGTTGCAAAAATTACTCGATAGTAAAGTAATATTATGACACATAACAAGTAGCATGTTATAGTTCCAATTTAAATAATTTATCTTCCATTCCGTTATTTTTAACGTACTACGTAAATACCAAAATTTGAAACTCTCGTATTTACTATTCCATAGCAATTCAGTATGTTGCTTATTTAGTTTTAAAGGCAAATACGTTTTTTTATATTTAGAATAACTCGTACTGTCACCTTATTCCTTATAAGTATTGAGCCACATGCCTTAAACTTTAACTCCATCAAATACATCATTCTCTGAGCAAATTAAAAGTTACTCATTCTTCGAAGCATGGCCGGAATAAACATCTTTCCAATTGTGGTAGTTTTGTTTTTGGTGAGTAACACATTTCCGATGTTGGAGGCAATAGATGAGAAGGCTTTAGCTGAGTGCAAAAAACATTTCTCCATAAAGTATGCACACGATGCATACAACTACATTTTTCACGGACAACCGATTAGTGACAAAAGTTGTCGGGCTATTGTGGCGGTGGGAAAAAAATGTCATGATATTTTTTTGAACTGGACTCTTGGGGGGAGCACTAGAATAAGAAGATCTAAGGCTTTGGCAAGGGGTAAACAACTTTGGAATCATTGTGTTCTGACTACCGTCGCACCTGCTTCTTCTTCCTATTAGAAGATGAACTATATTGCTCCCTAGCTAAATATGTGTTGAATATTTCATGATCTTAAATAAAATTTCAAGCCATTTTCTTTTATGGATTAAATTGACTACACCTTATTACTTTAACTTCTAAGGCATTGATATTTTTGTTGGTAGAATGAACATTAGTAAATATTAAAACAACTTCCTTGCCGATTTTGAAAAATTCGAGCAATTTTACCCCAATTAGATCAATTTATACTTTTTAACCCTATCCAAGTTTTATATTCCGTTATTGTAACAAGGATCCTACTGAGCGGTTAGGAAGATTAATAATGTCATCCAAACACCAATCTTAAATCTAAGAACAAAAGAAATTGTTCGCAAAGTAAACCAAAATGTACCAGGGGGTTCGGCTAATGGGCCTTTCATGTGAAATTTGGGTTTGCACAATGTGTTAGGTGGAGCAAAATTAGTCTCACGAATTAACAAGAATGATACTCCCCAATAACATTGGTAGAGGCACAGACATGTGCATACCAATGATGTATTCTATCAAAACGAAAGTAGATTCTTCAGGGTTGAGGTTTAGGAATACTATCTTTTATTCATAAAGTTTTTAGATCTTAAGTACTAGGGATAACGCACCTGGATGTGATGCCATCTCTTGACAAGCCTTGATTCTACTATATATTGTAAAACAAACTCGAAATTTGGATGTGAGAGAGACAGACCCAGACTTGGTTTTGAAAAGCTCCAGCCGAAGTTAAAGGGGTCTGTTTGGTACGCATCTGCTGAAGCAAAGCAAATATTTCCGGGGGCCCAAGCCGAGATTGGGTATCACGATTCAGTAGACTGTAGTTGAAGTTGAGTTTATAGCATTTGGTACCTCCCAATCGATCGGATATAAACTTCAGAATTGTACCGAATCCTGGACGTAAAAGTTTAAATCATGTCTTGCTTCAGCCAAGAGATCATCTTTGCATGATTGAAATGGTCTGTAGGAGTGAGTCAAAGAGCCATGGAATCCTCATTTAGTGAGGCACTTCCATTTGATCTGCTTTAGGAATAAATCTTCGAATGAAGATCATGGTAAAGGCTTATTCTGCTCTTACACACCATAATTGGCTATAATTATTTTGCAACTAGTCGTAGTCAAGTGAAGTGTCACGTCTTATATCCACATAAAGTAGTTTCTATTCGAAACTTCCAAATCAGCAAAGTCGAACTTGTTACGATTCGACAATTCACGGAAGGTGAAAACAAGAATGTGATTGGTCATTTAGGAAATAAAATTTCCATGGGCTTCAAAGTTAGAACATTCGAGTTTTAAGATATGGTTTGTTTTAAACGGATTTGGGCATGGAGAACTTCGAGTCTCAACATGACCGTTGCGTGTTAAGAAACTTCAAGTTTCTATGGCACTTTCTGAAACTTCGGGTTTGGAATTATGAACTTCTAGTTCATAGTACCTGCAAACAAACGGAATATATACAAGACAAAACTATATAACTCAATTGAAAATAAATATAATAGTAGCGGGTAGCTTCGGGACCCTTTATATGAAAGTATATGGAAATGACCCTAGGTGTTGGAGATTCAGGTCCAATAAATTATTAATTTAATTGACTGGGCTGCGGGCCAACATTTAGAAAATATAGCCTAAAATGAGGCTACGCCATAGACGTCCTACTAATTTGGTGTGGGCTAGAAACAGAACGGGCAAAGAAAATAATTTGGCTGGGCTGAGAAAAATGACAATGGCAGCCCAACAAGGAATTGTCGGCTCCTGTCAAAAGTCAAGGCTTTGCAACCACTGGGCTGCTGTGGGCTCGAAAGGCTGCTGCAGGCAGCCCATTAGAGCATCTGCAAACATCATGTGGCAGTGAAGGAAGAGCCGAAGGAAACGGGCCATGAACAAGCTTCAGGCTTGGGAAGGAGAGGTGGGCCGAGGAAGGAAAAAGCCTAATCTGGGCTGAGCTTCAAGAGCTTCGGTAGCAAATGGCCGAAAAACTGCAGGAGGATCCGGCCACCGTCTGCCAAATTGCAGAGCGCCGGTGATGGCGGATCCCAGATGCACGGGGTTGCTCAACTTCGAAATCGAAAGGAGGTGGTGAGGGGGCCCAAAACCCAATGAGATTCACAGGGGAATCTTAACGAATCGTCGAGAATGGTTCGGGAAATCTTCGAAACGATTTTCTTGTGACTGCCCACCGGAAAACATGGTGAATGCAGGCGTTGCAGACGCATGGTGGGACAGCCGGCCGGGGGGGTGCGACCACAGAGGTGAGATGGATGCGACAAACGGCGTCGCTCGAACCTGCGAGCGCTCTGGATATCGGGGCGGGAATAGCTTGGCTCCTTGGGAGCTCGGCTAGCGCGGCTCAGCGTGGCTTAGTTCCAGCGGCTCAGCTGTATTTTCCCCTTTTTTTGTTCTTCTTTTTTTTCTCAGATTTTTAGGGTTTACAAAACCTTAGTCCATGCTTCAAATATTTTTTTTTCATTTATTCACACTTATTCAATTCACATAATTGTAATGTTATGAATATAATGTATAAACAATTTATGTAGATTCTAACATTCCTAAAACGTAAGTTGGGTCAAGTAATATGGTGAAGGTTCATGCAATCCCAGTTGAAAAAATATCCAGAGAAACGTCATTATTTTGGAAGAACTTGTATTGCGTTGTGAATATTGTGAACGGGTATGTAGGCGTTCTTTCTGCAAATTTCGGCTTTCAATCTTCAAAGCTTGTATCACGTTCACACAAGAAAAAAAATTGAATCAACAAAAGTATATAAATCCAATAAAATAAAAAAGTAATCAACTAAGAATAATTGAAACGTAATACTTCCATAATTGAAGACGAATAAATTCTCTTTAACATAGTGTTAAGAGCTTGCTTATAACATATTGTGGCCTATATTTAATTGAGGGGTGCGGCATGAAGAGAAAGAGAGTGGAGAATAGGCTTGAGGAATTGTGTGTTATTCTCCAGCTCTTGTGCCTTTATTTATAGTAATAAGAAGGAAACAAACTTGCTCTCCAAGTAATACAAAGTCTATTAGGAAAGATATTCTAGATCCCAAATGATTCTTAATCTATCTCTACTTAGGATTTACACAATCACAATATGTATTTGAACATATGTCACAACAACTATGGCACCAATTGATCCTACTTTTAATTGACATTTTCCTTTATTTTGCCGGTTTAAGCATACAAAGTATTAAAGACAATCACAGTTCCTAAAGGTTCCTTTTCGGATAGTCAATGTCTAGTTGACTATTTAAACAACTTGGAACTTTGTTTACGGACTAAGTGACAATGGAAGACAAGTCTCCTTACCCTAATCTCGTTTAGGACATTTCTTCTATACCTTAAATCCTATGGAGTCATTCAATATATTATCTCTATAATATAAAGTCAAAACTCATGACTTAATTAACCTTGCCCTCTTATCAATTAATTAAAATGGAGTTGTTACATAATATCCAATATTACAAAAGGATAGTGCTATTTACACACCATTTTTTACCTCCTACACACCCTTGTTAATTTTAGTCTCTTGATCTTCTTTAATTCATTCAATCCAACAGCCAAAAATTAAGAGGGGTGTATGAGAGGTAAAAATGGGTGTGTGCATAGCACCACCCATTACGAAATTGGCATTTAGGGCATAACTCCAACAACATATCCATCATGCCGGGTTATATCGAAGCAAGTTTATACTAATACATTAACATTTTAATTCAAATTATGCTAAAATATTCTTCACTAGATATGATTAAGTAGGCAAATGCCACATAACGGGCCTTGCTGAGTGGGTTATGGTATCAATGAATATGAAAGTCATCCGACCTATGTGGAATTGAAGCCTGTAGAGATTTTGGACTGCTTGGGAGTACCAAAATCTAAACCTACAATCTTTAATCTCACGTGGGAAGGCTGTGAGGATAGAAGTTCCTACCCTGTTTACAAACCGACGAAAACACTTAAAAACCTAACCAGATTCAAAACTCAACGTTGCCTAGATCTATGCTGGAATAACCTTGCCCTTTTAAGCTCGTGCATGAAATTAAGGGAGAAAACAAAGAGAAGCATATAAAATATAGAGCTTTGTTGTGAGATTTGATGCAGGAAAGAGAAGGCTTTGGGCATAGCGGTTCATCTAGCTTTCACGAAGCTACTGACTCTCCAAAGTATTACTCCAAAAAGGTATGATGTAGCTACAACAATGAAAAATAGAAGGGAAGACTTGACAAAACAAAAAGAGACGAGAAGACCAAGGGATTCCCTAACTAGGGTTTTGAAGAGTTCTTACGTCTATGAATTGAGACCATCGATACACTTGAGAGGTAAAGCACAACAAGTAGAACGAGCTATATCTAAGTGCTGGAAAACCGTAACCCTCAAGCTTAACCTCCATCCCCTTGATCATTGCCTCAAGTCGTTTTTCACCTTCGGTTGCCATCTTCACTAGAAGCCCTAACCTCCTTTATTCCTCAACTATCCCAAAAATACCAGCAACCATGGATGCTCATCTTTCTCACGCCAAATTCGTGGGGTTTATATTTGATGAGGCATTCCGTACCTTGCTACACACCGAAAATTATTGAGGCAAGCCATAATTTATTGTTACCACTACTCATTCATTACTATTTGGAGTTGTTGATTTAAATGAAATATTCCTAAGACACTTTTTTTAAGGTATTTCAAGGCCTGGTGGAATATTTCCTTGAACAACGGGGAGTTAAGGCGCCTCAAAGCCCACAAAGTACTGCCGATCAAAAGGCCCCCAACAGAGAGAGAGGCTTTGTGCCTTGACACAAACTCGTGTTTATTTCTTTCATCTTCTTTCTCCTCTTATTTTGATTCATCAAAACAATTAGGCTTTGAAGGTCAGTTGGTTAGATTTCAAAATTTGCATGTTACAAACAGGCAGGCTCCGTAATGCAGACAGACAAACAAGCAGGCTCCGAGAACTTGACTTGACTGACGAATTGGCGAACTAGCACACTAATTCTTGCTGGCAAGCTGATTCTGGCTGGCAAACTGGCTAGTGTTGAGAGTATAAAAAGAACTCGTCACCAAACAGACGAGATTTCCATATCTCAATTGTAGCAATGAACAAACAAACACAATTATCACTTGGGTGGTCACAATTCCAAACACTCGAGTAACGGTCACAAAGCAATCTCAAACAGGCTAACAACTTGTGTGGACCTAAAAACAAACTAAACCATTTTTTTCCCTTTGCCCGTGTGGGCCTAAAGCAACAGCAAAAGATTTTTTTTTTCTTTTCTTTTCCCCTTCCCTTCAACCTTTCTTTCTGGGCAGTGGTTTTCTCCAGAACAAATTGTACAATTGCGAGTGCAGTGGATTCAACAGGCGTGTGCATACCGTGGATATAGTGGTGCAAGAGGATCTAGTACAGCTTGACAGAGATGGGTCAGGTGTGGATTGTTCAAGCGGGTCTGGCAATGGGTGGTAATGGACAACGGCGGCGATGACAGATTGCAGTGATGCAGGACAAAAACAGTGCAGTAAGGATGGCGACAGATCAGGTGTGACACGGTCTGGAGCAACAGTGGAATGCGAGTCGGGATCTTGACTTCGATCAGATTTTTGAAATAGAGGGTGAATAGGTTTACAGAGGGCGATTGCTGGAGGTCGTGTTCCGGGTTTCTAGTTGCTATTACAGCGTGGGTGGATGGTGAGGTGCACAACAGACTGGTATGGACGTTCTAGGTTGAAGGCGCGACGTGGCTCGGCTTTAGCGTGGCTCTGGCTCTGTATGGATCCAGCGGCTCAGCTTCAGATTTCCAGCAATTTCAAACTTTATTTTATTTTATTTTATTTTAAACATATAACAAAACCCTAACTACTACCAGACAGACAAACTAACAAAACATACCATGACGAACTGATACGTCGCGGACAAACAGGTGAACAGATTGATACCCATCCAGAACAGATTAAATTCCGAGGAATCGAACCTGCTCTGATACCAAGTTGAATATCAGATTATCCGACGAACAAGACTACAAAAATAATAAGAATATTATTAAACAAACTGAGAATGCCGAAGCGGCTACAAAATCCCAAGAGGCTACATCGTGACTAACTTATTCTCTAATGAATAACAAAGCACCCTATTTATAATAAAGTAATCCTAATCTCTAACAAAACCTAATTCTAACAGGCTAAGCCCAGAAACCAAACAATCAAATAAACCAAAATACAAATATTTTCCAACACCCTCTTTGCTGTGCTGTTACAGCTTTGTGGCTGATTTATTTTCATCGTTGTGACTTTGTCATCGTCATCTTTCAACGCTCACGAGGTTTGTCTCTCATGTCTTTTGCTTTAGTGAAGCAATTTTTTTTCTTCTTGCGAAGGGGCCCAAATTGCTCCCAAAACCGAAAAGAAAGCTAAAGTATCTTCACAAAACAAACAAGAATTGAAGATTGCTCGCAAAATAAGCAAGAAAGCCCTATAATTTTGTCAAGCGAGGGAAAGTGGCTGAAATTAAGACACAAAACATGCCTAAATTCTCCCGTGGATGAATCAAGACACAAATCAAAGCCAAATCCACCGAAAGGCATGGCTTTGGAAGTCTATAAATACAAGGTCCCAAGACAAGCACAAGGTCGACAATTTCTGCATTCAAGGTTGACAATTTCTACACTAAAGGCCGAAATTCTCACAAAAGGAGAACCTCTACCAAATCTTTGAAGACTAATACGTTGCCAAAGCTTTCTTCGAAGAACATTCAACCAAAGCCAAAGATTTCTTTCGATCGAAGCCGAAGCATTCCCTTGAAGAATCAACAAGCACTTGTGCCGATTCCTTCAAGACTTTGTTGCAAGCTCAAAGCTTGTAACGACATTCGATTCAAGATCAAGTCGCCAAGACCCTTGAATCAACGAAATCCTACATCAACATCACCTTTGCCGCAAACCTAACCTGAGGTGAAGACCATCCACACATTGTTTCAAGCTCAAAACTTGAAGCAATCATTCAACGGTTCATCCGAGATTAAGTAAACGCGACCCTTGGATCGACAACCTACGCATCTACATCAAATTTCAAGACTGAATCAGAGGAAAGTTGTAAACAGAGATTGTAACCCTACAAATTCATCAATACAAATCTACTTTGTACACATGTTCTTGTTTCATTCAGTACAGAATTTTCGTGTTTACAGCTGTACATACAAAATTCATGAAATCTATTCATTTCACACTTATTCATAGCATGATTTTTTTTTATTATTTTTATACTGTGCATGTAGTCTGAATAAACAAAAATAAAATAATTTTTAATGATCCAATACTTAAATTGACTGAGAAGGTTACATTCCAAGTTTAGAAAGTTAGGTTGACATAATATTTGTTCTAAAACGAGTTTCTAAAAAGGGTGCTCATTTATTTATTTTATTGTATTTCAACAATTCTGCACTTATTAATAAATTTCATAATCATATTACTTCGTCATTATCATATAAAAGTAAAAAGCTTTTCGCTTTTTCGTTGCAAAAATTACTCGATAGTAAAGTAATATTATGACACATAACAAGTAGCATGTTATAGTTCCAATTAAATAATTTATCTTCCATTCCGTTATTTTTAACGTACTACGTAAATACCAGAATTTGAAACTCTCGTATTTACTATCCCATAGCAATTCAGTATGTTGCTTATTTAGTTTTAAAGGCAAATACGTTTTTTTTTATATTTAGAATAACTCGTACTGTCACCTTATTCCTTATAAGTATTGAGCCACATGCCTTAAACTTTAACTCCATCAAATACTTCATTCTCTGAGCAAATTAAAAGTTACTCATTCTTCGAAGCATGGCCGGAATAAACATCTTTCCAATTGTGGTAGTTTTGTTTTTGGTGAGTAACACATTTCCGATGTTGGAGGCAATAGATGAGAAGGCTTTAGCTGAGTGCAAAAAACATTTCTCCATAAAGTATGCACACGATGCATACAACTACATTTTTCACGGACAACCGATTAGTGACAAAAGTTGTCGGGCTATTGTGGCGGTGGGAAAAAAATGTCATGATATTTTTTTGAACTGGACTCTTGGGGGGAGCACTAGAATAAGAAGATCTAAGGCTTTGGCAAGGGGTAAACAACTTTGGAATCATTGTGTTCTGACTACCGTCGCACCTGCTTCTTCTTCCTATTAGAAGATGAACTATATTGCTCCCTAGCTAAATATGTGTTGAATATTTCATGATCTTAAATAAAATTTCAAGCCATTTTCTTTTATGGATTAAATTGACTTCACCTTATTACTTTAACATCTAAGGCATTGATATTTTTGTTGGTAGAATGAACATTAGTAAATATTAAAACAACTTCCTTGCCGATTTTGAAAAATTCGAGCAATTTTACCCCAATTAGATCAATTTATACTTTTTAACCCTATCCAAGTTTTATATTCCGTTATTGTAACAAGAATCCTACTGAGCGGTTAGGAAGATTAATAATGTCATCCAAACACCAATCTTAAATCTGAGAACAAAAGAAATTGTTCGCAAAGTAAACCAAAATGTACCAGGGGGTTCGGCTAATGGGCCTTTCATGTGAAATTTGGGTTTGCACAATGTGTTAGGTGGAGCAAAATTAGTCTCACGAATTAACAAGAATGATACTCCTCAATAACATTGGTAGAGGCACAGACATGTGCATACCAATGATGTATTCTATCAAACCAATGATCCATACCAATGATCTATTCTTGCTTGTTTTGTGAAGATACTTTAGCTTTCTTTCCGGTTTTGGGAGCAATTTGGGCCCCTTGCCGATTTTAAGGGGATTTCTACCCCTTTGCAGCATTTTAGGAATGCTTTTGAGCTTCATTTGCTTGATTTGTGCCACATGTCATTGATGACTTGTTCATTTGTGATGAGTCATATGCCACGTAGAGCTTTGTGATGCATCATTTGTAAGCAACGAAATTTACATGTCTACAAATGCCCCCAGTTCAAGGCGCATTGTAGGCATGTGTTTGTCACATGTCGGAAACATGTTTTGAAGTCTTGCTATGTGAATGTTCTAACTCAAGTGTCGTCGAGACTTGATCTTGAATTAGTTTGCTTCTTCAAGGGCCGTAGAGGTGTATTTCTTGAATTGAAATGATGAATTTCGTCAAGGGCTGTTGAAGTGTATTTCTTGAATGGAATATTTCTTCAAGGGCCGTTGAGGCTTGGTCTTGAATTAAACGAAAATTTTCTTCAAGGGTCGTAGAGGCTTGATCTTGAATGAAATGAAAATTCTTTTTCATAGGCTGTAGAGGCTTGATCTTGAAAGAAAAGAATTTTTTTTTTCTTCAAGGGCCGTAGAGGCTTGATCTTGAACGAAACATTTCTTCAAGGGCTGTAGAGGCTTGATCTTGCAAAATGAGATTTTTTTTCCTTCAAGGGCCGTAAAAGCTTGATCTTGAACGAAACTTTCTTCAAAGGGCTGTTGAGGCTTGATCATGAAAGAAATGAACTTTTTCTTCAAGGGCAATAGAGGCTTGATCTGGAATGCAATGCAAATTTTCTTCAATGGCCGTAAAGGCTTGATCTTGAAAGAAATTTTGGAAATGGATAAATCGGCACATACTTATTGTGCATATTGATTTTCCATAATTTTGACAAAATACATTTGGTGTATTTTGAATTTTTTTTCCTTGTGGTTGTAGGAAAAAAAAAAAGTTTTTCCCTCCTTAAGTAGGAACCTCTTTCAATTTTGGTAATGAGGGTGATTTCCTTCAAAGTGTTGGAAAGCTTTGGTGATATTCTTCAAGGTTTTGGAAAGATTTAATGCTTGTCGTTGGGTAAGTAGGATTTGCATTTTTTTTTCCTTTCCCTTTTTCTTTACCATGGCAAAGAGGGTATTTTCCCTTTTGGTTTTGGAAACTTGAAGACTTGTCCTTGGTTTGGGAAAAACGTCATCTGATTTCCACGCCAAGTTTAAGGTCGATTCCTCTTCTAGAAAATTCTGTACAAATATGGGAAATGTAGCCTTATCTCTTATCCTTTCAGCCATATATCGCACACCACTAGGAAAAATCGGGAAAGCCTTCAACTCGTCATTTTCCCATAGCTGCGCAGTTCTGATAGGAAAAGAACTTTTGCAGGATTAACTTTGAAAACTGGAACGTTTGGCTTTAGGGAAAATTATGAAATTTGGATACAACTATCATCAGCCTCTTAGCTTCCTTCTCCAATTGGCCTTGCATCAAAACTCCTCTGGAAAGTTGAATTATCACCAAAAATGTCCTGCTTGCGCCGATTGGCTGAAACTTGCCATTTTTTGCTTGGAATTTGCTTCCTTCTTTTGGGTGGAATGTACTTCCTTCTGTTGATTTCCTTTTTGTATTTGGTATGTACTCTCCCTTATAACGTTAGGAAGCAATTGATCATTATTTATAGGACAATTGGGCGTGTGTTTTTGTCACAAAACACCCTTGCCGTGTGTTTGCTACTTGTTGTTGCCGTGGCTGCTTATTGTTGCTGTTATGGGCTACTTGCCTGGAGCTTGTTGCAATGCGTCACTTTTTACCACGTGGTGCTGTGCAAAAGACTACATCGAGATTTCATTGTACAGTGCCTTTTGGTCATAATTTTCCCTCGGTGGTGATGTTGTCGTGCAGTGCAAGAAACCGATTGCGTAGCATTTTGGTTTTCTTTGCTACTATAACATGCTTTGAATGACCGTCTTGTAGCTGCCCTCAGTTGAATACGAGATTATCCAACGAACAAGACTACAAAAATAATAAGAATATTATTAAACAAACTAAGAATGTCGAAACGGCTACAAAATCCCAATAGGCTACATCGTGACTAACTTATTCTCTAATGATTAACAAAGCACCCTATTTATAATAAAATAACCCTAATCTCTAACAAAACCTAATTCTAACGGGTTAAGCCCAGAAAACCAAACGTTCAAATAAACCAAAATACTAATATTTTCCAACACCCCCCGTCAAACTCATGGCGGTATATGACATGGGTTTGCAAACAAGCAGATGCAGATTGGCTCCGTTAGGTGGACAGATAGACAGGCAGGCTCCGTAACACTGACAGACAAACAGGCAGGCTTCGTAATGCAGACAGACAAACAAGCAGGCTCCGAGAACTTGACTTGACTGACGAATTGGCGAACTAGCACACTAATTCTTGCTGGCAAGCTGATTCTGGCTGGCAAACTGGCTAGTGTTGAGAGTATAAAAAGAACTAGTCACCAAACAGACGAGATTTCCGTATCTCAATTGTAGCAATGAACAAACAAACACAACTATCACTTGGGTGGTCACAATTCCAAACACTCGAGTAACGGTCACAAAGCAATCTCAAACAGGCTAACAACTTGTGTGGACCTAAAAACAAACTAAACCATTTTTTTCCCTTTGCCCGTGTGGGCCTAAAGCAACAGCAAAAGATTTTTTTTTTCTTTTCTTTTCCCTTTCCCTTTAACCTTTCTTTCTGGGCAGTGGTTTTCTCCAGAACAAATTGTACAATTGCGAGTGCAGTGGATTCAACAGGCGTGTGCATACAGTGGATATAGTGGTGCAAGAGGATCTAGTACAGCTTGACAGAGATGGGTCAGGTGTGGATTGTTGAAGTGGGTCTGGCAATGGGTGGTAGTGGACAACGGCGGCGATGACTGATTGCAGTGATACAGGACAAAAACAGTGCAGTGAGGATGGCGACGGATCAGGTGTGACGCGGTCTGGAGCAACAGCGGAATGCGAGTCGGGATCTTGACTTCGATCAGATTTTTGAAATAAAGGGAGAATAGGTTTACAGAGGGCGATTGCTGGAGGTCGTGTTCCGGGTTTCTAGTTGCTATTACAGCGTGGGTGGATGGTGAGGTGCACAACAGACTGGTATGGACGTTCTAGGTTGAAGGCGCGACGTGGCTCGGCTTTAGCGTGGCTCTGGCGCTGTATGGATCCAGCGGCTCAGCTTCAGATTTCCAGCAATTTCAAACTTTATTTTATTTTATTTTATTTTAAACATATAACAAAACCCTAACTACTACCAGACAGACAAACTAACAAAACATACCATGACGAACTGATACGTCGCGGACAAACAGGTGAACAGATTGATACCCATCCAGAACAGATTAAATTCCGAGGAATCGAACCTGCTCTGATACCAAGTTGAATATCAGATTATCCGACGAACAAGACTACAAAAATAATAAGAATATTATTAAACAAACTGAGAATGCCGAAGCGGCTACAAAATCCCAAGAGGCTACATCGTGACTAACTTATTCTCTAATGAATAAGAAAGCACCCTATTTATAATAAAGTAATCCTAATCTCTAACAAAACCTAATTCTAACAGGCTAAGCCCAGAAACCAAACAATCAAATAAACCAAAATACAAATATTTTCCAACACCCTCTTTGCTGTGCTGTTACAGCTTTGTGGCTGATTTATTTTCATCGTTGTGACTTTGTCATCGTCATCTTTCAACGCTCACGAGGTTTGTCTCTCATGTCTTTTGCTTTAGTGAAGCAATTTTTTTTCTTCTTGCGAAGGGGCCCAAATTGCTCCCAAAACCGAAAAGAAAGCTAAAGTATCTTCACAAAACAAACAAGAATTGAAGATTGCTCGCAAAATAAGCAAGAAAGCCCTATAATTTTGTCAAGCGAGGGAAAGTGGCTGAAATTAAGACACAAAACATGCCTAAATTCTCCCGTGGATGAATCAAGACACAAATCAAAGCCAAATCCACCGAAAGGCATGGCTTTGGAAGTCTATAAATACAAGGTCCCAAGACAAGCACAAGGTCGACAATTTCTGCATTCAAGGTTGACAATTTCTACACTAAAGGCCGAAATTCTCACAAAAGGAGAACCTCTACCAAATCTTTGAAGACTAATACGTTGCCAAAGCTTTCTTCGAAGAACATTCAACCAAAGCCAAAGATTTCTTTCGATCGAAGCCGAAGCATTCCCTTGAAGAATCAACAAGCACTTGTGCCGATTCCTTCAAGACTTTGTTGCAAGCTCAAAGCTTGTAACGACATTCGATTCAAGATCAAGTCGCCAAGACCCTTGAATCAACGAAATCCTACATCAACATCACCTTTGCCGCAAACCTAACCTGAGGTGAAGACCATCCACACATTGTTTCAAGCTCAAAACTTGAAGCAATCATTCAACGGTTCATCCGAGATTAAGTAAACGCGACCCTTGGATCGACAACCTACGCATCTACATCAAATTTCAAGACTGAATCAGAGGAAAGTTGTAAACAGAGATTGTAACCCTACAAATTCATCAATACAAATCTACTTTGTACACATGTTCTTGTTTCATTCAGTACAGAATTTTCGTGTTTACAGCTGTACATACAAAATTCATGAAATCTATTCATTTCACACTTATTCATAGCATGATTTTTTTTTATTATTTTTATACTGTGCATGTAGTCTGAATAAACAAAAATAAAATAATTTTTAATGATCCAATACTTAAATTGACTGAGAAGGTTACATTCCAAGTTTAGAAAGTTAGGTTGACATAATATTTGTTCTAAAACGAGTTTCTAAAAAGGGTGCTCATTTATTTATTTTATTGTATTTCAACAATTCTGCACTTATTAATAAATTTCATAATCATATTACTTCGTCATTATCATATAAAAGTAAAAAGCTTTTCGCTTTTTCGTTGCAAAAATTACTCGATAGTAAAGTAATATTATGACACATAACAAGTAGCATGTTATAGTTCCAATTAAATAATTTATCTTCCATTCCGTTATTTTTAACGTACTACGTAAATACCAGAATTTGAAACTCTCGTATTTACTATCCCATAGCAATTCAGTATGTTGCTTATTTAGTTTTAAAGGCAAATACGTTTTTTTTTATATTTAGAATAACTCGTACTGTCACCTTATTCCTTATAAGTATTGAGCCACATGCCTTAAACTTTAACTCCATCAAATACTTCATTCTCTGAGCAAATTAAAAGTTACTCATTCTTCGAAGCATGGCCGGAATAAACATCTTTCCAATTGTGGTAGTTTTGTTTTTGGTGAGTAACACATTTCCGATGTTGGAGGCAATAGATGAGAAGGCTTTAGCTGAGTGCAAAAAACATTTCTCCATAAAGTATGCACACGATGCATACAACTACATTTTTCACGGACAACCGATTAGTGACAAAAGTTGTCGGGCTATTGTGGCGGTGGGAAAAAAATGTCATGATATTTTTTTGAACTGGACTCTTGGGGGGAGCACTAGAATAAGAAGATCTAAGGCTTTGGCAAGGGGTAAACAACTTTGGAATCATTGTGTTCTGACTACCGTCGCACCTGCTTCTTCTTCCTATTAGAAGATGAACTATATTGCTCCCTAGCTAAATATGTGTTGAATATTTCATGATCTTAAATAAAATTTCAAGCCATTTTCTTTTATGGATTAAATTGACTTCACCTTATTACTTTAACTTCTAAGGCATTGATATTTTTGTTGGTAGAATGAACATTAGTAAATATTAAAACAACTTCCTTGCCGATTTTGAAAAATTCGAGCAATTTTACCCCAATTAGATCAATTTATACTTTTTAACCCTATCCAAGTTTTATATTCCGTTATTGTAACAAGAATCCTACTGAGCGGTTAGGAAGATTAATAATGTCATCCAAACACCAATCTTAAATCTGAGAACAAAAGAAATTGTTCGCAAAGTAAACCAAAATGTACCAGGGGGTTCGGCTAATGGGCCTTTCATGTGAAATTTGGGTTTGCACAATGTGTTAGGTGGAGCAAAATTAGTCTCACGAATTAACAAGAATGATACTCCTCAATAACATTGGTAGAGGCACAGACATGTGCATACCAATGATCTATTCTATCAAACCAATGATCCATACCAATGATCTATTCTTGCTTGTTTTGTGAAGATACTTTAGCTTTCTTTCCGGTTTTGGGAGCAATTTGGGCCCCTTGCCGATTTTAAGGAGATTTCTACCCCTTTGCCGCATTTTAGGAATGCTTTTGAGCTTCATTTGCTTGATTTGTGCCACATGTCATTGATGACTTGTTCATTTGTGATGAGTCATATGCCACGTAGAGCTTTGTGATGCATCATTTGTAAGCAACGAAATTTACATGTCTACAAATGCCCCCACTTCAAGGCGCATTGTAGGCCTGTGTTTGTCACATGTAGGAAACATGTTTTGAAGTCTTGCAATGTGAATGTTCTAACTTAAGTGTCGTCAAGACTTGATCTTGAATTAGTTTGCTTCTTCAAGGGCCGTAGAGGTGTATTTCTTGAATTGAAATGATGAATTTCGTCAAGGGCTGTTGAAGTGTATTTCTTGAATGGAATATTTCTTCGAGGGCCGTTGAGGCTTGGTCTTGAATTAAACGAAAATTTTCTTTAAGGGTCGTAGAGGCTTGATCTTGAATGAAATGCAAATTTCTTTTTCATAGGCTGTAGAGGCTTGATCTTAAAAGAAAAGAAAAGAAAATTTTCTTCAAGGGCCGTAGAGGCTTGATCAAGGAATTAAATATCGATATTATCGGCGAAATATCGTCGATAATATCGTTATTTTCACATAGCGATATTTTCAACGTTTACAGTTAATTTTCGTAATAATATCGTGATAATATTGCTAATATCGATAATATCGCAATATTAGCGATATTATCGCGATATTAGCCATAATATCGCCGAGGATCCTCCGTCGTCGTCGCAACGGCAGCCGAAAATGAGCAATCCATGCTCAGACCCTGAAAATGAGCAATCCTCTCTCTGCAATCCACGCTCAGACCCTGAAAATGAGCAATCCCTTTCGCCGGATCCCAAAACCCGCTCGGATTTGATGGGGGGGGAGAACCGGAGAAGGATCGAGAGACTGAGGGAGAAGGATGGACGGAGAGACTGAGGGAGAAGGATCGAGATCGAGGCTGAGGGAGAAGGATGGACGGACGGAGAGACTGAGGGAGAGAAGGATCGAGATCGAGGCTGAGGGAGAAGGATGGACGGACGACGGAGAGACTGAGGGAGAGAAGGAGAGACTGCGTGTGTGGTCTGTGTGTGTTGCAGAGAAAAGATGGGGGGGCAGAAGAAGAAACAAGGAGACTGTGGGAGAAGAATCGAGAGCCCTGTACGAATCCCTCTACGTTTCTAAAAGATAATTAAATATGAGGAAATTGTGAGATCTGACATGTGGGTGCGTTTAGGGAAGAGAGAAAGTAATAAAATACTAATATAATTGTGTTTGAGTGTGGATGGCGTTTAGGGAAGATGAGTGTGGATGTCGGCATAAGTCTTTGAGAAAGTAATAAAATACTAATATAATTGTGTTTTTTTTTTTTTTTTTTTTTTTTTGGGAAACTAATATAATTTTGTCTTGAAAACACCAAGGGGTTCCAACCCTTCCCATTTTACTCCTTCAACACCTTGACCACCATATCGCTTATGTTTTTGTGAAAATATGCTAAAATACACTTACTCTACACATAAAGATGATGAAGATAGTGAAAGTTTTGAACCTCATAGGAACTCTATGTGGTACTAAGTCACTCATGTATCTGACCATGCAATGTATAAAATGTAAAATATTGTACTAATTCATTATATATAAATGATTATGGTGTGTTTAAACTTCTTTCATTAATTACTACATATTTTCTACACTCACAATGTTTGCCAGCTCGCTATATAATCAACTTAAATCAGTTAAATCCATCATGCAAAGCATTTCCTTCCAATTTTTTGTGATAAACTAATAGATAATTAACTAAATAAACATCCTGCAAAGTTTCAATAAAAATTTCCAAGTTTTTCTTACAATTTCCGTGGTTTCCATATAATTTTTATCGATATCGATATTATCCCGATATTTCCATCGATATTTCCGTGTTTTCAGACTACCGATATTTCCGATATTACCGATATTTCCGATATTACCGATATTTAATACCTTGGGCTTGATCTTGAAAAAAAATTTCTTCAAGGGCAATAGAGGCTTGATCTTAAACGAAACATTTCTTCAAGGGCTGTAGAGGCTTGATCGTGAAAATGAGATTTTTTTCCTTCAAGGGCCGTAAAAGCTTGATCTTGAACGAAACTTTCTTCAAATGGCTGTTGAGGCTGGATCTTGAAAAAAATGAACTTTTTCTTCAAGGGCAATAGATGTTTGATCTTGAATGCAATGCAAATTTTCTTCAAGGGCCGTAGAGGCTTGATCTTGAAAGAAATTTTGGAAATGGATAAGTCGGCACATACTTATTGTGCATATTGATTTTCCATAATTTTGACAAAATACATTTGGTGTATTTTGAATTTTTTTTCCTTGTGGTTGTAGGAAAAAAAAAATGTTTTTCCTTCCTTAAGTAGGAACCTCCTTCAATTTTGGTAATGAGGGTGATTTCCTTCAAAGTGTTGGAAAGCTTTGGTGATATTCTTCAAGGTTTTGGAAAGATTTAATGCTTGTTGTTGGGTAAGTAGGATTTGCATTTTTTTTCCTTTCCCTTTTTCTTTTCCACGGCAAAGAGGGTATTTTCCCTTTTGGTTTGGGAAACTTGAAGACTTGTCCTTGGTTTGGGAAACATGTCATCTGATTTCCATGCCAAGTTTGAGGTCGATTCCTCTTCTGGAAAATTCTGTAAAAATATGGGAAATGTAGCCTCATCTCTTATCCTTTCGGCCATATATCGCACACCACTAACAAAAATCGGGAAAGCCTTCAACTCGTCATTTTCCTATAGCTGCGCAGTTCTGATAGGAAAACAACTTTTGCAGGATTAACTTTGAAAACTGGAACGTTTGGCTTTAGGGAAAATTATGAAATTTGGATACAACTATCATCAGCCTCTTAGCTTCCTTCTCCAATTGGCCTTGCATCAAAACTCCTCTGAAAAGTTGAATTATCACCAAAAATGTCCTGCTTGCGCCGATTGGCTGAAACTTGCCATTTTTTGCTTGGAATTTGCTTCCTTCTTTTGGGTGGAATGTACTTCCTTCTGTTGATTTTCCTTTTTCTATTTGGTATGTACTCTCCCTTATAACGTTAGGAAGCAATTGATCACTATTTATAGGACAATTGGGTGTGTGTTTTTGTCACAAAACACCTTTGCCGTGTGTTTGCTGCTTGTTGTTGTCGTGGCTGCTTATTGTTGCTGTTGTGGGCTACTTGCCTAGAGCTTGTTGCAATGCGTCACTTTTTACCGCGTGGTGCTGTGCAAAAGACCACATCGAGATTTCATTGTGTAGTGCCTTTTGGTCATAATTTTCCCTCGGTGGTGATGTTGTCGTGCAGTGCAAGAAACCGATTGTGTAGCATTTTGGTTTTCTTTGCAACTATAGCGTGCTTTGAAGGATCGTCTTGTAGCTGCCCTCAGTTGAATATCAAATTATCCAACGAACAAGACTACAAAAATAATAAGAATATTATTAAACAAACTGAGAATGTCGAAACGGCTACAAAATCCCAAGAGGCTACATCATGACTAACTTATTCTCTAATGATTAACAAAGCACCCTATTTATAATAAAATAACCCTAATCTCTAACAAAACCTAATTCTAACGGGTTAAGCCCAGAAAACCAAACGTTCAAATAAACCAAAATACTAATATTTTCCAACACCCCCCGTCAAACTCATGGCGGTATATGACATGGGTTTGCAAACAAGCAGATGCAGATTGGCTCCGTTAGGTGGACAGATAGACAGGCAGGCTCCGCAACACGGACAGACAAACAGGTAGGCTCCGTAATGCAAACAGGCAAACAAGCAGGCAACAAGAACTTGACTTGACTGACGAATTGGCGAACTAGCACACTAATTCTTGCTGGCAAGCTGATTCTGGCTGGCAAACTGGCTAGTGTTGAGAGTATAGAAAGAACTCGTCTCCAAACAGACGAGATTTCCATATCTCAATTGTGGCAATGAACAAACAAACACAACTATCACTTGGGTGGTCACAATTCCAAACACTCGAGTAACGGTCACAAAGCAATCTCAAACAGGCTAACAACTTGTGTGGACCTAAAAACAAACTAAACCATTTTTTTCCCTTTACCCGTGTAGGCCTAAAGCAACAACAAAAGCTTTTTTTTTTCTTTTCTTTTCCCCATCCCTTCAACCTTTCTTTCTGGGCAGTGGTTTTCTCCAGAACAAATTGTACAATTGCGAGTGCAATGGATTCAACAGGCGTGTGCATACAGTGGATATAGTGGTGCAAGAGGATCTAGTACAGCTCGATAGAGATGGGTCAGGTATGGATTGTTCAAGCGGGTCTGGCAATGGGTGGTAGTGGACAACGGCGGCGATGACTGATTGCAGTGATGCAGGACAACAACAGTGCAGTATGGATGGCGACGGATCAGGTGTGACACGGTCTGGAGAAACAGCAGAATGCGAGTCGGGATCTTGACTTCGATCAGATTTTTGAAATAGAGGGAGAATAGGTTTACAGAGGGCGATTGCTGGAGGTCGTGTTCCTGGTTTCTAGTTGCTACGGCAGCGTGGGTGGATGGTGAGGTGCACAATAGACTGGTATGGACGGTCTAGGTTGAAGGCGCGACGTGGCTCGGCTTTAGCGTGGCTCTGGCGCGGTATGGATCCAGCGGCTCAGCTTCAGATTTCTAGCAATTTCAAACTTTTTTTTATTTTATTTTATTTTTAACATATAACAAAAACCCTAACTACTACCCGACGGACAAACCAACAAAACATACCATCACGAACTGATATGTAGCAGACAAACAGATGAACAAATTGATACCCATCCAGAACAGATTAAATTCCGAGGAATCAAACCTGCTCTGATACCAAGTTGAATATCAGATTATCCGACGAACAAGACTACGAAAATAATAAGAATATTATTAAACAAAATGAGAATGCCGAAACGACTACAAAATCCCAAGAGGCTACATCGTGACTAACTTATTCTCTAATGAATAACAAAGCCCCCTATTTATAATAAACTAACCCTAATCTCTAACAAAACCTAATTCTAACAGGCTAAGCCCAGAAAACCAAACATTCAAATAAACCAAAATACAAATATTTTCCAAAACCCTCTTTGTTGTGCTGTTCAAGCTTTGTGGCTGATTTCTTTTCATCGTTGTGACTTTGTCATCGTCATCTTTCAACGGTCACGAGGTTTTTCTCTCATGTCTTTTGCTTTAGTGAAACTTTTTTTTTTTCTTCTTGCGAAGGGGCCCAAATTGCTCCCAAAACCGGAAAGAAAGGAACGCGAGGGGCCCAAATTGCTCCCAAAACCGGAAAAAAAGCTAAAGTATCTTCACAAAACAAGCAAGAATTGAAGATTCCTTGCAAAATAAGCAAGAAAGACCTATAATTTGGCCATGCGAGGGAAAGTGCATGAAATTAAGACACAAAACATGCCTAAATTCTCCCGTGGATGAATCAAGACACAAATCAAAGCCAAATCCACCGAAAGGCATGGCTTTGGAAGTCTATAAATACAAGGTCCCAAGACAAGCACAAGGTCGACAATTTCTGCATTCAAGGTCGACAATTTCTACACTCAAGGCCGAAATTCTCACAAAAGGAGAACCTCTACCAAATCTTTGAAGACTAATACGTTGCCAAAGCTTTCTTCGAAGAACATTCAACCAAAGCCAAAGATTTCTTTCGATCGAAGCCGAAGCATTCCCTTGAAGAATCAACAAGCACTTGTGCCGATTCCTTCAAGACTTTGTTGCAAGCTCAAAGCTTGTAACGACATTCGATTCAAGATCAAGTCGCCAAGACCCTTGAATCAACGAAATCCTACATCAACATCACCTTTGCCGCAAACCTAACCTGAGGTGAAGACCATCCACACATTGTTTCAAGCTCAAAACTTGAAGCAATCATTCAACGGTTCATCCGAGATCAAGTAAACGCAACCCTTGGATCAACAACCTACGCATCTACATCAAATTTCAAGACTGAATCAGAGGAAAGTTGTAAACAGAGATTGTAACCCTACAAATTCATCAATACAAATCTACTTTGTACACATGTTCTTGTTTCATTCACTACAGAATTTTCGTGTTTACAGCTGTACATACAAAATTCATGAAATCTATTCATTTCACACTTATTCATATCATGAATTTTTTTATTTTTTTTTTATATTGTGCATGTAGTCTGAATAAACAAAAATAAAATAATTTTTAATGATCCAATACTTAAATTGACTGAGAAGGTTACATTCCAAGTTTAGAAAGTTAGGTTGACATAATATTTGTTCTAAAACGAGTTTCTAAAAAGGGTGCTCATTTATTTATTTTATTGTATTTCAACAATTCTGCACTTATTAATAAATTTCATAATCATATTACTTCGTCATTATCATATAAAAGTAAAAAACTTTTCGCTTTTTCGTTGCAAAAATTACTCGATAGTAAAGTAATATTATGACACATAACAAGTAGCATGTTATAGTTCCAATTTAAATAATTTATCTTCCATTCCGTTATTTTTAACGTACTACGTAAATACCAAAATTTGAAACTCTCGTATTTACTATGCCATAGCAATTCAGTATGTTGCTTATTTAGTTTTAAAGGCAAATACGTTTTTTTATATTTAGAATAACTCGTACTGTCACCTTATTCCTTATAAGTATTGAGCCACATGCCTTAAACTTTAACTCCATCAAATACATCATTCTCTGAGCAAATTAAAAGTTACTCATTCTTCGAAGCATGGCCGGAATAAACATCTTTCCAATTGTGGTAGTTTTGTTTTTGGTGAGTAACACATTTCCGATGTTGGAGGCAATAGATGAGAAGGCTTTAGCTGAGTGCAAAAAACATTTCTCCATAAAGTATGCACACGATGCATACAACTACATTTTTCACGGACAACCGATTAGTGACAAAAGTTGTCGGGCTATTGTGGCGGTGGGAAAAAAATGTCATGATATTTTTTTGAACTGGACTCTTGGGGGGAGCACTAGAATAAGAAGATCTAAGGCTTTGGCAAGGGGTAAACAACTTTGGAATCATTGTGTTCTGACTACCGTCGCACCTGCTTCTTCTTCCTATTAGAAGATGAACTATATTGCTCCCTAGCTAAATATGTGTTGAATATTTCATGATCTTAAATAAAATTTCAAGCCATTTTCTTTTATGGATTAAATTGACTACACCTTATTACTTTAACTTCTAAGGCATTGATATTTTTGTTGGTAGAATGAACATTAGTAAATATTAAAACAACTTCCTTGCCGATTTTGAAAAATTCGAGCAATTTTACCCCAATTAGATCAATTTATACTTTTTAACCCTATCCAAGTTTTATATTCCGTTATTGTAACAAGGATCCTACTGAGCGGTTAGGAAGATTAATAATGTCATCCAAACACCAATCTTAAATCTGAGAACAAAAGAAATTGTTCGCAAAGTAAACCAAAATGTACCAGGGGGTTCGGCTAATGGGCCTTTCATGTGAAATTTGGGTTTGCACAATGTGTTAGGTGGAGCAAAATTAGTCTCACGAATTAACAAGAATGATACTCCCCAATAACATTGGTAGAGGCACAGACATGTGCATACCAATGATGTATTCTATCAAAACGAAAGTAGATTCTTCAGGGTTGAGGTTTAGGAATACTATCTTTTATTCATAAAGTTTTTAGATCTTAAGTACTAGGGATAACGCACCTGGATGTGATGCCATCTCTTGACAAGCCTTGATTCTACCATATATTGTAAAACAAACTCGAAATTTGGATGTGAGAGAGACAGACCCAGACTTGGTTTTGAAAAGCTCCAGCCGAAGTTAAAGGGGTCTGTTTGGTACGCATCTGCTGAAGCAAAGCAAATATTTCCGGGGGCCCAAGCCGAGATTGGGTATCACGATTCAGTAGACTGTAGTTGAAGTTGAGTTTATAGCATTTGGTACCTCCCAATCGATCGGATATAAACTTCAGAATTGTACCGAATCCTGGACGTAAAAGTTTAAATCATGTCTTGCTTCAGCCAAGAGATCATCTTTGCATGATTGAAATGGTCTGTAGGAGTGAGTCAAAGAGCCATGGAATCCTCATTTAGTGAGGCACTTCCATTTGATATGCTTTAGGAATAAATCTTCGAATGAAGATCATGGTAAAGGCTTATTCTGCTCTTACACACCATAATTGGCTATAATTATTTTGCAACTAGTCGTAGTCAAGTGAAGTGTCACGTCTTATATCCACATAAAGTAGTTTCTATTCGAAACTTCCAAATCAGCAAAGTCGAACTTGTTACGATTCGACAATTCACGGAAGGTGAAAACAAGAATGTGATTGGTCCTTTAGGAAATAAAATTTCCATGGGCTTCAAAGTTAGAACATTCGAGTTTTAAGATATGGTTTGTTTTAAACGGATTTGGGCATGGAGAACTTCGAGTCTCAACATGACCGTTGCGTGTTAAGAAACTTCAAGTTTCTATGGCACTTTCTGAAACTTCGGGTTTGGAATTATGAACTTCTAGTTCATAGTACCTGCAAACAAACGGAATATATACAAGAAAAAACTATATAACTCAATTGAAATAAATATAATAGTAGCGGGTAGCTTCGGGACCCTTTATATGAAAGTATATGGAAATGACCCTAGGTGTTGGAGATTCAGGTCCAATAAATTATTAATTTAATTGACTGGGCTGCGGGCCAACATTTAGAAAATATAGCCTAAAATGAGGCTACGCCATAGACGTCCTACTAATTTGGTGTGGGCTAGAAACAGAACGGGCAAAGAAAATAATTTGGCTGGGCTGAGAAAAATGACAATGGCAGCCCAACAAGGAATTGTCGGCTCCTGTCAAAAGTCAAGGCTTTGCAACCACTGGGCTGCTGTGGGCTCGAAAGGCTGCTGCAGGCAGCCCATTAGAGCATCTGCAAACATCATGTGGCAGTGAAGGAAGAGCCGAAGGAAACGGGCCATGAACAAGCTTCAGGCTTGGGAAGGAGAGGTGGGCCGAGGAAGGAAAAAGCCTAATCTGGGCTGAGCTTCAAGAGCTTCGGTAGCAAATGGCCGAAAAACTGCAGGAGGATCCGGCCACCGTCTGCCAAATTGCAGAGCGCCGGTGATGGCGGATCCCAGATGCACGGGGTTGCTCAACTTCGAAATCGAAAGGAGGTGGTGAGGGGGCCCAAAACCCAATGAGATTCACAGGGGAATCTTAACGAATCGTCGAGAATGGTTCGGGAAATCTTCGAAACGATTTTCTTGTGACTGCCCACCGGAAAACATGGTGAATGCAGGCGTTGCAGACGCATGGTGGGACAGCCGGCCGGGGGGGTGCGACCACAGAGGTGAGATGGATGCGACAAACGGCGTCGCTCGAACCTGCGAGCGCTCTGGATATCGGGGCGGGAATAGCTTGGCTCCTTGGGAGCTCGGCTAGCGCGGCTCAGCGTGGCTTAGTTCCAGCGGCTCAGCTGTATTTTCCCCT
Organism: Heteromeles arbutifolia; assembly: GCA_024362995.1. Classification (NCBI taxonomy): domain Eukaryota; kingdom Viridiplantae; phylum Streptophyta; class Magnoliopsida; order Rosales; family Rosaceae; genus Heteromeles; species Heteromeles arbutifolia. The sequence continues at coordinate 8,267,488 of JANCRC010000020.1, forward strand.
TTTTTTGTTCTTCTTTTTTTTCTCAGATTTTTAGGGTTTACAAAACCTTAGTCCATGCTTCAAATATTTTTTTTTCATTTATTCACACTTATTCAATTCACATAATTGTAATGTTATGAATATAATGTATAAACAATTTATGCAGATTCTAACATTCCTAAAACGTAAGTTGGGTCAAGTAATATGGTGAAGGTTCATGCAATCCCAGTTGAAAAAATATCCAGAGAAACGTCATTATTTTGGAAGAACTTGTATTGCGTTGTGAATATTGTGAACGGGTATGTAGGCGTTCTTTCTGCAAATTTCGGCTTTCAATCTTCAAAGCTTGTATCACGTTCACACAAGAAAAAAAATTGAATCAACAAAAGTATATAAATCCAATAAAATAAAAAAGTAATCAACTAAGAATAATTGAAACGTAATACTTCCATAATTGAAGACGAATAAATTCTCTTTAACATAGTGTTAAGAGCTTGCTTATAACATATTGTGGCCTATATTTAATTGAGGGGTGCGGCATGAAGAGAAAGAGAGTGGAGAATAGGCTTGAGGAATTGTGTGTTATTCTCCAGCTCTTGTGCCTTTATTTATAGTAATAAGAAGGAAACAAACTTGCTCTCCAAGTAATACAAAGTCTATTAGGAAAGATATTCTAGATCCCAAATGATTCTTAATCTATCTCTACTTAGGATTTACACAATCACAATATGTATTTGAACATATGTCACAACAACTATGGCACCAATTGATCCTACTTTTAATTGACATTTTCCTTTATTTTGCCGGTTTAAGCATACAAAGTATTAAAGACAATCACAGTTCCTAAAGGTTCCTTTTCGGATAGTCAATGTCTAGTTGACTATTTAAACAACTTGGAACTTTGTTTACGGACTAAGTGACAATGGAAGACAAGTCTCCTTACCCTAATCTCGTTTAGGACATTTCTTCTATACCTTAAATCCTATGGAGTCATTCAATATATTATCTCTATAATATAAAGTCAAAACTCATGACTTAATTAACCTTGCCCTCTTATCAATTAATTAAAATGGAGTTGTTACATAATATCCAATATTACAAAAGGATAGTGCTATTTACACACCATTTTTTACCTCCTACACACCCTTGTTAATTTTAGTCTCTTGATCTTCTTTAATTCATTCAATCCAACAGCCAAAAATTAAGAGGGGTGTATGAGAGGTAAAAATGGGTGTGTGCATAGCACCACCCATTACGAAATTGGCATTTAGGGCATAACTCCAACAACATATCCATCATGCCGGGTTATATCGAAGCAAGTTTATACTAATACATTAACATTTTAATTCAAATTATGCTAAAATATTCTTCACTAGATATGATTAAGTAGGCAAATGCCACATAACGGGCCTTGCTGAGTGGGTTATGGTATCAATGAATATGAAAGTCATCCGACCTATGTGGAATTGAAGTCTGTAGAGATTTTGGACTGCTTGGGAGTACCAAAATCTAAACCTACAATCTTTAATCTCACGTGGGAAGGCTGTGAGGATAGAAGTTCCTACCCTGTTTACAAACCGACGAAAACACTTAAAAACCTAACCAGATTCAAAACTCAACGTTGCCTAGATCTATGCTGGAATAACCTTGCCCTTTTAAGCTCGTGCATGAAATTAAGGGAGAAAACAAAGAGAAGCAAATAAAATATAGAGCTTTGTTGTGAGATTTGATGCAGGAAAGAGAAGGCTTTGGGCATAGCGGTTCATCTAGCTTTCACGAAGCTACTGACTCTCCAAAGTATTACTCCAAAAAGGTATGATGTAGCTACAACAATGAAAAATAGAAGGGAAGACTTGACAAAACAAAAAGAGACGAGAAGACCAAGGGATTCCCTAACTAGGGTTTTGAAGAGTTCTTACGTCTATGAATTGAGACCATCGATACACTTGAGAGGTAAAGCACAACAAGTAGAACGAGCTATATCTAAGTGCTGGAAAACCGTAACCCTCAAGCTTAACCTCCATCCCCTTGATCATTGCCTCAAGTCGTTTTTCACCTTCGGTTGCCATCTTCACTAGAAGCCCTAACCTCCTTTATTCCTCAACTATCCCAAAAATACCAACAACCATGGATGCTCATCTTTCTCACGCCAAATTCGTGGGGTTTATATTTGATGAGGCATTCCGTACCTTGCTACACACCGAAAATTATTGAGGCAAGCCATAATTTATTGTTACCACTACTCATTCATTACTATTTGGAGTTGTTGATTTAAATGAAATATTCCTAAGACACTTTTTTTAAGGTATTTCAAGGCCTGGTGGAATATTTCCTTGAACAACGGGGAGTTAAGGCGCCTCAAAGCCCACAAAGTACTGCCGATCAAAAGGCCCCCAACAGAGATAGAGGCTTTGTGCCTTGACACAAACTCGTGTTTATTTCTTTCATCTTCTTTCTCCTCTTATTTTGATTCATCAAAACAATTAGGCTTTGAAGGTCAGTTGGTTAGATTTCAAAATTTGCATGTTACAAACAGGCAGGCTCCGTAATGCAGACAGACAAACAAGCAGGCTCCGAGAACTTGACTTGACTGACGAATTGGCAAACTAGCACACTAATTCTTGCTGGCAAGCTGATTCTGGCTGGCAAACTGGCTAGTGTTGAGAGTATAAAAAGAACTCGTCACCAAACAGACGAGATTTCCATATCTCAATTGTAGCAATGAACAAACAAACACAATTATCACTTGGGTGGTCACAATTCCAAACACTCGAGTAACGGTCACAAAGCAATCTCAAACAGGCTAACAACTTGTGTGGACCTAAAAACAAACTAAACCATTTTTTTCCCTTTGCCCGTGTGGGCCTAAAGCAACAGCAAAAGATTTTTTTTTTTCTTTTCTTTTCCCCTTCCCTTCAACCTTTCTTTCTGGGCAGTGGTTTTCTCCAGAACAAATTGTACAATTGCGAGTGCAGTGGATTCAACAGGCGTGTGCATACCGTGGATATAGTGGTGCAAGAGGATCTAGTACAGCTTGACAGAGATGGGTCAGGTGTGGATTGTTCAAGCGGGTCTGGCAATGGGTGGTAATGGACAACGGCGGCGATGACTGATTGCAGTGATGCAGGACAAAAACAGTGCAGTAAGGATGGCGACAGATCAGGTGTGACACGGTCTGGAGCAACAGTGGAATGCGAGTCGGGATCTTGACTTCGATCAGATTTTTGAAATAGAGGGTGAATAGGTTTACAGAGGGCGATTGCTGGAGGTCGTGTTCCGGGTTTCCAGCTGCTATTGCAGCGTGGGTGGATGGTGAGGTGCACAACAGACTTGTATGGACGTTCTAGGTTGAAGGCGCGACGTGGCTCGGCTTTAGCGTGGCTTTGGCGCGGTATGGATCCAACGGCTCAGCTTCAGATTTCTAGCAATTTCAAACTTTTTTTTATTTTATTTTATTTTAAACATATAACAAAACCCTAACTACTACTAGACAGACAAACTAACAAAACATATCATGACGAACTGATACGTAGCGGACAAACAGGTGAACAGATTGATACCCATCCAGAACAGATTAAATTCCGAGGAATCGAACCTGCTCTGATACCAAGTTGAATATCAGATTATCCGACGAACAAGACTACAAAAATAATAAGAATATTATTAAACAAACTGAGAATGCCGAAGCGGCTACAAAATCCCAAGAGGCTACATCGTGACTAACTTATTCTCTAATGAATAACAAAGCACCCTATTTATAATAAACTAATCCTAATCTCTAACAAAACCTAATTCTAACAGGCTAAGCCCAGAAAACCAAACAATCAAATAAACCAAAATACAAATATTTTCCAACACCCTCTTTGCTGTGCTGTTAAAGCTTTGTGGCTGATTTATTTTCATCGTTGTGACTTTGTCATCGTCATCTTTCAACGCTCACGAGGTTTGTCTCTCATGTCTTTTGCTTTAGTGAAGCAATTTTTTTTCTTCTTGCGAAGGGGCCCAAATTGCTCCCAAAACCGGAAAGAAAGCTAAAATATCTTCACAAAACAAACAAGAATTGAAGATTGCTCGCAAAATAAGCAAGAAAGCCCTATAATTTTGTCAAGCGAGGGAAAGTGGCTGAAATTAAGACACAAAACATGCCTAAATTCTCCCGTGGATGAATCAAGACACAAATCAAAGCCAAATCCACCGAAAGGCATGGCTTTGGAAGTCTATAAATACAAGGTCCCAAGACAAGCACAAGGTCGACAATTTCTGCATTCAAGGTCGACAATTTCTACACTCAAGGCCGAAATTCTCACAAAAGGAGAACCTCTACCAAATCTTTGAAGACTAATACGTTGCCAAAGCTTTCTTCGAAGAACATTCAACCAAAGCCAAAGATTTCTTTCGATCGAAGCCGAAGCATTCCCTTGAAGAATCAACAAGCACTTGTGCCGATTCCTTCAAGACTTTGTTGCAAGCTCAAAGCTTGTAACGACATTCGATTCAAGATCAAGTCGCCAAGACCCTTGAATCAACGAAATCCTACATCAACATCACCTTTGCCGCAAACCTAACCTGAGGTGAAGACCATCCACACATTGTTTCAAGCTCAAAACTTGAAGCAATCATTCAACGGTTCATCCGAGATCAAGTAAACGCAACCCTTGGATCAACAACCTACGCATCTACATCAAATTTCAAGACTGAATCAGAGGAAAGTTGTAAACAGAGATTGTAACCCTACAAATTCATCAATACAAATCTACTTTGTACACATGTTCTTGTTTCATTCACTACAGAATTTTCGTGTTTACAGCTGTACATACAAAATTCATGAAATCTATTCATTTCACACTTATTCATATCATGAATTTTTTTATTTTTTTTTTATATTGTGCATGTAGTCTGAATAAACAAAAATAAAATAATTTTTAATGATCCAATACTTAAATTGACTGAGAAGGTTACATTCCAAGTTTAGAAAGTTAGGTTGACATAATATTTGTTCTAAAACGAGTTTCTAAAAAGGGTGCTCATTTATTTATTTTATTGTATTTCAACAATTCTGCACTTATTAATAAATTTCATAATCATATTACTTCGTCATTATCATATAAAAGTAAAAAACTTTTCGCTTTTTCGTTGCAAAAATTACTCGATAGTAAAGTAATATTATGACACATAACAAGTAGCATGTTATAGTTCCAATTTAAATAATTTATCTTCCATTCCGTTATTTTTAACGTACTACGTAAATACCAAAATTTGAAACTCTCGTATTTACTATTCCATAGCAATTCAGTATGTTGCTTATTTAGTTTTAAAGGCAAATACGTTTTTTTATATTTAGAATAACTCGTACTGTCACCTTATTCCTTATAAGTATTGAGCCACATGCCTTAAACTTTAACTCCATCAAATACATCATTCTCTGAGCAAATTAAAAGTTACTCATTCTTCGAAGCATGGCCGGAATAAACATCTTTCCAATTGTGGTAGTTTTGTTTTTGGTGAGTAACACATTTCCGATGTTGGAGGCAATAGATGAGAAGGCTTTAGCTGAGTGCAAAAAACATTTCTCCATAAAGTATGCACACGATGCATACAACTACATTTTTCACGGACAACCGATTAGTGACAAAAGTTGTCGGGCTATTGTGGCGGTGGGAAAAAAATGTCATGATATTTTTTTGAACTGGACTCTTGGGGGGAGCACTAGAATAAGAAGATCTAAGGCTTTGGCAAGGGGTAAACAACTTTGGAATCATTGTGTTCTGACTACCGTCGCACCTGCTTCTTCTTCCTATTAGAATATGAACTATATTGCTCCCTAGCTAAATATGTGTTGAATATTTCATGATCTTAAATAAAATTTCAAGCCATTTTCTTTTATGGATTAAATTGACTACACCTTATTACTTTAACTTCTAAGGCATTGATATTTTTGTTGGTAGAATGAACATTAGTAAATATTAAAACAACTTCCTTGCCGATTTTGAAAAATTCGAGCAATTTTACCCCAATTAGATCAATTTATACTTTTTAACCCTATCCAAGTTTTATATTCCGTTATTGTAACAAGGATCCTACTGAGCGGTTAGGAAGATTAATAATGTCATCCAAACACCAATCTTAAATCTGAGAACAAAAGAAATTGTTCGCAAAGTAAACCAAAATGTACCAGGGGGTTCGGCTAATGGGCCTTTCATGTGAAATTTGGGTTTGCACAATGTGTTAGGTGGAGCAAAATTAGTCTCACGAATTAACAAGAATGATACTCCCCAATAACATTGGTAGAGGCACAGACATGTGCATACCAATGATGTATTCTATCAAAACGAAAGTAGATTCTTCAGGGTTGAGGTTTAGGAATACTATCTTTTATTCATAAAGTTTTTAGATCTTAAGTACTAGGGATAACGCACCTGGATGTGATGCCATCTCTTGACAAGCCTTGATTCTACCATATATTGTAAAACAAACTCGAAATTTGGATGTGAGAGAGACAGACCCAGACTTGGTTTTGAAAAGCTCCAGCCGAAGTTAAAGGGGTCTGTTTGGTACGCATCTGCTGAAGCAAAGCAAATATTTCCGGGGGCCCAAGCCGAGATTGGGTATCACGATTCAGTAGACTGTAGTTGAAGTTGAGTTTATAGCATTTGGTACCTCCCAATCGATCGGATATAAACTTCAGAATTGTACCGAATCCTGGACGTAAAAGTTTAAATCATGTCTTGCTTCAGCCAAGAGATCATCTTTGCATGATTGAAATGGTCTGTAGGAGTGAGTCAAAGAGCCATGGAATCCTCATTTAGTGAGGCACTTCCATTTGATCTGCTTTAGGAATAAATCTTCGAATGAAGATCATGGTAAAGGCTTATTCTGCTCTTACACACCATAATTGGCTATAATTATTTTGCAACTAGTCGTAGTCAAGTGAAGTGTCACGTCTTATATCCACATAAAGTAGTTTCTATTCGAAACTTCCAAATCAGCAAAGTCGAACTTGTTACGATTCGACAATTCACGGAAGGTGAAAACAAGAATGTGATTGGTCATTTAGGAAATAAAATTTCCATGGGCTTCAAAGTTAGAACATTCGAGTTTTAAGATATGGTTTGTTTTAAACGGATTTGGGCATGGAGAACTTCGAGTCTCAACATGACCGTTGCGTGTTAAGAAACTTCAAGTTTCTATGGCACTTTCTGAAACTTCGGGTTTGGAATTATGAACTTCTAGTTCATAGTACCTGCAAACAAACGGAATATATACAAGACAAAACTATATAACTCAATTGAAAATAAATATAATAGTAGCGGGTAGCTTCGGGACCCTTTATATGAAAGTATATGGAAATGACCCTAGGTGTTGGAGATTCAGGTCCAATAAATTATTAATTTAATTGACTGGGCTGCGGGCCAACATTTAGAAAATATAGCCTAAAATGAGGCTACGCCATAGACGTCCTACTAATTTGGTGTGGGCTAGAAACAGAACGGGCAAAGAAAATAATTTGGCTGGGCTGAGAAAAATGACAATGGCAGCCCAACAAGGAATTGTCGGCTCCTGTCAAAAGTCAAGGCTTTGCAACCACTGGGCTGCTGTGGGCTCGAAAGGCTGCTGCAGGCAGCCCATTAGAGCATCTGCAAACATCATGTGGCAGTGAAGGAAGAGCCGAAGGAAACGGGCCATGAACAAGCTTCAGGCTTGGGAAGGAGAGGTGGGCCGAGGAAGGAAAAAGCCTAATCTGGGCTGAGCTTCAAGAGCTTCGGTAGCAAATGGCCGAAAAACTGCAGGAGGATCCGGCCACCGTCTGCCAAATTGCAGAGCGCCGGTGATGGCGGATCCCAGATGCACGGGGTTGCTCAACTTCGAAATCGAAAGGAGGTGGTGAGGGGGCCCAAAACCCAATGAGATTCACAGGGGAATCTTAACGAATCGTCGAGAATGGTTCGGGAAATCTTCGAAACGATTTTCTTGTGACTGCCCACCGGAAAACATGGTGAATGCAGGCGTTGCAGACGCATGGTGGGACAGCCGGCCGGGGGGGTGCGACCACAGAGGTGAGATGGATGCGACAAACGGCGTCGCTCGAACCTGCGAGCGCTCTGGATATCGGGGCGGGAATAGCTTGGCTCCTTGGGAGCTCGGCTAGCGCGGCTCAGCGTGGCTTAGTTCCAGCGGCTCAGCTGTATTTTCCCCTTTTTTTGTTCTTCTTTTTTTTCTCAGATTTTTAGGGTTTACAAAACCTTAGTCCATGCTTCAAATATTTTTTTTTCATTTATTCACACTTATTCAATTCACATAATTGTAATGTTATGAATATAATGTATAAACAATTTATGCAGATTCTAACATTCCTAAAACGTAAGTTGGGTCAAGTAATATGGTGAAGGTTCATGCAATCCCAGTTGAAAAAATATCCAGAGAAACGTCATTATTTTGGAAGAACTTGTATTGCGTTGTGAATATTGTGAACGGGTATGTAGGCGTTCTTTCTGCAAATTTCGGCTTTCAATCTTCAAAGCTTGTATCACGTTCACACAAGAAAAAAAATTGAATCAACAAAAGTATATAAATCCAATAAAATAAAAAAGTAATCAACTAAGAATAATTGAAACGTAATACTTCCATAATTGAAGACGAATAAATTCTCTTTAACATAGTGTTAAGAGCTTGCTTATAACATATTGTGGCCTATATTTAATTGAGGGGTGCGGCATGAAGAGAAAGAGAGTGGAGAATAGGCTTGAGGAATTGTGTGTTATTCTCCAGCTCTTGTGCCTTTATTTATAGTAATAAGAAGGAAACAAACTTGCTCTCCAAGTAATACAAAGTCTATTAGGAAAGATATTCTAGATCCCAAATGATTCTTAATCTATCTCTACTTAGGATTTACACAATCACAATATGTATTTGAACATATGTCACAACAACTATGGCACCAATTGATCCTACTTTTAATTGACATTTTCCTTTATTTTGCCGGTTTAAGCATACAAAGTATTAAAGACAATCACAGTTCCTAAAGGTTCCTTTTCGGATAGTCAATGTCTAGTTGACTATTTAAACAACTTGGAACTTTGTTTACGGACTAAGTGACAATGGAAGACAAGTCTCCTTACCCTAATCTCGTTTAGGACATTTCTTCTATACCTTAAATCCTATGGAGTCATTCAATATATTATCTCTATAATATAAAGTCAAAACTCATGACTTAATTAACCTTGCCCTCTTATCAATTAATTAAAATGGAGTTGTTACATAATATCCAATATTACAAAAGGATAGTGCTATTTACACACCATTTTTTACCTCCTACACACCCTTGTTAATTTTAGTCTCTTGATCTTCTTTAATTCATTCAATCCAACAGCCAAAAATTAAGAGGGGTGTATGAGAGGTAAAAATGGGTGTGTGCATAGCACCACCCATTACGAAATTGGCATTTAGGGCATAACTCCAACAACATATCCATCATGCCGGGTTATATCGAAGCAAGTTTATACTAATACATTAACATTTTAATTCAAATTATGCTAAAATATTCTTCACTATATATGATTAAGTAGGCAAATGCCACATAACGGGCCTTGCTGAGTGGGTTATGGTATCAATGAATATGAAAGTCATCCGACCTATGTGGAATTGAAGTCTGTAGAGATTTTGGACTGCTTGGGAGTACCAAAATCTAAACCTACAATCTTTAATCTCACGTGGGAAGGCTGCGAGGATAGAAGTTCCTACCCTGTTTACAAACCGACGAAAACACTTAAAAACCTAACCAGATTCAAAACTCAACGTTGCCTAGATCTATGCTGGAATAACCTTGCCCTTTTAAGCTCGTGCATGAAATTAAGGGAGAAAACAAAGAGAAGCAAATAAAATATAGAGCTTTGTTGTGAGATTTGATGCAGGAAAGAGAAGGCTTTGGGCATAGCGGTTCATCTAGCTTTCACGAAGCTACTGACTCTCCAAAGTATTACTCCAAAAAGGTATGATGTAGCTACAACAATGAAAAATAGAAGGGAAGACTTGACAAAACAAAAAGAGACGAGAAGACCAAGGGATTCCCTAACTAGGGTTTTGAAGAGTTCTTACGTCTATGAATTGAGACCACCGATACACTTGAGAGGTAAAGCACAACAAGTAGAACGAGCTATATCTAAGTGCTGGAAAACCGTAACCCTCAAGCTTAACCTCCATCCCCTTGATCATTGCCTCAAGTCGTTTTTCACCTTCGGTTGCCATCTTCACTAGAAGCCCTAACCTCCTTTATTCCTCAACTATCCCAAAAATACCAGCAACCATGGATGCTCATCTTTCTCACGCCAAATTCGTGGGGTTTATATTTGATGAGGCATTCCGTACCTTGCTACACACCGAAAATTATTGAGGCAAGCCATAATTTATTGTTACCACTACTCATTCATTACTATTTGGAGTTGTTGATTTAAATGAAATATTCCTAAGACACTTTTTTTAAGGTATTTCAAGGCCTGGTGGAATATTTCCTTGAACAACGGGGAGTTAAGGCGCCTCAAAGCCCACAAAATACTGCCGATCAAAAGGCCCCCAACAGAGAGAGAGGCTTTGTGCCTTGACACAAACTCGTGTTTATTTCTTTCATCTTCTTTCTCCTCTTATTTTGATTCATCAAAACAATTAGGCTTTGAAGGTCAGTTGGTTAGATTTCAAAATTTGCATGTTACAAACAGGCAGGCTCCGTAATGCAGACAGACAAACAAGCAGGCTCCGAGAACTTGACTTGACTGACGAATTGGCAAACTAGCACACTAATTCTTGCTGGCAAGCTGATTCTGGCTGGCAAACTGGCTAGTGTTGAGAGTATAAAAAGAACTCGTCACCAAACATACGAGATTTCCATATCTCAATTGTAGCAATGAACAAACAAACACAATTATCACTTGGGTGGTCACAATTCCAAACACTCGAGTAACGGTCACAAAGCAATCTCAAACAGGCTAACAACTTGTGTGGACCTAAAAACAAACTAAACCATTTTTTTCCCTTTGCCCGTGTGGGCCTAAAGCAACAGCAAAAGATTTTTTTTTTTCTTTTCTTTTCCCCTTCCCTTCAACCTTTCTTTCTGGGCAGTGGTTTTCTCCAGAACAAATTGTACAATTGCGAGTGCAGTGGATTCAACAGGCGTGTGCATACCGTGGATATAGTGGTGCAAGAGGATCTAGTACAGCTTGACAGAGATGGGTCAGGTGTGGATTGTTCAAGCGGGTCTGGCAATGGGTGGTAATGGACAACGGCGGCGATGACTGATTGCAGTGATGCAGGACAAAAACAGTGCAGTAAGGATGGCGACAGATCAGGTGTGACACGGTCTGGAGCAACAGTGGAATGCGAGTCGGGATCTTGACTTCGATCAGATTTTTGAAATAGAGGGTGAATAGGTTTACAGAGGGCGATTGCTGGAGGTCGTGTTCCGGGTTTCCAGCTGCTATTGCAGCGTGGGTGGATGGTGAGGTGCACAACAGACTTGTATGGACGTTCTAGGTTGAAGGCGCGACATGGCTCGGCTTTAGCGTGGCTTTGGCGCGGTATGGATCCAACGGCTCAGCTTCAGATTTCTAGCAATTTCAAACTTTTTTTTATTTTATTTTATTTTAAACATATAACAAAACCCTAACTACTACTAGACAGACAAACTAACAAAACATATCATGACGAACTGATACGTAGCGGACAAACAGGTGAACAGATTGATACCCATCCAGAACAGATTAAATTCCGAGGAATCGAACCTGCTCTGATACCAAGTTGAATATCAGATTATCCGACGAACAAGACTACAAAAATAATAAGAATATTATTAAACAAACTGAGAATGCCGAAGCGGCTACAAAATCCCAAGAGGCTACATCGTGACTAACTTATTCTCTAATGAATAACAAAGCACCCTATTTATAATAAACTAATCCTAATCTCTAACAAAACCTAATTCTAACAGGCTAAGCCCAGAAAACCAAACAATCAAATAAACCAAAATACAAATATTTTCCAACACCCTCTTTGCTGTGCTGTTAAAGCTTTGTGGCTGATTTATTTTCATCGTTGTGACTTTGTCATCGTCATCTTTCAACGCTCACGAGGTTTGTCTCTCATGTCTTTTGCTTTAGTGAAGCAATTTTTTTTCTTCTTGCGAAGGGGCCCAAATTGCTCCCAAAACCGGAAAGAAAGCTAAAATATCTTCACAAAACAAACAAGAATTGAAGATTGCTCGCAAAATAAGCAAGAAAGCCCTATAATTTTGTCAAGCGAGGGAAAGTGGCTGAAATTAAGACACAAAACATGCCTAAATTCTCCCGTGGATGAATCAAGACACAAATCAAAGCCAAATCCACCGAAAGGCATGGCTTTGGAAGTCTATAAATACAAGGTCCCAAGACAAGCACAAGGTCGACAATTTCTGCATTCAAGGTCGACAATTTCTACACTCAAGGCCGAAATTCTCACAAAAGGAGAACCTCTACCAAATCTTTGAAGACTAATACGTTGCCAAAGCTTTCTTCAAAGAACATTCAACCAAAGCCAAAGATTTCTTTCGATCGAAGCCGAAGCATTCCCTTGAAGAATCAACAAGCACTTGTGCCGATTCCTTCAAGACTTTGTTGCAAGCTCAAAGCTTGTAACGACATTCGATTCAAGATCAAGTCGCCAAGACCCTTGAATCAACGAAATCCTACATCAACATCACCTTTGCCGCATACCTAACCTGAGGTGAAGACCATCCACACATTGTTTCAAGCTCAAAACTTGAAGCAATCATTCAACGGTTCATCCGAGATCAAGTAAACGCAACCCTTGGATCAACAACCTACGCATCTACATCAAATTTCAAGACTGAATCAGAGGAAAGTTGTAAACAGAGATTGTAACCCTACAAATTCATCAATACAAATCTACTTTGTACACATGTTCTTGTTTCATTCACTACAGAATTTTCGTGTTTACAGCTGTACATACAAAATTCATGAAATCTATTCATTTCACACTTATTCATATCATGAATTTTTTTTTTTTTTTTTATATTGTGCATGTAGTCTGAATAAACAAAAATAAAATAATTTTTAATGATCCAATACTTAAATTGACTGAGAAGGTTACATTCCAAGTTTAGAAAGTTAGGTTGACATAATATTTGTTCTAAAACGAGTTTCTAAAAAGGGTGCTCATTTATTTATTTTATTGTATTTCAACAATTCTGCACTTATTAATAAATTTCATAATCATATTACTTCGTCATTATCATATAAAAGTAAAAAACTTTTCGCTTTTTCGTTGCAAAAATTACTCGATAGTAAAGTAATATTATGACACATAACAAGTAGCATGTTATAGTTCCAATTTAAATAATTTATCTTCCATTCCGTTATTTTTAACGTACTACGTAAATACCAAAATTTGAAACTCTCGTATTTACTATTCCATAGCAATTCAGTATGTTGCTTATTTAGTTTTAAAGGCAAATACGTTTTTTTATATTTAGAATAACTCGTACTGTCACCTTATTCCTTATAAGTATTGAGCCACATGCCTTAAACTTTAACTCCATCAAATACATCATTCTCTGAGCAAATTAAAAGTTACTCATTCTTCGAAGCATGGCCGGAATAAACATCTTTCCAATTGTGGTAGTTTTGTTTTTGGTGAGTAACACATTTCCGATGTTGGAGGCAATAGATGAGAAGGCTTTAGCTGAGTGCAAAAAACATTTCTCCATAAAGTATGCACACGATGCATACAACTACATTTTTCACGGACAACCGATTAGTGACAAAAGTTGTCGGGCTATTGTGGCGGTGGGAAAAAAATGTCATGATATTTTTTTGAACTGGACTCTTGGGGGGAGCACTAGAATAAGAAGATCTAAGGCTTTGGCAAGGGGTAAACAACTTTGGAATCATTGTGTTCTGACTACCGTCGCACCTGCTTCTTCTTCCTATTAGAATATGAACTATATTGCTCCCTAGCTAAATATGTGTTGAATATTTCATGATCTTAAATAAAATTTCAAGCCATTTTCTTTTATGGATTAAATTGACTACACCTTATTACTTTAACTTCTAAGGCATTGATATTTTTGTTGGTAGAATGAACATTAGTAAATATTAAAACAACTTCCTTGCCGATTTTGAAAAATTCGAGCAATTTTACCCCAATTAGATCAATTTATACTTTTTAACCCTATCCAAGTTTTATATTCCGTTATTGTAACAAGGATCCTACTGAGCGGTTAGGAAGATTAATAATGTCATCCAAACACCAATCTTAAATCTGAGAACAAAAGAAATTGTTCGCAAAGTAAACCAAAATGTACCAGGGGGTTCGGCTAATGGGCCTTTCATGTGAAATTTGGGTTTGCACAATGTGTTAGGTGGAGCAAAATTAGTCTCACGAATTAACAAGAATGATACTCCCCAATAACATTGGTAGAGGCACAGACATGTGCATACCAATGATGTATTCTATCAAAACGAAAGTAGATTCTTCAGGGTTGAGGTTTAGGAATACTATCTTTTATTCATAAAGTTTTTAGATCTTAAGTACTAGGGATAACGCACCTGGATGTGATGCCATCTCTTGACAAGCCTTGATTCTACCATATATTGTAAAACAAACTCGAAATTTGGATGTGAGAGAGACAGACCCAGACTTGGTTTTGAAAAGCTCCAGCCGAAGTTAAAGGGGTCTGTTTGGTACGCATCTGCTGAAGCAAAGCAAATATTTCCGGGGGCCCAAGCCGAGATTGGGTATCACGATTCAGTAGACTGTAGTTGAAGTTGAGTTTATAGCATTTGGTACCTCCCAATCGATCGGATATAAACTTCAGAATTGTACCGAATCCTGGACGTAAAAGTTTAAATCATGTCTTGCTTCAGCCAAGAGATCATCTTTGCATGATTGAAATGGTCTGTAGGAGTGAGTCAAAGAGCCATGGAATCCTCATTTAGTGAGGCACTTCCATTTGATCTGCTTTAGGAATAAATCTTCGAATGAAGATCATGGTAAAGGCTTATTCTGCTCTTACACACCATAATTGGCTATAATTATTTTGCAACTAGTCGTAGTCAAGTGAAGTGTCACGTCTTATATCCACATAAAGTAGTTTCTATTCGAAACTTCCAAATCAGCAAAGTCGAACTTGTTACGATTCGACAATTCACGGAAGGTGAAAACAAGAATGTGATTGGTCATTTAGGAAATAAAATTTCCATGGGCTTCAAAGTTAGAACATTCGAGTTTTAAGATATGGTTTGTTTTAAACGGATTTGGGCATGGAGAACTTCGAGTCTCAACATGACCGTTGCGTGTTAAGAAACTTCAAGTTTCTATGGCACTTTCTGAAACTTCGGGTTTGGAATTATGAACTTCTAGTTCATAGTACCTGCAAACAAACGGAATATATACAAGACAAAACTATATAACTCAATTGAAAATAAATATAATAGTAGCGGGTAGCTTCGGGACCCTTTATATGAAAGTATATGGAAATGACCCTAGGTGTTGGAGATTCAGGTCCAATAAATTATTAATTTAATTGACTGGGCTGCGGGCCAACATTTAGAAAATATAGCCTAAAATGAGGCTACGCCATAGACGTCCTACTAATTTGGTGTGGGCTAGAAACAGAACGGGCAAAGAAAATAATTTGGCTGGGCTGAGAAAAATGACAATGGCAGCCCAACAAGGAATTGTCGGCTCCTGTCAAAAGTCAAGGCTTTGCAACCACTGGGCTGCTGTGGGCTCGAAAGGCTGCTGCAGGCAGCCCATTAGAGCATCTGCAAACATCATGTGGCAGTGAAGGAAGAGCCGAAGGAAACGGGCCATGAACAAGCTTCAGGCTTGGGAAGGAGAGGTGGGCCGAGGAAGGAAAAAGCCTAATCTGGGCTGAGCTTCAAGAGCTTCGGTAGCAAATGGCCGAAAAACTGCAGGAGGATCCGGCCACCGTCTGCCAAATTGCAGAGCGCCGGTGATGGCGGATCCCAGATGCACGGGGTTGCTCAACTTCGAAATCGAAAGGAGGTGGTGAGGGGGCCCAAAACCCAATGAGATTCACAGGGGAATCTTAACGAATCGTCGAGAATGGTTCGGGAAATCTTCGAAACGATTTTCTTGTGACTGCCCACCGGAAAACATGGTGAATGCAGGCGTTGCAGACGCATGGTGGGACAGCCGGCCGGGGGGGTGCGACCACAGAGGTGAGATGGATGCGACAAACGGCGTCGCTCGAACCTGCGAGCGCTCTGGATATCGGGGCGGGAATAGCTTGGCTCCTTGGGAGCTCGGCTAGCGCGGTTCAGCGTGGCTTAGTTCCAGCGGCTCAGCTGTATTTTCCCCTTTTTTTGTTCTTCTTTTTTTTCTCAGATTTTTAGGGTTTACAAAACCTTAGTCCATGCTTCAAATATTTTTTTTTCATTTATTCACACTTATTCAATTCACATAATTGTAATGTTATGAATATAATGTATAAACAATTTATGTAGATTCTAACATTCCTAAAACGTAAGTTGGGTCAAGTAATATGGTGAAGGTTCATGCAATCCCAGTTGAAAAAATATCCAGAGAAACGTCATTATTTTGGAAGAACTTGTATTGCGTTGTGAATATTGTGAACGGGTATGTAGGCGTTCTTTCTGCAAATTTCGGCTTTCAATCTTCAAAGCTTGTATCACGTTCACACAAGAAAAAAAATTGAATCAACAAAAGTATATAAATCCAATAAAATAAAAAAGTAATCAACTAAGAATAATTGAAACGTAATACTTCCATAATTGAAGACGAATAAATTCTCTTTAACATAGTGTTAAGAGCTTGCTTATAACATATTGTGGCCTATATTTAATTGGGTGCGGCATGAAGAGAAAGAGAGTGGAGAATAGGCTTGAGGAATTGTGTGTTATTCTCCAGCTCTTGTGCCTTTATTTATAGTAATAAGAAGGAAACAAACTTGCTCTCCAAGTAATACAAAGTCTATTAGGAAAGATATTCTAGATCCCAAATGATTCTTAATCTATCTCTACTTAGGATTTACACAATCACAATATGTATTTGAACATATGTCACAACAACTATGGCACCAATTGATCCTACTTTTAATTGACATTTTCCTTTATTTTGCCGGTTTAAGCATACAAAGTATTAAAGACAATCACAGTTCCTAAAGGTTCCTTTTCGGATAGTCAATGTCTAGTTGACTATTTAAACAACTTGGAACTTTGTTTACGGACTAAGTGACAATGGAAGACAAGTCTCCTTACCCTAATCTCGTTTAGGACATTTCTTCTATACCTTAAATCCTATGGAGTCATTCAATATATTATCTCTATAATATAAAGTCAAAACTCATGACTTAATTAACCTTGCCCTCTTATCAATTAATTAAAATGGAGTTGTTACATAATATCCAATATTACAAAAGGATAGTGCTATTTACACACCATTTTTTACCTCCTACACACCCTTGTTAATTTTAGTCTCTTGATCTTCTTTAATTCATTCAATCCAACAGCCAAAAATTAAGAGGGGTGTATGAGAGGTAAAAATGGGTGTGTGCATAGCACCACCCATTACGAAATTGGCATTTAGGGCATAACTCCAACAACATATCCATCATGCCGGGTTATATCGAAGCAAGTTTATACTAATACATTAACATTTTAATTCAAATTATCTAAAATATTCTTCACTAGATATGATTAAGTAGGCAAATGCCACATAACGGGCCTTGCTGAGTGGGTTATGGTATCAATGAATATGAAAGTCATCCGACCTATGTGGAATTGAAGCCTGTAGAGATTTTGGACTGCTTGGGAGTACCAAAATCTAAACCTACAATCTTTAATCTCACGTGGGAAGGCTGTGAGGATAGAAGTTCCTACCCTGTTTACAAACCGACGAAAACACTTAAAAACCTAACCAGATTCAAAACTCAACGTTGCCTAGATCTATGCTGGAATAACCTTGCCCTTTTAAGCTCGTGCATGAAATTAAGGGAGAAAACAAAGAGAAGCATAATAAAATATAGAGCTTTGTTGTGAGATTTGATGCAGGAAAGAGAAGGCTTTGGGCATAGCGGTTCATCTAGCTTTCACGAAGCTACTGACTCTCCAAAGTATTACTCCAAAGAGGTATGATGTAGCTACAACAATGAAAAATAGAAGGGAAGACTTGACAAAACAAAAAGAGACGAGAAGACCAAAGGATTCCCTAACTAGGGTTTTGAAGAGTTCCTACGTCTATGAATTCAGACCATCGATACACTTGAGAGGTAAAGCACAACAAGTAGAGCGAGCTATATCTAAGTGCTGGAAAACCGTAACCCTCAAGCTTAACCTCCCTCCCCTTGATCATTGCCTCAAGTCGTTTTTCACCTTCAGTTGCCATCTTCACTAGAAGCCCTAACCTCCTTTATTCCTCAACTATCCCAAAAATACCAGCAACCATGGATGCTCATCTTTCTCACGCCAAATTCGTGGGGTTTATATTTGATGAGGCATTCCGTACCTTGCTACACACCGAAAATTATTGAGGCAAGCCATAATTTATTGTTACCATTACTCATTCATTACTATTTGGAGTTGTTGATTTAAATGAAATATTCCTAAGACACTTTTTTTAAGGTATTTCAAGGCCTGGTGGAATATTTCCTTGAACAACGGGGAGTTAAGGCGCCTTAAAGCCCACAAAGTACTGCCGATCAAAAGGCCCTCAACAGAGAGAGAGGCTTTGTGCCTTGACACAAACTCGTGTTTATTTCTTTCATCTTCTTTCTCCTCTTCTTTTGATTCATCAAAACAATTAGGCTTTGAAGGTCAGTTGGTTAGATTTCAAAATTTGCATGTTTTAGTTCGTCTTTGATTTTTTGTTTTTTAAGAATCAAGTACGATATTCATTCATAACAGGAACAACGTACAATCAGAGAAAGGGTGCTAACAATAGGCCTCGATAAAAACTTTCCCGTTGACACTCAAATTAAAACCCTATCGACGTAGTATATGAAAGTAGGGATCGTTTTAGGCCGGGGATTAGAAGGGATGCTAATCTACACAAGTTAAACTCTAAAACACTAAACTGGACTCTAGACAACTCAAAACTGACCAAATTGACTCAAAACAGCAAAACTAATTTAAACAGACTCAAAACAGGTACTAGGAAGTGAATTGGATGGATTTTAGACTAGTAAGACTCAAAACACTAAAAGGAGACAGATTTGGACGAATTTAACAAAACTAAAACACAAATAAGAACTGAGGGGGTTTTTAGACGAATTTATCAAAACTAAGAAGATTCCAGCAAACAAAGTAAATTAAAGAGAGGTGAAGGTGAATTCAGGGGTGAAAAACTAGTTAGAGGGTTCTTCTCCACACATGAACATATGCATACAAATTGATTTCCAGTTATTCTTTCGATAAACCATGAATGACAATGCTCCGAATTAATTGTATTGCACTAATCAATTCTCAGATTTCCTTAAGTTCATTGAATTGAATGGATAACGCTTCACAACCAAATTATTCTTATCAAGTTCCCTAACTATGGAATACGCATGATAGAGACACATATCAAAGATCATTAAGTTCCATGGAAATCATAAACATTGACAAGGCATTCATAACTATGAACTGCATGTTAATTCTGCCTTGGATTTACTTAACATGATTGTGACTAGCAACCTTTACTACTTGTGAATATAAGTTCATAACGATTAGGTGAAATTCCCTTATATCATAGCATCAAATTCATGCATAATTCATGCATGTAAACTAAGTATGCATCCTTAATCAACACACAAGAATAAGTTCTTAATAAAATAGATAAGTAAACCACATTCACAATTTATGAAACAATAACTGGAGGTAATCAATTCATACTAAACATATGTCCATGGCTTTGAATCCACCTCTAACTAAAACGAAATTAGTTCCACATGTTCAACATATTTGAAAAGCAAATTAAATTAAACATGGAAACAGAAACAAGAGAAGCAAGAACTCCAAGAACTCCAATGGTTGCAGGTAGGCTGCGGCACAACCTTTCCTCTCCAATGGAAGCCACGGCAAGGCCTTGTCTTCTCTCCTCTGCGGCAAAATATGAATTTCTGAAGGTGTGGTGGTATAGAACGAATTATGGAGTGTATATGGGGTGGTGTAACCTGCGGCACTTCTCTAATTTTGTATATATAGGCACCACAAACCCTAGGGTAATCAGATTAGGACTTGGACTCAGCATAAGCAAGGGATTAGGTCCCTAGGTGCGGCAGAAATTGTGAATCCATTAGGAAAAAGGATCATGGCCCAATTGATTTCTGAAAAGGATTTGTAGAACCCAAATCCACAAGGAAATAGGCTAACAAATCAGAATCTAAGAGGGAAAGAGATAAGGATGCACGGCAAGGCTTGGATAAGGCAGAGAATGCCTTGCAAGGCAAGGAAAAAACCTTCTAGAGAGGAGGGAGGCGCCAGATTTATAGGACAAGGGATAAGACTTCTAGAAATCAGGTTTTAAGTCTCCTAAACTGAAATTAAATCTCTTTTGTAGCTGAAAACAAGGTAGGATAAGATTAGGATAAGATAAGATAAGATAAGGTTTGGATAAGATAAGGTAGTTTGGATAATGTTTTGGATAATTCCCCTTCTTTCTAGCTGATTCCTTATCTTCTTTCTCTTTGACTTCTTTCTTCCCTCTTTTTAACTGATTTCAAGCCTTTGTATCTTCAATTTCGTCCATCAACTTGCCTCCATGCTTACACTACCCAATCTTGGCCCAAAAATGCTCTAGAGTGCTCCAAATTGCTTCTTTTTGCCATCTTGACACTTAGAACCTACAAACACACGAAAATAGCTTAAAATACAAAATTAACTAAGAACTAACATCATAAACGCATGAAAACAAGCTAACTAAGTCGCATAAATATGCTCCTATCAGGAGGTAACCCGAATGAAGGGAAAAAAAGTGTCACGCACCAATAAAATAATAAATAGGACTAACCTCCCAGATAAACAAAACATTAACTATGAAAACCATTCTCCAACATAAGGTCAGAAATTAAATCAGGGGGTTCCTCAAACTAAGAAATCGGATGGTCCAAGGTTAAACTGAATCTGGCCAGTCGATGAGCCACTGAATTTGCATCTCTTCGCATGAAGCTTGCTTTCCACGATTTGAATGACTGCAAAATCCTTCGCGTGTCCTCTAATAAAAGCCCAAAAGGCCCGTGATTAACCGTTGCATTGTTTTGAATTGTAGCGATTACTAACAATGCATCTCCTTCCAATATAATCTGCTCAGTTCTCCACTGATGTGCAAAGACAGCTGCTTCCCGAGCAGGAACAATCTCCGCCTACATAGGAGCCGCAATGCCAGTTGACTTCATAGCAAAAGTTGCAATAAATTCCCCAGTTACATTCCTAATGATGATGCCAACACCTCTTACAGCTGCATGTTCATCCCACGCACCATCAAAATTACACTTGAACCAACCTTCCTCCGGTTTCCTCTATGGCTGCACGTCCGTAGGCTTATTATGCTTCTGAACCACATTCCACCTCTTAAACTCTAATAGCCAAGTTTAACCTTGTAATTGGATATCTTGTGGTGGTAAAACTGATCCCTGCCAAAGTATTTCACTATGAGTTTCCAAATCTTCCAGAGCAACACCAATGTCAAATCAAAGCTCTTCATAGAAAGAGATTGAGCCAACTGAGATAACTACTCCTGAAACCCAACCTCTCTGTGCCGCCACGTTTGTAGCCCCAAAAGACTAGAAAACCATATCACTATTGCTCAAGAACAATGCAATAGACCATGTTCAATTGTTTCAGGTACATTGGTACAAAAAGGGCAACAATCATCAATAAGGATCTTCATCTTCTTCAAATTGACTCTAGTTAGCAGAGAATTCAAACAGCTCGTCCAAATACATATTTTAACTTTACATCGTACCTTAGCACGCCACAAAGCCTTCCAAAGAAACTAGATCTCTACCGTCATAGCTAAACCATTCAGTACATCACCACAAATTTCACTACACGATCGAGCAACGAAGTATGCACTTTTAGTCGTGAAAATTCCTTTTGGCTCCTTAATCCAAATCAACTCATCAGGTGGACCAAACAAACTCAAAGGAATACTCATAATAAGGTTGGCCTCTTCTTCGAAGAACATCTTGAAAATCAACGGTGAATTCCATTGAACACGAACCGAATCCACCATAAGGGATCGCACGGTAAGGTTAGGATGAATACCTACTGGTATAGGGCTAAGGACCTTTGCATAATTTTCTCTCGGGAGCCAGGCATCACCTCATATTTTTATATTCAACCCATCTCCCACCCTTCAACGTGCTCCACGCTGAATCAACACTCTAGCAGCCACCACACTTTTCCAACAATAGGACGAGTTTGACTTCATCGTAGCTTGAAGAAAATTCGTATCAAGGAAATAACGAGCTTTAAAGATTTCAGCAATAAGAGAAAGTGGGTGGTGAATAATGCGCCAACCTTGCTTAGCTAGCAATGCTAGGTTGAAAGCATACAAATCTTTAAAGCTCAACCATCCTTCACTTTTAGGCTCACACATCATTTGTCGACTTACCTAATGTATACTCCGTTTACCCATTTCTTTCCCCCACCAAAATCGTGCCACCATTTGATTTAACTCATCATAGAACGTCTTCGGAAGCAAAAAAGTTTGCATGGTATATAAAGGAATTGCCTGAGCCACATATTTAATAAGAATCTCTTTACCCGCACTACTTAGGAGACTCCCACGCCAACCATTAAGCTTTTTCCAAAGCTGATCTTTAATATATGCAAACGTCATCTTCTTAGATTTACCAATGAGAACTGGCAATCCAAGATACCGGTCATGGTATTCCACCTGATTTATACCAAGGTAATCAACAAGTACTTAAGCATCTATTTCATTCACATTTGCATTGAATGCCACACAGCTTTTGGTAAGATTAACTGTTTGTCTCGAAGCCAAGTCATAACATTTCAACAATTCTTTCAATTCACAACATTATTGCAAAGAGCTTCTTGCAAAAATAAAACTATATTTGCAAAGAGGAGATGATGAATACTTGGAGTACCATTGCACACCTTGATTCCTTGTATCCATCCTTGAGCTTCATAATAATCCAGCAAAGCCGAAAGGCCTTCTCCATAAATCACAAACAAGAACGGAGACAACGGATCCCCTTGCCAAATACCTCTTTTAGGCTGTACAAAACCCACTGGTTCCCTATTAAGCTTAAAGAAGTAAGAAACGAAAGTGACGCACAACATTATCCAATTAATCCATTCCTCAGCAAACCCCAAACGTCTCATCATTTGCTCAAGGAACGACCATTCATTGCGATCATATACTTTACTGATGTATAACTTCAGCGCCATCACAACATTCCAGTCATTATTCTTCTTTTTCATAGCATGAGCAATTTTCGATGCCACCAAACAATTATCTGAAAGCAAATGTCTAGATATAAACGCACTTTAGGAAGGCGAAATAATGTCGGGTAAAATCAACTTCAACCTGTTTGTGAGAACTTTTGAGCAGATTTTGTATATCACATTACACAAACTGATTAGCCGAAGTTGAGACATGGAAGTTGGGTCCGTTTTCTTAGGAATAAGAGTGACATGCGTAAAATTAATTTTACGCATCATACTCCCTGAAGAAAGGAGAATACGAACACCTTCACAAATATCGTGACCACCAATAGCCCAATGTTTCTAATAGAACCCTGATGTCTTACCATTTAGTCTAGGCGCCTTAGTAAGGTGCATTTGAAATAGAGCAGTCTTGGTCTCATCTTCAGGAAATGATACCAAGAGGCCCTAATTCATCTCAGCCGTTACTTTTGGTGAAATCGTACGAATAACTGATGTGATGTAAAACAGTACACAAATTAAACCCTCTTGTTGACAATTGTAGTATAGATGCAAGTAGGGATCGTTCTAGACCGGGGATTAGGAGGGCTTGCTAAAACCTCTAAATTGACTCAAAAACATAAAAACAAAGTTAAAAACACTTAACAAGACTCACAAGACTCAAAACAAACTTGCTCAAAACAGCTTAAAACAACCAAATAGACTCAAAACAGACTCTAGGGAGAAATTGGACGAATTCCTAACTTTGCTTGACTGAAAACACTAAAAGTCACAAGTTTAGATAGATTCTAACTAATAAACACAACCAAGTAAAGGGGGATTGGGTTTTGGACGAAATTAAAGTAAAAACCAATAGAAACTAAAACTAAACAGTTTTGCACGAAATTGGTGAATTGGATGGATAATGGGCTAGCTAGAAGGTTTTTCTCCACACATGACACACTTGCATACAAATCAATTTTCAGTTGCTCTTTCAATAAACCATGAACCTCAACACCCCAGATTAATTAGGTACGCTTAAATTAACCCTCATATTTTCCTTATGTCATTGAATTGGACGGAAATAGCGCATCGCAATCAAATTATTCTTCAAAAGTTCCCTACATGAAAGCGCATAATAGAGATACAATCAAAGATCATTAAGCTCTATGAAAATCATAAGCATTGACAAGGCATTCGTAACTATGAAAGTGCATGATACTCCTGCCAGGAATCTACTTAACATGATCGTGACCAGCGACCTTCACTACTTGTGAATATAAGTTCATAACGATTAGGTGAAACTCCCTTATATTCTAGCATCAAATTCATGCATGCGAACTAAGTATGCATCCTTAATCAACATACAAGAACAAGTTCTGAATCAAACAGTTAAGCAAATTGCATTCACAATTTATGAAATCACAACTTAAGGTAATCAATTCATAGTGCAAATATATTCATGGCTTTGAAATTCCCCCTAGCCAAAAGGGATTAGCTCCTCATGTTCACAGCAAAACAAAGAGAAATTAAATTAAACATTGAAAACAAAGATAGATTACACCTAGAAACGTTCCAGCAATCCAACGTCTTGAATGGCTGGGCACGGCTTCAAGTTAATCCTCTCATTCTTCCTTTGTAAAGCTGCGGCACAAGGGGTTAAGGTGTGTAGAATGGGTGGTGATCGGTGGTAGAGGATGGATAGGTAGATAGGTGGATGGAAGGTGGATTTTTGTCAGAAAGTGTGTAGAGAATCTATTCAGAGAAAGAGAGACTAAATGGTGCGGATGGCTTTATTTATAGGGCTAGGGTTGAAAGGCAATCAGAAAATAATAGGAAAGGTTCAATACTTAGCTATTTTGGTTCCACAATTTAATAGGTAAGAAAGAATCAGAAAATCAAAGAGAAATAGGAATGTGAAATTCGGCAGAATTGTATAAGAGAAAAAAGGAATGTGTTTAAAGGTCAGAAAATTGGAAAGAGAGGCTTCCCCTTGTGCAGCAAGGCTAGGTACTAAAGGGGAAGGTGTTTTCATGACAGAAAATAGGAAAGGCACTCTTCCTTGCATGGCAAGGAAGAGGAAAAGTCAAGGGAGGTGCGGCAAAGGGTAGGAATATGCAAGGAAGGTTCAATATGTGTCCTAAAATGCATAGGAGGTCTTCATTGTTGCTGGAACTTAGGGACATTTAGGATTAGGAAAGGTCAAACCAAAATAGGAAACCTTGGCTTAACTTTCCTACTTCAAGTAGGAATCCTTGTTTGAGTAAGAATCCTTGTTCAACTAGGAATCCTCCTTTGATTAGGAATCCTTCGTTGATTAGGAATCCTAACATCTTCAATTCTTCAATTTCGTCCATTCCTTTAGCTCAAAGCATGTGCTAACCATTCCAAGCCCAAATTTGCTCCAAAAAGCTCCAAAATGCACCTTCTTGCTCCTTTAGCCCATAGAACCTGAAAACACACGAAAATGGCTTAAAATACTAAAATAACTAAGAACTAACAACCTAAATGCAAGGAAACACGCTAAGTAAGTGATGTAAATATGCTCCTATCAAATACCCCCACACTTAGCTTTTGCTAGTCCTCGAGCAAAACAAAAGAAACAAAACTCAATCTAAACCTTCCAACAATTGCTTTAGGGATTTCCAATGCACATGACATATTAAAAATCATCATTTGCACAGATTTTAGTCATCCTTACCCTTGAGCACATACTTAATCATAGTCACCATTCACTAGCTTGCATTCAATCAATTAAAACAACATTTTGAATGTAGTAACATGCCTTAGAGAATCCCTCAATTCCTTACTAGATGATCACTCAATTTTTACTCAGATTTTCTGACTACACACCCTACACTAGGTATATGTGAGAAGATTGATGTAAACATGAAAACTAATACTCACATATGTTGCAACAAAGAAAGCACTTTTCTGGAGTTATTAATGCATATATGAATATGATCTCATGAACGAAATGCTACTACTTAGATGCGAGAACCAGTGATGCCATATGCTCATACCAATTCCAAACTCCACATATTGAAACACACAACACCCAAGATCGAAGTTAAAAGGTTGTAACGGGGCTAAGGGTGTTGGGTAAGAAAGAAAGGATATGGAAAACAAAGGTTCTTAAAGAAATAGTAAGCAAAGTAAAGAAATTGACACTTAGAATTCACTTTTGAATGCAAAAATCAACTTTAAACACAAAAGGGAAGATTTACACACTCTAGGGCCGAATTTTGATGTTTTGGACCCTTCCTTCAACGATCAACACTTGTGAGCTCATTCTCACTTATTTTTCAACTCTTTTTCATTCTTTTCACAACTTTTTCTTTTTCTTTTTCTTTTTCCACGAATTTTTCTTTTTCTTGGCACACAAACACACACAAATGCCATCCCCCACACTTGATTTACTGCATAATGTAGATCAAAAGGAATTCATTCTAAGTCATGCTTCACTATCCTTTAAGAACAAGGGTATGGATAATCCTAAACTAGGCTAGGTAAGGATAATGTGGTTAACAAAGAACATAGGCTAAACAAGGCTCAACGGGGTTAAACCTACAAAACATATGACAAAAGGGTTCGGCTTTTTGGCTGTGGTGGAAACTAAACAACTTCATCTTGATATGTGTTATGCAAATCAATGTCATGCCTTGAATGAAATAGGTATGAGTTCTAGTATTTGGAACTAAATGATGAAACGCCTTCTAAGTAGCAACCAAGCAAAGAATAATGAGATCATGCAACGACTTTAGAAAACAAAGAATCACAGATTAATAACTCTCCAAAAGAACGTTTTAGGCTCAAGTCTCTCAAGGATGTAGCGTTAGTTTGAGTTTCTTCCTTCAAGCATGTTACAAAAACTGATTTTACCTTTATGATTGCATGTGAATTCATAAATTATAACCACAACCAAGCATAAATCAAAGAGTAAATCAAACTTTCATCCATGTTTATAACTCTCTTTAACAGTCATGTAATTAAAAACCAAATCCTCATCATTGTGTTGGAAGGTACCTAAGACACAAACACACAAAAACGACACAAAAACAACTCTTTTTGGGTTTTTCAAAACAATTTTTCAAATTTTTATGAGATTTTCGGATTTTTATGTCAAAACACACAAAAGTACTCCAAAACAGCTTAAAAACACTTAAAAACAGTGAGAAACAACTTTAGAAGTAATGGGTGATAGAATCCCATGAATTTGCATAAAAAACACTTTGTTACCCCCCCCACACTTAAATTAAACATTGTCCTCAATGTTTCAAGCACAAACTCACAGAAAGCAAACAAACAAACAACTAACTCAGCAAAGCAAAATAAATGCAGTAAAGAGAAGGGTTTAGGAACGCAAATCTGGATGTGGGTGATTCCTAGAACGTCCTTCGTTGAATGCATGGGTTACCTCCCAAGAATCGCTTGCTTTTACGTCGTGCAGCCAGACGATACCTCCAATTAAGCTTCATTGGAGGCCACGGCATGTAGGTGATCATTGAATGAGAGGTGATACTTGAAATGATCTGGCAATGGTTTAAATTCTAGTGTGGGTGCCTGAATCATTAAAATCAGCCAGTTAGTAGAAAACAAAATCGAAATTGGAGAAGATGGCTTACTTGCTTGCTCCGACACAAACTCAATTACAAACACCACATCTTTGAATGTTTTAGGAATGTTGGACTTGGCCAGATTGACTAGGATGGTTGTGACTTGTCCCGTGTCCTCAAATTTAACTTGTTTGCGCTTTGTTGTTTCAAATATGTCCTCCTTGATGCATTCTTCATATGCTCCAGCCACTTCTTTCTCTTGAATCCTTCTTCTTGATGTACAAAGTTCTTTGAACACTTCAATACAATCTGGAACTTGATTTGGTGTAACAAGAATTGAGATAGTACTTTGCACCTTTGGAAGGGTTTCCATGATGTCCTTTTCACTCTCTTCTTTCTTGGGAATCAAAAATCTGCGAGGAAAAGGGACATTTGGTGGAATAATGTTAGAATGAATTGAATTTGGGACGTCCTTACTTGTGGTGGGTAGTTGAGAGGGCTTAAGGGGCTGCGGCAAGGGTTGTTCTACCCTTGCCGTGTGCATGGGTTCTTCCTTCTCCTCAATCAGCAGCTCCTCATCCACTTCTAGGCTATGTTGGGACGTTTTTAGGTCAGCTCCAACCTCCATAGCACTTTCCAAAGTGATAACTTTAGCAATTTCAAAGTCTCCCATTGAATTGACAATAATTGAGTTGGAGAGTTCACGTTGTTCTTGAATTTGTACCATTAGCTCTGCAATCTGCCCAATTTGCTTTTCCAAATAGTCCACCCTTTTGTTTTGATTTTCTTGTCCCCGAGATAAAGAAGTGAGTAACTCAAGAATTTTATCATTATCCATTGACGAACCTGAACTGGGTTGGGCCGAATATGGTTGAGACTGTGGTGGTTCATATGGCGTTGTATCGAACTCCTCAGATGGCTGCCAACATCCTTCTTGGTGTGAGCCCTGCATGAAAGAAGTTAGTACATCAAGAATTTCATCATAATTCATGGACATACTTGAATTCGATTGGAGTTGTTGTGGGGAAGGCTATGGTGGCCGCATAGGTCTTGAATAGAACTCCTCTTCTTGCTGCTAATATCCATCTTGTTGGAATTGTTGAGGTTCACCCCACATGTAATCTAAATAATCTCTCCAATCCGAATTGTAAGCGTTGGAAAACATGTTGTCCCATGATTGGCTATGGCTTTGATAACCCCAAGCACCTCCGTTTGCAGTGAATTGAGGACGTTGATGAGTTTGAGCAGTGTGCATTGTGGTTGTTTCGGCAATCTGGGACAATTGAGAAGTAAGATTTGCCAATTGAGCTTGAATGTTTGCAAAATCCATGTCTTACTACTCTAGTACCTGAAATCAAAGAAATAAAACTAAATCAAATATCAAAAGTAAAAGACACAAACAGAAACACAAATAGAAACAAAGAAAAAAAATACACGAAAAGGAAACAAGGGATTAGCAAAGTTGCTAATCCCCGGCAATGGCACCAAAAATTTGATGCGATGTAAAACAGCACACAAATTAAACCCTCTTGTTGACAATTGTATTATAGATGCAAGTAGGGATCGTTCTAGACCGGGGATTAGGAGGGCTTGCTAAAACCTCTAAACTGACTCAAAAACATAAAAACAAAGTTAAAAACACTTAACAAGACTCACAAGACTCAAAACAAACTTAAAAGACTCAAAACAACTTAAAACAACCAAATAGACTCAAAACAGACTCTAGGGAGAAATTGGACGAATTCCTAACTTTGCTTGACTGAAAACACTAAAAGTCACAAGTTCAGACAGATTCTAACTAATAGACACAACCAAGTAAAAGGGGATTGGGTTTTGGACGAAATTAAAGTAAAAACAAACGGAAACTAAAACTAAACAGATTTGCACGAAATTGGTGAATTGGATGGATAATGGGCTAGCTAGAAGGTTTTTCTCCACACATGACACACTTGCATACAAATCAATTTTCAGTTGTTCTTTCAATAAACCATGAACCTCAACACCCCAGATTAATTAGGTACGCTTAAATTAACCCTCAGATTTTCCTTATGTCATTGAATTGGACGAAAATAGCGCATCGCAATCAAATTATTCTTCAAAAGTTCCCTACATGAAAACGCATAATAGAGATACAATCAAAGATCATTAAGCTCTATGAAAATCATAAGCATTGACAAGGCATTCGTAACTATGAAAGCGCATGATACTCCTGCCAGGAATCTACTTAACATGATCGTGACCAGCGACCTTCACTACTTGTGAATATAAGTTCATAACGATTAGGTGAAACTCCTTTATATTCTAGCATCAAATTCATGCATGCGAACTAAGTATGCATCCTTAATCAACATACAAGAATAAGTTCTGAATCAAACAGTTAAACAAATTGCATTCACAATTTATGAAATCACAACTGAAGGTAATCAATTCATACTGCAAATATATTCATGGCTTTGAAATTCCCCCTAGCCAAAAGGGATTAGCTCCTCATGTTCACAGCAAAACAAAGAGAAATTAAATTAAACATTGAAAACAAAGATAGATTACACCTAGAAACGTTCCAGCAATCCAACGTCACCTCAACACCCCAGATTAATTAGGTACGCTTAAATTAACCCTCAGATTTTCCTTATGTCATTGAATTGGACGGAAATAGCGCATCGCAATCAAATTATTCTTCAAAAGTTCCCTACATGAAAGCGCATAATAGAGATACAATCAAAGATCATTAAGCTCTATGAAAATCATAAGCATTGACAAGGCATTCGTAACTATGAAAGCGCATGATACTCCTGCCAGGAATCTACTTAACATGATCGTGACCAGCGACCTTCACTACTTGTGAATATAAGTTCATAACGATTAGGTGAAACTCCCTTATATTCTAGCATCAAATTCATGCATGCGAACTAAGTATGCATCCTTAATCAACATACAAGAATAAGTTCTGAATCAAACAGTTAAGCAAATTGCATTCACAATTTATGAAATCACAACTGAAGGTAATCAATTCATACTGCAAATATATTCATGGCTTTGAAATTCCCCCCTAGCCAAAAGGGATTAGCTCCTCATGTTCACAGCAAAACAAAGAGAAATTAAATTAAACATTGAAAACAAAGATAGATTACACCTAGAAATGTTCCAGCAATCCAACGTCTTGAATGGCTGGGCAGGGCTTCAAGTTAATCCTCTCATTCTTCCTTTGTAAAGCTGTGGCATAAGGGGTTAAGGTGTGTAGAATGGGTGGTGATGGGTGGTAGAGGATGGATAGGTAGATAGGTGGATGGAAGGTGGATTTTTGTCTGAAAGTGTGTAGAGAATCTGTTCACAGAGAGAGAGACTAAATGGTGCGGATGGCTTTATTTATAGGGCTAGGGTTGAAAGGCAATCAGAAAATAATAGGAAAGGTTCAAAACTTAGCTATTTTGGTTCCACAATTTAATAGGTAAGAAAGAATCAGAAAATCAAAGAGAAATAAGAATGTGAAATTCGGCAGAATTGTATAGGAGAAAAAAGGAATGTGTTTAAAGGTTAGAAAATAGGAAAGAGAGGCCTCCCCTTGTGCAGCAAGGCTAGGTACTAAAGGGGAAGGTGTTTTCATGACAGAAAATAGGAAAGGCACTCTCCCTTGCATGGCAAGGAAGAGGAAAAGTCAAGGGAGGTGCGGCAAAGGGTAGGAAGATGCAAGGAAGGTTCAATATGTGTCCTAAAATGCATAGGAGGTCTTCATTGTTGCTGGAACTTAGGGACATTTAGGATTAGGAAAGGTAAAACCAAAATAGGAAATCTTGGCTTAACTTTCCTACTTCAAGTAGGAATCCTTGTTTGAGTAGGAATCCTTGTTCAACTAGGAATCCTCCTTTGATTAGGAATCCTTTGTTGATTAGGAATCCTAACATCTTCAATTCTTCAATTCCGTCCATTCCTTTAGCTCCAAGCATGTACTAACCATTCCAAGCCCAAATTTGCTCCAAAAAACTCCAAAATGCACCTTCTTGCTCCTTTAGCCCTTAGAACCTGAAAACACACGAAAATGGCTTAAAATACTAAAATAACTAAGAACTAACAACCTAAATGCAAGGAAACAAGCTAACTAAGTGATGTAAATATGCTCCTATCAATAACTACCGACGTATCCACCTCGCTTGTGGAATCAAACAATTTTTGGAAATAATCCATTATTACTGAAGCCATCCCATCCTTACTTTCATGCCACCGCCCAACTTCATCGAACAATCTATACAGCATGTTACTTCGTTGTCGACAAGAAGCTTTTTGATGAAAATATCTTGTGTTTTGATCCCCAAAACGCAACCAATTCTCTTTGGACCCGTTGACGCCAGAACGCCTCTTTTTGTGCCAATAGCGAGTGTAAATGAGTATACAATTCATGCCTTTGAGCAATAGTTGTTTCAGTGAAAGACTTACCAAATAAGGCTTGTAGTTTATCTTCCGTCTCGACAATTTCCTCAGGAATGGATTGTTCTGTGCTCCTAACCCATTTTAGCAATTGCACATGTGTCGCCTTAATCTTTTCCACAACTTGAAACATAGGAGACCCTACACAGTTTGTAAACCATCCTTCTTTTACTGCTGTCTCACAACCATCTCTCACTGACCACCCATCTTCATACCAAAAACTCTTCTTAAAGTTAGCTCGTTTCCTTACCTCCCACTCTAACAAAATCGGTATATGGTCGAATGACGTAGGCTTCAAATGAACAACTTTAAACCTCATAAATAAGTCTAACCAATCCTGTGTAGCAAGTGCTCGATCTAACCAAACCTTGATACCAACACCCCTCGTTGTTACCCAAGTGAACTTTTTGCCTACAAAGCCCATATCTTTCAATTCACAATCCCTCAGCGCATTCCAGAAACCTTCAATTTGCCTTTCGCTACGTTCATCACCACCCTCATGTTCAATAGCTTGAAGAACTTCATTAAAATCTCCTAAACAACACCAAGGTAAAGACGAATTCTCATTTAGTTGACGAAGCAACTCTCATGACTTGTAGCGATCAGCTTCAACTGTAAAGCCATAAAAGAACGTAAGCCTCAAGTGAAAAGCATCTTCCACTTCGCCCACTTCAAGATATATATGATTTCAAGAGTATGAACGAAGTGAAATCTGCACTTCCTCATTCCACATAACACACAGGCCACCAGACCGACCTGAACTCAGTATAGTAAACACATTGTAACTGTGATTTTAACTTTTCCATATGTTCTCTAGAGCTTTTAGTTTCGCATAGAAAAATCACATCATGATCTTTAAAGAGAACCAGTCTCTTAAGTGCTCGAATTGCACGGAGGTTCCCAAGCCCCCGGTAATTCCAACATATACAACTCATTGCACTCGACGGGGCTGACCCTCGTCAGCCTCCGTTGCTGCATCAATCATTGAGTTCAAATAAGCACGTTTCTTTTTAGCATTGGATCGTACACCATCATACTTATCCCGATGCACCCGTTTCCCCAACTTGGGAAGAACCAGCCTACCATGATGTATCCTCATTTCTCCTAGTTCCAAAGATGAATAGGTCCAGGTTGAAAGGATCAGAACCCAGTGAAAGTGTAGTTTCACTCAGGTTCTCATAGCTTGTCTGTTCAACAACCTTACCATCCTCATTCTGTGGCCAAGCACTCAACATCATTATCTCAGTACCAAACAACATCAAAGTTGGACTTGGGCTCAACACAGTCTCACTAACTGGTGCCATGTATGGCCATATTGCCATACCATCCATCTTCTTCATAAGATCGGCATTAAAATCAGGAATATCCTGACGTAACTGCTTCCCCTCTACCATAGGTTGCGAGTACAATTCCAGACCACCCTCATCCGCAAGTTCCTTCCCTGGATCCTATATTTAAGAGGCTGCACCAATCTACTTATGTCCACCCAACGCCTCTTCAGGTCCCTCACCTTCCTACATACCCTCATCCATATCCTCCACAACTGGTACGGACATCGACCAACCTCCCTCGGGACCTAAACCAAACCGTTTACCCATAGGCTTCCTGTAATCTTTTCCTAATACATCATCGTGCAACCATATCTCATACGGCTTAGCATAGTCATCATCCTGCTTTCCATGATATTTTCACATTGATCCTCCACATGATCCATCATTCCACATAAGAAACAAGTAAGTGGCAATTTTTCGTATCGAATGTCAACATTCAACATTCGACCTTCTATCTGCAATGCCACGTACCGTCTTAAGGGTTTTCGAATGTCCAACCGAACCTCAATTCTAAGAATGCTTCCAAATTGTTCTTCTTTACAGCTCTAGTCAGTGCGTACATACTCCCCCAAGTGGTTGTCCAAAAACTTCCCCATCTGTCGTGTCATATAACAGAACGGTAATCCCTTCACCTGAACCCAAAATTCTTGGTAAACCAATGAAACCCTCGATGGATAGCTTATATTATCGACCTTCGCTAGGACCAACAGAAATTGTTTATTGAATAACCAGGGACCCCCTTCATAATTATGGTTCGCTCAGAGTGAGAGTTGAAACCAAAAGCGAAACGATCATCTTAGAGATCAAAAATCAACACATGCGCCTTAGGGTGCCATAAATTCCACATCTGTCTCTTAAAGCTTGTTAAAAGGTTTCGAAGTCAGCACCATACCCACCAAAAACACCCTAGATGATTTCAACGGTCCCACCTCTTGTTTGTTAACCACAATTACTTCATGTTCCTCTTCGGTAATAGCGAACTTCCCCGAGAACTTTGAAACGATTTCTTCCATCATCGTCAGTCCTGTTGTAAGCAGAGACTAACCCCACGTACACACTATGAAACACCTTATAGAGAATTGTACGATCTCTTCCACACCATTAGATAATTAGGCCACACCCAGCCTTCATGCCTGCCTCCTTGCTTGAACGTGCAGCCTGAAAAACACACCGGGGTTTCCCTATACTAGTAGTCGGCGCTCTCCTAGGGTTTACGTAGAAAACCTAGAGAGTCTTTTTTTAATTATTGTTTTGTTTTTTGGATAATGTGTTCTAAAGTTATATTTGTGTTTTCCCCCTTTGAGTTAAATTTATTTACATGCATGTTCACTACTACAAAAGGGGATATCACTGGCAGTGTAAAACAGACAAGAAACACCACTTACTATCGGATTTTTGGTAAAAATCCGACATTAAATCGTGCAATGTCGCATAGAGGAACCGACACCAATACCACCGTCACAAAAAGGGTATTGACGTCGCTTAGCCCCCTTAATCCGCCACCAAGAAGCAAAGTAATATCAAATAAAAAAGAACAACGGCGTCACTTAAAAGCGACATCAGTTCTTACGTCGCTTATAAGCGACATGAAAATCTGATATGATGGCGGTCCAAACCGACATTAAGTAACAAATAAACAATTAAAATATCACACTTACTGTCAATCCAAACCGACATTACATAACATCTAGATAAATAAAATAATTATTATGCTATCGTCCATAAGCAACACCAAATATATTAATAATAATAAAAAAAATCTTTTTTGTTTTTAATTAATAATAATTACAAAAATTATATAAAAATAAATCCCACCATATGTCAATGAAAAAACAAACAATTTTAAGCAAATTTCATATTAAAAATAAAATTTCTACCAACTATATATTAAATTTAAAATTAACTAAAATTCTTAAAAATGTACAACCCAAACAAATTCTTTCAACTACCGATTGTGCTTATTTTTTTCGGCAATCTCCTGAAAAATAAAATAATTTATTAGACAAATTTCAAGGTATAATAAAATAAATCATGAAGCGTTTACCTTTGTTTTTTCTTTATTCCAGTATGCCACCATCGGAATATTTCTGTAATCTCTAACCTCTGCCGCTACATGTTTCGAAAACACACTAGAATTATCACTAATTCATTTTCCAGACGAATCAAATGAACAAGTTTGTTCTTTCCAATTCAGAATTGAGGGTCCGCGTCTCTGTTGAGTTGATCCTTATAAATACAGAAAAAACAATTAAAAACCAAGAAACAAAAATAAATTTTCAATTTAAGCATAAAACTAGTTAGAATACAAAACAGAAACTAAAATTAATAATCATAATAATTTAAAAATGAACCACCTTTGAGCTCTTCCTCTTCGAATTGGAGTTCCTCAGAATGTTGATCTTCAAAATGGTGAACCATAGCAAATCAGGAAGGAGAAGTGGAAAAACTGAAAAAGGAGGAAGAAAGGGACACACTAATGAAATGGGGAAGGAGAAGAAGAAAGACTGAAATTGGGGGAGAAATGAAAGCACATATGAAATGGGAAAGAGAGGGGTTTAAATATGGGTACTTAGTTGGCATCGGTTTAAACCGACATTGATGGTTTGATGTCGAAATAAAAGCCACTGGTGTCAAATTATATGAACATGGCGTCGGTTAACGCCAACCTGACACACTTTACTGATATTCACGTCGAGTTAAATGAACTAGTCAACTTTCTGACACTCTTTATTGAAAATACGGCGTCGGTTTAAATTAATGTTGGTGTCGGTCTTAACCGACACCAACTTCTGACACACTTTTTGAGATTCATGTAGTGTCGGTTTAATGAAACTTGTGTTGAATTAAAAGATGATAGCGTCGGTTAAAACCGACACTAAGTCTCAAACCCATTTCCTCGTTCAAAACAAGCGGGAAATTTCCCGCCTAATATGTTCAACCCAAAGAAAAAAAATATTCAACCCAAAGTTTAAATTTCCCGCCTAGTTTGAATAAAATACGTAATAAAAACATAAATATAATTTTATTATAAAATATCATCACATACTAATTAAAACATAGTCTAATTAATACTTAAAATACATAAAATAATTAATATATTTATTCCAAGTCATCATCTGTTAGGCCGTCGTCGGTATTGGCATAATTAATGAACTTAGTAGGCAAAGGTAATGATTCATGAAAATGAGTCTCTTCCACGCCAACCCTTGTAAGGAAATTTTCATTGCCAAGTATCTGATCATCCAAATTGGGTATGGCATAATCATCAATTGCATCACTATCCTCTAATACGTCAAACAAATCTCTCAGCTGTGTTCGAACAACTAAGTGCCAATCTTTTTCAATTGTGTCCTAAAATACTTGTAATGCTTGTGACGCTAATATGAAAGGATCATCTTTAAATCCCAATCGATTGAAGTTCACCATAGTAAATCCATATTGATCGGTCTTCATTCCTCGTTGACTTTCACTATTAACCCATCAAAACGATAGATTCACTAACACTTAGAGTTTATTTATACTTTCATCAAGTATAACATAAGATTTTGTGGTATCCACTAGTGTAAATATTTTAAATTGAAGATCGAATTCATTCATTGTATTCATATAGGGTCAAAGAGTGTAGCTGTAAAAAATCATCAAAACTGGAGTTAAAATAACCGTTAAATCGTGATTTAATGTTTTGAAGTAATATTTATGTGGCAATGTGTGGTATGTGCAAATTTAAGAAAAATATATATATTTTTCTTAACGGGTCATAACGCGTCGCTTGTTAAGGACCCGTTAAGATAATAGGTGAGACACGACATGACCCGTTAAGATAACAGGTGTTACACGAAAACGAAAGACACGACCTGTTTGCCAGGCCTAGTTACGTGCCACCTCATAAACTCATCCTTAAGAAAGATGCAAGAGAGGAAGAAGAAAACAAGGGGGAAAGACCATCAATCTGTCGCTTACAACCGACACCGAGTTTCAAAATATTAAAAAAAATAAAATCTATGTCGCTCAAAACCGACGCAGACTTTAAAATATTTAAAAACAATAATTAGTGTCGGCTAGAAGCGACACCAATACTTTATGTCGCTTAAAAGCGACACTATTTTTTTTAAAGCAACACCATTATTTAAAAATTATTAAAATGTATGTCGGTTATAAGCGACATTAAATGTTTACGTCGGTTAAAAGCGACATAGACATTTTATGACGCTTAATGACGCTTACAAGCGCCACTATATTATATTAAAGCGACATCACCCAGTGGCACAATAAGTCCATTTTGTAGTAGTGGTTATTGGGTCAAAAGTTCAGATTTTATTTTCAAAGGGAGTTTCCGTCATTCTTGTTGAAAATCTTTTTAAAATACAGATCCATTATTGGGGGCTTTAATATTGCACTCACCAAGATAACTTCATTTTCAAGTTGTAAGGAGGATTTTGAGATACCGCGAACGCAATATTGAGTATGATTTATGGTTTCCTAGAGCTTATTCTCCTCTAGCCCTTAAGGCATTTTTCAGTTGCGGATTGCCAGGGTGTTCTTGAGACATAAGATCAACTGAAGGTTTCAGTTCCACACCCTCTCCGTTTTAGCTTGACAGGGGATATGAAGAGAGTAATAACATTAGTGAAGAAGGGAGTCATGTTACTATGTTAGTAAAAGAAAAAAGGAATTGTTTGACTTTCTTTAAATGTAGAAATAAATAATTAACTGACTATAACGCCAATTGATCTTACTTTTAAGTGACATTTTCCCTTATTTTGCAGGTTTTTTTTTTTTTTTTTTAAACAAACGATATTATCTACATTAAGAAAGTTAGGTGATAAGATTTTTACCACCTGTAAAAATAGGGATAAAAACACTTAAAAATATTTGCAAAAGTACAAGGTTATCCTAGTATAGCAGCTCAAGTAAGAACGTTCTCCACATGGATTAATTTAAATAGATTAACGCGAAATCAATTCTCAACTAATTACTTAGAACAAAGGTTTTGAAAAAAGTGATTTAATGACATAAACTAAGAAAAACGAAATTAATTAAAAAGATTACTTAAAATCTGCAATTTTAAAGAGGGAAAAAGAAACAATTTTTAGAATTCAAAGTGAGAAAGTACTAGGGTTCCACCGTCACCTTAACAATCCTATGTAGTTTTACCAATTACTTATTAATTACACATAGGGTTCCGCCGTCACCTTAACAATTCTATGTAGTTTTACCAATTACTTATGAATTACACATGCAATTTTGAAGGTTAGGTTTTCCTAAAGTATATCCTACTTGTGGCACTCAAGCTAGAATGTATATCAAACATGCAATCCGACTGTGGCATTCAGATCAAATATAAACATGCATGACTCATTACGCTTTGTGAAAACCCCTTGAAAAATCATGCAACTCCTAAGACGTGGCATTCGCCCTAGGTGAAATTACAACTATCAATCACAAGAAGCAATACTCAATCCTTCGGTGGCATTCCGATCGAATTTCATCCTATTACTTATCTAAACATCCTAATAGTCACGAATCATTAAGACACAAAGACAGTTTAAACACAGTGATTAATAATTCAAAGCATGCATGCATAATATCATAAGCAATTAAATAAAGACTAAATATTCATGCTAAGGCTTATGGCCTCGCCCTAGTAAAGAGAATTAGTTACGCATATTCATAATAGAAATCACAAAGTCTTAATTGAATAAGAAAAAGAATGAAAACACCTTAAAAGTTTAAGTCTTGAAATCTCTAAGCTTTGGCCAAAATCTTTTCTCCAAAAATTGCATAAAGAAGAAGACCTAGGGCCGGCCTAAAAGGCTTATTTATACTACTCTAATTAAATCCTCCTAGCAAAAGGTCTTAAAATAAGACTAGGAAATCAAATAAATTGAAATACATTAGGAAACATAATCCCAAATTGATTTGGTAAATTCACTCAAAATTCTTCAAAGCCACGTTTTGGACCCATATCAACTCCAAAACTGGCCCAAAATAGTTGGATTTAAAGCTTGGACTATTTTGAACACTTCTCTAGAAGGCCACGAACCCATTTGAGATCAACTTGGGCCCCAAAAACTGCATTTAAGCCCAAAAACGTCACTTTCCAACAATGTACACTGCTCCTTTATTTAATCGCCAGAAAATAACTGCTTGGTAGAACTTTCTAAAATTTTGACACGAACATGCCAAGAGACACATGAACATCCTCCAATTTGAATCACTCCAAAATTCGTCCGTTTGAATACGTTTTGGTCCAGATGAAGTCGAATGTCCTATGTTGAAAATATAGAACAAAGTATCAAAATTCTACCAAAATAATTACCAAAATATACTAAGAATGAGGTAAAATATATAATATAATATGGACTCATCATTAGGTTAGTAAAAGTGAACAGCTAAAAGTTGGTTAGAAATCTACTCTTGTAATTCCTCATTTCAATTTTTCTCGAATTGTTTGACTTTCTTTAAAGAGTAAATTGTAGTTATGGTCCCTTAACTTTAACTCAATTGGAGCAGGTCCCTCAACTAAAAATCCATTACCATTGGTCCCTCAACTTATCAAAACGTGCAGCTATGGTCCCTCAACTAAAAATCCATTACCATTGGTCCCTCAACTTTAATTCAACTGGAGAAATGGTCCCTTAACTTTAACCCAATTGTAGCAATGGTCCTTCCAATGTAACTCGTTTTGACAAAAATTTTGACATAGTTGACAAAAAGAACCATAATTATACACTTTGATGAGTTGAGGGACCCTAATTGTATAAATGGTCATTCCAATATAACTTATTTTGACAAAATTTATGAAAAGGACTCTAGCTACACATTTTGATAAGCTGAGGGACCAATGGTAATGGATTTTTAGTTGAGGGACCATTGCTCCAATTTGATTAAAGTTGAGGGACCATTCGTACAATTTAAATGTAGAAATAAATAATTAATTGCCTATAACGCCAATTAATATTTACTTTTAAGTGACATTTTCCTTTATTTTGCAGGTTTGTTTTTTTTAACAAACGATATTATCTACACTAAGAGAGAGGGGTGGGCTAAGTCTCACAATAGGTTAGTAATAATATGATTCAAATTTGCCTTTAGGGAAAATTAAACCTGAGACCTCTTACTTACAAGTGAAGAGAAATACAACTAGACTATAGTATTAAGTGGTAAAGGGTTGGTTGGTCTTTGTACCATAAGTTGCGAGTGAAAAAAAATCACAATTCTTAAAGGCTCGTTTGGAAGTGCTTTTAAAATGACTAAAACGTATTTTGGTGAATATGTTTTTTGTAACCAATTCTTGGTAAAAACACAAGTGAATTTTGAAAAAGTACTTGAAAGTGCTTATTCGAAGAAGCACATAACTGTTCCTTCTTTCAAGGAAGCAATTCAAGTACTTTTAGAATCCAAAAATCATTTTCTCAGTGTTTTTAGTCATTCTTAAAAGTATTTCCAAACGAGCCATATAGGCTAAATCCTCCAAATTGGATGCCCGATATTATTATTTTTGTCAAAATGTTAAGACACCGTGCCTAGCTAGCTACATATGAGGCGACAAAATGTGCTGCTCTTTTACTATCACGAGAGCAAACAAAAATACAACGAAACTCATTTTTCTAGCTAAGTTGAACCAAATTTGCTAATCCAACGTGGTTTACTACTACACTACCATGGAATGATTTTATAGAATATTTGCTAGAACTCTTTTACACGAGGATCAAAATTCATAAATTAAAGCACAAATGATGGGATAATTTGACTTGGTTGTTTTCAAAAGTCAATTAGATCAACAACTGGTTTGGTCAGAACTTCTAGTAACACCTTGCTTTCCTTGTTACTTCACGAAGGAACAAAAAACAATAAAAAAACAATCCTCAACTCCAAAACCAAAAGGTCAGGAAACACCTATGAAGATGCTTACTTTACAAATAATCAATCCGTCTTTTTTCCCTTGGACCCCCCGCCCAATGACCAGTCCATTTCACCATGTCGCACGTGTGGACTGACGCAGGGCATTTCCGTAGATAAGTCAAAAGTAGAGGGTCAAGCTTTACAACACGGAGACACCCATTCAAAACCTCCACCTCGCTCTACTCTACCGATTCCATTAACGAGGCCAGAACGCGGGCGTTCCGTCCGCCAAGGTTTACCAAACGAAGCCCAAAAACCCGAATTACGTTAACCATGGTTAAGATATTAACCGCGGTTAAGTTGTCTCCCCCAATCAAACCCCACCTCTTATAAACCTCAGCCACATAGAAGAAAACCATACAACGCGCAGGCGAGAGAGAGAGAGAGAGAAAAAACAAAAAAACCCGAGCCACAGATAGCCAACGACTCCACAGCCAGAGATGGCGGCGGTTTACGTTGACGAGGAGGAGGTCTGGAAGTGCCTTAAACACCCTTCCAAGCGCCGCAAGAGTGGAATCTGCCCCGTCTGCCTCCGCGAGCGCCTCGTCGTTCTCTGCCCCGACTGTGCTAACGTCCGCCCCTGCGGTTGCTCCGCCACGACGTCGTCTTCCTCGTCTTCTTCTTCGTCCTCTCGCTTCCCCGCCGGCGACGGCGTCCGAGTCTCCAAGATTCTCGAGAGCGAGCCGTCGTTCCGGCGGTCCCGGTCGGTTGCAGTCCCTTTTTTGCGCTCCACCTCCAAGTTTCTCGGCGGCGCTTTTAGACACGCGGACTTT
This sequence comes from Heteromeles arbutifolia, assembly GCA_024362995.1. Classification (NCBI taxonomy): domain Eukaryota; kingdom Viridiplantae; phylum Streptophyta; class Magnoliopsida; order Rosales; family Rosaceae; genus Heteromeles; species Heteromeles arbutifolia. The sequence continues at coordinate 8,309,853 of JANCRC010000020.1, forward strand.
GACTCCGCCGGCGACAGGAGCGAGCCCCAGAGCGGCGGACGGACTAAAACACCGTCGTTTTGGTCGTCGGTATTCCGGTCGTCTCACAGGAGCAAGACAACCGAGGTTAATAACGGAGAACACGAGAAGACGGCGGAGAAGAAAGCCGAGGGCGAAATCCAAGAGGAGGAAGAAGACGCAGATGCTGCGATGAGAAGGAAGATGATGAGAAAATCGAGGTCGGTGGCCGTGCCGATGATGTCTTCAAAAGCTGGTAGCGGTGGAGGTGAGAGACCGCCGGCGAAAGGCAGGGGATGGCATTTCCCGAGCCCGATCAAGGCCTTCCGGCATTCCAAAATTTCAAAGATCGTTTCCGAGCGGTCGCCTGTGTACAGAGGTTAATTATATTTTCTGTAGGAAAAAATAATTAAATTAACATTAAAAAAACCGATAACTCATTCCCATTTTGTTTTAATTTATTTTTGGAATGTGAAAGAATCCATAAGGAATTTTGATCTTGCAATGGTAATATTTCGAATGCAACTTGGGAAGGATTATGTATTGCAAAGCTGGTAAATTCAGTGATTGTGTTCGTGTATTCATTAATTTTATTTTATTACGCTCTATTTCTGGGATTTTTTTTTAATTATTACGATGTTTTATTTTAATTGAATTGGCTGAGATAATTAATGAAAAATGTGGGAGGCGGTTTTGGCGCACGATGAGACTTCTCTGCTGGGTGGGTGGGTCGTTTGACAAAATCCAGTTTCGCAAGTCTGTAAACGGCTTTGGGGAACAGTCAAACTCGGAGTAGTTTAATCCACGTGACACGTGGGTGTTGGAGAATACATATCAACGTGTGAATGTAGTTATGCAAAGGGGATTTGGATTCCATCGGGTTCTTAAGGATTCTCACATCTTAGCTTTTCATTGTGAGGTTGAAAATTATTTAACTTTTTTTTAAAATTAAACACAAATAGTACCTAATAAAAATTGATCGTACGATATACAATGAGCGGAAGGATATGAGAATTCCTAGGATCCCTACAAAATGAATCGGGGGAGAATCCTCTTCCATGCAAAGGTAACTGAAACAAGTTCCAATATTGAACTTGTGACAGAGTATATACGTATGAGAATGTTTTACTACTGCAATAAAGTGTCGTTTGTTATTTAATTAAGACTTTTAGTAAAACTAAATAATTCAATAACTAAACAGTTAGGGAAATGAATAATTTAGTTAAGTAAGGTAGGGGTTTGGAAGTCCGTAGGGCCTATGAATATATGGGCGTTATGTGACGTATGTCACTTCCAAGTGCCTGTTAATTCAGTGGTTAGGGGCACATTATGATTTATAAGGGTGGAAATATGAGGCTGAACTTCATTTGAGGGCCATTTTAGAGCCCTAGATTTTTTATGATGTTCTACGGATAATCTAGCTGATGCCTAGCGAATAACCACATCTATTTATATTTGGGGTGTGCTATCCATACACTAGGGTGTGTGAATATCACATCCCTTTATATTTTCCTTATTCATCTCTTTTTTTTAATAAATAAATTAAGCATAAACAGAATGTTTCAAAACGGAAAAGAAATGGTAGCATCCCATATTTTATCCTTGATTTTACATCGATATTAATCAATTCTTGCCTTTTTATTTGTGGTTAAAGTCAACTCTAACTTGATTTGCTTAATTATCTGTCAATTGAAACTAATCCCCCTAATTTATCATTCATGTCATTTTAGGAACAATTCTCATATATTGTAATCTAAAAAGTAAAAGATTTAAATTATATAATTTGAAGAGGACACTGTTGACTTGTTAAACCTAATTAGTAATTTGTTAATAAAGAACTTCGAGTGGGTCAAAGATGAATTTCCTATAGCTGGTTTAAAGTGGTCAATCTCGCTCGCCCTCTGCTCTCGTAGATGATTCATATAAGTAGTAGAGATTAGTCACTAAAGAGGCACCGGTCGGTTGGTTTCGACGGAGCACTCTCTCTCCAATACTACTGTTGATGTTTCTTCGTCGATACTAACCGATTGGTGGATATTGACAAAGCACTCACTTTAAAATGTCAAAAGAAGAGACGTCAAAAGAAGAAGAAGAAGAAGAAGAAGAAGAAGAAAAAAAAAAAAAAAAAAAAAAAGATTGCAAGGTAATATTTGCCTATTGGATCATCATAATGTAGAGATAGCTCTAATAATTCTACGTAATTTATGAAAGGATGTCTCCCAAGTGTGAAAGTTTAGAAATAATAGAATCATCATCAAACAATGTTCATCAATCAACAAAAGCAACATATATAATTAATCTCAACTTGAAAATAATGTCCATGCATGGCCTATCTGTTCTCGTGAGTAGGGGATATATTGAACCTTGGGCGTACTGTCTGTGAATTATTAGAACTGTTTGGTAGGTCCGACGTTTCCAATAGTTTAATTGTTCACATAGTATTTAGTTGGTAACCTAATACATCAGATGTTGAAGGTCTTATAAATAACCTTCACTTGTTATTTGAGAACCAATAATAATCATTTTGTTTAATCTGAAGCACGAACTTCCAACATATCGTTCAGACATAATGTTATATTAACAGAAATTTATGAAGCATATCAAATCAAATAGTAAACCCTAATATGTCATGCATATGCCAGTTTTTCTTTTATTGGTCGAATGGCTAGCTCACATACTGGTTTAGAATGTTCATAGCATTCACTACAATTTTCCGTTAGTTATAAGTTAAGTGGGGTGTTCGTGTATCTTAATCATTGTGTCGGGATAACTGTAACTAAATGTTATCATTTGACCAAAATAATATGTTATCATTTAACCCCAAGTTTTGGTAAATACATGCATAAATCCGTTTAGTAACCTTAACCACGTGTTTTCGATAGTGATTTGGATTTGCGAATCTGCAAGCAGATTCGAACCATTGGATCGACAAAAACAGCAGCAATTTTCTATTGAACTCTGCTAACCGAAGCACATGTATACTTGTTGATACATAAACAACGTATTTCGAATGTAGAGCTGTGAATCTAAATAGTTTATTCAATTGAGTTTCTAACTAGGGTACGTAGTTAGTGGCGCGTCTTCAATTAGTGTGTCCGCACAATTCTTGATCAAAATATTATTCACTGTTAATATATTTTAAGAAATTAATTATTAAAGATGTACTCATACTTGACATTTTTTTTAAAAAGAAACGATAGTGGTTTCATTCATAACGTTAAGAAAGAATAAAATCCTCGAGAAGGATAGAGTAACTTTAGGGCCTCCTCGAACCAACCAGAAGTAAAGTTGAAAAATCAAGGCCAACCTAGCCATTTAATGGTACGCATACTTGAAACTATGTTGTAATTGTTTCGTTCATCATTATACCGTCCCTTCTTTTAAATAACAAAAAGAGTTTTTAACTTTTATAGGAAACGTTATCCAAACTAGATAATCCGGTTAATTTTAACTTTCAAACTCTGAGAAATTTTTATTATACAATCTAGTTAAAGACGTTCCGATCCAGTTTCTAAATCCAGAATTCCTCTATACCCCTCTGATTTAGGTTTCGATGAAACCATTGTTTAAAATATTTATAAAATTGTCGATATTTCTGTTGAAACATGTGAAAAATCAAGGATTGATATGGAATGAGAGGTGAAATGCAAACTTTTCCCTATATTCGCGAGGTATAGGAAAATCAATTAATATTGATGATTTTTATCCACTACAAAAATTTTCCGACACACATTGTAGATTTTGAGTTTTTGAATTTTTTTGAGAATTTTGTCTCTAATTTCGATTGAAGGAAACCAATATTAATATATTCATCGATATTTCCATAAAATTGCATTTCGATACTTCCATATCTATATAAATATTTTAAACACACGTTACAAATTAGAATTTGGTTTGACTAAGTATCCCCTTGTGGCGTGCATGAGTTGGGCTTTGGGGGTTAACTTTGTTCTTTTGGTTATTATATTATTAACAAATCAAGAATCAAAGATTCAGTAATGGTAGACCAACTGTTAAATCTTCTTGCCATTAACTAAAGGACTGCTTAGTTTTTTAATACGCCGCTCGGCAGTCGGCCGTAAAGTGCTTGTGATTGTGGTCCTAGCTATCACATTGCCAGTGTTTTTGGACCAAATAAAAGTCTAAAAAATTTGATATTTTAAAAGTCAAGTTCTTTAAGGGAAAAAAAAATTATGGCCATGAGATTTTAACAGAGTTTTCAACACATGCTTTCTATTTAGTTGATAGAGTTTTTCACGAGCTGAGAATATTATTTTAATTTTCTAACGCTCTCTGGAAATTGAAATATTTAACCGGAGAAATTGCGTTTGTCTTTAGCAGATTAGATTCTCATTCATTTTGCTAGTCCTTGTACAATTAGAGTATCAATATTCATGTCAAAATTAATTAGTAATGAATTGGGAGGTCTAGGGTATTGTATATTTAAAACTTGGAGGTGTTTTCATATTTTTTTTTGTTGAGTAAGAACGATATTCAATAAACTGGGAAAACTTACAAACTAAGGGGTGAGGATAGAGTACATAATTAGATCTCGATAGAAATCTTATCGGTGATTTCAACCCGGTCGAAGGGAAAAAGAGTGTCCGCACTTACAAGGAGAAAGCTATCCTCAACACCACGAAAAGGGATTAAGCACAACTAATGCTATCTTGCAAAACTTGGAGGTGATTTGTACATACTTATTAGCCTCTCACACACATTTTTATTATTTTTGGTCATTGAATTGAATGAATTAAACAAAAACAACGAACATGATTAAATAGAAGTTTGTTAGAAGAGAAAATAATTGTGTATTATCAGTTTCCAGGGCCGGCCCTGAGGGTAGCCCAAGTAGGCGCCCGCATAGGGCCCCCACTTCGGAAGGGCCCCAAAAAAATATTTATATCCTGTAATTAATATATAAATACAAAAAAAGTAAGAAATATCATAATTCATTTGTTAGTGCAGTGGAAATGTTGGCTTCATTTTTCTTTGGGTTGTTAAGTTCGAAACATGAACCTGCTTTTGTGACAGCCCGTCCCGAAAAATAATTTTCGTTGACGTGAATTGACGAAATTGCCCTTGAGCGTTGCATGGGAATTTCATATTTGGAGTTTTATTTGGTCACCCTAGTTGAAGATTTGGATTTTTGGAGTAACCATGGTTATGTTGAGGCTTAGGTGGAAGTGTGAGGACCACACTTACACACCAAACTCTCTCTCTCTTCTCTCCCGTGCACTTTCTCTCTTTCTCTCTTTCTCGCAGACTCTCTCTCTTCTCTCTTGTACGGACGAGACCCAAAACCCTGGCAAACGTGACGGATCGAAGTGAAAAATGGTACCTTTGTGTTGGTGAAGACCTTACGAGTTCAACCATACCATTTTCAAGTAAGAACTCCCTCGTTTTCACGTTGAAACCATAACTCCGACTTTGACTACTGTTCAAGCAATTGTGAAATCGTGTGTTTTGGAAATTCTGAGCTCACAGGGAGCTTTGGGAGGCCCTCTAGAGGCTCGGAGAAGTTCGTTGGGTGGTTTTGGACGTCGAAATCGAGAGGTCAAAGGTTGGCCTGGTTTTTCTCGATTTTTCCTAGCGAGATCTTGTGGTTTTGAAGATTGAAAGAGGTATAAACTTGTTCTATTCTTCATATACTTCATTTTGGTAGAAAGATCGAGAAAAATCGTGCAAAAATGGCCGACATATCAGTTTAAAAAATTTCCAAATTTTTCGGCGCCGGCGACGGTCTCCGAAGTCCAGAGGTTGAAGACGACAGAATATTCCGTCAAGTCTGATGGAATATTCTGACGCCGTCAGTTAGTTTAGACTGATTCCGTTAGGACTTAACAGAATATTACCTGCTATATACCTGACGGCGTTGACTGACGTCGTCAGTGTGCCTGTCACGTGGCGGCGCGTGGGGGCGCGTAGGGCCGAGCCTTGGCCGGTGTGTGGGTGGTCGGAAAATTGTTCTAAAAATATGGGGATGTTCGTGAGGTTGTGTAGATCACGGTGGTATATTCATATACCCAATTTGAGCATTGTATGAGAAGTTATTACCTAATTTTGTTTATGTGCTTTAAATTAACGCCTATATAGTTGTTTCTCATATAGGCAAGACTTATCCGGAGGACGAGCGTAACCAGGCTAGGCACGGGGATTACGACTCAGCTACATACCAGTGAGTCAGCTTTTGTTTTCAGTATCCACATACACACACACACACACACACACACCCAGAAAACGTGTTTTAAAGGAAATGTGATTTGAAATGCCATGTCATGCTCCTATTATATATTAGCATATGCATTATCATAATTATGCATATTGTTGCATGGTGCTGCGATGGCCCAGGTAAGCTACAGGTGAGTATATCATGCTGGTAATAGTTATGAGATGAATGGTGATGTTGTGATGCATATTGATCTCATTAATCTGCACCTTGGTATTAATGCTCCCACCCAGAGTTAGAGGCATAGTCCTTCACGTGATGTTCACCTCCCGCACCACACGCTCATCTTAGATCCAAGTTAGGTGCACAGTCCTGTCGTATAGACCACTATAAGTGGGTTCGACTCGTAGGGGACCCGCGAATACTCGCATAGTCTTCACGTGATCGTAGCACTAAAGCGTACTATTATTTATACCCAATCTTGTCGGCCAGACCACGTGAGGTGGTTCCGACTTATGTGCAGATATGTATATACATGATGAGATATGTGACGTATATACATGATGAATTATGTGATGAGATATGAGATTGAGATATGATTGAAATGAGCTCTAGATTTCGCCGTATAGATCACGTCAGGTGACTTTGGCTAGTATATGAGTTATATTGAATTGCATCACCTGGCTTACATTTGTGATATTATGAGGCATTGGGCATGGCATAAGCATGGCATACATATATTTATGTGGTTTTGGATACATTGAGCATGGTTTTGAATTATATTTATATACATATATATATATATGTATCCTATTTTCTGGGAATTATACAGGTTTTCTAGCGAGGGGATAGCGTTTTTGATATCGTATGATTTTAGAAAACCTTTGTTTTTGCCCACTCACGTATTTGTTTTGCGCCTCTCCAGGTATTAGGTAGTGTTTGTTGGTGGCTTACGAGGATACAACGGAGGTTCTGACAGACATCCTTCATGTAGGACCACATTCGAGTGTTGTTTAATTAGTATTTTTATGCTTGACTGCGCTTAGGCTAGTTAAGCTCTGGTTGTATAATTTACACTTATTCTCGCACTAGCATGTTATCTTAACAAGGATTGCTAGTTGCTTGGTTTTAATTTGTTCGTATTTCCTTTATTAATCTTGCTTCTGCACTATGCTTATGGTTACGTCACGCTCACGTGATGGCCAGCATGTGTCGATCTTGATCAGGGTGTGTCAATTTGGTATCAGAGCTCTAGATTGCAGTCTTGCATATCTTGTGAATTCCCTAATTGAGTCTGTTGTTTTCTGTCAGAACTATGTCGCCTCGTAGAGAGCCACGTCGTTCAGATGAACCTAATTTCCCAGATATTTCTCAGTTGACGAAAGCTATAGCTAATGCTATACAGTCTGCGTTACATCCGGCTCAGAGGACTCCTTTTGAGGCTGTATACAATTTGAAGTTGTATAATTTTGTGGGAAATGAAGGGCCTGAAGGCGCAGAGAAATGGTTTAATCATGTGGAGAAGACCTTCCTGGTAATGCAAAGTCAGGGGAATCTTCTTCCTAATAGATGGGTTGAGACGACTACTTGGTTCATAGGTAAAGAACCTGCATCCTGGTGGGAACTGGAGGCTCGAGCGTTAACTCGAGATGAAGCAGCTGATTGGGAAGTTTTCAAGAGTTTATTTATGAAAAGATTTAGTCCTCCAGCCTACATTGACAGTAAGAAGCAAAAGTTTACCAGTCTAAAACAAGGGAAAATGTCAACGAATGAGTATTACAAGAAGTTCACTAACTTGTCTCGTTATCATCCGGAGGTTGCTGCTAATCCGGTTGAGATGTTAGATTTTGTCTCGTTAACTTGTCTCGTACTATGGCGACTACTACTTACTGTAATACTTACCAGGAGTTCTATGAGATTTTGTTGAGGGTTGAAGACTTAGAGAAATTGCCCAGTGATAGTGAGGAAGAGGAAGAAAAGGATAAGAGTCAGAGAGGGGATGATAAAGGTAAAAGACATTCATCTCAGGGACCTCGCCAGACCCAGAATTTTAAGAGGAGTGGAGTTAGTTCTAGTTCTTCTAGCGGGGGTTTGAGTGCCACTGGTCCGAGGCGAGGATGTAGATTTACTGGAGGCCCGAGATTTCAAAGGTAGAGAGATTTAGGTGGTGCTAGTGCTTATTTGTGCTGTAGATGCACTAATCGACATTTTAAAGAGTGTCGTTGAGGTAGTGGCCTGTGGTATACTTGTGGACAAATAGGACATTTGTCTAAGTATTGCCCTCAGAATCAACAGAGGCCCCAGCAGCCTTAGCAGGCCCTTATGCCACCGTCAGCTCCAATCTAGCAGTTTTCAGGACCTAGTGATTATGTGCAGGCAGGTCGTGGTAGCACTTATCATTTTCAGGGGGATCCAATTCCTTATCCTTCAAGACAGTATCAGTACCCTCAAGATCCTTATCAGCAAGGTGGTTGTGGTCAGTTTTCAGGGGGTTATATGCCTTATCAACAGAGTGATTACGGTCAGCAGTCTTCAGTTGGTGGATCGCAATGGCAGTCTGGAGTACAACCTCAGCAGGTGGATGTTGCTGCTAGTAGTGCTGGATCGTCAAGGCATCACAATCAGTCCGGTTAGGGACGTAGTTTGTAGGGCAAAGGTGTTCATGCCAGTAGAGGTCGAGGAGGAAAACAACAAGCTCGGGGACGTATTCATAACATTTCTCTTCAGGATGCTCAGAACAATCTTGACTTAATCATGGGTACGTTAAATATTCTTTGTTATTATGCTAAAGTGTTGATTGATTGTGGTGCTACACATTCTGTGATTTCTCATACATTTGCTCAATTCACTCAACCTCAATCTACACCCCTTGGGTATGAGTTAGAGTTTGCAATGCCTAGAGGGGAGAAGTGTTATGTAGAATATGGTTACCCAGGTTGTCCCGTATTAATGGAGAATGTGGTTATGCCAGCTAACCTTACTCCTTTAGACATTATGGATTTTGATGTTATTTTAGGCACAGATTGGTTGCATTACAACCGTGCCAAGATTGATTGTTACGGGAAATCAGTGACCTTCCATCGTCCTGGATTACCTGAGGTTACATTCTTTGGTAAGCCTAGTGGATTGAGGCATGGTATTATTTCAGCTATGAGAGCCAAAAAGTTGTTAACGAAAGGTTGTCAGGGGTACTTGGCTCACTTAGTATTGAATGATGTTGCTCCTATTAGTGTGGAGAATGTAAAGATGGTTAGACATTTTCCGAACGTCTTTCTTGAGGATTTACCTGGATTACCGCCAGACAGAGATGTGGAGTTCACCATTGATTTACTTCCAGGTACGGATCCTATTTCCTTAACTCCATATAGAATGGCTCCTACGGAGTTAAGAAAATTGAAGATTCAGTTACAAGAGTCGGTTGATAAAGGTTTCATTCAGCCTAGTTCGTCACCTTGGGGAGCCCCAGTGTTATTTGTTCGGAAGAAAGACAATACCTTAAGGTTGTGTATTGATTATAGGTAATTGAATCGAGTAATGATTAAAAACCGTTATCTATTGCCGCGTATAGACGATTTATTTGATCAACTCAGATGTGCCTATGTGTTCTCAAAGATGGACTTAAGGTCGAGATACTATCAGCTGAAGATTAAGAGTGAAGATGTCCCTAAGATGGCATTCAGAACTCATTATAGTCACTATGAGCTTTGTGTGATGCCATTTGGATTAACGAATGCACCAGCAGCTTTCATGGGTTTGATGAATAAGGTATTTCAGCAATACTTGGATAAATTTGTCATTGTCTTTATTGATGACATTCTAGTGTATTCTAAGATGAAATCAGATCATGTTCGACATCTCACTCTTGTGCTGAAGAAATTCAGGGAATATCAGCTATATGCTAAATTTAACAAGTGCCAGTTTTGGTTAAATGAAGTGGCATTCTTGGGACATGTAATTTCAGCTCAAAGTATTTTGGTAGATTCTCAGAAGGTAGCAGCTGTAGAGAATTGGGAGCAGCCAATAACTGTCACTGAAGTACGGAGTTTCCTTGGCTTAGCAGGTTACTATCGACGGTTTGTTAAGGACTTTTCAGCTATTGCTTTACCACTTACAAAGTTGACTAGGAAGGAAGTTAAATTTGAGTGGGATGGGAAATGTGAGCAGAGTTTTCAGCAGCTTAACCATTGTCTCACTCATGCTCCGGTTATGGCACTTCCTGATGATAGTGGTAACTTTGAGATTTATAACGAAGCTTCTTTGAATGGCCTGGGTTGTGTTCTGATGCAACATGGTAGAGTAATTGCCTACGCTTTGAGGCAGTTGAAGTCTCATGAAATGAACTACCCTACTTATGATTTGGAGTTAGCAGCTATCATCTTTGCTTTGAAGATCTGGAGACATTATCTTTATGGTGAAAAATGTAAGATATTTACAGATCACAAGAGTCTTCAATATCTTTTCACCTAGAATGAGCTTAATCTTAGGTAGCGAATGTGGTTAGAGTTGCTTAGTGATTATGATTGCATGATTGAGTATCACCCTGGACGTGCTAATGTAGTGGTTGATGCTTTGAGTAGAAAATCCCAAGGTTGGATCAGTGCTTTGTATGCTTCTCGTGTTCTTCTTTTTGCGAATTTGAGGTCTACTGGAGTGAAATTGGAATTGGAAGAACAAGAAGAAGCTGTGGCAGAACGAGAAGAACCCTTACGTGCTAGTTTCCAAGTTAGGCCTATTCTGATTGATCGTATACTTGAGACTCAAATGAATAATGAAGAGATTCAAGAGCTAATTTATTTGAGGAATCAAGGGAAAAAGAAAGATCTCAGAGTTAGAAAGACGGATGGCATGCTTATGCAGGAGAATATGATGTACGTACCAAATAATGAGGAGTTAAAGAAGGCAATTCTTGATGAGGCACACATTTCAGCATATGCCATGCATCCAGGAGGAACTAAAATGTATCATACCATTAGGCCTTTTTATTATTGGCCAGGTATGAAAAGGGAAATTGCAGAGTATGTCCGTAGGTATGCAGTTTGTCAGCAAGTTAAAGCTGAAAGGAAGAAGCCGTTTGGATTGATTCAGCCACTTCCCATTCCACAGTGGAAATGGGAAAATATTACTATAGATTTTGTGTACAAGCTTCCTCGTACACAGAACGGTTATGATGGCATTTGGGTGGTTGTAGATCGGCTTACCAAGTCAGCGCACTTCATTCCAGTAAGGGAAAAGTATTCTCTGAACAAGTTAGCTGAATTGTTCATCACGAAGATTGTGAAGTATCATGGGGTTCCGATTAATATTATTTCAGATCGAGATCCTAGGTTTACTTCTAAGTTTTGGATAGCTTTTCAGGAGGCTCTTGGTACGAAATTACTGTATAGTACGGCATATCATCCTCAAATAGATGGTCAATCTTAGAGGACAATTCAAACTTTAGAAGATATGCTAAGATCTTCTGTACTTCAGTTTGGTGATAATTGGCAGGCAAAGTTGGATTTAATGGAATTCGCCTACAACAATAGTTATCATTCTAGCATTAGGATGGCGCTTTATGGCAGAGCTTGTCGTACACCCTTGTGTTGGTCAAAGGTTGGCGAAAGAGTGCTAGTGGGCCCTGAGATTGTGGATGAGACTACTCAGAACGTTCAGGTAATTAAGTCTAACCTGAAAGCGGCCCAAGATTGCCAGAAAAGCTTAGCAGACAGTCATGCCACTGATAGAGTGTATCAAGTTGATGATTGGGTATTTCTAAAGCTATCATCATGGAAAAGGGTAGTAAGGTTCGGGAAGAAGGGTAAGATGAGCCCTGGGTACATCGGACCTTACAAGATCATCGAACGAGTTGGTGAAGTTGTTTATAAGCTTGAGTTGCCTTCTGAACTGTCTAAGGTACATAATGTGTTTCATGTTTCGATGCTTCGACATTATGTTGCAGATCCTTCACATGTGATACCTCCTCAACCATTGGAAATTAGTCCGGATTTGACGTATGATGAGGAACCAGTGACTATTCTGGATTGGAAAGAAAAGGTTCTAACAAATAAGAAAGTGCACTTGGTGAAAGTTTTGTGGATGAACCATTCAGTGGAAGAAACTACTTGGGAAACAGAAGAACGGATGAGGAAGATGTATCCAAGGTTGTTTTTTTCAGTACTAGTGGGTGTTTTTGGTTATGTAAATTTCGAGGGCGAAATTTTTATAAGGAGGGTAGGTTGTGACAGCTCGTCCCGGAAAATAATTTTCGTTGACGTGAATTGACGAAATTGCCCTTGAACGTTGCATGGGAATTTCATATTTGGAGTTTTATTTGGTAACCCTAGTTGAAGATTTGGATTTTTGGAGAAACCATGGTTATGTTAAGGCTTAGGTGGAAGTGTGAGGACCACACTTACACACCAAACTCTCCCTCTCTTCTCTCTCTTGCACTCTCTCTCGCAGACTCTCTCTCTCCTCTCTCCTGTATCGACATGACCCAAAACCCTTGCAAACGTGACGGATCGAAGTGGAAAATGGTACCTTTGTGTTCGTGAAGATCTTACGAGTTCAACCATACCATTTTCAGGTAAGAACTCCCTCGTTTTCACGTCGAAACCATAACTCCGATTTTGAGTACTGTTCATGCAATTGTGAAATCGTGTGTTTTTGGAAATTCTGAGCTCATAGGGAGCTTCGCGAGGCCCTTTAGAACTCGAAGAAGTTCGTTCGGTGTTTTTGGATGTCGAAATCGAGAGGTCAAAGCTTGGCCGGGTTTTTCTCGATTTTTCCCGGCGAGATCTCGTGGTTTTGAAGCTTGAAAGAGGTATAAACTTGTTCTATTCTTCATATACTTCATTTTGGTAGAAAGATCGGGAAAAATGGTGCAAAAATGGCCGAGATATCAGTTTTAAAAATTTCCCAGTTTTCCGGCGCCGACGGCGGTTGCCGGAGTCCAGAGGTTGAAGACAACAGAATATTTCGTCAAGTCTGATGGAATATTCTGACGCTGTCAATTAGTTTGGACAGATTCCGTTAGGACTTAACGAAATATTGCCCGGTATATAGCTGACGGCGTTGACTGTCGCCGTCAATGTGCCTGTCACGTGGCCACGCGTGGGGGCACGTAGGGCCTAGCCTTGGCCGGCGCGTGGCGGCCCGTGAGTGGTCAGAAAATTGTTCTAAAAATATGGGGATGTTCGTGAGGTTGTGTAAATCACAATGGTATATTCATATACCCAATTTGAGCATTGTATGAAAAGTTATTACCTAGTTTTGTTTATGTGCTTTAAATTAACGCCTATATAGTTGTTTCTCATATAGGCGAGACTTATCCGGAGGACGAGCGTAACCAGGCTAGGCACGGGGGTTACGACCCAGCTACGTACCAATGAGTGGGCTTTTGTTTTTAGTATATATATATATATACACACACACTTGACGTTTTTCCCAGAAAACGTGTTTTAAAGGTAATGTGATTTGAAATGCCATGTCATGCTCGTATTATATATTAGCATATGCATTATCATAATTATGCATATTGTTGCATGGTGCTGCGGTGGCCCAGGTAAGCTACAGGTGAGTATATCATGCTGGTAATAGTTATGAGATGAATGGTGATGTTGTGATGCATATTGACCTCATTAATCTGCACCCCGGTATTAGTGCTCCCGCCCAGAGTTAGGGGCATAGTCCTTCACGTGATGTTCACCTCCCACACCACACGCTCATCTTAGATCCAAGTTAGGTGCACAATCATGTCGTATAGACCACTATAAGTGGGTTCAACTCGTAGGTGACCTGCGAATACTCGCACAGTCTTCACGTGATCGTAGCACTAGAGCGTATTATTATTTATACCCAATCTTTTCGGTTAGACCACATGAGGTGGTTCCGACTCGTGTGCAGATATGTATATACATGATGAGATATGATGAGATATGTGACGTATATACATGATGAATTATGTGATGAGATATGAGATTGAGATATGATTGAAATGAGCTCTAGATTTCGCCTTATAGATCACGTCAGGTGACTTCGACTATTATATGAGTTATATTGAATTGCATCACCTGGCTTACATTTGTGATATTATGAGGCATTGGGCATGGCATAAGCGTGGCATACATATATTTATGTGGTTTTGGATACATTGAGCATTGTTTTGAATTATATTTATGATTTTAGATAAATATACGTGAGCCTTATTTTAGATAAATAGATAAATATATTTATGATTTTAGATAAATATACATTGAGTATTGTTTTGAATTATATTATATTTTAGATAAATATACATAAATATACCTTTGTTTTGAATTATATTCCTATTTTCTGGGAATTATACAGGTTTTCCAGCGAGGGGATAACGCTTTTGATATCGTATCATTTTAGAAAACCTTTGTTTTTGCCTACTCACGTATTTGTTTTGCGCCCCTCTAGGTATTAGGTAGCGTTTGTTGGTGGCTTACAAGGATACAACGGAGGTTCTGACAGACATCCTTCATGTAGGACCACCGTTGGGTGTTGTTTAATTAGTACTTTTATGCTTGACTGCACTTAGGCTAGTTAAGCTCTGGTTGTGTAATTTACACTTATTCTCGCACTAGCATGCTATCTTAACTAAGATTGCTAGTTGCTCGGTTTTAATTTGTTCGTATTTCCATTATTAATCTTGGTTTCGCACTGTGCTTATGGTTACGTCACACTCACGTGACGGCCAGCACGCCTCGCTCTCGGTCGGGGTGTGTCAATTTTTTAGTCACCAGATTTTTCTTGTTTTTCAAATTTACTCCTAATCCATCTGTCCAAATGCATATAAAGTTATAAAACTCAAGTCTGTTTGCAATCTTTTTTTCTTTCAACTTCTCATTCTCTTCATTTCTATCGAATGTTTAAACCAACTTCCCATTCTCTCCATTTCTATCGAATGTTTAAACCAACTTCCCGTTCTCTCCATTTCTTTTGAATGTTTAAACCAACTATCATATGGTCTTAAAGATTGTACTTTAAGGTAATCAAAACTTTGAATTTTATATTTTTCTTTTCAATAACTTTTTATTCAATGGATTATTTTAATATTCAATTCGTTAGTGTGATGTTGATTGTAGAAGAAAAAAAAAACACAAGAGAAACAATTGGCGTTGAATTTATTATACTCGTCAATCAAGTTTTATTATTATTTACTCTCTTGATCATCAAGTTTTATTTTTCTTCACTATTAATCTTAAACTCTTGACTACAAACATTTAGTATATTTGTGTCTAAAAACGTGAATCGTGTAATGTTTAAATAATGTTTGTTTATTTATCTTCTTTTGATATTAATTTTTAATAATATTTGATGTGAAAATAGAACTTTTTATGTATTTAGCGAATTCTTTTTTATACAAATCAATATACAGAAAACTAGAGATCAGAGAATTTTAGAGCCCCACTTCAAAGGCCTACCTAGGGCCCCCAAATTTTCAGGCCAACCTGTCAGTTTCCCTTAAAAATATTACGACTTCAATAATGTAGATAAGTCTCTATCACCACTTCGCACATATGCCATTATTTAAGTAAAAATATGTGAACAATATATATGAGTTGTCTAAGAACTTATGTCTCCATCATTAGTAAGTTTAGTGGCGAATTAAGAATTTTATATATGTGGAGCCTATTAACAACGTCCACCACAATGTTGTTAAGTACATGTTGAGGTCTTGTTGTTAGAAGGCATGGATGGGCTTGTTCTGTATGTGAGAATGTGAGAACAAAGTCTCACATCGGTGAACGATCAAACCATGCCAAGGCTTATAAGAGGTCAAGCTACTCCCCATATTGTCAATTGATTTTATAGTGAAATCTCAATTTCTTCACTATGAAGAAGCGATAAACCTTCTTTTATTCTGAGTAGCGAGGTTCAAAGCATTCTGAAGAAAAAACATGTTCGAAGGAATGCTTTGTGTCTTCTTGCACAACTTGTATTTAGCCACCGAATGTCTTTAAGCAACTTTTGAAATGGTTGAAGGTGATGGCTTGATACTGAAAAATGCTTGGCATGAAAGGTTGAGGTGTAAGAACATGAAAAGGTTGAGCCTTGGTTGGCTTTGGTGTTTTGGGAGTTGGGAGAAGGTCTCTTGCTTGCATGTCGCTGAAGGCTTTTCTTTGCTTGAGCCGATACATCCAATTTATAATTGGTGACAATAATCCCATAAGGGAGTGTTGTTGTATTCGGGGGATGAAGTGGAGTGCTGAAATATTCTAATATCCTATGGATAAATAAGGCGTTGGAATTGCTTTTCAGGGGGTAAACAAGGGAAGAAAAGCATCATATTATGTCCTATAGGCAAGAGAGGGCGCTGGAAGCTTATGTCTTGTGTATTTCATCTGCTTAGGAAGCATGAGAGATTTTAAGTAATGGGCTTGGACTTCCGAAAAGCTCGAAGTCTTCATTATCAAAGAGTTCATTTGGCCATTGTGGATCTCCATAACCTTTCACACTATCCTCAACCCCAAGGTATTAAATATCGATGATATCAGAAATATCGGTAGTCCAAAAACACGGAAATATCGGGATATTATCGATATCGATAAAAATAATATGGAAACCATGGAAATTGTAAGAAAAACTTCGAAATTTTTATTGAAACTTTGCAGGATGTTTATTTAGTCAATTATCTATTAGTTTATCACAAAAAATTGGAAGGAAATGCATTGCATGATGGATTTAACTGATTTAAGTTGATTATATAGCGAGCTGTCAAACATTGTGAGTGTAGAAAATATGTAGTAATTAATGAAAGAAGTTTAAACACACCATAATCATTTATATATAATGAATTAGTACAATATTTTACACTTTATACATTGCATGGTAACATACATGAGTGACTTAGTACCACATAGAGTTCCTATGAGGTTCAAAATTTTCACTATTGTGTAGAGTAAGTGTATTGTGAAGAGTAGTCATCAAATGATAAATCCCCAAAAGTTGTCAAAATTATTTGGATGTTTTGTTTTTTTCTCTCAGATAACACACTCACACACACGCACACGTTTTGTTTTTTTCTCTCGGACACACACACACACACACGCACATATCTTTACATAACAGGTAGGCATGCCCAGTGCACGATCTACTACCACAATTGGTCGGATAGGCACAAATGCCGACTTGGACATTTGTTTTAGATGAACCGTCATGTCGAATAGGCACAAACGTTTGCAAGTGTCGGGTTTTTCAAGTGGAGCAGAAGCCACATTATGAGGTTATGGACACGGGACCGTTGAAAGCAGAACTCCAATCCTGTGAAACCCCACCCCCAGATTAATTTATATTTTCACTTTTTCCCTGAAATTATATAAATTGTGCAATTGAGTCCTTTATCCTAATCTAATCTGGACCCTCCATCTTGATTCTCACTCTTCGTCACGCTGCCACGTGGCAGCCCAGTAACCCTTACCCTATCTCTCTCTCTCTCTTTTCCCGAGTCTCTCTCGGACCCCTCACTCTATCTCAGTTCTCAACTCTATCTCTCTCTCGAACTCTCGTTCTCCCACTCCATTTCCCCGATCGCACCCACACCCAGGCACACCCAAATTCGTCCACCCCGATGCCAGCGCAGCATCTCCACCACCCTCCTGAACTCTCCCTCCCTCTGCTCCGTCTCTGGGAAGCACGGCGATGCGCAGAGGAACCCCGATGACCCCAAGGACACCCAACACATATTCCAGCCACCTCGATTGCTCATTTTGATGGGTCTAAGCGTGGATTGCAGAAAGAAGCGCAGATCTTGGCAGCTGCGACGACGGAGCCTCGTCTGCCGTTGCACCCAGATCCGGCGAGGCCGTGAGTGTCGAGGAACTTTCCGAACACCTCCGACCGTTTCACGGCAAACGGAAGGTATAAAAACATTCCTTTCGTCTTGTATTTCATTTTGATACCTAGATCGGAGTCTAGGGTGCTCTTTTACAGTCGGCCGGAGCTGTAGAAGCTCCGGCGTTCTCCTCCGATTCGCACAGATCCAAAATATTGCGATATTTCGGTAATATCGCGATATTGTGACGAAAACTCATTGGATAAGCAATAAAATATCGGTAACTCAAAAAACCGATATTATCGACGAAATATCGCCGATAATATCGGCATTTCGGACCTTGCTCAACCTCTCTAACAAGCCTCATTAAACTACACGTCTTAGGTCCATGTGAGCTTGAATGTCACTGCTACCAGGGAACAAAATGCCGATATTATCGGTTTTTCACGGTACCGATATTTTAATTACTATCCAAATGGTTTTTGTCAAAATATCGTGATATTATCGATAATATCGCGATATTTCTGAGACTATCGCGATATTTTCGAAATTGGCTAATCGGAGAAGAACGCTGGAGCTTCTACAGCTCCGGCCGACTGTAAAAGAATACCCTACACTCCAATCTAGGTATGAAAATGAAATAGAAGACGAGATGAATGTTTTTATGTATTCTGTTTGCCGTGAAACGGTCAAAGGTGTTCGGAAAGTCCATCGACACCCACGGCCTTGCCGGAGATGGGTGTGCCTAATCCTGAGCCGATTTCGTCCCAAAAACCTTGCAAAAACACGATTTTGAACTTAAATTTCACATATAAGCATCAATCTAGAACAGAAAGAGCCAAAACCGAAACTTACCTAACCGGAGAAATTCAAAACTCGCCGGAGTTCCTGCGTTAGCCGAGTTGCAGAGACGAGAATGAGAGAGACGGCGCAGAGAGAAATGATCCTCGGTGCGATGGTGTGCGTGTGTGTATGTGGGTCTCGGACCCTCGGTGCAGCAGAGAGAAAGGAGAGAGACGGCGCCGCGCCGACGAGGGAGGAGCAGAAGGCGATGTGGGAGAAGGATCGAGAAACCTTGGGTCTCTGTGAGTGTGTGTGGGTGTGGGAGAAGGATCGAGAGACCTTGGGTCTCTGTGCGTGTGTGTGGGAGATCTGAGATCTCTGTGTGTGTGTGTGTGGAAGAATGGAGAAGGGGGAGAAGAATCGAGAGAGAGAGAGAAGAATCGAGATGGGCAGTCGGTCTATGTGCGTGTGTGTGAGAGATGATCTGAGATTTCTGTGTGTGTGTGTGTGTGGAAGAATGGAGAAGGGGGAGAAGAATCGAGAGAGAGAGAGAATGATCGAGATGGGCAGATAGACTGTCTGCGTGTGAAGTGTTGTGTGCGTGCGTGTGATGTGTGTGTGTGTGTGTTGTGTGCGCGTGTGTGTGTGGTTGGGTTGGGTCACTGACTCACCCGATAATTTTACAATCACTTATTACAATTTCAGAAGGGGGACAAAAATAATAGAGTGCTTTCATAATGAAACTGTGTGCCACTGTGAGTCTGTGATATTCTTTCACATTCAAAACAGTGTGCCACTAGCTGTTATATTCTTTCACATTCTCAGAGGTGGAGTATCAAAGCCATTCAGAGCATTTTCGTTTCTTCTTCTTCCCTTACCCCTTTCAAAGCCATTCCAGAGCTTGAACACAAAGGGTTCCATATTTAAGGTAAGTTTAAAAACTTATATTTATATTATTGTAATTTATACAACAACAAAAAAAATTTTGTATGTTAATTTTTCTAATACTTGCATGTTAATTTTTGTAATTAATTAAGTAATGTTAATTTTTGTATGTTAATTTTCGTTAATACTTGCATGTTAATTTTTGTAACTAATTAAGTAATGTTAATTTTTGTATGTTAATTTATACAACAACAAAAATATTATTGCAAGTATTAAGTAATTAATACTTGCATGTTAATTTTTGTAACTAATTAAGTAATGTTAACAATTACATGTTAATTTTTGTAAGTAATTAAGTAATGTTGTATAATTATTCCCTAGGATAATTTTAATATGTTTAATGTTATTTATTATTTTATTAATATTAGGTTTTTTTTATTATCAAATTTGATTATTATTCGTTAAATTGGATTATTATCAAATTGGATTATTCATTAAATTGGATTATTATTAAATTGGATTATTATCAAATTGGATTATTATTCATCACTATGTTTTATATTAGGATTATTTTTTTATCAAATTGGATTATTATTCATTAATATTAGGTTTTATTATTCCATTTTATTTTTATAATTACTTAAATTTTTACAATCATTTTCTTTACTTCGTATTTAATTCTTCTGTAGAATAACTTTATTATTTAGGTTCTCTTATATAACCGTCATCACTACTATATTTTTTGGCCAAATAAAAATTGTCTAATTTTCATGAAAAATAAATATAGGTACGTTTAAGATGTCCAGTGGAGTTACTAAACGTGATCCAGCTTGGGAACATGGAGACCCAATAGACGGAAACAAACATGGCACAATTTGCAAATATTGTCATCGGGTAATGAAGAGTGGCGGAGTGACACAACTTAAGTACCATCTTAGTGGATTAGATCCAGCAAAAAATGTCCAACGATGCGATAATGTCCCCTCAGAAGTGAAGGCATTGATCAGCACATTATTAAAAAATAAAAAACAGCAGAAGGAAAAGATAACACATGGAATGGAAAATATTCGAGCTGGGCTACGAGGAGAAGTCATTGGCGAAGCGGTTGACAGTGATGATGATGACGATGAGGACGAATGTGATGATGACATGGGACCTGAAGAACGACGCAGTTTGAAACAAGCATTACGTGCCTCCAAACAGTCAGCATCGGAAAGAGAACACCTTCATAAAATTCCTAAAAGAGCACAAGGTTCCGGGACAAGTGTTGGTGCACAAATGAGACGGGGAGACAGTCTTAGAGAATCACAACCAACACCACCAATAGCCCCAAGTTTATATAAGTCATCCAAAGCACGTCAAAAGAGTGTTTGGAGTTATTTCACTGGAGGTAATGTGAAGGAGGGAATGGGGCGTCTAATTAGCAAGTTCTTTATCTATGAAAATGTCCCTGCTGAGAAAGCATCATCACATCATTTCAAAAATATGGTAGTGGGATGTCAACAGGCCGGTGTTGGAGTACAACCTCCCACTCCCTATGAGATAAGAAACAAATATTTGGATATGGAGTATAAAAACATTGGCGAGTATGTTAACAAGTTGAGGTCAAAGTGGGAAACTAATGGTTGCACAATCATGTGTGACGGATGGACTGGCCCGACCAGATTGTCTATCATAAACTTAATGGTATACTCCAAGGGAAAGACAATTTTTTTGAAGTCTGTTGATGCTTCAGACCATATAAAGAACTACAAGTATATTTACAAATTATTGAGGGATGTAATCATGGAGGTTGGAGAGCATAATGTTGTCCAAGTCGTGACCGACAACGGTTCTGCATTTGTCAAAGCTGGAAAAAAGTTAATGAAGCATCATAATGTGTTTTCGACATCATGTGCAGCACATTGTATTGATCTCATGTTTGAGGCAATGGGGAAGAGAGAGAATGTTGCTACTGTGGTAAAAAGAGCTAGAACGATCACAAATTATATTTACAATCATGGTTGGTTGTTGGCAAAGATGCGTGAATTTTGCAAAGGAGAAATTATTCGTCCAGTTACCACTCGATTCGCCACCAACTATATTGCATTAGACAGCCTACTTAAGAAGAAAGCAGGGTTGAAGCATCTATTCACTAGTGACGATTGGGCCAACCACAATTAGAGCCGCTCAAATGCAGGTCGTATGGTGGAAAGTATGGTGCTTGATCATGCTTTTTGGACTCAATCAGAACATGTGTGCCAAGTGTTTGAACCTCTTTACAAAGTTTTACGGATCGTTGACACATAAGTGTATCCTACTATGGGGGCAATATATGAGTTGATGCGTGTAGTGAAGGATGAATTGGAAAGAAAACATGGTGCAAGGTGGGTCATAAAGATAATTGAAGATCGATGGTATAAAACATTATACCACGATTTGCATGCAGCAGGTATAAATTATGTCATAATTTGCAATTCATTTCTTTAGTTGCATAAGTATTATTTCTCTTATTAGAGTATGTGTTTCTTTGAACAACATATTATTTGAATCCTCGATACCAATACAGACCTGATGTTGGAGATGATGGTACCCTTATACGTGCTGTACATAATGTATACTCTAAATTAGACCCTGCATCACCAACAATTAGCCAATTTGGAAATAAGGTACACAATTACTTAAATTATAATAATTACTTTGTTGGATTAAACTAACACGATTTATTGAATTCAGCTAACATGGTTTAAAGATGCAAGAAGAACTTTTGGAGAACCAACATCAGTTGATGCTCGAACAAAAATGTATCCTAGTGAGTGTAAACATATTTCACTATAAGTTTATAATAGAATTTGTTGGAGTTATTAGGCTTATCAACATTGTTTTTCATTGTAGCTGAATGGTGGATCATGTATGGGACCGATGCACCAACTGTGAGAAAGTTAGCAATCAAAGTATTATCACAAACAGCTTCCTCATCTGCTTGTGAAAGAAATTGGAGCACATTTGCACTCATACACACAAAGCAAAGAAATAGGTTGGCTCATAGTAGGTTGGAAAAATTAGTTTATTGCTACTACAACATGAAGCTTCAAGTTCGAGATAAGGAAGCAGAAATAGATCATGTCGACCGTGGTGACCCACAAGATGTGTTTGATATTGTTGTTGAAGATGATGATACAGAAGGTAACCAACTTTATCAGTGGATTAGACCTCTTCATTTAGATGATGATGAAGGCAACCCAGCTCCCAAAGTTGCTGAAGAAGCACGTAATGAAGGGATAAATGTAGAAAGAGTATTAGAGGAGGAGGTGGGATCTAGCAGCGCTGACTCTTTGGAAGAACTTTTGCGCCCAAGACCAAGAAACACTGGAATTCCACCTTCTTTCAATCCTACACAACCACAACATCGTGCTGATACTAATGATAGCTCTAGTACAAGATCAGGAGACTCACCTACCATCGGAGGTGGGAATGATGAAGGATATAGTGGAGCTAGAGGTAGTGGTGGTGGATATGGAAACTATTATGGACTACCTCCCGGATTTATGAGCCCTTTCACTGGTGAGGCAAACTTCACGCATGCAACACAGGATGATGACCATGGCAGTAGGCGGGCAGGACTAGGAATTGGTGTCATAGGGAAGGACTATACTCGTAGAGAAAGAGGCAAGGGGATTTTGTCAAGTCAAGAAGATGACTCATTATCTAGAACTTCGGACTCTGTTGGAGTGGGAGGTAGTAACTATGGTTATACTCATAACCAACCATTTCCCTACCCTTCATATCCCATTCCTGTTGGGATGGAATCGAGCGACTCATGGAAAGAATCCGAGACTCAATCTTCAAATGATTTTTCTTATGGACAACGTCAACCAATCTCGGATCCATATGGGTGGCATGTTAACAATTACATGCAAAACTATTTTGGGGATTTATCATTTGATAACTACTCTTCACAATACACTCACTCTACACATAGAGATGATGAAGATAGTGAAAAATTTGAACCTCATAGGAACTCTATATGGTACTAAGTCACTCACGTATCTTACCATGCAATGTATAAAGTGTAAAATATTGTACTAATTCATTATATATAAATGATTATGGTGTGTTTAAACTTCTTTCATTAATTACTACATATTTTTTACACTCACAATGTTTGTCAGCTTGCTATATAATCAACTTGATAATGTTAAATCCATCATGCAATGCATTTCCTTCCAATTTTTTGTGATAAACTAATAGATAATTGACTAAATAAACATCCTGCAAAGTTTCAAAAAAAATTTCCAAGTTTTTCTTACAATTTCCGTGGTTTCCATATAATTTTTATCGATATCGATATTATCCCAATATTTCCATCGATATTTTCGTGTTTTCGGACTACCGATATTTCCGATATTACCGATATTTAATACCTTGACTACTACAAAATTACCTATAACTGGCGGTCCAAAAACTGACAAAAAAACATATATTACTGTCGGATTTTAAGCAAAATCCGACAAAAAATGGATGCAATGGCGGATATAATAAGCAACAGAATTGCTAGCGTCAGGAAGTGAATTTTCCGACAGAAAATACTCTAAAACTGATAGAAATTGTGTCGGATATAATCGACAGAGAATATTAATAAATAAGAGCATTTCTATCAGATAAAACTGACAAAGAATTTATTAATAAAAATAAATAAAAACATTCTTGTCCGATAAAACCGATAGAAAATATATTAATAATAATTTTTTTTTTGTATAAACCGATAATTCAAGTCCTTCAGAATCTTCGAAAACCTCAACATGCTTATTTTTCTCTAACACCTGCTTGACAGCCATTGTCTTCCTCTTCTGCGGATGTTTCTTCTTTGGATTGTAATTGCCTTTCTTTTCCACTTGCAATCTTGAGCAATTCGCCGAATAAATCAACATCCCAAGTAACACCCAATTCTTTCTGTGCAATCAAATTATACAGTGTCACTAAACTAATTAACCCATGAAAGTTATCGACTTCTGCAAATAATTCCCATCAAAGTAAAAGGTTGTATCAAAAGCTAATTAATTTCTCCAAAAGCAACAAAACCCAGATTGAAAATTCCAACTTCTCTTGAAAGTTCATCACTTTATGAGCTTACCAATTGTTGACCCTAAAAACTACCAAGCCTACGTGGCGCGCAGACCGAGTAATCTATAAGCTAACTACGTCCTTCAGTTGTCTGCGGGGCGTGCCAACTCGACGGCTGAGCTCGACCGGTGAGTAAAATTTCTTGATGTTGCGTTGGTCGCGCTGCTGACTTCTTGGTCTTGCGACTGCGGCCGAGGAAGGAACAATCCTCGGCCTTTGGGTTCTAGAGCCTGAACACAAGGCTGCTAATTTGCGAAGATCAATATCAAATTCGGCTGTCAATGTGCCCAATGTGCCGAATGAAGGGATACAACTTGTTTGGTGAATCCAATCTCGTCCGAGTAATGCATTGTACTCGGTTTTGGAGTCGACTATGAAGAAAACAGTCATGTGATTGCGACCTGCGACCATCACCTCTAACGGGAGGACTCTCTTGGTTTGCGATTTGTCACCAACGAAACTGCTCATGGTGATCCCTATGGGATAAGCTCATTGTCAGAACGACGTAACGCCTTCATGATCGTCACAGGCATGATATTGACCGTCGCTCCCCAGTCAACGAAAATTTTGGATACTGGGTATCTCTCGATATGAGCCGTAACATACAACGGCTTCAAGTGATGGAGATTGGCTGATGGCAAACGAGGAAATAATTCGGCGAGAGCTGCCTTGAGGTTGTTTTCTTTTGTTGCCGACTCGACTTCGGTAGTGAGTACGAAGTCGACTTGAGTAGCCTCCTCGGCCACTACGTCAACGTCGAGGAAGTTCGGTTGGCACATGCATGGTTGAAAATCTACAGGCAGAACGTGTACCATACTGATTTCCATGTTGTCAATGACCGAATGACCCATCGGCTTGGTATCTCCCACCTCTGTTGACCCTTCGTCTGCCAGGCCTTTCTCTTCCGGATTCTTGTTATGGATATTATCTGGATCGACCACGTCGACCATTGCCGGGGTATGTTCTTACAAGGCGTCATTGAGAATTTTCTTCCGTTGGTTAAGGGGCTCAAGCTCATTGGGAACCAAAACAGGGTCTGGGGCTTGCGTCCTGCCACGAGTCTGCTCTTGATATATAATACGGGCACCCTTGACGTCTAGGTAGGCATCTAAGCGTGCCACGCGCTTTGTTTCATCAGCAGTAAGGCTGAAAAGAGAAACGGCTGAAAAAACTTCGAAGTGGTATCATAAGTGCTGGAGATCCTCAAGAGAAAACGGAAGCTCACTCGTCTTGATATCGGTATATGGGTCGACGATAAAACCGAGGACTCGAGCTTCTCGTATGTGCTGGAACCTAGCTCTCAACCCTAGGTCCGAATTCTTTTGGATAATTCGCTCGACATCAGGACAGGTCAGAACGAGATCAATCGTATCTTGGCATGCTTTCGGCAAACCGTATAAATCGTTAGCCGAATGCTTTTTATGGAAGTCTCGCATATACTCCAATGCTTATCTGAGGAACGGTGGATGTAGGTTCCGTCTAACTTTGATCAAAGGCTCCTGTATGGGTGACGGGGAAAGTTTGCTCTCGGCTTCTTTCTTGAAATGTTCAAAGCGCGCCTTCATTTCCCGGGGTCGAAGAAGAAGTTTGATTCGCTTGTCAGCCTCCTCAAATGTGGTTTCCACACCAGGATTAATCACTTATCTTTCTAGGAGCAACTCTGTCATGATGGTCAGAGGACGTCGCTCGTCGTCACTGTTAGTTTTATTCTTCGACTGCCACTTGGGGGCCGAAGTTTCCTGGGCTGCTTGCCGTCGAGCCATGCAATCTATTCTTTGGCGTCGACGGTTCTGTGATTTGGACAGTGCAGTGTATACACCTTTAGAGGAATGATAGGTGTACCAACGTTGATCGCGCGGTTCAGGAGGTTTAAAGGTTTTCTGTTTTGCCGAAGAGTTCGAGCTGCTAGAACTTCGTGCATAATAATCCTCGCTATAGAATGGTGTATCGAAGTCGAGGTGCCGTCTGACTTGGGGTAGTTCGATCGGTCGCATTTTGGGATTGAGTCTGTTGAAAACTCCCTGACGCTGGCCTGCACTGAGCGTCTTCTGATGTGTTGCGGCCATGGAAGGTGATTGTTTTATCGTAGCTTGAAACAGCCTTTTGTTTGGCTCGGTGGTGACGTTTGTCGTACACCGGCTACATAGAATCACCGATTTATCTTCTTCTTCAACGTTGGAGTCTGTCATAGACTCGATGACAGCCGGTCCTGAAAGAACTTTGGGTGGCTCGTTCGAAAATAAATTTATCTTGAGCCGTGGCCGAGAATTCTGCTTTAAGATGTGTTGTGATGGAACGAACTCGGCCTTCTCTTTCCTTTTGTCCTTAGGTAGACGGGCATTTACCATATTAACCGTCGCCGTAGGAAATGGGTCGGTGTCAACGCTCATTTTCTTTTCTGGAAACTTGAATTTGCCATTATCAATCCAGCTTTGGACGGCATCTCGAAATACGACACAGTTATTTGTCGTATGTTTATTCGAGTTATGGTACTTGCAATATGTTCTTCCCTTCAATTCTTCGACCTTAGGAATATTATGCCCAGGCCGAAGCTTGATGATCTTGGCAAGTAGTAGTTGGTCGAAGATGGCGTCGGCTTTAGTAATGTCGAAAGTATAAACCTTCGATGTTTTGGTGATAGATTCTTCGGTGGCCGAGCGAGTTTTGACATCCTTGGGATTGGCATAAGTCAATGCTTTGTAAATATACGATTTATTGATGACTATCTCGGCCGCATCAACACTAGAATACTCTTCAAGTTCAGTCGAGGCATAACTAACCGTGGAGTTTTTGTAAATGGTTCCCTGGGATGGAGACTTTGAGACTTTTTCTTCTCGAAGTAGGTAGTCATATTGCTCAACATGTTGAGCTAGTTCGTACATGTCTCGGAAGTTTGCTCCTAGGAATTTCTTCTTGTACTCCACGTCCAGCCTATTCAAAGCCAGTTTAACAAATTCGACTTCAGGAAGGGGTACTCAGCACCAATTTCTCATCGACTTAAACCTGGTAAGATAATCCATTGGCGACTCATCTGATGCTTGAGCCATCCTGGCTAGTGATAAGACCGACATTTCCATCCCCAGCCGATAGAATTGCTCATGAAATTTTTCGGCCAATTCCTCCCAACTCTGGATGGAGTTTGGTGAGAGATTGATGTACCATGCAAAGGCCGAGCCTGTCAATGAGAAGTTATATAGCCGCAGTTTATGGAAATCGCTATTAACCTCTCCAGATTGAATGGTGAACCGAGCCACATGTTCTAACGAGGATAAAGATGATTCTCTAGCAAACAAACTGAAATCTGGGATCTTAAAGCCTTTAGGATATTCAAATTTTTCCACGTAGGTAGGGTATGGGTGGATGAATTTTTGGAATTTTGGCCCCTTTTTCAGGGCCGAATCGATCATCCTCTGGATCTCGGTCACATTGATGGATGTCGTTTCTACTTTCTGGTCGGATCCATCCGATCTACTGCTTGATCCTCCTTTCTTTTCCAGGTCAATTGGCTTGAGCCGAGCGGGCACTAGCTCGGCCTGTACTATTGGTAAAGGATTATTCCTTGGTGGCAATTGCCGAGATTGATCGGCGGGTCTATCTTCACAGATTTTATGAACCACCATTTCGAGCAATCTGGTGTGTGTCTCATTAGTACTACATATTACCTCGCGCAGACTGTCTATTCCTCGACTGAATACCTGTTCAACTTGACGAGATTGTTCATCCAGTCGCCTTTAGAGAAACGACCTTGTTGGTGGATCAGCGTCTTCACCACCATCTTCATCGCAGTCCTCCACTACCACCTCATTGAAAATACATGTGGTTTCATTAGGGACCTCTGCATTGCGAGGCTGACCGCCGAGACCGACTTCCTTTTCTCGGCGTGTCGCGCTCGCGGACTCTGGTGTTGCGGTAACGATGGGTTTTTATGTCTGCGGTACTAACAAATCAGTCGTTGATTTTCCCATAACTGCTTTCTTCTTAACTAATCGTGTCTCAGTTGGCATGAACTTCGTAGTTTTAGCACTGGGTCCCACCGGGCGTGCCAAAATGTTGACCCTAAAAACTACCAAGCCTACATGGCGTGCAGGCCGAGTAATCTATAAGCTAACTACGTCATTCGTGTGTGCGCGGGGCGTGCCAACACGACGGCCGAGCTTGGCCGGTGAGTAAAATTTGTTCATGTTGCATTGGTCGAGCTGCTGACTTCTTGATCTTGCGACTGCGGCCAAGGAAGGAACAATTCTCGGCCTTTGGGTTCTAGAGCCTGAACACAAGGCTGCTAATTTGCGAAGTTCAATATCAAATTCGGTTGTCAATGTGCCGAATGTAGTAACCTGGTAACACCTCACTTCACCGAGAAGGCTGATGAGATGACCTCTGCCAATAAGGATTCAAAAATCCTTCTTGACCGAGACTTGGATAGGTAACCAGTCGGCCTCTTCGCAGTGCTGTTTATCCAAACTGAAGGTGCTCCGCGATCGGCTGATTCTACGGCGATAGTGCTGTTTATCCAAACTGAAGATACCACCGGTTGCCTTCATAGTGCTGTTTATCCAAATTGAAGATGTGTTGGCGAAAAGGAAAATAAAAATCTCAAGGTTGTTGAGAGGTTTCGCGTAGAATGAGCGTTTGCGCAGGGCAGATTTGTGTGTTGAGTTGGAGGGGCTTTGAATGTTGTACAGCCTCCTCTATTTATAGTAGCAGATCCCTCTTCAATCGAGTTCAAGTCATACTCGGATTAGGACTCCTTACTCTGATCCAATAATATCTTGACTAATCCTTTTTCAATCAAGACTTTGAACCTAGCCTTTTATCATGCCCCACTCATATCCATATCTCGTCAACCTCATCCTCGCCAAGACCCCTTACTGCATCAGGATTCATGCTAGTCATAGGATTTTGCCTGCTTCTTCTTTATCTGAACAACTCTTTTTCCTGACAGGATCTGGCCAATCTCGGCCCACGAACTAAATAATCCACAAGCCTTCAAGTAGAACCTTCTGGGCCGAGAATGATTCTAAATTTGGCCCAAACTAATATTTTGGGCCTAAACACCAATAAAAAAATTCACAACAATCCACCAAAACCAAGAAAACCCAATGTGAAAAATTACCTCTTTGAAAGTGTTGTTGAAAGAAATCCGGTGGCCGTCCTTCTCCGTGTCGACAAGCACACCATCGCAATCGAAGAGAAGAGCAGAAGGAAGAGTAGAAAAAGAAGAAGCAGAATTACAATGGGTTCGTCGGGCAAAGAAGGTTAGAATCAATTTCCCTTTCATTTTCTTCTATATCTTTACAGACTGGCTCAATGGGTTCATCATCTTCCTGTTTATGCAAACAAACAAAAAATCGAAAAACAAAAAATGTTACCGAATTAAACAAAAAAACCACATCATAAAGTACATAAAAAGGAGAGAAATCACCTCCAAATAACAAATTGAAAAATTATATTCATAATTTCAAACCCAATAAACCACCCCCATACACACACACACGCATTTTCCCCAATTGAGTCGAGCGCTTCTTGAAAATATAACATGAAACCCAGAATTTTCTTTTCAATAATTTTCTCAGCATCCAAACAGAAAACAAGACTAAAGAAAACAATCAGAAAGACGAAAACATACGATATGTATATAATAAAGATGGCCATTTCAGTGAGCCTACTGGTCATTTAAGTGTTCTTCAAATTTGCAGGAATCCCGTGCTGTTTACAAAGTGATTGAAGTTGCCTCCTCTTCATCGCATGGAAATCCATCTCTCTCTAATCACAAATTCAAAATTCAGGATTCAAACTTGGAAAAACAAATTGAAACTCACATCATAGAGAGCAAAAAATTAATATGTGAAATAACAATGAGGAAAAGTTAATGGCACCAGAATAGCATGTGTGATAGCCCGTTCCGTATGTTTGTATATACTCCGAGATAGCATGTGTGACAGCCCATCCCGGAATAATTTATCGTTGGTGCGAAAAGATGGATTTACCCTTGGACATTGAGATGTGTTGTGTGTGATTTATATTTAAGTTGGATTTAATTATCATTTTCCTAAGTGTTGGACCTAAGTGAGCTAAAGGACTTAGTTTTGTTTGGTTGGAGACCAAACTAAGACCACACAAACACATACACACTCACACCCGTGCTCTCTCTCCTCCCTCTCGATTTTCTGTCTTTATCCGTACAATTGTATGGACAACTTCGAACCAGCCACTTCCAGTCACAGATCGAGGCCAAGGTTAGTGTATTTGTGATCCTTGCAAGCTCCCGAGTTCATCCATACCAGTTTTTGGACGTAAACCTTCGAAAACCCCTCGATCCGTGAAGCTCCGTTGATGGTACTGTTCATGTGCTCGCAAACCAGGGAGTGTTAGGGAATTCTAAGATCACAGGGAGTCTTAGAACCTTCGTGCGAAGCTCAAAGAGCAAGTGTGGTGGTTTTTGGACTTCGGGATCGTGAGTTTGAGGTTTGGCCGGAATTCGTGGAATTTCTCCGGCAAGATGTCGTGGATTTCAAGGCTTGAAATTGGTAAGGATTTGTTCTACTCACTCTAAGCTTCATTTTGGTACAAATTTCATGGGATTTGGTGGAAAAACGAGTGAGATATGAAGATTTGAAAATTTTCCAGTTTTCCAGCGAGTTGCAGATGGCGGCAGAAGGCGGTCGCCGGCGAGGTACATCGGAGAAGAAGGGGGACTATTCCGTCAGAGTTGACGGAATATTCCTAACGGCGTCAGGTAACGCCGTTAACTTCTGTTAGTATATAACGGAATATTCCTAACAGCGGTTAGGGTTTCCGTCAAGGTTCCCTAGGCGTGGCCACACGTGTGGCCGTGCACTTGTCGGCGCGTGGCCACGCTTGGGTGGTCAGAAAATTATTTTTAAAATATGGGGATGTTCTTGAGATTGTGTAGATCACTGTGGTATATTCATATACCCAAATTGAGCAATGTATGAGAAGTTATTACCTATTGTTGGTTATGTGTGTTAAATAACGTTTATTCGGTTATTACGCATATAGGTGAGGCTTATCCTAAGGACGAGCGCCATCAATCAAGGCTCGAGGGTTACGAGCCTTCGACATATCTGTGAGTGGGCTTTTGTTTTCCGTATATACATATATAAATGAGATTTTTCCCAAAAAATCAATTTAAGTGAAATGTGATATGAAATGTGATATGATATGCCATGCAAAGTATATATCTATTTTATTCATGCATTAGTAGCTGTATATAATGGTAATTGGTGTTGTGGACGCACAGGTAAGTATCAGGTGAGTATATATTGATGATAGAATGATTAATAGGAAATGATGATTATGTGAGATGTATTGAAAGCTCATAAACCTGCACCCCGATGTTAATGCTCCCGCCCAGGGCCAGGGCATAGTCCTTCACGTGATGTTCACCTCCCGCACCGTACGCTCACCTTGGATCCAAGTTAGGTGCTCAGTCCTGTCGAATAAACCACTATAGGTGGGTTCGACTCGTAGGTGACCCGCGATTAGCGCACAGTCTTCACGTGATCGTAGCACTAGAGCGTATTTATTTACACCCAGTCTTGTCGGTTATACCACGTGAGGTGGTTCCAACTCGTGTGCAGGATATTTTTATATATGATGATGAGATATGATGAGATTGATTATGAGCTATAGTTCAGCCAAGCTGATCACTCGGTGGACATGTTATCATCTATGATGAGTTATTTCACCTGATATATTTATGTGATGTGATGTGATGAGATATATTTGGCATGGCATATACCTTGCATATCACTACTTTTGGCAGGATTTTGAGTTTATGAGTTGAGATGAGTATATATGTATATATATTTATTTCTGAGAAATTATTACAGGTTTTACGGCGAGGGGTTATAACTTTTGAGAAAAGAAAAGGTTTTGAAAAGGATTTGAAAAGGATTTGTTTCTGACCCACTCAACTTTGTTTTTCGCCCATCCAGGTTCTAGGTAGCAGTGCTTTGGTGGCCACGAGGGATCCAATGGTGTTCTAACAGAATTCACAAAAGTAGGATTCACCTTCGGGTGTTATATCTTAGTATTTGTCCTTGACTGCAACTAGACGTTCTTATTGCTCTGAATGTGTATTTATACACTTAGACTTTCGCTAGCATGTTATTTGGATAGTACGGCTAGTAGTTGGTCTTTATTTGTTCGAATTTCTATTTCTCTTTTTAGCTTCCGTACTGTGCACATGGTTACGTCACTTTCACGTGACGGCCAGCATGCCCTCCTTGGGACGGGGTGTGTCAGCATGTGTAAAAAATTGCAAAAAAAACAAAAAAACATTCAGAGATTAGGTAACGGGACCGTGAGTGAAAAAAAAAATATTTAAACCATTTGTTTATTTATTTATTTATTTTTAATCAATATAACATTTTAAAATAATAAAATAGTCAATTTCTGTTGGTTATAACTGCCACCATTAACTTAAAAACCGCCAGAATATGTTAAAAATATTAAAAAAAAAAAGAATTCAAAAATACTGAGGGTTATAATAATTTTATGGTGGTTAAATCCGCCAGGAATTTATGTCGGATATTGTCACATCCCGGCCCAGGCCCCCACCACATCCCGGGCACGCCTCCACTGTAGCACGATATTGTCTGCTTTGGGCCCCGACCATGCCCTCACGGTTTTGTTTCTAGGAACTCACACGAGAACTTCCCAGTGGGTCACCCATCAGGGGAGTGCTCTCGTGCGCTACTCGCTTAACTTCGGAATTCCAATGAAACCCGAAGCCAGTGAGCTCCCAAAGGCCTCGCGCTAGGTAGAGATGGGAATATACATATAAGGTTCACATGATCCACTCCCCTGGGCGATGTGGGATCTCACAGATATATCCGACAAAAATTAACTTTTATCAAACACTAAATAAATTATGTGTCGGATATCTTTTATCCGTCATAATGGCTTATTAACCGCCACCATCATCCGACACCTAAAGCTAATATTGTAGTAGTGTGTATCGGGTTTTATGGAAATGTGTTTGACATGTCATGAGAGATGTCTCAAGCATGACCATTACCTACATGTAATATGTACAAACTTTCACATATTTTTCAATTAATTATATAAGTACTAGCCCCGCTTCGTAATATATTTTTTCGTATTTAAATAAATATTAAAATTTTAGATTAACTTGTCTTAGCCAATTAAACAGAATTGAAATATCCAATCCAAAATTAATAGTAATGCGATTCTTCACTTTACTAACGTGTAACATGTCTCCAAACAATAGTTTTTGTGTAACATGAGTCTATTATCTGACTAATTAAATCCCCTTTTTTAATTTTCTGTCTAACTAATTATAACAAAGAAATGATGATGATGCATGTCTGGCTCTGCTCCTTCATAAGTTACAATCCCTCTCACCTCTGCAGTGGCCACCACTACTATCTAACATGTAACAAGGCATGCATGCACATATGATGTCCCGTCTCTTTACAATCATACAGCTACCTACTATTTGACTGTTAGAGAAATACGCAAAAGACAATTTCGATTCCAAATGGTCCCCCAAATGGAAATTACGAGCACTTGCTAGCTAGTACCCTAGCTCTTGATTCGAAAGGTTATATATGGAGATACATGGCTTCTTTTTCTTTTTCTTTTCTTTTTTTTTTTGGGTATTCTCTAGGGTTTGAATGTGACTACTTTGCATGAAACGAGTTTACAATTACGTAAAAATCTGTTTTAGTAATATCATGTCATTTGAAGTGAATTCATACTATTGAACCAGGACACTAAAGTAATGATAAACCTGTTTTATGTATGTTCTCCTACACACGAAGCCAAGTGGAGATATATATTAAGAGGAGGGATAAACTCGTGTAAGTTTCGATGTTGCGTGCGAAGAGAATCTTAGGGTCAGTACTAATTTAGTGGCTATAATTGAAAATCTAAAAAAGTCATACAGTTTATCCATTTTTGCAGATAGAGCCAAACAAGTGAATGGGAATAATTGCAGGTGTACCAAGGACACGCCATGCAAGGTAGCCACAACTTTATTTTTGCTGCGGTCATCATCAATGGCAGGTACTAACTGCTCTCCATGTTCTATGTCCTCAGTGAGGAAACTTATGGGACTATAAGAGGTAAATAATCAAATATTTAATTATGCTAAAAATACTAATGTTAGTAATCAAAGGACAAAAATTCCGAAGGTCTTTCATCCCTGTAAACAGGAAATTACGCAATGAATAAGACAACAACACATTCACATGAAGCATCTATAGAGGTTCAATATCGGTAACCTGACTAAAAGAAAACACATTTTCACTGCTAAATGCATCGAAATTTTTTTTTTTTCTTTATTTTCTTTATTTCTTATATAAAAATCAGATTTTTCAATGGACAGAAAAAAAAAAAAAAAAAGTGTTATTTTCAATGAATGACACGACATGAGTACTTTTTTGAGTGAGCTGACTAATTCGGACATGTGTAGAAATTTTTTTTTACTGCTGAATCTGAAAAGAAAAAGTGGTTGTAGCTTTGAAAAAGATGAAGCATAGAAAAGCATAGGTTTTGGCAATACACCGCACCGATCGAAGAGCGGAAGGTTTTGAGAGAGACGATAGCATGGCTCACAAATCTTCTCAATAAGATTGTGAAAATGAAGAATACGCCAAATGAGTGGCAGAAAAACACTTTGCTTCGTATCTACAAGAATAAGGGTGGCATACAAAGTTGCATGAACTATAGGGGTATTAAGTGTGCAAGTCATACAAATGAAGCTTTGGGAGAAGTAACTAGGCATAGACTTATGCAAGAGACACGGGTCTCAGACAACCAATTCGGGTTCATGCCAGGGCGTACAACTATGAAGGCAATCTATCTCTTGGGGAAATCGATGGCACGATATAGAGATATGCAAAAGTATGTGCACATGGTTTTCATAGATATAGAAAAATCGTATGTTAGGATCCCAAGAGAAATTTTTTGGAGAATTGTATAGAAGAAAGGAATACAAGTAGCATATATCTAGGCAATAAAGAATATGTATGATGGAGCAAGATTGCAATAAGAACTCATGAAGGACAACTTGAAAGCTTTCTCATAACCATAGGTTACACAAGGCTCAGCTTTAAGTTCATACCTTTTTTTATTGGTGATGAATGAATTAACGAGATATATTCAAGATGATATCCTTTGGTGTATACTTTTCGCACATAATATAGTGTTTATGGATGAAATGCAAAAGGGAGTAAATGTGAAGCTTAACATTTGACGTGAAGTTGGAATCTAAAAGTCTTCGCCCAAGTAGGTCAAAGACAAAGATATGGAGTGCAAGTTCAGTGGAAATGGGGGTTCAAATGAGATAAGGGTGATGATTGGAGATTAGGAAGTACCAAAAAGTGGGCGCTTTCGTATCTTAGATCTATTGTGCAAAAGAACGGAGAATTGGATGGAGATCTCAACTATTGAATACAAGTTGTATGAATGAAGTGAAAGAGTGCACCGTATGTATTGTGCGACCAACGTCTGCCACTAAAGCTTAAGGAAGAATTTTATTGGACGACAAAAGGCCATCTATGGACGAAGCTAGAAATTTCTTTTAGTGGGGGCAACCCAAAAAACAAGTAAGAAAACCTTATTATAGTGTGGTTTATACCCAATATGATAATAGGGATTATTTCAAATGACAAAGTATCATAGTTCCAATGTTACAAAAATTTCAATATAGTAGCGGAAAGTTGCAAAGTCATGAGAAAAATATTAATACATGATAGGCGGGAGATGGGCTTTTTGGTTTGAATGATAGAACAATAGCACTTTTACTCATATAATATTTGATATGGAGTATTAGTATGAACGTATGTTGGATATTAGATACATATACTTTTTTCAAAGATAACATGAGTATATTATATAATTGTAGTTTGCAACTAAACAAATGAATTACTTGAGTGGAGGCTAGCAATGCCTTATGGCACAAAAGGTTGGGGGGTCAAACATCAATAAATACAAGAAATTAGTGTAATAGATATGCGAATGCTTCGTGGTGTGGGTGGGCTCATGAGAAAAGATAGGATTAAAACGAGAATATCCGAGGTAAAGTCGAAGTGGTCGCAATTTAATATAAGAAGAGAGAAAACCAGTTGGGACTGTTCTTTTTTCCACTTCGGTCTTATCGGGATCTTCTTCAAATTGTCCTTCTGTATTAACTATCATAATCTATACATCATATGTCTAAGTAGAAACCTAATCCCAAGTGATTAAAGGAGTTACATACATCGTATGTCTAAGTAGAAACCTAATCCCCGAGTGATTAAGAGAGTTACATAATAAAGAGAGAGAGATAGCAGATTCCAACTTCAAGAAATAAGAGGGATGAGGAAGCCCCATTTTATTAAATGTGAAGGAAAATTTAAAATTATAAACAAAACGTACAGGCGCCAAACCATACCCTGATGTTATAACGATCAATCACATAGCTCAATTATTTGGTCTAGTTCATGAACATCCTTATTTTTTAAATAAAATCCAAAAAATATTTAATTAAAACATGTCACTTTGGCCTAATAAATCCAATGTAATTAAAATTAATAATTTATAATCATCATACTAGTTAATTTTGCTAGAACTACCATAGTAGGGTGTCCCCTTAAGTTCTAACTAAACCCGATAGTGAAATTAAATAATGAATTAATAGAAGTTTGTGTCATGACAAAAAGCCATCTCCCTCAACAAGTTTCGGCCAAAATAGGTTAATGGGTCATTTGGACCACTTTTGAACCTTAAGACATCTCGTAACTTAAAGTAAACACCCAATAGGCTTAGCTTGGCTAATCCCAAAACGATTTAGGGGGGCCATTTAAGAATTACGATGCCTAAACATTAATATGTTGAACCTTTCCAAGAAGATTTTGAAAGAGAAGAAAATGGCAAATGAGAGGCGGAAAAGCACTTTGGTGCCTATCTACAAGAATAAGGGTGGCATACAAAGTTGCATGAACTATAGAGTTATTAAGTTAATGAGCCATATAATGAAGCTTGGAAGAAAGTAACTGAGCATAGACTTAGGCAAGAGACATGTGTTTCAGACAATCAATTTGGGTTCATGTGAAGGTGCACAACTATGGAGGCAATCTATCTTTTCGGGAGATCGATGGAATGATATAGTGATATGCAAAAGGATTTGCACATGGTCTTTATAGATTTGGAAAAAATACGTATAATAGGGTCCCAAGATAAATTATTTGGAGGATTCTATAGAAAAAAGATTACGAGCAACATATATCTAGGCAATGAAGGATATGTAAGATGGAGTAAAGACTACAATAAAAACTCATGAAGGACAAATTGAAAGATTTCTCATAACCATACTGTTACACCAAGGCTTAACTTTAAGTCATACCTTTATGCATTGGTAATGAATGAGTTAACCTAATATATTCAAGATGATATCATTTGTTGTTTGTTTTTTGCACATGATACAGTGTTGATAGATGAAACGCATAAGAGATTATATGTGAAGCTTTACATTTGGCGTGAAGTGTTGGAATCTAAAGGTTTTCGCTTAAGTAGGTCAAAGACAAAGTATATGGAGTGCAAGTTCAGTGGGATGGAGGTTCAAACAAGATAGAGGTGAGGATTGGAGATCAGGAAGTACCGAAGAGTAAGACATTTTGTTATCTTGGATTTATCGTGCAAAAGAAGAGAAAATTGGATGGAGATCTCAACCATAGAATACAAGCTAGATGGATGAAGTGAAAGAGTGTATCAGATGTGTTGTGCGACAGACTTATGCCACTAAAGCTCAATGATGAATTTTATAGGACGACTATAAAGCTAGCAATGCTTTAGAGCACAAAATATTGGCAGTCAAGCATTAACAAGTTGAAAAAAAGAGTGCAGCAGAAATGAGAATTGCGTCCTGGGATAGCTGGTCGCACGAGAAAAGGTAGGATTAAGAATGAGGATATCTGTGGTAAAATAAGAGTGGCCACAATTGAAGACAAGAAGAGAAAAAATAGTTAAGGTGGTTTGGACATGTAAACCGAATACCTACAGATGCTCCAGTTAGAATATGCGATAATGAGATGGGGCTAATGTAAAACAAATGCCTGAATAGATTGAAGAGGAAATAGACCGTCGAAAGACGAGAGGACGCAGTGGGAATTTACAAATTTGGAGTCTGAGCTCCAATTTGGGCCCATGGTACCTTTTTGAAAAGGGAACGACATAGCAGTTCAAACTCACAACTTTTATGTAATATAAGTGGAATTTTAGCCATTCGAGGCTGTTTTAGCCTCCAAAACGTTTAATTATGTAATAAAAATTGAAACTTTAAGTTGCCTTTCAATTAATGTGGATTCAGGTCACCTTCCAATCAATGTGGATTCATGTCATTTTTCCTTTTAATTTGCTAAGCTTTTGAGTTGCACAACGGAGTTGTAAATGAATCGTTGATATTATCATTTTAACACATCATTATCAATTCAATCTTAAATCAAGTTATCCTTCGGTACTTTTATCAAACTGGTATATTCTAGAAACTTTGGTTCTTCAAGTAATTACGCTTGCAATCCTTTTGCTTCGTGCTATGTTAGAGGCTCATGGCAAAAGGGTAGAGGAAGATGTAGGAACATTTGAAAATAGACTCTAAGAAAAGACATGGAATACTTGGAACTAACATAAGACTTGGTGCAAAATCGAGTGCAACAATGTTCTAAGATTCATACAATCAACCACACTTAGTGGAATAAGGTTTTGTTGGTATTATTGCTCCACACCTATTAAACTAATGGAGCAACTCTGCATTTGTGACATGGCAACAAAGCAGATTCACTATGTGGCCACAGTTTCACCTAAATTAGGACCATAATGAATTGAAACCCCCAAAACCCCAAATTGGTACCACACATTGATAGCACGAATAAAATCAAATAGGATAACTGATGTAGAATTGGAGTTGAAAATCAAAATACGTATATCAAAATAAAAAGAAAGGATATAAGTTTATTAAATTGAAAAGAAAGAATGTCATGATGATTACAAACCAAAAGACTATATAGTGACTAAATTATTCTTAAAGAATTACAGAACATCTTATTTATAGAGAAGTAACTCTAGCCCTTAATAGGCAAAGAAACGAAACATGTGGGACCATGATTTTCTAAGGTTGGAGTAAGGCTGATTGGAATACAGTTACCTCAGAAGTCTGGTCATAGACTCAATGGCTCTGAGTAGAGCTGGACTAACGAAGCAGTGGTTCCACCATCACTCTGTTCTGGGGCAATGGGCGAAGTCTGAGTGACTTGGCTAGAATGACCATACTTGTTTTGCAAGACAAGGGATCTGCTCCAGTATAGAATAAGCCAGATCTCGATAAGTATTGGAGTTCCTACAATCTAGTGATTAGTGTGTACCGCAAGTAATCATACTCCTAAAAAGGATGTAATATTTACTTCTAGATATCCTCTAGGATTCTCCTGGCTTAGAACAAGGATTTTATCCTAAAAATGTCTCTCCCGGTTGGTATAAATACACCATTCTAAGCTTCGTCTCTGGTAACGCAATATATGCACTCTGATTCTCTTACCCATTGCTCGAGTCTTATAGTTGCTTACTAATTTGACCGTCAGAGAACCTTTGGCCGGCATATCCCCTCTCCGGTCTTAGACTTACTCACAGTTGTTTTCTATTTGATAGGTTACTCAGATTTGTGCATCTAAACCACTAATGGCAATGCACAAATTTGGTTCATTTCTGGAGTAGTGGAGACATTTAAGATTCGAATGTGTGGTCTTGAGTGTCGTGCCACAAAGATCGTAATGATTATGTGTTTTGCATGGGCACATGTATCCACCAATCTTGAGGCAAAAAACCTTTGTATTTAAAGCTAAGATTGCTTGGTACCTTGTTTTTAAATAGCTCATTCACTGTTGGGACTCTTCATATTTTCCTTATTTCTTCTATTCAATTTGCATCATGAAGCCTCGTCGTTTGCTTCACGATCTCTTTTCTAACTTAGTTCCCTCTTTGAACCTTCGATACCTAAAATCCCCAAATAAGAAATTTACTTCCACCATATCAATCTTTGTCAAGAAAGGCTAAGTAAAGCTAGAATTAAGTTGTAATACCATAATAATCTCCTTTGCTTCTTGCAGTTGTTCCATAACATTCATTCCCATGCAACATTCTCCTAGCCATTTTCCCGCACGAATTTAGTCTCAACAAAGTATTTATATTCTTTAGAGGGTTCTTCATTAGAGCCATCTTCGCCTTCATTTAGGAGTGGACACCAATGAAAAATGATCCTCATCATAATCGATGATCCTAGCCAAGTCTGCTTCGCGGTTTTCTTAGGAGAATTTGCATGCTAGGGGTGAAGGCTTGTCTCCCCCAAACATTTGTACTCTTCGTGCCTTTATCATGGGATTTTGATAATAAACATGTGTTTGCATGAATCTTTTTCTTCTTCTTTTTCTCATCCCCTGCTTCCTCTGTTCACGGAATAAAATTTTAGTCTAATAGATCTTTCCAAAGTAAACAAGCTTGTAAGATAAAATGAGTAACAGAGCAAAATACAAGTAAGTTTATACGTCCGGGACAGAGCTTTAAAGCCTCTATTGGTGACATTTTGATTCAGATAAACATCATATATAAATATTCCCATCGTGATATCCAAAGTACCATCTTACTCTGGTACTAGGTATTAAACATTAAACCCATGGAAAACCTTTTGCTCCGTACTCGCCAAAATGCATATATCAAACTAAGGATGAGAAAAACTTGTATTGTACCTGAAATAACTATGAAAAAATATATTTTGTTTCTTGTCTTGCCTCGTTTCTTGGGCCAAAGAATTTAAGGTTTGCAATGTGATGCTAAGATAGGATTTCCTCCTTAGTTCCAATTGTATGTCCGTCCCCAGTGAATCTTAAACAAAAGTTCTTTATAGACTTGGTCGTTTGCATATGAGTCGAAAACACTTTTAGAATCCTTTTGTCAGACCCTATGTGTCGGACCTGAGCACTTCTGATCGGACTACCTTGGCTAACTTGGCTAAAGCATTTCAACGTATCGGATCTCTTCGAAATAAAGTTCCTCTCATGGATGCCTAGTCTGGATGCCCCCTTCGAACCTGCTAACCACATGGTGTCGCAGAACACACTTAACTAAGTATGTTGATCCGAGATAGAAGTAGTTGTACTTGGGGTCAGAGTTCAAAGCCACCTTCAGATGATTTCCGGATCTCCCTTTCGATAATTGCCTTGAATAGCGTAGAGCCCAGGTTTGACTAATATAACCCACAACTTTACTAGTTGCATAATCTTTCCAGAGATCGAATGGTGCATTGGACTTCCGGGTTAGGGCACCATGTGCTTGTGCTCATAGCCCATGGAACCGCACTTATTACAGCTCAAACCTTTCAAGCTGGTAACAAAACAATACGGAATGGGCTAAAAGAGACTCATCTGACAGTGTTACTTTGAACTTTTAGACTTGCAATCATGTAAGTTTTCAAAGTTTGTGCTTTGTTCGAGTAAGTGAGGTGTATGCATCGCCGAAAAAAGGAAAGAAACAAACATTGAGCATAAGATAAACAAACTTCAAAATCTTTTATTGAAAAAGGAAATAGGGTTGTTTGACAACAGGGTGTGATTGAGTCCGAGAAGGATTGCCTACATATCTTCTAGAAGGAGAATCAAATCACATGTGTTGTTCTAAGAAATGATGATACAATATAGGAATTATATTAGGCATCATCTTTGACGATAAGCCTATTGTGGGGTGTTAGGAGATGAGTTCTCCATGGACTTGTCTTCGCGCAGATGGTAGCGTTGCGATTGAGTCCGGAATGGAATCAAACCGCGTGTAGTTCGGAAGGTGCGTCTAAGGGTAGTATAGCTGAAGCTTAGCGATGTTCCATTTTTCTGTAATCGAAGTCTCATCCATGCATTGCAAATAATAAGTTCCTTTATCTCCTACTCCGATGATCCTGTATGGAATACAAGTCTCTCTTCCCTAACCTCGTTTAAGAAATTTTTTCCATACCATAGGTCCTATGAACTCATTCATAGTATATTATCTCTATAATATAAAGTCAAACACATGAACGAATAAAACTTGCGCTTTTATATAATTAACTAATATAGAGTAGTTATATATCTAAAACTAAAAAAGACTTTTAGAGCACAAGTCGAACAAATCTTTCATAAACCTACTTCATTGTCATTCTGCAAGAATTTTGGTCAATAAATGTTTCGTCATTCTCAACTTAGATTTAAGAATAGCTAAAAACATTATAATGATAGTGACAAGAATGGTCGCGATCTCATGAGTGGACACAAAACCGAAAATAGTTGCTTACATTCAAAACTGAGATGAAAAATATAAGTTTCTAAAAATAAAAATAAAAGAGGATACATCAATAGGATTGTTGTTGCAATAACGGAATATAAAACCTAGTTAAATTTTAAAATGTATAAATTGATCTATTTGAGGTAATATTGCTCGATTTTTCAAAATTGGCGAGGAAGTTAAAGTAATAATGTGTTAGAAGTTAAAGCAATAATGTGCTCAAAGATAAAGTAATAAGGTGAAGTCATTTTAATGCATTAAAAAAAGGGAGCTTTAATAAAAAGGGCTTGGACCAACAAATATTTAACCAAAAACCATCTTAAAATGTTATTTAACCAAAAGGGCTTAAAGTTTAATAAAAAATCATC
This sequence comes from Heteromeles arbutifolia, assembly GCA_024362995.1. NCBI lineage: Eukaryota > Viridiplantae > Streptophyta > Magnoliopsida > Rosales > Rosaceae > Heteromeles > Heteromeles arbutifolia. The sequence goes on from JANCRC010000020.1 coordinate 8,353,264, forward strand.
CAAACTATTGTCCACGAGCCGAATTTACAAGCCCAGCCCGAACCCTAGTACGAAACCGCCATTATAACCCCTGGTGTTCCTGTCGAATCAAATTCTCCAATTCCAAAATCAATCAAATCAAAAGTTCAAATCACAGTTGAAAAGGAAGCATTCATCGAAACAAAGCCGGCAAAACAAGTTCAAAGAAGTTCAATGGCAAAACCCATCGAAAAAATGGTGCAAAACTTACTAGAACCTCTGGTGCAAAACTTACCAGAACCTCCATCCAAACAAACCGGCGAAGAAGTGGTGCAAAACTTACTACAACCTCCGTCGGAACAAACCGGAGGAAGAGAAGTCCAAAATTTACCACAACCTCCGTCCGAACAAACCACTGAAAAAGAAGTGCAAAACGCACCACAACCATCGTCAGAACAAAGAGGTGAAAAAGAGGTAATAGTGTTAATGTTAAAATTTCTAGGAAATAGTATGATTTTTTTGGCCACTTTTTTAGTGTTAATATTAATGTGACCTGTTATGTTTTGAATTCGTAACTGTCTCTGGAAAAACTAACACATTTCTAGGAAATAGTATGATTTTTTTGCCACTTTGTTAGTGTTAATGCTAATGCGACCTGTTATGTTTTGAATCCGTAACTGTTTCTGGAAAAACTAACAATCTCTGGAAAAACTAACAATGTCTCTGGAAAAACAACTGTCTCTGGAAAAACTAAAATTGTCTCTGGAAAAACCGACATTGTCTCTGGAAAAACTTTTGCCACTTTTTTAGAAAACAAATAAGCAATCTCCAAAGATTAAAATCTGTTACATATCACAAATAGCTCCCATCTAAAAACAAGAAATTAACCCTAAAACTAACACTGTCTCTGGAAAAACTAAAACTGTCTCTGGAAAAACTAAAATTGTCTCTGGGAAAACTAACATTGTCTGTAGAAAAACTAACACTGTCTCTAAAAAAATTAAAACTGTCTCTGGAAAAACTAACATTGTCTCTGGAAAAACCAACATTGTCTCTGGAAAAACTTTTGCCAGTTTTTTAGAAAACAAATAAGCAATCTCCAAAGATTAAAATCTGTTACATATCACAAATAGCTCACATCTATAAAAAAATACAAGAAATTAACCGTTTTGGAAAAACTAACACTGGATCAAAAAAAAAAAATGTGATTATTTGGCAGGTAAAATGTCCTATTATGATTTGGTTCAAGAAACATTATGCTACAGATGTGTAAAGACCAACATTGTCGCTGGAAAAACAGAACCAAGACATTACACTGTATCTGGAAAAAAAGAATCAAAACATAACATTTTGTCTTGATTTTTTTTGCCACTTTTTTAGTGTTAATGTTAATACAATCTGTTATGTTTTGAATCCGTAACTGTCTCTGGAAAAACTAACACTATCTCTGGAAAAACTAAAATTATCTCTGGAAAAACTAACACTGTTTTTTCAAATATTAAAGTATGTTACATATCACAAATAGCTCCCATCTACAAAAAAAAAATACAAGAAGTTAACCGTCTTGGATAACAACTTTGCATGAAACCTTGTTATGTCTTAAACCTCCACATCTGCTACAAGTCACAGTTTTCTTCGTCCCACTAATTTCACCTGCAGATTTAATCCTAATCTTCTTCGGCCATCCAGACGGAACCTTAGTAGTAGGAGGCCTCACACCATTCGTAAAATTATTAACATTAGGCTTATCCAAATCTAAAACTGGATTCATAACAAACTGATATGTTTCCCGATAAAAAGATGTCTTCCAGCAATCTTCAACATACTCAAATACATCACGATTATCATGCTACAACACATGCAATGCATGAGAACATGGGAAACAATTGTGCTGCCATTGAACACAAGAGCATGTTCTATCATCCAGACAAACAACAAAACGATTCCACTCAGTCCTAACTTCAAAAACATCCATGTCAGAACGACTAATCCTCCAAAGCATGCTCTCTTTCAATAACAACTTCAGTTCATTTTCTTTATTTGGACACAAAATTATATGAATATTCTGACTGAATAATTTTTTCTCAGTCATACTAACCATCAGCCGAACTCTAATGTCTTCAAGAAGATCCATAAGTAGCATACAATGGCTATTCGACACCATCGCATTAAAAGCCTCTGAAAGTGCATTACTCATTGATCCTCATCTCTTACCAGGAAAATGAGCAATAGCATAGTTCTCTTTAGGCAAATTAGCTAAAAAATTCTTCACATGCCCTCTCCTATTATCCATAAATTCAGCAATGTAATCATCAAAATCTGATGTAGTGCATGCATAAGCACAATTTGCTAAAAGATTCATCTTCTTCTTCTTTAGTCCCTCACCAACACCCTTTGGAAATAAACAACTAACATTTTGTTTTAAATGAACAAGACAGTATGAATGTGGAGATTCAGGGAAAATTTCAGGAATACACCTCAAAATCCCGTCATGTCTATCCGACATAAATGTGATCATCTTCCCTTGATGCCTCAATATACGAGATAATATTGACAAAAATCATCTCCAATTTTCTATTGTTTCTGAATCAACAATAGCATAAGCAACCTCGAAAATCTCTACAAAAACATAAAAGGAATAAAATACTGTCAGGTGTAATAAAACTGTTTCTGGAAAACCCGAACCAAAATATAACACTGTTTATGGAAAAGTGAACAAAAACTAAAACTGTTTATGGAAAAATGAAAAAAAAAAAAACAACAACACTGTGTTTGGAAAAACTGAACCAAAAGCTAACACTATATCTTCAAAACGATAGAAAACCTTATGCAACTCATATACAAAAACTAAACAAAAACCAAAACTGTTTCTGTAACTGTAATTATACTGTTTATGTAATTGTCATTAAACTATTTCTGTAATTAAACATATAGCATCAAATATAAAATCAAACTAACCGTCATTGCCAATTTTTTCACAGCAGGATAAAAGTGTGCCCTTGTATTTGCTCTTGATGAAAGTGCCATCAATGAATAACATTGGGCGACAAAACATGAATCCTTTAATCCATGCATCGTAAGCGATGAACAATCGAAGAAACCTGTTAGACTCTGGTACAACTTCAAGCTTAAATACAGATCTGGGATTGCTCGGAAGGTTAGATTCTATATCAAGGCAACAACTTGTAAGAATCAACAACATCGCCATTTAGCTCAGAAACTGCCTTCTCTTTACCTAAGTATGCAGTAGAATAATCAATGTCTAGTTCGTAAAACTGTTTTAGGTTTGAAATGATTTCATTCGGTTTGACAAGTGGATTTGACTGAACCTTGTCCTTAATGATAGAAGCAACAAACTTCCGACCAACAACTTTGTTTTTCTTCTTTCAGATCATTCCCTTACATGTATGCACATTGTGCAATTTCTGAATAACAAAAAAATCATTAATCGAATACCTTGATGCATATACACGCCAAAGACAACCATTAGATTCTTTCCTAGAACACTCAGCGCTAATCCGACTCTTATCATTCTTCAAATATTTCAACTCAAACCCACACTCAACAGAGAACTTATTCAACTTATCACGAAAATCAGCACAACCTCCTTTAAAAACTTGACCCAAGAATTCAATATAGTTTTCCCATTCACAAGTCATGTAGCTATGAATACCATGAGAACCATACTTCCCTAAATGATAATTTTCACTAACAAGCGCCGTAGAATCTGATGTATAGCACGAAGAAGATACACTATCCCTATGTAACTCAACTAGATCACCTGCACATTTATCAAAAACCAATATTTCTACCAGAGATTTTCCAACAACACCAAGAACTAAAAACATGTTCTTAACATCGACATCACAATCCAATAGACAAGTAGATCCTTCACTCAAGGAATATCTCAGCTCAAAACAACCCGGTCTCAGACCTTTAAACCTAGAGCAAAGATCAACACAAATCTGATTGAATGTACATGTTGATGAAATAGAACTGATGACGGATAAACCACCAAAAGTAAACTAAGCTAGTTTACCATTCTCCATAACTATACAACACAAAATAAAACCAAAAAAAATCAATACACAAATATTAAATGAACATATAGAACAATACACTGTATCTGAAAAATAAACAACAAAATAAAACTGTTTCTGAAAAAACTGAACAAAAACTAAAACTGTTTATGGTAAAAAGAACCAAAACATAAAACTGTTTATGGAAAACCTGAACCAAAAGATAACACTGTTTCTAGAAAAACTGAACAAAAAACTAAAACTGTTTATGGAAAAAGAACCAAAACATAAAACTGTCTCTGGAAAACCCGAACCAAAAGATAACACTGTATCTGGAAAAAATGAACTAAAACTAAAACTGTTTATGGAAAAAAGAACCAAAAACATAAAAATGTTTCTGGAAAAACCGAACCAAAAGATAAAATTGTTTCTGGAAAAACTGAACAGAAGCTAAAACTGTTTATGGAAAAAAGAACCAAAACATAAAAGTATTTCTGGAAAACCTGAACCAAAAGATAACACCGTATCTAGAAAAACTGAACGAAAAGCTAACACTATATCTTCGAAACTAGAAAAAACCTTCTGCAACTCATATACAATTATCAACAAAATAATACGAAATTGAATAACATGCAGATCTCAAATTTAATAAAGAAACACAAATTGAATAGCATGCTGATCTCAAATATATTTTATGCAGAAACAAACGATGAACTCCACTGACAAAGAAAATTTGAAAAATAGTACCTCGAATACACTCATGACGACGATCACATTTCAACGAAATAATACAAAACATAAATTAAATAACATGTGTTTCAAAGAAAAATGAGGTTTGCAAAACAACGATGAACTCCATTAATGACAAAAATCTGGAAAAAAATACCCCGAATACAGTACGAACAATGACGGACAATTTGAAAAGCAACGATCACATTCAATTTGATCAGCACTTCAAAAGTTGAAACGACTATCACGTTCAAATTGATAAGAATTTGAAAATCTGGTTCTCAAAGCCTTCAACCAGCCTCGGCAAAAAAGAGCTTAACAAGAAAATCGAACTGAACAAATTTAAAACAACTCAACCTAAAAAGTTAGGGGTAAAATCGACAAATCAAAATTTATTATAGTTGGGCCATTTTTAGTTGGACTGCTTTAATATGGGCCTTGTACTAATCATTAAACAAAACTTATAACATGATTTTTTATTAAATCTAAAACTTTTCAACCCCTTTTAATTAGTTTTCCTTTAAAAAATGCATTAAAAGTTTATTCAAACTCATAAAATATTCCACACATATTTTGCTAGGGAACAATATAGTTCATCTTCTAACAGGAAGAAGATACAGGTGTGACGCTAGTTAGAACACAATGATTCCAAAGGTTTTGAACCCTTGCCAAAGCGTTAGATCTTCTAATTTCATAGCTCCCCTCAATAGTCTAGTTCAAAAAAGTATCATAACATTTTTTTTTTCGACAACTTTTGTTACTAATCATCCGTCCATTGAAAATATAGTTGTATGCATCCCAAGCATACTTTATGAAGAAATGTTTTTTGCACTTAGCCAAAACCTTGCCATCTGGTGCCTTTAATATTGGAAATGTGTTACTCACAAAAAAGAATTTTACCATAATCCCAAAGATGTTTATTCTGGCCATGCTTCAAAGAATGAGTAATTTTTTATTTTCTCAAAGAATGATCTATTTGATGGAGTTGAAGTTTAAGGCACGGGGCTCTAACTTATAAGGCATGAAGTGAAAGTACGAGTCATTCTAAACTAACAAACGCATTTGCCTTTAAATCTATGTAAGCAACATATTGAACTGCTATGAAATTGTAAATACTAGAGTTTCAAATTTTGGCATTTATGTGGTGTGATAAAAATAATTGACTGGTGAAGTGACTTATTTAAATTTTAACTATCACAAACTACTTGTTATGTGTCACAATATTATTTCATTAACTATTAATTTTTTGCAGTGAAAAAGTGATAACTATTTTTACTTTTACATGATAATGACAAAATAATATGATTACGAAATTTATTAATATTCTTGATGTGATAGCATCCGGCACACAATTTGCTTCACGGAACACATGAGCCCAAGAGAAACATTCAAAGGACCTAGCAATATTCTTGATGTCCTCAATTATATTCATCACCCGCCAAGGAACACTACTTGTGCCCTACACCGCATCAATAACAAGTTTTGAGTCACCCTTCACCAAGATCTTCCAAAAGCCTCTACTCCTCGCAATCCAAAGGGCATCCCTGAGCACAAGACATTCCGCAACATTGATGGTAGTTTCGCCTAAGGATCTAGCTCAGCAATCACCGGTTCTCCGTTTTCATTCCTTATGATAAATCCCACAACCGCTGCTGAGTTTTCAACAAAGCCATACGAATTTTAGTATGTATATCTATATATAACATCTTTCTTTTTTTTAATTCACAGTTGTATCACAAAGAAAGTTTTGGTCAAAAGAGGCAAAACCTCTTTGCCTATCCATACACATTTTCTTTTCTTTCTGACACTAGTCATATTTGCATCTCTTAGCGTGGTCATGATGGAATCAGGATCCTCTCTTGAGCATATGGTCAGGATCCTCTCTTGAGCATATGGTCAGGATCCTCCTGATCAGGCCTATTGGGCCGTTTAACTTTTATCCAACGGTTATAATTATTATAATTTTTAGACGAGTCCCTTGTTTGTAGCCGTTAGATAAAAGTTGAACGGCCCGATGGGCCTAATCAGGAGAATCCTGGGCATGTGCTCAGGAGAGGATCCTGATTCGTCGTGATGTAACAATTCATCAGATTTTCTTTTACTTTTTGTTCATAACAATATCTTTATAAGTAGATGACTCTTTATTATACTAACATAAAATAATCATATTTATTCATATTCTAGTAATAATCCGATCCTCACTAATTTTCCTTCTTAACAAATAACCATCGTTCTACTAAAAATATGTCGTCATAAGATTGAACGTCAAATTAATATTAAAGATGCCACGGTAAACGCACACATTCATTCGAAAAAATAAATGTTAATATGTACATGTTATGGGTTTGAGCCATATAGAATGTAGCTAAATTTTTTTTTTCTGAGTATATATATATTTTTATTTTTATTTTTATTTTAAATTCAATTACTATATATTCTCAAGTTTTGTAAAAAGAAAAAAAGCTCGAATGGCAACTGGTGGTTGCTCTAACGGTTAAGACTTTCTTTTTCAACCCACTGTAATTTTTAATTTAATCCTCGCCTACTTTTAGTGTTTATTGTAAAATATTGCTTCTAACATAAAAGCAGAATAAAAAAATAAAATAAAAAGGTATGCCTGGATAAGATATTTGTCAAACATAATGTACATAAAAAAGAATATGAAGATTTGATCGAAGTCTTGGGCCGATAGACAATTTCATGATGCATCCAGACAGTGCAAGATAGATCGGATTGGGTACTCAGTCACGTATGTAATTTGGAACGACTAGAAGTATGGTTGGAGTTTTCTAGCTGTTGTGTTGCCTATACGAGAATGAGCTTCTTCATCTTTCCATTTCTTATCTCTGATTTGAGAAGAGATTTAGACACATAAGTATATTAACAGTACACACAATATCGAAGAAGAAGAACCCAAAAGAAATGTTACAGAGAGAAATGTAGAGAGAGAGAGAGAGAGAACTAATGAACTGTTGTATTGAATGAATGAATATGCGATTACAAGGATTACTGTTATATAGGCAATAGTCTTAGCTTCACAGATAAGCTACAAACAATACAACTAACTTTCTTATCCTTTATAATAGCATACCAACCATCCTAACAACCTTTGCTGATGTGTAAGCCACCTGTCACTACTTGCTGCTATATCAATAGCTGATGTGTCTATCTCAGTCAACATCCCCCCTCAATTGCAGCTAGGTTTCCAAGCTTGAGATTGTATGAATGTTTCAAAAATGAAAGACTATGTAATCCCTTAGTTAATACATCAGCAATTTGATCCTCAGTAGGTAGATACTGAACTTGTAGATCCCCCTTTTGAACTCTCTCTCGCACAAAATGGTAGTATGTGTCTAAGTGCTTGATTCTCGAGTGAAAAACAGGATTTGCACTTAATGCAATGGCAGACTTGTTATCACAATATATGACAGGGGGAAATGGTAAGACAACATTCATATCTCTCAGGACATTTCTTATCCAGGCAACATCAGCTACAGTATGAGCCAAAGCTTTATACTCAGCTTCTGTGGAACTTCGTGACACTGAATCTTGTTTCTTAGATTGCCATGAGACAGGATTATTACCAAGATACACAACAAAACCAGTCACAGACCCTTGTGTGTTCAAATCCGTAGCCCAATCTGAGTCACTAAAAGCTGTGATTCCGACCTCAGTATCTGCTGAAACGGTTATACCAGTTTGTATTGTTCCTTTGAGAAATCGTAGGATTCATTTTACTGCTCCAAAATGTATCTTAGTGGGAGAAGCCATGAACTGATATACAGTATTAACTGCATATGCTATGTCTGGCCTTATGAAGGTCAGATGTTGTAAGGAACCCACAATACTGCGATACACACTTGGATCAGACAACAGATTGGCTTCAGTGACCAATAATGGATTGTGAGGCTTACATGGTGTAGATGCTGGTTTGCAGGACTCCATACCAGCCTTATGTAATAAATCCTTTATGTATTTAGACTTATTCACATAGATATCACCACTTGCTTTGTAATTAATTTGCAGACCAAGGAAATATGTCAACCTTCCCATGTCTTTAAGTTCAAACACTTCATACAACTCTGTAATGACACTTTGTACTTTGCTTGCAGATGATCCAGTAAGAATAATGTCATCTACATATAGTAGTAGAATGACAACATCAGTCCCACTTTGCTTGACAAATAAACATGAATCTGAAGCTGAAGCTTTAAATCTCATTACAGGTAAGTAACTTGTGAATATAGAGTTCCAGGCTCTTGGAGCTTGTTTGAGACCATATAGGGACTTGATTAGCTTGCAAATATATGATGGTTTAGTTATATCCACGAATCACCTGAGGTTGTTTCATATAAATCTCCTCTTGTAAATCACCATGCAAAAATGCATTCTTGATATCTAACTGTTTCAAATCCCAATGATTAATTGCAGCCAATGCCAGTAATAATCTCACTGTAGTATGCCTAACAACAGGGCTAAAACTTTCTGAGTAATCGACTCCTTGTTCTTGTGAAAATCCATGTGCTACTAAGCGAGCCTTATACCTTGATATAGTCCCATCAGGATTCTTCTTGATTTTGTAAACCCATTTACTGCCAATTATTGATCTATTAGATGGTGATGGCACAAGTTCCCATGTTCCTTGAGCCCTGAGAGAGTTATATTCCTCCTGCATTGCATTTTGCCAATGTGGCATATTTGAAGCTTGTCTGAAATTTGTTGGTTCTGCAACATCAGTGTTACTAGCTAGGAAAGAAAACACTCCACCATAAAACTCATCTTGAGTTAATTGCAACGTCTGTAACTCAGGCAGTGCAGCAAGATATCATTTGTAGCTTCTTTGTGGTAAAACACCACTTTTTAATCTAGTGACCATTGGATGAATTGAACCCATACTGGATTCATCACTATTAGATGATATAGGAGATGAGATAGGAAGAAGTACCTCTAGTTGTGTTTCATGATGGACAGGCAACATTTGTGACATACCAGTAGGAGTGGGAGTGATGGGATGATGATCTGAATGTAATGAACCACCCTGTGATAGTGAATCTAAACCTGAAAATGAATTTGGAAAAGAAATTGGCGTCTGAGAACTTGTTGCCACACTACTTCCAGACATTGAAACATACAAATTATCTTCATGACTATTGTGATTTTCACTCTGAACAGAGTTAGACACACTTGGTACAGGCATATGCACTATAACAGGTCTCTAAACCTTGGACTGTACTGGCTGAGTTGGACTCATACTCACAATTGATTGTATCTTATAAGGAAACATAGATTCATCATGAATTACATGCCTTAATAAAACCAATTTCCTAGTCTGAATGTTGTAGCATATCACTCCCTTGTATCCCATAGCATACCCCAGAAACACACATTGCACTGATCTTGCTTGTAGTTTGTTTGAATTGAATGGCCTGAGAAAGGGATAAACAGTTGTACTAAACACCTTTAAATTTTGTATCTCAGGCACTTTACCAAATAAGATTTGATATGGGGATTTCATCTCTAACACTTTACAGGGCATTCTATTTATAAGAAATGTTGCATAAGAACATGAATGAAACCAGAAAGATGGAGATAAATTTACCTCAGACATTAAAGTCAATATTGTCTCTACCAGATGCATGTGTTTTCTCTCAGAAATGCCATTTTGTTAAGGAGTGTATGGGCAAGAAATCATATGAACTATCCCCTTTGATTCTAGATAATTAGTGAACACTTTGCTCATATATTCTCCTCCTCCATCTGTTTGGAGACACTTAATTGAAATGTTGAATTGATTTTGCACAAAGGCATGCAATTTTACAAAGGCAGACATAGCTTCAGATTTATTAACCAATGGAAAAATCCACAAAAATCTTGTATATTCATCAATAAAACTGATATAATATATGTATCTTTGTATTGAAATTTTTGGAGAAGGCCCTCATACATCTGAATGTACTTTCTCAAACATAAAACTAGCTCTACTTTGTCTTATAGGAAATGACTGTCTACACATTTTGCTTGAAATGCAAGAAGAGCACAATTTCTGAAAAGAATATATACTAACTGGTATTTTTGCAGATTTCAACATTCATGTCAATATCTCTTCATAAGGATGCCCCAACCTCTTATGCCAAATTGCAGTCTTTATCACCTTCCCAAGAAATCCATCTTTCAACTCCTTTTGCAACCCATTAATTTAACAAGGTCTTGTAAACACTGTCACGGGTATTGTGAAAAGTTCCCCATCACTCATTCCTTGGTATAGTATCACTTTGGTTGCCTTGTCTTGTATGTAAAACACAAGATCATCACATATAAACTAGCAAGCATTATCATGACACAATTTCTTTACTGATAATATATTTACAGTAATATTAGGAACATGTAAAACATTTTTCAAATATAGAAAGTGAGCTGGAGTGATTAAAGTAGTTGAGCCAATATGCTTCACATCCAAACCTTGACCATTTCCAATGATTATCTTCTCATCTCCATTATAAGCTGTGACTTGATTCATGTTGTTGACATTTGCAGTGATATGATGTGTAGCTCCAGTGTCTAACACCCATGTATCTGCAACAGAGAAGCCATGTGGCAATTGCTTATCCCTAGCTTGAGAGAAACCTTGAGTTCCTTAAGCAGTCATAGCAGTGATTATTGATGGCGGTGGAGCTCATTGATAAGCATAGTTATTCCTATGATAACAGTCTAATGCAGTATGTCCTTTCTTCCCACATATCTGACACATTAGTACTTGATACTGATTTGTATTTGAGCCATTAATACTCCTGAAATGACAGTTTGGTGCAGTGTGTCCCCTTCGAGAACAAATTTGGCACTCAGGTGTAATAGAGGATCTAAAATTTGTATTGCCATTCCAATTTTGCCAAGTATAACCATTCTTAGACCCACCATTAAAAGACTGACCATTAAAGCCTGATTGTGAACCCTTGCTTTGATCAGAAGAGAAACCATTATTTCCTTTGTATTTGTTCCCAAAATATGGTTTTGATGCATTATTCCCATAAGCATTCCTGTTAGAATTGAATGACCCACGATTATTCTAAGAATTAAATGGCCTCTGATTGCTTCCAGTGAATCCATAGCCTCCCTGATAATTGTTTGCCCCCATATTAGAACTTTCACCATGATAGGTCACATTGCCTTGATAGGTACCATTGCCAAAACCTCCTTGATAGCCATTTGCTCCCATATTAGAACTTTCACCCTGATAAGTCCCATTGTTGCCATTACTGTTATCATTAAACATGTCACCACTCATGTACATTGCAAACATTGTACTAGTAAGAGAAGTAACTCTGGATTCAATTGTCAACTCAACACTAAGCAGCTGTGCTCGAAAATCTTTCATTGAAATTGGCGTCTCCTTTGCCAATATCACAGTCTTGATCATATCGAACTCCTATGGCAAATCAATTAATGCAGCAATAACAAGATCATTATATGATAGCTTTTCTCCTGCATAAATTAACTGATCTCTAATGGCTTTCAATCGTAACAAAAACTTGTCAATGGAATCACCTTCTTTTTGTGCAATATGAAACTCAGTTTTAAGCTGATTAATTCTTGACACTGAAACAGAAGCAAATCGATCTTGTAGAGCACTCCATGATTCCTGAGATGTTTTATAACCAATAACATGCTCCATAGCATCATCAGACAGTGTAGCAATCAGCAAGCTATGTAATGCCATATCTTTTTTCACCCAATTCTTATATGATGTGGTTATCTCCTTAGTAAAACCAATCTCAGTATGGATAACAAATTTAGGTGGCTATGGATTATCACCAGTAAAGAAATCAAGCAAATCATATCCACGCAAGACTGACTGAAACTGAAAACTCCACTTCACAAAGTTATCATCTTGCAACTTGACAGTAAGCATTCCTCGAAGCCCCTCAATTTTCACAGAGTTAACCATATTTTCAGACATTTGAAGTAATACCACCAGATTTCAAGAATTATCACACAATCAAAGATCAAAGAAATACCCAACTACAATAAAAAAAACCCATCAACTATGCAATCAAGAAATACCCTATTCGGCAATAGGCCTTCAATCGAAGAGATATAATAGCAAACTTCAAGATTTCGACAAAACTCCGGCAATCAGCCTTAAATAGAGTAAATTCATCAAACAAATCAATAAGGAATGGCAATCGGCCTTTTAATCCTTCACAATTCCATAGAAATATTGGCAATCGGCCTTGGAAGCAAATGATTCATAAAAAAAAAACTCAAGAAAGATTTCACTGAAACAATTTACCAAACAGCTGGAGGTGCAAAAAACCCAATTCTGCAAAAGCATCATTGTTCGAGCCCCAAATCACCACTAAGAACAGCAGAAGTTCCAAGCTGTAATAACCACCTCCGACGACACAACGTTGCAGCAGAAAAATGAAAGATCACCAAAGAAAGACCTCCGGCTCTGATACCATATTAACAGTACACACAGTATTGAAGAAAAAGAACCCAAAAGAAATGTTACAGAGAAAATGTATATAGAGAGAGAGAGAGAACTAATGAACTGTTATATTGAATGAATGAATATGCGATTACAAGGATTACTGTTATATAGGCAACAGTCTTAGCTTCACAGATAAGCTACAAACAATACAACTAACTTTCTTATCCTTTATAATAGCATACCAACCATCCTAACAACCTTTGCTGATGTGTAAGCCACATGTCACTACTTGATGCTGTATTAATAGCTGATGTGTCTATCTCAGTCAACAAAGTACACCGTCTTCTACTTCTCTGAGTCTTCTCGAACAAGAGTTGTACTGATTGCACATTCCAACCATGCTAAGTATTGGTACAAGTCTTCTCTATTGATCAGCGTGGACAACAACGACAGATTAGATAAGTACTCCTTCAGCTTTGTGAAAGCATTCTCATTCATCGGTCCAAAGTAGACTGTGTTCTTCTTGATGGCAGTGAAAATGATGGCTTACACATATTCGTTTGGCTTTGAATCTCCTTCACGTCCAAGGGGACTCAAAGCATCAGTTCTTTCGATAAACCAATTAAATTAAAACATGTCAAATTGGCCTAAATCATAAATTCAATATAGTTAACAACAACTTATATCTAATCATCATCCTAGTTAATGTTGCAAGAACTACTATAGGTGTGTGACCTCTTAGGTTGTAACTAAATCCGACAATAAAATTAAATAATTAATTAATTAACTCCACATACAATGAGTGACACCTAAAAACATTTCATGGCTACCCAGATGAGTAAAAGCATACACAAACTAATCATGATACTATTTCAAAGCTTGATTGTTGTTAAAATGCAATTCGGTTCTTCCATATCTCGTTCAAGATTACATAATATGGAATAATATCAAATCACATGTAAATATCTATAATCATCATTATGCATATCATGTGAAAGCAGCTGTCACAAATATAGCTTGATGAACAAGTACTTTGCGCTTAGGTTTCTCATTGCGCATTCATGTACCTCCATAGTTATACACATAAAACCAAACAACACACTATAGGACCCAACGAAGCATTGAGGGCCTTTAGGTGAAATCATAATTCACATCTATAAATATAATGCCTCAAGGATGAGATCTATTTGCATACTACAACCAAACGCTTTGTCACATTTGAGTCTTGGACATGTGGTAAGCATCCATATATTTAAACTTGTTCGGCAGTCAATAATCAGTTAACTCGCTCAATAGACAAGCACTCATATATTCACCATGTGTCCAAGACGCGTAGCACGAGGCCATCCTAACCTTTATGCGATATTTTACTGGCCATTCCGGATATCAATGTCCAATTGACTTTCCAAATGGCTAGGAACTTTGTTTGAGGGCTAAGTGACGTTGGATACAAGTCTCTATGTCCTAACCTCGTTTAAGACATCGTTCCATACCTTAAGTCCTATGGACTTATTCATAGTATATTATCTCTATAATATAAAGTCAAAGTCATGAATGATAAAACTTGCGCTTTTATATAATTCATTGTCGTTTTGCAAGAATTTTGGTCGATAGATGTTTCCTCTTTTCAACGTAGATTTACAAATAGCTTAGAAGACTATAATGATAGTCACAAAAATGGTCACAATCTCATAAGGAGCCATAAAACCGAAAATAGTTGCATACATTGAAAACTGAGACGAAAAATATAAGTTTCTACAAAAATAACCAGGATATATCAGTAGGGATTGTTATTGCAATAATGGCATATGAAATCTGGATAAGGCTTAAAAAGTATAAATTGATCTATTTGGGGAAATATTGCTCGAATTTTTCAAAATTGGCGAGGAAGTTGTTGTAATATTTATTATTGTTCATTTTACCAACAAAAATATTAATACATTACAAGTTAAAGTAATACGGT
The DNA here is from genome assembly GCA_024362995.1 of Heteromeles arbutifolia. Lineage (NCBI taxonomy): Eukaryota > Viridiplantae > Streptophyta > Magnoliopsida > Rosales > Rosaceae > Heteromeles > Heteromeles arbutifolia. Next base: position 8,368,361 of record JANCRC010000020.1, read on the forward strand.
GAAGTCATTTTAATGCATTGAAATTTTATTCAAACTCATGAAATATTCCACACATATTTAGCTAGGGTGCAATATAGTTCATCTTCTAATAGGAAGAAGAAGCAGGTGCGACAGTAGTTAGAACACAATGATTCCAAAGTTGTTTACCCCTTGCCAAAGCCTTAGATCTTCTGATTTCAGAGCTCCCCTCAAGAGTCCAGCTCAAAAAAGTATCATGACATTTTTTTCCCAACGCCACAATAGCCCGACAACTTTTGTCACTAATCGGTCGTCTGTGGAAAATGTAGTTGTATGCATCCCATGCATACTTTATGGAGAAATGATTTTTGCACTCAGCCAAAACCTTGTAATCTGTTGCCTCCAATGTTGGAAATATGCTACTCACCAAAAACAAAACTACCACAATTGGAAAGATGTTTATTTCAGCCATGCTTCAAAGAATGAGTAACTTTTTATTTCTAAAAGAATGACCTATTTAATGGAGTTGAAGTTTAAGACATGGGGATCAATACTTATAAGGCATAAAGTAAAAGTACGAGTCATTATAAAAATAAAAAAACGCAATTGCCTTTAAAACTATGTAAGCAACACATTGAACTGCTATGGGATTGTAAATACGAGAGTTTCAAATTTTGGTATTTATGTAGTATGTTAAAAATAACGAACTGGGGAAATAAATTGTTGAATTTCAACTATTACTTGTTATGTGTCACAATATTATTTTATTATCGACTAATTTTTGCAGTGAAAAAGTGAAAATTGTTTTTCCTTTTATATGATAATGACAAAGTAATATGATTATGACATTTATTAATAAGTGAAGAATTGTTCAAATACAATAAAATAAATAAATGAGCACCCCTTTTAGAAACTCATTTTAGCACAAATTATATCACACCCTAATTAATTTCCTACACATGGACTGTAACGTTTTCCGTCAATTTAAGTGTTGGATCATTAAAAAGACCTTTTATTTTTGTTTATTCAGCCTACATATAGAAGATAAAAACTAATCAAGATGTAAGTGTGAAATGAATAGATTTCACGCATTTCAGTATGTATTGCTATATATATATAATACTTTATATTTTTCATACATACGAAGCTACATAAGAGGAGTGCGAGTAGGCTAAGCCTCACAATAGGCTAACCCTAGTAATTTGGGTGGAATTCGCCTTTGGCAAGAATTAAACCTAAAACCTTTTACTTACACATAAAGAGGAATATTACTAAACCGTAACACTAAGTGGCAGCTAGATATAACATCTTGAATCAAAAGTTCAATTGGAGATGACCTAGAATATTTTGAAGTAAAATTGCTCTCTCTCTTGAGAATCATGCTTGGGATTTCAAAAATTTAACATTTACTAACATACATGACAAGATCCAATAAATTAACGTACCTCTTAATATAGTAACCAGTGGCTAAGGTTATCTCACATAAATTTAACCTTTCTCGATACAGATCTCAATGGTTGATGTATCCACTTGTTTCTTTTTTCAAAATCAAAACCTACTACGGTCTGGTGGTATTCCTCTTCACTTAGAAGTGAAATGTCTTAGGTTCAAATCTCGTGGATAGCGAATTCGATACCAAATCAGGCTGACCATTGTGTGGCTTAGCCAAACTTCCCCTCCCCTTAGTGTAAAAATATCGATGAACTCAAAAAAAAAAAAAAAAGGTTAATATAGGTATATTAACCTTTGGATCTTGATTTAAACCTATGTAAACCTAAGAGGTTAATAGGAATATTAATCTTTGGATCTTGATTTAAACCTATGTAGGTATTCCACTCATTTCTCTCCACTAGAAAGCTTCAGCTTAGATTCACCTCGTCTAGATTCTCCTTTAGGTTCAAAAGTAGAAACCCTCTATATAGTCCCCACACCTTATAGCATTTGAGATGAATAATGGACCTAAAGAAAGAGTGGAAGTTAGTGCACTCTTTGTCTAATAGAAAGAGTGGAGAAGGAGATGGATTTTCACTCTCAAATTCAAGCCTAATGGAGCATGAACTTCTCTCTAAAAATGCTTTTCGTTTATTCTAGTTGCTTTAATTTCTCAAAGACATGGATCACTTATAAAGAGATGAGTGGATGATTAAATATATAGAAGTTTCTGCCAAGACAGAAAGCCCTTTCCCTCAACAAGTTTTGGCCAAAAATAGGTTAATCGGTCATTTGGACCACTTTTGAACTTTAAGACATCTTTTAACTTAAAGTAAACACCAAATACGTTTATGTCTATGAGCTCAGCCAATCCCAAAAGCTATTTCGAGGGCCATTTAAGAATTACAACGTCTAAACATCAATATATTTAGAGAAATGCTTAGGGGACTCTCTCAAAGTAAGATTTTTCATGGATTATCTGACATCTCACAGTTTAATGTCAATTTTCATGCCAACATAATAAAATACTATGTCAAAAAATGAGGTGGCTGATAGTACATGGAGAGCCCAACTTTTGAAATAATCTCCTTAACATTTATCATATATTCAAACTATTTCCCTAAATTTCAATCGTTATCCAATTAATCAAATTAATTATTTCATCATTTTGTGTTCATCTCAACTTCTTTGATGTGCAATCCATTAGGTTTTAATCAATAAAGGTTAGAACTATTTCTTATCTTTTAAATGAATCTAAAGCACAATTTTATTTCACCCTCTTATTGAGAATAATATAAAATATTTTTGAAGACTTACAGATCATGAGAAATGTCTAGCTACATATTGCTAAAGTTATACCTTTAAAGCCAATTATTTGATTATAAATTTGGAAATACATCTCACGTATTAAGACTTCTAATTTTAAATAGGTAAATATTATTGTTCATTATTTGGGTACAATATAACAGTATAAGTGCACAAGAATATAGGTAAAAGATTTATATTGTTGAGACCTATCGCAAATGACATATTTTCTAAATGTTCCTAGTCATATGATTGTCAATTAGCGTTGATGAACCGAACAGACTAATAAATACTATACCTATGATATTTCATCTCATGTCATCTTTTGGTAACACAAAAAAAGATCCATAGTTGCATTGAGTTCACTGAACACGATCATGTACGCGTCATTATGTGTAGGGTTGGAAAAAAATCCCAAAAATCCCAAACCAAACCGAAAAATTCCCGAAACCAAATCGAATTTCCCAAAAATTTCGGTATCCAATACCAAACCGATCCCGAAATTTCGGTACGGGAATCGGTCTCAAGTTTTTGGGATTTCGGTATTCCCAAACCGAACCGAAAAAAAATATATATATATATATTATTTAATTTTTAAATATATAGGAGCACATCTTTAAGGGGAACATCATCTACCTACAATAGTGAAAATTGAAATACTGAAGGAGCACTGGAAATCGATGATGGAACATATACAGAAAGGAGCCCTAAGATAGATAGTGGAACATATCCAGAATTTTTAAATCACAGGGGATTGATAGATGGATACATAGATGCAGAATAAACACGGGAGATTGATACATGGATAGCTTATAAGTTACAATTTGCTTGAGAAAACTTTACATCTATCTATAATATTTATATTATATATGTACAGAAGTTTACTCAAGCATATATTAACATTTTAGACGTAATTTGGGGGACTGGCATGATTATAGATAGATGTACTAGTTTACTCAAGTGCATATTAACGTTTCAGATTGGCAGATTGCTTTTGAATAGGCAGATACTAACGGGCCTTGCCATTTGATTGGCATATTTGTGTGCACAGATTAGTAGAAACAAATTGGCAGATTGGGCCTGCCTATATGTCAATTTTTCAATATAAAAGATTGAATTTTAGTCCAAAAGCAGAATATGTCAAATTTTAGTCCAAAAGCCCAAAACCATTTTGGGATTCACGATTTGTCCCGAAATCCCGAAACTATTCCGGGATTCCCGAAAATTGGGATTCCTGAAAATTTGGTTTGGGATCGGTATTGAAATTGGGATTCTCGAAAATTTCGGTTTGGGAATTGGGACAAGGGTTTCGGTATGGGATCCCATACCGAACCACCCCTAATTATGTGTATGTATATGCGATACACACTCATGTCAATTGATAGGATTTTTACCACCTACAAAATTATGGATAAAAATACTTTAAAATGCTTGTAAGAGAACAAGGTAATTGAGTATAAACGGCTCAAGTAAGGTCGTTTTCTACAGGGATTGTGACACACTCCAACCGAGATCGAAGCGTGTTGGCCGTCACGTGAGCGTGACGTAACCATAAGCACAGTGTGGAAGCAAAATTAATAAGGGAAATGCGAACAATTTAAAACCAAGCAATCCTAGTTAAGATAGTATGCTAGTGCGAGAATAAATGCGAAATACACAACCAGAGCTTAACTAGCCTAAGTTCAGTCACGCATAAAAGTACTAATTAAACAACACCCGAAGGTAGTCCTACATGAATAATGGTCTGTCAGAACCTCCGTTGTATCCTTGTAAGCTACCAACAAAACTCTCACCTAATACCTGGAGGGGCGCAAAACAAAAACGTGAGTGGGCAAAAACAAGGTTTTCTAAAATTATTTCATATCTCAAAAGCTCTAACCCCTCGCTGGAAAACCTGTATAATTTCCCAAAAAATAGTATACATACGTATATATCTCAAAATCATGCTCAGTATATCCAAAACCACATATGTGTATGTCATGCATATGCCATGTCCATTATCACAATATAACAAATGTAAGCCGGGTAAAGTAATCTCATAAGAATAACATATTAACCGGAGCCCTTGCAATGGCCTGTACGGTTAAATTTATAGCTCATCTATCCATCTAGCCGGAGTCACCTAACGTGACTTGTACGACAATATATATGCACACGAGTCGGAACCACCTGTAGTGGTTTGTACAACAAAACTGGGTATAAATAAATACGCTCTAGTGCTACGATCACGTGAAGACTATGCGATAAATCGCGGGTCACCTACGAGTCGGAACCATCTATAGTGGTCTGTACAACAGGACTATGCACCTAACTTGGATCCAAGGTGAGCGTATGGTGCGGGAGGTGAACATCATGTGAAGGACTATGCCCTGGCCCTGGGCGGGAGCACTAAAACCGGGGTGCAAGGTGATAAGCTCAATATACATCTCAACATCATCATCTATCTTATAACCATTCACAACATAATGTACTTACCTAGGCTTACCTAGGCCTCCGCAGCATCATGCAACAATATGCATAATCATGATAATGCATATACTATAATATGATGCAAGTATGACATGGCATTTAAATCACATTTCCTTTAAAGTACGTTTTCTGGGAAAAACGTCAAGTATATATATATATATACTGAAAACAAAAGCCCACTCACTGATATGTGGACGGGTCGTAACCCCCGTGTCTAGCCTGGCTACGCTCGTCCTCCGGATAAGTCTCGCCTATATGAGAAACAACTATAAAGGCATTATTTTAAAGCACATAGACGAAACTAGGTAATAACTTCTCATACATTGCTCAATTTGGGTATATGAATATACCACAATGATCTACACAACCTCACAAACATCCCCAAATTTTTAGAATCTTTTTCCAACCACCCACGCACCCTCACGTGCCGGCCAAGGCACGGCCAGACGCGCGGCCAAACCTAACGGACTCCCTAACCTCCGTTAGGGAATATTCCGTCATAATTGATGGAATATTCCGTCGTCTTCTTCCTCAGAACTGCGGCGACCGTCGCCGTTGCCGAAAAACTAGAAAAACTTTAAAACCTTATATCTTCGTCGTTTCTCAACCAAACTTTACGATTCTTTCACCAAAATGAAGCTTAAAACATAAGGAAAAGAAATATACCAGTCCAAAACACGAGGGAATCTCGCTGGAGAATTTCCACAAAATCCGGCCAAACTTTGAATCCACAATCCCGACATCCAAAACACTCCAACGATACACCTCGAGCTTTGTGACAACCTTCTAAAGCTCCCTGTGAGCTTGAAATCCCCTAAAAACCTTACAATAATTAGTGCATGAACAGTACCTCATTCGGGGTTAGGGTTATCACGTGATTTCGAAGGTTTCCTTACCGAAAAATGGTACCAATCGATTCACCTGAGCTTCACGAACACAATGATGTGCTTAAATCCCTCGATCTGTCACGTTTCAAATGGTTTTGGGTGTCGTCCGTACAAGGGAGAAGAGAGAGGGAGTGAGTCTGTGTTCGAGAGAGAAAGTTGACGGAAGAGAGAGAGAGTTTTGGTTTGTGTGTGTGGTCCAAAAGCCACCAATCACCATAAACCATCTCCCACTTCTAATTGGGTCCAATTAATTAGGTCTTACAATAATTGGCCCAAACTTTTAGCTCAAACATAAACACAATCGAACGCCCAAGGGCATTTTCGTCTTTTCACACCTTCGGGAATAATTTTCCGAGACGGGCTGTCACAGATTGAATGAATAATTTGTATTTAAACTAATTCTTAATTATCTATTTAAAACAAGGTTTGAAAAAGGTTGATTTTGTAACAAAATAATAAAAACGAATTTAATTAAAAATATTAAAGAAATCGGCAAAGTTAAAATAAACTAAAATAAAAAGGTTTTTAAAATCAAATTGTAAAAAAAAGCACTAGGGTTCCGCCGTCACCTTAACAATCTTACGTAGTTCTTCTAATTACTTAAGAATTACCCATGCATATTTTGAAGGTTAGGTTTTCCTAAACCCTTTGAAAATGCATTCAACCCTTATGACGTGGTGTTCATCTTAAGTGAAATTACAATTATTAACCACAAGAAACCATCGCCAATGTCAGGGAACCTTCTGACCAAAATTGCATCAAATTACTTTTCTAAATATTATAATGGTCACAAATCACTAAGACACTTAGATAGTTTAAATATGGTGATTAATAATTCACAACATGCATGCATAATATCATAAGTAAATTGAAAAGAATCAAAATATTCTTGCTAAGGCTCGTGGCCTCACCCTAGCAAAAGAAATTAGTTACGAACAATCATAAAACAAAGTATTATAAAGAACATGGATAGATAACAACACCTTGAAAGAAAAGTACAAATCCTCAAAGCCTAGCAACGTTCACCAAATTGATCCCCAAAGTAGTGCGTAGAGAACCCTAATGGCTAAATAGCCTTATTTATACTATTACAAGATAAAATCCTATCTAGAAAGGGTCTTAGAATAAACTAGGAAACATAATAAAATAAAATAACTAGGAAACAAAATCCCAAATTAACTAGGAGAATCTGCCATGAATCTGTCCAGCCACATTTTAGACCTAAATCTCCTCCAAATCTAGCTCATGATAGCTTGTTTTAAAGATCAAAACAATCTGAACACATCTCCAAAAGGGCCCCAATCCAAACTAGGCCGTCTTGGACTCCAAAATTTGCAATTACGCCCAAAACGTCACTTTTCCAGCACCGCGCACTGCTCCTTTATTTTGTCGCCAGAAAATAAAAGTTTGGTGGAAAAATATGATATTTTGACAGGATCAAGTTAAGCGACTCACGAACGTCCTCCAATTGGAATTACTCCAAAATTCATCCATTGGATCACCTTTTGCCCCATGAAAAGTTGAAAGTCCTATACTGAAAATAAAAATCAAAGTATAAATTTTTTTTCAAAATATTAACCGAAATAAACTAAAATTAAGGTAAAATATATAATATAATGTTAACTTATCATCAATAAGTAATCGATCGTTGCAATGATGCAAATTAGTCTTTGGACATGAGGTATCACTATCGTCTTGTTGATAGATCATTGTACTTGATGATGAATAATTGCTAGTGGATTTGCTTCTAGTTTGGTCTACTGAACGGACCCCAATTTTCCATTTGGAGATTTGTGCCATCAGTCTCTGTGTTGAGTCTTTTTCTCTTTTTTCTTAACAAGTGTTCATCAACTGTTTGATAAATTTTTTGTGTGTGAAGTTTACTTGAGTGTGAAGTGTGTATTTGCATCCTATAACTATTCGGATCGATTTATATCTTAATGTTTGCGAACAGCTTGCCTTGTGCTAATTTACTTAAGATCATGTTAATACCAAAAAAAGTTGGACCAACATATTACTTTTTAGTTTTTAGTTTAGTTTATTTAATTTTGAAAAATAGAGAAATATTGAATATATGGAGGAATAGATGAAAGAAATGTACATAAAATGGTGCAAAGAATAATGGCTAAAAAAGTTTATTTTAGTTTCTTTTTCATTGAGTTTTGCTTAATTCATGCATTTTGTTTTATTATCCTTCCTCTATTCTTCAATTTCTCAATATGTTTTTCGTCTATCTGTAAGGGGGATGTCTTCAATGTTACGTATCATTCAATGCTACAAGTGTTCAACCGTTAGATTTGATTTTCGCAACTGTTTAGATATTCTATTTTTATCTCAATCATTTCAATCCCATATTAATCAGTACTACGTAGTATTGAACAAATTTCCGTCTATAAGAACATAAGTAAAAACTAAAGTTTAAAACAAAAATGTTACCAAACAAGCCTTTATTTGTTTTTCTTGTCTTAAAAAATTGCACAATTCCACTGATGAAGCTGAGGTAGTGACATTGAACTTAGGTTATTGCGGGTTGGTAAAGAATTCCAACAAATCCGTCAAACACAAATCTTCACTTTCTCAGGTACTCGAGCCCTCCACAAGGCCTTCCATAGAAAATCACCATGGACAATGTGTGCATGTTTTGTAACGGAGAAAATGAAACTTTTGTGCATTTGATGTGAAATTGTCCGAGAGCGGGGTCAGTGTGGTTGTCTTGTCCGTCAGGGTTACGGAGCCAGACGAACACAACGGAGAATATGATGAATTGGATAGCTAAACTTGCAGGTGAGTTGTCAAGAGATAGTTTCGACTTATTCCTTATTCTTCTTTGGAGTATGTGGAAAGAAATGAACTCCTTTTTGTGGCAAGGAAAGGCACTCGAACCGACGGAATTAATTTGTCAGGCAATTAGTTGGATGAAAGAATTCCAACATTGGCATGGAAAAAAATGAAAAATGCAGCTGTAAAGTTTCTCAAAACTGGACGAAGCCGAGAGAAGGATGGTACAAGTGTAATTTTGATGCGGCTTGGGATGAAAATAGAAGTATTGGTGGCGTTGGGGTGGTGATTCGGAACAATAGGGGTGATTTTGTGGCAGCCTTGCCAAAGAGACATGATGCTATTCCTTCCCCTCTGCTGGCCGAGACTATGGCAACTAGGGATGCTTCTTGGTTGATCAAGGAGAAGCAATTACAAGCCTTGGTTTTCGAAGGGGATGCGTTACTTGTGATGGCAGCTCTTCAACAGGATGGTCAACATGATCACTCGCCGTTCGGAAATATTCTAAATGATACTCGCTCGATGATTTAGGCATTGCCCCAATGGAAAGTTGGTTTTAGCGGTAGGGTGACAAATAAAGTGGCGCACAGAATAGCACAAATGAGTCTGAGTTGTGATAATCTTATTCTTTGGTTTGAAGAACCTTCTGATGTAATTGTGGATCTTCTCTTTGAGGATAGTAATTCCTAATTTGTTTGGTGCGGGACACTCTTTTTCCTTTCAACCAGGTTGAAATTCCCGGCAAGGTTTTATCGAGGCCCACTGTATGCACCCTATATCCTCATTGATTGTACGTATTTCTATCGTTAATGAAAATCATACATTTTCTCAAAAAAAAAAAAACTATACGCAAATTTGTCGCGTTAAAGGATAAAAATAAAAACACAGTCTAGTTTCTAATCCTCCTTTGGCATCACTTGCAAGGGTTGAATCCAAATGTAAGGCATTATTTCCAATGTCGAACTATCATACATAATGTATATTAATATTGGACTCTGTTGTTGGAGTTATGTTTTCGGTTTACTGTTCTTAAGTTTAACCGCCTAAGCCTAATTATCAAGTTAATGAGACAAATTCATATTATTTCTATAAAATGTTTTTTAATTCAATAAATATTAAGATTTAGACTCATAATTTCATTTGACAATGTTATTAAACTAATGGTTATTGTTTATTCCATAGGGTGACTATCCCATATTATTTTATCCAAAACAAAAATGACGAATTTACAGTTGTATCACAAAGAAAGTTTTGGTCAAAAGACACAGAACCACTTTACCTATCCATACATATTTTCTTTTCTTCCCAACACTAGTCATATTCACATATCTTAGCACGGTCATGATGTAACAATTCATAAGATTTTGTTTTTCTTGTCTATAACAATATCTTTATAAGCAGATGATTCTTTATCGTAGTGTTAAATATAATCATGTTTATGCGTACCCCAGTCTGAGTTCAACCCTCACATTTCCCTTCTCCTTAATGAATAATGATCTTTCTACTAAATTATAAATGCATCTTCATAAGATTGAATGCCAAAGTTAATAGTTGAGATACACGGTAGAGGTACACACATTCATTCGAAAAAACAAATGTCAAAATGTACATGTTATTATACAGTTATATAATGGTTTGAGCAATAAAGAACGTAGGTTAAAAGCTCTTTTATCTTTTTGTAAAATACAGTTATTATATAATATCAAATTTTGTAAAAAAGAAGAAAAGCTCGAATGACAAGTGTTGGATTGCTTTGACGAGATTTTTTTTTCTTTCAAATTATTGTATTTCAAATTTAGCCCTCCCTCTTTTAGCGTATAGCGTAAAATATCGCTAGAATAAAAAAAGATAAGCTTGGATGAGATATTTGTCGGACGTAATGTACTTAAAAAAAATATATATATACATATATATATATATAAAGCTTTTCGCATGCAGCTAACTTCAATCGCTTAGGAATTTTACTTATCGAAGGCCCCCTTAATCTATAATCTACAGGTTACCACCGCCCACTCACAAATGCATACTTTAATCACTTCACATGTTTCTATTCTCACGAGAGAAACTTACATTATAAATAAAAATTTTATGATATGAGATGATTGACTTTGAATATTATCACTTAAATACTAAAGTATTAAAGACCAAAGCATGATCAGATTCTTCAGTATTTCGAAAACAGAGGTCGGTACAGCAAATGTAATAACACAATTAGTTTTAAATTAGAAAAAAAAAATTCTAAACAATTATATATAACACTTGATATACCAGACAGTATGTTTGACACACGAAAAATTTCTCTGAAGCCCGTGGCGAAGGTGAACAACTAATGTGGTCGATGCCCCCACCGTACACGTGACGGCGTGGTGATCTTGATATGGTCGGATTTCATCTTTTGTTATACTCAAAGTCATCTCATTGGTTTGTGTTGTCCCGCGTCAAACTTTTCATTTCGAAACTCGTTTCATGGGACCTCCAATTCCGTGCCTGCAGATCGCGACAGACATACGCACACGTTTGCAACAATTTCCTCAATAAAGTTGGGGAGGGGATGGTATTGATCCAATGCGACGGACCGGAGAAAGGAAGCTGACTCGACCAATGATGTCCAGCCAGCAATGGTACTACTACTAAAGTATTCAACTTCCGAAACTGATGTTGTTTCCTGCATTCTCTAGAAGAAGAGGGACGACTTTTGAATTTTAAAGCCGGTCTAAAGCTTCAAAAGACAACGTTTTGGGGCTAATTGGCTGTCCTGTCTCCATGTCCACCAGTTTCTCCGGAGTGCATTGCGGGTGCGGGTGCGGGTGCAGCCTTTAGGCCCCATTTTCTGTATCGGATTAACTATATTATTTAAACTCGAATTCATTATTCTAATCTTGCATGAATTTTGAAGGGATAAATTCAACAATGTTGATTTATTATTAATAATCTCCAAATGACTGTTTCAAATGTTTGATTTCGTCCTCTCACTTATAGTTTTGTCAAAGAAAAATAGAAAATATCGTCACTTGCTTTGCATTGGAATTTCCTAGGCCATTGCAATGACGGATCGGAAATATTAAATGTAAAGTGATTTTCACACTTTTTTTTAATACAACAATATATTTTACATTAAACGGAATGGGAGTTTGGTTAAACCACATAATGGACAACCTAATTTGGTATCGAATTCGCCATCCACGAGATTCAAACCTAAGACCTCTCACTTACAAGTGAAGATAAATATCACCAAACCATAGTACTGAGTGGCTTTCACACTTTTTTTAGCTTCTAATATTCTTATTTTTATTTCTAAATCATTAGATTGAATGAATCATATAGAATCGTCGATGAATAAATATAAGTGTGTAAGAGACTACAAATAGTGATTTTTTTTTTTCATATTAAAATTCTATGATTTGCTTTTCTTTTGATGTTAATTGATACTTTTTCTTCTTCTTTTTTTGGAGAAAACGATGTTACTTGATTCTTGATTCTTAATTCTTAATTCAAGAGTTTTCTATAATTAAAGAGAATAACTTTAGATTATCAGTCCAGGATAGGGATGGGCAAAATACCAACGAATATGGATAATCGCAGTTATCCGTCCGTTTAAAATTAATGGTTACGATTCTGAGTAACTGTTTACCCGTAAAACATAAATTGATGATTAGGGGTATTACCCACTGTTACAATTGCGTACCCATTTAACCATTTGCTTTAATATTTGTAAAATTAGCAACAACAAAAAAAACAATTGAGAACCCTAAAACCTATTCGACGAGCTCTCTCATCGCGGCTCCTCTCTCTGTCATCGATGCCCCCTCTCTTTCATCTCCGCCAAAACAGTTTCGTAGTTTTGATGCCCACTTCTAGTCGCCGGTACAACTTCTTCAGCTGTCCATTCTAGTCAACATGTTGAATTTGAGTAATCAAGACTCAGGCTACAGAAAGAATAAGACAAACGAAATTGCTCATACTAGTTAAAGGGATGTGCTATCCACACACCCCTTGTTAATTTCTGTCATTTGATTTTTTCAATTCATTCGATCCGATGGCTGAAAACTAGAAGGGTGTGTAAGAAGTAAAAATGGGTGTGTGAATATCACACCCCCTAGTTAAATACTAGATCTCAGTTTAAACTGGACAATATACTATCTGTTTGGAATCATTCATACCAAGTTCATGGATAATGAACAACAAAAAGAGGCAATCAACACTACTCTATCAAAACAAGCAACATGAAAGTTGCCTGATGTTTGATATGTAATTATATAGAATATTTGATGTTTTAATCGATCCATTTCTCAAATAGAAATTGTATATCGGCACCATTTGATGTTTCAGTGAATGGTTTAGTTTGCCTAAATAGGTGTTGAAAGCTATTGGTTGCTACTTTACATCAAAACTGCAATTCTCACCCATACATATGCATTGCATGCTCAAGTAATACACTTATAAAATTTGAATATACATGTTCAAGTAATGAGAGGTCTTCTGTTAAGCACCTAATTAATTTTTAAAAAATATATTATATTACCTTCATTGATAATAGCTAAAAATATCATCCGTAAACTATTATTTCAATTTCCTGAATGGTATGAGGACTTAAAGGTCTGAAATAGACAAATGCATGTTTAATGGGTAAATTACATAATACCCCCTCAGGTTTGAGGTCTATTACAACTTCATACAACATCTTTAAAGCATTTCACTTTCATACCTCAAGTATTATTTTATTTCAATATAATACATCCATTACATTTTCCATCTATTGATTTGTTAAGCGCTGACGTGGCTACCACATTTGTGCCACGTGGTTGCCAAATGTGCAATTTTTTTTTTAAACCTGAATCTTAAAAAAAAAAAATAATAATAATTAAAACCCACCTCCCCGCAAACAAACCCAGAAACATTATCCCCACCTCCATCTCCTCCACTCTCTTCACCTCCCCTCCCATCAAAAAACCCACCCCACCCCCACCTTCCCCGAGCCCTTTCTCCCTCTTTCATCTGCAACCCCACCCATCCTTAGCAAACCTAACTCCATCCAGACCACCACCAACCAAGCACCGAAAAAAATTCAAAATTTGAAGGACAAAATCAAATACATACCTCGTTGTCGGAGCCGAAAGACGAGTCGACGAGCCCACTTGGTGATGCGTTTGGGAGTAGGGTTCGGATTTGGGGGGGGGGGGAGGAAATAAGGTTTCTGGGTTTTCGGGGTCGCGGGGAGGGGGAGGAAGGTGGGTCTGCGTGGGTCATGTAGGTGGGGAGTGTTTTCAGGGTCGTGGGGAGGGGGGAGAGAGGTGGGTCTGCGTGGGTCATGTGGGTGGGTGGGGGGGGGGGAGATAAGGTTTCTGGGTTTGGGGTTGCGGGGAGGTGTGTTTCAGCTTTTGTTTTTGGTTTTTTATTTTTTTTTTATTATTACAAGATTTAGGTTTTTTTTTTTAATTAAAAAAAAAATTTGGCCAGGCGGCACACATTTGGCAGCCACGTGGCACAAATGTGGCAGCTACGTCAGCGCTTAACGGATCAATAAATGGAAAATGTAACGGATGTATTATATTGAAATAAAATAGTACTTGAGGTATGAAAGTGAAATGTTTTAAAGATGTTGTATGGGGTTGTAATAGACCTCAAACCTGAGGAGGTATTATGTAATTTACCCATGTTTAATTTACATATTACTACGTTCAATTGTCATAAATATAAAATTATTACAAATTTCTTTTTTAATTTTCAACTTGTTAAAAAACGGGTAAATAGGTAAAAAAATTGGGTAAACAGACATGCAATTACTATTAAATGGGTACGCGGTTATGGGTGCGGTTAACCATTTATAAACGATTATGGGTATGGGTATGGGTATGGGTATGGGTATGGGTATGGGTATACCCGTTTATGCAATTACCCATTGAGTAATGGTTACGTAGAAGGGCTTAAACAGTTATAGATAAATAACCACAGTTATTCGCTCACCATAACCGTTGCCCATCCCTAGTCCAAGATTCATGCTAAATGTCAAGGTGTGTCATAGCTCATAAGCAATTCATTCATCATGCATCTGCTAATGGTGAAATGTGGGTTGTGAAGGAAGAGATTGATAGATGAGTAGAAGCATGGATTAATTCAAGGTAGGGAATTCCCACAAATTTTTTTTAATCGAAGCAATAAGAGTGTTTTGTTACCACGAATGAGTAGAAGAGGTAAGATGGGTACATATTTTTAGTGAACAATTTCATGATCTGGAGATGATTCGCACAAAGCGTCAATGATTGTAAACCCCTATACAGTTACCATAAGAGACCACTAGAAATAAGAGTGTGCCAGAGCAGATTTATCACTAACGATGATAAACACAACAAACCTAGCATTGAGACCCTCACAAAAACCATTGCAAATAGCAATGTTAAAGCAGGGTCCTTCTAAACTTATTAAAATAATATATAGTTCCCAAAAAGAAGGGCCCAGAACGAGCCCACAAAAGGATAAGAAGATCAAGGCATTGAGATTGCAAGTTGAAGGGAAATAAAGAGATTTAACAAGGGATTTCTAGTAACTAGCAAACATGTACAATCAAAATTAACATACATTTGCAACGGAAGCAATAAAAATTAAAGCTATATTCATGCAAATCCCTTTCCAGAAACATAGTTTTCGTTTTAGTGTGACAAAGAGTTGTATTGAAAAACAAAGAGAGGAATTTGGATCTAGACTTTGATCCAATTCAAGAGTTCCACTAACTTCTTTGCTCCTTGAACTCCCTCCTCTTAGCTTCCTCCATGTTGAAATTTCTTGATTCTCCTTGAGCTACAAAAGTAGATAGCCTCTAAAGATCTAGACCCATCAGTTTAGTGAGATGGATGATTGAAATAACCCAAGAGATAAGAGAAGACTAGTTCTTTAATTGTATTGGCGTATAATCATTTTAGGTTCTCATTGTTAATTCTCCCTTATATTGACAACTATGTAATTAATCATCAAGAGGGACCCACAAGCCATGAGTGGCATCTAACCATGTGTCATGGCTACTCAAGCTAATGTAGAATTGACCTAAGAACGTATTCAGTTATAATTACAATGTAATTCAATCTTTCTCTGAGTCAACACTCTCAATCACACTATTAGGGTATTGTTACTTTATGTCAAACCCCTAATGTGATTATCCTAATTTATATGATTCAATTAAGACGTATAAGAATGCCTTCCTTTATTACCCTCAATTCTTCGACCAAAGATCCTGAATCATATCTTGTAGCGTACTAAGTTTATTGATTCCATGTTGTACATTCAAATGTCTCTGAGAATAAGTTAGCAACCCCCAACAATGCAAAGAACACATCCAAGATGGAATTTGGTCATGTCCCACTGTCAATTTATCAATAACGTATCCTCAAGACAACTATGATGTCTCAGGTTAAAGGATCACTTGCATTATTCCAACTTGTAAAGTTACTTGCTTGACATGTATGTAGAAATCCATGCAAGTACTCTCGTTTTATTGTGTTCAATGAACTCATTGCATTGATGAGTACTTACATACTTCCCTAATGTCTCTACACGAATGATTTGAGACTAACTATCCTTCGTATTGAAGCAAACATAGTATAGATTGGCATATCTAGGTTGTCAATACCCCTTTGACAATCCTATGACCAGGAACCTTTTAGGACATTATGGTCATAGAAAGAAGGTCTCAGTAGTATAATCTCTTTAGATTGGTTTCTTCATGAATCCATTGTCTGTGGATTCACTATTTGTACGTGTACTGATTAATTGAGATAGTCATAATTATTGGTCTTACCCGTTGGTTGTATTAGCCATAATGAATCATTATGACATTATCCTGATAGGCTTCTTCTCAAGATTGACTTTCAAGGCATATCTTCAACACAAGTTGACCCAAAGAATCTCGATGACAGAGCACCACTGTGAGAATGAAAGACGATAGCCATCAAACGACCACTCATAGTCCTGGGTTGTCTATTAATAAGAAGAAATGAGAGAAAAACTTAAAAGTACTTTCTAACAGCTCAAGACAGTTGGTAGACCTGACATGAACATAAGTTTTTTAAGGGACATCAATAATGTCAAACCTAGCACTCGAGTAAAGTACTTTTAACCACTCTCTAATGAAAGCTGCACTCATTACGCATTGACCCGAAAAATTATGCATTTAGCTCTGTGTAAATGTCACTTCCTCTCCACGTGTCGAGTCGATAATGAAGAAATAGCTTATAGGTCGTCTTTACACGTTCGATGTATTAAATGACAGGGTGGTGAGATAAATAAGAGCCTAGGACTTATGTGGCTCACTTAGGTCCTATATAAAAGGGCCGAGTACCCCTAATAAGCGATCAGATTCACAAGAACAAAATTCCATTACATTGTCTTCAAAGCAATTGTAATCCACATCAAATATATATAACCACCATAGTGGATGTAACCCAATTTTTAAAAGTGAACCACTTAAATCCTTTTGCTCATAATCTAGTTTTATATCGCGAGCCACCAATGGTTAACCTACTGGTTTTTGTTGACCTCCTAATTTTGAACGCTAATGTAAGAAATGCATACTATTTGATTGCATTTTCTACCCGGTTGAGCATTTTTCGTACTGAGCCATCATATATGCTCCGGGTATTATTACGAGCAGAAGATAGAAGGAGAGAGGTTTGTCTAGTCCTCGAGAAGGCTTAATTTGGGCTTTAACTAAAATTTGATTTTTAACTTTAATATGTATGTGGGCTTTCTGCTTAATGAGGAGGCAATGGGAATTTTTTGGTAAGTAAACTGAAACTTTGAATTCTGACAGAAATGGGTAACAAAAGTTGGCTACCGTTTGGGGCATGGGCTGGAAATTTATTTTTGGGGTTTGCTCGCTCGGCTAGCTTCCAGCGATTGGGCTTTAATTGTTTGGCATGTTCTCTTTCGGCTTGTGCCCTTATTATTTAATAAAAGTTTATTATGTGTTTTTCATTAAATTTGTTTTGTTAAGTTTTTTTTAATAAAGCTCTCTAATTTTTTCTTTAAAGTTCTGAAATGAAATTAGTGTGTAAGCTCAGGTAACAAGCCAAGTAGCAGACTTTACTGGTAAGTGTTCTGAAGCAGGACTCCACACCAATTCATATTCAACATAGATTCGGTGCAAGGCAATATCAGAAATTTTGTACAGAATATTTAGATATTTGTCTTTCATCAAAGAACTATTATCAATAAAGTAATGCACATGGCAATTCCAATGATATTTTTCCTTTGATGTTAATCAAGCAAACAATCCATCTGATGAGAATGAAGACATAATATAGTATGAAAAATATGATGAGTATAGCGTTACTCTTCTTTTAATTACGCTTGCAGAAGTTGCCAATTAAAAGAAACTTATATTCCTTAATCAAAAGAAAAATAAGCTTAATTATATTATATATTTCCGCATGAGCATTCAAGCCATAATTATTTAGTAACACAATATTTCTCATAATATGAACCGATAATTTTTTAGGTTATTATTGAAAGATGAAATTTGCAAAAATTCACAGAAATCAGAAGTAGTTTAGTTATCAAAATGTCAAGACCGTCTATGAGATTTTGGGGGCCCTGTGCAAAATCTGTAAAATGAGCCCTCCTTAAGATAGTTTTAAGTTTTAAAAAAGTATGACAATATATTGATACTAGAAAACATTCACTTAAACTAAAACAAAGCCACTTAGTACTACGGTCTAGTGGTATTCCTCTTCACTTGTAAGTGAGAGGTTTTCTGTTCAATTCTCACCAAAGGTGAATTTGAACCACAGGCTTAGCCCACTCCCCCACCCTTTTAGCGTAGATAATATCGTTTGTTCCAAAAAATAAAAAATAAAAACAAACTTTAGCACTCACTTATTGCATATTTACAAATGTCCTTAATGTTAAGTAAAAAGAGTTACAAACATAACATTCACTAAATAATCAAAAACAGTTTTATCTTAAACAACCAAACATGAAGAAAAAAAACATCAAACCTCTAACTTTAATGTTTCACTTGAATGTATAATGTTGTTATATAATAAAATTAAGAAACTGCCGCTTTTCAGGGTGTTATTATTGATACTCAAAATATCTCATTGTAATCCAAGTTTTATATTTAGAAAGAAAAAAAAATACTCTTATAAGGAGTGCACAATGCAGTTTAAAGTGCTAATCAAAACATTTTTTTTAAATATAGAACATTATTACATAATGTTAGATGGCAAAAATTTAGGGGCCCTTCAAATTTGGGGCCCTTTGCGACTGCACCATTCGCTCCCCCTCAACGCCCCATCTGCAAATTGTGACTTGATAAATTGACGAATATAATGTTGTGGATAAACAATGAAATGTTCACAATAATAGCTAAACAACTAAGCGATTTCAAGTTTGAGTGTGTTTTTTTATAAAGACGATCTATGAATGATAATTTAAAAACTGAACGGTTCCAATTTTTTTTTTTTTTTTTTTTTTTACGAATGGTTCCAATCATGAGATTTTATTTAGCGTTGTGTTAAATTATTAACTAGTTAGCGTTTGAATTCTGTTGATATTTCTATATCTAGAAGATCTTCATGCGTCAGAATGATGTAGGGCAAAGAAGGCTGTAACCAATTACCAATCTAATAATAAGCCATAAGCGTGAAGAATATATAAAGGCTCCACTAGCCAAGCAAAGTGAGATGGATTGGTCCCATCCATCATTTCTACAGTGAGATTTAGGTGCACACACTATCTAAGCTAATTAAGCTAGCTAGTAACAAAAACAAATAATGCGGCACAGCTTCTGTGTCATTTGGATCGAGCTCAGCTAGCTAGCTAAGACAAGGTCAACGATATATTCGATCTCATTGCTGTGCTGCACTTGCTCACCACCATATCAGCTAGCTAGCTCAGACAAGGTCAACGATATCTTCGGTCTGATTGCTGTGCTGCACTTGCTCACCACCATGCACTGTATGTATAACTTTACCTGCTACTTAGGTCATTGTTTTACATCATTGCATGCCATCTACGAACAAGTTGTTAGGGTCACAACTAAAAAGTAAATCTAAATACGTTTCGATCGGTAAACCTTGTTAGCAGGTCCAATTCCAACATCAGGTTTTGTTAATTATGATTGTTAAGCTATTACTTAGCGCTTAGGCTAGCTTGATTCATTTCAGCTAATTCTATTCTTCTTCCGTAAACAACATTAGCAATCAAGTCGTTGAATACACGGCCATATTTCAAACATGGCTTTAAAAATAACACACAAATACTCTGTTGATACGTATAGCCAACTTCATGCCATATTTCAGTTTTAGCATGTATATTGGTTTGAAAGGGGTTTCAATGAATTAGTTGGACATCCATCAAACAAGATATATATATATATATATATATATATATATATATATATATATATATATATATGTATGTATGTATGTATATGTATGTATAGAGCCAGATATGGACATTTTTATTTTTTGAAGGTAGCTAGATAAGGAAATTAGGTCCCCTATACAATCTTCAGCTTAACAAAAATGCTTGATTGAGTGACCATATCAATGTATATGGGAGACAGCAAAAGAATACTAGTGGGCCGGTCTGCTAGTGTAGTGAGTGTCTATACTTTATATTGGACCACCTTCTTTAGGTCACCCCAAATTCTCTCGATCTGCATGTGCTTCAACCACCTTGTGCTCAGCAGAGACGCGCTATAAGACCCTATCCCATTCCTATATATACCTGCCCTCTCTTCTCTTGCATGGTACACCATTGTTGTGCATTCAACTGCATTATTCCAATGACTACTCAAAATGCTCGTACTTTTGTTTTCTTTGTGTTATTGGGTATGGGGATGTGTTCTGCAGCTAGAACACTCCTAAATTATGAAGAGCCTGTCCACGTGCCTGCTGTCAGCTATGGGGCAGGCCATGGCATTGGGGGCGGTGCTGGATCAGGGTATGGCGGCGGTCCTGGAGGTTATGGTGGCGGAGGAGGTGCAGGAAGTGGTGGTGGATATGGAGCTGTAGGAGAGCATGGTGCTGCTGGATATGGAGGTGGTAGTGGTGGTGGAGAAGGCGGTGGTGTTGCCTATGGAGGTGCTGGTGGACATGGTGGTGGCGGCGGTGGAGGCAGTGGTGGTGGTGGTGCATATGGTGCCGGGGGTGCAGGAGGGTATGGAAGTGGAGGTGGTGAAGGAGGTGGGGCTGGCTACGGTGCTGGTGGAGAACATGGGGCTGGTGGTGGTGGAGGAGGAGGTACCGGTGGTGGCGGAGGGTCCGGATATGCCGGAGAGCATGGGGGTGGTTATGGAGGAGGAGAAGGTGGTGGTGCTGGTGGGGGTTATGGCACTGGTGGAGAACATGGTGGAGGATATGGCGGTGGCAGTGGGCATGGTGGTGGTGCTGGAGGAGGTTATGTTGCTGGAGGAGCAAGTGGAGGAGGATATGGGAGCGGTGGAGGAGCTGGAGGTGGAGTTGGTGGTGGTGGTGGTGGTGGAGGAGGTTCTGGTGGCGGCAGCGCCTATGGTGGAGCGCATGGAGGTGCATATGGAGGAGGAGGTGGGGGTGGTGAAGGCGGTGGTCATGGTGGTTATGTTCCTTGAAATTACCTTCACTTCTTTGTCACTAAAGATTTGTATCACCTTACCTTATAAAGTTATTAATAGTAGTAAATGGGAAAACAAAATAAGATAAACATCACGGTAAGGGGATATGTATTACTTTGAGTGTATTACGAATCCCAATTGTATGCTACCAAAAGGGTTGTATCCATTCAGGATATATATATATATATATATATATATATATATATATATATATATATATATATATATATGGATTCTTGATGACTGTTCTTCGAAATATAATAAGCCACGTTTTGTTTTTAAGATTAGCCTTGCAGAGATATTCATTAAATTTAAATATTGATAAACTTTAACGTAGAAGATGAATCAAGTCATGAATAAATTTTATATTTTTATAAAAGTTTTATTTATAAATGAGATGTCATGGATTTGAATCTATATGATGAGTTCCACATAATTTATTTATCCACCTTTAATGTAAATATATCGTTGTATAAAAAAAATCTACAAAGTAGTGCAATATTCATATCTTATAACTAATAATCCTTCAAGTTGAATTTGTTTTTCAATATGGCATGCATTTCTTAATTCAGCATACCTTTATACTAGTGAGTTACTTCACTTCAATTTTAGGCGCCAAATGTGAATTTATCCACGTACTCACATAATTTTTTAAAAAAAAATTCGTATTTATAAAAATTGCCAATTTTTTTTTTGAAGTATTTTTTAAATTACAGAATCATTCATGTATGTATTTTTCAAGTGTTATATTCGTTCTGAATTTTTCACGTAGTATAGCCTTATGTGTCCTGATGTGTAGTTTAGCTTGCCTAATCCATTATTTTTTCAATGAAGTGCCTTTATTATAAAAAACTAGAATAGAAAGAAAAATTAAGTTCCTTTGCCATTTCATTTTAGGTTTACTAGTCTAATTAAGATTGATTTTGTTTCTAATTATTGGTTTAGCTTTGTACTTTATTTTCCTATAAATACCTCCTTATGAAAAAACTAACTAGTGAAAACTTATATCCAAAATTTTCAAATACTATGTTGAACTAAATTGCCCCTTCTAACCAACCAGTATTATGGTCTAGTGATATTTCTTCATTTGTAAGTGACATGTTCGGCTCACATGTCAATTTCATATTATATTTGTATTGAGTTCGATACCTAATTACTGGCTGCCCATTAATGTGGCCTGACCAAATCTCCCTCCACTTAAAGAAGAATATCCCCATCACTTTCCTCTTAAACTAGAATACCGTTGTATAAATAAAACTGAAAATTTAACTTTCCCCCTCTAAACTCATTTTTTCTAGCCTCTAGTGACACACCCCGACCAAGATCGAGGCATGCTGGCCATCACGTGAGCGTGACGTAAGCCATGTGCAAGAAGCGGAAGCGTTAAGATATCGAAATTTCGAATGAATAAAACCAAACATCCAGAATCGCTAGAAAGGAAATAAGTGTTAACACACTTTCAAAGCATAATTAAGTCTAAGTGCAGTCAAGCATAGAAATTACTAAATTAAATAGTAACCAATATTCCTACATGGATGATGTACTGTCAGAACTTCCACCAGAATCCTCGTGAGCCACCAACAAAAGCTACCTAATACTTGGAGGGGCGCAAAACAAAGCTGAGTGGATCAGTAAAACAACGCTTATACAAAAACTTTATTTTCCTTTAAATATACTAACCCCTCGCCGTAAAACAAGTATAACTTTCCCATAAAATATAATACGTAAATATAAGTCAAATCATGCTCAGTATATCAAGATTCATTTTGTATGTATGCCATGTATATGTTATGCCCAATATCACAATATAATAAATAATAAGCTCGATGATGCAATTCAATATAAATCATCTGCTAGCCGAAGTTACCCGACGTGATCTATACGGCAGAAACTAGAGCTCAATTCAATCATATCTCAATCTCATATCTCAACATATTTATACATATCTGCACACAAGTCGGTACCACCTCACGTGGTCTGACTAACAGGCTAGGTGTACAATGAATACGCTCAAGTGCTACAATCACATGAAGGCTATGCGCTAATCGCGGGTCACCTACAAGTCGAACCCACTGAAAGTGGTCTACACAACAGGCTATGCACCTATCTTGGATCCAAGGTGAGCGTGTGGTGCAGGAAGTGAACGATCATGTGAAGCTATGCCCCTAACTCTAGGCGGGAGCACTAACACAGGGGTACAGATTAATGAGCTCAATATGCATCACAATATCACCAACTATCTCATACTCATTACCAGCATAATATACTCACCTAGGGCTTACCTGGGCCTCCGCAGCACCATGCAACAATATGCATAATTATGATAATGCATATGCTAAAAAAAAATGCAGGCATAACATGGCATTTAAATCACATTCCACTAAATACGTTTTCTGGGAAAAACGTGTATATATATATATATGTATGTATGTATATACTGAAAATAACTGCCCACTCACTGGTATATAGTGGGGTCGTAACCCCCACGTCTAGCCTGGCTACGCTCGTCCTCCGAATAGGTCTCGCCTATATGAGAAATAACTATAACAACGTTAATTTAAGCACATACACAATTCTAGCTAATAACTTCTCATACTTTGCTCAATTTGGGTATATAATATACCACAGTGATCTACACAATCTCAGGATCATCCCCATATTTTTAAAATAATTTTCCGGCCACCCACGCGCCGGCAAGTGCACGGCCACAAGCGCGGCCACACGCAGGGGACCCTGACGGAAACCCTAACCGTCGTTAGGACTATTCCACGGAATATTCCGTTATATACTAACAGAAGTTAACGGCGTTACCTGACGCCGTTAGGAATATTCCGTCAACTCTGACGGAATATTCTACTTCCTTCTCTGATGGACCACGCCGGTCGCCGCCGTCCGCCGCCGTCCGCCGCCGTCTGCAACTCGCCGGAAACTGGAAAAAATTTCAAATCTTGATATTTCACTCATTTTCAACCATTTTTTATGAAACTTGAACCAAATGAAAGCTCTTGAAGAGTAGAACAAAACCTTACCACTTTGAAGTCCCAAAATCCACGGAAACTCACTAGAGAAACCTCGATAATCCGGTCAAACTTAAAACTCGTCGATCTCCATTTCCCGACGTCCAAATCGCCTCATTTTTCTTCTCCGAGCTTCGTGAGGATGATCTAAAGCTCCTTATAAGCTTGAAATGCTTTGAAACCTTCTCAATCACGAGAGCATGAACAGTGCTAAAATCTGGGGTTACGGGTTCTCAGGTTTTCGAAGGTCTCAGGTTCTGAAAATGGTACCAATCAACTCGTGAGGTCACAAGGAACAAGATGGTGACCTTTAATCCTTCGATTTGTGAAGATTTGGCTTAGTTTAGGTGTTGTCCGTACGGTTGTACGGAAAAATTGGAGAGATCGAGAGGGAGGAAATAGTACAGACGGAGAGAGTGAGATAGTTAAGGTTCTGGGTGTGTGTGTGTGGTCCTCACACTAACACATCACCAAATACCAACCACAACCAAACAAAAAATAACAAAAAATTGTTTAAGTCCCAACATAATCCAATTTAACTAGGGTCACTAACCAAAGCCCTAGTATTCACAATCCTTGAAACGTTCGAGGGTAATATCATCTTTTCACACCAGTGATAAAATCATTCCGGAACGGGCTGTTACAATCTACCCACCTTATAAAAATTTCATCCCCGAAATTTACATAACCAAAACCATCCACTAGTACTCATAAAACAATCTCGGGTACATCTCTCTCATCCGATCCTCTGTCTCCCAAGTTGCTTCTTTCACTGAATGATTTCTCCACAAAACTTTAACTAACTGCACTGTCTTATTCCTCATAACCTTTTCTTTCCAATCCAGTATAGTCGTTGGCTCCTCATCATAAGTCAAATCTGAACTGATCTCCAAAGGTTGATGAGGTATCACATGCAAAGGATCTGCAACATAATGTCGAAGCATCGAGACATGAAACACATTATGTACCTTAGACAGCTCTGACGGCAACTCAAGTCTATAAGCAACTTCACCGACTCACTTGGTGATCTGATAAGGTCCGATGAATTTAGGACTTAGCTTGCCTTTCTTCCCAAATCGTACTACACCTCGCCACGGCGATAACTTCAGAAATACCCAATCACCAACTTTGTACACTCGATCAGTGGCATATTTGTCTGCTATACTCTTTTTGCGATCTTGGGCCGTTTTCATATTAGACTTAATAACCTGAATGTTCTGAGTAGTTTCCTCTACTAACTCAGGGCCCACTAAAACTCATTCGCCAACTTCTGACCAACATAATAGAGTCCGATATGCCTTGCCATATAATTCCTCGAATGGCACCACACCAATACTCGAGTGAAAACTGTTGTTATAGGCGAATCCCATCAAATCCAACCGCTTATGCCAAGTGTCGCCAAACTGCAACACCGAAGATCTTAGCATATCCTCCAAAATCTGAATCGTCCTCTCTGATTGTCCGTCTGTCTGAGGATGATATGCCGTGCTGTACAGTAATCTCGAATCCAAAGCTTCTTGGAATGCTATCCAAAACTTAGAAGTAAATCTTGGATCTCGATCTGAAATAATACTCACAGGAACTCTATGATACTTCACAATCTTCGTGATGAACAACTCGGCTAACTTGTTCAAAGAATACTTTTCCCTCACAGAAATGAAATGCGCTGACTTAGTAAGCCAATCAACAATCACCCAAATTCCATCATAGCCGTTTTGTGTACAGGGTAGCTTGTACACAAAATCCATAGTAATATTCTCCCATTTCCACTATGGAACAGGAAGTGGCTGTGATAAACCAAACGGCTTCTTTCTTTCGGCTTTAACCTGCTGGCACACGATGCACCTACGTACATACTCTACAATTTCCCTTTTCATACCTGGCTAATAATAAAATGGCCTAATGGTATGATACATTTTAGTTCCTCCTGGATGCATCGCATAAGCTGAAATATGTGCCTCATCAAGAATTGCCTTATTCAATTCCTCATTATTTGGCACGTATATCCTATTCTCTTGCATAAGCATGCCATCCGTCTCTCTAACTCTGAGATCTTTCTTTTTCCCTTGATTTCTCAAATGAATTAACTCTTGAATCTCTTCGTTATTCATCTGAGTCTCGAGTATACGATCAATCAGAATAGGCCTAACTTGGAAACTAGCAAGCAAGGCTTCCTCTCGCTCTGCTACAGCTTCTTCTCGTTCTTCTAGCCCCAATTTCACTCCAGTAGACCTCAAATCTACAAGAAGAGGAACACGAGAAACATACAAAGCATTAACCCGACCTTGAGATTTCCTACTCAAAGCATCAGCCATTACATTAGCACGTCCAGGGTGATACTCAATCGTGCAATCGTAGTCACTTAGTAACTCAATCCATCACCGCTGATGAAGATTTAAATCTTTCTGTGTGAACAGGTATTGGAGACTCTTATGATCTGTAAAAATCTTCTCACCATAGAGATAGTGTCTCCAAATCTTCAAAGCGAAAATAATGGCTGCTAACTCCAAATCATATGTAGGGTAATTCATCTCGTGAGGTTTTAACTGACGCAAAGCGTAAGCAGTCACCCTACCATACTACATCAAAACACATCCCAAGCCATTCAAAGAAGCATCGCTATAAATTTCAAAGTTCCCACTATCATCAAGAAGTGCTAAAACAGGAGCATGAGTGAGATAATACTTCAACTGCTGGAAACTCTGTTCACAATTGCCATCCCACTCAAACTTAACTTCCTTTCTAGTCAATCTTGTAAGTAGCAAAGATATAACTGAGAAATCCTTAACAAATCGTCGATGATAACTCGCTAAACCAAGGAAACTCCGTACCTCGGTAACGGTTTGTGGTTGTTCCCAATTCTCCACAGCTGTTATCTTTTGAGGGTCAACCTGAATACCCTGATCTGAAACAACATAACCCAAGAATGCCACCTGATCTAACCAGAATTGGCATTTACTAAACTTAGCATACAGCCGATGCTCCCTCTTTCTCTTTAGTACTAGAGTGAGATGTCGAGTATGATCTGCTTTCGACTTAGAATACACCAGAATGTCATCAATAAAGACAATGACAAATCTATCCAAGTATTGCTGAAATACCTTATTCATCAAGCCCATAAAAGCTGCTGGTGCATTCGTTAAACCAAATGGCATCACACAAAACTTGTAATGACCATAACGAGTTCTAAAAGCTGTCTTGTGGATGTCATCACTCCTGATCTTTAGCTGATAGTAGCCTGACCTCAAATCAATCTTAGAGAACACACAAGCACCTTTGAGTTGATCAAATAGATCGTCTATACGCGGCAATGGATAACGGTTTTTAATCATTACCCTATTAAATTTCCAATAATCAATACACAACCTCAAAGTTCCATCTTTCTTTCGGACAAACGAGACTGGAGCTCCCCATGGCGATGTACTAGGTCGAATAAAACCTTTATCCACCAATTCTTGCAACTGAATCTTTAATTCTCTTAACTCCGCAGGAGCCATTCAATAAAGAGCTAAAGAAATAGGATCTGTACCTGGAAGTAAGTCAATGGTAAACTCTGCATCACGATCTGGCGGCAATCCAGGTAAATCATTAGGGAAAACGTCAGAGAAATGTCTGACTACTCGAACGTTCTCCACACTTGAAGGATTATCATCATTTAACACCACATGAGCCAAGTACCCTTGACAACCTTTATTCAACAATCTTTTGGCTCTCGCAGCTGAAATAACACCATGTCTTACTCCACTACTTTCCCCTACAAACTTAACTTCAGGCAATCTGGGACGATGGAAAGTCACTGTTTTCCCATAACAATCGATTTTGGCACGATTATAATGCAACCAATCTATGCCCAAAATCACATCGAAATCTACAATGTCTAATGGAGAAAGATTAGCTGGCATAAACACATCCTCCACTACAACGGGACATCCAAGATAAACACTATCTACATAACATTTCTCCCCTCTAGGCATGGTAAATTCTAACTCATATCCAAGGGGTGTAGACTGAGGTTGAGTCAACTGAGCAAATGTATGAGAAATTACAGAATCCGTAGCACCACAATCAATCAACACTTCAGCATAATGACCAAGAACATTCAACGTACCCATAATCAAATCAGGATTATTCTGAGCCTCCTGAATTGAGATGTTGTCGACACATTCCTGAGCTGGCTGCATTCCTCATCTGCATTTGCTAGCATGAACACCTCGGCCATGGGCACTGCGTCCTTAACTTGCCTGGCTGTGCTGCCTAGATGATCTTGCACTGCTAGTAGCAACATCAATCTAGAGTGGCTATCCTCCATAATGCCATTGTGACCCGCCAGCCGAGTACTGGTTATAATCACTCTGTTGATAAGGTACATATCCTCCTGAGTGCTGACCATAGCCACCTGGGTGATAAGGATCCTGGGGGTATTGATACTGTCCTGGGGCATAAGGAACGGGATCTCCCTGATAGTGGTAAGCACCACCATGACCTGTCTGAGCATAACCACTTGATCCTGAAAATCGCTAAGTCTGTCATGGTAGTGGTATAAGAGGCTGTTGTGGCTACTGAGGCCTCTGCTGATTTTGAGGACAATACTTAGCCAAATGCCTCATCTGTCCACAGGTATAACATCCACTGTTACCTTGATGACATTCTCCAAAATGTCGATTATTACATCTTCGGCACAAATGAGTACTAGCACCACCCGAATCTCTCGGCCTCTGAAATCTAGGGCCTCCAGAAAATCTACATCCTCGCCTCGGGCCCGTGGTACTAAAACCTTCACTAGAAGAACTCGAGCTCGTACCACCTCTCTTAAAACTCTGGGTCTTGCGAGGTCCTTAAAAATACTGGCCTCTACCCTTATCATATTTCCTCTGATTACCGTCTTCCTCTTCATTATCACCAGGCAAATTTTCTGAGTCTTCCACTCTCAATAGAATTTCATAGAACTTCTTATAAGTGTCACAGGTTGCTATAGTAGCCATAGATCGCCACTTCTTCTTAGTACCAAGCTTAAAACGACAAAGCGTCTTAATTGGATTGGCAGCAACTTCTGGATCATAACGGGACAAATCTGTGAACTTTCTATAATACTCATTAGTAGACAACTTTCCCTGCTTCAGATTAGTAAACACCTGCTTCTTCCGAACTAGATATGCTGGAGGAATGAATCTCTCATAAAATGCCCGTTTAAAATTCAGCCAATCAGCAATCTCCGCAGGTGGTCGTCCATAAGTCTCCTGGCCCCACCAAGATGCAAACTTTGGACCTAAAAACCAAGTAGTAGTCTCAACCCACCTATCTTCGGGTAGGTTTCCTTGACTGTGCATAACCAGGAATGTCTTCTCAACCTTTTGTAACCACTTTTCTACTCCTTCAGGCCCCTCGTTACCCAAAAACTGTGGCAACTTCAAATTATATACAGACTCTATAGGAGTTCTCTGAGGAGGGTGAATTACAGACTGAAGGGCATTAGCAATAGCTTCCCCCAACTGAGAAATATCAGGAAAATTAGGCTCAACCGCATGACATGGCTCTCTACGAGGCGGCATAGTTCTGACAGAAGATATCAAAATTAATTAGGGAAGTTCATAAAATATGCAGGACTGCAACCTAAGCTCTGATACCAAACTGACACACCACGACCGAGATTGAGGCATGTTGGCCGTCACATAAGCGTGATGTAAGCCATGTGCACGAAGCGGAAGCGTTAAGATATCGAAATTTCGAATGAATAAAACCAAACATCCAGAATGGCTAGAAAGGAAATAAGTGTTAATACACTTTCAGAGCATAATTAAGTCTACGTGCAGTCAAGCATAGAAATTACTAAATTAAACAGTAACCAATATTCCTACATGGATGATGTACTGTCAGAACTTCCACCAGAATCTTCGTGAGCCACCAACAAAAGCAACCTAATACCTGGAGGGGCGCAAAACAAATATGAGTGGGTCAGTAAAACAACGCTTATACAAAAACTTTATTTTCCTTTGAATATACTAACCCCTCGCCATAAAACAAGTATAACTTTCCTAGAAAATAGAATACGTAAATATAAGTCAAATCATGCTCAGTATATCAAGATTCATTTTGTGTGTATGCCATGTATATGTTATGCCCAATATCACAATATAATAAATAATAAGCCCGATGATGCAATTCAATATAAATCATCTGCTAGCCGAAGTCACCTGACGTGATCTATACGGCAGAAACTAGAGCTCAATTCAATCATATCTCAATCTCATATCTCAACATATTTATACATATCTGCACACAAGTCGGTACCACCTCACATGGTCTGACCGACAGGCTAGGTGTATAATGAATACGCTCAAGTGCTACAATCACATGAAGGCTATGTGTTAATCGTGGGTCACCTACAAGTCGAACCCACTGAAAATGGTCTATACAACAGGCTATGCACCTATCTTGGATCCAAGGTGAGCGTGTGGTGCGGGAGGTGAACGATCATGTGAAGCTATGCCCTTAACTCTGGGCGGGAACACTAACACTGGGGTGCAGATTAATGAGCTCAATATGCATCACAATATCACCAACTATCTCATACTCATTACCAGCATAATATACTCACCTGGGGCTTACCTGGGCCTCCGTAGCACCATGCAACAATATGCATAATTATGATAATGCATATGCTAAAAAAAATGCAGGCATAACATGGCATTTAAATCATATTCCATTAAATACGTTTTCTAGGAAAAACATCAAGTGTATATATATATATATATATATGTATATACTGAAAATAACTGTCAACTCACTGGTATGTAGTCGGGTCGTAACCCCCATGTCTAGCCTGGCTACGCTCGTCCTCCGAATAGGTCTCGCCTATATGAGAAATAACTATAACAACGTTATTTTAAGCACATACACAATTCTAGCTAATAACTTATCATACTTTGCTCAATTTGGGTATATAAATATACCACAGTGATCTACACAATCTCAGGATCATCCCCATATTTTTAAAATAATTTTCCGGCCACCCACGCGCCGCCACGGGCAGGGAACCCTGACGGAAACCCTAACCGCCGTTAGGAATATTCCACGGAATATTCCGTTATATACTAACAGAAGTTAACGGCGTTACCTAACGCCGTTAGGAATATTCCGTCAACTCTAACGGAATATTCTACTTCCTTCTCCGATGGACCACGTCGGTCGCCGCCGTCTGCAATTCGCCGGAAACTGGAAAAAAATTCAAATCTTGATATCTCACTCATTTTTCAACCATTTTTCATGAAACTTGAACCAAATGAAAGCTCTTGAATAGTAGAACAAAACCTTACCACTTTGAAGTCCCAAAATCCACGGAAACTCGCCAGAGAAACCTCAATAATCTGGTCAAACTTAAAACTCGTCAATCTCCACTTCCCGACGTCCAAATCGCCTCATTTTTCTTCTCCGAGCTTCGTGAGGATGATCTAAAGCTCCTTATAAGCTTGAAATGCTTTGAAACCTTCTCAATCATGAGTGCATGAACAGTGCTAAAATCTGGGGTTATGGGTTCTCGGGTTCTGAAAATGGTACCAATCGACTCGTGAGGTCACAAGGAACAAGATGATGACCTTTAATCCTTCGATTTGTGAAGATTTGGCTTAGTTTAGGTGTTGTCCGTACGGTTGTACGAAAAAATGGGAGAGATCGAAAGGGAGGATTGAGTACAGACGGAGTGAGAGAGAGAAAGTTTTGGGTGTGTGTGTGTGGTCCTCACACTAACACATCACCAAATACCAACCACAACCAAACAAAAAATTGTTTAAGTCCCAACATAATCCAATTTAACTAGGGTCACTAACCAAAGCCCTAGTATTCACAATCCTTGAAACGTTCGAGGGCAATATCGTCTTTTCACACCAATGATAAAATCATTCCGGGACGGGCTGTTACATCTAGCCCATCATATAATATTTATCCGAAAACCCAATGATTAGGATCCAAACTAAACAACTTACCAAATTAAGTTTGTGTGTCCTTTTTTATATTTTTTGGATCCCTAATATACCATCTAAGCCAGTATGGAAAGTTCTTGTAATTTTGTTTTAATTGATCACGTGCATTGAATTTGGTAAGGTCTTGTGGCCATGAAATATGATTCTAGATGGAGGAATTAATATGGAAATTTTTTTAATTTCAACAATAAATTTCAATTTGAATATACCTGATTAAGTGTTTGTTTTCAACAACATCTATTGTTTAATTTTATGAAAATAATTTACCTACTATGAAAATTAATTTTATGAAAACAATATCTATTGTTTAATTTTATACCTACAATATAATTACATGAAAATAGTTTACCTACTATGAAAATTAATTTTTTAAAAACAATATCTATTGTTTAATTTTATGAAAATAATTTACCTACTGTATAATTACATGAAAAAATTACCTATTATGAAAATTAATTTTTTGAAAACAATATCTATTGTTTAATTTTATGAAAATAATTTACCTACTATATAATTACTTGAAAATTAATGTTCCTATTTTTTTAAATTTGTAACAAAATTAATTTACCAACTTCTTTTTATGGTATTAGTATACATAAATGTAGAATATATGTCCGTATATATTTGATCTAATTAGGTTTTGGATTAGAGGAGTTCACACAAAATTAAAAATATATTAAATAAATTAAATGTCTAAAAGAAACTGTTGACCCTAAAAACTACCAAGCCTACGTGGCGCGCAGGCCGAGTAACTAATAAGCTAACTACGTCCTTCGGTTGTGTGCGGGGCGTGCCAACTCGTCGGCCGAGCTCGGCTGAGGAGTAAAATTTGTTGATTTTGCGTTGGTTGCGCTGCTGACTTCTGTGTCTTGCGATTGCGGCCGAGGAATGAACTTGACTCGGCTCTCGGATTCTAAAGCCTGAAGACAAGGCTACTAAATATGCGAAGTTCACAGATCGTTGTCGTCGGATTCGGTCACAGTGATGGTGTTCGTCAGAGTAAACTCACGCTGAATCGACACTAAAGTGTAAGGGCACAAATACTCAAAGCGGATGTACGTCTTGATGGTGAATGTGGTTCGGCCGTCAGAATGCCGAACTCTAAAGCCCACCTGTGAGTATCCAATCATACGACAACTCGACGTTCAATGTGCCGAGCCCTAATAAACTGTAACACCTCACTTCGCCGAGAAGGCTGATGAGATGACCTCTGCCAATAAGGATTCGAAAATCCTTCTCGACCGAGACTTGGATAGGTAACCAGTCGGCCCCTTCGCAGTGCTGTTTATCCAAACTGAAGGTGCTCCGCGGTCGGCTGATTCTACGGCGATAGTGTTGTTTATCCAAACCGAAGATACCACCGGTTGCCTTCACAGTGCTGTTTATCCAAACTGAAGGTGTGTTGGCGAAAAGGGAAATAAAAATCTCAAGGTTGTTGAGAGGTTTCGCGTAGAGCGAGGGTTTGTGCAGGGCTGATTTGTGTGTTGAGTTGGAGAGCCCCTTCCGTTGTTTGTAGCCTTGTATTTATAGCAACAGATCCTCCTTTGATCAAATTAAAACCTCACTTGGATTAGGACTCCTCATCCTAATCCAACCTTATCTCGACCAGTCTTACTTTCGTCAGGACTCTGAACCTGGCCTTTTGTCAAGCCACATTCGTCTCCATGTCCCAACATCTTTGTTTCGCCGAGACTCCTTGTTTTATCAGGATTCGACCTCTTTGCCTTTATCCAAATCACTCCTCCTCCCAATAGGACTTCGGCCAACCTAACTTGGTGGCCTATGGCGACTGGACGGCCCATAATATTTCTGGAAGAATACTGAGCCGAGAACAAACTTAGACTCGGCCCAATAATATAAATTTGGGTCCAAACAGAAACGTATAAGAGATTTGGTGGCATGATTTTGTAAATAAACACAAATTCGTGGATCTTTTATCCAACATGACATCATAATTAAAATTTGGGTTTTATTTAGAAGTTATTATATATGTGGATTTTTGTCTAGAGTTTATGAATTGCAAGGATTTAAATCTAAAGAACCCTAAATAAAATGCCTCTCCCATCTCTCATTCTGAACCACCACTATCCCACCCATTTTATTCATGTTCTTCCAAGCTCCATGTAAATGCCATTTAAATCCCCCCTCCATTGGTTTCCTCCAAACTTGCTTCTCCTTCTATACTTCCGCGTCTTGTTGCTTCTCCAAACATGGCTACAATCTTTCAAAAATTTTAAGGGATGTATATGGTACCAGCTACAAATAGGAACTCTTATTTGATCACTAATTACTACAGTTTAGTGATATTTTTCTCCACTAGTAAGTGAAATATTTTAGGTTCTACTTCCATGGATGGTAAATTCGTTCTATTTCCATGGATGGTAAATTCAAACCAACTTATTATAGTTTGCTCATTGTGATTGAGCACATTCCCCACCCTTTGGTGTAAGTATATTGTTGTATTAAAAATATATATAGTAAAACAGCTGTCATGTTTGTAGTTGACATTACAATTGAAGTGTCCAGAAGTGCCCTAATAGGCCAACTTCGATTCAAGGATAGGCCTTAAAAATAAAAATAAAAAATAAAAAAGGAGGTGCTGGAATAAAAACAGTTAAGTTGGTTTTTGAACAAATTATTTATCTACACTAAGGAGGAGGAGGACAGGTAGGCTTAACCTCACAATGAGCTAGCATTAATGTGATTCAAATTTGTTTTTGGTAAAAATCGAACCTAAGACCTCTCACTTACAAGTGAAGAAGAATATATATTACTTGACCGTAGTACTAAGTGGCAAAACAATTAAGTTGATTAGCTGAAATAGAAATTTTTAAGATGTGAAATGTCTGCAAAACCCTTCCATATAAACCCTCTATGCAGCCTTCATCAACTCATTTGCTCTACAGCTCTCTCTCTCCCCCCTTTGTTTTTCTCTTTTCGCTCTTCTTCTTTTCCATTCTCTTTTGTGCATCAAAATCAGCTTCAACAAGTGTCATGACATCCCCAGATCTAAGCATCACCAAAAATTCTAAATTTCCTTTTCCCTATTTCTCCGAGTGGGACATTGCGAACCGCCATATCTAAGTCACATGAGTCGAACTCGATCTCTCTGCAAATCTTACTCTCTCACAGAGTTGGACTCGATCTCGACTCGTTCCAATCTGATCTTCTGCCAATCTGAGTTTGTTCTACCTTTGTGAATCATTCTTATTGTGTTTGCGAGCAACCCATTGTTATCCTCCTGCTTGAACAATATCAACAATAATCGCATAATGGTACAAATAGACATCATTATGGATATTACTGTTATGTTATAATATCATCTCAATATACTATCAGCATTATCTCAGGGTTATCGATCGAAATCGTAACAATATTATCTCAATACATTACTGTTATGTTATATGTGCCATATAAGCAAGGATATTTTAGAAATTATCATCCTTCTATATATCCTCTATCATTCATGTCATTCGTCGCAAAGTTAGACCTCCGTTAAATTTTCTGTCAATTTTGCTGTTAATTAATGACGTGGCAAATGTAAGACCACATTTTTGCTGATATGGACATTTAGTTGGGGTCGCGTGGACAAGAAACTAACAAAAATTATTATCTATAAATGTTTGAAACTAATAAAAATATTTTCAAATAAAAAATATATATTTTCAATTTATGCCTTACATCAACCCATTCCCTCGCCCAATTCCCAGCAAAAATGTGAAGAGAAAACTGAGGTTGTCAGTTTTAAAGTTAATCCTTTGCTTCTGTTTTTGCTGTCTAACTTTGATGTCCTTTTATGTAATTTGAAATGCTTTGGTTCTCTAATCTATTGCCTCATGTATGGCTTAGATCTTTTGTAAACGGCTGTCCAATTACCTTAGCAGTTGTCCCATGTAATGGGACATTTAATCCAAATCAGAAAAATATCTCCGTGTGAAAAAATAGCTCTCTACTCTCTGTTTCCGCTTGCCTTGCTGCTGCCTCTACTCAAATTTTCATCTTTCTCTCATTTTTATTCTAGTTTTATTAATGATGAAGATGATCTGAATACCAACATGATATCAAAGCCAATTTGATCAAAGAGTGGGGTGTTTTTTTATTCTCAAAAGGGGGAAAATTCTAAGTGAAACCCTATGATCAAAATTTTCAAATTCATGGCTGGTTCAAGTAGCAGTGGAGAGATTCAAACTCCTATCTTTAGTGGAGTGAATTATGACTTCTGGAGGACAAAGTTGAGAGCAATTTTTGTATCTCATGATTTGTGGAGCTTGATTGAAGATGGAGATGTGGTACCCCTAAGTACTGTGGCTTTGATAGAGGCTCAAACAAGGGAACTGAAGGAAAACATCAAGAAAGATGCAAAAGCTCTTGGGGTCATTCAAAATGCTATCTATGATGAAATTTTTCCGAGAATCTCGAATGAGACAAATGCCAAATCAGCTTAGGATGTGTTGGAGAAAGTCTACAGAGGCTCTACTAAGGTAAGGGCAGTCAAACTCCAATCTTTGAGAAGAGATTTTGAGTACATACGAATGAAAGATGATGAATTGCTAGATGATTACCTGAGTAGATTGTCTGAGATTATTAATCAAATGAAAAGCTATGGTGAAACCTTGTCTAATGAGAGAATAGTTCAAAAGTATCTAATTAGCTTGCCAAGAAAGTATGACAACATAATCATAGATGAGACTAAAGATTTGTCAACTTTGAGTGTTGAAGAATTGATTGGTTCATTCAAAGGTTTTGCTCAAAGACTATCCAGGCATGACAACAAAGATGTAGAAAATGCTTTCCAAACGCTTACAATGTATCTAAAAACTGAAGCTAGTTTGAGTAAAAGCAAAGCCAAGTCCAACAAGAATTGGAAAGGCAAAAACAAAAAGTGGGAATGAAAGGGTAATTTTAAAGAGAAGAAAAGGTTGAGAAGAGTTTGTATGCTTCAAAGTGCAAAATTTGTGACAAAGCTCATTTCGGTGAATTGGTTCAAGGGAAAAGTGAAATGCCATAAGTGTAGCAGATTAGGGCATATGCAAAAGGATTGTACCTACAAGGATAACTAGCTAGCTCACGACATCGAAGCAAAAGGTGAAGAAACCAATATGTTTTATGTTGGTCATGATACAACCATACAAGAAGAAGATAAAGTTTGGTTTGTGGACAGCGGCTGTAGCAATCATATGACAGCGAACAAGAACATTCTCCATAATATTAACACTACAAACCCAACCCGAGTGAAGAGGGGAAACGAGCAGCTAGTCGATACATTGGGAAGAGGTACTATTGTAGTACATACGAAGAATGGAAAGATGTTCATCAAGGATGTCATGTTAGTTCCTGATTTGAAGCAAAATTTGCTAAGTCTTGGACAACTCATTAAGCATGGCTATTACTTGTATTTTTTAGACAATACTTGCAAGATATATGATGGGAGGAATTGTGAACAACTCTTGGTTAAGATTGAGATGAGGAAGAGTAAAAGCTTTCCTCTTACAATTGACTATGCAACTCAATCTGCACTCAAGATGGAAGTGCAAGAAGATTCAAATCTATGGCATAAAAGGCTTGGCCACTTGAATTTTCAACGTCTCAAAAAGCTACAAGAAAAAAAAAATCGTGCATGGGTTGCCGAGTATCCAAGAAAATGAAGAAATCTTTAAAGGTTGTGCACTTGGGAAGCATCAAAGAGATTCATTTCCACATGGTAAAGCTTGGAGAGAAAAAGCTCCATTGGAATTGATTCATACAGATGTTTGCAGACCCATGAAAACCGTTACTCAAGTAGGAAACAATTAATTTCCTATTCTTCGTGGATGATTATTCCAAAAATGACTTGGGTATACTTTCTGAGATAGAAATCAGAAGTGTTCTCAATCTTCAAGAAGTTTCAAGCTATAGTTGAACGGCAATTTGGTTATCTAATCAAAGTTCTTAGAAATGATAGAGGATGAGAGTACACATCCACAAAATTTGATAAGTTTTGTCAAGATATTGGCTTGGAAAGGCAGCAACCTGTCAGCTACACTCCACAACAAAATGGAGCAGCTGAGAAAAAAACAGAACCATAGTCGAAATGGCTAAGGCAATGTTGCATGATAAGGGAATGCCTTAATATTTGTGGGGTGAGGCAATTAATACAGCGGTCTACTTGATGAATAGGCATCTGACAGTGGCGGTTGAAGGCAAGACACCATTTGAGGTGGAGTGGAAGAAAGCCTTATGTGAATCACTTGAGAGTGTTTGGGTCAATCTGCTTTGCTTATGTTCCGAAATAACTAAGACGAAAAGTTTATGAGTCAAGTGAAAGATTCATTTTCATAGGGTATGCTTCACACACAAAAGGGTACAGACTCTACAATTTAAAAAAAGAAGAAAGTTGTGGTTTATAGATATGTTCTCTTTAGTGAGAAATCTTCTTGGGATTGGAATCAAGCAACCATCCAAGAGGAATCTGCACTAATCAGAATTGAAGAAGAAGATCAGCCAAATTAAGTGGAAATTGAGCCCAAAATTCCACAATTGTCACCTAAAAACAATCCTCAAGTTCACTCTCGCATACCTTCGAGTCCAAGTTCAACGCCAGTTTGGTTAAGGAACTTAAATGAAGTCTAT
Organism: Heteromeles arbutifolia; assembly: GCA_024362995.1. Lineage (NCBI taxonomy): Eukaryota > Viridiplantae > Streptophyta > Magnoliopsida > Rosales > Rosaceae > Heteromeles > Heteromeles arbutifolia. Next base: position 8,407,377 of record JANCRC010000020.1, read on the forward strand.
GAAAGCTACAAATTTTATGTTGTAGAACCGAAAAACTTTGATGATGGAGTGAAAGAAAAGACATGGAAGGCTACAATGTAAGAGGAAATCAATGTTATTATGAAAAACGAGACATGAGAACTAGTGGACAGACCTCGTGACAATTTCGTCATTGGACTAAGCTCAATCAAGATGGTTCCATTCAAAAGAACAAAGCTCTTGGTAGCAAAAGGTTATTCTCAAAAACCTGGGATTAACTTCCAAGAAACCCTTGCACCGGTAGCTAGGCATGAAACAATCAGAGGCCTTATTTATGTAGCTACTCATAAAGGGTGGTTTTTACACCAACTTGACGTCAAGTCCGCTTTCCTAAATGGAGTCCTAAAAGAAGATGTGTTTGTTGATCAAACTCAAGGATTTATTCATAGAGGACAAGAGCACAAGGTGTACAAGCTTAAGAAGGCACTTTCTGGCCTGAAACAAGCTCCGAGATCATGGTATGGAGAGATCGACTTATATTTCAATGAAAGGGATTTCGGAGAAGTGAGAATGAACCTGCCCTCTATGTCAAAATCGAAGGTACTTCAGATATCTTTATCGTTTCCTTATATGTTGATGATTTGGTTTATACTGGAAGTAGTGATAAAATGATCTTGAATTTCAAGAACGACATGATAAGGAAATATGAGATGAGTGATCTAGGCATGTTGCATTATTTTTTGGGAATTGGTATCATTCAATCAAATGATGGTATCTTTATTACTCAAAAGAAATATGCAAAAACACTTCTAGAAAAATTCAAAATGGTTGGTTGCAAACCTGTTGCAACACCGCTAGTTATGAATGAAAAGTTTCAAAGAGAAGCTGGTAGTGATGATAATGATAAATTTGTGTATAGAAACCTAGTTGGGAGTTTGTTGTATTTGACAACGACTAGACTTAATATTATGTATGATGCAAGCTTGTTGTCCAGATTTATGCACAAGCCTACTCGCATTCACTATGGAGATGCAAAGAGGATCCTAAGATACATACAAGGTACACTTGACTTTGGTATTATGTATGAAATGAATGTTGAGCCAAAATTGTTTGGGTTACGTGATAGCGATTGGGGAGGTAGTGTGGATGACTTGAAGAGCACATGTGGCTATGCCTTTACACTAGGGACTAGTGTATTCTCTTGGGCATCTAAGAAGCAGAAATCAATTGCACTATCAATGGCAAAGGCTGAGTATGTGTCGGCTTCAATTGCAACTTCTCAAGCAGTGTGGCTGAGAAGAATTATGCAAGACTTTGGTGAGAAACAAGAATCAACAACTCATATCCTTTGTGACAACAAGTCAGCTATTACCATGAGCAAGAATCCTGTATGTCATGAAAAATCAAAACGTATTGCTCTGAAGCATCACTACATCATAGGTGTTGTGGAAGACAAGGAAGTGGATGTAGTTTACTGCAAGACCAAAAGATCAAATTGTTGATATCTTCACCAAGGCATTACCAAAGGACAAATTCATCTACCTAAGAGAACTTTTGGTGGTGAAGCAGCAAAGCATTAAGAGGAAGTGTTAAAGTTAATCCTTTGCTTCTGTTTTTGTTGTCTAACTTTGATGTCCTTTATGTAATTTGAAATGCTTTGGTTCTTTAATCTATAGCCACATGTATGGCTTAGATCTTTTGTAAAGGGCTACCCAATTACCTTAGCAGTTATCCTATGTACTAGGACATTTAATCCAAATCAGAAAAATATCTCTGTGTGAAAAAATAGCTCTCTGCTCTTTGTTTCCGTTTGCCCTGCTGCTGCCTGTTACTCAAATCTTCATCTTTCTCTCATTTTTATTCTAGTTTTATTAATGATGAAGATGGTCTGAATACCAACAGTCAGAGCATAAAAGATAGGAATCATGGGTTTGATTGCCCATGGAGAGGTCCGACTTAGATACCACGAGCATGCTAAGTCCCTAGTAGAATCAAAGGGCGGGGCTGGTACACCAGAACTCGAGGTAAGGCCCAAATTGCCTTAAACTGCATGGCACTTGATAAAGTTGAGGTTATCGACGTTGCGAAGATGGCGCACAGCTGGAGCGCTCAAGCTCGGAGAAGTTGATAAGTTGTTGGGCCACATTATGGGCTGAGGAGAACTGCTTCGAGTTGGAGCTGAGCGAAAGGTGAAGGTGTTCTGCTGTGCTAGGGGAGAGGTAAAGTTAGCTCATGAGTCATGACGACATTGTCTCTAGTTGATTACTTGTCTAGATGTTGCTGCTGCTGGTGATGGGGAAAGTCTTCTCTGATAGCTCGAGCTCGGGAAAGAGTGGAAAATTTTTAAATTTTATGATTTTTGCTTTTATTGATTTTTTGTTTTTATTTTTATTTTCTTTCTAAATTGATTTTTTTTCTTAATAGATTTTCCATATGGCAAAATTTTGACATTCACATTAGCATAAATGTGGATTTTATATTTGCCAAATCATCACTTAACAGTCAAACAAACGGATTGACTAATGAATGTCTGACATAACAACTAATCCATAAGTTGGTGTATGACATTGCAATGTTTAAAAGATGAGGTATGAGTTTGTTATGACCCAAAGTTGAGGTTATAAATATGAAATCCTTCTATTATAGCAAATTTCCCTAGAAAATTTTCATGTGTCATAATGATGTACGAGAAAGAGGATGTAACCGACTATTGATATGCATACATACATATGCAAGCCAAAGCAAATTAAAATGGATTGGTCCCATTTCCGTAAAGGTTTAGGTAGAGAAGGGCGCCCTAGCATGTGAAGACCCACTACATATATGTACCCACACTAAGCTAGTAACTAACACTGCGGCTGAGTTTTTCTGTCATTTGGAACTCAGCTAGCTTTGGCGTGGTCAATGAGGTCTTCGATCTCATTGTTGTGCTACACTTGATTACCATCATGCACTGTAAAACATTACCTGCTACTTAGGTTCTTGTTTTACATATTGTCTATTGGAAGTCTTAATCTCTCTGCACAATTAGCTGGTGCACATTGTTTTTGCTTTAAAATCAAATCAAAAAATATGATCCCAAATTTCATTGAACCGTTCATATGAAATAAAAGTCGTCGAGGAACATGCATACACTTCATCCCCCACCCCACCCCAATCCACTCCACCACCACACACACACACAAGTATATGACTATTAGAGACACCCAATTTATTCACTAAATTTTACACATGACTAAGTGATGTCGTTACTTAATTTGAAAATGAATCCAAATTGAGCCCATTTGAACTTTTTTTAACGTAGTGATAAATATTATGGGAATGTGAACTAGGGTTGTAGTAGTATAAATACTAAATGAAGGTCCCTGCATACACCACTGAAACATATACTTAGAGAACTCCTCATAGGTTCGAGTAATACAGTCGTGGTGAGTGTGCATAAGACCTTCCTCAAGTTCTAGATGTCATGGTATGCTTGTTGCTGTTCTAGTGCTTGCTGTGTATTGAACGATGTCTTCACAAGGTCAGTACAATGGTGTTTTAATATTACATAAACGTATTAAGTCTAACAAGTAGTGCTAAAATTATACAGCAAATTACTTATTGAATAGGGTCCCTAGCAAGTCTGTTCCCAAGACAACCTTCGAATTGTGGACCAATAGAAAACCAGTGCTCAATCACTTGAGAATTTAGGGCTGCAAAGCAGAAGCAAGAGCATACAATCTAATGGAGAAGAAGCTAGACCCAAGAACAATCACATGCTTCTTTGTAGGGTATCTAGAAAGAACTAAGGGTTACAGGTTTTATTGTCCCAACCATACCTCAAGGTTCATTGAAACTGGGAGAGCCAAGTTCATTAAATAAGTTAATGATGATCAATGGGACTAGAATCTTGACTGGAATGAAGATACCACAGCATTGCAAGATGAAAACCTAGGTAATACTGTGACAGATGGGTTCTTGGGCCAATTCCAGTGCAAAGTACAAATGAACAAATTGAAGAACCAATACAAGTTGTCCAAGAAGAAGAAATGGTTGCAGATGAACCTGTGCAGCTAAACAACCCACTAGTTATTCAAGAGGAACACATTGAACCTATGCAAATGGAAACCAGAAGATCCACTCATGCAAGAAAGCCTGCAATCTCATATGACTTCCTTGTGTATCTACAAGAAGCTGAGTACAATAGCCAAAAAGAAGATCCATTAAACTTCAAGAAAGTAATTGAGAGTTCAAATAATGAACACTAGCAAGAAGCTATGCAATCAGAATTGGATTCCATGGATAAAAACAAAGTGTAGGGAGTTAGTTGAGCTTCCACAAGGGTATAAATCAATAGGGTGTAAGTGGGTTTACAAAACAAAGAGAGACTCAAAGGGTGAAATTGAAATATACAAAGCTAGACTTGTAGCAAAGGGTTATACTCAACAAGAATGAGTTGATTACAATGAAACCATCTCCCCAGTCTCTACAAAAAACTCTTTTAGAATGATCATGGCACTAGTGGCTCACTTCGATTTATTGTTGCATCAAATGGATGTTAAGACTGCATTCTTGAATGGAAATTGTGAAGAAGAGATTTATATGAAGCAACCAAATGGTTTCATTCAAGAAGGGAGAAAAAGTTTGGTCTGTAAACTTAACAAATCCATTTATGGATTGAAACAGGCCTCGAGACAGTGGTATTTGAAGTTTGATGAGGTTGTTTCATCACATGGTTTCAAAGAGAGCCCTAGTGATGAATGTGTTTATATGAAGAGGAATGGAAATTGCTTTATTTTTCTCAATCTTCATGTAGATGACATATTACTAGCATGCAATAATGCATCATTATTAAGTGACACCAAGAGATTTCTGTCAAAACACTTTGATATAAAAGATATGGGAGAGGCAGCTTTTGTTCTTGAGAGATCACAAGGGATCAAAGCAAAGGGCTACTTGGTTTGTCCCATAAAGCATATATTGAAAAAGTACTTAAAAGGTTCAATATGAAAGACTCAAATGGATGTGATGTTTCAATGACAAAATGAGAGAAGCTCAGTAAGGATCAGTGCCCCAAGACTGAGTTTGAGAGAAAAGAAATGGCTAGCAAGCCTTATGTTTCACTAGTTGGGAGTCTTATGTATGCACAGGTATGTACCAGACCTGATATTGCATATACCATTAGCATACTAGGAAGATTTCAGTCTAATCATGGTAATGCACATTGGATAGCTGCTAAGAAGGTGTTAAGATACCTGCAAAGAACTAAAAAGTACCAGTTCGTATACAAAAGGGATTCAAAACTCGAGCTAGTAGGCTATAGTGACTCAGATTTTGTAGGCTACCTTGATTCACTTAAGTTAACTTCAAGTTATATATTCACATTGGCAAATAGGGCAGTGTCATGGAAAAGTGTGAAACAAGAAACTGTGGATGCAAATTTCTGCCTTCTTCTTCTGGGACGAAAATGCACCTACAAAACAATTAACACCTAAGGTCAAGGCCAAGAGCCTCACGCACCCATGATGAATGGGGGGCTTTGGCCGAAGAACCTCCAATGCCAAAGTTAGAATTTGAGAGAGAAAGTGTTTAGAGAATTTTAGGAGAAGAATGGACTTAGGTTTTTGGAGAAATTGGGGGATATATATAGGGGTGTGGTCGGCCCTATTTGGAGAAATGGGGATCAGCCACTTATGGTGGTTTCTTGGCTCTAATTACAAGATATTATGTCAAATAATATCTTGCAATCAATTAGGAAATTAATCATTTAATTTTGGTAATTAATCCCAATTTGAAAAGAATAATTGGGAGTTACCTTGTGGGTGAAGATTTGATGAGGAGTGATGAGAGGGTTTAAAAGAATACCATTTTGATCACCTTTGACCTCAATTAAGCCGTTATTGTCTGTTGCATGCTCGTGGGAGTCCCAATGTGCTTTAGGGGTAAATGTGTCTTTTTCACCTCTAAAGTCCACGTGTCGCCTTCATAATTTTCTTGATTATTTTTGTCTCCACAGATACTGTTGCCACTTCTATCATGCAAGCTGAGTTTGTAACTTGTTATGAAGCTACTTCACAAGCTGTATGGCTAAGAAATTTTATCAGCAGTGTCGAAATTATGGATTCCATAGCAAAGCCTATTCAAATTTGGTGTGATAATAAAGCTACTGTCTTTTATTCTAAGAATAATAAAAGGTCTCCTAGAAGCATCTGAACACCAAATATGCATTGACTATGACGAAGGTGAAGTCTGGAGAAATCGAGGTTGATTACATTGACACTCATGCAATGCTTGGGTATTACCAAATGCAGTTTTTCATAAGCATGCAGTCGATATGGGAGTGACTGCAATCCTAGATTTGTCGAACTAGTGGGAGTAATGATAATATGTAGTTTAATTATCCATGGTAGTTAGCATCGTGATAGTAAGTGTTGAGATTTGATTTTATATTTGTTAGCTACTTCACTTGGTTGAATTGAAGGTTTAATAAATGGATGCTATTTCAGTAATACATTACATTGTTTCAATATGGTTTTAATACATATTTTCTGTTGGAAATAAAGGTTGTTGAAAGGTTATAAGTAACTGATGTGTTTTTTTTATGGAATAATGCAGCAGCAAAAGGTTATTACATAAGATTGCTTAACTTATGAACTGAGTTTTTCACGAAAGGTTATATGAGCTATTCTCATAGCTTGAAAGCTTCATAGGAAGCATTAGATAGTTAGGTATAAGACTGATTAAGAGGACCTGGAAGTGATGGAGTCAATGCATTTGACTTGTGGTTTGTTATGCACTTTTGTACCAAGTATGTGATTAATTGCTCCGTGTAAGTGAAGAGCTTATTCAGTGATTATAAGAGCTCATGGATACTTCTCTTGTTCATAGTCTCCGATAGTTCTGAGTAGGTAGCAATTACTTGACATAAGCATGCAAGAAGCTTAATAGCTTAATTGAATCCATTAGCCAATAAAGAATCATGCTTACAGATTCATTAAAGTTCTTTCTTGAATTAACTATTTGACCTAGTGGGAGAATGTTGGATGTAAGACTCTAATCCAACGGCTAATAGGTCAATATAGTTAATGAGGATTGATGTGCAATGTAAGTACAATTAGGGTTTAGTTATAAGCTATAACTTGGACTCCAAGTAAAGTTTATACTCAGGTTATAATTGGAGAATAAGGGCTCTTTATACTATCCTATTAGGACTGAGATTTGGTAGATTGTATCCTTGTACAATAAGGAATTCTAATGCATGATTATGGGAATGTGCACTAAGGTTGTAGTAGTATAAATACCAAGGGAAGGTCCCTGCATACACCACCGAAACATATACTTAGAGAACTCCCCATAGGTTCGAGTAATACAGTCGTGTGCAGAAGACCTTCACTAGAAGAAAAAAGCTCATCTATCAGGGTCAATGCCCGTGGTTGATTACAATCCACCACGGACATTGTGCCCGTTAGTAATCTGGATGTGATAAAAAATCTCAGTTTCTACAACGAGCTATGCCCGTTGTTATATGTGATATAACCACGAATTGTGCCCATGGTAGACTAAGATCTATCACCACGTGCATTATGACTGTTGTGGATTACAAAATGACCACAACCAATGCCCGTTATAAAAGAATTTCCAAAACTAAAAAAAAATAAAATAAATAAAGATATTTATATTTATTTAATAAATATAATATTTATATTCAAGATTGCACATTTTCTACAATATAATAATTACATAAAAAATCACATTTAAAATCAATGAGCTATCTTAAGAAATATGAAACTATCTATGAAGTATGAAATACATCTCCATTTACAAACAAATTATCACTTGAAAGACTTCACTTTTTCTTGAATCGTATGACAAAGATACGTAATTTGATAACCGCCGCTGCCACTGCCCCTTCCTCCTGGTTGAATAATTCACCTAAACACATAAGGAAAAATAAGTTGATCAAACGATTAATTCTAAGAAAACAGATGCTTAGCAATTTGGTAGATAACATTCAAAATTATGGCTATGCCAATAGACTCATTAAGCTCATGAATAGAAATGATTTGATTCCATGAAAACCTTGACATCTAAATGACATCTTAGAAGAAAGAAGATTGCAATGCAAGATTGATTCCAAGACTGATTGAGAAAAAGCATATTCTCTATCTCTACCACAAAAAATTTCTAAGATTTATGAAGGCAACACCACTTCCTTGCAGCAGCTGCCAACATTAAGACAAACACAACTGTAAGTGCCATCTCCAGGACTTCACCAACATCTCTGATACATCCCCTTACAGTCATGTTATTCTAACACAGTATTTAAGAATTTCATCATGCAGTCATAGTGCTACGTCATTAAATTTGCCACATTAAAGATGTTAATCATAAGGATAATGAAATTAAGCACTTACGTCTTCGAGCTGCTACTCCAGAGCTGTTTGGGCTCCACTCTCAATGTAAACTTGCCTTCCAGCTAAATGAATTGGAGATGCCTACAGGGAACAAGGTAAAACACACTTTCAGGCCATGCACACAGATCATCGCTTTGTAAAAATAAAGCTTTTTATGGAAGCTTGATAAAGTTTACTAAAATGTGCTAAATATCAAACTACAACAGCAATGGACCAGCAATCCACATGATACACCCAAAAAAGGAAAACACTACAATCAAAACTATATTGTATACTAATACTATGCCCCAAAGACAACATAACCTCCAAAAAAAAGGTAACTGATTGAAGAAACAACAAGCCATCAATCCACATTAACAGAAAAAGAATGGAATGATCTTTAATTCTCGATACCAAATTCAATAGAGATTGTCTAATAACTGACCATAGCCAACAAAATATCCAAATAACACTTAGCATTGAAATATTCAAGCATCATTTGCAACCAAATGACCTTAAAAACGCCACAACACCAAGCCCTACACATATTTAAGTATAGAAGTACAAATTACAAGCACAAGCCCCAAAAATTATAACAAAGCAAATACAAAGGCAGATAGTTCATCAATGTTGACAATAGTGCAAGTGTAAGTATGGGAACTCTCTAACAATTGAATACTCAAAGACAAATGCAATATGCCTTAAGAATCCGCAATAGATGCATAACTACATATGAGAGCTGACAGAACTTTCAACAAATAATAGGAAATTTGCCTGAATCCAATGAACATTTTGAAATGAAAGCAAAAAACTCCACAACTTATCACAAAAAAAATCAAACCTTGATTGCATTGTGAACGCCAGCAATGTCTTCATATTCAACAAAAGCGTAGCAGACTCCAATTTCCTGCATGCACCAATTTCTACTTTAGCTTGATCCAGTTCATAGTTTTAGAGACAAACTCACCTTGCCAGCCCTCATCATGTATAATTTGGCCGAAGTTTTTAAACTCCTCCTCAATCTCATCTTCAGTAATCGTAGGAGGCAAATTTCTTATATTGGTTGTGCTTATCACTTTCAAAGAATAAATACCAAAACCTAGATTTTGAATTTCTAATAAGAGATTGAACAAAAGAAATTCAGATTTTCGAAATTAAACAATTGGTTAGTAGAGAGAGAGTGAGATTACATACGAGAAGAACTTGAACGAAAGGAAAACAGATAAGATTTAGAAATCGAAATACTATCAACTCGGAAATTAAGAATCACTAACAACAACTTCAAATTATCGCTACGATTATTCATAATTTTAAAAATTAATTAAAAATAATTAGAGAGATTGAGAAAATGGAGGACCAGGTCATGGCTAATCGAACCATATGTGGACGACCTTGGCGAAAAGAGTGTAGCACCATTATTGCATTCGCTCCCACTACAAATCAGTTCGTTCCCAATTGAAGCGCCTCAGTTTCCGGAGCGACACAGTGGAGTGGAAGGGATGGTCGCCGCTGTTGCGGTGAGGCTACGGAGGAGTACGCATGGAGGTTGTGTTGGGGTTGATTTGTTGGGTTGCTGAAGTTGTTGCAGGAGGATATTGGGAGGTTTTTGAGTGGGCGACATCATGAGGGGAAGAAATTGGTGTTGGTGGTGGTGATGTGAGGATTCATGGATGGAGAGAGGCGATGGGTGGAGAGAAGATAAGAAAAAAATGAGAGAAAAGTTTGTGAGAGAGAGGTAAAGTAATAGGAAATGAAGGATTTCACTTAAATTTTGAGAATTGCGGGAGTACAGTGAAATTTCAAAGATTTGAAATTTTGGGAAGTTTTTCAATCCCGCCTCCTAAATTTTTTTTAGTAACGTGTGTAATTTCATCACATTGAATTTTTTTTATTTACCACGAACATTAAATGTGGTTAAAAATAATATTACCATAATAAAGATCCGCGGTAGTTTAATATTTTGACAACGTGCTGATTAAGTCTATGGTCTTAAATTGTTTTATCATAACGGGCCATTACTTGTCCGTTGTAAAATATTATTATCCACAACGTGCTGACTAAGCCCATGATAAATGTTCACTTTTTATAACATGCGCATAAAGCCCGTGGTAAATTTGTCGTGGTAGATGAGCTATTATCTAGTAGTGCTTCTCAAGTTCTAGGTGTCTTGGTGTGCTCGCTGCTGTTCCAGTGCTTGCTGTGCATTAAAGGATGTCTTCACAAAGTTAGTACAATGGTGTTTTAATATTACATAAGCATATTAAGTCTAACAAGTAGTGCTAAAATTATACAGCAGAGAAGCATAACGTCACATCTAAATGCTTATACATGTCCATGATGTAAAGGTTACGGCGCTACACACATTTGTTACACGGACCGTGGCCGGAAATCGTGGTAAATTGAGCATTTCCGTCCTAGAAGAACAGACGTTTTACGTTTTGTTTCAATTCCTTTTTCTTCTTCTATTTATATTTTCTTTTCTATCCTGCTGGACGTATCTTTGTTCAATCAATAGGTAGGATCGGTAAACTTTTGTTACGAGTGTAGAGCTGTTACTTAGTGCGTAAAGCGTCATTCAATTGAGCTGATTCAGCTGCTACTTAGTGTTCATTGTAACCGATTCATTCTGTTCAATAAAAAAGACTTGAGCTGATTCCTCTGTTTTCTCTCCATTAATTTTCTTCATTTCATTTTCTCTTCTGTTGTTCTGCTAGAATTCTAATTTTCTTGTACTATTAACAAACCTAGCATTATATGTATCTTACTTCTGGTGATTAATTATACCTGAAGCCCTAAACCCTAATACCTCATAAAATTCGTAACCCCTTAAAAGAAGAATAAAACAGAAGAGAAACTGAAACCAACCAACACGTCCTAAACCCTAAAACCAAACTGGAAAACAAAAATCCTAATAATTGACTCAACATCTACCTCTAATCTTCGGTACCAAATTGTATACGGTTATAAGATTGGAAAATAAATATAATAATAATAACATATAGGTGATATAACAGCTCAACAAAATATTATAGGTTAATTTGTCCTATGTGAGGAAAAAATTTTAGTTGTGACGGAAACACGGATGATACACCACGTGTTTTTATGTAAATGGTGAATATTTTTAATTTTTAAGTTATTAACCTTTTAACACACATATCTCACCATTTATATAGGGACACGTGTGTACCGTCTCGTGTGACGGTCACATTGAAAAATCTCTCCTACATGAGACCAAATTTGCAAACTAAATTATGTGTCACCAATAGGAATGAGCATGTTTATCAACGCTTAAGTCATAATCTAATCATCAACTTCAATGTCATTTAGTTTGTAAAAATTTTCTACAAATTTATTCTCCCTAGCATTACCCAAATAAGAAAAGATCAACGAAAACTACATGCATTTCAAGCTCTTTTATCAACAATATTAGCAATTAATTAGTAGAATATATATGACGTGCTTAATTTTCTTTTCTCAGAATCGATAAAGCAATTTAGGTCATACTAGCAACCTTTATGCCATATTTGATCGCTTAAAATCCTAGCTAACCTGTAATGGTGAAAATTAATAAATTAGCCAGAAATCCATAAACAACATATAAGGAAATTAGGTTCCTAATCAATTTCTAACTTATAAAAATGGCTTGATTGCGTGACCATATCAATGTATGTGGGAGACAGCGAAAGCACACTAGTGGATCTCCCATCTGCTAGTGTAGTGAGTGTAAGCTTGTACTGGACCACCTTCTTTGGTACACCCGAAATTCTCTTCTGCTTGTGCTTCAAAAACCTTGTTCTCAGTTGAGAATTGAGATACGCGATAACACCCTTTCCCATTACTGTATATACCATGCCCTCTCTTGCATTCTATTCCATTGTTGTCTATTCAACTGCAATATTCCAATGACTACTCAAAATGCCTATAGTTTTGTTTTCTTTGTGTTACTGAGTATAGAGATATGTTCTGCCTCCAGAACACTCCTGATTTATGAAGAGCCTGTCCACGTTCCTGCTGTTGGCTATGGTGTAGGCCATGGCACTGGTGCCGGTGGTGGATCAGGGTATGGAGGTGCTGGTGTTGGAGGTTATGGTGGCGGAGGAGGTGCAGGAAGTGGTGGTGGGTATAGAGCTGTAGGAGAGCATGGTGCTGCTGGATATGGAGGTGGTAGTGGTGGTGGTGGAGAAGGTGGTGGTGTTGCCTATGGAGGTGCTAGTGGACATATTGGTGGCGGTGGTGGTGGTGGTGGTGGAGGCGGTGGTGGTGGTGGTGGTGGAGGCAGTGGTGGTGGTGGTGCGTACGGTGCTGGGGGCGCTGGAGGATATGGTAGTGGGGGTGGTGAAGGAGGTGGGGCTGGCTATGGTGGCGGTGGAGAACATGGAGCTACTGGTGGTGGTGGCGGAGGTTCCGGATATGCTGGAGAACATGGGAGTGGTTAAGGAGGTGGACAAGGTGGTGGTGCTGGTGGGGGCTATGGAGCTAGTGGCGAACATGGTGAAGGATATGGCGGTGGCGGTGGTCATGGTGATGGTGGTGGGGGAGGTTATGCAGCTGGAGGAGCAAGTGCAGGAGGATATGGAAGTGGTGGAGGTGCCGGAGGGGGAGCTGGTGGTGGGTATGCGGTTGGTGGTGGTGGTGGGTCAGGTGGTGGCACCGGCTATGGTGGAGCACACGGAGGTGCAGATGGAGGAGGTGGTGGGGGTGGTGAGGGTGGTCATGGTGGTTATGCTCCTTGAAATTACAATTTTCATTTTGGTCACTAAAATATATATTTACCTCCTCTTAGTTATTAAAATTTTAAGAATATTTAAAGAGAAAAATAAAATAATGAGAGGTATTAGGATTCCCAGTTGCATGCTATCCGAGGTTGTATCTGTTTGATGATTAAGATGAATTATTGTCAATTTATTCTTGTCAGAATGAAAAGTACGTTGGAAAAGATGAGACCTGTTTCAAAAATTTAGTTTGAATAAAATTTATCTCTTCTAATCACCATAATAATCCAGATAATTTATTAATATCAAGTGTGAGTAAATTCATGTATTATAAAAGTACGTACATACGTATTTTTTAAAATACATTTATTTTTTATGCACATCTTAATAATTCATTAAATTTCAAATTTTTTAAAACTCCAACATACTATATGCGTGTTATATACATGTGTATGTACTTTAAATTTTCACGTTTAATATACATTATTTTGACACATTTTTTAGTAACGCATATAAAACTCATGTATTCTATACATATTTTTCAGGAAGCATTATTTGGAGAGACAAAATTACGACCAATATTACATACACTACTACATTTAACAGTTACCGCAACGAACGCAAACCATCGCGCAAAGAAGAATTTCGTCGCCCCAAACATTGCACGACGAAACTTTCCTCGGACAAAGCTTATGAAGTTAGAATTTACGCGACAAAAACATCAAAAGTTGTTGCGCAAAGACATTTGCGCCACGAAAATGCATTTTGTCGCAATAATTTTTAAGGGACAAAGACCTTTGTGGCGTAAGATTTAGCACCACGAAGACATATCATCGCCTTGAAGTAAGAGAGAAGTGTTTGGTAAAGATCGATATGTATGAATATGATAACTTAATCTTGGAAAAAAATGCGATAAGTAAATACAAAAGTAAAGAGACGTCATCTTCACAAGCATGATATATAATCTAATGTATGTGTATATAATTATATTGGGTTTAATTCTTCTTATCATCGTTTTTCTTTGGTTTTGTAGAAGGGTGATTTTACTGACATTCCACAATAACACACCTCATTTGCTGGAAAATATTTTTTTTTAAGAAACAATATTATCTACACTAAGGAAAATGAAGTGGGCTTAGCCTCACAAATATGCTAGCAATAATGTGGTTCAAACTCGTCTTTTTAAACCTAAGATCTTTCATTTACAAGTGAAGAGGAATATCACTAGACCGTAGTATTAAGTGGTAACATTTTAACTTATTTTAGTTCATAAATGATCTTAAAACAACCACCTAACTCAACAAACTACCCTCAAACCACCATCTTCATGGTAACACTCGAATCTCGTACATCAAAAACACGAACTCTTCTAGTTTTCAAAAATAATAAAAACACACACTCTTTTTTTACCATGAACAATTTTGGTGGTTGGTGGAAACCTGTTGAAAACTTTACAGTTTTGATTGGTAGCTATTAACCTTTTAAAACAATTTCAGTGTTGACCTACTAAAACACCATTTTGCTGTATTTTGGCCCGCCTCACATGTGGCAAATTCATAAACCGAGCTTAAACATGTTTTTAGGAAGGCTAGAAGTTTAATTGATTTTTCTGATGCCCAGTGACAAGAACAAACAAAAAAATAAAATTAAAAGATACAAGTGACAGTGATTTATCAATTAAGTTAATTACAAGTCGCTTGCAATTCACATCGGTTTGTCGATAATTAGAAAACATACTTGTTGGAATACGAAAGGCAATCACTAGATGAGCTTATGAGATTGTTAGTTTTTAGAAAACTTTTTAGTCATTGTTAGCATAGAGATAAGCTTTGATAGTTAGAAAGAGAGGTTAGCATTGCTTTGAAGGGTAGTTTTCACTGATGTAAGAAGATTTATCTTTGTAATATAATTAAGAAACGATTCAGCGATACGAATCCTTGATTTCTGTGTGCCCTCTCACTACTTTCTCTCTCTACGTTTCATCTTCTCATCTTAACAGTACTTTGTATTCCTTCTTAAGTAGGTGGCCCGCGGCCATTAGTACGTAGTGCTCCTGGATTTTGCCTTTCTGTGGTAACAGTTTTTTTTTTTTTATATAGAATAATATGCAACCCAAAGATCAGTGTATATATCTACTGGGCATTTGGATAGACCCTTAACTAGTAATGGTGATAAACCTAAAAAGTAATAGGACAGGTTGATGCATGCAGCGAAAGACCCTTACGTCGGTCTAGTGACATCTCTTCCACCTCAAAAATAAAAATGGAGAATGAGTCTGCATTAATCACTTACTAGCTAATATCATATTATAGAGAAATATAGTAATCCAAAGATAACAAGTAAATGCATGTGTTTGTGTTTATGCAGAAAACTTTAATGCTTTGGCCAATTATATTTAAAAATAAAAATAAAAATAATTATGACCTACAAATAATATTGGTTGTACCAAACTAATTGCACTATAGCTAGCTAGTAAAGAAGATGATGACAATGCAGGCGTCTGAGTAAATATAATATTGCAAATTAAGATAAAAAAATTAAGGTCTGGTTTTGGTGCCCATAGCTAGGATAAATTGGATTGGATAATTCAATGAATTCAATATAAGTTATTAACGTCACTTACTGCTACGATCTAGTGGTCACTTGTAAGTGAGAGATCTTAAGTTCGATTCTCGCCAAAGGCAAATTTGAACCATATTATTGTTAACTCATTGTGAGGCTTAATCCACTCCCCCACCCTCTTAATGTAAACAATATCGTTTGTTAAAAAAAAAAAATAAGTTATCAACACCTTTCTTACTTATCTCTTCCAGCCTTAAAATGAAAAATCATTGTCTCTACTTTCATTTCTTACTTCAATATTAGAATTCCAATCCAATCTTCGTGACCACGTACAAAAATTTTGAAGTTTCCAATCCAATCCCCGCAACCAATAGTACCAAAATGAGAAAAGAAGTTATCAACACCTTCTTACTTCTCTCTCCTAACTCTACATTGATAAATCTTTCCTCTCCGCCTTCATTCCTTACTTCACAATAAGTATTCTAATCCAATCGTCCTGACCAGGTACAAAAAATTTTAAGTTATCCAATCTAATCCCTGCGACCAGGTAATGGAACCTAACATTCTTAGTGTATAATGTGAAAGATCGAGTCCACAGTCGGCCGTTTCCAGATGCATATACAGATGTGGAGGACAGCGTGAACACACTACAAGATTAAGTGAGTGAGGGAGTGAGTGAGTGAGTGAGTGAGATTCTAGTAGATTGAGTGGGTGCATCATAAATTTAATCGAGCATGTGGGTGTCCACATAATCCCCATTCTTCTTAATTTGCATGTGCTTTCGTTCACGCTCTCCCTTAGTGGACGCGGTTTTGAAACCCCATCTCGTTCGACGTTCCTATAAATACCCTCCTTCCCCTGCGTTCTAAGCATAATTAAGCTTGTGGGATTCGAGTGGCAGTCACCTCTCGGTCCAAGTCATGGCTCCTCCTCAAAAGATTGCTAGCGTTGCTTTCCTTGTGATGTTAAGTTTAGGAATTTGTTCTGCCACTAGAGCCCTTTTCACTACTGAAGAATTTGGAGCCCACACCCTGTCTACTACTGATGTAGGAGGGGGGTATGGTGGCGGTAGTGGAGAAGGGAGTGGTGCTCGCTACGGAACTGCTGGTGGGGGAGTACACGGTGGTGGAGGCGGTGGCGGTAGTGGTGGTGGCGGTGGTGCTGCGGCTGGAGGTGCTGGGTTTGGAAGTGGGGCTGGTGAAGGAGGAGGTGCAGGGTATGGTGCTGGAGGAGAACATGGGGCTGGATATGGTGGAGGTGGCGGTGGTGGTAGCGGGGGTGGTGGTGGAGGAGGTGTAGGTTCTGGAGTAGGGGGTGGTGAAGGAGGTGGTTCTGGAGGTGGTTATGGTGCTGGAGGAGGAGCAGCAGCAGGTGGTGGCCATGGAGGAGGAGGAGGTGGTGGTAGTGGTGGTGGTGGAGGTGGTGGCGCAGGTGGTGCTGGATATGGAAAAGGTGGAGGAGCTGGTGGAGGCTATGGTGGTGCTGGTGGTGGTGCTGGTGGCGGAGGAGGTGGCGGCTCTGGTGGTGGCGGAGGTGGTGGAGGTGCACATGGCGGTGGGGCAGCTGGCTATGGAGGTGGTGCGGGGAGTGGTGAAGGTGGTGGTCATGGTGGCTATGCACCTTGAAAACACCTTTGTTACTGCTTCAGTCACTATGGATCAAACCTCTTTTTGCCAAAATTATGAAAAATAAATTTCCCGGGTTAAGAAGATGGTTATTATTAAACTACTGTAAAAATGCCAAAGGCATGCTATCCGAGTGTGTATCAAATGGTACAGATCGACTTCTGTAGTTGGATCAAATTGATAATCAACCAGGAATATTGATCTTCCATATTATTTTTACTATCTATATTGTGGTTAAAATTTCAATTTAATCGTTCTCAATAAAGATCTCTAGAATTTATGTTTAGTTGATGAATCAAAACAAAGTTTTTTGGTCCAACAACATGCATGCAAATGAAAAACCCGACTAACGAATCTTTAAAGCCTGATTCATGTCAAAATAAAAGAAGAGAGAGGAGGAAAGAAATCCGTCTTTACATCTTGAGGCGTTACTTTGTTTTCACAAATTTATCACTCTAGTGAAGGACCTTCAATCTTTTCCAAGAATCTCTTAAGAAAAAGGAATTCATGCCGACACACATGAGCCAAAATGCTTTGATAGCATAAGAAAGTTGAAGTTCCATCATAAAACTAATTGAAAGTAAGAAATAGAAGCCCAAAGTTATTAAACTATATAGGAGAAGTTTTTTTTTTTTTTCCCGATGAGGGACAACTCTTAAGTCTCTAAACAAAATGTACATAGAAGAGTACACAGTGAAGAACAAAAACCTAAAAATTAAAAGCAATTTTGTTGTAGGTTTTCTTTTCTAGTTTTTGTTTCCTACTTTCTCCTTCACGTCTTTCCACTCCCTTCCTCATCTCTTCATCCACCGGCCTTTAATTTTCCTCCTTCCTCCTCCTTGTACATTTATCTTTTTAAGAAGTAAAAAATTTTAAAAAAAATGATTATCCGACGGGCCAAAATTCATTTTTACGTGAATTCTAAATTACGATCACTGTAGTTTGGTTGAATTTTTCAGATACTTTAAAGCTTTCACAGATACATGATAATGTAGATAACATTTTGTTTTTCTGTTGACCTTTTGTTCATCCCCGTTTTGTCAGTGAGTTTGCTTGGCGTAAAAATTCTATTTTGTTTTCTTCTTTTTGTTTCATTAGAAACTTATCCCAAACCTAGAAGATTAGCATGTATATATGATGTCCAACAACAAGCATACAGAGATATATAGCAAATTCTTATTCCACCAGAAATATCTTGGCAAAACACATTTGCCAAACAAAAGGTGATTAATTTGATGGCTTGACTCTCAAGTGGATACAAAGTAAAGAAAAACAAACCATGGCCAAGTTATTAGTTATTGCATCTTTATCCTCTATTAGTTTCTGCCTTCGTAGCTGTTCATTTCAGGTCCTTCCCATCTTGATCCTTTTCCTCAGGGTCTTGATCTTGTGCTTGTTTCTTAAGAATTCCCTTTAAGTGGTCGGAAATCAGGATGTGCGGAGTAGGTAGCAAAGGGGCTGGTGACTCTTCTACAGCGCTGTCCATAGTTTCGATCATCGACCGGCCTCTAATCATGTCAGCCTTCCCATCTTCATTCATCATTACCATATCACATGGAAGTTTTCCAGCGTAAAATTTTCTGTCATTTTTTTGGTGCCTGCATTTGTAGACATCGTATTAAAATGTCACACGGACCAGCATAATTTTGTAAGGGTATACAACTATACATCAATTGTTTAGTATGCCAATACATCCAGACTTGTAGGCTGACTATTTTGAAATGCTAATAACAATTCTTTGCGGAATAACTTGCTAAAGAAATATAAACAAAATCCAAGATCTTTGATTTTAATGCTTGCTTATATACCTGTCGAAAACCACCCATGTCGCATGAAAGGTTGCAATTTGCTCAACAACCAGCGAGCGTGAGGGATAACCCATTATAACTTTCTTCTGTGGAAAAACCTGCATGAACATGCGATACACAAGCAATTTATATGTATACGGAGACTCAGTATGATACAACATGATAGCACCGTATGTTTGTATAGGCTCGATTGTTATACATACGTACCCCATATTTGTTGCAAAGGTCTACGACTTTCTGAAGCTTTAGATATTTGATGTCACTCCTCGACTCATTCTTCTCTTTGAAAAATGATAATTCTTCTAATCCCACCGGCCAAACATCCAGCCATGTCTTGGAAGAGACTGCAGATTTCCACCACCCAAGTATTCCATTTCACACGAGGCAAAATCTAGTTTACGTATAGCTAGCTATATAGTTCCATATGATAATCAACTGTTAATTTAATTAACACATCAACTGACGGTATGCATGTCTAATGAATTAAAATGCGATCCCGACTGATCCCTCTATCATAACTAGGAAATCTTCTCTCCAAATGAAAAGGCATACATGCACTTAATTAGCTAGAAATTGAGTTAAACACTGCTATGCATTTAGAGCTAATTTGCACACAATAAACTCAGGCATGCTAGCAAGCTAATATATATGTATATATACTCACGGGGAATGTTAAGCCATGGCATGACACCAAGAAGAGTGACAGTAGAACCGGCGTTGATTACAATATTCTTGAGCACCCATTCAAGCGGCTCTGTTGTGAACTCTTTCATGCCGTCCATCACGATGAGTACATGTTTCGGAGTGTTCATCGACTCCGATGATGACTCCTTCATAATGTCTTTGTCCATTGCTTTCCCGTTCCGGCTGAAAATAGATTTTCCCATTAATTTCTGCTTCTTACCTCCTTTTTCGAAGAAAACAACCAAATTATTGAGCAAATGCTCAGCACGGAGAAAGAGATGGAGTACCCAAAAGGGAATAGATACAAGAACTTCACATTCCTTAAATAGTTAATCAAACTTTGTTTTCAAGGGAAAAGCCAGACCTAAGGGCTTGGTAAAACCAAAACTATGTAAGCAAATTTTGTTTTCAAGGGAAAAACCAAAATTAAGGGCTTTAAAACCAAGGAATGGGCATAGTTATGGTACGTATTTTGACATAAACAAAGGTAGGATTATGCAATTTCAGGCTTTGATTTTCCCTAAGATTCAGCAAGATGCTCATTCCTAAACCTTATCTGCAACCTCTATTAATTCTAAATTAAGGAGTCCACGGCCATATTATTAAGCTATTAACAAGAAAGTTGTAAGCTCACCAGCAAACTAATTGTCCTTAAACATATCTCCATACAATTTATGTGGTGCAGCTATATAATTATTAATTTGTGAAGTGATTATGTTTTTTGTTTTTTTTGGATATTCATGCTTAGACAAATTTATAAAAAGAATATACTTTACAACTCAATTTTTATAAATAAAAAACTGAAACTAAATCAAAGATGAACATCAACACCCGCCTCAGGCTCAGGCTCAGCGGCTAATACACTGAACAACCATTTTTGTTGTAAATGTGTTAGTATTTATGGATCATCTGCCAAATTTTCTCCTTACAAGACTATACTAGTCTTCTAATCCTAGCCGTCCATATAAACCCAGCGATTGTGATTATGCCATGTCGGTCAAATTAGTTTTATCTTTGCCGTTCCCGTAATCTCCCAATCGAGGGTACTTTACAATATTCTGACACTTGTGCTTCAACTTAACACCAATTTAACATTGCTTTTTTCTTTTTCTTTTTTTAAAAAAAAGGAGACAACTGATAGCAACAATTCATTTTTATGGAATATGAGGATTTTCTAGCTTCTTTCTAGAATTTAAGGATAGCCACAGTTCCTTAAAAACCAAAGAAAGCCCAAGATTTCAATTCCTTCAAAAGTATTGTGTGTTGATTTGGATTTCGTAGTTGATTTTGTGTGCTCCCAGACTCGGACGTAGTAACAAAAATTGCAAGGAAATGGCCGCCGACGAGGTTGTGTGGCTTGGTGGGTGGCTGTCGAGTAGGTGGAGACTTTGTGGCTCCTTTTGTTTTTCTTTAATTTTTATTTATTTGTTATATTCGCCTTTAAAAAAAATAACACTGTTAAATTAAAAGTTAAGTTCATAAACAACTGTCAAAATATTAGAAAAAAAACACAAATGAGACACTGAATCAAGGACAAAAAACCCGCAGCCCCTTGAGCTACACTCAAAAGACTTACCTTTTGCTTCTTTTGTTATCAAACATGACCACATGTTGAAAGTTGCGGTAATTTGAAAGTAATAAGCTAATTTTGCAGCCGACGCGTTGGCTTCAGTAGGGCACTCCTCGGATCCTTCTATTTGGCTTAATTCCCTGCCTATCGAAAATCTGAACAAACTCGTCTTTACAATTGTTGTTTAACTAGAGAAAGCTTTGAAGGCAAATGATCGATCCAAGCAACTCTGCAAAGTAAAAACTGACACTCAGCGTAATGCAGCTGCCACAGGACGCATAGTGTGGTTGGTCTTAAGGCTGCCACCAGCACGGCTGACCTTTTTGCACGGCGAAGATCCCGCTCTCTTCCTTTTCTTGTCCAATGAACTTCCATTTTGAGGTCCTACCATGGCCGCTAGGAGTTGGCTTGCCCTGCCCTTGGTCAGACTTTTCTTTGAAAGATATCTGACAGCTTCAGTTCTCTCTGCATCATCTACAACATTGTTCGACGCTCTTTTACACAACGCATTGTCTGCTGACTTCAAATGATCCTTTCGAAAAGCATTGTTCAATGATCTTTTACAGGTCACATTGTCCGCTGACTTCACATGATCGCACGGAAGATGAAAACTTGGTTCTGAAAAAATTACATTCACACTCATTAAGTTGGTTGCATTTATAAAATTCATGAGAAAGCCAATAAATTTCTGATCTGATTGAACTTGCTTACCTGGAGACTCAAAAACCAAATCCGGACTTGGAGATCTGGGCGGCGTCATAGGTTGGAGAATAACTTTAGCAGACCTTTTGTGGCATCTTTTTGCAACGGGAGTTGATGTACTACGTATATTCTCAGTGTTGCCCAACGTTTTATCAAAATTGTTTCTTCCCCCACCTGGAGCTGAAGCATCAATGGCAGCACCAGTAGTCTCCTGGGAACAACCAGCATCACGCCTAGGTCCATTAATCCGTTCAGAAAGTTCACTAGCTTCACCTCTAGTGTCAGAGACATCAACCTCTTTAGGTCTCACTTGATGCAACGAAAGAGTAACCGTCTCACAAGCATCTCTGGGTTCATTGGCAGCACAACGATCAACATAATTCACACTCGAGGATAAATTATTGGTGCTCTCAACATTCTCTAGAACTGACTTAGGTGATGTACTCATAACAGCTGGATCCAAGCATGGCTTTAGTGCTTCCACTACACTCAAAAACCAGGGAGTACCCTTCCTTGCATAGAACAGAATGTATGCCTCCTGTGATAGAACAAATTCTTCTCGTACCCTAGTGACCTGTAAAGAGAAAATAGAATGGACCTTTTAATGTTTATTTTTGTTTTCTTTTGGTCTAACGAAAAAAATTACCACAAGAAAGAAGTCCTTTAAACAAGAAAATGAATATTTAAAATAAATAACAGTTGATGGTAAAATAATCCAACTATACTACCACAGATCATCAAATTTCATCTATCTGGTAAGGAAAACCTCAAGGGAAATTATGCCAAAAGAGGTACAATGAACCTTAAAAAAGAATTACCACGTATAAACATACAGCAAGAACAAAGGTCAGAAGTTCCTAACAGATTATAGCAAAACCAACACAAGGTTCAGGCCAAAAAGATCATTAATACGAAAACAAATAAAAGACATGAATGGCAACCCAACCACTTCCACACACACACACCAGATTCACAAGAATTATAAAGCCGCGGAGGTAAAACAGTTACCATGAATACTACAGAATTTATACAGGAAATATTTACCCTTGAGTCATCCAACCTATGCCATGTATCTGGAGAGGACCGAATGAAGCAAAAGTAATGCCCAGAAGTAGATGAGAACCCAACATGCTCCACAATTGCATAAAGTTCGTACTTCAATTCCACCTATTGCAAAGAAACGGGGAATTAGAATTTGAGAACATCCATTTTTTTCATTTTGGTACATTAAAAGAGATTGGAACCCTTGATTTACCCTAATCCTAACCCATTACCCCTACCTTTCTCACCAAACGAGCCAACCCCAAGGGCTTGAGAGACCACACACAATTAAACATACCTAACTGATGACATAACATTCAGCAGACCTTTTTTGTAAGATCATCTGATCATTATCATGTATTAACAAACCCTACATTTCTCGTAACTGATCTCAAGTTGGCTAATGAGCTAATCAGCAGTATTGTAAATAAACTAATAAACAGCAACTCACATCGATGTCACTGCCACCGGTGTAAGGCTTCAAGTCCAACTCCAAAGGAAATTCTACATGTTTTTCAATCTTCTGAACATTAGATCCGTCAGTCTTAAATCTCTTCAGGTGAAATGCAGCAACTTGTGGGGCCTGGTCAACCACAAGCTGCTTCTCCACTGACACTTTTTCCTTGCACTTCTCACATGTAAACTTTGTCTCCGAGTCATTGATATTTTCTATCTTAGTGAAGGACTCCAAAGCCCTTGGAAGAGTGTCTGCTTCTTCAATCTCCAGACTCAGATCAATCAGAGGTTCATATGTGTCAGAACAATGACCGCAATTGCAACATCGGAGCTGAAAGCAATTCATACATATAAAAGATCAACAAATATAAATTAAAGATTAATTTTCCAGGTTTCCCATCAAATTTTAACCATAACAGGAAGAACAATGGCAGCCAGATCTAGTCGTACTTTGCTTACGAGACGACCACCAAAAACCTTTTCCACAAGGTTTTTATCTTGCACAGATGAACTCTCGTCCTTTTTCATAGAACCCATAGAAGATCTCTCAAGTTTATCTAAAAAACATTGCAAGAACTCATGGGCATCTTCTTGCTGGTATCTATGGAAGTAAGATGAGATGTCTAGTAGCATGGGGGTTAAGAATCACATTCCAATGTAAAATTCTTGGCGAAAACTCATTTTCAAATCTACAAGTAATATTACAAACTCTACAAAAATTGGTGCAATGAAAAATCAAAATTTTACAAATAAAAAGCCAAAGTTGTTTTTGCACATAAATATAAATTCATATGAATGAAAGGATACAATTCAAATTGTCGACAAGTTTCCATGGCGAAACAACTCTTCCTGAAGAAGCTATTGAAAGATCAATGTGGTCACGAAGAGCACAAAGAACGCAGAATCTTTCACTACCACCTAAATACTCCCAATTTCAGATTTAAATCAGTAAAATTGAATAAGAAATCTTCATAAACCAACTAGCTTCATAATGCTTCCAACAATTAAGATAAATTAAAAATGAAAATATGACAAAACTACAATAGAAACTAAGGTCTTACGATCACATGGCATCGAATGATTGGAAGAACGAAGACCCTCCAAGAGCGGCACAGTGTGCGTAAAGCATTGCAGAATCGCATTCATAAAGCAAGTGTTACCTAGATTTGCAAGCCCTGCACTCTGCAACACCAAAACCACAACAAATCTCAATATCCCAAGATTACTCAAATCAAAATTAAACAAAAATAATAATAATAATAATGAAAGAAGAATTAAAAATAATAACATACCACCATAGAGGGCTTGGCTTCTTCCATATGAAACTGTGATTCCAAGGAAATCGGCGATCCCTTGGCAGAAGACCATGAATTCCACGGAGAATACCAAGAAGAAGAAAATCGTGAAGAATCGGAAGAATTCAATTCATAAATTGATAAATTATTACCAACAAGATTGAGAGGCGAAGGCGGTGGAGAAGGTTCAGCTTCTTCTTCTCGTACTTGTTCAAAAATTGGTGAAGACCCGTTAGGGTTTGGTAAAGAAGAATCCAAAGATTGGTCGCCTAGGGGTTTCAGAGGCGAAGACGGCAAAGACCCATCTGCCTTTTCTGGCATACAAACCAAAGCAAGGTCGTCCATGGCGTCAGACTGCGAAAATGGCGGAGACCCATCGAGGGTTTCTGCCATTGAAGCTGGAGGAGATGGAGTTCCCAGTTGGGTACTTGGTTTCTGAGAGATGGATTTCGATTCGGGACTCCGAAGAGATGAAGGGATGGGATTTACAGAGAAAAGAAAATTGAGTGTGAAATTGGAATTTGGGTTTTGGCTCCACAAATTAGGAGGGAAATGGGGATTTGGCTTTTTAATTTTTTGAGAGATTTTGGATTTTCATATTTGGGGGGGGGGGGGGGGGGTTTAGAATTTGAAGAGTCGGTTGGGAAGGAGAGGGAAAAAGTTAAAAAGTGGTTGAAAAAAAAAATTAGGGTTTAGGAAAAGGAGGGAAAACTCAATTTTGGGGCCAAATTTGGCCAGAGTGGGAAAGAGTGAAAGACTTGAGCTTCTCCACCAACTTTCTTAAATTTCCAACTACGCAAATATTTTTAAAAAAAAAACAATTTATTTTGGTCAAACTAAGTTACTTTCACGAGTAGTACAAGAAAAAAATAGCCAAACGGCAGCCCACAGCTTTAATACATGCCCGCCTCCAGAAAATACAATAGTGTCAGCCATTTTGTATTAATTAATATAATACATTTTACAAAAAGAAATTATTATTGGCATTATAAAAATTTCATTTTGCACTCCAAACTTTTTACAATTAGAAAAAAAAATACAATTGTAAGGAGTGTAGAATGTTTGTTTCAATGCTAATAACACTTCCTTTACAAAATTATTAAGAGTTAATGTTACGCCAACTTGCACAAATAATCCACACTGTCATGTATGTTTACGTGTCAATTTTTTTTAGGGTAAATTACAAAAAACTATATTAACTATTGGTGTCATGACACTTTTATATCTCATCTTTTAAAGTTGACAATGTCATACCTCATCTTACGAATTTGTGCCAATGTTATACCTTTCGTTAATTGACCGTGAATTTTTCTGTTAAATGCTGACGTAGCTTGATCAGCGACCCATTTTTTATTAAAAAATTATTAAAAATTTAAAAAATCATTTAATATTTTTTTAAAATATTAAAATAATAAAAAAAAGTCATAAAAAAAATTTAAAAAAACAACACTCGTCCCCCTCCCTCTTCCTCTTCTCTCTCTTCTCCCCATCTCCATCTTTCTTTCCCCTTCTTGCAACTGCAACCCAGAAAAAAGAAGAGAAAAAAAAAAAAAAAAAAACCAATTTGTCTTCCCCCCTCCCCACCCCCTCTTCTCCCCGCACCCACTCCTCCGCACCCAACCTCCCCACCTTCGCACCCACTACCTGAAACCCCAAAAAAAAAAAAAAAAAACCCAAATCTCGTCGAGGTGGAATCGGGAAACCTTCGGCAGGCTGATTCCGAAGGTTGAGAACCTGGGTGCAGAGAAAATGGGAGGAATAGGTGTGGAAGGAAGAGGGTGGGGGGGGACAAACGAACTGGGTTTCCTGTTTTTTTTTTTTTTGCTCTCTTCTTCTTCTGCAGGTGGGGTGCCGGGGGGGGGGGGGACGAATCGGGTGTTCCTTTTCTTTTTTTTCCTTCTCTCTCTTCTTCTTCTTATTCTACAGGTTGGGTGGGTGGGAGTGGGTGGAGGGAAGAGGGTTGGGGGGGGGTGGGGACGAATCAGGTGTTCCGTTTTTTTTTTCCTTCTCTCTCTTCTTCTTCTTCTACAGGTTGGGTGGGTAGGAGTGGGTGGAGGGAAGAGGGTTGGGGGGGGGGGGGTGAGGACAGACGAACTGGGTTCCCTTTTTTGTTTTTTTTCTCTTCTTCTTCTGCAGGTGGGGTGGGGGGTAGGGGGCGGACGAACTGGGTGTTCCTTTCTTTTTTTCTTTTTTTTTTCTTCTCTCTCTTCTTCTTCTTCTGCAGGTTGGGTGGGTGGGAGTGGGTGGGGGTGGGGGTGGGGTGAGGTGGGCGGACGAACTGGGAGTTTCCTTTTCTTTTTTCTTTTTCTTCTTCTTCTTCCTCTCTTCCTCCTTCTTCCTTTTCTTCTTTCTGGGTTGCAGGAAGATTTCTTCTTCTTTTGCAGGTTGGGTGGGGGTGGGGTGGGGCGGACGAACTGGGTGTTTCCTTTTTTTTTTCTTTTTTTTTTCCTTCTTCTTCTTCTTCCTCTCTTCCTCCTTCTTCTTCCTTTTTCTTCTTCTTTCTGGGTTGCAAGAAGTGGGAGAGAGAGGGGGAGGAACGAACTGGAGGTTTTTTTTTTTCTTTATTATTTTAATATTTAATAAATATTAAATTAATTTTTTAATTTTTTAATAAAAAATGGGTCCCAAATCAAGCCGCGTCAGCATTTAACTGAAAAATTCACGGCCAATTAACAGAAGGTATAACATTGGCACAAATTCATAAAATGAGGTATGACATTGTCAACTTTAAAACATGAGGTATGAAAGTGTTGTGACACCAATAGTTGAGGTAATTTTTTGTCATTTACCCTTTTTTTTATTATTTATATAAGATTAAAAATAATTCGTAATAAATTACATTGTTCTCCCTAATGACATTGTGTTGAGAGTTGAATTTCAACATCGAGAAAAAAAATGGACATTGAATATGCTTAAAAGTGGTTAGACTACTATTCATATTGTCAATTGAATCATGGTTGAACCTCAACTTCTTCACATTGTTTCTAAAGTTTTGCTTATTCGTTCTCCTCTAGCCAAGCATGAATTTATTTGGGCTCCTTCTCCTTCATTGGTCTCAGCCTTTTGACACTAATGGCTCGTTTGGAAGTTCTTTTAAAATGACTGAAAGTGTTTTTAACAAAAATATTTTTGAGGTTCTAAAAGCACTTAAAGTGTTTTATGCAAGAAACACATAACTGACGCTTCTTCCAATAAGCACTTGAAGTGTTTTTTAAGGATTCACTTGCATTTTACAAATGATTGATTCCAAAAACATTTTCACCAGAAACGCTTTTAGCCATTTTGAAAACACTTCCAAACAAGCTCTAATTGTTGCCATCTTACTTTAAGTAAACTTTATATTTGGTAATCCGGAATCATTTGGTGTTTTCGAATGCTGCTCCACATCCTTTGAAACTTGAAAGAGGGATTGCTATTAAATCTTGAACGCCCTCTCCCACTCATGTTGCTGGTTCGAGGGGTTATTTCAAAGTTTTTATTGATTGTCTTTCTTGTCGTTGTCTGGTGATAATCCTTGAAAGTGCTCAGGATTGTAGTCGATCATGGAGTTTGTGGTGGAAGCGAAGAGGCAAAGAGAGAAGGGAACGAGAGCGGGTTTGAACAAAGGTCCGGGGATAATCCTTTACTGGGACATGGAACTAATAACAACTACCAAAACACGAATTGTACGTTGTACTATCAAAGTACATCAATTCACTTCGCTCAAGAGGCCACAATTACTGCGGGTCTACAAGGAACACGTTATTCAATATAAGATGTTAACATAGCTTAATCATAACTGTTCAAGTAGAAAATGAGGGAAGGGCAGAGAGATTAGGAAGTGAGAAAATCGTCCTCCGGAAAAGACAGGTACTTGACAATGGACACAACTACATCAAGCAACTTGAACTGACCCGAATTACAGTTCTTTCACTTCAACCCTGTCATTCAAGCAACACATCTTCCCTTCGATAACTTAGCCTTCAACGACATATTTCTTGCAAGTTCACGTATAAAAGATTGAATTAAAATTGGGCAGGGACAGAATCCAGAGTTTTAACAGAATACAGGCCTTGCTCCCTTTGGCACAAAGCAGTAATGTTATGGTGGTTTTACAAAAACACAAGCACATATAATCCACAATCTCAGAACAATAATTATTCCTGTGCTACAAAATAAAATACCGCCACTCTTAAGCCCCGAAATTTTTTTGTAAGTCTTACTGGTCTTTTGAAGAACTTTATCGATAAGTCTTACTGGTCTTTGGAAGAATTTTATCGACTCTCTTTACAACCCCTACATATGAATATGATATTGGCTGGTGTACTTACTTTAACAAATGAACAGAAAGCATATCAACATCACAGGATTCTGTCCTGAAGATCCGTCATTAAATTGGATGCCAAGGAGCTAAGCTTCTTCCCCGTCTCTCCAGCAATATTCTTTAAGGAAGAGATATCCTGTTGTGCCTGGAAAGCATCACAGCAATTAAACCCAAATCAGTAACCAAAACTCAGAATGGAAAAAGAAAAGCAAATGAAGATTAACTTCTGGTGAGACACAGGCCAAAAGATGATAAGCATACATTACACAAAAACGACCGGCAAATTTATTGCCTGCCACTGCCAGACATACCTGAAAAGACAGTCGGTTGATTAGGTCGCTTGCATTAAGATCAATAGCTGGATCTCCCCTGTCACCAAATAGATCAGCACTGGAGATGGCAGCAGAACCCTGGAAGTAGAAAGACAATTTGTGTTATCAACTGCTAAATTCATTCTCTAAGATTTCTCTCTATCTCGGCATATCAAATATATTGGCAATTTGGTATTGGCCTTCAATGCCAAAGTTTCACAAGAAAGTTTTATATTCAAGCACCCCCAAATTTCATGTCCAGAACAAGAAAATACGTATAAGTTTTGTAGGAACTTTAATTGAACCATATGTTTTGAAGAAAATAACTAATAAATACAATTGTCAGTAAAATAGTAACTCGGTACTGTTGATTGATTGTGAAATATAAAGATCACAAGTTTATATTAGAAATGGTTCTTTTTAAGATTTTATTTTATTAAAACGGAAAAACCATGGTTTAGGATATATATAATTTGCCAATATGAGGTCTAGCTGAACGATAGTGGTAACCTGACAAGACTTCAACCAGAAAGTAAAAAACCAAAGACATGGTACAATAATTCAAAAGAAGCACATGAAGATGAACATGGTATTATAATGGCAATAACACACACCGAGAACTTCTGCAAGGAGGCTTGAGCATCAACATCAGCAGATCTGTTCTGGTCACCAAAAAATTGTGCGGAAGAGATAGATTTTGCATTTGTGAATTTCTTTCTTGCTTCATCAGTTTCCTGAATCTGAAAAAAATAAAACCTGAATATTTAACAAAAGAAGAAAAGGAACAGAAACGAAAGCTGGTTTTTCAGTGTGCTGAAAATGACATAAAATAAGTCTTAACATGTCACAAGTCTCTTCTTATAGGTCTCTCCAGCAATCAATATCCAAGTGCAAAAAGCCAATTGCAAACATATTCAAAAGTGTGAACACTAAGACTCAAAAATTTTAGATTGAGGAAATCACGAGCAGTAAACATTCTTCTAAAGAATATTTAAGTGCTAAATTTTCCTAAATAGGTTTGTAGTTACTACAATCTCACAAGGCAAAATTTATTTCCACCCCTGAAAATTATATGGCCGGAGCCAGGTCAGGCAGAAGTGCTTGGTATTATGGGAGGATTGTACGTTCCAACTGTCATAACAATTTTACTCTGGAGGCACCATTTAATAAAACAAGGCCTTACCATTTGAGGCATATGGTTTGCTGCTTAATAACAACATAGAAAGGGAATGGATGAAAAAATCTACAAACCATTTAAAAAGACTCAAGTAATACAGAAACTAATCTCATTCACCTTGTTAAACATCATAATCTGCCTATTTGTCTTGCAATCAATTCTTACTTTGTATTAGAATTCTAGAATGCGATAGACTAGTTTTGTATCTGACCATTTTTTCTCTTCCCTAGTAATATAGTGCCCGTCTCTTTCCTTAAAAAGATGATAGGAAAAGTTTAACCCGTATGGTTCTCTTAGATTCATCAACCTTATACTTCTAAATCATGTCAACCGTTGCTCCTGGTCTGATAAGTGAAACATGTATCTAGAGAATTGGGCACATAACATTTTTTTTTAATTGCATTTGTTAAATTCACAATTGAAGGCTTGTCAGGAACTTTATATGATAATCATAAGCGACACGGAAACAGAAACAGTTACATCAGTCGTGACATATTTGAACTATTTCTCGTGGAAACTACTTTATATGTTAAAGTCATAGGTCATAAATAACTTACTTGAACTTTTGAGGTATTTGAACTAGTTCTCTTGGGGAAACTACTGTCCATTCCAAAATCCGAAAAGAAATTTGATGACTTTGGTGGAGCAATATGGCCAATCACATGAGCACCAGTGGGATTCGTCTCAGTATTTTGGACAATTTCTACATACTCAAATCGAGATGCAAAGGATGATCCAGCTGTTGGAGTGCTGTTAGTTGAGGAAGGCACTGGAACTGGGGCAACTGGCTCTTCAGGTTTCTGATCGTACAGGCTTTCACTTGGCTGCATTTGATAAAGTTAAGATAAAGGCATTTTGGTTAAACATATAATCAAATAAGAAACCGAATCCAAAGATACTACATCTGATGAATAATCTACCCCAATTTTGAATAAGCAATCACAACCTTTGTAGTAAGTTTGCGAGCACCAAGCCCCCCGGTCTTCCCAGTTTTCTTAGCACCACCAAGAGGCTTCTTAACAGTACTGGTAACATATGTATGAGGGGCTTTCGGGGAAGCAGCGATTTCAGGTGTTTCTTTCCTTACTATAGAGTTCTCTTTTGGAGCTTCATGGGTCTTGACATCAGGAAGCCCATTAGATGCTTGTCCTGACTGAGATACAACAGGTGATGATGGAAGACCTGCCACTTCTGCCATACTTTTGGCAACTTCTTTGGTAAGTATATGCCTATACAACTCGGCAGCTCTTGATGTGTACTTAGCCTCAATTTTGCCTCCATCCGTCCATCCATGCTGCTTAAAGAAAACTTGTGCACGGTTGTTTCCTCCAAAGCTCATCGTTCTCAGCTGTTCAGGAGTCCACGAGTCTAAATTTGTAGATCTATACCAATAGAAACAAATGTAAGACTGTTGTCATTGTCGTCGTTGTTGCTTTTGCAGTTATTTGTTGGCCATAAGAATTTCAATATCATACATTATCAAATACAGTGTTGTTTAAATTTGAATATCTGACTTCAAATTCAATTCAACATCAAGTTTTTGAAAAATAAACAATCTTTCACTTGTACTTTCCATTGTGAAGACAAAATATAAATTAAAAAGTAACTTTCTTGTAAACTTAGAGAGTTAGAATCGATAAATGGGGAAATAATATTTTAACAATTTGATTGAAATGAAATCTGAAATCAAATTATCAGATCCACCCATGATGTTACTGTATTTTTATTCTAAACACGGCTAAATTTGGAATATGGAAGATTTGCCTCTGTATTTGTTGGGCTGGCTGCCTTTATCCCAAACAAACAAAATACTAGGAAGCTCTAACATCCTTAAACAAGAGGAAACAAGAGGCCGCATTGTATACTACAAAACACTAAACTTGGCAAGATTTGCGAATGGACAGCTGCGACCATCAATCCATTGGCCATTGACTAGAAAATACATCAAAAATCTAAATGGAGGCTTTTGAGGTTAAAACATAAAGCTTACCTTTTGTTATAACTTATTAAGGCCTCATTCATTAATAGAGCTAGTCGGCAATTTACAATAACTAGGCTCCCCTCTTTAAACCAAAATTCCTCTTTCTAATAAGAAACAAGAGCAAAGATTGTCCGAAAAAGCAGTGTGGCCAAGTAAGTCAGAGAGTAACAATCAACAAAAGCATGTCACTGCAAAAAAAATTTAGAACGACAACAACTGCATTCTGAATTACACAAAACTAATGGGTCCCTGGTATTTGTTTGTTTGTATGTCTACTTTTTCATAATTCATAAGAATGCATGTAACAGTTCATGGTTCTATAATAAATCAAGATCTCGTGCACTTCTGTCCTATGCCACAGCCTCAATTCAATTCGATCAAATGTCCATCGTATCACCAAATTCATAAGATTTAATTAACAAGACAAACCATTGCTTGGATCCACAAAATTCAGGATACATCAACCCCTTCACCATACTTATACATAAATACAGACAATACATGTACTCAAAGCCAACACCGAAAACTTAAAGAATCGAAGACTGAGAGAATAAAGAATCCGTTAGTGCTATAAGAAATATACCTAACAAAGCTGATGTGAACGCCGAGACTACGATGAACGGCGGAGCAATCGATGCAGAGAAAGATCCCATATGTAACCGATGCCCAAGTCGGGTTCTTCGCATTACAATCGAAACACATCTGAACCACATACACACAAAAAATAAATAGAAAAACAAACAAATAAAAGATCTAAGCGAAGAAATCACAGATCTGAATCAGATCTCACAAACCCATATCGAATTTTTCACAAAAATAAAAAACCCATATAATTTTTATCCAAAAAAAGCAGAAAGGGAAAATGAAACTAAAGAAAACCCACCTTGTTTTCTGCCTTCGCTTTCAGTTTTCTGAAAACAGCGGTCTTGTCGTTGAAGATTTCGGACGCCATTGGAGAGGCAAATCAAAACCCAGAGAGAAAATCAAACGAATCCGAAGAGGTGCTTGAACACCTCCTCAGGCAAAAGAGAGAAGAGAGGGAGGACAAAAGGCTGAAGTGAATTCCCCAAATCGATTTCAGCTTTCTGGTTTTCGGTCTTTGGAATTTTTGTTTCGTAGATTTTAAACGGAAGCATTTTATGATGGCCCCGGTTGGACGAAATGACGACATTGCCCTTTCGCTTGACGGGCATTTGCGGCTTTGGTGCTGAGTTGCTTTCGAGTAGTAATTATTTATTTGAATGGAGGGCAAAGGTGGTGGCAAGTGTGGCGGTCTCTGCCAACCGCTGACGGCTGGGGGTGTTAAATAGATGGGGGAAGCTGAACCACCGGTTGGCAGTTGCCGATTTCTTCAACCTTGAAAGCTAAATTTAGTCCAACACTCTCCCCTAATTTTGAAAGAAAAAAAAATGTCTTTTACTGTTTTACATAGAAAGGGTGCAATTTGGGTTGAGGATGAGGATGCATTTTCTCCGACATCTTAGAATAGTACTTAGCTTCACCCTTTTCATTATTCACAAATATTTTTTTATATTTTGAAAATAAAACGATTGTTTAATTTATTAAATTATTTGAAATACAAGGCAAAAGTATAGTATGACAACCAACATAATTAATTAAAAAAAAAATCGAAAAACTTCCTTAATAATATAAACAACTACGAAATTGAAACAACCTTATTCTTTCTTTCTTTTTTTCTGATTTTTTTTAATATTTCTCTGTTTTTTTCTAATTTTTTCACTGTTGAATTAGTCGTGACCTTGATTTTCAAATTGATTTGAAATCGAACACACCAAACTGCGCCACATGTCGCAACAATAATATTTATATTTTTTTTTACCATTGGAAATCTAACGGCCCACAACGCGCCACTCAGTTAGCCATTGGAAGGGTCTGTGATTTCTGCTACAGAGGGCCCCACCACTACAGTTTTTGTCAGCCATTCTCCTTGCTGGGTGTGTGTAATACAAACACCAGAGAGAAAAAGAAAACAAGAAAAAATGCTAGCGGACACCATGTTGACGTTAGCTTGCCTGAAGGCAGTAGGCCGGGCTTGAGAAGGCTGGGCATTTGGGTTGCAGTGGTTGGGCCACCACTTACTTTTCGTTTATTGTACTTCTGGGAAGGGTTTTTTGGGTTGGAGGGCAACATTGTTACCTTTGCTCTTGCCTTCCACCAACTTGTGGAAATGCTCTTATGTATTAGATATTTTTGTTGGCCCAATTTAATATCTCAACCCAACTATCCAGATAACTCCAACTTAATCCAAACTGGACTAAACTAGTAAAAAAATAATATCAACCCAATGAATTCATAAAGCCCAATCCAGTTTTTTTGGTCAGAGCCTAATGCAATTGTATAATATTTCTTTATCAGAGCTCGATTACTAGGAGTGCAACTCGTGCAGGTTGAAAGTTCAACCCAACCCTTACCCAACATTTACAATTCGGCTTGGGTTCAAGTTGAGTTTCATTCATGTTCATTCGAGTTTGGGTTTAATTGGGTTTGAGTTGCCCAACTTTTTTGAGTTTATTAATGAAACAACTTATTTTTGCATGAATTCTTGAAAATTAAGCCAATAGCATCAAAGCTAGTAGTTAAATTTCATACATCAATCAAAACTTAAATTCAGTTCCACAAATTGATATCCACTCAAAAGTTAAACCAAGTGCAAGAATTTCAACCATGCAAAGTTTGAATTAAAATACAAAAAATATGTCAAAAAAGGGGCAACACTTCATTATTCAAATGTAACCAAGCACCAAACTCAAGTCTTGTTGTCCAAAATTCAATCTACATTCCTATTAAATAAGAAAAAATAGTTAGTTGTATATCATATATTCACAACTATAATTATAATCCATTAAAACAAAATACATGAGAACATAAAAAATACCAAATAGAATCAAGTCTATGTAGTGCTACATGAAACCCTAATGACAAAAACTTCAGCAGTATTAGCCACACCCTTAAGCGAAATAGAGTTGGTGAGTTCCTTAACCAATCTTGTGCACGAATCAAACATTCATTTTTGGAGTCAAAGAACTACTAAATTGGTCAAGTACTCGACCCTTGTACTAAGTGCAGATTTGGAAACAACTGTAGAGATAGGAATTGCCATACAAGAAAGAGTACGATATGAAGTTGATTATTCTTTTCACCAACCTCAACAGTCAAAATCAAACATGTTACTTTCAACTGATTCTTCTAAGTAAAGCTTCAACTCAGACTTTACTGTGATTTTGTTTAGAGTATTAATCCCTCACATTAGGGGAAAAAAGACCTTACATGTGCTTATAAGAAATTGGGCTAATCTCCAATTGATTTTATAATGAAATCTCAACTTTCTTCATATTTTTTCTACTATCATAAAATTGTCACAACATGTGCTTTCTTCCTCAATGAGCTCATCCACTTCATTCAAACTTGAGACACTAGAAGTTTAGGAAAAACCAGTATCAAATGATGGCATGTTCTCTTATAAGTATAATTGCCAAAGCTTCACCAATAGACCTTTAACCTTAGCAATTATATCAATGACTTTTTTACAGTCATAAAATTTGGCATAACACCACTTCCCATACTTCCAACTTGTAAAGCGAATCTAGAACCATCGCAATGATTAAAAAAAGTATTCACTTTATTAATGTTGCAATACTTATCAAACTTGGACTACATTTTCAAAGCCATGTCACAGAAGTAAGCACCATCACTCTTGGTCCAGTTAGAAGAAGAGTTTGAATCATATTCACTTTAAGTAAATAAGAGTAAGAAGTAAAATAATGAGACCCTGATACACGATCTCTAACAATATGCTTTGTAACAATATAGAAATGCTCAAGAAACTTTGACAAGTTTTTCATTGAACTCCAATCATCATTAGTCATCTCATCTTCGCTCTTGAACTCAATACTAAAGTTTGCGTTTAGGTCATGCAAGCGCTCAAATGTATTTTGAAAATCAAAAGCAGCATTTAGCATTTGGAGTGGGTTTGGTACGGTTATCGTACTAAAACTCTCATACGAATTACCATATCAAACTTTTGGTAGGGTGAATCTGGTACCATTACCATACAAATTTTAGGTATACAA
The DNA here is from genome assembly GCA_024362995.1 of Heteromeles arbutifolia. Lineage (NCBI taxonomy): Eukaryota > Viridiplantae > Streptophyta > Magnoliopsida > Rosales > Rosaceae > Heteromeles > Heteromeles arbutifolia. The sequence continues at coordinate 8,444,028 of JANCRC010000020.1, forward strand.
GATTTGGCATGTAATGCAATGGCATTGTAACAATTTGGTATTGGGCTAATGTTTTTGGGCCCGAATGTGTTTTGCTTCATTTTTTTTTTTTTGTTAAGCAAGTAGCCCATATATTAAGATGAAATTTAATATCACCTTTAATTTTTGAAATAATCCAATATACCTATAACCCACAACCAAGATTCATCATTCATCACTATTTCGCACACATTCAGTAAGTCAAACCATGCTTAAGGAATTAAAGATAAAAATGAGGGTTACAAACCAAACCATTAAATCTAAGTTAAAGATTGCAAGTGGCAAACTAAATGAAATATATTAAAGATAAAAGTTAGTAATTAGTATTATAATATATATATATATATATATATATATATATATATATATTATAGAAATTTATATATTTGGTACAATACGGAGATATCGTCAGTATTGATTGTGGATAATACCATACAAATACCTTCGGTCTGTACAATTACCGTACCATCAACGTTAAGTCAAACCCACCATTTCTGCTTGTGTAGTGGCATAGATCTAACCTCAAAATTTTATCTTGTTGGTCAATAGACCCACAGCACCAACGTCTTATGTCTATTTTTTTGTCCGAAGTTTAAGATTATTAAATATGAATCGAAATGTTTATATCAGACGCCAGAGTATTAAACAATTACTCTGGTTCAAAACCATTCCACGAATGAACACCTCCCACACGCGTGACATAAGATGCCACAAAATGCGCAGCCTCATTACAGGCACGAAGAGTATAAAGAAACTCAACGGAACATAATTGTTGCTTAATAAGGTTAATACCCCATAAAATACCATCCATGACTGCCTCCTGTTGCAAGCTCTCATGAATCATGTCGACAAGGACCTTTGAATCAGTTTCCAACTGAACAAACCCAAAGCCCCTTTCCACACAAGCAAGCAAAGCCGATCTCATAAGCCAACGTCTTATGTTTTGATGTAGCTCCTTCTAGCATGATAAGTTATTTTTTTAATTTTTTTTAAGGACCAGCTAGTAGCTTCATCATGACAGTCTACTCTTATAGGTCAAAAGAGACTACCCGGTACTTGCGCGAGAGACCACTCATGGTGGAAGTGTTAGGATTTTCCTTTTAGTCCAAAAGGAAGGCCACGAAAAATTATTTTTGATAATTTTTCATTTTCAACTTAATATCTTTGAGAGGGATATTTGGTTTAAGGTCTCATCATACGTTATATTCACAATAGAGTATAAAGGTGGCCTATCATAGTTATTGGTCCATTCAAATTTAAATTAGTAGTGTATGATCTAATTGTTTTCGAAAACAATTTTCACTTAAAACACATTTCAATTGTGAGAAAAGAATAAAAAATAAACGTCTTCTTCTTGAGCCAACACCTCTGGTTCAAACTCGCTTCATCTCCCCGGGCCTCTGTCTTCAAATTACATTTATTCAAATAAAGAAACTCTAGCCTAATTAAGTTAGAGAGAATTACATATGGAGGAAGATAGAAATAGAGAGACAAGGAGAAAAATATAAATAAAGTGAGGTTTATGTCTCAATTACATCCCAAATGGATGAATAATTAAAATGCGACCCTAACCAACAATTTAATTGTTAAGCGGTCAATCACATAGCTCAATTATTAGGTCTAAGTCCATGATCAACCATCTAACAAATAGAATGCAATCTAAAACTATTGATATCTTAGGCACATGAAAATTAATTGAACTTTGAGAACTTATTACCAAATAAAAATAATCTCCATTTACTAAGCTGTGCCAATTACTTCGGACAATTTAGTAAATTAGGATTTTCGAATAACAATTGCAATCAAGGACCTCAACTATATTACAATTACACCATAAGTCCAAAACTTTCGTAAAATTGCAACTAGGCAGCATCTCCAATTACAAATCCTACAGCTGTGTGGTTTTTTACTTTTTTCAGTTTAGTAATGTTTTTTTTTTTTTTTTTTTTAACAATGAGTACAAGTACTTCTAATTTACACACTAGGAAAGGGAAGGGTTTGAACCAAAACTTAGTCAGCTGAAGTTGAATGTTCTAACCATCAAGACAATCCGCCTCTTGCTTTTAATTAAGTTGTGTTGAGTTGTCTTTTCACATGCATTTAGTTCACAAAACTGCAATTCTTAATAAATAGTTGGGCAGCAATGTTAGGCCATTTTAATTGGGTAGTTGGGTAGAAATGTTGGGGCCTCAAAAGCAGTAAAATGACATGGGTTTTTCCTCTGCCTTTTCGGGAAGGAAAAAAAAGGCATGGGTTAGGGTCCCTATTTTCTCTTAAAGGCATTGGCCCAGCAACTCTCCCAATGTCCGGACCAACAGGCAAACAGCTCAAGCATTGTTGTCTGAGACAAGTAGTGAACAATAACCCGATCCCTTTCGACGCTTTTGGAGGAGGCATTGAACTTGTAGAAGATTGAGCTTGTGTCAAGCCTACATTACAAACAAAGAAAACATATTAATTAATAGCAAAAAGAATTAAAGTTGAAAACCATTTAATAACAAATTTACTAAAAAAATTAAAACATATCTTTCTTGTTTCCTCTTCTTCCATTTCCTTGTAAAATTGAAGCATATCTTCCGTTGGTTCATTGTAGAAGTTTACTTGATCTGCCCTAAGCCAACCACTAGTACACACCAGTGCCTTTACTATTTTAGGAGTCAAGGATGCCCTAAAAGGGTCCACAACCCTCCTCCTTAGACTAAATGCATTTTCACTAGCAACGGTAGAAGTGAGGGTTACAAATATATCTTGGCTATTTGTGAAAGAATTAGGAACTCTTTTGTGTTTGATTTCCACCATTTCAAGAGATCAAAGTCACCAACAACAATGCTAATATAAGTATGGTTTTATTTTCAAATTATTGGAATATTATAAATATGTGTTATATAATTATCTATGGGAACTGTTATTAGCACTCCAAAAATCTCATTCTACACTCCTCATAAGTGTAAGTTTCTTTCTAATTATAAAAAGTTTGGAGTGCAAAATGAGATTTTTGGAGTGCGAATAACAATTCCCTTATCTATTATATAATTTATAAATGATATATTATATTGTATTTTCGGTATGGTACGGTAATACCGTGGTAATGGTATCCATTTCTAATACTGTACCATGAAATTTCGGTATGGTACAATACCGTACCATTACCGATTGGTACAAAAAATTTGGTATAAAATCGGTATGGTACGGTTGGTAATTCGGTTGACACGATAATTTGGCAAAAAAATCCACCCCTAAATGTGTCTATCCAACCACCTAACCCACTAACTAATGAAAGTAATAAAACAGAATCATGATTAATTAATCATAAGCTTAATTAAGAACAAAGAAAGCAGCCAAATCCCAAATGGCATTGGTGGACGACATGTCGGATGAGCGTGGCATTCTGTCACATGATTCATGACTCATGAAAGGTTGAAAACAGCGCAAGTTTTGGTATGAATCACGTGCTTTACTTCATCGTCCGTATACACAAAGGCAAGGCAGGCACAAGACCCATGCCTAAGAAACATGAAGGCTGCAGCGGAGCTCCTCCACATACTTTGCTTTCAACTTTCAACCCCTCATTAAATCAAGGGCAAGTCAAATGGCTTTCGCGCTTTGTGCGCTCTTAAAAATCAGTTATGGGAGGAGGGAAGGGAAGGAACTTCCAGCGGACCACGTGACACGTGATCGTCAGTTGGTGATTACTTACGAATGAGGATTTACATGGTATGAGTATACCGTCATGATGACTTATTCTGCCAATAATATAAAACTGTTTAAGTTTTTGTTCACATGTCCTTGGTTTTATTGATATCGGGATGTTAGGCGGTGGTGTACATTTGTCACATACGTTGTTCATGAAATTATGAAGAGATTTTTTCTTACTTTAGTGACACCAAGTAACTACTGTTTAATAGATGAATGGATGCTATTTGAATACATGACAATCATATGTTATTGATAGTCACTTTGTGTACGCGGGGCCCTCCGCGCTTCGGCCCTCGTTTGTTTGGTGTCATGGTGTGGATATGGATACTAATCTAGAGGAACCAAACGTGTGGCCCAACGTTATATGTATGGGGGAGACCCATTATGTCCACGTGCAACACGCACATCATCGTTTTGTATTGGGGTCAGACCACTTGTTGACCAACTTGACCATTATATATATCATTTCTTTCTCGCCTTCAAATGCATTTTTGTTAGAGAAATTATTCGTGTAATTTACTAATTTTTTAGTACAAGCTTTCATTTCATTACTATCAATGTTGATAAGTGTTAAAATATCCCTCTATCAATGTTATGTGAGAGAAGGATATTTTAACACTTATCCAATGATTTTTCGTCAAAATATCGCGAAATTTTGAGCTGGTGCGAATCGGAGAAGAACGCCGGAGCTTCTACAGCTCCGGCCGATTACAAACACAAACCTTAGACTCCGATCTAATTACCAATGTGAATAGGAAAGAGAGAGGAGTAAGTTTATACCCTTGGTTCGCCGTGAAATGGCCGAAGGTGTTCGGAAAGCTCCTCAACAGTCACGGGTTCGCTGGAGTTGGGTGAGCTTTCCCCCGAGCTGATCTCGTTCCAAAACCTTGGAAAATTATGAGTATAACACTTAATAACACACACCCAAGCTTCAACTAGAACGAATAGAGTTAAACCCAAAGCTTACCTAACCGGAGAAAATGAAGAAAACTCGCCGGAGGTTTCTGGGTTTCGTCGATCTTGCAGAGACAAGAGGAAGAGAGAGAAAGATGAGGTTTTGATGGTGATGCCGTCTACGGAACGATGGTGTTGGTGCCGTGTACTAGGGTAATCACGGGAGAGAGAGTGAGAGTGATGAGAGGGTTTCGAGAGAGAAGAGAGTGTGCAGAGAAAGAAAAAAGAGAAGAAGAAAGAAAAGGGGTCTCGGGTAGGGGACAGAAAACAAAAAAGAGAGAAGAGTTAGGGTGCTGCCACGTGGCAGTTTGAAAGTAAAAACAAATCCCTTTGCTAGATCCGGATTGGGTGAAAAGTTAGGGACTAAATTGAGCTTTGGTGGGTTTGTTGGAGGCCCATTTGTGTGTATGTATCTAGTTTGTATGTGGGTCTCTGTTTGTAATCTAAAGTTTGGAATAAAATTGTCTCCTTTCTTCGGAAAGGTTCTTCCCCCCAAAAAAAAAAAAAAAAAACACACCAAGGGGATTCGAACCCCTCCCTTTGTCAACCACACACCTGGGCCTTATCCAACTCGTTATAGATGTGTTTATGATTACATATTCAGCCTGTAATATTTATATGGTCATTAAGATGTCTGCAAGGCTTGCAAGCTAATATTTATTATTTAGGATAAATTTCTATATTTAAAAAAACACCAAGGGGATTCGAACCCCTCTCATTTTACTCCTTCAACACCTTGACCACTATATCACTTATGTTTTTGTGAAAATATGCTAAAATACACTTACCCTACACATAGAGATGACGAAGATAGTGAAAATTTTGAACCTCATAAGAACTCTATGTGGTACTAAGTCACTCATGTATCTTACCATGCAATGTATAAAGTGTAAAATATTGTAATAATTCATTATATATAAATGATTATGGTGTGTTTAAACTTCTTTCATTAATTACTACATATTTTCTACACTCACAATGTTTGCCAGCTCGCTAAATAATCAACTTAAATCAGTTAAATCCATCATGCAATGCATTTCATTCCAATTTTTTGTGATAAACTAATAGATAATTGACTAAATAAACATCCTGCAAAGTTTCAATAAAAATTTCAAAGTTTTTCTTACAATTTCCGTGGTTTTTATTCAATTTTTATCGATATCGATAATATCCCGATATTTCTATCGATATTTCCGTGTTTTTGGACTACCGATATTTCCGATATCATCGATATTTAATACCTTGATTACTATAAGGGTTTTTATCACAAATGGTTCATGACATTGATCAAACACATCATTTTGGTCCCTGACATTGCAAATCAATAGAAATGGTCCCTGAGATTGATCAAACACATCACAAATGGTTCTTCCGTTAAAAACTCTTTGGGCAATTTTCAAAGCTTCGTAACTCAATCGTTTCTTAACCAAATTCGACCCATAATATATCAAAATGAAGATAGGAAAGTGTAGAACAAGATTATACCTATTTGGAAGCCCAATGGTTGCTGGAGATGGCCGGAAAATAGCCTCAAATGTGACTGGTCTGCAAAAAAACTGGAAAACTTGCCGGAAACTAGGTAAACTTTAAACGTTCATAACTTCTTCAATAATTAACGAAATCGAGTGATTCAAAAACGAAAATCATACTTCTCGATGAGACGAAGAGAATGGTATCTTTCTTGATGGCTAACTCGCCGTATTTTGGCCGAAAAATGGCTCGAAATTGGCTAACTCGAAAATGGTTATCCAGTTTTGAGCCGTTTTCCGGCCAAACCACGGTGAATTAGCAGTCAATAAAGGTACCATTCTTTTTGTCTCATCGAGAAGTATGATTTTCCTTTTTGAATCACTCAATTTCGTTGAGTATTGAAGAAGTTATGAGCGTTTAAAGTTTACCCAGTTTCCTGCAAGTTTTCCAGTTTTTCCGCGGACCAGTCACATTTGAGGCTATTTTCCGGCCATCTCCAGCAACCATTGGGCTTCCAAATAGGTATAATCTTGTTCTACACTTTCCTATCTTCATTTTGATATATTATGGGTCGAATTTGATTAAGAAACGATTGAGTTACGAAGTTTTGAAAATTGCCCAAAGAGTTTTTAACGGAAGGATCATTTGTGATGTGTTTGATCAATCTCAGGGACCATTTCTATTTATTTTAAATGTCAGGGACCAAAATGATGTGTTTGATCAATGTCAGGGACCATTTGTGATAAAAATCCTTACTATAATTTGTGTTTTTTCAACTTAGTTACGGCGGAAGGGAAAAAGGTCTTGAGTTTTAATTTGGAGAAAAATCATATTAGGAAATTGAAAGAACACCGAAGTAGTTCTTCAATTAAAAAAAAATTAATCAACGTCATCTTTAAATATATATATATGTGTGCCACAATGAAGAATATAAGATAACTCAAATTACTTAATTGTGATTTGTCAGCGTCGATGGCATATCTAATGACTTGAGCGGCAAAAGGTATCGAGGTGCATAGTGGCAATAGTGACAACGACTTGTGTTGACACTCTAGTCACCACCATCACTTTCTTATCACCACATTGGCATGGTGGTCACCACGACCACAACTAGTATTGGCCGCTGCCATCCTACTACCATCACAAGCACCATCTTTATACTACCGCATCATGCCACAACTGTTATCGCTAGATTCACCACCACCAACCTCCAACCCGACACCATGTCACCACCATTATCACCACGCACCACTATCGATGCCATCACCCCACACCATGGTGACACTGAATAATTTTTTTTGTCTAATTAAGAACGTTTGAGCATACAAGCGTACATAATAACTCTTAAAGTGGGCATACACAAAACCAATTATATAACCCATGAAATTCAAGCTAATCCTCGTGTTCTCAAGGTTATCACCCAAGTTGAGGGCCTTCAAGCTCACTCCATGCTCGTTGGATGCTTCCTTGTGTTTTGAGGGCCTTCAAGTTCTCTCCTTGGATATTTGCTTCTTTGCTTCTTTTTTCCTCCTTTGAGGATTTGAGGAAATGATCTGCAAAGCTTGCAAGGTTCCAAGCCTCTAAATCTCCACACCAAGGATGAGGTGTGAAGTGAAGATGGATGACTTGGATGAAGGATGATTGTTAGCTGTACTCCATCCAAATGGCCGGCCTCCTTAGAGATAAAAGAAAGAAATGTTTCACTCTTTGTCTGAAAACCCTGATGAGGTCAAAGCTATAATGTGAGATCTCACATTGCCCAGGGGAGTGGATCCTGTGAGCCTTATATGTATATTCTCATCTCTACCTAGCGCGAGGCCTTTTGGGAGCTCACTGGCTTCAGGTTCCATCGAAACTCCGAAGTTAAGCGAGTAGCGCGTAAGAGCAATCCCATGATGGGTGACCCACTGGGAAGTTCTCGTGTAAGTTCCTAGAAACAAAACCGTGAGGGTGTGGTTGGGCCCCAAAGCGGACAATATCGTGCTACGGTGGAGGCGTGCCCGGAAAGTGGTTGAGCCCGAGCCGGGATGTGACAATTTGGTATCAGAGCCTAACCCTGGCCGCGTGTGTGCCGACGAGGATGTCGGGCCCCTAAGGGGGGTGGATTGTGAGATCCCACATCGCCCATAGGAGTGGATCCTGTGAGCCTTATATGTATGTATGTATATATATATATATTCTCATCTCTACCTAGTGCGAGGCCTTTTGGGAGTTAACTGGCTTTGGGTTATATCGGAACTCCGAAGTTAAGCGAGTAGCGCGCGAGAGCAATCCCATGATGGGTGACCCACTGGGAAGTTCTCGTGTGAGTTCTCAGAAACAAAACCGTGAGGTTGTGGTTGGGGTCCAAAGTGGACAATATCGTGCTACGGTGGAGACGTGCCCAGGAAGTGGCCGGGATATGACATATAAAGTTGCTTTTATGCCTCATTTTAAGTGAGTGACAAACTTGTAATAAGTCTACCATTCTCTCTGTGGTCGGCCTTGCTTGTTTAGTTAGGCTAATTGTCCATTTCGTTTTAGTTGCCATACAAATTAAACACAATGTGTCTTATGGATCAAAACCCATTTGGGACCCAAAATCCGAAACTAACTTAATGCCCAATAAGACATTTTCGTATGATTAATTAACTAATTAATTAATATTGGCCATGCTTAATTAAACTTTTTAATTGTTTTTCTATCTCATTGATATTTCTTCACATTCATACTTACAAGGAGTAAGATCCATTAAGTTCCAATTAGTGAGACAGTGGGTAGTTATAACTCTTAACAATCGATTGTGAATATAGACTAACTTTCAATTCTCCGTTTGTTGAAGATTAGTGTTGGCAATCTTCAAGGCTTCCATAAACCATAAGTGACACCTAACGATACGTCTTGGCTACCCAAGCTAAGTAGAAGTGGTTGGAGAACATACATCATAAATCTCATTAATATGACTTGGCCAGATTTACTGTGATGGTTGTGACTTGTCCCGTGTCATAAAATTGAACTTCTTTGGGCTTTGTTGTCTCATGAACATCCTCCTTGATGCATTCTTCATATGCTCCAGCCACTTCTTGCTCTTGAATCATTCTCCTCGACATACAAGGTTCTTTGAACACTTCAAGACAATCTGGAACTCGATTTGGTGTGCCAAGAATTGGGATATCACTTTGCACCTTTGGAATGGCTTCCACAATGTCTTTTTCACTCTCATCTTTCTTGGGATTTAAAAACCTGCGAGGAAAAGGTGCATTCGGAGGAATAACATTAGAATGAATTGAATTTGGGACGTCCTTACTTGTGGTGGGTGGTTGAGAGAGCTTAGGGGGCTGCGGCAAGGGTTGTTCTTCCCTTGCTGTGGGTGTGTCTTCTTCCTCCTCCTCAATCAGCAGCTCCACATCCATTTCTAGGCTATGTTTGGATGTTTTTAGGTCAGCTCCAACCTCCATAGCACTTTCCAAAGTGATAGCTTCAGCAATTTCAAAGTCTTCCATCGAATTGACAGTAGTTGAGTTGGAGAGTTCACGTTGTTCTTGAATTTGTGCCATGAACTCCATAATCTCTCCCATTTGATTCTTCAATTCGCTCATCCTTTGGTCTTGATTCTCTGCTTCCTGTGTCAAAGAGGTGAGTAATTGAACAATTTGGTCATTATCCATTGACGTACCTGAATTTGTTTGGGAAAATTGTGGTGGAGGCTGTGATGGTGCATATGGCCATTGATAGAACTCCTCAGATGGCTGTGAGTATTCTTCTTGTTGTGAGCCCTGCGTCAAAGAGGTTAGTACATCAAGAATTTCATCATAACTTATGGGCATACATGAATTCGATTGCAATTGTTGTGGGGGAGGCGGTGGTGGCTGCATAGGTCTTGAATAGAACTCCTCTTCTTGCTGCCAATATCCACCTTGTTGGAATTGTTCAGGTTCTTCCCACATGTAATCTGAATAATCTCTCCAATCCGAATTGTAAGCGTTGGAAAACATGTTGTCCCATGATTGGCTATGGCCTTGATAACCCCAAGCACCTCCGTGTGCAGTGAATTGAGCACGTTGATGAGTTTGAGCAGTGTGCATTGTGGTTGTTTCGGCAATCTGGGACAATTGAGATGTAAGATTCGCCAATTGAGCTTGAATGTTAGCAAGTGCCATGTCTTACTTCTCTATGTACCTGAAACCAAAGAAGTAAAACTAAATCAAATATCAAAAGTAAAAGACACAAACAAAAACAAAGGGGATTAGCAAAAGAAAACAAGAAAACAACACAAAGTCAGAAACTAAAACAAAATAAACGAAAAGAAAAGAACCAAGGGATTAGCAAAATTGCTAATCCCCGGCAACGGCGCCAAAAATTTGATGCGAAATATATAAGCACACAAATTAAACCCTCTTTTTATCAATTGTAGCAAAGTATGTAAGCAGGGATCGTTCTAGGCCGGGGATTAGGAGGGATTGCTAAACCACTTGAAAACTGACTCAAAAACTTAAAACAAAGTTAAAACACTAAATTAGACTCAAAGAATGCAAAACTATACTCTAAAACACTAAAACAAACCAAAAGACTCAAAACAGCAAACAAACACTCAAAACTGCCTTAAAACCACTTTCTGGGCAGTTTTGAGCACTAAGGAAGAATTTGGACGAAAACAGTTTATAACTTGACTCCAGACACTTAAAAACACAAACTAAATTGATTTCTAACTAAATTGACACTTCAAAATAAAGGGGGAATTGGTTTTTACGAAATTGAAAACAAAACATAAACTTTGTAAAACAAAACAGATTGTAAAACGAAATTGGTTAAAGTGAATGGATGAAAGGCTGGCTAAGGGGTTCTTCTCCACACATGTCATACTTGCATACAAAAAGATTTCTAACTGCTTTTCAATAAACCATGGATTCTCAACGCCCCAGATTAACTGTGAATTGCACTAATTAACCCTCAGATTTTCCTAACGTTATTGAATTGGATGATTGCATACGACAACCCAAAACATTCCCCACAAGTTCCCTACATGAATTGCATAATAGAGATACAAGCAAGAATCATTAAGTTCTATGAAAACCATAAGCATTGACGAGGCATTCGTTACTATGAATTGCATGAAACTTATGCCAAGAATTTACTTAACACAATTGAGATCATCAACCTTTACTACTTGTGAATATAATTCTGTAACGATTAGGTGAAACTTCCTTATATCCTAGCATTAGATTTATGCATGCAAACTAAGTTGGCCACCTCAATCAACACACACAAATCAGTTTAATATGAACAGATAAGTAAATTGAATTCACAACTTATGAAACGCAATTAGAGGTAATCAAATCATATAGCAAGCATAAACATGGTTTCGAATCCCCCCCTAGCCAAAGGGGGTTTAGTTCCTCATACTCACAGAACAAAGAGTATTAAATTTAAACATTGAAATCAAAGGAAAGAAAACACCTAAAACTTCCAGCAATTCAAACTTGAATGGCATGCACGTCCCAGGCTCCTTCTCCTCCTCTTCTTTGCTGCGGCACAAGGTCTTGGGACAGGTTTAGGGGGTTATGAATGGTGTAGAAGGCTGGGTTATTGGCTAGGATGGATGTATGGTGCGGCAGGTAGTAGTGAAGAGTTTCTGGCGAGAATGGTGTGTATGGAGGGTGTGTAACCTGCGGCAAAGGGTGGAGAAATATATATATAGGCACCAAAAACCCTAGGTGAATCAGATTAGGACTTCTAGAAATCAGGTTTTAAGTCCCCTAAACTGAAGAAAACAGGTTAGGATAAGATTAGGATAAGATTGGATAAGGTAAGGTAAGATAGGATAAGGATTGGATAAGATAAGATAAGATAAGGTTGTTTTAGATAATGTTTTGGATAATTCTCCTTCTTTTGAGCTGATTCCTTATCTTCTTTATCTTTGACTTCTTTCTTCCATCTTCTTAGCTGATTTCAAGCCTTTATATCTTCAATTTCGTCCATCAACTTGCCTCCATGCTTGCACTACCCAATCTTGGCCCAAAAATGCTCTAGAATGCTCCAAATTGCTTCTTTTTGCCCTCTTTGTCAATTGGACCTTGAAACATATTCCTAACTCCATTTGGACTCCAAATTCGTCCATCTTCTTGGCTCTAAGCATATGATATCCATTCCAAGCTCAAATGTGCTCCAAAAAGCTCCAAAATGCATCCTTTTGCATACGTGCCCTTAGAACCTGAAAATACATCAAACTAGCTTAAAAGACTACTTTAACTAAGGAAAAACAACATAAATGCACAAGAACAAGCTAACTAAGGTGCATAAATATGCTCCTATCAAATTCCCCCACACTTAGCTTTTGCTAGTCCTCGAGCAAAACGAAACAAAGTAAACAAAACGAAACAAAACAAGTATAACACAACCTAAACCTTCCAACAATTGTCTCAGGGATTTCCAATACACATGACATGTTAAAAATCATCATTCCCACAGATTTTGGCCATCTTTACGCTTAAGCACATACTTAATCATAGTCACTACTTACTAGTTCACAAATAACCAATTAAAACGATGTTTTGAATGTAGTAACATGCCTTAGAGAATTCCCTCAATTCCTTACAAGATATGCACTCAATTTTCACTCAGATTTTCTGACTACACTCCCTACACTAGTTATATGTGAGAAGATTGATGTAAATATGAAAACGAACACTCACATATGTTTATAACAAAGAAAGCAATTTCTGGAGTTAATAACATGTTTAGATATGATCTCATGAATGGAACGCTACCACTTAGATGCAAGAACCAGTGACACCATATGCTCAAACCAAATTCAAACTCCACAAATTGAAACACACAACACTCAAGATTGAAGTATAGGGTTGTAACGGGGCTTGGGGAGTGTTGGCTAACAATGAAAGGATAGGAAAAACAAACGTTCTTAAAGCAATAGTAAGCAAAATAATGAATATGACACTTAGAATTCCCTTTAGCATGCAGAAATCAACTTTTAAACACAAAGGGAAGATTCAAGCAACAATTAGGGCCGGATTCAATGTTTTGGACCCTTCCTTCAACAACCAACACTTGTGAGCTTTAATCTCAATTATTTTGAACACTTTCCATACTTCTTCACAACTTTTTCTTTTTTTTCTTTCTATTTCCACGAATTTTTCTTTTCTTTGTTTTTTTTTTTCTCTTTTTTTCTCTTTCTACCCGTGCCTCATTCAAGACTTTGGCACACCCACAACAAAACTCACTTCCCCCACACTTGTTTTCTGCCAAACAATGATCAAAAGGAATTCATATTGAGTCATGCATTACTATGCTTCAAGAACAAAGGTATGGATGGTCCTAATCTAGGCTAGGTGAGGATAATGTGGGTTAACAAAGAACATAGGCTAAACAAGGCTCAATGGGGTTAAAACCTACAAATCAAAGGAACATGGGGTACGGCTATTTGGCTCTTGGTTTACTAAACAACTTCATCTTGTTATGTGTTATGCTAATCAATTTCATGCTTTGAATGAAACGGGTATGAGTTCTAGTATTTGGAACTAAATGATGAAACGCCTTCTAAGTAGCAACCAAGCAAAGAATAATGAGATCATGCAACGATTTTAGAAAACAACAAATGCACAGATTTTTAACTCTCCAAATAAACGTTTAGGCTCAAGTCTCACAAGGTTGTAGCGTTAGTTTGAGTTCCTTCCTTCAAGCATGTTACAAAAACTGATTTTTCTTTTATGATTGCATGTGAATTCATAAGTTATAACCACAACCAAGCATAAACCAAAGAGCATCTCAAACTTCAATCCATGTTTGCAACTCTCTTTAACAGTCATGCAATTACAAACCGAATCCTCATCATTGTGTTGGAAGGTACCCTAAGACACAAACAAACACACAAAAACAACTCTTTTTTGGGTTTTTTTTTAAAACCATTTTTCAAATTTTTATGGGATTTTCGGATTTTTGAGTCAAAACAGCTTAAAAACACACCAAAACAGCTTAAAAACACTTAAAAACAGCAAGGAACAACATTAGAAGTTATGAGTGATAAAACCCTACGAAATTGCATCAAAAACACTTTGGTTACCCCCCCACACTTAAATCAAACATTGTCCTCAATGTTTCAAGCATAAACTAACACAAATAAACAACAAACAAACAAAACAGCAACTCAACAATAAACAAGGCAGAAACGAAAACAACAACAACAAAGAGAAGGGTTTAGGAACGCAAATCTGGAATTGGAGTGCTCCCTAGGTCTTCCTTTGTTGAATGCATGGGTTGCCTCCCAAGTAGCGCTTGCTTTAACGTCGTACAGCCGGACAAAACCTCCAATTAAGCTTCATGGGAGGCCACGGCATGGAATTGATCTTTGAATGGAAGGTGATATTTGAAATGATCCGGCAATGGTTGAAACACTAATGTGGGTGCCTGAATCATCAAAATCAGCAAATTAGTAGAAAACAAAATCAAAATTGGAGAATATGGCTTACTTGCTTGCTCCGACATAAACTCGATTACAAACACCACATCTTTGAATGTTTCAGGGATTTTGAACTTGGCCAGATTTACTGTGATGGTTGTGACTTGTCCCGTGTCATAAAATTGAACTTCTTTGGGCTTTGTTGTCTCATGAACATCCTCCTTGATGCATTCTTCATATGCTCCAGCCACTTCTTGCTCTTGAATCATTCTCCTCGACATACAAGGTTCTTTGAACACTTCAAGACAATCTGGAACTCGATTTGGTGTGCCAAGAATTGGGATATCACTTTGCACCTTTGGAATGGCTTCCACAATGTCTTTTTCACTCTCATCTTTCTTGGGATTTAAAAACCTGCGAGGAAAAGGTGCATTCGGAGGAATAACATTAGAATGAATTGAATTTGGGACGTCCTTACTTGTGGTGGGTGGTTGAGAGAGCTTAGGGGGCTGCGGCAAGGGTTGTTCTTCCCTTGCTGTGGGTGTGTCTTCTTCCTCCTCCTCAATCAGCAGCTCCACATCCATTTCTAGGCTATGTTTGGATGTTTTTAGGTCAGCTCCAACCTCCATAGCACTTTCCAAAGTGATAGCTTCAGCAATTTCAAAGTCTCCCATCGAATTGACAGTAGTTGAGTTGGAGAGTTCACGTTGTTCTTGAATTTGTGCCATGAACTCCATAATCTCTCCCATTTGATTCTTCAATTCGCTCATCCTTTGGTCTTGATTCTCTGCTTCCTGTGTCAAAGAGGTGAGTAATTGAACAATTTGGTCATTATCCATTGACGTACCTGAATTTGTTTGGGAAAATTGTGGTGGAGGCTGTGATGGTGCATATGGCCATTGATAGAACTCCTCAGATGGCTGTGAGTATTCTTCTTGTTGTGAGCCCTGCGTCAAAGAGGTTAGTACATCAAGAATTTCATCATAACTTATGGGCATACATGAATTCGATTGCAATTGTTGTGGGGGAGGCGGTGGTGGCTGCATAGGTCTTGAATAGAACTCCTCTTCTTGCTGCCAATATCCACCTTGTTGGAATTGTTCAGGTTCTTCCCACATGTAATCTGAATAATCTCTCCAATCCGAATTGTAAGCGTTGGAAAACATGTTGTCCCATGATTGGCTATGGCCTTGATAACCCCAAGCACCTCCGTGTGCAGTGAATTGAGCACGTTGATGAGTTTGAGCAGTGTGCATTGTGGTTGTTTCGGCAATCTGGGACAATTGAGATGTAAGATTCGCCAATTGAGCTTGAATGTTAGCAAGTGCCATGTCTTACTTCTCTATGTACCTGAAACCAAAGAAGTAAAACTAAATCAAATATCAAAAGTAAAAGACACAAACAAAAACAAAGGGGATTAGCAAAAGAAAACAAGAAAACAACACAAAGTCAGAAACTAAAACAAAATAAACGAAAAGAAAAGAACCAAGGGATTAGCAAAATTGCTAATCCCCGGCAACGGCGCCAAAAATTTGATGCGAAATATATAAGCACACAAATTAAACCCTCTTTTTATCAATTGTAGCAAAGTATGTAAGCAGGGATCGTTCTAGGCCGGGGATTAGGAGGGATTGCTAAACCACTTGAAAACTGACTCAAAAACTTAAAACAAAGTTAAAACACTAAATTAGACTCAAAGAATGCAAAACTATACTCTAAAACACTAAAACAAACCAAAAGACTCAAAACAGCAAACAAACACTCAAAACTGCCTTAAAACCACTTTCTGGGCAGTTTTGAGCACTAAGGAAGAATTTGGACGAAAACAGTTTATAACTTGACTCCAGACACTTAAAAACACAAACTAAATTGATTTCTAACTAAATTGACACTTCAAAATAAAGGGGGAATTGGTTTTTACGAAATTGAAAACAAAACATAAACTTTGTAAAACAAAACAGATTGTAAAACGAAATTGGTTAAAGTGAATGGATGAAAGGCTGGCTAAGGGGTTCTTCTCCACACATGTCATACTTGCATACAAAAAGATTTCTAACTGCTTTTCAATAAACCATGGATTCTCAACGCCCCAGATTAACTGTGAATTGCACTAATTAACCCTCAGATTTTCCTAACGTTATTGAATTGGATGATTGCATACGACAACCCAAAACATTCCCCACAAGTTCCCTACATGAATTGCATAATAGAGATACAAGCAAGAATCATTAAGTTCTATGAAAACCATAAGCATTGACGAGGCATTCGTTACTATGAATTGCATGAAACTTATGCCAAGAATTTACTTAACACAATTGAGATCATCAACCTTTACTACTTGTGAATATAATTCTGTAACGATTAGGTGAAACTTCCTTATATCCTAGCATTAGATTTATGCATGCAAACTAAGTTGGCCACCTCAATCAACACACACAAATCAGTTTAATATGAACAGATAAGTAAATTGAATTCACAACTTATGAAACGCAATTAGAGGTAATCAAATCATATAGCAAGCATAAACATGGTTTCGAATCCCCCCCTAGCCAAAGGGGGTTTAGTTCCTCATACTCACAGAACAAAGAGTATTAAATTTAAACATTGAAATCAAAGGAAAGAAAACACCTAAAACTTCCAGCAATTCAAACTTGAATGGCATGCACGTCCCAGGCTCCTTCTCCTCCTCTTCTTTGCTGCGGCACAAGGTCTTGGGACAGGTTTAGGGGGTTATGAATGGTGTAGAAGGCTGGGTTATTGGCTAGGATGGATGTATGGTGCGGCAGGTAGTAGTGAAGAGTTTCTGGCGAGAATGGTGTGTATGGAGGGTGTGTAACCTGCGGCAAAGGGTGGAGAAATATATATATAGGCACCAAAAACCCTAGGTGAATCAGATTAGGACTTCTAGAAATCAGGTTTTAAGTCCCCTAAACTGAAGAAAACAGGTTAGGATAAGATTAGGATAAGATTGGATAAGGTAAGGTAAGATAGGATAAGGATTGGATAAGATAAGATAAGATAAGGTTGTTTTAGATAATGTTTTGGATAATTCTCCTTCTTTTGAGCTGATTCCTTATCTTCTTTATCTTTGACTTCTTTCTTCCATCTTCTTAGCTGATTTCAAGCCTTTATATCTTCAATTTCGTCCATCAACTTGCCTCCATGCTTGCACTACCCAATCTTGGCCCAAAAATGCTCTAGAATGCTCCAAATTGCTTCTTTTTGCCCTCTTTGTCAATTGGACCTTGAAACATATTCCTAACTCCATTTGGACTCCAAATTCGTCCATCTTCTTGGCTCTAAGCATATGATATCCATTCCAAGCTCAAATGTGCTCCAAAAAGCTCCAAAATGCATCCTTTTGCATACGTGCCCTTAGAACCTGAAAATACATCAAACTAGCTTAAAAGACTACTTTAACTAAGGAAAAACAACATAAATGCACAAGAACAAGCTAACTAAGGTGCATAAATATGCTCCTATCAAGAACATACATCATAAATCTCATTAATATGCTTTGGCCAAAAACTCCTAATTATATCACAAAGTATTCTCCTTCTACCACGGAAGGTTAGAGATCCCTTGTTGTACATTCACATGCCTACATGATTAGGTAATTTAACCCCAACAATGTCGTAGACATCGTCAATGGAATGCCTTTAACATAGTCAAGATCAAGGACCAAACCACTGGAAAACTATGATGTCTTAGGTTAAAAGGACTACTTTGCATTATTGCAAATTATGAGTTCTTACATGACGTGTTTTTAGAACTCATTGTGACCGTTGTTCAATGTACTCACCCTTTTAAGCACCTATGTGTTTGCCTTAATGTCTAACACTTAAAGACTTGAGACATTCATACTCCCCCTTGAGTTAACATAACACATACTAGTATCTTAGTAGATTGTCAATGCTCAACTAACAATCATATGACCATGAATGTTTTAGGAATGAATATAAGAGAAATGTCTCGTTGATCTAACTTCCTTAGATCACTTCTCCTCTTAGGTTGAATACATTCCTTGAATTCTGTTATTTGATTAAACATAAGATACAATACATAGTGATCAACAATAAGCTTTACTCCTAGCAGACAAAGAATTATGTAAGAAAGAGAGGCGTGAAGCATCACACATTCTCCCAGCATCAATTGCAAGTGATATATGTGTGCCTCTTATTGTTGAAGTCTCTTGCGGGTATTGTTTGATCTCTGGCTGTGACTCCTTCTTTCTCCCACGATTTCCGCTGGTCAACAACCAATCACAATTCACTACAATTCTTATTTTAGGTGCAAAGCTTATTCAGTAAAGACCTCTTTCTCTCTTTCTTTATTCCATTAAACAAATAAGAGTTTAACATTATAAGTATTCCAAAAGCTATTACATCAAATGAATGGTTTGAAGGCATACTTCCAATGGACACCCCCACAACTCCCCCAAAACCATGTCATAACGCCACCACCTATTTAACTCTCTGGTTGCAGTTATTTAATTAGGTGGTATCCCAAGATTGAAGAGATCAAATTTCCTTAAGGATCTAGAGTGAGGAAATGTTCTTAGCCATCGTGATCGACTCTCAAAAGAGGCCTTTGGGTAGAGGTTTCTTGAAGGCAGTTTCAATATGGTGGTATACAAGCCGCCTGCTTTGGAACTTCCAGTTCCAGATCAACAAGTAAATTTTGACAAATCAGTGAGGTTTTTTTCTCCTAACACCAAGTTTGATCTTCCTCGAGTTATCAGCAGGAGTGTGGTTTAGAAACAATCTAACCTTTAACAAATTATAAGAACTAAGTGCAAGAAATAATCTAACCTTTAACAAACGAAGATGAAGTCATAGTCGACTTCAATAGTAAAACTTCTCCCCTCATGCAGAAACAATATACTGGGCTTACAATAGGTCTAAGTCTAATAATGAGACTCTTTTTTCTCTAAGAGCAGTGACCGCTATTTACATTGAAACAATTCTTGTGATTCCCTATTAAAATCAATATAGAAAACTGACACACAATTCTAATCCAATTATGAGGACTAAATGTCTAGGTTCATTTAAAGTTTCAATCCCAAACTAATTCGAACAACTTCAAACCCTTTAATAAGACGTAATTCAAAACACGAAGACGGGTTCTAACTCCCATTATCATACTCACATTCTAAAGCTAAGAATGCAATGTGGCCTACAGTTTGTGTACATTGTACAAAGTTGTGTACAACACGCGGCATATCAAATGTGACGCAAATTATGAATCTGCCGTCCATAAAAAAGATAGTAAAAAACAGATGTCTAGAGGCTAGAGCTTTCCCAACTTGCTTAAATTGTTTTCACGTGTTTCTCCTGCGACTTCTTTTCTTCCCCATTTTTATTACTTCCATTGCATCTTCCCCCTTCCCTGTCGGCTGTCTTCAAATTGTGGGACCCCAAACTTACATCCCACTTTGATGTATGTGCATGAACGGTCGATCATTTCGGTCTTTGTAAGGAATATTTTATTTATTTTTCTTTTAATGGGGGAAGGGTGAAGCGATTTTGTTCTTAAAGAATCACATATTTTATTCATTGGATGCATGTGAATAATTGGTTTGATTGGTTTAGTGGAAAAGGATTAAAAGAGGACAATATGTCAAAAGTTCCAATCTTAAAAAGAAAAAATTGCTCTCAAAAGGATTTGTATGAAAAGTTGGCTGAATCAGCGTGTTTTTTCTTTTTTCTTCGCAAGTAGGTTTAAATCTTTTTTATTATAATTGTTCTTTTGTATGTTTAGTTTAACAATATTTTAAATATATCCAATGGTAGAAAACAAAGGGGATGCGTAAAATGATAAAATGTGTGTGAAATTTAGCTCTTGAAAAATAATAACTAAAAAAAAGGGAAAAACAAGAGTATGAAGTGTACATTTTGCTATTCGAGACTCCTTGAGTGTCCAAAACAGGTGGTAAACTTGTGGTTCGCCATTCATTGCACATGAAGCCTATATGATTGGAGTTTGCCATTCATTGCACATGAAGCCTATATGATTGGAGTTTTACTCTCTTTAGTTTACTCTATTGTTGATACATTGCTTCCTAGTCCATGAGCTACTCCCCAATTTTATGCATATTGGGTCATGAGACTATTCAAATCAAGGGCTGGTTCATCACATGCCACTATACAAGTGATGAGATACTTGTGTTTAAAAATTAACAACTTAAAAAAATAAAACTTCCCTCCACTTATCTAATGACATGTGGTGTACCACCCGTATTCCAGGCACAATGAAAAATTTTCCCCTACGGAGACTCTCACAAAAGCGGGACTCTTCATATACTATCTGTCACCTTATGTTTTTAGCATATTGTTTTATAATGTTGGCACATAAATTGATGTTAAACTATTAGGTGATCGATAGTCAATGGAGTGTCCCATTTTGAAAAAGTATCCTTAGAGCATCTCCAAGGGAGATGTCAAAATCCTAGGTGGAATGCCACTGTGCATATATGACATCAAAAGTTCTCCAACAAAAGTGTTATTTGTTGACTGGGTTTGAAGGCTTTGTGATTTGGAGTCAAATTTGACATCAATGTCAAATTTATTTTTAATTCATTTTAATGGTGGATCTCTTATTTCATTAACATTTCAACCAATAAAAGTTTTGTTTTCAACATTTTTTTAATAATTACAACAATTTAAAGATCTATATAAATAATAAAATAACATTTGACAATTCGGTTTGAGAAGTACAAATTTTGACATAAGACTTCAGATTGCCACATCAGCCATCAATTTGAATTTGACCTTTATAATTTGATATTTCTTTTGAAGAAGATCTTAGCATTTCTCAACTAGATAATAGTCTCAATTAAAACGTAGTACAATTTGATTCAATTGTTGGATTATTACAATTAATTTGTACTAATCCAACAACTAAAAGAAGGGGATAGAGTGATATTGATCCAGCCCGACTAAGTTTTTTGAACCAATTCTTTTTCACATTTGGACTCGAAACATATTATAGTAAATAAAAATATTCTAATCATCAGGTTAATTCACCGCTACCAAACCACCGATATTATTTTGATTCGATGCTTTTAGTCCAACCCAACTCTTTACACAGATGAAATAGGAGGTGAAATTGACGTGCCACGTCGCGCCCTAGTGCGCACATATACCCTTATACTGTTAGCATAATCGCCATTCATTTAACCTGGGTTGTAGCCCCCATTGAAAAGATAATATTAGGTTAGTGGAGCCAAAGTCCTCATTAATCCTGACCCTCATTACAAATCATTATCTTTTACATCACTAATCAAAGCGTGATGCCATTGATAAGGACCGCATCTATATTTATACTTTGTTTATATTTATACTTTGTGATAATTATCTAATTAAATATCCCCTCGGCTAAAACATGCTAATATAATAATCTTTTTCACCTTTGGTGCTCCTCGAAATTATGTTCATGCATTTTTAAATTCTCAACTTCGGGAGTGTCCAACAAAAAAAAAGTAAAGAAAAAGTCTTTGGGAAGGTATAGTATATCACTCAAATTTCAAGTCCATTCTTAATAGGAAAACTAATGAAAAATGCTTGAAAACTTTGAGTTTTAACGAAAATGACAAAATAAAGGGTGGAGTGAATAGTACCAAGATTGACTTTTTAGTGTAAAAATGTGGTTTTTCGTTAAAGTGAACAATATCTGGATTTTTTCGTTAAAGTTCCCATTCTTAATTCGAGTTGGATTGAGAAGCATTTGTGTAGAGGGGATTAGGGTATGATTTGATCTCAAATTTGAAATATAAGAATTAATCTAAGTACATTTTAAGTTATTGAGGTTTCGAGTCAATTTGTCAATGAGTCATGAGGTTTTAATTTTTTCACATTATACCTCGGTGTTTTACAATTCAACCGATTTACACTTTTTGTTAGATTAATCATCATGTCAACCGTTATTTAATTACATTGAAGTACAGGACGGCCCCTAAAAATGTCCTTTGTGTGTTATTATGGCGCAATTAGTGGGTTTCTAAGGTGAGGCTTACTCTAACACATAAGCAGTTAAAGGTTGACTACTTAAAAAATAAGGAAAATTAATGAAAATGATTTGAAAACTTTGAGTTTTAACGATAAGGACAAAATAAAGGGTAAAGTAAATAGTATCATGATTGACTTTTTAGTGTAAAAATGTGATTTTTTGTTAAAGTGAACAGTACCGGAAGCTTTTTGTTAAAGTTCCCTAAAAAAATACTCTTCTTGTAGTGTTAAAGGTCACTCTTACGCTAGTAGTTTGGTTCACAACTGAAATGCCTTTACGATTAACAAATTTATTAGAAGTTTCTCCAAGAATATGCTTAAAGAAAAAGAAAAAAACACAACCATGAGTAACCACCCTTATCACAAACGTTGCATATGAAAAGTATATGTGAAAATAATTATCATTCAACTATTGCAAAATAATGAATACAAACACTATTATAAATAGAGAAAACCAATGACAACCTTAATCTTCATAGTCAAGGAATCCTAATCATTGTCTCACAACAAAAGCTAAGGGTTTGTTTGGTTTTCAATTTGAATTCATTTTTTTGTTGAGTTTTAAGCCAAGAATTCTTTACTGTTTTTAGAAATCGAACACACAACCAACTTGAAAAATAGCCTATATATTAAAAACACACAAAGTCAGTTTTTAGAGTTTTCACACCAACACGCGCTCTCCACTCTCTCTCTTCTCAATTCTCTTCCCTCTTCCTCATGTATCCTGATCTTCTCTATCTCTCTCTCTCTCTCTCTCTCTCTCTCTCTCTCTCTCTCTCTCATCTTCCTTTACTCTCACGCCATATCCTCTCTCCTTCTCTTTCCTATTTCTCATCTCCCCCTCTACTCTTATGCCAGATCCTCTCTTACCTCTGCCAGCTCCACCAACGAGTTGACGGTTGTTTTTTTTTCTTTTTTTGTGAATACAAAAATAATTTTGAATTTTATACCAAACAAATTCTGTAGTCTTACTAAAATTGTGTAAGAAATGGTCTAAAGAAATATTTTTTAAAGGGATTTTTTTAATAGGATACTAAACGAGTCCTAACTTCAACACTCTTGTCAAACTCATAGTGGTAAACAACATGAGTTTGTCAACAAGAAGTTTGATAGGTGAAATTGGTACTAGACGGAATAACCTCTAATTAAAAATTTTGTATATGCTTGACTGACTAGTCAGCAACACTGGTAAACCAAGATTAGATTTGTTAGTTTAACAACGAAAATAATCAATTTAAACATGGTTTATTGAAGTGTCCATGTTTAAATTGATTCTAGTTAAATAAGGTCCAGTTCAGTGCACATTTTAAATTTGATAGACTTAGTTCCATGGGCATATCTATTTGCAAATCAAGGTGACCATATATCAGTGCAAGGAGTCAAATATGTGAACAAGAAAAACCATAATCAACACATGATATTTTTTGCTGGAAAAACCCACCTCTTGGTGAAAAAAAACCGAGGATTCTCCACTGAGTCCAATCCACTAATGCAAATAAGGCTCTTCCAAAGCACCACGCAAAACTCAATTTCTAGACCTAATCTATAGAACAGCTTTACCTTTCTGCAACCTTACTTTGCATGAGATGAGGATTCATTCAGTCTTCACAAAGAGGTAATTCTTACCTTGAACTCTTCTCCTTTTGGCACCAAAACCAACACAACCCATGCAAATGATATGATAATGATGGTTATGTGAAATCTAGAGTCAATAACTAGTCAGTTTCTTCATACAAAAGGTTGAAAGAAGAAACAACATGAACTCGAGGAACTTGGTCTTCAACAAAGATGTGAAACTTAATATCTAGACCAAGAACTAAATGCAAACACAAGAAAAACAATGCAACCCGGATTCTCAATGATTGGGTGATTAATGCATGAATAAGGTTTTGCAGCTAGGGTTAGTAATGAGAAACACAAGAGGCAGCACAAAGCTTTAGAAACACTCTTGAGAAAATACAAACTTCCTAACCAAAAAAACAAAATAACTCTAGATTAAGCTTTTATAAAGGGCTTGAAAATTTAGACAAGAAAGGTACCAAACAAACATGTATCAATTGCAAAAACAATCTGCAAAGATCTAGGGTGAATAGTTCACCCTCGGGAAAAAGGTGACAGATGGTCCATGTGGATTATCTTAAAGCGTGTGCCTAGCTCGCGTGAAAGCAGTACGAAGTTTTGACAAGACATTATCATTGGACATAATGGAAATTTTAGCATGAAATGCACATGTACGAACAAACCTTTGAGGTGAGAAGTTAAACCCTTGAGAGATTATTTCCAGTAGCATGATCCCATAAGAGACATTAAACCCTAAATCTATCTAGGATATGTGTGGTACAGTTGATAAGATTTGACAAGAAAAGCCAAACCATAATTCTAGACTTCATAACAGGATGCAACAATAGCATGTTTCAAACTCAGTGACAAGCCCCGACCCTCGATATCTCCAAATATCAGGGTAGGCACGTGGTGACCGACACTCGATGGTGGTGAAGCCATTTTAAATATGCATACAAATAAAATATGTAATTAGAAAGATCTATGTCAAAGTGGAAACGTGTTTAGATCATACAACTAATCAAGAATAATGTGAAAGGATTATTATGAAAGAACAGAGATTACAAAGAAAGTGGGTCCAATACCGAGAGGGGAGCTCGAAGCTACAGATACGGGAGTGCCTTGAATCTAAATCCTAAAGGGGGCGCAAAACCAAAATGGCGAGTGGACCAAAGTTTATAATACTAATACTAATAATAAGAAAACCATTTTCTTTATGAACATACTAGCCCTCTGTTTTGAAAACGTATTTATAGTATTATGCAGTAGGTTTTCTGAAAACTTTAGCATGCTATGAAAATCATTCGTAAAACATGTACGTGTAAAACAATGCTCAATAATGGTAATATCGTCGCCTGAAGGCAAATCTGTAAATCTCATCAATGATGTACTCAACTAGAGGTATCATAGTGGCCCGAAGGCATAACCATCACCAAAGGTGAAGCTGTACGGCACTTGGTTACTCTAGTGAAGAAATCATGGTCCATTAGCCGAAGGTGAAGCTGTACGACTTTGGGTTATGCCAGAGAAGAAATATAGGGTCTATCACCCAAAGGTGAAGCTGTACGACTTTGGGTTACGTCAGAGAGGAGATACACACATATATATATGTAGTGGGTCCATCACCCGAAGGTGAAGTTATACGACTCTGGGTTACGCCAAAGAAGAAACATATACATATAACATCACACACTGACACTAGCTGTGGCTAGTGAAACTGTTCGACACTGGTTTCGCTAGTGAAGCTGGGGGTATGGCATAAATATCCTCAACTATGTGCTATGGCCATAGACGTCTACATAGCCGTGTTGTATGGATGTGTTGTATGATAACCCACTAGATAAGCACTGAAAACACATCTCAAAATCTCATATTAAATCACTGGAGCTCAATAGCTCCAAACCTCATCTCAAAAATCCATGATAAATCATATTCGTAAATCCGTAAAATAAATCATATTCATAATCCATAGAATTTCATATACAAAAATCCAATAATTCATAACTTTTAGTAAAACATAAATTCGATAAATCATAAACATTTCGTAAAAGCAATTTAAATAAATCATGAATAATGCATAAAACGTAAAATCATGAAATCATGCTTTTCGTGAATGCAATCCTAGTATTTTATAAAAACATGCAATTTAAGAAGGGGTCTATTCACAGATATTCCATTAGACGGGAACCGCTTGAACTAGTGAGGATGGTGTCACTTCCCACCGATGCACCATTAGTTTCCTCGGCCGTGGTCGGATTTTGCCGAAAATTAGCTCGAAAGCCACCGGATTCCTCGCTGGAAAACTGGGATACCTATCCTCGTAGTTTCTACATCCCGAGCTCACCAAAACGAGCATGCTGATTTAGGAATCGAACTAAACATCAAAAGGAAAAGAGAAGGTGAACCCCAAAGCTTACCTAGCCTGTGAACAATGGAGGTTTCACCGGAAAAGCTCAGTGTTCATTATAGGGGTCGAGAGTCCTCGAGTTGATTTTCCTACGTGCTCTTGTCCTCGATTCAAGGCCTAAATATGATGTGATGATGGTGATTAGTAGTGTGAAGGCTCGCCGACGAATATGGTGAGTGAGGGTGGTCGGTGATGGTTCACAGAGAAAATGAGGGAGCTAGAGGGAGCGAGTTCCAGAGAGAGTGAAGGGGGAGAAAGAAGCTCGTGGGAAGAAGAAGAAAAATCGAGGGAAAGATAAGGGAAGAGAGAGAGAGAGAGAATCACGGGAGAGAAAGAGGACACCCTAGAAATGGGAAAATTGCCACGTGTCAGCTCAAGGTGGTCCAAAGTGGAAAATATCTCTACTTGGAAAATTACCAAAATGACCTTACGTTTCAAATTCCATAAAATCTTCGTTTTAGCTCCAAATTCGATTCCGCTTTCGCCCACGCGTTCGTAACGCTGAGTACTGCAAGGATACGCCAAGGAAGAGAGTTTTACGCTACACGTCATGGTGGTCAACAAAAGTCAACGTTTTAACCTCGAAGGACATTTTCATAAATTCACGTTTTAAAATTATAAAAAACCGAAATATTTGTGGACGGGTCGTTACAATCTACCCCCTTAAGAAAATTTCATCCCCAAAATTTGAAATAACTTGTTATAAGTAAAATTCTCGAAAATAGGGAGAAAATATGTATGTATGTATGTATGTATGAAAAAAAATATATATATATATAAGGAAGAAATCAAGTTAGAGTGGCTGCATAAAAGAGAATGCCATTCCGCCGCGATCGGATTGCAATGATTTTCATGCCTCTAAGCTCATACCGTCTTCCTTCCTCGATATAATAATATAGTATAATACTCATATAAAAATATAAAATATAAAGTTGAAAATACATATATAATTATATAATGACATAAGGTCAAAAATATATATACGTATAATAAGATGACGACAAAAATAGATATATAATAATGTGGAATTCAAATACTTGTACTGAGCTTAAATCGAAAGTGAAAATAACTCACCCAAAATTTGTAATGGCAAAAAAATACGTATATAAATAAAATAATGTAATTTAAAATATTTGTACTGAAAATTAAAACTGAAAATGAAAATGGGTCTTGCTCAACGTTTGTAATGTCATGTACTCCGAATAGGCGTGTGTGTCTTGAGTCGAGTCTTAACCATAACTAATTAGCGACTACTATTGTAGACAGGCAGACCTGCCCAGTTGCTGAGCGAACCCAACAAATAAGCTATCGATACTATAGTCTGCAGCCTGCAATGCCGATAACCCATTGTTGTCTCGGTAAGCAAGTGAGAATTTCCCGAGTCCCGAGGGTGCCAAAATACCATTTTGCCCCTCAAGGTGAGAATGTGCCTAGATTGCATGATTTATGCCTCGATCGCGCTGCCGCACTACCCTAAAACGCACCAATTAGAGCTGCTAAAAGTGCTTCGACATCCACGTCCACGTACACACGAACAATAAAGTCCTAAAGTGGAATAGTTGAAAGATGAGTAGAGATAAACACTTGTCGTAAAACACTTCTTTCGTGACTAATCACAATCGTCGCTCTCCTAGTCGAGGGGTACAAGATTCAAAGTCTATAATAGAGGACCAATCACTCTAACCATTTCCTTCGAATAACGGTTGCTGCTTCAAACCATTTACATAAACTGGCCATACAAACACCAAGCTCAGAACCTACAGTTCTATCTTCACCAATTCCTTACTAGAAGACGGCTCAATCCTCAAGATCACTTGGAACTCTTCCTGGTAAACTTGTGAAAAGGTTATGCTCCTAATGTTCCTGTTAGAATCGATATGAAATTGGGCACACATTTTAGCCAAGTCGATCCATAATGAATTCCTCACAGATTTAGCGAGAAACCATGTCGGGAAGGCTAAAAGAACACTCAAGAGTTTAAGGGTAAAAAACGAGTCCATTAAATCTAGAGTACAAAATATCTGGATTGAATAAACAATTCTGTTGCTTGAATGCGTGTACATACCTAACTTGATTGGGTAGTAACAACTTGAAATGGTCAAACTTGAAAATTGGCTAACTCAGTTTCCTGATGATCGAGAGTCATGTCGCAAAAGTATTCGAAAGTTCTGCATAAGGTGGAAATAGAATTGATTGAAGAATGTTCGGGTATCGATGTGTCTTTCTACTTAGGTTGTCAGTAACTACAATTGCACAATCGGGGTGGTTCGTGATGGTGCAATTGTAGACATTGATATACTCTATCAATCACCGCCACCAGAGACTTAGCTCATTTCGAGCGAAGATATAACTAAGAAGTTTACGAGGTTGAACGATAGTTTAATGAAAACTGACGAACATATATTTAGATTTTTCCACGACCTAAAATTCACAAAAATTCGTTACAACAGTAGCTCCAGGAATATTAAATCACCAATGGTGAAGATTCACTCGATAGGATGTTGATTGAGGGATTGAAGGACTAACGATCTTAACTAAAAAGTTTGATGTCTGAGTGGTCTTCCTGGACAGTCTATCTACTTTAGAAATGATACGAAGAGTAGCAGGGTAACCCAAGATTGACTGAGATATCTTTTAATACCAGGAGGTGAAACTGAGATTACGAATAGAGTCGATGCAGACCAAAATGTCAGCGAGTCTGAAAGATTCGAGAATGAAGAATTCAGCCAAATGGTTCAAGGTATAGTCTTCATAGATTGATATATAGCATGCTGAGTGAGTTGATCGACAAACATCGAATCATCACGGTTGCCTCCACGGAAGGGTGTCATTAGGTTTTCAAGCCATCATGGCAGCCGTTGACTCTAGGTAGTCAATAGGACGGTTCACTTCATGCTGTTCCAACATCGAAATGCCTAAGCGTTACTCGATCATGCTGCATCAGCGCACATCAAATCCTTCAGTAAACATCACCGTCGGATTCAAAATTTATTGGTGTCATCGAATAGTGTAAGAACAATGATAAGGTGAGACAACATCTCGAACAAAACTAACTTATTTCCTTGCCGAATATGAGGGTTTAGATTATGGTCAAAGAATCGTTGGCAACTGTCAATAGAAATCGATGAGACCAATGATATTTCGTAATTCACGACACTCGAGGGGATTTTCGATTTCCAACTGTCACAATGTTGGATTTGGTAAGAATATCTTTTGCTATGCTCACGTCTCCCAAGAAAGGTATGGAATCTAAGCAAAGTTGACTTTGGAAGAATTTGGTATAAAGCTGGTTATTAATGTTTACTAAGCTAACCTCGTGGTTGGAATAAACAAGGACATTATCGCTAAACAATCCTGAGAAATTTCCTGAGGGTCCACACGAATTCCCTCAGGGAAAACAGTAAGCCCGAGGAAACTAATTTGATTTACCCCACAGATACATGCTAACTTCGCTTACCTTTCTTAATTTCCTCAAACACGAACTTCAGATGTTTTGAGCAGTCTCCCAATAGGTATGCCTCTGCCTGCCATTCCTAAGGAACGCAAGTCCCAGAAGACCTTCATCGCTTCTGATCTTTATCTAATCCCAACTAGACTTCATCCCACTAAGATTTCCTCTATTTCACGTCACTACTATGTAAATCTGACTTTGCCCGCTATTCCTAGGGCACGCATGACGCAAAGTATCAGTTCGTAGTTGAAAGTCGTCTTTCAAACAATTACGTCTAACTTGAAGCACAATCCCAACATAAATTTCTTATGCTTCCAATAAGATGTGACTATTCAGGCAGAATGAGGATTGCACACCCGTGCCAAAGGACATCAATAAGCAGAAGTCGTGACATCTAAATGATATCAAGGCCGATACACTACTAGAGTAGGAGAAGATCCTAAGTATGCTATGAACAACCATGCTCTGATACCAAACTGACACGCCCTGACCCTGATATCTCCAAATATCAGGGTAGGCACGTGTTAGCTGACACCCGAGGGTGGCGAAGCCATTTTAAACATGCATACAAATAAAATATGTAATTAGAAAGAACTATGTCAAAGCAGAAACGTATTCAGAGCATACAACTAATCAATAGTAATGTGAAAGGATTATTATGAAAGAGCAAAGATTACAAAGAAAATGGGTTCGATACCGAGATGGGAGCTCAAAGCTACAGATACGAGAGTGCCTTGACACCGGGAATGTGTGCCTCGAATCTAAATCCTGAAGGGGGCGCAAAACCAAAAGGGTGAGCGGACCAAAGTTTATAATACTAATACCAATAATAAGAAAACAATTTTCTTTATGAACATACTAACCCCTTATTTTGAAAACGTATATATAGTACTACATAGTAGGTTTTTTGAAAACTCTAGCATGCCATGAAAATCATTCGTAAAACATGTACGTGTAAAACAATGCTCAATAATGGTAATATCGCCGCCCGAAGGCAAATATGTAAATCTCATCAATGATGTACTCAACTAGGGGTATCATAGTGGCCCAAAGGCATAACCATCACCAAAGGTGAAGCTGTACGACACTGGGTTACGCCAGTGAAGAAATAATGGTCTATCACCCAAAGCTACTCTGGGTTACGCCAGAGAATATATATATATATATATATATATATATATATATATATATATAGTGGGTCCATCACCCGAAGGTGAAGCTGTACGACTCCGGGTTACACCAGAGAAGAAACATATACATATAACATCACACACCGACACTAGCTATGGCTAGTGAAGCTATCTGACACTGGTTTTGCCAGTGAAGCTGGGGGTATGGCATAAATATCCTTAACTGTGTCCTATGCCCATAGACGTCTACATACCCGTGTTGTGTGGATGTGTTGTATGATAACCCACTAGATAAGCACCGAAAACACATATCAAAATCTCATATTAAATCACTAGAGCTCAAAAGCTCAGAGCCTCATCTTATAAATCTATGATAAATCATATTCGTAAATCCATAAAATAAATCATATTCGTAATCCATAGAATTTCATATACGAAAATCCAATAATTCATAACCTTTAGTAAAACATAAATTCGATAAATCATAAATATTTCGTAAAAACAATTTACATAAATCATGAATAATGCATAAAACGTAAAATCATGAAATCATGCTTTTCGTGAATGCAATCCTAATATTTTATAAAAACATGCAATTTAAGAAGTTGTCCACTCACAAATATTCCATTGCCCGAGAGCCGCTCGAACTAGCGAGGATGGTGTCACTTCCCACCGATGTACCATTAGCTTCCTCGGCCGTGGTCGGATTTCCCTGAAAAAGGGCTCGAAAGCCGCCGGATTCCTCGCTGAAAAACTGGGATATCAATCCTTGTAGTTTCTACATCCCGAGCTCACCAAAACGAACAGGCTAACTTAGGAATTGAACTAAACATCAAAAAGAAAAGA
This sequence comes from Heteromeles arbutifolia, assembly GCA_024362995.1. NCBI lineage: Eukaryota > Viridiplantae > Streptophyta > Magnoliopsida > Rosales > Rosaceae > Heteromeles > Heteromeles arbutifolia. The sequence goes on from JANCRC010000020.1 coordinate 8,475,958, forward strand.
GAAGGTGAACCCCAAAGCTTACCTAACCTGTGAATAGTGGAGGTTTCACCGAAAAAGCTCTATGTTCATTACAAGGGTCGAGAATCCTCGAGTTGATTTTCCTACGTGTTCATATCCTCGATTCAGGGCCTAACTATGATGTGATGGTGGTGATTTGGTAGTGTGAAGACTCGCCGGTCAATATGGTGAGTTGGGGTGGCCGGTGACAGTTCACGGAGAGAAGAAGGGAGCTAGAGGGAGAAGGGAGAGAGAAGCTCGCGGGAAGAAGAAGAAAAATCCAAGAAAAAGAAAAGGCAAGAGAGAGAGAGAGAGAGAGAGTTCTAGAGAGAGAATCACGGGAGAGAAAGAGGACACCCCAGAAATGGGAAAATTGCCACATGTCAGCTCAGGGTGGTCCAAAGTGGAAAATATCTCTACTTGGAAATTTACCAAAATGCCCTTACATTTTGAATTCCGTAAAATCTTCGTTTTAGCTTCAAATTCGATTTTGCTTGCGCTCACACGTTTGTAACACTGAGTACTACAAGGATACGCCAAGGAAGAGAGTTTTACATGACACGACACGGCGATCAACAAAAGTCAACATTTTTACCTCGAAGGTCATTTTCGTAAATTCATGTTTTAAAATTATAAAAACTCGAAATATTTAGGGACGGGTCATTACATTCAAATAGATGAAACATGTGGCAGACAACCATCTTTAGATGGCAAATGCGGATTGAGACGGACAGGTGAAAGATGTGCAGATAAACAAATTCTGATGGCAGATATAGATTCAAATAGGCAGATAGTGTTGGAACCAAAGATGCGCACTATTGCCGATGGTGGAGGCACATATTTAAGTAACCTGCAAAAACAAGAAACAACCGTGAGTAAGCCCAAGATCGAAGGGGGTGTGCCAGTTAAAGGCTCACAAACTGTCAAGTTAATAAACAGTTTTAGACTTAAGCAGTAGGCAAGAGAATAAGTATGCAAAGAATGCGTTACCCGAGATGAACCATATGTAAGTGTATTTATACTGATTGGGAGAAAGAGCTTTTTATGATAGAATACTTGTACTAAATCGGAAGAATATATCTAAGACTAGATATTGTGTACTCTTAGGAGTGTAATTACTTGAGGTGCACGCCAATGCCTATATTGTAGGAATTCCAAGACTTATGAGGAATCTGATTGTGTCTTTATCCAGATCAGATCTCATGTCTTGTAGAATAAGCATAATCATCTAGCGGAGTCGTTTTAGACTTCACCTATTGCCTCGAAACAAGGTGATGGTGGCACTGCTGTTCCGTCTGATTCAGCTCCGTTCGAAGCCACTGAGTCCATGACCGAACTTCTGAGGTAACGCTATTTCGATCAGCTTTACTTCAACCCTGAAAAATCATGATCCCACAGACAGCATTTGTGGTAGATAAATAAATTCATATTCCTGATAAAAAAAACAATAGTCGAAGTCGTTGAAACAGTCAGCAATGGCGAATGTTGAATGAGTCATTAGACTCATTACAATCAATGCTTCTTTAGATTAGATTCAGTAGCTACAACTTGACTTTTGGAAAAAGGTCAATATGTTCTCAAGCTTCTTGAGTTTCCAGGATTATGGATTTACTAATGCCCTTTTTATTTGCAGTAAGCACATTAATCTAGGGGTGGAAAAAATTCTCGAAAATCCCGAACCGAATCGAAAAAATCCCGATCCCAAACCAAAAATGTCCTAAATTGAGATTCTCGAAAATTTTGGGATGCTATCCCGAATCGATCCCAAAATTTTGGTACAGGTATCGAGATTGTCTTCTCAATATTTCAGGAATTCCATATCGAACCGAAAATATATATTATATATATACACACACTTATACATATATATATATATATATATTATTTTTTTAATTATAGTTAGAGTTAATTTCAACCATTTGATTGTCTCAAATTGATCAGTGTCGTCTATTCATTGTTAGGGTTCTCCAGCCTTTTCTCTTAATCGTTTGTTCATAACTTTCATTTCAATTGAAGCCAACCTCTCTCCCTCAGCCACCGAGCCCTCTCATCTCTGTCTCGAATTTGGAGCTTAACTCCAGCCAGTCACTAGCCCACCACCACACTATACTATTACTACCGTCTTCGACTGTGGAGCTTTCCTTCACCACATAGAGCCATTGCTCTCTTTCTCTCTCTATCTCGTGATTCTCTCACGCAATTCTCTCTATCAGACACTTAAACTGTCACATCTCGACCCGGGGTGGATCACTTCCCTGGTCTGCTCCACCACCGTAGCACGATATTGTCCGCTTTTGGGCCCGACCAAGCCCTCTTGGTTTTGTTTCTGGGAACTCACAAGCAACTTCCCAGTGGGTCACCCATCTTGGGAGTACTCTGGTCCCCTTCTCGCTTAACTTCGGAGTTCATACGGAACCCGAAGCCAGTGAGCTCCCAAAAGGCCTCGTGCTAGGTAGGGATGAGAATATACATTTAAGGATCACTCCCCTCGGCGATGTGGGATGTTACACAAAGTCTAAGAGTCTTCTTCATCCAGTGCATTGTGTACCGATTCTCCCCCAAATCAGGTAATTTTTTGAATTAATTTATGGTTTGAAATTTAATTTAGGGTTCGAATGCTAGATTAGGGTTTGTGAAATTTGTTCATGTTTTGGATTAGATGTTCATGATTCTGGCCCTAATTTAATTTCTATATTTATGTTTACCATTAGGTTAGGCTTTATGAAATTTAATCCCGATTTGTCTCAAAATCCCGAAAATATTTCGGAATTCCAAAAATTTAGGATTCCCAAACATTTGGTTTGGGATTGGTCTTAAAATTTCCGTCTCGAAAAATTTCAGTTTGGGATTCGGGATACTAGTTTCGGTTTGGTATCCCATACTGAACCAGCCTTACATTAATCTCGAGCAATAGGTTTGTCAAGTTTTTTATTTTAAGTATTGGAAAAAAGGATCTAGACCTTGCTGCTAACGTCAACAGGTTAACGAAAAGAGTATATGTGACTGCACACAAGCTGTTTGGGTTAATATTTGAACTGTGGGCCTGAATGAAGGAAGACCCAAAAGGACTAAAGTGAGGAGACTTGCCTGAAGGGCCCAGTGCCAAGCCCATACCATTCATCTCAAGATAATATGACGACTCATCATTAATGCATAGGCTATGTGCCTATAATTTAAAAGACAAGTGATGGAGACCAGCTAGCTAGCAGCCAAAAAGCATTTTACAGTGGCAATACGAGTAAAAAGCTGATGAGTCACTACCCTGCAGTTGTTTTCGGGCAAAAGTAGAGACAGCACAATCAGGTTAATTCACCTATAAAAGGGGGAAGAGGCCCCAGAGACAAGGACACTCAACCAATCAAACAAACAAACATACAACTTGCCTCTTAGTCAAGCAAATACCTAGAAAGCTGCGCTTTGTCCAGACTTTGCACCCTTTTAGCCATAGATTCCCCTTAGAAAGACATATTTTGTCAAGTGTAAAAGCTTTGCTACTTTCTCTAAATGATGTAGTATCGATTTCCTCGTGTAAACTCATTTACCACTCACCCCATTTTAGCACACAACCCTCTGTAACTACAAAAAGAAGAGATCACAAGACGTTTAGCCTTGCTCGACAAGGTGAAATCTTGCCCAACTCTCTTTGTCTTGTTTTTAAATTAGTAGATCTGGGGTTATGATGTATTCTCCAGTATATATTCAAGTCAGTTCCAGTCTTTTGATGATTCAAAGTGCCAACAGTTCTTAGATCTGGTTCACTTAGTGGTTTTACTGTCATAAGAAGACTAAAATGGGAACTAAACTGATGACTTAATCAGATCTGGACCTCCATCCTTTAAGCATACAAGATATTGAACTAAAAGTCCTTGATCTCAAGGTATAGAAAAGAACTTAACGTGGACTTAACCCATCCACGACAATCCTTTGATAACAAGAAGTCAAAATAACTTGGGGCGCAAGTAATCTGCTTAAACATACTTGTTCTACATTTGCCATATTGAGATGGCAGCGGCACGTCTTAGCACTTAGTTAGTTTTGATTGCGATCCTCAAGGCTTACACCTAAAGCCCCACAAAGGCACCTTTTAGAACTAACTCTATCATCCTCTTGCAGATTCTCAACAAGCGGGAGCCCGATGACTAACTAAAGTGCCAACTCCTCGGGGAGCTGTGTGCTCGAGCCAAGGACCATTCCCAGCAAAATTCATGCCCGAACACAAGCTTTTACTGTTTGTAACTTGTGAAGCACGAGATCAATTAATGGAAGTGGAAAAGAGCAATGGTACAACACATTGTTAATTTTAAAGCCTAAAAGAACTAATATGAGCAAGTGGCTCTTTACCACAGTGGTAGGGTGTTGAGCCCTTGCATAATAACGTGGGTTCTAACAAAATCTGTCGTTTGACAAAAAAAAATAAAAAACTAATACGAGAATTTAGTGACAACATTTAAACTAGAAGTAAAATTAAAAAATTATTGCTACAATTAAGTTTTTGTATATAATAGTTTTTTTTGGGTATGTATTGATATATTTTTTATTGTATAACTTTTGTGTCATCTTCTAGACGAAGGATAAGCTTAACTATGAATTACAACTATGTTAGAAATTATAAATATTAGTTATTGTACTTTGTGATGACTATCTTGTCATTTTCTCTGGAATTGGATCCTCTCCTGAGCTTGGGCTCAGGAGCCTCCTAACCAATACACAAGGGCCGTTGGATCTATAATTATTATAACATTTAGATGGTCCCTTATTTGTAGCCGTTGGATCAAAATCCAACGGCCCTTATGTATTGGTTAGGAGGCTCCTGAGCCCAAGCTCTGGAGATGATCTAATTCCATTTTCTCTAGATGTCACTAAAGTATTTTGTATAAATAATTAAATCTGTATGACTACAAAGAAAGGACAGAAAATGATTTCTTGGCAAAAGAACCAAAAAAGTGACGAGGGCCAAGGCAGAAAATCAAATGGCAAGAAACAAAAAAAATGCAATAATACTTGAAAAAATTATATGACAAGAAAGACAGAAAGAATTTATAACCAACATTAATACAAATTACGTTGTATTTTGATAAACAAGGTATCGTACGTTACTATAAACCATGGCGAAGAGACTCTGACTGCCCTGTTTTACTTGCTTAACTCATGCTTAGGATACACAATTATACAACTAATTTTCGTGAATAGTGCATTGTTATTAACATCACAATAAAAATATGAGAAACGGTAAAGGGTTTCTGTAAAAAATGGGCCTCTTTATGAAGTGGCATTTTCAAGATTCGAATCTTGAATGGCCTCAATGTAAAACGTCCATGTTTTAGAGCGTGCAAAAAAAATTTAGTTTATTTACTAAGGTAATTCGTCGAACACTTGATAAGTGATATCGAGAGAATTTTGTCGAGTGTTGTTCACGCAATCTGTTGTGATATATTTAGCAGCTATTACATCAAACACTTAGTAGGTACGAAGGAACTTGTACAAAACATTCAGATGATTTTCAGAAGACCTTCACATGTACATTTTTTGAAATCGAAGGTGGTCCTTGGACCACCTAGGTCCCAGTTTGCATTGATCTTTGTTTCCATAAACTCTCTCTTACCTCACCATTTACATTAATTTTTGTGTCAATAATATCATATTGTGTTAAAAATATAAAATGTTAAAAAATCGAGGAAGAGTCACACATTTGAAAAAGATACTTTAGCATTTCTTTTACAATATTGAACCAAGGTGAAGGTGGTACGTTCATGATTCATGGGGTTTGCCGAAAAAAAATTCATGAAACACAAACAAACAAACGATAAAATATAAAATAAAATAAAACAAAAAGGTGAAGAGGGTTTTTCACATGGGAGGGTGGAATAATACACGTGCCCGACGAAATAAATCAAATAAACAAAAAAAGAAACGTGCTTTTACGACACGCATCAAGCAAAACGTGTTTTCAATAATTTAATAATATCGTAATTTTTGAACAAATTGTGTTTAATTATTGTATTGATGATCTGGTGGGGGAATTTTGAAAACTTGAGCATAAAGACGAAAGGACACTCAATCAAGGGCCAGGATTCAATCTCGTGACGCCAACGCGTTCCCACTCATTTGTTTTTGTATTATATTCTGTCATTCAGTCTTTATCTTCTCTGCTTCATACGGATCGGCGATTTTTTGGATGGTGGGCCACGATTTTTTGGATTTTCGCTGCTGTGGATGGAGAAATTTTTCAGTCTTCTTCGAATACGAGACGATAGAAAATTATATTTTTTCAATAGTTCCTTCAACATTGACGTATGGTATATCATCCAATATATCGGTATATTGAAAAATCTCTTTTGCTCATGAGTAGGTCCACGAATTTTTGGATTGCTGCAGATGAAGAAATTTTCTAGTGTTCCTAACACACGGGATAATAGAAAATTAGACTATTTCAAATGTCGTTTGAGTAGTGATATATGATACATACTACTCGATATGTCAGCACATTAAAAAATCTCTTACGATGAACGCGATCTAGCATCTCTGAAGCAGATGATTACGATGGATTTACTGAACATGATCTTCGATTATGTGTGGACCGGATTAAACACCTGAAAAATGACAGGCATGATTCTCGTATTTTCACTTTCGCATTTGTGATTTGGCAATTTAGCCCATGTCACTTGCAACATGATTCTCCTTTTTTTTCACTTTTCATTTAAAATTTGGCAATTTAGCCCATGTGACATCCAACAAGTTATCTTTTAATTTTAAAGGTTGGTCTTTTTTTTCTTAGCATAAATAAGAAATTGACTACAATACCGATATATATTTAATATTTAAAGTAATTACACATTTAAGTTGATTTTCTTTATTAATTTTTTATCCACGTTAGAAAAAGTAGGTCTCTTATTTGTCACTACGACATCATATAATGGAAAATTTCAATAAATTTTCTAATAATTATATGATATTGGTATGAAATCTGAGTCATTGTATAAAATTGAAAAGGAAAAAAACGTTGTATAAATTTATAATTGTATCCAAACTTAAGAGTGCAACATATATTTCATCCTAAAAAGATTGGAGTGCATTATCAAAAAATTCAAACTAACCGTTCGTCTAGTTTTTGGCAAGTTATTTTAGTTTGGGTTGGTAGACCTCGAAGCCTGATTGTGACAGCCCGTTCCGGAAAATAATTCTCGTTGGTTTGAAATGACTAAAGTACCCTTGGACATTGAGACGTGTTGTGTGTGATTTATATTTAAGTTGGATTTAATTATCATTTTCCTAAGTATTGGACCCAATTAGAACTAAAGGAATTAAGGTTTGTTTGGTTGGTGACCCAACTAGGACCACACACTCACTCTTTCTTTCTCACCCGTTGACTCTCTCTCGGATTTCTCCCATTTTCCGTACAAAATGTACGGACCACTCCCAAAACCTTGCAAAGCTTCACAGATCGAGGTCGAGATCGTGAGAATCAGGAGTCTCCGACAAGGTGCACAGTACCACCGTAGTGATCGTGAAGTTTTTAGTGAGTTTGAAGGTTCTAGGAAGCCTTTAAACATCTTCACGAAGCTTGGGGAGTGATTTTGGAGTGTTTTGGACGTCGGGAAGCTCGGATTCGACGAGTTGCAGAGGTGACTGCAGACGTCGAAGGTTTTCCGGCAAGATCCCGTGAGTTTTAGGACCTAAAAGTGCTAAGAACATGTTCTTCTCATTCAGGGCTTCAATTTGGTATAATATTTGTAAAGTTTGGTTGAAAAACGAAAGAGAAAATAAGAATTTTCAGTTTTCTAGTTTCCGGCCACACAGACGGCGACGGCGACGAAATCCGATGACTCGCCGGAGAAGAAGACGAATATTCCGTCAAAGTTAACGAAATATTCTAACGGTGTCAGGTTAGTTTTAACGGAATATGCTACTTTTTGACGGAATATTCCTGACGGTGTTAACTGACGCCGTCAGTGTGCCTGTCACGTGGCAGCGCGTAGGGGCGCGTAGGGCCATGCCTTTGCCGGCACGTGGGTGGTCGGAAAATTTTTCTAAAAATATGGGGATGATCTTGAGATTGTGTAGGTCACTATGGTATATTCATATACCCAATCGAGCAATGTATGACAAGTTATTACCTATTGTTGGTTATGTGCGTTAAATAACGTTTATTTGGTTATTACGCATATAGGTGAGGCCTATCCAGAGGACGAGCGCCGTCAATCGAGGCTCGAGGGTTATGACCCTTCGACTTATCTGTGAGTGGGCTTTTGTTTTCCGTATATACCTATATAAATGAGATTTTTCCCAGAAAATCAATTTAAGTGGAATGTGATATGAAATGTGATATGATATGCCATGCAAAGTATATATCTATTTTATTCATGCATTAGTAGCTGTATATAATGGTAATTAGTGCTGTGGACGCACAGGTAAGTATCAGGTGAGTATATATTGATGACAGAGAATGATTAATATGAAATGATGATTATGTGAGATGTGTTGAAAGCTCATAAACCTGCACCCCAGTGTTAGTGCTCCCGCCCAGAGTTAGGGGCACAGTCTTTCACGTGGATGTTCACCTCCCGCACCACACACTCATCTTGGATCTAGGTTAGGTGCACAGTCTTGTCGAATAGACCACTTTCAGTGGGTCCAACTCGTAGGTGACCCGCGATTAGCGCACAGTCTTCACGTGATCGTAGCACTAGAGCGTATTTATTTACACCCAGTCTTGTCGATCAGACCACGTGAGGTGGTTCCGACTCGTGTGCAGGATATATACATATGTGATGATGAGATATGATGAGATTGATTATGAGCTATAGTTCAGCCGAGCTGATCACTCGGTGGACATGTTATTATCTATGATGAGTTTATTTCACCTGATATATTTATGTGATTTGATGATATTTGGCATGGCATATACCTTGCATATCACCACTTCTGAGCATGGTTTTGAGATAAGTATATACGTATTATATATTTCTGGGAAATTATACAGGTTTTACGGTGAGGGGTTAGAACCTTTGAAAAGAGAAAAGATTTTGAAAAGATTTGTTTTTGCCCACTCATGCGTTTTGTTTTTCGCCCCTCCACGTTCTAGGTAGCAGTGCTTTGGTGGCCACGAGGGATCCAACGGTGTTCTGACAGAATTCACAAAAGTAGGATTCACCTTCGGGTGTTATATCTTAGTAATTGTCCTTGACTGCAACTAGGCGTTCTTATTACTCTGAATGTGTATTTATACACTTACACTCTTACTAGCATGTTATTTGGATAGTACGGCTAGTAGTTGGTTTTTATTTATTTATGTTTCTATTTCTCTTATTAGCTTCCGCACTGAGCACATGGTTACGTCACTTTCACGTGACGGCCAGCACGCCCTCCTTGGGACGGGGTGTGTCACTGAGAGTCTGGTGGCTTGAACCCGATCCTCGGTTGAAGGCAAGAGTTAAGAGGCCATGTCTATGAAAAAAGAAAAAAAATCATTAACTCCAGTTATGTAGAGCACTTTGGTGACTATTTATAAGAATAATAGCATCATACAAAATTGCATGAACTACAGAGGTAAGTTATTGATCACACAATGAAGCTCTGAGAGAGGGTAATTGAGCATAGAATAAGGCAAGAGACATGAGTCTCAGAGAATCATTCAGGAACATGCTAGGGCGCTCGACAATGGAGGCAATTGATCTCTTACGAAGATCGATGAAATGATATAAAGATATGACAAAGTATTTGCACATGGCCTTTATAGATTGGAAAAAACGTATGATAGGGTCTCAAAAGAAATTCTTTAGAGGATTCAAGAGAAGAAAAGAGTATGACTAGCATATATCCAAGCAATAAGGGATATTATGATGAAGCAATGACTGTAGTAAAAACTCATGAAAGACAAACTGAAAGCTTTTCCAGAACTATAGGGTTACACCAAGGCTCAGTTTTAAGTCCTTACTTCTTTTTGTATTGGTAATAGACGAGTAACGGCACATATTCAAGATGATATTTCTTGGTGTATGCTTTTCTCACATGATACAGTGATAATAGATGAAATGCAGAAGTGAGTAAATATGAAGCTTAACCTTTGGTGGGAAGTGTTGGAAGCTAATGATCTTTGCCTAAGTAGGTCAAAAACAGAGTGTATTGCGTGGAAGTTCATGAGAATGGGGCGAAAATGAGATGTGCGTGAGAATTAGGGATTAGGTAGTACCAATGTGTAAACATTTTCGTTATCTTGGATTATCTTGCAAAATAATAGAGAATTACATGGAGATCTCAACTATAGAATCCAAGCTGGATGGATGAAGTGGAAGAATGCATTGGTTGCGTTATGCGATCGTCATATGTCACTAAAGCTCAAGAATTTTTTTTTATAAGACGGTAATAAGGCCAACGATGCTTTATGGCACAAAATGTTGGGCGGTCAAAAAACAACAAGTAGAAAAAATGAGTGTAACGGAGATGAGATTGCTTTGCACCCAACTTCAAATCTCTCTCGTCATAAATTAAAGAAAATGATAAACATGCTCACTTTGTGGCCTCTTATACATCCTTGTTTAATCTTGTTTGTTATTTTCGTATGATTTATTTAATTCAATGATTATAAATCAAGAAGAGTGTGAGAAACTAGAAAACATGTATGTGAAAATCATCTTCTTAAATTAATATTTATTATTATTAGGGCAGGTGAAGGGTTCAAAAATATTATTTTAATTTAGAGGAGAGGAAGGTTTAAACCCTGAATGCTGGATGGAAGCCCACCATTAAAATATTGAATCACATGCCAACTCTGTAAATTATAATAGCTTAGAATATCGAATTAATCAAAACAAAGAAACATACAAGTTGAGCTTACAAAGTTTACCACCTGGCAAGCAACATTCTACTTTTACTTGAGGACGCCATATTGGTGCCAAGCAAAATTCCAATACCAGCTGGTTAATCACTAGAAAATATTGTTTGAATTTTATACAAGTTAATCATAATTATATTTAAATAAATACGATTATCACAAGGGTAATTACGTTATTTACCTACTAAATATATGGGGTTTTTTAAAATTTTTTTATTTTATTTATCAACAAGGTAAGTTGACACACCCCGTCTCGAAGGAGGGCATGCTGGCCGTCACGTGAGAGTGACGTAACCATTTACACAGTTCGAAAGCTTTAAAGATACAAATACTAAGATATAACACCCGAAGGTGAATCCTACATTTGTGAATTATGTCAGAACACCGTCGCTGGACCCAATCTCAGAGTCCTCAATTCTCAATAAAATCTTGTAAAACTCCTGATAAGAAGCACAATGGATAATGGTCGCCAAAGAACGCCACTTCTTCTTATTATCCATTTTAAAACGACATAACATTCCCACCGGATTAACAACAACGTTCGAATGGTAATGAGACAAGTCAATAAACTTTCCATAATACTCATTTGCCGTCATCTTTCCTTGTCTCAAATTCGTAAACTCTTGCTTCTTACCATCAATATATGCCGGAGGGATAAACCTTTTCTTAAACAATTCTTTAAAGCTTCCGAACTGTGTAAATGGTTACGTCACTCTCACGTGACGGCCAGCATGCCCTCCTTCGGGACGGGGTGTGTCACAAGTCCTCAAATGCTGATTGATTCTAAGTAATAAACAACTATATAATTAACTATTTAGTAATATGGTTTAGTAGTATTCATCATCATTTATAAATTAAACTTTTTATGCTCAAATATCATAATTGGCGAGTTCGTTACCGATTCATTTTCCACTCCTTATTGTATATTTATTGTTGTATTAAAAAACACAACTACATAACTAGACAACAAAAACAATAGCCAAGTCTTATCCCACTAAGTAGAGTTTTGTACAAATCCTAGAACACTATTGCGCTAGGTTTTGTGCCAAGTCTTTCGTTAGCTCCAAGTACTCTATATCTTTTTCTTATAGTCGCTTTCAAAGTCTTCCTAGGTCTTCCTCTACCCCTTTTACCCTGAGCCTCCGTCTTATAGTCGCATATTATAACCGAAGCATCTGTAGGTTTTCGGTTCACGTGTTTAAAAATCATCTTACTAACCAATTTTTTCTCATCTTGTCTTTAATTGCAGCCACTCATATTTTACCTTGGATATCCTCGCTCTTGATCCTATCCTTTCTCGTATGACCACATATCCGACAAAAAAGAATGGACACATTACCTTGACCAACTAGCTGTTAACGCTCAAATATAGTAAGGTCAACACAAAACCAGTATAGTCAACTTTGCTGGGTGTGGGAGTGTTTGATATTTGAAGACAAAGAGATTTAAGTGGTTCATCCCAAAGAAGTGGGCTATGTCCACTTAAAATGTATGCTATATACATGTTGGGTTACAAGTAAGCAGATCGATGACCTTTATTGGTCAGTGGTTTTGAGACTAAAGTATAGATCAGCCGAGCTTGATTGTAGTGCTCGATGGACTCGGATCCTTCCCATGCGGAGCCAGCGGACCGTTTGATAGTGGTCGTTCATGTACAATCCTGCTGCTACAAATAAACTCAATTATTTTTTCACTTTTTCAAGGAAACTACTCGTTCGCCGTCGTCCGCAACCCAACCGTCCCCTGTTGCCTTTTCGTCACCGAGTATGCTAGAAAACTGACCTTCATATCTCTAAAAACAGACTGGTTGGGGATTTTAAGTGAATTTTTGGGTGTGAGAGATAAGATGGGTTTGTGGGAAGAGGAGGTGAGGAAGATTGGGGATTTTAGTTGCATCGTTGGTGAGGCAGAAGGAGAGACTCTCTGCCATTACTTTGGCTGCATTGCTTGTTTGGGTTCGAGAGAGAAACGATGAGAGGGAGAGAAAGGACCAGTGGAGTATCGTTTTCCGTGAAAACGCAAAAACAGATTGGTATTGATTTGCGGCCGCATGATTAACACATGAACGGTCAAGATTAAACGTCTGCAAGCTCCACATGAGAAGGATCCGGTGAGAATCCAAGTCCGTGCTCGATAACTCAAGGGGCAGCGCTTAATAACTCAAGGTGTAACGCTCGATGCTGGAGCCTTTCAAGTTCAACGTCATGAGCCTTGTAACTCAGCCCATTTATTCTTAATCTAGTGATGTTTCTGTCACAGTAATGATGAAAGAATGTCCCATTTTATAGTTTATCCTCCTCAACAGATATGCCACCTTACCGACAAATAATTTATTTAGTTCAGCTTTGGGATCAAATTGAATTCGATAACTGCATGTTTGGTAAATCACGATATGTATTTATAATTTTTTTTTTCAATAAATGAAATATTGTACTCTTTAATAAAACAATCTCATTAATAAATTGCAGCAATATTTCCCCAAATAAGAAGTCAACTGAGTATTCTATTTGTAGACATTGTAGATCTGAATTCATCATCTCATGTTTTGAAGTTACTGATTAAAGATTCTACCGTTGTAGATTCTTCCCAATTTATTCATCCTTTTTTTGGAGTTTAAAGATATACGAAATCTCTGAATTTTCCATTTGTAACTAATATGCAACCCCACCTTTACTGTCTTGTTTCCATTTGTAATTAGATGCTAATTTTACCAACATTAAGATTGTAATCAATATTTCTAACCCACATTAACACTCAAACAAAGATCTAAACCTTTATTAGTTACCAGAAAACTATATTATCCCATCCCTACAAAGTAAAAAATGTTGGACTTTTTACGCACAAGTAATGATCCATTCTTGTTTTCTTAATCGGTTGAAATTCATGTCTTAATTTTTAATAATATCATTGTATTTTGGGCCAAATTTAATAAATGCAAAGATTCGAATTGCAGTTTGAATAGTTAAAATGGTCATTTTTGTCCATAACTCTCAAGTGAAGAGACATAGGAACACAGTTGGGTATCATAGTACAAGTAGTTAAAATTTTTTTTCAAAAATTATACCGTACCAAACTGTATTCTCGACGTATTAAAAAATTTATTTATTTATTATACAGAGGGTAAAATTTGTGTCTATCTACCCTAGTTCACGGTCAACAGTCAAAGAGTTCATGCTGTGCCATGTGTAACGCACGTGCCATACGTGTACGCGGGCTTTTGGAAGCTGCCGATTAATCGGTAAAAGTCATTTCCTAGAAATTTCGACTCGGCCGCTCACTCTCCTTTTTTTACTTCCCACTTTCCTCCCCAACTGAAACTCAACTCAAATGCACTCCAAATAAATCCCCTTTACCCATTTCCATTCCATACCTCCCCCAACCCAAATCTCTCTCCCCCTCCTCCGTCTCTCTCTACTTTCTCTCTCTACAACTCCCAACCAATCCTTTAACCCTTCAAACGGTGCGAATCGCATGACGGACTACCGGATACCGCCGACGATGAATCTATGGACGGACGACAACGCTTCCTTAATGGAGGCGTTTATGAGCTCATCCGATATGGCGTCGTTTTGGGCGGCGCCGCCGGCCCAGCCCACACCTCAACCCGCTCACGCTCCGCTCCAGCCGCAATCCTCGGCGTCCACCTCAGACTACCCCAAGGCCCCTGTCGCCGCCCAATCCCAGCCGTCCGCCACGCCCTTCAACCAGGAGACCCTCATGCAGCGCCTCCAGGCCCTGATCGAAGGCGCGCGCGAGAGCTGGACCTACGCCATCTTCTGGCAGTCTTCCTACGACTACTCCGGCGCCGGCGCCGTTCTTGGATGGGGCGAAGGATTTTATAAAGACGAGCGGGACAAGGTTAAGGCCAAGGCGAAAACGATGACGTCCGCCGCCGAACAAGAGTACCGCAAGAAAGTCCTCCGAGACCTGAATTCCTTGATTTCCGGCGCCGACACGTCAGCAGACGACGCCGTCGTTGATCAGGAAGTGACTGATACTGAGTGGTTCTTTCTGGTGTCCATGACTCAGTCGTTCGTCAACGGCGGCGGGCTCCCGGGTCAGGCCTTCTTTCACTCCACCCCGGTCTGGGTTGCTGGACCGGACCGGCTGGCGGCCTCGCCGTGCGAGAGGGCGCGTCAGGGTCAGGTGTTTGGGCTGCAGACTATGGCTTGCGTCCCGACGGCGAATGGGGTTGTGGAGTTGGGCTCGACCGAGCTTATCTACCAGAGCTCCGATCTGACGAATAAGGTTAGGGTTTTGTTCAATTTCAATAATTTGGAGGTCGGTTCTTGGCCCATGGCCGCCGCCGCCGCCGATCAGGGCGAGAACGACCCTTCGCTCTGGCTCAACGACCCGTCGACCACCACCATGGAAGTGAAGGACCCGGTGAATGCTTCGGCACCCACCAGCACCAGCAACCAGCCCATTTCAAAGCCGATTCAGTTCGACAACCACCCAAGCTCCAGTAGCTTATCCGAGAACCCAAGCCCGGTTCAAGTACCACAATTACAGCAGCAAGTACAACAACAGCCGACGCAGGGCTTCTTCACCAGGGAGCTCAATTTCTCCGACTACAACGGATATGACAGGAGCAGCGTGAAGAATTCCAATTCCAATTCGCATTCGTTGAAGCCCGAATCGGGCGAGATTTTGAATTTCGGGGAGAGCAAGAGGAGCTCTTACGGCGCCAACGGGAAATTGTTCTCGGGGCATTCCCAAATCGCCGCCGCTGAGGATAACAACAGCAAAAAGAAGAGGTCCCCGCCGTCGCTGGGTAGCAACGAGGAGGGGATATTGTCCTTTAGTTCGGGAGTGGTTTTGCCGTCCAGCGGTGTGGGGAAATCCAGCGGCGGTGCCGATTCAGACCATTCGGACCTCGAAGCGTCGGTGGTTCGGGAGGCGGATAGTAGCCGAGTTGTTGACCCGGAAAAACGACCCAGAAAACGGGGACGGAAACCGGCGAATGGGAGAGAAGAGCCACTGAATCACGTGGAGGCAGAGCGGCAAAGAAGAGAGAAGCTTAACCAGAGATTCTACGCGCTCCGAGCAGTAGTCCCAAACGTTTCGAAAATGGACAAAGCGTCGCTGCTCGGAGACGCCATATCCTACATCAACGAGCTCAAGTTGAAGCTACAGACGGTAGAGACGGATAAAGAGGAGTTGCAGAAGCAATTGGAGTCGATGAACAAGGACTTGCCCAGCAAGGATTCGAGGTCTTCGGGTTCGACCATGTCAGAGCACGAAATGAAAGGGTCTAGCAGTAAATTGTTAGACGTGGACATTGATGTGAAGATAATCGGAAGGGACGCCATGATTCGAATTCAGTGTTGCAAGAAGAACCACCCGGCCGCGAGGCTAATGGCGGCTCTCAAGGAGCTCGACTTGGAAGTACACCACGCCAGCGTTTCTGTAGTCAACGATTTGATGATCCAACAAGCCACCGTGAAAGTGGGTAGCCGGATTTACACGCAGGATCAGCTCCGGTTAGCTCTACATTCCAAAGTTGGCGATGCCCGCCAGATTTGACTGTCCATCCAGTAACATTGTCCAATCCAACCCAATCCAATCCGATCCGATCCGATCCAATTGGTGGTTTAGAGCGATGGGACATTTTAAGGCTCCCAGAAATACAGAGAGCTCTGCTCTGTAGTCTGTAATATAGTTATTCTACGACGTCGTACGTCGTCGTCTTTCGGGTGGCTTTTGCTTCTTCGTAATTGGTTCTACTAGTATAGAATTGAGTTTAAGGTTATCTGGATTTGAGGAGTTTAAGGTTGCTTGGATTTGAGGAGCCGAAACCACTCAAACAATTTTTCTGTGTTTTTTTTTTGGGATGTGTATATGTAAATTGGAAGCTCTCAAGTATGTATTATTTGGGAATGTAGCAAGCATTGTGTTTCAGAACGGAGACTCTCTGCCTCGGGAGTTTTTCGCCTAATCTAAGAAGTTGAGTTTTCTGCACATGTGAAGTTGCTGCTTGTTCAAGTTGTTTTCGTTTTTCTTTCCTTGTTTGAGCGATTTTCTAATCTAATTTAAATAAATTAGCAGAGGGAGTATGAGACTAGCCAATTTGTCTTTTCTTTTTTTAACATACGATTATTCATGTTGAGGGAATCAAACTTAAGATTTTTCATTTACAAGTGAAGAAGAATACTGGTTGAATCCACATCGACCGTAGAAAAAGAAAAGTATAAGTTTAAATATTTTAACTTCACTCTAATTAACAATGAGGCTTTTTGTAAAACTCCACACCTTACGAATTGTACAGTATGAGTGTTGTTGAAAATGGATTTTTGGCCATCTCTTTAATAATTCTACAATACAAGTGGTTATTTGACCATCTCTCTGATAATTCTACGATACCTCCATACCATAGAGTACTAAGTGACGTAGCGAATTTGATTTTGGCATGTCGTTTTAGTTCAATGAATCGAGCACGTTATATTTGGATGTGAAATGGCTTGTTTTACTCGAAAGAGTCACAGTTAAGAATGTGAGTACTTTTGATGCGGAAAATGCACCGACACTTATGGACCAAAAAGGGTCTGCCATGGGTTGAAATTCCTCGCCTTATTTGGTAATTGCCATTCTGTGAAGTGTAAACGCAAAATTCAAATCTAAGCACTGTTACTTACTAATAATGAGGACTATCATTATACCATAATACTAATTGTCGTGAAAAATTTGGTTTTTTAAGTTTGTCCTCTTTTTTGTTCTCTCTTTATTTGATTGACTTGGTATACTAATGTAAACATTTTTTTTTACACTGTGCTTGAATGAGGAAACTTAAGATTATTAAGGAATTTCAAAATGATGAAACTTTATCTTTTACAATTTGAATACAAAAGTTGTTGTGTATCTAGAGTCATTAATAATAAATGAAACAGTAGTAGGAAATCTGCTAATGGTGGTGTAGAGGCGGAGATGATGATAGGTGAATAGGTGATGGTGGTGGTAGCGGCAATGAGTTGATAATGATGGAAGCGGCAGTGATGATTACAGTGGGTGGCGGTGGTGGCGCCAGTGATTATGGTGAGTAGAGTTGGGAGTGGTGGCGCTGGTGATGATGGTGAGTGGAGTTGGCGGTGGTGATGGTGATAATGATGTGGTGGTGTCGGCAATGGTGAACGGGAGCGGCATTGGTGTGCTGAATTTTTTTGTTTGTTTTCACTCTTAGAAATTTGAAAATAACAATTATTTACCTAAAATTTAAGCGTGGGATCAGAGGTCCCAAATTCTAAGTTTTTTCCACACAAAAATTCTAAATTTCTATGTTTATCAATCCAAACAAAGAAATTGGTGCATGTTAATTTGCATAAAATGGGCTTGCAAAACATTTATGTTTCAGTTTAGGTGATGCTATTCACACCCATTTTTACCTTCCACACACTTCCTATTAATTTTTGTCCTCTAATCCTCTCCAATTCATTCAGTCAGACGCTGGATAGTGTCACCATTTTGTGGTACAAATGTTCCAGTTTCCGAGTATTGGCAGGACCCTTCCTAGGGCTGTTCCCGCCTGGTTTTCCTTTGCTTTTGAATCTTGATGGGCAGTGCCCTCTGTAGAATCTCTACCCAAAAACAAAAGGATGGTACAAAAAGGGCTTGTAAGACATTCGTTCTTCCTGTCATGCGCTTGCTTAAATGTGGGATTTGTCTTCAGATCTCGTTGTTGTATGGCCCAGAAAGTAACCCTTGCTGCCTTCCATCCCTCAAAATTTCAAGCATTTATCTTTATCTATATCAACCAACGTTCAGTCTTTTTCTTGTAATAAAAACAGCAAACATGGTTTTGAAGACTTGCAACTTTGTCGTTTGAAACTCACCATTTAATGGTATTTAAAATGCGTAAAGTTTGTAGTTTAACTCATATGGATAATGATGATGGTTTAGTATAACTATGTTGAGTTCGCTCTGTTTGGGTTAACATTTAAACTTTGGGCTGTCAAGAAGGGAAGCCCAAAGAGAATGCAAGAAGGAGGTTTGACCCGAGGCTCATCGCCTAAGCCCAGACTATCCATTTCAAGATTTATGGGCACTCCCCCATTAAATGCAAAGGCTAGTGGCCTGTAAGAAGTGACAAGTGATGAAAATTGATCTACTCTTAGCCCAAAAGCACTTTCTGAATGACAGAGCATGTAAATTATTGATGAGTCACTACCCCTCAGTTGCTTTCAGGCAGAAACAAAGTTGCAAGCAGTCGGGCTAATTAGCCTATAAAAGGAAGAAGAGGGCCCAAAGACAAAGACACTTAACCAATCAAACAAATAAACATACAAACTCTGCTCTCAAGCCAGATTTGCATCCAAAAGCTGTAATCACCCCAGATTCAGTCCCCTTTGTAGCGACAAGCTATATCTTGTCAAGTTTAAAAGTTCTGCTACTTTCTCCAAATACTGTAGTATCGATTCTCTTGTGTAAACTTGTTTGCCATCCATCTTTCCTTAAATCCCCAAATCCTTGTAGTTGCAAAGAAGAGAAACTGCAAGAGGTTCAGCCTTGCCCGACAAGGTTACATCTTGCCCAACTCTCTTTGTTTTGTCTCTCAGTTAATAGATCTGGTGTCGTAATACATTCCTCAATACATATTCAAGTCATTTCAGGTCTTTTAATGATCCAAAGTTCAACTTACCCTCAGATCTGGTTTGATTAATGGTTTTACCATCTTAAAAGCAAACCAACTTAATGACTTGGTCAGATCTGGACCTTCGCCCCTTTACCATACAAGATAAATAAAATTCCTTGATCTCAAGGCATAGAAAAGAACCTAATGTGGACATAACCCATCCACGATAATCCTTTGATAATAAGAAGTCATAATAACTTGGAGCGCAAGTAATCGGCTTAAATCTACTTATTCTACATCTGCCATAAAGAGATGGCAGTGGCACGCCTATGCACTTAAGCTAGTTTTGATTGCGAGCCTCACGGCCTATACCTAAGGCCCGACAAAGGCACATTTCAGAACTAACTCTGTCATCTTCTTGTAGCTCGACGAACAAGTGAAAGCCCGACAGCCAACCAAAAAGCCAACTCCTCGAGGAGCTGTGTGCTCGAGCCAGGAACGCCCACCAACGAAATTCCTGCCCGAACACACTCTTTAGTTATAAACTAAATACCGTTGTGTGGTACCATTAGCATCATGTAAAACATTAGTCGGGCAGCTTTGGAGTTTGGACCACCTTCCCGATATGTGGTAGAGAAAATAAATTCATTAAGAGACAAGGAAAAGTATAATGGTTATAGTATTACAAAAGTGTCCTAAAGCAAATAATAAAATGATGTTTTATGAATAATTTCATTTATTAAACTTATTGAGTTTGATCTAGAACAAAGATTATTGTTTACAACTGTCTCACTAATAGGTATACACTTAAACAGTAAATTCAAGAAATATGTAATATAGGGAATGTAACATAAAAAAGTTAAATTCATGAGAACTTTCTTGGGGAGAGGAATTGGTCTTGAGTCACCGACACCAATGCAAGTACGTAGGTACTCAATAAAGAGTGGGTTAACTAAACGCGATCAAAGAGTTCTCATACACATCTTACATGAGAACTCCTAGTTGGTATAGTGCAAGTAGTCTTTTGGCTTGAAACACCACAGTTATCTTATGAATACGTTTTTGATCACTTAACAATGCATCAAAGACCATGCTCCACTTAGGACATGTTCCATGTATTGTTGAGATCATTGACCTATCCACAGAGGCATGCAAGTGTACAATAATGGATTTCTAACCTTCAACCATAGAAGGAGAAAACTTTGTAATATGATTCAGGAGTCTTTTGTTAAAGCACATGAATGTGATATAGGAAATATGTTCCAAATCACATTTACAAGAATCACGTGGATTAGAGAATCACATTGGATAACATGCAGGAATAACTATCAACAAAACTATTGAATCAAGAGTATTGATTTAGAGAAGAATCGTACTGCATTGCAATTCCAACTAAATAGATCTGGTGTCGTAATACATTCCTCAATACATATTCAAGTCATTTCAGGTCTTTTAATGATCCAAAGTTCAACTTACCCTCAGATCTGGTTTGATTAATGGTTTTACCATCTTAAAAGCAAACCAACTTAATGACTTGGTCAGATCTGGACCTTCGCCCCTTTACCATACAAGATAAATAAAATTCCTTGATCTCAAGGCATAGAAAAGAACCTAATGTGGACATAACCCATCCACGATAATCCTTTGATAATAAGAAGTCATAATAACTTGGAGCGCAAGTAATCGGCTTAAATCTACTTATTCTACATCTGCCATAAAGAGATGGCAGTGGCACGCCTATGCACTTAAGCTAGTTTTGATTGCGAGCCTCACGGCCTATACCTAAGGCCCGACAAAGGCACATTTCAGAACTAACTCTGTCATCTTCTTGTAGCTCGACGAACAAGTGAAAGCCCGACAGCCAACCAAAAAGCCAACTCCTCGAGGAGCTGTGTGCTCGAGCCAGGAACGCCCACCAACGAAATTCCTGCCCGAACACACTCTTTAGTTATAAACTAAATACCGTTGTGTGGTACCATTAGCATCATGTAAAACATTAGTCGGGCAGCTTTGGAGTTTGGACCACCTTCCCGATATGTGGTAGAGAAAATAAATTCATTAAGAGACAAGGAAAAGTATAATGGTTATAGTATTACAAAAGTGTCCTAAAGCAAATAATAAAATGATGTTTTATGAATAATTTCATTTATTAAACTTATTGAGTTTGATCTAGAACAAAGATTATTGTTTACAACTGTCTCACTAATAGGTATACACTTAAACAGTAAATTCAAGAAATATGTAATATAGGGAATGTAACATAAAAAAGTTAAATTCATGAGAACTTTCTTGGGGAGAGGAATTGGTCTTGAGTCACCGACACCAATGCAAGTACGTAGGTACTCAATAAAGAGTGGGTTAACTAAACGCGATCAAAGAGTTCTCATACACATCTTACATGAGAACTCCTAGTTGGTATAGTGCAAGTAGTCTTTTGGCTTGAAACACCACAGTTATCTTATGAATACGTTTTTGATCACTTAACAATGCATCAAAGACCATGCTCCACTTAGGACATGTTCCATGTATTGTTGAGATCATTGACCTATCCACAGAGGCATGCAAGTGTACAATAATGGATTTCTAACCTTCAACCATAGAAGGAGAAAACTTTGTAATATGATTCAGGAGTCTTTTGTTAAAGCACATGAATGTGATATAGGAAATATGTTCCAAATCACATTTACAAGAATCACGTGGATTAGAGAATCACATTGGATAACATGCAGGAATAACTATCAACAAAACTATTGAATCAAGAGTATTGATTTAGAGAAGAATCGTACTGCATTGCAATTCCAACTAAATAGGTTCTCCGCCTCTTCTAGTTAGCTAGGGTAACTATGACACACAACTAGGTCTTAATCATAACTTGTGGAAGCTTTGAGGATTAACTATCATAAATCTCCCTTATTTAAAAAAATTTAAAAGAAGGATTTAACTAATAATCGATTAATAAGAGTTCTAATAATCAATTGCCTTACTAATTAGAACCTTATGGATCGTACACCATGAGTAAGGTAGAGATTGAAGAAACTTCACGGAAATAATTTATTATTTAATGTTAGGATTGGTTAGTAAGTTAATTAATCAAACAAATAAGTTCAAATTGGATTTTAAAAAAGTTTTGGGTTTCATGACCCAATGGGCCTCAATTCATCAAACACATCTAGTTAAATTGTATGACAACTTAAAACTCAAAAGGCCCAAAAGTCCAATGAACTTAGAGAGGCCGGCCATCGAGAGAATGAGCTAATATTCACTTAAATGCAAGGACTATATGAAAGGATTTGTAGCCTTCATTAGGGCTTTGTTTTTGGAGAAATAGGAGAAGCACCAATCTCGCTTCCCTCTACAGGGCCAATCACTTAGGGAGGATTTTGCTAGCACCAAATCCTCCCCAAGTCGCTCGTCTACTCTACACATGTTTTTTTGGTGACTTAGAGGTCCCATTCTTTTCGGACCTGGAGATCCAATTTAAATCAAGCAAAAGAAGCAAAGATTGAAGGCCCTCACATGGATTAACTAAGAATCAAGAAACGCATGATAATTTACCCGTAAATTTGATATCAACGATAGAGAATAAATAAATGTGTTTTTAATATTTTAAGCTCAAGCATGGTCACTGCCTTTCTCATTAGAACTTTGAATCCTTTTAAACCTCAAATTGCACCGGTCCAAATGTGTCAATAATCTTTCAAAGTTTTTTAGATGTTCAGAGATAAGAATTGGGTGTAAACAGAAGTTTCCATTCATCACACCGTCGAGTTAGTTTATTGGGCCTTGACCAATTGCGTTCGGCCCAAGTCCCATGCAAAATTGGGACATCATATATGATATCTCCCTATTATTTTTCAAATTTCTTGTCTCTCATCTCCTACCCTCCAAGGTCTTAATTATTTGGAGTTCGCAAATGTTTGGCAATTTTGTAAAATATTATTGCTTCTCTAGCCTGTGTTATAAACTTCTTATTTAAGTATGATTGTGTAAATCCTATATTGTATTTGATTCTAGTTATTCTTTCGTATTAGGACTTGTATTCCTTGGAGGAGAATGATTTCTTCTCTCTTATTACTATAAATAAAGGTTCTTCTATCTTATTACTATAAATAAAGGCACTCCGTAGGGGGAATAACACATCCTCTACACAACCCTACAAACACATCTCTTTCTATATTTTCTCTGTGCCGCTGGCCCCCTCTCCCCGTCAGTTAAATATAGGCCACAACACGTTATCAACATGCTCATACCGCTGTGCTTAGGAATCTGACGTGGAAGTTTTCTGCATCAAACCAGTTCATCAATATCATCACGCAATCAGGTTCTTTCAAAACAATGATTTTTATCTCGATATTTTTGCAGTCCTGATAGCATGAACATTCATTATAATGCATGACCCAACTTTACGTTTTTTGAATTTTAGATTCTACATAAATTGTATATGCATATGTTGGCCCCAAAAACTACCAAGCTTACGTGGCGTGTAGGCCGAGTAACTAATAAGCTAACTACGTCATTCGGTTATGTGCGGAGCGTGCCAACTCGACGGCCGAGCTCGATCGGGGAGTAAAATATGTTGATGTCGCATTGAGCGCGCTGCTGACTTCTTGATCTTGCAACTGCGACCGAGGAAGGAACACGTCCCGGCCTTCGAGTTCTAGAGCCTGAAGACAAGGCTGCTAATGAAGTTCACAAATCGTCGGCGTCGGGTTTGGTCACGGTAATTATATTCGTAAGAGTATAAGCACACCGAACTGACACCAAACTATACGGACACTAATACTCAAATGAAATAAATGTCTTGATGGTAAATGTGGTTCAGCCATCAGAATGCCGAACTCTAAAACGTACTTGTGAATACCCAATCATAAAATAAAACTTGGCTTTCAATGTGTCGAGCCTAGTAACTTGGTGACACCTCTCTTCGCCGAGAAGGCTAATGAGATGATCTCTACCAACAAGGACTCGAAAATCCTTGTTGACCAAGACTTGGATAATAACCAGTCGGCCTCGAAGCAGTGCTGTTTATCCAAACTGAAGGTGTTCTTCGATCGGTTGATTCTACGGCTCCAATGCTGTTTATCCAAACTGAAGATGTGTTGGCGGGAAGAAAGGGGAAGAAGGTAAAATCTCACAGGTTGTTGAAGCTTTGTATAGGACAATTTGTGTGTTGATTTTGAGGGGTTTTGAATGATGCATTCCTTTCTCTATTTATAGTAGTGAACCCCCTTCATGGCCGAACTAGAAATGCATTAGGATTAGAATTCCTCAACCTAATCTGATTAGGTTTCGGCCAATCCTAGCTCTAATAGGACTTTGAACCAAGCTCCATAACGAACCAGATTTATCCCGTAATTCTAGGCATCTTTAGCTTTAAGACTCCTTGTTACATTAGGGTTCGACTGTCTCACCCTTATCTAAACCAATCATTCTTGCAATAGGATCTGGCGAACCTCGATTGGATGGACTATAACAAGATTTTAGACGAATGCTACTGGGCCGATAATAACTCTAAGCTCGTCCCAATATAATATTTTGGGCCCAAACGTTACCCCCTCGCTTCTGAGGTCTTTGGCCTATAATCTCTGGTCGAGCCTCGACCTTGAAGAAGTGATTCTCTGTCGAAGAATAAACCCTTAGCATATTCCCTCTAGAAATCCAAAGAAACGGCTCAAGGTATATATATTTTACTTTTCTTGTTTATCTATTCAATTCGAACTTCATTCTGACTCCGGTTTAGCTTTTCCAGGTGGTCGTGCAATAAAAAGGGCCGAAGTGGTTGCGATGGTCACGGTAAAAAAGAAACTTGCTCCTCCTTCAAAAAAGGCTGCAACTATTACGCCTCCCTCAGCCGAACCAACTCTAGTAACGGCCTCTACTGCGCCGACCACATCGAACAAACAACCTCGCCCGGAGGCCAAGACAATTGGTAACGTTGCCCGGCCCAAAAAACATATCAAGAAAAAGGGCAAAGAAGGGAGAACGACAGATTTATGTTATTTCAAGTCAGACCACAGGAGCAACCACTCCTAGTGTCCCTCTCCCTTCTCTTGTTGTCCAGGTCTCGACAATGGTACCGCGAGACCTTTCGATCCCAACCACGGGTTAGGCGATTGTGGTCCAACCTACCACGCTAGCCGCTGTCGTGGTCAAACCGATCGTCGTTCCAGTTGTCGAGGAACTTACAACTCCGGAGTCGACCGTTGCTCATGCTGATGTTAGCCCAGCAGCAGCTACTTTGGAGAAGACAGTAACCACGACCGAGAGAAACCCTTCCCCAAATCCAAAGAAGGCTCCAGTGATCGTCCTGGAAGAAGAGGTATAAAAATTTCCTTTCTTTTATTTTAACTGGATCTCTCGACTAAACGACCAATCCTCTTTTATGACCAGGAAAACGAAAGCGAAGTACCCTCGTTGGTGAGGCCCATTCAACAGGCTGAGCTACCAACCACTTATCCTCAACTGGGGGTCGAGGCGGCTGGCCAGGTCGATTCTCTTAAAGTCGAAGTAGGTCCGGGACATAAAACGGCGCCCCCTGTCGAGCCAAAAGCGACTGCAGAGACGTCGATTCATCCCTAGAACCAGAATCTCGGCATCCCTCCTCAAGAGGTCACTTCGACCTTTGTAAGTCTCATCATTGTTTTTTATTTTTTAATTTCCAGCCTTAAGAACTCTAAACCAAGAAAACATTAAATGCCATGTGCCCAATCGCTCATTTCACCAAAATTGTATGCGCCGAAGGGCGTTATTTATATTTCCTGGCTACCCTAGTGGCCATAAAACGTAGATAACCTTCATCGGCCGTAGGAGTTAAAAATTTACCTTAAACATTGGGCTTGGCCATTAAGCTCTCTGGGTTCGAGCAACGAACCAGCAGACATAGCTGAAGTCTCTTCTCGGCAGGTCTAAAACAACTTTCTTCTATGTCAGCCTTTTGATTTCTCATTTTTCTAACAATTCTTCTTTGTGTAGCCTTCATGGGAGGTTGAGCTCGACGTCTTCCTCTCCAACACTTCTGGGACGGCTGGGTCTTCTGCAACCACGGTCGAGCTTTCTTCGATCATGGCTAAGTCTAGTGCCTTCGCCAAGCTGCATGAGCTTCTGTCTCTCTCGGCCTTGCAAATCCTTCAACGTAAAGGCCTCAATTATGTAGGAGAATGTTTGAACGACCTTGCAGCCGATGGCCTGCTGAACAACAAGAGTGTCGTTCACCTGTCTACTGTCCTAGAACGAACACGGTAATATTTCACTACATTCGAGAGGGGTCTTTAGGCAAAGGATGATATCAAGGCTACAATGGTCGCTCATGAAGCCATCCGACCAAAGCTCGAGGCTATAAAGGTAAAGAATGAGTGACTGTCCGACCTTGACCGTCAAATCGTTGAACTTTAATGTCAAAGGTCGACCGTTGCTTCTGAGCTTGAAAATGATTTCAAGTCGAGTAAACCTCGACTGGCAGAGTACGTAGCTAGCGTGAAGTGGATACAGCAACTACAACTTGACAAAAGAACAAGACAGGCTAAGGTTACGATGGGCAAAGTAAGGTGGCTAGAACTGAAAGCCACTATTGAAGCTTTTCTTTCTTCGACCCCTTACGACTTTGTCTTTAGTTGTAGGCCGGTTGACTCTTTGTAATTTTGGTTGCATTTCCCAAGTAATCGGATAATACTTCTTTAAGAATTTCCTATTGATCGGTAATTTATGAACTAAGCCAGTTTAATCCTTAAGGTGGTATGCCACATTGCCGAGAACTTTGTAGATGACGAATGATCCTTCCCAATTTGATGACCATTTCCTAAATCTAGGGTCTTTAATCCACATTGGCAACACGGTTTGCCATACTAATTCACCTTAGCCGAATGTCTTTTGCCTAACTTGTCGATTATAAGCTCGTTCGGTAATCTTTTTTTGCGCCATCAGTAAGTTATAGGCATCGAGTCGAGCTTCCTCCAAGTCCTCCAACTTTTGCCTCATGGCTTGACTATACTCAGCACTGAACAAACTGCTTTGTTCGATAACTCGTAACGAGTTTATACTTAGCTCGATCGGTAGCATCGCTTCGTGTCCATAAGTCAACGTATATAAGGTCGTCCCTGTTGTTGATCAGAGTGAAGTTTGATATACCCATAATGCCTCGTTTAACTTCAAATGCCACATACCGGTGTTTTCTTTTATCATTTTCTCAAGGATATCGATTAAAAATTTATTACTTGCTTTAGCCTATCCGTTTGCTTATCAGTAATACGACGTGGATTGATCGAGCCGAATTTTCAAACTCGCCGCATATTCTTTAAACTTGTCGGCTGTAAAATTTTTGATGTTGTCCGTTATAATTATTTTCGGTATGCCGAATCTTGTCACGATGTTTTCTTCTACCAAATTACAGACCTCTTTAGAAGTTAACTCGATGTATAACTTTGCTTCGATCCACTTGGTGAAGTAGTCCATTGCTACGAGTATCCATGCATCCTTTGTTGATCCGGAAGACGGTGTAATTTTGCCGATTACATCCATGACCCATCCTCTGAACATATCAATGAGCTTTAATCATAGCGCATTGATATGTGGCACCGGTGTTCTTAAGTCTGAAAGGCATGACGACCTATTTGTAGGTCCCGAGTGCCCCGGGGTAACGAAAAACAGTTTTGTGGACATCAGCCTCAATAATGAAAATATGGTTGTAACCAGCATGGCCGTCCATGAAAGATAACATCTTGTGGTTTGCTATAGCGTCAATTAACAAGTATGAAATTGTCATTGCATATTCGTCTTTAGAAGTTGCCAAGTTCAAATTACGAAAATCAATGCAAATACATAGAGCACCACTTTTCTTTAAAACTAGGACAATATTCGCCAGCCATTCGACGTATCAAGCTGTCTGAATAAACCTGGCTTTTAAAAGTTAAACGAGTTCATCCTTTATGCCGAGTTGAACTTCGATCGAGAAGTTGGCGGAAAGGTTTACAACCAACCTTAATGCGTAATTCGTGCTCGGCGAGTATTGGATCCAGGCCAGGCATCTCATGGTAACTCCAAGCAAAACAATCTTTAAATTCTTTAAGCAATTTACAAAGTTCGTTTTTCATAGGTTGGGGTAACAAAGAACTAATAAATAAATGCCGGTGGTCATCGGCCGTTCCAACATTTATTTCATCTAGAATGGATCTTTGACTTGGGGTCGGCTGTCCTCAAGCTCGGCTGGGGCAGCTTGGAGTTAATCAAGTGACATGACTTGACCATTGTCCCATTCGACGATGAACTCTATTAAGTTCACGCTAGAATTCGGTTTCTTGGAAATAGCACTAATGGGCCAGCAAGCGTTCCATGGTGGATGAAACCGCGGCTGATGTCTATCCTGTTTAGTATTAGACATCAGGGTCATCAATTAGGTTAACCAACCTGAGTCTCGCCGAATCTTGCTAAATAGTCTTGGCGCCAACTTCGATGGCTTTCTGAACCAAAATCCGAGTTGGCAGTCCCTCTACGTTGAAACCTTACAAGGTGATGTAGCCGATATAATCATCGTAATAGCGAGCTTGAATCATATTTGCTTCGAACGGTTAATTGTTAACTAGATGAACCGTGATCAACTTGCCGTCCCAGAAGATGAGGACCTAATACGATGACGAGGGGATACAGCCAATTTGATGGATCCAGTCCCGACCAAGCAACGCATTATACTTGGTCTTTGAATGAACTATAAAGAACACGGTCATGTGATTTCGACCTGCGATCATCACCTCTAAAAGAAACACTCCCTTGGTTTGAGATTTATCGCGGACAAAGTTGCTTATGGTTACCCCTGATGGAATAAGTTCGTTGTTGGAGCGTCGTAGAGCTTTCATGATAGAAACGGGCATGATGTTGACCGTTGTTCCACAGTCAACAAAATTTTTGGAAACTGGGTATCCTTCAATGTGAGTTGTAATATACAACAACTTCAAATGATGAAGATTAATGGATGGAGAGTGGGAAAATAGTTTGACAATAGCTGCTTTAAGTTTATCTTCCTTGCTTACTAGCTCAACTTATTCGGTAACCACAAAATCGACTTGCGTGGCCTCCTCGACAACCACGTCACCATCCAGGAAGTTCAGCTAGGATGTGGTTGGCTGGAATTCCGTGAGTAAGACATGGACCATACTGATTTCCATGTTGTCGAAGACCAAGGGGCCCATCGGGTCATGATATTTGTTCTTTGAATTATTGGGCAAGATATCTTGTTTAGGGGCATTACTTGCTTAGTCATCTTCAGCTGCAGTGAGAACACGTTCATGCGGCATGTCCGCTGGAACTGTTTCATTTTGAACGTTTACATCTGGCTCTCTCGTCGTCGGAACCTGGTCTTGCTTTTGTAAAGTCGTACGAGTCCGTTCTTGATATGCGATGTGGGCGCCTCTTGTGTTTAGATAAGCATCTAGACAGGCCACTCGCTCTTTTTCATAAGCCGTAAGGCCGAAGAAGGCATCGACCGAGAAAACTTCAAAATGATACCGCAAATATTAGAGGTCCTCAAGAGAGAATGGAGGGTCGGCAGTGTCGATATCAGTATATGGGTCTACCTCAAAGCCAAGAACTCGACCTTCGCGTATATGCTGGAATCTAGCCTTCATTCCCAGATCTGTGGTCTTTTGAATGATCTGTTTGGCATCAGGGCAGGTTAGCGCCAAATCAATAGAGTTGCACGCGTAATAATCTTCATTGTAAAATGACGCGTCGAAATCAAGGCGCCGTTTGGCTGAAGATGGCTTGTTATCCTGAACTTAAGGGCCGAGCTTATCAAAAACTTTCTGGTGTCAACCTGTACCGAGCACTTTTTGAGGTGTCACCGCAGTTGTAACTGCCAATTGCGGTGTTTCAGCCCGAAGTGGTTACTCATTCGGCTCAGTCAAGATGACGCTTGATTTGCACCGGCTATATAAAACCATCAGCCTGTCATGAGTTTTCTCTGTGCTAGAGTCTAACATTGACTTGACATAAGCTGGGTTTGAAAAGCATTTGGGTGACTCGTTCGAAGAGAGATCAATTTTCAATCGTGGCCGAGAATTCCGCTTAAGGACGAATTATGTTGGGACGAACTCGGCTTTTCTTTTTCCTTTGTCCTTGGGTAGATAAGCATTTACCATGCTTACCATCGTCGAGGGGAAATGATCAGCGTCGATGATCATTTGTTTCTCGGGAAACTTGAGTTTACCATTGTCGATCTAGCTTTGGATGACGTCACAGAATACGACACAGTTGTTTGTCGTATGCTTGTTTAAGTTGTGGTACTTGCAATACGTCTTTCCTTTCAAATCTTCAGCCTTGGGAATATTGTACCCTGGCTGAAGCTTGACGATTTTTTCAAGTAACAACTGGTCGAAGATGGCGTCGGCCTTGGTGATGTCAAAAGTATAGACCTTTGACATTTTGACGGCAGCTTCGTCAGAGGGCGAGCAGGTTTTAACATCTTTGGAGTTAGCCTGAGCCAACATTTTGCATATGTATGGTTTGTCAATTACTATCTCGGCCGCATCTATATTGGCATATTGGGACTCATCACCTTCGGCCGATGCATAACTTACCGTTGGGTTTTTGTAGATCGTCCCTTGGGTTGGGGACTTTGATATCTTATCTTCTCGAAGTAGGTAATCATATTGCTCGACATGTTGAGCTAGTTCATACATATCTCAGAAGTTTGCCCCCAAGAATTTCTTTTTATACTCCATATCTAGGCCATTCAGGGGAAGCTTAACAAACTCGACCTCAGGGAAGGGTACTCGGCACCAGTTTCTTACCGACTTAAAACTCGTAAGATAGTCCATTAGTGACTCGTCGGATGATTGAGTCATCCTGGACAAAGAAAAGACTGATGTTTCCATCCCTGGCCGATAAAATTGCTCATGAAATTTCTTGACTAATTCCTCCCAGCTTTGGATGAAGTTGGGTGAGAGATTGATGTACCATACGAATGCTGAGCCGGTCAATGAAAAATTGAAAAGTCGTAGTTTATGAAAGTCACTGTTGACATCCCCACATTGAGTAGTGAACTAAGCCATATGTTCCAATGAGGATATGAATGATTCCCCAGCGAAAAGGACAAAGTCTGAAATTTTGAATCCCTTGGGATACTCGAACCTTTCTACAAAGGCTGGATGTAGGTGAATGAACTTTGGAAACTTTGGCCCTTTTTTTTAAAGTCGAGTCAATCATTTTCTAGACTTCGACCATGTCAACAGATGTTGTTTCTGCTCTTTGGTCAAATTTGTCTGATCTGCTACTTGATCCACCATTTTTATCTAAGTCAATCATTTTGAGTCGAGTAGATCTTGTCTTGGCCTGTATCGCTGACAGGGTGTTATTCTTTAGAAGAGGCTGCCTGGATCGATCGGGGGGGTCTAATGTCATGAACTTTATTAACCAGAACTTCGAGTAATCTATTGTGCACATCACTATTATCATGCATTTCTTCAAAGTATGCTCTTTACCTCTCGGCTGAACATTTTCTCAAACTACCGTGATTGTTCTTCAAGTCATCGTCGAATAAATGATCTAGTTGGTGGATCAGAAGCCTCACCACCGTCCTCGTCACAATCCTTCACTAGTCATTCAACAAAAATGCCTTTTGTTATTTTAGTGGGGATTTTTGCATCACAAGTCTGACCGCCAAGATTAACCTCATTTTCTCGGCATGTTACACTTGTGGCTTCAAGTGTCACGGCAGCAGAAGGATTATGTGCCTGTGGTAAGCCATCTTGACTTGGGCTTTGGACTGTAGGTGGAAGATTAGTCGTTGACTTACCCATGACTATTTTCTTTTTTACTGACCGTGTTTCAATGGTCATAAACTTCGTAGATTTAGCACTGTGTCCTACTGGGCCTGCCAAAATATTGGCCCTAAAAACTACCAAGCCTACGTGGTGCGAAGGCCGAGTAACTAATAAGCTAACTATGTCATTCGGTTATGTGTAGGGCGTGCTAACTCGACAATCGAGCTCGGTCGAGGAGTAAAATATGTTGATGTCGCGTTAAGCGTGCTGCTGACTTCTTAATCTTGTAACTGGGGCTGAGGAAGGAACACGTCCCGGCCTTCGGGTTCTAGAGCCTGAAGACAAGGCTACTAGGTTCGGTCACGAAAATTATATTCATAAGAGTATAAGCACGCCGAACTGGCACCAAACTATATGGACACAAACACTCAAATGAGATAAATGTCTTAATGGTAAATGTGGTTCGGCCGTCAGAATGCCGAACTCTAAAACGTACTTGTGAATACCCAATCATAAAATATAATTCAGCTTTCAATGTGCCGAGCCTAGTAACCTGGTAACACCTCACTTCGCCGAGAAAGCTAATGAGATGATATTTACCAACAAGGACTAAAAAATCCTTGTCGACTGAGACTTAGATAATAACTAGTCAGCCTTGAAGCAGTGCTGTCTAGCTTAACTAAAGGTGTTCCTCGATCGGCTGATTCTACGGCTTTAGTGTTGTCCATCCAAACTGAAGATGTCACCAGTTGCCTTCACAGTGTTGTTTATCCAAGCTGAAGACGTGCTGGTGGGAAGAAATGGGAAGAGGGTAAAATCTCAAAGGTTGTTGACAAGCTTTGCGCAGGGCAATTTGTGTGTTGATTTTGAGGGGCTTTGAATGATGAACCCCCTTCCTGGCCGAACTAGAAATGTATTAGGATTAGAATTCCTCAACCCAATCTGATTAGGTTTGGCCAATCCTAAATATAATAGGACTTTGAACCAAGCTCCATAACGAACCAGATTCATCCCTTAATTCTAAGCATCTTTAGCTTTAAGACTCCTTGTTGCCTTAGGGTTCGACTATCTCACCCTTATCTAAACCAATCCTTCTTGTAATAGGATTTGGCTGACCTTGACTGGACGACCCATAACAAGATTCTAGACAAATGCTACTGGGTCGAGAATAACTCTAAGCTCAACCCAAAATAATATTTTGGGCCCAAACAGCGTCATATCCATATTTGTTGAATTATGTGAATTTGATATTGCCATGAATTGCATCAAATATATGTCTATGGATTATATTATTTGTATGAATATGCATTGAATTAATCTGGAATTGAAAAAAAAATATAAAGAATTTCTTAGGGTGTCGTTGAACACCTATCTATGTCGATGGGTTACCTTTTCCGAGCCGAGAACCCAAATCTGGAGCCATGGGTCCATGCCCAAACCCTAAACTCGATGCCTAGACAAGCGTCTTCCCTTTAACCGTCATGACATATGGCCTGCAGATATACCCAGCCACCATGGCTCCCTCCCCGACGACCAGAAGTCGTCCCCGACAAAAATTGGACCGAGATTCATTTGAATCTCATCAGAATTTTTTGAAAATCCGATTTGAATTTTTCTAGGGTTTGGTTGTTGAAACGTCAAGATTAAACCATCTTCGTTCACCACCATGGTCGTCAACGACCATTGTAACTTGCCCCTTGTCCTACCAACCCAGACACTAGAAGTGGCGGCACTGGGCATCTTCTTCGATGCGGACACCCAGCACAACTGGGATCTGTGTTTGGTCTGACCCAAGGCCCTTTGGGCCTGGACCCTTCTTGGCATATCAGCAAAAAAAAATAATGTGGGCCTGCGATCCAAGCCCTGTTGCTGTTCACGCTAAACCCATTCGTGACACCAGCCCAATTGGGCTTTGGTGTCCCCATATCCCTACTGCAACAGAACCCAGCCCTCGTAGGGCTCTCAGTGTTCCCTGTACCCCGACGCACTAGATCGCGTTCCCGGGATCACTTACCCGGCAAAGCAGCTGATCCGTGGCCCTCATGGGCCATTTTGGACCTCGCCCACCTTGCCCAGAAGGTTGGGCTTACTCTTCAGCCCAAAAAAGCCCGCAGCCTTTTCTGTTGGCTAGGTCCACTTTATACCTAGCCTAATTTTTAGGCCTAGGCCGTATGGTATCAACCTACTCAGCCCACATGTACGCTTTGGCCCATTATTTTGGGCCTCGAGTTTTAAATGCCCATTTTTTTAGGCACGTTGGGTTTTTATATTTTTTCAACCACACTTTAAATTTGGCCTGAAGTCCAAATAATTAATTCAATTATAATTATAGACTTAAAGTTCTATTTGCATATTTCTGTGTGTATATATATATATATACACACACACACATATATATTTGCGTTTGTATATAGGAACATATGAACATGAACTTCATAAATATTTCGAAACCTGAAGTTTCCAGAAACATGCCTTGTCTGAAAACTTGAAGTTTTCCTTAAAAACATCACCCATGAAAACCCAAAGCTTTTTCATGTAAATTTAAACCAATACATGTCTATTAGAACCTGAATGTTCTACTCCTATGTGAATGGATTGATTTTTCTCCATTACATTAATCACATCTTGTCCATTTATTTTGTGATAGGAACATGTTGAATTTGAACAAACTCGACTTTACCGCTTTGGAGGTCTCTGGAAGAAACTACCTCAAGCGGGTCCAAGATGTAAAGCTTCACCTCACTGCAAAGAATTTACGTCCCGCCATTGAAGATGAGACGAACAACCTGGTTGGCGAAGCTGAGAAAACCACTGCCATGATCTTCATCCGAAGACATATTCATGACACATTACAAATCGAGTACCTTGCTGAGGAGGATCCACGAGCACTCTAGGTCGCTTTGGTTGATCTCTTGGATCACCAAAAGGACATCTTTTTACCTGAAGCAAGACATGACTGGCAACATTTGCGCTTCCAAGACTTTAAGTCCGTGAATGAATATAATTATGAAGTTTGCCGAATCCGAGCACTTCTCAAGTTCTGTAACGAGACTTTGACCGAAGAGGATCTCCTGGAGACAACCTATTCGACCTTTTATGCTAATAATATTATCCTGCAGCAACAATATGTGGCTCAGAAGTTTACTAAGTTTTCAAATTTGATCTATGTTTTACTTTTTGCTGAAAAGCAAAATCAACTATTGATGAAAAATTATCAAACTCGACCTACTGGGATGACTGCTATGCCTAAAGCACATTATAGCACAAACGCCCAAAACTCCAAAATAGGCATGGTAGGGGCGGCAAGAAGCCACCCAACAAAGCCAATGCCTGTCTAAGGGAGGAAACTTAGCCTAGAAGCACCATAACCTTATTCCCAAGGCCCCTAACTTCAAGAATAAGGGCAAAGCACCTGAAACCATGGATGCAAACATGTGTTATTGTTGTGGTTTAAAGGACTATTGGTCCTGTGTTTTCCGAGCTCCCCAGAAGGTTGTAGCTGAATATCATTATCGTCGTAAGAAGTTTGAATCAAACTTTGTGCAAGTGCATGAACCAGAGAGTACCAAGATGGAGGTTTCTGACTTTCATACCACCCCTATGAACGATTAGAATCTTAGACATAAACTATTTTCTCGTTGAAATTTAGATAATGGGGTCGAATTCCACCTAGTGGCCAAACCCCCATTGTTTTTTGGTTTAATTTTGAACAATTTTCCTCTGTGTTTGGATTATTTGTTGGTGAGTTGTTTTTGGATATTAAGTTTTAATTCATTACCATCCTTGAATAATTAAATTATTTTGAATGGATATGTGTTTTAAGAACTTTTATGCATGTGACCGATTCAAATTAATTTTTATTTCTAGGTATGACTAATGGGAAAGTTATCTGACAGATAGTGCAACCACGTACACCGTTTTGCGTGAACGCATCTATTTCATTAACTTCATACCTAAGAATGCACCTTTGACAACCCTCTCACGCCCATCCAACCTGATCGAAGAATATGGTATGACACGTATAATGTTGTCCAATGATACAATTTTGACGATTGATGAGGCACTCTATTCTTCACGTTTCGGAAGAACGTTGTTGAGTTTCAAGGACATTAGAGATAATAATTACCACGCTGACACCTATATAGAAAACGAAGTTGAATTTTTGTGCATCACTTCCTACGAATATGGCTAGAAGCGTATTCTAGAGAAGATGAAGCATATCCCAATTGATCTGTATACTACGACCATACGTCTTATAGAAAGCCACTATATGGAAGGCCCTACCTCTGGGACCACGCACGAAATAACACTTTGGCATGATCGTTTGGGATACCCTGAACGAACAACGATGCGTCGGATCTTCAAATCATCACACGGGCATCCACTAACCCGAAGTTTAGGTTCGATTCAAGGAATCACATTTCAAACCTGCTCTATGGGAAAACTTATTATTAAGCCTTCTTATGACAAGATTCATTCAAATCCTCATATTTTTCTACAAAAGATTCAGGGGGATATTTGTGGACTGATTCACCCTCTTACGGACCATTTAGATATTTTATGGTTTTGGTTGATGCTTCCACACATTGGTCACACATGTGCTTGTTGCCCATAAGGAACGCTGCATTTTCCAAACTGTTGGCTCAGGTTATCAAGCTCAGGGCTCACCACCCTAATTATCCAATCAAATATATTTGATTGGATAATGCTAGAGAATTCACACCTAAAACTTTTGATGACTATTGCATATCGGTTGGGGTTGAAGTTGAACATCCAGTACCCTATGTTCATACCCAGAACAGCCTGGCAGAGGCATTCATTAAGCGCTTACAAATGATTGCTCGATCGTTAGTTATACGTACTAAGCTCCCGATCGCTGCTTGGAGCCATGCAATATTACACGCAGCCATGTTGGTCCGCCTGAGGCTTGTTGCGACCCAACCATATAACGTCATTTAGTTGGTTACCGAATACGGACCTAATATATCGTATATGTGTGTTTTTGGGTTGTGCGATCTATGTGCCAATTTCGCCGCCTGTACGTAAAAAAATGGGGCCTCAGTGAAGGATGGGAATCTATGTCGGATAGGATTCTCATTCAATCATTCGTTACTTAGAACCTTTGACATGCGATCTGTTTACCGCTTGTTTCGCGAATTGTCACTTTTATGAGACAGTCTTCCCGTCGTTAGGGGGAGATAACGTCAGCGTTTATAATGAATGACACGAATTATCATGGACGACTCCCACTTTGTCTCATTTATATCCCCGCATTGTTAAGTCTGAGATTGAAGTGCAACACATATTAGATCTTTAGAGCGTAGCTTAGAGCATGCCAAATGCTTTCACCGATCTAGCGCGAGTGACAAGATCATATATCTAGCTGCGAATGTGCCTGCAAAGATGGATGTACCAAATGTACTACGAACTTCCCTCCTCGAGGCCCTTGACGCCACTTTGGCCTATCCACGTACATTAGCTTCTAGCCAATCATCTGCCCCTACACAAAAGTATGGCAAACCTCTTGGTTTAAAGGATTCACACATCCGGAAGAGGAAACCCATGGCATAGGCCCCTGAAGAGCCTATCGTGAATCCGATTGTCGCCTACTCATTCTATCAAACTTATGAGGAAATTCTAGATTACTAAAGCGTCATTGAAGAGACGAATCCACCTTCTGAGAATCATGAGATTTCGGTCCATTATGCTAGCTTAGATGATGTTTGGTGTAGAAATGAGATGATCGTCGACAATGCATTAGCATATGTAGTAGCTACTGAGATCATGTTGATCGATGAAGTTGAACCCCGTTCCATTGATGAATGTCGATGTAGAACTGATTGGTCAGACTGGAAACAAGCAATCCAAGTCAAACTCGATTCGTTTGCGAAACGTAAAGTGTTTGGACCTGTAGCTCATACTCTTCCACATGTGAAGCCTGTTAGCTACAAGTGGGTTTTCGTTCGGAAGCGTAATAAGAAGAACGAAATTGTGCGTTACAAAGCTTGTCTTATTGCGCAAGGCTTCTCACAATGCCCTGGGATTGACTATGATGAAACTTATTCACCCGTTATAGATGTGATTACTTTTCGCTACCTTATCAGTTTGGTAGTTTTTTGAAAAACTGAGTATACAGCTGATGAACGTAGTAACTGCGTATCTTTATGAGGATCTTGATATAGAAATTTACATGAAAGTTTCTGAAGGACTTACATTGATTGGATCAAATATTTCCAAACCCGGAACACGCTTTCAATTTGGTTGAAGCGTTCACTCTACGGTTTAAAGCAATCCTAAAGAATGTGGTATAACCGTCTGAGTGAGTATTTGACTAGTCAAGGATATGTGAACAACGAACTATGCCCTTGTGTGTTCATTAAGAAGTCACATTCCAGTTTTGCGATTGTTGCAGTTTATGTCGATGACATGAATCTCATTGGAACTCCTGAAAAGCTCGCGAGAACTGCTGCGCACCTGAAGTCGGAATTTGAGATGAAAGATCTAGGAAAGACTTAATACTGTCTCGATCTCGAGATAGAGCACCGTTCGGATGAAATCTTATTACATCAATCGAACTACACCCAGAAGGTGTTGCGCCGTTTTAATGAGGATAAAGCGAAACCTTTGAGTACTCCTATGGTTGTTCGATCTTTAGATGCAAAACGAGATCCCTTCTGTCCGAAAGAGGATGATGAAGAGATTTTGGAGCCTGAAGTTCCTTATCTAAGTGTGATAAACGCTTTATTGTACTTAGCACAATGCACTAGACCCGACATCTCATTCGCTATTAGTCTTTTGGGAAGATACAGTAATGCACCAACACCCAGACACTGGACTGGTGTTAAAGACATTTTCTGTTACCTTAAGGGTACTACGGATTTGGGCTTGTTCTATCCCTACGGATCCTCGAGTAATGCCGTACCCCCTTATCTCAAGTTCATTCTTGCCTTGTTGGTTATGCTGATGCAGGATACTTATCTGATCCGTATAAAGGCGCACTCTCAAATGGGTTCTGTCTTTACCGTTTGAGGCACTGCAATCTCTTGGAGGTCAACTAAACAAACCTTTGTTGCCATTTCATCTAACCATCCTAAAATTCTCGCCTTACACGAAGTAACTCAGGAATGCTTTTGGTTAAGAGTAGTTGTGGGCCATATTCAAAGCTCCTGCGATCTTTACCCCGTCGTTGATGTCTCGACCACGATCTATGAAGACAACGCAACATGCTTCGAACAGGTCAAGAAGGGTTACATCAAAGGAGACAACACCAAGCACATTGCGCCAAAGTTCTTATTCTCACATCAACAACAAGAGCATCCGAAGATTGAAGTCACGCAAATCCGTTCACAAGACAATATGGCTGACCTCTTCACCAAATCATTGCCAAAGGCAACGTTTCAGAAGCTTGTTCAAGGAATTGGTATGTGTAAACTTTCTGAGTTGTAACATTGTTAGTTATCTTTGGAATTGTGTCAAACTCAATGAGAGTATCCTGAAGTATACTTGCTTGATCTTAATGTACTCTTTTTCCCTACGATTAGGAGCATTTTTTCCATTGGGTTTTTGCTACCTAACGAGGTTTTGATGAGGCACCCACTTTGGGTTAATCATATCCTTGATGACGTCCCGTAGACGTTTCATTTGACTTTGCATTACTCACGCATTTTTCCTTGTTCTATGGATTTTGTCCCTTACTCGAATTTTTACCATAGCCATAAGGTTTTTTGTGAGACTTACTTCCTTATGCAAGTTCCTACCTTATTTGATAATAGCGTGTTCCCAGAATCAGTGCCAACAAGTCGACTTCCTCAACATCTACATGATGCCGAATCTACTTGAGTATTTACACACTCAAGGGGGTAGTGTTATAAACTTCTTATTTAAGTGTGATTGTGCAAATCCTAGATTAGATTTGATTCTAGTTATTCTTTCCTATTAGGAC
Source organism: Heteromeles arbutifolia (assembly GCA_024362995.1). Taxonomy (NCBI): domain Eukaryota; kingdom Viridiplantae; phylum Streptophyta; class Magnoliopsida; order Rosales; family Rosaceae; genus Heteromeles; species Heteromeles arbutifolia. The sequence continues at coordinate 8,516,043 of JANCRC010000020.1, forward strand.
TTGTATTCCTTGGAGGAGAATGATTTCTTCTCTCTTATTACTGTAAATAAAGGCACTGTCTAGGAGGAATACCACATCCTCTACACAACCCTACAAACACATCTCTCTCTAGATTTTCTCTGTGCCGCCAGCCCCCTTTCCTTTTTAGTTAAATATAGGCCACAGGCCACAACAACCTGTTTTTTTTTTTTGGTTTTTTTTTTTTTAGTTGTTTGAATTGGGTTGTGGTTATACACACAGAAAATCTTGGTATTTTGCACCTCATTTGTCGTGTCAATAATAGATAAAACTATTGACCAAAAGAATAAAATATAAACAGATAAACCTAATGAACTTTTACCATACCATTGCCTGTAGTCTAATATCCTAGTGTACAGGGTGTTAGGTTTTACTGATTGCTTTCCAAGTTTGAAACTCCTCTCTTTAAATTATTATAAATTGTAATAGTTTTGAACTCCCACCCTTCCTTTTAATAATAGTATGTAAAAAAAAACAAAAAAAAAAAAGAACTATGCTATACCATGCATGAAAATCAGACCAATTGGATAAGGTTGGCATCGGCAATTTGTTGGCCCGAATTAGAACTGGTTAAGCTGTGTTTCCGGTTGGCAATACCCTAATCCCAATACCAAAGTAACAAAAATAACATTTGGCTGTTATTTTTCCAACCACAATGAGTTTGCCTACAGAAAAACTAACATGTTGTGATGGTAGAACCCTTGTATATCTCAATCTCTGTCTCTCGTCTCCCTAATCCATCACTAACATGTTGTGATGGTAGAACCCTTCGCATCTCCATCCCCACCCATTCTGCCTCATATGCAAGCTTAGCCTGAAGGCTGTAGGGTCTCACATATATATCTATATATATATATATATATATACGTATACGTATATACATATATATATATATACTGTAAAACCATGAGCCTTAATTGCCTATCATGCCAGGTCTCTTCCGGCGACAGGGATCATGCGAGCAAGGAGAAAGCTTATCGGAAACTCTGTTGCGTAAACATCAATATCGACAGAAGCTGGTCCGGGAACTTAACGTCGCCACCTTACGAGCAGATTGATAACTCATCAATCTTCGTGCTGGAGAAGAAGAAGGGGAAGAAGGGGCCCAGTCATCGCCGGCTTATGACTACAGGCGGAGTTGCATATGAAGGGAGCACCGAACCGCGCCTGGTCAGGAGCTCCGGAATGAGAAGGGATTGGAGCTTTGAGAATTTGTCGCTCCTCAGAAATGAGAAGAAAGGGAGAAACTCATAAATTATAATTCGCATTAGTTAATTTTTTAAATTGTTATTTTTTAATATTTTCATTGTGTTATTTGTTTATTTATTTTCTGAGTTGTGTTTTTATCTTCTAATTCCTCATTCAAATGTACATGTTGGTTATTCCTATATATTCTAATTAAAAAGGAGAAAAACAGAGTGAGGATCAATTTCTTTCGGGGTTAGGGTTCATACATTTGTGTGTGTGTTTGAGACATTGCCCTAACTAAGTGGTAAAAAATGTAAGAAAATGAGTTAGGATTTTGGAAATAGGGTTCTATCCGTACCAACGTAACAAAGAAATAAAAAGAATAACGTAATGACAACACTAGTTAATGAATACGATTCTCTCATCTGCATTCCCTGCTTGTTTTATTCAACCCTACGACGAGAAACAAGATGCAGAGTGTAAGGCGATAAAGGTAAGAAGAAAACATTTCTTTTGAGAAAGCAAGCTACTTCTAAGAGTGTTATTTTTATTGTTAATTTTGTCTTGTAAATAGGCATGTCTGGTGGACTGATTGAAATAAGTTGTGACCATTTAAATGGAAAAGTCTAATCTTTTGTTTATTATGTCAAAAAGTGCGAAATGGACAGAACTAGACATGAAGATTTATGAATTCATAATAAAGTAAGTTATTTAACTTATTCTTATAGATAGTTTACAAGTCCGATCATCCTTGCTAATCCAATCATATTCCTAAAGCCCATTCTCATCCGGCTCACCTAATGGACCAATAAAATTTTGTAACCCGTCGCTGTAACCACTAAAACCATTATCACCTTTTAAGTTCTACATTTTCAAAATATTTTGGAAAGCAACTACTCCTGCATAACACCATTTCTCCGAATCAATGCTGCTTGGGTCAATTGAACCCCGTCGCTAGAACCCTTTGATTCGAGAGAAGTCACGACAAATGTTGCTTTAGATTCGACACAGGATTGACAACAATTCAAATACATCTTTTCTTTTAGGATTGAAAACAGACAATCTAGCGACTCCGGCAGCTCACCACCAATGCATATGCACAGACGATTCTCATGAAACAAATTTAGATGCAATCCAAGATACATGGCGTTTTGAAGAAGCGAACATTAATTCAATCCTCCCAGATGAAACATCTGGGGAAATTCTCTATGTACTTCATGACCAGTAACCATACATTACGATGAGTTTGACAACTTACCTGGTTTTCTAACTAAATAGGTAACAAGGTTCAAGAATCTTTCTCCGTCATTGCTAGCTTCCGCATATGCAACTCAATAATCAACTAACTTGGACTCTACGCTTCCTGTTTCCTCGTCCCTTGTACGCCAGTCAGAGCATAACTTGAAAATTCAGACATGAAACCCGTAAAGTACCATACCATACAATTGGAATAGTTAGGATTCCTCTGCCATCTGCTTTAGATTTTCTTCTTTCTTGCATCGGCTTTCCAGTCTCTTCGACCAAAGTTAGATACATGCATTTCGCAGTTATTCTGGTTCACAGTTATCTCAGACCGGGATTCAATATCTAATTGTGGCTCTGCCTTAGGTCCAGACAAGAACACACTTTGACCCTCACTGGTTGACGTAAGAGTAGGGACATCATGACCATTAGGGGTAATTTCAGGGGCCTTAGAAACATGAGCCCTCCTTGCATCCTTTCTCCAATCTCGTTTACAGTACACGCGGGGTGTGTAAATGAACTCATTTCGTTGCACTTCTACTTCTGGTGCAGTTGGTTGCTTTATGATGCTAGACTTCTTCAAATCTGCTTCAAGACGCTTACGGGCTCTATATCTACGTTGTCGTTCTCTGTTCTTCATGCGACGAGTCTGAACATCATTACGATTTCTGGTGCGCTCTCTTTGATCAATAGGCTTCATTATAAAACTATCTTCTGTTTGCACAACGTTCATATCTTTGTCTGTCTCACATTCAGACCAAGTATAGTATAAAGCATGAACAAACAAAGTAGAGGAATGAAAACAACACACACAAACGATGTTTCCCTACTTCACAGTAAACTTACCACTAAAGTTTGCTTGCAGCTAAAAGTTGACAACTCGCTTCAATTACGAAACCTTGTAATGTTGGATGGGGGAACATGACTTGCTCCATCTATAATCCCAACAATGCATCGCTATAAGTGGTCTGACAAAAATTTGACAAAAATAGGTCTAAGCAGAAAAAATAATATGGAAAATGAACAATTAATGCACATGCTTAACAAACCAATAGAGAAAACATGATCAGGTATTCATTTGATCGAAAGTACCAGCCAAGCATACTCTTCCCTTAGACATCACATTTGTGAGACATACATACACCGTTTTGTATGATTGAGGATCATGCAAGTTTCAATTTACATCAAGGGCAAACAAATAAATTCCGAACAAAGGGCATCTCAAAATTTGCTTTAGACCCTCAAGAAAAATGCATTTAACAACATGTGTGGTTTCCTATGGTCGAGGATCATGCACGTTGTTAAATCCCCTGTTGTTAAAAGGTATTATCATTCAACAATGTGCATCACGTGCTGTGTAATAGAGGAGTTTACATGCACTTGTTGTATACCTTTTGGCAAATTCTATGCCATTTTGTTAAAAGGTATTATCTTTCAACAATGTGCATCACGTGCTGTCTAATAGAGGAGTTTACATGCACTTGTTGTATACCTTTTGGCAAATTCTATGCCATGCTGCCACAAGTTATCTTTTGTAAAAATTTGTAAAAAAAAATCCAAACCAATAGTTCTCCCATATTGAAAGACATGGTTCATACACAATTCCAACTTGATAGTTATACCAAATATTTTTAATCGTCAGGTACATTAAGTAATTATAAATTTATTAAAATATAATAATACTAACGTAAAATCCATGAAACAAATTTTAGTTGGTATCTACTGTAAAAAACAAAATCTTTCTGCCCTACATTGAGAGCAACTAACTACACATAGATGCTAACAGCAGCAGCATCTGCAATCTTTGGCCAAAGATCATAATACAGCTTCCCAATTGGATCAACAAAAGCAAACAAGATATCTAGAGCCATATCTAGTAAAAAAAGGATAAATATTAACAAAAAGCAATATCAAAACCACTTCTCTAGTACATGATTTTGTACTTGCAAACAGTTAGACAAACGACCGCAGGTGAGGGGTTTTCTAATAATGTGATGTCCTTCAGTATCTGATTTCTACAAGTTGGTGTCCTTCACTATCAATTAGTTAGGATCCAAACAAACTGTTTTCTAATAAAGACCAACAAAGTACCACATCAAATTGAATACTTTAACTTGGTGCGATATAGTTTTACTAAAGCAAATAGAAAAAATAGTAAAATGAACACTTATGCAGTAAAATGAACTGCTTTTACTACAGAAAGTTTACAGAGCTACTTGGTCGCACAAGATACTCCATCTATCTTGTGTTGGAAACCTACGAGAAAATTGTATTTGAAATCAATAACAAAATTCAAAACTTGGTAGTTGCATTCAGTTATCTCACAAAAGCAAATAATCTCGAAAATCGCAAGATTATTAGTTGATCAACATGAGTTTAAAAAGACCTACAAAGCATACTAGATCAATAACAACGTCCATTATCAGTATTATGCTAGCCCTCTACAATTATATAACATTACTGGACTAAGTTACCATCAACTACTTGTGTCAGCAAAAACTAATCAACTGAATCGCTAACGATCATCCAAACATTGACATCACATGTCTTTCTGATAACAGAATATGACATTATGTGTTTTCTGTTCCATGTTCTATACGTAATCAGTTTCCATAAAATCAAAGGAAAACTTATGAAAAGGGCTTGAAAACTTTGAGTTTTAACGATAAGGACAAAATAAAAGGTAAAGTGAGTAGTACCAGGATTAACTTTTTAGTGTAAAAATGTGGTTTTTCGTTAAAGTGAACAGTACTAAGAGTTTTTCGTTAAAGTTCCCTAAAATCAAACCCTAAAAGTATAGAACTAAAATGTACAACAACACATCGTATTGTAAAGGCAGACAACATCAAACCCTAATCAGTTCGGGAGTTATTACCTGAGCTATTTTGGCGAGCTTCAGAGAAACAAATCGACTACAGCCTCCTTGATTCGGGCTTCCAACAGCCGCTCAGAATAACGAGAAACAGACAGGAGACAACCAAGGAGGCAGACGAGATGGAAGCAGACAGAGATGCAGAGAGAGGAACATATCCCTAATGAAATTCAACTAGCCAAATGGAGTTTCTGAATTCAAATCAACAAACAGGAAGTGAAATTCAAATAACAAATCAAAGCTCTGATAAAAAAAAAATAAAAAAAATAAAAAAATAAAAAAAAAGCTCAGTAACCAAATTAAAACACACGGAGAAACTTCACCAAAATTTAGCAATTGAATTAGGGATTTCCACTGAGATTGGGTAACAATGTGAAGAACCACATGAAAATATGGAGATTTAAACTATAATTTAAAAGCAAAATTCAAATTTGAAACAGTAAATTACTCACATGAGAGTCGGGGGAACATCGCTCATGGAGAGAGCCCGGAATGAAAACCCTAACCCTATAAAATTACAGAATTAGAAAGAGACTTGTCGGAAGAACCAGATGAAAGAATCGGAAACCCTAACCCTTTAGAACGAGAGGAGACAAAGACAGTCTGAGAATGGCGAGGAGGGAGGGCCGAGGAGATAAAAGGGGTTTATACAACCCTACCACAGTTTTATATCTCATAACGTGTCTACCAGCGAGTCTTACGGTTGCGCAGGTTTCATTTCAGTAAACTCGGGTCTCCCTTACAAAGTATTTTTAGACCGAAAATGTGTTTGAGGAAATATTTTAAGGTTTTAAAAGCTTTTTTTACGAGAAGTACCAGTTATGTATTTTTTTTTTTGGACTTTTAGATCTAGGTCCACAAATATAGACGGTTTTTAGGAGTGAGTCCAGTTATCTAATTACATGTTTTTATTTCTTTTATACTCATTTTATATTTTTTTAAATATTAAAAATCAATTAAAATCTTCTAATACTATGCATTTTTCAACTCCAAAAAATCTAATTAATATCTTATAACAAAAAAAACTAATATGCTAACATAAATTATCTACAAAACAGTCTACCTTAACTCAAGTAACAAATATATGATTGTATATTATACCTGTAAGCGAGATATGAAACCTAACTAAAAAGTAGGAAAAAAACAAAATATACCTACAAGCAAAACACATTAATGTGTGACACGTTGATTATAAAAAAAAATCTGTCATATAGATACATAAAAATAATTAACCTGTGATATAGGTTGATTATAAAAATTAAAAATAAAATCTATAAATAAGGTTTACAGTCGGAGGAAGAACAAGAAATAACAAAAATAAATAAATAAAAAGAAATAATCAAAGAGATAATTAGAACGACGTTTGATTTTTATAATAAATTTTATTATTGAATAGATAATTATTGATAATTAAATAATTAAATTCAAAGAATTGGACTATTTCTACTATTGGCTAAAAAAATTGGACTTATATCAAGTTTCCCCTTTTTTTTCGTACTTTGACTGTTTTTTCAGGATTCACTTGCATTTTAACTAAGAATTGGTTTTAAAAACATTACCACAAAAAACAATTTCAGTTATTTTAAAAGCATTTCCAAACAAACCTTAATTGATGTCAAATTGTTTGGAAGTGTTTTGAAAAAAATAAAAACATTTCAAATCACTAAAAACGCTTTTGATAGCATTTGACAGAAAAATTTAAAAGTGCTTTTAGGTTGAAAAAAGCATTTAAAGTACTTTTTAAAAGAAGCATCTGAAGTACTTTCTAGAAGAAACACTGTTTTCGAGGAGAAGCACCCGATTAGTATGTTCATCGTATATCGTGTAATTAGAAATTATTTAAATTATTTTTATTTAAAATTGAACACAAATAGTATCTGATGAAAACTGATGTATGATAAACGAACACGATTAAATAATCTTAGAAATCCTCACAAAGAGGATCTGAAGAGGATCCTCATTCAAATAGAAGTGCTTTGACATGAAACCGCTTCTGATCGAAAAATGCTTTTTAAAAAAGCATTTCAAAACGGGTATGCCCACGCATGTTTTTAAAGAAGCATTTGCAAGCGGTAATGCTACCCACGTTTTATCATTTCACCAATTAAAAAATGGAGAGCGCTAAATCTCTCTCGTTTTACATTTCATTTTTGTCTTCCCAACTTAGTAAAAAAAATTTACACATTAAACTAAAAAATTACAAATTACAAAAATTCTGTCTTTCTATGTGATAATATATGTCAAGTCCATACAAATAAGAATTTTTTTCATTGCAACCAAAATATTTTGGAAAGAGACTACTCTACTGAATAACGCCCATTTCTCCAAATCAATGCTTTTTCTGTCGATTGAACCGCTGGAACCACATTTGATTAGAGAGAAATCAAGGACGAATGTTTAGATTCGATACAGGATCTACAACAATTCAAACAAATCTCTTTCTTTTAGGATTGAAAACAATCTAGTGACTGAGGCAGCTAACTGCCAATGCCAATATGCACAACGGATAAGCAATACAACAACAACAAAACCTTATCCCAAGGGTCGGCACACAACAGAAAGCAACTTAAAAGAAAATTGTCACCATCAGCGACAGAAGCTACCACAACAAAATGCGTTATTGTTACCGAAGGAGCATGTCAATTCACATTTCTTGAAACTTGTTAAGCATACAACGAAGATCAAAGGCATGCCGGTCATTATGACGTGGCAGCACTGCATAAAAGAAGCGACATTCGTCCAAACCAAAAATGAAAAACACGCAAACATTGAAATCCCGTCAATCCTCACAGATGAAACATCTGGTGAAATTCTCTATATGCTTCATTAACAGTTATCATACATCATAATGAGTTTGACCACTTACCTGGTTTTCTAACTAAATAGGCAACAAGGTTCGAGATTGTTTCTCTGTCATTGCTAGGCTTCCGAATATGCAACCCAATAATCAACTTGGACTCTACGCTTCCTGTTTCCTCGTCCCTTGTACGCCAGTAAGAGCATAACTTGAAAATTCAGACATGAAACCCATAAAGTACCATACCATACAAATGGAATAGTTAGGACTCCTCGGCCATCTGCCTTAGATTTTCTTCTTTCTCTGCCTTAGATTTTCTTCTTTCTTGCATCGGCTTTCCAATCTCTTCGACCAAAGTTAGATACATGCATTTCGCAGTTATTCTGGTTCACAATTATCTCAGACCGGGATTCACTATCTAATTGTAGCTCTGCCATGGGTCCAGACAAAAACACACTTTGACCCTCACCGATTGACGTAAGAGTAGGGACGGGATAACCATTATGGGTAAATTCAGGGGCCTTAAAAGCATGAGCACTCCTTGCATCCTTTTTCCAATCTCGTTTACAGTACACACGGGGTGTGTAAATGAACTCATTTCGTTGCACTTCTACTTCTGGTGCAGTTGGTTGCTTTATGATGCTAGACTTCTTCAAATCTGCTTCAAGACGCTTACGGGCCCTATACCTACGTTGTCGTTCTCTGTTCTTCATGCGACTTGTCTGAATATCATTACAGTTTCTGGTGCGCTCTCTTTGATCAATAGGCTTCATTATAAAACTATCTTCTGTTTGTGCAACGCTCATACCTTTGCCTGTCTCACATTCAGACCAAGTTTAGTATAAAGCATGAACAAACAAAACAGAGGAATGAAAACACTCACAAACAATGTTTCCCTACTTCAAAGTAAACTTACCACTAAAGTTTGCTTGCAGCTGAAAGTTGACAACTCGCTTCAATTACGAAACCCCTTGAAATGTTGGATGGGAGAACATGACTTGCTCGATCTATAATCCCAACAATGCATCACTTTAAGTGGTCTGACAAAACAGGTCTAGCAGAAAAAAAAATGGAAAAATAATCAATTAATGCACATGCCTAACAAAACAATAGACATCATTTGCGAGACATACATACGCCGTTTTGTATGATTGAGGATCATGCAGGTTTCAATTTACATCAAGGGAAAACAAATAAATTCTGAACAAAGGGCATCTCAAAATTTGCTTTAGACCCTCAAAGAAAAATGCATTTAACATGTGTGGTTTCCTATGATGGAGGATCATGCACATTGTTAAATCCCCAGTTGTTAAAAGGTATTATCTTTCAATAATGTGCATCATGTGCTGTCTATGAGAAGTGTTTACATTAACTTGTTGTATACCTTTTGGCAAATTTCTATGCCATGCTGCCACTAGTTATCTTTTGTAAAAAAGATCAAAACCAATAATTCTCCCATATTGAAAGACATGTTTCATACACAATTCAACTTGATAGGTAGTACCAAATATTTTTAATCGTCGGGTACATTATGTAATTATAAATTTATTAAAATATAATAATATTAATGCAAAACCCATGAAACCCAAATTTTAGTTGGTATCTGCTGTTAAAATAAATAAATAAATAAATAAAATCTTTCTGCCCTACATTGAGATTGACTAACTACACATAGATGATGACACCAGCAACATCTACAATCTTTGGCCAAAGATCATAATACAGCTTCCCAATTGGATCAACAAAAGCAAACAAGATATCTAGAGCCATATCTAGTAAAAAGAAAAGAAAAGAATAAATATTAACAAAAAGCAATATCAAAACCACTGCTCTAGTACATGATTTTGTACATGCAAACAGTTAGACAAAAGACCACAGGAGAAGGGTTTTCTAATAATGTTGATGTCCTTCAGTATCTGATTTCTACAAGTTGATGTCCTTCACTATCAATTAGTAAGGATCCAAATAAATTGTTTTCTAATAAAACCAACAAATTACCACATCAAATTGAATACCTTAACTTGGTGCGATATGGTTTTACTAAAGCAAATAGAAAAACCAATAAAGATAAACTAGTAAAATGAACTGCGTTTACCACAGAAAGTTTACAGAGCTACTTGGCCACACAAGAATACTCCATCAATCTTGTGTGGGAAACCTACAAGAAAATTGTATTGAAAATCAATAACAACTTCCATTTTCAGTGTTTTGCTAGCCCTCCAACATTTTATATAAAATCACTGTATTACTAACTATCCACTCCTTGTGTCAGCAAAAACTAATCAACTGAATCGCTAACGATCATCCAAACATTGACATCACATGTCATTCTAAATACAGAATATGACATTATGTGTTTTCCGTTCCATGTTCTGATCAAACCCTAAAAGTATAGAACTAAAATGTACAACAAAACACCTTATCGTAAAGGCACACAACATCAAACCCTAATCAGTTCGGGAGCTATTACCTGAGCTATTTTGGCGAGCTTCAGAGAAACAAATCAACTACAGCCTCCTCGATCGGGCTTCCAACGGCCACTCAAAATAGCGAGAAACAGGCAGGAGAGAACCAAGGAGAGAGACAAGATAGAAACAGAAAGAGGAACATATCCCTAATGAAATTCAACTAGCCAAAATGGAGTTTCAGAATTCAAATAAACAAACAGAAAGTGAAATTCAAATAACAAATCAAAGCTCTGATAACAAAACTCAGTAACCAAATTAAAACACACAGAGAAACTTCACCAAAATTTAGCAATTGAATTAGGGATTTCCACTGAGATTCGGTAACAATGTGAAGAACCATATGAAAATATAGAGATTTAAATTATAATTTAAAAGCAAAATTCATATTCGAAACAGTGAATTACTCACCTGAGAGTCGGAAAAATCGCTCACGGAGAGAAAGCTCGAAACGAAAACCCTAACCCTATAAAATTACAGAATTGGAAAGAGACTTGTTGGAAGAATCAGAGTAAAGAACTGGAAACCCTAACCCGCACGATTGATGTTGTGGGCGACGCTATCAGCGCTTAGAAGAAGAGAAGGAGACAAAGACAGCCCGAGAAAGGCGAGGAGGGAGGGCCGACGAGATAAAGGGGTTTATACAACCCTAATTTTCTCTCTGACAAGTTAACCTCAAAATTTACCAAACAATCACCGCTATGCACTTCACAAGCACAATATAAAAGTGCATCCGAGAGCGTGTGGCAGAAAATTTCAACAGCGCTTCTGACGATGTTTGACAGAAAAATTTAAAAGTGCTTCTAGATTGAAAGAAGTATTTGAAGTGCTGTATAGAATAAGCATATAATGGGTTAGTTTGGGATTGTTGTGCTATGAAAAAAAATGTGGTTTTCAAAAGCAGGATAAAGCTGCTTTTGCTTTCTGCTGTTTTGGATTCATGATTTTGATAAAAACCACTTTTTTTTTTTTTTTCATTTACCAAACATTATTTTAGCTTCAGTTTTTTTTAAAAACTGCTTTTAAAATAGTTTCAATAATGTCAAACCAGCCCTTTTTCATGAAACACTTCAAATGTTTTCCTCTGAAGCATTTGCATTTTATCTTTTGATGTACTCTAAATAGAAGTGCTTTGACATGAAAGCACTTTTGATCAAAAATACATTTTAAGGAAGCATTTCCTAACAGGTATGCCTACACATGTTTTATATTTCCACCTCCTAAAAATGGAGAATGCTAACCATCTCTCTTTTTCCTTTCCATTTTTGTCTTCTTTACTCATCACTTGACACGTAGTATTATTTTACACATTAAACTAAAGTTTTTGAAATTACAAATTTTATTTTTCTAATTAACACTAGTTGCTTATCCTAATAAAATGGTTGCAATAGAAGTCATATTGCAGTTCTATGGATTCAAAGAGTAGCATCTTTTTCTCTTTGAAATATGAAAGAGATGCAATATGTCAGCTTTGTTTGTCAGATGAATTTCTAAATTTGCACTAGTATTTGTTCGTTAGATATCTCAAAAATATTATGGTGAGAGTCATTGTTAGACAATGAATTCAACATCGATTGGTGACAATAGGGTGTGGGTAAGGGATGGGCAATGGTTTTGACGGACGGATAACCGCGGTTATTTACCCATAATCGATTAATATTTTACCTGCATAACCGTTTACACTTTGGGTAATTGCATAAACGGTATACTCATACTCATAACCGTTTATAAACAATTAACCATACTCATAACTGCATATCTATTTAACCGTAACCGCATATACCTGTTTACTCGTTTTTTAACCCATCTACATGTTTTTTTAACAACTTAAAATTTAAAAAAAAAATTGTCATAATTTCTTTTTCTAATAATTAAACACCGTCATATTTGACAACAAATCAATGAGATTTTTCTTATTAGCCCAGCGCCTAAACATCAAACATTAATTTATAACCGCAATTAGAATTTGGAAATTAATTAGCAACACCATCCATGCACATGATCATGAAACATTGATTGATAACCGCGATTAGCAAGACGAAGAAAACACTATTCAGACACCACTAAACTTGAGACTGTCACCGAAATTAATAGACCAAGAGGCCCAGCATGCTGCATCCCTTCCAACCAACATATGTTTTAGCAGGCAATGAATAAACTCAGAACTCAGAATTAGTAAGATCTTTCCGACCTAAAAATGTATTAATTTAGGGTTATTTTTTTTTAATTTTACATATATTAAAATAAACAGTTAAATGGATACCTGTTTATAACTGCGGGTAATACCCATAATTGTCTATTTAAATTTCACAGGTAAACGGTTATACCCATAATTGTTTATTCATTTAAACGGTTACCCATAACTATAACCGTGAATTCTAAATGGACGGGTAACCGTGGTTACCCATACCCATGGGTATTTTGTCCATCCCTAAATGTGACCCTGGCTAAATTATGTCAGTGACGGCAAGACTTGTATAAATTAATGAATTTGACTTCAAATATGAACAACGAAAAGTGTTGTCTTAGTCAAATTCATAGTATAGCATTAACTCATTACGGATGGGTCACTTTCGTTTAATAATATAACATACGCGTTCCCCTCTTCCCCTAGCCGTCCTCCTGGGCACCCCACCCTGAGCTTCTCGTCCAACGCCATGGAGGATGACCAATTCGTGACACAGGTTTTTTTTTTGGGTTTTCATCACAAATGGTCCCTGAAATTGACCCCATTAATCATGATGGTCCCTGAAATTGAAAATCGATCAATGTAGTCCCTGAATTTTAACCCCACGAATCAATGTCGTCCTTCTGTTAGTGTTCCGTCCAAAAAAAAAAAAAAAAAAAAGGTCCCCATCCCTTGTCCCCCCACGCCCCCAACCCAGAAAAAGAAGAAGAAGAAGGAAAAAAAAACCCAGAAGAGGAAGAAGAAGGAGGAGGAAGAAGAGGAAGAAGAAGGAGGAGGAAGAAGAAGAAGAAGAAGAAAAAAACCGAATCTGCAACCCTGAAGAAGAAGAAGAAGAAAAAAAAAAAAAAACCGAACCCAGTTCCTCCCACCCCCTGCAACCCAGAAGAAGAAGAAGAAGAAGAAGAAGAAGAAGAAGAAGAAGAAGAAGAAGGAAGAAGAAGAAGAAGAAGGAGGAGGAAGAAGAAGAAGAAGAAGAAGCAAAAAAAAAAACCGAACCCAGTTCGTCCCCCCTCCCCCAAAACCTAACCCTCTGCAACCCAGAAGAAGGAGAAGAAGAATAAGGAGAAGAAGGAGGGGGAGGAGAAGGAGGAGGAGGAGAAGAAGGAGAAGAAGAAGAAGAACCCTCCTGCAACCCAGAAGAAGGAGAAGGAGGAGAAGAAGAAGAAGAAAAAGACGAAGAAGAAGAAGAAGAAGGGAATCAGTTCGTCCCCTCCTTCTTCCCTACCCCCCCCCCCCCCCCCCGCGCGCAACCCAGAAGAAGAAGAAGGAGGAGGAAGAAGAAGGAGGAGGAGGAAGAAGAAGGGAAAAAAAAAAAAAAACCGAACTCGAGAAGAAGAAGAAGGAAAAAAAAATCCATATTCATTTGGACGAAACACTAACGGAAGGACGACATTGATTCGCGGGGTTAAAATTCAGGGACTACATTGATCGATTTTCAATTTCAGGGACCATCATGATTGATGGGGTCAATTTCAGGGACCGTTTATGATAAAAACCCTTTTTTTTTATTAGTCATGGAGAATGCGAGTTGGATTTGAGGCCCGATTTGGTGGGAAAACAGTGCCCCCATGCGGTCTTGAGCCCCAACGACAAGCGCCAAGCCAAGGTCTTGGCGGTTTTCTTGAACTCCCAGAGGGTTGGTTCGATGCCGATTATTCTCTCCTCTCGAGGAGACGAAGATGAGAGAGAGAGATAATTGAAATGGAAGCTGCGAGAAGAGGAGAGAGAATGTATATATATATATATATATATATATAATATTTTTTTAACAAACGATATTATTTGCATTAAGAAGAAGATGTGAGCTTACCTAGATGAACATATATAATATTTGAATATACACTTATTTTTCTCCTTCCATTGAAATCTAACTGTGATTAACGAAGCTTTCCGTGCACCACTTAGAAACTGAGAATAGGAGAACAAGACTGTTCAATCAACATTAAATCAATTATTTGGTCAACGAAATAAAATTATTTATTATTGTGACTTTTAGACATTACTTATCATATAATAGAATACTAAAATGCATGAAAAAATATGATATGGTTAGCATTATTTATGTTATTAATCAACACATAAAATAGGATGTAAACATGCTCACACATTAGTCTGTCGATATTTTGCATATCCTACGATATTGTATTATACAACTTATACACTTAACATATTCCATTCTTATACTATATTGTATCATACCATCACCTAACTGCCATTTCATCCAGCATTTCAGATGCGTTCCAATCTCATTTCTTCTAAGGTTCTAAAAAGCTAGTCGGGCGGCGGGCTGGCGCCTAGGCGGCTAGGCGGGGTCTAGGCGGGCGCCTAGGCGGATTTAGGTAAATTTCTAATATATCTTGTAAATAAATGCATATTGACACTTACAAAAAATTATACTTGTATGAAATCCATGGATAAGGTAATAAAAGAATGAAAAAATGCAAAAAACAAGGTTCTAAAAGATGATAGGCGCTAGTCGGGCAGTGGGCTAGAGCCTAGCGCCTAGGTGGGAGCCTAGCGCCTAGGTGGGAGCCTACGCAAACAAGGCGGATTTGAGTAAATTATTTTATATTATTAATATTTTGATGAATTTGATAATATGAGTTGAAAGTTTAAAGGATTATAAGTTTGTAATACTTACTAAATATTTTCAAAGATTATAAATATATAGTGAACTTAAAAGAAAAGTCAAAATATGTAGTGTTGTAGTCTGTTGAATAACGTTTTTTAAGTGAGATAATATGCAATAGAAAAGGGAGGTGAGGAGCACCAAATGAATATTTAATACATGTTTATGTCAGTTGCATTTCCCAATTCCATTAGAATCAATTTAAAAAACAATTAAACAAAAAGGTTGGGTGGTCTTATGTCTTGTCCGTCACGTGGGTGTGAATGGGAAGAGAGAGAAACTCATTTCTCTTTCTTCTTCCTCTCGTCTTCTTCGATGGAAATGAGTTTGAAATGCAGAACCAGAACCCAGAAAGAGAACCAGCTGCCGTGCAAAAAATATTTGAAACACCCAGACCACCACCTAGGCCACCCAGTCGCCCGCCTAGGCCGCCCAAGCACCACCTAGGATGCCTCGGTGCCCGCCTAATCTCTTTGCCGATTTTTCTTCCGACTATGGGTTAATCGGGGCAGGTGGTCACCGTGAAGCGCCTAGGCCGATTTTTAGAACACTGATTTCTCCTCAACTCAACCTCACATGACATGTAGACGTTGACTCTGCTCTTAAACCGGCAGTATTAGTGGTGAGTTCAATGTGAAATGCTCTAACATAATCTCAATGGTACGCAATGGTGATTTTGGAAGGGAGCGAAATGTTTGGCCGCACAAGGTGCCAAAATTTAAGGGGCCCTAAAAAAAAGTGAAGGAAAATTTGTGAAAAACATGTTCATTTGAGCAACATCTATGGCATGCAATTAACAATTAAAGGCGGAATCATGCTTGTATGCACTCAAAACAAAACATTACCCATGAAATGCAAAGCCTAGTAGTTATGGTGAACCATGACTCAACTCAAATCTTAAAGAAAGGAGTTGAGAAACTTTTATACCTTTGAAGCACCTCTTTGCTTAGCAAAGGTTAATCACCCATGTGAGGGCCTTCTTTCCTTTGTCTCCTTGCTCCTTGGCTCCATGGATATGGATGGAAGAATTGATTCTCCAAAAGTCCCCAAGGTAGGAGACCTCTAGTTTTCGACACCAAGGATGGTGAAGGAAGAAGATGAGTGACCTTGGAGGAGGAAGGATTGCTAGCTAATCCCATCCAAGGGGGCCGGCCTTCTAGAGAGAAAGGGAGAGAGATGTTCTCTCCAATTTTCTCCAAAAGAAAACCCTAATGATGAAATGGCTATAAAGTTGCCTTTATACCACATCACAATGGAGTGGCAAACTTGCAATTAAGCCAAGTTCACTACCCCTCTCTATATGGCCGGCCACTTAAGGGTTTATTGGGCTTTCAAGCCCTTTGTGTTTTCAAGTTGTCATACAACTTGAGCTAATGGGCTTGACATTCAAATCCCATTGGGCCTTGCGGCCCAAAACTAACCCGAGGTCTATAACGAACTTATTCGTTTGATTAATTAACATATTAATTAATCCTAGCCATAAATAATTAAACCATTTAATTATACTTACTCATCTTCGTTATATCCTTCAATCATTACCTTACACGATGTGCGATCCATTAGGTTCCTTTTAGCGAGTCAGTGGGCGATTAGAACTCTTACTAATCAATTGTGAATTGAAACTTACTTTCAATTCTCCCTTTAGTGATTATACATCTTTAGGGCTTCCACAAGTCATGAGTGACACCTAGCAGTATGTCATGGCTACCCAAGCTAATCAGAAGAGGTTGGATAACCTATTCAGTTTGGGATTACAATGCAAACGGTCTTTCTCTAATACAATACTCTTGACCACATTGTTTGGTTTGATAGTTTATTCATGTCTACTATCCAATGTGATTCTCTTACTTATATGATTACCTTGAATGAGATTTGGAACGACTTCCTAAATCTCATTCATACTCTGGCCAGAGATTCTTAATCATATCATAGAGTATTCTCCCTCAACATTTGAAGGTTAGAGATCCCTTGTTGCGCATTCACTTGCCTCTATGGCTAAGTGGCTTAACCCCAAATATGCCGTGGACACCCTCTGACGGAGTGACTTTGACATAGCCAAAGATCAAGGACCTAACCACAAGACAACTATGATGCCTCAGGTCAAATGACTACTTTGCATTATCCCAACCATGAGTTCTCATGTGACATGAGTATGAGAACTCCTCGTTGATCGCGTTCAGTGGACTCGTTTACTATTAAGCACCTACGTACTTATCTTGGTGTCAGTCACACCAATTAGTTGAGACCAATCACTCTCCCTAAGAGAAGACATAGCACGTACTGATCTTGACGGACTGTCAATGCCCAATTGGCAATCCTATGATCAGGAACATTTAGGATATGTATACGCAAGAGAATGGTCTCATGAATCTAACTTCTTTAGATCACATTCCCCCTATTACATATTCCTTGGACTTATCGTTTAAGCATATAACATTTATATGAGACGGCTTAAAACAATAATCTTTGCCCCTTATATTAAACTAAATTAGTTTAACATGTGAAATGTCCGTAAAGTATCATCATATGATTGGTTTTAGGGCACATTTCCAACAATCTCCCACTTGCACTAGAGCCAATCAGCTTGGTCATCAGTGATGATACCTCTTATGTAGTCATTTCAAAAATGGCTGAGTAGTAGGCCTAGACAATGGATATTTATATGTTATCCATAGAAGCAACCTTGAGAATAACGACATCACCATTATACATGATTCTCAATCATGTGGTTCAGTCTCTCATTTGAGTTCGGATCTTGATGAGACCCTGATTCCCTGGCTTGAGCTATCGCCCCATTAGTGTCGTAGTGTCGGCACACTAGAGACACTTTCTGGTTGAAACCGAATGGAGAGTTCATAAATGAACTTTCCCATCCAAACAACATTTTTGTAAACTTCTATATGGCGATATATATTTTGCATTCATGATGGAAGACACTAAAGTCATTACCTTTAATGTTTCCAACCAAATATCTCTTCAGTCATAATAAAGAGATATCTAATTATCTCTTCATTCAAAATGAAGAGACATCCAATGATGGATACGATATTAGATTCATAATCTAATACTTTTACGCTTCCATTGCGTTACTCTAATTCTTCCTCATTCTTGAGGAATCTATCCTTTAGTATTTTTTAAATACATAAGGACTCACTTGACAGTTGCCTTGGTTCTGATCCTGGGCTTGCATTGATATCGTCTTGTACCAATCTTGGTACAACTCATATCAACGCTTTTCATACAACATGAAATACATAAATCACCTTTCTGCATACGCATAAAGGATTCTATTTACGCATTAATTCTTTGGGAGTCAAAGGGGTACGATCCCTTTGTGAAGAGCAACTTCCTAGTCTTACTAGAATTGTCATTCTGACTAAAGTTTGTCATCATATGAGAAACTTCCTAGCATATTTCATCTATCAATAGGGATTGAGATAATCCAATTATATCTTAAAATATATCATTATAGATTTGCATCCTATGTATATAGACTATGTCCCCCATATACATTCTATCATTATAGAACGTTTAAAGTCATAACCTTTAACGAAGAAGAATTCCTTTCATTTCTAAAATTAATATATCATATATATGTTCAAATTTAGGAATACTATTAACTCCCACTAATCTTTTGTAAACCTAGTAAACAAAAGATTCATTTACATCTTTATGAGAAATCAAACGATTTGATCTTTCTCTCATAAGACGCTTACAGCTCCCACTAGCTTGCTAAGATTCATGATGGATGGATCTTTACAACTTACACGTCTTGTGATTCTTAGTTTTAGACATATATTATCAAGACTATCTTGGTAATGGTTTCGGAAACCCTTATTATGTCCAAACATTCAATCACCGTTTAGTTGTAGTTAGCAATCCTCGAATTAATGGAAACCAAGACTACGTCAAAGATGGTTTCTTCCAAGTCAACCAATCTCTTTGATTGTAGTCACCTTAAGCTACCAATTAGCTACAAAGGTTTCATTATTTCGGGTCAAATGGTACTATACCATTTCCTTGAGTATATGTTGTATATACACTCAATGTAGTCATAAGGATTTTCATTTTTATTTCTTTCGAATTAAGAGGTGTAACTCTATGACATAGTCATAAAGTTCAAACCATTCAACTGAGACGGTTTATAAATCCTTCTCAACTACCTTGGAGCTTGTGGTGTAGGAACTAGGTTGTTATATTTGTTGATCATCATCTTGTCACTCAAAGAACCCATTGTTTGAGTTCTATCTCTCGTTCATTTGCTCTATCTTAGGCAAATCCTACTGTAGGATTATAATGAACTACCCAACAAATAACATTTATTAGTTGGTTTATATAAGTGATATCCAAAAGTTAATTTAAGGATATCCCACAAGATTGTTCTCAAACAAATATTGCTTATTAGCACACAACCCCAAATCTTAACACAATTAAGACTTGTCTTTCTTTCCAACTACATCCTATGGAGTTATGAAAATTTTGGAAGATCTTCTAATTGACAATCATATTGTCTTAGAAGTATATATATCCTATATATGTGGGTAATTGATAACATCCAACGAACTAAGTCCTTTTAGAGTTCGTTCTTCTCCCAATGGAAAAATCCATTATCTTATGATGCTACTTTCCTTGATTTCTATCAAGGAAACTCTTCTAAAGTGTTATATTTCCTTGGATCAAATCTAAGTGGATCAAATCTAAGGAGGTAAATACTTTAGACGTCTTACTCATCAACTTTCATTCTTGAATTCTTTGAAACCTTTTGCAAAGTATTTGGACTTTTGTTTATTCAAAATAAACGATAGTCCAACCGAGAGCGATCTTCGGTGAATGTCATACAACATGAGTAGTATTATGTTGTGGACAAGTACCACTAACATCTAAGTGAATTAACCTCAACAACTTTGTGATTCTTTGTTCTTTCCAAAAGAATAAAGATTCGAACATTTCGCCTCTATACAATTTTAACAAGAAGGCATTGGATCCGGACCTAACGATCCAAAGTATCCATCTATGACCAACTCGTAATTTATGTTTTTAGAGGAGTCACAACTAGGTTGGGATTAGTCACTACCTTGCAACCTTTTGGGTTTTAAGCATTGTCATATTCTAAACAGTTAACACTACCACATTATCTCTACTATAGAGACAATCAATTAGATTATAATAATCCAATCATTGATTAATAAAGAACAATGTTTTGTCAAACAAAACAGTCATCCATCTCTTATAGTGACAGAATTAAGTTCCTTTATTCAAACTGGAATGTAAAGACAATCTTTGTTTTTCAAATTCCTTTGGTAGTTCATATGAGGAAGTAAGTACTACCTGCTTTCGTAAAGATCTATATTTGATTCACGTTCTGAATGTGAAGTACTTTCTCTTCTCTCATTAATCTTCTACTTCTTATTAGCCACACTTTTACAACGATTGTAAAAACATAGTTACTAATACGGAATCAAGCATTCAAGTAGAAGAACTAACTATTTTGAACTATTCAAGAACAATTTACAACACCTTCGAAAGGTTTGTTCTTGACACTTGCAAGACATTTCTTGCATATACCCCTTCCAATGTCCATCCTTTCATAAAGAAAGTTTGTTCCCTTGGAGTTATTTTGCCTTCTTCATTTGACTTCTCCCTTGACTACAATAGTCATGGTCCCTAAACTCCCATTGTCTCTCTTGAAACTTATTTCAATTGTGTTAAACACATCAAACAATTTGGAGAGCGTACGGTTATTGTTTACTATATAGTTTACTATAAACTTAGTGAACCATTTGGTTAGGGACACAAAGGTGAAGTCCTAGCCTAGTTTCTCTCTCGTGAAGTGGTTTAACACTTCAACACTCAATGATTCAAAATCATCATAAGTCCATGTTGATGGACTATTTTTGTCAACCAACCATCTTGTTCTAAACAAGATTACAAACATTCAAGAGTTGTTCAAGGCAACTCTCATTTCTTCATACAATAATTTGTAAGTGAAGAATCATGGCACATGAAGTGTCCATGCCCTTGTGCTTACTTCTCAAGTTCCTTGTTCATTTAACAAAGAAACAAGCACTAGTGTTTGCATAAACTAAGGGTTGTTCTAAGCAACTCTTATTTCTTCATAAGTTCCTTTGTTCATACAACAAAGGAATAAGCATTGGTTGTTTGTGTTGTCCTCTTTATGATAGACTTATCTAACATGTTCTTCCAATGATACATTATCAATAGGAAAATTGTGAGGATGAGACTACTTAGGCACATATGCAATCCATTCAAGACAATCTATGGGATTGTGGTACCAAGTCCGAAAACTAAAGCCTTTGGCTTTTCTTTGTCAAGTTTTGGATAGTGTTTGCAAATATATTGGTAAATAAATACATAACAAATATAAATTGATTGATTTTAAGCCATTTGATCTGGGTCTTTAAATCAAATAGCACCACCCACTATTTTCGGCAAATTCCATATCCCTCATCGGAATTCGAGAGTTTTGGAGAAAACTCTTAGTAGGGTATGGGAGGCTCACTATTACCAAGCCCACCTCACAATGATATGATGTTGGCTAGCAACAATAATAATGAGAGAGTACGCTTACTCATTTACATCTAATGTAAGTACCCATCTTATTTGGCCTCTAGAGAATGAAGCCTCACAATGATATGATGTTGGCTCCATTGCACTTAGTTAAGTCATTCCCACCATGCAAGTTCGAGTAGGGGTTCAAGAACAACCTCACAATGATATGATGTTGATCATTCTCGTTGCCTACCTTCACAACATCATGTATGCGTATAGGACTCTTCCTGAGTGTAAGCACGCACTTTGTACTCCCCCATGATAAGGTGAAGTCGGTGTACGAGTCACAAACGATCGAAGCCTACCACGGTGGAAGGCCACGAAAGAGTGTTCAAAGCACTCTCACGCTTATCAACTTAATAATGGTTTAGTTGAGGGTTTTAGGTCTCATCACATATAAGCATTTATTTTAATCTTATTAAAACAATTCGGTCCTATTACAACTATTGGTCCATTTGATTGATTTAGTAGTATATGATACTCCTACTAAGCTTGTAAAACGGTTTTTAAAGCAAGAGTATATAGTACTACTAACATAAGCTTTGCATTCATTGATGGACTATATAGTTACCTTAGGGCCTTAGGATGACTATGAACCTTTGATTCGATCCAACACGAGCCTAGTGTTGGACCTCGGTCTAGGGATGGAGATTGATTTTAGTTACGCGTTTAATCATATTAAGGCGTGTTTCTCCTATTGGGCGTTGGACCCAACTACTCCAATTTCATGCATAGCAAATAAACAAGAAAGGAGTACTTCAAAGTAAAGAAGAGCTTATGCTCTTTACAACATTTGATCAAAACAAATTACTTTAAAGTAAAGAAGAGCTTATGCTCTTTTACAACATTTGATCATATCAAATTACAACCAAAATTAATCTACACATTCCCATGGTTCAAACAAATTTGAGACGGCCTTTCACATAGCTCAATTATTGTAGGCTTAGGTTCATAATCACCCTTTCTTTAATTAATTAACGCTTTAACAAATTAAACTTGAATGCAACATTTTCATTTG
Organism: Heteromeles arbutifolia; assembly: GCA_024362995.1. Classification (NCBI taxonomy): domain Eukaryota; kingdom Viridiplantae; phylum Streptophyta; class Magnoliopsida; order Rosales; family Rosaceae; genus Heteromeles; species Heteromeles arbutifolia. The sequence continues at coordinate 8,539,030 of JANCRC010000020.1, forward strand.
GTTTTTGTATCCATAGAATTGATTTAAATAGAGCTAAATAAAATGAAAATCCAATTCTCATTTAAAGATACAAAACTATTTTGTTCTCTTCTAATTTGGGCCAAAAAGCAATAACCTCAACCATTGGGCTATATTGCAAAACACAAACTTTTGGGGTCACTTTGTAAAAACACAAAAGTCCACTACTTCATGTAATTACAACTAGAATCCAAAAATTTCAACAAATACAAAAACTTCATTAAAGAAGCAAAACAATTTGTCCTTTAGTGATTTTGGGCCTTTACGTAAAAACGTAAACTTTCGGGTCAAAGTACAAATACACAAAAGTATTAAAACTTTATGTAATTGCATAAAAGCCCCAAAAGTACCCTACTTGTAGGGTTGGCCGGTTTTGGATGAGAGAGGTGTCATAAACTTTTGAATTTTTCAACAAAAGTGAAAGGTGATGGGTTGTAAAGGTGATGGGTTGGTTTGAAAAAGTAGGTATAGGTGTGTAAGAGAAGTACCAATCAAGTACAAAAATTCAAACACATTTTCAACCATCCATCATTAAAACAAAGACTTTATGTAATCAACCAAAACTTTGAATCAAAATACCTAACCTTTTTGTTCTTGCCAAGAACATAACAAGAACAATGAAGAACATCCATGAAAAACCCATAAGAGCTCCATGAACATTTTTCACCCAAAGACACCCAAAAAACTCTCAAACTTGAGGGAAAAAACATATTACCATACTAGGGTACTTAGGGGTTCCTAATGTCACTTTAAAACACTTTTAACAAGACAAACATGAACCCAAAAATCCACCCTTTGGATTTGGCCGAATTTTCCCAAAAACATGGCACCAAATTTTAGCTCCAAAATTCATGCTCATATGAACTACATCTACAACATTTGAGATGGCAAATTTTCTAACAAAATTTACTTTCAAAGAAGCAAGAATAAAGCTTGTAACAATTACAACATTCAAATCACAAACTATGAACTACAAAACCCAAAAGGATTCACCAACTACTAGACCTAGGCTCTTGATACCACTTGAAGGAAAATTTGTGAAAAACATGTTCATTTGAGCAACATCTATGGCATGTAATTAACAATTAAAGGCGGAATCATGCTTGTATGCACTCAAAACAAAACATTACCCATGAAATTCAAAGCCTAGTAGTTATGGTGAACCATGACTCAACTCAAATCTTAAAGAAAGGAGTTGAGAAACTTTTATACCTTTGAAGCACCTCTTTGCTTAGCAAAGGTTAATCACCTATGTGAGGGCCTTCTTTCCTTTGTCTCCTTGCTCCTTGGCTCCATGGATATGGATGGAAGAATTGATTCTCCAAAAGTCCCCAAGGTAGGAGACCTCTAATTTTCGACACCAAGGATGGTGAAGGAAGAAGATGAGTGACCTTGGAGGAGGAATGATTGCTAGCTAATCCCCTCCAAGGGGGCCGGCCTTCTAGAGAGAAAGGGAGAGAGATGTTTTCTCCAATTTTCTCCAAAAGAAACCCTAATGATGAAATGGCTATAAAGTTGCCTTTATACCACATCACAAAGGAGTGGCAAACTTGCAATTAAGCCAAGTTCACTACCCCTCTCTATATGGCCGGCCACTTAAGGGTTTATTGGGCTTTCAAGCACTTTGTGTTTTCAAGTTGTCATACAACTTGAGCTAATGGGCTTGACATTCAAATCCCATTGGGCCTTGCGGCCCAAAACTAACCCGAGGTCTATAATGAACTTATTCGTTTGATTAATTAACATATTAATTAATCCTAGCCATAAATAATTAAACCATTTAATTATACTTACTCATCTTCGTTATATCCTTCAATCATTACCTTACACGGTGTGCGATCCATTAGGTTCCTTTTAGCGAGGCAGTGGGCGATTAGAACTCCTACTAATCGATTGTGAATTGAAACTTACTATCAATTCTCCCTTTAGTGTTTATACATCTTTTGGGCTTCAACAAGCCATGAGTGACACCTAGCAGTATGTCATGGCTACCCAAGCTAATCAGAAGAGGTTGGAGAACCTATTCAGTTTGGGATTACAATACAATACGGTCTTTCTCTAATACAATACTCTTGACCACATTGTTTGGTTTGATAGTTTATTCATGTCTACTATCCAATGTGATTCTCTTACTTATATGATTACCTTGAATGAGATTTGGAACGACTTCCTAAATCTCCTTCATACTCTGGCCAGAGATTCTTAATCATATCATAGAGTATTCTCCCTCAACATTTGAAGGTTATAGATCCCTTGTTGTGCATTCACTTGCCTCCATGGCTAAGTGGCTTAACCCCAAGTATGCCGTGGACACCCTCTGACGGAGTGACTTTGACATAGCCAAAGATTAAGGACCTAACCACAAGACAACTATGATGCCTCAGGTCAAATGACTACTTTGCATTATCCCAACCATGAGTTCTCATGTGACATAAGTATGAGAACTCCTCGTTGATCGCGTTCAGTGGACTCGTTTACTATTGAGCACCTACGTACTTATCTTGGTGTCAGTCACACCAATGAGTTGAGACCAATCACTCTCCCTAAGAGAAGACATAGCACGTACTGATCTTGACGGACTGTCAATGCCCAATTGGCAATCCTATGATCAGGAACATTTAGGATATGTACACCAAAGAGAATGGTCTCATGAATCTAACTTCTTTAGATCACATTCCCCCTATTACATATTCCTTGGACTTATCGTTTAAGCATATAACATTTATATGAGACGGCTTAAAACAATAATCTTTGCCCTTTATATTAAACTAAATTAGTTTAACATGTGAAATGTCCGTAAAGTATCATCATATGATTGGTTTTAGGGCACATTTCCAACAAAAAGTTGGTATCTAATATATATATAGCAGCATTATATCTGAATGTGACCAAAAAAAAATTTACAAAGTTCAAAAACAAAAAAGAAGAAAAAAAATTAAAGTCGGACCTATAATTATGACTTTTCTATTGCAGTCATATTTAGAATAGGAATGTGATTGTGTAAATCCTAAAGGATATGGGAAAGTATCTTATATTCCTATTAGGAGTAGATTACCTATTAAATGTTGTAATCCTAAAAGGAAAGGTTTTTATCTATCCTACTACTATAAATAAAGGCACAATGGGGTGAATCAAACACACATCACAATTAAATCATTCTCTCTTCTCTCTAATTATAGCCAGCCCCCTCTCTCTCTCTAAACCTTAGATTGTTCAATCAAATAGGCCTACAACACATTATCAGCACGCTTTTGCCAGAAGCTGAGGAATTGACACATCGTATGAGGAGGCTATCATCCCCCAAATTCAAAGGCTTATTCGTTTTCTGCTAATCAAGTACGCTTAAAATAAAAGAAGCTATTTGAAACGTCCACAAAGCATGAATACATTCCTCATGATGCATGAACCCCTCTATGTTTATATTTTCCTTCTGATATATATATATATATATATTGTATATGTTTATATATCTGTCAATATATATATTTGTTTCATGCATCGCACAATTAAATTGTTATGTGGAATTTGTGAGTCAAATTATATAAAATAAATTAGAAGCAAATTTGGGTTTCCCAAACCCTAGGGGCTTTCGAAGAAAAAAGAGGGGAACTTGGACATGGTGCGGCACACCCACTGCACCACCGTGGCACTGTGTAAATAACCAGGCCATGTACCTGGTTTGGGTTCCTTCACCACGAGCTTGCAGCTCTACCCACACTAGCGCCAGCAAACCTGTATGCTTGCTGAACCTCGCTGTTGCCTCGGCCCGCAGCCGATCCCACCAGCCTAGTCGGCTGGGTCCTCTCCCACAAGCCCGCATCAGCTAGCCCACAGGGCTGGGCCTTGTCCCACGCGCACAATGTTTGCAGCCCAGTTTTCTGCGCCTGCCCGTGACCCCCTTTTTTTGGGTCCAAACAAAGAACCCAAATGCGGCTGGGGTTACTCCCACTCCCGTAAGGCCTTTGGGCCTATTTTTAATTGGATCTGTGGCCTGTAATCCACCCCTAAGGCCTTAGGGCCTTGTCTACTCACGGCACCCAGGCCAATTATTTTTTAGGCTATATTTTCGACCCAATAATATTATTTTAATATTATTTAGCTTCTACAATTGACCCCGTATGGCCCGATTTATTGAATTAATTAAAAGTGACCTGCATTCCATTAATCTAATAATGAATCCAAAATTATTGACCTGAAGATCACTTTTGGACATTAACGATTCAATAATTTATTTTTATACTTTGAACCGTGACATACTTTCGTAATAACGAAGCTCTCACGCTTGAGTTCCCGAAGAACCTTAAATCAACTATATTTAAATTAGTATATTGCATTATGTGTTTCTTGCAGGAACCTCTCCTTATGAACTAATGTTCATAAAACTAAAATGAACCTATAGTTTCAAATTTAGTGCCTTTGAAACCTGAAGTTTTCATTCAAAACATACCACATGAAACTTGTAGTTTTCATGCATAAATTAAACCAATACATGTCTATAGAACCTGTATGTTATACGATATATGTCTATGGCTTACCGTATGACTAATCACGTTTTTCCCTCCGTTTTAGGGACATGTCAAACTTGAACAAGCTCGATTTCTCTACTCTAGAAGTCTCCGGAAGAAACTATCTGAAGTGGGTTCAAGATGTGAAACTCCATCTGACTGCAAAGGGTATTAGAGCCATCATCAAGGCACCTATCGCCAACAAACCTGTTGACGAAGCTCAGGCGGCTACTGCAATGATCTTCATTCGAAAGCACATCCATGATGCACTGCAGATCGAGTACCTCATTGAGGATGATCTACGCACCTTCTGGCTTGCTCTGGCCGACCGTTTCGATCACCAGATTGACATATACTTGCCTGAAGCAAGACACAATTGGCAGCATCTTCGCTTCCAGGACTTTAAGTCCTTGAATGAATACAACTCTGAAGTTTGTAGAATCTGTTCATTGTTGAAATTCTGCAAAGTGGAACTAACCAAATCAGATCTCCTGGAGAAGACTTATTCGACCTTCCATGCCACCAATATTGTCCTGCAGCAACAATATAAAGCACATAAATTCACCAAGTTTTCAAATTTGATCTCTGTTTTACTTCTCGCTGAAAAGCAGAACCATCTTTTGATGAAGAATCATTAAGCTCGACCCATTGGCTCGAACGCCGCGCCTGGAGCGCATGCGATTAATTCTAGCAGTCATAAACGATAAAAAAATTGTCGTGGCCGTGGCAATGGGCGGCAAGCCCCACCATGGGCCCAAGTTCAACATAGTGCCTCACCTAAAGGAGGAAATATGACCCAGCAGCGTCCACCACTAGCCCCAAAGGCCCCAAACTTCAAGAACAAGGGCAAAACTCCCGTTCAGCCTGCTTCTACTGAACTGGACATGTGCTATCGCTGTGGATCAAAGGATCATTGGTCACGCGTATACCGAGCTTCCCCTGAGACTATTGCCAAGTATCATTCCTGTCGTGAGTCTAACTCTGCACATGTGGATCATCCGGAAAATGCAACTACATCAATGTAGATATCGGATTTTCAAGAGGCGTCAGCGCCTATGGATGAATAAATTAGACATGTTTTTAGGGTGTTTACCCCTAGTGGCTAAACCCAGTAGGGGTGGCCGGCCCAACCCCCCCTATTTTCTAGGTTTATGGCTTAATTTTGAAGAATTTTTCTAAGTATTTGGAATAATTTGTTTCGTTTTGGTTTGTTTTGAATTATGGATTGTTATTTGAATGGATATTATTTTCTCGAATTGCTTAATTGAATGAATGGAATTATATTTATACGTGTGACCAATTCAATCAATTTATTCCTAGGTATGACTAGTGGGGAAGTTAGTTGTCCGGCAGATAGTGCAACCACGCACACCATCTTGCGTGAACGACACTATTTTACTAACGTGATACCCAAGAAAGCTCATTTGACAACTCTCTCAGGCCCATCCAACTTGATTGAAAGATACGGAAAGACATGTATCATGTTGTCTAATGGTACAATCTTGACCATTAAGGAGACACTCTATTCTCCACATTCCGGAAGAACGTTGCTGAGTTTTAGAGATATTCGAGATAATCAATATCATCTTGAAACCACTAAAGATAATGGTTCTGAATTTCTTTGTATCATTTCGTACGAATATGGCCAGAAGCATGTTCATGAGAAGTTGGAATGTCTGCCGAGTGGATTGCACATCACAACCATTCGTCGCATAGAAGCCCACAGTGTGGCCGGCCCTATGCCTGAGCTCCAGGATACTTTGTTGCTTTTGCATAACCGTTTGGGACATCATGGACGTGACATGATGCACCGTATCCTCAAATCTTTGCGCGGGCATAAGTTACATCCCTATGTTGGAGTTCCACCATGCAAAGCTTGTTCTTTAGGGAAGTTGAATACTCAACCCTCACATACAAAGATTATTCACGACCCCTTAAATTTCTTCAGAGGATTCAAGGGGACATTTGTGAACCTATCCAACCAACATGCGGACCATTTAGATATTTTATGGTGTTGGTTGATGCATCGACATGATGGTCACATGTTTGCCTGTTGTCCACACGCAACGCCGCGTTTGCTAAACTCATAGCTCAAATCATTAAGCTAATGGCTCATCACCCTGATTATCTGATTAAGTCGATTCGACTGGATAATGCTGGAGAGTTTACGTCATAGACTTTTAACGATTATTGAATGTCAGTAGGGATTGATGTGGAACATCATGTGCCCCATGTTCACACCCAAAATGGCCTGGCAGAAGCTTTCATAAAGCGTCTTTAATTGATAGCTCAGACTTTGGTTATGAGAACCAAACTGCCGGTATCTGCCTAGGGCTATGCAATATTGCACGTAGCCATGTTGGTCCGCTTGAGGCCCACCGCTACTAAACAACATTCACCGTTACAGTTGGTCACTGGATACGAGCCTGACATCTCGCATTTATAGGTGTTTGGGTGCGCCATTTATGTGCCAATAGCGCCACCACTACGTACCAAAATGGGTCATGAGAGAAAAATGGGAATCTATGTCGGTTATGATTTGCCATCAATTGTTCGCTACTTAGAACCCTTAACAGGAGATCTTTTTACTGCACGTTTTACGGATTGCCACTTTGATAAGACAGTCTTCCCGTGGTTAAGGAGAGATAAGCATGCTAACGTTCCCGTAGAACGCCACGTATTGTCGTGGTATGCTCCCACTATGTCTCATTTAGATCTCCGCATTGCCTAGTCTGAAACTGATGTGCGACGAATTATAGATCTTCAGAGCATTGTTTAAAGCATACCGGATGCTTTTAATGATCTAGCAAAGGTAATAAGATCACATATACCCGCTGCAAACACACCTCCAAAAACAGATGTACCCCGCATAAGTCAACAACCCGCCTGGGAAAGATGGACTGTCCTCGAAAGTAGGGAGGTCGTACCCTCCATGCGGCAAGGTACATTGGGGGCTAGCCAATCATCTGCTCCGACCCTGAAGCGTGGTAGACTTCTTGGTTCAAAGGATTCACAACCCTGGAAGAGGAAAATGGCACTAACTAGTGACCCTAGTTTGAATTCAACCATCGTTCACTCATCCGTTCCAACGCATGAGGTTATTCTAGATTACGGTAATGCTTCAGACCAAACATGTCGGCCCTCCGAGAATCGCGAAATTTCGGTCCACTACGCAGTATTGGATGAGGTTTGGAATAGGAATGAGATTATCGTCGATGATGCATTTGCGTACTCATTAGCTACTAACATCATGGCTTAACAATGACATTGAACCACGTTCCGTCAATGAATGCCGACGTAGAACCGATTGGTCAAACTAGAAACAAGCAATCCAGGTCGAACTCGATTTGCTCACGAAACGTAAAGTGTTTGGACCTATCATTCCTACACCACCACAAGTGAAACCCTTTGGCTACAAGTGGGTTTTCGCGAGGAAGCGTAATGAGAAGAATGAAATAGTGCGATACAAAGCACGCCTCGTAGCGCAAGGCTTCTCTCGGGGCTATGGGATTGATTATGAGGATACGTATTTCTTTATAGTGGATGTTATAACATTCCGCTACCTAATCAGTTTGGTAGTTTCCGAAAAACTGAATATGCATCTTATGGACGTGGTAAACGCGTATCTCTATGAGGATCTAGATACGGAAATATACATGAAAGTTCTAGAAAGACTTCCATTGACTAGTTCAAATAGTTCTAGACCACGGAACACTCTCTCAATTAGGTTAAAGATGTCACTCTACAGATTGAAACAATCCGGGCGGATGTGGTATAACCGTCTGAGTGAATATTTGACAAGTCAGGGTTATGTGAACAAGGAATTATGACTATGCATGTTCATAAAGAAGTCACATTCCAGATTTGTAATCGTTGCAATTTATGTCGATGACATGAACCTCATTGGGACTCCCGCAGAGCTTGAGGAAATTACTGCACACTTGAAATCAAAATTTGAGGTGAAGGATCTTGGGAAAACTCGATACTTTCACGACTTGCGTCGTTTTAATGAGGATAAAGCGAAGCCTTCGAGTACACCTATGGTCGTTTGGACTCTAGATGCTAAACGAGATCCCTTTCGTCCAAAGGAGGATGAGGAAGAGATTTTGGAACTCGAAGTTCCTTACTAAGTGCAATTGGGGCTTTATTGTACTTGGCTCAGTGCACTAAACCCGACATCTTCTTCAATGTTAATCTTTTGGCAAGATACAACAATGCGCCCACATGCAGGCACTGGAATGGTGTTAAAGATATTTTTTGCTACCTCAAAGGTACAACGGATTTGGGCTTGTTCTATACCAGCGAATCTCCGAGTGTTGCTGGCCCCTATGGTTCTCAGATTGATTCTTACCTTGTTGGTGACACAGATGCTGGATATCTATCTGACCCACTTAGAGCACGTTCTCAAACGGGCTATGTCTTTACTGTTGGAGACACCGCTATATCTTGGAGGTCTACCAAGCAAACGCTAGTTACGACTTTGTCAAACCATGCTGAGATTCTTGCCCTGCATGAAGCATCGCATGAGTGCTTTTGGCTGAGAGAAGTCATGGAACATATTTGAAGCACTAGTGGTCTGACATCAGTCATTGACCTTCCCACGACGATCTTTGAAGACAATGCAGCATGTATTGAGCAGTTGAAGAAGGGATACATCAAGGGAGACAACACCAAGCACATAGTGCCGAAGTTCTTTTACTCACACCAGCAGCAGTAGCATCAAAACATTAAAGTCAAGCAAATCAGTGCCCAGGACAACCTAGCCGATCTCTTCACCAAGTCGTTGCCCAAGTCTACTTTTCAGAAGTTCGTCCATGGAATCGTTATGCGTAAATTATCTGAGTTGAATCGCTTGTAGTTCTCTTATTTAGAAGTTATGTCTAACTCAGGAGGAGTATCTAGAAGCATACTCACACGATCTTAATGTACTCTTTTTCCTACGATTATGACCATTTTTCCCACTGGGTTTTTGCTACCTAACAAGGTTTTAACGAGGCACCCATCCTGGGATGATCATACTCCGTTGAGTTCACTACCTTTGTCCGGTTTGACGTTTGTTTTAGATATTATGCACACTTCTCACTTTTCTCCTTAGTCTATGGGTTTTCCCTATGCCTTGGGTTTTACCATAGCGAGGTTTTTGTGAGTTTTACTACAAATGAATACTTCACTTAAATTTGAGACTCGCGATCACCCGTTGTGCCGATGACTTCATCAACTATTCTACCTTATTTGCTGAAGATCCGATGCAATGGTCTGTTGAGTATTTACACACTCAAAGGGGAGTGTTGCAGTCATATTTAGAATATGAATGTGATTGTGTAAATCCTAGAGGATATGGGAAAGTATCTTATGTTCCTATTAGGAGTAGATTACCTATTAAATGTTGTAATCCTAAAGGGAAAGGTTTTACCTATCCTACTACTATAAATAAAAGCACAATGAGGTGAATCAAACACACCTCACAATTAAATCACTCTCTCTTCTCTCTAAATGTAGACGGCCCCCCCTCTCTCTCTAAACCCTAGATCGTTCAATCAAATAGGCCTACAACATTTTCAACTTTCTCATTTTTTTGGAAAACAAAAAACAAAAAAAAACTTTCCCACTTTTCTAATTTTTCTAACAACTTAATAATACCATTTAATTGATGATTTTTCAAAAAAGAATGCACGAAAAATCATCTTTAAGTTGGACTTTTTAAGGTTAAATTAATTGTTGATTATTTAGTAATGATTATTTTTATAGTCTCCTTTACTTATTATGTAATGATATTTGGAAACTGATCATTAGCGTGGGTTTTAAAGTTTGTTTAAATTTTTAGTAATTGATTTCTAGTATCAATATATTGTAAAAACAATTTTTAAAGACTATCTTCGCAAGGTCCATTTTATAAATTTCGCATAGGGTTTCCAAAATCTGAAAGATGGTCATGATGATATGTACACACCCACCATCTACCTACTAAACCATACTAAATTTATGCAGGCTTTTTAGCCAAAATGGTCCAGAGATTGACACAACTCATCACACAAACGGGAGACCTCAGTAACCTCCCTGACTCATAAAGGCAACTAATTTATTATAGTTTATATGCCCAGAACTCATTCATTCACTAAAAGAGCAGAAAAAGAATACCCTTATTTCCATGCCTTGCCACTTATTGTGGCTGTGTCGGCTATTAGTGAAGCCGAAAGAACTTTAGACCAGTTTCAAATATCAACCAACTTTTTTTCCCATTTGTCCGTATGTTGGTAACATCCAAAATTGTGGATTTCAAGTCGTTATTGTTGTGGTTTACGCACGTACAGCGCAGCTTATGGTTCTAGTAGCCGAAAATATATAAATCATATTATCCTAGTTCCCTCTAGAAGGCCTTGTCTGTCAATAGTTAGCAGTGGTAAAGATTAGTTAGATTCATAGAAGTGGTCTCTGAGTTTGTTCATTGTAAATCATTTTGATCATTCCATGAAAAAACCGTCAATATTCTTATTAAGCGGAGGGGTTGATTTGACAAAAATATCCTTAAAAATGGTGGTCACATATGTTCACGTGACAATTTAACAAAGATATTGACAAATTTTTTCCGGAATAACCAAAAGAATTTACAGTGGACAAACTCAAGGGCCACAATAGACATTAGGGGTGGGCAAACATGTCCTGGACCCACGGGTCGGGGCGGGTATATGCAGTTCGAGCCTGGTACGGGACGGGTCCAAAAATTCAAAACGTAAAATGGGCCGGGGTAACAGATTTTGAGGAAATGGGCCCCCAGCCCGAACCGTTTCCTAGGTCCCAATTTGTTTCTTCTAATTCCATCTTGAACAATGCACTGCTTGTAAAGTTATAATATTAATATAATATAAAATCACCAAGATAGATGCTTGGTGTATAAAAAGCCACATCTGCTCTTTTTTGTTGGAAAGTGAGAGAGTTAGGGCTGGTTTGGTATTGCTGTGCTTTAAAAAAAAGTTGATGTGGGAATAAGCGGCTGTGCTGTGAGAATAAGCGACTGTGAAATAAAGCAGCAGAGTGTTTGGTAAACTTTTTTGTAAAAGTGCTTTTGGAAAAAAAAGCAGTCTGATAGTGTTTGGTAAATTTTTATGTAAAACAGCTGTGACTGTGTGAAATGATAAAAAAGGATATAAAATGAGTTTTTTTTTTTAATTATTTATTTACTCTCTCTGCAATCCCTCGCTGCTTTATATTTTCTCTCTTTAATTATTTATTTACTCTCTCTGCAATTCTTCAACTCTCGCATTGATCAATACAAACTTGAAGAAATCTTAAGTTTTATAGCCACTCTCTTGCACGCGATCGCCCCGCCGGGACTCGTCCTCCACCGCCGCGCTTACTACTTCCAGTGGAGTCGCCAAGAACAGCAGCCGCGTCTTCGCTCAGAGCAAGAGCCATAGCCGGCAGCAGATCGATTTCAGTGATCCCGACTGGAAATCCAGTTCTTCTACCCACAACCCAGAAAACCCTCAAGGCCGGCGCCCTCACCGTCTTCAACCGCATTTCGACAGAAAACCCATAAACCCAGAATACCCACAACCCAAATCCGACGTCCGCTCCGTCGTCCTCCACCCCACCACCGGTGCACTCTCCGGACTCCACCCCGGAGGCATCCTTGTCGACATGACCATCTCCGAACCCTCCCACGCCGTCAAGATCTCCTTCCTCGCCGTCGACTCGATCTTCGCCCACAAGTTCGGCGTGGGTCTTTTCATTAAAGGAGCACTGTAGCTCCGTGTGCTTTGAAAAAAAACCAGTTTTCCAAAGCAGCAAATAGCTGCTTTAGCTTTTCCTTTGATTTCAGCTTATTCTCACAGCAGCTTCCAAAATAAGCCTTTTTTTTTTAGTTTACCAAACACCTAAAACCCTCACAGCTTTTTTTCATGAGTGCTTTTTTTTTTTAAGCACCTCACTCCCAAACCACCCCTTAATGTCCTTTCACATCTGCAGTACACACACGCCACACTCATAGGCAGAAGCAATAAAGTTTCCCCCACCTCACTCCTCCTGTCTCCCTCAATCTGCCCTATGACCTGTCCTATTCTGCAACAAGATAACATCTTTAACTTTTCATATAATTCCACATCTACCCTTTGAGAGAATTCAGAGATCCTTCCATTTGTTTTTTATACAGCCAAAAACCAATAACACAAGGAGGAGGAAGGAGAGAGAGGGAGACCTAGAAATCCCAATTGCCATGAACGACTTCTAGGGTCTCCTGACCTCCGATTTCAGCTTCAAGCCCTCCGGTAAATCGGCCCCAATCATCGAACCTAGACCATCCTACTCATCTGCCTCCTCCCCCTCCCCACCGCTGTTGTTTTCCTGGTGGTGGGCACCGCCTGATGACCCACTAAAAGGTGCTGCTGCGTCAATGAGTGGGCCCCAGCACTCCACCTTGTTGGATTCGGGAATGCTCGAGTGGAAGTAGATACATACCAAAGCGTCCTGCAGTTATGTGTAGCTATTGAACAAGTTGCCATCCCCAAGAATGAAGATGATGTCTGCCCAAAAAACCGAAAAAAAAAAAGAAAAAGAAAAAGAAAAAGTAATTGGACCCATAGACTCGCTTCGAATCGGCCTGTTTGAAACGGGCCGGGTTAGGTTCGGTTCTTAAACTCAAAATTCTTCTACCCAGCCCTACCTGCCCTGTTATATTTTAAAATGGGTAGGTCCGGTTCCTCCAAATTTGGGCCCAACCCGATCCGTGTCCAGCCCTAATAGACATCAAAATTCGGTAAAGTAAATGCTAGCCACCAAATTAAATTTTGACTCGCAAGGGATTTTGTGGTGCACACCATGGGTCCGGGCAATTGCACACATGACATGTAATTCACCAAAACCAGACGAGTCATCAAGAGTAACACGTGCCGACATTCAATGGAATGCAAAATAATTATGAAATTAATCCTTTGGCGAGAAAATAATCGATGAATTATCTTTAATTGACATTTATTTAAATCAAACAACTTAACTGATTTAAATTAAATAAATAATCAGCAAATGAAAGGATGGGCAAATCAGCAATTAATCATTAATTGGAGGTATTTGTTGATTTGCCCCTTGAACTTGTATGTAATTGCCAATTTTCCTCCTGAACTTTAATTTTAGCCAATTACCCTCCTAAACTTTTATAAATAGCCAATTACCCTCTTGGCATTAGATTTTAAAAACCTTCATTATATTTTTCATCCATCCAATGTTTTATCATTTTTGCCCTCATATAGTTGTTATGTGTCATTTCCATGATTAAGATTGATGGAAACTTGGATGTAAATTTTTAAAATCTAACGCAGGCAAAATTAGCTATTTATAAAAGTTCAGGAGAAAAATTGGCAGCTCTATACAAGCTTAAGAGGCAAATCGACAAATAAGCAAATTAATTGATTTAAGGATAGCCAAATCGGCCAGCAAAACATCAAGGATCTGACTTCAAATTAAGGATGATTGAATAGGCAAATGAATTGTCATGCAAATTAAGGATGATTGAATTGTCACCAAATTAATGATTTGGTTCAAATTAAGAGTGATTAAAACGGCCAGTCAGCAAATAAAATTTAATTTGACTCAATTACCAAATAAATGGAGATTGGCTCAAGTTAATGGATATGGTCGGCCAATTCAATTAGTCAAGCAAATGGAATTGGCATTCACCGAGTGTACACCCAATCAAGTTCTTCTAATTAATTTTGGTTTACCGGATTAATACCAAGTCCAAATTAATATTAAGTTAATCGATTAAATTATTGGATTCCATCAATTAAAATTATTTGGTCAAATTGTCAAGTTAATGATTTGGTTCAAATTAATATCAAATCAAGTCCAAATCAAACTCCAATCAAGACAAATCATGGAGACAAATTCTATAAATTAAGGCTCGGCAAATAAATTGATTGAATGCAAGACACCATGGAGAAACCTATAAATAGGCTCCAAGACAAAAAAAACATCTTGACACATCCTCGCTCTCAGAATCCTCAAACACAGTAAGCACGTAGAAGAGAAGCATACACAGAAAAGAAACGGAGAAGGTAGCCACAACATGCGGCAGCAGAAAAGAGTATGCAGAGAACGTTCTATGTGATGGTGGAGGAAGAACTCAGTACCCGTTAATTGCTGAAATCAAAATACTCTTTTGCTGCGACTAGAGAGCAACTTAGCACACTGGGTCCAAGCGATTCAAAAGAGCATGGAGACAACTTCGATATCGTCAAATTAGTGGATGCGAACCACTTCAAATCAGTGGATGCAAACCACTTCAAGTTCCGTGTATACGTCTATGTCAAATTAATGGGTTAAATTCCTGTTAATTACTAAACTAGTCAAAATCGCACAAAGCCGCTTCAAATCCCAAACAGCACAAAACCGCACCCAAGTTCGCAATTTCGAACTATGTTGGTTTGATCCACAAAGGGTACGTAGACAGTCTAGTACCAACTTCTAGACACAACCACAACAATAACCACAAACCCAAATCGAAGCATACAAACACTTTTGTGTTCTTCATCAAGCTTGTGGAGAATCAACATGTGCAACAAACACGTGCTGGCTCATCTACCACCAAAGCCGAAAATCACTCATCACATGACACTACTCGTGGTCCCTATTTGTTCAAGATTAACCTCGAAGACCCTTGAAAAAACCATAACCCCTATTCAAGATCAAGTGTTCAACACCCTTGAATCAAATTCGAGACCAGAGAAATGTAGCAAGCCCAATAGCTAATATAAAATTATATATTACAAACTTTTTCGGTTCGGGATTACATAACAAATGCTTAATGAAAACCAAATACCATACCGAAACCTTCGATTTAATTTCATTTTCAGTTTTTTTGTTTTTAGTATAGTTTGGGTTGGGTATTTTGTTTTTGGGTTCGATAATATTTTGTTTGGATTCGCATCTTTCAAGATTTTTTTTTCCAACCCTAAAAATAATTAAAAGAAAATTTAAAAGAAAATAAGATTAAACTTTATTTTTTTAATAACTATTTTATACGTCATCGCTCCGAACGCATGTTAAGTGACAAGGATTGGAGTCCAAGTACCAAGGATTGCGACTAGTGCTAGCGAAAGTCTTCGGATGAGTACTAATTTAACCTAGAGGTGTAAATAGGTTCCAACTTAAAACTAATTCAAACTATGATTTAAATTAACTAGTTATGCAAACTAAATCCTACACAAATATTCGGTATAAATATAAAGAGTGCGCACATGATATTGGATTTAACGAGGCAAAACCCACCACTGGGAAAATCCTCGGGCTACCAAGCCAGGAAGCACTAAGAAAGAAAGAATACATAAAGACTTACAAAAACTCATCAACTAGACCCCATACTAGTTGGCAGCTTTGTCTTCGCGCTTTGCTACTGATCTTTCTTCAACCTTCGAGTTGAAGTGGCATGACACTAACTCGGTCGTCAATCACCTTACCCTCGAACTTTGTGAGATACTAACTTGATCATGCCATGTGTATATATGATGAAGTGTTTGTTGAAAAACAATCAATTACGAAAATCACAAGGCACATTTTCATAATTGACATTCAATTAAAAACTCAAATGAAAGCAGCATGAAAAATAATATTTTCTCTTAAAAAACACATGTTGAAAATAGAAGATAGCAGCGGTATAAAAATTATTTTTCTTGCCCAAAACACAACGCTGCTACCTTTTAATTCTTTTGTCAAAGAAACCAATATTCATGCGTCCATTCTCCAAGGACCTGACTTCTCATATATATACAAAAATCACCGCACATAAGATAAGAACTGCAAAGCCATTTCAACATCCAGATAAACAATAAGTTTATTTTGATAGCATGCAATCAGATAAATCCCACCAACAAAAGATGTGTTTTAATAATAAATGTAGAAAGAATCACTCATCTTAAAGAGATAAAACACATGATGAGAAAGAGTCATATCCAAATACAATAACATGGGATATTTGATGAATGTAGTTGGATGCGTGCGTGCAAACGTACTTGAATAAGTGTCTTGTTTACGTAACATCCTTGCGATCGAAAGTGTGAGAGACATCCTTAGACTTAAACAATTACAATTGAAAATATGTCACAAATCTAAGCTATTACAGACTCAGGCATTTTGTCAAGAATTGCCAATTTTGCACTAACAGCTAGTAAATGCCATCAACTGCCAACATGCAAATCTCAACAATAGCTTTGTGAAATTGTGACCTTGAGTTGGAATCTCATTCCCACTTTTTCTTTGAATGCCCTTTTACTCAAGGTCTATGGCAGCATGTGTTGGTGAGTTGTGGGGTTCCTTGGCTTCATCGTCCGTGGTCTTCTTTTGTAGACTATGTGGCAGCTCATTGGCGGGGCAAATCCCTTCCCATAGTGGCTAGAAAACTCTATCTTGTAGTCAATGTCTATTGCATATGGTGTGAAAAGGAATAACCCCACCTTTAAAAATTGTAGGAAAGCTCCTACTGCTCCCTTTCAATCGATCACTAATATGATTTGGTGTCAGCCATGTTCTTTGCATGTTAAGCCATCCACCATTAACTTGATGGTTCTCCATAACTAGAATGTTGATGCTTCTTAGGCTCTATGCTATCTTGTCACCTTCCCCTACGTGGTGTAGTGTTTATTTTGGGGGTTTTTACCTTTTATTTATTAGTGCCTTCCAATTTTCTCACTGCCAGAGGTAGATCTATTAAGGGACCAGGGTGGTCCTGGGACCACCCAAAAGCTCGAATAAATGGATGTGAGGACTTTCAAAGACCACCCAAGTCTGGGCAGTGGTGGAAAAGAACATCAGTCATGGCTGCTGCATGTTGTGCAAAACTGAAGGAGGAAGAAGAAAGCCAATTTTTTTATAAATGACTTGGCCAAAACGACGTTGTTTTGAGCCAAGTCATTAAAAAAATTTAAAAACTCACGTGAGAACCTTCACGTGAAAGAGCACTCACCATCTTTTATAGAAAAGTCAAACTGTCAAGCCCCGATCTTGACATATGTCCCAGATCGACACGTGATGTTATCAAGTATCCGTATATCTAACATACCCTGCCTCGGGGATATGGACAAGGCACAACTTAAGCTTCGAATTGCGTAGTGATTTTCATATACTTTATGGCTGCATCTAACATCCTCGTTAGACTGCCTACGTACCCTAAATAGGGATCAAGCCATTTGTAGTTCACCATTCATTAAACTCTAAATTTTTTCGTAAAATACTTCTAGCAGAAAACATCGAGTACCACACTACACATTAGCTATAAGCCAAACAACAGTTGTCATCTTGCCATTCACACACACATATGCTTTTCAACACCATTCCACAATCACATCAATCAATAACACATACAACACCCAAAATGCAGGGCTAGAGCGACGCATTTCAGCCGAAGCTTACATCTCTGAAAAATGGGATTTCGAACCACTCAACGAAATTCAACAACATTAAGTTCCGGACCACTCAACGAAACCAAAATACCAAGCAGGATTCCAGACCATCAACGAAATCCAAACCAGGATACAATTTCGGAGTAGAATGGATTCTGAACCTCTCAACGAAATTCGAGTGGATACGATTCCGGACCACTCAACGAAATCGTGGAGTACAATGGATATTAAACCATTCAATGAAATCTAAGGTAGGATACGATTATGGAGCACTCCACGGAATTGCGGAGCACGGGGGATTCCGGACCACTCAACGGAATCCAGACAGAGCAGGGAACCAGACCACTTAACGGAACCCAGTTCCAGATCACTCAACGGAATCGAGCGGAAGTCCAAGGAACATAACAACGGCTCGAAGAAACAAAACATGAATCAAGTTACTCAATTTATAAAGGCTCAACGAAATAAGAAATGAAACAAAGCACAAGTTACACAATTTGGGACGATCAACGAAACGAGAAATGAAACAATGAAACAAAATATGAGACAAGCTTCGAAGCAACAAACCCTATGGCAATGTGTTAACGGTCCACTACTAGCCCTCAATTTTCATCACATCATGCCAATCATGCAAATCAAACCACATTTCAAATATGCACGTCAAATCACATTTCATGAATGTTTTCAATACATAGTCAACTCACATTTAATAAAATCAAGTGATATCCACAAAAGACATTAAATACGAAACCAGGATAATAACCATATCACATTTATTAATGTCACTCACTAATCACTGTAGGCCCACCAGACTTCACTTAATCTCTAGTAGTACTAATTTTAGTATTTAAATCGATTCGAGACATGTTGACCAAAACTCAACTCTCATTCACCGGTGGGGTCCACAACCCTACATAATTCAATCCGGAATATTCGTAACTTCCTAAGAGTCTCATTTATCTTCTATAACAATATCCTAGAATTTCGGAACAATCCAACGGTCGGATCTCCGCCAATTGCTAGAATTCGGTGGCGGTCAACAATTAGTTTTACAAACTTAAAAATTCAATTCATCAAGATCCATACATCGGATTTCCAATCCGTCAGTTTCTAATGTCCTTAAATATTACATCCTATAACACATTAAAGTTTGGTGATGATCCAACGATCAAATCGTCGTTCGCTACAATGGTTAAGTGGCGGACCCTAGTGAAACTAGGTTCAAATAATCAAATCACATCAAATGGATATCAAATTTGAAATTAGGACATCAAATTTAACTTAAAAAGGCATCGTCGGCCTATTGGCCACATTCCGCTGCATGCGACGGTCGACCAGCTTGACCTGCCGGAAAATTCACCTGACTCCAAAAATTACCAAATTTTACAAAAATGTAGACCACAACAAGGGGAAGAACTTTCATACCTGGGCCGATGTCCAATTCGGTCAGGAAACGCCTGAAATCACCCTCGATCCACTGAAAACCCAAAAATGGGTATTCTTGATTCGTGCCTCCACCACTGCTTAGGCCTTGTTCCTGAGGTTGAGTGGAGTCTATTCGTGGTGGTGGCTAACGGAGTTAGCTTCAGGTTTGGTGGGTCACCGCCAAGCACCCGTCGCACCCACCGTTTAGATTTCACAAATTCAAGGCCAAATTTCATCAATTTTGGGGTGAATTGGTAGAGGAAGGGTTTTGGAGTGTTTCTCAGGTGGTAAGTGGCTTCAACTCGCTGGAAACCGTCGTGAAAGGTGTCGGAAACCATGGAAGCCATCGGGTCGGGTTGCAGGGCAAAAAAAGGGTCAGGATTCCCTCATTCGCTTCTCCATCCTTTCCCCTCCTTGCTTTCTCTCCTGATTGGTCCGTTCCCCCCTCCTATCCCTCATTTCTCTCATTTTCTTCCCATCACAGCCACACATATGGCACCACAGATCATTGCTCCAACAAATCTGGAGCCTTCTAGATAATGGTCAAATGACCATTTGACCTTCAACTTTGTTCGTTTATAACTCCTTCGTTATAACTCCAAATTACATTCCGTTTACGCTCACGCGTCATATTGAGATATACTATTCGAATATGTAAAGAAATCTGGAAAATCATGAAACGATCAAATACGTCTGCGAAGAATTCCATTTAATACAATAGGCGTAATTTCATCCTTTTACTTATCGAAAAAAAATATACGCCGTAAATATGAAAGCGTCGAAGCTACGAATATGAATACGAAATATGAGATACGTAATTTTAAATAGTGAAATTCGGAGACGAGATTTCACACAAACCATTTAATATTTAATAAAAGCCCAATGGTTTTTCATTAGTTAGATTACTTTCAATCAAATTCACTTTACCAATTATAATTTATATAATACCTAATTGTCTACCGCCCTTGTTCCTCACGTACCCAAGCTAGCTGAAGGCCATCAACATCAACTTTAGAATTTCTGTAAGTTTTCTAATTTAGTGTTAGTTCTTACTTATTTTTAGTGTTAGTTGATACATATTTATTGTTAACTTGTTAGGAATTTTTAGTTTTAGTTTTTTTTATTTTTTATTTTTTATTCTTCTAAAGTGCACTAATTAAAAACAAAGGGGCCGAACAGTGTATACATATAAGGGTCTTTGATAATGGTCTTTAGTAAGGGTCTTTGATAAAAAGCCGAACAGTCACACAGTAATGGGTTTTAAACTAAGTTCAGCCTTATTTATTGTTAATTTCTTAGGATTTTTTCATATCTATTTTAGTGTTAGTTCGTACATATTTATTGTTGATTCGTTAGGATTTTCTGATATTACTTGGATTGTGTTATAGTGTTTTTTGTTGTTGAAGATTGTGTTACATTGTTAGTTCATACATATTTGTTAGTTTCATCAATTGATATAGATTTTTTTATTAATTGATATGTGTAGAAATTAGAAGTATGGAACGATATTACAAGCGAAAATCATCATCGATTAGTTCGAACAATCATATTCCAAATAGTTCATCTCCAAACTTGGATAGTTCCAATCCTATTATGAATAGTTCCCCTCCAATTCCAAATAGATCTGATCCAATTATGGGTAATTCCACTCCACAACAAAATGAGTTAAAAGTTAATTTGGATAATCTTGAGAAAGACCCCGGAAAGAGAATTCCAATGAAGGATTATCCTCCAAATATTCGAGATGAGGTCTGAAGAGCATATATATTGATGGAGCCTTTTAGAGCCAAAGATCATGGTTTTCCATTCACTTTGCATTCGAATGAAAAACGACGGTTCGTTGATAATTGGTTGAAAGAATTTCATTGGTTGGAATATAGTATATCTAAAGATGCTGCATTTTGCTTTTATTGCTATCTATTCAAAGTCAACTTTGAACAATCAGGCAGTGACGTCTTTACTGAGGTAGGCTTTCAAAATTGGAAGCACGTAAGAGCATATTTTGAAAAACATGTAGGAATGGCTGGTAGCTTTCATAATAAAGCTGTTGAAGCTGCTGGTAATCTAATGAATCAAAAGACACATATTGAAACAGTTGTGGTCAAATAGTCAAAAGAAGCTCGTATGGCTTATCGCACTTGCTTGAATGCGTCAATTGATTGCACTAAGTTTTTGTTGCGACAAGGTCTTTCATTTCGTGGTCATGATGAAAGTGACACTTCAAACAACAAAGGAAACTATTTGGAGCTTTTGCAATTCCTTGCGGATCATGATGAGAAAATAAAGGTCGTTATGTTAGATAAAACTTTGGGAAATCTCAAACTAATAGCTCATTCAATTAAAAAAATCTTGTTCATTCATGTTCTATTGAAACCATTAAAACTATCATAAGTGATATGAAGAATGCTAGATTTTTTCTCTATTGGTTGATGAGGCACATGATGTTTCTATAAAGGAGCAAATGGCGGTGGTTTTGCGTTATGTGGACAAAAATGAGAAAGTCATTGAAAGGTTTGTAGGCGTTCAACATGTTCCCGACACCACTTCAAACACACTAAAGGAGTCTATTGATGCGTTCTTTAATTTCAATGAGTTGAGCTTCTCCAATTTACGAGGACAAGGTTACGATGGTGCTAGTAATATGAAAGGTGAGTTCAATGGCCTCAAGACAAAGATTTTGAATGAACAACCTTGTGCATTCTATGTTCATTACTTTGCTCATCAACTCCAATTAGCTCTTGTTGCCGTAGCAAAGGATAATGTTGATGTTAACACATTTTTCCTATTGGCTAATAATGCAATAAATAATATTAGAGCTTCATATAAGTGTCGTGATGCACTTAGAGAGATACAACAAAAAGAACTTATGAAAGCTCTTCAAAATGATTCTCTTATGACGGGACGAGGCTGAAATCAAGAAACAAGTCTCAAATGTGCCGGAGCTACTAGATGGAATTCACATTATGGTACTTTGATTAGTTTGATTTCTATGGCTGTGGTCAAAATACTTGAAATGATTGTTGATGAGAACACCAATGATAGTGTGGCCGAAGCAAATAGGTTATTGAAAGACATACAAACTTTTGAGTTTGTGTTTCTCCTATTTTTTTATGAAATCTATATTGGGAATCATGAATGATTTACAAAAGAATGACCAAGAGATTGTGAATGCAATGGCTTTAGTTAACACATATAAAGAACAACTACTCTACATGAGGAATGATGATGGGTTTGATCTTTTGGTTGACGAAGTATTGTCATTTTGTGTCCAACATCATATTGAGGTTATTAGCATGGATGAGACATATGTAGCTTAATGGAGGTCGTGCCGTAATACCCACAAAAAGACCAATGGTCATCGTTACAAAGTGGAGCTCTTTTTTGTTGTCATTGATTCCCAACTTACAAAGTTAAATGATCGCTTTAATGAGACAAGTATCGAATTGCTCATATGTTTGGCTAGTTTGAGTCCAAATGATTCTTTTGCAGCTTTTGACAAAGAAAAAAACTACTTCGCCTTGCTCAATTGACCCTCAAGATTTTACGAAGCAAGACCTATCGGCACTTGAAGATCAACTCGATATTTATATTCATTCTATGCGTTCAAGAAGTGACTTTTCTCAGTTGCAAAGTATTCGTGATCTTGCTAAGAAAATGGTGGGAAAAGGGTTGCATCGAGCATTTCAATATGTGTATTTACTTATTGAATTGGCTTTGGTTTTACAGGTTGCAACTACTTCAATGGAGAGAGCATTTTCCGCCATGAATATCATTAAGAGTCCACTCCGCAACAGAATGGGGGGATCAATGGTTAAATGATAGCTTAGTTGTTTACATTGAGAAAGATGTTTTTTCTTATATTGACAATGAAACTATCATGACACGTTTCAAAGTATGAAATCCCGTCGTGGACAAATGTAGTATTTCCAGCTTGTTTAGCTCAAAGATTATGAATGAAAAGTTGTAGTTTGCAGTTTATTTGTTCAATGTTATTTTCGTCTATTTTTTTGGGAGCTTTTATATTGGAACCCTATGTTAAAATCCTGAATCTGCCATTGCTTGCTGCCTACTTTTTTTTTTTTTTTGTTCTCAGTTCTCTTTGAGCTTTGCCCCATTAATATTATTCTTTATTTAACAAAAATAAAATAAAATCGCTAGCTCATGGAATAGTTTTCCCATTCAATACACACAAATGTTGACACTCTCAAAATGTCATTTATCTAAGATGATTATTCAAAATTAAAAAAAAGAAAAATAAAAAGTGTTTTTAAGAGGGTTGATAAATGATAAAGGAAAACTAATGAAAAAAGGACAAAAGACTAATAACAGAGAAAAAAAAAAAAAAAACCTAACAAACCCAACTTGCGCTGGGACGCGTACCCCCCACCCCCCAATTCAAACACTGCACTTTT
Organism: Heteromeles arbutifolia; assembly: GCA_024362995.1. Taxonomy (NCBI): domain Eukaryota; kingdom Viridiplantae; phylum Streptophyta; class Magnoliopsida; order Rosales; family Rosaceae; genus Heteromeles; species Heteromeles arbutifolia. Next base: position 8,562,775 of record JANCRC010000020.1, read on the forward strand.
TTCTCCCACCTTTTTGTCCCATCGTCAGCTACATTAATAATTCAATGTGTCCAAAACACGGGGGTGGTACACTCTATACAAGTTGTGAGATTTTTATGTTAAAAAATTAATAACAAAAAAAATAAAATTTTCCACCACTTATATAATAACACGTGGTATACCATTTGTGTTACGGGCACAAGGAAAAATTTCTCCAAGATGACACCCAAACACAACAAATTGGATGGAGAGCTACATTTATTATTGTAGGTATATGAAAAAAGTGAGGAAATTTTAATTTGGTAATTAAAAACTGCTTTTTAAATATAATTACTGAGAACATAATCTTCTCAAGGTTTTGATCTAAGAGTACTTTTGGGTTCATTGTTTTCGGCACAATGAGTGTTTTTACAGGACCAAAAAGGGTCTAAGTTTCAAACCTTATGAAACTGAACCAATAATTAAACACTATTTATACAACTTCACCAATAAGTAGACATTGTTCATGAAACTATACCAATAAGTAGACACTATTTATGAAACTGGACTAATAAGTAGACACTATTATGAAACAAAAATAAGAATTAGGCATTATTTCCAAAACTAAACCAATAGGTGGAAATTATTTATGAAACTAGACTATACACTATTTATGAAACTGGAGTAAGAACTAGACAATATTTATGAAGCATGACCAAGAACTAGGCACTATTTATGAAAGGGGACCAATAACTAGACACTATTTATGAAACCGGACAAAAAACGAGACACTATTAATGAAACCGTGCCAATTACTATACATTATTTATGAAATTGGACCAAATAACTAGGCATTATTTATGAAACATGATCAAGAACTAGACACTATTTATGAAAGTGGACAAAAAATTAGGCACTATTTATGAAATTGGACCAATAAATAGTATGGTACCATTAAGTTTCATAAATAGTGCAGTTTCATAAATAGTGTTCAGTTTCATAAACAATGTTCAGTTTTATAAACAGTGTACAGGTCCCACGCGAGCGTCAGGTGTTTTTATTTTTTATTTTTTATTTAAATTGTGTCATTTTCATTAAAAATTATTATTTTTGTCCTTTTTATTAAAATTTAAGGGTTTTTCATTAAAGTTTAATTCTTTTTCATTAAATAAAGTTATAGCATGGTTTTTTTTTTTATTAAAATAAACTTAACCCAAACCTTTTTCATGAAAGTTTCCAAATGATAATAGCTCCCACTAAGTGCAACACGAGAGTTAAGTGTGTTTTCGTTACAGATCTATTCGTTTTATGTTAGTTTGCAATTAATTTGTATCAATGATCATGTCATATTGGAGGCTGAATGTGATTTTATATGTGACTGATCGTGTGTAATTCTCTCCAGATCAAATCATGTGATTTCTTATGTTGAGATTAATCACAAGACATTATTTGCTCATATTTGACATCATACTTGAATTTCCATCATACTTGCGCATGCGGGGTGGAGCCAATACTCACAATTCGGGGCAGGTACAGGGTGGGTCTAAAATTTCAAAACACAAAACGGGGTGGGACGATGTAGGTCCAAAAATAGGAGCGAATGGGCCCACAATCCGGCCCGTATCTAGCTTGGGATAATTGGATAGATTTGATGATTAATCAAATCCTATACTCTCTACCGTTGGATGGGAAGTTTTTCCTCAAAGACTTAGACAGACTGAGTCATTTAGTCTCCCTTTTTCCCGTCATTCACAACTCGTGCTGGAGTCGAGTCTTTGACATCAGTGGCAACCATCTATCTACTACCACTATCTCCGACTCCTAACTCCTGACTCCGTCTTCATTTCCTTCTTTTTGGCGAATTGCGAGTTGCGACCACCATGAACAACCACCATCGCCATCGTCTCTTCCATTAAATGAGCACTGTTCACTATGCTTTGAAAAAGAAAAAAAACATTTGTTTAGAAGCATGCATGGTAGACGCTACTTCTGTTTTTTTGTGCTTTTCTACTATCATTGACATCAGTTTTAATAAGGCCATCTCCAACCGATCCGGCCAATTCTCCAACACATTTAATATTCTAGATTTTTTAATAAGGCCACCACCAACTGATCCGGCCAATTCTCTATTTCTTTTCCCATGGCTTCGATACTTGTCTCCTCCAAATCGTATTTTCTTGTATTATGATTTGAATTAGATTTACAGAAGGATGGAATATTGTTAGGCACATATGTGATTTTCAGCTGGGAATGTTTTGCAGGAAGGATGAAGAGTCCTAAGGATTGGATTTCTTCTCAGGTAGTTTCCATGCCTTTGGTTTTGCCTCGGCCATTGTCGGGCAGTGACAATTTCTTTCGAGAGGAATCCTCCAATGAAGAGTTTGATGACCAAGGTAATACCGCCCTTCCGATACTTCATTCATTGTACTTAATGAGTGATTCCTAAGATTGACTGTAAGATGTGCACTTGTTTAGTTTAAGAATTTTGTTTAGTGTAAAAGATACTAAATCCTTGGTTGATGCTAAAAAGTGGAAACCAATATCAATGTACGGGTTGTACATTGTTTGACCATGTGCAGAGAGTTCGATGTTTTCTAATTTTCAGGTGCTGCCCACTCGACCGATTTGGTAACACCACGCATCCATCCTGCCGCATCAACCTCATTTAATAATGATCAGGAAAATCAGTCTGGTCCTTCCCTGCAGCATGTCGTAGTTGAAAATTCTGATCACTCTCATAATCGCTCTGGTAAGAAAAAGATGGATCCTCTGGTAAGAATTGACGATCTTCAAGTTGGCTTGGTCTGTCGCAAAACAATGTTCTGGTGGCTAAGGTTCTTTATCGTATTCACCTGGCTACTTTGATACGAGCAGAAGAATCAGATTTGAAAAGAGTTAATCTCAGGAGTGATAGAGCTAGAGCAGTGGCAGCAGAACAATCCTTGGATAAAGTCTTTACCTTGTAGGTAGAATTATGCATTGCTAGTTATCAGTTGCGAGTCTTTTATGTTATTCCTTGGGTTATGAAAAGAAATGAAGAAATATTATGAAAGGAAAATTACAATCCTTGGATACTTTTATTATGCATAGTTATGATCAGTGGTAATAGGAAAATTTGAGAAACAAACTGATACATTAGGTTAGTTATGACCAAAAGAAGAGAAAGTTGGAGATGGTTTTTAAATTTAAGTTGTTGTAGTTTTTAAATTAAAATAATAAATTATGTTTGGCCTATGATCCTTTGGCCCTCTCGGTTGGAGATGGTTTTTTGTCACAGATCTATGTTTAGCCTATGACCTTCTGGCCTCTCGGTTGGAGATGGTAAGAAATATAACCTGGCAATGTTCATTAAAATATTAATTTCTTGGAGAATTATAGGGCTAAAACAAGTTCTCTGACCTCTCATTCGGTTGGAGATGGCCTAAACTGCTTTTTTTTTTTTAAACGCACATAACTCCAAATCAGCTCTTAGTTATGAATCATGCAGAACCTAAAGGAACCAATCTAGAACAATATGGTGTAACTAATTTGGTCTTTATTTTGAGATAAAACCAATTAATCCGAACCATGCCCACCCCGAACATCCATTGAACTTGATAACTAGCTACAAGCCTACAACTCATGTAGTGTAGTGTGAGTATATATTAAACAAAAATGGAACAAAGTGGATGGTGCATTGTGAATTGTGATGAGAAGTTGAAGGACAAAAAGCCCCATTTGTCGCAATTATATTCTTCTATAAAGTCAAAAGCGTGGATACCATTTTCTTTATTGCATTTATAGGGCAGGATTAAACTAGCAACTTGGATTGTGACCCCTTTTGCTTAATTTAACAGTAACTTTAATGAAAAATTTTCGATACTATTTATTTTAACAAAAAATTATATTTTTACACTAAAAAGTTAATTTTGATACTATTCACATTACTTTTTATTTTGTCATTTTCGTTAAAATTCAAAGTTTTCAAGTTCTTTTCATTAGTTTTCTCTAATTTAATAAGTAGCAGATGAGCACACACTATGTGTGTGTGAATAATTTTATTATTTGTTTTTTTATTAAAAAGTGTGATTAGTTTTTAAAATTTTAATAAAGAGTATTTGATAATGATGATGATACCGTTTCTCTTAATAAAGGCATATTTTTTCTTAATGTTACATAATTATTGTTTTGTCCTCCTTATGTAAATATTGTGTATCAAAAGCGAGAATAAAATAGAAAAAATAGGGATATAATTGTCATTTGACAAAATGTACATAATTACTGTTTTGTCCTCATATAAATATTTTGTATCAAAAGTGAGGGTAAAATAAGAAAAATAGGGTAAAAAGGTTGACAAAGAAAACAGTAAATATTGCGTATTAAAAGTGTGAGTAAAATAGGAAAACTAAGAATATGATTGTCGTTTTCTCAAAATATACATAATTACTGTTTTGTTCTCCTTATGTAAATATTGTGTATCAAAAGTAAGAGTATAATGCCACTTAGTACTACAGTCTAGTGATATTTCTTTTCACTTGTAAATGAGAGCTCTTAGATTTGAATCTCGTGGATGACGAATTTGATACCAAATTAAGTTGTCCATTGTGTGACTTAGCTGAACTCCCCCTCTCTTAGTTTAAAAATATCGATGTACTAAAAAAGTGAGAATAAAATAGAAAAAATAGGGTTAAAAAGTTGACAAAGAGAATTTTCTTAATAATAGTATAGATTAACTTGCATTCTACAAAAAAAATAAAATCATAACCAAAATCACACTTGAGTTACACAACCCCAATCACGAGAGATTTTTCAAAATATCGGTATTCAAACGGTACTTTATATATCATAATATAAGTAGAAGAAATGATTCTTCTTTTTGTTTTAAAAAAATTTAGGTAAACTCATAGAACTTAACTTTACACTCAACTTACACTCCCAAGTGAATTTTCTTTTTGCATTATTGTCAAGTATAACATGAAATTAACAATAAATCTAAAATTCATCAATAAACGCACACACAATAATTAAACTATACCATTGCGCGTTATCCTACATTCATTCCCGCCATAATCCTACGACGATCTCATAATGAAAAACAAATTCTTATGATGATTTTAAAACCTTGAATCCTCCGTCTAAAGTATAAACCAATTATGTGTTTTTGTATTTACATAATTTATGTCCGAGAAAAACGAAAAAAAAAAAAAAGCTTCGTAAAGAAACCTCTTTGGTAACTAACTAAAACTTGGTTATATGAATCTGTGAAGAAGACGGATAGTAAGACAGAAAAACGGCGGAAAGGAAAATTGAGCGTTGCCATTAAATTGGTCAATGTAAAACACTTATCGTAGGGATAAATTTATTTTTTGTGTAATTCTCAATACTATCCAGATATTTCTCGACTAAGATTTCACTTTTTTATGCAATCGTTCATTTTACTCCAATAATTATTGACGTGATGATCATTTTACGTAATACATTTAAGTTTAAAGAGATATTAATACTTTAATAAAAATAAAAAAAAGGGTTATAAATGGTAAGTTGATTGTAGAAAAATGTTATACGAGTTAATTAAAAAAAAATTTGTTTGATTTGTTTATGATAATAAGTGAAGTCCTCGCTTGAAAACTGTGAGATCCTACATCGTCTAGGGGAGTGGATCCTGTAAGCTTTATATGTATATTCTCATCTCTACCTAGCGCGAGGATTTTTGGGAGTTCACTGGTTTCGGGTTCCATTGGAACACCGAAGTTAAGCGAGTAGCCCGCGAGAGCAATCCCATGATAGATGATCCACTGGGAAGTTCTCGTGTGAATTCTCAGAAACATAACCGTGAGGGCGTGATCAGAGTCTAAAACGGACACTATCGTGCTACGGTGAAAGTGTGCCTGGAATGTGATGGAGCCCAGACCGGGATGTGACAAAAACCGTCCATGAAAAAAATTCTAATAACAAATTAAATATTCACATTTCCAACTTAACCTGTCCTCACAATTCCAACTTAAGCAAGCATGGCATCCCGGTCAATCCATCAAAACCAAGGATACTTTGGGGATTAAGAGAGGCGAGCTTTTACAAAGTTTAAAAAAAAATAAAATAGAAAGTCCAGAAGAAAGCACAAATTAAAAATAAAAATAAAAATAAAAATAAAAATAAAAACTTTTCCATTCCATTTTTTTTGTTAATCCGTGTGAAATTTTCTCACATCACCTGAGATTTAGCGCCCACCGTCACCCGCCATCCCTTCCGTCACCGACGCCAGCTTCTGGAGGTTCAACTTGACAACAGTATCAGCGAAGAGACGCGTGTCCTCCTCGGAATTCCCCTCGGGTACATCCACGACGTACGATTCCAAAACAACGGTGGAGATCCTCTCGTCACGGTCAAACCCATGCACGGTAGTGACAGACCGGTAATTCCTGAGGCGGTGCTCGCCCCCGATGATACTGAAACCGGTGACCTGGCGGTCTTCGTCGAGTAAGTCGAGGCGCTCGGTGCTGGTGGCAGCCGGTAGCCCTGAGATAACATTGACGTCCCTGGTGCACCCGACGGTCATTTTAAACCCTTCCTTGACGTTACAGCTCCGGATGAAGTGCTTGTAGGCCTGGGGCTGGTCAAAGCGCCGCACCACCGACCACACGTTGATGGGCGGCGCGTGCACGCGTTGCGCGAGTAGGGAAGAGCATTTTCCGGGGCCCACGTGATACTTGTGGAACTCGTTTACGAAGCTCTTCAACTCGTCGAACTCGTCCTGAGTCAAGCCGGAAGGGAGGGTGAGGTGGTGCTGGGTTTCCTCCGCCGCGTCTTGCTCGGCCATTGAGCCCTCGCCTTTCTCCATTCACTCCAGAGAAGATAGAGACAGAGGCAGGGGATGTAGTTTTTTTTCTCGATGGGGATTTTGTAAGATGATAGGGGCAATAAGGTAAATATAAGGGTTTTTATTAGACTGGTGGGGTGAATTTGGGAATAAAAAATAGTTTTTTAAGGGTTTAGAAAAGGTGTCAACTTGCTGATGCAGACAGGTGGGTTCTTCTTGGTTGATTGACAGTTCTACCTGGCTGAGCTTCAAGCCAAGCTGATTGCATTCCCATTTGGCATTTTATTTGTTTTGATTACATTTATTATTTAGGGTGATATTATCTATTTTCCCCCTTCTATTTCATTTTTCACACTCTTCTTAATTAGTAGTCATCAGATTAATGAATTGAAGAATATCAAGATAAAAATTAACAAGTGTATCAGATGAAAAATGATGTGCGGATAACACTACCTATAATTTATTGATATGAACAGTTCGACAATAATGTTATGTCTCGCTTAGTTAATGATAAATTTTTTATATAAAATCTAACTGTTGTAAAAATAAACAGGATTTAATTATTGATCTTACATAAAATAAAAGAAATATAGAAAATCATATATAAGCAAAGACTGTTTCTGTCAGAACATATATAAACATAGATTAGCAACAATACAATGCATTAATTTAATACAATTACTGTTTGACGGTCATATATAATTTATATGAATATATATATATTTAATACCATTATCATCTTATCGTCTATTATAGCTAAATCCATATAAACATGCAAATACAAGAGATTCAAATGTGGTGTACCAAATAGAATAGAAGACGTTCTCCAAAAAAAAAAAACAAAAAATAGAAGACAATTAATGCCGAAAGTTACGACATATAAAATAGGTGACAAAACGTTTTAATATTATATAATACTGCGGAAGGGTCATGCTATTAATTTTTTCTTTTAAGCATTTGAACATCTAGAAGATACTAATAGAACTTTAGTAGTGTTTCCCTTCCAAAAGTAGTAGAATATGCAAGTATAATGAACCCTATTATCGTTGCCATTGTATAATTTAGTTCTATATACTTTAAAAGCTTGAGAAGTTAAAGCATGCACAAATTTAACTTTCTGACAAAAAAAACCATGGGAGTTGTTGGCATTCAAGCTGGATGAGTGGATTAAAACGTTTGAAGATCAAATGGCAGATATTTCACTAAGTTGTTTTAGGTCGAGTTTTTTTATAACGCACTTGATAAATAGGCCATTGGTGATATTTATGTAGAGGGAGTGCTAAAGTGAGCCTAACTTAATTTGGACTTATTGTGATTGAGTCCAAATCTTCTGCACCCAAAAACTCCTGTGGTCTCTCTGTGCCTTTGATTTTATTGAGCATGTCTTGGAATTCGGGACTTGAAGCTTGATTTGATTGGGTGCGACTGTTGACATGCTCAATAAAATCAAAGGCACAGAGATGCCACGTAAGTTTTTGAGTGCAGAAAATTTGGACTCATTGTGATTAGGGTTTCTTGCAATCTTATAACTTAACCTTGTATAGTTTACATCGTAATCCTATATATATGCCTCCATATGAATAACAGTAATACAATTTCAGAAATTCACACAAGCTTTAATATCTATATATTTGTGTTTCTTGTTCAAGTCTATTGAACTTAGAGCAGCTAACATGAGGTTATTAGTTGATTATAACTCATGTAAATTTAATAATATATTTATACATTTACACATAATTATGGCAAACTAAAAGAATGAGTAAAAAACATTGAATAACAGGTTGCTGATTCTTTTGTGCAACCTGTATCGTTTTTTGTAAATTTTCATCTTTCTCTCCTTTATTTTTTTTCTCCTCTCTCTTTTACTTGACCTTATGATGTGCAACAAGTATTTGATAGAAAGCCTCACTTAATAGTCCATGACAAAAATTGACAAAACACGGCATAACTCAATATGTACACACCAAAAGTTCGACGAAATGATAGATTGAAGATTTTTTTCTTAGGAACTTTAACGAAAAGCTTCCGGTACTGTTTACTTTAATGAAAAACCACATTTTTACATTAAAAAGTCAATCATGGTACTATTTATTTTACCTTTTATTTTGTTCTTATCGTTAAAACTCAAAATTTTCAAACACTTTTCATTAGTTTTCATTTTTTTTCTTACCAAAATTGTGATCCATTGTTAAAAAGTTACGGCTCCGCCGCTGATTGAACTTGACATGGGATTCCTTAGTTCGGAGAATTTAATATTATTTGGGTGGTGTTGGAGCTTGCGTGGTTCCCTCATTGGGAAAGTAAACGTCCATCTCATTCCACAGCTAATCCAGCGAAGCAAACCCACCCTTTTTGTAGTGTTTATCGTCCCCTCTCACAAATTCTATTTAAAATTAAAATCGATTTGGAAAACCCGATTGGCCATTGCAACTGATTAAAGGGTGAAATTATTTGATAAGACTTTTTAGTGTGATTGAAACACGCAATGATACATTATATTTTATTATATAAATGATAAAATATGTATGTTAAAAAGTTAATAACTTAAAAAATAAATTTTTTTTATTATTTATATAAAAACACAAAGTATACATCCTTATTCTAACCACAATAAAAAATTTCTCACATTCATATATTCGCTAAAACAAGACATGAAGAATCCATCGTCAAACCTCCCACTAACGTTTCCCCACGACTTCTTGCTCCCTTCCTTTTTATTTGATTAATCTAATCTTCCCACTTTTGGGTTTTGTGGTTCTTGTTTTATTCCTCTTTATAGAACTAATATGTAAAAGAGCTAGCTAGCTATCAAGGCTCCTATTTGATTGGTGCAATTCGTTCAGGTTATGTCCTATTTTTTAAACAGGACCGTCTTTGAAATTTTAAAAATCTTATGCAAAATTATAAAAAGGCTATTTTAAGATTTCTCAAAAAGTGTAGAATGATGTATTGATGTTAGAAAACTATAACTTAAATTAAAACAAACTGTAGGATTCATTGATTGTAAATTTACTAATGTCATTGATAACAATTAAAATGAGCTACAAATATAACTTTCACTAAATAATCAAAAGCAGTTCAATCTTAAACAATCAAACAAAAAAAAAAGCTTCAAAAACTCTAACTTTAAAGTTTCACTTGAATTTAACTCTAACTTTAAAGTTTCACTTAAATTTATAGCATTATTATATACTAAAATTGAAAAAAAAGAAGAAATCATTTACTAGAGTGTTGTTATTGGTACTCCAAATCTATCATCGTGCACTCTAATTTTTGATATTTAGAAAGAAAAAAAAAATTTACATATATAAAGTGTGCACGATAAAATTTTAAAGTGCAAATAAAAATAAAGTTTTTTTAACAAGTAGCATTATTATAGAAAAATATTAGATGATTTTTTTTAACAAGTAGCATTATTATAGAAAAATATTAGATGATAAGTGCTAAGGAGACTCTCTTAAAGGTTGGAATCTCCTCTATAAAAAGAAAAATTGGGACTTTCTATGAGCTCTTCGCCATCTCATGTTTTTAGCACAATATCCGTGTTAACATTATAAAATATTGTGCTAAAGAGAGTCTCACTTTAATAGAATCTCCTTAGCATTTTTCGTAGAGAAGTATTATTGGCATTCCAAAAATCTCATTCTATACTCCTCACAAGTGTATTTTTCTTTTCAAATATAAAAAGTTTGGAGTATAGAATGAAATTTTTGAAATAACAATAATAATTCCCTTTTCATATTAGATGACAAATTTTCCTGGGAGCTCTGGGCCCTTTGTGTTTGCACATTTCGCTCACCAAAGCCGCCTTTGTTTTTAAGAACTATTTTTGTCCTTGATTGATGTTATATGTTCTCACCAGTTAACTATAAATTAGTTCATTAAAGATAGGCTAAATTCCAAAATAAAAAAAAAATAAAAAATAAAAAAAGATAGGCTAAATGGCTTATAGAGATGAGTCGAGCCATTTGAGGCTAATGATTATGCAATAGCTGTATTGACGATAATTGTTATTTTAAAATTTTGGTATTCGAATCTTTAGCATGAATTTCCTATCTTCCTGCAGTTCGTGTCTCTAGTATTTTACCCAGGGAAATTACAAGATTGTTCCCAATGAATTAAAATACCAAACAAAACCTAACTTCAAGATTTGAAAGCACGTGCAGCTCTGCAACTATTATCATTAAGCAGAGGCGGTTGATAGGCAAAGCGAACAAGTCATGCGCTTTGAGAAATATTTAGGGGGCATCCGGCATTTGTGTCAGGTAGTGCTCTCGTTAGTAGAAAATTGACACTTAGACTTTTTTTTTTTTCTTTTTAATTAATTAAATTTAAATGTCAAATTCTGATAAATAAGAAACACCACCCGACACAAATATCGGAAACACCTAAAAAATTTCTATGTGCCTTGAGGCTCGCTATAGACTAGACCTCATATTTTCATTGTATTCTTGATTAGAAATCTCTTACTATCATAATTTAATATGATGTACCTTAAATTCATATTGTTGTAAAAAATGTATATTAAGATACGAAAGGCCTCACTTTATCTTCCTCTTAAGCCTTAATTTTGCATTAAAACGACTCTGTCATTAAGTTACATTTTATTTATAATGCCACCAGTATTGAGAGGGTGAAATTAGACGCATGATCAGAATATAAAAATGAATATTTTTAATCACTTAAGCCATAAAATAAATAATGAAGTACTAACTAATAGTACTTTCATTGCAGCTGAAAAAGGAAAACTTGAAAAAAAGAAACAAGAAGGGAATAATTAAAAGACTTCGTATATATAAGATTAACAACCACTCCAAGGAAAAAAATGGAAAAAATAAAAGGAAGAAAAAGAAATAGGATTAGAGGAGCAAACTTCAAATATCCAAAAGGTGAAGAGGTTAAAGAAATAGTGAACTAGCTGCAGCCTAATGATTTCACTGATGGCCAATTGGAAGAGATTTTGTTCTTGCCATTTTTGCTAGATTTTTCATCCTTATCCTATTCCTTCTCCTAATTAGTTGCTGCTGCTGAGTAGGACAGGTACTTGAGGGTTTCTGTCGTGGGTGCTCCCTATCAGGGATTTTCCTGCATGCAATGCAAACAGGCCAAACATTATTCCAAGGTCCCATTTCCACTTAATAAATTCTACACTGGATAGAACTGAAAGAAGTCAAAAAGAAGTGGAATACATATAGATTGAGGTGGATTAACTGAAACAAAAGTGAAACTTTATATATAAGAGAATACTTTGATGCGACCAAAGAATGCTTCAATTGTGAATATTGACCAAAAAATGGATTCCGAGTCTTAGATCTGGTAAATGGGTTGTGTTTGTCGTGTTCATATCGTTTTCATGTCATATATGTTATCTTAACTGGTCGTATTGTGTCAAGCCTATATCTTAATGGGTCATTTACATGTGTCTTGATAATGACCTGGTTGCTTAATGGGTCGTATCGTTTCGTGTCGGGCTAACAGGTTATGCAAGAAATTGTCATGCCTAATGCCTAAACCTAACAAACGGATCATGTTCTTGTCGTTTTTGTGTCATACGCGTTATCTAATGGGTGATTCGATAACGACTCGACTCGTTAACAAGTTACCACGATACCTGTTATTTTTGTGTCGGAATAACGGGTCGTATAAAAAATTATCAAACCTAATTTCAATAAGGTTTTATGGAATATATAGGGTTTAGGATTTGCACAATATAATATTATATATATCAGTAGAAACTAGCTCAGTAGTTACCCAACAAGAATTAATTAATGATTTGATCAACATGAAGTTAAAATCAGTAGAAACAACCTCTCACGTCACTCATCCATGATACCAACCTAACACTCAAAATCAAGGAGAACAAACCTCTCCAACAGAATTTGATTTCGAAGCAAATCAAGTCAACCACCAATTGCTAGTCCTAAACAAACCATTCAAAATTCAATGGAAGAAACTCAATGCTGACATCGAAGCAATAGAAAACATTCCCAGAAGAAACACCTTTAGGGAAAAATATACAAAAAAACAAAAATTGGACATTTACAATAAATGGACCAATTTCATGAAAAAAAACAGATTTGAAGTATTTTTCTCAGATTTCGTTGAAAAATATTACGAGTCTGAAAAGAAATTAGAAGTCATCACCAAAGAAAATTGGGTTAAAGAAGACAAAACCATTGTCTCTTCTAGTCACCCTCCACAAGGAAATTTTTTTAATTACAATTGCAAACACATAGGTACCAGCCACCCCTTTCAAACTTCCTAAAGAAGATGCAGAAGTCAAGCCAGTCATTGAACAAAACAATTTCACAAACCAGAGTCTACACACCATATGAATATAGCTAGATAAAATTGAAACCAAAATAGATAGACTTTCACATTCCAAACCAACAATTAAGGAAAAACCCTTAGTCAACTTCCCAGAAGCCTCATCTAGCATAACAGCCTTGAAAACAATCTCCACAAGTCAAAAAATAGATCATATGTTACAAGAGTTAAAACAAGAAAAAACAGTCAATGTTTTACAACACCCAGATGAATCTCAACCAGAAACAACTTGATTCAGAAGGCGAAAGTGAAACAAATTCCATCAGAAAAGTAGAAGAAGCTTTTCAAAATCTTGAACTAAAACGAATTACAAACAAAAGAGTCAACCCGACAACTCTTACCAAAAATTGGTATCCAAGGCCAACACCTCGGGATATTCAATTTGAGGAAAAAAACATCCAAAACCAATTCTCAGTCTCGGCTGATAAAATCTATGTATGGAACATAGATGGATTATCAGAACAAGAACGTTTAAACAAATTACAACACATTTCCATGGTTGCTAATAGTTACATTACCAATCATAACCTTAGTCAAACCCAAGTTGTCGACCTTTTGGTCACTGGATTTACAGGAATGCTCCATTCCTGGTGGGAAAAACATCTTACTGAACAATCCAGAAGTCAAAAGAGATGATGAAGGAACATCTATTTTCGATGAACGTATTGGAAGAGGAGTCCCAAATGCGGTCAACACATTACTTTTCACTATCATAGAACATTTCATAGGGACACCTACTAATGTCACCTCCAAGATTTATGACCAACTCAATAACTTAAGATGTCTAACCCTAAGCGATTGTAGGTGATACAAAGATGTTTTCATGTCTAGATTCTTGCTTAGAGAAGATAGTAATCAACCATTTTGGAAAGAAAAATTCACTAATGGATTACCAAATCTATTTGCCCATAAAATAAAAAATGTTTTAGTTAATGAAGAAGGTATCATACCATATCTTACCCTTACTTATGGAAATATTATTAACATTATCTAGAAAGAAGGATTGAAAATGTGTATTGATACGAAAATTACAAAACAAGTCAACAAAGACAAGTCAATAGCCAAATATGAATTAGGAACATTTTGTGAACAATATGGATTACCTCCTATTGCTCCATCCAACAAAAAAGAAAAGAAAAAAGAAGCCTACAATAGATACCCAAATAGGTACTCCAGTAGGAGACACCCCAAACATAACAAATTCAAAAATAAGAATTTTGAAACAAATAAATTTTACGAGAAACCCAAGTTTAGCAAGTGGAAGAGGAAACCCTCAGGAAAACTCCACTCCAAAAATCAAGAACAAAAAGGGAATTGCTACAAGTGTGGCAAATTCGGTCATTATGCAAACAAATGCAGAGTCAAGAAAACAATCAATCAGTTGAAAATCTCTGAGGAAGAGAAGACCCAGCTAATCCAAGTTTTAGAATTAAGAGACACATACAATAGTCAATTTGAAGACAATTTAGATTTTAATTCATCATCTTCCAGTAATTCCTCAAGTAGTCTTTCATCCCCGACATTAAGATAGGATGCACAGATGCTTGTTGTAAAAAGATTTTAGTCCTCAATAAACAAGAAGAACAAGAAGATCTTCTTATCGAGTTAATCAGCAAAGTAGATGATCCTGAATTAAAGTCATTTTATTTAAAGAAACTTAAGAAGTTAGTCTCTCCTGAAGAAGCCAGTACTAGTCAACCCCAGGTAACCCCAAAAATATGTTTTAGCACAACCCTGGAAATGTTTAATAAGGCTAAGAAAGAAATTACTGTCAAAGACCTACAAAGGGAAGTCAACAAAATTAAGGAAGAAATTAAGTCCTTAAAATCAGAAAACATAGAAATCTGCTCACACCTCAGTAGTATCCAAACACAAGCATTTCTTAGAAATAATGATGAAGAACACAATAGTTCTTTCTCCAACCAAGAATCAGAATCCAAGTCCATAGAAAATCCAACAAAAAACCTAGTTTTAGGATTACTACAAAAAATTAGGATCCAGAAATGGTATTCTAAAATAAAAATAATAATTAAAAACTTCTAGTTAGAAACAATTGTCTTAATTGACTTAGGTGCGGAATTTAATTGTATTCAAGAAGGTTTAATTCCCACTAAGTATTTTCATAAATAAACAGAAATCCTTAGTGCAGTAAACCAGTCCCCAATGTAATTAAAATATGAAATTCCAAAAGCTCATGTTTGTCAAAACAATGTTTGTTTTAAAACCCCATTCGTTTAAAAAAAAAAAACATTTCAGACCCAGCCATTCTAGGGCTTCCCTTCATAGCTCTCCTATATTCTTTTAAGGAACACCATAATCGTATAACTACCAGAATGTCGGGACAAAAAATCACATTTGAATTATGCACGGAAACAGATCTCAAAAACCATCAATCTAGTCACCAAAAAAATCACAACAAATTAATTTCTTAAAAGAAGAAATTAATTACAAAATAACTGAAGAACAATTAAAAAACAAATCTTTGTTACAAAACATTGACAACGTTCAAAAGAAATGTATTAATGAAATTTGTTCTGACATTCCCAATGTTTTCTGGCACATAAAGCAACACATTGTTAAACTTCCTTACAATAAGGAATTTGATGAAAAGAAAATACCAACAAAAGCCAGGCCAATTTAGATGAGCCAAGAGGTCATGGAATTTTGCAAAACAGAAATTCAAGAACTTCTCAATAAAGGAATAATCAAGAAAAGTAAATCACCATGGTCATGTCTTGCTTTTTATGTCCAGAAAAATGCTGAATTAGAAAGAGGAACTCCTAGGTTAGTCATTAATTACAAACCTCTTAATGAAGTCTTGGAATGGATACGATATCCAATTCCTAACAAAAGAGATTTAATTAAGAGACTTAGTCAAGCTGTAATCTTCTCAAAATCCGACATGAAGTCTAGATTTTGGTAAATTCAAATTCATGAGGATGACAAATACAAAACTGCATTTGTCACTCCTTTCGGTCATTATGAATGGAATGTAATGCCATTCGGTCTTAAAAACGCACCCAGCGAATTTTAGAACATCATGAATGAAATATTTAATCAATATAGTCATTTCTCAATTGTTTATATTGACGATGTTCTCATTTATTCCAAATCAATAGATGAGCATTGGAAACACTTAAATATGTTTGCTAGGATAATTAAGTCAAATGGATTAGTTGTCTCAACGACCAAAATTAGGTTTTTAGGATACAATATCCACCAGTCAACCATTCAGCCAATAGATACAGTAATTTAGTTTGCATATAAATTCCCAGATGAAATTATTGACAAAACCCAATTACAGAGATTTCTAGGATCTTTAAATTATGTTGCAAAATTTTATCCACATCTTAGGCAACAATGCAAACCTTTGTTTGATCGTCTAAAAGAAAATCCCTTGTCATGGTCTAATGCTCATACTTCCATGGTCAAACAGATCAAGTCAAATGTTAAGACGTTACCCTGTTTTGGCATTTTAACTCCTAATTCTTTCAAGATCGTTGAAACTGATGCCTCTGAAATTGGTTACGGGGGTATTCTTAAATAGTCAATTTCTTCCGGGTCTCCTGAACAAATTATTCGTTTCCATTCAGGAGTATGGAATCCAGCACAAAGTAATTATAGTACTATTAAGAAAGAAATATTATCTATAGTATTATGTATTAGTAAATTTCAAGATGATTTATTAAATCAAAAGTTTTTAGTCAGAGTCGATTGCAAATTTGCAAAACATGTTTTACAAAAAGATGTTCAAAATATTGCATCAAAACAGATTTTTGCACGATGGCAAGCTATATTAAGTATTTTTGATTTTGAAATCGAATACATCAAAGGTAGTCAAAATTGCATCCCTGATTTTCTAACCAGAGAATTTGTGCAAAGGAAGAATGACAGCAAGAAGACCTGATCAGAGGAGGTTTCCAGCCACTCTACCACCACCACCACCAGTAAAACAAGAATCAACCCCAGATTCTTCATCGGCCTTAGACATTACCAACCATTTCACTCGCTTAGGTTCCACAATAGGAAACCTGAGGCCACCACGTCCCAATTACCAAATGGCATTAGTCAGTAAATATGATCCTTATTCAACCTCTACATACTAATCATCATCATCCCAACCAGTCAGTTGTACTAAAGCATCAACGTATGTCAAGGCAAATCCCAGTGAATGTATTTTTAGCATCTCTTTCAATCTCAATCAAGAATAAGCACAAGATAAATTAGCCAAAACCATCTTTCCACCTAATTTCCATTATCACCCTACAACACCACACAAAACACTTAAATATTATCAAGCCATTCTCAGTGAAACAGAGTCCATCTCTATCAAACCACTTTACAACAAAACCCATAAAAACAAAATTCTTTACCAATCTCTTTACATTGGCCAGTTCTTAACCGAAACAGATTGGAGAATCCTCCTTACAAAACCAAGCCTCTTCACACCCAATATATCCAGTTACCCAATATTCACTATAATTATTTTGATTACATTGATGCATAGACTAACATCTTCCTCCATCTGACAGAAGACTTCAGTCATTAATGGTTCATTAATTTTGACAAGAGTTTTAGATTGAACTTTCCTACATGGTTCCCAAAATGGTGGTCAATTCATGGCCCAACAGCCAATCTCCTACCAAAAGAACTTATACAGGTACTCTTCGCCAGTTTTCAACAAAAATTTGATAGAAGCAGATTCAACTACAGAATTACACT
The DNA here is from genome assembly GCA_024362995.1 of Heteromeles arbutifolia. Lineage (NCBI taxonomy): Eukaryota > Viridiplantae > Streptophyta > Magnoliopsida > Rosales > Rosaceae > Heteromeles > Heteromeles arbutifolia. The sequence continues at coordinate 8,580,578 of JANCRC010000020.1, forward strand.
TCTCCCAATATTCATGGCCAAATACAAAGTTCCGTGGATCTTGAACTGGAATTATGAAGTTGAAACCGGTGAAGTCAATAGAGTTAGATCAGTCAAGTGGTGGGATAAATTCAACCATCAGAGGGTCATCAGTCTGGTTCTCTCTGAATTTCCCATTACTCTTCCTCTAGTCATCCCAACGCAGACAGTAATGCCAGTTATTCTAGCTCAATCATTATCGGACATTAGTCCAACCTCATCCCTCAAAGGAACAATCAAGTCTCCTAAATCGTCAGGCTCAAAGAAGAATAAAGGCACTCAGCTCCAAGATTTAGCACAACAATTACTTGCAGAAGCAGGGATGCTCCACACTAAAGAAGAAGAAGAAGCTTCAGACTCCGAATCTTTAGATGCGTCCTCACAGCAACCAGCCAATTCGATAAGTCAAAAAACACAGTCAGTCAAGTGGGTTGACTACCAGGATTTGCAAGACCCTTTTGCATAAGGTCATGTGAACACAGTTAATTAACATGTGAAAATTCAGTTATCATGTGAACACTATGACAATTGCCATGTGAAAATTCAGTCTTTTTTCCAAGTCACCATGTGAAGCGTTTAGACAATATTCGCATAAATAATTCCGACAAAGCATGGAATCATTCAGTTATCTACACATGCCACAGTAAAAGCAGCAATTATTCCAACAAGTTCACTATTTATCAACAGTAAAAGCAAGTCATCATCTATCCCGTACTTCAATAGTAAAGCAACGCTATACACAAGTGCTACAACACAATTATTTGACCATTTCCTAATGATTTGTTGGGCATTGTGGGGAGCAAGAAATGAAAAATTGTAGTCGGATAGTTCAGATTCACCAGACACATGTACTGCTAATGCTATACATCGACGGCACAAATTTGTTTCTTCTAATTATGTGCAACATGGGGGTAGAACTCGGTTGTTGGCCCCTCCCAAATGGTTGTCCCCACCTACAGGCTATATCAAGATGAACATTGATGACTCTTGGAACCGTGATAGGAGGGTGGCTGGTTTTGGAATCATCGTTCGGGGTAATATTGGCAACTTTGTGGCAGCGAAGTGTGGCTGCTTGGAGGATGCCTTCTCCCCCCTTCAGGCAGAAGCTATGGTAGTCAGAGAAGGTTTAATTTGGGTGGTTACAGGGGTTTTCAAAAAATTCATTATGAGAGTGATTCGCTTCAGATTGTGAAAGCATCAAAGGACTCCTCTACTAATTTGTCTTTAGTTGGACAAATAGTAGAAGATATCAAGGTGCTACTTCTAACAATCACTGAGGCAATATTTACCGATACCCACCGACAAGCTAACGTTGTTGCCCATAGGCTTGCAAGAATTGGTCTTTCATGTAGTCAAGTTTGTGAATGGTATGATTCTCCTCCAAGTTTAATCATTGATTTACTTTTTGAGGAGAGCTTTGTGCCTTAAATGGCTTATGTAGCGAACCTTTTGTAATAACTTTTGAAAATTGAATCTACTGTTGTTTCCTTCAGATAAAAAAAAAAATCTCAATACATGGTGTGTTCGCGATAAATAATGAGTATGAATCTATGATTTATTTAGTAAGATTTTCTACGTTAACTACACATTTTTAAAATGCAAATACGTCCGTATGTAAATACTAAAATATAATGGATATTGCGGAGACTTCTTGGAAGTTCTAACTAACTAATAATTACCTCAATTTCAAGCCTCGAGGAATATCCATTATATCTTGCAATTAGAGCCAATTTCCACCATAAGTGGCCAGTCCCTATTTCTCCAAATAGGGTCAGCCACACCCCTGTACATAGCCCTTCATTTCTCCAAAAACCTAAGTTGATTCTTCTCCTAAAATTCTCTAAACACTTTCTTTCTCAAATTCTAACTTTAGCATCGGAGATTCTTCGGCCAAAGCCCCCCCCCCCTAAATTCATCATGCGCGCGTGGGGTTCTTGGCCTTGATCTTAGGTGTTAATTGTTTTGCAGGTGCATTTTCGTCCAAGAAGAAGAAGGCGGAAATTTGCATCCACAAATTGGTGCTTTCATTGAGAGTCTTGATTCACACACTCGTAGAAAACTCTCGCATTCAAGGTTTCTAATTTTTTGTTCATTCGTAGATTTTTCGTACGTTCTTATTTTTTTATACAAAAATTCTTTGAATAAACGTAAAAGAAAAGTACAATGACAAGAGATTTGGAAACCACGACCAACGAAAATTCCAAGGTTCAAGAATTTGGACCATGGCGATCCACGAGGCTCAACGCGACAATGAGTGGAGTGGCACCACCCTCATGGGGCACCACGGTAGCAGCCATTATGATGGCCACCATGGCAGCAACTACCGTGGCCACCATTGGCAAACCTACAACCCACGGTGAGCAGCAAGCCCAGGTGCCAAGGGCAGCCCAAGCCGCTGCCCCAGTAGAGCAAGCCCAAGCTCAACGCACGGCCCAAGGCATGACAGCCTAAGTCGCGCCGAAGGCTGCCCAGGGCCCCACGCCACTTCAAACCACACGGGCCTAAGCCCAAGAAGAGCTGGCTTGAGCCATGACCCAATGCGAGCCCAGCGTGCATCCAAGCTGAGTCCATGCCCAACTCCCACGCATACGGCACGTGGAGTAGCCCACTCCCGTGGTGCCCCAAGCAGCCCGAACTGGTCCAAGACCGGTTCAGCCGTCCCGTCTCCAAATTTCTGTGCCGACAATTGAATCGAGGGCATTTTCACCATATTTCTCTATAGATTTGACATTTCCCAACTCAAATCTCGTGCCCGAAGTCTACCACACTTCCACTACTCAAGGAGACGCATTCCGTCCAAGCTCTTCCAACCCAAATGGTGAACAACACTTGTCTCGACAAATCATAGAGTTGACGAGGGGCCTTGCACATCAGACCACCTTGGTGAATCAGCTCTTGCAGCGCACCGAGATGCAACATGCCCTTGACGAGGTGTCCCGAAGTAGGACAAGGGCAGACGAAAAACCTCTCAAGTAGCATCCCGACAAGCAGCCACGAACCGAGCGTTCCGGTAGTGTACACTCCTGACTGGGTCCTCGAGATAACGTATAGTCTCGTCTTAGCGCACGGATGATGGTGCATTCTCGGTTAGGCCCACTGACGAGCATACACTCACGGTTGGGACCACACTCTGATAATCAACATAAGCAACCTTCTAGGCGAAGTGTTCATTTATGGCTAGGCCCGTAAGAAGCATCATCTACCTCACATTGGAGTAGGCAGCACGACGAACGGAGAGAAACAGTCACTTGATCCTACTCAAGTTCAACCGGCAGCCCGCAAGGAATCCAGTCGCCTGCTAAGGATGTGCCACATGCACCTCAATCGCGGCATAGAAGAACCGAGCATATATATAAGCAGCCTAGACCAGCAGGTCAAGACCAGGAGCAGCCGAGAGCTCCGCTACCCCAACAAAGGCAAATTCAAGAAGAAGTAGAAAGGCTCTTGACCGAACGATTGCGTGACTTTCAAAGCAACGAGGTCACCGATGAGGCACTACAACGGGACATGACCAACATGAGCAGGCCATCATTCATAGACGAGATCGAGCAGACAGAACCTCCATGCAAGTTTAGCATACCATATTTCACATATTTCAAAGGAGATGAAGATTCGAAGAGACAATTGAAGCATTACCGAAGCACAATGGTTATTTATCAGAACAATGATACCTTTATGTGCAAGATATTCACCACCACTTTGCAAGACGAGGCGCAAGATTGGTTCCACACCCTACCACCGTGATCCATCTGGAGTTTTGATGAGCTTTCCTTGGTTTTCACCAAAGAATACTTATCTTACCGCTCGATTAAGAAGAAGTCCGACCATTTTTTTAATGAAGAAGAATCCAAAGGAGTCGCTCCGTGACTACGTGAAGAGGTTTAAAGCAGAGAAGGCGAAGATAGTCAGATGCGACGATTTGATAGCAAGTGCAGCATTCCAAAAAGGACTCATAGCAGACCACTCGCTGTTTATAGCATTGATTATGAAATAAGATCTAACTTTGGCAGACTCTTTTGCTCTGGTAGAAAAGCATACACTTTGGGACAAGGCTCGGTGAGCAGACCAGGCACCCGAGCAGCCTCGAAAAGAGTCGAGAGTAGCTCAAAAGAAGAAGGAAGGAAAGCAGTACAACAACAAAAGCAAGCAAGAGGCCAATCGTAAAGACTGATCCCTAACTAAAGGAGGCCCGACGCCCAATTACTACTCAAAGTTCTCGATCCCGATCCACCAAATCCTTCGCGACATCAAAAGCGAACCATGGTTCAAGCTACTGAAATAATTGAAGGGAGATACTTCCAAGATGGACCACACCAAGTATTGCACATTCCACCAAGGTCCCGGTCACACAATCGACGACTGCTATACTTGGAAGAATTACCTAGAAAAACTCGTGAAGGAAGACAAGGTCGATAGATACTTGGACAAGCCAGTTGCGCAGCCTAGAAAGAACGCAGATGTCGATGAAGAGCCGCCCAACAAGACGATTCAGATCAATGGCATCTTCGTTGAATCTGAGCACTTGGGAGCCACTAACAATTCTAATAAGAGGAAGATCCAGCAAACTTTATTGGTCTCGCAAGTCCAGGCAGTCAACACCCAACCTGGACCCATCGTTGGCTTCACCAAGCAGGATGCCAAATGTGTTGACTTCCCGCATGACAACGCACTAGTGGTATTTGTCCAACTAGCCCACGTTATAGTCGACATGATAATGGTTGATAACAGAAGCGTAGTCAACCTACTTCATCTCTCAGTAATTCATAAGATGGGCTTATAAAGCACAATTATACACCGAGTGGAGGTACTCACTGGATTCAACGGACATACCTCGATTGTCATCGGGCACATCACACTTGATGTGAAAACACTGCCAGTTGTCTTAAAGCAGACGTTCACGATAGTAAGTGACCTGTCTTTGTACAATGGGATTCTAGGGTAACCTTGGCTGATAAAGCTAGACGCCGTCACTTTCATCAACCGGAGAAGACTGCTAGAATTGGCTCGCGTCTGAGCCCGAAAGAAAAGGAAGAACTCATTGCTTTCCTTAGGGAAAATCATGACTTCTTTGCGTGGTCACCTTCCGACATGCCTAGCATCGACCCCAAGATAGCTTGCCACAAGTTGCACGTTGACCCCGCCGCCAAACAGGTGTTCCAAAAAAGAAGACATTTTGCACCTGAGCGAGTGACGGTCATCGAGGCAGAAATTGACAAGTTATTGGAGGCCGGTTTCATAGAAGATGTGGTGCACTCAGCATGGCTTGGCAATGTCGTGCTAGTAATGAAGAAAGAGAAAGGAAAATGGAGGGTTTGCGTAGACTACACCGACCTCAACAAAGCATGCCCGAATGATCCTTATCCAGTTCCCTGAATCGATCTGCTAGTAGATTCAACTTCTGGGAACCAACTGCTCAGTTTCTTGGACGCATACTTTGGCTACAACCAAATAGCCACGTACGAGCTCGACAAGGAGAAAGTTGCGTTCTTGATCGAGCGAGGCACCTAGTGCTACAAGGTCATGCCCTTTGGCCTCAAGAACGCAGGAGCCACTTACCAAAGATTAGTAAATATGATGTTCAAGAAGCAAATTGGAGTAATCATGGAATTCTACGTCGACGACATCATGGTGAAGGGTAAGCAATGGTCAGACATCAATGGCAACTTAGCGGAAACTTTCGACATCCTTAGAAAGTACAAGATGAAGCTTAATCCTGTTAAATGCACATTTGGAGTATCTTCAGGTAGATTCTTAGGGTACCTAATAACCCAATGAGGAATCAAGCAAATCCTAAGCAAATCCGAGCAATCCTAGAGATGAAATCTCTAACTACCTTGAAGAAGATCCAAAGCTTGATCGGACGAGCAGCCGTCCTCAACCGCTTTCTCTCGCGGTCCACTGATCGATGTAAGTTTTTTTTCAAAACTATCAAGAGGGCACACTGAGACAAATGGGATGATAAGTGCGGAAGAGCTTTCCAAGACCTGAAGAAGTATCTCACATCACATTCCTTACTATCCAAGCCGGAAGCAGCGGATGACTTATACATTTACTTGGCAGTCTTGGAAGTAGCAGTGAGCTCTGCCCTCATACGAGAAGAGCTGAGGGCCCAACTGCCGGTATTCTACACTTCTAAAGTTATTCTCAATGCGAAAACTAGATACCCGAAGATTGAGAAATTAATTTTGGTGCTAGTCATTGTAGCTTGGAAGCTTAGACCATATTTTTAAGCTCACACAGTCATGGCCATGACTTAGTATCCTCTATGGTCAATCCTACATGGTCCGTACTATTCGCAACGAGTGATGAAAATGGCATTGGAACTTGGCCAATACGGTTTAGTTTTCCAGCCCTGCATGGCGATAAAGGCCCAAGCCTTGGCAGACTTCATAGCAAAATTCACGCCTAGCCTAGGTGAAGCAACAGAAGGGTCCAACAACGCCCTGGAGTCAGCCCAGTACGCCTTAATTGCGCCTGCTCCACCTGATGGAGACTTCTGGCATTTGCATGTTGATGGCGCATCCAACTGCAAGGGCTCGAGAGCAGGCGCGGTCCTTTTTCATACCCCTGACGGTTCGATGCTCAAGCAAGTGATCACTCTAGGCTTCAAAGCATCTAACAACGAAGCAGAGTATGAAGCCTTACTAGCAGGCCTTTGAATGGCAAAAGATTTGACGGTGAAAAAGCTCTCAATTCATTATCTTTCCCAGCTAATCACCAGCCAGACTACTAGGGATTACACGACAAAATATCTAAAGATGGCGCAATACATAGAGAAGGTATGAAAGCAACTAGAGGCATTTTAGACTTACACCTTCACTCAAGTTCCATGGGTAGACAACGCCCATACAGACGTTCTAGCCAGCTTAGGCTTTGCCCTCAACCACCAATTCAAACGCTCTATATCGGTGGAGTATCTAAACAAGCCAAACATAGAGATGGAGCCAATAACCGAGGTGTCACTTGTAGGTACAACTCTGAACTGGCAAGATTCCATTATAGACTACATGGTTAATGGCACACTTCCCACAAAAAGATTGGAGTCTAGAAAGCTCCAAATAAAGGCGGCACATTACTACATGTGGAACGGCATTCCTGTTTGAAAATCCTACACTAGACCACATCTTCACTGCCTAGGACCTCCCGACGACTTAAAGGTTCTAAGTTCAATCCATGAAGGTGTTTGTGGAAATCACTCCGAAGGTATTCATGTTTTAAGACGCTAAAGAGTTAGTACAAAAGTGCGATTGCTGCCAATGCTACAAGCTGATACCAACGCTGCCTACAAGCGAACTACACCCACAGACAATGGCTTGCAATTCGTAGGCAAAGATTTGGCGAAGTTCTTAAAAAAAAATATGGCATCAAACAACACATGTCTACGCCTAGGTATCCTCAAGGCAATGGGCAGGCTGAAGCATCCAACAAGACGATTCTCGACTACCTCAAGAAATCTTTCTCCGACAAGAAGAGAAAGTGGCCAGACGAACTCCTCGGATGTCTATGGGCGTATCGCACAACCAAACGATAAGCAACCAGCGAGACTCATTTCTCTTTGGCATTTGGTTCAGAAACAATCATTCCTCCCAATGTCATCGTGCCGAGTATCAGCACTTTACTGCCAAGCATCGAGCAGAACAGTAAGGACATGGCCACAAGCTTAGATCTGGCAGAGGAGAAATGCAAACAGCCCATCACCCGCATCGCAAGCTACCAGCAGTAGCTCATCTCCAGCTACAGCAAAAGGGCCAAGATCCTGCAGTTCCAGCCTGAAGATCTAGTCATAAGAAAAGCCTTCATCACTGCCAGTAGAGAAAGCTCTAAAAAGATGGATCCCATCTGGAAAGGTCCGTACAAGATCAGCAAAGTAGGCGACAAGGGTAGTTACACCCTTGCCACCATGAATGACAAAGAGATCGAAAAGCAGTAGAACGTCTACAATTTGAGGAAGTACCATGTGTGACCTTCCGCTACATCAAAGCCCGAAGACTCAAGTAGCTCAACGGCACCACCTCGCGAGCTGAAGATTATCCAGTTGTTATGCAGTCTCTACTTTATAGCTAAGATTTCGTTCGTTTCACTCATTTTTCAATGAGGAATTCAGAAGTAATTGACAACTTGGCTCGACTACATGTTTAGAACAACTGATCACTCATGCACTTCAAAAGAAGACTGTGCCCTTCTTAGGGACTCATTGCAGGAATTACGACCCCCGATGGACCAACCATGCTCTCTAATGCGAGAGGGTAAACCAATTCCTTGACACCCACATGGGTCTGCTCTCCAAGGCGGGAGGATAAACTTTACACTCCGAATATCCAGACGTGGATAAGCCGGGCTGCCCTGGTATAACTAGGTGCACGATGACTTACGCCGGGATTGCTAGAAGTAGTCACAATGGTTTTTTTCAAGGCTTAGCTAACTGAAGGATTTTGGGTCTCTTGTCCTAATCCATACAGAACCGGGCCTCAGAGATGGAGGAGGCACATTACGCAGTACACCCTATAGAAGGCTGCTCTGAACCCTAAAGCTGCTACCGAGTGCATTAAGGTAGCCTACAGTTTTCAGAAGACTGTCTACAGCTTGCCCTTTGAGCAGTAAGCCGCGTTAAACTTATACAACTGCACATTTCTGTGAAAGGTTAAATAAGTTAGCGCGTATATACGAAGCTTCATCCACTACTGACATGCTACGCAGTCGATAAGCTTCATTTCTGCGAAAGTGTGGAATAATCTACACCAATTCCTAAAGTGTTGTGATACTTATTACGCAAACCACGAAATTGGTTAAATAAAATATGTTGTGATGTAGGCCATACAACTCAAAGGATTGAAGAAAGCCAAGGTTAATAGCCAAGTGGTTACGCGGACTCATTTGCTTCTCTAAGTAAGGTGTCCGGCTGCTGACATTATGGCTAACAACTTTGTAAAAGTTATACACCAACACCTACAGCTGCATAGGCTACGCGGGCCTGTTCGCTTATAGAAAAGTAGCACGCCTGCCACTGGTATAAAAATTCTAAGGTTAGGTGAGAATAAAAGAAGTGAAGATGAAGAAAAGCGAATGAAGCAAGTTTATTAAATTTTCTAGCAAAATTTATAAACAATTAGTAAAGATCGAATGAGTTCAAGCAAAGCAAAAAGCAACAAGGAAAACAAAGAAAATCTGAAAGGCTATCTAGAAGATTACTCTTCAGTAGCTTGGACATCCCATGACTACTCAGTTGCCACACCTTCAGCAGCCGCGAAACTCTCAGCAGCGGCATCATCCGACGCTTCATCCTCGGCTACCCCAACCTGGGCACAAACTTCTCCGACTACTTCACCAATGGAAGCATCAAAAGTAAAGGCAATCAAGTCTTCTGGAGAAATAGAGAAGGTCTCGAAGTCTTTCCCAGCAAACTCAAAGTCAGACGGCCTACTGAAGAGATGATCTACATAACCCAGCTTGTAGAAATTGGCTTGACTCTGAGCAAGCGAAGCCTTAAGCCCATCATTATCGCTCTTCAACTGCTTGTTCTCCTTGAGCTAACCAACACGAGCGCGCTACAACTCCTCTACTTCCTTCTTCAGACTTTCGTTGATCTTCAAAGCACCTTGGAGTTACAACACTTGGGGATCAAGCCTATCAACGACTTTCTTGCGTAAGCAGCGGAGCGAAGCTCAGAGACGGCACACTCAAGGTCTTGAATCTGAGGTATGTAGCATCCAATCTCATTCTCTGCACTTTCATACTTAACTTGGATCACATTAAGCCTAGTCTTCAAATCCACGATCTCTTGGTGAGTAGTTTCAAGCTGCAGAGAATGGGGCCAGAGATATTAGACATCTTCAAACCAACAAGCTCAGATTCGAACTTCTTGATCCTCTCAGCCGAGGAATAGGCTTCGGCTGCCATAGTCTTTGCCACTCCCTTGGCAGCCTTGGTATCTTCTTGGTCAAGCAGCATAGACTCGGTTGCCAGAATCGTCGTTTTCTGCATTATAGCAAGCAGAGCAGTCCTCCTATACTCGGTAGTATGCTTCGCAAAGAAACTTGGGCAGACAACGCTTTTAACACCATCAACAAACTTGGCACACACAAACATGTCTTCAACCAGATCTGGTTTTAAGAGCGCACAAATCTCAGCAGCTTCCCCGGAAACAGACTTAGTGGATTTCTCACAATTGCCAACACGAGCAGTCTCCATTTTCTCAACAGGCGAATCAGTCTCAGTAGCGAGAGGAGTGGGTTTTGGCACCACATTAGCAATAGAGTCTACCTTATCGCTCTTCATAGTGGCAAGTCTCTCCAAAGGTGAACCAGACTTAGTCCCCAAAGGACGTTTTGGCATAAATTTCGGCACTAGGGGCACGATGGAACTTCTACGCTAAGCAATCCTATCAGCAATCAAACTAGCCACCTTTAGAACGACATGCGTCACTGGCGCAGATCTAGCAGCTTCATCTTTCTCACCCTTGGAGAAAGTCAAGTCAATCACAAGCCTGGGGGCAGTCGGCGAAACCTTGCTAGCAGCGGAAGAAGTCTTTGGCTTTTTCTTAGCCGGCATCTCTTGAGCAGGTGGGGAAGATCTCTTTTTCCCACATTCACTTGCAGCAGGCTCCACAGCGATGATCGGATGAGCCAGTGCCTCCACCTTGATCTGCTTTATTTCTTCTCGGAGGCAACCTACCTTTTTCCCGGTGAAGAGGATTAAGCAGCTAACGCCACTTACAGTACTCAGAAGGGATACCTAGTGCAACATGAACCTTTTTCATATCCAGAGAAGTCTTAGGAGTTGAGCCGAATTTCGAATTTATAGGAGCAGAGGAGGATAATTAGTAAATAAGAAATAAGCTTAGCAAAAGTATAAAGCAACCTAGAGATTAAGCAGTCTACTTACCAGTGATGAAAATTGTCTAAACACGCAACTCAAGGGAAGAATCAGATTCCTACTCTCCATTTATGTCCAAAGTCTCCTTGGCCTAGGCTACCCAACTCCCTCGATGTGGCCTATCTCAAAGAAGTACCAGAATTCATTGACAGTTAGATCCAGGTCAAAGAATTGGCTTAGATTGAGGAACCCCACCATCACACGAACCGCATTTAGAGAACATTGAGCGGGGGCACACTTCATGGAGCAAAGCACCTCTTGGAAGAAACGTGGCATGGGAAAAGTAAATACCAACACAAAGTAATAGGGGTAAAATTTGATGGCTCTCTAAGCTCCACTGCATGGCTCGTGGCTGCTACCATCCTTGACACGCTTCACACGCACCCTCAACGGAATGACGTGCCTATAAGCCTCAAGAAAGTCTCTAAACATGTCATCGGAGCTAATTTTGATGTGAGCAGCCTAGAAATAGGCTACCTTACTCAAAGACCCGCCTTGACAATATAATAGTGGTACGCCATCATCACTCTTGTGGCTCGAGGAAAACATGCTTAAGAAAGTCTTTGCCCCTTTTTCTCTCCTCTCATGCACGGGCTCGAGCCCAGGAAAAAAAAAAAAAAAAAGGTGCGCCTCCTTGGCCCATGCCAGGCCCAGTCAAGCACCCCAGCATTCTAGCCCAAGCCAGCCACGAGCCGAAGCCCTAGGCTCGTACCACCAGCTCTTGGCCCAAGCCAAGCCACTGCCGCACCATGCTACCCACGACAACAGTGCCGTGGCCTCTCCAAGCCACTTTTCACACCTTCTCGACCCCTGACGAGCCAAATTTCAAGCCCCGAGGCTCCCAAAAATTACGAAGACATTTCTTACCTTGGTGCGGCGTGAAGACGAAGAAGGCAATGAAAATCGGTCATTTGCATGGGCAAGTATAGAAGATTGCTAGGGGAGGGGGAACAAATATCCTGTAGCTTTCTCTCTCGTGTAGGGTAGAATAAATTGCTCTCTGAAGTTGATTTAATAATCTACGTAAGGTAGACTTAAATAAACTTTAGAAGTAATTTATTTTCTTCTCCTAGAAGGATCTAATTTCCAATTAAAGAGGGAATCTACATCAAAACAGGAAACAATCCTCTGTTTCCTAAAGCAAGAAGATCTTTACACCTGCTACCCTTTCCTGCGAGTAGCCCAACAGGTGTGGGGCCATTTGTGGAGCAAAAAATAACCAAGAAAATTATGGAGGCGACATGTGGACTTTTGGGGTTAAAAAGACAAAATTACCCCTGAGGCACATCGGGACTCCCACGCGCATGCAATAGACAATAATGGCTCAATCGAGGTCAAAGGTGATCAAAATGGTATTCTTTTAAAATCCTCTCATCACTGCTCATCAAATCTTCACTCACAAGGGAACTCCCAATTATTCTTTTCAAATTGGGAATAATTGCCAAAATTGATTAATTACCTAATTGATTGCAAGATATTATTTGGTATAATATCTTGCAATTAGAGCCAATTTCCACCTTAAGTGGCCGGTCCCTATTTCTCCAAATAAGGCCGGCCACTCCCCTATATATAGCCCTTCATTTCTCCAAAAACATAGGTTGATTCTTCTCCTAAAATTCTCTAAACACTTTCTCTCTCAAATTCTAACTTTGGCATCGGAGATTCTTTGGCCAAAGCCCCCGATTCATCGTGGGCGCGTGAGGCTCTTGGCCTTAATCTTAGGTGTTAATTGTTTTGCAATTGCATTTTTATCCAAGAAGAAGGCGGAAATTTGCATCCACAATGATGTTGCAGGTAGCTTTTCTCAGATAAAAATATTTAAATCAAGAGTTCTAAAATTGGATTTGAATAAGCTCTTGTATAATTAAATGGTATCATATCATATTCCAAATTTTCTATCTATCTTAGTTTCTAACTAATGGAAGTTTTTCTGTAAATACACATGTAGAAAGGTGCAATATATTTTGATGATCAAGCTGCATTTTATCTTTATGATCAACAAAAAAGTAAAAATTAATCCTTCATATATTGCCAACTGTTCCAGCAATTGCAATTATATAAAATCCTCAATACAATTCAAAGTTTGGTGATCATTTCTTGGCTAAATAGCTTGGTGAACCAAGTCAGGGAGTAAACTGACTGCATGCCAGAGCTGCCACTCGATCCAAGAGTGACCCTATGAAGTAAGTCTCCTTAATGCCAAATCCATTGGCAGGCATTGCCTCTTGATTCTTGCACCACTCGACCCATTGTTGCTGCCCAATTTTCCTAATTTTTGTTTTCTTTCCAAATACTCATCTAAATTCACACCCACAAATTTGAAATTAAAAAGATTTGAAACCCAAATAAAATATATAGAAAATATATAGAACACCTGAAACCCAAATATAAACTGTAATTAAGGAGTGCAGACAAGTTGATTAAGCTTACAATAAAATCCAAATGATCCAACCTAGACACCAGAGGCATGGATGAATTACGAGACTGTATTCTTCTATCCTCCATCTTGTTGTTGAAGGTTGAAGGTTGAAGGTTGAAGCTAGCTAGTTTGGCAGCGAGGACGACCCAGAGAAATAAAATAAAATACAATAAACAAATAAAAGAGCTGGTTCTTAAGGTTATCAGACTGCTTCTCTGCAAGCCTTTCACGCAGAGACGTCATGCATTCCCTCCTTTTTTGGTTGACCGATTAAGGACATGTCACAAGCCATCCTGCAGTTTGTTGCCTCACGTGGCGACGGTTTGAAAAATCTCTTGTAGTTGCAAACTAGTAAGAATGCCCTGAAGTTATAAACTGTAGCTTCATCACATATGTATTGTTTTGAGTTAAAAATGTCACAAATACAATTAGGATGAGTAAATGAATAAATGGAAACATCGAAAATAGTTTTGTTTATTACTGAAGTAGTAGAATATGTACAAGACAGATTTATATTGACTTTGCATTAAAAGCCTACTTACGTACAATAAATGGAACGGACATCTAAATCTTAGTTATATACAACTTTTAAAATTGTCCAATTCATCAGTTTTTTCACTTTGCACCTACATTCTAGTGACTTTACATTAAGATAATATGTACAACAAAAATGATTCACATGCTCTCTTTTTCATGACTGAATTTTCTACTTCACTGTTTTTGAGCTCGTCGCTTGTTTCAGTGTGTTTTGAAAAAGCAATTTTTCTTCATCTTCATGATATACAACTGTTTTCTCTTCTAAATTTTTCTCTGCAAAGTTTCCAGTTGATTGCTACAATTTTTGAAAAAGGAAGCTGTTATCGTGGATTGTTGAATTTAAGTCAAAACGTTAAGACATATAAGAAAACAAATGGGAAAGTAGATATGTGTCAAATATATCTCAGAGGTGCAATATGTTATATTCTTTCTGATGTGTAATGCAATATATAGGGGAACAAAAAATCTATGCATGGTGGCATGCAATTATCTCATTTATCCTATATTTGTTGTTGGTCACTTTGGTCTCCCTATGTCATTGTGTAATATAATTTCGGCACCCCAAAAGCGAGCCATATGATGCTCAAAAATCTACTTATAAATGCTTTTTATTTTTACCTTTTTATTTGTGGCTAAAATTGATAAACAAGAGATTAAGTTCCCTACAAATAAGCTACTTTTTGTTTTTTGTTTTTTTTGGTGAACACTAATAAGTTACTTTGTGAATCAAAGAAACTATATATATTTGGATGGTCAAAGATTAAATGGAATATTTTGTTTGAAGATCACTTTGAAGTGAAATGAATAATATGAAAATGGAAGAGCGTGTACTCTCTCTTTCGGGAAAAGAAGATGTGATGTCTACGGTTGCACTTTCCACTGGAGCTTGTGCAATGGAAATTGCAGTATCTCTTTTATAGATGCGGAATATATAGCAAAGTAGAGGGTTAGTAAATATTGAATAATACAAAGTATTAGTGTAAACAGTAAATGGTTATATGCATCTTAACCTTTTAAATTTATTTTTTTGCGTTTGCTTAAGAGAACCGAAAAGATCGTTTTTCACCTTGTGTGGCTGAAGCTTCTTTTGAGAGAGGTGGTGCAGTTGTAGGAACAATTGGACAGCTGCGTCATTCTTTTCATGTTCAACCACTGTTTGATCACATATGTTAGAACTTGATTCCAGAAGCGGGACTTCGTCATCAAAGATCGACTGGATAAGAAGTTCATTTCTGCTAAAATCACCTTTCGTGGTGCCAAACCGAAGTTGGAAATTTTTACACTGGCCTCGCGTTTGAAGGATTGCATCTGGAAGTTCTTGTTGGCTAGTGAAACTTTTTGCAACCACAAATCGTAGCAGGATACTCCAAACAATTGCCCTGCTTGTTTCCAATTATCATCGCATTAGTTTCATCACTTGTGTCTTCAAGAACCAAATGTATTTTGAACCTACATACAATGGTTTATAATGAGACATAGTTGTGTTTTAACATTATAAAACAATAGATGAAAGTGATTATGAGTTTTTGTATTACCAAGGAAGAGGAGTTTGATTCTTTGTGGGATGGTTCGGACAAATCAGTTTATCACTATGGGAAGTGGTTCTCAGTTGTTTGTGGCAAGATGGGCATGCTTTGTACCACTAGTCGTTCCCTGTATCAAAACGTATAATAATTGTTCTGCATACAGCGGAAACATTTTACAATATATTTTTTTAAGGAATTAGTCAATATTATGAAAAATCACAGTTTAGATTATATTCTTATGTCATATAATTTTCTTTGAAGTTGACAAGTTATAGGTAATTTAAGAGAAGGATACTTGTTATATAGTAAAAGTAATTTTAAATCCATAATAAGAGAAAAGATTAAAAAAATGTCATACGCTTTTAGGTGTGCTAACTAGTCTCTTTTCATGGTTTAATCTCTATTTTTTGAGATGCATGGTTTAATCTCTATATTTTTTTTTTTTTTTAAAGAAATGATAGCAGTTTTACTCAATGTTAAGAAAGCACACAATCCTCAAGGAGGACATCCTAGAGTAGCTTTGGGGCCTCCTCGAACCAACAACTAGTAAAGTTGGAAATTAAGGCTAACTTGGCCATTCTATGCGCTATTACATTGGCGGACCTACGAATATGACAAGCTTTTGATGCAACAAAACTCCGTAGGCTAGTTTTAATGTCTTTTGTTGATGCACAAAATCGGATCGATCTTGGAACAACGTAAATCAGACCGTTAATCACACAAATGCACAAGAACACAAAGATATATAGTGGTTCACCCCAAGTTGGGGCTACGTTCACATTGGTGTCGATTCGGTTTCACTATGTAAATTGAGGGTAACAATGTACATGGAGATAGAGGCTAGGATTTGCTCTCTTTGCTATTCTTTGCCCCCTTAAAGTGAAGGTGAAGGATCCTTTTTATATAATATAAGGGTTTCCTTCACCTCCTACATACATCATGGGCTAGGTCATGAGGCCCAAATACTATCTTTAACCAGCAAGTCAGAAGTGGAAGAGCCACCATATATGCAGACAGAAATGGAAGAGCCACCATATATGCAGACTTCCAAGAGATTGGACCACCTGCAAAGCATAACATTCCAGGATAACTTGATGCCAGTTTTGCTCCAAGGCCAGGCAAACACCATCTCGAGCTGCAAAGACCTCGCTCATCTTGGAGAAGTCGCATGAGATACTTTACAAGCAAAACCTCCGGCATGGTTACCGGCTTTGTCACGAAATATCACACGACACCCCCTATATTTGTAGCAGCACAGAAAGCACCATCAACACATTTTGATCCATCGCGGTGGGGGAGGAGGCCAGCGAGAAAGAGACTGAAGTGGCCTGGCTTGAGAGATTATTAGCGAGCTTTAATAAAATCAGAGAGACGAAGGTTTGCAAGATAGCTCACGAGAGCAGGGCTTTCACCTTTGTCGTCCCGTAAGAAAGAGTTCCTAGCTTGCCAAATAGCATGGACAAGCATCATAGGAAGACCAAACTGACCTGATGACAGCAGCTTACTGTACAAATCAAACTGACCTGATGAGAACAGCTTACTGTAAAAACAGACAAAAAAAAGACGACATTAATTTATTCAGATAACTTCTTTGCATAGTTTTTACATGAAAATCGCCATCTTCCTCGGTAATCTATTTATTGTTACGTTATATATTGGATTAAGAGTAAAGTTGTTTGGGTTAATATTTGAATACTAGGTTTGAATGAAGAAAGGCTCAAGGATGCCAATTAAATGAGGACTTGCCCGAAGCCCAGCATTGAGCCTAGAGACAAACTAAAGCCCTCTCAGCCAAGGCATAAACCATGTGCCCATAATTGAAGTGACAACTGAAAGAGACTAGCTCACTACCAACCAAAAAGTACTTTCTAATGACATAAAGGTGTAAATACATGATGACTCACTGCCCTTGAGAGCCCTCGGCCAAGAACAAAGCTCTAATAGTCTGGCCAAATCGCCTATAAAAAGAAGGCGAGACAATAACATACAAACTCTTTTCTTAAGCTAGATTTGCATCTAGGAAGCTGAAACCAACCCAGATTCAGTCTTTTTAGTCATAGTCCCCTTAGGAAAGCTATCTTTTGTCTAGTTTAAAAGCTCTGCTACATTCCCTAGTGTTGTAGTATCGATTCCCTCGTGTAAAACCTGTTTAGCAATCATCCCTTTTAGCTCACAACCTCTGTAAACACAAAGAGAAGTGGCTGAAAGAAGTTCAATCTTGCCCGAGTCTCTTTGTTTGTCCTCTAAATTAGTAGATATGTAGCTTAATGTACTTTTCAGCATGTATTCAAGTTATTTCCATCTGTTTTCTACTAAATAGTCTTATTTACATCAAGATCTGGTTAACTTAATAAACCTGCTTTCATTAAGAACGAACTGGATTTAAGGAAATGCTTTAAAAGGCTTTAAACTCCCTTTGTTTCGAACATACAAGATTATGAACTAAAAGTCCTTGTTTACAAGGTAAGAAAAAGAACTTAATGCAGACTTAACCCATCTGTAACAATCCTTTGATAATAAGAAGTTTGAGTAACTTGGGGCACAAGTAACCACTCAAAACACATCTATTTCAACATCTGTTATACTGAGATAACAGTGGCACACCTAGCACTTTATTAGTTTTGATTATGAATCTCAAGGCCTACACTTAAGGCCCCACAAAGGCACATTTCAAACTAACTTCAAATTCATCTTGCAGCATACCAAGCAGCAAGAGATCACCCAACGACCAACATCACCAAAAGTACCATTCACCCATGGGGAGCTGTGCGAGGGACCATCCACCTTTTGCCTTAAACATAGTTTTGGCACGCCCGACGGGAGGGAAGAAAGCCCGACTATTCTGGAAAGCCCGACTTCATCTGAGAAGTCAAGAGGAAAGGTGACCAATGAAGACTCGCAAACCACCATGGTGCAAGTGTTGAAGAGCATGGAAAAGATTTCTTTATAGACAAGAGGAGAAGTAAGCATACTATATTCTTTAACAGGGAGTTTGTAGATGAGACTAGATCTGGAGTACTCTACCCCAAAAAATGGTTATGCTAGAGAAATGATGAGAGAAGCAAGTTCTAAGAAGGAACCAGTTATTCCTATATTTCCGTTGCTGGAGGAAAAAAATGATAAAGGGAAGAAAAAAGTGGAACCTGGAACCAATCAACCAGAAGTAGAAGAGATCCTAGAGATAAATCTACCCGACAAGTCGGGCAAGAAAAGAAGTATGGGATGACCCAGCAAGTCGGAGAATTCAGTGGAAAAGGTATGTCCATGACTATGGGAAAACCACCTCCTTATAGGCTACCAACGTTGGCTAATAAGGGAGGGGAAGTCTAGTGGAGACCGTCTGACCAAAGAAGGAGACTTTCTTTAGTAATGATCGTAACCCAAAGTGGGGACCTCCTTACACTCCACACAACAATGCGGCTAATCAGCAACTTAAAAATAAGTTGGCTGAGCTGAGAAGGATGGTGGTCCAGAATGCCTAACCACAGGCTCGCCCGCTGTTCAAGATCACTTACCAGAAGCCCTACCTAGAGTATATTGATGAGTAGAACCTTTTTCCCCTTAACTTCAAGATGCCCACGTTCCCAACCTTCAGTGAGGAGGACTGTAATGTGTCCTCTAGAGACCACATCTTTAAGTTTTCCAACTACTGTGTGGCATTTGAAGACAATCCTAACTACAAGTTGTGGTTGTTTGGGAATTCATTGGTGGGCCTAGCATCTCAGTGGTATTCTCTGTTGCCCCATAATTCCATTGCTAACTGGGGGCAAATGGAGATGGCTTTCCATAAATAGTTTTATAGGGTACAGCCCGAGATGACTATCAACGATCTAGTTGAGGTGAAGCAATATGAGCATGAGTCCACATAGGACTTCATGATGAGGTTTAGGAAGACAAGGATGAGGTGCTAATTCCCAATCAACCATTCCCAACTTATATCCATTGCTCAGAAGGCATTGAGACTACCCTTGAGAAAAAGGTTTTATGATGTGCAGTTTAATGAGCTACAAGAGTTGGTAATTGCTGCCACGAAGTATGAAAACCTGTTGATTGGAGAGCAACAAGTGAAGCACTCATCCAAGGTGCCTCATTTCTACAAAAACAAAGCTGTGGTTCATCAGCTGGAGTTTGAATGATCAGAGCTTGGAAAAAGTGACAACAATGGAAGAGAATGGATTGAAATATGTGCAGCGGAGATGACCGCTCATTTCAAGCCTTTAATAGTGAAAGGTTTGGTCCAGCCAGTTAAGGATCAGAAAGTGGTGATGAATGATGGCGGGTTCGTGCCTACGAAGCCACCCAAATACCAGGCTTATTATTTTGATTTAACCAAAGTAGCGGAAATCTATGAAGAGTTGGTGCAGGCAAGAGTGATTATGCCCGACAGCACCAAAAAATGCCTAAGCCCGAGGAATTAAGAGGAAAGAAATACTGCAAGCTTCATTACACTTTTAATCACTCCATTACCAACTGTGTACAGTTCAAGGATTGGATTCAGGACCTAATAGTTAAGGGAAAGCTTTTGCTGGAAAAACCCTATGCAAAAAAGATGATTGACACATATCCCTTCCTAGAAGCCCCAGTCAATATGATCCACGAGTTGGGTTGAAAAAGGAAAAGTAAAAGCCACCTGGGAAGTGAAAGGGGAAAGGAAACAAGTTACCAGGCCTATAGAAGGAGTTAAAGGTTTGCCTGACATACCACAAGCAGATGTGGTTAAGGGAGTAATACTGTATAGCAAGTGCCAATGTGAGTGTGAGCTAGAGGTACCAACATCAGGCGCAATCATTGATCGAGAGTTAATCAAAATAAGAGAAAAATGAGAATAGGATGCCCGCATAAGTGTTGTGCAGGTAGCAGAAAAAGAAACTTCCAAGAATGTATTCCAGAGTTTGGGTGGAGACGCTGGACCTAAAGGCTTGTCTGAGTATTCAGAAACTATGAAATCTCTAAAGAAGATGAAGATAAGGAAGCCAAGATGCTGAAGTAGGTAGAAATGAGGCCACCCCAGCTAAGTTATGATGGCAGTTCAAGGCATGGATGGGGAGAAAAGTCCAGGAACTCAATTCTTCCAGTTACTAGGAAAGATCCAACTCGAATAGGTCGTAAATGGTACATAGTTGGGAATGATGGTAAGCCTGTTAGAGAAATGAGAGCATCTATGATCATGAGGGTCTAAAGGTAGCTTAAGGCCCGCATGAACTCATTGAAGATCCCCACCATTTTAGAGCCTTTGAAAATGTCAAGTTTGAAAGAGCTACGCAAGGAAGACAACTCCAATGAAGGAGTAAGAAGAAGATAGAGATAAGATAGAGGGATAATGAGATCATGTACCTCAGAATCCCCATCCAGGAAAATACAGAGTGCTGAGAGAGCTTAGGAAAGCGTAGTGATGATGCCTACACCAGGTTGGAGGACAAAACCTTTTTGTTTTGGAACCATCTCCCCTGAGAGAGGGATACCCCCACCTCTACTGGAAGATATACCTTGTCAAAGGCCAGGACAATTACTCAATTTTGACATAACAATGGAAGAAGAGGTGCCCGGGTTAATATTGCCCAAACATGCACAGGCTGGATGGATGAATTTGTATGTCAAATTGGAGGGAAGAAGAAAGACTTATTTGGACGCTGCAATTTCCACGTAAACATGACTTATGTCGTATTTGCCATGTTTTGTGCCGACCCTGATCAACCTGCCACGATGAAAGGTGACTACTTGACAATAGAACCAATGATGGCACTTGTTAGTGTTGAAGAAGCTGGAAAAGGAGAATGAGGCATGACAGGTTTGCCTGAACCAACAATAAAGGAGCTCGGGATGATATATTCAGACCAAATGGTGTTCAGTACACCGAGTTTGGCCCTAGCCAACCATCTCAAACCCATATATGTGATTGTTCATCTGGAGGGAGTACCCTTCAAAAGGGTATTGATTGATAGTGGTACTGCGGTCAACGTTCTTGCATTTAAACAAATGAAAAGATTGGGTAGAAGTGAAGAAGACCTTATCCCTACTGACCTTACAGTCTCCAGTTTTTCTAGAGCTATTACCAAAACACACGAGATATAACTTATGGAGGTTGACTTAAGGTCCAAGCAAATCATGTTAGCTTTCTTTGTGGTGGATAGTAGTTCCACTTATGGAGCCTTACTTGGCAAAGATGGGATCCATCAAAGTCTGTCTATACCATCCACTCTACATTAACAAGTTGCTGTCTACCAGGAGTCCAAAGGTGAGGAACCAGGATTTTGGGAGATGGTGGAGGCTGAGTCGCGGCCATTTTTCCCCACAACCAATGTGGCAAAGGCAAGCTTCTATAACCCCAGTATTGGGATTTTACAGTGTTTGGGAGCTGATGAGAATGGCTGCCCAACTAAGGTGACGGCCCAAAAGCTTCTAGAGCAAGGATTGTTTCTCACTAGGAATGAATGGGACGTACCCTATATTGTCCCAACTCCCCAACACCAATTATGTCAGAACAAAGAAGGAAGGACCAAGTAGTTGCAGTCAGGTCCTTAATCAAAAGCCTGTTAGTGTATGGGAGAGAGAGGAAAGAAGCAAGAGAAAGCTTGGCCAAAGAAGAAGCAGAATGGGAAAATGAGGCTTCAAGCAGCCAAAACAGAGAAGAAGAAGAAAAGTTTTATAGAGAATAGGCAGAAGCAGCCATACACATGGCTAAGTGTATATATGACTGGGATTGGCCAGATGATGTGCCCCAGAGTCCACAGTCAGTTGAATTTTTATGCACTGAGCCTGATAAGCCAGTACTAGAAGTACAAAACCCCTTAGAAACCATTAATTTGGGAACTGAGGAGGATCCAAGGCTCATACAACTCAGTGGCTTGTTGGAAACTGGTGTTCGAGCAAAGATAATGAGCCTTTTGCATGAGTTTAAAGACTGTTTTGCTTGGCATTACACTGTGATGCCAGGTTTAGATTCCACCTTAGTAGAACACAAAATGCCTATCAAGAAGAGGTATAAACCTATGAAGCAAGCTCCTACAAGAATGTCAAATGAGATTGAAGAAAAGGTCAAAGAAGAAATTGAGAGGCTGGTAAAGACTGGATTTATTAGGCCTGCCAAGTATGTTGAGTGGTTGGCCAACATTGTACCCGTACTAAAAGCTGTAACTAATGCAATTCGATGTTGTGTTGCTTATAGAAACATTAATGGAGCCATGCTTAAAGATGAATATCCCATGCTAATGGCTGACCTATCCATAGATGCAGTTGTAAAACACAAATTTCTATCTTTTATGGATGGGAATGCTGGTTATAATCAGATAAAAATGGCTAAAGAAGATATACATAAAACAACTTTTAGGTGCCTAGGACATGTAGAAGCATATGAGTATGTAGTCATGCCATTCGGGTTTTAAAATGCTGGTGCAACTTATCAAAGAATAATGAATGTCATTTTTCATGACTTAATCAGCCATAGCATGGAGGTGTACATTGATGACATTGTGGTGAAGTCTAAAACTGAAGAGCAACGCTTAGAAGACCTCAGAAAAGCCTTGACTAGAATCAGAATCCATAAATTGAAAATGAATCCCAAGAAATGTGCTTTTGGGGTGAGATCGGGCAACTTTTTGGCATTCCTTGTCCATCAAAGGGGAGTGGAGGTATACAAAAATAAAGCTTGGGCAACAATGGAGTCACCATCCCCTACCAACAAAGTGTAGTTGCAAAGGCTATTGGGAAAAATCAACTTCTTAAGGAGATTTTTGCTAACTTGGTGGGCAAGATTCAACCGTTGACTCCTCTACTAAGGTTGAAGAGCTAAGAAGAATTCGAGTGGTGCCCACAACACCAGGAAGCCTTTGATAAAGTAAAGGCTTACTTGGCCTCTCCACTAGTATTCATGCCACCTCAGAAAGGAAAACCTTTAAAACTTTATATTTCTACTTCTGAAAAGTCAATAGGAAGCTTGTTGGACCAAAACAATGAAGGAATGAAGGAACAAGCAGTATACTACCTTAGTAGGGTCCTTACTGAGGTGGAAACAAGATATTCCCCAATTTGGCAGCTATGTTTAGCCATATACTTCACAGCCTGCAAGTTGAGGCATTACATGTTGCCTTGTCACATCCATATTATTGCCAAGACTGATGTGATCAAGTATATGTTGTCAAAGCCAATGCTAACTGGAAGGATTGGAAAATGGATTTTAGCACTTTCAAAGTTCAATTTTCAATATGTGCCTGAAAGAGCAATAAAGAGGCGAGCAACTGCAGACTTTTTGGCCGAGCACCAAGAATCATAGGATGAACTTATCCATGTCTTAGGAACTTTATAAGTGGCCAGTCTCTGGATCTCACCAAGCAAAGCCCTCTCGGGCAAAGAGGAATGAATTCAGCAAGAGATAAAGAGGATAACCAGCCTCTGGATCAGTCCTTGGAGGTTGTATTTTGATAAATCTTGCACTCAACATACTATTGGGGCTGGGATTATTATTATTGATCCTGAGGGTGTTCAATACTATTATTCATTCCTTCTGGATTATCAAGATACTACCAATAATCAGGCAGAGTATGAGGCATTGATAATTGGCTTGGAAATCTTAATAGAGTTGGGGGCAACTGAAGTTGAGGTGTTTGGTGATTTAGAATTAGTGATCAATCAGCTAAATCGAGACTACAAGTGCAGACACATCACCATGGCAGGTTATTACTTGGCAGCTACTCAGCTACTGGGTTATTGAGGCACTGAGGTTTCTGTCAATCATATTCCTAGATAATCAAATTCAATTGCTAATGAGATAGCACAATTAGCTTCTAGATCACCAATCCAAGAAAGAAGGTTCGAGATAGATGTGGAAGTACAAAGGAGAAATCTTTCTTCTATATTTAAGAGAGGGTTTAACCTAGATGTAATGACCAAAGAACTTGAGACAGAAGATTGGAGAACACCCATAATCCAATACCTGAATGATCATTCTTTTCCCACAAGTAAGAAGAATCGACAACAAGCAACTAAGTTTGTCATGTGGGATAAAACTCTACTAAGGAAGAACCCATATGGACTTTTGTTGAAGTGCTTAGGCCAAGAAGAATTAATGAGAGTAATGGCTGAAGTACATAAAGGAATCTGTGGAGCACAACAAGCTGGAACCAAAATAAGGTGGTTGCTCAGAAGATATGGTTATTTCTGGCCCGAGATGGAAAATGATTGCAAGGTTTATGCCCGATGGTGTGAAGAATGTCAAAGACATGGACCCTTCCAACATATGCCTTCAGTACCCTTAAATCCTGTGGTGAAACCTTGGCCTTTCCGAGGGTAGGCAATGGACTTCATCGGGAAAATTTACCCAGCTTATAGCAAGGGGCACACTTTCATAATTATGGCAACATACTATTTTACCAAATGGGTAGAGGCTTCAGCTGTGAAAACTATCACTTTAGCTGCTGTCAAGAAGTTCATTAGGACCAAGATCTTACAGAGATATGGGGTGTTTGAGACAATTGTTACAGACCGCAAGCCATCTTTTATCTCGAAAAAAGTAGAGGAATTTACAAGCAAGTTCAAGATAAAAATGATCCAGTCTAGTCCTTATTACCCCCAATCAAATGGTTAAGCAGAGGCCAGCAACAAGATCTTGGTAAATATTATTAAGAAAATGGTAGCAGATAGTCCAGAGAAATGGCATGAAAAGTTAGGAGACACTCTTTAGGCTTATAGAACCTCGAAGCAAGCAGGAACTGGAACTACTCCTTATGCTTTAACCTTCAGGCGGGATGCTGTGCTTTCTATGGAAATCAATATGAGTTTTGTCAGAATTCAAAATCAGTTTAGCCTACACAGTGATGAATACATTCAAGCTATGTGTCAAGGAGTTGAAGATTTAGATGTAGCCCAAATTGAAGCCTTGAACAAAATACAAGAAGGGAAGAAAGCTATTGCCCAAGCCTATAACAAGAAAGTGAAGTTGAAAACCTTCAAGGAATGAGAGTTAGTATGGAAGGCAATTCTGCCCTTGGGAGCTCAACTTAGAGGTTTTGGGAAGTGGAGTCCCACTTAGGAAGGACCCTTTAGTATCAGCAGAGTGTTGGAAAAATAAGGTTATTACTTGATCAGTTTAGAAGGGAACTTGCAAAAGCATCATGTCAATGCTAAGTTTCTAAAGAAATATCAACCAACCTTGTGGGATGTCAAAGATTGTTATATTGAGGAAGTCTAAGCATTTTAAGAAAGTCAAAGTTACTTCCTGGATTTACCACATTTAAAGCTTCAAAGAACAAAAATGACAAGTTGATAAGAAGAAGGAAGTCATTTCATTTCAACAAGAGAATGAAGTTACAAGAACTTTAGCTTAACAATTTTATATCTTTGGCCAAGGCAGATATTCTAGAATAATTTGTTTGCATAATAGTGAAAATCCTGACAGGTTCTTCTAGATATATATATATATATATATATATATATATATATATATATTATTATTGGCTAGTTGGGCTTAAGAGTCTTCAACCTCCTGGTTCACCTTCTTCACTTCTTTTATTTTCTTGTAAAGTTAACTTACCAGGGTCATCTTCTCAGCCTTCAAAGTGGAAAGCTGCTCCTCCAATTTTTGAATCTCAGACTCTACCACCACGATCTTATCTTCCATGGTTGATCATTCCTCTACCAGTTGTTGAAGTGTGGCCGAAGTCCGAGTGTGTTTTTCTTTATAACACTTCACTCTATTGGATGCCCACTCCGCCCGCTGATGTTGATCCCTCAATGCTCGCAAATTCTCGAAGAGATTAAGAAAAGACTCGTACTGAGCCTTTGACATTAACTGAACCTTGTAGAGCTCATTCAAAGCCTTCTCAGCATCATGGAAAGCCTTGCAGCTGAAGGAAGCTGTGAAATCTCTCTTCATCTAGTCCTTGAAGACTTGGCGTGCATCTTGAAGAAGTTGAGGCTCGGAATGAAGCCTTGGAGATCTTAACCTTGTCCTAATTTGCCCGAACTTTCTGACAAGCTCGGGCAAATAGGCTATTGCAGGGATGAATGAAAGAGGTGGGGGCATCACTGCAGCTCATCAGGAAGCAGGGGCGGTAAAAGCAGCATTGGTTAAAGGAGGATGAGGGGACCCAAAAGTAGGCGTGGAGGATGCAGCAACAATCTTCTTCTTCTTCGGCCGAGGGATGGGAATCCTAGTGACTCCAGAAGCCTTGGGAGGCCTAGGAATGGTTGTTTTGGGCACTAAGGGCAGATGAGATTGGCCCGAGCCCTCACCAGAACCCTGTTGCAAGCCAGGAAAGATGAATAAGGAGGATAGTCTACAAATGAAATTAAAAGAAGGAAAAAGAAAGAAGTAGAGTTTGTATACTTGGAAAGTGATGAAGGAGGTGTGGTTGCTTTTGATGGGGGAATAGTGTTGCTCGAGGCCGCACCCGAAACCTACAACACCAAAGGAAAAGACAAGTGTTAGCAAACTAATTTGTATAAAGAAGAAAATAGAAGTAAAAATACTTGTGTACCTGGGATGAGTCTTGAGATTGGGGGATAGGCATTTCCGTTACCACAACAGCTCTAGGGGAAGAAGCCCGCAGGCTAGTTACCTCTGAGAACACAGGGATCTCAGGGGCTATTGGCTCCCTAAAAGTAGTGGGTGGTGGTTGATTAACCTCCTGTGCTAGATAAGACTGGAAAAGGCAAAGTAGAGTATAAGTATAAATAAAAAGAGAGAACTTTAAGCATAAAAGGTTCAAGTTAAGGATATTCACTAAGTTACTGTCATCCTCCACATAATGTAGTATCTCCCCAGTCGATGGATTAAACTAGGAGGTTGGAGTCACCATCAGTGCTGGATGAAGAAAAGAAGGAGTGAGAGCAGAGCTCTGCTCGACGGAAGGTGCAGGTTCTCCAACATTGGCTTATAAAAGAATGGAAATTGATCATGAACTTCAAAATTGGTAAAGTCACAAGCCTAAGACAATAGTGAAAAAGAAGTATACCTTTGAAGGCTTAGCCCGAGAAAGGGAAGCATGCACTGCTCTGGCCGGAAGAGAAAAAGCATCGGGCTGAGAAATCCCTTCTTCTCTAGTGTCATATTTCAAGTAATCAGGCAAAGAATTAATACAAGGGTTAAAGGAAGTGAACTTCAAGATGCGACTTAGTACTCAAAAGAGTAGAGGTCATACCTTCAGCTCATCAAGAATAGTGTCAAGAAGTTCATTATCCCTCTGGTGCATTTCTGCGCCTAATGGTTCCTTTTTTTTCCAGCAATAGTGGGTCTTTTGGTTGCTTAATGTCCTAGTTACAAGAAGGAATAAGGTATTAGCTCATGCTCCAAGAAAACTAAAAATACAACTAAGAAAAAAAGATTACTTACTAGAAGACTTATGTTTTTTCCTGCCTGCTTCAACTGAAGGGGTATGGGAGGATTTATAGGTTTTGGAGGTTTAAGCCCTAGTAATCTTCCTTGTGGAAGTTACCTACGGACCAGGCAAAGAGAGTTGAGGCTAAGGCTGCTTCTCGGGCTCAAACTCAGAGGACTCTACCACTGTTCCCCTTATCTGTTGAGGTGCCCGAGTCTCTACTGCAGGCTCAGCTTCACCTTCAGAATCTCTAAACAACTCAGAGATGCCCTCAACATTGCTAACAGTGTGATTAGACCCTGCACCTTGCCTTACAGCTTTAGCCCCAGCCTCTTGAAGGACAAGGGCATCCGCAACTTCTTCTTGTGGCCCAACATCCACCATTTCAGTGTTGCCTTGGGCTACAAGTTCAAAATAACCAAGGAAATGATTAATTGAGGACAGATTATAAAAGCAGCATAAAATACAAGTTAAGACAATAGAGGATACTTATTAGAAGAAGCTGGTTCTTCTAGTAGACCATCTCCTTCCAGTTCTCGAGCTCATTTAGCTTAGGATAGGATTTGATGGAGAGCTGCTCAAAGAGACGATCATGGGATTCCCTGATGCTCCATCCATATTTTTTGGACTACTTGGTTTCCCATCAAGTAGAAAAGAAAGGGGTACACTCGAAGTTGAGGGCCACAGGCTTAAGGGCAATCTTACTCATCACCTCTAAGCTACGTCGAGCTGCCCGAAAGGTGACCTCCTAAAGGGAACGAAGGCAGTAAGAGGTTCTGCAGTGCATTGAGTCGAAGAAGGGCACTGGGAAAGCTTGTCTAAACCCTAACTACCTAGTACAGAAGTTGGGGTGGTAGACTTCCAGCCCGCGCTTATATCCTGGGCGGTCGCTGCGTACTCCCCATGCTAGATCTCACTGCTGGATGCAGCTTAAGAACTTTTCCTTGCAAAGTTGGCTAGCATCTTCCCCAAAGGCATCCTGGAAGATTTGGTCCGAGAACCATGGGTATCTTCGCAGATTAGAAGCCTCAGCCAGGATTCAGAATGGTTGGCGGGAGATGCCTCGGCTAGGATTCGTGCATAAGCCATTCCTTAAGGGAATTCCATGTTTAGCGCCCGAAGCTCGGGGAAATACCATTGTAACCACAACTGGACCATCCAGGTTGGCCCGTTGAAGTTAGTCTCAAAGGGCTCACCTTTGGTTATCTCGTACAAGAGATGGTAGAGGTGGGCGATGAGGAAGGGCCTCGTGGCTACATCGTCGAAGAAGTGCAGTGCCTCCACCAAAAGAATCCACTCTAAGTTCACTCATTTGGATTTATTGGGGAAGACATGCTTGTTGAGCCAGTACAAGAGAAAGTACATGTGCTCTTGGTCCCTATCTGTGGTGGCTGAAGGCGGGCTGAAGGTGCTCTTGGCAAACGAGATGAAGCCCGTAAATGAAGTCCCATAGCTCTTGAACGTTAAAGGGGTGTACTCTAGCCGAGTGATGGAGTCAAAGTCGCTTGAACCTTCAGCAATCGGGCGAGAGGAGGAAGATCAATCATGGGTAACATCCATACATCTGCCGGAGAGCCTTAGCCCGAAGATTTGAGCCATGTCAAGGATGGTTGGGGACATAGGACCCATTCGAAAGTCGAATGTGTTGGCCCCAGTGTTCTAGAAAATGAGAGTTGTGGTCAGAAACTCGGGCTTAGTAGCCACCATGACTTTGGAAATCATAATGAGCTTGTAGATGCGGTTATTCATCCATTTCTTTTTTAAAATAGGCTCAAGCTCATTTACCCATTGTGCCCAAGCCTCGTCCTTCATCAAAGGGAAGCCTCTTCGATGGGTAGACCATTTGGAGGAGGAAATGCCAGCTTCAGCGGAATATGAGTTGGGGGTGAACTATTTTGAATTTGGGCATATTGTTCTCCACAGCAATTGGGACTCTAGAGGTCCAGGTAGGCTTGAGGGAGTGTACTTTTCCCTCTTCAAAGAAAAGTGAAGTGTTCAGGCCTACCCGTGGGCGATGAAGGCCATCAAGGAGGCGATGCATGTTGACAATGCCTTCGGCAGACTCATATGTAGGGCAAGTAGTTTTGGGTACCATTGGATGATTTTGGAGAGAAGGTAGAAGGAAATTGAGGGCAGAAAGCAGGAATTGCGAAAACAAGAGAGTTCTGGAAAATTTGGAGATTCTGGAAATTCGAAGGATTAGAATTGCTAAGGTATTTGGCTAAAGGATTTAAGTGAAGATTATATAAGGAACAGTTAGTTAACGTTGGAGATCGTGGGTTAGTGCAAAGGTTTAGTTAAAACGGCTGTTTAAAATGATGCAAGTCTCGAGTAAAAGTATGCAGTTCATTTTAATCATCATTAAGACCTCGGTTTGCAGACTTAACAATGATTAAAAGGGTCACTGTTTAGGTTAATATTTGAATATTGGGCTTGAATGAAGAAAGGCCCAAAGATGCCAAATTAAATCAGGACTTGCCTGAAGCCCAGCATCGAGCACATAGACAAACTAAAGCCTTATCAGCTAAGGCATAGGCCATGTGCCTATAACTAAAGTGACAACTGACAGAGACCAGCTTACTACAAACCAAAAAGCACTTTCTAATGGCATAAAGCTGTAAATACATGATGACTCATTACCCCTTAGAGCCTTCGGCCAAGAAAAAAGCTCTAATAGTCGGGCCAAATTGCTTATAAAAGGAATGAGAGACAACATAGATAAGGACACTTAACCAATCAAACAAACAACATACAAACTTTGCTCTCAAGCCATATTTACATCCAGAAAGCTGGAACCAACCCAGATTTAGTCTTTTTAGTCATAGTCCCCTTAGGAAGGCTATCTTTTGTCTAGTTTAAAAGCTCTGCTACCTTCCTAGTGTTGTAGTATCGATTCCTTCGTCTAAAACCTATTTGCCATTCATCCCTTTTAGCTCACAACCTCTGTAAACACAAAGAGAAGTGGCTGCAAGAAGTTCAACCTTGCCCGACAAGGTGAAATCTTGCCCGAGTCTCTTTTTTTGTCCTCTAAATTAGTAGATCTGTAGCTTAATCAAGGTTCTAAAAATTGCTAGGCGCTAGTCGAGCGGCGGGCAGGGGCCTATCGCCTAAGCGGATTTATGTAAATTTATTATATATCTTGTAAATAAGTGCCTATTTAAACCTTAAAATAAACTATAATTGTATGGATAATAAAATAATGATAAAATGCAAATTAGGTACACCATTTCCATAAGTATTGGATGAACTTGAAGTAAATCCATCATTTGCAAATTAGGTACACCATTTCCATAAGTATATCACCATGAAACCAAAAAAGAAAAAAGCACACAATTAATAAAAATATATATAAAAAAACTGCCTAGGTGCCGCCTAGGTCTCTGCCTAGGAGCCGCTTAGGCCTGCCTAGCCCGCCTAGGCACCGCCCAGGGTTGCCTAAGCTGCCACCTGGCTTCCAGCTGATTTTTTCAAACGCCTTGCCCAAAATTGGGGCGGGGCTCCACCGCCCAGTGCCTAGGCGCCGCCTAGGCCAATTTTTAGAACAGTGAGCTTAATGTACTTTTTAGCATGTATTCAAGTTATTTCCATCTGTTTTCTACTAAAGAGTCCTATTTACATCAAGATCTGGTTAACTTAATAAACCTGCTTTCATTAAGAACGAACTGGATTTAAGGAAATGCTTTAAAGGGCTCTGAACTCCCTTCGTTTCGAACATACAAGATTATGAACTAAAAGTCCTTGTTTACAAGGCAAGAAAAATAACTTAATGCAGACTTAACCCATCCGTGACAATCCTTTGATAACAAGAAGTTTGAGTAACTTGGGGTGCAAGTAACCACTCAAAACACATCAATTTCAACATATGTTATACTGAGATAACAGTGGCACGCTTAGCACTTTGTTAGTTTTGATTGTGAGCCTCAAGGCCTACACCTAAGGCCCCATTAAGGAACCTTTCAAACTAACTTCAAACTCATCTTGCAGCATACCAAGTAGCAAGAGATCACCCGACGACCAACATCACCAAAAGTGCCATTCACCCCTGGGGAGTTGTGCGAGGAGCCATCCACCTTTTGCCTCGAACAAGAGTTATATATTGAACTACGAGTAATAAAAAAATAAAATGAAGAGGTTGATGTCTTCATACTTTATAATTGTTGATGCGGTGCTTACCGCATTGTAGACGGTAGTAACATCTTAATCAGTTTTGTGAAAGCACTAAATAAGCTTGCATTGTTTTCTAATTTAAATAAATAAGTAGAAAGTTGTTGGATGTGGTTCCAAAACAAATGTATTTGCGTATTAAGGAAAGAAGGATAAAAAAATAGAAAACTTTATTTTAATCCTTGGCAAAGATGATTTTTAGATTAAAACCATGAGTATGATCAAAATCTAATTTTAGTCCCTTGATACATTAATAATCTCATTTATTAATTATATTTTGATTTTTTAATTATTTCTCTTTTTCTTCCTAATTTTTAATGTATTAATTTTATTTCATTATAATTATAATTTTCATTTCATTTATCGTAATATATTTTGTTGTAAACATTTAGATAAACTAATTTTTGTTATACAATATATTTCGATGTACTTTGTCTTCTTCATTTAGGTACATTAAATTCATTATAATACATTTTAATGCATAGATTTAAGTACACACATTTCGGTACATACATTTCAATACACATATTTCGGTACATACATTTCAATATAATACATTTCCGTACACACATTTAGGTACAATTTAATATAATACATTTCGGTGCATATATTTCGATACATACATTTCGGTCCTAACATTTAAATACATTAGTTCAATATAATACATTTCGGTACTAACATTTAGGTACATTAATTGAGTCTTTCAAATTTGAAGAATGTTAAATAAAATTAATAAATTAAAAAAACTCTTTTTTGGTCAAAAGATAAATTAAATTTGTATATTAATAAATTTAAATATTTAACGGGAGACATTAAATAAAATGCACATTAATTATTTTGAATTAAGTACATATTAAGGGATCATAATCAATATGTAATCTCACATCAGGTTTATTTTAAATTTCAATCTTCTTGAAGGATTAAAGTTAAAAAACCCCATAAAAAAATCATATGCTACGACTTCATCCTTGATTGTGATGTTCGCTGCGGAATTTATTATTCATTTATTTTACGTATTTGAGGAAACAATTTTAGGGGGTTTTGGTCATTTTAAATTTTACTTTGGTGTTTAGAGGTGAACTTCGAATAGATGGATAGAACTTGATTTCAGATATGTGCAAATGACGCCTAATTCCGAATTAGAACGAAAAAGTTACAAGCGTGAAAAGTGAGGGACAATTTTGTATACTGACTCGGGTAGGGGCAGCATACGTTTGATAAGGTTAGAAGGTTGAATGAGAGAATAATAAAACATAGGAGGCTGTATTTTCGTGAGAGAGTAGGTGCTGCGCTATGTTTTTCTTCTTAGCCTATTTTTCCAAATTCGAATTCAACCGAAATTGGCTGAATTCGGAGGGTCGAGACATGATACAGACATATTCACTCGTCTGTTGCATATAAAATATCAGCTCCCAACACACTTGGAAACTCAATTGGAGAGCACAAGAGAGTGGCTGTGATTGGCTCTTCCTATACCTCGTTTTTGCCCAACCACTGCGTCCTCATCTGAATGTGAATCCACTCCCTCTCTCTCTCAACCACACCTACTCTCTCTCTCTCTCTCTCTCTCTCTCTCTCTCTCTCTCTTCCAGTTCACACCCCACCCAGTAGCAGAGCTGATGGTTGGTGTGTGTATGTGGTTCTGATATCCCGCAAGATTGATTTCCTTCCCTTACTATTCACAGATTCTCGTCCTCGTACAATTTCAACATTCACCAAACTCCTTTTTCTGAATTTCTGGTAATCTTTCTTTACCCGCTTTGGTTTTTCATGTTTTGGGTTTTTTGGTTTCACAGATTCTATTTAATGGATCTAATGATTCTTGGGTTTTTGCAGATTGGACCATCCTGGACTCTTGAGGGCTCTTGCTTTGATTTTGGGTGCCGCCAATTATTTGTCAAGTAAGATTCTTCCCCTTTTTTCTGCTTCAAAGTGTTAATTCTCTCCAATGCGATTGCCTTTGATTGCTTATCATGCTACTCATATTGAGATTGTGATTGATATTGAACAAGCTGCAAACTTGGAGCATTTTGATATTTTACAATATAGATTCCATTTCGGCCACTGTTGTTAATCGAGTCTGGTTCTCTTGGTCACCGGGTGACCAAGGATTATAATCATCCCCTATCGGATTTCTTATCAAAGGTTGAGATTAAAACGTTAAAAACCTCAATCCGAAGGTGGAGAAGAATCTATGGTTGATCTTCGTTTTCTAAATGTCACAAACTACTAGAAGTTTGTGTAGCACTACCTAACCCAAGTTATGATACCTAAGGCCCCTAGTGATGATTTCTAGAACCTTAGCAGTGTGATGTTTGTAGTCTCTTTCCGTTCCCTAAATTTCTCTATGAATATGACATACCAGAGTCTTACAACAATCAAAAGACCTAGTTCAAACAAACAAAATACTTTCCACATATTATTCCGCTTGTCATGAATCAATATTATATCTAGAATTTCACACGCACACCCGCACAGAGATACACATGGACAGTCGTGTATGATAAGGTGATATTCCAAAAAGCTTCCTGTTTTAAGTATTGAAAACTTTTTGGCGTCTGGCTATAGATTGATAACTTTTAGGAGAACCATTGTTCCATCAAACTTATCAGCAAGGTCCTTGTGTAGCATATTCATATACCGAAAGTTAACTTTTTGGGTTTTCTAATTCTGAAAATGCAGATGGGGGAAGTAGTTAAGGACTTAGCAGCTGGGACTGTTGGAGGGGCAGCGCAGTTAGTAGTTGGCCACCCATTTGATA
The DNA here is from genome assembly GCA_024362995.1 of Heteromeles arbutifolia. NCBI lineage: Eukaryota > Viridiplantae > Streptophyta > Magnoliopsida > Rosales > Rosaceae > Heteromeles > Heteromeles arbutifolia. The sequence continues at coordinate 8,615,186 of JANCRC010000020.1, forward strand.
CCATAAAGGTTAAACTTCAAAGCCAGCCTAGTCCGCTCCCAGGACAACCTCCGAAGTTCTCAGGTGCTTTTGATGCTGTCAAGCAGACATTAGCTGCTGAGGGAGCAGGGGGTCTCTACAAAGGAATGGGAGCTCCACTTGCCACTGTTGCAGCCTTCAATGCTGTCCTCTTCACAGTAAGGGGGCAAATGGAGACATTATTGAGGTCTCAACCTGGTGCCCCACTTACAGTTAGCCAGCAGGTCATTTGTGGAGCAGGGGCTGGAGTAGCTGTGTCCTTTCTGGCATGCCCCACTGAGTTGATCAAGTGCAGGTCAGTGTAATGGCTATTTTCTATTTAAAATTGAACACGATTCCAATTTTCAGTACACTGTCGAAACCTGAAGTTTGGTTCATTCTCATGCCTACATTCTCTATTTGGCGCTTGCTCAATATCTTTGTGGCCACTCTATACTAGTTTTGTTCCTTGAAGGAAATGTTAAACACCTTAACCTATTCCTTTCCTTTTATTTTGTTTTTCAGTCAAGGTGTAAGGTTTGTATGTACAGATTGATTCGTATCATTAAAATTAGCTTTTTAGTGAATAAGTTTAAATTTAAATTTCATCACTTTGCCATTTCAATAAGGGAATAGGAAGCCTTACGTACATTCTGTTTGGATTTCATGGTAGAACAGGCTGCAAGCCCAGAGTGCATTGGGGGACGCTGGCTCAGTGAGTGGCGCAGTGAAGTATGGAGGGCCGTTGGATGTGGCCAAGCAGGTACTTAGGTCGGAAGGTGGTGCAAGGGGTCTGTTCAAGGGCTTAGTTCCTACTATGGCACGAGAAATACCTGGAAATGCTGCAATGTTTGGTGTCTATGAAGCCCTCAAGCAGTTCTTTGCTGGAGGCCAGGACACTTCCGGGTTGGGAAGAGGATCTCTGATTGTAGCTGGAGGATTGGGGGGAGCAGCCTTCTGGGCTTCCGTCTACCCAACTGATGTTGTCAAGAGTGTACTTCAGGTAGATGATTTCAAAAATCCCAAGTATTCGGGGTCAGTTGATGCCTTTAAAAAGATTCTTGCCTCAGAGGGAGTCAAAGGCCTCTATAAGGGCTTTGGACCAGCTATGGCTAGAAGTATTCCGGCTAACGCAGCATGCTTCTTGGCATATGAAGTCACAAGGTCAAGTTTGGGATGATAATTTGTTTTCGGGCTATTTTGGTCACTGTGGAATTGGTAAACTTTGATTAGTTGTCTACGTTTTCTGATTCAGAAGCAGTTTTTCTATACATCAAACTTGTGGTTGGGTACTAGGATCCTCCATAATTTGTAATAACAGTTCTGTTGCTGGAGGAGACATTCTTTTACCAATCTCATATTACATGCACTGGTTTTCTCTTCTATTCTTTCCCTAGAAAGTAGATACTCTTGCAGATTTCTTGTGTCCGACGTTGGATTTCGTCGAAGCCAAATTGGTTACCCAAATGCTGAAATGCAGCCTCATTTTAATGTCAGTTTGAGGATCCAAGTTTTAGGTTCAACACTCCAGATTTCTCCTCCTATACATTCAAACTTTCAAAATCTTTTTCTACCCCATTGCAAAAGTTCCAAGCCCACCTACCTCATTCGCTGGAGAAGGTCATCGCAAAATTTTCTGGCGGCCGAAATTCCTTTGCAATATTTTCCGGTCAATGGATATTTTTCCGATGAGCAAAATTCTTTTTCCGCCCACCGGAGCATTTTATATAGAAAATACAAAAAATGAAGACTTGGAAGACTTGAGTGACATGAGAGCGAGACTATATTCAACAGATAAATTGCATGTGGTTGCTTTAGGCAGTGCAAGTTGTTGATTTTACATGTATATGCAATAAAATTAGAGAACTTTTAACGTTTTACATGATTTTTTAGAAGTCATTGGCGGATAATGACCTGAGAGTGAACTAAAGATATATTAATAAAGATAGTGCATACCAAAAGTTGTTGTTTAGTCTAGTTCAACAATGTTTTTACTTTGAAGTCTTGAGTTCAAATCTCATTAAAGACATTTTAAAATCATTTTTTATGTAATTATTTTGAAAGTTAAGAAATTACGATGGAGTTCATACAAAATCAATTATAATTAATTAGGAACGAAAAAACAGTCTGGCAGTGACTAGGTGAGATTGGAACATTTGACTTCTGATGATTGACAAATTGTCTCCATGGACTGAGAAGAATCCCATTTCGGTTTTTTGGTTCAATTTTTAATGGGATGTGTTATCCACACATCTTATTTTACTTCTCACACACCTTTTGATAATTTATGTCTGTTGATCTTCTTCAATTCATCCGATCTGACGACCAAAAATTAAAAAGATGTGTGAAAAGTAAAGTGGGGTGTGAATGTCACACCCCCTTTTAATCAAGTTCCGTTCCGTGATCGGTTCATTTTTTATTTTATAAAACAAAGGAGACAACTAGTGGTAAATTACGGTAAATCATTCTTTCTAGGCTTAGAAATATTAGAGAAATTTACTCTACTCTTGACCATAGTTAGTCAAGCAGACTCATTGGTTTTAAAAGTGCTCTGAGGGGTAATACATGATCAATTTTACTGAGGCAATACTGAAATTTGTAAAGCAAATTAACAGAGCGAATACATTCGCATTGAAAGCGTTAAAGGTAAGTATGGTGGTAAATTTGTAATGTCATTTAGCTAGGTTATACTTTTAGTCATAAGTGATCACGTAACTTTTTACCCAAGAGAAAAACACTGTACAAAATTAAAGGCAATTGGAGAGATACAACAATTTTATCTTTTCTGGGGATTAAGAAAGTATCAAAGGAAGATACAAAACTGGAAGAATCCATCCAGTTACAAATGTTTTATTTTTTTCTAAAATTAACGAAGGATAAAAGGAAATTAGAGAATTGAATGGGTTCATCTGAATACAATAATTTTATCTTTTCTGTGTTAGGACCACATTGTTTGGGGGCTTATTAGCTCTCTCTCTCTCAGCCCATACTTGTTAACCCACAACTATATTTTGATCAAGGCCCAGCCTGTTTAGAGCTAGGGTTTCCCTTTCAGTTGAATATAAAGAATGCAATGTACTCTGTAAGGGTTATGATGAATGAAATGTGTCTCTTTTCCTTTTGAATCTCATTTCTCTTCCCTTTCCTTTTACGATTCCTGCACTGTTCCTTCGATTTCTAGCTTTCTTCTGTCTGGGACCGATTGGGCGTACCAATTGGTATCAGAGCACGTCGATTTGATGGGCAAAAACACCCAATCCGCCACCTCCTCTAACCCCGATGCGGTCGCCGCTGCTATGGATGCTTGCCAGGAGCACCTTTGAACCCAGGTTGAGGGTCTCTCGGATTCCATTGAAGCCCTTGAGACACAATACTAGAACCTCCAGAAATCATTCGACCTCATGACCACATCGAATGCAACCTTCCAAAACACAGTAACCTCCCAGTTTGCAGCATTTCAAACACTCATGCTCGACGAATTTCGTCTTCTTAAATCTGGGCTTCCCTCCCTTCACACCACCATAACCCCAACCCCTACCCCACCCCCGTTGCCTACCTGACCACCCACCACCACTAACTTCCTCTTTGCACCACCGACGACTACATACTCAAGCTTGGGTCTTTCTAACCCCCCATCACCCAGTCTTGCTCCATTGCCCCCGTACTTGTCCTCCACCTGCCCCACGCTGTCCCCTACAACTATAACCAGTCGCCCGGTTTTTTCCCATCGCCCATCCCCATCATCTTTTTTTTTTTTTGCCTAAACCCTATTTCCCCCATCCCGTCTGAACCCCACTCATTTCATGTCTTACCTTCAACAAGCCTATTTCCCTCACACACTCACCCATACGCCACACCCAACCAACATCCCTAACCTTCTACTTTTAAACTATCAAAATGGAGTTACCACGTTTTAATGGAGATGATCCATATGGGTGGCTGGCCATGGCTAAAAGATACCTGGACTACTATGAGGTGCCATCGAATCAGTGGGTTTTGGTGGCTGCCTGTAACTTTGGGGCGGGTGCCTCTATTTGGATGCGAAGGTTTGAACAACGTCATGGCCCAGAGAACTGGAGTCTCTTTGTAGACTTATTGCTTCAACGTTTTGGGGGTGGTGATCGAGCGAATATTGAATCACAGCTCACTCACATTCAACAAAAGGCATTGTAGATGAATACATCGCCAAATTCACCAAACTGTCCTGTAGAGTGATAGATTGGACAGAGAATCAGTTAAAACATGTTTTCCTTAGGGGATTACAAGATGACATCCGTCACGACGTCCTAGCCCTCGAACCCAACTCTCTTCACCAAGCCCAAAAGCTAGCCAAAATCTTTGAGACCAAAAACCAAGCCAAACGTTATAACCGTCCCACATTCCCTCGTCTTTTCCCATCTTCATCATTTTCGAGACCCACCATTCTTACCACCCCACCACCTGTAACAGTCCATCCCCATCCACCCCACCCCTCGCCCCACAGCTCCCTTCAAACGTTTAACCCCAGCCGAGGTTCAAGATAAAATCCGAAAAAAAAAAGAAGTGTTTTCACTGCACCAAGCCCCATGTCCTTAGCCATAAATGCAAGAACCCCATGATTGTATTGTTGGACGTTGCTACCCCCGAGGATGACTCCCCTGAATTTCATGATTGTAACCTCGAGAAGGATCATCCTCTAGACCCCACGTGCCATATGCTCGAGCGCTTCTCGATACCAAAAATTGGGGGCAGTCAGCCCATGCATTTACACGGTTCCATCGACTCCACACCCATCAAAGTTCTCATTGACTTGGGGGCTGCTCGCAACCTTTTGAGTGTCGATATTGCTCAGCGTCTGGGGTTACAAATTGAACATATTCACCCAATATCGTTTACCACTGCTGCTCACAAACAGGTTACCGCCACCATGCGAGCTCATAATGTTGTCGTCACCTTACAAGATTACACTCTAGTTGGTTCTTTTCTCGTACTCAACATCCCCGGGTATGATTTGGTTTTGGGGGCAGAATGGCTGGAGTCCCTAGGCTTTATTGGATGGCATTTCCTGAATAAAACCATGTTTTTCACATTAAAGGGCCACACTTACACCCTTCAAGGCCTTACTACGGCCCAACCTACATTTAACCCGTACCACCCAACCCAACTTCCAGATACTTATAACCCCCCGCCACTTCACCCCAAATTACCTACCGACACATCGCTTTCCCCACCCCCTAATACCCACCATGCAATCATCTCCTCTTATCCCAATACAAACACCTTTTCTCCCTTCCTCTTGGCCTCCCACCAACCCGACTAATAGACCACAAGATTCCGTTACTACCAAATACCCAACCCATTAACGTACGCCCATATCGTTACCCCTATTCCCAGAAGGCATAAATTGAGAGACAAGTGCAAAACCTCATTTCCTCTGGTGTCATTTGAAACAACAACATCTCATTCTCTTCCCTTGTTTTCCTAGTAAAAAAGAAAGATGAGTCATGGCGACTTTGCATTGATTATAGAGCACTAAAAGCCGCTACCATCAAGGATCATTTTCCAATCCCGGTGGTGCATGAGCTCTTAGATGAGTTTCACGGTGCTTCCATCTTCTCCAAACTCGACCTACATTCCGGTTACCATCAAATACGCATGTGCCCAGAGGACATTGCCAAAACTGCCTTTCGTACACATGACGGTCACTTCGAATTCATGGTAATGCCATTTGTTTTATTCAATGCACCATCTACTTTCCAAGCTCTTATAAACTCCATTTTCCATCCATACTTGCGTAAGTTTGTGTTAGTATTTTGGGTATAGCCCATCTTTGAATACTCACCTGTCCCATTTGGAGATTGTTTTCCAAGTTCTTTCCACACACAGCCTGAAAGTGAAGCTCAGCAAATGCTCTTTTGGCCAAAACAACATAGATTACTTGAGACATTCTATTTCGGGCAACGACGTATCAGTTGATGCTTCCAAAATGCAAGTAATCATTGATTGGCCTTAGCCGACATCCATCAAAGCTCTTCGGGGATTCTTAGGACCGTAAATTTGTTCATCATTATGGATTGATCGCCAAGCCCTTGACTACCATGCTTTAGCACGGCAACTTTACATGGACAACCGACTCCATTGCGGCATTCACCAAGCTCAAGCAGGCTTTGACATCCACTCCAATTTTTGCCCTTCCTGATTTCAACAAATAGTTTGTGGTTGAAACGGATGCTTCGGGTGTGGGCATAGGCGCCGTGCTAACCCAGGACAGTCATCCCATCACTTACCTTAGCAAAGCATTATCTAGCCGCAACCTTGCTCTTTCCACATACGACAAAGAGATGTTAGCCATTATGTTTGCAATCCAACATTGGAGACCATATTTATTGGGACAACACTTTCGCATCGTCACGGACCACCAACCCATGAAATATTTTCTAGAGCAGCGTATCACTACTCCTCAACAACACAAATGGTTAGTCAAGCTTCTTGGGTACAATTACTCGGTGGAATATGGACAAGGTTCTCAAAATACCGTCCCAGATGCTCTTTCACACAAAGAAGAGTTGCTGCCATTTCTGGGCATTTCCTCTCATATTTTTATTGCATCACTGAGTTCAAGCAGTTTTACGCCACAGATCCTCAGGTCATGACTATATGGACTACTTTACTTCAAACCCCATTATTAATGATATCCTCCATCACAAAAAATGGATCTTTATTCCTTCCTCGTCAAAATGGCGTCCCACAATCTTGGAGGAGTTTCACTCCACTTTACACGGCGGCCACTCGGGTTTCCTCCGTACATACCACAAAATTTCAAGAAGTTTTCTTTGGCCAGGCATCCGCAAAGACGTGAAGACCTTTGTCGCCCACTGCCCAAAATGTCAACACCTGAACCATGAGACTATCCATCCACTAGGCCTCTTACAACCACTTCCCATACCCAATGGCATCTAGCAAGACATTACCATGGATTTTGTTGAAGGGCTGCCCTCCTCAAATGGCTACATGGCAATCTTGGTGGTTATGGACCGCTTAACAAAATACGGCCATTTTATTCCACTCAAGCATTCGTACACCTCAACATCCATTGCAGAAACATTCATCAAGGAAATCTTCCGTCTACACGGTATGCCAAAATCTATAGTGTCTGACCGTGGCCCTACATTTCTCAGTAACTTTTGGCAAGAATTCTTCAAGCACCAAGGTAGCAAACTTTGTCACAGCTCTGCCTATCACCCCCAATCGGACGGTCAATCCGAAGTCCTCAATAGAATTCTCGAACATTATCTTCGTTGTTTCTCGGCCGACAAACCAACTAAGTGGTCGTCTCTTCTTCCATGGGCTGAATGGTGGTACAACACCACCTTACAATCTACAATCAAGATGTCCTCATTTCAAGCTCTGTACGGGGTCCCTCCTCCGGCCATTAACACCTATCTCCCTAGAACCACGGCAGTACACTTAGTTGATGTGGCTTTGTAAGACAGAGACAAGTTGCTTCAACTCCTCTGGGCTAGCCTACAACTCGCTCAGAATCGCATGAAGCAAGTTTATGACAAGGGCAAACAGAGCGTGAATTCATGGTGGGTGACTGGGTCTACCTCAAGCTACAACCATATCGTCAATAATCTGTTTCCCATCACACATCCCACAAACTTGCCCTAAAGTTCTATGGATCCTTCCAAATACGAGAACGTATTGGTTCCGTGGCTTACAAGCTCGACCTCCCCCATACCTCCAAGATACACCCGGTTTTTCACGTCTCATTGCTCAAGAAGAAGATTGGTGACACTACTTCCCCAAATCCAACTCCACCACCGCTTGATTTTACGGGGCTTCTACATTGGCAACCTGAAAAAGTACTAGACAGAGGCATGTTCAAGAGGAAGAATGCTGCAGTCACCAAATGGCTAATCAAATGGACAAGACTGCTAGTCGAAGATGCTACCTGGGAAGTCGTCGACGACATCATCGCTCGTTATCCTGACCTTCAGGCCTGAGGACATGCCTCTTCTCTAGCGAGGGGGGGGGGGGGGGAGTTGTTAGGACCACATTGTTTGGGGCCCTATTAGCTCTCTCTCTCAGCCCATACTTGTTAACCTACAACTATATTTTGATCAAGGCCCGGCCTATTTAGAGCTAAGGTTTCCCTTTCAGTTGAATATAAAGAATGCAATGTACTCTGTAAGGGTTATGATGAATGAAATGTGTCTCTTTTCCTTTTGAATCTCATTTCTCTTCCCTTTCCTTTTACGATTCATGCACTGTTCCTTCGATTTCTAGCTTTCTTCTATCTAGGACTGATTGGGCGTACCATTCTGGAAAGAAACAAAAGGATAAAAGAAAAATACGAAATTCAAAGAATCCATCCAGGTATATTAACCTAATATTTTTCTGGAAGTCATTGTCTAGGATTACCATACAATGAAATAAAAATAAAAAAATTCAGTAAAATTATTAACTATAGTTACCATACGCAATGAAATTATTAACTTAATTGTATTTGTTTACAAATACAACGATTTCAGAAAATAAAAATTCACAGTAGCGGTTGGTGATTAGATACGAAATTGGTTTCTGATTAAATGGTGTAAAATATGTGCAAAAATACGAAGGATTTGAAGTTGAGGTCAGGAAAGCATATATGTTTTGTATAAATGGCTGTCTTCCTATTAGCAAATACAAAACATCTATCAGAGAAAAATATTGTTGAGGCTTTTCAACATGAATACATGGTTGGTGTGCTTGCTTTTTGTTAGCATGCTGGTGTTTAACCATCAAGTACTGTCTGCGAGGATCCCTGAACTATCAAAGAGACTGAGAGGGTTTCATCCTAATGACGATGCTATTCCACCTCCTACTCCCTACTCCGGCTAACCCATACAACCGTGGCTGCAACCCGATAAATAGGTGTCGCGGTCCACCGGCTGGGGCTAATCATCTTCAGGATAAAGCTCGCAACAAGAACTGAAAATTTACAGAGGGGCTTATATTCAGCAGAAACGCCTCACTGAGTGTGGGAAACATTAACCCACCAAGAAAAATATAGTACAATATATTTAAGTCTTTATATTTCAGTAATGAATAAGTAAGGCTTCTGTAGATGAGATATTGTTATTAGATTGATTGTGTTGTCAATGCTTGATTTATGATGAATGAGTGATATTTAACTTTGCTTTTTGGGTTCTATTTTTTGGATAATTTAGTTTTGATGAACACCTGTATGTTTGAAGAAGACGAAAGTCAATTTATTTGTTAGGGTATTACGCAAATATATTCATGAAGAATTTAGTCCCAAAAATTCTTTTACAGGCTAGATCTAAAATTTAGAATAGAATATGACCAATCATAGAGCAATGAGTAGGCTTTAAGAAGTTCATTGAAAATCGTGTTAAAGGAAGAAATTTTTTAATGATGTTGTAGGCTCAATTAACTGAGCAATCTAAGGAATAGAGAGAGAGGACCGGCGGCAACAAGAGAGAAAGAGAGAGATTTAATTCTGAGATGTGTGTTGTATCACCCTCTTATGCCTTTATTTATAGCAGTAGGAAGGGTAGAATCCTTACCCTTATAGGATTACATCTCTTAATAGATAATCAACTCCTAATAGGTAACTACAAGATACTTCTAGATATACTAGGATTTACACAATCACATTCCTAATCCAATAGGACTGCAACACTCCCCCTTGAGTGTCTAAATACTCAAACAAAACGTCGCATCAGATCTTCAGTAGATGAGATAGAACAGTTGATGAAGTCGTCGGCATAAAGGGTGAACGCGAGTCTCAAACACAAGTATGTAAGTGTGCATTGGTAGTAAAACACACAAAACCTCGCTATGGTAAAACCCAAGGCATGGGGCAAACCCATAAACTAAGGAGAAAGGTGAGAAGTATGCATAATGTCTAAAACAAACGTCAAACAGGACGAAAGTAGTGAACTCAATGGAGTATGATCATCCCAAGATGGGTGCCTCATCAAAACATTGTCAGGTAGCAAAAACCCAATAGGAAAAATGCTGCTAATCGTAGGAAAAAGAGTACATTAAGATCAAGTGAGTATGCTTCAGGATACTCCCCCTGAGTTAGACATAACTTACGAATAAAACTACAAGCGATTCAATTCAAATAATTTACGCATACCGATTCCTTGGACGAGTTTCTGAAAAGTAGACTTGGACAGTGACTTTGTGAAGAGGTCAGCTAGGTTGTCTTGGGAACGGATTTGCTTGACTTCAATGTTCTGATGCTGTTGTTGCTGGTGAGAGTAAAAGAACTTCGGCGCTATGTGCTTGGTGTTGTCTCCTTTGATGTATCCTTTCTTTAACTGCTCGATACATGCTGCATTGTCTTCAAAGATTGTTGTAGGAAGGTCAACGACAGAAGTAAGACCATTAGTTCTTCGAATATGCTCCATAACTGCTCTCAACCAAAAGAACTCTCGTGAGGTTTCATGTAAGGCAAGAATCTCAGCAGGGTTCGAAGAAGTCACAACTAGCATTTGCTTGGTAGACCTCCAAGATATAACGGTGTCTCCAATGGTAAAGACATAACCCGTTTGAGAACGTGCCCTATGTGTGTCAGACAGATAGCCAACATATGCATAACCAACGAGGCGAGAATTAACTCGAGGACTGAGGGGGGGCGACGGCTTCTCTTGAGGATTCGTGGGTGTAGAACAAACACAAATCCGTCGTACGCTTAAGGTAATGGAAAATGTCTTTAACACCATTGTAGTGTCTGCGTGTAAGCGCATTGCTGTATCTAGCCAAAAGATTAACAATGAAGGAGATGTCAGGTCTAGTGCATTGAGCCAAGTACAATAAAGCATCAATTGCACTTAGGTATGGAACTTCATACTCCAAAATCTCTTCTTTATCATCCTTGGGATGGAAGGGATCTCGTTTAACATCTAGAGTCCGAACGACCATATGAGTACTCAAAGGCTCAGCTTTATCCTCATTAAAACGTTGCAACACCTTCTAAGTGTAGTTTGATTGATGTACTAGGATTACATCCGAACAATGCTCGATCTTCTGGCAGAGACAATATCGAGTTTTCCTAAGATCTTTCATCTCAAATTTTGATTTCAAGTGCATGGCAATTTCTTCAAGCTCTTCGGGAGTTTTGATGAGGTTCATGTCGTCAACATAAACTGCAACGATTGCAAATCCGGAATGTGACTTCTTAATGAAAATGCATAGGCATAGTTTGTTGTTCACATAACCCTGACTTGTCAAATATTCACTTAAACGGTTATACCACATCCGCTCAAATTATTTCAATCCGCAGAGTGATCTTCTCAATCTAATAGAGAAAGTGTTTCGTGGTCTAGAACTATTTGAACCGGTCAATGGAAGTCCTTTTGGAACTTTCATGTACATTTTTGTATCTAGATCCCTATAAAGATACGTGGTTACTACGTCCATAAGCTGCATATTCATTTTTTCAGAAACTACCAAATTGATACGGTAGCGGAACATTATGACGTCTATTACAGGGGAATACATCTCCTCGTAATCAATCCCAGGGTGTTGAGAGAAGCCTTGCGCTACGAGGCGTGCTTTGTATCGCACTATTTCATTCTTCTCATTACGCTTCCTCACGAAAACCCATTCATAGCCTACGGGCTTCACATGTGGTGGAGTATGAACTACAAGCCCAAACACCTTTCGTTTCGCGAGGGAATTGAGTTTGACCTGGATTGCATGTTTCCAGTTTGACCAATCCATTCTATGTCGACATTCATTAACGGAGTGTGGTTCAATGTCATCGCTAAGCATAATATCAGAAGCAACGGTATAAGCAAATGCATCATCGACTATCATCTCATTCTGATCCAAACCTCATCCAATATGGCGTAATGGACCGAAATCTCACAATTCTCAAGAGGCCGGCATGTTTCATCTGAAGCATCACAGTAATATAGAATAACCTCATGCGTTGGAACATATGAGTAAGCAATGGTTAGATTCAGATTAGGGTCACTAGTTTATGCCGTTTTCCTCTTCCGGGGTTATGAATCCTTTGAACTAGGAGGCCTGCCATGCTTCAGGGTAGCAGCAGATGATTGGCTAGCCGTCGGTGTACCATGTTGTGTGAGAGGTGCGGCCACCCCACCTTTGGGGTCGGTCCAGCCTTCCACGGTGGTTGTTCGGTGTACGTTACGTTCATCCTTGGAAGTGTGTTTGCAGCGGGTATATGTGATCTCGTCATCTTTGCTAGATCAGTTAAAGCATCCGGCATGCTTTGAGCAATGCTATGAAGATCTAGAATGCGTCGCATTTCAGTTTCAGATTGAGGCGTGTGGGGATCTAAATAAGACATAGTGGGAGTAATCCACAACAATTCGTGCCGTTCTACAGGAACATTACTAATCTTATCTCCCCCTAACGACGGGAAGGCTATCTCATCAAAGTGACAATTCACCAAACGTGCGGTAAAGAGATTTCCTATCAAGGGTTCTAAGTAGCGTATAATTGATGGCGACTCGTAACCGACATAGATTCCCATTTATCTCTGATGACACATTTTGGTACGTAGTGGCGGCGCTATTGGCACATAGATTACGCACCCAAACATATGTAAATACGAGACGTCAGGCTTGTATCAATAACCAATTGTAATGGTGAATTAGGTTGGGTAGCGGTGGGCCTCAGGTGGACCAACATAGCTGCGTGCAATATTACATGGCCCCATGCAGATACCGACAAATTGGTTCTCATAACCAAAGTCCGAGCTATCATTTGAAGGCGCTTTATGAAAGCTTCTACCAAGCCATTTTGGGTGTGAACATGGGGTACATGATGTTCAACTTCAATCTTAACAGACATGCAATAATCATCAAAAGTCTGTGATGTAAACTCTCCATCATTATCTAGTTGAATCGACTTAATCGAATAATCAGGGTGGTGGGCTTAATAATTTATGCTAGGAGTTTCACAAATGTAGCATTGCGTGTGGATAATAAGCAGACATGTGACCATCATGTCGATGCATCAACCAACACCATAAAGTATCTAAATGGTCTGCATGTTGGTTGGATAGGTTCACAAATATCCCCTTGTATCCTCTGAAGAAATTTAGGGGGGTTGTGAATAATCTTTGTAATTAAGGGTTGAATGTTCAACTTCCCCAAGGAACATGCTTTGCAAAGCGGATGGCCGGGATAAGATTTCAAGTGATGCCCATGAGATACTTTAAGGATACGGCGCATCATATCTCATCTGCGGTATCCTATTCGATCATGCCAAAGCAGGAGAGTGCCTTGGAACCTAGCACTATGGTCGGCCACATGGTGTGTCTCTATGGCTCGAATGGTTGTTATGTATAACCCACTCGGGAGACGTTCCAGCTTCTCGTGAATACACTTCCGGCCATATTCGTAAAAAATGATATAAAGAAATTCAAAACCATGCTCTGCAGTGGTTTCAACATGATATTGATTATCTCGAATATCTCTAAAACTCAACAACGTTCTTACGAAACGTGGAGAATAGAGTGCCTCTTTAATGATTAATTTAGTACCATTGAACAACAATATACAGGTCTTTCCGTATCCTTCTATTAGGTTAGACGGGCCTAAAAGGGGTGTCAAATGTGCATTCTTAGGTACGAAGTTAGTAAAATAGTGTTTCTCACGCAGTATGGTGTGCGTAGTTGCACTATCAGCCATACAACTTCCCCACTAGTCATACCTAGAAATAAATTAATTGAATCGGGCACATGCATTAATATAATTCCATTCATTCAATTAATCAATTCGAGAAATAATATCCAAAAAATAATTGTCCATAAGTTCAAAACAAACCAAAACCAAACAAATAATTCCAAAGACTTAGAAAAATTGTCCGAAAATTAAACTAGACCTAGAAAATAGGGAGAAAGGTTCAGCCACTCCTAGTAAATTCGGCCACTAGGGGGTTAAAACACCTTAAAAACATGTCTAAATTTATTCTTCCATAGGAGTGGATGCCTTCTGAAAATCCAAAACCTCCATAGATGCAGTTGTCGCGTGCACCTCAAGTGCTGCGTTCGAGCCGGTAGGTCTAGCTTGATGATTCTTCATCAAAAGTTAGATATGCTTTTCAGTGAGAAGTAGAACATATATCGAATCTGAAAATTTGGTGAACTTCTGTGCTCTATATTGTGGCTGCAGGACAATATTAATGGCATTGAAGGTCGAATAGGTCTTCTCCAGGAGATCCTACTCGGTTAAGTCCTCTTTACAGAAGTAGTGATTGGATTTTACAAACTTCAGAGTTGTATTCGTTCATAGACTTAAAGTCTTGGAAGGGTAAATGCTACCAGTCGTGTCATGCTTCAGGCAAGTAAATGCCTTTCTGGTGATCGAAGCGATCCACCAGGGTGAGCCAGAGGGTACAAGGATCATCCATGCAAGGTACTCGGTCTACAGTGCATCATGGATGTGCCTTCGGATGAAGATCTTAGCAGTCGCTTTCTGAGCTTCGTCCACGGGTTCATCATCGATTGGTTCCTCAATGGTAGCTCTAAGACTCTTTGCAGTAAGATTGAGCTTCATGTCTTGAACCCACTCCAGGTAGTTTCTTCTAGAGACTTCCAAAGCGGTGAAATCGAGCTTGTTCAAGTTCAACACATCCTTAGACAGAGGGTACACACAGAACGTGGTTAGTCATATGGAAGGCCATAGACATACATTGTAGAACATTCAGGTTCTATAGATATGTATTGGTTTAATTTATGCATGAAAGCTAGGGGTTTCATGTGGTAAGTTTTGATTGAAACTTCGGGTTTCAAAGGCACTAAATTCGAAACTACAGATTCGATTTAGTTTATGAACGTTTAGTTCATATAGGGGCACCTATAAAAACACGGAATACAATATGCAATAAAGTGTAGTGGATTAGTGGATTGCTTTAGGAACCCAAGTGTGAGTGCTTCGGGACTACGAAAGATAATCAACGGTTCAAAGAAAACAAAATAATTTATTGAATCCTTAATGCCAAAAAGTGGACTTCAGGCCAATAATTTTGGATTAATTGTTAGATTAATGGACTGCTAGTCACTTTAATTAATTCAATAGATTGAGACCATTCGGGGTCAATCGTAGAACCAAAAATAATTATAACATTCGGGTGAAAATTATTTAGAATGCCAAAAATTAGCATTGGATTTGAAAAACCATAGCCCAAACACGGTGGGCATGGGTGCCGTGAGTAGGGCAAGGCCCTATATAGTTTAAGGGGCTCGGGTGGCTGCTAGGGGTAGCCCAAATCATGGCTGTAGGCCATGGGTCCAGTTTGGTAAACCTAGTCGTAAAGGCTGGCATGTTGGGCCTGGGGTCGGCACACGGGGTAGGGCCCAAAGGGCATGCGAGTGTGCAAAGAAACCCCAGTCGTAGCTGGGTTTTAGATGTGGGTTGTAGGGATAAGCCCAGCCGTATGGGCTGGCTTCTGGTTTCGCGGGCTAGGGCTAAGACAAAGCCCAACAACAAAGTTGTTGGCTTGAGCCGAGACAAGGAACCAGTCCAGCAGGCCAGAAAGGTTGCTGCAGACAGGTTAGGGCTTCAGGCCTGGGTTAAGGACAGGTCCATCATGCTTCTGGCTTGCGGGTTGGGTCGGGTTTGGACTAGGGCTTTAGGCCTGTGTATTAGGCAACCCAAGCCGAAGCTTGGTTGGGTTTGAGAGGAAGCAGCAAGCCTAGAGGGCTACGCGTAAAGTCCAAGGCGTCGGAGATGCCGTTCTGAGGTCTATCGCCACACGGCTGGGCTTCAAGCTAGCATGATGGTGCCGCAAAAATCCCAATTTTTTTGTTTTTTTTTCTTTTCAAATTCTAAGGTTAAAAACCCTAATTGCTTCTAAATTAATTTCGATCTGTTGACTCACAATTCTACATAGCATATATGTGTAATGGAAAATATATGAACATATATATGATATATATACTTGAAAGGAAAATATAAATATAGAGGGTTCATGCATCATGGGGAATGTTTTCATGCTTCAAGGTTTTTTCAAATATCTTAATTTATTTTAGAAGAACCTGATTGGCAGAAAATAATTGAGAGCCTTTGAATTTGTAGAATATAGCCTCCTCCTATGATCCTTCAGTTCCTTAGTTGGCAAGAGCATGCTAATAACATGTTGTAGTCCTAATTAACTGAGTGATCTAAGGAATAGAAAGAGAGGACCGACGGCAACAAGAGAGAAAGAGAGAGATTTAATTCTGAGGTGTGTGTTGTATCACCCCCTTATGCCTTTATTTATAGTAGTAGAAAAGGTAGAATCCTTACCCTTATAAGATTACATCTCTTAATAGATGATAAACTCATAATAGGTAACTACAAGATACTCCTAGATATACTAGGATTTATAAAATCACATTCCTAATCTGATAGGACTGCAACAAATTAGTGATTATAGGAATCAGGAAGATAGTCAACGTTTTGGCTATAGAGATTTTAAGAGTAAATGTAATTAGCATCAAATTAGTTCTTTTACCTAGAATAGTTTCCAGCTATTTGTATAAATCCTTGTATTCTCTGTACAAAGACATATCAATAAAATCACCAATTCTACATTTTCACATGGTATTGGAGCACCGATCCTAGTGACTCTAGACGCTCATTCACCTTCCACTATAAACACAGTCAATCTTCCTTACAAATAGTTTACATGGGTGACGAGAAACCAACAGACGTGCTGCCAAATGCATCTGATCCTCTCACCCTTCACCACTCAGATTCACTGAGTCTTGTTTTAGTCTCAAAACTCCTTGACGGACACAACTATGGACAGTGGAGCGATTCTATTCGCATTGCTCTCAATGAAAATAATAAGCTCAGATTTATTTATGGGTCTATTAAGGCTTCTGCAACCACCGATGCAAAGTTTTCTATTTGGCAGAGATGCAATGACATGGTACTATTGTGGATTTGGCAATCGGTGAACGTTACTATTTCAAGTAGTATACTCTACTACAAAACTGTATTTGCTGCCTGGAAGGATCTTGAGGATCGTTTCTTGCAAGGGAAAGGTTTGAGGATCTATCAAATTCGATAAGAAATTACCGAAAACTGACAAGGGTAGTCATCTGTATCAGACTACTACACCAAACTGAAGGCTTTGTAAGACGAATTAGGTTCATATCATGAGCCCATTGCATGTGATTGTGAGCGATCGAAGACATTTGCCGAAAGGGAAAAGAATGAGAGAGTCATGCAATTCTTGATGAGATTGAATGACTTGTACTCGACCATACGAGGATTAATCTTGATGATGAGTCTTCTCCCAGACACACGGTGTGTCCATGGCTTAGTCTTTCAACACGAAATACAGATGGAAGTGGCAATCAGTCATGAGCCATAATTTGGTGTCCACGCGGTACAAGATGGTCGCTCAACAATGGAAGTACATGCGGCTCTACCTCGCGCAAGCTGCTGAAATGCAGCAATTGCGATGGTTAATGACTTCTGGTGGATCGTTGCTTCTATCTCATTGGTTTCCCAGTGGGCCATAAATGGCACGGGAAAAATGTAAAACTCAAGAATAAACACACATCCCATGTTGCTCACAACATTGAAGCACCTCAGCCAACTAATACCGTAACCGACACAACAAGAGCAACCACCACCAACGGCCCAATGTTCACAACCAAGAAGTACAACCAAATCATTGCCATACTTTGAAATAGGAATGGTAATGGCCAACCACTCGCAAATGCAATAGGTATTTATACATCCACATGCAATATCACACAACATGATCCACATTCAACATTTTACGGGATTGTGGATAGCGGGACGACTGATCACATATCCCGCTCACCACTGACGCACAATAAAATTGATACTTGCCATGATTTTATGGGCTTACCTAATGGGGGACAAGCAGAAATTAAAAGAATTGTCTCTGTCAAGTTGTCTCATGATTTGACACTTGATGGAGTTCTTCATGTTCCAAAGTTTCGAATTAATTTATTATCTATAAGTAAAATGACACGCGCTTTACGATGTATTATCTCACACCAAGCCAAAACCCTCATCTAGTCAACCACGTTCGCCACACTACTGACCTATGGCACCAACGCCTCGAACACCCTTCATCTGCACCTTTACATTCCTTGTCAACAAGTGTTCCAGAAATAATGTTTGAGTCCAACACATATGTGAAATTTGCCATTTAGCAAAACAAACTAGATTGTCTTTTCCTTCAAGTTTAATTAAATCTATTGCACATTTTGACTTAATTCATTGTGATATTTGGGTGCCTCACAAAATTCATACACATTCAGGGGCATGTTATTTTTTAACTATTGTAGTTGATTTTACTCGATTTACATAGGTGCATCTTATGCGTTTCAAGTCTGATACACAATCCTTGATAAAATCATTTTTTTTTCTTGGGTCAAAACTCAATTTCATCGTGACATTAAAATCTTACGCACCGACAATGGTGGTGAGTTTCTATCCATGCGCAATTTTTTGGAAACAAATGGAACCATCTTCCAACATTCTTGTTCACATGCCCTTCAACAAAACGGAGTTGTTGAACGTAAACATTGGCATTTTTAAATATTGGCCATGCCCTCCATTTTCAAGCCAATTTACCACTAAAATTTTGGGGGGAAAGTATCCAAAGCACTCGTTACCTCATCAATCACCTTTCCACACCATTATTATCCCACAAATCTCCCTATAAACGTTTACATGGTCAATTGCCCACTTATTCTCTTCTACGAGTTTTTGGATGCCTTTGTTATGCCACAAATCTTCTTCCCACACACAAATTTGATGTGCGTGCGCAACAGTGCGTTTTACTTGGCTATCCCTTAGGACAAAAAGGATATTGTGTCTATGACCTTGAAACCAAACAATTTTTTACCTCTAGAGATGTTCATTTTCATTAGCATATTTTTCCCTTTGCAAACTGTCCACCAGAACATCAAAATGACCTCCATGTGCTTCATATCCTACCAGATGACCAACTTTCCAACCTTCCCATTTCTGCACCTTCAGCCCCACCTATGGACCCACCGAATCTCCACCTCATAAATTATCATGATCACAACCCCACAAACTATCTTCCACATGTCCCTGATTCCCACATTCCTGATGTTTCCCCTTCCTTACTTAACATAACTCCACCACTTCAATCATCACCCACTTATCACTCCAATCTCTCTCCGCCTTCATTCCCACCACCACCTCCACCCCCTCAACTTCAGCAGTCCACCCGACCCAAACATCCACTACATATTTTAAAGATTATACGACTTATCATGGGGTTTTGCTCACGCCTACTACCGCCTCTTCCTCCACGTTCGGTACTCGTTATCCCTTCCAACAGTACGTTTCTTATGGTCATTTGTCACCTGCTCACTAGACCTTTGTTTCTAATGTATCTCATCTTATGGAACCATCCACTTATGAACAAGTTTGTCATAACCCTCATTGGGTTGCAGACATGGACACCGAACTTCAAGCTCTTGAGGCAAATCAAACTTGGAGCATGGTTTCCTTGCCTCCTGGCCAGCGTCTAATTAGTTATAAGTGGGTCTTCAAGATCAAATATCAATCAGATAGAACGATCGAACGTTACAAAGCCCGTCTTGTTGCTAAGGGTTTTACCCAATATGAAGGTATCGATTACAAAGAAACCTTTGCTCTAGTCGCGAAGCTCACCACTGTGCGTTGTTTATTGACCTTCGCCAATGTCCGTAATTGGCTTTTACATCAGATGGATGTGCATAATGCGTTTCTTCATGGTAATCTCCATGAAGAAGTGTACATGTTACCTTCGCCTGGTTCTCATCGGTAGGGGGAGCGTCTCGTGTGTCGACTCTATAAGTCTTTGTATGGACTCAAGCAGGCTTCTCGAAGTTGGTTTCAGAAATTTCACTCTGCCATTCATGATATTGGGTTCACATAATCTCGAGCTGATTACTCCTTGTTCACTCAAGTCACTGGTGGTTCTCTCACCATTATATTACTATATGATGATGACTTAGTTATTTCAGGGAATGATGATGCCGCAATTAGCAATCTTAAACAATTCCTCAATAGCCGCTTCCGGATTAAAGATCTTGGACCCCTGAAATACTTCCTTAGAGTTGAGGTGGCACGTTCAAAAGCTGGCATTACCATTTATTAGCGTAAATACACACTAGACATACTGGAAAATGCCGGTTTACTTGGTGTTAAGCCAGCAAAGGTTCTAATGGAGCCTGACTTGGTATTATTGTCTACTGGCAGTGATCATCTCAAAGATCTAATGAGATTTCGACGATTAATTGGGAAGTTGATTTACTTGACAATTACAAGGCCAAAAATCAAATATGTTGTCAATACCTTAAGCCAATTTATGCATAAGCCAAAGAGACATCACCGTGATGTAGTGCATCGACTCTTTCAATATCATAAAGAAGCTCCAGGTCAAGGGTTATTGCTCTCTGCACAAAGTAAACTGAATTTGATTGGTTATTACGATGTGGATTAGGCTCGTTGTTCAATCACATGTTGTTTTGTTACAGGTTATTGTATCTTTCTTGGGAACTCACTTGTATCCTGGAAAAGCAAGAAGCAGATCGCTGTAGCACGTTTATCTGCAGAAGCAGAGTATCATTCCATGGCTGTAGCAACTTGTGAACTTACATGGTTAAGATACTTGTTGAGGGACTTGCATGTAACTCATCCTAATCTAGCAAGATTATTTTGTGATAATCAGGCTGCTTTGTACATTGCAGCAAATCCCGTGTTCCACGAGCAGACTAAACATATTGAGCTTGACTGTCATACTGTCCAAGAGAAAATTCAAAGGGGAGAAGTTAGAACGGCCTATGTACAAACAGGGGAACAAATTGCTAACATGTTTACCAAGCCATTACAGGCACCTGTTTTCCGTTCACATCTTGGGAAGTTGGGTGTTATTGATATCCACACTCCAACTTGAGGGGGAGTGTTAAAGAAAGAAAATTGTTAATGAGTGATTATAGGCATCAGGAAGATAGCCAATGATTTGGCTACAAAGATTTTAGGAGTAAATGTAATTAGCATGAAATTAGTATTATTTTACCTAGAATAGTTTCCAGTTGTTTGTATAAATCCTTGTATTCTCTGTACAAAGACATATCAATAAAATCACCAATTCTACAATTTCACAAAGCTCACCGAAAATTACAAGATTACAAGGATCAGTAGTGTGTTACACAGAGATTATGTGAGAGAAACAAATCCTACACAAAGTACAATACTTGTAAGTCTAACTATTAAGGTGCGTTTGTTGTAATAGAATATTTCGGACTGGACTAGTTTCAGGAACTAAGCTGGACTGGCATAGACTAGACTGAGCTGGACTGACTTAGTGAAGTATTTGGTGCAGTATTCTACTAAAAAATATGATAATTAATAACTATAATATTATATTATATAATACACATCTAATAATATTTTATTATTAATTCCATAATATTCTATTACTAATTGAAGCTTTTTCTTTTTTATTTCCAAAGCATCCAGACACTCCATCTCTCTCTGAAGAGTTCTTCCCTTCTCTTCCTCTTTAGTTTCGTCCCCCATCACTCATTTTCTCCATCTTTTTTCCTGTAACACAACATCCTTCAAATCATTTTTCTTGCAAATCATCCCCAGTGCTACTCTCCCCTCCCTCTCTGTCTCTCTATTTCTCTCTGTCCCAAAACTACTTTGTCCCAAACTCTATCCATTCTTTCCGAAATTTTTTGGGAAAAAAGAAAAATTTCTGGAAAATTTCTTGGAATTTTCGGGAATAAGGAAGAATTATTGGGATTGTTGTTGTTATCGTTTTGCATATATGTTTTTGAATTTTGTTGTTGAGATTTAGGCAATGGGTGGGGTTGGGTTTCAAGCATTCTTGCAGATTTGCAGTTCACAAGACTTGTTGCATGCGATCGTCCTACGCAAGTTTAGAGACGGGATTAGCAATCCCATGGTTTTTGGGGGGTTTAGCTAAGACCGGCTAGGCCCTGTTTCAGTCGGGGCGAGTGAGAGCTGGTCTCATTAACTCTAAGCCCTATGGGGAATAAACACGGGACATGACTAACCCTCAGTCCAATCTAGTCCAGTGAACTTTAGTGAGAGAATAATTGATACAGATCCTAAGAACAACAATGCCTTCGAATAAGCATGAGTAATCAAATGAAATAAAGCAGCCCGATAAGACCTCATACCTAGAGCTAACATTATACAACCCAACTGAGACATTGTAGAATAAGCTAAGCTTTTCTTAATATTTTTTAGCAAGAGATAAAGTGGCTCCTAAAAATAATGTTAGTATACCTATCAAAGCTATTAGATTTAGAATGTAAAGTGTAACTATGAAAAGAGGAAAAAGCCGAGCTACAAGAAAAATTCTTGCTGCTACCATAGTAGCGATATGTATAAAAGCCGAAATGGGGGTAGGCCCTTCGATGGCATCAAGTAACCATACATGAAGGGGAAATTCGGTGGATTTAGCAACAACGTTGGCAAATATTATAGAGATGCATAAAGTAACAAATAAAAAATTTACGTCATTATTATAAACTAAGTTATTGAATATTTCAAACAAATCTCGAAATTTGAAACTACTTGTTATCGAATAAAAACCCAATCCTAATGACAAACCAAAATTCACAACATGATTAGTTACAAACGCTTTTTGACAAGCATTCGCGGCAGGCCTTGTACACACCGCCCGTCACGACACTATGAGAGCTGGCCATGCCCGAAGTCGTTACCTTAACCACAAGGGGGGATGCCAAAGGCAGGGCTAGTGATTGGAGTAAAGTCATAACAAGGTAGCCATACTGCAAGGTGCGGCTAGATCACCTCCTTTTTTAAGGAAAGCTAATGTTTGTTGGGTATTCTGGTTTGACATTGTGTCACACCCAAAAAGAAGCAAGCTATGTCTGATTTAAACTTGGAGATGGAAGTCTTCTTTCGTTTCTCGACGGTGAAGTAGGACTAAGCATGAGCTTATTATTCTAGGTCGGAGCAAGTTGATAGGATCCCCTTTTTATGTCCCCATGTCGACATGGGGGCTTAAAAAGGAAAGAGATAGATGGGGTTTCTCTTGCTTTTGGCACAGCGGGCCCCTGCCCCTAATTTAGTTAAAAATGTGATTGTGCAAATCCTAGTAGAATTCTGTAGTATATTTTAGATAGTCTCTTAGTAGTAATGGATTAGTTGAAAGATAAGGAATCTCCCTTCCTTACTACTATAAATAAAGGCAAGATGAGGTGAGAAATCACACCAAATAATCACCAATTAATTTTCTCTTTTCTCTCTTTGCCCGAGCCTCCCTCTCTCTATTTTCTTTCAGCAAAACAAGCCTAAAGAAGTTGGATATTACATTTTTGGAGATTTTTTTTATACTTTCCTTTGTATTTTGATTACAGAAGCAGCATAATTTGTTCTGCTAAGAAAGTGGTGAAATGATGGCTTTGTTGAATAATTCCAATTAGAGTAGATTTTCAAGGCATTGAAGTTTATAGTAACAAAGTCTCAGCCATAAAGTCAAAGTCGTTTGGTCGTGAAAAGAGTACAAGTATGTTGTGCTACACAGATTAACTTTTCACCCTTGTTTTGGCAATAGTTAGTGAAGATGCCTTTTCTGGGGAAAACTTCCTTCTACACCTTTGAAAAAGACGTTTTAAGCTTTCAAATGACAATCTTGGGGCTGATTTTATGCAAATTTGGTCAGTAAAAGGAAATGATCTTTGTAGTTTTGACTATGGAATAGTTTAAGAAGTTATCTTTAAGTTACCTAATTTTATGGGTTTTCCAAATTTTTTGGGAAACCTATTTTAGGTAGGATTTACTTCTCTAGTTTAGTATACTGTTTACATAGGCTGAAGTTTGTATGCCTTGGGTAGAATCTTTACTTTGCAATTCGGCTTAGGGAGAAGAGATCTTTTGGGTGATTTGCAGTGCGTACTACCAAGTTTTTCGTCTCTTTTCGTCCGCGTCTAATCAATCCTCAATCGTCTAGTATCCCATTTCTATTTCTGCAAGAAATCATCCTCATCGAATTGTCCACATGCGCTCTCCACTGCTTTGTATTGAAAGTGGTGCTCCTTGTCATGCTTGCCGTGGTAGGTGATGATTACAAACCATCCCTTTTGCCAGTCCCTATCTCCCTGACTCGTTGAGGGATCCCTTGTATCATTCCGTCATTTCAAAGACGTAGGGTCCGTAAGGGCAACAAATAACAGGGGTCAAGGTCGACCAGTGAGACTATGAGGGATAAGCTTCATTGTCGACAAGGAAACAGCCCAGATCACCAGTTAAGGCCCTTAAATGACCGCTCAGTGATAAAGGATGCAGGGGTGCAGAGACAGCCATGAGGTTTGCCTAGAAGCAGCCACCTTTGAAAGAGTGCGTAATAGCTCACTAATCGAGCGCAAATTTTCAATCAATGTTTTAAACTATATTTATGTCTTAATTCTTGATCACGATTAGAATGTTTAGACAAGTAATTAGTTGCAATTTCTGTTAGAATGTCACCTAAAAATTGGTTAATGCTTTGGTAATTGTAAGATCACTTGAGGTGAGTGCCACGTTCTTAAGGGTTGCATGGTTTTTCAAAAGGTTTTCATAAAACTTAATGAGTCCTGCATGTTATATTTGATCTAAAGGTTACAGAATGATTACACATTAGATATATGTTCGAGCTTGAATGTCACAAGTAGAATATGCACAAGGAAAACCTAAGCTTCAAAGTTTGCATGTGTTATCTCATAAGTAATTGATAGGACTAAATAGGATTGTAATAGGTGACAACTGAACCTTACTGCTTATCAAACTTGATTTCTTTAAATTCTATTGCTATCTTTACAATTATTGCTCTTAGCTTTTATTATTTCCACTCATTTGCACTTGTTATTTTTAAATCAAACTTTCCTATCTTTCTTAGTCTTGTATTAAACAGTTAACTAAGAATTGTATTTAAGCACAATATTCATATCAGTCCATGTGAAGATTAACTTTACTTGAGTCGTTTATACTACAACAACCCTGTCATCTTCTAAGTATTTGTGTGAGTTAACCCTGATTTTACAAATGGTAAAAATCCTACTAGGTGTTGCAGTAAATAAATCTTTATTATAAAAAGACCACAATAATACTAAAACCCCAAAAAAAATATATATATACCATAGCTTTTAATCAAACCCTTTTTCTCTGTTTCTGCTAGATTTTTATTTCAACCCCATCAGTAAAAGAATTTTAATTGCAGCATTAAGCACGTAATGTTTTTACAACAAAAAAAGTAAAATACAGCTTAATGGGAATTAGAAAAATCTATCGGAATACAATAATTTTATTTCTTTGGAAGAATCCATCCCGATGCATTAATTTATCTTTTGTGGAAAGAAACAAAGGATAAAAGGAAAATACAAAATTTGAAGAATCTGCTTGGATACATTAATTTTTCTTTTCTGAAAATTAAATATCTAGAGTTACTATACAACGAAACTTTGTTTTCCAAAAAAATAAAAGATACAATGTACGCGGTTGGTGGTTGGTGGTTAAATACGAAGAATGCTAATCATCTCATAAGCATATATTTTTTTTTGTATAAATGGCTCTCATCCTAATAGCAAATACAATACATCTCTCAGAGAGAAAAAAGAAACTAGCTAGAAAATTAAGAAGAAAATATTGTTTAGGCTTTTCAACATGAAGACATGGTTGGTGTGCTTGCTTTTTGTTAGCATGCTGGTGTTTAACCATCAATTACTGTCTGCGAGGATCCCTGAACTATCAAAGATACCAAGAGAGTTACGTCCTAATGGCGGTGCTATTCGAACTCCCTTACCGCCATGGCTGCAGCCCGATAAATAGGTGTCGCCGTGGTCCACCAGCTGAGGTTCATCATCTTCAAGATAAAGCTCACAACGAGAACTGAAATGTCTCAACTGGGTTTGGGAAAGATTAACCCGCCACAGAAAATGATAGGACCCATTCCGTAGGAATGGAGAAGAAAAGGAAAATGTAAGGAAAGTAAGAAATAAAATAACAATTCTTTTCATTCATGTCTTTCCCAAATGGTGAAAGGAAGCTTATATACAACCCTAGAGGAGGGGTGCCCCGATTGGAACACATCTCCACCCTCACTACCATTGGATGAAACCAACTACTACAAAGATAAGACAAAATACCATGAAGGATATAAACCCAATAACTAGGATCCTAACATTCCCTACCCCTTAAAATAAGGCATGTCCTCATGCCGTCAAGTTGGTATGTAGAGATTTGGCTCTGCTTGTTCTCCCAGTTATGAGCCAACAAGTGCAGTATAAATCTCCAAATAGACCACCATTCCAACAAGCACTTAATATAGCCAATTTTTGTCAAACAATAAACCCAAAGAACCAAAAGACCTTGAAGAATTGGAGAAGATGGCAGGCCATTGGTGGAATACATAAAAGCTTACACTATGATACCATGTAAGAAATTCTCTTGTTGCTACCATAAGCCATGAAAGTTCTGAGATATAATCAGTGAAAAGGGAGATTTGATTTTCGAGCAACTGCGCAACTTTCACATTGAGCTTCAACTGCTGCAAGTCAGTTACCAAGGTAAATGCAAGAGAACCAAGGGGTACAAATCCAGAGAATACTTGACAGAAAACGAATTCGGACTCGTTACATGAAACTGCTAGTGCGCTTAAAGCAGTCAATACCATGGACATTGAGACAACAGTTGCAAAAACATGATAACACTAAACGTGGAGATCAACAAGAGCCTTGAATAAATGTAGATATTCTGGAAAATAGCATGCAAATTCATATGAGCCGCCAACTGAAGTTGCAAATGGGGGAGCAATGAATTCCAAATCACTTTTAGCATTCAAATATGTGGCCATTGGAACAATAATGAGCTTGCAGTAGCTTTGTAGAAGGTCTTTGCAGTCCACAGGGCCACATGTGTTCCCCACACCTTAGCTTTTCCACTATATTGGTCAAACCAACACAATACATATATGTCTTTGTGCCATGTGATCTCTGTATAATTCGAGAAGCCAGACCACATGTGTCATCCACAACAATGATCAATTGCTTGTTTTGTTGTACGGAACCAGCGTAGAGTCCAAATTTAATGGAATGGCCTCCATGAGAACTTGAATCTGATCAGCTTTTGCATCAAGTCATGCATATGCATTAGCAGCCTTAATAGGAGTGCCAGCAACCATTGGATGTCCTGCAGTTGTTTTTACTGCTACCATACTGTTAGGGACAGCTCGCCCTATCACCTGATCAAGGGAAAGAACAACTACAAGGAAGTTGCTAATCCAAACACTTCTTTGTATCTGCAGGGATGCAATAATTATAGATGTCCAGAACCATCTTGAAAGTAACACCCGACTATCATTGGAAATTTCAGTGTGCTGCATTTGTTGTCCGTGAAGCAGTGGGCTGCCAATTGTGTAGGCAAACAGGTACTCCAGAAAATATAGAGTAGGAGATACACTAAGTGTGTTGCCAAGTATAAACTTTATAGCACAAGTGGAGCAATCAGAGAAAACTATACAAACTGATGTCATGGTATCAATCATATGTCCAAATAAAGTAAAAGTGGAAATTACTTTAGTCAAGCCACTCATGAAAGTGGAGAAATTACCATTGGCCATCAGAGTGAAAAATATTGTTCCAAATTATAGAACCAATCATAGAACCTCTACCAGTCAATTTCTACTTTGGTGCGTTCCCAAGCATCCTTAAAATAGTATCCATAGAACACAAACTTACCCTTGCAAACGTGTTTGTCAACAAGGTAATGGGAGAACCCCAAATGGTCTCAACAACATGCTTCTTGTTCCCAATACTAAAGAATTCGAATGCATAAAGAAACACATCCATGGTCCCAATTTCAACAAGCAGAAAGTCAGGAACCGATTTAGTAATCTCCATCCAATGGTGCGGATCAAGGAAAAGGTCAAGCACATATTTCTGGGCAAGTTCTCTCTTCTGCATTTTGTCAAACACATCGTGGGAAAATATGTTTCTTCTACTCCCATACGAATGAAACACAACCATTTCAAAGGTCATATGATGTGTAAGTAATTCCAAATGCAACCGTGCATTTTGCCGCGAATGATGCGATATTGGTACTTCATGAAGATAGACCTTGTCGGGTTCCGTAGGTGGGGGGATTGGGTGGGCAATCTGAATAACACCTGCCTGAGGTGAGAGTTTTTCCATCGCATCAATAGGGTGATGCAACGGAGGTACAACATTATCATTGCAGGTCCCACTTGTTGGAGTAAAACTTAGACCCTGCCTACTTGTTGGAGCCTCCTGGCTTCGCAAAAATGGTTTGCTATGGCTAGTGTGGGCTGTCATTAAAGTTTTCAAGTTGTTCGATTGTGGCTTGACATGAGCCTTAAGAACTATAATCGTAGGTGGCCCTTGGTGCTGAATGAAGGTCACCGACAAGGGAAATGAGAGCCGCCGTGATGCTACGGTTGAGCTAGGAATGGAAGGCACTGATTCCAGTGCACGAGAAAGGTTCAATCCAGTTGTTGAATCCAAACCCTCCAATTGAGACTCGATCCTGTCATCACTTTCCGTAGCTTGAGTGTGCAACTTGTCTCTTGTGAACATAAAAAATGCCGACATTGGAATCTTGGGGTTCAATGGATCATTTTCCTTCTTGGTTTTCTTGTTATCGATTTCGGCTTCTTGCTTGAACTGTGGGTATTGTTCAAGAAACTCCATAGCTGTCTTCTGCTTGTGCTCCTCCTCTAAGAGATGCATTGCTTCAACCTCGCGCTTCGCTTTCATAGTCACTTGTAGGTAAGCGTCCTTATCGGCCTGGTACCTTTCTTCGTAAGGCTTCTGCAATGCCATCTGAAGCTTATCTTGCTCCCGGCCCTTCATAGCGAGATCTTCCTCCTTGATCTTCAAGATCTCGTCAAACTCCTTCAGGAGCTCCTCTGTTTTCTCCTTCTCGAGCTTCATCGCCTACAGCTTCGCTGGCATTTCTTTGAGTTCTTTCTCGAACGACGACGGCTGGGTCTTCTTCTGCGTGGCCTGTTTCTTGAAAGCCGCAGCTTTGGCCGACTTCTTGAGCGAGGTGCAAGTCTGAAAAGGGCTCTCGTGGTTCTCCTTCGCTGGGTTAGAATCCGATGGTGTTGGGTTCGGGCTCAGAGCAGCATCCGAGACCTTTCTGGCGAGGATATTGGCTGCATTTTTAGATGGGTTTTTGTCCTTGAGTGCCATTCGGCTAGCCCTTGGCTTCCTCTTGGGTATTTCGGCAATTGGAGTGTCAGCGATGACAGAGAGAGAGAGAGAGAGCGAGAGAGGTGGTGGGAGTGGAGGTTGTGGGTTTCAAAATAGGGAAGGATGAAGATGAAGATGAAGTAGAGTAGCTTTGGAACGATTGGGTGGATGGATCTACAGAAGGTTGGGACGAGGAAGCTGTGCCAAACAGCGACGAAGCAAAAGTGGAAGAGGGTCCAAATAGGGGTGTGGGTGCGCGGTGTGCAAATGAGGTTGCTCCGAATGGGGATGAAGTGGCAAAAGAATGACTCCATGTGAGTTGAGGAAGGGTGTGGGTTGGGTTTTTAGAGAACGGAGCTCCTCAAGACAAGTCTGTTGAAATTGGTCCTGCCGAGCATTGAAGATGGCTATATCAGCGAGAGAGTGTTGCAGATCGGTGAGTTGGTGCTCTAGCTCAACCTGACGGAGGTTCATCATCGTGACCTTGTCATGGAAGGTCTGGATTTTGGTGATGATTTGCTGCTGAGAAAACTACTGGTCGAGTACCGCCTTCGAAACGTCGGCCACGGGCACCGGTGCCGAGCGCTTGCCCGTGGAAGCACACCTGGGCTCTGGATACCAAATGATAGGACCCATTCCATAAGAATGGAGAAGAAAAGGAAAATGCAAGGAAAGTAAGAAATAAAATAACAATTATTTTCATTCATATCTTTCCCAAATGGTGAAAGGAGGTTTATTTACAACCCTAGAGGAGGGGTGCCCCAATTGGAACACATCTCCACCCTCACTACCGTTGGATGAAACCAACTACTACAAAGATAAGACAAAATACCATGAAGGATATAAACCCAATAACTAGGATCCTAACATAGAAAATATAAGTAAAATATATTTTAAGTCTTTATATTTCAGTAATGAATAAGGAAGGCTTTTTATGGTGAGATACCTTTTTTCCGAATCAATGTATTGTCAATGCTTGATATATGATAATGATTTTTAAAATTGCTGTTTTATCTTTTCGATAATTTAATTTTGGTAAACACTCGTTTTTTTTAGAGTCTCACTTTTAAAAAAAATTCATTAACATTTCTTCTGTATAGATTCAAAACATCTGAGTTCAAGTCATGATCCTCAACAGGATCGGTTAAATACCAATCAACTACATTTTTTTATTTTACAAACAATAAAAGAAAATTAAATTCATTAACCTACAAAAAGAAATACCCGAATTTGAATGGAGACAATGAAGCACACAATTAAAGTTAAACCCATGTGTACCAAACCAAAAAAATTGTTTTACATTGTGTGCTAGCTCGGCCCGGAGTTACTTCCTTTGTAATTTCGTTTGTTCTTTTGGCATCGGTCCCCAACTCAAAAAATTTAAAAAAAAAATTAAAAAAAATCCATAAAAAATATGAATAAAAATGAAAGAGAAAATTGTAACAATGGTCAGTGTTCTAAAAATTGACCTAGGCGGTGAAGGCCCACAGTGACTTGGCGCAAATCGTTTCGAAAAATCAGTTGGAGCTAGGCAGTCCTAGGCCTCTCCTAGGCGGCGCTTAGGCGGTCCTAGGCGGTTTGGTTTTTTATTTTTTATTTTTTATTAATTGTGTGTTTTTTTATTTTTTTAGTTTTATAGTGGTATACTTATGGAAATGGTGTACCTAATTTGCAAATGATGGATTGACTACAAGTTCATCCAATTGTGAAATGAATTGGAGCAGTTTTGAGGGGATACATACAAAGAAAAGAAATAAACTAGATCAACAAGGTTAAATAATTTAGTCTATGTCCAATCCACTACAAGGATCATGAACAAGAAGAATCTAGTCTATCATCCAAGAATATTCCTCATTATGATTATATGCTTACTATTTTTTAAATATTGAACTTGTTGGATGGATGTACTTTGGGAATATTTCTACTTCTATTTTTGCATTTTATCATTCTTTTATTATCCATACAAATATATATTTTTTTAAGAAAAAATTACACATAGAGTGTACTTTTAATATTTAATTTTATATTGAGACAACATGTGAAATCTCAACACTGGAATTTCACTATTCATTACGTATCTCGTTATTTAAATCCGTATTTTGCGATTACGTTATTTTTATTAGTTAATTTTAATTCTGTTAATTTTGGGAATTAAATCGAATAGTTTTGGGTTTGAACTTTCGTAATTAGTCTTTAAATTTGTGACCTTTTGAGGTCACATGTAACGTTTTCAAATAGGTCTCGAAGCCACGAGCGCATAGGCGAAAGCTGTTTGCGAGTCCGGGTTATAACGGTATAGTTACGGACGTTTGAAGTTGTGAAACTATAGATAGTAGGAATTATTTAACTTCCACTTGTGGGAAGGAGGCCTAATCAGATATTTGGGTTAAGGGACCAATCAGTTAGAAGAGGGAGGGAACGAATCAGATTTTAAGGAGGGTTAGGAGCAGCCAATCAGGAAGGAGAGGAAGGAGGGGAAAGTAGAGAGACCCGAGTTGGGTCGTTTTCGACCCGTGAACCCTCAAATTTGACCCGGCCGTATCTCCCTCATCCGAACTCCGTTTTGGGTGATCTTGGCGTCCATGGAAAGCTCTTGACGAGCCCTACATCTCTGTAGTGTTATATTTCCCATTTGCTTTTCCATATTTGCAGTTCGAAGCCCCAAAGCCCACGACTATTCCGGCGGTTTTATCATTTTTCTGGTGATTCCGGCAATCATTTCCTTCGAGTGAGGTATGAAACTTCATCTACTCTTCATAATGTTCAAGTTGGTATGCTTGGTTTGTGTTTTTGTAGTCGTTTTAGAGTTGGGTGTTTAGAACCCTAGAAATCCGGTTTTCCCCGGTGAAATTTGATGGTTTACCGCTTGAATTGGTCGTCGGCCTAGTTGTGAAAAGTGTTTCCCTTGTTGAGCTCTAGCTATCACGTAAATTTGAGCTTAATGGGCCTACCTTGTCGACAGTTGACGTTCTAGTCAACGTGCTCTACTCTAGAGTGTTGTTTATCTCTAGTTTGTTGTTAAGACTTGATGGAGCTTAGTTGGCTCATCACGATGACGTGTCGTTCCCAGTTGACATGTGTCTCGATATATGTATTAGTGGCACCATTTTGAGTTATACATGTTATTTAAATGTGTTTTCTAGTGAATTGCTATTTTTATTTTTAGCATCGATCTATGTTTATTAATTGTGATTCGACTGTGGCTTGGAAACGTTTATGAAATATGGTTAAACAAGTATGATTAGTATGCTGTGTATGATTGTTTTTAGGACGATGCGAACCCAGAATCTTAAGAGAAGTATTATGTAGAACTTTTATGCTTGTATGATAAGATGGTGGTCATGAGAAGTTGATAGTGCAAGTGATTATGATGTAAATCATAGCGGATGAGTTAAGGGTATGTGGTTTGTGTGTTGATCTAACTGCACCATGTAGCAGTGGTACATGGATGGTCATGCTTGGTTAATCCGTGTTGGGGGACCATACTATATATGGATCACGCTTGGTTAATCCGCGTTAGGCGATCCTTATGGCCATTTATACTTAGGGGTGATCATGCTTGGTTAATCCGCATTGGGTGATCACTGCCTAACAGTTATGTAGGTGTGACTCTGCTTGGTTAATCCGCATTAAGGGGTCACTGCCTACTTGATTTTCTTGACCCTGCTTGGTTAATCTGCATTGGGGGGTCATTAGTGGTCCTGCTTGGTTAATCCGCATTGGGGGACCATACTATATTTGGATCGCGCTTGGTTAATCCGCGTTGGGCGATCCTTATGGCCATTTATACTTAGGGGTGATCATGCTTGGTTAATCCACATTGGGTGAACACTGCCTAACAGTTCTGTAGATGTGACTTTGCTTGGTTAATCCGCATTGGGGGGTCACTACCTATTTGATTTTCTTAACCCTGCTTGGTTAATCTGCATTAGGGGGTCATTAGTGGTCCTGCTTGGTTAATCCGCATTAGGGGACCATACTATATTTGGATCGCGCTTGGTTAATCCGCATTGGGCGATCCTTATGGCCATGTATGCGTAGGAGTGATCATGCTTGGTTAATCCGCATTGGGTGATCACTTCCTAACAGCTGTAGGAGTGACTCTGCTTGGTTAATCCGCATTGGGGGGTCACTAGTGGTCCTACTTGGTATATCTGCGATGGGGGACCATACGTATTCTAGAGATGATGATGATTAGTTGTACTTGATACATTTGATTGACGATCATATTTAATCTGGTTCCGTTGAGTGGTCCGGAACTCGAGGTTGTTGGATTTAGTAAAGTGGTCTGGAATCCCATTATTTGGAGAAGTAGGCTTGGCCTAACGGTGTCACTCTAGCCTTAGTTTTATATATAATTGTGATAATGGTTTCGAGAATCTTGTGAATTGAATTAGAAAAGATGTTGGATGTTTGGGTGACTCCTTCAGGTTTTACGATTCGATTATGATTTCATCAAATATGAATTTAGAAAATATTGGAATGATTGTTATTATTTTGATCAGATTAATTATTTAATGTGGCTAGAGAATGGTTTTGTGCTACGTCGGTTCTTAAATATGATGTATGTTGTGAATGGCGATGTGATGAGACATAATGATTTAAATGTTGGATGAAAGAGAAATCATGATTTTCATGGGGGTTTGTTATGTAGCCTGAGTCCAGGAATTTCATGCTGTCAGGTTATAATAAATGATGGAGGAATGCTATACTTTTCTGCTTGAACTGAGTGTGATAAACATTTGATTTTGTGAGTGATGAACTACGAATGGCTTGATCCCTGTTTAGGGTACGTGGGCAGTCTAACGAGGAGGTTAGATGCAGCCATAAAGTATACGAAATTTACTACACAAATTGGACCTTGAGTGGTGCTTTAATTCATATCCCGGAGGCAAGGTATGTTGAGATACGAGTATTGGGTGACGTCACGTGTCGATCCAGGACATATGTCGGGATCGGGGCGTGACACAACACTTTTTAAACATTTTAAAGAGAGACAAATTATAAATGTGAAAGATGACATCATTTGCTTTTTTTTCTCTGGAGTTTAACTTACAAAAATACCCTTTATTCCAATATTGGAGTTGTTTGTGTCATCTAAGCGCCTTGTTTCTCAGGGTTCAAAGAGATGATGTAGTATGTGCAGGTTGGGCATCTACATCTTTTTGCCACAAGAAGGAGCTTCTCATCATTAGTTGAGGTTGACTAATACAAAAGCTAAAACAATTATATTTACACTTGGGTATGAGACTTTAGAAAACCTAGTTCTTTTTTTTTTCATCAGGTACAACAAAATATGCCGTCAAACTTTTTTAAAAGGATAAAAAAAAAATTGATCCAAGTGAACAAGAGACCAAATTACAAAATGAGCGTCAATCTTATATCCTTATACATTTGGACATCGTTCAATCAACTCTCAAATGACTGAATACATGATGGAGCCTGCTTAAGAGAAATTAAATTAATTCACAGTGATTAATTTAATTTGAAGGAGGATATTACTGAACTTTGAGCTTAATTTGATTGATAAAAAAGTAAATACTTTGGAACTTACAAATACTGAGTAAGAATCAATCTAACCCAACCCAACACAAACTAGGTTTCCCCATTTATTAATTCTTCTAAAACTATACATACTGGTTTATTAAAAAATATATAAAATTGATTCAATTTCGTATTCCACGATGCTCTCGATTTTTCTGTAACCCTCACCTCCCTCGCATGAGTAAGAAAGTTGCATATTTTCTTAAAAAAGTATTAATGTCAATCAAGTTGCATATTTTTTTTTTTTAAAAAAAAAGTAAAAAAGTTTACAAAACTGATTTTACATGTATTTGAAACTGATTATGCAAAAATGGTTGAAAACAGTTTGAACTGATTCTGCAAAAATAGTCGAAGGCGGTTTAAACTGATTCTGCAAAAATAATCGAGGACGGGTTGAACTGATTCTGCAAATGGTTGAAGATCGTTTGAACTGATTCTGCAAAAATGTTTGAAGATGGGTTGAACTAATTATACAAAAATGGTCGATGACGAATTAAATTGATTCTACAAAAATGGCCAAGGATGGATTGAAGGGACTTTGCAAAAATGGTCAAGGATTCTGCAAATGGCCGAGGGTGGGTTGAACTGATTCTGCAAAAAAGATGGGTTGAACTGATTATGCAAATGGTCGATGACAGGTTGAACTGATTCTGGAAAAACAGACGGGTTGAACTGATTCTGCATAAATAGTCGAGGACGGGTTGAATTGATTCTGCAAAAGTAGTAGAAGACGGGTTGAACTGGTTCTGCATATGGTCGAGGGCGGGTTGAACTGATTTTGCAAAAATTGTCGAAGACGGGTTGAACTGATTCTGCATCAACTGATTCTGCAAAAATGGTCGAGGACAGGTTGAACTGAGGCTGCAAAAATGGTCGAAGACAGGTGAATTGATTCTGGGAAAATGGTCGAGGAGGGTTGAACTGATTCTGCAAAAATGGTCGAAGACGTGATTGAACTGATTTTGCAAACATAGGCTAGGACTGATTGAACTGATTGTAGTAATAAATGAAACAAACTTATTCTACATATAGTTTCAAAACTGATTCTGTAGAAATAATCGAGGATGTGTTGAGTTTATAGCCCATATTAATTTTGTTGAAGTTGTGAGGGCTGGGTTTTATTAAAAACCTAAAATCCTAGGGGTATGGTTAGTATTTTAAACATTGTTTTCATGTTTTTGGGCTGGACTTTAATTGTTTTTATGTTTTTGTCTCTCATTGACATGTTTAAAAACTAGTGGAGTTCCTTGAAATATAATAAAAGTTTTTGTCTCTATATATAAAGCTCTTTTTTTTTAAGTGTAAATAGGCACTTATTTACAAGATATACAATAAATTTACTTAAATTCATCTAGGGCGCCTAGACGCCCGCTTAACCGCCTAGGCGCTAGGCCCCTGCCCGTCGCCTAACTAGCGCCTAGCGTTTTTTAGAGCATTGACAATAGTCCCTTAATTTTAACCTAATTGAATGAATGATCCCTTAACGAAAAATCAATGAGCAATGGTCCCTTAACTCTTCAAAATGTGTAGCTATGGTCATTTTCCTCAACTCTGTCAGAACTTCCGTCAAAACGAGTAGTGTTGGAAGAATCTTTGCTTCAATTGTGTTAAGGTTGAGGAGCCACTGCCCCAATTGTGTTAAAGTTGAGGGATCATTTCTCCAATTGGGTTTAAGTTATGGGACAATTTTTACAATTTTTTCATTTAGTTTCTCATATTTGCCCTTTGATTTTGATCTCATGTGCGTGGTACGTGATCCATTTTGACGAAAGTTTTGACGGTAAAAAGGACCATAGTTACACATGTTGATGAGTTATGAGACTAGTGGTCATTGATTTTTTTGTTGAACGATCATTACTCTAATTGGGGTTAAAATTGATGATAGGAAGAGTTTTATTAGTACTCTAATTCCCTGCCACGTCCGAAATTAAAAGAGATACGCAGCGGCGGCCATTGACAACAAATTAGAGAAACTCGTTTTATTATAAAAAGGCCACAATAATCACTAAAACCCTAAAACAAAATCTAAACCCTCGTTTTTAACCACCATCACTCCTCTCTCTCTCTGTACTCTCTCTCTCTCCCTCCCTCTCTCTCTCTCTCTCTCTAAAATAGTACATTTTCCCGGAATCCAAACACCCCCATTGCTCGAAATCAGCTCGCCCCCTTCTTGATCCCCCCACAGATGGATTCGCGGGAAGTTCCGCAGCAACAGCCGCTTCAGCAGCCGAACATGATGGTCGGCCTGCCTACCTATCCCACGTCCATGCCCACCGCCGGCATAAACCCTAATTCGGGCTCCATGATGGGCGGCCCTAACCTGGGACGGTTCCCTTTCAACGCGGTGGCCCAGCAGCAGCAGCCCACGTCGAAACCGCAGATGGATTCTTTGAGCCCCAGCCCCTACGATGGAACGTTGAGGCCCTGCGGCAGCGGCGGAGGGTTCAACATCGACTCTTCTTCGGCTTCAGCTGCCAAGAAGAAGAGAGGGCGGCCCAGGAAGTA
The DNA here is from genome assembly GCA_024362995.1 of Heteromeles arbutifolia. Taxonomy (NCBI): domain Eukaryota; kingdom Viridiplantae; phylum Streptophyta; class Magnoliopsida; order Rosales; family Rosaceae; genus Heteromeles; species Heteromeles arbutifolia. The sequence goes on from JANCRC010000020.1 coordinate 8,652,438, forward strand.
CTCGCCTGACGGCAACATTGCCTTGGGATTGACGCCCACGCAGATTCCTTCTTCGGCTTCGGCCGCGGCTGGGACCCATGGAGAGTCTAGTGGCACGATGTCTTCGGATCCTCCGGCCAAGAAGAACCGGGGGAGGCCCCCAGGCTCGGGCAAGAAGCAGTTGGACGCATTGGGTAATTGAGATTTTGAGTTTGAATTGTTGTAAAGAGCGAAAATTGGGTGTGGATTTATAGTTTACTGATGTACATTGTAGTTATTGTTGTTTGGTTTTGTTGTGTGCAGGAGCTGGCGGAGTTGGATTCACGCCTCATGTTATTATGGTGCAAGCCGGCGAGGTATGTGACTTTGTTGATGTGGAGCAAATTGTAGTTAGTGAAGAGTGAGTTATAGTAGTTCTATGAAGAAAGTTGTTATTTTTGGGTTGTTTATATCTCTATATATGGTATCTGGAGATGCATTATTCAAATATATATCTACACACATATCTAATGTTAGTTTAGTGCAATAAGGGATGGCCTTCAATCTCATTTATAGTTGCGCCTCATCGACAAAAAAACATTTATAGTTGTGTGAAAGGGAAGTAAAGTTCTAGTTCGTATGAATTGGGAAAATATTGGCTTTCAGTGGTATAACAAAATAGTAGCGTATTTTATAGATGTTGTTGTTTGTTGCTGAAGCAAAAGATAATATGTGGTTTAGTTTATCAATTGTGTAAGTAGTTGTATTATTTGGTATTATGGCTCCTTTAATAAATTTGGTGAGTGTGTATGTGTCTGCATTTATTTTATTTTTGTCATCTGGCAAATCGTATAATTTCTTCGGTTTATGTGGTCATGATCATGAAATAAAAATTGCATTCATAAAAGAAAATAGAAGACAGGAATCTGTATATAGCATCAAATGTCAATGTGCTTACATGGAAGTATTAGGAAATCAGGCTTGAAAGTGAGAAAATCTTTCAACTTTTCTTAGTAAGGAATGAAAAATATTTAAGTAGTTTGTAGTAAATGGCTGCACCACTTATATCCACTTTGTTTTAACAAATGAAGATACCACTTAATAGGTTTTTTGTTATGATTGTTTATGGTATGGATTACCTTTATCTCTCGTGAAAGTCTCTTTTGGATGTTGTCAGTGTAAATGTCTTAAATATTGACACTTTTGGTACAGTGCTGAAAATACATTTTGTATCAATATCATTGGAAAAACAATTAAGAAACAGAATTCAAATGTTAGAAAGACAAATTAGAAAAAAAAATTAAATTAGTTTTCCAAACTTCTGTATAAAAACTCTCAATCAATATAAAAAAAATCCACTTGAGGAAGAAGAAAAGAGCAAGGGAAGCAGTGCGACAGTATGGTGCAGACAAAGGAAGTAATGAGAGGGTGGGTTGGTGAGAGAGAGGAAGGAGAGAATTCGAGATAAGTAGGGATGAGTTGAGAGGAGACTGATATAGGCAGGGATGTGGGGGAACAAGTGGCTTTGTGGCGCCGTAATGCTGGCAGGAAGTAAAGCTAGAGAGTTAGTAAAGGCAGGAGAATTAGGAAGAATTTTTTGATGAAAATCTAAGAGGGATTAAGGCTAAGTGGGTGTTGGTGTGGAAGTAGTCACATCAGTATTTAATACTAGACATTAGTATGTGACACCTGGTTTTATTGGTTTACAGATAGTTACTTTAATTAAACTTGGTTCAGCTTGCCTCGACTGGGCTGGGTTGATTGGTTGCGACCATGATTTGCACATCCCTATAAGCGATGGCTTGTCAGATCTCTCTAAACTTGCACTTCAATTAATGAATACGTTTTCCTTTAGTTTCCATTGTGCCCCAATGATATATCAAACATAATTGTAGCTCATTTTAACGATGGGTTTCTGCATGCATTATATTTAACATTCAATATGTAAGCTTTAGTTCCTTAGTACATATGACTGTTTCTGCATAGAAACAGAACCATTATTCTCCACCCAATGATCATGGTTTTTATGTAAAATTTTAAATTTGTTGCTGTTGGATGAATTGATCATTTATAATTACTCGATTCCCTGGCTGTGGAGTTGGAGTAGAAACATTTGAGATAACCTGGATTGTTTGGGTTGTTTTTGCATTGATCTGCATCATTGGACCATATATAGGATTATTCTTTTATATATATAAATTATTTTTGCACCCTTTTGATGCTGATATTTTTTTGTCGGAGTCTGCTTTAATTAACCAGAATGGTCACACACTTGAATTGGGTAAAATAGACAATGTATATAGCATTTCTTTGTATGCACTGATTTATGGTATTTTAGCCTTCAGGACTGTTCTCATTTTCCATTTTTGAATCCCAATTTGAGTTTTCTGCATGGGAATTGTCATTGGCACTCCAAATTTCTCGTTCTACACTCCAAACTTTCTATATTTAGAAAGAAAAATACACTTATGAGGAGTGTAGAATGAGATTTTTGGAGTGCCAATAACACTTCCCTTCTGCATAGTTAAATTAAGATAATAAATTTGTCCAGTTATGGTATGCGTTCTCATTTGTTTGGCCTTATGGTTTGCAGGATATAGCAGCAAAGGTTATGGCCTTTTCACAGCAGGGACCACGCACAGTTTGTATTCTCTCTGCAAATGGTGCCATCTGCAATGTTACCCTTCGCCAGCCAGCAATGTCTGGTGGTACTGTCACATATGAGGTACCTTTGATGTTTTTATAACAGTTATATTTGAATGGAGATTGGAACATATATTTGGTTTATTATGTGCATACTGTGATACTGCAGTACCTGTAGCACAAGAATTTAGTTTGAGAGGACTTGAGATAACAGATGCAAAGATTTACAAACTTGTGTGGAGCTATGTTGTTATCCTCCTCTTCTTGATTTTGCCGATATTTACGTTTCTTGTAACTTTTAGAAAAACATTGTCTGTCTAAATATGTGTCATGATCTAGGAAAAAAGTCATTTTGAAGTTATTAGTGTGGAGTGGTGGCATCTCAAGTTGATCATCTTCCTTTGCAACAGTTCATTTTCTGCTATTTCTAGACTGCAATGCTGTTGTTGCTGTTAAAACGAACCATATTTTTCCCTTGTTTCCTCCAATAATGATATGCTTTTATTGTTTGGAGGCTATAGGTTGTATCGTCCATAAGCTTGCACTGTATATTCTCATTGTATGATAATTGAGGCTAACAGATATCATGGTGCAGAATAATTGGATGTACTTTTGAAGTTTTAATTTCAACCCTTGATATAAAATACAAGCGTGAATCACCATGCATTGTGACCAATAGAAGTTTTCTGTTTAACATAACTCCATTGAGTTAGGAAACTTGTGCTACGAGACATTTGAGCTCATAAGAGTTATTTATCTGATGTTGGGCGAGCTAAGGAAACATAGTAGAGTTACCTCTTTGATCTGTAACAAGGCAGATAATGAAATGCAGTGCTAACCATTGAACATAAAGTAGTCTCACGATTTGAAAATTTAGCGTATGCTGCTGAAGCTCATCACTTCAAACCTTCTACTATACTTCCAAAATATGTTGTTTATATAGAATGAGTTGTTTTAATTTAATTTTTTATTTTTGTATAATGGGTAGCAGTTTCTTCCATATATGATTTAAATACTTGCTACTGTAAATTAATATAGTCTTTATTATCGATTGGAGTAGTTCTGATGAATTACTCCTTTCCGACAAGCATGACTCACTTTCATGTCCACTGCACTTACACAGACGAATACATTGGTAATGTAATACCCTTTCAAGTGGGTTGGCCTTTGTCCAATGAAATTACAAATTTGTTGGAGCACTCGATGTTATGTAGTCACGCGATCCATTTCTGGTGTTTTCTGTTCAACAGTCTTATCTACCTGGCTGCTTCTTTTTTTTATTTGGTTTTTTAATTATTTATTTATTCTTTGTGCTAATTTTTATTATCTCCGTGATTTTCTTTGCAGGGTCGATATGAGATTATTTCTCTGTCAGGTTCCTACTTGTTTTCTGAAAATAATGGGAATCGCAGCAGAAGTGGTGGTTTGAGTGTATCCTTGGCAGGGTCTGATGGTCAAGTTTTGGGAGGTGGAGTTGCTGGCATGCTTATGGCAGCATCACCAGTACAGGTACCACTCTGCTACTATTTGCTAAGCGTATCAGTTATATAAAATTATGACTATCTTCACCTTCTGCAGTTGTAAAGGATATTCAGGGCGAGAAACTTTTCGAGTCAACTGTATTGAGAATTTTTTGACAGGAAAATATAATCATGTTACTCTCTTAACTCAATTTGAATTTTAACTCCAGGTGATTGTGGGTAGTTTCATTGCTGACGGGAAAAAATCCAACTCCAACTTGGTAAAATCAGGAACTTCCTCTCCCCCAGCATCACAAATGCTGAACTTTGGTGCGCCAATGACAGCAGCGAGCCCGTCCTCACAAGGAGGGTCAAGCGAGTCATCTGACGAGAATGGAAGCAGTCCTCTCAACAACAGCAACAGGGGACCTGTGCTCTACAGTAATGCTGATCAACCCATTCATAATATGCAGATGTATCAGTTATGGGGTCAAGCTCAACAGTGAAGAAATTTAAGAAGACGATGATGCTTCCCAGCCGGTTTACCAGTACAGCGACCGCATTTGACTGACTGCATTGTAATTTCAAATGCCGATTGACATCCTTCATTGTCCAAAACAACTCCGAGTCCAAGGGGGTTATCTTAGTTCTAGATTATTGAGCTTTTTTTCTTCTTCCTCGTCTTCTCTCTACATATGATTGAACCATGGCTATTGTTGATAGCTGAGAATACGCCGCCTGTTCTTTAGGTTCTCATGAGTTGCAAATTGCATTTTAATTATGACCACTTCTCGATCTGTTTCAGTTGGCTCACTGTATTTTCATTCATCTCATGTCGTGGAATCTGCTCCGGCCCCTCCTTTCTTCCACTTACCGGAAGTCTGGCTGGTTTTCGATTGTCAAAATCCGCTCAGCTACCTTTTGGGGTGAGGAATTGATTATAAAATGTTCATCGGAGCGATCTTAAATAGTGATGTGTTCGTTATAACTTACAATTTCAAGTCCCCCATCAGATTTTAAGATCTGTTTTGTCACGATTTTAAGTGCCATTTAATTAAGTAATGATGGCTAATTTTCATCAAATTTTGTGCACATGAATTATTTAATCGTTTCAGGTCCAAACCCTCTTTCTTCTTCTTATGAGTCAAGGAAGGCAAGTGGAAAGGCTTATGGCTCATAAGTCCACCTTAGTTTGATATTATTAAACTAATTTACTAGCTGATGATCCAAGAATGGTGCTAACTAATGATTATGACTCATTTACCTTCCAAATGGTACATGTATATGTATACTCTTTGTATTTGATCTAACTGTTAAAATACGATTTAGGACTTAGTCATTCAACGTTTTAGTTGACATGTCGTTTTTGAATGGGACACGTCAATAGATATTGTTATGGAGTGTAATGCTATATGTATAGCATCATACTACAAACTTAATCACTGATAAAATGGAGACCCAACTAGAACTATTGATATTTTGTTTTCATATTGAATGCATCAAACAAATCATCTTTGTAAATATCTTTCTTCTCGTAATTTTGATAACTTGTTTGTGTGTATTTTGTAAATTTTTTTTTATAAAAATGAGAATCTCAATGTGAAACCCGTTTACTGTACATGAAAAACAAGAACGTAAATCTTTACCCAATATTAATCATAATATTTTAAAAATGTAACTCAAGTTACTTGAACACGAAGATGAAGAGTTAAAGTTAAATTTGAAGCAACCAATTCCTTTTGGTCAAATGAAGCAACCAATTCAGTCATGCATTTTGGCAATAGACCACCGACCCGATCACACTCTCTGTAAGTTTCTGTTGAAAACAATGTCAATGAGGAACGCGCCAACAGCCGGCAGGCGCGGGTAGGCCCGCAGTCCACAGCTGCCTCCTATTCGGCAAGTCCCAGTCGAACTCCTAATCTCCTACCACCAAAGCGATTATTCCAACGGCTCTTTTGCCGGCAAAGCGACACATCAAACCATATAAAACACATATAAGTACAAAACCACTCTTTCTTAATCCAAATTAAAAATTAAAAATTAAACCTCTCTGTCTGTAGCCGTTGCCTGGCCAATTCAATCACCCTCTTTACCCATGAATGCCTTTGCTTTCACTTCCAAATGTAACAAGCATATCCTAGAACCCATTTAGCCACAAAACAACCAAACAAACATCCCCAATACACAACCCAATTGCATATATATACACACACAAACACATATATATACCCTCATATCATACCCTATGTTGTATATATTTTAGACAACTCATTTGTTCAGTTTCAATGGCTTGCTTGGTATTGCCAATCTCAATGCTGAAAAAGAGGTGCATGGGGTCACGGCTACATGGCTACCGGCCTTTAACCAAAGATGGGTTCGGCGACTCAGAGAATCCGGTGATCGTGGTGGTGGGGAAGGAGAAGAAGGAGTTCTTGGTAGACCCATTTGTGCTAGAAGAGAACCCTTTTCGGGTTTTGATGGAGACGATGAACAAGAACAAGAAGGTGGAGAATTTTGATGATCGGACTGGTAAGGGAAATAGGATGGTTTTTGTGGATGTTGATTCTATTCTGTTCGAGCACATGTTGTGGTTGATGTATAATGATTGTTCTTCTTTGTTTGAGCTCAATCTTAAGGAAATTATTGACTTCTATGCTCAAGATTATTAGTAGAGGAGAACTTAGAGAGGTAATATGCTGACTGATCTGAGTCTTGGGTGTAAAGAAACATTTATAATCTTAATAATAACTCATACATGAATATATATTCCAATAGGATACTTTGTCCCCTACTCTCCTTTTCTTTTTAGAACTTCCTTTTCTTATTATCTAAATTAATTATGTTAAACAACGAGACTTTCCGCAGACAGTTAATCATTCGTCAGATTGAAAGAACTAAGGCTTCAAATACCTTGTACATTACTTTGTTGCTTAAAAATGTCTTTTGCAAGACAGAATTCTGGATCTGCCGCCGGAGTAACAAAACATGAAATAGATGAAAATATAAGAAATTAAACAAATAACGCAATAAAGAAATACATCAGAAGAAGAATTTCGAGATTAAGCAATTGACCTATGTCATCGGAGGTTCTGGAAGAACAATATCAAGACGCTTGAAGATAGGGAGATGAAAACGTGCTGGAAATAAATTGCTACATCTGGTGCTCTTTGTTGGAAGTTCAAATAAAAACGTTATTTTAATGTTTGTGTGCTGCTAGCTGTTTTTTTTTACTCATGCTTCCTGCACTTACCCAAATTAAATGCTTGTTCCCTGTGCTAGCCGAAATGTGATTGCAACCACTGGAATAATGTAGTGTGTGTGTTCAAAAATCTAAAGCTGCTGCAAGTAAAGACTTTGAACACCTTCATTTGTTTTGCATGGATAGATTTCAACACTAGGTTTAGGAAGTCTTTGTTTGCATTTGTTTATTAATACCACTTATGTGGTTCTTTTGTTTTTGCAAGTATAAGAAAGCCTCCCCGTAAGGCTCTTTGTAATTCCATTTTCAGCAATAAAAGGTTGAAAGCACTTGGTCTGTCACCGAGAAGCTTGTTGCTTCATATCTCTATTTCTTTGTCCAAATTTTATTGAGAGTGATAGTGAGAAGTGTGATAGAGTTAGAAAAACTTATCACCCACATATTTTGGTATTGAGTTAGTGAATTTTGAATACCAACAATTGGTATAAGAGCCAAAATATCTTTCTGGTAAATGCAGCAGCTATGGCGTCCAACTTAGTGCAGCTCCAGGTTCCCACATTGAAGAAAGAAAATTATGAAAGATGGTGCATCCAGTTCAAAGCATTGTTTAGATCACATGAGCTATGGGAAGTTGTCAGTAGTGGGTATTTGAACCCACTGTTGAGCAAGAAGTCGCTTACAATGCAGATCAAAGGAACACTCTCAAGGACTTACGAAAGAAGGACAAGAAGGCATATCTTCTATATCAAGGATTAGAGGATTCAACGTTCGAGAAGGTTGCAGAAGCGGCAACCAACAAGCAAGTTTGCGACACTCTGAGCAATTTACAAAGGAGTAGATCGAGTAAAAAGAGTTCGGCTTCAATCATTAAGAGCAGATTTTGAGCCTGCTTATATGAAAGGAGAAAACATTTCAAACTACTACTCTCGACTACTTGTAATTGTGAATCAAATGAAAAGGAATGGCGAGAGGCTTGACGATGTTCGTGTCATGGAGAAAATCCTTCGGTCACTCACATCCAACTTTGAGCATATGGTGATTGCCATTGAGGAATCCAAGGATTTGGAGACAATGAGCGTAGAGAAACTGCTAGGATCCCTCTTAGTTCACGAGCAACGCATTCAGAAGAATGCAAGCCCCACAACGCTAAAGAAAGCTTTAGAGTCAAAGTTGAATATTGACAAACCAAATGGAGGTCGTGGGTAGTGGAACTCACATCGTGGGAGTTCATCCAACCGTAGCCAAGAACAAGGCCAAGGAAGAGGTCGAGCCTATGCACAAAATCGAGGTCAGTCTCAAAAGTGGAGATATGCTCGAGGAAAGGCGTATATCCAGTTTCACAATTGCAAGCACTATGGACATTATGCCAATGAATGTTCACATAAAAATGGTGAGCATGTCAACATGGAAATGCTGGTGAGGAACTTAGAGTCTTACTAGCACACCATGATTCTAGCAGCCAACAAGATGTTTGGTATTTGGACTCTGGTGCAAGCAATCACATGTGTGGAAAGAATGAGTTTTTTGCCGAACTCAAAGATGGGGGGCCTATGGATCTGTGAGTTTTGGTGACTCCTCAAAGCTGCCAATTGAAGGCAAATGGAAGATCAAGATCATCCAGAAAGATGGTAGAGAAGAATACATCTCTGATACCTACTACATACCAGGTAAGAAAACCAACATTCTGAGCATTGGTCAACTGCTCCAGAAAGGGTACATTATACATATGGAGAATATGCTTCTCACTCTCAAGAATGCAAGGAGAAAGCTTATTACACGTGTTCGAATGTCAAAGAACCGAATGTTCTCATTGAATTTGAACACAATGATTGGAAGCTGCAACATCGGTGTGATGGAAGATGCGTCATGGAAATGGCATCTTCGGTTTGGCCATCTTCATTTCAATGGCCTAAAGTTATTGTCAAGTGGAGGAATGGTTCATGGTTTACCTCATATTGAATCCATAAGCCAAGTATGTAAACGTTGCGTGCTTAGCAAGCAAGTATGGCTCTCATTCCTTGTTGGTGATGCATGGAGAGCAAAAGCACCACTGCAGTTGGTGCACACAGATATATGTGGTCCGTTGGATCCTATGTCCTATGGAGGTAATAGGTATTTTATTACCTTCATTGATGATTTTAGTAGGAAGATTTAGGTTTATTTTCTCAAGGAGAAGTCGGCTGCCCTAAAAGTTTTCAAGGAGTTCAAGGCACTCACAGAGGCTGAAAGTAACCACAAGCTTATGGCTATGAGATTAGATAGAGGTGGAGAGTACACCTCCAATGCTTTCCAAGCATACTGCAAGGAGCAAGGCATCAACTGACTGCTGCCTATAGCCCACAACAGAATGGGATAACAGAAAGAAAGAATAGAACCATCCTTGACATGACAAGGTCCATGCTTAAAGAGAAGAATTTGACAAAAAAATTATGGATAGAAGCTGTAGCTTGTTCGTTTTATTTGTTGAATCGATGTCCAACAAAGAGTGTCAAAAGGATGACACCACAAGAGGCTTGAAGTGGATACAAGCCGAATGTTGCACACCTAAGAGTTTTTTGGTGTGTTGCATATGCTCAAGTTCCAGAAGCCAAGAGGAGGAAGCTCGATGATCGAGGTGAAAAGTGTGTGTTTGTGGGCTATAGTGAAGAGTCCAAGGCATACAAGCTCTACAACCCACTAACTGGCAAACTAGTGGTTAGTAGAGATGTCATCTTTAGTGAGGAAGAGACATGGACATGGAACAACAAAGAAGTCAGTAAGGAGAAGATTGTTTCCACTGATTTTAAAGAACCAGAAGTTGTACCCCATGTTGAGCAACAACTTGCTCAATCAATCACAACAACACCATTGCACATAACTGCAAGGAGTGGTCCTACATCCAGTGAGGAAAGTAGCTCCTCAGCTCCAGTGAGGCTAAGAAGTCTCACCGAGATATATGAACAAGAAGAAGAAGAAGAAACCAACCTTTTCTACTTGTATGCAGACCATAAGCCTCTTTCATTCAATGAAGCTATGGAAGAAGATCGTTTGAGAATAGCCATGGAGGAAGAAATCCATGCCATCGAGAAGAATGACACTTGGGAGTTGACAAAGCTCCCACCAAATTAGAAGGCTATTGGTGTCAAGTGGGTGTACAAGATCAAGCGCACTGCAGATGGAAATGTGGATCGATACAAATCAAGGCTTGTAGCAAAGGGTTACAAACAGAAGTATGAAGTGGACTATGATGAAGTCTATGCTCCAGTTGCAAGACTTGACATGGTAAGATTGCTAATCTCTCTTGCTGCTCATCATAAATGGAAAATTTATCAACTAGATGTCAAGTCAACCTTCCTTAATGGAGTTCTTGAGGAAGAAGTGTATGTGGAATAACCGGAAGGCTTCCAAGTACAACAAGAAGAAGTTAAGGTGTATCGTTTGAAAAAGGCTTTGTACGGCCTCAAGCAAGCATCACGAGCTTGGAACTCAAGGATTGATAACTACCTTCACCAAAATGAATTTCAGAAATGTCCATACGAGCATTCAGTTTACATGAAGAATGGTGCAAAATGGGTGTTCTTAACTATTTGTCTCTATGTAAGTGACTTGTTGTTTACAAGAAACAATGAAGAAATGTTCTATGAGTTCAAGTAATCCATGTTAAGTGAATTCGAGATGACTGACAATGGATTAATGTCATACTTTCTTGGCATAGAGGTGAAGCAAGAAAGTCATGATATCTACATCTCTCAACAAAAGTACATGAAAGACATATTGGAGAAGTTCAATATGGACAAGTGCAATGCTGTCAACACTCCAGTTGCAACTGGATTGAAGTTGTTCAAGCAAGGAGAATGTGAGTTTGTAAACTTAACCATGTACAAAAGCCTCGTTAGAAGCCTGAGGTACCTTACAATCACAAGACCGGATATAGTTTATGGTGTTGGACTCGTGAGTTAGTACATGGAAACACCAATGGAGTCTCATTGGCTAGTTGCCAAGAGAATTTTGTGGTACATAAGAGGTGCACTAAACTATGGTCTATTTTATAATTTTGGTGAAAATTATTTGGTTATTCAGATAGTGATTGGGAAGGTGACCAAGATGAAAGGAAAAACACATTTGGCTATGTGTTTTTTCTAGGATCAACAGCTTTCTCATGAACTTCAAAGAAGCAATCAATTGTTGCTTTGTCATCGTGTGAAGCCGAGTATGTTGTTGCAGCCTCAACTGTGTGTGAGGCAATTTGGTTAAGAAATATGTTGAAATCCTTATGTCATCCACAAGTGGAATCTACTGTGTTTCATGTGGATAACATGTCTACAATCAAGCTTGCAAAGAATCCTGTTCCACATGGAAGGAGTAAGCACATCGATACCAGGTTCCATTTTCTGAGGGACCATGTGAAGCAAAAGACAATTGAGCTTGTCTATTGTCACACCAAGGAACAAGTGGCGGACATCTTCACAAAGCCACTACCAGTTCAATCATTCTGGCTGCTGCGTGACATGCTAAGAATGAAGGCGTTTTGATTTGAGCGGGAGTGTTGGAAGTTCAAATAAAAACATTATTTCAATGTTTGTGTGCTGCTAGCTGTTTTTTTTTTTACTCATGCTTCCTGCACTTACCCAAATTAAATGCTTCTTCTATGTGCTAGCCGAAATGTGGTTGCAACCACTGGAATAATGTAGTGTGTGTGTGTGTGTGTTCAAAAGTCTGAAGCTGCAGCAAGTAAAGACTTTGAACACCTTCCACTACTACAAAATTATCTATAATTGGCGGTTCAAAAGACATAACTTAAGCAAAATCAGACAGAAAATGGATGCAGTGACGGATATAATAAGCGACAGAATTGCCTGTGTCAGGAAATGAATTTTCCAACAGAAAATACTCTAAAACCGACAGAAATAATGTCGGTTATATCCGACAGTATATATATTTATAATAAATAAATAAATAAGAGAATTTCTGTCGGATAAAACTGACAGAAAATACTAAAACCGCCAGGATTTCTGTCGGCTATAACCGACAGAGAATTTATTATAAAAATAAATAAAATCATTCTTGTCGGATAAAACCGACAGCAAATATACTAATAATAAAAATAAAAAAAATTTCTGCATTTTCCATCTCCTGTTGTCTCCTGGGGAGATTTCCTGCTTTGGGCAGTTATATATGAAACCTGCTGACTTGCAATGGATATGACAATGCTCCAGAAGCGCCGTGCTATTGCCAAAAATGAAGTCCACACGTCCTTCAACATAACAATCTTTGAGATATTGTTTTCCATAATGCAAGTACAGGGTATCCTGCATTAAAATTCGAGGGAACCCACCAATTAGACTGATAACTGCTCTCATTTATCCTCAAATAGCTCGTGATTACCCGGTAAAAACAGTAAAAGTTTGAACCCAACAAGAAATTTAAGAAAATGAACAGACCAATTAGGGCAATGGGTATACCTGCCATCCAAGGAACCTGCAGTTATAGAAGGCACATCGATCAGCTGTTACTCTAATTGCGACAGCTTGACCTGAACCCTACCAACAAAACAAAGGGAAGAAAAAGTTAATCACAATGTTCAGAATGAATGAAGTTCAAAGAGTGAAAGGAAGAGTGAAAGTGAATGAACATTCAAAGGACTTTTGTATTACTATAAAAGACATAACTTTGTACATTTCCAATAACCTCTAACAACAAAGTTTAAACGTTCCCCAACTTCTCTAATGACAAAGACATTGGCTATCAGTAAAACCAAAAAAAAATAGAAGGACAGACTTTTAGAGCTTCATTTCTCGCATTTTCTATCCATTTCCAGAAGTACAGAAATTTGTACAATGAGATTTTTGTGTTGGTTGAACATTCCAAACCCGGTTTTCCCAAATCAAAACAAAAACGAAAAATCTTCTTGTCTTCCAATCACATCATTTCACTTTCCTTCACTCCTAAACAAGATTTCGAAAACCTGCGTCATCTAACTAAACTAGTAACTCCAACATTCATAACACTCCATAGAAAAAAACCAAACCAACAAGTTCAAAATTTAAACTTCAAACTACAAGTTTCACCATGCTCAATGTACAAAAAAGCAATCAAAAGATGCAAACTTCGAGTAAAAACTAAGTGATGAAAACATAAGCAAAGCTTACCTCAGGAGCAGAGTTCTCAAAAGTAATGTTCTCTGCAATAAAATCCTCTCCTTCCACAATAGCACTCCCACACCCGAAAGTCCCAGACCCAATCACCCGAGAAGCCTACCAAAAACCCACAACGTCAGCAAAACAATACCCTTCATCCACGTGTCAAAAACCCAACTGGGTAGCATTAACAAAGTGTAGTACCTCACCTGGTGGTGCTCGATTTTGGTGGCGGTGTTGTTCCAAGTGAGCATAGTGAGCTCCGAAGCCAGACCCGTGAGCGTGATGAGGTTCTTCGTCTTGGGCACGTACACCGACTGCCCCGTATTTGAGGTAAATGAGGAGAGAAGAGAAGGAGAAGGAAATGAGGAGAGGAGAAAAGGGGGAAGGGAGAAGCACCGGCGCAAGGAAGAGATGGAGGGGTGATATTGTGGAAATGTTTCATTACTGTCGGTTAAAACCGACAGAAATTTAAAAAAAAAAATATAAACCGATAGAAACTTTTCATTAATGTCGGTTATAACCGACAGGAAAAAATGGCTGCAAAAATCCCCCCAAAGTTCCCTCTGAAAATTTTAAAATCTCCCCCAAAATTTTACATTCCCTCCCAAAATTTTGTTAAGATTTAAAAAAATAAAATAATAATTGTTTGGTTTAATAAATAAATAAATAATATGTATTTAAATAGAATATGTTTTTAAAAATTAAATAAATAATTGTTTGGTTTAATAAATAATTTTTACATTTTATTTTATACTTAATGGAAGTATAACATTAACTCTTAAGTGTTTATTTAATCTACCGTTTTGACGTGATACACATTCTATGAAACTTTTTTCAATGATCTAACCGTCAAACTTATTTGTACATACTCCTAGATCACATACGTAAAAAATCACAAAAAATAAACATTCAAAGATTAGGTAACAAAACAAAAGATTTCGACGATTACAAACGAAAAATAAAATTTAACGGTTATTTTAGCTCTAATGAATAAATTTGATCTTCAATTTAAAATATTTACACTAGTGCATACCACACAATCCTATTTTATACTTAATAGAAGTATAACATTAACTCTAAGTGTTTGTTTAATCTACTGTTTTGACGCAATATGCATTCTAAGAAACTTTTTTCAACGATTCAACCATCAAACTTATTTGTACACAGTCTGAGATTGCATACGCAAAAAATCGTAAAAAACAAACATTCAGAGATTACGTAATGGAACAAAAGTTTTCGACGGTTATAAACAAAAAATCACAATTTAACGATTATTTTAGCTCTGATTTTGATGATTTTTTACAGCTACACTCCTTGACCTTATAAGAATGTAATGAATAAATTCGATCTTTAATTTAAAATATTTACACTAGTGGATACCACAAAATCTTATTTTATACTTAATAGAAGTATAATATTAACTCAAAGTGTTTGTTTAATCTACCGTTTTGACGCAATATGCATTCTACGAAACTTTTTTCAACTATCCATCCATCAAACTTATTTGTACACACTCCGAGATTGCATACGCAAAAAATCGTAAAAAACAAACATTTAGAGATTACATAACAGAACAAAAGTTTTCGACAGTTGTAAACGAAAAATCACAATTTAACGGTTATTTTAGCTCTGATTTTGATAATTTTTTACGGCTACACTCCTCAACCCTATAAGAATGCATTGAATGAATTCGATCTTCAATTTAAAATATTTACACTAGTGGATACCACAAAATCTTGTTTTATACTTAATAGAAGTATACTATTAACTCTAAGTGTTTGTTTAATATACCGTTTTGACGCAATATGCATTCTACGGAACTTTTTTCAATGATCCAACCGTCAAACTTATTTGTACACAGTCCGAGATTGCATACGTAAAAAATTGTAAAAAACAAAAATTCAGAGATTGCGTAACGGAACAAAAGTTTTCGATGGTTATAAACGAAAAATCATAATTTAACAATTATTTTAGCTTCGATTTTGAGGATTTTTTACAGCTACACTCCTCGACCCTATAAGAATGTAATGAATAAATTCGATCATTAATTTAAAATATTTACACTAGTGGATACTACAAAATCTTATTTTATACTTAGTAGAAGTATAATATTAACTCTTAAGTGTTTGTTTAATCTACTGTTTTGACGCAATATGCATTATACGAAACCTTTTTCAACTATCCAACCGTCAAACTTATTTGTATGGATTCCGAGATTGCATACGTAAAAAATCGTAAAAAACAAACATTCAGAGATTAGATAACGGAACAAAAGTTTTCGACAGTTATAAAAGAAAAATCACAATTTAACGGTTATTTTAGCTCCGATTTTGATGATTTTTTACAGCTACACTCCTCAACCCTATAAGAATGTAATAAATAAATTTGATCTTCAATTTAAAATATTTACACTAGTGGATACCACAAAATCTTATTTTATACTTAATAGAAGTATAATATTAACTTTAAATGTTTGTTTAATCTACAGTTTTGATGCAATATGCATTCTATGAAACTTTTTTCAACGATCCAACCGTCAAACTTATTTTTACACACTCCGAGATTGTATACGTAAAAAATCGTAAAAAACAAACATTCAGAGATTAGGTAACGAAACAAAAAATTTCAATGGTTATAAACAAAAAATCACAATTTAACAGTTATTTTAACTCTGATTTTGATGATTTTTTACAACTACACTCCTCGACCCTATAAGAATGCATTGAATGAATTCGATCTTCAATTTAAAATATTTACACAAGTGGATAATTTTTTATACTTAATGGAAGTATAACATTAACTCTTAAGTGTTTGTTAAATCTATCAATTTGATAGGATATGCATTCTACAAAACTAGTTTCAATGATCCAACTGTCAAATATGTTTGTATACTCCGAGATAGCATGTGTAAAAAATTGCAAAAAATTGCAAAAAAAAAAAAACATTCAAAAATTAGGTAACGGGACCGTGAGTGAAAAAAAAAAATTTAAACCATTTGTTTATTTATTTATTTATTTTTAATCAATGTAACATTTTAAAATAATAAAATAGTCAATTTCTGTCGGTTATAACCGCCACCATTAACTTAGAAACCGCCATAATATGTTAAAAATATTTTAAAAAAAAGAATTCAAAAATACTGAGGGTTGTAATAATTTTATGGCGGTTAAATCCGCCAGGAATTTATGTCGGATATATCCAACAGAAAGTAACTTTAATCCGACAGTAAATAAATTATGTGTCGGATATCTTTTATCCGTCAGAATGGCTTATTAACTGCTAGGATCGTCCGACACCTAAAGCTAATATTGTAGTAGTGTTCATTTATTTTGCATGGATAAATTTCAACACTAGGTTTAGGAAGTCTTTGTTTGCATTTGTTTATTAATACCACTTGTGTGGTTCTTTTGTTTTTGCAAGTATAAGAAAGCCTTCTCGTAAGGCTCTTTGTAATTCCATTTTCAGCAATAAAAGGTTGAAAGCATTTGGTCTGTCACCAAGAAGCTTGTTGCTTCATATCTCTATTTCTTTTGTCCAAATTTTATTGAGAGTGATAGTGAGAGATGTGATAAAGTTAGAAAAACTTATCACCCACATATTTTGGTATTGAGTTAGTAAACTTTGAATAACAACACTCTTGGCATATGCAACAGTAAAATCAATCAATAATTAATTTGATTATTCCAACACTGTCTTTACGGCATCAGCAACTGCTCATTACTGTAGATGCAAGTTGTTTGAATGTTTGACTCAATCTTTTCTCAAACAAAATGCCAACCAACTTCGATATGCTTATCACAAAAGAAAGTCATGGCCTATGGGTTGAGGATCTTCAAAGTTCAAGTCAATTAAAAGTCTTTGGAACCACATTAATCCGCTAGAAACGGAAGCCATAACTCTATATTTAGCTTCAATGCTTGAACGAGCAACAATAAGAATTACATAATAAGAATTAAACTAACAATATTACCAACGCAGTGTTAGGATTACCAACATGAACAAATACATCAGTAACAACCAAATCATAACATCACATTACTTGATGGAGTCTCCATTGAATTAATAACAGAAGTAGTATTCTACTTCCAGCACACAACAACGATCTCTACTATCAAATAGGGTTTAGTTTTGAGAATCTAAATGTGTGGAAGCAGGGACTTCTTCAACATATATATATATATATATATATATATATATCTTCACAATATCATATTAGAGTTTCACTCGAACCAGCCTATTATCAGTAAGAGTGATAATCTCTATCTCTTCAATAAGATTAAGTCTCATCGTGACTCTATATATCAGTAATTACTTAATAAGAGTTTCAATTAGTTAGTTGCACAATTATTAAACTCCACGATTCTTATCATGTAAACTATATCTCAGACTCCTTAAGTCCTACACAACTCGTTCAACAAGTTACGTGTAACTCAAGCAGTCCAATTGTTATCTCATTGTCATTCATATAAAGTTTTACATTCTCCCACTTGAATGTCAATGATATACCTTAACATAATAAGACTCATGATCATCATTGAGTCTACAGAAGCTTGCAACTACTATGCTTAGTAACTTGTCATTCCAAGAAAAATGCAGAACCATGGAAAACAAAGCACGTCTAAATTGCACTTTGCACTCTAGGATCACATGCACACTTGACTTGAAACACTATGTTACTACTAGAGCCATAATATTGAGAACTAACAAAACAAAAGTAGTTCACAAAAGAACTCAATAACGTTGGTATCAAAATCCAACTTTTCTGTCAATTTAGAATATGATAAGAAAACAAGTAAAATACGACATATTGTTTACAAATCAAGACCTCTTATTAAAACTTATGAACAAAATTTACTCTTAAAGTATCAGCCACTAACACTTCAAATTTTCAATACAAAAGGTAAACTTTTACTCCCACTGATTAAAAGAGATCAAATATATACACAAATTATTACTCCTACTGCTTAAGAGAGTAAAAAAGAACTTTATAAATGCCTAAAATGAAACAGATACCTTGCAAATACTCCCACTAGTAAAGCGTTAGTCATGGGATCTACAATCATAAACTTTGTGAGCTCAACATTTTTATTCCAGATATCTGTAGCGAAGTGATTCTTGTGACTAAAAAACTATACAAAATCATTTGGTTAGTTTTGTTCATTTAACATTCGACAGAAATCGAAAACTTTAACTGAATGTTTTCTGACTACTTCTAGAACATATAATTCCATAATCATCTTTGGACAGAAACTGATTATATTAGGTTTGCATAGCTAAAACATAAAACACAAGGGCATTCATATATAGCTTCAACACTTTTGAGCAGATGAAGTATATATAATCTTGTCAATTCCATGTTTCACTATGCATTGATTTATAATTCGATTAAATAAGAAAACACTTTTGAGCAGATTAATTATCTATCAATAACATATAAATCACAAGTTCAATTTCTTGAACAATAAACAAGAATTAATAAGTAAAGCAATTTTGAGCAGAATGTACCAATGAATCAATCTTGAATATGAATCTGGTTGTATTGTATTTATCAGTTCAATATTGATAAAAACGATATTGATTCAAATTAATATTTCCTGCAAGGTTAGTTGCATATGAATATAAACAAATATGATGATTTACGTTTTATCTACAGATGCAATATCGATGAGTGTGAAGCCCATAATATATTATTTCTCCCACTTTAGCAAACACTCCTCAAAATTGCAAGGTTCATAAATAAAAACGTAAATAATGATCACGATTTTTATATGTGAATATTAAAAATTAGGTCACAAATTAAAATGAAACCTATAAGAGAATCCAAACTCAAATTTATGTTTTAATTCTAAAACAAAGTCAATTAAAATTAACATTTAGTTTAGATATCTCAATAACATCAATTTTTCAACAATAATTTTAATCAATTTAGAAGTTGGAGAAAATTAAGGCAAAAGATTGGCACATTTACCTATTTCAATTCTGGAAAATACACCATGGATGTAATCAAGTTTTCTAGGGTCGAACCAACTGTAATTGCATGATTGTTACACCTTTGGGCATAAACAAATCATGTGAAGAAAATACCTGCATTGCTAGCCAAAACATAAAATACACAAAATACATATAGTTTCAACAGCTTTGGCCAGATGAAAATATATTAGAAGTACTTTATGATGTTATAATACTAAATTATAGTTGGTGAGTGATTTCTTGAAATTTCCATTGGGACGAAAGTATTCACCATATAAATTAAAATTCTGATTTTTCAAAACAATCATTTAGAACAGTATTAAATAATTCGTTTTGTTGGATATTCAATAATTCTCAAAAGATTAAATTAGACACAAGAGTATGTCATTATTAACATTGAACAATAGAGTTCTCAAAAGAGGAAACATGATTATTCAGTTATTCGATAGAGACCAAAATAATCAATTAGTAAACTGATATCACTTTTCAATTTTTGTCTCAAAAGATGATGATGATCATAATCATAATTGATGACCAAACAAAATATTGGTTTGAGCAAAATAAACCAATACATTATTTTCGACCAAAATTTAATCAGTGTTGCTCAATAAAAGTCATTAGTATTGAGAATTTGCATAAGATAAGAACAAATAGGATCAATTAAACATGCCAAATAATTGATACCATTAAATGTGCACAAATAACTGAAAACAATATTTCAAAACATATTCAGTTTTCGAAATTCCAAAATTCAGCAGTACTAACATCAATTCTCGTTAGATTGTCATGAGAATTTCATGATTTTTAAATTTTTACAAGTGACCCAAAAAATGAAATCAAAAAGTGATGTGCTGCAGAAACTACAGAAAATCTGCAGTACATACCTAAGATTAAAATTCACTTAAAAAGACATTTTCATCCAATGTATATGAAAATTTTCAGAAACGGAGTAAACATATTGATCCGACATATTCCAAAATTTCATAATTTTTAAGGTTTAACAAGTGTACTACAAGCAAATTCGAAATAGGATGTGCTGCAGAAATGGAAAACATTCCGCAGTACATACCCAAGAATAATTCACCAAAAATTCAATCTTCCTCCAATGTACATGAAAATTTCCAGAAATGAAGTAGACATATAAATTTACTGTCACCCAAAATTCCATAATTTGTTCGATTTTACAAGTGGGCTAAAATAAAATCGAAATAGAATGTGCTGCAGAAACCGAATAAATTCGGCAGTACAGTCTCGAGATTAAAAATTCACCAATAATTCATTTTCAAACCAATGCTCATGAAAATTTCCACATTTAAAATAAACATCTCAATGTATATCATACTAAAATTTCATGAATTTATGAGTTACATTGATATATCAAAATAATATCACAAACAGATTATGTTGTAGAAGCCTACAGAATTCCAGCAACATAGTATCACCTTTAACATGTTACCATAAATTCATTTCTTGTCCATGTTGGTAATCCGAACACTGCGTTGGTAATATTGTTAGCTTAATTCTTATGTAATTCTTACATGGACAAGTATACGAGAAGCAAATTAGCCAATATGCAAAGTAACAGTTTCAATGCGTGCGTAATATGCAGCAAGTTTACAACAAACTCATTCAGGACTGCGGAAGCAATAGACCAGGATCATTCAAGTGTTTTCATTACTCTGAATAGATGTACTTCTCTGCATAAATGTAACAAACACAACTCAAAGAATACCATGTAATTATTCATCATGCAATTGATTTTAAAAGAAATTGCTGATGAATTGGTCAGAGTACAGCGGAAGCATTAATTTAACCAGAATCAAATATATACATCAGTTCCTTTAGTGAAAATAAAGAACCCAAGCCACGTTGGGTGGCTCTGATACCACATGTAAGAATTACATAAGAATTAAGCTCATAATATTACCAACGCAATGTTAGGATTACCAACATGAACAAATAGATCAGTAACAACCAAATCATAACATCACATTAGTCGCAAGGATGACTTACCTGATGGAGTCGCCATTGAATGAATAACAGAAGTAGTCTTCTACTTCTAGCACACAGCAACGATCTCTACTATCGAATAGGGTTTAGATATATATATATATATGTATGTATATATATATATATGTATATATCTTCACATTATCATATTAGAATTTCACTCAAACCAGTCTATTATCAGTAAGAGTGATAATCTTTATCTCTTCAATAAGATTAAGTCCCATCGTGACTCTATATATCAATAATTACTTAATAAGAGTTTCAATTATTTAGTTGCACAATTATTAATCTCCACGATTCTTATCATGTAAAGGATCTCAGACTCCTTAAGTCCCACACAACTCGTACAACAAGTTACGTGTAACTCAAGCAGTCCAGTTGTTATCTCACTGTCATTCAAATAAAGTTTTACAGCAATGACACTTTGCTTCTTGCTCTTCCATTTCATCAAATTCCCTCCAACTACTGTACATACGCGGTGATGGATTTCCGATCAATTTGACACTACCCAGTAACCTCATATATGACTATTTCTAATTTTTCTCATCATGATTCCACGACCAATGGAACCCTTCGAGTAACGTAGAATATGATTAGGTTTTTCAGGGTTTGGAGGGAATGAGTGAGTCATGACTGTTGTGAACGAGAGTTTGGCATGATTGTTGGGTGAGAAGAGTTTTTTGTTTACAATTTTTTTTTTGTTTTGTTTTTTGGAATAATAGTTATTATCTTTTCATATGAGAGCATAATTGGAGTTTAAAATGACACAAACACAATGAATGATTGGATGGTATTTGTTAACGAGGAAAAAGTAGAAGTATGCAGCGAGGTGAGACCGGACCATTTAGACAGGGTCGTCTTTAAAATTTTGGGGGACCTATGCAAAATTAATAAAAGGGCCCCTATTAAGATAGTTTTTTTTTAAAAAGGTAGGACAATATATTGACACTAGAAAGTAATCACTTAAATCAAAACAAAATTTAGCACTCATTGATTGCAAGTTTTAAAATGTCACTGATAATAAATAAAAAGAGCTGCAAACATAACGTTCACTAAATAATTAAAAATAGTTCAATCTTAGACAACCAAACAAGAAAAAAAACTTCAAAAACTCTAACTTTAAAGTTTCACTTGAATATATAACATTATTACATAATAAAATTGAAAGAAAAAAAAAACCTTTTTTTAAGGTGTTATTATTGCCATTAAAGTATCTCATTGTACTCCAAATTTTTATATTTAAAAAAGAAAAAAAATTAAAGCTTATAAGGAGTGCACTATGAGATTTTAAAGTGCTAACAAAAATAATTTTGAAATATAGAACATTATTTCATATAAATATATATATATATATATATATATATATATATAGATATATAGTACAACGACATATTTTACACTAAGGGGAGGAGGAGTTCGGTTAAACCACACAATGAGCAACCTAATTTGGTATCGAATTCGCCATCAATGAGCAACCTAATTAGGTGACAAATTTTTTTGGAGCCCTTTCAAATTTGGGACCCTATGGGACTGCACCCTTCGCTTCCCCTCAATGCCCCCTCTGCATTTAGATTTCTATCTGGGTAGTCTTAATAGGAATAGCTCTACCCTTCCTGACACGTGCAACCAGGTAGCTCTAGTTGTTCATCAAAGAAGAGATGGGTGTCCCTAATGAAGTTAGGGTTTGATGACAGAAAGTAATTAAGGTTTTACATGATGTGGAAATTCTCTCAAGCACATCGTTTCTCAGGAGTGAATATTTGAGATTTAACTAGTTTCAATCGTTCTCTTGTTAAAAAAAAAAGAAAAAAAGAAAAAAAAAGGATAATGTTAGGGAGACTAAAATTTTAAACCAAATGTATAAAATTAAATGATCCGTCACCAATAAAAAAACAAACACGTTAATCAACACTTAGTTAATAAACCAATCATCAACAACTACATCATTTGGTTTGTAAATTTGGTTTAAAAAAATTTAGTCTTCCTAGTATTACCCAAAAAAAATATACAAGTGTGCAAAGCTCTCTTACATAAGGTGTTTGAATATACAAACAAAAAACAAAAGGACAACTGGCCTAACCCATTCCGAACATATTCACATTATATTACTATACAATTTTCAATATTAACATCTAACCGTGTCACTATCGCTTACTAGTACAAGAATGTCGATCGATGCCTGACAAAGCGTTAGGAGAGCCCTTTGTTGTGATCTCCAACAAAA
This sequence comes from Heteromeles arbutifolia, assembly GCA_024362995.1. Lineage (NCBI taxonomy): Eukaryota > Viridiplantae > Streptophyta > Magnoliopsida > Rosales > Rosaceae > Heteromeles > Heteromeles arbutifolia. The sequence goes on from JANCRC010000020.1 coordinate 8,676,024, forward strand.
AGCACAACTCTTAAAAAATAAGATGTACCTCATAAAATGAAAAAAAAAAAAAAAAACAAAGAGAAAAATACAAAGGACATAAGCGTATAACTAGTCTCTATGACGAGAAATTCTCACATGCATTAATATTTAGTTTCACTGGTGTCATGGGTTCAAAGGTTGCACCGCTCGGTGACACCAACACAGTTTGTATGCCTAGAAACAAGAAATGCATGGCGTCCGTATTAAATTTGTCGGCACATTCAAAATGTGGCGGAGAGGTTTTCAGTATATAGAGCTATTTACAGTAAGCCCTAATCGCACCCCCTTTTCTCTCTCGCACAGAACCTACCAAATCTCTCTTCTCTTCGCTGCTGGCTCCTTCCCTTGGTTGCGGTCGGCGACAACCCCTTGCACTTCCTCTTTTCCTTCTCTTCCTTAGTATTCTGTTTGTGACCTGGCCTTCCGCTACCTATTGCTGTCGGATTGTGAAGTCGCGGCTTTTTTCTCGGCGTCCTTCACCGGTTCCCAGCCTTTTTTTTGTTGTTTTTCCTGTGATTTCCACCATTTTTTTCTCTTGACAACCTTAATCCCCATCCTACAACCACCCTCCTTCAACCCCCAACATCCATCCTCTTCATTCTTGGCCATGTGCTCTTCTTTCTCACACTCCGTACCTTCCTCAGCCTTTGCTCAAATCCAGTTGCGTCTCTCCTGCTTTGGCATCGGAATTATACCCTCCCTTCATGGCTCCGCACCCAACTGGCATGCCAGAAAATCGGCACCAAGCGTGATGCCGTTTTGCCGAAAGCGAGAGTGTTTTAGATGCCCCCTTAGTCCCATCCCTTTCCATTTTGTTTTTGTTTTTGGTCTACCTGCAGGAGCTTGCAATGGTGGTTCATATATGGCGGCTCTTCTCTGATGTGGCAATTTTGGTGGCGAAATTTGGCTAGGGATATCTCCTTGCTATGGGTTGGAAAGTTTTGTGCTACGATTCCTTTGTCGAATTCAACGCGGAGTTGATTTCCTTAGAGCGGTTGCTCATGTGGCTACCGGCAAAGTGAGCGTTGGTGGTGGTGGTTGTGACGGTGTCTGCTGGATAGGGATTAGGCTTACGGTTTTTCTTTTCCGTTTTGGTCTTCTTGTTGAATGGACTTTTTGGCTATCCCCAATTGGGCTGTTTTTGTAACTTGTATTGGGCCTTTTCTTATTTATTGAATTTCTTGTTTTTTTTCCTTTCTTTTTTTTTTTTAAAAAAGGAGCTATTTACCGTATTTAAACATACTTGCACGCATACAGTATTCAACATCGTATTTTTAAGTATTCATGACATCTTAACTTTGGACATTATCAAAGAGACCTTAATATATCAACATGAAAGCTCATATGTCTGGTTTCTGGTTAAGGAATAATAAGAAGATATAGGGTGCATTCATAGCAAACATTACTCATGAGCGTTTTTGTTAGAAATATTTTTGTAGAATCATGTTCAAATTGGTTTTTTTTGGACGAGCATTTCCGATGCTTTTATGATTCAATCACTTATCTTAATTTATTAACAAAAATTTAGAAAAACACTTTTAATCCTTATAAAAACACTACTTACATAGTTCAATATCAATCGTTTACATGATTTTATCCAGAGTGAAAAATCAAGCACAAGTGTATAAAGTATGCAGCCACGTTTAAAGAGAGATATCCCTTCAAATTAAGCAGCATGAAATTGAACAACTGAGTACTTTTGGGAATCATCATTGCTGCACTGCATTACGTTGTTGTATATTCCACGTTAAGTAAAATAACCCTTATGCACTTTAGTTTCATTTGATCACAATTGTTTATTAACTTAATGCATTCATGGAAATCTACAGACACACACACAGAAATTATGTTTTCCTGTGGGTGCATAATATTCAACTACTCTTGATCATTATCTCTAAAGGTGACAGCTCAAATTAGTATATGGATATGTATTATATTCAAATGAGAGACGATTCTCGTGGGATTCTCTTGTGAGGATCCTAAGGATTCTCCAATCACATTCGTTCATCGTACATCGTGCGATCAGTTTTTGTCAGCTACTGTTTATATTCAATTTTAGATAAAAAAATTTACAATGATTTCTGACCGCACGATGTACAATGAACGGATGTGATTAGAAGATCCGGCGAGGATACTCCTGAATTCATATGACCCCGTTAGCTCATACTTTAGTCTAAGTTTTCATGTTGCCATTCAGCAACGCATGCCCTATTTTATCTTTTAGTCGAACTTTCTTATTTTCCAATACTCTCTCTCCATAACCATCTCACAGTTCCAACCTATAAAATAAAACAAAATTGATCACTTGCACCAAACGCACACAGACACACATATATATACGTGGTTTGGTGAGTTTGGAATTTATATATAACGAGAAACGAAATAGGTTGCAAGACAAACACAGCTTGGAATTTATGTTCTAACGTCAAGTCGTCAACTTTAGCATATATATGGCGGAGGTTTTATGTATCGCAAAAGCTGAGCAGACTATCTTGTTCTTAGGTTGCCAGACTACTCATGTTAAAAGTTCAATGTGCGTCTCCAATATAAATGTAAGCATGAGAATCCACTTGTAACCATATTCGTATGCTAAAGTGCTTTAAGGAATCACTTGATATATACTCTCCTAATTAAGATTACCACTATATGTAATATATATGACATATATTGCTTTGAGTGGAGTATCGATAGATTTCATCGAATACAAAAATACAACCACTTTCCCCATCAACGTCTTGCATGTCGAAAATTATTGATGTTTACCAACTTCAAACATAAATAAAGCTCTACTAGTTTAAACAACTTATCCTTCAATACCGACCTTATGAAGGCCTTGATTATATATCTCCTTCAAATAGTACTATTTTAGTATGACAGAAAAATGTAGCCTTGGGCTTTGAAAGACTTCAAGCATTGTATAAACCATGCATTAAGAGGGTTATTCTATAAAATGACAATATATTTATGCTTTTGAGGATCTGTCTGTTGTTTATTTGTTCTGGCTAGCTCCTGATAATTATCTAGCTAATGTGAGTATAAGCAACTTGTTGCTCTGCAAGTTGCAAGTAAGCGTGTGATTAATTTACAGATATAGGGATATTATCTGTATACTTCATATCTGCAATGTATCCCCGTTCCTATCTAATAGGGATTATACAGAAACTTCAACAAAGAAGTGTTTTTGTCAAAGGAAACCGCCTTAAGAACTTGTGTCTCAAGCTGGATGCCTAAATGGATGACTCCTTAATTACTTTTTTAATTTGTATAAATTTATTAAGTAGCTTTGGGAAGCACAAACTTCTTCAGGCTATGTCTAGGTGAAGGATTTTCAAGTAACAAGGGATTGAAACCAGATTACTGGAATGGATTATAAAAAATGTTAGATAGGAGTGATTACCAAAATCGCCTATGAGCATTGCAAAAACGTGTAAAAAGGATTTGTAAATGACTTCTTTGCAAATTCCTCTTCCATGTCTTTGTAATGGTCATATGGTGTTTTCTAATCTCTCTCATCTTACATTTTATGTTCATTTCCTTGCTAATTTGGCCTCAATCCTTTAAGATTTGAAAGTATCTCACCCAAGTATATAATTAAAGAAATAATTTAATAATTAATCAGGAGTTTAACTTGCTTAATTAGGTTTTATATTTTCTACACATATGTAAAGATGAGAGCGATCTTCTAAAATGCCGAATTAACAAAGTTAATCAAGGAAGTTAGGGCAATGACCATTGGTAATGTAACTTATGTTGAGCATGTAGACACAAGCACATATAAATCCAATGAGAAGTCACCGTTGAGTTAAGTTAATAAACAAAGAAAAACGGACCAAGGGTTTTCTCAACGGGCATTCTAGTTTTCGTTTTTACTTTACTAATTTGTCATGGTGTTTCTTATTTACATATCATTAATGTTTCATGAAAACAATGCAAGAAAACACATACCCAAGTCACAGATCCTACAAGATTTACTTCAGACAGTCTTACAATGTAGTTATATATGTGTGTGTGTGTGTATATATATCTGTTCCAAAGAAAATCATGCTAAAAACAAGCATAAATTAAAGAAAAGATAAGTGAAAAATCTGGTGGATCCATTACGAACCCCCTAAATTTCAGGGACTTCTGCTACTTTATGAACGTAGTAAAATAATTGCTAGGTAGCTAGCTGTTTAAAGCTGAAACCTCAAACCATTCCATATATTTTAAGAAAAAAGTAAAGAGTAGTGTATTCCACAATCATGATAAACTCAGAAGACTATTTCCATGAATCCAAGAGACGGATCGAAAATCCATTGAAACAAAAGACATAAGGAAAAGAAGGGGAGGAAGAAGACGAAGAAGAACAACAACAAAGGGGTTCAGAAAAGAAAAATAAATAAAAATTAAACATGAGAAGTGGTACTAGGTAGAACCAACAAGACCAAATTAAGTTGAAAAACATGGGCGTGATGTTAACGATGATAGCTAGTCCATGAAATTTGCTAACCTTTTATCTCCAACAAAGCTCATCTCATCCAGTATGCACTTAACCTCCCACAACGCACGCAGAAGCAGCTTCGAATCTAAATTGATTAAGGTTCTAAAAGTAAACATCGATGCGGATCCCACAGAAAATCAGAATGGTGGACGACCCCCTGAGTTATTTCCATTTCCAGCCCACCCATCGATTGGCAACTGAACATTCTGCATATTCAATGGCAAATTGAAGAATGGAAGCCCCGAGGACGGGTCAGGAAAAGGGTTGTTTCCAACACTACCACCGCCGCCGCCACCACCACTTCCCCCGGATCCCTGTGGGACCTGTACTTGCAACTGTTCCTCTTCATCCAAAGGCAGCCTCTCATAAGCAACATTAGTAAACGATGAGGCGATCACAATAACGGGCCCTGCCGCGGTCAACTCCCCGACAACGCTGCCCCCGACAACCTGCCCCTGCCCGCCGGCCAAGAATATGGTCAAGCTTGTGGCCCCGGGCGGGGCAGGAGGTGGTAAAAATGACCCTGAAAGGGATAAAATCTCAAACCGTCCATGAAGTGTTACTACGGCCCCTGCTGCGGCCGGCTGCCGCAAGGTCACATTAGTGACGGTGCCACTTCCGCTCAAAATACAGATCCCACGCTGGCGGCGCCTGGCATACGTGGCGACGCAGTCAAAGACGTCGCAGCCGTTGCCTACCTCCAGAATATGTGCTCTGAGAGTGTTTGCACTCTCTCTTGTGATGATGACTGGTGGTTTTGGCTTGTTTTTGGATCCAGGTGGACGGCCTCGAGGACGACGAGCCACGATGTCTCCTGACCCGCCGTTGATGCCTCCGAGGTCGAGGCCACCCTGATGATGGTCATCTCCTGAGAACTGGCCCGTTGACCTGTTGACTACTGCATCGTCTTCAGAATCGGTTTGCTGTTGTTGTTGTTGTTGGAGGTGCAAGTCTTGCCTGTGAAGCTGGTGAATGTAGCGAGGAGCTGAGCCTAAATCCAAACCGGCCATGGGCACATCAAAAGAAAAACAGAAAACAAGAAAGAAAATATTTAAAATGTTTTTTATATAAAATTAATTTATGAAACTGGGAAGCAAATTAAAAACTGTTTGTGGTTTTTCTGCTTTTGTTTATTTTATGAAAGTGGGAAAATTTTAAAATAAGAACGGAAAGAAGAAGGGAGATATAGAGAGGATAGCTAGGGTGTGCTCCGGCACTCGGTGTTTTTAAAGAAAATAAACACAACGACAACAGCAACTAGGAAGATCGAGTGCAGAGAAAGGGAAGGGGAAGAAGAGGATGGATGAAAGGTGCTGTATGGGGTTGGGGGCGACCAAAAGCTTAAATATACTACTAAAATATTGATTTCTTACTGTGAGGAAGAGGGGTATGGTTGCATCTATGACTCTCAACCTTAGAGAGTGGAGTAGACGCTATCTTCGAAAAAATTATAGAAAGGAATTATGATCTTATTCATTTTGAAAACGATATATTAATATAAGAGATAAGAGATTTGTAATAAATTACACAATGAGTCAGTTATAATATTTTAGTTTCGAATTTACCTTTTTACGAGAATGCAACCTAACTTTCACTTACAAGCGGAGTGAAAAACTACTAGATCCTATTCCTAAGTGTCAGTTTAGATTTTACAATTTTTACAATATACGTTAATTTAGGGTTTAGGGTTTGAACAGGATCATAAAACATTTATTTTTTATTTATCAACAGAGCCTAAAACTATATATGTAGTTTTTTTTTTTTTTGGACACAAGGACCTTGTTTTTTTTTAGTACATCGATATTTTTACACTAGGGAGAGGGGGAGTTCGGCTAAGTCACACAATGGGCAATCTAATTTGGTATCGAATTCGCCATCCACGAGATTCGAACCTAAGAACTCTAACTTCCAAGTGAAGAGGAATACCACCAAACCGTAGTACTGAGTGGCCACAAGGACTTTGTTAACAAAGGTTTTTTTTTTTTTTAACTAACATTATTTGGAGGTGGGAGATTTTAGTTAAGCCAATAATATGGTAGTGGTAGCGACTTGCTAACACAATTAACACACAACAACAATCAAAATAGGATATGAAATAATGAGTAGTTTCTGATCATTTACTTATGGTACATATGAACTAATTGTGTAGGCAATTACCCATAAATTTACAATTCCAATCATATATGCACAAATATAAATTAAACCCAAAACTCATATGTAAGAGAATTAGTTATATGACTTGAACTCAACTTCTTAGTTTTGTCATATGAAAAAACCTTCCTAGTTGTACAAGCTAAGTAAACTTATATGGTCCTGACAAGATTGATTTAGTCAGATGTTTCTCCATTCTATATACGAAGCTTATTTTCGCAATAGTAGGATTATAGGTTTAGACTTAAAGTATAACGTCAAACTGTGTTTGGGTGAGAAATTTTTTAAGTCCCAAGAAATTGAGGTCAAGTTCTGAAGGAATGAACTACAGTATGTTGTATATGAGGGATTTGAAATGCTCTTCATGACCATTAGGAAAACATGTAGAAGAGGATTTAATTTGTAAATGACTCCTCCTAAGACCATCTCCAACCCTTGGGGATAAAATCTAAAAATTTAACTAGAAAATTTTAAGTCATAAGCCAGAAACTTGTTTTTCTCCTCCAACCCTTGTGGCTTAAAATTTTAGCCTGTGATGATTAAATAATGATTTTAGCCTAACTTTTTGTTTTCGGTAACTTTTTTTTAAAATAAAATTTATTTAGATTATCTTAATTTTTTTTTATGAACATTTTAGTCTAAAATTATTTAATTTCCTATAAGTAATTAAAAATCATACAAATACATAGGTATTTATAAAGTTTTAAGTTAAATTTGATTTAAATAATTTTCTTAAATTATTTTAGACATTTTTTATTTAATTTTGGGCTGTCAAATCTTTCTTTCACTATTAGATATGATCTCATTTGATCATAGCCGTTAGATTATAAGTAAAAAACAAAAAAATGTTTGAAATATGATAGTTTGGTGGGTCCAGAATTATTTAAGCTAGGCTTAAATCCTGGTGGGAATCTAGTCCAAAGATATATTTTCTCCTCATGACTTATTTTAGCCCATGGTTGGAGATGGTTTGGGGGGTTTTAAAGCTTATATTTTAAGCTTTATCCCATAAGTTGGAGATGAAGTAGGGGATTTACAATTCCCTCTCACTTGCCTTTGTAAGACTCATTAATTCCATTTCTATCCATCCTATTTAATATCTTATGCTACATTTCTTAATACACAGCCTCAAAAATTTATATAGTAATTAAAAAGAACAAATGAAACATTAAACAATTTTGAAGCGAGTCCAACACGATGTCAACAAATTCCTTGATTCGAACTACTTTTGGAATTACATGGACTTTTTTTTGAGGTGAAACAATAGTGATTATGATACTAAAATCAATAACTTGCAAGTTTTATTTATTTTATTTGAGTGATTGAAATCATGAACAGGATTCAAACTTGAGTGAACAGACACTACTACGTTTAACTATTTGTGCGACAAACAAAAGTTGGTCGGGCAAAGTGTCATTCCGTTGCACAAATGTATGCTTGACGGAAAATCCGTCGTGCAAAGATCGTGAAGAAAGACTTTGCACGATGAACAATAGCATTGGTCGCAAAAAAGCGTCGTGACGGTTTAGCCTTCGTCGCACAAAATTTATAGGAACGAATGTGTTCGTCGTACAAAATACCAGGATATAAACGTGGGATTACTAGTAGTCTTCTCTTGAAACTTTACGCGACGAAAGTTTACAGTTGCGTGACGAAACATTGTTAGTCGTTATAATATTACGAGACGAAGGTATTCGTCGCGCAAAAATAAAACTAATTTTTTTTTAAATTTAATTTTTTGTTCTGTTTTTTTAATTTTTGTAATAAAAGTAAATTGCAATTAAAAAAATGTAATGAGGAGAAAAATAATTTATTTAAATAAATATAAATGTATGTACAAGGAAAATGTTTAAAAAGTAAAGGAGTACAAAACTAAGAAAATAATGCGGCATAATCAACGGGGACGTCATTCGGAGGCGGCTGGAAGGTCTCGAGGTTGGGGACGGGCTCAGAAGTCGAAGGGGCAGAGTTGTGGGCATGCTCAGGTTGAAGAGGCTCAGATGTCGATGGTAGATGAATGCCGGACTGACTGAGGGCCTATACAATCTGTGACATCTGACTATCTTACATGAGGCCAACTCAGTCCTAAGGTCGGCCACCTCTGCTATCAAAGCTGTCACCTGACTCTTTGACTGCGATGATGAAGAGGCTCTAGTTTCCTGTCGCCGAGCATTCCCTATCCCCCTACAATACGTCCCTGGCCTTCGCCTGAGAGTCTAATCCAATGTTTCTATAACGATATGAAACCCTGCATCCTTTGGGGGATCCACAGACTCAAGCAGAGTGTTGGGAGGAAGCTGGGAGACGGACTCCTGAAGAACCAATTGCCTATTCTCCATCATCATTGCATGTGTAAGATAACATGAAATTATTAATAATAACATTCAAATAATAATCATGATACTTGAATGCGTAAGATAGTAATTGCAATTGAAGAATACTTACATGAAGTAACTCGGCCAACTCATCCCCATCTGCAGGATGCCTCATCACATCGTCGTCTACCCGTTTTTCCTCATGCCATCTCATGTCTGTGGCAGTATGCGTCGACATATACAATCGCTGTAACCTAGGTTTCAGGGGCAAATAACGCATGACTTTTTGTGGGATCTTAGTTGTTCTATTTTGAGATGTCATTTTGAACCTTGACTCATTGCATACAAGGCATTTATCCAATGCTTTATTCTCTTTGTAGAATAAAATACAATTGTTTTTGCAAGCGTGAATTTTTTTCATAACCCAATCCAAGACCATTCAACACCTTTTGCGCATGTCTATGGCCTTTCGGCAAACAATTGTCCTTCGGAAGCATTCTCTTGAAAACCCCAAAAAAGTAATCGAAACACTGGTTCGACATACGATACTTTATTTTTTCGTGCATTAGTTCCACAATGGCCGTGAGAATGGAAAAGCTCTCGCACCCCGGGTATAACTCTTGGTTGGCATTTTTTAACAGTTTTTCATATCGTTCGAACACTGCAATGTCCATTTGTGTAGGCACGTCATCTTTCCCTTCCTGATAGGTGTTTGTCGATGCAAATGGAAAAGCATCATTTATAATATCCATGACTTGTTCATTAGGATCCACAATAGGTTCAACATTGTCCACTCTTGTGGCGTTTGAAGACGAAGCATTGTCTAACTGTTCCCCATGATGGTTCCAAGTATTATATGCCTCAATCATTCCATTCCTTACTAAATGAAATTGAACATTGTCAATTGTCTCCCTTAACGTGTTGTTACACCTCCTACAAGGACACCGGATTCTAGTTGCACCCGGGTTGTGTGTACGTGCAAAGTCTATAAAATCTTGTCCATAAATCCTGGAACCACAATAACAATATAACAATCACAACAACTTCATACAAAATGATAATGTCACCTTATGCCTCCGGTAAGGGCCCTATCCCATTCAGGAATGCATAGTTATGTCACGTAATTTACGGCTACATCAGATTAGATTTCAACGTGGATGAATTTAGGCAGCATATCAGTATAGTTCTTCAGGTGTACGACGTAGATATAAAATACCTATGTGCCACCCGAAGAACGTACAGAGATGACATCGAAATCTCCACAACCGAAACCTAATCGTTCAACCATAAACTACTCGCCATAACTGTGCATTCCCAAACTGTCCAAATAATGGGACAATTCAAGAATTAATTGGACCGCAGTCATGCTTTCACATCCATGTGCGAAATCCAACTAATCCTCGAATGGGAAACTAAGTTTTACTAAAAATAAAAAACAAGTACGAAGTTAATTGAAATTAACTTCGTACATCACAACACATATTTGTATGTCAGGTACAAATTTAACAACATAATATAAATATAATTTCACAATACAATATAAACATAACAAACTAAGTTCAACATAATTTAATTAATTTTATATTTTTAAAAAATAAAACAAAGAAAATACCTTCTCAATCGTTCTCCACCAATCGCTAATCACACACAGTATCCCAATAGACAACGAAATTAATGGCGTTAGTATGAATTTACATTAATACTTTTACCCTAACGACAAAAAACGCTTACCAGACACACTGAGATAGCTCGATCAACCTAGAGAAGATGGAGGGAGTATTAGATGATGAAATTGAGAGAAAATGGAAATGACGGATCCCGGATTGAGCAAAATCGAAGGGATGAGTGCAGAGGCACAATCTGCAATTTTTTTGCAGTTTACCTCTGCACATGGCAGAATCCATATTAAAAAGTTCACTTTTGGACAAATGATTTTGCACGACGAACAAGATCTTCGTCGCTCAAATGTCCTTTGCGCGACGAACATGGTCTTCAACAAAAAAAGAAACATTCGTGGCGCAAGTTTACCATTTTTTAATTTTATTTCCATTACTTTATCATTTATTCTTTTCAACAAATTGCGCAATGAAAACATATATCGTCGCGCAATGCGTATTTTTAAATTTTATTTATATTTTTCCGTTTTATTTGTATGTAATGTATATTTTTATTTTATTATAAATAAAAAACTCAAACCTAATTAAACATTAAATTAATTAACAAAACTAATTTACTATCCCAAATAGATATTATAATTAATGCAAATATTAATCATCCAAATAACATAAATTTATTAATTAAATTAAATATAAAGTCCACAAATTCTTTTTTTTTTTTTTAAAAGCAACCCTCCTCAACTTCAATCCTCATTCGCCCGCAACACATCAAACTTCCACTACTAGCAACTCTGCTTGAAAGCCCCATCCACATAAATTCGTTGTTGTCACCGGTTTCATCAACATCCCAATGAACCTACATAAATGCCAATAACAATAAATTAGTAATTACAAACATATTACGTTTTAACAAAAATAATTGTTCATTATTTACTACAAACTTACCGATAACTCCCTCAGCATGGACTTCTTCAACTCCTCAGGGACCTTTTTCCAAGACTCAAACTCAGCAGAACAATTGAAACACCCCGTCCCAAGGAGGGCGTGCTGGCCGTCACGTAAGAGTGACGTAACCATGTGCACAGTGCGGAAGCTAATAAGATAAATAGAAATACGGCTAAACAAAAACCAACTACTAGCCGTACTATCCAAATAACATGCTAGTGAGAGTCTAAGTGTATAAATACACACTCAGAGCAATAAGAACGTCTAGTTGCAGTCAAGTACAATTGCTAAGATATAACACCCAAAGGTGAATCCTACATTTGTGAATTCTGTCAGAACACCGTTGGATCCCTCGTGGCCACCAAAGCACTGCTACCTAGAACCTGGAGGGGCAAAAAACAACACGCACGAGTGAGCAAAAACAAATCTTTTCAAAACCTTTTCTCTTTTCAAAGGTTCTAACCCCTGGCCATAAAACCTGTATAATTTCCCAGAAAAATAGCATATATACATATATACTCATCTTAGCTCATAACTCAAAATCATGCCAAAGTAGTGATATGCAAGGTATATGCCATGCCAAATATATCTCATCAAATCACATAACTATATCAGGTGAAATAAACTCATCATAGATAACAACATGTCCACCGAGTGATCAGTTTGGCTGAACTATAGCTCATAATCAATCTCATCATATCTCATCATCATATATCTATATATATATCCTGCACACGAGTCGGAACCACCTCACGTGGTCTCACCGACAAGACTGGGTGTAAATAAATACGCTCTAGTGCTACGAACACGTGAAGACTGTGCACTAATCGCGGGTCATCTACGAGTCGGAACCACCTATAGTGGTCTGTATGACAGGACTATGCACCTAACTTGGATCCAAGGTGAGCGTATGGTGCGAGAGGTGAACATCACGTGAAGGACTATGCCCTGGCCCTGGGCGGGAGCATTAACACCGGGGTGCAGGTTTATGAGGTTTCAATACATCTCACATAATCATCATATTCATATTAATCATTCTATAACTCACCTGATACTTACCTGTGCATCCACAACACCAATTACCATTATGCAACTACTAATACATGAATAACATAGATATATACTTTGCATGGCATATCATATCACATTTCATATCACATTTCACTTAAATTGATTTTCTGGGAAAAATCTCATTTATATAGGTATATACGGAAAACAAAAGCCCACTCACAGATAAGTCGAAGGGTCATAACCCTCGAGCCTCGATTGATGGCCCTCGTCCTCAGGATAAATCACGCCTATATGAGAATTAACGAAATAAACGTCAATTAATAGCACATAACCAACTCTAGCTAATAACTTCTCATATATTGCTCAATTTGGGTATATGAATGTACCACCGCGATCTACACAACCTCAGGACCATCCCTATAGTTTTAAAATAATTTTGCGACCACCCATACGCGCGGCCACGCTCAGGGAACCCTAACGGAAACCCTAACTGCCGTTAGGAATATTCCACGGAATATTCCGTCATATACTAACAGAAGTTAGCAGCGTTACCTGACGCTATTAGGAATATTCCATCAACTCTGACGGAATATTCTTCCTTTTTCTCCGATGGACCTCGCCGATCGCTGCCATCTGCAACTTGTCGGAAACTGGAAAATTTTCAAATCTTGATATCTCATTCATTTTTCATCCAAATTTCATGAAACCAATACCAAATTGAAGCTCTTAACTTGTAGAACATTTCCTTACCTGTTTAAAGCCCCAAAGTTCACGGGATCTCGCCGGAGAAATTCGAGAAAAACCGGCCAAACTGCAACTCGAGCTTCCTGACGTCCAAAACACTTCAACTTTCTTCCCCGAGCTTCGTGAGAGTGTCTAGAAGCTCCCTACAGCCTCAAAACTGGCTAAAATCTCCACGAATGTGTATGAACAGTACCTCAAAAATGGGATCTCGGGTTCTTGGGTTTTTTGAGGTTTTCACGTCCAACCACCACCACCAATCGACTCCTAAGCTTGAAAGGAGTTCAACGATACCACCCACGACGTCGATCTGTAAAGTTTAAAAGGGAGTTGAGGGCTGTCCGTACAGGTTGTACGAAAATGGGAGAAGATCCGAGAGAGAGGAGAGGGAGAGGGTCAATGAAAAGGGATGTGTGGATGTGTGTGGTCCTAGTTGGGTCACCAATCAAAAACCAACAAAATCTTTAAGTCCTTTAGTTCTAATTGGGTCCAATTAATTAGGAATAGAACTAATTGGTCCTTTTTCTTGGCCCAATCCACATAAACACACAACACAACGCTCAAGGGCATTTTTGTCTTTTCACGTTATCGAAACAAAAATTCCGGGATAGGCTGTCATAACCTATCCTCCTTATAAAATTTCATCCCCGAAATTTGCTCAACAATCACAATCCACTAATACTCATAAAACAACCTGGGATACATCTCTCTTATCGGATCCTCCGTCTCCTAAGTAGTTTCTTCCATTAAATGGTTCCTCCACAAAACTTTCACCAAATGCACTGTCTTATTTCTCAGAACCTTTTCTTTCCAATCCAAAATAGTCACTGGCTCCTCATCATAAGTCAAATCCGGGTTAATTTCCAAAGGTTGAGGAGTTATCGCATGCGAATGGTCTACAACATAATAACGAAGCATCGAAACATGGAAAACACCATGTACCTTAGACAACTCTGAAGGCAACTCAAGCTTATAAGCAACTTCACCGACTCGTTCGATGATCTTGTAAGGTCCGATATATCTAAGGCTCAACTTACCCTTCTTCCCGAACCTTACTACTCCTTTCTCGATGACAACTTCAAAGATACCAAATCACCAATCTCATACACTCGATCAGTGGCATGTCTATCTGCTAAGCTCTTTTGTCGATCCTGGGCCGCTTTCAAATTAGACTTAATAACCTGAATGTTCTGAGTAGTATCCTCCACTAACTCAGGGTCCACTTAAACTCGTTTGCCAACCTCTGACCAACAAAATGTGTATGACAAGGCTTGCCGTAAAATGCCTCAAATGGCGCCATACCAATACTCGAGTGAAAACTATCGTTGTAGGCACATTCCATCAAATCCAGCCGTTTATGCCAAGCGTCACCAAACTGTAATATTGGAGATCTTAGCATATCCTCCAAAGTCTCCTGAAACGTTATCCTAACTTATGAGTAAACCTGGGACCACGACCCGATACAATACTCATTGGAACTCCATGATACTTAACAATCTTTGCTATAAACAATTTCTAGTTAATCGACTTAAAGAATACTTCTCCCTTATCAGAACCAAATGCGCCGATCAATTATCATTCAAATACCATCATAATCATTCAGTGTACGAGGAAGCTCGTATACAAAATCCATAGTAATATTTTCCCATTTCCACTACGGAACGGAAAATGGTTGCATCAACCGCAAATGGTTTCTTCATTTCCGCTTTATCCTGCGGACAAAGGCAACCTACTTACATACCCAGCAATTTCTCTTTTCAAATCCGGCCAATAATAAAATGATCAAACGGTATGATACATTTTAGTTCCTCCTAGATGCATTGTATAAGCCGAACAATATGCTTCATCCAAAATTTCTTTCTTTAATTCTTCATTATTTGGCACATACGTCTTGTTCTCTTGCATAAGCATGCCATCTGATTCTCTAATTCTGAGGTCTTTCTTTTTCTCTTAATTCCTTGCCTCAATTAATTTCTGGGTTTCTTCATCAATCCTCTGTGCATCGAGTATTCAATCAACTAATATTGGCCTGACCTGGAAATTATCCAATAAAGCTTCTTTTGGATCTTTCACCTTAAGCTTCACTCCAGTAAATCTCAAATCCGTAAGAAGAGGAACATGACAAGTATCCAAAACATTAATTCTCACTGGAGTCTTCCTGCTAAGTGCATCAGCCACAACATTTGCATGGTCATCAAGGTCGTGCAATCATAATCACTAAGCAACTCAATCCACCTTTGTTGCCTAAGATTAAAATCCCTCTGAATAAACAGATATTTGAGACTCTTATGATCTGTAAAATCTTGCATTTCTCACCATAAAAATAATGTCTCCATATCTTCAAAGCAAAGATGATAGCCTTTAATTCCAGATCATGAGTAGAGTAACTGCTGAAAACTTTGCTCACAATTTCATCCCACTCAAACTTAATCTCTTTTCTCGTCAATCTCATCAATGGCAAAGCAATGACTGAAAAAAATCCTTAATAAACCGTCTATAATAGTCTGCTAAGCCAAGAAAACTCCGAATCGCAGTCACGGTTCGCGGTTGTTCCAAATTCTCCACCGCTGCTACCTTTTAAGGATCCACTTGAATACTTTGAGCAGATATCACATGTCCCAGAAATGCCACTTGATTCATCCAACATTGGTATTTACTAAACTTGGCATACTACCGATGTTCCCTCAATTTCTTTAATACCAAGTTAAGATGTCTAGCATGCTCTGCTCTAGACTTAGAGTACACCAAAATATCGTCAATGAAAACAATAACAAACCTGTCTAGATATTGCTGGAATACTTCATTCATCAAACCCATGAAAGCAGCATGCGCATTCGTAAATCCGAACGGCATCACCAAAAACTCATAAAGACCATAACGAATCCTGAAAGTTATCTTAGGGACATCCTCACTGATGATCTTTAACGGTTAACAACCAAACCTTAAATCAATCTTGGAAAACACACAGGCACCGCTAAGCTGATCAAACAAATCATCAAAGTGCGGCAGTGGATAACGGTTCTCAATCGTTACCCGATTCAATTGCCTATACTCAATGCGTAGCCTTAATGTCCTGTCTTTCTTCCTCACAAACAAAACTAGGGCTCCACAAGGTGTCGTACTAGGTTGAATGAAACCTTTATCAACCAATTCCTACAATTGAACCTTTAATTCCCTCAACTCAGCAGGAGACATTCTATAATATAAGATCTGCACCTGGAAACAAATCAATAGTGAACTCCACATCTTTGTCCTGCGGCAATCCAGGTAAATCCTCAGGGAAAACATTAGGACAATGTCTAATCACCTTCACATCTTCCACACTACTCAGAGCAACATCATTTAGCACCACATGAGCTAAGTATACTTGGCAGCCTTTCGATAACAACCTTTTTGCTTCCACATTAGAAATAACGGTATGCCTCACTCCACTTTGCTCAACCACAAAAGTAACCTCTGGTAATCCAGGGCGATGGAAAGTAACTGATTTCTCGTAGTAGTCTATCTTGCACGATCATAATGCAACCAATCTGTGCCTAGAATAACATCGAAATCCACCATATCTAACAGAATAAAATTCATTGCCATAACATCTTCTACCATCACTAAACACCCTGGATAAACACAATACTAGCATATGATGACCTTCCTGATTACTTGCTTAACAAATCCCAACGGATAAGTTATTAATATTACGGTCTGCAGCCCGCGATACCTATAACTCACTGTTGTTTTGATAAGTAAGTAACAATTCCCGAGGGTGCAATATTACCATCTTGCCCCTCATTGGGAAATACATATATACGCCTCGATCGTGCTCATTCAATACTTTCTTTGCAACGTCGTCAAGAACATAAAATTTCTGCATCACAATCAATAAACTCTAGCAAAGTGACCAAAAATGGTTAACGTACCCATAATCAAGTCCGAATGATTCTGAGCATCTTGCAATGATATGTTAACACGTCCATGGGCTTATTGTCATCCCCCACGACTTCTATTAGTTTAAATACCTCGTCATTGCTCACCACGGCCTCTTTGACCATAACTACTAGATCCAGGAACCTGCTGAATCGGCGCCAGTGGTGGCAAAGAAGACTGCTGGGCATTTACTGATTCTAGGGACAATTTGCAGCTCTATGTCCCATTTGTCCACATGTAAAGAATCCACTGCTTCCTTGCCTACACTCTCCAAAGTGTCTATTATTGCACCAACGGCACAAGGTATATTTCCTCTACCAGCATCTCCATGCCTCTGGAATCTGGAACCTCCAGTAAATCTACTACCTCGCATTTGACCAATGGCACTAAAACCTCCGCTGGAAAGACTAGAACTAGCTTCACTTCTTTTGAAGCTCTGAGTTTTGCGAGGTCCTTGAGATGATTGACCTTTACCTTGGTCATCTTTCCTTTGATTCACATTCTTTTCTTTCTTCTTCTTTACTCTCACTGGGCATATTCTCTTCAATCCGCAACAAAAACTCGTAAAACTCCTGGTAAGAAGTACTATGAATAATGGTCACCACAAAATGCCACTTCTTTTTAGTACCCAGCTTAAAACGACATAATATTTCCGCCAGATTAGCAGCAACATCCGGATGATAACGAGACAAGTCCGTAAACTTTCTGTAATACTCATTCGTTGTCCTCTTTGCTTGTCTCAAATTTGTAAACTCTTACTTCTTACCATCAATATATGCCATAGGAATAAACCTTTTCTTAAACAATTCCTTAAATAACTCTCAACAGCTGTTTCCTCCAGTGACATTGTATAAGACTACTGTCTCCACCAGGATGTAGATTCAATACTCAAAAACCAGGTAGTTGTCTCGACCCACCTTTCAAAAAGAAGATTCCCTTAACTTGCATCACATGAAAAGTCTTTTCAACATGATTAAGCCATCGCTCTACTCCCTCGGTTCTTCATTTCTCATAACATGATTCAGCTTCAACTTATAAACAGTTTCAAGAGAAGTCCTTTGAATAATAGACCGAATCACAATAGCAATAGCTTTCCTTAACTAAGCTATATCGGGAAACTAGGCTCATCCGAACGACGTGGCTCTCTACGAGGCGGTATAGTTCTGACAGAAGGCACTAAGAAATTCTCAAGATACACAGGACTGCAACCTAGGCTCTGATACCAACTGACACACCCCGTCCCAAGGAGGGCGTGCTGGCCATCACGTGAGAGTGACGTAACCATGTGCACAGTGCGCAAGCTAATAAGATAAATAGAAATACGGCTAAATAAAAACCAACTACTAGCCGTACTATCCAAATAACATGCTAGTAAGAGTCTAAGTGTACAAATACACACTCAAAGCAATAAGAATGTCTAGTTGCAGTCAAGGACAATTGCTAAGATATAACACCCAAAGGTGAATCATACTTTTGTGAATTCTGTCAGAACATCATTGGATCCCTCGTGGCCACCAAAGCACTGCTACCTAGAACCTGGAAGGGCGAAAAACAAAACGCGTGAGTGGGCAAAAACAAATCTTTTCAAAACCTTTTCTCTTTTTAAAGGTTCTAACCCATCGCCGTAAAACCTGTATAATTTCCCAGAAAAATAGCATATATACATATATACTCATCTCAGCTCATAACTCAAAATCATGCCAAAGTAATGATATGCAAGGTATATTCCATGCCAAATATATCTCATCAAATCACATAACTATATCAGGTGAAACAAACTCATCATAGATAACAACATGTCCACCGAGTGATCAGCTCCGCTGAACTATAGCTCATAATCAATCTCATCATATCTCATCATCATATATCTATATATATATATATATATATATATATATATATCCTGCACACGAGTCGAAACCACCTCACGTGGTCTCACCGACAAGACTGGGTGTAAATAAATACGCTATAGTGCTACGATCACATGAAGACTGTGCACTAATCGCGGGTCACCTACGAGTCGGAACCACCTATAGTGGTCTGTACGATAGGACTATGCACCTAACTTGGATCCAAGGTGAGCGTATGATGCGAGAGGTGAACATCACGTGAAGGACTATGCCCTGGCCCTGGGCAGGAGCACTAACACCGAGGTGCAGGTTTATGAGCTTTCAATACATCTCACATAATCATCATATTCGTATTAATCATTCTATAACTCACCTGTTACTTACCTGTGCGTCCACAGCACCAATTACCATTACGCAACTACTAATACATGAATAACATAGATATATATTTTGCATGGCATATCATATCACATTTCATATCACATTTCACTTAAATTGATTTTCTGGGAAAAATCTCATTTATATAGGTATATACGGAAAACAAAAGCCCATTCATAGATAAGTCGAAAAGTCATAACCCCCAAGCCTCGATTGATGGCGCTCGTCCTCAGGATAGATCTCGCCTATATGAGAATTAACGAAATAAACGTCAATTAATAGCACATAACCAACTCTAGCTAATAACTTCTTATATATTGCTCAATTTGGGTATATGATTATACCACCGCGATCTACACAACCTCAGGAACATCACCATATTTTTAAAATAATTTTCCGACCACCCACGCGTCGCCATGCGCCGGCAAGTGCACGGCCACACACATGGCCACGCGCAGGGAACCCTTACGGAAACCCTAACCACCGTTAGGAATATTCCACAGAATATTCCATTATACACTAACAGAAGTTAACGGCGTTACCTGACGCCGTTAGGAATATTTGGTCAACTCTGAAGGAATATTCTTCCTTCTTCTCCGATGGACCTCGCCGGTCACCGTCGTTCGCCGCTGTCTACAACTCGCCGGAAACTGGAAAAATTTTAAATCTTGATATCTCACTTATTTTTCATCCAAATTTCATGAAACCAGTACCAAATTGAAGCTCTTAACCTGTAGAACATTTCCTTACCTGTTTAAAGCCCCAAAAATCACGGGATCTCGCCAGAGAAATTCGAGAAAAACCGGCCAAACTGTAACTCGAGCTTCCCGACGTCCAAAACACTTCAACTTTCTTCCCCGAGCTTCGTGAGAGTGTCTAGAAGCTCCATACGGTCTCAAAACTGGTAAAACCTCCACGATCAAAAGTGTATAAACAGTAACTCAAAAATGGGATGTCGGGTTCTCGGGTTTTTTGAGGTTTTCACGTCCAACCACCACCACTAATCGACTCCTAAGCTTGAAATGAGTTCAAAGACACCACCCATGACGTTGATCTGTAAAGTTTAAAAGTGAGTTTAGGGTTGTCCGTACAGGTTATACGGAAATGGGAGAAGATCAGAGAGAGAGGAGAGAGAAAGGGTCAACGGAAAGGGATGTGTGGATGTGTGTGGTCCTAGTTGGGTCACTAATCAAAAACCAACAAAATCTTTAAGTCCTTTAGTTCTAATTGGGTCCAATTAATTAGGAATATAACTAATTGGTTTTTTTTCTTAACCCAATCCACATAAACACACAACCCAACGCTCAAGGGCATTTTCATCTTTTCACGTTATCGATACAAAAATTCCAGGATGGGCTGTCACAACAATCCCTCTGCACCAAATTCCCAATGTCATACCTAAATTTGCCGTACGCCTCAGCCGTATTTTTACCTTCAAAGTATGGCACTTGCTTCCGTCGATGCCTCTCTAATCGCATGACAAGTTTCTTTTTCCCAGAACCTTCTCCAGAATCGGCCATTCTTTCATAAACATTTTTTTTTTGAAAACTAGGGTTCTGAAACTGTGTTTATGTAGCACTAAGATCCCTTTGCGCGACTAAGATATTCGTCGATCAAATTGCATGTTCGTCACACAAAACGCGCCATAAATGCGCAATAAATGGGAAGGTTTCAACGCAATCTGACCATGCTTTGCTCGACAAACATATGATGTTTGTTGCGCAAAGCTGTCTTACGCGACGAATGGAATGATTATAATTATAAAGTTTACGTAAACATAGACGTAAACTTTATAATTACAAACAAATATTCAGAAAATATTTAATACCTTAAATATTTATTCTAAAAATAATTAATACTTTAAATATTTATTCTATAAATATGTAATACCTTAAATATTTATTCTATAAAGAATTAATGCCTTAATCCATACAATTATTTTGAGCATAAGTATGAAGATTGAAAACACATACAAACCGAGAATAGGGTGCTTACATTAGGCCTCAATAAAAAAACAAACAGGAATTAAAACCTAATTAAGTCCAAATACATAACTTATAAAAAAAAAACCTTAAATTTAAATATTGTCATACAAAACATAAATTTAAAACTACTATTTCGATGGCCCTGGTCCATTCCGCAAGACTTCATAATGCCATCGATTGGAACCTCCCTCCAGCGCATCCACCATCAACTTCATCAACTATTCGTTCGTATCATCATCAAGAGTATACTTACACTGTTACACATACATGCAAATAATTAATTCCAACATATAATAAAAAATTTCACAAAATTACTTATTGACCCATCAACAATATACTTACTAATAATTCTTCCATCACCGCATTCTTCGCATTCTCGGACACATCTTTCCAAGAACGCCACTCAACAGTAGGACAATTGTTCCCTATGGCTACAGCAATCGCATGCGCGAACTGAAAATGCTACCTCAAATCATTCGGGTCGGCGTCGGTCACGCTCTGATCCTTGTTTTTATCCACCATCTCACCACAAATAGAATTAGAATAGAATTGTGAAGAATAAGGACAGTAGAAGCGCATATTTATAGGAAGGTTAGGGCATTTGTGCAACGAAGGCTTTGTCGCGCAAACATCTGTAATAAATGCGGTATTGATTCCTCTGATTCACATGCAGTGAATGGTCAAAACTGACAGGAACTTACGCGATGAATCCTTGATCGCGCAAATGTCCCATTTTCGTCGTGCAAGTGGTTCGCGCCAAAAAAAATTACCCCGTGTTTTCATTCTGACTTTACGCGACGACAACAAATACTCGTCGCACAAAGTGCTCTTGTGTGACGAAATTTTTTTTTGGGTTTTTCCTATCCTGTCTGTTTTGCATGACGAAACATTGTTTCCATCGCGCAAAATATCGTCACGCAAGCTGTTTTTTCTACTAGTGAGAGAGAACATATTATTTTAGCGAACTTGACTAAATTGAAATATGCTATCTTGTAAACATTTTGGTTAGCATTAATAACGCATAAGTTTTTCTTGTTTTACAAAAGCACCTCATAAGTTGTTATAAGGTGATCATGAAATTCTTAGATAAATAAAGTGATATTAATCAACTGTATGAGCATTATAGTATAGTTGTGCATAAATATTTGAAAGAGATGTGGCACCAAGAAAAATATTTAAACTGGATGGGGTGAGTTGGTGACAAATTAAGGATATAAAAGGAGCGTGGGGGAAGTAGTGTATTTTAAATGTTGGTTAAATTGCCGTTTTACTTCTAAACAATCAATTTAGTGGAAGTTGATTTCCCAAACTCTATTTTTTTTGGTAAATTAAGATCCTAAAATACTAAAAATTAGCCGATTCGCCCCTTATTGTTAGACTCCATCCACATTGAAGGGCAACATTGTTTGTTCGTTGCCCATTCTTACATGCCACCTATCTCCACCAATAAAAATAGGACACATGGATTAGAATAATTATAAAACTTGTGAAACAAAGAGAATTCTAAGTATTTTGACAAAAAATTAAATATCGGTATCTTTTTAAAACTGGATTCAAATTACCACAATAATGAAATCTATAACATTTTTAATTATAAAAACTGGCATACTAACAATAAATTGGATGTTACCTACAGTAGGGGGTAAATCGACTATTCTAAAATAGTTTAAGTACTTAATTTTTCATAATTTTTCAAAAACAATAATTTAGAAAGTCAATTTCAAATAGGATGATAGTTGCCATTTAATACTACGGTCTAGTGGTATTCCTCTTCACTTGTAAGTGAGAAGTCTTCGGTTCGATTTTCGGCAAAGACAAATTTGAATTACTTTATTGTTAGCTCATTGTGAGGCTAAGTCTATCTCCTCCGTTTTAGTAAATAATATCGTTTGTTAAAAAAAAGATGATAGTTTAGAGGATTAAATCGCAGTTTACTCTGATTGATCTAATGATATACATAAACATTTGAGGAAAAGAAACAACCTTAAATGGCCGGGGGTGTGGGGGTGGGATTACACGATGGATCGCATCGCAGCTGAAGATGTTGGCCATGGTTAGGGTTTCTCTGGTTGTAACAAGTAACCATGGTTAACTTAGAAAGTTGACCAGATTGAGTTAACTTGAAACGTGAGGGGGAAGACAAATTGAATTGTTATTAAAAAACAACAAACGAGGGATGAAATGGGCAAGTGGGAGATGGTGCAGCGGCGGATTGGTCCCACTTTTGTCCTCTTCCTCCAACCTGGACGGGTCCCTCTCCTTCTCTCTCAACTCGGCCATCCTTGCTTGACTGAATCGACCTTAAGATTTGATTAAACAATATAATTATAACAACGACCAATTATATCATTGAACGCATCGAATTAAATACTTCAAGCATGAAACTTTGCATTAATGTACTTGTAATGTGGGAAAGTGAAGATCAAACGCGTGCACCGAGCTTTGTAGCGTGAAATTGGTGAAATATTCATCATCACGTCATATAAAAATCAAATTAAGTCCACAAGGAAGAGGAAAGAAATTGTTGAGAGAGCCGCCCAGCTTGACGTTGTTGTTACGAACAAGTTGGCCGGGTTGCGCAGCCACGAAGATAAATGAGCCTCGTATACATTTTGTAGTGAGAATTATTTTTTTGAAATTATATAGAGTTGTAACCCATACTTTGAACACACCGAGCAACGGCTTTTTTCTGCTACAATGTTAGCTGAGTGTTCATTTGAAATTCCCAAAAAAAAAAAAAAAAAACGGATCAAATTAAATTTGAGTTCACCCTAAAGAACCATGATCCTGGCCAGATCCATTCTTTAGAAATCTTAGGGATCCCGCAATCGTGCCCGTTCATCGTATATCCAGTTTTCGTTAGGTACTATTTATATTTGAATTTTAAATTTTAAATTTTAAATGATTTCTGACCGCACGATATATGATGAATGGACACGATTGCAGGATCCCTAGGGAATGAATCCAGCGAGAATCCTGGTTCTGCCCCAAATACTCAGGTTAGTAAAATGGGCCCCACCCACAACATGCGGTAGCAAAATAATCTCCAAGGACAAAAAATTGATATAAAAAAATTATAGTGTATTCAAATATCTATTTTTACATCTCACACACTTGTGTTAATTTTTTGTTATTGTTCTTTTTCAATTTATCCGATCCGAAGACTTAAAAGACCATGTGAGAAGTAAAAATGAGTGTAACATTACACTCAAAAAAGGATGTGGAATGTAAAAGAAAAGTTCTTTTTAACAAAATAACAATAATCACTAAAAAAAAATTCAAACTATATTAAAGATCTGTACAAGACACAAATCTCAATCAGGAATTGAGCTTGGAAGATTACAATATATCTGCTTCATTTTGACGTTCTCTAATCAAGTAAGTCAATACTAATAAACCCACAACTCTAAAATCATTAAATCATTTAATACAGTGTCAGACTATCTCGGAAAAAGGGTGCGTTTGTTGTACTGGACTAGCTTTAGGGACTAGCCTGGACTGGCTTAGACTAAACTAACTTAGTGAAGCGTTTGTTGCAGTGTCGGACTAAAAAGCTGAATAATAACTAATTCTTATATTATATTATTTAATTCATATTTATTAATATTTTATATTATTTAATACATATTTAGTAATATTTTATTACTACTACTGTCTTGTGTTTTTCATTCTAGAAACCTCCCATCTCTATTCCCAATTCTTTTCCGCTAATCCCCCCTTTTTCTTCCTTATTTTGCTCCGTCCCTCTCCCTTTGTTTCTTCCAAATTTTTATTCGTCCATCTCCCTCTTCATCTCCATCTTTTTCTTCGTATTTCTCTCCGTTCATCTTCCTCTTTTCTTCCTAATTTTTCTGGTACAGAATTGGCGAATTAGAACCCAAATCAGAGTCTAAGTCATCTGGGTATTCATGGGTCTGCTTCTCCGGCGTCAATGGCAAAGCTCTGCGATCAGGGAGTCTGGACTAGGTGCAATGTGATTAGAGCGACTGTTGTGCGTTTCAGACGCACAACGATTTTTGTAAATTTTTTAATTTTTTTTACTTTTTTGTTTAGAATTTTGGATTTTGATCTGGTTTTGACAGTGGAAATATTGCAAACTTTTTTGCCTATTTTGCTTCGAATTTTGCGGGATCTGGATTTGGAAATGGTAGATGAGAGGGGCGAAGCAAGGCATAGTTTGTATATGAAACCTGGGTTCCGAATCTTGCGAGGGACAAGTAGATGGGAGGGGCGAAAAGAGGAGGAATGGGCTTAGCAGTCCGGCCGATTTCAAGGGGTCTCGCGAATACCCTTTAGCGAAGTGCTTAGTCCCGTTTAGTCGGGATGAGTCTCACTAAAGCTTGTCCTGTATCAAACATAGGACTAGACTTCCACTTAGTCCAGTCCAGTCTAGTGAATGCTAGTGAGTGCAAACAAACACACCCTTAGTCCTTGATGCAGGCCACGAACCAAAGCTATTATTATATAAAATTAATGACAACTATAACATCAAATGGATTTAAGCGATATAATAACTTACATGCATTTTTGGAGCTATAATGCATGAATGCTATTTTAAATTTGCGCCTTATTATTAGCTCTAGTTTAGGAGTTGAGATTTTCTGCACCTATTTTTGCCTGTAGCCCCTCTGTGTCTTTACTTATTGAACCAAACATAATTAATGTTAACTTGACAATAATTAAAATAATAAAAAATAAACCAAATTCTCAGCCAAAAATTGGTACAGAAGATCTCATCTCCTAGTTTAGTAGTATTGTCTTGAAATCTTTTAGTTTTTTTAGGTGTTTTATTGTAAGCATTTATTTCATTTGTCTTTTTATGTTTCTCATTTTAGGTGTAAGTAGGGATGGCAATTCTAACCGTTAAACCCGATAACCGTGGATAACCGCCCGAATGGATTGGATTTGGATATGAAAATTCAGGTATGGTTTGGATATGGGGAAAAACCGTTTATATTATTCGGTTATGGTTTTGGATATGGTTATAGAGGTTCCCAAATCGTATCCATAACCGAATCCGATCCAATTAGTAAATAATATAATTTATATATAATATAATAGTATAATACATATATATATATATATTTGTATTTGTATATCTATTATTCACCAAACCATTAGCTTGAGAATACAAAAATTGCATTTTGTAGGAAAGTAAAGTTTTGAATCAAAATCAATGCGAACTCAATGATCCTTTTAGGACATAACGAAGATAAGCCAACATCATCAGTGTTTTAATTTTTATACTCAACAAGATCCATTCATTCGATCATTTTATACATCAAATGTTTAATGACGAAATTGATATCTACTAACTTATAATTTCTCAATTGAACGAATATATTTTTTGTATTGACGAAGATGGATATACCCGTTAATCGATTAGGAATCTGTTACCCGGTGGGTATGGTTATGAATAATACCCGATGGTTAATTTGCGGTTATGGATATGATTAATTTTCGTGGTTATGGGATGGATATAGCATTTCCGTCCCCAAACCGAACCGTTGCCATCCCTAGGTGTAAGCCTATACATACAAAGTTCAAACATTATGCAGCCATTTGTGGATGTGGCCTCGACTTGCTTGAAATCTTGACACGTGACTATTTACTTAACCCCAGTTAACATCATTAACTCTTCAATCCAATTCTGTTATCCCTTAGATAAAAAAATAAAAAAAACAAAATCATAATATTAAGCACGTCTCTTCTTTTCTTTTCCTCTCAATGCTATAAATTCTCTTCGTCTTCTTTCCAGTTTACGCGGAATTTGACAAAAAAAGTTTCTTATGGTTGTGAATTATGGGGTTTTTCGCTCGTGTTATCCCTTAAATATATATAAAAGAAAAAATCATAATACTAAGCACGTCTCTTCGTTTCTTTTCCTCTCCATACTATAAATTCTCTTCGTCTTCTTTCCTCTTCACGCAGAATTAGACAAAAAAAGCTTCTTATGGCTGTGAATTATGGGGTTTTTCGCTTGTAAATTATGAACAATCAAATGTGTCTTCAACATACACACACGCACACACTCACTCACTCTCTCTCTCTCTCTCTCTCTCTCTCTCTCTCTCTCTCTCACACACACTATGTTTGTCTATGTACCTAAGGGTTTTTGGTTTCCGTATTCTTATAAGATGTGAAATCTAATATTGTTTAATTTGGGCATAGATCCTTCCTTGTATTGGAATCCGAATAGAACTGTCTACATATCTCCGAGAGGGAGAATCAACACACATACACACTATATTTGTCTATGTAGCTAAGGTTTTTTGTTTTCGTATCCTTATAATATGTGAAATATAATATTGTTTAATTTGGTCATAGATCTTTTCTTGTGTTGGAATCAAATTAGCACACATTTGCGGACGGAGGCGAAATCTAGTCGAAATTGCCCATGGTCTTTGGCGATGGGAGAATGAGGTTGATTGAGTGTATGGTTGAATCAGAAGAGGACTGCCTACATATCTATGGGAGGAAGAATCAAACCACGAGTGTAGTTGTAAGAAAGAATGGTGTGATGTGCAAGATGTCGTGAATCATCCTTGATAAAGTCCTAGGGCAGGTGGTTAAGGAGATAAGTTCTCTATGGACGTGTCTATGTGTAGATGGCGCAGCGTGTATGCAAGATGAGCCTCTGTTAGGCATAGAGAGAATACGTATGTATTAAAGAAGATGAAGAGTCCAGAGCAAGTCCTAGATCATAAAAGACTTTCTCCATCATAAAAGACTTCCTTCATCATAAAAGACTTAGCTAAATAAATACCATGGCTAGTGTATTTATAAAGATCTTGAGAGTTCTTGTAAGGGGAATAACCCCAATTATATCGGAGACAATCTAGGAGAAAATTTAGGATAAGATATCCATTTCTCTTACGATTATGATTACATTTCCTAATCCCTAAGACATCCTAATTTGGGAGACAAGTAATATCTTCAATGGGGTTAAACTTAGCCTATCGGACTAAGGTCATCAAACTATGCCCTGCGGGCTACGGGCATTCCGATCATTCTTGCCACCCGAGATGCCACGTTCATGGTTCCAGAAAATCATAGTCCCACACCTTGGATTCATTTTCTTTTAATGTACAAAATTGAAAGCAAGCATCTATCAAAATTAGGAGGAGACAATTGATATGTGATATACATGAACCTATATCTACAATAAACCCATAAAAATAGTAACTGATCAATTAATACTAATGAAGCTTGTTGATGCATAAAATCGGGTAGAATTTGGAACAATGTAAAATATCAAGTTTGTGAGCTCCGCATGGTTGCTCCGGTCCCTAAGTATAGGTAAATATGTAAAGGGATAGATAAGGAAAGCAAACACAAGAGATGTACGCGGTTCACCCTAGGTTGGGTTACGTCCACAAGGATAGATAAGTTCTCATTAATAGTATAGAGTTTACAAGATACAATGGTTTAAGCATAATCATCATTAGTGGGTTCTAATAATGGTTTAAGTACAATAATGACATTAGGGATTAATTGTAAGAGAATATTCTCCTTTTATAATTTAGGAGAATCGCACGCTTTCGTCCACGGTCGATGTGAGACTTTAAGAGTTTTATTCTAATGTTGACACATGTCGCGTTATAATTGGTCTCCTAGTTGGAGAGAAACACTTTTGTGCTTCTGCAGAGGTGTCTCAACATGAATCCTTCAGTAGGTCCCTAAAGGTATGAAGTTGACTGGTGCTTGATAGTTTCAGAATTGGTGAAGTATAGTACAAATAAAGTTTATGCATTCCATAAACATAATTGTATTATTTCACTGACAAATGGTATATGAATTGGCTGAAATAAATGAAGTAGATAAGCCACACACTAATGACACGCCCCGACCCTGATATTCACCGAATACCAGGATAGACACGTGTTGGCCGACACCCGAAGGTGACGAAAGCCATTAATTGATACAAAAGATAAGAATAAGAAATAAATAAGGGTTATGAATTGAAATACAATGAATTAATAATTTAGGAACGTGTTCAGAGCATACAACTAAACCTAATCACTAAAAAGAATTAAGATAAAATTGAATGAATAAAGGAGTGGGTCCTACACCGAGATGATTCGAAGATGCTGCTGCGGAAGTGTCTTGACGCCGGGATTATGTGCCTTGATCCTAAGTCCTGAATGGGGGTGCAAAACAAGGGTGAGTGGACCAAGTTCATATGTATAATAATAATAAAACAGTTATCAACATACTAACCCCCACAATTTATATAATGAAAACTACTAGCATAATAAGTGATATGTTTACTGAAAACCCTAGCATGCCATAAATATCTCAAAAGGTACATATCGCGGAAAAACATCGCGGAAATCAAAACATCAATCGTCTCACAGATCGTCTCGTAAGCGTGGTGTGCTGCTAGTAAGATCACTGAATAATAATACTCCCGGCCCAATGCCTGCACCTAAGTCTCTGTGCCCGTAGCCAGAGATAACTCTCTCCTGGCCCAATGCCTGTCTCTATGTCCCTCAACCTTTCGCTAGGGATTATTTCTCCCGGCCTAAATGCCAACACCAGATCCTCACCCCAGGCAGCATAATGTCCACTAGGTACGCACAAATAGTTACATATCTCATAGATTACCACTTCGTGGAATAGAGTCATCCATCATCTATACCATGAAGCGCGGTTTTTCGAAAACATGTTCTAGCATCCTATCGTCATCCATCAGATAGTCTACCAAATCATGGTTTTAATAGAAAATACGATATATCAAAATATAGCTCAACATAGGCTAACAATTATTCCCTCACGAAAATGAGACGATAAATCAACATTTTCAATAAACATGCTCATCGTAAAAATCAATTCATAAACTCGTAGGCATGCTATTCAATTATGCAATTTAACTATAAAATCATGCAATTTTAGAAGGGGTCAACTCACAGTACTTAGCCACCGAAAGCTGCACCACTAGCGAAGAAGGAAACGCCACAGCTAATTGCCCTTAAGCACATAAAAGCCACATTTAGTCAAACTCTACTCAAACGACTTAATCTGGGAAAACGGACGTCGGAAACGGGTTCAGGACGTCAAAATTAGCTTTGGAGAGGTCTCGAACGAAAACCCAAAAAGTCAACTCTAAAAAGTCAATCGGTCAAAGTCAACAAGTCAAAGTCAAAGTCAACGGTCAGACCGGGTCAGTCAACAGTTTAAGGTCCGGGTCGGACCAGGTCAAACGGGTTTGGGCTTAGGGTTTAGGTTTAGGTTAAATAGGGTTAGGCTCTATTGGGTTTTGGGTTTGGATGGGTTTAGAGTAAAAAAGGGTGGCTTGGGCTCGGGCCCAAACCCACACACACACACACCACACATGCATAGCACACACACACACCACATATGCATAGCACACACACACACCACACATGCACACATACACACATCTCACATACACACATACACACAGCCCACATACACATATACACATAGGCCGGCCCTAAGGCCTCACAAAGGGCTGGGTTTTTGGGTTCTTGGGCTGGTCCAAATACGGGCTAAGGCCTGTGGTGTCTAAAACGGCCTGAAGGGCCTGTGCTAACCGGAGAAGGACACTGGAGCTGCTATAGCTCCGGCCGACGGAAAACATGCACCCCAAGCCCCTAACTATACATCAAATTGAAGAGGAAAGAGAGGGGAGTATTATTATACCCTCGTCTAGCCGTGAAACGGCCGGATGTGCTCAGAAATTCCCTCGAAAATCACGGGTTCGCCAGAAACATGGGTGAGCTTCCCCCGCGCCGTTCCCGTCTTCAAAACCTTGATAAAAATGATGGAATCACCCCATTAATCAACTCTAAGTATTAATCTAGGACAAATAGAGGGAGATTCATAACTTACCTAACCGGAACAACAAGGAACTCTCGCCGGAGTTGCCTGGGTTCCTCCGTGCCTCGCAGCGACGAGAGAGAGAGAGACAATGGCGAGGTTTGACGATGATGGTGATGTCCTCGAGCAGATGCAGATGTGGGTGTGAGGGTGTGGTCACAGTGCAGAGAAAAAGGAAGAGATGAGAGGGTTTCGGGATATATAGGGAAAGAGAGTACAGAGACAGAGAAAGAAGAAGGGAGTGCAGAGACAGAGAGAGTTGAAAGAGAGGGACCGGGAGACAAAATAAAAGGGGTGGGCCCCTTGGGCTCACCAATCTAGGTCCAAAAACCATTTTTAAATTAAAAAAATGGGGTTGGGGTGTTTCACTAATATATTGTCCTTTAGCAAAAAACTATTGAGTAA
This sequence comes from Heteromeles arbutifolia, assembly GCA_024362995.1. NCBI lineage: Eukaryota > Viridiplantae > Streptophyta > Magnoliopsida > Rosales > Rosaceae > Heteromeles > Heteromeles arbutifolia. The sequence continues at coordinate 8,707,686 of JANCRC010000020.1, forward strand.
TGTTAGAGATCACATTTATTTGGGGAAAATGCGAGGGAGATTACTTTTTTGTACTACATTATTATGTCATTTGATGTAGCACGTGATGTGTACACGCCATATCAATTAATAAGTTTATCTGATTGAGAAATATTTTTTCTCACCATCATCAAGTGATGGTGATGCTTACCACCCTATCTATCACTATTGGATGAGTTTTAATTTTGAGATCTTTGTAGTGTGGACTGACACAAATCTCAAAATTAAACTCATCCAATGGTAATAAGTAAGGTGGTGAGCATTACCACCACTTGAGAGTGGTGAGCAAAAATGCACCATATATGATTGGATGTTAATTTTATAAATCACTTGCCCCATCAGGTGGTACACTAATGTGGTATAATAATGTGGTCTCCCTAGCATTAATCTTTATTTATAATAGAGGTAAGACAAAAAAATACTAGTAAATATAATCATACCACATTTTAGTATTGTATGATGTGTATACGCCACCTCAATAAATGACGTTATCTCATTGAATATTAATTGAATGAGTAATGCTAAGATGATCACATATTTATACCACATTGGTGTACCATTTCATATGGTAAGTGATGTATACAACTAACATCCAATGAGATAAATTCATCAATGGACATGACATGTACAATCACTTAGCACATCAAATGTTACAAAAATGTGATTTCCTAACATTTTCCAAGTTGAATACATCACATTACAACATTTAGTCTTAAAATGTGGAAAAATAAATGTAGTCTTCCAAGTATTTTCTAATACTATTAGGTACTTCTTACTCAAACAATAATTTTACTTAGACATAAAAAAATGAACCACATTAATTACACTTTCTAAATGAGGTGGACTCTAGCATTTTTTTTTTTTTTTTTTTTGAAAGGAAAGCATTGTATTGATTAAAACAACTCATGAAGAGCTACATATGTCTTGGAGAAGAAGATCCTGAATGAGATTAGGAGGCTCCTCAATCCAAACTAAATTATTGCTACTAAACAAAGCAAACTTTACAAGATGGTAGGTAACCCCATTACATAAATGAGAAACATGAATAAAACTCAACATAGAGAAGGAAGATGCCAACTGCAACACATTATTCGCGATCAAACCTATCCCCGACGAGTCTGAATAGGTCTTATTAAGAGCTGCTATGGCCTTCATGGAATCACTATCCACCACGACCTCTTGAAAACCTTGATATCGGGCCAATTGCAGTCCGTACTCACAGCAAATAACTCCAGGAGCAGAACAGAAGTGACGCCTAGGTATTGCTGCTTCCCTGGCACCAAGAAACCACCTCCAGTCTCGTATCACCACTTCAACACCACCCAGCTTGGTATTGACATTCAACGCCCATCCGTACTGATTTTGACCCATCCTTGGTTAGGAGGAAACCACTGTGGAGTTCACCAGTATTAAAGAGTGTATTAATAATGTTGTTAGTTTTGTATGTTTAAATAATGTTATGTATGCTACTTAATACTATGATCTAGAGGTATTTAACTCTACTTGTACGTAAGAAATTTTATATTCAACTCCTATAAAAAACGAGTTCACAAACAATTTATTAGCTGACCTGTTGGGCTTAACCCAGACACCACACCTCAATGTAAATACATCGTAACATTATCTCTCCAATTTGGACTATAACGATGTAACAAAAATTGAGAAATAGACAAAGAAATCATCAAACAAAAGGACCACATGTAGTGTTCAAATTTCAAGTGGAAGGCTTTATATAAGTGTTTACAAATAAAGTTATTTGAGGGGCACATTTGTGGCTTTGCATTTTATTTCAATGATCCGAGCCATATAATGTTAGGTCTTTTTTCAAGTTCATCGATGCAAAAAAATCATTCAAAAACTATTTATCACTTAATTAAATAATTGTCATTTAAGCCTTTTCTTGAGGTACTATGTTTGTATATTTTCTCCTCTACAATGAAATGTATTATTAGTATGTTTGAATCTTTCGAATTCTTTAAAGATGCTAACTGAAAGAAGAATTAGACAACTCGAATTATTACATTTTAAATTTCCTTGGAGCCCTTGTGGTGGAGGACCCTAATTATGTTGTCCTATTAGAGATGCTCTTAGTAATTGGCTAACTTGCATGGACGGACGAGAGAACTGTAGCTGGACTGTGAGGCTATTTGGTGAATATGTGTACCTAATAATTTGTCAACCATGTACTTGAGTTTGTACTAGCTAGAAACATGCTCTTAGCAACTAAGGTTCGTACATACTGGCATTAGAAAGGTATATGTTTAATTGACCGTAACCGTAGCATAAAACTGAATTAGGATAATTGGTATATCGCCTAAACTTACAATAATGCAGTCCACATATAGGGATTTGTGTGTGTGTGTATCTATACTATATATTAAGAGAAGATTCCTTGTCAACTTTTTTCCTCACTTTTTCCAATTTTGCCCTTACTTTTGAATATGCATTCTTGACAAAAAAAAGGAGGGCAAAATAGTAATTTTGTACCTTTTGACAAAATGACAATCATATCCTCATTTTTCCTATTTTACCCTCACTTTTGATACATAATATTTACATAAAGAGGGCAAAATGGTAATTATGTAATATTAAGAAAAATTTGCCCTTATTAAGAGATCTCATCATCATTGTCTCATATTTTTTTTTAAAAATTTAAAAACTAATCACACTCCTTAATAAAAAATATAAAATAAAATAAAATTGTTCACACACAAAGTATGTGCTTATGTATATTATACAAAAAGTGAAATGTGTTGGTTGGTTTGACTTGGGACATAGTCAATACATACAAGGACAGAGTCACTACATACAAGTAAGATGATAACCATGGCTAGCAGTACCACTAGAGTATCGCACTTTGCTTAAACTTTCATTCCACACATCAACATTCTATCTGTGGTCATATTCTCCCCCTCTCTCTTTCTTCATGGGCTCTTTACCCAATCCGATCGCATGGAGCATGGTGCAACTAAGAGTTGGCACACAGAGACGGAGAGAGAGAGGAGGGAAGGGGAGATCACGTGCATTGTCCAAGTCAAAAACGCAGGGCAAGTTAAGGAGCACCGAATAGCTGTCGGCCACGAGGCCATAGTTCTCTCTCTCTCTCTCTCTCTCAATTGGCCTTTCCATTGGGAATTGGTCTCTCTTCCAATCTCCAGCTCCTTGGCCAGATCTTCATCCCTTAAATCCCGGGGGACCTCTTTAAGAAATAAAGCCCTCCTGCCTTCTGCACGTACCATAGCAGTACTCGGTACTCCTGCCACATTTTACCTAACCCCAATACTCCTTTTCTTTCCTCACTTTCGTTTAACTTGCCTTTTAACTTTATTCTCTTTCAGTAAGTTGTGGATTGTCCTAATGACTAAAGTCTTTTTCTTCATCTTACAACGTTCTAAGTTCAAACTCTTTTTTTTCTCTTAGTGTAAAATATTGCTTGCTAAAAAGAACTCCATTCTCTTTCCTTTTGGACTATATATCAAGAGCTACAAATAAACGTATACGCTACACCAAGAAGAAATACCGAGACATGCATCTTCCTATTCAGATAAGCAGTAAAGCAATACTCCCTCAAAGAATGAATAAACTACATATATTCATCGAGTCTCTTAACGTAATAGATTAAGTTTAAGATGATATATAGCAAAAAACCCGATTGAAGTGTTTAGGGAATAGCTCAACTCAATCCCAGAATGGAAGCAAAAGATTTCCATTTTGCTATAATTTTTTTAACCAATTGGGTTTTTTATTTTCTTTTACTTATTGGTGGGTTTTGTCTCAAACCCTAACGTAATGTACCTGCTACCTGCGCTGCGCGTTAGTTTACGATTGTCGATCTGCTTGCTGATGTGAATGAATGCAAAGTTAAGTTTAATATCCCTGTCAATCAACAGGTGGAAGTGGAAACAGATTGGTTTCAGAAAGAAATGAAGGGTTCATGCCAACAACCGTGTCCTCAGTCATCCTAGGAAAAGCCCCCCCAATTTTAGGTCACGCAGAGAGAGAGAGAGGTGTTGAGTAGGTTCTGAATCGTATATTAAAAGGTGGTCTGTTTGACTCTGAAATACTCAGGTCAGGCTCTCACTCTGTCAATACAAAAGATTTGAGGCTATAACTTTTACCACTTGTAAGTGTACGGTCTACAACCACTACTATATACGACCGAGTGCTGACGACTGACGGAGAGCGTGGTGTGGATAAAGAAGAGCACATGGCTTGAACTTTGATGTCATAAAAAGACAAACCCACGAGAGGAGGGGGTAGTGACCTTCAACACAAACAAAGAGGCAAAAGAGGTAGCGATTATTATTATTATTATTTTTATAAACAAGATTATCTATATTAAAGAGAGGGGGTGTGTTTAGTCTCATAATGAGTTTTATCAATAATGTGATTCAAACTCGTTTTTAACGAGAATTAAACTTAAAATCTTTAATTACAAATGAAGAAAAATACTATTAAATCGTAATACTAAATGACCGATAACGATTAATTTTAAGAGCAGAAGAAAGAGTGTTCAACCCCCCTTAACTTTGTGACAAGAATAAGGACCCAACTAACCAACCCTCTCTCATCAGACGTCCCCCCTTCAATCACAATATATAATTAAAAAATACTCGATTAAATAGTAAGTACTCATCGTTCAATTTTGATTTATTAGTGGATGAGAAAGTACAACAAAAATTAAATAATGAGTAACTACAATTTCTTTACATCCTATAGTCTAAAAGAACATGACTGGATACATATAAACATATGCAGTCATTGGGAGATTCACCAACTCTAATCTATCCATTTCTCATATCTCTCAGGTCATTTTCACACGTCAACACCACCACCATACCATCCTAAGAGCTGTATCTCTCTCTCTCTCTCTCTCTCTCTCTCTCTCTCTCTCTCTCTCAAATGAGACGACTCTTGCTTGCTTGGTAAAGACATTCTTAGGATTTGGAAAGCAAGTAATCCTTTGTGCATGGGCTAGAGCCCGGTTGGATAGCCGCGAGCTATTCTTCACAGGTGATGTATGATCCTTTGGGCTCCTTGTGAATTGAACTTTGTGTATTGTAATCCACCGATTGATCTACCCTAGACAACTTGTAATGCATGGTTGTTTTCAATTGAATCTACCTAGCTAAAACACTACAAACATGGTATCCAAATATCCATCACCAAAATCTCAAATAAACTGCTGAAAAAACGGCTTGATTCCCTTAAAAGGGAAACGTAAGCAACTTTAGAATTCGTTCCAAGCATAACTACAAAATCAATCACTACAATTCCCTGAATTTAAGTTTCCATGTAATTTTAGTTAAAAAGTGTTTCTCTTGTGATATCATTAAAAAAGATTATGATTAAGAACCTTTTTAATCTTGAGTAGTTCCGAACATAACTAATAAAGCATATATTATTTATTGAATATGGGTAATATCGTGTTGGGAGATATTATACCATTTTCTCTCAACATACGCTACAGTGTTAGTGTACTCGTGACTTGTAAGTCTCTTCCTATTTATTGACATTATAGGTGTAACACGTCTATCTTAAGAGAAAATCTTGTTTATTTTATGTTGTATGCCCTATCTCACTACATGTCTTTCATTAAATGATTGAGATAAAAGAGAAATGAGTATACACTTGTGACTTGAGTTTTTATCATTCTTGTGACAGAGAGTGATAAAGAGATGCATATACAAGAACTTCTCTGCTACATTGGATCATCAACCTCGGAAAATCCAACTGGGATATATCATATACGAAATTAATTTTCACACATCCTTTTTAACTTCTCACACACTATTCTTTACTTCTAACTATCGGATTCAATAAATCAAACGAAATCAACAAACAAAATTAAATAGGAGTGTAAGAAGCTAAAAATGTTGTATGTTTGTGTTGTATATCTCTGCATCAAGTCCCAACACAGATATACACTTTCCTAATTAATCAAACACATCAACTTTCAAATCAAGAGGAATTAGGGGGTTTCTATAAATCCATTCCATAAATTTCGTACACGGTTGAATTGACAAAATTCCACCTACAAATTAAAAATATTGTTAACCTAATTGACCGACACCCAAAAAAAGGGAGGAGGGAATCCGCCAAAGGGCCTCCGATGCCTAAGAAAGATAGTTTGAGAAAAACTATGAGCTTGAGAGAGTTATGAGAAATAAGTGGCACCATTTTCCTTGTTTATTGAATTGGCTAATTAAGTTGTAGGCCATAATAGGCAGACCTTAACATTCTGCTAGTGATGGTGCAGACCAGTCTCCACAGTCATGCTAGCTACATCCAAAAGAGAGACTCCGAATAGTCAGCTTTCTGCCACCATTGGACCGAATATAGCCCGGTGGTAGGACATATCATGGACTGAAGCACCTTTGATACGTTGTTGGACGAAATGCCCAATACTCATAGGGCAGACATGTGCTACATGTTGAAAAATATTAATATTTTGGTTTATTTGAATGTTTGGTTTTCTAGGCTTAGCCTGTTAGCATTAGGGTTTTGATTTCTTACCTTTTAGGATTAGGGTTAGTTTATTATAAATAGCATGCTTGTTATTCAGTCAAGAATAATTTAGTCACGATGTAGCCTCTTGGGGTTTTGTAGCCGTTCCGGCATTCTCGTTTCTTTGATAATATTCTTATTATTTTGTAGTCTTGGTTATCGCGTACTCTGATATTCAACTTGGTATCAGAGTAGGTTTCATCCTTTGGGATTTAATCTGCATGTTCGTAGTGTCTGTTTGTCGTCGTTAGGCTTTTGTTTTAAATCGAAAAAAATAAATAAAAATTGTGATGTCCGCCGCCGTAGCCACGTCACATTGGAGCCAACGCCTAAAGTCTGAAGATTGACCAACCTGCACTCGCATCTGCCTGAACCGTACCCTTCATCGTTTCCTCATCAGATCACTACCATGCTGCCACTGGAACCACCCGCTGCAAATCCGACTGAATCTGCACCTCCGTCTGCTTGTTTGTTGCCATTGGGTTATAGGAATCTCGTCCGTTTAGTGACAAGGTCCATGCTCAAACGAAATCTGTATGCTTGAATCTTTCTGTCCTCTGCCATCTGAATCTATATCCATCTATCACCTGCCTGTCTGTCTGTCCGCGTTGCGGAGCCTGCCTGTTTGTATGCTTGTTATTCAGTCGAGAATAAGTTAGTCACGATGTAGCCTCGTGAGGTTTTGTAGCCGTTCTGGCATTCTCGTTTGTTTAATAATATTCTTATTAGTCTTAGTTATTTCGGACTCTGATATTCAACTCTACAGTCCCTCATGAAGGGCAGACATATGTGCCACGTTCCTTGGGAGGTATGCATATGACATCAAGAGTAAAACCGCCATAGCAAGTGCACAGTTCACATGTTTTTTCCTGTTAAATGTGACTAATTTATGTCTCCACACATATGATCTATGAGCCATACTTCTAAACCGTTTCATGAATCATGAGCACATACTTTTGATCGGAATTTGCTGTTATGAATTTTACAAAGGGTGTTAAAAGAGGAATTAGGGTGTTTGTCGATCGTGGTCGTTGGGTGGCAATGCCAAATTCTGTTTAACATGTAAATGCAAGCGTTAAGCTGTGTACATTTGAGTGTGACTTCATCGTCTCAATTGACTAGCTCAAATAATTGAGGGACTGAGAGCCATTCACTTAAACTGTCTTCGGATGCCAAAGATGTAATTTACTTCCTCTAATTTATGCTTAAATATGGGCCCCCTACCCCAAGCTTTGGGTTTCAAAACAACTTGTTTAGGGGTGTATTCGATTGAGAATTTGAGAGACTTTAATGGATTTATAAATTCATGGATTTTTATAGAGTTTAATTGATTTGTAGAGATTCCTTATAAAATTTTGATTCAATTCCCTCGAAATCTCATAGGGAGAGGTGAGATTTGTGAATGCTTAAAATACACTACGAAATCTCTTCAATTCCCTCTAATTCTTCAACTTTCTCAAATTCCTTAAAATCAATTTATAATTGAATACACATGAAATGTTATAAACTTCTTTAAAATCCTAATTGAATACATCCGGATTTCTAAGGATTTTAATAAACTATATTAAAATTCTAATTGAATACACCTAGAATTTCAGAGAATCACTTAAAATCCTGATTGAATACCCACAAATTCATTAAAAGAATTAAAATTCCTCAAAATTCCAATTGAATACTCAGTGTTCGAGTTTTGAAATAAAATCATTTAATTTTAGTATCTTCATTGTTTATTCTTAACACTTGACCACTTGATTTATATCAAGCTTAACTGCAAATTTATACTTAAAAAAAGCCAAGGTAAGTCTCTTGTTAGGAATGGGCACGGTCCGGTTTACCCTTCAAACTAGAATTGGAATCTAAAAATGTAATATGTTTGTTGGTTCCATTTTGTTTAACAATAAAAGAAAATTAGAATCAAATGCCTCATTTTAGACTTTTCTATATTAAACATTTGTTACTTTTTAACTTTAGATTAAAGTGCTTTCACTTTTGATTAAACCATGTACTCCATGTATAATCTTAATTTAAGTGTTTTTTAAATTCATTTTAGATTCATTTCTATGTAAAAAATTAACTCAATGATATTAATTAATTTATTGCTATTTTATAGAATCTCATCGCTTTATCAATTTAAGGATTCAATTATATCTAGTGAAGGTGATATTAATTTGATGGTATATAATAATTAATATATATTTAAATTATTTAAGAAATTCAGTATATCTAAACTATTTAACTTTGTTTTATACAAAAATTGTTTGTAACTTTTTTCCTTCATTACTATAACTAATGTCGTTAATGGTTATTTTCTCATTTTTTTTAATTTTCATCTCTAGATATTCAAGTATGATCGAATTGAAATGTACCATCGTTCTTTAAAAATAAACATTGACATGTACGAACACAATTGATTCTTAAATTGAAACGTATCTATGCTAAATTAAAACGTATTCATACCAAATTAAAATGTATGCTTACTAGATTGAAATGTGCTCATGCCGAAATGTACCCATATATTGTCTTGAAACATACAGATAGGTTTTAGGATTACACATAACTTGCCGTTAGCTTTTTTACATACCAAAATTATGATAATATAAACGTACCAGTAACTTGGTACGTATCTAAACAAAAAATAAATAACATATCAAAATACTAATTTATACACAAATTTCGATTACATAATGTGCCAATAATGTACCAAATTATTGGTACGCTATTTTTGAATATATATATATATATATATATATATATATATATATATATATATATATATCATTTAGAGTACATTGGTACGTTTAAATATCACCGTTTGTTGTAAACTTTCCTAGTTTAAGTGTGATTGTGTAAATCCTAGATTAGATTTGATTCTAGTTATCCTTTCCTATTACAACTTGTATTCCTTGGGGATGAAGGAATTTCTTCTCTCCTTTTACTACTATAAATAAAGGCACTATGTAGGAGGGATAACACACACATTTCCTTACAATTCTACAAACACATCTCTCTCAATCTCTCTACCCTTGTCGCCGGCCCCCCTTAACCTTGTCAGATAAAATAGGCTACAATACATTATCAGCACGTTCCTACCACTGCGCTTAGGAATTTGACGAGGAGATTTTCTGCATCAAACCAGTTTATCCATATCATCACGTAATCAGGTTCTTTCAAAACAACGGTTTTTATCTCGATATTTTTACAGCCCTAATAGCTTGAACATTCACCATAATGCATGACTCAACTCTACGTTTTTTGAATTTTAGATTCTACAAAAATTGTGTATGCATTATATTCATAATTGTTGAATCATGTGAATTTGATATTTGCCATGAATTGCATCAAATATATGTACATGCATTAAAATTATTGAATTGCATATGCATCAAATTGAATTGAAAGAAAACAAAAATTGAAATCGGGAAACAATGAGGTTCTTCGAACCCCCGTCCTTGCACCCCGCCAGCACCAGGTCAGCAGCCTGCGACGGCCTGGCAAGCCAAGCCCAATATCGAAACCCAGGCTACAAGCCTGAACCGAAATCAATGTGTTTGAAGCACCTGGTCCTGACCCACAGCTTGAAGCCCAGGTCCTCCCTATCGATTTTTTCGACAAAACATGATTAGCAATCGTGTAAATTGGACAAAACCCATTGTTTTCACCAACAATTTCTCGAAATTCCAGAAGAATTTCATGGGTTTTTCATTCGAATTTGGTTGAATTCCTTCGGTTCCCCCTCCCTCGACGTTGAGATTTCATCTCCGCCGACAAATAATTGGTTCTCCGACGAACCATAGCTTGCACGAACCATGGAAACGTCACCTGAAGCAATGCCGTCGACTGAATCTGACGGATCCCCACACCCAGTGCCGCTAGGCTAGCCTGGAAATCGCACCCGAGCCCTAACAGGTCTCGATTTCCTCTGGGTCCATTCAGACAGCATCTATGACGTTGGGCCTTGTCTGTGCTGCTGATTTTTCTATCTACATCACCAGCCCGTTGGGCTTTGGTGATAATCTGGCCCACAGACGCAGTCGAGCCCACTGGGCTCCTACCGTCTCCCATGCACCACATCACAAGTGAGTCGTGCCCTTTACGGGCCTTCCTTTTATTTTTTTGAGCTTGTGCATCCAGCCCAATTACCATATGATGCAAAGACCTACATGCTTGCTTGACCTGAGACCAAACCCAGCCCATTCTTGGGCCTGCGATGCACGATACCCATGTTGTTAAGCCACCCGTGGGCTTAGGCCTTCTTTTAGGCCCCGAGTTTATTTGCCTAATTATTTTAGGCCCAATGGGTTTTATATTTTTCATCCACACTTTAAATTTGGTCCGAAGTTCAAATAATTAATTCAATTATAATTGTAGACCTGAAGTTCTATTTGCATATATTCTTGTTGCATATTTTTGTGTATATATTTGTGTTTGCCTACAGGAACATATGAACCTGAAGTTCAAATTATTTCGAAACCCGAAGTTTCTTAAAAACATGCCTTGTTTGAAAACCTGAAGTTTTCAATTAAAAACATCACCCATGAAAACCCGAAGTTTTTTCATGCAAAATTAAACCAACACATGTCTATTAGAACCTATATGTTCTACTCCTATGTGAATTGATTGATTTTTCTCCATTACACTAACCACACCTTGTCCATCTATTTTGTGATAGGAACATGTCGAATTTGAACAAACTCGACTTCACCACTTTGGAGGTCTCTGGAAGGAACTACCTCAAGTGGGTCCAAGATGTAAAGCTCCACCTCACTGCAAAGAACTTGCATCCTGCCATTGAAGAAGAGACGGACAACCATGTTGGCGAAGCTGAAAAAGCCACTGCTATGATATTTATCCGAAGACATATCCATGACGCCTTGCAAACTGAATATCTTGCTGAGGATGATCCACGTGTACTATGGGTCGCTTTGGCTGATCGTTTTGATAACCAAAAGAACATATTCTTGCCTGAAGCAAGACATGACTGGCAGCATTTGCGCTTCCAAGACTTTAAGTCTGTGAATGAATATAATTCTGAAGTTTGTCGAATCCGATCACTTCTCAAGTTTTGTAACGAAACTTTGACCGAAGAAGATCTCCTGGAGCATACCTATTCGACATTCTCTGCTTCTAATATTGTCATGCAGCAACAATATAGAGCTCAAAAGTTCACTAAGTTTTTGGATTTGATTTCTATTTTACTTCTTGTTGAAAAGTAGAACCAACTGTTGATGAAGAATCATCAAGATCAACCTACTAGGGCAACTGTTGTGCATGAAGCACATTATAGCACAAATCAACGCCCAAAACGCCAAAAGAGGTATGGTAAGGGCAACCAGAAGCCACCCCGCGAAGGTTAACAGAGTCAAGGCCCATCCAAGGGAGGAAACAAAGCCCAGAAGCGCTCAAACCTCGTTCCCAAGGCCCCGAACTTCAAGAATAAGGGCAAAGCACCTGAAACCATGGATACGGACATGTGTTATCGCTGTGGTTCAAAGGACCATTGGTCCTGTGTTTGCCGAGTTCCCCAGAAGGTTGTAGATGAATATCATTCTCGCCGTTAGAAGTTTGAATCAAACTTCGTGCAAGTGGACGAACTGAAGACTACAAAGATGGAGGTTTTTGACTTTCAAGAGGATACCACCCCTATGGAAGATTAGAATCTTAGACAAAAACAATTTTAGTTCGTTAAAATTGCACAATGGGGCCGAACCTCCTTTGTTTTTTGTTGATTTTTGAACAATTTTCCTTTATGTTTGGATTATTTGTTGGTGATTTATTTTTGGATATTAAGGTTTAATTAATTACCATCCTTGAATAAATGAAATTATTTTCAATTGCTATTTATTTTTAGAATTTTTATGCATGTGACCGATTCAAATTAATTTTTCATTCTAGGTATGACTAGTAGGGAAGTTAGTTGTCTGGTAGACAGTGCAACCACGCACACCGTTTTGTGTGAACGCATCTATTTCACTAACTTCATACCTAAGAATACACATCTGACAACCCTCTCAGACCCATCTAACCTGATAAAAGGATACGATAAGGCACGTATAATGTTGTTTAATGGTACAATCTTGACCATTCCTGAGGCACTCTATTCTCCACGTTCTGAAAAAACGTTGTTAAGTTTCAATGATATTGGAGATAACAATTACCACATTGAAACCCACGTAGAAAACGGAGTTGAATTTTTGTGCATAACTTCCTATGAATATGGCCAAAAGCGTATTATAGAGAAGATAGAGCGTATCCCGAGTGGTCTATATACTACGACCATACGCCCCATAGAATGGCACTATGTGGCCGGTCCTACTACTATGACCACGCACAAAATTACATTTTACCATAATCGTTTGGGACATCATGGATGAATAGCGATGCGCCGTATCCTCAAATCATCACATAGGCATCCACTAACCAGAAGCTTAGGTTCGATCCAAGGAATCACATGTCAAACATGTTCTATGGGAAAGCTTATTACTAAGCCTTCTTATGACAAGATTCGTTCGAATCCTCATATTTTTCTACAACGGCTTCAAGGGGACATTTGTGGATCGATTCACCCTCCATGTGGACCATTTAGATACTTTATGGTTTTGGTTGACACTTCCACACGTTGGTCACACATGTGCTTGTTGTTCACAAGGAACGCTGCATTCTCCAAACTATTGGCTCAGGTTATCAAGCTCAGGGCTCACCACCCTGATTATCCGATCAAATCTATTTGATTAGATAATGCTGGAGAATTCACATCTAAAACTTTTGATGACTATTGCATGTCGATTAGGGTTGAAGTTGAACATCCCGTACCCCATGTTTACACCCAGAAAAGCCTGGCAAAGGCTTTCATTAAGCCCTTACAAATGATTGATCGATCGTTAGTCATACGTACCAAGCTCCCGATCGTTGCTTGGGGTCATGCAATATTGCACGCAACAAAGTTGGTTCGCCTGAGTCTTGTTGCGACACAACCATTTAGCACCCTTTAGTTGGTTACCGGATACAAACCCGACATATCGCATCTGTGTATTTTTGGTTGTGCAGTATATGTGCCGATCTCGTCGCTCTTACGTACAAAAAAGGGGCCTCAACGAAGGATGGGAATCTATGTCGGATATGATTCTCCTTCGATTATTCGTTAGTTAGAACCTTTGACAGGCGAACTGTTTACCGCTCATTTTGCAGATTGTCACTTCTATGAGACAGTCTTCCAGCATTAGAACGAGATAAGAAAGTCAACGTTCTTGAAGAACGATGCGAATTATCATGGATGACTCCCACTTTGTCTCATTTAGATCCCTGCACCACTCAGTCTGAAACTGAAGTGCAGCGCATATTAAATCTCTAGAGCATAGCTCAGAGCATGCCAGATGCTTTCACCGATCTAGCGCGAGTGACAAGATCATATATTCCAACTACAAATACGCCTACAAAGATGAATGTACCAAATGTACGACGGACTTCCCTCCTGGAGGCCCGGGGCGCCAATCTTGGTGATCCACATACATTAGCGGCTAGCCAATCATCTACCCCTACACAAAAGCGTGGCAGACCCCTTGGTTCAAATGATTCACACCCTCGAAAAAGGAAATCCACGGCATAAAGTCCCAAAGAGCCTACTGTGGATGCAAATTTCTTCCTCCTTGTTCTTGGACAAAATTGCACCTACAAAACAAGTAACACCTTAGTTAAGGCCAAGAGCCTCACGCGCCCATGATGAATAGGGGGGCTTTGGCTGAAGAACCTTCGATGCCAAAGTTAGAATTTTGAGGGAAAAGTGTTTGGAGAATTTAGATAATTTAGCAAGAGAATTGGAATTGAACTTTGAGGAGAATGATGGGGTTTAAATAGGAGAGTGGCCGGCCTCCTTGGGTAAGAGAGGACCGGCCACCTAGCTCCCTTTGTGGGCTAGGTTCTTGATTTGTGTTAAATTAGGAGTTATGGAAAATTACCTAATCAATTAGCTAATTAATAGAATAATTACCTAATTGATTAGCTAATCAATATAATAAAAACGGGACGATTTGGGAGTTACCTTGTGGAGAGGATTTGATGAGGATGGATGAAACATGTTTTGAATTGTTACCTATTTTGGGCACTTTTGACTTGGTTGAAGGATGATTGCCCACTGCTCGCGCGTAAGAATCCCGGTGTGTCTTAAAGGTAATTTTGTCCTTTTTACCCAAAAATCCACGTGTCGCCTTGTGCTTATTTTTGGCTCCACAAATGCCTCCACACCTGTTGGGCTGCTCGCAGGAAAGGGCAGCAGGTGTAGAGATTTTCTTGCTTTAGGAAACATAGGCTTGTTTCCTATTTTGATGTAGATTCTCTCTTTAATTGGAAATTAGGCCCTTCTAGGAAAGGGAAATAAATTCTCTCAAAGCCTATTTAAGTCCACCTTAAGTGGGTTATTAAATCAACTTTGAAGAGCAATTTATTGTACCCTACCAGATAGAGAAATCTAGAGGATATGTGTTCCCCCTCCCTTAGCAATCTTCTACACTTGCCCATTGCAAATGACTGTCTTTTGTTGCTTTCTTCGTCTTCTCCGCGCCGCACCAAGGTAAGAAAAATTTAATTTTCCTTGTCTTTTTCTTGGATAGTTTTGTCGTGGGGCAGCCGTTGAGGTGGTGCGGCACGTCGGCTGGCAGGGGCTAGGAGTTGACTCGACATGGGCCGAGGAGGTGTTGTGGCAGGGAGCACTAAATGTGTTGGGGTGCTCGGCTTAGCTAGAGCCAAAGGCGGCTTATGTGGCTAGGGTCACAGATTAAAGCACTAAAGCGTAGTGCTAGGCGAGCCGCATGGCTCATATCCTTTGGGGTCTTGGACCTGACGCGGACCAGGCCGGTGATTGAGAGAAATGAGGAAGTCACAGGCCTTATGGACGGTTGGAATGCTGGGTTGAGCTCCCATGCTGAGTATCGTGAATGGCATTGGCTGCTTAGTTCTCTTCGCTGGGAGAAAGGTAGGCTGCTCCCAAAAGAGGAGGTAAAAATGATCAATACAGATGCATTGGCTCGTCTGATCGCTGTCATGGAGCTTACCATGAATGAAGGTGGAAAGAAGAGATCCTCCCTGCCTGCTCAAGAGATGCCGGTTGAGAAAAAACTAAAAGCTTCATCCACTACTCATACGGATCCGCCTGCTGCCGAAAAGCCTATGATTGGCATAACATCTTCCAATGGGAAGAAAAATGAGGCTGCTAGATCTAAGCCTGTGGCGTCTGCCATGTCGAGAATAGCTAATTCGATTGCTAATAGTATTGCTCAGTGTAGAGGTTTTGCCATGCCCCTAGTACCGAAGTCTATGCCAAGACGTCCATTGGGAGCTAAGTATGGTTCTCCTTTGGAGAGGTTTGCTATTATGAATAGTGCTTAATTGGCCCTAAGGCCCACTCCCTCTGCTGCTAAGATTGATTCACATTTTTGGGAAAGAGGAGACTGCTCACGTGAACAGCTGTTAGAAATCCACTAAGCCTGCTTCTGGGGAGGCTGCTGAGATCTGTGTGCTTTTGAAACCAGATCTGCTTGAAGATATGGACGTTTGTGCCAAGTTTGTCGATGGCGTTAGAAATGTTGTTTGCCCAAGTTCCTTTGCGAAACATACGACCCAATACAGAAAGACTGCTTTACTTGCTATGATGCAGATATAGCAAGGCTGCCAAGGTGGTGCCAAAGACTATGGCAGCTGAAGCTTATTCTTCAGCCGATGAGATCAAGAGGTTGGATTCTGAGCTCGTTGCTATGAAAGGGTTTAATATTTCTACCCCCACTTCTCTGCAGCTTGAGATCGCTCGCCAAGAGATCGTTGACTTGAAGGCTAGGCTTGACGTGATCCAAGTTAAATATGAAAGTGCAGAGAATGAGATTGGATGTTAAATACCTCATATTCAAGATCTTGAGTTTGTAGTTTCTGAGCTTCGTTCCGCTGCTTATGCAAAGGATGAGGAGTTGACTGCTACTTATAACCGAGCGACCCACTTCAAGAAAGTTGTTGATAGGCTTGAACCCCAAGTATTGGAACTCCAAGGTGCACTGAAGATTAACGAAAGTTTGAAGAAAGAAGTGGATGAGCTGCAGAGCGACCATGTTGGTCTGCTCGAGGAGAACGAGCAGCTGAAAAGTGAGAAGACTGGGCTCGTGGCTTCGCTTGTTCAGAGTCAGGCCAATTTCTACAAGCTGGGTTTTGTAAATCATCTCTTTGGTAGGCCGTCTGACTTCAAGTTTGCTGGGAAAGACTCTGAAACCTTCTCTAATTTCCCCAGAATACTTGTTTGCTTGTTATTTTTAGGCTTCCATTGGTAAAGTAGTCAGAGATGTTGATGCCCAGGCTGGAGCAGCCGGGGGTGAAGCGTCAGATAGTGCCACTACTGAGAATGTCGCTACTGTTGAAGGTGTAGCGACTGAGTCATCGTAGAGTGTCCAAGCTGCTGAAAAGTAGTCTTCTAGGTAGTCTTTAGAATTTTCTTTGTTTCCCTCGTTGCTTTTTGCTTTGCTTGAACTCATTCAGTCTTTGCTAGTTGTTTATCAATTTTGCAAGAAAATTTAATAAACTTGTTTCCTTCGCTTTTCTCCATCTTCGCTTCTTTTGTTCATGCCCTAACATTTAGACTTTATAGACCAGTGGCAGACGTGCTACTTTTCTATAAGCAGACAAGCCCGCATAGCCTATCCAACCGTAGGTGTTGGTGTAGAACTTTGCAAAGTTATTAGCCATAGGGTTGGTAGCCGGATGCCTTACTTACAGAAGCAGACAAGTCTGCGTAACCATTAAGCTGTTAACCTTGGCTTTCTCCAATTCCGCAGGTTGCGTAGCAAGTATCACAACACTTTAGGACTTGGTGTAGGCCGTTCTGCGCTTAGCAGAAGTGAAGCTTATCGACTACGTAGTATGTCGACAGTGGATAAAGCTTCGTATATGCATGCTTACTTGTTTAACCTTTCACAAGAATGTGCTGTTGTATAAGTCTAACATGGCTTTACTGCTCGAAGGGCAAGCCGTAGGCAGTCTTCAAGAAACCGTAGGCTACCTTAGTGCACTCGGTAGCAGCTTTAGGGTTCCAGAGCAGCCGTCCATCAGATGTACTGCGTTATGTGCCCCATCCGTCTTTAAGGCCCGGTTCCCCACGGATTAGGCCAAGAGACCCAAAATCCTTCAGTTAGCTAAGCCTTGAAAAAGACCATTGTGGCTACTTCTAGGAATCCCGATGCAAACCATCGTGCATCTAGTTATACTAGGGTAGCCCGGCTCATCCACGTCTGGATATTCGGAGTGTAGAGTTTATCCTCCCGTCTTAAAGAGCTGACCCATGTGGGTGTCGGGGAATTGGTTTACCCTCTCGCATTGGAGAGCAATTTAGTTTACCCTCTTGCACTAGAAAGCATGGTTGGTCCCTCGGGGGGCGCAATTCCTGGGATGAGTCCTTAAGAATGGCGCTGTCTTCTTTTGAAGTGCATGAGTGATTAGTTGTTGTAAGCTTGTAGCCAAGCCAAGTTGTGATTACTTCTGAATTCCTCATTGAAAAATGAGTGAAACGAATGAGAACTTAGCTGTAAGGTAGGAACTGCATAACAACTGGATAGTCATCCGCTTGTGAGGTGGTGCCCGTCGAGCTGCTTGAGTCTTCGAGCTTTGATGTAGAGGGATGTCACACATGGTACTTCCTCATATTGTAGGCGTTCCACTGCTTTTCTATCTTTTTGTTGTTTCATGGTGGCGAGGGTGTAATTACTCTTGCTGCCTACTCTACTGATCTTATACGGAACTTCCTAGATGAGATCCATCTTTTTAGAGCATTCTCTACGAGTAGTGATGAAGGCTTTTCTTAGGACTAGATCTCCGGGCTGAAACTGCTAGATCTTGGCCTGTTCGTTGTAGCTGGAAATAAGCTGCTTGGGTTTCTCCTCTGCGATGCAGGTGATGGTCTGTTCGCGTTTCTCCTCTGCCAGATCTAAGCTTGTGGCCATCTCCTTACCATTCTTCTCAATGCTTGGTAATAGAGCGGTGATACTTGGCTTGATGACATTAGGATGAATGATTACTTCTGAGCCAAATGCCAAATAGAAAAGAGTCTTATCGGTTGCTCATTTTTTAGTGGTGCGATATGCCCATAGATATCCGAAGAGTTCGTCTGGCCATTTTCCCTTCTTGTTGGTGAGGGATTTCTTGAGGATATCTCGACGTGGACATGTGCTGGCCATTGCCTTGAGAATATCTCGACGTGGACATATGCTGCTTGATGCCATATTTTTGGAAGAACTTCGCCAAATCTCTGCTCACGAATTATGGGCCGTTATGGGTGATGATGGACTGAAGGATGCCAAATTGGCAAATGATGTTCCTCCATATGAAGCGCTCTATGTCCGTTTGAATCATGGTTGTCATGGGCTCTGCTTCCACCTATTTGGTGAAGTAGTCGGTTGCCACGATCATCATGCCTCTGGCCCCAGTAGCAGGCGGCATAGGTCATACCAGGTCGATTACCCACTGCATGAACGGCCAAGGATTCATCTGCGGGTGTAGCTCGCTGGCAGGCAGTGCTGGTATCGGCTTGTAGCGTTGGCAGCGGTCGTACTTTTGTACTAACTCCTTAGTATCTTGGTGCATGGTAGGCCAATAGTAGCCTGTGTTAAGAGCCTTCTGTGCTAAGGATTAGCCTCCGGAGTGATTTCCTTAAATGCCTTTGTTGATTGAGCTTAGAGCATTCAAGTCATTGGGAGGCGCTAAGCAACGGAGACGTGGTCCGGCGTAGGATCTTCGGATGGGACTGCCATTCCACATGTAGTAGCGTGTTGCCCTTATTTGGAGCTTTCTAGACTCCAATCTTTCCATGATGAGTGTGTCATTGACCAAGTAGTCTATAGTGGAATCTTGCCAATTTGGAGTTGTATTAACCTGTGACACCTCAGCTGCTGGCTCCGCCTCTATGCTTGGCTTGTCTAGATACTCCACCGGAATAGAGTGTTTAAGTTGGTGGTCGAGAGCAGAGCCTAGGCCAGCTAGTGCATCTGCATGAGTGTTGTCTACCCATGGAACTTGAGTGAGGGTGTAAGTCTGAAACGCCTCAAGTAGTTTGGCTATTAGCTAGGAATCAGAATGCATTACGAGCCATTTCACCGCCAAGTCTTTTTCCATTCGAAGGCCTGCTAGTAGGGCCTCGCACTCTGCTTCGGTGTTGGATGCTTTAAAGCCTAGAGTGATCGCCTACTTAGGCATCGAACTATCTGGGGTGACAATGACTACGCCTGCTCCCAAACCTTTGTAGTTGGATGCGCCGTCGACATGCAAATACCAGAAGTCTCCATCAGATAGAGCAGGCACGACTAGGGCATGCTCGGCTCATTGGGCCGCTCTATTGTGTCATCTAGGCTAGGCGTGAAGACACAATAGGGAGTCGTGGAGTCGTGGAGTCGTGGAGCCGTCGTTGGTTTACCCTGTTGCGTCGTGAATGCGTCGTAGGAAACCGTGGAGCTAGGGCCATACTACATGCAGCAGGAGATGCTTAACTACCGGTATTGGGCCACTCTAGAGTTAAATTATGGAGTAAGGGTCAGCTGGGGCCGTGTGACATGTAGCAGGAGATGGTGTTCGACTGCCGGTACATGTTACTCCTATGTAGAATCTTTTGGGGGCGACGAAGATAAAATTTACTTCTGAATGTCCTTTTAGTGTTCGTCTGCCCTTGGCGTGCCTTTTGAGTTGAGTTGTTGCGTTTGTCAAAAAACTTTGAATTCGCCAATGTTTACGCCTTTATCGTCATGATTCTGGATTGGGCAAAATAGTGTGTCATGACGATGACTGCACGTGTTTGAAGGTAAAACTTGAGCTTCCAAGTTGCAACAACTATCGCCAAAGTTAGCTTTTGAATTTATGGTAGCATCAAGGAAAGCTTTTAAACTGTGGAATACAGGTAATCGAGCCCTCAGCTCTTCTCGTATGATGATAGAGCTTATTGCTACTTCGGATACCATCAAAGATGTGAATAGGTCATCTGCTGTTTTCGGTTTGGATAATAGGGAGGTGATGTCTGGTACTCATTCCGGTCCTTGAATCTGGATCAGCGAGCCTCGTCCCAAAGTGCATGTTTTTCTACTAGAGCGAAAAAGTCTGCCAGAGTTAGATCTTCTTTCATGATTAGTTTTCTGAACAGCGGGTGGTCTGCTGGAAGTCCTTTTTGGAAGGCTGCTCTAGCTATCGAGTCGTTGCATCCGACTATCTTTGCCTTCTCTGCTTTGAACCTCTTCACATAGTCGCGAAGCAACTCATTTGGGTTCTTCTTGACATTGAACAAGTGGTCGGACTTCTTCTTGATCGAGCAATAGGATGAATATTCTTTGGTGAAAACCAAAGATAGTTCGTTGAAACTCCTGATGGACTGTGGCGACAGGGTGTAAAACCAATCTTGCGTCTTGCCATGTAGAGTGGTGGTGAATATCTTACTTATGAGATCGTCGTTGTTTTGATAGAGGATCATTGCGCTTCGATAGTGCTTTAAGTGTCTCTCCGGGTCTCCATCTCCTTTGAAGGATGTGAAATGTGGCATGCTAAACTTGCGTAGAGGCTCTGCCTGCTCGATCTTGTCCATGAAGGATGACCTGCTTATGTTGGTCATGTTCCGTCGGTGACCTCGTTGCATTGGAAATCGCGCAATCACTCGGTCAAGAGTCTCTCTACTTCTTCCTGAATTTACCTTTGTTGGGGTAGCGGAGCTATCGGCTGCCCCCAATCTTGACCTATTGGTCTGGGCTGCTCTTCTACGTGCTCGGCTCATCTATGTCACGGCTGTGGTGTATGTGGTGCGTTCCAAGTAGGCGAGCGAGTTCTTCTCAGACTGCTGGTTGAACTTGAGCCGGATTGAGTGACTGCTTATCTCCGTCCGTCGTTCTGCCAACTTCGATGTGAGGTGGATGATGCTCATTACGGGCCTAGCCACAAATGAACATTTCGTCTGGAAGGTTGCTCATGTTGATTATTGGAATGTGACCCCAACCGTGAGTATATGCTCATCTGTGGGCTTGAACTAGAGTGCACGCTCCTATGCACGCTAAGACGGGAGTATATGCTATCTCGAGGGCCCAATCGGGAGTGTACACTGCCCGAATGCTCAGTTCGTGGCTGCTTGCCGGGACGCTGTTGAAGAGGTTTTTCGTCTGCCCTTATCCTACTTCGGGACACCTCGTCTGGGGCACATTGCATCTTAGTGCGCTGCAAGAGCTGATTCACCAAGGTCGT
Source organism: Heteromeles arbutifolia (assembly GCA_024362995.1). Taxonomy (NCBI): domain Eukaryota; kingdom Viridiplantae; phylum Streptophyta; class Magnoliopsida; order Rosales; family Rosaceae; genus Heteromeles; species Heteromeles arbutifolia. The sequence goes on from JANCRC010000020.1 coordinate 8,729,442, forward strand.
ATGCTGTGCAAGGGCGCTCGTCAATTCTGTGACTTATCGAGACAAGTGTTGTTCTCCATCTCGATTGGAAGAGCTTGGAATGAATGCGTTTTCTTGAGCAGTGGAAGTGTGGTGGACTCTATTTGAGTTGGGAAATGTCAAATCCGCAGAAAAATATGGTGAAAATGCTCCATGTTCGATCATCGGTCCGAAAATTTGGAGCCGGGACAGTTAAACTAACATTGGATATATTTGGCCTGCTTGGAAGGCCACAGGAGCAGGATGGGCCGCGGGAGCAGGCTGGGCCACGGAAGTGGGCTACTCGGCAAAAGCAGGCTGGGCCATGGCAGTGGGCTGCTCTGCGGGAGCAGGCTCGGTCGTAAGAGTGGGCTACTCGATGAGAGCAGGCTGGGCCACGAAAGTGGGTTGCTCGGTGGGAGCAGGCTGGGCCACGGGAGTGTGCTGCTGGATGTGTGATGCACGCAGGTGTGAGGTTTGGGCTCGACTTGGCAACGCGTTGGGATCGCGTTGGGCGCGGAGTAACATGGCTGGGGCTGTGGCCTTGGTGCTGCGAGCCTTGGATGGCACGACTTGGGCTTGCTTTGGTGGAACTCAGGCCGTGGTAGTGTTGCCATGGACCTCGCCGCGGGTGGTTGCCATGGTAGAGTCTCGTATTGGTGGTGCCGCTCCACTTATCATGACATTTAGCCTCGTGGATCGCCGCGATCCCATCTTTTGAATATGGGAATTTTCACTAGTTGAATTTTCTAAATTTCTAGCCATTGTACTTCTCTTTTACCTTTTATCAATAATTTTTGCAAATAAAAAATTCTAAAAATAAGAAGGTTCAAAAAATCTACAAATGGACAAAAAAAAAGAAAACCTTGGATGCGAGAGTCTTCTCCGAATGTGGGACTCAACTCTCAATGAAAGCACCAATTTGTGGATGCAAATTTCTTCTTCCTTGTTCTTGGACAAAATTGCACCTACAAAACAATTAACATCTTAGATCAAGGCCAAGAGCCTCACGCGCCCATGATGAATGAGGGGGCTTTGGCCGAAGAACCTCTGGTGCCAAAGTTAGAATTTTGAGGGAAAAGTGTTTGGAGAATTTAGAGAATTTAGCAAGAGAATTGGAACTGAACTTTGAGGAGAATGATGGGGTTTGAATAGGAGAATGGCCGGCCTCCTTCGGTGAGAGAGGACAGGCCACCTAGCTCCCTTTGTGGGCTAGGTTCTTGATTTGTGTTAAATTGGGAGTTATGGAAAAATTACCTAATCAATTAGCTAATTAATAGAATAATTAGCTAATTGATTACCTAATCAATATAATTAAAAAATGAAGATTTGGGAGTTACCTTGTGAAGAGGATTTGATGAGGATGGATGAAATAGCTTTTGAATTCTTACCTATTTTTAGGCACTTTTAACTTGGTTGAAGGATGATTGCCCACTGCTCGTGCGTAGGAATCTCGGTGTGTCTCAAGGGTAATTTTGTCCTTTTAACCCAAAAATCCACGTGTCGCCTTGTGATTATTTTGGCTTCACACCTACCGTGAATCCGACTATCGCTTACTCATTATATCCAACTCATAAGGAAATTCTAGATTATGGAAGCGTCCTTGAAGAGACGAATCCTCTTCCCGAGAATCGTGAGATTTCGGTCTATTATGCTTGCTTAGATGATGTGTGGCGTAGAAATGAGATCATTGTCGACGATGCATTAGCATATGAAGTAGCTACTAAGATCATGTTGAGTGATGACATTGAACTGCATTCCGTTGATAAATGTCGATGTAGAACTGATTGGTCAAACTGGAAACAAACAATCCAAGTCGAACTCAATTCATTTGCGAAACGTAAGGTGTTTGGACCTGTAGCTCATACTCTTCCACATGTGAAGCCCGTTGGCTACAAGTGGGTTTTCCTTCGGAAGCGTAATGAGAAGAACGAAATTGTGCGTTACAAAGCTCATTTTGTTGCACAAGGCTTCTCACAACACCTCGGGATTGACTATGACGAAACTTATTCACCCGTTATGGATGTGATTACTTTTCGCTACCTTATCAGTTTGGTAGTTTCTGAAAAACTGAGTATGCAGTTGATGGACGTAGTAACTACGTATCTCTATGGGGATCTTGATACGAAAATTTATATGAAAGTTCCCGAATGACTTACATTGACTGGTTCAAATATTTCCAAACCCTGGAACAGGCTCTCAATTCAGTTGAGGCGTTCACTCTACGGTTTGTAACAATCCGGAAGAATGTGGTATAATCATCTGAGTGAGTATTTGACTAGTCAGGGATATGTGAACAACGAACTATACTCTTGTGATTTCATTAAGAAGTCACATTCCGGATTTGCGATTGTTACAGTATATGTCGATGACATGAACCTCATCGGAACTCCTGAAGAGCTCGCGAGAACTACCACGTACCTGAAGTCGGAATTTGAGATGAGATCTAGGTAAGACTCGATACTGTCTTGGCCTCGAGATAGAGCATTGTTCGTATGGAATCCTAGTACATCAATCGAACTACACCCAGAAGGTGTTATGCCGCTTAAAAGGAAGCCTTTGAGTACTCCTATGGTCGTTCGATTGCTAGATGCAAAACGAGATCCCTTCCATCCAAAAGATGATGATGAAGAGATTTTGGAGCCTGAAGTTCCTTATCTAAGTGCGATAGGCGCTTTATTGTACTTAGCTCAATACACTAGACCCGACATCTCCTTCATTGTTAATCTTTTGGCAAGATACAGTAATGCACTTACACGCAGACACTAGACTGGAGTGAAAGACATCTTTTATTACCTTAAAGGTACTACGGATTTGGGCTTGTTCTATCCTTACGGATCCTCGAGTGATGCCGCACCCTCTGCTTCTTGAGTCGATTCTCGCCTTGTTGGTTATGCCGACGCAGGATACTTGTTTGATCCGCACAAGGCGTATTCTCAAACGGGTTATGTCTTTACCGTTAGAGGCATCACAATCGCTTGGAGGTCAACTAAACATACCTTAGTTACCACTTCGTCTAACCATGCTAAAATTCTTGGTGGGCCATTTTTAAAGCTCCTACGATCTTTATCCCGCCATTGATGTCCCGACGATGAGCTTTGAAGAGAACGCAGTATGCATCGAACAACTCAAGAAAGGTTATATCAAATGAGACAACACCAAGCACATTGCGCCGAAGGTCTTCTTTTCACATCAACAATAAAAGCATCAGAAGATTGAAGTCACACAAATCCGTTCACAAGATAATTTAGCCGACCTCGTCGCCAAATCACTGCTGAAGACGACGTTTCAAAAGCTTGTTCATGGAATTGGTATGCGTAAACTTTCTTAGCTGTAACATTGCTATTTCTCTTTGGAATTGTGTCAAACTCAAGGGGAGTATCCTGAAGAATACTTGCTTGATCTTAATGTACTCTTTTTCCCTACGATTAGGAGCATTTTTCCCACTGGGTTTTTGCTACCTAACTAGGTTTTAACGAGGCAACCACCTTAGGCTGGTCATATCCCTGATGACGTCTCGTAGACGTTTCTTTTGACTTTGCATTTCTCACACATTTTTCCTTAGACTATGGATTTTGTCCCTCCATAGGTTTTTGCCATAGCCTTAGGGTTTTTTTAGTGAGACTTACTTACTTATGCAAGTTCCTACCATATTGAGAATAAGTGGTTCCTTAGAATCAGTGTCGACGAGTCGACTTCCTCAACTTATGCATGATGCTAAATCTACCTTGAGTATTCCAGTCAAGGGGGAGTGTTGTAAACTTTCCTAGTTTAAGTGTGATTGTGTAAATCCTATATTAGATTTGATTCTAGTTATCCTTTCCTATTACAACTTGTATTCCTTGGGGATGAAGGAATTTCTTCTCTCCTTTTACTACTATAAATAAAGGCACTATGTAGGAGAGATAACACACACATTCCCCTACAAACACATCTCTCTCAATCTCTCTACCCTTGCCACCGGCCCCCCTTAACCGTGTCAGATAAAATAAGCTACAACACCTTTTTGTTTTTTTGTTAAAAAAATCATCGTGTTTTTTGCACCCACATATCAACTTTTTTTTTTTTTGTTATTATAGAAATTATTGTTTTTTTGTTTTGTTTTGGAATATATTGAATTAATGGGTGATAAACTAACAATATCTTTTTTTGCAGGATTTTAGGAATTTGTTATATGTAGGATTTAGGAATAAGTACCTAAAATCTCCCAACTTTTTAGTGTCATTCTAAATTGGTATCAATCTTTTTAAACCTTCCAAACAAGTACCCAACATATTGAAAATGTAACATCCATTAAGCCCCAGTTAAAAGTCTGTTAAATTCACTAGGGCTTACTTTGTCTCCAATATCAAGAGAAGGTCATGGAAGCATAGCCTCTACCAACTAACGGTCACTACCACCCCTATCATGGCATCATCTCCAAACCCAACACAAAACCACCAATCCATCATACAACTCAAGGTGCCAACATCGAGAAGAAGGTCATGGAGGTTGCTAAAATGATATGGACTGCCATGATGCGGCCGTTACAATCTTTACCACCCACAAAGAAGAACCAGAAGCTTTACGAACCGATCGAGAATCAGCGAATGAGGAAATCACATAAACAGAAACAAGTTCTTTGAAACCCTATCTAAATTCTTAACCTTCTTCTTTGTTAGGTGATAAGCTCTCCTTTTGTAATTTCAATTTGAGTCCATTTTCGATTCAATTCAATAGCCGTTTGATCCTTGGGTTCCATATTATGTATCTATTTTTCAAATTCAAATTTTGAGGTGACTAATATTAATGTTGACCCTAATTAGTGGGTTTTGAATATAATATATGTTTGAAAAATTAATTGGAGATTAACGGATGTGACATTTTCAATAGGTTGGCCATTTGTTTAGAATGTTTAAAAAGGTTGAGACCAATTTAGAACGACACTAAGAGGTTGGGGAGTTTTAGGTACTAATCCTAGGATGTAATTAGTAAATTAATTATACTAACAATTTATGTAATTTAAAATTAATTAAAATTATAAAAAAGTGGTTTAATCAAATCTCTAAAAGCCTTAGATGTTTAGTCTAAACATTTCAAAAACCAAGCATTTAGATCAAAATGTCTCTGAAAATAATAATAAAACTGATACGGTTCGGTCTCGATGATACTGGTTCAATTTGACTAGCTAGCTAGTTTCCGGTTCTAGTCGATTTTTTTTTCTTTGGGGAATCCTTCTAGGCACAAAGCCCAGGCATTTCAACCAAATCTACAACATCTAGACCTACAAATCTTCCCCCCAATTTTTAATAAAAAAAATTATAAACAGTTTTCGGTTTACAAATGATTATGGATGAATTAATATTACGGTTTAGTGGTATTTCTCTTTACATATAAGAAAGATGTCTCAAATTCGACTCACATAGGCGATGATGTATTATATTTGTTTGAGTTCAATACTTAGTTAGTGGTTAACCATTGTGTGGCATAACCAAATTACACTTTCAATTCATCACTTTTTCTTTCCATGGATGAATGGAAAATCATAATTTCAGGAATATTAAAAAAAAATCTCAAACCAGTGAAACTAATCAATTAGTTGGAGAGAATTGTTGACTCGATTAAGTTAGAATTTTAATTGTTAAATTTGCATGAATACATTGTTAAAAAAAGTATTATTTTTGGAAGATTATAGAAACTTTTTATTAAACACAACCATTACCCAATTGATTCCCTGCTTAAATTATGTTAATTATTAAAAAAAAAAATTACGGATAAAAAAAATGGCTAATAATTAAACCACGATCATAAGATGCTCATGTGGCTGATAATGACCTCGTTGTGGCTGTCGTTTCATCACACATATGGTTTGGACTTTATTCTCTCAAGTAGCATGTCAGTTTAAACATCAATTAGTTATCTATTTATACGTCAGAAACTTTCGATGCAATTTGGATTGCAAATTTAACTTGCTAATATCAAGGATGCAAATGGCACAAGGCTATGGGTAACTGGAGAGAAACATGTATTGTTTGTTGCTTCTTTTTCAGAACACGGTTACATATGCATGGGGACAAAGGTTGGTGGCTTTAACCATATTGCAATGCCACGAATGAATTAATTAATGGGGTTGATGCAGCACTTTTCATTGCATATTATCTTCACCTTCATAAGCTAAGCCATCATACATGAATCCTAAGGTCTTTTACGCTAGTTTAAGTGAGTCTGTTTCTATATATAGAAATTAGACATTTTGAGATTGATTTCTATAACACATGACTGCTACAAAGGTGTGAGTTTGATAGAGATGAATTGTATCCATTAATTACAGGACTCATCTATTGGGTTTTTTTTCTCTCTCTATTAAAATGTTAGTCATTTATTGTGTAAGAATCAAACTCGTGGGTTCAATATATATATTGAACTCACTAATCGAAATCACTCAAAATTCAAAATTTTCCGCCTGTTGTAAGGGTTTGATTCCAATGAAACTAAAATCAAACTCAATTTTGCTGCCCACGGTGGAAGGCCTAAGATATAATAAGTAACAAGTAAATATTAGCAAGTGTTACTTGTTAATAAAAAGTTTTGGATATAATACGTTAATTATATAGGGCCATGTATGACGTTCAAGCTCAGAATCAAGCAAATATATATATGTATATACATACATACATATACATATACATATACATAAATATTTATATGTATATGTATGTGTAAATGTATATGTATCACGTGCATGTGATATAAATATGTTGCCTAGTAGCTACAAACTGAATGAGAAGGTGTCTAGTTTTTGACTGAGATATGGATATATACAGTAGAGGTAGAACCGTAGAGGAGTTGAGGTCCATCTGCATGCATGAAAGTGCAATCATGAAATGATGACAACAATTGCTAACGGAGAAGATCCTAGCCATGAAGTTTAAGAAACTGAGACCTAGCTCTAGCTGCGAGTGTGAGCTGATCATGTTATCTACCATGGTTAGAATTTAGATTTTGGGTGAAGTGCCGATTTAGTCCTTCAACCATCACATTAGTAAAAATTAGGTACCTAAATTATTTTTTGGGTAAAATAAGCCCCTAAATTCATTAAAAATTGCTAATTTCATCCCTACTATGATATTCAAAGCTATTTTATCCAATTTTTCGTCTACTTAAGTCACTTGACACACTTTAGAGTGTAATACCGTCATTTTCTCTCTTATAAGCCCTTAACATTTCATATAGGTTGCGAATCTAACGTCTAATTTACTCTCCAAAATTAACTTATACTATTTCTTATGAAAAACTACCAATTACGCTTCAAAGTTAACTCCATACACTATTTGTTTATGAAAAATTACCAATCTACCATTCATGTATCACATGCAAGTAACATGACTTAAATTGACAGAAAATTGAATATAGTAGCTTTGAATGTAATATTCGGGATCTAATTGGCAGTTTTTATAATTCAATGGCTGATTTTTTGAAAAAAAAAAATAGTTTAGAGACCTAATTTTCACTAAGGTGATAATTCAATGACTAAATTAGCAGTTCACTCTTAAATATTTTAAGAACCAAGGTAGATTTTGAAGAATGGGTTAAAAGAATTTGGGCCTGGTACTAGCACAGAAAATCGGCTAAGGTAACGAATGAAACTATCTATGTATTGGATTGGACTAAAGAAGGCAATTGGGTCTACGCATCCAGTACATTTCAAAGAGTGTGACCCTATAGCCTACTAAGATTTCTGCGCGCCCAATTGGTAAAGTTTAACATAACTAATTTTTAAGAACTGTTTTGTAAAATGAAAACGACAATAAGATTTCTATGTTTATGATTTTAGAACGTGTCTGATATTTTAATCCGATAATGATGTTTTGGCAAAAAGAAATTGAAAATGTGTCTAGTACTAATACAAAATAAAAAATAAAAAACAATCGTGTTTGCTAATAATATTTTTGTAAGAAATTTTAAGGTGGTGGTGGTGATGGTAAAGACGGATATTATAACAAAAGTGGTGCTATTAGCAACATTGGCTGAGTGTGGTGTGGTAGTAGTGGTGACATGTGTTGTGGGTATTGGGATGTGAGTGGTTGCAATAGCTAGGGTAGGGGCAATGGTGTTGGGAGTTGTGGTGGCGTAGATGACAGTGATGGTGGCTGGGGTGGTTGTACAAGTTGTTGAGATAGAGGTTGTGGGATTAGTGGAGACTATGGTAGCAGAGATGGTGAAAGTGGTAGTGGCCTGTGGTGATGGTGGTGGGTGGTGGTGATGATGGTAGTAGTTGTGCTCGTGATGAGTGATGGTGGCAATTGTGCCAGTCGTGATGGCCATGGTGTGCGTGGTGGTGGTGGCAAAGATGGCAACGGTGGTTTTGACATAGTCATTGAGGTGTTTTTTATGACTATGTTAAGGTGGTGGTGACATATATAATTTTTTTTTTTCTTCTTAGAACTTTAATTTTGTTCATAATGTATCTTATATTATCTATAATTTTGGATTCTATTTGAGAAACACAGAAACATTAATTTTACATTTTTTTGTAACAGGCTAAATATTGTATTTTTGAATTTTTTATTTTTCTAAATTTGTTTTTTTAAATACAGCATGCCAAACGCATTTTACACTCGTTTTTCATCTGTTAAAAAAAATGAAAAACATTACCAAACAAAAACTAATTTTCTTATGAAAATCTGGATTTCTAGCATAAGTGTTTCTAAGAAGTAAGAAATAGAATGGAGGAAATTCACAAAGGTATTCTTAGTACTGGCAAATGCAATTGAGTCTCTTCAACCCAATCCACTAAACTTTATGCTGGTTTCAAGTTGTATTGTTATGCCGATCGAGCCACAAATTATTAAACTTCGTTTAAATTTAACCTAAGGTGGTGAAGGGCGTGAGATTGAAGAGTTGTGAAGTCCCTTTTCCATCTAGACCCCATTTTTACAGATCTTAAATCCTCAACTTCTTTAAATGTGGTTTGAGAAGAGAAACTTGTTCGAGAAACACTCAATTTTGCAGACCTTCAATCTGATACTATTAGGGTGCGCTTGTTACATCGGACTATCTCAGACTAGACTAACTTCAGGGACTAAGCCGAACTGGCTTAGACTAGACTAAGTTGGACTGAGTTAGTGAAGTGTTTGGTGCAGTGTCGGACTAAAAAGCAGAATAATTAATAAATTCTAATATTATATTATTTTACTCATTTCTATTAATATTTTATCATTAATTTATTGTTTCTTTTAGGAAATTCTTCCTTTCTCTCGAAAGGTCTAACATTTTTGCTTCCTTCCCACTGTCTCCATTCCCTCTCCCTTGTTTTCTAACCCTTTATCTCCGGTCAACCGTCTTGCTTCCCTGTCTCTTTTTTTCTCCCTTTTTTCTCCATGTTTTCTTCTTCAAAAAAGGAAGTCGATTATGCGCTTGATTTCATTTGGATCCAAAGACCAACATGTATTTCTTTTTGTTTCTCATAGCAGAAAGAGCTATCTCTTTTACTCAAAAATCCCAAATCAAGTTTCTAATATAATTTATGATTTACATCTCCAAATTCGATTTAGTTTATGCCTACGGATTTCTGGAGAATAGCATTACAACCCAAGGTAATAATTTTCTAGGTTTATCGCAGATTTTGGTGTTTTCTGTATTTGGGATTTATAAGTTTTAATCTTCAAATTGAAGCTTTAATCTGATTTGGTGGCTGGAGAAGGGGGATGCAGCTCATGTACAAAGGAGAAGGCAAGATTTGGTGATTGGGTTCGCGGGATGATGGGGTCGGCGACGCCAGACGACGCAAGCGCTAGAGACGGGATTAGCAATCCTCTAGTTTTGGACGGGGCTCACTAAGAACAGCTAGGGAAGGTTTTAGTCGGAGCGAATCCGACTTAACGTCATTAAAGATAGTCTTTGTTTGCGCCAAACACGGGCTAGGACTCCTATCTAAGGCAGTCCAGTCCAGTGAGACTTAAAGAGTCCAAACAAACGTGCCCTTACATTCCCGTTTTGGGGACCCATAAGTGTTTATATGGCTTATAGTTTTTTTTTTAATAATGTTCCCGTTTTGGGGCCCTTCTCACTTTCTCTCTTCAATCTGATACTATTCACAACAATGTTCTTCAAATATGACTTGTAGTTTTTTTTAATAAATACGATATTATTTATATTTGGGGGTGAGTGAGTAGGCTAAACCTTACAATAGGCTAACCACAATAATTTGATTCTAATTCTCCTTTACTAAGAATCGAACCTGTTGGAAATTTTGAATAGAAATTTCATTGTCCCACATTGATCACTACCAAAAGGTTCTCTCACTTTATAAGGTTTTATCCCTTATATAAAGTGATTGGAATGATGGACCATAAAGAATAAAATTGGGCTCACCCTTGGGGTTGGGTTTTGGAGTGTACTAACTAATTGATAATTAATAGATAATTAATATATAAGATGGGCATTGGGGCTCAAGCTCTAATAATTAAATTCTTTAATTAATTTTGAATTTAATTAATTAATTATTTTATATATCAACAAACTCATCTTTTCAAATGAAGTCTATGTCTCCCAACAGACATATCTCATTCTCATACTTGTTGCGAACAGGTATAAACCTATTATATATACATCCATCTGCATGGCATTTAGGACACTTAAAAACAAATTCTTCTTCTACAATCCAAAACATCCTTACTGAGAGAACCACAAAGAAATTCGCCAAAAGTCAAGTTTTCCGGTGCTAGAATTCTGACTTAGATCGTTAAATCTTGGTGAAGAAGACGTCCGTAGAACTACAAGCACTGAGTAGGGATGAAATATATGTTTCAAGGACATTGCGGTATGCAAGCCTCGATCTTAAATTTGTCTGTTTAATATTATTTCGCTTTATTCATACTCTGTTAATTTATTTATTCACATTTATTATTTAGTAGCATATATAAAATTATCATTGATTGTTGATATTTATCCAACAGAACCTATATAAGACCTCTCACTTACAAGTGAAGAAGAATATCACTAGATCGTATTACCAAGTGCTAAATATGACTTATAATTAATATGTTATATATCAATATGCATGATTTATAGGCAATATATAATATCGTTAGTTTAACAAAACTGTTATTCACACTACAAAAAAGTTATTTATACTCCAAATTTATATAAAAACAAAATAAAATTTGTATTAAAAATGCATAATGATATTTTTGTAGTGTCAATAAACAGTACGTACCTTAATAAAAATGTAATTATATGAAATGTATGTATAATTTACATTTCTGTTTTATCTGTATTTTTCTTGTTGGCCCTTATCTTTGTCTTCATTGATCATATATTAACCTCTGACTTAACAAGCATCATGAATATTCTATTGGATGATAAAATCAATATTAATCCGGTGAGTGAAATTGACAGATATATTCATTAATGAACTTAATTTACAAGTTAAACCTCGTTAATCACTACAAAGTATAAAGAAAAATAAATGATTTAGAACTATCATACAAAGTACTTCAAGTCCAATCACTTCCTTTTAAAATACTTTGTTCCACTAATTAGTAGGATATGATGATTATCAAATAAAATAAGCAACAAGCTAACACTAGTAGAAAAATAGCTTGCACGACGAGATTTTGCGCGACAAAACAAATTTCGTCACCTAAGTAGCACTTGCGCGACGAAAAAATATATTTGTCGCGCAAAAAAGGTAGGAAAGAAAAATAAATAAAAATTTTATGCAACGAATACTCATTGTTGTCGCGCAAGAAAACGCCGGAAAAACAATTTTGCCACCAAATGTTTGCGCGATGAAAATTTTCACATATTCGTCGCGCAAAGTTTCATTGAAACGGTCCGATGCCTTCCAACCGCTCTCATTTACTGTGCATTTATGATGCGTTTTGTGCGACGAATAAACCAATTTGCGCGACGAAGTGATTCGTCGCCCAAAGTGTTCCTAGTGCTATATAAACACAATTTCAAAACCGTAATTTTCGAAGATTTTGTTTCAAAGGTAATGGTTGATTCATGAGAGGGCTCTCGCGAAAGGAAAGTTGTATTGCGACTAGAGAGGTACCAACATAAGCAAGTGCTCTACTTTGAAGACAAAAGTTTGGTTGATGTGTACGCCGAACTTAGGTTTGATATTGGGGGTTTAGTGTAGATGGAATGTTCTGCCGAGTTTGAGTCTTGGAAAAAGGTCCCTAAGGAGTTCAAGAAGTCCATGACACACCCCGACTCGAACATCGGGACGTGAAGTTGCTCGTGAGTTCCCAAAAACAAAACTGTGAAGGAATGGTAAGCCCAAAGCGGACAATATCGTGCTATGGTGGTGGAGCGGACCCGGGAAGTGATCCACCCCGGGCCGGGATGTGACAAGTCCATGCTGGGGAAGTTATCGGTAAATTTGTATAAAATAATGTATAATTATTTTTGTTAAAAAGTAGTATTTTTTAAATTACTAATTTATTGTTATTGGCATTAATGTAGGTTCATTGGGATGTTGATAAAACCGATGAGAAGCAGCGGAAGTATCTGGATGACCTTTTCAAGATGCATTTCCGGCAGTGAAAGTTTGATGTGCTGCGGGATGTGGAGCGAGGTGTTGTTGCCCCGGAGGAGGAGGATTGAAGTTGAATTGTATTTTTTTTTTATGAAATAAGATTTTTAGGACTTTATATTTGATTTTAATTAATAAATTTATGTTATGTAGATGACTATTAATATTTACATTAATTATAATATGTATTTAGGATAACAAATTAGTTTTGTTAATTAACTTGGTAATGTTTAATTAGGTTTGAGTTTTTTATTTAGATTAAAATAAAAATTTACATTAGATAAAAAGAAAACGGAAAAAAATTAAAAAAAATTAAAAAAATATGCATTTTGTGCGACGAAATCAGTATTCGTCGCACAACTTGTTTACATTAATAAATTATAAAGTCAACGAAAAAATAAAATAAAAATGTAGACTTGCGTGACGAATGATATATTAGTCGCGCAAAGTGTATTTGCGCGACAAACACAGTGTTTGTCGCGTAAAATCATTCATCCAAAAGTTAACTTTATAATCTGGATTCAGCTGTAGAGGCAGAACTGCAGTAAAACTGTAGATTCAGCCTCTGCACTCCTCCCCTTCGTTTTTCTTCAATCCGGCATCCGTCACTTCCATTTTCTCTCAATTTCATCATCTAATACTCCCTCCATCTTCTTCTCTAGGTTGATCAAGCTATCTCGGTGTGTTTAGTAAGTGTTTTTTTTTGTTAGGGTAAAAGTATTAATGTAAATTAATACTAACGCCATGAAATTCGTTGTCTATAGGGATATTGTGTGTGATTACCGATTGGTGGAGAACGATTTAGAAGGTATTTTCTTCGTTCTATTTTAAAAAAATATAAAACTAATTAAATTATGTTGAACTTATGTTGTTATGTTTATATTGTGCTATGAAATTATATTTATATTATGTTGTTAAATTTGTACATGACGTACAAATATGTGTTGTGATGTACGGAGTTAGTTGTAATTAACTTCGTACTTGTTTTTTTATATAGTAAAACTTAGTTTCACATTCGAGGATTAGTTGGATTTCGCGCATGGATGCGAAAGCATGATTGATGTCCAATTGATTCTTGAACTGTCCCATTATTTTGACAATTTAGGAATGCACAGTTATGGCGCATAGTTTATGGTTGAAGGATTAGGTTTCAGTTGTGGGGATTTTGGCGTCATCTCTGTACGTTCTTCGGGTGGCACATAGGTATTTCATATCTACGTCGTCCATCTGAAGAACTGTACTGAGATGCTGCCGAAATTCCTCCACGTCGAAATCGAATCTGATATAGCCATAAATTACGTGACATAACTTTGCATTCCCGAATGGGATAGGGCCTTTACCAGAGGAATAAGGTGACAATATCATTTGTATGAAGTTGTTGTGATTGTTGTACTGCTATTGTGGTTGCATGAATTATGGGCAGAACGTGGATACAAAACCCAAATAGATGCGCGGATGAATACTTGCATGGAATCGAGGATTTTATTGACTTTGCACATACACACAACCCGGGTGCAACCAGAATTCGGTGTCCTTGTAGAAGGTGTAACAACATGTTAAGGGACACAATTAAAAATGTTCGATTTCATTTAGTAAGGAATGGAATGGTTGAGACCTATAATACTTGGAACCATCATGGGGAACAATTAGACAATGCTTCGTCTTCAAATGCCACAAGAGTGGGCAATGTTGAACCTATTATGGATCATAATGAACAAGTCATGGATATTATAAAGGATGCTTTTCCATTTGCATCGATAAACACCAATCAGGAAAGGGAAGATGATGTGCTTACACCAATGGATAGTGTAGAGTTCAAACAATGTGAAAAACTATTAAAAAATGCCAACCAAGAGTTATACCCGGGGTGCGAGAGCTTTTCGGTTCTCACGGCCATTGTGGAACTAATGCACGGAAAAATAAAGTATCGTATGTCGAACCAGTGTTTCAATTACTTTTTAGGGGTTTTCAAGAGAATGTTTCCAAAGGACAATTATTTGCCGAAAGACCATAGACATGCGCAAAAGGTGTTGAATGGTCTTGGATTAAAAATTCACGCTTGCAAAAATAATTGTATTTTATTCTACAAAGAGAATAAAGCATTGGATAAATGCCTTGTATGCAATGAGTCGAGGTTCAAAATAACAACTCAGAATAGAATGACTAAGATCCCACAAAAAGTCATGCGATATCTACCTTTGAAACCTAGGTTGCAGCGATTGTATATGAAGACACATACTGCCACTAACAGAACTTGGTACGATGATGACCCTTACATTTTGGCAAACATGGAAAAATAGATTGTGTATTTAGATGACCCTAAAGCCGAGAGAGGTTGGAAAGTTGTTCAAAAGATGGATTAAAGGAATGTGTATGCTATACCAGAACAAGACCCTACTCACGACGACGTCGACAACGTCACTGACCAACGTTTAGAATCTTCAATGGAAAATGATGCGGAAACACTTCAAGATACAAATCTTATCCAAGAACCGTTTCAGACACAATGAGTGGCTTCAATCGAAATACTGATGCAGTCAATTACAATTGACCTCAGTAATCTTTCGCGATACGATAGTGCAGTGGGCCCGAACAACGACGGTGGCATACCTATCAAATAGGAAGATTGGGAGACCGAAAGTGATGACAGCAACGATAATGAAAGTTAAATAGTTCGGATGATGAATAATGCAATTTATTTGTGACTTGCTCTGTAAAACATATTAAATGAATTTTTTTTTGTAATTTATTTATCTTATGTTATGAATAAATTGTTTTTATTTGAATAAATTTAAATTAAAAAAACATATTTGACTGGGTAAATTAAATTTCCAGCTCATTGCGCGACGAACAAGAAGATTTTCGTCGCGCAAATGTTCTTTGCACGACGAGTATATTCATGTTCGTTGCCCAATGAGCTAAAATTTTGACTTTCTGGGCGGGCACAAAAATAATTTCGTGAAAATTTGAATTTTTTGCACGACGAATACCTTTCTGTTCGTCGTGCAAGAGTCTTAGAATTTAACTGAAATCACAAACACTTTCCTCTCACCTCTTCCTCTCTGTAAACTCTCCCTCCCACAGCCATCTCCCTCAGCTTTTCCTTGCACTCTCTCTTCCTCCTCCGACAGCCGTCTCTCTTCTTCCTCCGACAACCGTCTCTCTCTGAGGTAATTTTCAATTTACTTAACTCTAGTAAAGTCAGGAATTAGGGTTCTAATGTCCTTTGATTTTTATAATTAATTGCTTTCTGGTTCCTCAAAATCTAATGCTTTGAATATGGGTTCTAATATGCTTTGATAATTGCTTTGATTGTTATAATTGATGTTCATGTTTATACACATAATCTGTTGAGTGGGAAAGGGTAGTATTACAAATTCAGTGCCATTGATGGGTTTTGCTTGTTGAAGAGCTACACTCTGTTGTTTTTAAATTTAAATTAATGGGTTGTGCTTGTTGAAGAGCTATGCTCTGTTACTATCAAAAGAGGGTGTGACAAGTTTATGGATTGAATACCTGCAACAATTTAATTAGTTATATGCGGCATGCTTGTTGAAGAGCTATGTTCTGTCACTTGTTGTCTTCTGATACCCCAAATCCCAAATACCTATTGCAATGGGAAGACGGTGGCTGTTTTAGTAAGGCCTAGGAATCCAACTGTTAACTTCAATTAGCACTTTTGGATGTGCATTGCGTTGTGACAGTAGACTCGAATTACTGTTGTCTTCCCCAATCTTGAGCTAAATATATGTGGTTGGTGTTTATTTTACTGTGTTTACTCTTTATTACAAAATCATTGCAGCCGAAGTCTGTTCATATTGTTGTTATACCGACTGTCACCTTTAATAGGAGGTAAGACAGTGCTTGTTTACATTAATCTCAGATTTACATTAATGGTACTCCTCAAACAAAATGGCAAGACTACAAAATCTCATTCTTTGGTTTTTTATGGGGGTTGCCCTGTTTAATGATTGTAAATTTTTTTGTTGTTGAATAAGGAAGTGGGCTTATTTTCTTTTACTTAAAACCTCTGCCTTCCAAGAATTATTATCTTTCGCTAACCCGTCTTTGTCTTTGTCTTTGTCTCTTTCTATCTTCATATCTCTCAAATGGCATTTTGTTCATAAATCGCCCTCCCTGTGTATGAGGTGAAGGGGGAAATAGATTGGTGGGATAAAAACTTCTTCTGTGCCTGGCTTTTATTACTAGAAAAATAAAATAAGAGGAAGTGGCAGTGGCAGTTGACCTCTTGTGGTATCACTTTGCAAGTCTATGGTTTAAGATATGATTCTTTGTCTTTGTGTTGCTTTCTTTAATAAGGTTTGCTATCTTATCAAGAAGGATGAAATACATGTTTTACAAGCTGCCATATACGTGCATTGTTATATTTTTCAGTTTAACTGATTGAACACTTGGGCAAAGTATACTACTCATATGGTCACACCCAACGGTGTTATGCACATTTTCCCCTAACAAAAAAAAAAGATAAAAAGTATAAAGTGAACTTTATTCTTTCTCACTTGTGTTTATTAGGTATGTCTAGTTAAGTGGAACTCTCCCAGTTATATACGAATTTCATCTTGAGGCTTCAGAACTAGAATTGTAATCACAACATCAATACTTATATCAACTTTATCCAACTTATTATCATACATGAAGCATACTTCTGTACACTGAGAATAAAGGGAAGTCCTTGTTACTTTTTGTTGGTGATTTTCAAGTTAATATGGCCCTTTTAGTTGGCGATCTGACATTCCATCTTTCTTATGCTAAGATTCAAACTACTATGCTGATTTTAATTTAATGAGTTGATGGTTTAGTCTGCTTGTTTTTACTGTTGTAATTGCTTGATTTTAATTCAAACAACTATGATGCTAGGTTTCAAAGTCTTAGCATTTCCCCTGAAAACCTCCTCAAGGTATAAATGGTTTATTTACTTAGATGCATCTAGTAAGTAGGCTTTTGTGGCTTAAATCCTATGTGTCTGCTTTCTTTCCTAATTGATACACTGTTTTTCTTCTTTAACACAAAACTTTATTGCACAAATTTCCATTAGAAATAGAATTTTTCTTATGTCCTTGATTCAGCGTTATTCTTTTTATTTATTATTTTTTAAAGTTTCTAATATAAATGGGAGAAGCTTATATGATTAATCTGATCAATACTATAGAAGTTTTAGAAGGATTATGACTAGCTGCTTGTACAACCAACAGTCTAGAGAGCAATTTATTATTTTTTAATTGTGTAGATATCCCAACTTATTAAAAGTCGTAAAGCTGTGACGACTGCACCCCGTTCGATTCCTACGCCTCCTACTTCAGCCGCCACTATTTCAGCAGAAATGGACCCCAGACCAATTAATCTAGTTGATCCGGTTGGTCCTCGGGTCTCCCAAGTGCCGGCGTCATCAGCCTCTTCAGTGGCGCTACCTGTTAGCGCCAGGCGTGGTCACCGCCGCTCCCGCATGCTTGACATGACATCAGCATCCACTACTGATGCCTCGGGGTCACAACAAGGTAAAGTTAAATAACTCCCTTTATTGCCTTGTGAATTTAGTTATTCATATATTAAGTGCAATTTTTACATACTACAACTGTGCGTTAGGTCCAAATTTGGCTTATTCAACTGTTGTGATTGTTGTTGGATATCATATATTATTCATTACAATGTCCAGGGTTTGGGAATTGTTATAACTTTAGGGGAGGTTTTGCTGAAATTTCGGTATAATTTGTAGTGTTTGTTTGACTTTTTTTTTATTTTTTTCAGGAAAGAAAAATACCCGGGAACCTTGTCGCCAGTTGAAGACGACGAAGGTCACCTGGGTAACCAACGGACGTATCATGATTGCATACGACGATCGGCATCGGGCTGCACCAACGTCGGAGCAACATAGCGCATTGGCCCACGACATTGGTCACGTCGTTCGGACCTATTGCCCTATGTGATGGAAGTTTTGGAAGGCGATGCCAAACGAGGTGAGGACGAAGGTGCGTGCTTATTTGTCGGTACGTATCCTGCCTTTTTATTGCTTTTCCTTTAAATTTTATATATTTATATTACTTAATGTATGTAATTAATTTGTTACATTGCAGACAAACTACAATTTCGACGATATCAACAACAATATATTGGCGTACGTCAATAGGCTCTTCGCTGAACGGTACAAGCAGTAGAAGAGCGACCTGCACCAATATTTTCAGACATTTGATGATCTGCAGGTCGCTCTTGAGGAGGGTTGCCCGAAGCAGTTTAAGGACCGGGAAGATAATTGGGTGTGGCTCTGCAATCATTTTCAGGAACTCAGTTATGTGGTACGTTTTTTTATATTAAGGCTAAAAGTATTTTACGTTTCTTACTAATGTTTATTGATTTTTTATATTTCATTTAAATTAGAACTAATACGTTTATTTTTTGAATAACAGAAGAAGGCAAAAGCCAACAAGATGAATTGGGAGAATAAGACTCTTTTCCACCATTCGGGTTCGATGCCCTTCTCATATAGGATGAAGGCGAGGAGGCAGGTAATAATAAAGTTTTTCATATTCAATTTTTAATATGTCAATAATATTTTTTTTTCGTACTAACATTTTTCTTATCTTGTTCTATTAAGGGTGGTTCAAAATTCCTAGAGATCAATGTCTTTGGAGACGTTTATGTTCGACCCGGGGGTGAGTTGGCCGAGTCCCTTATGTAAGTATTCTTCAATTGTAATTACTATCTTACGCATTCAAGTATTATGGTTATTATTTGAATGTTATTATTAATATTTCTTGTTATATTACACAGGCGACGATGATGGAGAAGAGGCAGTTGGTTCTTCAGGAGTCTGCATCCCAGCTTCCTCCTGAGACTCCGCTCGAGTATGTGGATCCCCCGAGGATACGAGGTTTCAAATCCTTACAGACACCTTGGATCAAACTCTCAAGCGGAGGTCGGGGACGTATTGTAGAGGGATAAGGACTGCCCGACGGCAAGAACCTAGAGCCTCTTCATCCTCGCAGTCGAATGGCAAGGTGACCGCTTTAACAGCAAAGGTGGTCGACCTTAGGACTGAGCTCGCCTTGTATAAGAGCCATATGTCACTGATTGTACAGGCCCTTAGTCAGTCCAGCATTCATCTCCCAGATATTCGTCCCCCGTCGACGTTCAAGCCTCTCCAACTCGATCATGTCCAAAACTTCGCCCCTTCGACCTTTGAGCCTGTCCTCAACCCCGAGCCCTTCTTGCCCCAATCTTTAAAACCGCATGCGAATGACAATCCCGTAGATTATTCCATCTTTTTTTTCTTAGTCGTTTAGTCCCTTACTTTTAAAACTTTTTCCTTGTACATACATTTTATTTTTATTTTAAATAAATTATTTTTCTCTTCATTACATTTTTTTCATTTCAATTTAATTTTTTTTTATTACAAAATTAAACTCAAAACAAAAAATATAAGTTAAAAAAAATAAAAAATTTTACGCAACAAATAGTTTCGTCGTGCATACTTTTTTGCGATAACTAACTTTTGTCACACAAGAACATGTCGTCGCGCAAAGTTTTTAGAGACGAATATTAGTCGTCCCAGGTTTGTATCCTGACATTTTGTGCGACGAACATATTCGTTCCTAAAAATTTGGTGCAACGAATGAGAAACCGTCGCGCCTTATTTGCCGTGGCCAATGCTTTTGTTCGTCACGTAAAGTCTTTCTTCACAATCTTTACGTGACAGATTCTGCACGACGAAGTTTTCATCGCGCATACGTTTGTGCGATGCTATATTAAACTTTGCGCGACCAATTTCTGTTCGTCGCGCTAAAGGTTAAACGTGGTAGTGTAAACATGATGACCAACTAGGAATGTGTTGCAAGTAAAAAGAGCTAGCGCAGCCCTGTCAGTGTACTTTGGTAGATTGGAGACGATGCAAACAATGTTTTGAGAAAGTAAGATATTAAATTTATTGGTTTAGTCGTTGCCCGTGGGTGGAAAAAGCTATGTAAAACACTTCATCAACTTGAACTTGTTAAAGAGAGATATGATAATTAATCACTTGATTGTATGAGTGTTTTCGATTTTAATATCAAGATATTTTATGTGCTTTGGAGTCGTATATACTACAGCTTTCTGTATTAATCATATTTAAAGGTAAAAGAAATATATTTCAAAGGGACTTACTTATATGGGACAACAAGAAAATAACAAAAAGGAGAATTTAAGAAGAAGAATACAAGTGAAGACACTTAATTACATTTTCTATATGACAGTCCACATCCAAGTGGAGTACGTTGGATTTACGTTTGGTTGATTGAACATACTTTGCTAACAACTAGGTGGGCATTTCGGAAAAAGAGAGAAAAAAATAGCAGCAAAAGAAAATTTCTTACAGGACTTGTAACTCCAACCTATTGAACGATAATGGAATAGAGGTTATGGTATGAGCTTCTTTCTAAAGTTGATTGGATGAAATGGTTTCTGAACTTTAGTCATTGGAGCCTTAGGTCATGAACTAAAATTTTAAATATTAGTCCTTAAACTTCTTATAATATGTAGATATGGTCTTTTGAGTAATCCCATTAGAAGTTTTGTCCATTTTTAAACATTTTTGTTTCGAATGGAATTTAACGTTGTTAAACAATAGAACCATTAATTGATCCACTATCTGTCAAAGTTTAGGGTTCAATGCTCCAATTTTGTATTCATTTATTTTCTATGCACGCAATATCAAACAAGGGAGTCGAATATTAGACTTTGGATGCAGTGTGCTTAGTGATGACATTTTTAAGTGTTTTTTAATGTGACACAACATAGAAGTTATAGATTTAGAGATCACGAATGGTCATCCTAAAATAAAAAGTTGTAACACAAGATAATTGAGAGAAATTTCCAATTTCATTGATAATTGAATGAAAAGATAACTAAAGTAGAACACGAAAAGTTGTTGAAATAGTTTTACAAAACCAAAACGGTAAAAAGAAATGAAACAGGAGATTCATCTCGTCATTTCCTTTCTAAAAATGTATCTTGGGCTGGAAACAAACTCCACAAAAAAGAGTCATCAGGCAAAAAAAATAAACACTATTCATCACTATTAACACTAGAATTGCTAATCAGAACTCTTCTTCCAGTTCTAAATCCAAATGTATCAAATTTATTCTTATGAGGTTTACTGTATCTTTTCGGCCTCCTATCAAGAATAATAAATAAACTGGTTTTGGCAATCTGGTAATCTACTCAATTAACTCTCTAGTGATATTATTCGTTAAAAATAAACTTTAATATAAGGTTAAATTTAAAAATTTCTCTATATCGAGTAATACTACACTTGATATATTTTTATACTATATTTTATACCACAATACGTGGCATTCGAAGAGAAAAACCCAATATTAAATGAAATAAAATCACAAATTGATTGTTATGATCCATTTTGTTACAAAACGTGGTATAAAAATGTGGTATGAATATCATTGTACGTGATAGTCCTCTAAGTCTCTCATTCTCTTGCCACTTAGTACTACAATCTAGTGGTATTAATTCCTCTTCACTTGTAAGTGAGAGGTCTTAAGTTCAATTCTCGTCAAATGTGAATTTGAATCATATTATTGCTAGCCCATTGTGAGGCTAAGCCCACCCCCTCCCCTTTAGTGTAGATAATATCGATTGTTCAAAAAAAGTCTCACATTCTCTTTATTTTTGTAAAAAGAAAAATATTAGGGAAATCTTTTTTTTTAGATCATATTTTATAGACCATATGAGTAGCGGTTGATGGTTGATGGTTGAATTCTTGATTTAATGATTTAAAAAGGAATCCAACTATCAACCGTTACAAAATATAATTCAAGTAAATGATCTCTCTAGCATCAGCCTTCTAAAAATGATAGCCAATCTTCATCTTCATTTGTATGACATCTGATTACACATAAAAACTTAATTTTGAACTATGAACCTATATCTTCTAATCCAGACCCCTCACCCCACCACCACCACTGCCCTTGCCACCGCTATCATCGCCGCCACCTCCATTACCATGTCCATTTTTGTCATTAGATACAATTATTTCACTTTTACATTAAAATTTATCAAACGCTTTTACATTGTTTTTCATACTCACAACACTTTTAAAAATACAGTTTCTCAAACGCTCAACTACTTTATTTTACAACTGATTATTCTTTTTATTTTTATTTTTTTGAACAAACGATATTATCTACACTAAGGGGAAGGGGTGAGCTTAGCCTCACAATGGGCTACCAATAATGTAGTTCAAATTCGCCTTTGGCGAGAATCGAACCTAAGACCTCTCACTTACAAGTGAAGAAGAATACCACTAGACCGTAGTACTAAGTGGCTACAACTGATTATTCTTAAAGCACAGCAGAAGCAATTTTTTTTTTTAAAGCGCAGCAATCCCAAACTGGCCCTATTTTCCAACAAGTACTTAATTTCCTCTTTATTTCTCATGTCTGTTTTGTTTTTTAGGTCTTTATTTTATATGGAGGATATGGTAAATTACATTGCTAGTTAGAAATAATTTTTTAGTAATACTACACTTAATATCTATTTGTATCATCAATTGTTTCATATTATAATAGAGATGAGACCCACATGTGTTGATGGGCCATACGTACCTCTCTTAGAGAGATAATACAAATGAAGTTCCAAATAGATGGTATTTTGATAATTTTAGCTTAATGACTAATAAGACCATATAATTATCTGTGCACCCGATGTTCTGTGTTTTTCCTTCAGTTCTCATCTATAAATTAACTCAAAATAATTAAGGATTTATCTCATTAATGTATATTGTGTTTGGGAAATTTGAATTTTGAACCAGTAAACACTTATGGATTGACGTTGAAGCCAAAGTAACTGTCTGGTATACAGAACACAGCTAGTGGAGGTGGGCTAAGTTATTTAAATGTGTATTGTACACTAAAATCCAACTGCTTGTTACCCAACTTTGGTGATACACTCGGTGTTAGGGTTTCATTTTGTCTCTACTCTCTCCTCTCCTTAGCCCATTCCCCCTATTTAACCCGTTTCACCATTTGCTTCCACATCAACTCATCCATCGATATCTCTCTATATATCTTAAATGTTACTACAAGTACCATACTACCATGGCTGAACTTGGCCTTCTCTCCCGGACCGATCTCCAGAACTTAGCTCTATCACAACAAAATCAAAATCAAACCCAGTTATCAAACCCTAACTTGGTCCCCGAAGCCTGGATGTGGAACCCTAAGCCAGCTCAAGAACCCGAAGATGACTCATGGGAGGTGAGAGCCTTTGCGGAGGACACCGGTAATGTAATGGGCACCACATGGCCTCCAAGGTCTTACACTTGCACATTTTGTAGAAGGGAATTCCGATCCGCCCAAGCCCTAGGCGGCCACATGAATGTGCACCGCCGTGACCGGGCCCGCCTCCACCAATCCCATCCTCAGATGAGCCCGGCAGCAGTCTCATCAGCTTCCACTTCCTCATTCATAATCCCAACTCAAGAATTTGTGAATGCAAATGGGGGATTATGCCTTGTTTACCAATTGCCAAGCCCTGATAGTAGAAATGGTGCATCCTTCAATACTGCGACAACTTTGATGAGCTCAAGTAGAACACATGACCATGGTGTTGAATCATCATCACCATCCACTCTTCTTTCAATTTCACCCAATATTCCACCTCATGACTACTTAGTGTCAGTTGTGCCACCAGCTGGAAGAAGCAATTCTAATTCCCAATATTGTCACTCAAACAAATCGTCGGCTCATGATGATCCGGAACCCTCAACGTCTAGAACCGAAAAGGGCAATTTTGAAGAGCTTGATTTAGAGCTTCGGCTTGGGTATGGCCGACCGGCAGTACCATCTTGATTCTTCACCAAACAAGAAATTAAGGGACGACTGATGTATAAGCTTATTAAGGCGTGTGTGTGTGTTTGCAGCTAGCAGATGGAGACGATTCATATATTCATGTGTAAGTCCGCAAGAGTAAAATGCAGTATACTCTACCTAGCTAGCTTTCACAGGAACCTGTTTGAGATTATTTTCTTGGTTGATATAATTAATTAGTTCTTATGTGTGAGAATTTTAACTCGCGACAAATGTAAGAGAAGAAGAAGACATAAAAGGCATATGATATCATAATCGTAACTAATAAATTCAAAGAAAATTAAGGTTTTATAATTAATTTTGGAATTATTTTTATTTTTATATTTAATGAAAGAAAATGTTTTTAGTAGTAGTGATGGGGTGAGATAAAAGCTAGCAGTGCAGTGTCATTTTCTGTTACAGATTTCTGAGTAAAGACTAAGGGCTGGTTTGGTATTGCTGTGCTTTGAAAAAAAGCTGCTTCTGCTGTGCTGTGAGAATAAGCGGCTGTGAAATAAAGCAGTAGAGTGTTTGGTAAACTTTTTTGTAAAAGTGCTTTTGAAAAAAAAAAAACAGTATTATTGTGTTTGGTAAACTTTTATGTAAAACAGATGTGAAAAAAAGCCGGTTTTTCAAAGCCGGGTTTTGCAGCTTCTTGTTTTTGGCTTTTTTTCACCCAAAAATGTGAAAAAAAGCTGAAGCTGAACGTTTACCAAACACCAAAAACTGTCCCAGCTTTTTTTCACAGCAGCTTTTTTTAAAATCACCTCAACCCCAAACTGGGGCTAAAGGGTCTCTGTTGTGCTGCTGTCTCTGGGCATACATTTCCGTGGGGATTGTTTCTATTACGCAATTAGGGCTTATCTTCCACAAACCACAGCAGTGCCACTTCTCCCGAAAACCCAAGTCCTGATTTGAGCCTTTGATTGGTTAGCCAGCCATTGATAATCATATGCATTAAAGGGTTCTTACTTCCTAATCATTTCTGACAAATTCATAGAGGAGTTCATATCATGTTCAAATGCATTTACATATGTGCTGATCAACGTGGATGTTTCTGGCAGCGAAACCTTGAGGTCAACATCTTTTATTATGAATGGTTTAGGGTTCCAATATATAGTTAACTTGCACCACTAAATTAAGAAATATTTTAAGACTTCAGCTTAGCTTTATGTTTTCGTAAATTCGTAATCATTCTCATCTGTATAACATTTCAACATTTAAGATTTCCATTTTCAATAATACAAATAAAAATATGAAACTAGAACAATATTCGTTTGATATAAAAGGAAATATATGTGTTCCATATTAAAAAATTTAGACCAATATTCGTCAAGACCAGTCTTTCCACACAACATTTTTGGGGATTATGTGGTTGAGTTCGGCCTTATTTTGTAACCCTTCTCAATTTTCCTCCAACAAGAAACACGTATAACAGCTCCAAGTCTATCCACCAGGCACCACCCCAATAGTGAAGAAAGTTGAGGTTCCATCATAAAATTAATTGGCAATATGGGGAGTAGTACAACTACTTATAAGCACATGCACGGTCATTCCTCTCATCACTGGAGAAATTTTTAGTTGTGACGGGAATACGGGTGGTACACCACGTGTTTTTATGTAAGTGGTGGGAAATTTTATTTTTTAAGTTATTAGCTTTTTAACACACATATCCCACTATTTATATAGGGACACATGGTGTACTATGCATGTGACGGTCACACTGAAAAATCGCTCCTCATCACTGTGGGATTCATTTTCAACACGTCTCTCACGTGTGACGAATTTTCAAGCCTAACATCGACAACACAACGGGGTGATGTGGAGCGCGTGTGGCCGTTTGACTTCACACGTAAGCCAACCTGCTCTAATATCATGAAGAAAGTTGAGGTTCCACCATAAAACCATTGGCAATATGAGGAGTGACCCAACTACTTATAAGCACATGCAAGGTCTATTTTCAGGATTAAGTTTTGTCATGATCTATCAGATAACATGCATATGTGTGTGTGTGTGTGTGTGTGTGTTATACCTTTTAGAAAATCCTTACAGGATGAATATAGCTCTCATACAATATAGAGAATGAATAGCTCCCCTCCTCCTTTTAATTACGTTATGGTTTCAAGTCAGGATGTCCTTAATCAGAAAATAATCCATCTATATCTACCACAAATGCAGTTCTTCACAACCATATATGTTTTAGCGCCTCTAACAAATCAGCTTAGACTGAAAATTGGTCATCTAAACTATACAAACATAATTTTTCAAATAAGAACGACACGATATTGGAAAACAAATGACTAAATATTCTGGGAACCTGCTCTTATACTAGTATTGGAGCCTAAACCCTACTATAAGAGCAGATGTACTATCGACGTACAAAGCCATAAACATCTGTTAGGCTTACTAATTAAACAGCACAAGTGAGGAGCATCTCGAATTGGAGAATTGAAAATTTTCATTAATGCTTCAAAGTTCTTTGATCTCTCAACTCATTCTCAATTAGTTTTCAGTTGAATTGGACAATTGGCTTACTATTTATGTCGGATACTGTTTTGTTCCTTCTTCTGTAAAAGATGGCACAAAATGTTTTTAGATTACCTAGATAGATACTCAATTTTAGCCGGAATATAGCAAGGTATATAGATATGGTAAATAAATTTTCTTAAAAAGTAAAAAAGTAACCTACATACACGATAAACACTGCTTTGAGCAGAAGCATTTGTGTATAAAGTCTGTTCCCCTAGCTAACAATCCGGAATCTTGAATAAGATCATACGACAGTTATATTTGAATAGAGATCTAATGTTTACAAATTCTTAAATTTTTTCTGTCCTGCAAGACTGGCTACGATGATTGTCGGGCTAGGTCCCAATGCAGGCCTGGTCTGAAGTACGTACTTGTAGCTTTGCTTCCTGCAATAACTAAATGCACCTTTTCAGAAACTCAGATTCTTCTTTTACCAAAAGAAAGCAAACATTCCCCCAAGTGCGGTAAATTGCTAAATGTAAGCCCATGATTTCCAGGTCTTTCTCTTCAGCTCTGTATATACATATTCTTTACCAGTGCCAATTCTTTACCGTATCTATATCCAGCTTTAACCATCTTAGACTTCTCTCTCTTCATAAGTGTTACTCTTTATTCGCTGCCTACCTAGAGTAATTATATTGATGCTGTGGTCCATCTAATACTCGACCTATCACTACAAGATGATAGACTAGTAAATATAAGTTGAAAGATTCGTATATATATTTAGTGTTTTTGATATATTTAGTGTTTTTGATAAATGAAACTTCACATTGACCATGTAAAAATGTTTAAAGGATAAAGATTATTTGTCATCAGTCACCAACCGGTACAAAAAGAAATACTTCAAAATTACTATTAGTCATTAGTCATTAGTCATTGGTCCTTTTCTTATCAACATTGGAAGATTTTCCAAATTCGTATCCCCCTTGCTCCCCGAGCCTCATCGATAAATCAACGTTGCACTTTCTGTGGACATTACATTTTAGGTCCCTATTTAAGAATAATTCATACAATTAGGGTTTTTGATTTAGGTCCCCATATTTAAGAATTATTCTTGTAGGCTTTTGGAAGTAGTGATTTTTTATTAATTACTTTTTTGAAGAATCTTCGAAAGAAAAACTAATGAAAAGGGCTTGAGAGATTTGAGTTTTAATGATAATGACAAAATAAAGAATAAAGTGAATAGTATCAAGATTGACTTTTTAGTATAAACATGTGATTTTTCGTTAATGTAAACAGTACCGGGAGCTTTTCGTTAAAGTTCCCATCTTCAAATGATAATCTAAGATATATAAACACTTCACGTTGATGGTTGAGCTCACAGTGAGATCCCTTTTGGTGACAAATATAGACGAAACCCTCTTAACAAGGGTTATATCGTATACATATATAAACACATGTACACTCATTCCATTACGAACCCAATTCCTTCATCCTCATCACGCGCGGTCCAAACAGAAGAAACTAACCAATTGAAAATAGATTAATTATTGGTGAGGAGGCTACGGCTAGACTTAATCCACAAATGTTGACTAATCGTATTTGCAAGAATTACAGAAGTGCTACTGCAGTTACAGCTTGCAGCTATATGATGTTACAACAGCAACAAATCATGCCCCTTGTTGACCCTAAGAAAACGTCGACGCCCAATGACAGAAAATTATACAAATAATGTTCAAGAAGATCAATCCCCTATGATTATATTGAAAAAAGTCATATAAAAATAGTTTTATTTCTCTTTTCCAGAGAGAGCTTAGCTTACTTGTACTTGTAGCAAAAACTGTCAAGAGGTGTGCCTTCACCTTTACGCCTAACGTCTAGCTTTTAAGGTGGAGCATTGACAACCCACTTGTAGTACTAGAAAATAGTTGTAACAAAGCTTATGCAGAAAACAAATCAGAAACCAGTATATTGGTATTATTCCCAAGTTCTCAAAATGCCAATGCTAAATGATGGACCACTCTTGATACCCCTTCCACAGCGATGCATTGCATTGGTATTCGAGGATATATATATATATATATATATATATATATATATATATATATATATATATATATGTATATGTATTCTCTAACATGTATATATGTTGAGAATGAATCCCATAGGAGGAGTGATTTTGCTTGGGCTTATAAGTAAGTTGGGTTATTTCTCATATTGTCAATTAGTTTTACATTGAAACCTCAAACTTCTTCATTGTATCAAAGTAGGTTGTCTCTCGTGTGAAGCCTAACTGCCTGACGTGCTCCACCTCACTCCATTTTTGTTGTTCACGTGTTAAGCTTGAAAATTCCTCAAACGTGAGGAGGCGTGTTGAGAATGAATCTCAAATTGATAGGAGAATGAACCTTACACCATTTTTAAAACATTTTAGACACAATTTTATCCTCATGGAAAATTAGCGAGAAGGATTACATATTCAATAAATAAATGAAATTGGCAAGTGGCCATTTACTATAGTGGTAGAGAGGAGTGTTACATTTGCACCACGGCGTGGGTTGGAACCCCATTGGCAAAACATTTTAGACACAATTTTACCCTCATGGAAAATTATCGAGAAGGACTATCTATTCAATAAATAAATGAAATTGGCAAGTGGCCCTCTACCACAATGGTGAAGAAGAGTGTTGCTATTGCACCATGGGTTCAAACTTCATTGACCTCTTAATATAAAAATTGTATTTTTTTATGAAACTTTTTATTAAATTTTCAAAACATAAACCTAAAATGTATTTCAAAAAATTATAATTTAGCAAAAAAAAATTTTAAAAAAAAAGAAAAGAGGAAAAGGGTCTCAAGAACCCCTTCTACCTCCTCCCTCAACTACAACGTTGTCTTCTCCATGCCGCCGTCGCACAACCTCCATCTCCATTCTGCCGTGCACAACCCTCCATATCCATGCCGCCATCGCACAACCGCCTGTTCCCCCCTATTCCTCCGTTCTTTCCCACAGGGACCTCGCTGGGATTTAGATTCAAAGTCGACGGCCTTCAATTTGTGGTTTTCCAAAGTCTTCGACGTCCCCTTATAGCCGACGCATACTTGATTCTTGATGGCTAAAGAAAGGAAATTGAAGATCAAATGGTGGTGTTTGCAGTGGAGGATAGGGTCGGCTGTATGGTAGCCTCCATTATCCTTTCGTTTTTCTTCATGTTTTTAGGTTTGAATTTAGAAAATATGGATTTTTAAGGTTAGTTATGGAAATAAGGAAAATAATGTTGGGTGTCCAAAGATTATTAAAATTTTAATCACGGGAAATCTAGGTAAATTTTGAAAACAACGAAGGTGAAGTTACAACCATATACAAAATCCCGCCTTAACCCTCTTCAGGCCCCTGCCAATATCCCCAGCTAGACAAAGAGCCAGCTAAGAGAGCACATACTTCATCATTTCTAATTTCTTGGCTTCATCTATACACACTGCTCGGTCCCCTCTTTCAACTGCTCCCTCTCCTCTGGATGCATGCTATACAAATACAAGCATAGATGCTGAGATATCTCTAATAATCATGAATTCAGTGTCCACTGTTTACTGGTTAATCAGTGGCTCACCCCGCCGCAGAGAAAGAAACACTTCCAAAATAAAAGAAAATTCCAATTAATTGTTTTGTTTATTTACTTTTAACTTTTCAACCTGAGGGAGATTTTTTTTTTTGGTCAAATCTGAGGGAGATTGAGGCAGATATATCGACCAAGATTCGGACAGTTAAAAGTTAGATTAAATGGGAGAGAGGGCAGGTCTATGGGGTTGTTAAAAGCAAATGCGTGTGGGAAGTAGGTTTGAGGTTTAGTCGTGGTCAGTGCATGGGCACGGATTCCCAGTCACCAATCAGTATAATCATTGCATCTCTCTTATCCTAATCTGCATGGAAAAAGCTGTCTCTTTTGCCCTTTCTTCTAGACAATTGACTGTTACTAATAGTGACACTTCTTCTTAACATTGCAATGACAAAAATCCTCAGAGATTTTGTGCAAATCCCATGTGCATGCAACAACATGCTACTCTTCACTCATTGATTCAGCTTTTCATGTTCAACCTAACTACGTTTAGGTTAGTACTTGAAAATTATTATTTATTACACGGTTAGTAATTTTGGTCAATTTGATCTGGAAGTGGGGTTGGGAATAGAAGCCAGATCACTTTAAGAGCATTTTCATCGGCTTTGGTCAATTTGATCTGGGGTTGGGTCCTGGGACAATTACTATTCACTTGTATAGTGAAAATGCTTTAGCTTATCTTTTATCACTCTCCATTCATTGTAAATAGTAACTGCAATGACAGTTGCTATGCACAATGATCATTATTTTTCATGTATGCTAAATAGTGTTTTGATGTTTCAGTGGTCGTTTCAAGATCAGGAGAACCCCACTCTTTTATGTTGATCAAAATTTTCTTGCCGTAAATTTTATTAAATAACATAACAATGTATTAAAATAATATTAAGATTGAATTCTCAAAGCACATAGAAAGAAGTAATAGTCTTTGAACACACAAGAATGAATAAACGAAAATAAAAAAGAGGAGAGCAAAAGAAGTTATGGACCAGAGGTGAGTAAAATTGATGTGGAATAGATGACATAGTTTAGTGAAGAGCAACTCAGAAGACGCAAGGCAGCAACACTAGCGGAGTGCAGTTGTACAGGTTTAGTTGTCGGTGTTAGAATAGGGCTTATAATATGTTATTTCGAAGAGCACACTGCAAAGAATACGAATCACCAGCTTTGCTCATAATATAAGGGTAATTTTGGCTAAAAACCTTCAATTACTATCCAAAAACTGTGCTTTAAGTTTTAGTGATATCTGTTTTCTTTCTTATTTGAACGTTAAGTCCTTTTAGAGTTTGGGTTTGGATTTTAAACACATAACTACACCTTCTTGGTGTAGAGTTTGTTATCTTATTCATATGATCAATCGAACTTGAGTTTTACTCTCTCTTTCTTCTTAGAGAATTCCGGCGTTTGCTAGTAGTTTTCTAGCCAAGAAATAACGTTTGAGCTTCCTTGATTATATCCGCTGCGTAAAAAATTGGGATCAATAGACGCCTTGTTACTCAAAACCAACAACATGTAGTTGGAGGACTACAACCTGGTTTCAATCTTATCTTTGAATAAAAGACGGAAGAGAGATCTGACGAAAATTTCTTTATTTCGTAATGAATCCATCATTTCTTTTTTGCTAGAACATACTGGACAATTAAGATGAAGGAGGTGATATATATGAAAAATACAATTTAACTGGCAATATTTTCATCACTGTCCATTCTTTCCATCGCGAAATAAAAGAAATTAAGGATGATAGAAAGAAAGGTGGTTGGATATTGAGAGGGAGAAAGAAGACCAATATGCCTGCCATTAGCAAAACTCGGACTGGGCTTAGGGCTAGACTTAATGACAGTTACTATGCAGAACGATCATTATTTTTCATGTATGCCAAACAGTATTTTTGATGGTTTCAGTGGTCGTTTCAAGATCAAGAGAACCCCACTCTTTTTTGTTGATCAAAATTTCATTGCCATAAATTTTATTAATAACATAACAATGTATTAAAAAAATATTAAGATTGAACTGTTAAAAGCACACAAAAAGAAGCAAAAGTCTTTGAACACACAAGAATGAATAAACGAAAAAAAAAAAGAAAAAAAAAAGGAGAGCAAAAGAAGTTATGGACCAGAGGTGAGTAAAATTGATGTAGAATAAATGATACAGCTGATTGAAGAGCAGCTCAGAAGACGCAAAACTGGCAGCAACGCTAGCGGAGTGCAGTTGTGCAGGTTTAGTTGTCGGTGTCAGAATAGGACTTATAATATGTTGTTTCGAAGAGCACTTCGTAAAGAATAAGAATCACCAGCAAAGTAATTTTTGTTGGAAAATAGTTATTTATTTAGTGTTTGGATTTGGGCTTAGCCCATTTGAATTAGTTTTTCGTTTCTTTGCTTATTAGGGACTAGGGTTAGTTTATTATAAATAGAGAGTTTTGTTATTCAGAGATAATAAGTCAGTTAAGATGTAATCTCTTCGTTTTCATGTAGACTTCTTGGCAATTTCGTTTATTAAAGTTTCATATTCAGTTAGTTTGTTTGTTCGTTGCGTATTCTGATATTCAACTATTTTGGTTAAAAAAAACCTTCAATTACTATCCAAAAAACTGTGTTTCAAGTTTTAGGTATACTTGTTTTCTTTCTTATTTGAACCTTAAGTCCTTTTAGAGTTTGGATTTGTATTTTAAACACATAAAATACACCTTCTTGATTATATCCGCTGCATAAAAAAATTGGGATCAACATACGTCTTGTTACTCAAAACCAACAACATCCAGTTGGAGGACTACAGCCTGGTTTCAATCTTATCCTGGTTTCAACCTTATGTTTGAATGAAAGACACAAGAGAGATATGAAGAAAAATTCTTTATTTCTTAAGGAATCCATCATTTTTTTTTTTTTTTTTGCTAGAACATATAGGACAATCAAGATGAAGGAGGTGATACATACGAAAAAAACAATTTAACTAGCAATATTTTCATCAATGTGGCGCACAAGATCACAGGTAGCGACCTTGCCAGCCTCCGTTCCTTCCATCGTGAAATAAAAGAAAGTAAAGATGATAAAAAGAAGGGTAAATTACACAAAACTACCTTAACTATAGGTCGAATGACATTATCATACCTCATTTTTTTTTAAATGACAATGTCATACCTCATCTTACGAATTTGTGACAATGTCAGACCTCTGTGAGTTTTTCTGTTAATTTCTCTGTTAAATGCTAATGTGGCTAGAGATGGGGCCAACTCACTAATCCAACTGGATTAAAAAATAATTAAATATTTAAAAATTTAAAAAATTAAGAATAAACAAAAACAAAAAAAAAAATTTAAATGGCCTAGGGGTGCAAGCCTCCCCTTTCCTCCACCCGCACCAACCTTCTTCTTCTCTTCGATAGCCATGCACCCCTCCATCCCGCACCGACCTTCTTCCGCTGCTCCACCTTTCCATCCCATCCACCCCTCTGTCGCCTAACGCCTGGACTGCGTACTCCAACGCCTTGTTCGGACCCTCACCGGAGGCAATTGTGTCCCAGGCCAACTTGAGTAGAAACGGGCTGAGATCCGGGTTGTCTAGGGAGGCATCGATGGGAATAGGATCTGGGGAAGTGGGTTGGGGCTTTTTGGATCAGGCGGGTGAGGGTTTGGATCGGGACCGGGACCGGGACAACGGTTTTTTGGTGTGGGGGAAACGGGTTCTGGAAACTAGGGTGGGTTCAGATTGCTAAGGCTGGGGATCCAGGACTGTGATTCAGGGCGGGGCGGAGTCTGTTAGGGTTTTGATGGAGGGGTGGAGGGGATGAAGGGGTGGAGCAGTGGACGAAGGTTAGTGCGGGATGGAGGGGTGCTTGGTTGTCGAAGAGAATAAGAAGGTTGGTGCGGGCGGAGGAAAGGGGAGGCCCGCACCCCTAGGCCATTTTAAAAAAAAAATTGTTTTTTTATTCTTAATTTTTTAATTTTTTAATATTTAATTATTAAAAATATATTTAATTATTTTTTAATCCAGTTGGATTAGTGAGTGGGCCCCGTCTCTAGTCACTTCAGCATTTAACAGAGAAATTAACAGAAAAACTCACAGAGGTCTAGCATTGTCACAAATTCGTAAGATGAGGTATGACATTGTCATTTTAAAAAGATGAGGTATGATAATGTTGTTTGACCTATAATTGAGGTAGTTTTGTGTAATTTACCCTAAAAAGAAATATGAACTCATGGTGGTTGGATATTGAGTGGGAGAAGGGATACCAATATGCCTGACATCAGCAAAACTCAGACTGGCTTAAGGCTGGAACTGCCTGGGCCCCAGCTTGGCTCCAATATACCAGGGCTCTATAAAAATGGGTGGAGAGTGGTTTGAGTACCTTTTCATTGAAAGAAATGATGGGTAGAAATGCTTTTAAGAGGTCCATTTCATCATTTAGTTTTTAGTTTTAACTATGTGCATGAGGTTTTTCAATGGACTCTCTATTGAACACCTATATATTTGTTTTGGTGTCATTTACACTAATGACTCGAGACCAATCACTCTCTAGGGAGAGAAGACATAGTATGTATTGGTCTATCCGGACCGTCAATGACCAATCAACAATCCTATGATCAGGAACATTTATGATATGTGTATGAAACCTTAGACCATCTCCAAATGAGATGTCAAAAATGCCACAAAGACATATAACGGTAATAAATGACGTACCATTTACTCCAACCAAGATGTCAAAGATGACATGAAAAAGAAAGCTAAGCTGACATGGACAAAGAGATGTCAAATTTGAAGTTGCCTATTTCCAAAGACATTTCACTTGCCTTACCTTACATGCTAGCATATTTAAGTATTATTTTATTATTTTTAAACCAACAACAACCCGACTTTTATTATTTTTGTTTCAAATAAAACATAAATGAAACAATAAATTTTGTCATACCAGGTGGAAGGAAAATACGGAAAATATGTCAAATTGCCAAATCAGCCATCAAATTTAAATTTGATGTTTTGAATTTGACGTCTCATTTGGAGATGCTCTTATTGGTTTTCAGTTTTTGAATGAAGGCTCTGAGTCTCTGACATTAATGTGTTAATGTATTCCAATTTCGGTAATTATATTTTTAACTTAAGATTTGAAATGTGTAGTTGCTTATATTAATGAGATTTTAAACAAAACCCATGACTAGTAGGATTGAAAATATTAAAAGATGAATTCTATTTTACACCCCAAAAAAATTCAAAATCAATAGAAAATTATATTTTGCCATATATATATATATATATATATATGTGTGTGTGTGTAAATGTGTATATACACACACACACTGGTACATTCATCAAAATTACTGTAAGAAGTTTGGTAGATTCTTCATACCCAAAATAAGGTACATTCTTCAAAACTACAAAAAGAAAAAAAGTTATTAAGCTTCATAACATTAGTAAATTTTTTCGAATAAACTTGATATAAAAACATTCTCAAATCAACGAAAAATAATGAAACCATGTAAGTTTAAAAAATGGATTAAAAAAAAAGTCGATGGATTTTAAAACAAATTGGTACATTTTACATTTAAAAAATTAAGACATTTTACATACAAAAAATTGGAATATTTAAAAAAATTAGATGAACATGTACATTTAAGATTAAAAAATTAAAAATCTTTTAATATAAAATAAATGATGGTATGAGTATTGAAATCCTAAATTAATTAATATTTTTATTTTAAAATTTTGTAATTAATATGTAAATTCATTAATAGACTTGGACACCACGATCAGCGCGAAAGCCAAAACCAACAGGGAAAGAAATATTCTGATTTCGCAGGCAGCCATAGCTTCCTCCTCCACCGACGTGAAGAAGATAGTAGGCGGCCTGGACAAGGAGTCCTTCATGTCCCTTCTGTCCAAGCTTATTGGGGAGTCCAAGTACCTCCAGAACAACCCACCTGACCTCATCCCTCAAGAGGACCGAGCCGTCAAGCACGTGCTCGATTCCCTGCTGCCCCTCAGCACCACCACAGGCGGTGGTCCCTTGGTGATCAACCACGTGACCTACTTCCCCGGCAGAGGCAACGTCATTGTGGAGTACCCAGGAACTGTTCCTGGGAAGATCTTGTCCTTTGTTGGCTGTCACATGGTCGTCGTCACTGCTAATCCCAAAGACTGGGTTTGTTCCTTTCTTTAATTCTATTTTTGGCTTTAGTTTGGTCTGTATTTGCTATCTGGGATTGGGCTGTATCCTATCTATAGTGTAGAATGTTAGAGTGGCAGTTTTATGTTCAATACATTACAAGTTATTTAACTCAATGTTGTGTTTTTCAGTCGATTATCTTCGTATGTCGATTCGTTTAGCATTTTCAGTTATGGGGCTTGTTGGAATTGATTGGAGCTTCAGTTTAACTGTTGCTTGTATCGGTTTTCGAGTGATTAGCTATTGTGTTAGTTGTTTGGTGTTAGCTTAATTCCAGTCAATATTTGCTGAGTTTCGATTCTTTCTTTTTTTTTTGTTGAACAGGAACTGCTCTGCGTTTATTCATTTCAATTTACGTATGTTTCCTCATTGGATTCTCCCAGGTACATAAGTTTTGCTTTATCCTTTGTGACTGAAGAAGTGCAGGTTTCCTGGTTCTATGATTACTCATGTTAAAGCTTAATCCAATATGCCTTTTAGATATTTATATAGATTATGTCTTGGATTTACCCCAAAGCTTATATCTTTTGATTTCCCCATTTTTGTGATTGAAGAAATGCAATTTTCTTGGTTTTCAGATTACTCATGTTTAGCCTAATCCAAATGTTTTGACTACTGAAATCTTCTTTCCTATTAATAATGCAGTCAAAACCCCAATAATGATTCTGGTGAATTAAATTAAATCCAATAAATTTGAAACCCGAACAAGTTTGTTCAGTTGACAAATTTACCCTGCATAAATCTTTTGTTCTGGGGTTTTCATCCTTATGTGATGAGAAGTTGGATACTATAATTTTGTAATTTGCTGCCTTTAGATTTATGTTGTTCAAAATTGATTCATCAATAATCCAATTCCAGTTGAACTCTACTGATTTGAAATTTCTACAAACCCATTGATAGTTTTTTGGGTTTATTTTTGACAAAACCTGTTGCTTTTGAACTAAGAAATACTTTCATATCTTATGAATCTCATTGTTCTTTTTTGGCCTACATTAAATTCAGAAGTTTTTGTTTTTTGCCTGTGTATGGTTTCCTTTGTCTATATATTAGTATGGTATGTTTTCTGCTAGCTTGTCCTTGCTTCTTATCTTGCGAACTCCTTGTCTAGTTATGAGCGTAACTGGAATCAGCTCCTAATATATTACCATTTCAGCATGATGCATCTGAAATTGATTTTAACCACTAACGGAAGACTTGGCGCAAAACCGAGCGCAGTGGCGTTCTAGGATTTATACAGCCGACCCCACTTGGTGGGATAAGGCTTTGTTGTTGTTGTGTTTCTTTAAGATCCTACAGTTTACATCATTTTGGCAATAAGCTTTTGTTCACGACAAGCATAAAATCTCAACTGGGGCCAATTAAATTTTATTACGCTTCACATCTTACGTTTTGAAAATAGAGTTTCATTACAGGAGTTTAAGTTTTTCATTGGTGTTTAGTCCTTCATTACAGGAGTTTGAGTTTTTCATTGGTGTTGTGTACAGAATAATGGATCACATTGGGCAGTAGTTAAAATGCAACAACGATTGTTCTTTCCTTTTCTCAATTTTGGTAGGTTAGTGACGATTCTTTGTGCATCAAATTTGATTCTTGTACATGCAGGAATTTGATCCATTCTCATTGAGCATTGAAGGAGATAAACTTCGTGGCCATGGAACCACTGATTGCTTGGGTCATGTTGCACTTGTAACTGAGCTCATGAGAAGGCTGGCTGAGACAAAGCCAAAATTAAAGTCAACTGTGGTCGCAGTCTTTATAGCAAGTGAAGAGAATTCTTCCATTTCAGGAGTTGGTGTGGATGCGCTCGTGAAGGATGGGCTACTCAGTAAGCTAAAGGATGGTCCTCTGTAAGTAATTTTCATTTCTTGTAAAACAGGACAACCAAGAAGTGTCACACTGATTAATGTTTGCGACTTTTGTGGTTCAACTCAGGTTTTGGATTGACACGGCAGATAACCTTGCATCGCTACTGGTGGAATGATACCTTGGAAGCTTCATGTGACTGGGAAGCTTTTTCCTGTTTGTAATTATTTATCTTCTGTGGCTGATGCTGAATATCTGCAGGCTATAAACCCCTTGGAGCTAGCTATGGAAGCACTGGAAAAAATCCAGTCGCGGTTCTATAGAGATTTTCCTCCACACCCCAAGGAAGAGGCCTATGGATTTGCAACACCGTCAACCATGAAGCCTACTCAATGGACTTGTACGTTTCTTCAAGCTTGTGTTGAAGAATTCTACATCCATTTACATCATTTTTTTCCTTTATTTTTGTTGTAGATCCAGATGGTGGAATAAACCAAATTCCAGCTGAATGCACAATTTCAGGAGATGTCAGGTTTATAATCTTCTCATTCACGGTTATTTGAGGCTTTTATGGGGGGTCGTGATAGCACTTTTCTTTTCTTGGTTTAACCAAGGAGAAGGGTATGTCAACAAGGCTTTTTCTTTAATCTTTTTCTTTTCTAGGATTTTTCTTATTCGTTTTTGTTGTTTGCAGGTTAACTCCCTTCTACAAGTAAGCAACTAGCTTTCTTTCATGAATTTCCATGTCCTATAAGTTTGATGCAATGATTTTATCTCTGCTCCATTCTCCATTTTTAAGTCGCAAACACTATTAACCTGTTACAGCATTAAGGATGTGTTTGGACCCAAATTTATATTATTGGGTCGAGTCTAAGTTTGTTCTCGGCTCAGTATTCTTCCAGAAATATTATGGGCCGTCCAGTCGCCATAGGCCGCCAAGTCAGGTTGGCCGAGTCCTATTGGGAGGAGGAGTGATTTGGATAAAGGCAAAGAGGTCGAATCCTGATAAAACAAGGAGTCTCGGCGAAACAAGGATGTTGGGACATGGAGACGGATGTGGCTTGACAAAAGGCCAGGTTCAGAGTCCTGAAGAAAGTAGGACTGGTCGAGATAGGGTTGGATTAGGATGAGGAGTCCTAATCCAAGTGAGGTTTTAATTTAATCAAAGGAGGATCTGTTGCTATAAATACAAGGCTAAAAACAACGGAAGGGCGCTCTCCAACTCAACACACAAATCTGCCCTGCGCAAACCCTCGCTCTACGCAAAACCTCTCAACAACCTTGAGATTTTTATTTTCCTTTTCGCCAACACATCTTCAGTTTGGATAAACAGCACTGTGAAGGCAACCGGTGATACCTTCAGTTTGGATAAACAGCACTATCGCCGTAGAATCAGCCGACCGTGGAGCACCTTCAGTTTGGATAAACAGCACTGCGAAGAGGCCGACTGGTTACCTATCCAAGTCTCGGTCGAGAAGGATTTTCGAATCCTTATTGACAGAGGTCATCTCATTAGCCTTCTCGGCGAAGTGAGGTGTTACCAGGTTACTACATTCGGCACATTGACAGCCGAATTTGATATTAAACTTCGCAAATTAGCAGCCTTGTCTTCAGGCTCTAAAACCCGAAGGCCGAGAATTGTTCCTTCCTCGGCCGCAGTCACAAGATCAAGAAGTCAGCAGCGCGACCAACGCAACATCAACAAATTTTACTCCTCGGCCGAGCTCGGCCGACAAGTTGGCACGCGCCGCACACAACCGAAGGACGTAGTTAGCTCATAGATTACTCGGCCTGCGCGCCACGTAGGCTTGGTAGTTTTTAGGGTCAACAGGATGTTATGAAAAAGCTTCAAGAATTTGTGGATGATATTAACGAAAACATAGGAAAGGTAGAGTCACGAGGTCCAGTTTCAAAGTATGTCCTACTAGATGAAAACTTAAGGGGAAGGTGCTTTCTATCTCTCTCTCTAACACACACACGCACACGTCATAAACAATTGTCATAAGATATTCAGACCAAAAAATTGTATTGTGATAAGATATTCATTTAATAACATGTAATTACTTCATGCTAGCATTCTTAGTTTTGTTAGTTAAACGCATGCCATAAACCGATCCCTATGTTTTCCAGCTTTTCTTCAAATAACTGTTGCCCTTAGATGATCGTTTGTTTGCTCCGCATTACAAGTTGCTACCACAGATATTTGTATTTCTTTGATTAAATAAATAAACAACAAAAAGCAAATCAAAACAAAAGGAAAAACAAATATTTTTTGGCATTATTAATTATTAAAAGAAGAAAGAAAGTTTACATCTTTTTTTGTCTGCAGCCTTACATTTAGTTTTGATGAGGCAAAGTCTGGAGTTGCTTGTGATCTCAACTGCCGTGGAT
Organism: Heteromeles arbutifolia; assembly: GCA_024362995.1. Lineage (NCBI taxonomy): Eukaryota > Viridiplantae > Streptophyta > Magnoliopsida > Rosales > Rosaceae > Heteromeles > Heteromeles arbutifolia. Next base: position 8,770,244 of record JANCRC010000020.1, read on the forward strand.
TTCATGTATTGTGTAAAGCTACTGAAGAGGTTGTTGGTCATGTAAAACCATATTCAATTACTGGAAGTTTACCTCTCATTCGAGAACTACAGGTACAATAATTGTTCTTTATTTATTGTTTTCTTTGTTCCTAGCCCATTTTTACTTCTACTTTCCCTCGAGTACTCTCTCTTAATTATATCAATTTGTTGTGTTCTAGGATGAAGGATTCAATGTTCAAACTGCTGGCTACGGTACAATACTATTTGGTTCTTCCTGGGGAGTTGATAGGTTATTATATCCGACTCGATGATCTGATTCACTGCTGTTACTTATGCATGTACAGGCTTGATGGCAACTTACCATGCCAAGAATGAGTACTGCCTTTTTACGGATATGAGCCAAGGCTACCAGGTGTTTATCAGCGTGATCTCTCAACTAGAAGACTGAGAATCTGCAAAGAAACAAAAGCAAATTTGAAGAATGAGAATAACAAGAAGTTGCAATTTCTGGTGTCTCAACTAGACGAGAGAATCGGGGGGCAAAAGTGGGTAAGAAAGAAACTTAGAAGATTGAAAATAACGAGAAATTGCAAATGGTACGTTGCTAATCATGGAGACAAGTATTTATTCCAATAGAGAAAGCAAAATGTTGGTATAATCTTTGATCTGTTAAGGGTATATGTTCTGCACTGAGTTGAGTGCGTTTTTGTTCTTTCCTGCATGAAGATTGGAACTTAGGATCTCCATTTCACTTTATTCATCCCATTTCACTTTACTCTCTCTCTCTCTCTCTCTCTCTCTCTCTCTTATATACTTGGCCACCACGATCACGAAAGCCAAAACCCACAGCCATGGCTTCCTCCTCCACCGACGTGAAGAAAATAGTAGGCGACCTGGACAAGGAGTCCTTCATATCCCTTCTGTCCAAGCTCATTGGGGAGTCCAAGTACCTCCAGAACAACCCACCTGACCTCATCCCTCAAGAGGACCGAGCCGTCAAGCACGTGCTCGATTCCCTGCTGCCCCTTAGCACCACCACATGCGGTGGTCCCTTGGTGATCAACCATGTGACCTACTTCCCCGGCAGAGGCAACGTTATTGTGGAGTACCCAGGAACTGTTCCTGGGAAGATCTTGTCCTTTGCTGGCTGTCACATGGACGTCGTCACTGCTAATCCCAAAGACTGGGTATGTTCCTTTCTTTTCTATGCTATGCAGAGCAGCCATGGCTGCCATTCAGCAGCACCCCTACTTATATCTATATCAACTTCACAATTTTTTTTTTGGTCGATTATCTTTGTATGTTGATTCTTTTAGCATTTCCTGTTATGGCGTTTGTTTGAATTGAATGGAGCTTCAGTTTAACTGTTACTTGTATCAGCTTTCGAGTGATTAGCAATTGTGTTAGTTGTGTGGAGGATTATCTGTTTAGTGTTAGCTTAATTCCAATCAATATTTGCCAAGTTTCGATTCTTTTTTTGTTAGACAGGAACTGCTCTGCATTTATTCATTTTAATTTAAGTATGTTTCCTCATTTGGATTTTCCCAAATACATATGCTTTGCTTTATCCTTCAGTTTACATCATTTGGCAATAAGCTTTAGTTCAAGACAAGCATAAAATCACAACTGTGGCCAATTAAATTTTATTACGCTTCACATCTTACGTTTGGAAAAGAGTTTCAGCTGCAAGTTTAGTCTTTCATTACAGGAGTTTGAGTTTGAGTTTTTCATTGGTGTTGTGTAAAGAATAGTGGATCACCATTGGGCTGTAGTTAAAATGCGATAATTGTCGTTCTTTCCTTTTCTCAATTTTGATAGGTTAGTGATGATTCATTGTGCATCAAATTTGATTCTTGTATTTGCAGGAATTTGATCCATTCTCATTGAGCATCGAAGGAGATAAACTTCGTGGCCGTGGAACCACTGATTGCTTGGGTCATGTTGCACTTGTAACTGAGCTCATGAGAAGGCTAGCTGAGACAAAGCCAAAATTAAAGTCAACTGTGGTTGCAGTCTTTATAGCAAATGAAGAGAATTCTTCCATTTCAGGAGTTGGTGTGGATGCTCTCGTGAAGGATGGGCTACTCAGTAAGCTAAAGGATGGTCCTCTGTAAGTAATTTTCGTTTCTTGTAAAACATGACAACAAAGAAGAGTCTCGCTGATTCATGTTTGCGACTTTTGTGGTTCAACTCAGGTTTTGGATTGACACGGCAGATAAGCAACCTTGCATTGGTACTGGTGGTATGATACCTTGGAAGCTTCATGTGACTGGGAAGCTTTTTCATAGTGGTTTACCACACAAGGTCTGCCACTGTGCCTTGTAGGCCATTTTAAGCTTCATGTGACTAGGAAGCTTTTTCGTGTTCCTGCTTATTTATCTTCTGTGGCTGATGCTGAATGTCTGCAGGCTATAAATCCTTTGGAGCTAGCTATGGAAGCACTGAAAGAGATCCAGTTGCGGTTCTATAGAGATTTTCCTCCACATCCCAAGGAAGAGGCCTATGGATTTGCAACACCGTCAACCATGAAGCCAACTCAATGGACGTGTAAGTTTCTTCAAGCTTGCGTTGAAGAATTCTACATACATTGATCTCATTTTTTTTTCCTTTCTTTTTGTTGCAGATCTAGGTGGTGGAATAAATCAAATTCCGGCTGAATGCACAATTTCGGGAGATGTCAGGTTTATAATCTTCTCAATGACGTAGTGATAGCACTTTTCTTTTCTTGGTTTAACCAAGGAGAAGGGTATCTCGACAAGGCTTTTTCTTTAATCTTTTTCTTTTCTAGGATTTTTCTTATTCGTTTTTGTTGTTTGCAGGTTAACTCCCTTCTACAAGTAAGCAACTGAATTTCTTTCGTGAATTTCCCGGTTCTACAGGTTTGATGTAAAGATTTTATCTCTATTCCATTCTCCATTTTTGACTCACAAACACTATTAAACTGTTACAGCGTTAAGGATGTTTTGGAAAAGCTTCAAGAATACGTGGATGATATTAACGAAAACATAGGAAAGGTAGAGTCACGAGGTCCAGTTTCAAAGTATGTCCTACCAGATGAAAACTTAAGGGGAAGGTGCTCTCTCTCTCTCTCTCTTTCTCTCTCTCACAGACACACCGGCAACATCTCTTAGATGATCGTTTTGTTTGCTTTGCATTACAAGTAGTTAGCATCAGATATGTCTACTTCTTGGATAAACAAATGAACAACAAAGGCGAAGCAAAAGAAAACAAAAGGAAAAACAAATATTTTTGGGCATGTTAATTATTAAAAGAAGAAAGAAAGTTTACATTTTTCTTTCTCTGCAGTCTTACATTAAGTTTCAATGAGGCCACGTCTGGAGTTGCTTGTGATCTGAACTCCCGTGGATTTCATGTATTGTGTAAAGCTACTGAAGAGGTTGTTGGTCATGTAAAGCCGTACTCAATTACTGGAAGTTTACCTCTGATTCGAGAATTACAGGTACAATAATCTTTTTTGCGTTTTCTCTTCTATTTTTGCTTGAGTACTCAATCTCTTAATTATATCTATTTGTTGTGTGCTAGGATGAAGGATTCGATGTTCAAACTGCTGGCTATGGTACGATACTATTTGGCTCTTCCTGGGAGTTGGTAGGTTATTATAGCCGAGTTGATGATCTGATTCATTGCTGTTATGCATGCGCAGGCTTGATGGCAACATACCATGCCAAGAACGAGTACTGCCTTTTTTCAGATATGAGCCAAGGCTACCAGGTGTTCATCAGCGTGATCGCTCAACTAGAAGACTGAGAATCTGAGAAGAAACAAAAGCAAATTTGAAGAATAAGAATAACAAGAAGTTGCGGTCTCTGGTGTCTCAACTAGACCAGAGAATCGGGAGCAAAAGTGGGTAAGAAAGAAACTTAGAAAGTTAAAAAATAATGAGAAGTTGCAAATGGTACCTAGCTAATCATGGAGACAAGTACATATTCCAATAAAGAAAGCAAAATGTTGGTGTAATCTTTGCTTCTGGTAAGGGCATATGTTCTGCACTGAGTTGAGTGCATTTCGTTAATTACCATTTGTCAATGCTAATTTGTGCGCTCTACACTTTGGATCTCGTTACTGCGTAAAACAATCTTTCACCCGTATGATTACGTAGATTTAGAAGGGATAAGTTTTCTTTCCGACTAATTCATCTTCTGTCTTCAACATTCGGTTCTTTCTTAATAGCTAAGGGTAAGAGTTGGGTCATCACCGGAAGGTGTACACCATAAAATGTATCATCATCAGATCTAGAAGAGCCTTCCGGCCAAACCCTGGAGATTGCGAGCAGCCCTGAAAAACAAAGATTAACAACTTAAGGTTCACACACCATAGGTAGTTGAAAGGAAATCAATGAAGAGAAAACTAGTGACTTCATGGTAGGTCACCCATTGTACGAGTGTGAATCTCCTTGGGTCTAGTGGTTCAATAATAGAATATGGGAGTTGTTCTCGCCACTCTTAAAATGTCATTCTTCGCTCCTCTTCACTTCTAGATTTCTTCAAGGGTGGAGTGCAGATTGACTATTTTGAAGTGCCGATATCTTCATGAAACAATATTAATCATGATTCTATTAAGCTGTAAATTAATCAACTACGGGATTAGATAAATGCAAACACCTTTACAAGTGTGAAGAATTTTGTATCGGAATAATTTTATTGTTATAAATTCGTAGTGATCATTACTCTTGTAATCATTTCACTCCTTTCATCATTTCCGTCGATCACGCTCTAACAGTTGGAGCCGAAGTAGACATAATGGCTGAAACGAGTTCATCAAATCCCTCTAAAAGCGTTTGAAAACAAATCAAAATAATGTTATGTTAACGGGTGACACGGTTGACCCGTTAACATAACAGTTAGTTTTTGTGTCATCACTTCCTACGTATCTCAATTATTATCGAAAACCACACATTTCTTCTCCAGGGGTCCTATGTTCATGTCTTAATTGATTAGAATCAATCCATCCACCAAAAGTTTAAAGCCAAGACCTTCAACAGTGAAACATGGCCTTCAAGAAACTAAAATTGCACGGGTACAATATGTACATAGTTTCGTTTTCGACTTTATATACGTATACATTATTTGGGAATATCTGCAAAGAATCTGCTCTGTAATTTACAAATTTTATCCCCAGACAAGTAAAGCTCCACAATTTATTCTACTTCTTTCCTTCTACTTTAAGCTGCCGGATCCTCTGGCGTAGTCTTTTCCGATGATCGTGTATCTTCCAAAGGCCATGACCCAATATCACAGCGGAGTATATGCCGTGCGTGATCATAGGCGCAAGCATATTGTTCGTCTGCCAAATTTTCACAAAAATGTAAAGAAATTCGATTATTGAGTTTCATTTACTTGAGTGTATGGTATTAGTAGGTAGATGGTGAACAACAAATTCGTAACCAAGAAACCCAATTACCTGGATCCACTCAAAACCAAGATATAGGGCAAGAAGTCCTTCAAGCAGGGGAGAGTAAATCTTCTTCATTTGTCTCCTCTGATACCAAGCTGCAGAACGTTCACCAGAAACAAACGGTGATTCAGATGTTCATATACGGTTCCAAGATTTAGAAACGTATCATTTTGTTTTCTTCATGGCAACCAAAACAAATATAACTATCTTGAAACAGAGTTTTCTAGGGGCTTTGGTTTTCAAGAAATTGTAACCATTTCAATATATATTACGTTGAAATTCAAGCATGAATTTGCTGTATAAAATTTCATGGTTAGTTGCAACTACTAGTCATCTGTTGAAAGTGCTAGCCATCTAATTTGGTACTACAAACATAAACTAGCTTATTGTGTGAAACTTGACTATCAGAGGACTTGGACTAAGGTTAACGACTATGATAACTTACAACCCGTCAGTGGAAACAAATACTAGGTTGCTAGGATGTTATACTTGTCATGACAAAACTGAATAATTTACCAAGCCTAGCAAAATACTGGTTAGCTGGAAGCTCTCAAGTCTTAACCCTTCTCGCCTAAAAGTAATGACGGGTTACCATTTGTTTAGCCCATACTTATAACTACAGCACGGATGCACTGAAAAACCCATGCTGAGGTTAGAGGTCAAACCTGCAAAAAGCTTTTTCATGTCTTCACGACCAGAGCGAGATTGTAAAACTGGTGCAACTACATAATCAGGATCTGCAAGAATGATTAACAACTGATGATTAAATTTGCACCAAATCAAAATTCACATGAGTTACATAAAATGGTCTTTGAGAGAATCAACCTTTTGGAGAAGCTGCCACATAGTACAGAGAACCTGTGAGCGCAGCTGTAATCACCGCTGCAAATGCCTGAGCAAAGGGGACAAATGGGGGCAGAACTCCAGTCTACATATAAAGTGAATACAGTCATCCGAACAAGTTCTTTTCTATACTGGTAACAGGAAAGAAATGTCAGAAAAAACTGCAATACCAGAGATGCCATTCCTCGAGCATCTGTCATCAGATCTGTGCCCCTTAGAAATATATCGGCCAATGATCCCTAAAAGTCACAAATGATAAGGAAAAATATCATAATGATTTATTGCTCCTACAGAACATCAATTCTTCAGTTAATGTTGACAAATCGTGAAGCTTACAATTTGTGCAACAACAGTAAACATTAAACAAATTGATTTATATCTTTTAGCATACACTAAAGGCTAAATTATTCATAATAGCACACCTGAACAGCAGCCCTGTAGAAAAGCTCCTCACCCACAGAGCTTGCAGCAACAATTAGTATAAACTGTGCATTGAAATAACAAACAGAGAACTTGTTTATTGCTTTGTCCAAGCTGGAAACCATAAAGTGCTTTACAATAACATCAATTAAGATGTTATACCTGCAAAGGTGACATTCCGTAAAAGAAGCTTCGAAGCTCTTCATCCTCTACATCTCGAATAGCACGAGCATGAGGAGATACCTTCACAACTTCATCCTATAACCATTTTCACATAGGTTAGTCACAAATAAGTTAGAAGAAGGCAGACCAAAATGGAGCTCAAGTGAATTACTAAACTCAAGCACTACACTCGGTTGTCAATGAAAAATACTGTTCCTCATATCCTTTTCCTATCTGTCTGAGTTTTCTCTTTAACAACTCTATATTTGGGGATTTAAATCAAATTCTTGGACTTTCTACCTACTGTTAACTCATCAACATGATGCTTGGGACAAGGTCCTTTTGTCACTCCCAGAGTCGTGCGCCTTTGATCTCTAGTTGCAGGGGTCACAGTGGTGCTCATGGTGGCGCTTGTGATGCCAAAGCCAGCATGATATGTTTGGTGGGCACAGTGCTAATCATACTTACTCGTCCCAGTGTTGATAGAAAGTGTGATCATTTCAGTGGTCAAACCCTTCTCCTGGGTGAATCATCACTAGTCTACCTATGTACATTCAGTTGCAGATGGTACTTCACAACCCATACACACTCTTCTTACATCCAGACATGCATTTTCCAGCTCTAGTTCTAATGGTGCACCCAATATCTAGACTAGCAAACTAATTTAGATTGCACTTAGATGCAACTTAGTCGCAGACGTTCTGAACTACCCACAACGTAGTCTATGATCCCCTTCTTTTTCCGGTCCTCCTTTCACCGTAACTTAAACTCCATATATACCCAACTTATCTCATAATTTAAGGCGAATAATACACACAGTCAAATCTCCTTACACTACACCCCATTACGATGTCGTTCAAATCAAAATATTAATAACAAAAACTTCTAGCAATAGAATTGCTCAACATCTCAAAACAAATAAACAAAAAAACAACTTACATCTAGTATGAAAAGAAGGGCCATAATTGGTGGAGCTGCATATCCAAGCCCTTGTACAATTGCATCTAAAGATACTTGGAAACCTCCCATGCTATCGATCCCCGTCACGGAACATATAAAACTTCCTAATACAGCCATTGCTCCATATATACCTAATCACAAAACAATCATCACAAAAAACTACATATAACTAATCCATTTTCTCTATTGATCATACCATAGTACCCCAAAACAGAGTAAAAAAATTAAATCTTTCAAGTGTTAATTGACAGGTTAAGGATTCGTAGTATTAACGCTAATTACAAAAGGGGTCGTTTGATAATCAATTCGTTTTGAAAAACTAGAAACCGAAAACGAAACGGTTATCAAGCCTGAAGTCAACGGTCATTAGTGGTTTATTATGCCAATTATAGCAGAGCTTACTCACCTATTCCATAGCTAAGTCTAACAACAGCCCCAATCTTTTCCCACACGGGAAACTCAGCTTCGCCGAAGCTCGAATTGAACGTGGTGACCTCCATGGCAGGGCTCGTGAACCCGCCTCCCCCACGACTCTCTCCATCTCTGCCGTCAATGCCTTCACTGCCTCGTTGCTCCGTCGACCCCCTCACCGCCCGTACCGAAACCCTAGAAGCTCCGTCCAACAAAGCCGTCCTCCGCTTTCTCGCCACCAGGAAATCACAGAGGCCGAGTTTGCCGCAAAACGGCACCGTCGGAGGATTGGGAACGGTGAAAGATATGCACGGAAGCTCCATGGTACGTAAACTAGAAATGAAATGCCGAAAACGACGCCGTTCGGACCGAGATATTGGGCTGAGACGAGTCTTCGTCGTCTTCGTTGAGCATTACTTCAGCTTCAGCATTTGCTTGGTTTTCGTTTCAGCTAGCTTCTATAGCCGTTGGTAGTTGTCTCAAGGTATTTCGACCGTTGGATTCGAGTCTCAGACATCTGACGGTCGAAACAGAGAGACGGTTGGGCCCACTGTTGATTTTGTTGACATCAGGCTGCAGTGGATGCGGGGATATCCCACCTGCCTATCGGCATTTGACGCGAGGAGATAACACTGCCTACACGTCAGATCGGGTAGGTTGTGGACATCATGCTAAATGGGCCGGCTGCTGGCCCAAGCGTTTTTCAGACAAACTGTGAAAGAAAATCTTCGTTTTACGCTAGTCATAAAATTCCTTCTTTTTTGGGTCAAACCATAGTTTTGTTTGTTTCTAAACGATATTATCTATATTAGGTGGGAGGGAATGAGCTTAGCTTCAAAATGGGTTAGCAATAATGTGGTTCAAATTCGTCTTTGGCGAGAATCGAACCTAAGACCTTTTACTTACAAGTGAAGAGAAATACACTAAAACGTAATACCAAGTGACGATTCGAAAGGAGATGTTTACATCTACAGTAATAATATTAAACATCAATTTGGGAGAATTTGACCCCTATGGGTTTCTCTGTTTCTTATTACAAAAGAAGCTATCAAGTGAGTCGCTCCGTTTTATCTGCGAGGAGTATAAGTAAACTGGACAAGCACCAACTGTTTTGCTAGGTGTAGTACATCAAAATATGATATCTTCAACTGTTGCATCCAACTCCAGTTTTCCACATAACATCCCCACAAGATTGAACCAGTACGATTCCAATATAGTCAAAAAATTTCTCAATGCACACTCTCATTGCTTCACGCATAGCTTCAGCCTTCATTACTAAACTAGATGCTGCACATTGCCTCTGCATCAATATGAATGCCCTAGGTAGGGGAATTAGGTTGTTATTGATAACTGCGTCACGTCGACACTTCCACAGCCACCAACATCTAAACACCTGAAGTTGTTGGAAGTCATTGTAGTGATTAGTCCCATCATATATCTGTATTAACCGTCCCCAAACATCAAGAAAATTTATCACATCAAACAATTGATATCTAATTGCGCATGTTTGTACCATATTTCACCGATCCGGAAATTACCAAACAACGGACGACTTTATACCTTCAAAGATCTACTTAAGGATTCGTGATGAGATATCTCTGCTGAAGCGCAAGAGTTTCTCTCCAACCAAGAGGCTAATTACAACGTAACACGTGTCAATATTAGAATAAAGCTCTTAGAGTCCAGCATCGATTGCATACAAAGCGAGCGACTTTCCTTAACTATAAAAGAAGACCATTCTCCTACAATTAGTCCCTCGTACTATTATTCTACTTAACTCATTATTAGAACTCACTAATGATGATTATGCTTAAACTTTTGTGTCATGTAAACTCTACATTATTAATGAGAACTCCTATACCCTCTTGGACGTAACTCAACTTAGGATGAACCATGTATATTTTGTGTTTGTTTTCCTATCTCTATCATTTTACATATTACCTACACTTGGTAACCGAAGAAACCTTATGAAGGTCATACCTTGACACTTACGTTCAATGGCGGATGCATTGAGGGGCAGGGGGGTGACCCCCCCCCCCCAAAACTTCGATAAACGTCCACGGATACCTTTGGTCCTGACCCTCCGAACTTCGGTGAATATCCATTGATACTTTGGGTGCTGCCCTTTTGAAGATTAGAGTTGGCTTCATACATGCCTCTTTGATAAAATGTCTAAAAGAAAGTGAACGAAATAATGATCTCAGCGAATAACAAAGCATCATCATTCTTGCACAAACATATTAATGTGATGCAATGATATCAAACATTGTTAGTGTGTTCAAGATAAGTGTGTTTCTTTGTTAAGCATTCATATAGGAGCAACCTTGGAACATGTTAGTTACCCTCGCAAATGAGGCATTAACAGGTGTACATTATACTTTTCCAAATGACTTCAGGCCTACCAAGACTCAATGAAATGGCGATATACATGCTATTTCTAGTAAAAAAAAAATTTGCGCGCTGCACGTGCTATTCTTACTGACCCCCTAATATTATTTTCTAGATCCGCCACTACTTACGTTGTTCCAAAGTCACATCAACATTTGAAGCCGTTTGTGGGAGTGACATTTTTTCCTACTCTCACTAGCTTCGTCAAGCTGATTTCCAAATTTTGTACACTCATTCAATCAGGTATCCCTCTTCAACATGGGGAGCGAATGAAGCCACAACACGCATAACGACACCGCCCTCATGCCTAGCGTGAGGCAACGAAGAAGGGAAATAAAGAAAGCTGATCTTCAAGCTAAAGTTGAAGAGCTGGAAGCTCAGAACAACAAAATAGTGATCAGGAATGAGATCCTCCAAGAGCAATATGAGAAGCTCTTCAAGATGCCCCATGAGGCTAAGACAGACTTAGTTCCACGAGCCCATTGCTAAAATTAAGCTTGTAATGTGCTAAAGTTTAGCATTTGACACTATAACATTGGAGATGATTTATATGGGTTAAGAAGTCATATTTGCACGATATTGACAAAAACTGATCAATTAAATGGGCGATTAGATGTCCAAAGAAACTAGCCTCCCCGCGTCCACTCACGACATAATGTGAAAAAATTGAAATATTATGACCCATTTGAAAATTACTGGGTAATAATATGTGGTTAGCCAATAAAATAAGCATATGTATAGGTGGGTTACTTACTTAATAAAATAAACTAGCCTCTCCACGCCCACGCCGACCCACCTAATAATATGTGGTTAGCCAATAAAAATTGAAGTATTTTTCATTAACCAGGAAAAGCTATTTTTCCAAATTTCCCTTGCTGGCAGCCACGCGTGGAATAGAATTACGCAGAACTAGAAAGGAAAGAAAGACCAACTTCTCTCTCTTTGTTTTCAGTCTGATCTTTTGCATTGCCTGCCGACGAGAGACTCAGTCTCATGAGATAACAGTTACCACCACCAGCAGACCATTGCAGGTGCTCTAGTCTGGTAATCTCAGCCGTTCATTTCCAAATCTCGCAGATCTGATAGCTGGACCCAATCCCATCAGCTGATTTGTCCTTGATTCACTGGATCAGAGATGCCGGTGGCTGCTTCCGCCATCTACTTCCTGAACCTCCGCGGTGATGTTCTCATCAACCGTCTCTATCGTGACGATGTTGGGTAATCTTTCTCTCTCTCTCTCTCTCTGCTTTGGGGAACTGTTAATTTGTTGGTGTAATTGTTGAGATTTAGGTTGTATGTTTAATTTTTTGTATATGGGTTTGGCCTGAAATTTACTTTTATGTATCTACAAGGTTTTTGGTCAATGGGTTTTCTGTTTTGTGATTTATGATTTCTGGGTCTTGGTCAAAGTTTTGAAATTTATATGGGACATGGTGCTTTTGTGATTCATGAGAGTGTCGCGAATTGAAATGTAGATCAAAGGTGGTAATTGGTACATAGTTCTGTATTGTTATTCATCATACAATTGCTGTCCAGTTAATTGGTAGGCTGTGGGTTTTCCTCGGTTTAAGTAGCGTAGGATCTAGATGAAACTAGCTGAAAATTCCCCGCTGCTGCCTGTATCTCAGTTCACTGATCGTTGTCTTGTTAAGCTATTGTCTAACCAACTAGCTAATCAGATGTGAGTCCCTCATCAGTCGTTAACCGTGTGGCTTGATAGAAACTCATGAAAATTGATGGTGTTATGGCTTTAGGTAAATTTGTAATAATGAAATTAAGCCATCAGCAATGGGCAAAGACATAAAAATATTACCTTTTCTCAGGGCTTGGTTAACATTTTAATTGTCTAGTTCTTCATGTATATGTAATAGTCTGCTGGATAGAAGTGAGGGCTTATTAGTCAATGTATACAGTGGATTTAAGATCTTTTTTTTTTGTTGTCTTACGAAATGAACCTAATACCTCCTTTGTTCCATTATACACTCATTACATCCTGTACTAAGTTCTAGACAGGCAGGCTCCTTAATTTTTCCTTGTATATGTATTCATTCTGGGCTATGTATGCAGAAAGGTATTATTTTGAAATTATTGGCCTTTGAGAAGGCAAAAGAGATGGTTCGGCCTAGGTTCCAAGCTCACTTAAAAAATTCTATAGGGCAGTGCTAGAATATATTGTTAGTCTGGGAATGGTACCTTGTTAGGCCTTCCCGTCATGAGTGGAAAATTTTCTTTGTTAGCTCTTTACTTCTGTACTGCATGTGTTTGGAACATCTATGCTGGTGATCTATGTGAGTAAAAGTTTATTAAAGAATCGACCTTGTGGGGTTGTCTAATTACTCTAATCATTTCTTTCAGGGGAAATATGGTGGATGCTTTCCGCACGCATATTATGCAAACAAAAGAACTTGGAACATGTCCTGTGCGGCAGATTGGTGGATGCTCTTTCTTTTACATGAGAATCAGCAACGTTTACATTGTGATTGTAGTCAGCAGCAATGCCAATGTAGCCTGTGCATTCAAGTTTGTTGTTGAGGTAATGAGATCTTATCATCTAAAGTCTATGTAGATTTCATTTTCCTTTAGATTCAAGACTTTTATATATGATGCTCTGATGTAAGGATCTTATTTTCCCTTGTTGATCTGTTTTCTAAACAAGTTGAAGGAGCTTGCCTTTTCTATCATTCATACTTCTGTATTGTAGTTTACCATTCTTTGCATCATTGTTAAGCCAAGTTTTTTTTTATTGAAGGAATCTTTACTCTTATTAACTATTAAGACACTGTTGCAAAACGCTTAGAATTCCAATGACTTATTATATAGATGAATAAACTTTCTTTGATGACAAAGAAAATAACTCATTTCTCTCTTATGGGAATGAGAAAATCTACGTGCCTCACAACATATATTCAATCTAATCCTGTCAAAGTATTGATTGATTTTTGGTTTAATTTGGAATTAGTTTGATAAAAAAAATTCTTGGAAAAGGATGAACCAACTATTTTGTTTTTTCCTTCTTTACGGCGGGCGGATGAGTGCTGTAGTTTGCTAAATGAGTTTAGATGTGGGATACTGCATTCTCAAGAGAACTATTAATAATTGGCACGGAATTCTCTTATGTCAATGTCTCCTTGTATATTAATTTCTTTTTATGCTAAAAGTATTTCATTAGTGTGGTAAGTTGTAAGTATACAAGTCTTGCAACGAATGTGATAATCTCCTCATAAAGATTTTTAACTCAAATAGACAGGTTTAAACTAGTAATACCAGTCTTTTGAGCTGGGGTTGGGGAACATGGCTGTGTAATGTGTTTTTTACTCTGTGATATGAACCTGCAAATAATAGTCTTAGATTGTGGTGAATGATTCTGGTCTATTCTGCTTGCAGGCTGTTGCACTGTTCAAATCTTATTTTGGTGGGGCTTTTGATGAAGATGCAATTCGTAATAATTTTGTTCTGATTTATGAGCTATTGGATGGTACGTAATTGAACAATTCACCTCAACTGTTTGCATGCATGTACAGAAGCTATTGTATGGTATACAAAAACCATCGTCCTGCACATGTTTCACACTTTAGAATTCACCTCATAAAATAGGGCAAAGAGTTTTAAAGCAGAAGATATTGGAAGAATGCAACAGTTTTTAAAATTAGCTAGGATTTTTGTGTAGATAGATGAACTTTACTCGCCGAAGATGCATATTCTAGAAGTCTATGGTGTAACTACAAAACAATTCAACTATACACACCATCCTCTTATAACATGTCTAGTTTTGTTAGTTGTAGCATTGTTGTGCACAAGACCATGTGTGGGATTTTCTAATATGGCATGCCATAACCATTGTAGTGCATGTGCATACAAGGCATTGTCAAAGGATTGTCTTTGGTAGATGACGTCTATTTCATTTGATGCCATCAATTCTGGACTTGGCATCGTTATCTGAGAATATGATGAATTTCAAACTTAAGAATGGGAAGAGATATTCTCAACCCTAATGATTAGCTTGCATCTCTGTCCCCGTTTTCCTACCACTTGATAAAAGCACTCTTTAATTGTTTGTGATCTTGATTATTGAATTCATCTTTATGGAATACGATGATGTTGAAATAAGTTACACAAAGTTAACGTTGAATTTTTTTGTGATTGTGATCTGGTACTGATTTCATTGACCATGTCAGAATTCATGCATGCATTCATCACGTTACTTGTTCACTATGATGTGCAAATGCTTGCATGTTTTCATTATGCCAGTTGTTTATATGATTTAAGCTTTTGTCTGAGTGTTTTCTTTTAACTGTATTTATCTTTAGAATCCATCATGTCTGAATTGTCAGTATCCACCCTTAAATTGCAGAAATTATGGATTTTGGTTACCCACAGAATCTTTCTCCAGAAATTTTAAAGCTTTACATCACTCAGGAAGGAGTGCGCTCTCCATTCTCTTCTAAGGTAAGATGTTTGTAATGTTTTAAGATATGGTAGGGCTATTATGTTGAAGAAATGACCTTTTCTCACTAATAATATACAGAACATTTTAGTTCTTCATGTGTATATCATGATATCTTTCTCAAAAAAAGAAAAAAAAGAAAAAAAGTGGATTATCAAGATATTAGTTTCTGATGATTTTTTCTTTTCAACTGTGCCAAAAACAACAGCCTACAGATAAACCTGTCCCTAATGCAACACTACAAGTTACAGGTGCTGTTGGTTGGCGTAGAGAGGGCCTTGTTTATAAAAAGAATGAGGTGATTGATTTCTCTTACTTTTCTTTTACATCTTTATTAAACAGTCTACTAGATTATGAACATTTCATTCGTGCAGGTCTTCTTGGATATTGTGGAAAGTGTAAATCTTCTTATGTCTTCTAAAGGTAGGCAGGTGTTTTGAATGTGTTTAACACAAACAAAGTCTGTTTTGTCACTTATAACTGATTTTGGAGGCTATAGGTAGTGTTCTGCGCTGTGATGTAACCGGGAAGGTTCTAATGAAGTGCTTCCTATCTGGAATGCCTGATTTGAAGTTGGGCTTGAATGATAAAATTGGCCTTGAGAAAGAGTCACAACTTAAATCCCGTCCCACCAAAAGGTATGTTTCAATGGCTCACTATGCTGTTCTGGTATTTAGATTGTATTTAACTTCAACCACCAACATTCTTAGCGTAATATTTGTCTTCAAATTTCTGTTTCCTTAGATACGGGTGAACTTTTTAACCGGTTACTCTTCCTTTTGAAGACAAATATAGCTAGTTTATTAGATTACCACATGGAATTATGTTGTTTCATGCTTTTGCTGTTGGGAAATTTCTTCACTCAACTCCCTAGCCTAACATTGGAAAACAAAATATTAAGTATATAAATAGAAGAGAACAAGTAAAGCGCATCTCAGTTTTCAGTAGAGAACCCTCAATACAGTGAAGCTTGCATGCTCTCTTCTCTAAATTGTGGCTACCCTACAAAGATTAAATAAACTATTCTATTTGCAAGAGAGAATTTAGGGCCTTACTAAGGAATTGCTCTCCAAGCAAATTGCTTACCTTAATTGAGCTGCAGCAAACATTTAGTGGTGTTGAAGGCATATTTGTTTGTTTCTTTCTGATTGATATGGAATGAGTTTTCTGCAATACACATATACGCTGTGGTTAAGATGTAATACATTTTTCTTTTTCTTTCCTTAGTTTCTTCATGCCTTATTACTGTCAAATCTTTAGTAGATTGAGTTTTACAACTCTTATTTTTATTTGACCAATCATTTGTGTATTTTTATTCAAGTGTTTCTTAAACTTTGAATTTTATCTTTTCTTTGTCATTTATTTGCCTTTATAGTTGGATGCAGAAAAGTTGATATCTGTATTTAAAATCTTGCATATTGGCCTTTATTGAGATGATTATAGTTTCTGACCGCACAAAAATTTAATTCTGTTTTAGTTTCTATTTTGACTCGAGTATTTTTGCAGTGGGAAAACTATCGAGCTTGATGATGTTACTTTCCATCAATGTGTAAACTTGACGAGGTTTAACTCAGAGAAGACAGTTAGTTTTGTGCCACCTGATGGTGAATTTGAATTGATGAAGTAAGATCATACTTCCTTTAATGTCTTAATTTATGCATTGAATTTAATTTAGTTTTTCTTAATCTCAGTTTTGGTAGTGTTTTGTCATTGCTCATTATTGTGTTTCATTAGGATTTAGTAGGATGCCGCAACATGGTAAAACTTGTTTTTATAATGAGGCTTGCAATTTAACCTTGTCTGTGATTTCAAACAGTTTCAACTATGCAATTCTCATATCATCTGATGTTTTGATTATATCTTCTTGCTATTGATGGCCCTGTTGGTTTTATGATTCATAACTCCACTCAATCTTTTTCTTCTTCTTTTGACACAAGAGCTTTGTTGGTTGATGAAGTTATCAAGCTACAATAAGTCCTGAATAGCTGTTATAGTGTTTTACTTAAAACTTTTGAACTCTTTACCAGTACCTTCTCTGCAGTAACGAATCTCATACATGCGTAATGCATGCAAATTTTCTAGTATTAAACTACGACATCCAAATATCACTCTTATTATTTATCATAGGTTGAATTTCTTTTGATACAGATAAATTGTCATAGTTACTTATCGGTGTTGTCCGGTAAATTTAATTGTATTTATGAGGCCTGCTTCTGTGGTTGGGTTTTATGTGCCTTAGGTATCGTATCACTGAGGGTGTGAATCTTCCATTCCGAGTATTGCCTACAATTAAAGAACTCGGCAGAACTCGCATTGAAGTAAATGTTAAGGTTTGTCACTTTGCACGTTAAAACTGCTATCATTTATAAGTTCTTTGCTTGGAAGATAGCTTATATACACGATTGCTCTTCAGGTCAAGAGCGTTTTCGGTGCAAAAATGTTTGCTCTTGGGGTTGTCATCAAAATTCCTGTGCCAAAACAAACAGCAAAGACAAGTTTTCAAGTAACATCTGGTCGAGCAAAATATAATGCTGCTATTGATTGCTTGGTCTGGAAGTGAGTTCTTTATATGTTTATTTGTTGAATTCTAATCCTTTAAGATTTGCAGTAAATTTTCATTTAAAATAGTTCTGCAATATGATTCAATGTAGTAGCCCTTGGACATGGTCGCAGGTGGTAAAACGATGAATTAGATTTGTAATTGGGAAAGGTCCTACCTTTCTAGGTTCAAAGTGTTCAAATTTTGTCTGGCATATATGGAGCTTATAGCCAATAGGCCTCATACCTGAAATGTGTCTCTGCATGTTGAACACTATTGTTGTTTCTTTCACTATATTGTATTAACTTTCCTGCATTTTGTAGGATAAGGAAATTTCCAGGACAAACGGAGCCAACTTTGAGTGCAGAAGTTGAGCTGATTTCCACGATGACAGAAAAGAAATCTTGGACAAGACCACCAATTCAGATGGAGTTCCAGGTGCGTAACTAATCGTCATTGGTAATTCCAGGAGTATTGTGACAATTGGGCACACATTTCATTTGTTTTTAATCCCAGCAGCTCATCTCCACCTCCGTAGGTGGTGCTTTATTAGAGAAGAATAAAAAAGATTTAATTAACTGTTGCCAAGCCCTAAATAGGTTGATGTGTTACAGAATTAATACCTTTCATGTAACTTTGAAGTTCTGTTCCATCTCTATATCCATTTGAAGCACATATCTAATGATTGATCATCATATATTTTTGAAGTTATTTTAATCAATTACTAAGCACCTCCGTAGGTGGTTACAGATAGAATAGCGAGCCCTTTCCTGGCTTATAGTTAAAATGTCTGTTTCTTGTATGTTTAGGTTTTATCGCATTCAATGTTATTTTCCGTCTACCTATTTAAATGTGACTCATTTGGGTTATTATTACATCTACAGGTTCCGATGTTTACAGCGTCTGGTTTGCGTGTGCGTTTTCTCAAGGTAATATCTTTGCCCTGTCAACACTGGTATGCCTTAACTAGAAAATGTATAATTTATTCCTTGAATTTCTGCAGGTATGGGAAAAGAGCGGATACAACACTGTTGAGTGGGTTCGCTATATCACGAAAGCTGGTTCATACGAGATTAGGTGCTAGAGACACGGGAGTGCTGCTGTGAGGAGAGGATTTTCGGGTGGATGCTGGAATATTTTATACAGTTGAGTCGAGTGGGAAGAATTATTCAGGAGTTTTATGTTGACGAGGATAAATCATAGGGGTTTTATTGCTTGTGTCGTTGTGTCGATATGCTTGTTTGTGACGAATGTCTTGTATGCTGTTGTAAATGCTAGCTTACTCTAGAACTGGTTTTGAGCCGTCAAAATTTTCTTCTTCTTTTTGTTTCTATTGATAAATCGTTGAATGCGGTTCGGCACAACTTTCATTTGTTGAAATAATGAGATTGTGAGTGAACTTGTGATGGTTTAGATGGATTAGTAAATTCGGCATCACATTCCGTAATTTGTAGGGAGAAATTACATATTAAATAGCGATGCACGTTGAATTCCCTTATCAGCAGAATCTCAACACAAAACGAGGCGTATTCCATGCCTGCATAACGAGGTATACTCCGCGCATGCAGAACGAGGCCAACATAGGCATGCAAAATGAGGAGGCCACCGGTCACAGAAAAGGCGTCGTGGTTCTGGCATGCAAAACGAGGCAGGTTCTGTCATGCAAACTGACGTCGGCTCAGCGAATGGAAGATGCGGCGCGCAAAACGAAGGTAGCCGGCGCATGAAAAACAAGGTACACAAAATGAGGCGGCCCAACACACGGAAAGCGAGGATATAATCTTGAATCTCAATGAAGTAATGTAGGAGAAAAAATTCAAAGAAAAAAGGCCAAAAAGCAGAAAAAAAAAAAAAAAAATAGAAGATGATACGATCGGTACTTTTCTACCGATTTTACGCATGAACGGTTGCTAGTAAGGTAAAACTCAAGGGAAAAACACAAGAAAGCATAATATATAAATAAATTGGAATAGGGAAAGATAGGTACCATGCTACCGATCCTCGCCCAGTGGTACTTAATTAAATTATCGTTCAATCTATTTATTTTCATATTCGCCTCATCGTGCAGTTTTGAAAATTAAGGTAAAACTTTCCATTGAGATTCTTGAGGGTAGAATTTCATTTGACAATATTTTGGGCCTTACTACTATATTTTTCACTTAATTTTTTTAGTTTTTAGCTTGAATATGCACTAAATTTACATTTTTTGCTCAATAAATTGTAAATCCGCTTCCAAATGCCTTATAAAGTTTTCCTCAATGCTCAAGAAAAATATTCCCCGAAAATAAAAAATTTGCTTTTTTTGACAAAAAACGTGGGCTCACGATTTTTAGTCGTTTTTGCAAGTTCGTACATATATCATCGTTCAACCTACTTATTTTCACCTTCGCCTCACCATGAAGTTTTGAAATTAAAGAAAGACTTTCCGTAGATATTCTTGAGTATGGAACCCCATTTTCAAAATGTTTTGACGCTCACTACTATATTTTTCACTTATTTTCCTATTTTTCGGCATAAATATTATACTAAATGTACATTTATTGCTCAATAAACCGTAAAACCACTTCCAAATGCTTTATAAAGTTTTCCTCAATGCTCACGGAAAATATTTTGTAAAGATAAAAATTTGCATTTTTGACAAAAAATGTTGGATCTCACGGTTTTTAGTCAGTTTTGCAAATTCGTACATAAATCATCGTTTTAACTATTTATTTTCACCTTCGCCTTACCTTGAAGTTTTGAAAATTAAAGTAAGACTTTCTGTTGAGATTCTTGAGGGTATAACCCCATTTGACAATGTTCTGAGGCTCACTACTATATTTTCACTTATTTTCTTAGACTTCGGCTTAAATATTCTACTAAATATACATTCAGCTTACAAGCAACATTTGTTGCTCAAATTACATACTAAATATGTATGTACAGGAGGAGCATTATGTATGAACAAAAATCAGCAGAATCTCATTTCTCTCCTTCACTTAGTTTACTGAATATGTGCTCTCCTCCACCTTAATGAACAAAAACAGTTCAGCTTTACACTTTATTTGAGAATAGTGACCATTAAGGGTTTCTAGGCTACTGTACTCTAGTATAAAAGTGTACAACGAGTCAGGCTGACCCAACCCGTTTATAATGAGCTTCACGAATTTCGTGTTGTGCCGTTCTTGGGCTAAATTTAAAAAGTTTCATTCAATTTATCATTCATGATGACATCGTTGGAAAGGTAAAATATGAAAACTTAATTCATTTAGGCAATTTATTGATAACTTTTTTAAAATTAATTGATAACAAAGTACATTGTTAAATGGCCACTTAGTATTACGGTTAGTGATATTCCCTCTACTTGTAAATGAGAGGTGAGGTCTTAAATTCGATTTTCGTCAAGGGCGAATTTGAACCACATTATTGCTAATCTATTGTGAGGCTAAGCCCAATCCCTTTCTCTTAGTATAAATAATATCGCTTGTTCAAAAAAAATAAAAATAAATAAGTGCTTTGTTAAATTTTCAAAAATTGGGTGACTATAATGGCCATTATCGCCTTACTTGGGTTTGCATACTTCAATGGGGAAAATATCAATCAACATCTGAGGAGGAGGCTTGAGCCTCGAGCCAATCAGGTAGTTACAGTTATCATTTCTTTTGATTAGAGTACCGACCATATTTTTTATTTGTGTTTAGTTTTGATTGGATAGTTAAAATGATAATTTTATTCGTTTTAATTGACAGTAAATGTTCTGCTAAGTGAGGAGAAAAACTTGATAAATTTGATTCTCGTTAAAAGCGAATTTAAGTCATATTATTATTAACCTATTGTATTCTTTAGCACATATAATATTGTTTATTAAAAAAAAAATCGTATGGTAGATTTTCTCATTATTATTTTTTTTGTCGGATTTTCTCATTATTTCATAAAGGCATATTCTGATTTTTTTTTGCATTGATGCACATGTGCACGATGCAAAATGATTTGTTTTCTTTAGGAAAATAAAAAATAAATACAAAAGAAAACATTTGATTTTTTTATAGAGAGTTTTAACGAAACACTCTCGCTACATTTTACTTTTAACGAAAAATCATTTTTTTATCTTTACTAACACTATATTTACTGTATCTTTAAAAATGGTTTTTCGTGTTCATGAACTTTGATCCTTTTTTTGTATGCATTTGTATAAGAAAACGAAGAGACCACGAATTGGCCAATCCATCAACAATTACGGGATCTCACACTCCCTCTCGGAAGTCGGACCTCCTCCTAATACGGCGTCGTCGGGAGTACCGTCCGCTCAGTAGAAGTAGATGGGGCTGTTTAGAAGGATAGCGGGGTTTCTAGGGTTTGCCAAGGACGACGGGCCCGAAGTCAAAGACAACGAGGAGGAAGACGAAGACGATGATCAAGCCCACAATCGGCCCCACTTTCAAGAAACTGGGCTTCCCCGCAAAGGCTTCAGCGTTCCCCGCCAAGTCGTCGTTGATCGGAACCTGCCCGGTCCCGTCCTCGTTCCTTGCCGCTCCGGCGACGGCGGTGTCCAGGTACCTCGATTTCGATTGATTGATTGATTGATTGAATGGTTTTGGAAGAGTCGTAATTTTGCAGTGTTAGGTCAAAATTTGAAGAGTGTACTGCTTCAATTGCTTGGTTTCTGTGACTTTATTCTTTGACTGTGAGTTGCTTTGCTGCCATTGTTTAGTAAGATGTGGGAAATTTTGTAATGTGACTAGGCATATGACTGGCGGATGAGCCGAATTTAGATAAAGTCAATTACTGTGTGGAAATTGAGAGACTATGGGTAGTGTGTGTCGGAATTTGTTTCATTTCGAATGTTTGGACGAGTGAGTTTTGCTGTCTTTGTAACTTTAGACTTGATTCTTAAAAATGCACTACGAGAACACTATCAACGAACTACCCAAATGTAATGCATCCAGTCATTTTCAAGTCTGCCCGTCTAATTTCTAATAAATTTAGCCTGAGTTTCATGGAACCTTGATGTCCCTCATCCAAATGCACAATGTCGGACTTAACTTAGTTTGTGTAGATGAGCATGCATATTATGCCAGGGTGGTTGAAGCTTCTTACGCTACAGGAACGAAAGGGTGGTTAGGGTGAGCTGAGAGGGGCTGGCATTGCCGCACATCTCTTTAATGGTGTTGGTCTCTGGGACTGTGTCAATTTCTTCCTCTTGTTTTGGCTTTGGGATAATCAAGTGTTCAGTTATACAACCAGAATTCTATTATCCCTTCAGAAGCCATTGTGTTTGATAGAGGTAGACAAGTGATCATGGCTGACTTGTGGGATTTCTCTGTAGACAGCTTTTCATCTCTTTTTATTGTAGGAATGAACTTTGTGTACTTGGGACGGTTTTGTTGTGTCTACAGCTTTCCTTAGAGTTTCCCTGAAGAAGAAAGTCGGAGTATCCCTCATATTTCCTGTCGAGTCAACTTTTCTTCTGCTCGTGAAGAAAGCATGAGAAAAATTGAAATGAAGATTCCTTTTCTGTTTATAGGATATTATGTTTTTCCTTATTCACCCAGGGGAGTTTTAATAGTGTTTGTTTTATTTCTTACCCTGGAGTAAGTTCTATTGCACAAAGACCTGAAACAATGCCAATGCCAATTTGCGGTAGGTAGATCCACTTATGGACTTCAGATCTTTAAATATCTGGAATTAATTTCACATCTTCTATAATTGAAACTATAACACTGAATAGTTCTAGGAGAACCACAGTTATTATTCCATTAAAATTGCACTTTTCTTTTCGATTAATGAAGGTGTACAGCATGGTGGTTCTTTCATTGGCCTTGATTCCCTCTGTACTGGGATACACTTAACCTAATTACTTTTTAAGATTTTGGGGTTGGTTGGTTGCTCAGTGTAGTTTATGCAGTGGTGATTAGAATCTGTGTCATTCCATATGCTATTAATCTAGATGTGTCAGTTATGCTGTAGAACAGGGTGATGAAAATGAAATAGTCAGAAGCCGGGAGATAATTCAAATGCCAAGGAAATGAAATGTCATTATAGTATTTTTCTGGCAATTTTGTTTTCCTTCTTGTAACAACACTTTATGGATTTTCTTTGTTGTTTTTGGTATAAGCTCGTACTTTGGATCATATTTATCTCCATGGCTGGGAGCGAAGCAGATAACGTTACTCAACTCCTATTATCTCTGCATCCAGGGTCTAAAATGGCATGCAAAGAGACTCAGGATAGATGAAGATGGAGATGTAGCAGACGAGTTCCTTGATGAGGTCTTCCCAGGGATGTCAATCAGTACAGAAAATAATAGGGCATTACCAAGGTTTGAAGTGAAACACAATACCAAGCCAGCTAAAGTGAAGACTCAGGCCTTGCATGATGGGAAAATCAGACAGCGCGTGGAATACCGGGGTAGATCGCAGTGGAGATGAAGACTTCTAGAACAGATTATCAAGTCTTGGGAGTTTTTAATATAATTTTAGGGGTCTTTTAACTTTTGAGTGAATTTGTCATCCGTGTTCTGGTGCGGATTAGAAATGTGGAGGACTACGTCCCATTATATTAATACCTAAGGTTTAGGGTTTGAAAACTGGTTGGTTCCTTAAGGTTTTTGGTTGTACTGGTGGTTGGCAACAGAGCATCGTGGACCTGTGTTCATGGACTTGCACGTAGGAGTTGAGTGTAAACATTTCGTATAATTCAGTAATATACACTAGTGGTGATAAAGCTAATTCTGTGTTCTGGTGTTTTCTGTGATCAACATCGATATGTCGTTTAAATAGTCAGATCGAGTCTTATTCATTCTTCGTAACACTCGAACATTCATTGTGGAAATGTTGTCTTTGATGGTGGAAGAAAGGTAAGGCTCATTCTTTGTGGCATTACCCTTTGTTTTTTGCACGTTCATGTTTATTTTTATAGTTTGATCATCTTTTTAACTCTATCAATTCAAAAACGAGGAATTAAGAGGGTTGTTCATGTAAAGAAAATAGGAGTGAAAATTATTTTCATAGAACAAAACTCTCTGAAATGTCAGGTTTTTGCCCTCATTTTGGGTTCTCTTTCTTTCTCCAGCCTTAGGGTATCTGTCACTTTCTGTGATTTTATTCGATTGGGGAGCTGCTGTAGGATAGTTTCTAGAGTTCTTTAATAATGCAGGAGGGGATTTGGTTTTTGTTTTCGTTGGTGGAAATCTGGTTCACTATGTTTTGTATAGGGGTGGGCGTTGATCGATTTAACTCAGTTTGACACTAAAAATATAACTGAATTAACCAGTATTCAACGGTTCTGTTTGCTTCGACTTTGACTAATACTATCAGTGAAACCGAACAAAACCAAACCATTGTTAATCTGTTTGATTCGGTTTTATTTTAGTCTGATTTCAAAAGTATCAAAACCGAACCAAATCAAAAGTAAACTGATTCAATCTGATTTTTGAATTGTTTAACCTTTTTCTTAAACCAAACCAAATCGACCATATGGTTCGGACGGTCGATTTGGTCTGTTTTGCATCCACCCCTAATTTTGTATTACTTTTTTTTATTACTCTATAATGAAATTCTATTGCTCTCATCTAAGAATTTTCTCTAAACTTCCGTATTCGGAATACTCTGGCGAACAAATTGTCGCCACTATCTTACTTATAGATTCCACACGCAAACTCGTTTGGTATGTAAAATTCGATTAGGATAGATTACTCACTCAATTTCAAGGCATGTGGAGGGAGAAATTAAAAAATTATGACCAACTAAAGGGTACAAGACGAAATATTCAAAAAGAAAACTTATTCATTCTAATCCCCTCTAAATTGATAAGATTATAGAACCTACATAAATGACACGTTAGCATACTAACATAATTCTCGACGGAATTGAAGGTTAGAAACAACGTTGATGAGCAAGGCAATAAATTCAACGGAATTGAAGGTTAGAAACAACATTGATGAGCAAGTCAATAAATGAAAGACTAAACTGATGAGTTTAAAACATTAAAGACCAAAATGACTACTTTACAATACATAAAAGACCATTCGTAACAAAAACCCCACAAGAGTGAGCAATTTACAGAGCTACACATAAACTTTGGTCTTAAACCCTAGTTAAATATGTAAACTTTTACTTCCATGATTATTCAAAACCTAGGGACCTAGGGTTTACAGTCCCCAGAACGTACGTAGTATATTTATTTCAAGGGAAACTTGTGGGTGCGATAACCTCCAAGTGGGTATGCCGGAACTGTGATTTTAGGCAGAGGAAGCCGCATCGTGAGGATGGTGATCATTGCCATGGCCATCGCGATGATCACCAACCCCAACCACAGGCTGATCATCCTGTTCATGGAGGGGAGGGGATTTATTCTCTGCACTAGCAGTCGGTTTTTCAGCAGAGTGCTTGGTTTTGGCCTCAAGAAACTCCATCTTTGCTTTTGCTTCTTTCGCTCTTCTTATCTGGCTCACTATTTCCCTCTCTTCGTCCGTTTTTGCTGTCGCCTTCACCACCTACTTACAGTTTCAACATAGAAATAACAATTCCAAAAGACATCAGACGTTATTAACATTACTAAATATATAAAACTAAACAACGATTCCAATATATATATATATATATATATATTTTTTTTTTTTTCAAATTTCTAATCTTTCTAATATCCCAATTAAGGAGCTTATAAAGTCTCCTTCTGTTGAGAAATCCTGAAATAATTTTAGCCAAGAAACACTTTATGGTGCTCATTCCGTATTTTCAACAATCCAAACCAAACAGTCTGTATACTGTAAATAGTGAATAGATGCAAGATGCAAGATGGAAGCACCTTTTCTTGAGCTTTAGTTTTGTATATGTCTACGTGCTCCTTGGCAGCACTGGCCATATTGCTTAGCTTCTCCTTCGCAGACTGCATGTCTATCTGTCGAGCTAATTACTTGATTAATTCTCCTCTTCCCCTCTGTGTATCACAACAAAAGAATATTTCATTCATATATATAGAGCAAATTAAGGAGTAGAAGATTGGAAGACACCGTCGACCGTACGAGACGTCCACCGACCCACCGCTACGCCAACGTATATGCATGACGTGGTGAACATGCAGGGATCAGTTGGGCATGATAGTTGTCGACTTCTGCCTCTCTTGGATTAATCTGTTTTAGCCCGTTAGGGTTTAGATAACGGTCGGCTTATCCTGTCAAGGGGAGCTTCGTCTTTCTGATGATATTATATTTTACGTGGCACGCTCTGATTGGTCGTAACTATTTATGGTTCCAAATAGGATCTTCGTTATCTTCTTAACTGCGCATGGCTTCCCCGTCGACCAGAGTTAGAGTCATGGACCATGCCATTCCCTGCAATCCCTGCATTTCCCTTTCTATCCCCCGGAAACCGCCACTCAACCGCCAAGTCACTTGGCCGAACACCGTCACCCACCACTCCAACATAACCAAATGGCGCCGCAACACGACTTCCGAGCTCCAAACTCAGGTGGCTGTCAACGACCGAACCGGTGACTACTCTCCTTCAGTTCCCACACACACAGTCACAGTTCACGACCGACAACGAGGCGTCTCCCACCAGTTCCTCGTCCCTGAGGTATTTGTCCGACTCTGGCCTTCTCTTTGTTTGTTTGTTTGGTTCCCGAGAAATTCAGAGAAAATTCTCTCTATTTTCCCTAGAAAATTAAGTGAACGTATTGAAATTGAAATTTCAGGACCAGTACATATTGCACACAGCAGAGTCGCAGGACATCACTCTTCCATTCGCTTGCAGGCACGGTACTGTTCGTTCATTCATTTTTTACTAATAATTTTTTGAAGCGGATTAAAACTCGACTGGCTATGGTTACATGCATTTACTTAATACATTCACCATCTTACAGTCAAATGTTGGCATATATGATATTCTTTGTTTTTGGTTGTGCATCTGACTGTTAGATGGTGAATGTAATATTAAGTAAATGCATGTACCGTAGCCAAATTCATCTGGTATAGGTTATAATGTGACGTGGAATTTTTCCAAGTCAATCTCTAGGACATGTTCTGATGTGGGTTTGTTTCTTTTTTTCTTTTTCCAATTCATTCTATGATAGAATCCCAATTGTTTTTACTCGGCAGGTTGTTGTACAAGTTGTGCAGTACGCGTAAAATCCGGAGAACTTAGACAGCCTGAGGCACTAGGGATTTCTGCTGAACTGAAATCAAAGGCATGTAGTTTTGAGGCCTTTTTATGACTTTATTAATGTGCACACTTCCTGATTTTGTGTCAAAGATTTGTTCATTGATAGTCAATCAACTTATATTTTCGAGTTTACTTGAACACTGGGTTTGTTCGGTGAATAAATCATAGAAAACAAGAAACGAATGTCAGGGCTACTACTTTTGTAGTAGCGTCTTAAGATAATGTATCGAAGTTGGAAACAAGAACACATACAATTGGAGAAGTATAGGGAAATGGCCTTCCTACTTGCTTACATAATGTGAAACTTATGGGGTTTTGATCTGCCAAATTTTTTGGAACTAGTCCTTTATGTGCAGTGGTTCTTGTGTGCGCCACACGCAATATTAATCCTTGGGTGTACACACAAATTTGACCTTTAGTGCTTCGAAGGTGTCGATGCAACCTCCCCCTACAATGTTATTAAAACAAGTCCTGGTAGCCACAAACTGATCATATTTCTCGACAATGTAGAAATTATTTGAAACTAATAATGCAAAGTTATGATTAAAGTATTCTTGAATAGTTGTAATCTTGTTTGAAATGCAGGGGTATGCACTTCTTTGTGTGGGCTATCCATCATCTGATCTTGAAGTAGAAACGCAAGACGATGATGAGGTAATCTACTGAGTTCTACCTTTCTCTTTCTGGAAATGTAAAGATCTTATTTGGATGTCATAAAGTTCGAATCTATTTCATTGAGATTGGAATAGCATATAAAGTTTACTCGCCTCTAATGAAAATCTGAGTCATTCTTCTGTCATCCGATGTGATTTAGTACTCAAACTCTTGGACCTTTCCCTGTTGCAATTACCGATCTCTTTTCTTTTGATGGAATTATTTGGTATATGATGGTGTTTTGCACCATCCTAATTTCCACATCTGTTCTTAAAGAAATTATCAACCACCTGAATGGAGCGTGTATTATTTATTTTTTCTAATTGTCTTTCCATTCATCTGGTTATAGAAATCTGAAATATTTGCACCTACAGGTATATTGGCTTCAATTTGGCAGATATTTTGCCCGGGGACCAATTGTGAGTTCCTCGTCATTCTCTAGATTTTTTCAAATTTCTAATAAAAAGTTTAAGAATGATACCATGGGGTCATTTCGAAATTAAGATTGATATCACGTGGAGACCTCGGACTGAAAACAAATCTCGTGTGAGGAACAAAAGAAGAATGATTGAGCTAACGCCAAGAAACTAGTGTAATGGTATCTTACTTGTACAGTATGTTCATGATGCAGGATAGAGATGATTATGCATTGGAGTTAGCTATGGGGGATGAATAAGCAATGCAGAGTACTCATTTTGGAGTCGGGATCTATTGATTAATACATGCATGTGTTGTATTTTCTTTGCCTCCCGGGAATGGTACTTGTCCATCTTCACTTCCCTTGGTTTATGTATCATTTTCATCGAGTGTAGATCCAAATCTAAGGATGATCGTCACGTAGGTAATGTTCTCTCATACATGCTTTGTTGTTGTCATGGTTTTTTAGCTTGGATCGAACAAGGCCCTGCGTAGGCTTGAGTCAATTCTCTAGGATGACCTCTATGTAACCAATTCATGCAATGAAAAGAAAGAATGGTAAGAGATGACTTGCCCAATGCATCTATCAAAAATGTTATTCTGGAAAAGATCACTAGTTTGGTTGATCATGAGCAATGGATCTGTGTCACTGTCCCCTTTGCTATATGTTGTGTCTGTATTGCTTGTCAGTTTTACTATTTCCTAACCAAGCGAATACGCTTGTAGTGGGCAAATGAGATGAAGTACACGATATTGTGCAGATTTGGTATTTGGTATTGGAAAGTAATTGGTTCGTTACATATAATGCTTCAAGGCTCCATCTTTTCGGATGAATTGAGGAGAGATGTGGCCTTCTTAAATTTAAGGCATTTATCTTGTATCGTTTGGAGTAAGAACCCTAGATATCAGTTAGTTTTCTCTTTTCGGCCGCCATGATAGGTATGCAAACGAAGGAGTGAGTAGATCTATGTCGTCCATTGGAGGACCAGCCTACGATCATATCCATCACTAGTAGGATCTTCACCTTCGACAAAACGAAATCGAGCATCAAATTCAAATTTTATGAAACCCGATGGCAATATCGACGATCTCCCTGAATTTGTTTTGGTCTTCAAAAAACTCACAGGTTCCATGGTTTGAAGCAAGAGCAAGTTGTGGTAGGAATGTATAGTGACATGGTTTTGGGCTGTGTAAGTCACAAGTATCAACGGAATTACTACATCAGCAATCCATATACCAGATGGGTTGCTCTTCACACCTAGGAATGTATAGTGACATGGTTTTGTGCTGTGTAAGTCACAAGTATCAACGGAATTACTACATCAGCAATCCATATACCAGATGGGTTGCTCTTCACACCACCTGTTGATGCCAGGAGCAAGTAAAAGTTGGGCTCGTCTGAGAATCTGCGATGTTCTTTACTCTAGCTCCGCGTACTCGCTAGCTTTGCTTACGAAGGAATGTTGAATTAGGCGGGGTTTTCAGAGAAAGACTAATAATTAGGTTCGACTGTTCATGATCAACGACATTAACAGTACCAGCAGAAGTACTAGTAGCTGCAAAGGTGATCATATGGCTGATCATTACTGAATGTCATATCTTTGAAGATTGTTAGGACCCAAATGTCATCGTGAGGATGTCTTTAGATGTGCAACCTCAACTCCTTAACCAATAATATATTGGTTTGAGACTTGAACGAAGAAGAACAAGAGCATGATGGTCGATCGGACGGTCGCTGCCAAATTGTGCTTGAAATGCAAGAGGTTTATGCTCGTGATGAACCAGCGTGCGCATGGTGGAGGAACTAGCAGCATGTGCATGCTCAAAGTGATGTGTTTTCTTTTCAGGCTTGTCTACCTGAAGCGTGATTTGGCTTCAATTTAATTGTACTTAGCCATTTATTTGTTTGTTTAGTTATACTGTGTTTTATCCGATGGCTGGTTTTGGCCCTCTACTAGTGCTCTACTCTCTTCTTCGTTGGCAATAATTTCTCCCGGTGACTTAATTAGCCCATTTGGAAGTTTTAGAAAGCACTTTTGTTCAAGGGCACTTTTAGTAACATCATTTCTATTAGAAGTGCAAGTGCTTCTTGAAAAAGCGCTTAAGTGTTTCTTGAATGAAGAACTTTTATTTTTTTCTGCCAAAATGTGATGAGAAGCGCATTTGGTGATCTGAAATCGCTTTTAGTTATTTGTTATATGCGTTTGGTGCTGGTGGCTGGTGCAGTTGGTGCATGCATGCTAATTATTTGTTCGAGATTGCCCAGGTGTCCTAATTTTATTGAGGCTTTGAGCGCTATATGTGATCTGATGTCCTAATTTCCTTCTTTCCTAGTTTCTCTTCTTCTTCTTTCCTTCTTTCCTAATTTTTTCCTTCCTTTTATTGCAAATTTGAACTGTTATATATTCCAGTTTTTGTTGTTTTCTTAATTTCGAACATGTAAATTGTAACAAAGTATCAATTTCACTCATGTGGGGGACTAAAGTTGGACAAATAAATCAAGGTTACACATCACTTTCATATGTTTGTGATTTTTTTATTTTTTTATTTTTTTTACAGCCATTTGTGTAATTAAATTGTGGTACACTGTAATTGCTGCTATCCCTCTGGCATTAATTTGCTTGTAAACTGAAAATAATCGGTGGTTGAATTTCTTATTCGGGGAAACTCGACGCTGAACATGAATTAGGATTCATAAATGCTCGCGTGGGCGATTCACTGTAAGAAATATTTTTAGATGCAATGCATATTCATTTGGTGGCATTGTGAGCAATTGATTGATCTAATAATGGAACGTACTCGATTGTAGGAGGCTGGCATGGGGGTCTGTATGCATGCGTGAGCACTGACATAGACATGTAGTTGGCAGTGCCGCAGTAGTACATTCATGGTGAGGAAAGAAGTATGACGTCTATATTAGCGGGTACACAAATTGGTCTGGTGTAGCAGGTATCTTGTTGCCTCGTACGTTGATGATATATATCAACCAACAGCAATCAGATTCAGCACAGAGGTACAAGTGTCCAACCTTGATATTATCTTTTGGCAAAAACACCTCTGAAATTGACTTGGGATAAAAAGCAAGAAGAAATAAGTTTAATTTAGAGTTAGGATTATAATCAGTGGCTGAAATTGGGTGGAAGTACGTGGAGATTCGAACTGCAGTACAAATGAAGAAGCAAATACTCTTAACTAACTTCACTAAACTTAGGTCTCAAAAGAAAGCAGTAGGCATATGTATCAGGCAATTAACTCTATCTCCAATCATCCATAAAATATAGAGTCTAAAGTTATATTTGACTGTAAATTTGACTCAAACCATCTTCAATGCACCATAAAAGTTGGGTTCATGTATGAATTTGATGCTATATGCAAAGTTATATTTGACGTGGATATAACCCTAAAGTTAAAAGTGAGACCCCTACATTTTTCGAAGATACAAAACTTGTATTTAACTCTAAATTTAACTTAACCTCTTTCTAATATACATGACTTTCATGACTTAAAAGTTAAAAGTCAAATTTGACGCCGTATGTACTGGAGATATTATAACTTGCATTGCCTCCTTTTGAGTCAAATATAACTTTATAGCTTTTAATTTTTTACTTTTAAATTGGAACCTAATTAGTTGGTCACTGATGTTATAATTAAGATTTCCAAAACGAAAACAAACTTGGCTTTCCTCAAACAAAAATTTTTAGATGGGATATACTTCTAATTTATAGACTGTATCAAAATCACCATGAGCATCTACAAGAAAGTCTACAAACTTAAATTTGAAGTGCCACATATAATTTTTGGTGCTCCAACAGAGTTGTCAAATGAGTCTTCCAATTTAGAAAATGGCACCACACCCTCTTCAAACATTTTTTTTTTTATTATTAAAATCTGTGTTTTTCAAGATTTACAAAAATGAAACACTAAAAAAGAAATTCATACACTAAAAAAAACCTTCTCCAGATGAAAAAAATATTGTCGGGCCAAATAAAGTTTCGTCGCTTAACATTTTACCCAAAAAAAATTTGTTAGGCAAATTTTGTCGCTCAAAAGCTTAGCCGACGAATATCAAAATTATGAAACAACAAATTTTAATCATCTAATTGCCACGTGGACCAAAAAACTTATATTTGAAGGATCACATTTAGAAAAACTATTGGAGATACACTAACTATTTTGAATAACACATAACCTAATTTAAAGCAGATATGTTGATAGCTGAAGCCATTAACCATGGTTAAAACTTAAAATTGAATTCATGTCTTTTCCATGTGATACCGACACACAAAAAGGAGGAGGTAAGAACTGTGGAAAGATATTTTAGAATCAATGCTTGAACAAATGATCAACAGTTAACTTTTGGATCTCTACAACTGTACCATGTAGAATTTGTTAAAGTTTGAACATTCATTTCAAAGCTTATTGGAAATAAGATGAAAAGGTTCCAAGATCCATAGCTCAGGACATGTCTTCTCACGTGTTTTCAAGATTGCAAAAATTTTATTATATTTCAGTGTATGTCATGTACTAAATAAATAGGACGTTGAATGTATAACAAAAAATTTAACAATCGAGATTCACATATATGAGTGTATATATATAACACACCATTGCATTTAGAAATCTCTTCGGATTGAGCAAAACATAAGAGAGAGATCGATCAATTAGTTGAGGTGACACTTGACACAGATTTAGCTGACAGGTTAACACTGATCAATACATAAAAAATTAAAGAAACCAAGCATATATATATTATTGTGGTAGAAAATAGAAGGTTCGCTGATGCTTACGTTTATAGTACAGAGAAAAAGGGTACCAATGAGGAGGAGGATGTGATGGAGAAAAGCGAGGCAGTGGGGGTACGTAGCAAGCAGACAAAGGTCATAATCTCTGTAGGGTAATTTTATAAAGAGGTTTAGGGTTTCCCACCATGCATATGCAGCTCGCAGGATCTCACGAGGTGAAACTCAGATGTTCGGATTATTCACAGACACAACTACTGACATAATTCAACTACTCATTAAGCCAAAACAACGACGGTGGTGGGGAATGAGTACTATGCGGAGCCAAAAATAATTAAAAAAATTATGAAGGTGATATGTGGATTTTTAGATAAAAAGATAAAATTACTCTCGAGGCATACCGGGATTCCCACACACATGCAACGGACAATAACAGCTCAATCAAGGAAGAGTCAAGGGTGATTAAAATGGTATTTATTCAAATCTCTCTCATCACTCCTCATCAAATCTTATTCAAAAGGTAACTCCCAATTTTCCTATTCAATTTAGGTTTAATTGTCAAGTTAAGTGCAAGATATTATTTCACATAATATCTTGTAATTACACTCACAATTTGACCATATATGGCCGGCCCCTATTTTCCAAATAGGGCCGGTCACTCCCCTATAAATAGCCCTATTCTCCCACTAAAATTCTAAGTCATTCTCTACACACAAATTCCTAAACACATTCTCTTTCAAATTCTAACTTTGGCATCAGAGATTATTCGGCCAAAGCCCCCCCGCCCCCTAATTCATCGTGGGCGAGTGAGACTTTCGGTCTTAATCTTAGGTGTTATTATTCTGTAGGTGCATTTTCATCAAAGAAGAATATAGGGGAAATTTGCATCCACAGTCTACATATATATAGATTGGTCCAAGATTCCAAGCTATGTTGTGTAGGCACATTATTTGCTTACAAGATTTTAATAGCTTCTATAAAGTTATAGATTCATGAAAGCCATTAGAAATTTAGCATGTGTTTTTTTTTTTTTTTTTTTTTTTTTTTTTTTAAACAATCGAATTCAGGAGAATGGAGAAGCATAGGCACATCATTGAGTGAGGGAATAATTTTTTTTTTTTATCCACTTGAGTTACAAACCGTTTGTTTTTCCTATCAAGGTATATAAGAGGGTTGTGTTCCATTCCTAACTTGCTTGGGAAGCAAATGCTTTCCATCCATAGCTTCAAAATTATCAAATATTGAGAGAATTTTATCCAAAGCTGATTTAACAAGAAAAATCTTGTCCTATATATATGTATGGCATGAGTAATATTTAGGGAAATAAGAATGTAAATATTGTGTAAATATTAGAATCCTTTATTAGGAAGGATATCTCTTTGTGTCCTTTTTTTGTTTTCTTGGAGAACAAGGACTGTATGTAGTTATATACCAAATTATGCAATTCATGTTCCTTGCTTAGGAAGGTTGTGTTCCATTCATGTTCCTATGTATGTACTTATATAAGAGGGTTGTGTTCCATTCCTAACTTGCTTAGGAAGCAAATGCTTTCCATTCATGTACTTATATATCAAATTATCCGTGCTGCTGCTGCCATATTCAATCTTCTAGATTCGTGTTCCTTCCTGCGTTCTTTGCAGCAAACTGAAGCTGCATGAGTATTTCTTACGGGCGTATTGTGTTGCGTTGTCATGGCAGGAGGTGATGAGAGCTCAAAACCGAAGTTTGAGGGTCGTGCAACACCCAACAATTCAGTTTTGAGTCCCGTAGCGATACAAAGCGATGCTTCTAGCGTACCAAGTATCGTGAAGCTTAATGGATCAAATTATCCCCTTTGGTCCAAAGTATTAGAGATGCATATTGCTGGGCGTGAAAAAAAAAAAGGGTTCGTGACGGGAAGTAGCAAGGAACCCAAGGAAGAGAGTGCAGAGTATGAAACATGGAAAACTGGGAACACTATTGTGAAAGGGTGGTTGTTTAATTCCATGGATCCTACCATCATGGGTTTTTTCATCCATCTCCGTATTGCTAAGGAAGTGTGGGAAGAAGTTGCTCGAACATATTATGATAGGTTTTATATCTCTCATATTTATGAGTTAAAGGTAAAGTTGTTCTGACTTCGACAAGAAGGGTGGCCTATTGGTGTATACTATACTGATCTCAAAGCTGTTTGGCAAGAACTGGATCAAAGAAGACCAATCAAGATGTAATGTGCTATTGACTTGAAGACACTTCAAGAAAAAATCCAATTGGACTGTGTCTATACTTTCCTAGCAGGACTTGATGACATATTTGATAAGGTACGTAGTAATATTTTGAGAAATCAACCTTTACCATTCGTCAAAGAAGTGTTTTATATTGTTAGGCGAGAAGCACAACGCCATGCTACTATGATGGGAGTGTCATGCCCCGATCCCGACATACGTCCAGGATCGACACGTGACATCACCAAATACCCATATCTCTATCATACCCAGCCTTCGAGATATGGGCAAAGCACAACTCGAGATCCAACTGCGTAATAAATTTTTCGTATACTTTATGGTTGCATGTAACCTCATCATTAGACTGCTTACGTACCCTAAACAGGGATCAAGTCATTCGTAGTTCATCATTCACTATACTTGAATAATCATCACATAAATCACTATGTCTCAACATAATACCACACAACAGGCATACAACATCACGAGGAACATTCGACGAAGTGCAACATAAATCTCTAGCCATATTGGTCAACGAGTCTAGTCATAATGACAACAATCACAACCAACATCATTCCATAATCACATCAATGAATTACACATACCATACACCGAAATGCAGGGCTAGAGCGACACAGTTCGGCCGAAGCCTACATCTCTGAGGCTGTCTTAAATGAATCAATCTAAAGAACCAATGAGTCAAATGATGCGATTTTGGACCACTCAACGAAATCCATCAACATCGGGTTTCAGACGACTCAACAGAACCAAGACACTAAAGGGGATTCCGGACAACTCAACGGAATCCAACCAGGATACAATTTCAAACCACTCAACAAAATCGCGGAGTATAAGGGATTCCGAACCTCTCAATGGAATCCGAGTAGATATGATTCCTAACCACTCAACGGAATCGCGGAGTACAATGCATATCAAACCACTCAGTGAAATCCAAGCTGGATACGATTTCAAACCACTCAACGGAATCACGAATCACAAGGGATTCCAAACCTCTCAACGGAATCCAGACGGAGCAGGGAACCAAACCACTTAATTGAACCCTAGCGGAAACCCAGTTCTGGATCACTCAACGAAACCGAGTGGAAGTCCAAGAAGTATAGCAACACTCGAAGAATAAGACATGAAACAAGTACTTAAAATACAAAAGCTCAATGAAACAGAGAAATGGAACAGAGCACAAGGTACACAATTAGAATGGCTCAATGAAACGAGAAATGAAATAATGATACGATATGTGAAACAAGTCTCGAAGCAACAAACCCTATGACAATGGGTTTATGGTCCACTACTAGCCCTCATGTTTCATCACATCAGGCCAAACATACAAATTAAACCACATTTCAAATATGCACATCAAATCACATTTCATAAATATTTCCAATTCACAATCAAATCACATAAATCGATGGCTAAAAATAAAAATAACAATTCAATAGAAATCACATTTAATAACCAAGTATATACAATATGGCGCCACTAGTACGTAAATCAAGACACACGTCAAACGAGAAGGACACGTCATCACACTAAGCCCAATAAGCTCCATGGAATCTCAACAACACTCTAAGATCAGCAACACGCTAGAAGAACTCAGGCTAGTTAACTAAAAAGTCAATTGTCGATCAAGATCGAGGGTAGGGTCCACAAACCTAGAAATCTAAACCGGAAGATCCGTTTATCAGACTTTTGATCCGCAACTTCTCAAAGTCCAGATTATGCTTCTAGAACAACATACTAAAACTTCATTACGATCCAATGGTCGGATCTTCGCCAATCGTCAAGATTAAGTGGCGGTCAATGTTTGATTTTACAAACTTAGAAATCTACTTCGAGAAGATCCGAACATCAGATTTCCGATCCATTATTCCTAATGTTCTCAAATATTACATACTATTATGTATTAAAGTTAGGTGTCGATCTAACGGTCGGATCGTCAACTCATATAATAGTCAGGTGACGGCCAACTAGGCGATCAATTACGAAACTAGACCCGGCAGTTTCTGACACGACACGGTGACACGACATGAAAACGACACTAAAATAACAGGTTTCGGGTCAACACAATAACTTATTGGGTCATTATCGGGTGACCCGTTAAGGACCCGTTAATAACGGGTTCTTAACGGGTATATACGTGGGTAACCCGTTTCGACCCGTTAAGAAAAAAACTATTTTGATAATTTTAAAATTTAATTACTAAAAGATTTATTATAAAATACAATAGCCATATTAATATATACAATGTATTCTACATTAAATATATAGTTTTGTATTATTATTCTATATAAGTTTAAAAAAAAAGTTTTTGTCATTATTTATTTTTATTATGGGAGTTCCTTATTATCATTACTAGGATAAATTTTACTTAACATGTTGTTGTCCAAAATTAAAATAAACTAATATAGTATTTGCACAGGCAATAACTAAGAAGACATACATACAAGTATGAAAAATGTGAAAGAATATACAAACACTCGTGATTCATCATTATTCCTCCACGAGTAGATAATGGTTACACTTACATTATTGTTTAGATTTTTAAAATCCTCCAAACCCTCATGAATAATGTTTTTTATTTGAGGGAAAATTAATAAAATTAATAATAATTATTGTAGAAGTGTAAAAAATGTAAAAAAAAATATAAAATCACTCATAGTGACAAGCTTTACAACTTTCATGAAGGGGTCAGCTTCGAAATCCAACATTATAATCCATACACCTTAAATTTATATTTAACCGTAGATTGTCATTTACGCTTTATTCTTCTTACTGAATTTCATTTTTAAAATTTTCTTTTTTGAAAACATGATCATCTGGCGGATGTAAGAAGATGAACGGTTCAGATCTTTGATATCACGTTTCGATATTTACGGTTAACTGAAATATGAGTCGATGTCATATAGTTTGTAGAAACTTTATAAACATCAAGCAATATTTTCACTAACCATAAAACTCTGAATATAATATCAACGATCTAAACCGTTCATCTTCCTGCATCATCTAATAGATCATGTTTTCAAAAAAGAAAATCTGAAAAAACAAATTTTGATGAGAACAATGAAGCGTAAATGTAAACAACAATCAACGGTTAAATTTTGATTTATGATTTATATGATTATAGTGGTGAATTTCGAAGTTAAGCTCTTCATGAAGGTTATAAAGCTTGTCATTATGAACGTTTATATATTTTTTTCTATATTTTTTAACACTCTACATTAATTAAAAAACTACTAAAGACTTTAGGTAAGTGAAAATATACTTAAAAGAAAAATACGTTTTTATGTTTTGGATGTGACAATATGGTATGTATATATTTATTTAGTATTATGTTTTTCATTTGATTATTTATTGGTTTAAAATATATTTTCCTTAACGGGTAATGGGTCGGGTCATATTACCTGTTAATATTATCGGGTCGATTTCGGGTCGGGTCATTTTACCCATTTATTTTAACGGGTGTTACAAGACACGACCCGTTAAGATATCGGGTATGACACGAAAACGACACGAACACGGAAAACACGACACGAATGCCAGGTCTATACGAAACTATGTTCAAACATTAGAATTTCACTAAAAAGATGTCAAATATGGAATCGAGGCATCATAATTAGCCTAGGATGGTCCCGTGGGTTCTCAGCCCACGCGTCGCCCCGACTTACTGAAGAATTCAACTAATTCCAAAATTTACCAAATTTTACTAGAATGAAGATCTCGATGAGTGGAGCAAGTTTCATACCTGTGACTAAAGCCAATTTGGCTGGAAAAAGCCTCAAATCGCCACGAACCAGCCGAAAACCCTAGAAATGGGTGGCTTCGATTCAACTTCTCTGGTGCTTCGCCGCCTTCAAGGTTGTTTGGGCTTTTTTCCTGGCCTTAAGGAGATTCTAATGGTGGGGGAGATTGATGTGATTGCATTCGGAAATGGTCGATTGTCGGTGTGGTTCGTCGCACCCACCGGTGCTATTCTTCGTGATTCCGAGCCTAATTTCTTTGGATTTGGGGTCAAAATGGTAAAGAAAGGGTCGTGGAGTACTTCCCAGGTGGTGGCTCAGCTTACATCACCGAAATTTGGCTGGAGGAACCAACGGGTTTCATTGTTGTCGACCGGGTCGGGTCACAAAACAGGTCAAGGAAGAGGGGGTTTGGGTTGTGTGTTTCCTCCCCTCCCTCATTTCCCTCATTCATCTCCCTTCCCATTGGTCCCCTCTCTTTCCCCCTTATTTCTGATTGACTGCCCCTAATCCCTTATTTCTCTTCTTTTCTTTCAATCCCAGCCATCCACGTGGCGCTTCCAGATTTTCTGGAGCATTCCAGATTATGATCAAATGACCATTCTAGATTATGATCAAGCGACCGTTTCATGAACGGTTTGCGCCTACGCGTTCGTGAGATCGAACTCTATTCGAAAATATAAATTGTGACATCGAACGGTCTACGAATTTTAAATAACTAATTTCCAAACTTCAAACTTCGTAACTAGTTTAATTGCAATCTAAGTTCAAATAAATTAATATAAATTCCTGAAAAATAATATAAAATCTCAATAATACAAATATGTAGATTATAACAGTGAAATCCAGGAACGAGATTTCACAGGGAGAAAGTAACATAGGTAATCAATGAGGAACCTCAACACCTTCCGTGGCTATGATGTCACGACCACCTTTTTCTGGCGGGTCCTATGGCTCGTCGTCTTCAACAATTTCTTGCCCATTTACTCGAGAAAATAAAGATGATTTGAACTGTATTTTTTGCAGTCAAACCCGTCATACATAAAATACATGTTTTCAAAAACATGGTGTTCCTGAATGGTTCCCATAATTAAAGAAAAATTTGCGTGCAAAGAAGCGAGCTGCTAATGGAGCAAGTGGGAGCCGTGTGTCCATAGCTGCTGCCGCACCTGTTGACAAGGAAGTCGTGCCCACTTAAGGATATCTAAGTCAGACTTTGTTGACTAAGACCAATCCTAGCGAATTATCGTCCAATACAGGTACTGTTGGACATGTTCTTTCAGGCCTCGTTTGGCAGCTCAGACTGTACTGACTATTTCTGTCGAATAGGATAAATAGCCACAGGATAATACTGATTAAATTAGTCGGGCGTTTGGTGCAGTATCGGACTAATAACCGTATTATTTATACTGTGTTTGGTATTGAACCGAATAGGACAAGGTAAAAAAAATTGACAAATCTTTGTTTGTTTGTTGAACTTTTCCCATATTTATACCTATTGAAAAC
The DNA here is from genome assembly GCA_024362995.1 of Heteromeles arbutifolia. Classification (NCBI taxonomy): domain Eukaryota; kingdom Viridiplantae; phylum Streptophyta; class Magnoliopsida; order Rosales; family Rosaceae; genus Heteromeles; species Heteromeles arbutifolia. The sequence goes on from JANCRC010000020.1 coordinate 8,811,221, forward strand.
CACACAAATCTTCAAATAACAAAACAAAAAAAAAAAAAAAAAAAAAAAAAAGTAAATTCCATACATCAAATTCAAAATATTTTCCAGGAACATAAAACAAGGTACACAAAAAGCAACTACAATCTTTAACAATTCTAAAGCAATCTCAAGTTTTGGATCCACTCATTCCCAAAAGCAGCTTGTAAAACTTCACCCAACTTATCAACTGATTTAGAAAGCATTTCTTTAAATGTCACAGCAAGATCATTATCATTAGCAGCTCTCTTCATTGAAAACTTTGGTGAAATGATAACTAGGAAACTCAGCGGACATAAGAAAACCACACCAGCTAATTAAAACTGCACCAACAGCAAGAAAAAACAGTAGCAGGAAGGATAAGAACAAGCAAAGAAACACAGTCAAACGAGTCAGGATAACATCTTCACTAGACGAAACCAGAACAATTATATTCAACACCCAATCAACAGAGCAATACTTCAACATCCAATCAACAATTCTATTAAGTAAACCACAACTGCTAAACGAAACCAAAACAAAGCAATACTTCAACACCCAACCAACAGAATGCCAGACCAAAAGGAAATCATAACAAAGCAATACTTCAACACCCAATCAAATAGGCACAGGAAGCACACTCCCACTCCCACTCTACCCAATCACAAGCAAGATATGTATTCCTCATTCTTCAAGTTCAATTAAAAATTAACATGAAATACTATCAAATTTCATACCTCTGAGCTACTAAGACAGAACAAATAGGCACATGAAGTACTTCACCTAAAAGCACTTAAATAGTAAGAAAGTTGGAGAACAAACAGATTAACCGCACAACCCAGTTAGCTAAACCCAGCAAAAATAAAAAAACGCATGCAGCCACATAAGTCCAACTATTGAAATATCAAAACATCACTGACAACCCATTTCTCTAAAAGCATCAGAAACTCAATGCCCAATTCACAAAACCCACCAAAATTTGATCCCGGTAAGTTCAAAATTAGAGAGAAAATAATAGCGAAGAGAAATTGGCTTACCGTCCTGTTTGGACCCAAATTTACTCTATCGGCCCGAGTAATCAAGGCCATTGAGTAAGCATGTTCCTACACCGTCGATCGAGGAGTGAAGATAGAGGGATAATATTATGATTTTTTATCATAATAATTATTCATCATTTTCTTATACGACGGAATAAATGGAATTCTCATTACCTCCAATGAAAGCAACAACAGAGTTCGAATTAATTGTGATTATGTGAAATATCGTGCAGCATTAGAGTTCTATCTTGTATACAGAACCACGGGGAGCAATTCCACAAGGATGTAATGGGATGATCAGCACGTTGAGATGATGTGGGGAGTAACCAAAACAAGGTGATGTGATAGGATCATGGTGGTTTGCAGATAAAGCAAAACCATTAACCATGTGTTTTAATTATCATGTATGCGTGGATAAAGCATATGTGGAATGGTGAAAGATTAGAATTAACCAAGCAAGAGTTGGTGATGGTTACGGTACCGTCTGACAGGAAGTGAAGTTCGAAGTGACATGATCTCCTTTGAGCATGCAAAAGATAACAATTGAAAAAGCAATCCGTGGGGTTGTTGAAGGAAAATATTATGAGGAATATTATTTTAGTAGCCTGGATGCTGTGGCGGATAATCTTCAACATGGCTAGTAAATAGTACTATAAATACATGAGGCTGCGCAACGTTGAGTCACCCTCCAATTCAACACACAAATCTGCCATGCGCAAACCCTCGCTCTACGCGAAACCTCTCAACAACCTTGAGATTTTTATTTTCCTTTTCGCCAACACATCTTCAGTTTGGATAAACAGCACTGTGAAGGCAACCGGTGGTATCTTCAGTTTGGATAAATAGCACTATCGCCGTAGAATCAGCCGACCGCGGAGCACCTTCAGTTTGGATAAACAGCACTGTGAAGGGGCCGACTGGTTACTTATCCAAGTCTCGGTCGAGGAGGATTTTCGAATCCTTATTGGCAGAGGTCATCTCATTAACCTTCTCGGCGAAGTGAGGTGTTACAATTTACCAGGGTTCGGCACATTGAACGCCGAGTTGTTGTATGATTGGATACTCATAAGTGGGCTTTAGAGAGTTCGGCATTCTGTCGGCCGAACCACATTCACCATCAAGACGTACATCCGCTTTGAGTATTTGTGCCCTTACACTTTAGTGTCAATTCGGCATGAGTTTACTCTGACGAACACCATCACTGTGACCGAATCTGACGACAACGATCTATGAACTTCGCATAGTTAGTAGCCTTGTCTTCAGGCTTTAGAATCTAAGAGCCGAGTCGAGTTCCTTCCTCGGCCGTAATCGCAAGACGCAGAAGTCAGCCACGCGCTTAACGCAACATCAACAAATTTTACTCATCGGCCGACGAGTTGGCATGCCCAGTGGGACGAAGTGCTAAAACTACGAAGTTCACATGATATATCAGGATGAGATTTGGCGCCTATTCAAGGAAATTATCGAGCAACAAAAATGCCTTGACCGGATCGTTGAAGCAAATAAAGAAAGGCAAAAATCTTTCTCTCAAATGATAAAGGTGAAGGTTCATCACAGCTTACAAGATCAATGGTTAAATGAAGATAGAGCTCGATATTATGAGTGGCTCGATAAGAAAATGCCTTTTGGCTTCAAATCAATTCCATTTGAAGAATGGTTGGCTCAAAAGACTAGGGGGCAATTTTTCGCTCCGACCACAATTAAAATTTGGCCGAAGAAGATTGTCGAGACGGACGAAGAAGAACCTAGGCCACTTGTTTGTTCGGTCGAGACTGAAAGTGTGGTAGGCCTACAAGAAAATGTTCAAGTTTCTGAGCCGAAAGTCGACTTGGAAACTATTTCGTTAGAGGAATGTTCTAATGACAAACAAGACCGATTCACGATTTCAGCTGAACAAACCACGCCAATCGATATGATTATTGGTGATAAAGCCGATACGGAGAAATCCCATTCGGCCAAGTTGTTTGAATTAAAAGCCGAAATTATGCCTGGGGGGCATAATAATTGTTTAACACATTTGGCGGCCGAAAATGAAAAATATTTTACCAAGTCAGAAATATTTGGAGAAAATTCTTTATTCGGCCTAGAGTGAAATCAATTTGAAAATTTTGATATAAAAAGATCTTAGCTTGGAATAAAGCATCATTGGCCACTTCCTGGTTATGATTTGGCCACTTTTCTTTTCGTTTGCTATATATATATATATATATATATATATATAATGAATAAATTATTTTCCTGAACATACGGCTGTACAAGCCGATGTAAAGAAAATGGGGGGCATACATTATAGGCTTGCTCTCAATAAACTCCTCGGTGAAATTTAAGCGAAGGAGATCTGATGTTCGGTGCGGCCGAGGAATAAAAAATCAGGGGTTGGCCGAGGACTCCAAATATATGTATGTTAGTTGGCCAAGGAATATATATATAAAAAATAAAAAAAAGTTGAATGAATGAAAGAACATTTGGCCGAATACGATGAGTTTGGCCGAATATATATATATATATATATATGTAGGCTATACACTCCTTTTTTTTTTTCTTGGCTTCGGCTTCGGCCCACTGTACAACTATAGTTAGTTTCTGCATCAATCATGCTTTGGAATAAATGTGATCAGAGTAGGTGCATGTAAGATGGATGTAAGTCTTGAAAGAAAGGGTGCCATTACCGAGCAGAAAGGGTGGAGGTTTTTTCTGACAAGAAGAAAAGAAAGGGTGCCATTACCAAGAAGAAAAGGTGCCGCATATATATAAATATATATATGCCAATTGCATGGCCGGCAGATCCCGGGTTTTATCGACCTCGACTCCAATTCTTCTCTATCTATATCACACATACCGAGCTCGACGGACTGGTGCTTGGCACAGGTTCATTTTATAAATGAGTGTGCTCGGCCAAAATCGTTATATATATATGCACCAATTGCATGGTCGACAGATCACATCAGGCAACCTAAATATATATGCAGTAGGAGGGTCGAGATTTCTTTCAAGATGTGTCAGGCTATAGGGTGGATTCTTCGATTATATATTTCTTCAACCACGCTAATTTCCTTAACCATTCGGCTTGCGAGCCGAAGTTCAAGGAAATTAGGGGGCAATGTTTGGGCCCAAATTTACAACATCGGCCCGAGTAATCAAGACCGTTGAGTAAGCATGTTCCTACACCGTCGATCGAGGAGTGAAGATAGAGGGATAATATTATGATTTTTTATCATAATAATTATTCATCATTTTCTTATACGACGGAATAAATGGGATTCTCATTACCTCCAATGAAAGCAACAACAGAGTTCGAATTAATTGTGGTTATGTGAAATACCGTGCAACATTAGAGTTCTATCTTGCATACAGAACCGCGGGGAGCAATTCCACAAGGATGTAATGGGATGATCAGCACGTTGAGATGATGTGGGGAGTGATGTGAGAATTACTTGACACTCAAATTAAAACCCTATCGACGTAGTATATGAAAGTAGGGATCGTTTAAGGCCGGGGATTAGAAGGGATGCTAATCTATACAAATTAAACTCTAAAACACTAAACTGGACTCTAGACAATGAAAACAAGTACTAGTGATCAATCTGAACGAATTTTAACTCTAGACAACCTAAAACAACCTAACTTGACTCAAACAAACCAAAACAAACTTAAAACAATAAATAAAACTCAACTAGACAGATTCTAGACACTAGAGACTCAAAACAGGCTAAATAGACTCAAAACAACAAAACTAACTTAAACAGACTCAAAACAGGTTCTAAGGGGTGAATTGGATGACTTTTGGACTAGTTAGACTCAAAACACTAAAAAGAGACAGATTTGGACGAATTTAAACAAACTAAGACTCAATTAAGAACTAGGGGGGTTTTTGGACGATTTAAGTAAAACTAAGCAGATTTAAGCAAACAAAGTAAATTGAAAGAGATAAAGGTGAATTCAGGGGTGAAAACTAGTTAGAGGGTTCTTCTCCACACATGAACATATGCATACGAATTGATTTCCAGTTATTCTTTCGATAAACCATGAATGACAATGCTTTGAATTAATTGTATTGCACTAATTAATTCCCAGATTTCCCTAAGTTCATTGAATTGAATGGATAACGCATCACAACCAAATTATTCTTATCAAGTTCCCTAACTATGGAATACGCATGATAGAGATACATATCAAAGATCATTAAGTTCCATGGAAATCATAAACATTGACAAGGCATTCATAACTATGGAATACGCATGTTACTCCTGCCTAGGATTTACTTAACACAATTGTGACTAGCAATCTTTACTACTTGTGAATATAAGTTCATAACGATTAGGTGAAATTCCCTTATATCCTAGCATCAAATTCATGCATGTAAACTAAGTAGGCCTCCTTAATCAACACACAAGAACAAGTTCTTCGTAAAACAGATAAGTAAATCACATTCATAATTTATGAAACAATAACTGAAGGTAATCAATTCATATCAAACATATGTCCATGGCTTTGAATCCACCTCTAACTAAAACGAAATTAGTTCCACATGTTCAACATAATTGAAAAACAAATTAAATTAAACATAGAAACGAAACAAGAGAAGAAAGAACTCCTCCTTCTCCAATGGAAGCCACGGCAAGGCCCTGTCTTCCCTTCTCTGCAGCAAAATATGGATTTCTGAATGTATATGGGGGTGTAGAATTCGTATGGATGGGTGGTGGTCTGCGGCAAGGCTTGGAAATATGTATATATAGCATGGCAAACCCTAGGGAAATCAGTTTAGGACTTGGACTCAGCATAAGCAAGGGATTAGGACCCTAGGTGCGGCAGAATATGTAGGAAAAAGGATTATGGCCCAATTGATTTCTGAAAAGGATTTGTAGAACCCAAATCCACAAGGAAAAGGCCTAACAATCAGAATCCAAGAGGGAAAGGGAGTGAAAACCCACGGCACAAAGGGATAAGGCAGGGAATGCCTTGCAAGGCAAGGAAAAGACATTCTAGAAAGGAGGGAGACGCCAGATTTTTAGGCTTCTAGAGAGAATGTGTTTCTGGGCAGATTTTGGGGTTTCTAGAAGAGTTTGGGGCGCCACTTTTGTAGGAGAATGGATAGGACTTCTAGAAATCAGGTTTTAAGTCCCCTAAACTGAAGAAAACAGGTTAGGATAAGATTAGGATAAGATAAGGTAAGGATTGGGTAAGATAAGATAAGATAAGGTTGTTTGGATAATGTTTTGGATAATTCTCCTTCTGTTGAGCTGATTCCTTATCTTCTTTATCTTTGACTTCTTTCTTCCATCTTCTTAGCTGATTTCAAGCCTTTATATCTTCAATTTCGTCCATCAACTTGCCTCCATCCTTGCACTACCCAATCTTGGCCCAAAAATGCTCTAGAATGCTCCAAATTGCCTCTTTTTGCCATCTTGACACTTTGAACCTACAAACACACGAAAATAGCTTAAAATACAAAATTAACTAAGAACTAACAACGTAAATGCATGAAAACAAGCTAACTAAGTCGCATAAATATGCTCCTATCAAATTCCCCCACACTTAGCTTTTGCTAGTCCTCAAGCAAAACGAAACAAAACAAACGAAACAAACACCAAACAAACTAGACCTTCCAACTTCACCTCAGGGATTTCCAACATACATGACATATTTAAGATCATCATAACCATAGCTTTTAGTCTTCCCCACCCTTTAGCACATACTTAATCACAGTCACCATTCATTAGTTCTCATCTAACCAATTAAAACAATGTTTTAAACGTAGTAACATGCCTTAGAGAATTCACTCAATTCCTCACTAGGTACACTCTTATTTTCACTCAGATTTTCCAACTACACTCCCTATACTAAGTATATGTGAGAAGATTGATGTAAACATGAAAACAAACACTCACATATGTTTATAACAAAGAAAGCAATTTCTGGAGTTAATAAACATGTATATATATGATCTCATGAATGGAATGCTACTACTTAGATGCGAGAACCAGGGATACCATATGCTCGTACCAATCCCAAACTCCACATATTGAAACACACAACACTCAAGATTGAAGTATAGGGTTGTAACGGGGCTAAGGGTGTTGGCTAACAAAGAAACGTAAGGAAAACAAACGTTCTTAAAGCAAAAGCAAGCAAAGTAATGAATATGACACTTAGAACTCCCTTTCTTGAATGCAGCCACACACTTTGGTACATAAGGGGAAGATTACACATATTTAGGGCCGAATTCATCTTTTTGGACCCTTTCTTCAACAATCAACACTTGTGAGCTTATTCTCACTTATTTTGAACACTTTTCATACTTTTTTTTTCACAAACTTTTCTTCTTTTCCTTTTGCACGAATTTTTCTTCTTTTTTTTTTTTTTTTTTTTTTTTTTTTTTTCTGCTTCTTCACCCGTGCCCTCTTTGATACTTTGTTGGCACACAATCAGACACATAAATCCCTTCCCCCACACTTGTTTGCTGCCTAATAACGAACAAAGGGAATTCACTCTAGGTCATGCTTAGCTACGCCTTAAGAACAAGGGTAAGGATGGTCCTAATCTAGGCTAGGTAGGGATATTGTGGGAAAACAAAGAACATAGGCTAAACAAGGCTCAAAAGGGTTAAACCTACAAGACAAATAACATAGGGTTAGGCTTTTTGGCTCTGGTTTTAAACTAAACAACTTCATCTTGTTTATGTGTTATGCTAATCAATTTCATGCTTTGAATGAAACGGGTATGAGTTCTAGTATTTGGAACTAAATGATGAAACGCCTTCTAAGTAGCAACCAAGCAAAGAATAATGAGATCATGCAACGACTTTAGAAAACAACAAATGCACAGATTTTTAACCCTCCAAAGAACGTTTTAAGCTCAAGTCTCTCAGGGTTGTAGCGTTAGTATGAGTTCCTTCCTTCAAGCATGTTACAAAAACTGATTTTTTTCTCTTTTTGATTAAACATGAATTCATGAATTATAACCATAATCAAGCATAAACCAGAGAGCAATTCAAACCTCCATCCATGTTTATAACTTTCCTCAATAGTCATGCAATTAAAAACCAAATCCTCATCATTGTGTTGGAAGGTACCCTAAGACACAAACACACAAAAACAACTCTTTTTGGGTTTTTCAAAACAATTTTTCAAATTTTTATGGTATTTTCGGATTTTCTTTTCAAAACACACTAAAAGACTCCAAAACGGCTTAAAAACACTTAAAAACACTGAAAACAACATTCAAAGTGATAGGTGATAAAAACCCACGAATTTCATGCAAAAACACTTTGTTACCCCCCCCCCCCCACACTTAAATCAAACATTGTCCTCAATGTTTCAAACATAAACTCACACAAAAGCAAGCAAATAACACAACTAACACACATAACAGATATGGCAAAACAAAAGCAATAAAGAGAGAGTTTAAGAACGCAAATCTGGTTTTGGAGCTAGAATTCCATCGTTCTCTCGTTTGAACACATGGGTTGCCTCCCAAGAAGCGCTTGCTTTAACGTCTTCCAGCCAGACGATACTTCCATTTAAGTTCCCATGGTACCCATGGCATGCAGAGGTAGTTCTTCCCCCACATGCTCCTCAAACAGCTCGTGCATTGGATCTTTGAATGGTAAGGGATAGTGATCCTTCCGGATTGTGGCATTGAACATCCTAAAATCAATGTAATCATGCCCACCAGCTTGGATTTGATTGGGAATCTGCACCATACAAGGTAACAACCTATTAGTTGAAATGGGAATCAAATCTGGAATAGATGGCTTACCAATGTACTGCAATGAAGTGGCAGCACTATGAACATTCTTCCCCATGATATTTTCGACCAATTGGGGCATTTTGAGGGCAGTGGCTGTATGGTCCTTGTGCTCCACTCCAATTCCCTCGTTTTGTATGGTTCTTGATGTATCCTTTGTGCTTGAACGGTCCGGCCCTATCTTTTTTATTTTATCCATGGCAAAACAAGAACGAACAACGTTAGGATTCTCAACAGACTTAGAAACATGAAATTTAATCTTATCACTACCAAACTTCATAGTTAATGTTCCCTTGGCCACATCAATCTTGGTTTGGGCTGTTTTCATGAATGGTCGGCCAAGTAAGAGTGGTAATGGATGGGAATGGTCTGAATCCTCCATGTCAAGCACATAGAAATCTGCAGGAAAAATCAAGTGGTCTACCTGCACCAAAACATCTTCCAAAACTCCTTTTGGGTATGCATTAGATCGATCGGCTAATTGGATAATAACACCATCATTTTTAAGCTCTCCTAAATTCATAGATGCATAAACAGAATATGGCATGACATTTATAGATGCACCTAAGTCTAACATGGCAGATTCAAAACGAGTATTTCCAATAACACAAGGAATTGTAAAACTACCCGGATCTTTGCATTTAGGGGGTAATTTCCTTTGTAAAACAGCAGAGACATTCTCACTTACTTGAACCACTTCTTTGTAGCTCTTTCAAAAACTTAGCATACCTTGGGACCTGCTTTATTGCATCAAGGAGTGGGATATTGACTTGAACTTTCCGGAATGTCTCTAGAATGTCCTTTTCAGCATCCTCTTTCTTTGATTGCCGCAACCTGCCAGGAAAGGGCACAATTAGTGGAGTAGAGCTAGAAGAATTCATATTGGAACTTACCTTGATGGTTGGGGATGGTTTAGAAGTGGGAATTGGCTGCGGCAAAGATGTCTCTTTCCTTGCCGTGGGTTTGGGTGATTCATCCTCCTCCAATTGCAGCTTCATGTCCTCTTCTTGACTTGATCTAGATGGTTGTGAATCAGTTCCAACCTGCTTACCACTTCTCAACGTGATTGCTTGGGCGGTTTCAAATCCTCCTTTGGGATTAACAACGGTTGAACTAGGCAATCTGCCTTGTTCTCTGAATTGGCCCATGAATTCAGCCATTTGCCTCATTTGTTTCTTCAATTCGGCCACCTCTTTAGCTTGATTCTTTATGCTCTGTATGTCCTGCGTCAAAGAGGTTAGTACTTGAAGAATTTTATCATTATCTAACAACGAACCTGAATTGGTTTGGGCCGAAATTGGTTGAGGTTGTGTGGCTGCATATGGCCTTGGAAACATCCCAGGGGGCTGTCTAAATTCGCCTTGTTGCTGTGCTTGTTGAGAGTCCCTCCACTTGAAGTTTGGATGATCTCTCCATCCCGGATTGTATGTATTGGAAAAGGGGTCACCACGGTTTTGGTATTGATTCCCAAAACCCACGGCATTGAGTGTCTCCCACCCTCCATTCTCTATCAATTGTGGGCACTTATCCGTGGGATGTCCTTGCATGGAGCACACGCCACAAGAAGCCACAGTTTGCACTTTTGGTCCTTCAACAACCTGAGAAAGAAGAGTGGTAAGGTTAGCCATTTGATTTTGAAGTTCGGTTATAGCACTTACCTCATTCACTTGGTGTTGCCGTGGAATGCTCTTTGTCCAACACCTTCATATTGTTGAGCGTTCAATGCTCGATTAGCAATCAAGGTCTTTGCAGCCGTGGGGGTCTTGTCCACCAAGGCTCCTCCCGCTGAGGCATCTAACATTTGACGTTCGATTAGTAGAAGTCCCTCGTAGAAGTATTGTAGGAGAAGTTCCTCCTTCATCTGATGCTGTGGACATGAAGCAACAAGAGATTTAAAACGTTCGTAATACGTAGGAAAAGACTCACCTTCTTCTTGCTGAATTCCACTTATCCTTTTTCGTATGGTGATGACTCGAGAAGTTGGGAAAAACTTCTCCAAGAAAGCCCGTTTCATGCTCTCCCACGATGTGACAGTTCCGGGAGCCAATTCATACAACCAATCCTTCGCCTTTTCCAAGAGAGAAAAGGGAAAGGCTTTTATCTTCAAAATACTCCCATCGACATTGACGGGGGTCATGCTTGAACACACCACTTCGAATTCTTTCAAGTGTTTGTTCGGATCTTCCACGGACAACCCGTGGAATTTGGGGATGTGGTGCAACAAGCTAGACTTCAATTCGAATTCGTCAGTCTTGCCCTCGGTTGCCCTAGGATATTGAATGCATAAAGGGGTTGCATTGTCCAATCCCGAGGCTGAAAGTTCCTTGATCGTTCGATTATCTGCAGCCATGGCTTGTTCTTTCTCTTCTTGTTCTTCAAATTCAGATTCAGAGCTAGAACTAGTACCTACAACTAAGAAAACAAAACGAACTCAGAAAACAAAGAAAAACAAAAACAACTAAGACACACGGCAGAAAATAGGGAGATTAGCAAGTTTGCTAATCCCCGGCAACGGCGCCAAAATTTGATGTGAGAATTACTTGACACTCAAATTAAAACCCTATCGACGTAGTATATGAAAGTAGGGATCGTTTAAGGCCGGGGATTAGAAGGGATGCTAATCTATACAAATTAAACTCTAAAACACTAAACTGGACTCTAGACAATGAAAACAAGTACTAGTGATCAATCTGAACGAATTTTAACTCTAGACAACCTAAAACAACCTAACTTGACTCAAACAAACCAAAACAAACTTAAAACAATAAATAAAACTCAACTAGACAGATTCTAGACACTAGAGACTCAAAACAGGCTAAATAGACTCAAAACAACAAAACTAACTTAAACAGACTCAAAACAGGTTCTAAGGGGTGAATTGGATGACTTTTGGACTAGTTAGACTCAAAACACTAAAAAGAGACAGATTTGGACGAATTTAAACAAACTAAGACTCAATTAAGAACTAGGGGGGGTTTTTGGACGATTTAAGTAAAACTAAGCAGATTTAAGCAAACAAAGTAAATTGAAAGAGATAAAGGTGAATTCAGGGGTGAAAACTAGTTAGAGGGTTCTTCTCCACACATGAACATATGCATACGAATTGATTTCCAGTTATTCTTTCGATAAACCATGAATGACAATGCTTTGAATTAATTGTATTGCACTAATTAATTCCCAGATTTCCCTAAGTTCATTGAATTGAATGGATAACGCATCACAACCAAATTATTCTTATCAAGTTCCCTAACTATGGAATACGCATGATAGAGATACATATCAAAGATCATTAAGTTCCATGGAAATCATAAACATTGACAAGGCATTCATAACTATGGAATACGCATGTTACTCCTGCCTAGGATTTACTTAACACAATTGTGACTAGCAATCTTTACTACTTGTGAATATAAGTTCATAACGATTAGGTGAAATTCCCTTATATCCTAGCATCAAATTCATGCATGTAAACTAAGTAGGCCTCCTTAATCAACACACAAGAACAAGTTCTTCGTAAAACAGATAAGTAAATCACATTCATAATTTATGAAACAATAACTGAAGGTAATCAATTCATATCAAACATATGTCCATGGCTTTGAATCCACCTCTAACTAAAACGAAATTAGTTCCACATGTTCAACATAATTGAAAAACAAATTAAATTAAACATAGAAACGAAACAAGAGAAGAAAGAACTCCTCCTTCTCCAATGGAAGCCACGGCAAGGCCCTGTCTTCCCTTCTCTGCAGCAAAATATGGATTTCTGAATGTATATGGGGGTGTAGAATTCGTATGGATGGGTGGTGGTCTGCGGCAAGGCTTGGAAATATGTATATATAGCATGGCAAACCCTAGGGAAATCAGTTTAGGACTTGGACTCAGCATAAGCAAGGGATTAGGACCCTAGGTGCGGCAGAATATGTAGGAAAAAGGATTATGGCCCAATTGATTTCTGAAAAGGATTTGTAGAACCCAAATCCACAAGGAAAAGGCCTAACAATCAGAATCCAAGAGGGAAAGGGAGTGAAAACCCACGGCACAAAGGGATAAGGCAGGGAATGCCTTGCAAGGCAAGGAAAAGACATTCTAGAAAGGAGGGAGACGCCAGATTTTTAGGCTTCTAGAGAGAATGTGTTTCTGGGCAGATTTTGGGGTTTCTAGAAGAGTTTGGGGCGCCACTTTTGTAGGAGAATGGATAGGACTTCTAGAAATCAGGTTTTAAGTCCCCTAAACTGAAGAAAACAGGTTAGGATAAGATTAGGATAAGATAAGGTAAGGATTGGGTAAGATAAGATAAGATAAGGTTGTTTGGATAATGTTTTGGATAATTCTCCTTCTGTTGAGCTGATTCCTTATCTTCTTTATCTTTGACTTCTTTCTTCCATCTTCTTAGCTGATTTCAAGCCTTTATATCTTCAATTTCGTCCATCAACTTGCCTCCATCCTTGCACTACCCAATCTTGGCCCAAAAATGCTCTAGAATGCTCCAAATTGCCTCTTTTTGCCATCTTGACACTTTGAACCTACAAACACACGAAAATAGCTTAAAATACAAAATTAACTAAGAACTAACAACGTAAATGCATGAAAACAAGCTAACTAAGTCGCATAAATATGCTCCTATCAGGGAGTAACTAAAACAAGGTGATGTGATAAGATCATGGTGGTTTGCAGATAAAGCAAAACCATTAACCATGTGTTTTAATTATCATGTATGCGTGGATAAAGCATATGTGGAATGGTGAAAGATTAGAATTGACCAAGCAAGAGTTGGTGATGGTTACGGTACCGTCTGACAAGAAGTGAAGTTCGAAGTGACATGATCTCTTTTGAGCATGCAAAAGATAACAATTGAAAAAGCAATCTGTGGGGTTGTTGAAGGAAAATATTATGAGGAATATTATTTTAGTAGCTTGGATGCCGTGGCGGATAATCTTCAACATGGCTTGTAAATAGTACTATAAATACATGAGGATGCGCAACGTTGAGTCTCTCTCCAACTCAACACACAAATCTGCCATGCACAAACCCTTGCTCTACGCGAAACCTCTCAACAACCTTGAGATTTTTATTTTCCTTTTCGCCAACACATCTTCAGTTTGGATAAACAGCACTGTGAAGGCAACCAGTGGTATCTTCAGTTTGGATAAACAACACTATCGCCGTAGAATTAGCCGATCGCGGAGCACCTTCAGTTTGGATAAACAACACTACGAAGGGGCCGACTGGTTACCTATCCAAGTCTCGGTCGAGAAGGATTTTCGAATCCTTATTGGCAGAGGTTATCTCATTAGCATTCTCGGCGAAGTGAGGTGTTACAATTTACTAGGGCTCGGCACATTGAACGCCGAGTTGTTGTATGATTGGATACTCACAAGTGGGCTTTACAGTTCGGCATTCTGACGGCCGAACCACATTCACCATCAAGATGTACATCCGCTTTGAGTATTTGTGCCCTTACACTTTAGTGTCAATTCGGCGTGAGTTTACTCTGACGAACACCATCACTGTGACTGAATCTGACGACAACGATCTGTGAACTTCGCATAGTTAGTAGCCTTGTCTTCAGGCTTTAGAATCCAAGAGCTGAGTCGAGTTCCTTCCTCGGCCACAATCACAAGACGCAGAAGTCAGCCGCGCGCTCAACGCAACATCAAAAAATTTTACTTCTCGGCCGAGCTCGGCCGACGAGTTGGCACACCCCGCACACAACCGAATGACGTATTTAGTTTATTAGTTACTCGGCCTGCGCGCCACGTAGGCTTGGTAGTTTTTAGGGTCAACAAGTCCATATGGTTGCGTTGCAGCTGCGAGACAACAAGTGAAACGGGAACTGCGCCAGAGACAACCAACAAGAAACCCTAAATTCGACCCCAATAGCAAACCCTAAAGTTCAAAAATTTTAATTAAAACACAAAGTTACATAATCAATTGCATAATTAGAGAGAATAATAACTAGCTTCAATCAATTGAAAGAAAATTGTAAGAAAAATAGGAAGAGAGGGAAGAATAGAGGGAGGGGTGGAATCCCATAAAAAGAAAACTGAAAAGACGAACTGTGATTCAAACGAAGAAGAAGAATTTGATAAGACAAACCTGGGATGAGAGCAAGAGTGCGTTTGGAGAGGAAGCGAGAGCTGGAGAGGAAGCGAGAGCCAAAGCGAGAGCCAGAGAGAGCGGAAAGGAATCGAGACAAGGCCGACTAAGTTATACCGTGAATATAGACGGTATAAGCAAGCGGGTGAACACCGTGTAAAAAAGGTAGGCCTGGATTATTTAATCCGGTGCCTATTTAATCCAAACGGCCACCAAACACCGTACATCGTATTGTTAGTACTATCCAGTGCCTTATACGGTGTGCCAAACAAGGCCTTAGCCTCCGACACTGAGCATCTTACAAGTTGGATTCTGGATTCTGGTGCAATCGATCATATGACATTCAATAAAAAATTACTTATGTGTATGACAACAACTCATCAAAAATGTGTAGCAACGGCAAATGGCACCACTACAGGGGTTATTGGGGCTGACATTATGGACCTCACACCGTCCCTCTTTCTTCACCACTGCTTACTTGTTCCATCATTGTCTCATCATTTATTATCTATCCCTCAAGTTACTGAGCAATTGGATTGTGTTGTACTTACGTATCCCTTTTTTTGTTACTTCAGGATATTCAAACCAAGGAGATAATTGGGCTTGTCACTAAGAGAAATGGGTTGTATTATGTGGATAATGTCGTTCCTGGCAGAGCTAATGCAGTTCGAGCATCCCTTACTAGTAATCTGCAAGAAGTTTGGTTATTGCATCGTCGGTTAGGACATGCTTCGTTTGGTTATTTAAGGCGTATGTTGCCTAGTTTATTTCATAAAATAAAAGAATTAGACTTACATTGTGAAGTATGTATTCTTGCAAAAAGCCATCGTGCTTCGTTTTCTCCTAGTATGAATAAAAGACTGTTTCCGTTTGATCTTGTGCATTCAGATGTCTATGGGCCTTCGCCTGTTAGTACCGTTTCAGGGGTTTAGTTGTTTGACGTTTGTGGATGATTGCACTTGTATGACATGGATATATGTGTTGAAAAATAAAAGTGATGTTAGTATGATTATTCGGTCTTTCTCTCAGATGGTTGCTATACAATATTCCTCCATTATTAAGGTTCTCCGCTCCGATAACGGAGGTGAATATGTTAACTCTAAGCTATCTTCCTTTCTACGTGATCAAGGAATCCTCCATGAAACAACTTGCCCTCATACCCCACAATAAAATGGGGTTGCTGAGAGAAAGAATCGTCATATTTTGGAAAGCATTTGTGCATTGCTTATTGGTGCGTCCGTACCTAAGCGTTTTTTGCCTAAAGCCGTCACATATGCAGTGTATGTAATTAATCGAATGCCATCTCGGGTTGTAGAATTATGTACCCTACTCCAAGTATTGACAGAAAATGTTCTTGTTGTATATACCAATACTCTTACTCCTAGGGTGTTTGAGTGTGTTGCTTATGTTCATATGCACAAGATTCATTATAGTAAACTGGATCCCTGTGCTCTTTGGTGTGTATTCGTTGGGTTTGCATCCCAACAGAAAGGTTATAAATGCTACCACCCTGAAACCCGACACATGTATGTGACAATGGATGTTACTTTTTCTGAATCAGAATATTTTTATACTCCGGTATCATCACCTTCAGATCACAAGGGGGAGAATGCTAGTATTTGTGATCTTCATGGTGATTTTGGCTGGTTGGATGTACAAGAAGACATGATAATTGCTTCAGGGAGAGTGAACCATGACAAACCTGTGCAAACTGGTGCAGCAGTGCCTCGGTCCATTCCTACCGAGACTATTGCACGTCTTTGGATGTCATCTGCCGAAAGTAGTGCAGAATTTCAGCAAGGCCTTGTTGAGGAAAACTGTGCTGGCTTTCAGCCAGCTTCTACCGAAGAAGAAATAGCACCACAGCAGGTTGTTGTCGAGCCTAATACTACCGAGACTTTTGCTGAGCTTACTTCCCCTTCTCTCTAGCTCAATAGTGCTGTCGTCCAATACGTCTTCTCTGAATATCCTTGAGGCAAGTATCATTGATGCTCATGTAACTAATGATGTTATAAGTACATATAAGTTGCCACCAAGGCAAAACCTTGGTGTACCTCCTGACATGTTTTGTCTGGAAGGAAAAGTGAATTATCCAATAATCAATTATGTGTCATGTAAAAATCTTTCACCCGAACGTCAAGCTTGGGTGAAAAATGTGGAGTCAATTCAAATACCAACTCGAGTGGATGATGCTTTGAAGAATCGTGATAGGAGCATATTTATTCGACTTTGTTAGCTTGTTTCCTTGCATTTTCTTAGTTAGTTTCCACTTATTAGAGTGTTTTAAGCTATTTTCATGTGTTTATAGGTCCAAGAAGCAAAGTAGGCAAAAAGATGCAATTTGGAGCATTTTAGAGCAGTTTTGGGCTTGGAATGGATATCACAAGATTGGAGCAAGATGGATGGACGAATTTGAAGTTCAAGAGAGGCTAGGAATGTGCAAAAGAGTTGAAGAAATAAATCCAAGTCAAAGAAGATAAGGAATCAGCGACAAAGAAGGAGAATTATCCAAAACATTATCCAAACTACCTTATCTTATCCTTATCTTATCCAAACCTTATCTTATCTTATCCTATCCTAATCTTATCCTACCTTAATTCCAGCTACAAGGGGGACTCCTTTTCATATTAGGATGCCTAAAACCTGTTTTTAGGAGGCTTTTTTGTTCTAGAAACATGCCACAACACTCCTTTGTAGAAGCACTAAAAATCTGGTGCCCCAACCTTTCTAGATGGCCTTTTCCTTGTTGGTTTGGAGTCCTAAATCCTTTTCCTTGACAACCTAGGCCAAGTAATCCCTAGCCCTATAAATACACTATTTTGCTGCACCATTCAGACTACCACCATCTACCATAACTCACCTACATCCATCCACTACACACTTTTGTGCCGCAGCTTTGCACAGGAAGGAAGGAAGAAATCTGGAGCGTTTCTAGGTGTATTCTATCCTTTGTTTTTAATGTTTAATTTAAGTTCTCTTTGTTTGCTTGTGAACATGAGGAACTAATTTCTTTATAGTTAGAGGTGAATTTGAAGCCATGATTATATGTTATATATGAATTGATTACGTCCAGTTATTGTTTCTTAAGACTAGAATGTGATTTGCTTAACTGAGTTATTAAAACTTGTTTGTGTGTGTTAATTGGGGGTCGAAACTTAATTTGCATGCATGAATTTGATGCTAGAGTATAAGGGAGTTTCACCTAATCGTTATGAACTTATATTCACAAGTAGTAAAGGTTGCTAGTCACAATCATGTTAAGTAAGTCCTAGGCAAGAGTATCATGCTGTCATAGTTACGAATACCTCGTCAACACTTATGATTTTCAAAGAACTTAATGACCTTTGATATGTTTTCTATCATGCTGTCATAGTTAGGAAACTTGATAAGGATAATTTGGTTGTAATGCGTCTTCCATTCAATTCAATGAACTAAGGAAAATCTGATGGTTAATTTGTGCAGTCACTGTTAACTTGGGGTGTTGTCATTCATGTCTAAAGGAATAATAACTGGAAATTGGTTCATATGCATATATCATGTGTGGAGAAGGACCCTTTAACTAGCCTTTCACCCATCCAAAGCACCCAATTTCGTACCTTTGTTACTTTGTTTCTTTAATTTGCTTAGTTTTAGTTAATTTCGTCAAAAACCCAATCCCCTTTACTTTCTTGTGTCAACTTAGTTAGAATCTGTTTAATTTTGTGTCTTTTAGCATTTTGAGTCAAGTTAAAGTTAGAATTCGTCCAAATAACTCCCTAGAGTCTGTTTTGAGTCAAGTTGTTAGTTTTGTGCTGTTTTAAGTTGTTTTGAGTCTTTAGAGTCTAGTTAAGTGTTTTTAAGTTTAGTTTTGTGTTTTTGAGTCAGATTTGCTACTTACACATACTACATTGATAGGGTTTAAGTTTGAGTGCAATTTAATTTCACATCAAATCGAAAATGGGTTGAATCAATGGATGAAGAGATGATGGCACTACAAAAAAATAATACATGGGAAGTAATGGAACTACCGAAGGAAAAAAAACCAGTTGGGTGCCCATGGGTTTTTGCAATTAAATACAAGGCTAACAGATCACTAGACAGGTACAAAGCAAGGTTGGTAGCAAAAGGATATACTCAAACGTATGGTGTTGATTATCAGGAAACTTTTTATCTGGTAGCCAAGATGAATACGGTACGAGTTCTTATCTCATTAGCTGCAAATTTGGATTGGCCATTGAAACATTTTGATGTAAAAAATGCTTTTCTTCATGGACATATGGAGGAGGAAGTGTATATGGATTTTCCTCCGGGATATGATGCTGGAGGGAAAACTGGAGTGTGCCGATTACGAAAGTCACTTTATGGGCTTAAGCAGTCACCTCGTGCATGGTTTGGGAGGTTCACTCAGGCCATGAGAAAGAATGAGTATTATCAAAGTCATTCTGATCATACGCTATTTGTGAAACAGAGAAGTGGTAAAGTAACAGCCTTAATTATTTATGTGGATGATATGATAATAACAGGTGATGATTCAGATGAGATTGTCAAACTGGAAAAAAACCTTGCTGCCGAGTTTAAGATGAAGAATTTGGGTGATTTAAAATATTTTCTTGGAGTCGAGGTTGCTCGTTCGTCCAAAGGTATTTTCTTGTCTTAACAAAAATATGTTCTAGATTTGTTAAAGGAAACATGTATGCTCAGGTGTAAACATGTGGATACTCCTATTGTGGAGAAACATCACTTGGAAATTTATCCGGATCAGGAACCAGTGGATAAAGGCAGATATCATATATTGGTAGGGAGACTAATTTATTTAGCTCACACTCGTCTAGATATAGCCTATGCAGCGAGTGTGGTGTGTCAATTTATGCAATCACCAAGTGTGGATCATATGGTTGCGGTTATGAGGATTTTAGCATATTTAAAGTTTACTCCAGGGAAGGAAATTTTGTATAAAAATCACGGTCATATAAAAATTGAGGGGTTTACTGATGATGATTAAGCTGGTGATGTGACTAATAAGCGTTCTACATCTGGATAGTTTACGTTCATTGGAGGGAATTTAGTTACTTGGAGAAGTAAGAAACAAAAGGTGGTGTCTAGGTCTTCTGCGGAGGCCGAGTTTAGAGGCATGGCGTATGGAGTGTGTGAAGTCCTTTGGTTGCGTAAGTTGCTTTGGGATCTTGGTTTCAAATAGAAGGAGGCAACGAATTTGTATTGTGAAAATAAGTCGGCAAGAGAGATAAGAGAGAATCCGGTACAGCATGACAGAACGAAGCATGTGGAAGCTGATCGACACTTCATTAAGGAAAAGCTTGAGAAGAAGATTGTATAAATACTGTTTGTGAACTCAGAAGAGCAACTTGCAGATATTCTCACTCATGCCGTGTGTAGTAGGTTTTTTGGTGACTCACTTATCAAGTTGGGCATGTGTGACATCTATGCTATGTAAATATTGTGTAAATATTAGAGTCCTTTACTAGGAAGGATATCTCTTTGTGTCATTTTTTTTGTTTCCTTAAAGAACAAGGACCGTATGTACTTATATACCAAATTATACAATACATGAAAATTAAGCAGTAAATTTCTATTATACGTGTGTTAAGAGATTCCTTCTAGATGTTCTCAATCTACAAATCTCAGAGGTTACTGTTGGAAACTTGGAGTCAAAATCATACATTATAACCAATATATATCCCCAAATTACATGCCTAAATAATTAATGAATCCTCACCTCAAATTAATTTACTGAAATATCTTCTCCTGCTGGTCCACCATTTTAATTTTCTTTGGATGAATGTGGTGGGCATGGATCTCAATTGACTGCTAACCAATCATATTTTCTATATTATATATGACAAAATTCACATTTGACAATTCAAAAGCAGAAAGTTTATATATATCTTTATCCAAAGATTTCCAATAATGCACTCAAATTTTCAGTCTTGTCGTAGAAATAATACTTCTCATAGATCCAAATCTTGACATGACTACTTATTCACGCAAGGAAAAAGACTTAACTCTATACATGTGAAGGAGCAAGAAAGTTTTCTCTTCTCACTGAGAGAGACGCAATCTTGGAGGAAAACTAGTGAAATTTAAGATGCAAACCCAAAGTTGTACGTAGCATCTTTCAGTAGTAGTGTATGATAACTTTTAGTTGTTGAATTTCTGTTCGGGGGTGTTCGCCGGGACCTGACCATGCGAATGAACTCACATTAGTTATCTAAAAAGGAATGTAAGTAGTTTCTGCAAATGCAAAAGACTACAGAATAATAATGGGAACTTTAACGAAAAGTTTCCGGTACTGTTAACTTTAACGAAAAACCACATTTTTACACTAAAAAGTCAATCTTGTTACTATTTACTTTACCCTTTATTTTATCCTTATCGTTAAAACTTAAAGTTTCAAGTCCTTTTAATTAGTTTTCCTAATAATCTATGAAGTTATAAATGTTCAGTAATTTACTTTTAGTAGCAACAAGATGACCTAACCCTAACTCTTCATTGAATTTACTTTCTTAATTATAATTTGACCCCATTTTGAATACATTAGAAAGGATTTATAAACCGCAATATACAGCAGAAACTCGTTAGTTGTACTCACCCCAACGGATGTCACAAAATTGCATACCGCACATTTGACAGATCTTGCTCCATATTGATACATTAACAGCATCCTGCAGTTCCCACAATTCACATGTGCAACCTGATTTGCTGTCACAAATGCACATTTGATTCTTATGTCCATTTGATTGATTAAGAGAAAGGAAAAAAACATTGCATCTCTCAGTGAGTCAATTTATACCTTCCAAGGCTAGATTGACAGTGTGACAGCAAGAACATTGTACACTCGTTGCTCCACGGATATACATGAGTAGGGTGTGGCATCCTCCGCAGACTAGCTGTGCCATTTCTGTGCCTGCTCAGAGTGACACATGAATTTTATTACATTTAGGCTTTGCTAAATTTACGGTCGAAATTACATCAAATTTATTTCAAGAACGAAAATGAATACATACCAGGAGGCGGCACAGCAGTCACGGCATTGCAAACAGCACAGCATACAGAGGTGGCTCCAACAGGATAGAGTAAAAGGTTCCGGCATCCAGAGCACACAAGCTGGCTCTGTGCACCTGAAGAACAATAAAGTTTGTTTTCATAGATAACTGAATCATTAATTGACATGGATTGGTCGGTTGTAAAATTGATGAGCATGTAAAGTATTGATGCAGTGCAGACCCGAAAATTCACTAGTAATATGACTTCAGCAACAATCCTAGCCGAATATTTGTTCAAAAACAAACTTTCTCCGAGAGCTGAAAACGAAGAAAGCTTAACGCAAGCGACATAAGCAACAATCCTAACCCAATAAACGGAAAATCAAAAGCAAAATTGTGTGACATTTGGTTTGTTACACCAATTTTGTGCAATGTCGAGAATTCTAAGCCGATCCATCATTTTTCTCAGCAGGAAAATAGACAGAAAATTCACATTTTTGTTTTTTTGAAGCCAAACAAATGAAATAAATTTGACAGATGGTGAGTATTTTGCTAGATACCATTTGCAGGTGGTGATGTGTATGGTGGTGCTGGTGCTGGTGCTGGAGGAGGAGTTGGATATGGGGCAAGTGGTACTGGCATTATCAAATCAAATCTCTCCTGTAAAACTCTTTTTATTATTTATCTTTCTCCTCCTACTTCTTAGCTTCTAAAAGCCAACTGCCTCAGATTCAGGGGACATCACATTCTTCTTACCATTCCTGGAAACACGGAAAACAAATCAAATACCACTTGAATTAAAATAAACACAAAATTAACCCTATTTTTTGTATATATAACATCTGAACAGGATTGTATGTACAATTCATAATTTCATGAGGAGCAGTTGAAGAGGAAAATCTCGAGAGATGCATTGTCTAATTGCATATAGTTAAATTAAATACAGATTTATTGAAAGCTATACGTATACCTGAAGTCAAATGAAGATGCCCAGAAAGAGAAAGAAAAGCATGACAAGAAAGGGTATGCAATGGATTTCAGTTGAAAAGCCTTAATTGGGGCAAGCAGCAAACACACATACCTTTATTTATTTGCCACTTGCAGATCAAGTGGGAGAGAGAGAGAGAGATTAACTATGTAGAAAGAGAGGTGTTAAAACAAGAAAAAACTTTACACTGAATGATTGAATTTACGTGGCTAAATTTTGACAGTAAAAATCTAACTGTTCAAACATCAATGCATCTTAACAAAAAGAAAATATCGATGCATCCTATACACCGATGCACTATAAAAAAAAACCCCTAAACGGCTAAAACAAGATTTGCTACCTACCTGTTTTCCCCACACCGATCAGTTCATTTAATTTCTTAAGCTGCAATGAGACTTTCATGGTCTCCTTTCTTCCTAAAGATAGATAGATGGGGGGTGATTAACTTCCATGTTTCTGCTGGTGGTATATCAAGATCAACTTTGTGAGGCACACTGCTGGACCCACACAGCTCCCCTCCTCTCTCTCCTTCTCTCTCTCTCTCTCTCTCTCTCTCTCTAGTCTCTACTGGTGGCTGTGCACTGCATGCACGTGAGTGAAACAATCAGCCACACGCTCTCCTTTGGGAAGGAGCATTGGACGGTCTGCAGTGAACCACGCGAGTCGAAGGAATAATCAGGGCCTTATGTGAACAGGCCATCGATCGACCATGAAATGAAATGCAAAGTACTTTTACAAATTAGGTGGTGGTCCTGCATCTTTTTGCATTATTATTATGATCTTTTGGAAATACGTATCTAGTTGAGGGAGACGAGTTGAGAGTAAAAGTTCGATCGTTATCTCATCTATACTCAGATCTCTGCTGCTACATAAAATTCAGTATAAACAAGTAGTACATACACATACATCGTGACTTGCATTTACCATCCTTTTCATATCTTGACGGTGCAGCATTTTTTGATTTTTGATTGTTGGAAACGTAACAGGTGCTACTGCCCTCTTGTATGCATTCTGCTGGTAAGCTTGTAATCATCATTTCAACAGACAGTGATTGGCTAGTATAGACTGTATAGTGCTATCGAGTACAAATCTACAAAATATAATTAGTACATTGTTGCCTCGTTTTTTAGAGAGGAATTGCTTGAAGATGATATTCACTATATTAAAGACATTTTGAAAAGAAAAAAAACAAGAATGACAATTTCCTTATTTTTTCCAAATTGAAGGTTAGTCATTAGGAATAGTAGTACCCTACAAACTTAGGCAAATTATGGAAGTTTTTATCAATTTTTTTATTCAAAATATCTTAATACAGTGTAAAATCTTATCCGATCCCATCTTCTCTAACAAAGGAGGTCTGTCAGTATTAACAAATGCAGACACAATATGTATCTAACAAATATCGACAATGCATCAAGTTCTTAGGATTGGTACCCCATATATACTAAGCACAGTTATTCCATTTTTTTTAAGGTGCTACGTAGCTACTACATATATATATATATATATATGTATGTATATATATATGTATGTATGTATGTATGTATGTATGTATGTATGTATTGGGTCGTTTTTTTATTCAGTTCATGTATGACCAAGGAAGGCTGCTTTTTCTTTGGTTAGAATTGATCAGGATCGAAGGACCTAATATATACTTCCCTGTTCTTGAACATGCATGCAAATAAACCTAGTGAGTCATGAACAAAGAAATACTATCCTATGTTAAGAACCACTAGCAATCGAGAAAATACATATCATAGTGGAAATAAGTGTGAAAGTTAGAGGAGGAAGAAGCAAAATGAGCAGTAAATCAAAGAAGAGGCCATAAAGTATGGGCTTGTAATAAGTTGAAAGTTTTGAGGGAAAACAACAAAAAACCAGTTGATCATAGATAAGTTTGGAAAAAGAGAAAGGGACCACCATGGTTGTACTTCTGTTGGCTGTTCTTCATAGTCTAACTTTTTTTTAAATCAAATATAGAGTATATTAAAGACGAATGGGAATGTTTACATCCTTAGCTAGAATGTTAAATAAAAAATCTGGGCCAATACAATCACAAACAAAAGCACGACCCTCCTTAAAAACATACTTAGCCACCGAGTGAGCAGCATGATTGCTCTCCCTAGGCATAGAGGTAAACATCACCGACGTCAACCTGTGTGCTAGACTCTCAATATCACCAAGTATACATTCAAAGCTAAAATCCCAAGACGATTCCTTTCTAAGCATCTGGATTATCATCTTAGCATCAGATTCGATAATCACGTTCTCAAACCCATTGTCAATGCATGCAAGCAAGGCCTCCCGAATCGCACACGCTTCAGCAGCGGCAGCAGAGTGACAGAAACTCACCCCCGAGCCACCAGCAGCTTGGAGCAACCCAGCAAAGTCTCGACTAACCCAACCCACACCCACACGAAGGATGATCTTGCACCAGGCTGCATCAGTATTAACTTTGATGACCCCAAACACCGGCTTCAGCCATTGAGAACACTTGCGACCCGCATCCCGTGCTACCACGCCACCCTTATGGCGTTCACCCGCAGCCTCCCTAGCCGTTGCATCTCTGAAATCAGAAATGTTTTTCTTCCAAATCTCCAAGATATCCATAGGTTGCTGATGCACTCCATTAAAAACAATGTCATTCCTATTTTTCCATAGCCGCCTCAGGCCAAAGGCCACCTCCTGCATGATCTCGTCAGTTATATCCCTATCCTTGACATGTTTACAGAGGTTTTCCCAAGTTTCTAAGAAATCCTTACTTGCCGTGGGGAACATAACCAAAATTGGTGGCTGAGAGCGCAGTGGAAAAATATGTGATTTTCCGATTCGTCCACCTTGCCACAGACCCCACACACATTATCAACCCTCATATGGCGCCTTTTCAAATTACGTCTAACAGCCAAAGCATGATTACAGCACCGCCAAATGAAAAGCTTGATTTTGTTGGGAACCTTTAGCTTCCAAATCTGATTCCACTACTGGGGGTTCTTTTGGTTATCGATGGGCATGCCCCGCCCTTTTTTCCCCAAAGCCCTATTTTCCATAAGGCTAACAGCCACTCTATACTCGGATTTGACCGAGTACTCCCCACTAGCATTATAGTGCCATACCAATCTATCACAGCATCCAGTTCTACTCAAGGGTATGCTTAGGATTGGAGCTACGTCATCCTTGTTAAAACCCATCGAGACCATATTCGCATTCCAAGATTTCAAAGTCGGGTCAATCAATTCGCACACCAAGGTGCTTTGCAAGCCGTCTCGCGGCCTGACTTTAAACGTAAAGGGCTTAGGGAACCACGAGTCCTCCCAAATATTTATACTAGCTCTGTCCCCCACCCGCCACCTTAATCATTGATGAAGCACTTACGAGCTTCAAAATGCCTTTCCAGCCCCAAGAAGTACTCATTCCCCTACAAGCACCCATAAAAGTACCACCTGGAAAATATTTGTCCCTCAAGACAGTTGCAATGAGAGACAACGGTTTTTGGGTCAATCGCCACCCAATCTTAGCCAGAAACGCCAAATTGAAGCATTGGATGTCTCTGAAGCCCAGGCCTCCAACATGCTTTTGCTTCGTTAGCCGGTCCTAGGAGATCCAGTGGACACCCTTCCTTTGTTCATTACCCCTCCACCAGTAATTTCAGATAGCTTTCTCCATGTCCCTGCACACCCCAATGGGTAGTTTAAAACAGCTCATGGCGTAGTTCGGCATAGCCATGGCCACCGCCTTAACTAGGACCTCCTTCCCTGCTTGGGATAAAAATTGCTCTGGCCACCCCACCATCCGGGACTCGATCTTATCTCATACCTCTTCGAAAAATGCTTTTTTAGAGTGCCCAAAATCCGCTTGCAACCCTAGGTACTTCCCAAAACCTTCCTTACACTAAATACCCAGAGTTCCCACAATTTTTTTCTTGGTGCGAGACTTAGTCTTGGAGCCAAAGAAAACGGAACTTTTGGACAGATTAACATCTTGGCCAGATCCCCGAGCATAAACCTTTAGCACCTCTGCAATACTTTGCGCCTCCTCCACCTAAGCATTACCGAAAAGAACAGAATTGTCCGCAAAGAAAAGGTGCGTCATCGGTACACCGTTAGGCGTAATCCTAAACCCGTGGATAGCATCATGCTCCAGCGCATTCCTAATCAGCATGGAGAAGCCTTCAATGCAGAGAAGAAATAAGTAGGGAGATAAGGGATCTCCTTGCCTCAGTCCCCTTTCCGGCAGAATATACCCAGTAGGGTTCCCATTCACCAGAATACTAAAGGAAGCAGTGGAGATGCACTCTTTGATCCACCCACAGAACATCATCGCAAATCCTAGTTTTGCCATCATAGATAGAAGGAAATCTCATTCCACCCGATCGTACGCCTTAGCCATATCCAACTTAATTGCCATGCCCGCTTGATCCTCCTTTTTTTGGTGGAGCAAAGAGTGCAGGATTTCATGCACCACAAGGATATTGTCCTGGATATGTTTCCTAAGGACAAAGGCAGATTGATTATCGCTGATCACCTTTTTCAATCCATTAGTAAGGACCTTAGCGAGGACTTTGTAGATGACATTACATAAGGCAATAGGCCTATATTGCGACATGTTCTTCAGGCATTTCACCCTAGGAATAAGCACCAAATTGGTGTGATTTAGTTTCCTCAGTAGCTTACCAGAGTGCCAGAAGGCTTTGATAATCTTCACTACATCCAACCCAGCGGTCCCCCAATGGTCCAGGTAGAAGCAGCCAGAAAAACCATCAGGCCCCGGGGCCCTCGTGGGAGGGATTTGAAATGTCGCTTCCCTAATTTCGTCATCTGTCATCTGCGCTGTTAAGGCTAGGTTATCCTCAGTAGTCACCCTAGTCTCCATGCAGCTATCAATCTTTGCTATTTGGCTAGGTCGACTAGACATAAAAAGCTATGTAAAGTAGGAGGTTGCAGTGGAGCAAATCCCAGCTTCGTTCTCATGCCAAACCCCATTCGGATCCTCCAAACCCCGGATCTAATTGGTTCTCTGTCTTTTCAGAGTTTGCGCATGGAAGAATTTCGTGTTTTTGTCTCCCTCCTTTAACCATTGGATCCTCGACTTAGCTTTCCAGTATGCCTCTTCATTCTTATGAGCAACTCTCAGCTCTCTCTCCCTTTGTTTAACCTGCTCCATGGCAAAATCATTAGATTTATACACGGCTCTGATCTCAGCTTTCAGCTGCTCAATAACTTGTTTTGAGTTCCTTCCCCTCTCTCTGTACCAATCTTTTAATCTTCTCCTGAGGGATTTTATTTTTTCGCAAAACCTGAAGGCGTGGGAGCCACCAAATCTATCATTCCAATCCTCTGCCACCAAGTCACGGCAATCTTGCAATTTACTCCAGCGAGCATCGTAAGTGAAATTCCTGCCCTTCCACTTCCTCACCTTCTCCGTGGACAGAAAGAGCATAGCATGGTCAAAGCCTTCCAAAACCACATGTCTGGTCTTAGTATCAGGATAAAGGTTATTCCAACCCATGGTAGCCAGCCCTCGATCAAGTCTCTATTGGATTGGCATGGCGTCCCTGTTGTTCCGCCATGTGAATGGATATCCTTCATAGCCCAGGTCCACAAGTTCTTTACGGGCCACGAACTCCCTGAAGTCCCTCAGGCTAGAGGCCATTCTGTAGTTGCCGCCTTCTTTTTCCTCATTACTCAGAATATCGTTGAAGTCCCCAATAACCAGGTTTCGGTCCCTGTCTCTTTCGATCCTTCTGCTCAAGCCCAACCATTGGATATTCCTACCATTAGTGTTCTGGACATGTCCTTCAATAATTCAAATTTAATGTTGTATCATATCACAAATTTAAATTTGATTTTGCTCCTCGTCATCATCGCCAGCCTACGTAGCAGCAAAATCAAATTTGTGACATGATTGAGCGTCAAATTTGAATTAGTATATGGTAAGAACATCCATTAAGATTTTGTTTTAATTATTAGTGTCGTTTCTGTACAGCAACAATAACCATTTGTTTACGCAGAAACTAAACTTGTGGGCCAAATTAACAAGAAACTGAACTTCTGAAAAGCAAATGCTCCAATTTCTTATTAATTTTGAATTAGTGTAAACGTTGAGAGTGGATGGTATGGATACGATTATGATTTTGGTAGCTTAATTAGTAAACTGTACAATAATACCAAACGTTAAGAGTGCAGGCACCTTTCATGAGAAAAACATTTTAGAGTTGGAGGTGCATTTTGTTCAAATCCAAAGAGCACCCACATCACCATGCAATTCTTGGGGGCCACAAATGTCGACAGTGGCTTAGCTTCGGCCTCATCCAAAATGAACCAAATGTTCTTTTGCTCCCAAACAAAACACACACAGCTACTCATTTTTCTTTCTTCTACATTTTTTGTTTTGTTTTTTTTTAACTTTATTGACATTCTCCTTGTTGGGGTTGATAGCAACGCAACTAGAGAGGCGATTCAAAAACAGGATCTTGAGTACATAAATAAAACCGTAAATGAAGGGTCTTAGGTTTGAATCTTGTTTATAATGAGTTCAATATCAATTTATTCTTACTGTCTTAGTGTAAACATATCGTTGTTTAAAAACGAAATACGTAACTACAAGTTCTTATGGCTATTCTAATCCATCTGTAATGATTTTGGAATCAAATCCAAGGAAATATAAAAAATTTGTCCAACTTAGCTGGTAGTACAAATTATTTAGGATAAGCTTTGGAATGAAAATTTTCTGTAACATCAACAACCAAGCTGTTACAACATAATCAAATATATGGAAATGTGTCTTAACATCAGCCACTTCTTAGGTCATTGATCAAATCAACACACATGAATAAGTTTGTAAAGGACAATCAAGGCAATCTGTCAACTACCTCACACCGAAACTTAGTAATAATCTGATATAAATCCCAACTTTTGGCACTTTGCCCTACCAGCAGAAAAAATAGACTTAAGCCTTTACGAGGAGGTTTAAACCAGTTAAGGTTCGTTTGATAACCATTTAGTTTTTACTTTATTTGTTGTTAGGAACATAAAGGAAATAAAAAGAAAAAATAGGGATATCAAAAAAATAGAAAAAATAGGATGGGAAGAAAATGGAACAAATGTACATGGCAAAGTACACAAATTGAAACCTAAAACCTGAAAACATTTTTAGTAGATTTGAATTTCAAATTTTTATTTTTTACACACTCCTTCATTTCTCGCTCTCCTTCCTCGGATGACCTTTCATCCATGCTTCTTCACTCCTTATTACTCCATATATATATATATATATATATATATATATATATATATATATATATATATATTCCCTCTATGAATTCAATTATAAATTGGTCTCTTGGATGGTTTTGACCCGTGCATTTTCAAACTATAAGGCCATCTCTAATCGAAGGGTCCAGTGGGTCGAAAATAGCTCGAAAATCGTCTTCAATAGAGGGCTAGACCAGAGGGCTCGTGGGCCCCACGGAATCTGAATGGGCCAGAAGGCCAATCGACTGGCCATCTTCAGCGAGCCAACCAGCCAACCAGCCTGCTAGCTAGCCCATTTTGTTTTGTTTTTTTTCTTTTCCACGTGCCCGGCCCAGTTTCTTTTTTTTTTTTTTTTTTTTTTTGTTGCTCTTTCAGCCCACTTTAGGTTTAGGGTTTATGAACTTTTTTTGGTCCCAGCCCGCCCTTTTTTTTTTTTAACAGCCCTTTTGTTTTTTTGACTTTTTTTTTTAATTTCTAATTTCTAATTTTTTTTTCCTGCACCATTTCTCACATATTTTTCACGATTCCATACTATCTTACCTTATTTTATTTCAATTCTTCACATTCCATACTATAGTCCTTTGGCCCTCGGTTGGAGATGGTTTTTTGTGACACGGCTAAAACGAGTCATCTGGTCCTTTGGCCCTCGGTTGGAGATGGAGACAAATATAATCATGTACTGTTCATTAAAATATTAATATCTTGAAGGATCAGATGGCTAAAATGAACCTTCTAACCAGCTTTTGACCTAAGTACTCTCAATCCGGCAACAAAGCACCATACATTGAAGATGAGACGAGACAAATAAAAAAGGAAAACAAGAGAGAGAGAGAGAGTTATATATCAACAACAGAGAAATACCAATCCTTTTTCCAAATTTAATTACAACACAATCACATCGGATGCTGACATTTTAATCCATGGGCTGCCCACAGGTTAAACTCCTAACTGAATTCTGTCTCTCTTACCATTATATCATAATGACATTACAAGTAAAATTAGAGCACCATCAGATTCAAATACACATCCGGTTGATTCATTAATCAGGATAGTGACACTCTGACCAGCAAAAGGAGACAATCCCAAACGATGACGCACTTTTTAAGTCATGCTTACGCTTATATGATGAGTTTATCATCCAAATATCGGTGATTGTCACGCGAATTTAAACTACATTATTGTTAGTTCATTGTAAAGCTAAGCTCATCCTCTTCCCCTTAGGGTAGATAATATTTTTTGTAAAAAAAAAATATTTGTGATTGTTGAGTAAAATCAATTCATCAGTTTTTTTAATTTTTTAATTTTTTAACAATGGGCACAAATACTAAAAAAATTACATTAGTATGTTACGTGGATAAGCAACTTCAACTGTATCATCAATCAGTACGGGCGATAAGATAGTGGATCTAACTTAGTAAATATACGAACCACTAGCTGGTGGCCCAGTGGTAAAGGGCGAATTGCGAGGTTTCTTTAAAACTAAAAACTGGAGATCTCGAGTTCGAAATCCGCTGTTGGTGTTGAAGCCAGACTTGTGGTCAAAGGGAGGTTGAAATGCTTTTGTGAGTCTTCTCGGCCTCCGAAAATGGTGGATAACTGTGACTTGCCACAAATTGTTCTTTTTTAAAAAATAAAAAATAAAATAAACTTAGTAAATATACGACACAAATTGCCAAATACACTCAAAATAGCCAAATCATCATTTACAAATTAAGTTCATTACCATGTAAATATGTCAAACTTTATAAGACCAACTCTGATGAATAAGATCACGACAATTGGAAATGCAGTGTGATGGTACACAATATATATGTTCAAATTAGATCGTAGGATTGAAAACGATGTGACAATCCGTTGTTTTGGTAAATCACGATAACAGGACTGTAAACATATATCAACGAGATACTAGAACAGTTTGTGGAAGCAACAAATTAACTCAGAGAGCACAATAATTTTAACGAGGTAAAACCCCTCCCATCACCATTGTGTTTCCAGATTGTTGAAAAAGAATATGCATAATCATAGAACTCCATTTAGGATTATACATAGAGGAAAACTTGGAGGGTCTATTTATATCATGAATTAGACACGAAACCATAAAAGAAATAAAACACTCAACCAAACACTCAACAACTTTATTTTATAGCAGTTTATTCTTACAGCACAACATAAATAGTTTTTTTTTAAAGCACAGTAATACCAAACTAGCCCTAAATTTCTTGATTTATGCATCTTTACTCAAATTTTTAGTTTAAATATTTAAATATGAATATCTAACTACTTTCAATAAAAATAGTTATATATATTATCATATATGATACCTATATTATATGTTGTTTTTACCTGTCATATAAGTATATATGAAAAATAAATAATACTTCATCTACCTATCATCCACAAAAATAGTTCAAAGAAATTTCATCTTTCAAAGACAATCTTATAAATAAAAGAATATTTATCACAATTTAATAAGAAGATAATAAAAATAAGTTGATGTAGATAATTAAGTAAGTGGACCTAATCTAACAAAGTGGACTAAATGCAATAATGACTCACAAAATTGAACTTATATCAAGTTTCCTCTAAAAAAAACTAGGAAAAATTTTGAACAAACAAAAATAAATGGTAACCACTTAATACTACCGTCTAGTGATATTATTCTTCACTTGTAAGTGAGAGGTCTTAGGTTCAATTCTCGCTAAATGCGAATTTGAACCATATTATTATTATCTCATTGTGAGACTAAGCCCACTCCCTCCCCCTAGTGTAGATAATATTATCTGTTAAAAAAAGAAGGTAAATTGAAAAAAAATCAGATAATATATAATTTAACAAAATCTATAACAAAAAAATAAAAAACTCAGTGCCTAGGGTTTTAGTCAGAACCTTTTAGCATTCAGCCCAAGCTGGACTCGGGCTTAAAGAATAGGATTGAGTGAGATCTGTCTGCACTCTGAAGCCCAAGGGACAATTTGTTGTTGTTGATGTTCTTGTTTATAAATTTTGCGTTCCCAGTCCTACTGACCTGTAGCCTCCACCCACATCCAGGTAAGAATCTCAGCTTTTGTCTTTCATCCTTAATCTGTTGCTGTTTGATTGTGTTGAGCAGATTTTGGTTGTGCCAAGTTAGGATAAGCAAACACAACAACGTTTGATTGTGTTTGATTGCCCTTCCTTATTTATTTATTGTTATTTAATACAGAACCCTCTTCTGGGTACCATTGATTCGATTGCACTCTCACAAAGTATCTCCATTGATGTTTTTGGTTGATTAAATATTAAATAACATCAAGCTTTGTACTTTTTAGTTGGATGATATGTAGGTTGAGAAATCCATGGATGACATGACAAGTTTGTATGCTTTTGAAGCAAAATTGTGTTGATTGGTTAATAATTATATGTAAATGTCTGGTTGTTGAACTCTCCAGGCTGGAAACTATAAACTAGCTCCTTAGAATTGACAGGAACAAGAAAATGGGTGAAAGTACACGTATGGAAAAGGGGTTTGCGAAGAGCAGCATTGGTCAGAAGATAAATGTCTATATTTGGGATATGGATGAAACTCTTATCCTGCTCAAGTCTTTGTTGAACGGAACATACGCAGAGGTCTTCAACGGTTCCAAGAATATACAAGAGGGTGTTGAAATCGGGAAGATGTGGGAGAAGCACATTCTTAGTTTGTGCGACGATCATTTCTTTTATGAACAAGTAAGTTTAGAACTTCATTTACAAATACACTTATGCATGTTCTTTATTTGAATTTGAATTTTTGCATGCTATGTAGATTGAGAACTGCAATAAACCCTCTCTCGATACCTTGAGCCAATATGATGATGGGCAGAATCTTTCTGATTATGATTTCGACCAAGATGGATTTTGTACTCCACATGATGATGACAACAATAGGAAACTTGCTTATAGGCACCGAGTCATAGCCCATAGGTACAAACAGGTGTGTAAATGCAGGCATTTTGCAAAAAGAATTTTCCTTTTATTTACATTGTTATGCTTTTACTTGTCAGTTGGTGTATGCATTGGTAATTGTCTCAGACTCTTACACACCATCGAGGCAGGCCTTTTGGTTTCAGGATTGCGGTTATTTGGAGTGCACTGTTCTAGCCATGATAGAGATGCACTGGTTTCTTTGGTGCAAATCTGTTTTGGCACATGATCAGCATGAGAAATATTTATTATTCTAATCTATCGTAGAATATGTAGTTGGTCAGAAATGCATTTAAATTTGCTAGGAACTAGCTCTAGGATGTGACAGAACTCCAAAAAGAGAAACAGCATCAGCATTACTCATAATGTACTGCGTATGCTGTAATAAGCTTCAAACTTCTTCTGTCTTAAAAAGTTCATTGTAAAATTTAAATAAAGAAAAATGCATGTTCCTTTCTTTGAAGATTCCTTGTCAAATGGGTGTATGGAAAACTTTGTATGATCTTATCTGTTACCTGTATCATCTTCATTCAAACACTCGAGGGATGAATGAATCAGATAATTAACTTAATCATGATGGCATTCTATATTTGAATGTGACTAAGCTTGATCGCAGTCTTACAGAATTTGGCTCTGCATGGCTGGCTCCTGATGGATTAGCTATCTTGGGCTTATAAATAGCAATCTAAACTGTTCTCTTATTAAGACATTTGATGTGGGAAAGTTATATTGGGCTTGCATCAAACTGATTTGACATCTATTCTTATTATTCATTTGTATGGAGAACTAATATGCTTTTGTTTTCTGCTTAAGAAAGTTACATCCGCTTCTGTAAACTATTTTGGATGTTTTAACGTTAGACCTATTTGTAGAAAAGCTCAAATGGTTTCTATTATTTCAGGGTTTGCGCAGTTTTCTTAATCAAGAGATGATAAAAGAATTGGATGAGTTGTATGATACGACTGATAAATATACAGATAGATGGCTCTCCTCAGGTATTTGTGAATGTGCTATCTTTTGTTTTCTTTCTTTTCCGATCGTTGTTCATCCAGCCTACACGCCTCTGGTTCAACTTCCTTCTCTTCCTGATGATGAGTTTGGCCTTTCTTCCAGTATTCTAGATTGCAATACATAAATGTTTTTTCAAAATCAAGGGAAAGCTATCTGATTGCATAAAAACAGAATCATTGTTCTATTAAATGATACCTGCAAAACCATTTCTAAGCAAGATGAGATTAATATTAGGTAGGTTGGTCTAAGTTTTCTAAGTTTTCTAAAATTTCAAATACAAACATTGCAAGGTTTATTACAAAGTCATCATAATAGTTTACAACTCATTGCTCCCATTGCCATAGAACGTGAACACTTTTATTCCACTTCAAGCCACAGTGATTGCACTGGCGCAAAATGCAAAATGAATTTACTGTGTTGAGGAATGTGTTTCCATTATGTCAGATAAGGTTTTTGAGTAATAAGTTTGTGGTATAGGAACCTGCATCTATGATCATCCGGATTGCTGAACAAATAAAGATAGTAAACTGGCAAACTACTCAATGCAGATTGTATGACCATATGTCTACCACCTCTAGACAAGAAAGCCCGCTTCAAACCATCCAATCTCTTCCCTACTCTTTCCACCACCGAATCCCAAAAAGGAAAGACCTCTGATTAACCCCAAAGGAAGCCAAAAGTATTTCAATTGCCAACCCACTTCACACACTAACCTAGCAGCCAACTGTCCAACACTGCGAACAAATTGCCCCAATTTTATTTCCCCTCTGCAAAAGGAAGAAATTGGTTTAGTCTGCAACTGGAAATGAGAAACTGCAATCCTTTCCCAATCCATATGTAGCCCTTCTACCAGTCCCCACTTCTTTACCCTAGCCATTAATCTACTCAAAATATTCTCACGACTTAATGTGATATGATGGAAAGCATCTAAATATGAAAGAAGAGATACCAATACTTTGATGGCTTACGAAAGTGGAGAGCATGTCACTCTTTTTTGTATGGAAGTAGCTATTGGAATGACCTTCCTGTGCCTATTAGATAGTAATTGTTTGGTAAACATTCTACCATCACAAATAATATTGGCCTTGTTTGTCTCGAGGGTGGGAATGGAATGGACAACCTTCCAAATTCAGTTATATTGAAGGTAGAGGCAAAAAAAATTTTCATGTTGAGGGGATTAGACGGGGATTAGACATGAAGGAAACCTCTTCCTTCTAATCCTACCGTTTTGGGAGCGATTGGAGTGGATAAGTTTTATTCATGAGTAATCCATCTTTTCCTCCAAGTTGGACACAATTTTTTTCATTTCTTCCTTCAGCATACCTTGGAAATAGTGGTTTGTCCATTGCAATCAACCCTTATTTTACTTTGCTTCCCTTCCTCTATATCCAATCCAACTCTCAGCACCCTCTGGTAATCTAAAGAGCCAGTTTGCTCTGTGTGATTTTAGAAATATAGTGTTTTAACTTTGTTCTCCTTCATTCTTAAACATTTTCCAATAGCTGCTCAGTAATCATCTTCCTCCTATGCTAATGTAGCGCATGTCTTCTTGGAGGAAGAGTGTTCTGCTCGGCACAATGAGTCATCTCTTGTGGCTTCTGATGGGATCAATGAATCTTCCGCTTCAAAGTATCAACATATTAATCTTTTAGTGACATCTGGATCATTAATCCCCAGCCTTGTAAAATGCTTGCTCTTTCAACTTGACAATATGATAACACATGAAAATGGTTAGTATTCCTCATCACTTTTATGATTACAAACTTTTTATTGTTGGCATTTGTGACCCTTGTTTTTCGTTGTTTTCTGAATCCTTATCAATTTGGTAACACATGAAAATGGTTAGTAATCATTATCACTTTTATGTTTACGTTACTCACTTATACTGTAACCTGTGCATTCTGTGCTCTATTGTGCATTAGTAACACAATTGAGAGCCTCAAAGTACATTGATTTCGCACGTTTCATGTTACTCTGGGCTCATTAATTAGAAAACTTAAATACCGAAGTTGTGTTAGAATATTAGAGTCTGTGCTCTATTGTGCATTAGTAACACAATAAGCACTTTCGTTCCTTATTTTCATGTAAGTTAGATGTGTGAACTATTGTGTCACCGGAGGTCACAGTAACTTCTCTCTTATTTTTTATTCCATAATTATCCCTTAATCGTACTTAGTTACTTACTGGAAATACAACCTCCCTTAGTAGTCTGGTAAATCTCCACTTGTGTGGTGGCAGACACTTTTAAGACCAAATCCTACTTCAGTCTAACCAGCTTGAAAACATTTTGAACATGGATTCGTTCAATTTTTTTGGATAAATATTTGGAAAGAGAATTTTAAGAAGCAACTGTTTTATTTTTAATTTTTGTTGATCGGAATCAGGATTCCAGGCAACCAACTTTTAGAGTTTAGCCCAAATACAACTATATGGCATGAAGAATTGTCAAAATACTTGGGACGATTCTAGCACCAGATCACACCAACACTTACATACTATAGAACAGACTCAACTAAATTCTCCAGAAAGATGCAATTGATATTCAATATTTTATAGTTAGTGTCGAGTATCAGCATAATGCCCAGTAGTGCAGTTAAACTTTTTGGAAATTCTTTTGGAAAACTTGATTTGAAGTAATGAATATGCAACAAACTCCTCACTGTTACAAGGATTATTATATTTTGGTTTTTGTCTTGGATTCCGATGACTGCCGAAGAGATTGTTTGATGCATTTGTGGGGGATATAACATGTTATTCGTACGTTGTGAGGACAGACACTGACGAATCTATAATTTTTCTGAAGTATATAGTTCCTGGGAAGTGGGAAAACTACAATGCTTTGAGCAGATCAAATTGCGTTTTAACAGCCCAAATGCCCGCTTCTGCGTAATTGGGGATGGATGGGAGGAGTGTGAAGCAGCACAAGCAATGCGATGGCCATTTGTTAAGATTGATATGCAACCAGACAGTGCTCACAGGTTTCCGGGCCTCACGTCCAAGACACTCGGATTCTACTTTTCTGTTGTATATGGGAGTTCCGACGACGAAGCTGAGAAAGAGTAGAACTCACAGGATTTGCAAGATGTTATATCTACCTGTACATAAAACCAGACCACCATTGTGGAATCATGGCTTAAAAAAAATTGTATCAATCTACTCGGTTAGGTGAAGAAAAACTCCTCGGAGGCCAAATTGACTATTAGTTTATGTAATATTTTATAATGTGATAAAGTCGCCGAGAAATGTATGGTCGCGTACCCTTGGATTTGATATCAAAGGTGGAGCACAGATGAATTTGCTTTTAATGTTTTAATCCAATCATTGATATCAAATCAAATGTTGGGTGGTCATGGGATCAAGAGAACGGGACTCTGATCATATGACTTGGTCACTACAAATTTTGCAAATTTCTTTTGATTGAAAGAAAGTAATTATTTTATTTTGATAGATACTGTTAAAGTAGGACAAAAATTGAGTTTTAGTAGGTAAACATTAGGATTTTTTAGTTTCAATGTGATCAAAATCGAGTTCTATGAAACGTTGCTGAAAAATAAGCTTCTAAAATAAGTTGATAATTAATGATACGAAGTAATTCTATAAAATAAGATCGCATTGATATGTCTTGTGTATATCATTCATGATTAAACAACCGTCTAAACATCCATATGATTTGCAACAAGTCATTACATTTAATTCCTTTTACAAATGATAGGATTAACTACATTTATTTAATCTAAACTACGGCGAGAGGTTTTCAAACATGAGACTTCAAGTGTAAGGACAAATACTCTTAATCAACTGAGTTACAGTCACTTAGTACTACTGTCTGGTGGTATTCCTCTTTACTTGGAAGTGAATCGTCTTAGGTTCGAATCTCATGGATTGCGAATTCGATACCAAATTAGGCTGCCCATTGTGTGGTTTAGCCGAACTCCCCATCCCCTTAGTATAAAAATATCGATGTACTAAAAAAAAAAAAATCTACTGAGCTACAAGCCACTTGCCAGGTTGTTACATTTTATAAAATTAATTAGAGAATGATCCCCGGTTTTTTCTTCGTGGTGCCTTTATGGTAATTCTCCGTCTTGCAAGGTTTGCTCATCAAGAGTATTATCTTCCTTGTTAGTTGTGAGCTCGTTTGGAAGTGCTTTAAAATGACCGAAAGTGCTTTTGTTAAAAATATTTTTTTAACCAATACTTAGTAAAAATGCAAGTAAATCCTGGAAAAAGCACCTACGTGCTTCTTGGAAGTAACACATAACTAATGCTTCTTCTTTTGAAACCCAAAAACATTTCTTCAAAAGCGCTTTTAATCATTTTAAAATAGCTTCCAAACCAGCTATATATATGGAACCTCTACGACTGATGAATTGTGTTGTATATATTTTAAGAGAGAGGATCCTCGCCGGATCCTCTTTGTGAG
Organism: Heteromeles arbutifolia; assembly: GCA_024362995.1. NCBI lineage: Eukaryota > Viridiplantae > Streptophyta > Magnoliopsida > Rosales > Rosaceae > Heteromeles > Heteromeles arbutifolia. Next base: position 8,850,691 of record JANCRC010000020.1, read on the forward strand.
GATCCCAGGGATCCTCCAATCACATCCGTTCATTGTACATCATGCGGCTAGTTTTTTTCAGGTACTGTTTATATTCAATTTTAAATAAAAAAATTTACAATGATTTCTGACTGCACGATGTACAGTAAACGGATGTGATTGGAGGATGGATCCTCAAGATCCTCATAAAGGGGATCCAGCGAGGATCCTCTTGGATATTTTAATAACCTTCCGTTTAATCTAAAAACAAAAAGTCAATGAACGATAAGTTTAATAAAAAAATGCAGAAAGAGAAACAAGAACACTAATAGCAATATTTGGGAATTCAACTAAGTAGGCCAGCCAAGCATACTCCTTGTAAGAAACGAACCCTTGTACACATGTGCATCGATGTGCATCATGCATGATGTCTTGTAAAGGTCAAAATCGTCCTTTTACAAAAATCAACGTCATCAACTTCATTAGCATATTTTAATTTCAATTAATAGACCTCGACCTTTTGAGCAGCTGTATAAGGAGGCACACTTCTCCCTTTAAAATTTCAACCCTTCTTTGTATCTTTTAAATATAGTAAGAAAATATACAACATATCCATACCAATCCAATTCAGTCAATCCTTTTATCCCATTTGTTCTTTTCATGGAGAAAATCTTTATTCGTAACTTGAACTTGTAATCGACATGATAATAGAATAAAAAATTCATGTCACAAACAGATATTTTAAAAGCACTTTCAGACATCTATTTAGTATTACAATTTAATAGTATTCATCTTCACATGTAAGTGAGAAGTCTTAAGTTCGATTCTCGCCAAAGACGAATTTTAACCACATTATTAAAAACTTATTATGAGGTTTAACCCACTTCTCCATCTCTTTAGTGGAAATAATATCGTTTATTAAAAAAGAAAACACTTTCAAACGCGTGTGCAATCTTTGGAGAGACGAGAGCTGAACTTTCACATCTCTTCAAACTCACCTATACTTGACGAGAGGCCAATAGGGTGGCTCACAAATTGGCAAGAGTGGGATTGTCTCTGGAACAACAAGTCATGTGGTTTGAAGAACCTCCTGATATAATCATTAATATTTTGGTTTAGGATAGTACTGTTATGTAATTTTAATGCATGACACTTTTTTTCCCTTCGATTAGGTTAATATCCCTAATAAAATTTTCACCGAAACCTAAATATACGTATTATGTCAATCATATCAATGAATATCGTACATTTCTAAAAAAAAATACAATATTGAATTAAGGAAACGGAAAAGAGTGAAGTTTTTAAATTACATTAAGAAAAGAAATAGGAAATAAAATAAAAGAAAGTTCTAGAAGGAAGTGAGCAAATGGTTCCCCTGTTTTATATGGGATGGAATAATCAAACAGATTCAAAACTTGCCAATTACTTTGTTTTCTTGCCAAGCACTCTCCAAAGTCTTCCCCCAAACCATTAGCCATGGGTGCCAAACCCAAGCTCAAGGAAGAACCACCATGCCCTGCCCTTGTAGAAACAGTTGAAGAAATCATGAAGCTCTACAAGTCACTGCCACCGAGGCCCTCCATTGAAGAGGTCGAAGCAGCCTTGTCCGTCCTCGAAACAGTGGCCAACGAGGAGCAAGCGAAGCTCGAGGAGATATCGAAGCTAGAGAAACCGAAAGACGTTCCCCAAGAACTCTTCCATGTGTTGCAGAAGTCGAAGAAGACCATGGTTTTGTTTCAGAGCCACGAGCAGAGGAAAGAGGCTTCTTATGTGGTTGAGACTGACAAATTGTTTCACACCCTTGATGATCTTATCCAGAGAGCTTCCGGGTTGGTTTCGGGTGATGTTCCGAGTCAGAATCATGTTGATTTCAGTGACCCGGTTGAGAAAGATGGGAGGGAAGCTGTGATCCGTGATCAAAGTTTGGTGAAGAAGAAGAAGAAGGGATATGAAGAAGATGAGAAAGATGGCTTTAAGGGTTTGGTGAGGAGTGCTTCCACTCTTTCTTCAGGTCAGCCTCTTAAATTCTTCAATTTTATTTCAGAATCTAAATTTTTCCTTTTGCGTTAATATTTTCGATTTGAAAGCGTACTAAGGTTATCTGATCTTCGTGTTGTATTAGTTAGCCATGAGTGTGATTAGTTTAAAACCTGTTAATCAATAAGATGTTCATGTTTTAATCAACCTCTAATCATGAAGATTTTATATTAGTATTTTCTTGTTCTGTCTTCTAAGTTTCGGTCGTGTGAGAAGGCTTGATTGTAGCAACGGTCGTTGAACTTTACCCCGAGTTTAGTTTTGGTCCCTGAACTCGTATATTAGTTGTTAGGGTTCTCCAGCTTAACCCTGTGTCACACCGTTGGTCCTTTTCACCAACTCCGTCTATTTTTCAATCAAGAGATTGTTTAGCTATCTCCTAACTGTTACTGCAGAAAGTTGTGTAACTTAAAGTAGCTATCTGATAGTTCTTCAAATGTTTTGATGTCGTTATAGGTGTCGTGGACTCTGGAAAGTTAAGCCTAATGAAGGTGGCAGCTGTGATTGAAAACACCGCTAAAAGTGGAGAAGTAGTTCTTGATCTTGGAGGAAAGTTAGTAGATCAAATGGAGTGGCTTCCTTTATCCCTTGGGAAGTTATCAGATGTAACCGAATTGAACTTGTCTGAAAACCGAATCATGGCTCTTCCGCCCACGATCGGTGGCCTTAAAGCCTTGACAAAGCTTGACATTCACTCAAACCAGCTGGTAAACCTTCCAGAGTCATTTGGTGAGTTGAGCAATCTCACTGATCTTGACCTCCATGCAAACATGTTGAAATCTCTGCCGGCCTCTTTCGGGAACTTGATTAACCTCCTTAACCTCGATTTGAGTTCAAACAAGTTCACCCGTTTGCCCGATGTAATTGGGAAATTGGCCAGCTTAAAGCTACTGAATGTTGAAACAAATGAGCTTCAGGAATTGCCTTACACAATTGGATCCTGCACATCAATTGTTGAGCTACATTTGGATTTCAACGAGCTAAGAGCTCTTCCGGAGGCAGTTGGAAAGATCGAAAGCTTAGAGGTTCTTACACTTCACTATAACAGAATCAAAGCGTTGCCAACAACAATTGGTAATCTTAACAACCTCAAGGAGCTTGACATTAGCTTCAACGAACTCGAATCCATACCCGAAAACTTGTGCTTTGCAGTGAACCTCAGGAAGCTGAATGTGGCAAACAACTTTGCAGACCTGAGAGCCTTGCCGCGGTCAATTGGTAATCTTGAGTTGCTTGAAGAGTTGGATATCAGTGATGATCAGATCAGAACTTTACCAAACTCTTTCAAAATGTTGTCGAAACTGAGAGTTTTTCGCGCCGATGAGACACCTATGGAAGTTCCACCAAGAGAAGTGATAAAACTGGGTGCCCAGGTAACGCTATATAATAAACTTTCAATTAGTTTTGTATATATTATCTTGCGAATGAATCTCACATTAATGGAAGGACTGACCGTGCATGAACTTATATGTAAGTTGGGCTACTTCTCATGTTTCCAATTAGTTTTATGGTGTAACCCAACTTACTTTATGATATCAGAGCAGGTTGTCTCATGTGAAGCCCAACAGCAACACGTGCTCCATTTCACCCGGTTTCTAATTAATTTTATGGTGGAATGTCAACTTTTTTCATATTCCTTTGATATAATAAACGCTCATTCAATTTGTTTGTTCATCACCAGGCTGTTGTGAAGTACATGGCAGATCTTGAGGCCAAGAGAGAGAGTGCTGCTTTTCAAGCATTGAAGCAGAAGAATAAGAAGAAGAAGGGATTTTGGTTCTGGTTTTGCTCAAAACTTTGCTCCATTGGTGGTAATTCTGCCAACAACTAGCATGTAATTATTTGAATTTTTTTTTATTTGGAAATGATAACCACACACTATTTTTCTTCTATTAAACATTTTCGTTTATTTTTAGTATCGGATTGAATAATTCAAATAGAAACAACAAATAACATTAAACAGAAATGCGCGGAAGAAAAAAAAAAAATAGTGTGTGGATATTATCTCGCTCTCTTACATTTCCTTGCCTTTGAAAAAATTGTGCCACAAGTCTCTGTTGTACATATTTAATTCAGTCCAACCAAAATAATTGCAACTTGTTACTTGTGGTTTTGTTTGGTCCAACAAGTGGGTTGAGAGATAAATGTACCTCATAATCCTGTTATGCATATAATAAGTTAATAACTTCAATTTTTGAGTTAATCTTATTCATGCAAATATGGATCTATCTATCTACAGTTTTTGTTTTGTTAGGAGAGGTGTTGTATTAAAATACCATGACGAGAGACTTTAAATGCGATCTCTAAGTAGGTTTATGCGGTAGTATTGGCTTTTTGAGGGAAGATAATGTTATCCAACAGATTTATGCTATCTATACACCGATTTTATTACGAGACAGCTCATGATGTTCATATAATATTAGATAGACCTCATACAATAATTGTCTTAACTTTACTGCATCTTATGTTACATTTATTCGGAAACAATCACAAAATCTTTCTTGGCCCTTATGGAAATACATAGTTGACTTTTACTGTAGTAAACAACTCTTTAAAAACGTCATTTTGTTTGAGAGAACTGTTATTAGCACTCCAAAAATTTCATTCTACACTCCTCGTAAGTGTATTTATCTTTCTAATCATAGAAAATTTAGAATGTCAAACGAAATTTTTAGAATGTTAATAACAATTTTTTTGTTTGAAAATATATTCTAATACGGTGGGCTCAGTCAATTCTGCGTGAGCCCTAAGCTGCTTATGTTTTACTTTTTGTTGTCCGACCAAGAATGTTTCAAACAAAGTGTGTTTATTTATTAGAGGTCTCTGTTTATTATTCTTCAAATCAGAAAAATATATGGAAATGTGGAGTATATTGATTAGACAGACATTTACATTTCATGGAATCCGGATCATCTTTGTGAGGATTCTAAAAATTGGTAAATCGTGTCTGTTCATCGTATATCATACGATCAGAAATTATTTTAAATTATTTTATTTAAGATTGAACACAAACAATACCTGACTAAAATTAATCTCACGATGTACGATGAACGAAGAACGATGAACGATAAACGGATACGATTTACGGATCATCGAAATTCTCACAAAAAAAATGCGTAGAGGATCACGTTGGCATTCGACGTGCCTTATCTAGACGATACACTGACAGCAGGGAAGATTACTTGGATCATCTTTTGCTTTGACTGCCACATTCAGAAACCATTCATTGCTTGAAATGTCTTCTTATTAAACCCCAAATATTGACTTGTTTTAAATTACACCAAAAAAAGGGTAGTCAACTGTTGATTCAAAAGAACCATTTCACCCCTCTATAGTGGTTTTATTTTGGGGTCTTTTGATATGGGTCCAATTAGATTAAAAATTAGACCTATTTCAAAAGTCAAAAGTTAATAAAATTTGGACCTATTTCAAAAGGTGGGCTATAAAATTGGACTTATTTCAAATTTTCCCTTTTATTTTTTTATTTTTTTGGTCAAACGATAGATTTTGTTAAATTAGGTGTTTGATTAGTTACTGATCGAGTTTGAACACACGTCGTCATGCAAGGTGTCAAACGATAAATTTTGTTAGATTAGCTACCAATAGGATTTGAACTCATGCCGTCATGTAAGGGCGTAACATTTTTCCACCACTGTAGTAAATGACCACTTGCCTTTAGTGGTTCTCTTTGTTCATGATTTGAGGAACCGCCAGACCTCATTACTGATTTCTTCTTGAAGAGTGTACTGGTACTTTGGTGGTTGTTTCAGTCTTTTGCTGTTTTGCTTCCGTGAATTGGCTTGTTCTTTTAAGCAATAAAATTCTTTACCATTTCAATTCAAAAAAAGAAAAGAAAAAAAGAACCATATTCACCATTCTTTGAGACCATTATCAGTTTGCAATAACCAAACTCACAAGGCACAACTCCCTCTCCAATAGTTTGTCACTCCGTATTCCTTCATAATCCAAACACTGTTTCTTTTGCCAAAAAATGAACCAAAAATAGGTAGGGAGACTCGCAAGACCTGACTTTCAATTGTGCTTTGTTAGCAAAGCAATGTTGGAGAATAGTTTAAAACCCCAATGCTTTTTGGGTTCAACTGTTGAAGGCTCGATACTTCCCAAATTCTGATTTCATGAAGGCGTCGAGGGGCTCGCTCTCTTCCTAGGCTTGGAGTAGTCTATTAGAAGGTAGAAAATTTATTGAAAGGGGGGCGAAATGGTACATTGGAAATGGGCAGTGTGTTAAAATATGGAACGACAATTGGCTCCCCACGCCTGTTACTTCTTGTCCGAAACCAACTACGATCATTGTGGGGCCGATTCCCACAATGGTGGCGTCTCTAATTGACTCTACTTCCCTCTCTTGGAGATTGAATGAAATTGAGCATTTTGTTTCTCAGGAGGATGCTTGTTTGATTAAGTCTATCCCATTGTATGGTCATTTGGAGGAGGACAAGAGATTCTGGCCTTGGACTAAAGATGGGAATTATTCAGTAAAAAGTGGTTATAATTGGACGAAATCCCACTCTTTTTCGTCGAGTCGAGTATCGAAGCACTCATCTCATCAAATTGATAACAAGGTTTGGAAATTGATATGGAACATCAGAGCGGCACCAAAGGTGAACAATTTTCTGTGGAGAGAGATAACAAATGCCATACCTACAAAGCTTTCTCTTTTTTGTCGTAAGGTTGCCTCAAACCCTCTTTGTCCCTTTTGTAAGAAGTTTGAGGAATCTATCGAACACATCATGCTTTTATGTCCTTGGGAGATGTGTGTTTGGTTTGGCTCTCTATTCAACTACAAGCCTAATCCTCAACTAGTTACAACTTTGGATTCGTGGTTCTTAGGTATGGTACAAAGCCTTTCATTGTCAAAGTCTCACTTTTCTAATTTTCGCAGTCTAACAGCAATAATTGTTTGGGAAATTTAGAAAGAGAAATGCCATGCTCTCTTCAATGGCCCGGATCCTTCCCCTGCTCGAGTTTTGTAGAAAAGCTCTTTCGTTTTGGTGAGATTTACTCTTGTTTTGTTACACCCACCCTCTCTGCGAGAGAGGATGTGATTCCCCCTACATGGTCCCCTCCTTGTGATCCTTTTGTTAAGATTAACGTGGATGGGGCTTGGAATAAGCCAAGACTGTTTGGGCTGTGGGGGTCATTATTTGAAATCATATGGGCTCTCTAATTGGCGGGGAGGCGTTTACTTTGCAGCGTGCTTTTCCTGAAGCAATGGAGGCTGAGGCGGCTTTTGCGGGTTTGTCTTTGGCAAAGGAGTTGAGGATTAAGAATGTGATCATTGAAAATGACTCCAAGGAAGTTGTGGACTACATAACAAAAAAGAGTGCTAGTGGTATGTGGAAAATTTTCTCCATTGTGTCTGAGATTTGGAGGCTTCAGTTGTTTTTCAATGCTGTCAGTTGGCGATGGGTTTCAAGGAAGACAAATAGAGCAGCTCATGAGGCTGCAGCTTTGGCTTTGTCGAGGGTGCGAAACTACAGATGGGCGTCACAACCCCTTCCCTCGTTGGTTCTTGTTCTTTCTCGAGATGGGCTTCCTTGCCCCCCTTGTAATTAGGTTTTTTTCTGGATGGCTTAGCACCATCCTTTTGTGCCTTTTGAGGCTTGATTGTGATTTCCTGTTTTTTCTAGGAGTTTAAATGTATTAACTCCTTGAACATGGGATATCATCGTCCGTGTTTTGTTTCTTGGAGCACTTGCTCTGTTTAATACAATGACCTACTTCTGACCCCCAAAAAAAAAAAAGACTTGCAAGACCTCCAAACCCATCACAAAAGTGTCACCCTCATTGACCGGGGTGTCAAAGTTCTGATACTTCTGGCTCGAAGGATCAACAGTTAGAATTTGCGTGTCAATTTTTATCTAAACTCTGGATGCGTGCTTCAAAAGCATTCCAAGGCAAGTTTCGAATCCTTTTCCATGAGTTTGATTATTTTAGACTATAATTTAAACTTGCGATATGCTATTATCGAACCCCATAAGTGCCAAATATTTTATAGTCATGAGCAGTTGAATCGTACCCGAATATAGAAGGTTCATCCCCAAATCTGATGACGGCAACTGCTCAATCTCAATGGTGAATGAAAACGGGACCATTAATAGAGTAATTCAACATGTAAATATTTGAACTTTCAAGGGATGCTCAATTTTCATGGTTGTCCCAAAAGCTACGTTGTCGTTAAGGCAATGAGAATAAATCTGATGGAGGAGCCGGGATGTCCTACGAATTGAGTAAAATGGTGCTTGGATAAATGGTTTTGATGGAGTGTTGCAGATGAGCTTTGAAGCGATGGTTATGGATGATGGTGTTGGCGTGAGTCAATGATTCGATGTATTTATTGCAGGATTGTAATTTCCTTATTATGAGGAATTCCATGTATGCCTAGTCAACTTGTACTTGTATATATATTGAGCCTCTTAAAGAGAAGAACACACATTTAAATATAACCCTTATTCTCTACTATCAATTTTATCTTGGCATTAGAGTAGGTTTATGCCTGTATTTTCCCGAAAAAGTCCTAACCCTATCGCCGAAAAATCCTACCATCGCATGTTGTTTTTAGGCGACATCGAAACCCTAATCACCATGATCACTGTCCACTGCACTAATGGATGATGATAGGAAACCCGGATAAATGATTCTTGTCTTGAATCAAGCCTCGACGACTCCAAGCGAATCAACAAACATCAACCCTTGCCGTTTGGGTTCAAGTTGAATGACTCAAACTTCAAGATTTGGTCAAAGATGATGGAAGTACACGTTGTAGTGTTGGGAAAACTTGGCTATTTCACTGGGCATATTCTCAAGGTGGGAGCGACCTCATCTCCCACGACGTCATGCCTGCCCACTATGCCTCCAATGCCAAACGCTTCGATTCATCCGCCAACAAAAGCCAGACACGTGCACTACATACATGGGAAAACCAAAGCGCATTGACTTCCTTCTTTTGTTTACTAACACCCGGGAATGAAAAAAATGTGTGGGACCCACTTGATATGGGGAATCAGATTCCCCAAACTCTCGGAATTCAATTATGGACATTGAGGTGGTAATTGAATTCCCCAAAATGAAGCCTATCAGGAATCCACCTTTTGTACCAATATTACCCCCATAGTTTTTTTCTAATTCCGAAACACTCCTTGCAGTTTTCTACAACCCCAGACCACCCTATCTTCTGTCTTTCCCGAATCAACCACCATGAACGGACACAATAATAACCGTACCCACCACGCCTATCACAACCCCTCCTAAAACCACCACAAATATAACAGCCACCATATGTAGAATTATCGCACCCATCCTCAACTTCAACAATCAAACTTTCAAATTTAGAGAAAATGAAAAGAAAAAAAAAAAAAAAAAAAAAACCCATCAGCCAAACATCATACCCACTACGATCGGTAGTAGGCGACTCGCTCAGGAAGCATATATGAGATCTCTGAACTTCGACCTACTCACCGGTTTTCACAGACGCGTTGGATTGAACGGCGTTACGAACCATCGCGGGAGTAATCGAGAAAGCGAAGAGGGAGGGCACGGAGGAGAGGGATAGAGGGTTTCAGAAATTGGGGCTAGGGGCGGTGGCTATGGGGATAAGTGGGGTGGAGGGCAAGGAAAGGCGGGGATGGGGGAGGGTTGGGAAAATAAGGCCTTCAGGATGAAAGGCCGGTGTGGGGAAGATAGACACAAGGGTTTTGGGTACAAAAAGAAACCTCTTTAATTAGGTTTTATATAGATTAATTTTGGTATCTAAAATTAGTTTTATTTTTTATTTTTTGAACAATAAATTAGTTTGATTAATTAGTATCAAAATAATTTATTTATATAAGGGCAATTTAGTAATCAAGATAGTTTTAATTCCGATTCCAGTGAATTAGTAAACAACTTATATAGAACCAACATCATTCCTCTCCGATTCCAGACAGTTTTAGTAAACAACTTCAACAAGAATCTGATTATACTTCCACCTCATTCCAATTCCTCCTTAATCCAATTCCTCCTCAATTCAATTCCTCTCAATCTGATTACGGATTAGTAAACGCGCTACAAGTGCTTTGGGTAAAGAGGAGAACCAGATCGCTGCACACTTGCAAAAAAAAAAAAAAAAAAAAAAAAAAAAAAAAAACTCTAAATTATTTTAAGAGAAAGTCTGACCGACTGTGACAATTCCATACCAAGAAAAAGCCCTTGAAGGAAGAGTAGGGAACTTGTTAATGTAGGGTCATTTTAAACCTATTAAAATAATATACGGTTGTTTTTAGGAACAATAGATAGGCTTAGAAAGTCCACTAAGGATGAGATGATCAAGACATTAGGTCTGCAAGCCTGCCCAAGAAATCCAGATGACAGAACACCACCATAAGAACGAAAGACGACTTGCCATCAATGACCTCTAATAGCCATGATCGTCTACCAACAAGAAGAGACGATGGCAAAATTTAAAGTACTGTTTGACCATTCAAGCCAATTGGCAGACTTGATAACTTTCTGGTACAGAGTTTCTGTAAAACCCCACCCTTAAATAATTTGTAATTTTAGATTTTTGTCCCTCAAAGTTAACGAATTTTACAATTTGGTCCTTTGAACACTTACCTTATCCGGATCCCTTTTGGGATTTCCTAACCATTCTCCTCCTACCACGACTTGCCATGTGGCAAGTCCCCATCTCTTTTCCTCTTCTCTTTTCCCGAGCCTCCCCCTCTCAGCTCACTCTTCTCTCTCTCACTGATCTCACTCACCTCTCTTTCTCTCTCTAACTATCCCTTTCCGTTTGAACCCAGACCCACGCCGAGGCACCATCACCATCCCGACGTCGACAACATCACCTCATCAACTCTCTCCCTCTTTTCCTTGTCTCGGTACAACCCAGAGAACCCTGAGAAAATGCCCCGATGACCCCGAGGAGATCGAACCCAAAATCCGACCACTTCCCGGCCACCACTTGTCGTGAAACAGGTAACCATTTCTTCCTCTCACCTCCCTTTTCATTTCAACACCTAGATCGAAGTCTAGGGTTTGACTTTGGCGTCAACCGGAGCTGGGAAAGCTCCGGAGTCCCTTGTTTCCCGTCGAGACCAAGCCATTGGGCCGGCTCGCCAAACCCAATCAAACCAGGCCCCTTTGGGGTATGTTCAGGTCTTGGGCCTTAGGCCCGTCATTCGTTCAACCCAAAAGCCCAACCCGTTCGGTTTTTATTTAGTTATTTTGTTTTCCTTTTCTAAAACCCAAAATCATAGGGTCAGGCCTTTACGCCCATCCCATTTGAAGACCCCAAACCCTTTTTGGAACCAACCTTAGGACCAAGCGAGGCCTCCAACCCGTTCCCTTTAACCCAAAAACCCTTTCGGACCAAATTTTTAGGGCCGTGTAGTTTGGGCCTTCAGGCCTTAATATTTAAACCCAAAACCTCTTAAGCCCAAACCTTAAACTTACTAAGCCCAACCTGGTTTTAGACCCAAGCCCAAACCCTAAGACCCAACCTGGATCCAACCCTAAACCGGTTTGACCTGGTTAACCCGGTTTGACCTAACCCGTTGACTTTTTGACCGTTTTTTGGGTTTTCATTCGGAACCCCTCCTAGGCTAATTTCGGCATCCTGGACCTGTTGTTGACGTCCATTTTCCCAAATTCAATCGTTTGAATATAGTTTTAATAATTGTAACCTTTATGTGCTTAGGTGCAATTACTAGCGGCGATTCCATTATTCTTATTTCATACGGCTCTACTACGACGGAGTATCTGTGAGTTGACCCCTTCTAAATTGCATGTTTTAATAATAGAAATGCATACATGAAAAGCATGACATAATGATTACGTTTTATGAAACGTTTTATGAGAAATTGATTATCATGCTATACTGAGCTTATTTTAGAATACCATATTTTCTATCGAACCCATGTTCTTTTAGGGTATCTGATGGATGACGATATACTACTTAGAACATGTTTTTACACATTTCTTTATAATATAGATGATGGATGACTTTATACTATGAAGATGCTTTTGAGATATATGTACCTATGTTTGGAAAGATTATTTTAAGTGGTTTTGTGCGTATCTAGTGGTCCCTATTATTGACCTTCAGGTTGGGTGCTGTAGGAGCCTTCGGGCGATTGATACTTATATTGACCATCGGGTTAGGTGCTGTAGGAGCCTTTGGGTGATTGATATTTATATTGACCTTCGGGTTGGGTGCTGTATGAACCTACGGACGATTAATACTTTTGAAGGAAGTTTCTGAAGGAAGGGTTCTATATGCCTTCGGGCGACACTGATACCACTAGTTAGCACACTATATATACAAGATATGCTTTATGAAAGGTTTTATGGCATGCTAGGAGTTTTCGGAAAACCTACCACTTATTATGCTATTAGTTTTCATTATAAAACTTTGGGGGTTAGTATGTTGATAACTGCTTTATTACATATATATATATATATATATATATATATCAACTTTGTCAACTCATGTTTGTTTTGCACCCCCTCAGGACCTAGTTACGAGGAATATGACCTGAGCTACGAGGCATTCCCCTATCGTTGACATCATGCTCTCATTCCGGCTTTGACTTCATTGTAATTCCACCTTCCGTTTGAATTCTATTTAGAATATGCTTTGAACATGCCATGCATCATCTTTATGAATTCATTGTTGGCAGTTGAATATTATTTTGTTATATTAGTATTTGTATGAAATTTATATGCATATTGTCACATGTTCTCAGCATTTGTATTCATAAATGGCTTTCGTCACCTTCGGGTGTCAGCCAACATGTCACCATTCTTATGTCCCACGGACATCGGGATCGGGGCATGTCAGATTGGTATCAGAGCATACTTAGGACTTCGTTCTTCCATTTGGTAAACATAATCCTTCTCGTATCCATAACCTTCAGTTCTTCTAAATCTTGTTTGTTTCCTTATCAGAATAATGGATAATCCTGATGAGAATATGCCTCAATGAGCTCGTTCTGGTCTAATGAAGGGAATCCGACAGTTGACCGACGCTATGCGAAATGCTTTTCCTGGCAGTAACAGGCTGAGCTGCACATATATGGAAATAACTCGTAGCCACGGAGTTACAGAACTAAGGGTAGTTGGACCTGTGAGGAGGCTGAAGATTGGTTAGAGAAAATGGAGGATACTTTAGAGGCCATGAAATGCCCAATGACTGAATAAGTGGATACAACTGGCTATTTCATTCAGGGTGATGCAAGGTCTTGGTGGAGATCAGCGAAGAACTGTCGTCCACCTGGCTCTTTTATGACCTGGCTACTTTTAGGAGACTTTTCAGTGCACACTTTCTGAGCCCTAGCTATCGGTTAAGGAAAAGGAAGGAGTCCCTAGAGTTTCGTCAGGGCGATCTGAGCATTACAGAGTTTAATAGTACTTTCCAACGCGTGTCGAGACATCATGAGGGAACTTATCAGAATCCGCAGGAGATGAGGATTCAGGCGCTGATTGTGCTGAACCCAGATTGTCGTGAACTGATGGCCGCACAGAGGCCTAGATCCTACGAAGATATGATCGAGATGGCCTTGAATATTGAACAGACTAGGTGGGACATTTATATTTAAGAGCAGTCTCAAATTCAGAACCAGCCCCGGAGACAGAACCAACCTCAGAACTAGAATTAGAGGGGTCGAGGTTTCCGATCTCAGAGTACGAGGGAACCAACTGGCTCTTCTAACCCTATTGGCCATAGAAACTCTTTTTCATTCAAAAGACAAGGCCAGGGTTCAGGATCATTAAGTGACGGCTCAGGCAATGAGTCAGGGAGACGATCCTTCAGCCACTTTGATTCGGGTGTAGCTAGACCGAATGTGTGTTATAGATGCGGTGGCTTTGGACACCTTGCCTGAGATTGCTGTACTCCACCTTCATCTGGGAATAATACTGTTGGATCGAGTTACGACGGGAGTAATAACACGAGTGCTAGTTATGGTGGAAGTGGTAGTACTAAGAGTTATGGAGGTACCCAGAGTTACGGTGGTAACCATAGTTATAGCGGTAGTGGTAGTCAGTGTACCTAGTTTTCTACCCAACAATAGCCACAATAGTCCCGGAGTAGCTTCAGGTAGCTGTAATCAGGGGAACAGAGCAGGCTGTAACAACCAGGGCCCTAGGACTCGTGGAGGTCGAAACAGTGGTGCAAGACGACAGGCCCATGGGCGTATCAACGCCATGACTCAGCAGAAGGCTGAACATAATCCTCGAGTCATTATTGGTATGTTATTGGTGTGTAATAATTGGGCTAGAGCTTTGATTGATCCAGGTGCCACTTTTTCTTTTGTATCTTCATCTTTTGCACATGTCATAAACTTGCAACCTACACAGCTTGGTTTTGATACATAAAGATCTTTTCTGTGCACAGTGGGAGTACATGGATTGCCCAGTGACAGTGGAAGGGGAACTTATGGAGACTAATTTAATTCCCTTCCCACTTGCGGGGTTCGATGTCATTTTGGGAATGGATTGGTTATCTAAGCACAACGCTTATGTCAGTTGTAGGGAGAAGTTTGTGACCTTCAATCTGCCTGGATGATCGTTGATCACGTTTCAGGATGAGCGACGAATCCTTCATAATAGTATCATTTCTGTTATTTAGGCGACGAAGTTGTTACATAAGGGATGTGTGGGATTCTTAGCCCACGTAGTGACAATGGATAAACCTTTGTTGAGTCCCAAAGATGTGCCAGTGGTGAAGAATTTCACCAATGTGTTTCCCGATGACTTGCCAGGGTTACCACCTGCGAGGGAGATCGAATTAACCATCGATTTACTTCCAGGTACAAACCCTATCTCCTTGGCACCAGAAGAATTGAGAGAATTGAAGATTCAACTCCAAGAGTTAGTGGATAAAGGTTACATCCAGCCCAGCATATTTCTCTGGGGTGCTCATGTTTTGTTTGTCAAGAAGAATGATGGGTCAATGAGACTTTGCATCGACTATCGACAGTTGAATCGGGTGACAGTCTACCTCGAATCGATCACATGTTTGACTAGTTGAATGGTGCACAGGTATTCTCTAAGATTGATCTTCGTTCGGGTTATCATGAGTTACTGATTCGTGAAGAAGATGTGCTGAATACTGCATTCCGCACTAGGTATAAACATTATGAGTTTCGTGTCATGCCTTTTGGATTAACAAATGCTCCTGCAACATTTATGGATTTGATGAATAGTCTTCAGACCGTATCTGGATTGGTTTGTGATTGTGTTCATTAACGACATTCTAATTTATTCCAAAAATGTTGCCGAGCACAAGAAACATCTGAAGGTTTCAACAGTGTCTGATTGGGAGCAACCAAGAAACGTTACTGAAGTGAGAAGTTTTCTAGGTCTGGCTAGCTATTACAGACGTTTTGTGCAGGATTTCTCGGCAATCGCCATGCCTCTTACTAAGTAGACTCGTAAGGGGGTCAAGTTTGAGTGGGCTGAGAATTATGAACAGAGTTTCCAAGAGCTTAAACGGCGTCTTACTTAGGCTCCCGTCCTTGCTCTTCCAGACGATGGCGGTGAGTTTGAGATTTACACTTATACATCTCTGTCAGGTTTGGGTTGTGTATTGATGCAGCATGGGAAAGTCATCACCTATGCTTCCAGGCAGCTCAAGAATCATGAAAGGAATTACCCTACTCACGATCTGGAACTCGGAGCAATGGTTTTTGCTCTCAAGATCTGGAGACATTACTTGTACGGTGAGAAGTGTTGCATTTTCACCGACCATAAGAGCCTTAAACATGTCTTCACCAAGGAGGAACTGAATTTGAGGCAGAGAAGATGGATGAAGCTTATCAGTGACTATGACTGTACGATCGAATATCATCACGGGCATGCTAATGTAGTGGCAAATACACTTAGCCAAAAGTATCACGGACAGCTCACCTCTTTTCGAGCTATCCATGTTCCGCTACTGTTTTCTCTTCAAGAAACCGGTGTTACCGTGGAACCAGATAAGCAGGGAGCTTGGTTGACACACTTCCAGGTTAGACCTGTTTTGGTGGATATGGTTAGAGAAGCTCAAGAACTTGATCAGGAGTGTGCCGACATAAAGAGACAAATGTAGAAATGGAAGCAAGAAGATTTTAAGATCCGGAGAGACGAAGCTTTAGTGATGGGAAACAAGTTATATGTGCCTAAAGATAATGAAGCGGTGAAAAAGGAAATCCTTGATGAGGCTCACATTTCTGCATATGCCATGCATCTGGGAAGCACCAATCTGTGTCACACTATTCGCCCGTTCTCTTACTGGGTTGGAATGAAACGGGACGTGGCAGATTATGTAAGAATATGCATTATTTGCCAACAGGTGAAGGCAGAGAGACAAAGACCTGATGGGTTAATGCAAAACCTCCCGATACCAGCATGGAAATGGGAAGACATCATTATGAACTTTGTGTATAGTTTGCCGAGGACGCAGTCGAGATTTGACGGCATTTGGGTGATTATGGACCGACTCACTAAGACCGCTCATTTCTTACTTGTTCGACAGACCTACTAACTGGAGAAGCTGGCAAAGTTGTTTGTTGATAATATTGTCAGACTTCATTGGGTACCCGTCTCCATTGTCTCAGACAGAGATCCCAAGTTTACCTCTAGATTCTGGAGAGCTTTTAATGCTGCCATGGATACTCAGTTGTTGTTTAGCACTGCTTAACCCCCATTGACCGATGGTTAGTCAGAGTAGACAATTCAAACATCGGAGGACATGTTAAGAGTGTATGTTCTCCAGTGGAAGGGTAGGTGGGATAATTATTTGTCGTTGGTTGAGTTCGTATACAACAACAGTTATCATTCTAGTATCAGCATGGCACCGTTTGAGGTACTTTATGGGAAGGCGTGCCGGACGCCGTTGTGTTGGACAGAGGTCGACGAACGGGTGTTAGTGGGGCCAAAGATTGTGGATACTACTAATGCTAATATCCAGCTGATCAAGAAGAATCTGAAGGCCGCCCAGGATCGACAGAAAAAATTTGCGAACAAACATTCCAGGGACCGGAATATAAAGTTGGTGATTTAGTCTTCTTGAAGTTATTTCCTTGGAAGGGTGTAGTCTAATTTGGTAAACGAGGAAAGTTGAGTCCTCGTTACTTCGGTCCCTACCAGATTTCAGAGAGATTAGTGCAGTTGCTTATAAGTTTGAGTTACCACTGGAGCTGTCACAGATTCACAATGTTTTCCATGTTTCCATGCTCCATAAATACGTGTCAGATCCCTCTCATGTCATCCAGCCGAAACCACTGGAAGTGAATCAGGATGCGAGCTATGTCGAAGAACTAGTGGCCATTATTGACCGACAGGATAAAGTACTGAGAAACAAAGTTATCTCGTTGATGAAAGTAGTGTGGAGGAATCATGCCGTCGAGGAAGCGACATGGGAAACGGAAGACTCGATGAGGAACCAGTATATGTTTTAATTTGTCTGTGTTGTAATTTTGGGGATGAAATTTCTTTAAGGGGGGGTAGATTGTAAAACCCCACCCTTAAATAATTTGTAATTTCATATTTTTGTCCCTCAAAGTTAACGAATTTTACAATTTGGTCATTTGAACACTTACCCTATCCGGATCCCTTTTGGGATTTCCTAACCCTTCTCCTCCTATCACGACTTGCCACGTGGCAAGTCCCCATCTATTTTTCTCTTCTCTTTTCTCGAGCCTTTCCCTCTGGCAAGTCCCCATCTATTTTCCTCTTCTTTTTTCCCGAGCCTTTCCCTCTTAGCTCACTTTTCTCTCTCTTACTGAACTCACTCACCTCTTCATCTCTCTCACTCTCCCTCTCCGTTTGAACCCAAACCTACGTCGAGGCATCGTTGTCACCCCGACGTCGACAACATCACCACCATCACCTCATCAACTCTCTCCCTCTTTTCCTCGTCTCGGTACAACCCAGAGAACCCTGAAAAATAGCCCCGGTGACCTCGATGAAATCCAACCCAAAATTCGGCCACTTCCTGGCCACCACTTATCGTGAAACAGGTAACCACTTCTTCCTTTCACCTCCCTCTTCATTTCGACACCTATATCAGAGTCTGGGGTTTGACTTTGGCGTCGGTCGAAGCTGGGAAAGCTCCGGCGTCCCTTGTTTCCCGTCGAGACCAGGCTATTGGGCCAGCTCGCCCAAACCTAACCAAACCAGGCTCATTTGGGCTGTGTTTAGGTCTCGGGCCTTAAGCCTGTCATTCGTTTAACCCAAAGGCCCAACCCGTTTGGTTTTTATTTTTAGTTATTTTGTTTTCCTTTTCTAAAACCCAAAATCATAGGGCCAGGCCTTTACACCCAGCCCCTTTGAAAACCCCAAACCCTTTTTGGAACCGGCCTTAGGGCCAAGCCGAACTTAGGCCTTTAGCCCGTTCCATTTAACCCAAAAACCCTTTCGGACCAAGCCTTTAGGGTCGTGTAGTTTGGGCCCTCGAGCCTTAGTATTCAAACCCAAAACCCCTTAAGCCCAAACCCTAAACCTACTAAGCTCAACCTAGTTCTAGACCCAACCTAAACCCTATGACCCAACCCGGATCCAACCCTAAACCAGTTTGACCCGGCCCGTTGACTTTGACTTTGACCTTTGACATTGACCGGTCAAGGTCAACGTTGACTTTTTGACCCTTTTTCGGGTTTTCGATCGAAACCCCTCCTAAACTAATTTTGACTTCCTTGACCCGTTTTTTACGTCCATTTTCCCAAATTCAATCGTTTGAATATAGTTTTAATAATTGTAACCTTTATGTGGTTTGGTGCAATTACTAGCAGCAATTCCATTATTCTTATTTCATACGGCTCTACTACGATGAAGTATCTGTGTGTGAACCCCTTCTAAATTGCATGTTTTAATAGTAGAAATGCATACATGAAAAACATGACTTAATGATTACGTTTTACGAGAAATTGATTATCATGTTATACTGAGCTTATTTTGGAATACCATATTTTCTATTGAACCCATATTCTTATAGGGTATCTGATGGATGACGATATACTATTTAGAACATGGTTTTACACATTTCTTTGTAGTATAGATGATGGATGACTTTATACTATGAAGATGCTTTTGAGATATATGTACCTATGTTTGGAAAGATTATTTTTAGTGGTTTTGTGCGTATCTAGTGGTCCCTATTATTGACCTTCGTGTTGGGTGTTGTAGGAGCCTTCGGGCGATTGATATTTATATTGACCTTCGGGTTGGGTGCTATAGGAGCCTACGGGCGATTGATATTTTTGAAGGAAGTTTCTGAATGAAGAGTTCTATATGCCTTCGGGCGACACTAATAGCACTAGTTAGCACACTATATATACGAGATATACTTTATGAAAGGTTTTATGGCATGGTAGAAGTTTTCGGAAAACCTACCACTTATTATGCTATTAGTTTTCATTATAAAACTTTGGGGGTTAGTATGTTGATAACTGTTTTATTATATATATATATATATATATATATATATCAACTTGGTAAACTGATGTTTGTTTTGCACCCTCTCAAGACCTAGGTACGAAGAATACAACCCGAGCTACGAGGCATTCCCGTACCATTGACATTGTGTTATCCTTTCGGCTTTGACTTCATTGTAATTCCACCTTCCGTTTGTATTCTATTTAGAATATGCTATGAACATGGCATGCATCATCTTCATGAATTCATTGTTGGTAGTTGAATATTATTTTGTTATATTAGTATTCGTATGAAATTTATATGCATATTGTCATATGTTCTCAACATTTGCATTCATAAATGGCTTGCGTCACCTTCAGGTGTCGGCCAGCACGTGACCATCCTGATGTTCCATGGACATCAGGATCGGGGCGTGTGAGTTTCAAAGACAGGTTTATCTAGATGTCAACTCCCAGCCACGATTGGCCCTCGATAGGAAAAAAAAGGTCTATGAATAGACATAAATGTTGTCAAGCCTAGCACTCAGGTAAAGTGCTTTTCCACTCGCTAATGATATACTCATTCGTGGCGCGTTGACACAAAAAATCATGCAAATAGCTTTGTGTAAATGTCACTTCCTCTCCATATGTTGAGTGAACAATGGAGGAATAGCTTATTGGTCGTATCTACAAGTTTGCCTACTAAATGATAGGGCGGTGAGATAATTAAAAGCGGAGGACTTTTTGGGGCTCACTTAGGGCCTATATAAAGCGGTCGAATACCCCTTGCAAGCGATTAGATCCACAAGAGCAAAATTACATTACATTGTCTTAAGAGTTATTGTGATCAACATTAAATATATACCAGACCACAATAGCGAAGATAATAATTTTTTCCACTTATACTACAATCTAGTGGAATTCATTTTTACTTATAAGTGACATGTCTCAGGTTTGAATCTCAAGAACGACGAGTTAGCAACCAATTTATCCTCTCACCCCTTTATTGTAAATATATAGTTATATATTAAAAAAAACAAAATAAAAAAAGTAATTGTTATTGACACTTCAAAAATCTAATTGTGCACTTCAAAGTTCTATATTTAGAAGAAAAATACTCTTATGAGGACTGCACGATTAGACTTTTTGGTATCCCGATGATAGTTTTCAATAAAAATAAAAACAGTTTTGGCCCAAGAAGTTGTAGTTGGTGATAGATTTTTCAGTGTGCTCGGAACACGGACACTTATGTTATATGTCGTTATACAAGTGGATAGACACTTAAAAAAAAAAAAACATTCCCCCACCTATACAATTACATATGACGTACCGCCTCATTTTTTGAGCACATTGAAAGATCCCTCGGGGTTGGAGACTTGGGGTTGGGGATCCTAGGAGGATGATTCTCTTCTCATTTTTTCCCATACACCTCAATCATCTTCTTGTTTGTGTGGTCACGGTTAAGCAACGTCAACATTTTATATTGAATTTTTTTTATAGAAATAATAAGATAAAAAGACGTGGCTTAACTATGACCACACAAATAGGAGGAGGATGGAAGTGTATGGGAAAAAAAAAGAAGAGAATCCTCTTCTGGGGATCCTATTTGGCAGTGGGCCAGTGGCCCACAATCCAATGTCCCTACCCACCCATTGTGGTTTACAAGCCCTCCGCTTATTCTCCTTTCTCCCCTTTCTCTCTGCTCCAGCAACTCAGACCGCAACCAGACACCGATCGTCGCCAAATTCCATGTGAGTTTCTCTAAAACTTCATTCGATTATTTTCGCACAATATACTTTCAGCGATTTTCCTACCCCTTTTATTTGCACGATTTTGTTTGTTTTTTTTTTACATTTTATTCTTCAGCCTATAGATACGGCTGTTTATATATCTATCTATCTATACACACAGAATGGGTTGCACTGTGAGAGAGAAGCACATCCGTACAAATCGAAAGCCCCGATCTACAAAACCCGATGTCGATTATTATTGTCACCTTGATAGGGCATCAATCTCCAAATCCATACTCGAATCGGGTCTCAAACCATTCAATCACCATCTGGGTTCCAACAACGATTCCTTCCAGAACCCTAAATCGATCCCTGGCCCTAACCCCAATTTGGATGAGAGCGGGTGGGGTTACTGCACTGAGGAACAATTGGAGGAGATTTTATTGAAAAATTTGGAATTTTTGTACAATGAGGCTATTTCTAAGCTAGTTGCGTTGGGTTATGATGAGGATGCCGCGCTTAAAGCGATATTGCGAAATGGGCATTGCTATGGCGGTATGGATGTGTTAACCAACATTATGCATAACTCATTGGCTTATTTGAATAGTAGTTGTGGAAGCAGTAATGGGAAGTCGGATGAGGCTGAGCCTGTTTTTGCTGATTTAAGGCAGCTGGAGGAGTACTCGCTTGCGGGTATGGTGTGTATGTTGCAACAAGTTAGGCCACATTTAAGTAAAGGTGATGCTATGTGGTGTTTGCTTATGAGTGATCTTCATGTGGGTCGGGCAAGTACTATCGAAATTCCCTCCCTTCCCAGTGGAGGTAATGAAAATAATAGCTCGACATCCAGTAATGTTGAATCTGGTAGTAATGGTAACCATTCAGTTGGCGTTATGGCTCCTGCACTTTGTAGGTTTCATGGTGGTTGGGGGTTTGGAGATGGGGGAGCTTCAGAGTTTCCGGTTCATGGGTTTTTCTCTTATGGTGCTGAATTGACTTTGCAAAGGGATATTGAGTGTCCCAAGAGGTTTAACCTTTCTCCCTCCATGAAGTCGTTGTTGAAAAGGAATGTTGCAATGTTTGCAGCTGGTTTTCGAGCAAACTCAAAACAGTTAAATGCTCAACCACAGGCTTGCCTGAACAGTTTAACTAGTGGGGACACCTCAGTTGGACTGGGGTCTGAAGCTGCAGTTCAGCAGTCTGATGAGTCAAAGAATTCAAAGAACCAGGAGGTGGTTAACTCAGTGTTGAGTAAGTTTCGCGATTTAAATCTTGATGAGAATATGGAGTTTGTGGGGGAAGATCAAAAGAATGAGGTGATAGTTACTCTACTTCATCAAGTAAAAGAGCTTGAGAAGCAAGTTAAGGAACGGAAGGAATGGGCGCACCAGAAGGCAATGCAGGCTGCAACAAAGCTCAGTCACGATCTTGCAGAGCTTAAAATGCTGAGGCTTGAAAGGGAGGAGACTCAAAGGTTGAAGAAAGGGAAGCAAACTCTTGAGGACTCAACCATGAAGAGACTCTCAGAAATGGAAAACGCTCTAAGAAAGGCCAGTGGTCAAGTGGACCGCGCAAATGCAGCTGTGAGACGGCTTGAGACTGAGAATGCAGAAATCAGAGCAGAGATGGAGGCTTCTAAACTGAGTGCATCAGAGTCAGTAACAACTTGTTTGGAGGTTGCAAAGAGGGAGAAAAAATATCTGAAGAGGCTTTTGGCTTGGGAGAAACAGAAAACTAAATTGCAGGAAGAGATTACAGAGGAGAAAGGGAAGATTTCAGAATTGCAACAACATTTGGCTCGGATGAAGCATGATCAGAAAGAAGCTGAGGTTGGTTACATTTATCTGTTTTATCTTTGCACATATGCACACACCTAACATTTTTCTTTTTACACAATGCCATGTTCGTGTGATTTGAATTTACAGGTTGTTGATGCGTCTGGTAACTTACATAGGGTGATGGTTTGTGTGTCATAGAAAGTTGTGCAACCCTTGATTAGAACCAAATGCTTAGTTTTGAATAAGTGAGTGAATGAAGCAACAACTTGAACAATAATTGAAACAAAGTTTTACAGTTCAATGGTTGGGGCATCACCGGATGTGGAGGAATAATTTACATAGTGCAATGTGCAAGTTCAAGCCCTGTCATCTAAAAGATAAGATTCTAAAGTTTCATTTAGAATAATGGAGAAGTCAAGAATCATAGGCTGGTATTGTTTGTTCTATCATCTGTTTGCTTTCATTCTTTTGCTCAGCTGTTACTTCAGTACTTGTAAGGGGATGGTCAATATGCTTATGATGGTGAGTCCGGAGGTTCCAACCTTTTTCTGTTCTCTTATAATATTTGTCCACCTGCGGAGCCACTAGTGAATTGTATGGACTAGACGCACATGTGAAATACTGAAGTATTGTTGTAACTTCATGAAGGTTGTAATACTTTGTTTGCATTCTATAGTTGCTAGGTTAAATTTTGTTGACTTTGACTTCAAATGTTTTCATAAATTAATCATGGTCTCTGCTTTCGTATGGATATATTTTAATGGTTAATGTGTTTGTTGCAGGGTCTTTACTATTTCTATTTTAGTCATAGTTATTTAAGAACTTCAGGTTGGTTGTGAGGGGAATTTTGTGGTTTGCTTTGCTGATACTAGCATTTTTAGTTCGACTAATGGTCTTCAACTCAATTGGGAGAGAATGCAACAAGATAAATTTCTTGGAATAGGTAGGAGGGCATAAGTCCAGCAAGTTGACATCTAATTTTTCAACCCTCAAAGCCTACTCTTGAGGGTGATGTCATAACCACTTGTACAATAGAAGAAATCTACTTTATCCTCTATCAGAAACTATCAAAAAATAAAGTCGTGCAAAGTTTTCAATTATGATTTAGTTTTAATTAAGTGGCAGCCTGTACTTACCAGTTAGAATGAGAGCTCGTTTAGGAATTTCTTTTAAATGACTGAAAGCGCTTTTAGAGAAAATGTTTTTCGGTTCTAAAAGCACTTGAATTGCTTTTACTAAGGATTGGTATTAAAAACATTTTCTCTAAAAGAAGTTTCAGTCATTTAAAAGCACTTCCCTGACGAGCCCTGAATTTGTCTGAAAAATACTGTCTTGGTAGATCCTGGATGATTCTAGCATTATATGTCATTCCACCTTGTTGGATGCTGCTTAATTGAAGTGTGGGATTACTCTATATTGAATACAGTCAAATGGAACATTGTTTCAAAAGTTCCGTTTATCGCTTTTGTTTAAATTTCTTAGGAGTTGCAAGGTTGCTATAAATAAGAATAGCCGTATGAAATTTCAGTTTTTGCCTTTCTCAATCAATTGTATGATGTAATCCAGTTTTTTCCTTTGTTCTCATTAGCTTTTATTACCGGGATAAAATAAGTACTGATTTGAATTTGGTTTTCCCACTCTCTAATCTTCTTTTTCTCCTCTCACTCTCTTCCTTTATGATTCCCTCTAGTCTTCTTCCCTATCACTTTGTTGTTCTCTGAAGTTTACATTGACTGAATTATAAGTGGTGCTATTACCTCTCACAGAAGTGCTCACTTCATCCATCAGTATTCCCAAAATACCTCAAATCCAAGACTTCCTGTTTTTTGGGTTAACCCAGCATCTTATCAGCTAGTCCTAGAGGCAGCACCCTTTGACTGGGGTGTGACGGCAGACTCTTTAGGTGATTATATGGGAGGACAAAATTGTAGTAAGTCTTTTTGAAGGGTGTGGAGTTCATCTTTCTGGTTGGTGCCCATAGTGCTGGCCTAGCTCAATTACCTTGCTCTATTCTCCTGTTTAAAATTTGTCGTACAATCTCATCCCATTGCATGCTATATATCCTTACCTTAGTGAGTCTTCAACTACATTTTGTACTATTTCCGTTCAGTGCAGAAGGTAAAATCACTCTCCATTGATGTTCCATAATTTCTTCTCTCTAGGAAAAACTTGTTTGTATATCTTCAAATGCAGTTACTTCAGTTCCATTTTAATAGTTATCCTTGTATAGTACGAAACACATACCAATGCAACAACTCTGTTCTGCGAATTTCTTGTTACAGGTGAAATGGAGGCAGGAACTGAAGGCTAAGGAGGAAGCCTTGACTCAAGTGGAAGAGGAACGACGTGCTAAGGAAGCAGCTGAGGCTAGTAATAAAAGAAAGCTTGAAGCTTTGCGCCTAAAGATAGAAATAGATTTCCAGCGTCACAAGGATGACCTCCAAAGACTTGAGCAGGAACTCTCACGTCTAAAAGTATCCGCCCAGTCTACTGAATCGGTTCGTCCATCAAATGCGTTGCCAAAAGCAATCCCAGAAGGTGCAAAACCCCAAGGAGAAACTATTGCTAAGATGCTTCGTGATTTGGATAACCTGGAGAAATCAGCAGAGAAAGAAGTGGGCTGTGATAGGGAATGCATAATTTGCATGAGAGATGAAGTCTCTGTTGTTTTCCTGCCATGTGCTCATCAAGTTCTTTGTGCCAATTGCAATGATGATTACAGGAAAAAAGGTAAGGCCACCTGCCCATGTTGCCGGGCTCCTATTGAACATAGAATTCGTGTTTTTGGTGCAAGTTCTTAGTTTGTCCGGTGAAGGATTCTGCGTTTTTCTTAAGTATGACTTTTTCAAGTATACCAAATAATATGCATTTCAAATTTCCCCTTGTCTTTCAAGCTACACGCTGAGCACATCAGCAAAACAGATATGTACTTAAATAAAAAGAAAGCTTGTATCGGACTTATGTTTCGATTTGGAATGACAGGAACATCTGTTTTCTCGTTTGTTACCCTCTCTTTCGTTAGCAGTATAAGCTAATGATTTTTATATCGTCACACACATATGTATGCATTTGAAGCTCAACAACGAAGTAATCGATGCTTATGATTGCTGTCGAAATGTGCTGATTTTCTACCGGAGCATGTTGTAGGGAAGTAGTAGATTCATGATACCAGAAATTACTTGCAGAGTGGTAGTTGCTAAGGCTTCGGAGTGCTGCTTATTCTTTATTCGTTTATCTTTTATTATTTGATCTGCGAGAGGGCAAAATCTCGGGTGTAACTAGTTGTATATTGCATTCTTTGTGTCCTTATCACGTGTTATATCGTCTGATAAGAGAGCTACGAGGAGAGAAATATACAACAGATTACACCATAGAATTTCTAAACTCTCAAAATTGCCGTTAATAAATAAGAAAAAGAAAATAAAGATGAGTGTATTTCTCTCTACACCCAACACTGCAGCTCTCCATTGTTTCCGGCGAACTATAACCAGACATGGACAAAGTTTTCCCTTAACAAAATGATTAATAAATTAACAACTGAGATTAGCTAGTTGCTAAATTGACATGTTTTTCTCTCTGAAGAGTCTAACCATCTTGGTGTCGTTTGTGGATACAGAGACAATAGACAAGCATGAGCAAGACAAAGAGCATCGGCACAAAAGCAACAAGCACCTTCTGCTGCATACTTCCTCCGTCTCCGTCTTCTGAAAATAGTTAAAGAGTATCAAATTTATATTCACATCTTTCTTACAAGTCCATGCCCGAATTATAAAGAATCCACATATATTGCATGGTAATTTGGAATTTTGCTAAGAAAGGGAAAAAACGAATAACAATCACGATTTCGCATGCATTTACTAACATATGTCAAATAGTGAGTGATTTGATGACCATGACTTGTAAGGAAAAAATGACAAATATATAGGGTCCAAAATATTAATCGTTGGTCAAACAGTACTATTGTGTAATCACAAGTAAATAAAGAGATTAATGTTAGAAATAACCGTAGCATCCTAATCAAGCTCAAGAATATATTCTTTCTATCAACGAGCGAGAGAGAGAGAGAGAGAGAGAGTCGGAGAGGAGATTCAAATTTGAAACCTCATCCAAAGTTAGAAAGAGAATTTATCTCCGTGAGTGAGCGAGAGGGAAAATAACCAGCGAAAAATGAGATTATATATGTTACAAAGAAATGTATATAGGCTTAGGTTTACAAGATTTTTTATTACCTTCCATATCATTATAATCTCGAATGTTGTTGGTGGTTTTCTCGAACGTAATTTATAACATTTACTATGAATGTTGAGTCGGAGAGGAGATTCAAATTTGAAACCTCATCCAAAGTTAGAAAGAGAATTTACCTCCGTGAGTGAGCAAGAAGGAAAATAACCAGCGAAAAATGAGATTATATATATGTTACAAAGAAATGTATATAGGCTTAGGTTTACAAGATTTTTTATTACCTTCCATATCATTATAATCTCGAATGTTGTTGGTGGTTTTCTCGAACGTAATTTATAACATTTACTATGAATGTTGATAAGTTTTTGTTGAGCTAGCACATTCAACAACTTCATTCTACTTATATATATAATGTATGTGCGTGTACATATATTGCGCATGCATTATATTCTTTGGGAACGAGAGTATCACATTGCATGCATTGAGAATTAATGAAGAATCAAAGTGGATATGTAGCATTTAAAATATCCCACACGCGGTAGATCTGGATTTATTTTTTTATTTTTTTAACAAACGATATTATTGACATCAAGGGAAGATATTGAGTTTAGTTTCACAATGGACTAACAATAATGTGGTTCAAATTCGTCTTTGGCAAGAATCAAACCTAAGACCTCTCACTTATAAATGAAGAGGAATATCACAAGACCATAGTACTAAGTGGCAGACCTGAATATTATTTAAACATCCAAGATCTTGAAATTTAGAATTTGGCATGAGCTGTTGCGTGAGGGCCAACTGACGTTAGCGAGAAACCTTTTTCTTTGTTCTACTGAAGGTCAAATACTTGGATGAGGATTGTTTGCCCTCCCAGTTTCAGTGCCCTCCCATGCCCTCTTGTTTGTGTGGTCATGGTTATGCCACGTCAATATTTTATATTACTATTTATTTTTATCTTATTATCTCTATAAAAAAAATATATAAAATGTTGACGTGATTTAACCTTGACAACACAAAACAGGAGGGCATAGAAGTGCACCGGAACTGGGAGGGCAGACAATCCTCCTCCCAAATACTTAGTCCCTCAAACGGTTGTAACGCGTGGCTTGATCTGGATCGTTGAACGTCTAACGATCCCAAAATTAAATGGCTCATATTAATCCTTAAATGGGTAGACTTACTCTAAAACAATTATTATTTAGAGTCAAAAGTAACTATCCTAGCCTACCACTGGCCCTTACCAAGGTAAAACGGGTGGAGATGCTGTGATTGATTGATCTCTCCGAAAAACACGAATTAATGAGTTAAGCCCAAATTGTTCATTTATTTACGATTACTTATTATGTGTCGCCCACCTATTAACAAAACCAAATTTAGAACCATATCGGTTTGATCTCTCACAAAGAGAGTACGTATGCAATAGCATACCCACTAGATGTAACCACAACCAATCTGAATCTCTGGTTTCAACTAACCAAAATCGAATGAGGATCCTCTCCGGATCATCTTTGTGAGGATTTCAGATATTCTTCAATCACGTCAATTCATCGTACATCGTGCAATCAGAAATTATTGTAATTTTTTTACTTAAAATTGAATATAAACAGTACCTGACGAAAACTGATCGCATGATGTATGATGAATGAACATGATTGGAGGATCTCTGGGATCCTTACAAAAAGGATCCGAAAAGGATCCTCATTCACCAAAATCAACTCAAATAGAATCCTTGTCTCACCCGACACCAAAGTCGACTTAAATACCACATCCATACACCATCCAAATTCTTTAAAACAAAATTCCAAATAAATTCTATTCAACTACGAGTTTGCTTGATTCTCTCCAAAAGGACACAATTTAGGATGCATTTCATTGTAATTTTAGTTAAATGGTATCTATTTTGTGTCATTGTAACAAGAGACTCTAATTTAAAGATTATTTAATTTTGACGATTATGATAAGTGATGGATTGCCATGATGAATATGGAATTCATCATCAATTCATTGTGTCCTGAATTCAAACATTCTCCCTCCCCTTATTGTAGTTTACTGTAGTAATATCTCTTGTAATAAAAAATTTTAAATGACTCCAAACTTAATTAATAAAAAACCTATATTCTTTACTGAATATCGGTGAAATTGTGTTGAAAGATACTACAGTTTTCCCTCAATACTTAGATTATGATGTCATTACCACTAACCCCTTGCCACAATCATCGCTTCTTTCTTTCTTACTAAATTCTTTATTCAATATAAGAGATATTCAATCACACATTGGCTGCAGGCAGAGCTAGGATTTTCAAATAATGGGGTTGTGATTTCGACCAAGAAAATTTCATTGCACCAAGTTGATTCTTGCCAACACTGTCGAAGGTTTATGCCAATATATGTAAACAACTACTACGATTTGTAGAGGCTTGTTATCGGTGGTTACAGAAAACTGTATGTAGAGTAATGTTGAAGGTACTGTTAATTGAGCCATTTCATTGAGCATTTGGTGCGCACAATAGAGTTGCACACAAGAAGAGAGAAAAAGAAGACACTGATGATAGAAAAAAATAGTAGGAGGAGAAGGTTGTACTTTAGTTTGCCCTAGCTGTTTATAGAGTCAAATACAAGACAAATACAAATATAAACCAATGAAGCCATGGTACCACATGAAGCGGCAGACTAATCCTTCTTTCCATGCAGCTGCAGTACCACATGAAGCGGCAATACTTTTGGTCCTCGGATCAAAAGGTACGCCAAAGTAGAGACGTTGGCCCCAAAGAATGCATCCGTGTTCGAACTTGAGTTGTGAGTTCTAAACCTTTGTTTGCTTTCCACTCAACTCAATTTGCAGGGAGAATAATTAAAGTCAGCAACGAGCAGCTCTGATAGGCCGGCAGCAAGAGCCACAGTTGGACAAGGAGGGAAGGTGCCAAGTGGTAAAAGCTAGGCTTCATATTGAGACGTTGAGATGCACGAGCGATGTTATTTCACACAAAACATCAAGCAACACAGCTGTTTGAGAACAACAGCTATGTATGCCCAGTTGCCCAATTTTCCATGCAACAAAGTGGTTCATAATTCATGGTGTTAGGTTAACAAGAAGATTTACTTATTCCTTTTCTAGCAAGTTCTGATATTTCATCCATCAAAAGTCCACTCCCTAATAACTTGTAATCCGTGAGCCCTGAAGAGAACTGCTGCTAGCTGCACTTTTTAATGCCACAGAAGTTTCCACACGAGTTTTGTGGCCTTTCAGTTGCATTATTTGCAGTCTCTGGTCAACTCACGTTGCACCGTTGACTCAGCAAAAAATTTCTTTCATTTCTTGTATGTCAACATCGGTACGGTGCTTGAGATCTTTGTACCTGTTTTTTGATGAAGACAGAACAACTTTGATTAAAAAAAAAAATTTATTGCTAAATTAGTCAAAATTAGTTTGCTTACATTCCATTTTTATTTTAGTTTTTAGCTTTGGTGTTAGAGGTAAAGGGAAAGCATACGGGGAAACATAGGGATGAGGAATGATGGAGGGAGCGTGGTGGGAGGGAAGAGGGGAGAAACATAGGAGAATGTATGAAACAAATGGTATGCTATATGTCCAAGAGATAAGGAAGGAATTGGAGAACTTAAATAGACGAAGTAAGGAAAGAGAATAGGATCCCAGATAGAGCTTTAACGCAGTGGTAGAAAACAATAATGCATATGCATCCTGATACGGGTTCGATTCTCACCCATCCCCCTCTCTTCTAACATTTAACAATTTAACCCACTAGCGTTATTGTTTGTCAAAAAAAGGAAAGAGAATAGGATCGATTGACTAGGCCCAATCCTAGTTGATTAGATTGCTAATTCTCTGGCATTAGGTTGTGAACTATAAACAGATACCTACACTTTTCCGATTCCATATGCTTTAATAGATATTGCAGACATTAGGAATGAAAATTGATTCTGATGTAGATCAAATGGTGGAATGGATTGAAGATTAAGTTGAATGATGCAAATCGGGCAACAAGACTAAACGTTTACAGATTTGAGCTCACGTGTCTAATTTGGGCCAATGACCCCTCGTTTCGAAGAGAATGGAGCCACACATCAACAGAATGCTTTCATGTAACATATGGGCCTTTTGGGTCAAAGTCCATAGTTTGCAGTGTTTTAAGTTTTCAGGCATTTTTAATATTTTATTAATTGTTTAATTCTAAACCATATTCGGACTCCTAGGGCTTCTAGTGTTAAGAGACATTGTATGTTGAATGTTTAGACATTAGGTTTGTTATCTATTAATAATCAATAAATTAATATTGAAGTTTTGTCCTACATTATGGTGGATTCTTTCTTTGTAGGTTGCGTCAATACTCATATTTTACTAAACGCATGTAACTCAAGATTCAAATTGGCTCAAACTCTCATTTCCTATAAATAAACATGTCTTTCACAATTCCTTTCTCCTTTTACAACTCTTCCATTTTTCTCTAGCCTTGGTATTGAATAAATCAAACATATTAAGTTGATATTCAAGTAAACAATTTTGGATTAGGGAGTAAAAGTTGAGTTTCCACTAATGGAGATTTGAGATCTCAAATATTGGCATCGTTAATCTTAATATACATGAATGTGATCTTAATTTGGAGTTGAGAATCTCTACATGATGGACAATTTCTTTTAAGTATTTGATACATGAGAACCCATATGGATACAAATTTTTAAATTTGGTTGATGTTGAGTGGCCGGTTTGTGTGAGTCATTGAGCTCCCTCCCATGCCATAAAGTGAAAATAAATACTCGTCAAAGAAAAACGAGTGAATAATATTAGTAGTAGATTATAGAAACCCCTAATCACGGTTGAGTAAATAAACAAAACAATTTGAGTGATGAAATGTTGACTCTTACCCCTCGTGAAAGCAACCCATATTTAATATGACAACACACTTTTGTGCTATGCATGTGAAATGTAGGAACAGTCACCATATAAAGTAACCGTCAGAGAGAGTTGGGGTTTTCTGAATACACAAACGAGTAAGTTAGGAAGATTAAATTTGTAAATAAAGTCTTAAAAACTAAAGAACATGGAAGTTGATAATTGGTTTATTACTTAAATGTTGATAAACGTGCTTATTCCAATTAGTGACATATCATTTAGTTTGCAAATTTAGTCTCTCTAGCATTATCCTACACAAAAACTCCCAGCCAGCCACGCACATCACGATACTTGGCACTATTTGAATACTCTTCCCATATTATGGCTGCACGGTGGTGTTCCTCAAACTGAATATTGATATATACGCAAACTATATATATATATATATATATATATATATATATATATATATATATATGTATATGTCTATACCAAACTTCTAATGATCAGAACTCTAATCACCTGATCTTCCCTCCACGACTTTCAGTTTGTGTGTGTCCTTTAAATTTTTGGGGGGTTTTTTCCTGTATGTTTCCCAGAGTTCATGCAGGTATGGAAATGGACATGGACAATGATTGTGGTAAAACTGGAAGGAATGGAGTGAAGCGTTTGCAGATTTTTTTCGATAGAATGAAACGATTTCCGGCTTTGGTTTGGAGTACGGTGTGGACCGTCGGACGGGATGATCCGAGAAGGGTGATCCATGCTCTGAAAGTTGGCTTGTCTTTGACACTGGTTTCCTTGTTGTATCTGATACAGCCACTGTTTGTTGGGATTGGAGAGAATGCCATTTGGGCTGTCATGACTGTGGTTGTTGTGCTTGAGTTCACTGCAGGTGGATTGATTAGCCTATGATTTGTTTAAATACTATAAATAATAGATATGTATATTATATATATGTGATGAACAAAAGTTGTTTCATATTCTTCTTCTTGTTTTTAAACAGGGGCTACTTTATGCAAAGGACTGAACCGAGGATTGGGAACATTGTTAGCTGGATCATTGGCATTTTTCATTCAGTACATTGCAACTGAATCCGGTCGGACTTTTCGAGCAGTTTTCATCGGAGCAGCAGTCTTTCTGATTGGTAATCTCATCTTTGTTCACTAAGCAATCTTTAATGACATTTCCTAGTACTAAAAAAAGACAGATTTTGTTTTTCATGTTAATTTAAAGTTAGTTCTTTATCATAATCTGTCAATTGAAAATTTCTCTACTAATTAAAATTATACTAATATTTTACTATCTTTTCATTTTATGATTTGGCAGGAGCTGCAGCTACATACATGAGGTTTTTCCCTTATATTAGGAAGAACTACGACTACGGAATAGTGATATTTCTCTTGACCTTCAACCTGATAACCGTGTCAAGCTACCGCGTCGAGCATGTCCTGAAGATTGCGCATGAGCGATTCTACACCATTGCCATAGGCTGTGGTATCTGCCTACTGATGAGTCTACTGGTATTTCCGAATTGGTCAGGAGAAGAGCTCCATAATTCCTCAGTGTTCAAACTTGAAGGCCTTGCTAGAGCTATTGAAGGTATATATGCAAAGTTACTTATCATCGTCATCATATCATCGACCTCTGCACCCAAATTTGAATCTCCTAGCCGAATTTTATATTTGATTCGAATATCGTTTGAGTAACCAAAAATCATTATATCAATAACTAAACATGCCAGTGATTCAAAGTATTTTGCGATTTATGATTTTGCAGCTTGTGCGAATGAGTACTTCAGTGAAGAAACAGATGTAGACCAAGGCAAATCGACAGAGGATCCCATATATAAAGGTTATAAGGCTGTTTTGGACTCCAAGTCTCAGGATGAAACCATGGTATGATTCTTGGAAATCTTTGGTTTCGTTTATTTTTTATATTCAACTTCACAGAAATTCTGCGAAATTGTTATGCCCTCTTCAATGATTTTGGTGTTGCAATTTGAGCAGGCCTTACATGCAAGTTGGGAACCAAGGCACTCAAGACACTGTTACAGATTTCCATGGCAGCAATATGTGAAATTGGGAAACGTTCTTCGCCACTTTGGATACACTGTTGTAGCTCTACATGGATGTATAGGAACCGAAATTCAGGTAACGCTTAAAAATTATATGTTCTAATACATTTACCCTATATATTCATTGAGAAAAGAAACAAAATAATATACAAGAAACAAAAAAAATATACATAGTATGATGATTGTCATGAGAACTATGATTATGTTCTCGAGAACCCTCATAATTTGTTCGTAGTGAACAAGAATATAGGTCACATGTTTCTTGTTGTGACAGATCGCAGATTTGAAAAATAGTTTCACATGCATCAACAAAAAGGGGATCTAATTTTGGCTTTGTTTTTCTTAATAATTGATGTACTTTTTTCTACTAAATTTCTCTTGCAGACCCCAAGATCTGTTAGGTTACTCTTCAAGGACCCATGCATTCGCCTAGCCGGGGAAGTATCAAAGGCACTGATGGAACTCGCCAACAGCATAAGAAATCGCCGCCATTGCTCTCCCGAAATACTATCCGATCACCTCCACGAAGCTCTGCAAGATCTTAACACAGCCATAAAATCACAACCAAGACTGTTCCTAGGCTCCAACAGCAACCAGGCAACCAACATGCTTGCCCTAGCAGCTGCACACGCAACCCAACAAAAGCAAGGAGTCTCGTTATCAAGCGTGAAAACCGACAGTTCAGCATTGCTCAAATGGAAAACAAAGGGGGCTACTGAGCAGGCAAAGGAGCCGGAGAGGAAGTTCTTGAGGCCACAGCTGAGTAAAATTGCCATAACAAGCCTCGAGTTCTCAGAAGCGCTTCCATTTGCCGCGTTTGCGTCTCTGCTGGTGGAGACGGTGGCAAAGCTGGATCATGTGATCGAGGAAGTTGAAGAGTTGGGGAGGATTGCATGCTTCAAAGAGTACGAGCATGGTGATGAGAATATTGTTGTGACTTGTGAGAGGCCACCGGTGAATCCTGTTCAAAACCATTTGCCTTCCCATGGAGCTGATTAATTATTAAGACTTAATCTGTACAAGCAAGGATGGTTGTCATAATCCAAATATTGTTGGCAGTGGCTGGCTAATATTGCAGAACTTCCTTGATAGAACAAATGTTCATTCGATTAGAATAATCGGCTCCGAATGATAAAAACCATGGCCTTCATATTTTTGTTTTGATGAAAATTTTACAAAAAATCTGTTGTTATTGTTAAAAAAAAAAAAATGTCTTTGATTATTCAGTTTAAACTTGGGTGCAGCAAAATGATTTGGAAGACGGTTGACATGAAAAAAAAAATCCTGCAAATTAGATTTAAACGTTCAAAATTAATTAATTTTTAATCAAACATCTATGCAATTTAGGATTTAAATTAAGGCGCTTAGGTACATTCCATATCCGTATTTCTCTATTTATCAAATTAGAATTATTATTGCTAAACGATTTCGAAGAAGCTTGAAAAAACATTAAAAAATAAAAATAAAAAAATTGAAAAGGGCCCAACCGGGTTCGAACCGGTGACCTCTTGATCTGCAGTCAAATGCTCTACCACTGAGCTATGGACCCACTCGCTGTTCTTCTTTACGTTTGAATTTAAATAGTGTTAAATATATTTACTTTACGAGCTTATTAACTAATTAAAATTCTGGTTAAAGCATAGGTTAGGCCCATAATAGTTTTGCCGAATTTTTTTCTAGTACCATTCAAATTATACAAATACAACCCCCTTTTTTTTTTTTTCTTTCTTTCAAGACTCCAGAAAGGTCATTTTGTATCTATAAAATTATAAGGGGGAAAATATATATGAAGGAGTACATGATGACTTTTTTGGAGTACCATAATAACTCTATTTTTTCTTTTTTATACATCAATGTTCTTTTGCCAGGGGAGGGGAGAATCGAATTAAACTACCCAATGAGTTACAGTTAGTCAAGTTACATATCGAAATTGCTAAACATGGGGAACCGAATTTGAGATCTTTCCAAAACTCTAATTATACAAAAGCAACATTATATTACAAGTTATAAATCTTTTGATAGAATTATAAGTCTTGACAAGGTTGAAGCTGGGCACATTAATGACAAATCCAATAATTGCATGACACATGTCATTTTAAGGGTAGAGAATGTTTAAGGATAAGATTTACAAGCTTTTGCCAATATTTTGTGAGGATAGTAGTGAATGAGATATATAGTATTGTTGGGTGTGGATAAATTAGTGCATAGGCATTTGCTGCTCACACACAAATGGCTTGTTGCTTCTCAAACACTGTATCTTATGGCTGGAAACTGAAAAGAAGCAGCCCATACAGCTTGTTTGGCTGGAATATAGGAAAAACCAAACAGTATGAAATGCCACAGACCAAGTACTATGACACTGATCTTCCATTCCCACCTTCTCTGCTTGACAAAACATTCTTAAGTGGTATTTTTACTCTCTCTCTCTCTCTCTCTCTCTCTCTCTCTCTCTCTCTCTCAATCTCTTCATATGGTGGTTTCTTGTACATATAATATTGAGAGGTATAAAATATGAAAACAGATCTAATATAGGGCCTTTACCTTTAGGCATGTCCTTATTAGCATGTACTGTAGGCAAATACTCGCATTGATAATATGAAATATAATTCTTACCTTCTTTGTTCTCGATGTTCATTTAGTCAAACCGAATCCATTCTATACTTTAATTGAGGACGTTCTGAGTCCAACTCTCATCGATGATTCTGACGCAAAAAACTTATATAGCAATGACCCTTATGTCAAATGATGATTTTGAGCAGGTAGGGAACTCAAGTGTTGCTATAAGGCCACAATTGACGGATTTAGTGCAGCTAATTTCCACAACTTCTGTGACTTCAAGGGGCCATGTGCCATAATTGGCTACACAAACAAGTCCTTCAAGTTTGGTGCATTCAACCCTGAAGGCTACAGAAGCACAGACGATTACTACGACACCTTCGATGCATTCCTTTTCTACTGGACAGACAATGACATAACTGATCCAATTGTTTTGCCCAAAGTAGGAGGAAGTGGTGCAGCCCTTTTCGATTATGCTCGAGGTGGGCCGCAATTTGGGGCCGATGGGCTGCTTATCGGACCACCTCTAGCGCCCGTTATGGGCGGGTTTGCAGGCCCGGATACTAATTCGGGTATTGGTGATTTAAGGCAAGCTAAATCTAGATTAGGATTGTCATATGCAAAGAGGGAAGATGGGAAGGAGTCACTTTTTGGTGATGAGTCTAGAGCAACCCTTGAAGAAGTTGAAGTTTATTGTAGTCCTCAAATTGCAAGCTTGTACTAAACTTAAAAAGGGTACATATATATATACTGAAGGTTCTATATAAACCCGTGCTTATACATATGTACATGTAACCGGATGCATATACATGCTTATTCTCCACAAATGTGGTCACGTGCTAGTCTGCTTGTCGCGTGATACTGTCTTTGTCAGAGCAGAATGTAATGTCACCCAGTTACGAACTTACACATAAGATTTTCTCCCATACGTGCACCATCGTTGACAAGGCTGTCTTCATGACGTTCCTGATGGAGATACTTCCTCATTTCATTTTCAACCAAACCAAGTGGAGAACACTCGTTATGTTGCTTCGACGAAAAAGGAAAAGCCGCAGCACTTATTCGATACTTTAGACGAAGCAGTAGGGGGCTGAGAGTGAAATGTATGTATAGTAGTACGTAGGGGGCGGGAGAATCTGTTTTAAAAAACAATGGTGGGTCTTAGTGTCGTAGATAGGAACGAGTAAATTAGAGACCTTTTAGGATGGCAAAGCAATAGCATTCCTGAAGTGACAAATGGGGTATAGTCTCTTTAACAAGATGCTTAACAAAGTGAACAACAACTGGAAAACTTGAGCTGAGAGAAATGTACATTTTATTGGGTGTGGATGGCACCTTTATTTTTTATGGCCTTTTCAAGGCATCATGCCCCTATTCAATCAATTAATTGTCTCGAAACCAAAGCTATAATTTGTTTCTTTTGGGGAGTTCACACTACTAACTGTCCAAAAATGAAGTGGTTGCACTTTTCATTAGAAAACTCGCGTTTGGGGTTGCCAAAAAGCACCTCAAAGGCTGAAGAATAAATGGATTTTGATGGGTAACTTCAGTTCAGCCCCATATGATCAAATCAGACAAACTTCGAAGTTAGGTAGAACAACTCGAAACTGAATTCGAATCCCCGCAACCTCGTGCATAACTCAAAACTTTCAGAACAATAATCCAAATAATAAATTTTAATCTACCATCAGTTGTGGAAACAGCCTCTTTGTAAAGCAAGCGTAATGCTACGTACGATAAACGGTCCCTCCCCAACCCTAACAAAACGGGGAGCCTTGTTGGCTTGAGGTTGTCCTTTATCAGTTGGTGTCTCGTAGTATCGAATTATGAGAAGTTCAAATCTTTGCAACCTCGTAAATAACTCAAATTATTTATCACATTGTTCAACAGAAAATTTTTGAACATGCCCATTTCCCTCTTAAAT
Organism: Heteromeles arbutifolia; assembly: GCA_024362995.1. Lineage (NCBI taxonomy): Eukaryota > Viridiplantae > Streptophyta > Magnoliopsida > Rosales > Rosaceae > Heteromeles > Heteromeles arbutifolia. The sequence continues at coordinate 8,889,175 of JANCRC010000020.1, forward strand.
TTTGAAAAAGCAATTTACTATTATAGCTTTAGAACAGATAAGACCAAACTCAACTCTGGGCTAAATGCTATTTTTTAGGTTTTATTCACCCCCTATTCCCCATGCCCCCCAAAAAAAAACCCAACCCAACACATGCTAAATGTGTGGGCTAAAAGGTAAAAGTCAAACAAAAGCCAAATTCCTCCCAGAATTTAGCCCAGAAAATGGTGTGGGCACCACCAGCGGGACCCCACCAACATGGACATGTCTCCCATGATTTATTGAATCCAACGGCTGAGATTGAATATAATCAAATCTAACAGTAAAATAAAGATCTAATGGCCCAAATTTAAATCCAACAGCTAAAATAATTAAAAAAATTATGTAACTCAAAATTCACCCAAATTTAGTGATTTTTCAATATTTATCGGAATTTAAATATTTTTATGTTAAAATGTTCATAAAATTAAATTACGATAGTGTACATAATTTTTTTTTTTAAATTACTTGAAAAGAAAAAATTAGCCTAAATTTATTCTTTAATAATCTCAGGCTAAAAAAAATTAGGTTAGAAGGATTAGAGTATAAATGCTGTTTCTGGGCTAAAATTTAAATTTTCTGAGCTAAAACTTTTAGGTTTTAGCCCAAAGGTTAGAGATGGTCTAAAGAAGTGGAAAACTATCAAGGGGCCCTTAGCCTTAGAGCTTTCCATATGTACACTCAGATCAAGTTTAACAGTAATGTGAATCTTCAATCTTAAAAGGATGTGGAAAATCTAGCAAGTGATACTCTTTTAGCTACCCACCAAAACCTTAGTAAACCCCACCAAATTCCATTTATTACAAACCATAAAAAAAGCTTAAAGAATGTGTCTAAACTCTAAATCTGACTTCCTAATCGAATTATTGGATGGCTTATCGACACTTAGAAAATCAGACTTTATCACTAGCTTTATATCTCAAGAGAATATTAAGTTTAGAAAAAATTCAATAATTTGAAGGAGCATGATGATTGAAGGTCGTTGAAAGTTTGAGACACAAGTAGTACTACTGCCTTGAGTTCACATGCTCAACCACTTTTCTCTGTTTTGTTACTCTCTTTAGTATTTACCTGGTATACTTGCAAACTAATTATTCTTTGCCTTAAAAAAAATAGAACATAGCAAGACGTGAGTTAGGTCAGTTGGTTAAGATAGTGTGCCCACCTCCTTGCACTTGAGCTCTAATCCCCCTCTCAATAGACTAGGGTTGTATTGCCTTGTTAAAGAAATGATAAAAAGTAGAACATAGCTAGACGTGAGTTAGATCAGTTAGTTAAGGTAGTGTGCCTACCCTCTTGCACTTAATCTCCAATCACCCTCTCAATAGATTAGCTAGGGTTGTATTGCCTTGTTAAAGAAATGATAAAAAGTAGAACATAGTCAGATGTGAGTTAGGTCAGTTGGTTAATGTAGTGTGTCCACCCTCTTGTACCTAAGCTCTAATCCCTCTCTCAATAGATTAGGGTTGTATTGCCATATTAAAGAAAGGATAAAAAGTAGAAAATAGGCAGACGTGATCAACATTAGAAGACAAGAAGTAAAAGAACTATGTATCAACATTAGAAGACAAGAAGTAAAAGAACTATGCATAATAATTTCTAGTATCATATAAAGGGAGTCAAATACATAAAAGATGCTTCCACATACATGCATAAGGCATGGAAAATTACACTGTATAGATTACAACCACAAGGTAGCTTAGATTTAACAATCAAAATTATTAAAACCATACAAGTAGCAAGTAAAACCAACGCCAAGTGCAATCGATAAAAGTGATTCACCCGGACAAACTAACAGACTGCAAAGTAAAACAAAGTGGGAAGTTCGGAAGTGGCTTCTGAAATAACTCTCCAAACAACAGATGAAGTACACATACTACGTCCGAAAAGAAAACAAAGGGTCTTTATTTGTAAAAGACGAGTGATTGTAATTATCTTATACTACCAAGAACCAACGTTAAAAGGCGTTGTCTTGGATGTAGACTGTGGATGACACAATACATTGTACTCGGTTGATCAATCCTGCACTGGGCAGACCCCTACATCACAATGACCATATTGTCTTCCTGTAACCAAAGTCCTCCTAATTCCCCCAAACTCCCATCTGCGCTCACTTGCCTGCAAATTAGAGCTTGGCTATCCCATGTTTCAGACCCTGCATTGGAAAAAAGAGAGCGACAAAATGATCTTTCGGTTCATCTTTTCAGAAGGGGTTTGGATATCTCAGTGAACTAGTCTGGTCAAAACCTTCAAATTGCATTTCCTCATTCCCATAGTAACCCATGTAGTCTGTGTGTCCAGAGAATGGTGACATGCCGCCCATTTGATTCACATCATCGGCCATTTTAAGGTCCCCTGTGAAATTCGAGTATGACGAGCTAGGTGATTCTCTGGGTTCATATGACTGCCACGGCGACATTGTGCTTGGAAACTCGTACTGCTGAAAGTAATTAGGCATAGCTTTTTGCAACTGTGGGTAGTCCTGCAGTACAAATGTTTGAGAAAGCTATAAAAACAAGAACAATATTATTAGTCCAAAATTTCATGGTTTTCTTTTTCTCGCATCAATACCTTAGAAGAATCAAGAATCAAATCAGGTGAGACCCAGAAATCTGCAGGGTTGGTCTCCCTTGAAGCTGGCTCAAACTCTGCCATTGGATTAACTTCATGTGGAGAAGTAGCATGGCTTGAATAACGACTCTCGTTATGCAGGTAACTCGTTTGAGATGATGTATCAGCAGAGATGCTCAAGGGCTCTTTTAAGATTCTTGTTGAGGTCATATCCTCCCCACTGCTCGAAGCGCTTCCAACCCTCTTGGCCTTTGGCTCTCCATGGGAATCATGTGTCTTCTGTGCATGCTCATTCTTTTTAACAACACGGCACAAAGCAAAAACTCCCTGTAGAGATGATCAACAAACCGAATTCAGCATAAGCCTTCCAAAATTTAGTAGCATCGAAGCTCTTATACTATTAATTACACAAGGGAACTGTCTAACAAACGTTGTATGAAGCCAAAGCTTTTGATGACATTGCAGGATGATGTACCTGATGACCTGATGTTCCCTGAGCAAGATCATCATTAAGGCGGTACTCATGCATGATCCAGTCTGTTCTATCTCCTAAAGGAGCACGTCCGCGGTAAAAAACAAGTGTCTTTCGGTATCCATTCACACCAGATTGACAAACAACCTTGCGGTCTTTTCCAGTGGCCTTCCAGTAGCCAGCTTTAGTAGCTCTATTTGTTCTTGAGCCGTTTGGATACTTTCGATCCCGGGGACAGAAGAAAAACCATTCCATATCACGTCTAGGGAGGAAGGATTTCTCTGCAATCAAAATTCACATATATTATAGAAAATCTAATTGGAATTTTAGGAAAAAAAACAACTTTCACTGTTCTTGTGCTTTATTTTATTTGAATTTTGTTACATACTTATAGGGGAATATATAAAGCTAATTAGCTTGGTGGTTCAAAAAAGAAAAAAAGGCAAATTAGCTTGGCTTTTTGGAAGTAAAGAAACCCACATACCCTATCAGAAAAGGAAGATGCTGCGCAGGTTTAATTCATAAAAAAGAACAGAAAAGAAGCCAAACTAAACTAAATCGAAACTAGCTTTATGGCATCCTCTGTTCACATTCATATAGAAAATCCATCCATACGCTAATCAAAGAATCAATCTAAATACCAAATTAGTCAAATTGGCTAAACTAGTCTTCTCTGCGGTTTAGATTAGTTTGGAATATCGCTCGAAATACAAAATGATACTTAACCCAATGCAGTCACGCCAACTTATTGTAATTCATTCAATGTCTCACTGAGCAAACTAGTGAACGAAAATGTAGTGAAATTACTATTAGTAAAAGAGTTAAAAGCATTGAATTACTAATTACCTGGCAACTCCCATGGATCGAATTTGTACAAATCGATCACCGGAATAACTTCAAGCTCAAATTCGAGCCCCTCCACCTTTCTATGAAGGTAATATCCAACTAATTCCTCATCAGTTGGGTGAAACCTGAAACCTGGTGGCAGTGATGCTCCTCCCATAACTCTACTTCTCAACCAATCCAATCCTCAAAAAAAAAAAAAAAAAAAAAATCCCAGTATCCCAATTTAAATGAAAACAGAGAGCCAAAAAGATTATAATATATGTAACGTTATGATGAAGAATGGTAAGAAAATTATAGCTAAGTGCCCAAACTGTATCTATTAAAGATATGGAAAATCCAGAAATAAAAGCTTTTATCGAAAATTGATTTCTTATCAAGAAATGAGTAAATTTTCAACTGAGTGCACCCGTTGTATAGCAGAATCATTGTCCTCGAAAACGGTTTTTTCTTATGATGGATGTGTCACCCCGACCAACCCCCCTCACAACTAATTTGTTTACTTCCTAAAACGATATGAAAACGAACAAAACTTGATCCTTTAAGCAATACCAGAAGCTGATATTGCTCAAACTTCACTACTAGGGTGTCAAATCCTTGTACCGTAACCGAAAATGTACACAAGCGAGACTGCCCTACAAGTATAAACACTAGTTACAACTTCCAAAATCGAACCTATGGCGATACACAGAAGTTAAAACAATTCAAAACCTGTCGAAAACTGAAATTTTTGTGTGAAAGGGTGAGAGTGCCAGTTGGAAAAATGTGGGCAAGAAGGGGATGTTGGTAGAACAAGAGTCAGTGTCAAGAAAACAAAACGGGAGAAGAGAGGGAGGGAGGGAGGGAGGGAAGAAAGGTAGAGTAAAAAGAGTGGGAAGTGGGGAGTGCTTATATATAGGTGTTTTGAGGGAACCATCAGTCCAAAAATGCATAAATAAACACCGAAAGTTTTAAGATTGCTTGCCTGACGCATACATAAAATTCCAAATGCAACTGGCCCACGTCCACATAACCTGAACGAGTTCACACCCTACAGTTACTTCTCCTGTCCGACGTTGAATTTTAACCTTCATAATTATTTGACATGCAACTAGAAGTTTATCACTCGTTGTTAAATCTTTAATTTGTTCATACACAATATTGACTTATCAGTTTAGGATACTGTCATATTAATTGTAGTAATATACAAGTTCTTTTATACCAATTGCATATAAACATATAGTTGTAGATTACTTGTCGAAATGAAGAAATTATATACATAATTTTGTGTGTGTGTGATCATTCGAATACACCAAATCGCACATTATGGCATACCTTTTTTTTTTTCCCTTTCATAGATGTGTTACGTTTAGAATTTTATTAGCAAAGATTCAAAATTAAGATGCATCTACATCTTTACTTGTGTGTGCTACTTTGCATTTGTGTTAGTTTTATGTGGCACACTGTACACGTGGAACATTATTTATCATTAGAAACAACACTAAATTAGTTATTGAGAAAATTTGTACAAGAACCTGACTTCCACCTCAAGTCATATCTTGGTTCTGCTAGGACTCAAGCTCAATAGATCTCATGTGTGATATTTTTATCTTAAAAAGACTCGGTGTAATTAGAAGGTGACCACCTATATTTAAACCATAGAGTATATACTAATATTAACAAAAAGAACATAAACTTGGATTAGGTTAAATAATTTATATAGTTTTCAATACATTGTTAACATTGGTGAGGTAAGAAACTTACAAAAAGAGATTGTGTAGCATCACTTTTCTCCTGTATAGAGATATATGATTATATGAACAAAAATGATATACACTCAGTTACGCTTAAGATAGTAATGAATTTAATCGAATGATCGAATTTGAGGAATTTGGGTTTACGCATAGTTGCAGTAGAGTCCAAGCTCCATCCACATCATCATGAGTAGGACAAAAGCACTTTTTTCCTTATTATATAGAAGTGATTGTGTCATCTTCTTTCTTGGTCCCACACTGTACAAACAGGAAAATGGCAAAAGTGTGTGCTCTGCCTACTCAGTTTTCCAGCTTTTTGGATTGAGGAGAAAAAATAGGCCTTGGTGGGAGCTGTAGAATGAAGACGAAGACTCTTCTTGAATTCACCTATTCACATATTGGTAAATGTTCACTATCACTTGATGATCTTCTTGTAGTGGGACCAATTGATGCAGTACTTACTAGGGTTTGGTGGAAACTTAGAATTTTATATTTATTTCTTTATTTTTTGTAATTGATCGATATTAAACTAGAAAAAAGATTCTTGTTAGATTCTTTTCTGGGGGATTTTATGAATTCTATGATCGTGATCATGTATCGTATATCGTGCGGTCAGAAATTATTTTAAAATTTAAAATTAAATATAAATAGTGACTAACGAAAACTGACCACATGATATACAATAAACAATCACAATCACGAAATCCCTAGGATCCTCCAGAAAATGATCCGGCAAGGATCCTTTTCCCGAAAATTAAATTCCAAATTTTTTTACTGTATCCGATTTGTTTCGTCTGAAACACAGTCGTAGTCAAGGTCTAAAATATCGATGATATCGGAAATATCGGTAGTCCAAAAACACGGAAATTTCGATGGAAATATCGGGATATTATCGATATCGATAAAAATTGAATAAAAACCATAGAAATTGTAAGAAAAACTTGGAAATTTTTATTGAAACTTTGCAGGATGTTTATTTAGTCAATTATCTATTAGTTTATCATAAAAAATTGGAAGGAAATGCATTGCATGATGGATTTAACTGATTTAAGTTGATTATATAGCGAGCTGGCAAACATTGTGAGTGTAGAAAATATATAAATATTTTAGCATATTTTCACAAAAATATAAGTGATATGGTGGTCAAGGTGTTGAAGGAGTAAAATGGGAGGGGTTCGAATCCCCTTGGTGTTTTTTTAAATATAAAAATTTTAAAAACACAGAAATTTCGATGGAAATATCAGGATATTATGGATATTTTAGACCTTGGTCGTAATGCTTACAAATAAGTGATTTGATTTGATTGAATTGAACACAGTCGTGGTGCTTACAAATAAGTGAATTGATTTGATCGAATTGAACTCTCTGCTTTTACTTAAGCAAACAAAACAAAAAAGAAAAAGCTTCCGGTATTTTAACAAAAAATCACATTTTTACACTAAAAAGTCAATTATGGTATTATTTATTTTACCCTTTATTTTGTCCTTATCGTTAAAACTCAGAGTTTTCAAATTTTTTTCATTAGTTTTTCTAAAAAAAAATTGATTAGATTTGATTGAATTGAACTCTCTGCTTTTACTTAAGTAAACATAAAAAATAAAAAATAAAAAGGTGAGTGCGGAGGAGTTACTCCCAAAAAGACATTTTCAATTTATGAAATTTCATGTTTATATGTAAAATTGTTTATATTATAAAGCACTTTGTGAAGATGATTTTTATAAAAAATATAATAAAATATGAGATCGTTTAGTCATCGAACTATATAATAATAAATGGACAGATACGTAAAAAAATTACAAACTATATATTTATTTGTTACAATTAATTGACTAAATGATCTTTTTTTTAATTGATCATTCACAAATATGATCTTTACATAATGGAATACAATATGAACAAATAAGCACAAAGCTCTTTTAATCCTCTATAAATTATCTTGAGCAGGAACGGCTCCTCAATCTTAAGAAGGAATTCCTTCTAAATCTTAAGGATCCAAACCATTCTCTTTTTGGAGTAGGATTCTCTTCCCTTTTATTGCCATCTCAATCCTTCTTCTCATCTCACACTTTGTTTTTTGTCTTATTGTCTCTATTAAAAAATCAATATAATATGTTAACGTAACTTAATTGTAACTGTTCAAATAGGAGGAGAGAGATTAAGCCCTGGTTTGGTATTGAGGTGATTCTGAAAAAAGCTGGTATCAAAAAAAGTTGGTAAACATTCAGCTTTAGTTTTTTTTCATAGTTTTTTGTGAAAAAAAACCCAAAAACAGGAAGCTGCAAAACCCAGCTTTGAAAAATCGGCTTTTTTTCACATCTGTTTTACATAAAAGTTTACTACACACTATAATACTGCTTTTTTTTTTCAAAAGCACTTTTACAAAAAAGTTTACCAAACACTTTGCTGCTTTATTTCACAGCTGCTTATTCTCACAGCACAGCAGAAGCAGCTTTTTTTCAAAGCACAGCAATAACAAACCAGCCCTAAGAGGGGAGAGATTCATTCTCCCTTTTTTTTTTTTTACCTGAACTAGGTTTTTGCTTTTCTCTTTTTGTAAGTTTTTTTTTTTTTTGTCGAAATGTAGAACTTTATTGAATTAAATACAAATGGTTACATTTGCATCATCTGCTAAAATATTAAAAAGAAATTCTAGACCTAACTCATCCCAGCCAAATCTCTCGCCATGCTTAAAGACGTGTGCCGTCACTGAGTGAGCTGCACAATTGCATTGCTGAGAGATGAAGCAAAGCTTCACCAACTGGAACAAGCTCGCCATCCTCCAAATATCTTGGAGATACACACATCAGCCGAGACCTCCTGATTGAGCATCTGAATCAAACCTTTTGAGTCTGATTCCACCACTAAACGAACACCAAGGACCATCACCGCACTACCAAGTACCATTTTCATTCCCTCCCTAATCGACTCCACCTCTACCATGATCACAGCCACAAACTTCCCTCCTCCCACCTCTCCTGCAAGCTTTGGGATACCTGCAAAATCACATAGCACCGACCCCACCCCACCCACCTTCGAATTACTCCGCCAGGCAGCATCACAATTCAGTTTCAAAGTTCCAAATGGGGGTTTCTCCCAATGCATCTCTCCCTTCCCCCTTTCCACATCTCCCACACTTCCTACTCGTGCCTCCCTACCCCTATGATGTTCCCCCCTCCCACCATCTCTGCCTCCCTAAATTCTTCCAGTTGCTTCCTCCACAACTCCACTGCCGTGTGTGGTAGAATCCGTGTCCCAGAAAATACCACTTCATTCCTACACTTCCAGATTCGCTAGAACCCAAACACAACCTGCTGCAGTATTGAATCAGCATCTACCTCTTTCTCCAGTCACTCCATTAATCTCTGCCATCCTTCCAGAAAATCCACCACCCTCATAGTCGTGAAATAAATCTGCACGAACGTCCCAAACCAAAAGGCTTGAGCAAACTCACACCCAAAGAATAAATGGGCCTCCGTCTCATCTGACATCCCACAAAGATCACACTTGTTTACCACCCGAATTCGTCTCCGCTCCAGGTTATGTCTCACAGCTAACGCCTTTCGACATGCCTTCCAAATAAAGAACCAAAGTTTATTCGAAACCAAAAGAGACCATGTCTTCTTCCACATTCCCCCCATCTTTACCGCCGAACTTGACATGCCCCCTCCTTTACGTCCAAACTCACCATTTTTCAACATCTCCATCGCCACATAATACCCCAACCGCACTGAATAGAGCCCATTCTTTGTATAATGCTAGATTCTCTTATCTCTACAACCCCGTCTACTAATTGGGATAGCCTCAATTACTTCCAAGTTTTCCCACTACACCATTGCCTCAACCAACTTCATTCTCCACCCTTGTCTGTTCGGAGAGATTAGCTTACTAACCTTCACATTAGGAGCCCATTGCCGCATCAATGGTTTAAAGGAATGTGGCTTCGGAATCCACGAATTACTCGCCACCCGAATTGACTCACCATCACCCACCCTCCAACGAGTCTCTCGGTTCAAGACTTGTCGCCCCAAGAAAATTCCTTTCCAACCCCACGACGACTTGTTTTGTTTGTTTGCCTCAAGGAAGAACGAGTTGGGAAAATATTTATCTCTCATCACCATTTCAAGCATTGAATCCGGCTTATTCCAAATTCTCCAACTAATTTTGGCAAGCATTGCCAAATTAACACCAATAAGATCACGAAAACCCAATCCCCCGACCTTCTTGCTTATTGTCATTTTATCCCACGCCAACCAATGACACCCTCAATCCTTCGATTGCCCTCTCCACCAAAACTGAGTAATAACCCGCTCCATTTCTTTGTAAGTGCTCACTGGTAATTTAAAACATGCCATAACATCGTTCGAGATCGCCATTACAACCAATTTAATCAATACTTCCTTCCCAACGGGAGAAAGAAATTGCTCCGCCCACCCAGCAATCTGACTCCCAATACCACGACAAACTGATTCAAACACCGCCTTCTTCGAATGCCCAAAATCCGCCTGAATTCCCAAGTATTTGCCAAACCCATCTTTGGCTTGGATATTCATTCTCTTAACAATCCTTTTTTTTTTTTTCTTCGGACAACCCTTCCCAAAGAAAATAGAACTCTTCTCCAAATTAATTACATGACTGGACCCATAATCCTCCAGTATCTTAATCACATATCCTGCCTCGGTTTCATCATATTTACATAAGATCACCGAATCATCCGCAAAAAACAAGTGACTGATTGGCATAGCATTCACTACAACCCTCACCCCACTAAGCAGGCCTTCCGCTTCATGCTTCCGAATGTTTGCCGAAAGAGCTTTCGCACACAGGAGAAACAAAAAAGACGACATTGGGTCCCCCTGTCAAAGCCCTCTCTCTGGTCTGAAATACCCAGATGGAATACCGTTCACCATAACACTATAAGATACCGTGGAGATGCATTCTTTAATCCAAGCACAAAATTTAGGATGAAAACCCAACTGCCCCATAACATCTATCAAAGAATCCAATTCCACCCAATCATACGTTTTCGCCATATCCAATTTAATCACCATCCGACTATCCACCACGTCCACCCCGTCCACCCCTTGCTTTAAGAAATGCAGAATCTCATGAACCACCAGAATATTATCATGAATTTGTCGTCCCGGTACAAATGCGGATTGATTAATACTAATAACCCGATCCATCACTTTTTTAAGTCTCTTTGTCAGCACCTTGGTAATAATTTTATATATAACATTGCACGGAGATATCGGCCTCAACTCCGTCATCTGGCGTGGAACCTTTACCTTTGGAATTAATACAATATGTGTATGATTAATCTTCTGAAGCAACCGTCCCCAGTGATGAAAGGCATGCACCATTCGTATAATATCCCCACTCACCACATCCCAATGATCCTGGAAAAAAACCTGCAGTAAATATGTTCGGACCAGGTGACTTAGTTGCCGGAATGTGAAACACAGCCTCCCGAATTTCCTTCGCCAAGAAAGGCCTGATTAACTCCTCATTTTCCCTATCATTCACCCTAGCCTCCATACATGCCACCACCTTTCCTCCTTGCCGTGAGCAGCCAGACTGAAACAAGGATGTAAAATAATTAACTGCAATATCCTGCAAACATGCCTGGTCCTTCTGCCACTCTCCCGCACAATCTTTCAATCCCTTAATCCTATTACTCCTCATTCGTTGTACCGTTTGAGCATGAAATTTTTTTGTATTTTTCCCCTTCACGAAGCCATGTATTACGCAATTTCACCTTCCAATAAGATTCCTTTTCCCGAATAGCCAATAAAAGTTCCCTTTCTGTCGCCTTAATATGTTCTTGCCGCACATAAGGGTCCACGATTCCCTTCCTAATTTCATCTTTAAGGTCTTCTATTCTTCGTTTTGAGTTCGGCTTCATAGCCTTCTTCCAAGCCATAAGGCCATGTCGGGTACCCTTTAACTTCTCACTCACTTTAAACGCAAATGACCCATCCACTGGTACCTTCCATGCCTCCGTAACAATATCCCGATATTCTGGACTCTTCCCCCATCTCGAATCATAGATAAACTGATTTGGCCCTCTCTTAATATCTTCATCGGAGGAAAGAATAAGCATCGAATGGTCTGAACCCTCCAACACCACATGATTAATTTTCGCCTTAGGGACCAAATCCATCCACCCTGACGTCGCCACTCCTCGATCAAGCTGTTGTTGAATCAACCCATCATCACGTCTATTTCTCCATGTAAAAGGATAGCCTTCAAATCCCAAATCCAACAGTTCATTTTCTGCCAGAAATTCACGAAAATCCCTCGTACTAGATATAGAACGGTAATTGCCTCCTTCATTCTCTTCGTCATCCACAATGTCATTAAAATCACCAATGACAATACATTTTCCATGTGAGTTACAGATCCTCGTACTAAGTTCCTGCCATTGAATTCTTCTCTGTTTGTCATTCGTACTGGCATACACTGCAATCATCCTCCAATCAGAATGAAGTGGATAGCCACCAAAACCCAACCCAATAAAAAAAACTCTTCCAAACAACACTAGATATACCCACTTCGTCTTTCCAAAAAACACATAATCCCCCTCCAATCCCTTTTGGTTCTACCTATTGCATAAAATACATCCGTAGCAACTTAAGTAAATATTTATAACGATCACTCTTATTCTTTGTCTCGAGTAGAATAACTACCCCAGGGTTGTGAAGCCTCACCTGCTCCACCAAAGCATCAACTGTCAAGGAACCCTCAATTCCTTGACAGTTCCAACATAGTGTTTTCATGGTGACCGCGGAGACCCATCACGGTTGGTCTCCTCCGCCTCAGTAAAAATAAGAGCTCGTTTTTGCAACTATTAGTCTCCACCCTCGATTCTCCGCTTTCGTCTCCTACACTCCCTACTCACAGCAGCAATAATAGGACCTAATTCAAAAAGGTCCGAATCCTGAGTTCCACTTGGATGCCCCCTAACTGTGCCATCCCCAGTCATCCCATCCACCTGCTGCTCTTCTTCCATATACCTCATCTAAGGCACCTCCATCATTTATTCTTCATCCCCCAATCTCACCGGGACGTTCAAGTCTATACGCAGTCCTCTATGACTCACACGCTCATCCCCCTCCATACTCACGACAGGTTCAATAAATTCCAAAAGCTCCACATTCTCAATACTCGATACAACAACCTCTCCTGGTCCAATGAGACTCGCGTCAAAGGCTCTTTCACGAGCTTTCCGATCCATCTCATCCTTGTTCCAGCTTCGATTCCTGAAGTCATCCCGAGTCCCACTCCCCTCTCAAACCTGACTCGCAGATTTGTCTCATTTCTTCGGCAATGAAGCTGTGTCTTCCATGTCTCCTCAGAACAAAACACCGTCCATTTACTCCTCAGATTATCTCTATCCACTCTGTTTTGGTTCCCCATAGGTCTTTCACGTCCCACACCTTCTCTTCGTGACTCCGTAGTTGTCTTATTCCCCTCCCTTGTACTCTGACTTTGGTTCTACGGGACGGAGATCGAAGTGCATTGCCCCACAAGTCCATAGGAGCCTCCAAGCCTGCATATGGCAATAGCCGTCCTTGTCTCCATACTTCATCTCCTTCATCCCTGCCATCCTCTCCACTTATCCCGTGAGCCAGACACACTTTACTCACATGCCCTAACTTCCCACAATAGAGACAATAATTAGGCAATCCTTCATACTGTAATTGAACCCACACACAACCTTCATCCGGAAAGGTTGACATCATGCCACGCATCAAGGGTTTCCGAAGGTTGAGACGAATACGTACCCGCATGAACCTTCCAATACATTCTCTACTCACAGATTTATCCACCATAATTACCGTGCCAATCTTCCCCCTTATTGCCATGCCAACCACAGCCATCATACTCATTGGAGGCACCTTGTGAATCTAAACCCACATCTCCCCCATTGACATTTCCTTCCACCGTGCCTCCCTTCTATGCGTACAGTCTCCCACCATGACAAAATCCTCCCGGAACGTCCAAGGGTAATCAGACTCCAAGACCCGCTGCATGTCCCTTTGAGCAATGAACCTGACCCAAAAACTTCGATCACTAATATCCCGAATCGACACTCATTCCTTACCTCTCCACAGCAATGTAAACCAATCGACAAACGCCTCGCCATTCACCATCTTCTCAGTTAAGACCTCTGCCAACATAATATAATGGAATCCGAGCAGCGCTTCTTCCACATCCTTCTGAGCAATCACCACACCATCTTTCTCCTTGTCCGTGAGATGAAGGTTGTTGCCCAGATTTTACCCTAATTCCTTCATAATCTCTTCCACATTCGGTTCCTCCATAGACCCAATATCCCCACGTAAACCCGGCGCCACCCTCCTTTCTTACTCGCAGAGCACCAGTCACCCTCAGTCACATAATCCTATTTGCGCCGCCTTCCCTGCCCTAGACTCCCACTCGCGTCGTCGTCCCAGCCCTAGAATTCCACGCCCAAATCACCCAAAACCTAGCACCGATTTACTTGGTCCAAACCTCCTTTCGAGGACGACTTCTTGAGAGACTCTCTTTTTGTAAGTTAAATTCTTGCTTTTGGCGGCTAAGGTGTGCTTAGCTTAATTCTTACACCACCATCTTCAACAACCTTAGTTATGTTTAAGTTATTTTAATATAGAAATGATTAAAAAATTATTTTGCATAACCAGTTTACAAAATGTTACTCTCTAGCTATTTTAGTTAGCATTATAATTTGGGGGTTTCTAACTAACTATTACACGTTTATTTTACCATACAAGGTTCTAAACTAACAAAATATTCAAGGCCTAAAATAGCAAGTATTGGGTTATTATGAGAGAGGGTTCTCTTTGTAGATTTTTGTTATTTTTTATTAAAAAAACTTAAAAATTATCTTTTATTAATTTTTTTTTTTTACGTAAATTACATAAAATTACCTCAACTATTAGGCCAATCACAGTTTCATACCTCATCCTTAAAACATTTCAATGTCATACCTTGTCTTCAAATTTGTTACAATGTTATACCTTCCGTCAGTTTGTCTGTCAATTCCTCCATTAAATGCTGACGTGGCTTGAGGTGGGACCCACTCCCTATTAAAAAATTAATTAAATATTCAAAAAATTAATTAAATATTAAAAACTATAAATAAAATCATTTAATAATTTTTTTTAAATGGGGGATCCACCCCTACAAACCCATCACCCCTTCTTCCCCATCCACCCGTATCCCCCCAACCTTCCTTCACCACCAAAACCAGAACCCCACTGCCGCTCTTTCTTCCTCCATCTCCACCTCTTTCCCATGGCGCTCCTCCCCTTCCCCCTGCTCCTACACACCCATCACAATCACCAAATTAATCCCTGTAACTAATTTCAAACAAAATACCCCAATTCCATCCAAACCCTAACCCTAAATTTCAAATTCTTAGCACTAATCATCCCCACAGCAATGTCCACAACACCACCACCGCCGTCTCCCACGACCTCAGTCTTCACCACCACTGCCGTCGCCCACGATCCCAGTCTCCGCCTCGCCCCCAGTCCTAAATTTCGAATTCGCCTGTTTCGGAGAAAGCTTCGAGCTTTGCTCAAGGGTTTGTGGGTTTTGGCTCAAGGGACGGGAGGCAGCTGTGCTTGGGTTCTGGGGGAGAAGGAGAGCGAGTTCAATCGGGTTTTTCTGGGTTTTGGTTTGGGGTTCGGGGGAGGAGGTGGGGACGATTGGGTTTGGGGTCTGGGAGGTAGGGACGATGGTGAGAACCATTTGGGATTGGAGGCAAGATACGAGTTCGAGCTGGGTGGTGCATTGAGAAAGGGTGGTGATTGGCAGGTGAGGGCTGTGGTGAGGTGGTTCTGGTTTTGGGTTGGGGGAAGACGAGAGCGGGGAAGAAGTGTGAGGGGGATAAGGGGCGGGTCCCATGTGTGTTCTATAAAATATTTAAATGATTTGATTTTTAATGTTTAATAATTTTTTAATTTTTTAATCTAGTTGGAATTGGAAGTGGGCCCTGTCTCAAGCCACGTCAACATTTAACAGAGAGATTGATAAAAAACCTAACGGAGGTTTGATATTGTAACAAATTCGTAAGATGAGGTATGACATTGAAATGTTTTAAAGATGGGGTATGAAACTGTGATTGGCCCAATAGTTAAGGTAGTATTGTGTAATTTACCTATTTTTTTTCTCATTGGCTAAATTTAGTTAGCAACTGTTCACAAAACTATTTCAACTTGCGAGGATGGCTGCAAAAACTGAGCTTTTTGGTTTGAAGAACTTTCGGACTTGATTGTGGACATATTTATTCAAGGATAGCCAAATTATATAATCTTGGTACGGGAAACTCTTTCCCTTCGACTGGGTTGTAAGTTCTAGTGACTAGTGAGGAAACTATTTGAACATTGGCAACTCATGGAACTATTTTCTTTTTACATTACAAAAAGGGCAAAGAGAAATTAATCAGATAATGTTTTACAAAACGCTTGTGGGGCTTTTGGAATCTCTTACAGCCTAATGGTTACAGTACGTTAACTCCACTCCAAATATGTTGATCTGTAAATTTCAGTTAAGAAAATTATAGGCAATGAGCTTTCGCACTAGGAGGTAAATAATAGATGGACAGATTAATTATCTTCTGGCGTGAACAATGATCAAAATCTTAATTAGTTTGTACTTGCTCAGTCTCTTCTTTAGCCCATTTGACTCCACAAATTAAGGAATTTGGAGAAGGGTCGCAGTGGAGTTCTTACATAAAGTATTTGACTACTGAGAAACTATATGCTTTACGTGGACGGTTGTTAAAAAAACGAATGAGTTTGTTAAAAAAACAAAACTTTATATGCTTTATTATTTATGAGTGAAAGGCACTAGTTTTCCACCGTTGCATGCGACCAAATTAGGGTAGTGAGTATCTTGTTAATGCATTGACTTTTGATTTAGAAAACGAACTAGAAATGGCTTTGCCTATTTTTTTTAAGTAAATAGAGTTTAGGGTTTAGGGCTACTATTGATCGTACCATCTGCAGCATTGTAGCAACGATTGAGAATGAATCTCACGTTGATAGGAGAAGTGATCATGCATGGACTTATAAGTAAATTGGGTTAATCTCTATATTGTCAATTGTTTTATGGTGGAACCTTAACTTCTATTAGAGCATGTTGTCCTACGTGTGAAGCCAAACGGCCACACACACTCCACGTTATCCCGTTGTACATGTTGTCCACGTGATAGGCTTGAAAATTTGTCACACGTGAATGAGTGTGTTAAAAATAAATCCCACATTGATAGGAGGATGTACCTTGCATGAGCTTATAAAAAATTAGGTTAATCTCATATTGTTAATTAATTTTATGATAAAATCTTAACTCCTTTAGCAACTAACAGTTTTGAGCTTAAGAACTGTTGAACATGATTCAAATTCTTCAACTACGGTATGATTAAATATAAATATATACTCAACCAGACTCTTCCAGCACACTCTCCCTCTTCCCTCCAGAGCTTTATGATTAATTAAATATTAGTCAAAATTTTCTTTAAATACCATATCTGGAAAGCGTTTAAAGGTAATCGTGCTTTGACCATATACATGAGCTAGGGTGAACGAATTCCCTCTTAAATTTGAGTTGGGACAACATGCTCATTAAGTCAACGATGAACAGTTAGGAGCAATGACTGAAGGTAAGGTTTACTGTACCGTAGTTGAGTAAGTTGAAGCTTTGTGTGAAATGAAGTCAATGGAAAAGAAGGTCGTGATTCTCTCTCTCTCTCTCTCTCTCTCTCTCTCTCTCACACACATTTTGAATGAATGATACTAACCGAAGAGATAAGGGGATACAGATACTGTTGCAAATGAATCACACAGTGATGAGAAAATGAATCTTCTATGTACTTATAAATAATTGAAATACTCATCATATTGTCAATTGGTTTTATGAATGAACCCGAACTTCTTTAGACACGGTAGTATATAGCAATCTTTGTCTTTAATTATGGGAAATTGGAGGAGGAGAAAACGGAGGAGGATTCTCTCCTCTTTTTTCCCATCCACTTACATCATCCTCTGATTGTGTGGTCATGGTTAAATCACGTCAACATTTTATATTGATTTTTTTATAGAGATAATAAGACAAAAAGACGTGGCTTAACCGTGACCACACAAATAAGAGGATGATGGAAGTGGATGGGAAAAAAGGAGGAGAGAATCCTCCTCCAGAGAAAACCCCCTTATCTTGCTTATCTTGGTCTTTGTTTGTCTACTGCTTTCGGCTCCTTTGTCTGCTGGTGCCAATGTCAATCAATGGCAGTTGTAACACACATATAGACACAAAGATGTCAATGTATAAGGATGCTTCAAAGAAAATGGGTTTGGATTTCTCTAAAAGTTCAGCTTAACAATAAATTTAGGCCAAAGAACAAGACATATGGTGAATTGATTAAGATATGATTTTACTCAAACATGTTAATGAATTGGTTAACTAAGTTTCGTACTCAATTTGATTTGCTTTCTTTCATAAAAATTGGGACTCAAGTCATACAACAGCTCAAATATAATTAATTACAAACTTGTTATCAGTACGAGTTAAACTCAAAACTTTATATTTACAAATAAAAGTGAATATCAATATAACGTAATGCTAGTTATATTTTATGTTTTTAATTAAGGTGGCTAGGTTTTGAATGATTTGGAAAATTACTTTGTCTCATTAACCGTTCGTCAAGCTCATGTGGACAAAATTATGAAGGGGGGTAGCACCAAGAATTATGAAGGGGTCAACATCTTGGTAAACTTGGCACTAACTTGGCACGGGGTAGAAAAATGTGGCAATTGGATGTCCCAGTTCCCAAACTAGTGGGGTAAGAATTGATGTGGCTGCATCCACCAACGCCCAAACTAGTGGGGTAAGATTTGATATGGCTGCATCCACCAACTCACAGACGCACAGAGAGAGGTAGTGAAAGAAAAGAGATTCGAATTATATAACTCACTAATTTGGCTTGATCTGCTACCTTTTATATATGATGAGTTGGTAATTATTAATTTGTACATTACCAAGTTAAAGGCTTTGGAATAATTTGGTGATTAGGAAAATGCCAAAGCAGCCTCCAAAGACTACTAATACCCAAAAGCCAAACAGCATATCCCCCTTAACGAAGACACAAATCACAATTAATCTAATTATGTCTCTTCAAATTGTCACCCTGTCTTGTTAAAGATACCTATGCGTGGCTCTATGAGGATCAGATATGAAGACACTTATACTAATTAAATAATTAACATGTCACTTAGTATTATAGTTTAGTAGTATTCTTCTTCACTTATAAATAAAATGTCTTAGCTAGGTTCAAAGTTCATAAATAGGAGTTTGATGTCATTTTATTTCCCCCATCTTCAAGGCTCGTTTGGTACACATAGATTGAATTAGAATGGAGAAATCTAATGGGATATTGAAGGTAGAAGTGGTTGGTTTTTCATCTGGAGAATTAGAAGATGATTAGCTATTATTTAAGAAGATTCATCCTTTTTGCATGAGTAATCTATCTTCTATCCTTTAGATGGTCATAATTTTATAATTTTTCCGTTTAATATACTTTTATTTAATAAATTATTTATTTCAATCCAATTATATTTATCAAAGAGCCCTTACTATATATACATTTGTATTAAAAAAAAGAAAAAAAGAAATTAGGTTCTCATCCTTCTTTTTGCTACTCCATTGATTAAAACTTTATTCCCTTTTTCAATTTTTGATCAAGGTCCTTGGTATTAATAACATAATTAATTATTTCAATAATACAATATTTTTATTTCTAAATATATTCATTTAATGTTTAAAATGTTACAATTAGTATATTTATATTTATGGCTAAATTTTTTATCATATATTTTTATTTTTAGTTTGTACCCATTTTTAATTTGCAACCCTTTTTTAATTTGTACCAATTTTCTTTTCAGTTTTAATTTGTACCCATATATTAATTTCTTTTTGTGCCCATATTTTATAAAGTTTTATTTGTATTTGTACCCATATTTTTTTATTTATATGTACCCATTTTTAATTTTGCTAAATGTACCCATGCTAATTATATGTACCATTCATGTAATTTTTTTCAAATTATTAATCTTAAAATGTACTCATTCTTATATATATCTATTTGTTATATGTAAAATGTACCCTTTTTTTTATATAAAATATATTCAATTTTTTTTTCTAATCCATTTTTAAACTTATATGGGTACATTCTTTTTTCTTTGATTTGAGAATGTATCCATATTAAGTTTAATCGAAGAAATTTACTAATTTTATTAAACCTAATATCTTTTTCTTTTCTTTTTTGTGATTTTGAAGAATGTACCCATGTTTTTATACACACACACACACACACACACACACACACACAATAGTATATTTATATTTTAATATTTTTAATCCCACAAATTATGATTTTTCATTTAAAATCTCATTAATATAAACAACTATAAATTTCAATTTTTAATTTAAAAAATATAGTAATGTACATAGAAATAAATTATCACATTAATTTCAAGGACTTAGATCAAAAATTGAAAACCAACAAGGTTTCAACCAAAGAATATTCACAGCTAGAGACCACATCCAAAGTCTCCCTAAAAAAACTAACAGATAGATGTAGCAGACAATAAACATGTTCCAACATCGAACCAATTCGAGTTTTTACTCCATGAATGAATTAAGCAAATAGTTGACAATTAATAAGATGTGTTTTTTTTTTTTTTTTTTGGAGAACAATTAATAAGATGTTTAGGAGCAAGAAAATCTTGATCATCCGGCTTTAGTGGACATTCGATCTACTGTATTCAATCGATAATGATGCAGTTGCATGAACGTCATCCAGGTACTTTGGTTTTGGTCAAAACAAACACTAAGGAGAGGATAATCATATTTATTTAATGACACAACCAAAGTACCTCGTGTTGCAGGTTCTGCCGTCTTGTGCAGTGGCCATATCCTCCAGGGTCAAAACCATAGTGCTTTTCTTTGCTGGTTTTTCTTTTTCTATCGACCGTATTGGTTTTCCTTATTGCCTTGTGTTTCACAATGTTTTCTAGGTTTTAGGAATACAAGTTCATTTTTTCTTTATTCATTTCAAATCGGTGTAGTATTCTAAACTAATCTTAACTTATCAGCAGACAATTTTGAATTCTGATGAAAAATTTAAATGTCAACGTCTCCTAGGCAATTAGCCAGAGTTGTAGCAAATGATGCATATTTTCATCCATCGATCGGGCCATCAGCTATACTATTCGTTTTGGAACTATTTTGATGTCTAATCGGTTTATGTTGCAAATACTTGCTTATTTTGGTACTGAAAACATCGCGTTTGATAAACAATTTGTAGCGCAGCAACTATTTTGATGATATTTAGTTATATATGTCTAGGTTCGCACAATTTTTCTTTCCACAAGTTTCGATACAAGTCCACTGAGGTTTACAATGGAGATATAAGTTGAGAAAATAGACTGATTGGTATTCTTTTTGGATTCAATGTTTTTGTTTTTAAAACTAATAAGTGTGAAGTATTTTAGTTACATCTATTACTTTTTGAAGAAAATTGTTGCAATTGTCCCTCAATTTTAATCCAATTGAAGCAATGATCATTCAACTAAAAATTCATAATCGTTGGTCTTTTAACTCATCAAGATGTGCAGCTATGGTCATTTTCGTCAAAGAATTACGTCAAAATGACTTATGTTGGAATGATCATTGTTACAATTGGGTTAAAGTTGACGGACCATTTCTCCAATTGATTTAAAGTTGATGGACCATTGCTACAATTTTTCTCATTTGGTTTTCCATATTTGCCACTTGATTCAGCCTCACGTGCGTGGCATTGACTCATTTTGATTAAAGTTCTAAGGGAATTGACGAAAATAACCATAGCTATACGTTTGATAAGTTAATGGACCAATGGTCACATATTTTTAGTGGAGGAACAAGTGCTCCAATTGAGTTAAAGTTAAGGAACAATTGATCAAATTGAGTTAAAATTAAGAGACCATTGCTACCATTTCCTCTACTGTTTAACACGGTAAAATATTTTACAAAAATTTAGTTAGCATGGAACATCAAATTATCTTGATTGTATCACTAAAATCGAGTTGACGAGAACCAAGGCTACATTATTTAGTTGTTTAATTATATATGTAGTTTGTTAAAGTGGTTTATGTTGATATATGGTTTAGAGATGTAGTTGCGACAACTTCTGTGTGCCAGTGAACATCATCAAAGTGAATTAAGGAAGTGTCATTCGGCCACAGATGGACATCCATGGTTGTTTTGATCAACAAGGTTGTCTCAAGATTTTGGAGGCCTGTGCGAAACTTATGAAGGGGCTCATTCTTAAGATAGTTTTTAAAAAAGGCTTAATTAGATTATTAGTTCCCGGAGTGATAAAGTAGTTGGAAGATAGTACATGTGGTAAAAAAAAACTAGGATTTAAGTCCCTGTGGTGAAGTTTGTTAGGATTTATGCCCAAAATTGAAAATTCTGTCAACTTTCCGTTAATTAGTAGCACGTGAGCCACATATATTAGGCTAAAACAGAACTCTCTATTAATTGTTGACACGTGCATCTTACATGTGAGGCTAACTTTATCTTCTTAGTCTCACATGTGTGCCTCATGTGCTAACAATTAACGGAGAGTTGACGGAATTTTCAATTTTTGGCCTAAATCCTAACAGACTTCATCACAATTGGCTTAAATCCTAATTTTTTTTTTTTTTTACTACATGGGCTATCTTCCAACTATCCTATCACCACGGAGACTATTAATCCAATTAGACCTTCAAAAAAAAGTAGGATAATGTATTGATCCTAGAAAACAATAACATAAATCAAAACAAATTTAAGACTCACTGATTGTAAGTTTACAATGTCATTAAATAATAATTAGAAAGAGCTACAAACATAACATTCACTAAATAATCAAAAGTAGTTCAATCTTGAACAACCAAACAAGGAAAAAAGCTTCAAAAGCTCTAACTTTAATGTTTCACTTGAATAGATGACATTATTATATAATAAAACTGAAGGAAAAAAAATTGTTTTTAGATAGTTGTTATTGACACTCCAAATTTTTATATTTAGAAAGAAAAAATTCATATTTATAAGGAGTGTACAATGAAATTTTAATGACACACCCCGACCCGAAATGTCCACTAGGACTCCGAATCGAGCTGTGCTAGCTGATACCTAGAAGGTGACGAAGCCAAAAAGTGATGATATGGAAGAATGCGAATAGATTTAAACCTAAAGGTGCCTAACTATCAGAGTGCGCTGTCAGTGGGTATGGACCCATTTCACACGCGTTGTCAGAGCATAAGTAAAGTACAGTAGTGTGGGTAAAGATCATACCCTCAGAAGTAGCCACCTGAACTGGGATATGCCACGAGTCCTTGACGATAAAGAAACTATACTACAAGAACCTGGAGGGGTGCAAAACAAAAACGTGAGTGGGCAAAAACAAAGCTTTTCGAAAACATCTCATTTATCAACATTTATAACCCCTTACTGAAAAACCTGTATACTTTCCCAGAAAATAGTATATAAACATAAGTATATCATCATATTCTCAAATCATAACTCAAAATCAGTATTATGAAAGTATGCCATGCTATATGCATCACTAACATAATGAAGATTCGCAAATATATATCAGGTGAAATAATAAATCAGCCGAAGACCCTACAGTGGTCATGTACGACTAATCATATAGCTCAATACCTATGCCTGCACACGAGTCGGAACCATTAAAATGGTCTGTACGACATGACTTGGTGTAATAATACGCTCTAGTGCTATACTCATTAAAATGGCCGTGCGAATAATCGCAAGTCACTTACGAGTCGGAACCACAGAAGTGGTCTGTACGACAGGACTTACACCTACTTGGATCCAAGGGAGCATGTGGTGCGGGAGGTGAATATCATCATAAGCACTAACACCGGTGGTGCAGGTTATGAGCTCTCAACACAAACCATATCATCAATAATTCACACAATATAACTCACCTGATACTTACCTATGCGTCCACCGCATCATTTCATACATATGCATCATATATCAATTCATACATTTCATATCAGTTCTATGCATGACATTTTAAAACATACTTTCATTTAAATTCGATTTCTAGGAAAATCAGTAAGTGTATATATATATATATATATATATATATATATATATATATATATATATATATATATATGTATATATATACTGAAAACAAAAGCCCACTCACCTGGAGTCCACGCTATAACTCCCTAGAACGAGTACCGAAGCGTCCCAAACGATTGGCGCCTAGAACAATTATTAAATCACATCTCAGAATACTTGTCGATAGAACACATAACTCACATAAAACACATCCTCAAGGGCATTCAAGAGTGATTCAAGACTCATTGACCATAAGTCAACCGTCGATCAAAGATCGACGGTAGGGTCCACAACCCTACATAACTCAATCTGGAACATCCGCATATCAGATTTCCCATCCGTAACTTCTCATGATTCACATTATGCTTATAGAACAACATACTAAAGTTTCATTATGATCCAACGGTTGAATCTCCGCCAATTTCCAAAACCGAGTGGCGATTAACCTTTTATTTTATGAACTTACAAATCCAATTCGGGAAGATCCATACGTTAGATTCCCTATCCGTAAGTTCCTACATTCTTCAAATATTAAGTACTACAATGTATCAAATTTTGGTGACAATCCGACAGTTGGATCGTCAATTCATATTTTCACCTAACCACGCAACGTGATGAAATAAGGTTCAATTGATCAACCTACGTCAAACCACTATCAAAACTGACTTCAGAACATCTAACACAGGCTAAAATAACATCGGCGGCCCACTTGCCACGCGCCGCCGCGGGTGGCGGTCGGCCGCCCCGGCTCGCCGGAAAATTCAACTTTCTCCAAAAATTCTCAAAATTTGGAGAATTGAAGATCTCAACGAAAGGAACAACTTTCATACCTGTGACCAAGGCCAATTCGGTAAATAAGAGCTCCAATTTCAACAAAAACCGTAAGAACCCTAGAATTTGGTGTGCTCCAATTCGACCTCCAAAGCAACTCCGACGCCTCAACCATTGCTTGGGCTTTGTTCTAGGCCTCAAGATAAGTCTAATGGTAATGGTAATTGGAGGAGGTAGCTTCAAATCGTGACGGAAAGGAACCCAACCCGTGCGCCCCCTTTTGCATGGTTTTGTCCAAAATCAAGGTTAAATCTAGACAAATTTGATGTGGAATGGATAGAGGGAAGGGCTAGATGATATTTGGGAGTAGTAGCTGGGTCCATTTCGTGGAAAATCCGATGGAAAACCATTGGAAATTATGGTGGAAACGGGTTGAAGATTGCGGGTCGAAAACGGGTCAAGGGGAACCCAGCGGGTTCCTCTCCTTCTTCTCCTCCTTCCTTTCCCTCATTTCCTCTTCCTCCTATTGGCCGGTCTCTTCTCTCTCTTCTTGATAGAGCCCTAACTTTACATCTTGACTTCTGTGTAGCAGTAACAAGTAATTTCTATTGCAATTAACAACAAATACAACAACCTTTTTCTGTTTACAACCCTTCCTAATATAGTAGCTAGATAGCTTCCTCCGTAAGCTTACTACTCACAACCTTATCCTTTTAACCACACATATATGTCCTAGTCAGCATTAATACAATGCCCACTTATCAACCAATTCAGTTATCACACAGGATCCTATCAATACCCGCCCTTCAAAACAAGGCTTGTATACAAGACTTGAAAAACAGAAAAATTTGCAAAATACAATGTATTAAAGCTGAGCAACTCCTGGAAAACGCAGCTTCAAGTCTGAGTAAGTCTCCCATGTAGCTTCTGATGGAGTATGATTTTGCCAATGAACCAACACTTCCGTAATTGCAGTTGTACCCTTCTTCAACATTCGTCTATCCAAAATAGCCACAGGAACATCTTGTAAAATACCATCATTAGTTAGCACAGGTAGTTGAATCGTAGGTTGAATAGCAGCCCCTAAATGTTTCTTAAGACAAGAAACATGGAACACTGGATGAAGCTTAGAGTTGTCTGGGAGTTTCAACCTATAAGCGACAGAACCCACCATTGTTAACACTTCAAAATGACCATAAAACCGAGGCTGCAACTTGTGAAATGGATGAGAGGCCAATGACATATGTTGATAAGGTACCAGCCTCAGATAGACTAAGTCACCCACCTCAAAAACTCTTTCAGTTCAATGCTTATTAGCATGTACTGTCATTCGATTTTGTGCTGCTGCTAAATTGGCCTTCAAGAGAGATAAAACTCGATTTTTTTCCAACAAACATCGATCCACCATTTCTAATTTAGTAGTACCAGCTTCATACACTGGAATCTCAGGTGGTGGCTGACCATACACCACTTCATAAGGGCAGAGTTTGATAGTAGAGTGATAAACTGTATTAAAGCTCCACTCCGCCCATGGTAACCAAAGGGTCCATTTTTTGGGTTGAAAACTACAAAAGCACCGCAAGTAAGTTTCCAAACACCGGTTTACCACCTCCGTTTGACCATCAGAACCTGAGCTGAAACATAGTGAGGATTCTTGCAATGAAAAAAATTCTTTCCAGAACTTGCTCATAAAAACCGGGTCTCTATCACAGATAATAGATGCCGGCATGCCACGAAGTTTAAAAATATGCTCCACAAATAAGGTTGCCATCGAAGTTGCAGTATAAGGATGAGATAGGGGTATAAAATGTGCATATTTGGATAAGCGATCCACAACTACCCAAATGACAATTTTTCCTCGACATGGAGGCAGACCAATGATGAAATCCATGGATATGTCAGTCCATACCCATGAAGGAATAGGTAAGGGCTGCAGCAATCCTGCAGGAGCTAAGGTCTCGTACTTCTGTTGTTGGCATATCTGGCAGTTGGCAACCCTGTCCTTAATGTCGTTTTTCATACCAACCCAATAAAAAGACCTGGAAAGCCTCTTATATGTCTTCAAAAATCCAGCATGACCAGCAACAGGACTGCTGTGATGTTCTTCAAAGACTTTCTGTCGCCACAAACTCGTAAGACTCAAAACAATTCTCCCTTTGTATCTTAGAAACCCATTCTCAACTTTAAACTTCAAGGAATTCAGTGATGTAGATTCTGAAGGATGTAGGACTTCCTGTGTCATCTCAAATCATCTAACCAACTGAGATATGGGTATGAAATTGCAGCCAATTCCATACTAGAATGTGGAGAAACTTCGTCAATAGGAATTCTGGAAAGTGCATCTGCCACCTGATTATCATAGCCTCGCTTGTATTGAATCTTGTAATCAAAACCAAGCAATTTAGACACCCATTTTTGCTGGAATGGAGTATTGGCCCTATTTTGCAAAAAGAATTTCAGACTATGATGATCTGTTTTGATGATGAAGTGCCTCCCGACCAAGTATGACTGCCATTTTTTAATGGCATGTATGATAGCCATCATCTCCCTTTCATAAGCAGACAAATTTTGGTTCCTTACACTGAGTGCCTTACTAGTAAAGGCAATAGGTTTGCCACCTTGCTGGAGAACCGCTCCAATTCCAAAGCTTGATGCATCACTTTCGATAATGAAAGGTTGGGAAAAATCTAGGAGGGCTAAGACTTGTGGAGACAACATAGCCTGTTTCAATTCATTGAATGCTGCAGTTGCTGAATCAGACCACTTGAAATTGTCTTTCTTAGTGAGGACTGTGAGAGGACTAACAATCTTGCCGAAACCAGGAATAAATTTCCTGTAGTAGCCCGTTAAACCAAGAAATCCTCTTAATGCTTTAATGGAGGTGGGAATAAGCCACTGAGCAATAGCCTCCAACTTAAAAGGATCAGCTGCAACCCCTTCTTTAGACACTATGTGGCCTAGATACTCGACTTGGGTTTGACCAAATGCACACTTCATTTTCTTGACAAACAAGGTATGGACTTGCAAAAGTTGAAAGACCACTCCCAGATGTTCCAAATGAGACTCCCAAGACTTTCTATACACTAATATGTCATCAAAAATTACGAGGATAAATTTCCTCAGATAAGGTCTGAAAATCTCGTTCATAAGACATTGGAATGTGGCCGGAGCATTGGTTAACCCAAAGGGCATAACCAAAAATTCATAATGCCCATCATGAGTTCGGAATGCAGTCTTCTCAATATCACTTGGGTGCATTCGAAATTGATGGTAGCCGGATCGGAGGTCGAGCTTAGAGAAAAACTGAGCGCCATACAACTCATCCAACAACTCATCAATTAGTGGAATGGGAAATTTGTCCTTAATAGTGATGAGATTAAAGCCTCTATAATCTATACACATTCTTCAAGTGTCATCCTTTTTCCTTACTAGAATAACTGGAGAAGAATAAGGACTATTACTGACCCTTATAAACCCCGCATCTAATAATTCTCGAACACACTTTTCAATTTTTGTTTTCTGTAAAGGACCATATCTGTAAGGTATCATACTAGGTGGTTTACTACCCTCCATCGAGGGAATTCTGTGGTCATGTGATTTGTGAGGAGGCAAACAAGTAGGAGCAAGAAAAACTACCTCATTATTTTGCAAAAGTTGTTCCAACTGATGAGATTGAATTGCGGACAGTACAGTCTTATGTTCCACCATATCTTCTTGTTGAATTTGAAAGAAAAAAGCACCCACAGAAGATTCTTGGTGAAGCAACTTTTCCATGTGAAAGACAGAAACATCCTGAATATGTTCACTCGATGCTTCTGGACTTGAAAGACAGAACGTGGTATTACCCCTCCTGAACTTCATGTACAGTTTATCGAAATCCCAAAGAACTGGCCCCAATGTCTTGAGCCATTGAACCCCTAACACCACATCACAACCTCCCAAGGCCATAGCATACAAATCGGTAGTACACTGATAGTCTTGAATCTTGACTGAGACAGCCCCTAAAGAACCTGTAGTATTAACTTTTCCTTCATCCGCAATCTTAACACTAAAGGAGTGAGCAGTATTCAACTGTCCATTGATTTTCTTGACCAACGCAGAATCCACGAAGTTGTGGGAACTACCAGAATCGATAAGTATTACCACAGGACAATTCTTAATACTACCAAGAACCTTCATGGTTTTAATTGACTTAGGAGCTGGGGTACCAAAAAGGGCACAAGCTGTAATCTCAGGTTCGAAATTCTCAGTGCCAGAGGCTTCATTATCACTACCATACTGAACATCAATCAATAACAGTTGTTTCTTCTCACAAGTATGGCCTCTAACAAACTTTTCCTTACAATGGAAGCAAAGACCATGTTTTCGACAATATTCGACCTCCTCTGGGGTCAATCTTCTCACATTCTCATGTTTTAAGTTGTTATTTCCCGCAGAAGTATCAGCAACATTTTGCAATGGTGGACGAAACGAAGAGTTAACAGATGAACGAGGAAAAGATTTGACCTTTAATTCAGACAACTTGGCATCGATCTGTTGAGCATAAGCAGTGACCTCAAGAACGTCTTTGGGCTTCAGAATTTTGACGTCATGACGTAGCTCCGATTTTAGACCGCCAATGAAACAAGATCGCAAAAGAGATGGGGTAACTTCCCTTGTACGATTCACCAGTCTTCGAAACTCCAGGATGTAATCCCGCAAAGATCCCATTTGGCGAAGTTTAACCAAGCTTTCTGCCGAATCGTCGAACTCCGACAGACCAAATTCTTGACAAATAGCTTGTGTGAAATCTTCCCACCTAGGGTATGTCCTGATACAATTAGCCCATTGGAACCATTGTAGAGGTTCGCCATCCAGATGGAATGATGCCATTTTCACTTTCTTGAAATCTTCGACGCCGAAGAAATCAAAATAGTGTTCTGCTTTGTAGATCCACCCCAAGGGTTCATTGCCATCAACAAATCTAGGAAAATCGATCTTGATAAATGGCTGTCGAGGCGACGGAATCGATTCTTGAAGGACAAATTGAGGCTCAAACTGAGGATTCCCTCCAGGAGGCAAATTGTGATCGGAATATGTTCCCTCCGATGATTCACCGACGGACCCACTACCCTTCGTCGATAACGCCTGCAATTGTTGCAAGATCATCTCCTGGGTAGCTCGAAATTCAGTTTTTGATTCTTGAAATTCATGCCTGGAATCTTTGAACTCCTGCTGGAAATCAGCAAACAAGGACTCAAGCTTTTTCACTCGCGTTTCCATGGTGCATTTGGAACCGAGTCGGGTCATACACGAAGAAGGATTAAGCAGGATCTGAGGCACTGGCTTTGATACCAATGATAGAGCCCTAACTTTGCATCTTGACTTATGTGTAGCAGTAACAAGTAATTTCTATTGCAATTAACAAAAAATACAACAACCTCTTTCTGTTTACAACCCTTCCTAATATAGTAGCTAGATAGCTTCCCCCGTAAGCTTACTACTCACAACCTTATCCTTTTAACCACACATATATGTCCTAGTCAGCATTAATACAATGCCCACTTATCAACCAATTCAGTTATCACACAGGATCCTATCACTTTTCCTCATTCGGCCCTCTCATTTCTGCTCTCTTCCTCCCCTCTCCTTCGCTGCCATCAGGCAGCTTCCCTTCTCTTCTTCTTCTTCTTATTATTTTTTTTTTCTTGTTCTTTTTCTTTTCTTTCCTTTCCTTTCATCTCCACCATCAAAACTTATTCCTTTTAATCTGGGCCGCCCACGTGACACTCCAGATTTCTCCACAAAATCTGAAACTCTCTAAAAAGAATTAAATTACTAAAATGTCCCAAACTTCAAACATTAATATCTTCTTCGATATAGCTCCAAATCACGAACCGTTTGCGCCCATGCGTCCGTAGCGACGAGTACTACGAGAATATTCCAAGAAGCAAGTCTTATGTGTCATGACAAGTGATCAACACAAATCAAGGCATATGCTTCAAATGGCCTTTTCGAAATTCCACGTAATAAAATTATATAAAAATCATAATTTTTCGGGACGGACTGTCACATTTAAAGTGCTAACAAAAATAATTTTTTAATATATGGCATTATTACATATATATTAAATGACAAATTTTTTTGAAGACTCCTCAAAATTTGCAGCCATGTGCGATTATCATTTTGCTCCCCCTCCCTCCCTCCACAAAGCCGCCTTTATTGACCAATACACAAAAATGAGATATGGTATCCTACTTGAAAAGTAATACTCAAAGGCATCAACAAAAATTGGTTGAGTTGGTAAGAATCGTTCTCTTCGATAGACCAAGGCTTACATTTAAGTCCTACTGCAGGCAATTTCTCTTGGTGGGCGATCTGTAAAACCCAAAAAAAAAGAACTAAGACCCCCTCTGTAAGTTCTCAAAGAGGCATATGGTATGCCTTGGCTTTGGGATGGGGTGGCTCCTCTCCCCCTAAACTTTTTGTTCCCGAAAAAAAATATACTCAAAGACATGATTTTCTTTTTTTTTTTCAACAAGTTTTGGAACAAAAGAATTACAACCCAAAAACTTGTTTGGTATTAAATTTGGATTCTAATTTTAAATCTTCTCCTTTCAAAATGTTCAAAATAAAAAAATGGAAAAGAGACCTAAAATGGAACCAAATCTCATCGTCGTCTCTCCCAATCCCATGCCTCCTGAGCTTTGAACTCTTATGAGAAATGCTAAGGAGACTCTCTTAAAAGTTAAATTCTCCATAGATTCTTTGCTACATCATGTTTTGGGCACAATGTTTTATAATATTGGTACGGAAATTAAAGTAATATTGTGAGGTAGCACAAAGTCTATAGAGAGTCCCACTTTTGAGAGAGTCCCCTTAACATTTTTTTTTATTTTTTTCAAACAATATTATCTACACTAAGGGGTGAGGGAGTGGAATAAGCCTCATCATGGGCTACCAATAATGTAGTTCAAATTTTCCCTTAGCGAGAATCAAACCTAATACCTCTCATTTACAAGTGAAAAGAAATATCACTAGACCATAGTACTAAGTTGCCCTTTAACACTTCTCTTAGATTATTCGGTTAAAAGTTGAAATGAACGTTTTTTTGGAAAACAATTTCAAATGAACTTAGACAGTTTTAATTAATTAGACTTGCATATGCCACACACTTTGAGTGTGAACATTTTTTATTTTTGTTTTTAAAATGGGATTGAGAGAGGTTGAGGGAGAACGTGGGAGTGGGAGTGGGAAGAGAGGTTTTTGTTTTTTTATTTTTTAATATTAGATTGTATGGTAAAATCACATGTATGTGAGGCTTATATTAAAAACAACAAAATTTGGTTTTGTGAAATTACGGGTTAATTACAGTAACACCTCCTAATGTTTATCGAATTTTTACAAAACCCCCTCACGTTTGAGATCTTACACAAACACCCACTCACGTTTTAATTTCCTTTTATATAACCCCTTAAGTCAAAATTTTGCTTTTAAATTTACTAATTTACCCTTAGTAATTACTTGAACCTAATAATTTTTGTTTTATAATTATATAAAAAAATTATAAAACATTAAACACTTAAAAAAATTTGTCTTGAGTAACGCACCACTTTCTTGCATCACTTTTTTTCTTCGAATTCGGATTCTTTTGTGAGGATTCTAAGAATATGTGAATCGTGTTCGTTCATCGTACATCGTGCAGTCATAAATTATTTTAAATTTTTATATTTAAAATTGAATACAAACAGTATCTGATAAAATCTCATGATGCACGATAAACACAATCGGAAAGGATCCTGTTGGTTTTTCTTCCTTCCCAATATTTTTTTCGGGAAATGCCCGCCTCCTCCTCCCATCTATCAATCCAATTTAATTCAATTTCCCATTTAATCACTCCAAAAATCTCAGACATTCTTGATTTCTTGAATTTCCCAAAAAAGCTCCTCCTCACCATTCCTTCGATCTTTCTTGAATTTGGAGCTGCATTCGATCTTTCTTCAAATCCCATCAATTTTTTTTATTTTTCTCACATACCCTTTCTTTTGAAGCTGTATCTTCTCAGAGATCGAAGATGTATTTATCTTCTTTGAAGCGGCGGAGAAGCCATGAAAGAAAGGGCAAAGCTGTTGAAGCATTCTGTCTGAAAGATCGTCCGCTCCAACCGATCTGCTCTGATTGTGGCGAGCAGCACCTCTCCTCCTGTTCCTGCTCCGCTGTCTCGTCGAACCACAACTCCAATGTGTTGACAGGCAAGGCGATTGTGTGATGAAAGAGTAAGGTATTAAATATCGATGATATCGGAAATATCGGTAGTCTAAAAATACGGAAATTTCGATGAAAATATTGGGATATTATCGATATCGATAAAAATTGAATAAAAACCACGAAAATTGTAAGAAAAGCTTGGAAATTTTTATTGAAACTTTGCAGGATGTTTATTTAGTCAATTATCTATTAATTTATCACAAAAAATTGGAAGGAAATGCATTGCATGATGGATTTAACTGATTTAAGTTGATTATATAGCGAGCTGACAAATATTGTGAGTGTTATAATTTATAGTAATTAATGAAAGAAGTTTAAACACACCATAATCATTTATATATAATGAATTAGTACAATATTTTACACTTTATACATTGCGTGGTAAGATACATGAGTGACTTAGTATCACATAAAGTTCCTATGAGGTTCAAAATTTTCACTATCTTCATCATCTCTATGTGTAGAGTAAGTGTATTGTGAAGAGTAGTCATCAAATGATAAATCCCCAAAATAGTTTTGCATGTAATTGTTAACATGCCACCCATATGGATCCGAGATTCGTTGACGTTGTCCATAAGCAAAATCATTTGAAGATTGAGTCTCGGATTCTTTCTATGAGTCGCTCGATTCCATCCCAACAGGAATGAGATATGAAGGGTTCGGGATTACCAAACAAATGAGATTTGGAAACCAATCCCATATCGAAAATTTCGGTATTTTTCGGGATGAGATTCCCGAACTTCGGGATGGTTTTGGTTTGGGTTTGGGACTTTTTCGGTTTGGTTTGGGATTTTCGAGAATTTTTTCCAGCCCTACATGTAAGTGACCAAATAAAAAATAGAAAAATTAAAAATCACATGTCATTGACTAAGTAATTAATTGACACAGTTTAAAATATAATACCACAAAAAATTTGGAATATGTGCAAATTTGTTTCTTGCAAAAAGAATTCAAAAAAAAACCATATATATAAATATTTTTGCATATTTTCACAAAAACATAAGTGATATGGTGGTTAAGGTGTTGAAGAAGTGAAATGGCAAGGGTTCGAATCCCCCTATGCCCAAAATTGAGACTTTTCAGAAATTTTCAAGTATTTTTAGGTTTCATATCGCGATATTGCGATATTTGTGATAATATCGCGATATATTAACGATAATAAGAGGATAAGTCACTAAAATATCGTCGGACCAAAAAAACGATAATATCGACGATATTTTCGATATTTTGGTCCATGGTTAAAAGAACCCTAAACGAACGACAGCGTGTTATGAAATGTCAGCTGGCATTAAAGGTGTAAAGTCTATAAAAGGAGCTAAGCTCCCTGAATTGTAGCAGATCATAATTTACAAAAAAAATAAATATATATATAAAAATGGGGATCCCTCTTGTGAAAGGATAGCAGGGCCCTTACCAAGAGGGGATCCCCATTTTTTTCTTGTGAAAGGATTCCTATATATATATATATATATATATATATATATAAACACAAAATACATTGCAGCTCTGCTCCCTTCTACTTCATATTCGCCATTTGCCATTTCAATTGCTGCTGGTAGGTTGAATAGAGTCCTGAGATTTGTGAGTCTATCACAGAGTTTGTGAGATAAACGGTGGAGAGAAAGATAATATGAAATTGAAATGTTTTAAAGATGTCTTATGAAGTTGCAATTGACTACAAACACGAGAGTGTAAAATGTGATTTATCTTTCTTGAAGTGTTTAATGTTTTATAATTTTTTTTATATAATTATAAAGTTTTTTTTTATTAGTTTCAAGTAATTAATAAGAGTAAATTAGTAATTTTATAAACAAAACTTTGACTCAAGGGGTTATTTGAAAGGAAATTAAAACATAAGGGGGAGTTTGTGTAATGTCTCAAACGTAAGGGGATTTTATGAAAACTCGATAAACATCAAGGGGTGTTAGTGTAATTAACCCGACTTGTGAAATTACATTACATCCCATAAAATTTTTTTGTGAAGACTAAATAATATTTTCACCCTCTTTTGGTTGACAAAGAGAGTTCTCTTTATAAGTAGCTTAGATTAACAATTATGCGTCTAAAATGGATCCCGAAATACTTTCAAAATTAGCCGGCCGTTGGGCCCTAACCCATTGGGTTATAGTTATGTTATGAGATGAGTTAACTACAAAATTGACCCAATAGACCCACAAACTTATTGAGTTTTTTTAGTTATGAGATATTTAAAGTACAAAATTGGCCCAAAAGGCCGCCAAACCCGTTTCGGCCAAGTTTAGGACGAGGAAAAGGGCATGTGTCTTGATATAAACTCCTACCAGTGAACGTCTTGAAAGCTAGTACAAGAAAATAGCTCAACTTTTTTTTTTTTTTTTTTTACAACGGTGATTATTTACGCTAAAGGGGAGGGGGTGAGAACCGAACCTAAAACTTTTCACTTACAAGTGAATAGGACTACCACTAGACCGTAGTACTAAGTGACAGAAAATAACTTAACTTAAAGGGTAAATCTCAGTTTACTACCCTCAAGTTTCGTAGTTTTCAACATTTAGTACATGAAGTTTTTTTTTGTCCTAAAAAGATAGTACAAGAAAATAAAAGGACATGTGTCTTGATATAAACTCCTACCCAATGAACGTCTTGAAAGCTAGTACAAGAAAAAAGCTTAACCTCTTTTTATTTTTTTTATTTTTTTTATTTTTTTTTACAACGAGATTATCTACGCTAAAGGGAAGGGATGGGCTTAGCCTCACAATGAGCTAACAATAAGGTGGTTCAAATTCGCCTTTGGCGAGAACCGAATATAAAACCTTACACTTACAAGTGAATAGGAATACCATTAGACCGTAGTACAAAGTGACAGAAAATAACTTAACTTAAAGGGTAAATCTCAGTTTACTACTCTCATGTTTCGTAGTTTTCAACATTTAGTACATGAAGTTTTTTTCGTCCTAGAGTCATACCTAAAGTGTTAATTTTGGGACAGTCTCATACATCTGTTAGTCTGGTTGTTAAGTCTCCCGTTAACTGATGACGTGGCACCCATGTGGACAATGACTGGGCGCCACATGTCATTAAGGGTCCACGTGGAAATTAAAAATTAAAAAAAAAATTCCCGCCCAAATTTAAAATATTAAACTAATTAATTAAATAAAAGTATCCCAGAACCCCCTTCGTCTTCCCCACCCTATACCCCTCCATCCCCTTCACAGCTCCACCCCTTTATCCCCTCCACCCCTACTTCCACAATGAACATCGACCCCAAAGGCAATGTCGTCTTCTCCACCGTTGACAGACCCCATTATGGCTTTGACATTTTCACCCTCCCTATCTTTCTCCACCCCTCCTCCACCAATGTCAGCCCTGAGCGTCGCCTCTCCGGCAGCCGTTCCATCAACTTCAATGCCCAATTCGCCGACAACAACCACGAACCCCACTCCCTTGTCTTCATCTCCGAGCGAACTGGGTTTCCTGCCATTTACTTAACCCTGTGTAATAACCCGTCCTGATTATTTTTACGGATTTTGGAACGAGGGCATTATGAACTTTTCACGGGTGAAAGATATTTTGTTGAGTTTCTTTTGGGCCTTAAATTGTGAGCCGGGTGGGACCCACTTGCTTTTTGGTCCCCCGATCTCCCTTCTTCTTTGGCTGCCACATGGCCTTTCATCTGTCTCTCTCTCTCTTCTTCTCTCCCTCACTTTTCTCTCTTCTCTCATCTCCTCTGTGCTCTCTCTCTATGCTATCCCCTTCCCAGCGACCCAGACCCATACACTCATCTCTCCTCCCCCGAGCACCTTGCACAACACACAAGTAACAACTTAGGCATCGGGGGGGGGGGTGTTGGTGAAGCTCAAATCAAGGAAATGACTCGAGGAGGTGGTTTCCATAATTTCAGAGGAGCCCGATGATTCGAGCTAATTTCCGACCAACCCATGCCACCACTTGTGAAACAAAAGGTAAAATCCTAATCTACACTCGTTAAGCTTCATTTTGGTAGGTAGATCGTATCCTAGGGTTGTGTATCAGACTTGAACAGAGCTCGAGAAGCTCCGACTTCCTCCTTCACGAATCCGACCTGAAAATCGGGTCAACCCGACCTGGTAGCCCTAAACCTAGACCCATTGAACTCAGGCCTTTGGGTCGTGCTAACTCAGGCCTTCGGTCCAATAAACCCAAGCCCAAACCCTAGGGAGCCTAGCCCTTTTCCCTGAGCCCAAAACCCAAATAGAACCCCAGCTTTTGGGCCATGGAACCAGGCCCAGTTGTGAAGCCCAGACCCACTGAACTAAACCCTGAAACCCATTAAGCCCAAGCCCAAACCCAGACCCGGATTTGACCCAACCCAGTCGGATCCCAGGCCACACATGAGCCTTCGCGTGGGTGTCTGCCTTGGCCGGCGCGTGGAGCACAATACCTCCACCGGAGGTACTACGCTTTGCTGCCGCGACGACTTTTCCGACGACCCAAAATGGCGCGTGGCGGGGCGTAGCGACGCTTGAGGGCACATGGGGGTACCTGAGGTCTCTCCTTACATTTTTCGACGTCCTAAATCCGTTTATGACGTCCGTTTCTTGAAATTTAATCGTTTGAGTATAGTTTTATTAATTGGACCCTTTATGTGCTTAGGTGCATTTATTGTGGCGTTTCTGTCTTCGCTAGTTTGCATGGCTCTTCGATGGCGAAGTATCTGTGAGTGGACCCCTTCTAAAATGCATGATTTTACTATTAGAAATGCATACATGAAAATCATGATTTATTGGTTACATTTTATGAAACGTTTATGAGTAAATTAGATTTACACTTTATGAGATATCATGCTTTACTGAGAATATTTTGGAATACCATACTTTATCGATTTTTACATTCTTTGTAGTATATATGATTGATGATTATATACTATGAAGTTATTTTAAGATATGATGTTTGAGCTACTGAGCTCCGTTGAGATATATGTACTTATGTTTGGAAATATTATATTCAATGATTTTTGTGATTATCTAGTGGTCACTATATGTCTTCTGGTGGGTGTTGTAGGAGCCTACGGGCGATTGATATCTATATATGCCTTCGGGTGGGTGTTATAGGAGCCTACGGGCGAATGAAGTGTTCTGAATGAAGTATTCTAAATGAAGTGTTCTATATGCCTTCGAGCGAATGAAGAGTTCAATATGCCTTCGGGCGATACGGATACCACTATTTAGCACACTATATACAATATATGTTTTATAAAGGTTTTATGGCATGCTAGGGTTTTCAGAAAACCTACCACTTATTATGCTATATACAAGTTTTCTAAACTTTGGGGGTTAGTACATTAAATATGATTTGTTTTAGTACTTATATATCAACTTGGTCTACTCACCTTTTCTATTTTGCGCCCCCTCAGGACATAGAATCGAGGTGTACAATCCCGGCCAAGGTACTCCTGTATTGGCATCTTCGGGTCCTCACGATGTAAGACCCATCCTTTTGTTCATTCAATTTTATATTATTTCCTTTCTAGTGTCTCGAATTAGTTGTATGCTCTGAACACATTCCTCATTTGCATATTAATTATATTTAAATTTATAAGTCATATTTATATTCATTGGTTCTCATGCATTATTAGCATAGTTTCATCTTATATTCATTGGTTCTCATGCATATTAGTATGGTTTCATCACCTTCGGGCGTGTCACCCGGCCTGGACTTCCCAATCCCCAGCTCTTGCACTCTGAACCCGGATCCTTCTTCCACGACCGACCCATCATAAAAAATCACACCCTTTACTTCGTTTCAGCTCACTAGGAACCCAGTCGATACTTCAAATCCTAGTCTGCTCTCTACTCCGCCACACTCCTCTATGACAAAATCACAACTCAATTGACTCCCTCTAGCTCCGTCGATTACAATTCCGCTTTCTCTCTGTGGAAAATTTGTCGCCGTCGCCTCGTACGGATCTAGTCCATGGGGCAGTAAGTTTCACAAGCTCAACACCGATATAGTCGTATTCAAAACATCGCGACCTAGCAAGCGCATACTCGTTTGCGAGCGCGGTGGCTGGCCCACCTGGTCTGGCGACTCTGTCCTATATTTTCACCGCCAACATGACGACGGTTGGTGGAGCATTTTTCGAGTCGATTTCCATTTTTCCAAAGATTTGGAGTCCTCTACTAGGTTCCCGATCACTCCTACTTGAGTCACTCCATCGGGGCTCCACTGCTTCACTCCAGCAGCTCTCCACGACGGCAAACGAATCGCTGTCGCGACTTGCCTACCCGGTAAGAATTTCTGACACTCTGAGCTCTTTGATGTCGAATCCAAGACATTTGAGCCAATGACAGAGATCTTGAACCCGAATTTCTACCATTATAACCCATTTGTTTCGCCCGATTCAGAGGTCTTCAGGTATCACCTATTCATGGGTGATTTGACTCATTGGGGCGAGTCTGATTCCACAATTCCTTATATCAAGTGAGTGTCTTCGCCTATTGAACAACTCCAGATGCTGAGGATTCAGGTTCGTTCCCAACCTTCTCTCCGAGCGACGATCTGATCGCGTGTAATCAGGATTTTGATGGGAACAGCTTAATCAAGGTTATCAAATCGGACTGCTCAAACCGCTAGAATTTGATCAAGGGCCGGGCAGCCTTCTACAAAGCTTGGAGCCCAACCGAGAAGCCGTGGAGGGGATGGAGGGGTGTCGGGTGGGGAAGACCAAGGGGGTTTTGGGTTTTTATTTTTAATACTTTCATTTAATTAATTATTTTAATATTTTAAATTTGGGCGGGATTTTTTTTTTTTTAATTTTGAATTTCCACGTGGACCTTTTAATGACACGTGACGCCTAGTCATTGTCCACATGGGCTCCACATCATCAGTTAACGGGAAACTTAACATGCAGACTAAATGATGTATAAGACTATCCCAAAATTAACACTTTAAGTATGACTCTGGGACGAAAAAAACTTCATGTACTAAATGTTGAAAACCATGAAACTGAGGATAGTAAACTGAGATTTACCCTAACTTAAATAATAATGGTTGTAGGCTTTTGAGAAGAAACAACAAACTAGAAAGAAAAAAAGCTTGAGTGTGAAAAATTCATCTCCTCCACCACAAAATCCACTCTTCCATTTAGATAAAGAGAGTTGTTATTCTCACCCCAATGTCTTATCTTCCCATCCACATTTTTATGAATTTTTTAATTACAAATTTGTCCATTTGTAAAATGACTAATAAGGACCTTAGTTACCCCCTTTTACATTACTTTTTTTTTTTTATAAAAAAAGAAAAAAGAATAGTTTGTACGTGATAACTCTCACACTATGTTTAGAAAATTTGTCTCCCTTAAACCCTAACTCATCATTCCCATCTCCTTTCATTCAGAGAAAGCAAAATCATTCAGAGAAAGCAAAAAGAATAAACTTAGAAGATGATGATTTTATGGAAGAAGTAGATGATTATGTTTCCGTCTAAGAGATAAAAGATAATTTTATGTGGGTCATCTTGATTTGCCGACATCGTACAATTGAAGCATAGCTTTGTGACTTTTTATTTGAATTTGCATTAGATTAGGGTGTAATTTGTTTTTTAATGAGAATTTTTGGAATTAAAGCATAGCTCTGTCGACATCGTTCATTAGGTTAGGGTAAATTTGTTACATACTGTTGTAGGCGTGGTTGATTTAGAATTGAAAACCTAAACAGTGGTAAGCGTGGTTGATTTTTCATTAGCCCGTACTTACCACAAGCACCACCTCTCTCTCCCTTTAAGTTAGAATTGAAGCCGAATTAAGCTTCAATTGTTGCATACTGCTGTCATACGGTAAATTTGTTTTTTAATGAATTTATGACAATACAAAAAGGCATTGACTTATAATTGAAATAAAAAAATATGGTTCTTTTATGACGTAAAAAGATCATCCTGTTCATACCAAGTGCAAATCGACTTTTAAAGACAAACATAGTGCAGGACAAAGTAAACTGCTGAAGGAAGTTAAAACATGGGTTCGGACTTGAGTAAGCTTCTCCATTTTCAATCCCGACCAAACGTGTAGGCCGAAGATTAGAAGACCTCGGTTTTTTTTTTTTTTTTTTTTGGCTTTTAGAAGAGAGTAATATTATTTGTTTATATTCTTTTCTTAAGAGAAATTTATCTCTAATTATATATATAGGGTTATTTTAGGAATAATAGTGGGTGGGAAAATACCATTTTAAATTTTTAACTTTGTATATTACGTGTAAATATAACGTGGGTGGGGAAATAAAACAACGGAGTGGGTTTAGCAGCTTTCTAGATAAATAGTGGGGTACCTTCTTTATCCTCCACCTTTGAGACCATTTCTGGTTTTTTTTTCCTAAAAAATAGATTTCCTAAAAAATAGATTTTTTGTCATAGAGAAAGCCAGTACAAAGTAAAAACCACCTGAAAAGAGATTTCGAAACAGCTAAACAAAAGTTCAAGGCTTTCGAGCTTACCTCCAGTCCAAGGCTACACACTCTTGTGGTGGATCAACATAACCCAAGTTTTTTGCCTTCATTCTTTACACTTTCCAAATTAAAATTCAACCCTTAATTCACTTTATGGTTTGTCCTAAATTCAATTTTTTTTTTAGGTAAAAAGTAATTTTTATTACAAACACAAACCTTACATACAAGCATTGTCCAAAATGAACATATAAACAACAACAAAATGGGCCAAAATTAAACTTTTTATACACTTTCCAAATTAAAATTCAACCCTTAATTCACTTTATGGTTTGTCCTAAATTCTTGTTTTTTTTTTGGGAACTTTAACGAAAAGCTCCCGGTACTGTTCACTTTAACGAAAAACCATATTTTTACACTAAAAAGTCAATCCTGATACTATTCACTTTACCATTTATTTTTTCCTTATCGTTAAAACTCAAAGTTTTCAAGTCATTTTCATTGGTTTTCCTTTTTCTTTTTTTGGTAAAAAGTAACTTTTATTACAAACACAAACCTTACATACAAGCATTGTCCAAAACTAACATATAAACAACAAAAAAATGGGCCAAAAAATAAACAAAACACTAAAAGTGCTAAGAAACAGTTAGACCCATAAATCAAAACACAGTAACAAAACCCAAAAGCTTCTACTGCTTCCACAGCAGCCATGGATCTTCCCGATCTATCCAAATCCTCTTCCACAACCAAGCGACACCTCACCGAACGCCACATCCAACTCCAATATGCTTCTTGAGCATAGTCATAAAGTAAGAATAGCCAGCAACCAAACGAGAGAAGCCAACAATCAAGATGAAGTTCGTGCAAATTCACAAACGACACTATCGATAAAGGCAGGTAACAAAGAGAAAGTGGTGGTGTTGGAAACACCCCAGCCGGTGAAAACACCGGAGCTCTACATACAATCTCAGCAGGTTGTATGGCTAAAAATCGGAATATGGATGAACAAAGAGGAGGGAAATTGTTGGGGAAAAAGAAACAGAACAGATCGGTATAACAACCAAGGCGAACAAACAATAGAAGTAACGAAAAAGGAAAAGAAAGAAAGGGGAAAACGGCCACCAACCTCGACCGAAGCTAGGGTCGGCGCCACTGGATTTGCTCAAATTTGAAGGCCTCACACTCACACAAAGTGGTGAGATACTCTCAAAAAGAGAAAAAGATTCTCACTCAAGAGAGAAGGCGTTTGCTTTTGACACAAGGGATGACTTAAGCCTGCTAACCTAATGATGGATCTGAGATTCTCATTGTCCTAAATTCAATTTGTTTACCTTCATTTATGGGAACTTTAACGAAAAGCTCATGATACTGTTTACTTTAACGAAAAATCATATTTTTACACTACAAAGTCAATCCTGGTACTATTCACTTTACCTTTTGTTTTGTCCTTATCGTTAAAACTCAAAGTTTTCAAGCCCTTTCGTTCCTTTCATTTATTACACTCCCCAAATTATTAAATTTCAACAGTCAAATTATATTCAACCATTAAATTTATTTTAGGGTTCGTCCTAAATCTAATGTTTTAATCAAAATTCAACCGTCAAAACTTACTTTAGGGTTTGTCCTACATCCATTTTTTTACACTCTCCAAATTAGAATTCAACCGTTAAATTCACTTTAAGGTTCGCCCTAAGCCCAATTCTTTTACCTTCATTTTTTACACTTCAACCTTTAAATTCATTTTATGTTTCGTACCAAATTCAATTTTTAATTAAAATTCACTTTAGGCTTCGTCCTAAATACAAAAATACTTTTTTTCACCTTCATTTTTTAACACCCCCAAATTAAAATTCAACTGTTAAATTTAATTTAGGCCATTTAGTACTGTGGTCTAATACTATTCATCTTCACTTGTAAATAAAATATCTTAGGTTCGATTTTCACCAAAGAAAAATTTGAGCGACATTATTACTAGCTCATTCTAAGCCTAAACTCATTTTGAGGCTTTGAGCCACATTATTACTAGTATTCCTCTTTACTTATTACTAACATATTCTGAGACTAAGCTCATCCCGTCCCTTAATGTAATAATATTGTTTGTTGAAAAAACAGAAAGAAAATCACTTCAGGGTTCGTCCTAAATCCAATTTTGTCTTCAGTTTAGATAAGGTGCCAAAATATCCAAAGCATCTTCCTTTACCGAACAATTCTCTCGATCTCAATAGCAACTAGTGCGGTCCACTGGACTGTGAATTCCTCAAATACAAAGAGACCCATCTTCTTCTCTCCATCTTTTCGACAAATCCCACCCAAAA
The DNA here is from genome assembly GCA_024362995.1 of Heteromeles arbutifolia. Lineage (NCBI taxonomy): Eukaryota > Viridiplantae > Streptophyta > Magnoliopsida > Rosales > Rosaceae > Heteromeles > Heteromeles arbutifolia. The sequence goes on from JANCRC010000020.1 coordinate 8,932,721, forward strand.
AATTCAACATTTCTTGCCGCTCCGCCAAGTCTCCTCCAAAATCTCCGCCGGATTTAGCCGATCCCTCCACCGCCACCACCAAGAAGACGAAGAACAAAAACCCATCTCTATCTTTGTCTGAGCAGCTCCGGCCTCTAACCACAACCACCCTCTCCGACCCTCCTCCGCCAAAAGACCAATCCCAGTTGATATCCAAGCCCAAATCCATCTGGGTTAACCCGGCCAAGCCCAAACGCTCCGTGCTCTCTCTGCAGCGGCAGAAGCGGTCTCTACTCTTACAATCCTCAGGTGAGAGATCTGAGGGGGTTTGCCCACAAGCTCAACAACTGTGATGCCACTAAAGTTGCCTTCTTGGCCGCCCTTGAAGAAATCCCGCAGCCGCCCACCCGAGAAAATGCGCTTTTAGTTCTTCAACTGGGTCAAGTCCCAGAATTTGTTTCCCATGGAAACCATATTCTACAATGTCACTATGAAGTCTCTGAGGTTCGGGAGGCAGTTTCAGCTCATCGAAGAGCTCGCGGAGGAGATGATAAGGGACGACATTGAGCTCGATAACATTACGTATTCTACAATAATCACTTGTGCCAAGAGGTCCAAGCTTTTCGACAAGGCGGTCGAGTGGTTTGAGAGGATGTACAAGACCGGTTTGATGCCGGATGAAGTGACTTACTCTGCCATTTTAGATGTTTATGCTAAATTGGGAAAGGTTGAGGAGGTTCTTAGTTTGTATGAGAGGGGAAGAGCTAGTGGCTGGAAACCGGCCCCGATTGCGTTTTCGGTTTTGGGTAAGATGTTTGGGGAGGCTGGGGATTACGATGGTATTCGGTATGTCTTGCAAGAAATGGCTGATCTTGGTGTGGAGCCTAATTTGGTTGTGTACAACACTTTGTTAGAGGCAATGGGGAAGGCCGGAAAGCCCGGTTTGGCGAGGAGCTTATTTGAAGAAATGGTGGAATCGGGGCTAACCCCGAATGAGAAAACATTGACCGCCCTTGTTAAGATATATGGCAAGGCAAGGTGGGCTCGAGATGCTTTGGAATTGTGGGAGCGAATGAGGTCGAATAAGTGCCCTATGGACTTCATTTTGTATAACACATTGTTGAATATGTGTGCTGACCTTGGTTTGGAGGATGAAGCTAAGAAGCTTTTTGACGATATGAAGCAGTCGGAGCATTGTAGGCCGGACAGTCGGTGATATGGTTCGAGTCTTTGGCGTTGCAGTTGAAAAAGGGGTTAAACCAGATGATAGGCTTTGTGGGTGCTTACTCTCTGTTGTATCGTTGTGTGAAGAAACTGAGGATGAGGATAGGGTGCTTTCATGTTTGCAGCAGGCTAGGAATATCGGGTTTGGGACGATTAAAGATGAGTTCAGGGACGTTATTGGTAGCACCGCGGTTGAATCCCGGAGACCCTTTTGTAATTGCCTGATTGATATATGCCGAAACAAAAACAACCATGAGAGAGCTCATGAGCTGCTCTACTTGGGAACCCTATACGGCTTGTATCCGGGTCTACACAACAAGACTGCAAGGGAGTGGTGTTTGGATGTTACTTGAAGAGTGGATGGGAACGCTGTACAAAATAGTTCAGCATGAAGAGGCGTTGCCGGAGATGTTCTCCGCTCAAACTGGCAGCGGAACTCACAAATTCTCGCAAGGGCTGTCGCATTCCTTCGGTTCTCATGTGAAGAAATTGGCTGCTCCATTTAGACAGAGTGAAGAGAAACTATAGATCTTCGTGAATCAACCGAGTCAGGATTCTCAAAGCTACTTCTACTGTACGGTAAGAATAAACAGTTATGATTTATAAGGTTTCATTAAGTGGCGTGGGATCAACGCCGATATTCGAGGATATGGATGTTGATATTTGTCAAGTGCTTTTAAACAACTGAAAGCGGTTTTAAATAAAATGTTTTTAGAACCAAACCGTAGTAAAAATGCAAGTTAATTATGGAAAAGCACTTGAAGTGCTTCCAGCAAAAAGCGCATTACAGGTGCTTGTAATAGGAAGCACTTCAAGTGCTTTTAGAACCCAAAAGTATTTTCTCTAAAAGCACTTTTAGGCATTTAAAAACACTTTGCCAAACAAGCCATCAAATTGTCATTTTGGTACAAGCAGCATCCAAAGCCGTATTAGCTACCCTTTGAGCAGTGGCAAGGATCCTAGCATGGGAAAGAGTCCACAGGAAACCCCATTGCCACGTAACCCCGTCATTGATTCTCCTGGCAGATGTCAATCCATTTTTGTTTATTTAATTAGTTGTAACCTTTCAACTGAACTTTGTAGTGCTAATCAGATTTGTAAGGGTTAAAAGATTGCGGGAAGAAAACTCTGAAGTCCTTCTATATCAAAAATGCTTTCTGAAGAAGCACTTCTGGACAAGCGTTAATAAGCAAAATCACAACTTGTATTTCCTTTATTTTCTTTTCCCCCTTGTTCCATGCCATCCAAACACGGTTTTCAGGCAGTACCATAGAGACTATATTTCTTTGGACACAAAATTGAAAAGCCAACACAAATTCTACACAAAATTTTGGAAAAATTTGGAACTCTTGTTACCCGCAACGGTGGAAAACCCACCATTCAAACTAGAGATGCTCGGTATTGACAAGGGAATGCTCAAAGTCCAGTAAGTAAATCTGTACCCCACCAATTTACAAACACCATTTTCCGCTCCGGCAAAGAAGAGAAGCGAGAAAGGCACAGATGAAATCGAATGAGCCTTCACCTATGCAATTTTTTCTATTTTTGTTTTTCTTTGAACAAAAATGAGTCTCTAAAGAAAACGAAATGAAAGGAGAAGATTTTTCTTTTTCCCTCCCTAAAAAAGCAGTTCCCAACATCTCACTTTGTCCTCCTCAACCCCAATATTTTGCATCTATTAAGTATTTGGTGATATAAAATATCAGCCTATTAGTTGTATGCTTATGCTGTGAGAGAATAGAAAACCCTAATGGACCCATGCAACTGTCAGCACCAAAGCTTTTCCCTACTGCTTGCAGAATATCCCTAGCCGAAAAACCGAAATTGCCATATCACCTGTTTTAGAGAGAATACTGCTTATGTATAAAGTTTCAAAGGTACTTTCCTGATGACTTCCAGATTCTTCCTTCAAGCGATATAACCATAACGGTGACGTCGTCATGATACTTCCTGCGATCTCCTTGCGGGATGTCCAGTAATTCATGCAAATCCATTCCTGCAAAACAAAACAGTTCAGGTTCAAACCTTGAAAACCCTAGAAAATTGTGTACACTAATAATCAACCATGTCCAACCTAGGCAGACAAATATCAGATAACGAGGACCTAAATGCAGACGATTTCTATTCCAGGTTTGATTTACTACCTAACCCACCAGGTCAGATATTGGATGATGCCAGCGAAAACATACTATCATTTTCATTTCAAGTGTTCAGTTAAGTCTGCTTTCGGCAGGCCAAAAACCTAAAACCTTAGATGGGTAAACTTTAAAGCACCTTCAATGAACTCCTTTCTCCACCAAAAACTGATGCTTCAGCTGTATACACACTCGATGCTGATGCTTCAGCCGTACACACTCGATGAAAAGCACTGGAAAAGGACTAACAACTACTCAAATGTACACCTAAAATGCACCAAATATGGACGTATTACCTATATGCATATATCAGCAAGCGCTACTTAAGTCTACACCCAAAATGAACCAAGATCCCATCAACACTTATCTTTTGGAACTGTAAATAGCATTGTAAACAGCAGTCCATCAATGAAACCGTAAATAATTCAGTTCAAACTTCACCAAACTTATCCCAGAAGTCTTACTCCTACAAATGAGAACTATATATTCATTTTCTTCAAATGAAAATGAATGTAACTTTCTGTTCAGGGAAAACAATTGTATGTCTTATTCTATTAACCTCCGGAAGGGGAGGAAGAATCACTCCGTGCTCCCGCACACCTAGGCAGGAGTGCAAAGAATAGAGTCATTGTGGCAGTGTCATTAGCATTCTTGCAGAGTTGTGCATAGATCCTTATGGAAAGCATATAATATTGCCTTCTGCAACCCCAACCATGAAATACCTTAACTAATCAAATGAATCCACATATAGAAAATAGGTTGTCACAGCACAAAGTATAACGGCTCGCTAAATCTGATGCCTACCAGGGGTGTAAATGAGCCGAGCCAAGTACCAAGGTGCTTAAGCTCGACTTAGTTAATATTATGCATGCTCAAGCTCGGCTCAACTGATAGTATCACGTAAACATATGCACAAGCTTGGCTTGAATGATTTTTTCAAGTTAGCGCTCTGTTCGTCTGTAAAGTGAACTCGATCTTTTGCTTGGTTTGACTTTACGAAAACTGGAAATTAATATAAATAAACAAACATAATAACAAAACCGTGGATATTATTTTTGAAGGGTTACTTGCCATAATAAACTGCAAATAATAAGCTAAAGACTTTTGAAGTGACTGCATGTCCAAGACAAAAAAAAATACAAGATACGAGCTTATGAGCCGAAAATAGCAAAAGCTCAAGCTGGACTCATTTTTCTAACGAGCCTACTATTTTGCTCAAGCTCAGCTCATTTCACTTACGAACCGAGCTTGAGAGAGCCAAAACAAACCGAACATGAGTCGAACTCGAACCGTTCAAACTGGTTTACAACCCTAATGCGTACTATATTTTAAAGAAATTGCTTTAAGCCAAATTTATAGTTCATTCAGAGTACTTACACATTCCAAAGAATTGCAGTAGTTTTTGTAACATCAATAGTTTCAAAGTAATTATCTGATAAAATTCATATGTTTTCATATGGAAAATTTGGTCACACGTCAGTGAGATTTTGGTTTGGGTACTGAAATTTCCATGCAGCTTTCTACATGTGATCTGAAAAGTTCAAGCAGAAGTTGAAGATGAACAAGTAGAACAAAGAAGAAGGCCTCCTCTGTGTTGAAAACTTTTTTCAATCATAATCTGTTGAAAATTTGACTCTGGATTCGGCTCTAGAACCCAAATTAGATGAATGTTTGGGTAAAAAAATTAGCTAGATGCGATTTGGTTAATAATGTCGTTGGGGTTTGTTAGTTTAGGCCACGTTACAAATGTAGGCCCTATCACTTAAAAATTTCCCGTGTTTTAAAGGTAGACTTTGCTCTTTCTTTGTTTCATATATAATTCAGTAAACCTGGACTACCGAATATCGACAACTGCCGATAATTTCATCCTTGAATTAGGCAAGGCTAAAAACCTAAGAAGCCAGTGCGGTTCTTTTGTAAATTATCTACTTAATTTAATATGTAACTATTTCCAATCCTAAAGGGTAGTGCCTGCATCCAACATTCTAACACCTTCCTACTAAGTCTTGCATTATTCTTGCCATGAACAATCAAACTAAGAGGAAAAAGAACACCAAAAGTACGTATATACAATTTGCACAATATAAGAGGCAATAGAAATGGAGAAAATTACCAGCTTTCTTTGCAGCACGGAAAAGAAGCTCCTCTATCAGGTTTTGTGCAGGGTCTCCATCTGGAAACTTCTCCATAAAATTCTCAACATGTGAAACTACTTCCTGATTGCTAAAATACTGATACAAACCGTCTGATGACAGGATTAAGAACTGATCACTAGGGCAGAGTCTATGGTGCCGAAGAGAAGGCAAACATGATATGTATGGTGCAGTACCAATGTACTCATTTCGAAACATTTCCAATAACGTGTCGTTCCACTTGGGCTGCACAACAAAAGAAAATCACATTATTACCTATTGAACACACTGGACTGTGCACTCAAATGTACTTGTACATGATGAGCTTCATGCAGCAGGAAAAACACAAAATCATAAGTAACTTTAACAAATTTTCCTGAAGATTCTGGTTTTGATTGATTACAGTGAAAAAAAAATTGAAATATACAGAAACGTATTATAATTACAGTGGTAATAAACTTATGTACATGATCTCTTGTTAAAAGAGAAAAAATATGTACAAATTGGAGTTGACAGTCACACAACTTGGGACACTTGAAACTCTATGTCAATAATTAGGGGACCTGGTTAGGTCATTCCTTTATTATACAAGTAAAGTCATGCCGTAACTTTCCAATAGATGTGTAATAATCATGCACAGCTATGGATGTTAAGAAAAGATGGCCTCATCCTAAAAAGGAAAATATGCTCATTGGCAATTGCAAGATTAAAGCTAACAATTTTACTTCATATTCTCAAATAGTATATGAATAAGTATCTCCAAGCCAAACCATGCAAAAATTGAACTTCAACAGGATAGTTAACAATACTGTAGTTAAACCTGTTTCAGAAATCCAGCCCCAAACGCTCTGGTAACTTTAAGACGACCTTTCACTCTATCATTGACAATACAATGTTTGTCGTCTGGGTGTTCATTTTTTATTCTTGTTACTTCCTGCACAACAAAAAAAATAAAATAAAAACTGCTGAAAAACAAAAAACAAAAGAGTCCGAGCTAAGATGCATAAAACAAAATGACTCAGAAACTAACCGAGGAAAACGACTCAGAAACTAACCGAGGAAAATGCCAATAATAGTTACCACAGGATAGTATGGATGGGAAAGAGAAGGAATAGTACAAAGAAGAACAACCAAACATCATCACCAATAAGAAGACAAAAACGAGTGTCCAACTGCATTATTATTGTGAGAAGTAACTGTTTGGAATGGTGGTGAAAAGATCCACCAGGGCATTGACAGAAAACACTTAATAATTATCAGCACGCGCACATCAGCCGCACATCCACAAGGTGATATTAAACATTGAAGAACTGGCACACGAAAAAGATACATTCACGGAAGCTTCCACATATTGTCCCCCTCCATTAAAGGAATTGAACATGAAGGCAAATGAAAAGACAACTGATAAAGACGGTCAAAAGGAAAAGGAAGCTTCTTCCACTCTTTAAGCCTTTTGTCCCCGACCATGGAATGGACAGATTGATTAGGGAAATTGTACAAAATCAGGTTCAACCAATGGATGATTCAACTGTAGTAGGCTTATTGAAACAGTTGAAATATGATTTGATAATTGCAATTCCTAGATAGTTTTTCTTTAGAGTCTAGACCACATCATAAATAATGACAAAAAAGAAATTTTAGAATGCACCTCCATTATAATTAACTTCATTTAATTAATATTTTCATGATATATTTCTTTCAAAGAATTACTGATGATATTTTAAATGCTGGTTAGATTTCTTATAAATTAAGTCCTCGAGTTTGCCACTACATTTTCCCAACACTTAAAGAAACACCAGAAGCTTAAGAAAGAACAAGAACCTTAAGTTTGCCTTCACATGAAGCATCAGAGCCATTTCTAAAAATAAAAACTTGAATACATATTTAGCTAAGTATTACACAATCTAAGGGGAAGAAAAATATAAAGTAAAAAAATTTGATATCTAGCTCTAGCTGTCAGAAGACCACAACCGGCATGAATTACATGGCCAAGAAGTGTGCTTCAACTAGTAAAGATTTCTCTCACCAACTTTTCATACAGAAACAGAGAAATTCTATGTCCAAGATGCATCACCACGAGATTAAATTGTGAAGCATGCTGCTTCAAAAATGTTAAGGACAGCAACTCAAGAACCAAGAGACCATGGAAAACAACCAAGTAATTGAGCGTTTGCATATCAAAAAGTTTTTGATACTGATGCAGGATTCATTAGAAAAATTAATACTCAAACACACCACATACATCCAGGAAAATACTCACAACCAAGTAGGAATTCATTCCTAACCGTCCAAACAATATGAGAACTAAAGCTACAGCTACATACATGAGAAGCGGAGAACTTACTTCTTCAATGCTCGTGCTGTGATCAGTGGACAGCTGCAATGCAGTCAATCGCTTTGCTTGAGTAGGTGCCTCGCTGGCCACAGCTGAGGATGACTCAGTTATATCCTCAGCGTTCAACCCATTGTCCTTGTGCCCTGTCAAAGCACTGCTTGAATCACCTTCCTCCGACTCATAATGGGCAACAATGGCCCGACTATCCCCCAAATTCATCACATACACATCCTCATCCCTCATTAGCACAACCAACAAACACGACCCCATCAATGCAAGTTCTGGATTCGTATCATGAACCTTATCGGTCATCTCTAAATACGCTTCCTCCGTCACATGTAAAGCCCTTGACAATGCACTCAACACCAACTCGTGATCCACCGGGCCCTCCTTCATCTTCCTGCCAGTTGGAGCAGACCTCTGCTCCACTCTATTCTCAACCTCAACCTTTTCTTTATCCTCCAAACCAAACCTCCATGGAAACAATTTCCTACTATGACCCTGACCTTCCTTGTGCTTAGTCAAGCCTTGTTTCAATTTCGACAGCAACAGCCACCGCCTACTCACTGCAGAACCCGAACCCTCATTGCTCACTGTAACTGCGTCATCAACAGAAAATGCAAACCGCTCGGAACCCGAAAGGTCAAGCCCCTCTTCAGCCTCAGCCTCAGCCAGCAATTCCCAAAGCCGCCGCCTCCTGACACCCTCAGATTGAAACGTCACTCTCTTTTCCCGATCAGCTTCGGGCAAGGGTTTAGAATCTGAATTCGATTCATTTTCGGTTTGGACCTCTACAACTAGTTCACTCTCTGAAGCTACATTTGGTGGTGGGTCACTGTTATTGGCTTCTTCGGCTTCCGGAGCTTGATCATCGTCATCAACCTCCCAAAACAAACCCTGAAGCTCATTGTAAAATGCACGGTAGAGATTACCCATCAGAAATTCCGGAGCATCAGGGCCATTAAACCCATCGTAAATCCCAACAAACAGCCACCCCTGCTCTTCCGATACAACCACATGTACACGATCCTCCCCAGCTTTGCCAAGAGCCCACTGGACATTGCTCTCGCTCTTGGGCTCAGGCTCCACCCCGATCGACGGTGGGCTGTCCTTCCGGCCGACGAAATTGAGCACCGGAACAACCCAGGGCCGCTGCTTCTTCTCCGAGAAATTCCGATACAACGCCTTCCCAATCCCTGAAATGCCCTTCTTCCGCCTCTTCTTCACGTAAAGCCCACCGAGCGGCGCCGAGAAGTGATCCCGCCCGTCCGGCCCGGCCAGGTTGGCGTTCGGGTCGAGGGGACCCGAGAGGGCGCCGCTCCCTAGTGGGCCAGAGAGGAAGAAGCCCGGCCGCTCCATTGGACCCGAGGGATCTCGCTCGACGCCACGCGGCACGGGCTGAAGAGGCAAGGCGCTAAACGACGACGTACTCTCAAAACCATTGACTAGACTCGCCCTGACGCCACCGCCGCAGCCGCCGAGAACGCTCTCAGTGGCATCGTCGTAAATATTGTCAAGCTGGAGGACAGTTCTGGGAGTAGCGCTATTGGCACTGACGGAAGCCCCGGAGATGGCTTTGAACCCGGTTTCGTGCAATCCGGGTCGGGTTCTGGCGCCGGATTCGTGAGGAGGCGAGAACCGGAGGGAGTTGGAAGGGGAAATGAAGCGATCCGACTGAGTAGGAGAGAGGAAGCGAGCTGAGTTGCGGACGTAGCAGAAAGAGTGGCCTAGGGTTTCGTCCAGGGGCTCGGACGCCGCGAACACAACGTCGTTGTGGTCCGGGGGGTGGTGGTTGGTCCGGTGAACCGGCCGGAAGCAGTCGGAGAGGGTGGAGACTCCACTCCCCATCACATTTGAGTCGCGTCCCGCTGTTTGGCTAGCTAGAAAATTGTCCCCTACACGATTTTCCGGCAAAGCTCAACAACCCAAATAACACCATTAGAAAAAACGAAAAATAAACAAAAAAAAGAAAGAAGCAGAGAGAGAAGAGAGAGAAAGGGTGAGAAAGTAAACAGAGAGAGAAGGAGATTGGCAGTGAGTTTATATTAGTAGTTGAGTAGACTGGCTGACCTCGTTTTTGTTTTTGTTTTTGTAGAGAGAGAAAGTAAGACGACTTTCTCTCTCTAAAACCAATTTGTGATTTTTTTGAATTTAAATCTTTTGTTGTTGCCTCTTGGCTGACGGCTACACCTGGTTTGGAGTACCTGCCACGTCGGAAGACATGTGGAACTACGGTGGTTTCCCGATTGGCGATTGGGACGTAGTTTTCGGCCGGACTATTTGTCCCTCCCTCCGGATTGGCGTTAGGAGGGAGGACAGAAGGCGGTGGTGGGAGTAGGACTGTTCGGTGTTCAATCACTCACTCTCTGCAGGGTCAATGTTGAAGAAAACCGAGGTCGGATTAAAAAGGTTTGTCTTATAGGGGTGCTTTTGTCCTTTTCGCTGTTCGGATTATCGGACACCCTGTGACTTTAGACCCCGAGCCCAAGGCCCAATCTGGGTTGACCACCACCTTTCCGTTTTATCTTAAAGTACTATTATGCCCCTCGGAGTATCCTCAATCCTCATCATCTTGTTGTGGAATTCGGATGCATTAACTATTTAACGATGTGACAGAGATTTCAGTTTCAGAAATATGTATGTATGTTTTAGGAAATATTTTTGCCCACCGCGTTCAAGTGTTGGTCAAGCTCATATCAAGAGTTGCCTACAGAATCAATGTAATTCGACGGGGATGCAACGATGGTTCTTGCTGCATTAAAACTTAAACAGTAGACGACGCTTCTTCGTTGGGACATGTGGTGAATGATGCTCGCCATTTATACGTTCAATTTCTCAAATAAAACTCACTCATACCTGATGGGAGAGGCAAACAAGGTTGCTCACATACTAGCGTGACTCCATCTAACTTTAGATCGACGAATAATTTGGTTTGATGAACCCCTTGATGTAAATCTTCTTTTAGAGGATAGTAACACTTTGTAATTTGTTAGTGCGGAAAGCTCCTTTTTCCTTTGATCGGGTTAAAATTCCTAGCAAGATTTTTATCGAGATCCATTTAAATGCACCCTATCCTCTCATATGTTCGTAGTTTTCTCTAAATTCTTAACCTTACTCACAATTCATGGAGTGCAACGGTCGCTAGGAAACAAAATTACGCTTCATTAATAAAGGATAAGTGGAGATCTTAAATTCTTATCTTGTGAATTACAAAGACTTGCTGACATACAAGCTAAGGGTTTACTTTCGATTAGATCCCCATGCTTTCTTGCATGGGTCTCTAAGAGCATTTTTGATAGAAGATGCAAAATATCTTTGAATGAATCTTTCAAATTTTTTTTTTGGAAACAATCTTTCAAATTTTTTGTTGGTCAGAAAAGCTCTCAAATGACCAAATTTTAAGGTAATGAAAAATACTCATATCTTGGCCGAAAATTTTAAATGAAAATGTAAATTGACATCTTTAGGTTATGGACCCCACTAGGTAGTATGTGTATAATACCTTGAATTAAAAGTTCAACATGAGTTGATATAGAATCTTTCATAAACCTATTTCATTGTCTTTTCGTAAGAATTTTCAACAATATGTTAAGGAGAAGTTTTCATCTTCCCCAACATAGATTTGGAAACAACAAAGAAGACACATATGACAGTTACAAAGAAGATCATGATTATACGAGTAGCCATACACTCAACAATAGTTCCTTACGTGCCTGAATTGAAACGAGTAACAAAAAAAAAATGACGCATCAATAGGCAGTGTCATTGCAATAATGAAACGTAATACATGAGTAAAGGCCAAACAAATATAAAATTGATCTTTTAGTTGTGATGTTTCACAAAAAAAAATTAAATTTGCATGGTAGTTGTTTTATTACTATTATTCATTCTACAAACAAAATGATTTGCTAGTCAAAGCAACAAAGTCAAAAGTCAAAATTTAGATTCATCAAACGATAGTAAATAGGGATGGTGAGCATTACCACTACTAGACGATGGTGAGAAAAAATGCACCTTATGTTTTATGTACAGTGCAAACAGCACAATGGAGGCAGCACATTCCATGGTGTTGCTGGAACGAGAGTTGTTTGTAGAATCGTTGGAATTTGAATGGGGTGCAATGATGGTTCTTGCTGCATTAAAATTTAATACAATTGACGACACTTCTTCGTTGAGACATGTGGTGAATGATGCTCGCCATTTTATGCGTTCAATTTCCCAACCAAAACTCACGTATACCCGGTGAGAGGCAAACAAGGTTGCTCAAAGACTGGCCCAACTGGGTCTAACTTTAGATCAACGAATAATTTGGTTTGAGGAACCTCTTAATGTAATCATAGATCTTCTTTTGGAGAATAGTACAACTTTGTAATTTGTTGGTGTGAGACGCTCTTTTTTCCTTCGACCAGTTGAAATACCCAGCAAAATTTTTATCGAGACCCATTTAAATGCAACCTATCCTCCCATATGTACATAATTTATTCGTTGTATGAATGAATATCGTACTTGCTCTTAAAAAACAACACTTATACTTTGGAATTAATTAATTTGAACATGGTCGTATTTATCTTGTAGTCAATGGTCAATGCGCATGATTGTAATGGTAACCTACTTCAATCAAATCTTATTTAACTTTCTTGTAATTTCAAACATATTCATTCACCTATTTTGATTTTAATTGTCATTAAAATTAAAATATAAAAGTATAAGTACTTTTTTTTCTTGAGTTGGACCAATATACCTCATCAATGAGTCCTCCTTCAATGCACAGATGAGTTATATCATAATTTTCTCTAAATTCTTAGCCCTACTCAATATTCGTGGAGTGCGACGTTTGTTAGGAAACAAATTACGCTTCGGTGATAATGAATTAGTGAAAGATCTTAGGTTCTTATCTCGTGAATTAGCTATACTTGTTGACCTATAAGCTAATGGTTTACTCCAAATTAGATCCCCATACTTTCTTGCATCAGTCTCTAAGAGCATCTTTAATAGAAGATGCAAAATGTCTTGGAATGAGTTTTTTACGAGATAAGAACCTAAGATTTGTGGGATGTTTCATGAAGCATTAAAGCAAATATATCGAAATTTTATTCTCATATGAAGCATCCCACAATTTTTGAAGCCCTGGAGAAGTTCAATTCTCTATTTAAGGGAGAAAAGAAGGAGGTTGGACGGAAGTCACAATAATACAATGATAAAATACTCGATTAGCCCTAGCTTGAATGACATCTATTTTGCCATAGTATCCATAAGTATAAGTGGTGTTCACAAAAATATTATGGCATGGTCTTCCCAACGCCACAAGAGCTCGGCAACTGTTGTCACCAATGCTCCGCCCTTTGAAAATATAGTTGTACATGTTGAATGCATACTTTATGTTAAAATGTTTTTTGCACTCAACCACGGCCAGTGAGTTATCCAAATGCGCCAACGTTGGAATTATGCAACTCGCTAAAAGTAAAATGACCACAATTGGAAACATGTTTAATCTGGCCTTAAAGCAGGAAAGAACAAGTAACTTTTGATTTTCTCAGATAATGATCCCTTGGATGCAGTTGAACTTTAAGGCGAGAGATGAGGAAAAGGTACGAGTCATTAGTAAAATAAAAACCGCGTTTTCTTTTAAAACGGTCAAAGCAACATATTTAACTTACGTGAGGTATCAAATACGAGAGTTTCTAAGTTTGATATTTATTTGGTATGATAAAAACAACTTACAAGATGTACTTAATTATTTGAATCTTAAGGATCACATAACTATTGACCAGGTTATTACAATAATTTTGAAAATCGTGAATCTTTTGCATGTCGTGGTCGCGACTACCATAGACGTCTGCATATCATTGTGTGAAAAAGATAAGACAAGCTGGAAAAAGAAAACGACTTGTTCAGCAGTAAATAGACCAACATATTTTTCGAGTATTATCATTTCTTTTGTATCGTAAGAAAAGGTAACATAAGAGATGAAATTTGTTAAGAAGCGAAGAATTGTTGAAGTACAAAAATTATGTAAAGGAGTACCCCTTTTTGAAATGATGCATCAATAAGTAGTGTTGTTGCAATAACATAAAGTAATACATGGGTAAAGGGCAAACAAACATAAAATTAATCTATTAGTTGTGATGCTTCATGAACTTTTCTAAATTGGTGTAGTAGTTGTTTTATTACTATTGTTCATTCCACAAACATAAAACGCTTTACAAGTCAAAGTAACACAGTGAAGTCATATTAGGGTATCAAAGCAAATATATCGAAGTTTTATTCTAACTCATGAAACATCCTATTATTTTTTTAGCCCTAGAGAAGTTCAATAATCTGTTTAAGAGAAGGAGGAAGGAGGCGGGAAGGAAGTCACAATAATATAATGATTAAATACTTGGTCAGTTATGGCCTGAATCACATCTCTTTTAATTGGGATCCCAAATTTATATCTCACCCATTGAAATTAGTTGACATTTCTTTTTTCAACTTTTCAGCCGATTGTATTATGACACTTGTGTTTTGGCCCATATTCTTGGTACACTAAAAAATTTCCCCTCCCAATGGCGATGGTAGATTGAACTTAAGGCTTGTACGTACTTTGATTTTCAATTTTAATATTTTGTTACATGTACACTACGAAATTATGACAATTTAGTTCCCGCCATTAGATTTACTGCAAAAAAATTCATTACATGTCATGTGCGAAGGCTAGTTTTTTTTAGCTTACATGGCACAAAATTTAAAAATGAATTCAAATTTTCATTCCAAAAGAGAAATTATATTAAAAGGGTTGTTTTATTTGCACTATACATATTGTTAAATGCACCCCACATGTTGAATGCATCGCACATTTACTCTTCGTCTTATTATATTAACACTCCACAAATTGTTGAATAAACCTCACATACTTAATACACCTCACATTTGCCTTTTCAATTAAAAGTTGTCTTAATACACTCCACATACTTCCCCATAATACCCTCACACCCCACATTCTTAATATACACCTTACATTTTCTATATGCACCCCATATTTTTTGCACCCCATATTTTCTGCACCCCCCACATTTCTCAAATCTTATAAAGCTTTTAATTTGGACAAATAATGCCGACTAAAATTTTGACAAAAAGATGCTGCCTAGGATTTAAAGCATATGTGGGTTGTTTTCAATTAACCCATGTCGTATGTTTTTAATATTTGGTGGTAATTTTAGGTGTTTAATTCTTCATGTAATCCATGTGATCCCTAAAAGATGAATACGAACATAGAAGCTTGAATAACGCATCCAAAGCAAGATTAAATAATTATCGATGTCGTCAAAATCACTAAAACAATACATTTTACCTCATGTGAAGCTTCCGAAACATCGATTTCGTGTTTTATTCGTCAAAAATAATTTTTCTCAATCAACATGTTTGTAGTTTCATTGGTTAGGGTTTTGTTCAACAATAAGGGTCGGAGGGGCTTTGATGGTTGAAGAAAATAAATAATACGTTAAAAGTGATTTGAGATGTATATATTATTTATTATTATT
Source organism: Heteromeles arbutifolia (assembly GCA_024362995.1). Taxonomy (NCBI): domain Eukaryota; kingdom Viridiplantae; phylum Streptophyta; class Magnoliopsida; order Rosales; family Rosaceae; genus Heteromeles; species Heteromeles arbutifolia. The sequence goes on from JANCRC010000020.1 coordinate 8,948,046, forward strand.
ATTTTTAACCTCATAAGGTCAAAATTGCCATTGCATAGTAGGATAAATAAGTTATTTAATATTAAATTTTAATGTGGGATGCATTCAACATTTTGTGGGGTGTTAATATAAAAGGCCTTACTATTTTAATTAAAATTTATCTTAAGACACGCCACTTACTTTCCAATACTACCTTTACTCGCCATACTTCATTTTTTTTAACAAAAGATAATATCTACATTACGGGAGTGGGGAAGTGGCTAAGCCTCACAATGAACTAGCCACAATAATATGGTTTAAATTTGCATTTGGCGAGAATCGAATATAAAATCTCTCACTTACAAGTGAAGAAGAATACCACAATACCACTAGACCGTAATACTAAGTGACTATACCCCATGTACTTTTAAACACACCTCATGACACACCCCGTCCCGAAGGAGGGCGTGCTGGCCGTCACGTGAGAGTGACGTAACCATTTGCACAGTTCGGAAGCTTTAAAATACCATTGTGAATTCTGTCAGAATACCGTTGGATTCCTCGTGGCCACCAAAGCTCTGCTCTAACTCGAACCTGGAGGGGCGCAAAACAAGGTGAGTGGGTCAGTAAAATAAGTCTTTCAAAATCTTTCCTTTATCAACATATATATATTCCCTCACTGTAAAATCTGTATACTTTCTCAGAAAATAGCATATATAAATATATATAGCTTCGGAAATCTCAACACCCTTATTCATCATTTTCATAGAAATATGCCATGCCATGAGCCAAAAACATAATATGGATGCATCAACAATAATCAGGTGAAATAATAAATCAACCGGAGACCCTGCAGTGGTCTTGTACGGCTGATTCTAGAGCTCATTATCCAATCCAACCGGAGTCACCAACTGTGACCTGTACGGCCCTGCCGGAGTCGCCAACTGCGACCTGTACGGCACTACGCTGCACATGAGTCGGAACTACCTATAGTAGTCTGTACGACTCGGATGGTGTAATAATACGCTCTAGTGCTTCTCTCATCAATTATCTGTGCACATAATCTAAGGTCACCTACTAGTCGGAACCGTCTCTAAGGTCTGTACGACTAGCATGTCGGAACCACCTCCAGTGGTCTGTACGACTAGCATCTACTTGGATCCAAGGTGAGCGTGTGATGCGGGTGAATAACATAAGCACTAACACCAGGGGTGCAGGTTATGAGCTATCAACATAAATCTCATCAAACAATTCAATGCACCAAATGTAACTCACCTGATACTCACCTGTGCGTCCGCAGCACCAATTCACATATCTGCATCATATAAATATCAATTCACATATCTCATATAATTTCTATGCATGGCATTTCAAATCACATGATTCATATAAATATATGCATGGCATTTCAAATCACATGATTCATATAAATCTATGCATGGCATTTCAAAATATACTTTCATTCAAAAATCGATTTCTGGGAAACGTTAAGTATATATATATACTGAAATAAACTGCCCACTCACAGTTATATCGAAGGGTCATAACCCTTTAGCCTTTCTCGACTGTGCTCGTCTTCCGCATAAGCCTCGCCTATATGAGAAGTAACCGAAATAACGTTAATTAATGCGCATAAACGACAATTACAAATAACTTCTCATACGTAGCTCAATTTTGGCATATGAATATACCAACGAGACCTACATGACGTCACGAGCGTCGTGATATTTTTAAAATAATTTAACTGTAGCTCACGCGCCCCCACGCGCCTGAAAAGGTACTGTGAAACGCGCCCCCACGCGCATGGCACGCGCTGGCGCGTGTCGTCTTCTTCCTCGGGTCGCCGGCGCCGGCCACCGGTCGCCGGAAACCTGCAACTCGCCATATCTCGGCCATTTCTTCACCATTTCGTCTCATTTTTCTTCCTACGTGCTCTAAATTAAGAGAGGAAGAGGGCTATACCTTCCAAAACCTTGAAAAACCTTCGAATCACGACGGAGCAAAATGTCAAAAATCGGCCACCTTCGAACTGGGGTTTTCCGACGTCCAACTCGAGCCAACGATACACTCCGAGGTTCGTGAGGGTCTCACAAAGCTCCCTGTGAGCTTGGATTGTCCTAAAACAAAGCCAATAAAAAGTTGATGAATAGTACCCAAATCGGACCTCGGGTTTTCGACGTGAAAACGTACAAATTCTTACCTGAAACTGGTGTCGATGGGTTCGTATGGACCTCAGGAACACAATGGAACCTTTTTCTGCTTCGATCCGTGAAGATTTTGGCGTCCTTGGGCGTGGTCCGTACGTGAGGGAAGAGAGAGAGAGAGTCGAGTTTCTGAGGGGGAGAGAGACACACACGGGAGTGAGGGAAGAGAGAGAGATTATGTGAGTGTGTGGTTCAAAAACAACCATCAAAATATCCCAGGTACAATACACCCATACCTCAATTAAATGCCTAGGGGCATTTTTGTCATTTCACGTCCTCCGTACGTAAATTCCGGGACGGGCTGTTACAATCTACCCACCTTATAAAAATTTCATCCCCGAAATTTACATAACCAAAACCAAATCCGTCCACTAGTACTCATAAAACAACCTCGGGTACATCTCTCTCATCCGATCCTCCGTCTCCCAAGTAACTTCTTCCACTGAATGGTTCTTCCACAAAACTTTAACCAACTGCACTATCTTATTCCTCAAAACCTTTTCTTTCCAATCCAATATAGTTACTGGCTCCTCATCATAAGCCAAATCCGGATAAATTTCCAATGATTAAGGATATCTCACACGTGAAGGATTTAAAACATAATGTCAAATCATCGAAACACATCGTGCACTTACGACAACTCTAGAGGCAACTCAAGCCTGTAAACCACTTCACCGACTCCCTCGGTGATCACATAAAGTCTGATGCACTTAGGACTTAACTTACCTTTCTTCTCGAACCGAATCACACTTTCCTAAGGAGAGAATGTCAAAAATACGAAATCATCCACATCATACACTCGATTAATGGCACATCCATCTGCTAATCTCTTTTACCGCTCCTGGGCTACTTTCAGGTTAGACTTAATCACCTGAACAATCCGAGTAGACTCATCCAAAATCTTAAGACCCACATAAATTCTTTCATCTACTTTAGACCAATATCAAGGTGTACGACAAGCTTTTCTCATAAAGTGCCTCAAACTGTGACATACCAATGCTCGACTGAAAGCTGTAGTTGTAGGCAATCTCCATCACATCCACCCGCTTAATTCAAGCGTCACCAAACTGCAATACTGAGGATCTCAGCATATCCTCCAAAATCTGAATGGTCATCTCTGATTGACTATCTGTCTGAGAATGATATGATGTACTATTGAGTAATCTTGTATCCAAAGCTTCATGCAACGCTAACCAAAACTTAGAAATAACCAACATACCCAAAAAGCTCAACGTATCCGTAAGCCAAAATCCCATTTCCATAAAACAAATAATTAGTTGTTGCACTTGTCTGGAAAGGTTGTTGTTCTTCACTAGAGTAAAATGTTCTGACTTAGTAAGCCGATCATCTACCACTTCAAATTCCATCATAACCATCTCGTGTATGAGGAAGTTGTACACATAATCCATAGAAATGTTTTTCCCCTTTCCACTGAAGAACGGAAAGTGACTATCAATCCAAAAGACTTATTTCTTTCCACTTTAACCGGCTGACCAATGATACATATACTTACCTACTCAGCAATTTCTCTTTTTATCCCCAGCCAATGGTAAAATGATCGAATAGTATGATACATCTTAGTACTTCCGGGATGCATTGTATAAGCTGAACAGTGCGCCTTGTCCAAAATTATTTCCTTTAATTCCATCTCATTAGGCACCTACATCCAGGTCTCAAGAATAAGTACGCCATCTGATTTTCGAACTCTGAAGTCTTTCTTTTCTCGATATTCTTTGCATCAATTAATTCCTTGTTTCTTCATCAATCCTCTGGGCATCGAGTATACGATTAATTAAAATAAGCTTAACTTGGATACTAGCAAGCAAGGCTTCTTCTCGTTCTTCTATTTCCAACTTTACTCCAGTAGATCTCAAATCCGCAAGAAGAGGAACATAACAAGTATACAAAGCATTTATTCTCACGAGAGTCTTCATACTAAGTACATCAGCCCAAGCATTTGCACGATCACCTGGTCGTGCAATCATAATCACTAAACAACTCAATCCACCTTCGTTATCTAAAATCAAGATCCCTCTGAGTAGACAAATATTGGAAACTCTTACGATCCATACAAAACTTACACTTTTCTTCATAAAGATAATTTCTCCAAATCTTCAAGCCAAGATGATAGCGATTAATTCCAAATCATAATTAGGGTAATTCATCTCATGAAGTTCAATTGCCGCGAAGAATAAGCAATTACTCTATCTTGTATCAATACACATCTCAAACCACTCAAAGAAGCATCCTTATAGACCTCATAACTTCCGTTATCATCTGGGAGCTAACACAAGTGCATAGGTGAGGAAATACTTCAACTGTTGAAAACTTTATTCACCATTTTCATCCCACTCTAACTTAACCTCTTTTCTCGTCCATCTCGTCAATGGCAAGTCGAAGACTGAAAAAATCTTTCACAAACCGTCCATACTAGCCTGTTAAATTAAGAAAACTCCGAGTCTTAGTCACGGTTCGCGATTGTTCCAAATTCTCAACTTCTGCTACCTTTAAAGAATTCACTTGAATACTTTAAGTAGGTATAACATGTCCCAGAAATGCCACCTGATTCATCCAACATTGGTATTCCCTAAGCTTAGAATATATCGACGACCCCTCAAACTTTGTAATACCACTTTAAAATGTCTAGCACGTCCTGCTCTAGTATTAGAGTATACCAGAATATCGTCAATGAAAACAAACACAAACCTGACGAGATATTCTCGAAATATTTCATTCACCAAACTCAGGAAAGCAGCAAGCGCATTCGTCAATCCGAATGGCATTACCAAAAACTCATTAGACCATAACGAGTCCTGGAAGTTATCTTAGGGACATCCTCACTAAATCTTCAATTGGTTAATAACCAAACCTTAAATCAATCTTTGAAAATACGCAGGCACCTCTAGGCTGATCAAACAATTATTAATACGCAATAATGGACAACGATTCCCAATCGTTACTCGATTCAATTTTCCATAGTCAATGTATAGCCTTAATGTCCACATTTTTCCTCATAAATAAACTGGGCTCTCCATGACGACATACTAGGTTGAATGGAACCTTTATCAACCAATTCTTGCAACTGACTTTCAATTCCCTTAACTTATCATGAACCAATCTCTAATATAAGGTCCGTACCTGGAGACAAATCAATAGAGAAGTCCACATCTTTGCCTGGCGGCCATCCAGGTAAATTCTCAAGGAAAACGTCAGGAAATGTCTAATCACCTTGACCTCTTTCACACTACTCAAAGCAATATCTCTTAGTACCTCATGAACTAAATATCTTAGGTAGCCATTCAATAACAATCTTTTTGCTCTCACAGTAGAACTAACGGCATACCTCACTACACTTTGCATCCCCCAAAAATAACCTCTGGTCACCCAAGTCGATGGAAAGTAACTGATTTCCCGTAGCAATCTATCTTGGCACAATCATAATGCAACCAATCTGTGCCAAAAATCACATCAAATCCACAATATCCAACTGGATAAGATTCATAGGCATAACAACATCTTTCACCATCACTGGACACTCTGAATAACACCATATTAACGTAGGATGACCTACTTGTTTACTCGCTTAACGAATCCAACAATAAGTTATGGATATTACGGTCTGCAGCCCGCAATAACGATAACTCACTGTTGTCTCGATAAGTAAGCAATAATCCCCAAGGGTGTAATATTACCATCTTGTCTCTCATTAGAAATACATATACACGCCTCGATTGTGCTCCATCATTACTCTATTTGGCAACATCATCAATACCAAGAATTATATCAGCCGGAGTCAGCTAGTATGACCTGTACGGCTGAATCTATAGCTCGTCCACCCAGCTGGAATCATCTAATGTGGCGTGTGCGGCTGTACTCATAACTCATCGATCACTGCTAGTATATAAGTCGGAGTCACCTCTTGTGACCTGTACGACTCTAATCCTGTACACCACGGCTCATCTTACCATAATTACTAGATCCAGGTACCTGATGGATCAGCGCTAGTGGTGGCAAAGAAGACTACGGAGGCATTTACTGATTCTGGGGACAATTTGCAGCTCTATGTTCCATTTATCCACATGTAAAGCATCCATTACTTTCTTGTCTACACTCTCCAAAGTGTCCATTATTGTACCTACGGCACAAAGGTACATTCCCTCTATCTGAATCACCTTGTCTCTGAAATCTGGAATCATCAGTGAATCTACCACCATACCTCTGACCAGTGGCACTAAAACCTCAGCTGGAAGAACTAGAACTAGCCTTATTTCCTTTTGAAGTTCTGAGTTTTCGATTCTCAACAATATCTGTATGGTAACGAGACAACTCCGTAAACTTTCTATAATACTCATTTGCCGTCATCTTTCCTTGTCTCAAATTGTAAACTATCGCTTCTCACCATCAATATATGCCGAAGGACTAAACCTTTCCTTAAACAATTCTTTAAATAACTCTCGATTAGCTCTTTCCTCTGGTGACGTCATACAAGACTCCTGTCTCCACCAGGATGCAATTTCAATACTCAGAAACCAGGTAGTCGTCTTGACCTACCGTCAAAAGAAAGATTTCCTTAACTTGCATAATCTGAAACACCTTTTCCAAATGATTAAGCCATCAACCTGCTCCCTCAGGTCATTCATTTTCCATAAAGTGATTCAGCATCAACTTATATCCAGTCCTAAGAGAAAAATCCTTTGGATAATAGACCGAGTCACATTAGTACTAGCTTCCCATAACTGAGCTAAATAGGGAAAACTAGACTCAACTAAACGACTTGGCTCACTACGAGGCGGTATAGTTCTGACAGAAAACACTAGAGAATTCTCAAGATGTACAGGACTGCAAACTAGGCTCTGATACCAACTGACACACCCCGTCCCGAAGGAGGGCGTGCTGGCCGTCACGTAAGAGTGACGTAACCATTTGCACAGTTCGGAAGCTTTAAAATACCATTGTGAATTCTGTCAGAATACCGTTGGATTCCTCGTGGCCACCAAAGCTCTGCTCTAACTCGAACCTGGAGGGGCGCAAAACAAGGTGAGTGGGTCAGTAAAATAAGTCTTTCAAAATCTTTCCTTTATCAACATATATATATCCCCTCACTGTAAAATCTGTATACTTTCTCAGAAAATAGCATATATAAATATATATAGCTTCGGAAATCTCAACACCCTTATTCATCATTTTCATAGAAATATGCCATGCCATGAGCTAAAAACATAATATGGATGCATCAACAATAATCAGGTGAAATAATAAATCAACCAGAGACCCTGCAGTGGTCCTGTACGGCTGATTCTAGAGCTCATTATCCAATCCAGCCGGAGTCACCAACTGTGACCTGTACGGCCCTGCCGGAGTCGCCAACTGCGACCTGTACGGCACTACGCTGCACATGAGTCGGAACTACCTATAGTAGTCTGTACGACTCGGATGGTGTAATAATACGCTCTAGTGCTTCTCTCATCAATTATCTGTGCACATAATCTAAGGTCACCTACTAGTCGGAACCGTCTCTAAGGTCTGTACGACTAGCATGTCGGAACCACCTCCAGTGGTCTGTACGACTAGCATCTACTTAGATCCAAGGTGAGCGTGTGATGCGGGTGAATAACATAAGCACTAACACCAGGGGTGCAGGTTATGAGCTATCAACATAAATCTCATCAAACAATTCAATGCACCAAATGTAACTCACCTGATACTCACCTGTGCGTCCGCAGCACCAATTCACATATATGCATCATATAGATATCAATTCACATATCTCATATAATTTCTATGCATGGCATTTCAAATCACATGATTCATATAAATCTATGCATGGCATTTCAAATCACATGATTCATATAAATCTATGCATGGCATTTCAAAATATACTTTCATTCAAAAATCGATTTCTAGGAAACGTTAAGTATATATATATACTGAAATAAACTGCTCACTCACAGTTATATCGAAGGGTCATAACCCCTTAGCCTTTCTCGACTGTGCTCGTCTTCCGCATAAGCCTCGCCTATATGAGAAGTAACCGAAATAACGTTAATTAATGCGCATAAACGACAATTACAAATAACTTGTCATACGTAGCTCAATTTTGGCATATGAATATACCAACGAGACCTACATGACGTCACGAGCGTCGTGATATTTTTAAAATAATTTAACTGTAGCTCACGCGCCCCCACGCGCCTGAAAAGGTACTGTGAAATGCGCCCCCACGCGCATGGCACGCGCTGGCGCGTGTCGTCTTCTTCCTCGGGTCGCCGGCGCCGGCCACCGGTCGCCGGAAACCTGCAACTCGCCATATCTCGGCCATTTCTTCACCATTTCGTCTCATTTTTCTTCCTACGTGCTCTAAATTAAGAGAGGAAGAGGGCTATACCTTCCAAAACCTTGAAAAACCTTCGAATCACGACGGAGCAAAATGTCAAAAATCGGCCACCTTCGAACTGGGGTTTTCCGACGTCCAACTCGAGCCAACGATACACTCCGAGGTTCGTGAGGGTCTCACAAAGCTCCCTGTGAGCTTGGATTGTCCTAAAACAAAGCCAATAAAAAGTTGATGAATAGTACCCAAATCGGACCTCGGGTTTTCGACGTGAAAACGTACAAATTCTTACCTGAAACTGGTGTCGATGGGTTCGTATGGACCTCAGGAACACAATGGAACCTTTTTCTGCTTCGATCCGTGAAGATTTTGGCGTCCTTGGGCGTGGTCCGTACGTGAGGGAAGAGAGAGAGAGAGTCGAGTTTCTGAGGGGGAGAGAGACACACACGGGAGTGAGGGAAGAGAGAGAGATTATGTGAGTGTGTGGTTCAAAAACAACCATCAAAATATCCCAGGTACAATACACCCATACCTCAATTAAATGCCTAGGGGCATTTTTGTCATTTCACGTCCTCCGTACGTAAATTCCGGGACGGGCTGTTACACCTCATACTCCCATAGCAGAACGTTTTTGCAGTAAGCGCCTCAATTCTGTCTCAGTTATGCTAATATTGATCAACCAAAGCAGCATCATCTATTTTTACCTTAAAAAAAAAAAAAAAAAAGCAGCATCATCTACTTCCCTTTGATACCAATGTCCATTTTTTTTATAACAATTGGAAAGGAATCATATGGGAGGAGTAAAAATGTATAAAACTTCACAAGCATGAAGATGAATACATCTGCTGCGTTTAGTGATTCAATTAAGAGTATTGAGTCTACTAGAAATTGCAGTAAAATTGCAGACCATAAACATTTTTATTTGAATACACGTTGAAAATTATTTGGCGTGTATTCAAAATATATATATTTTTAGCATCTTTTGAGGGCTTAAATAGTTATTTCATATCATGGTTTATAAGTCGTTTAATAATAAATTTTTATGTGAGTGTATTCAACAATATGTTAGTTGTTTAAAAAATTCCACAATCATACCAACCCTCCATCATATGCTGTCTCGAGCCTTCCCCGCCTTTTCCCCACCCACCCAAAGAATTCAACCGTCTTCTTCTATCCAGATCAAACACTCGGATCAAATCAACAACAAAAAATCAGACATTCAAACCCAACTAGATCAACAAAAAATGAAACTCACTCAAATTAAACCACCACACGACCACCATTTGTTTTAAAACTACTTTGCGTATAGTGGGTCGTTTTATTAACGTGGGTATTGTAGGGATTTTGACAATATCGTACGCATCTCGTTATGCAACATGGACACGGACCAAAAACAATCAAAATTAAGGCCCGAGCGTAATCGTCGAGTTGGAATAGTGTGAACCAGTTAATCTAATGAGTCGTTTTAATATCACTTGTCAAGTACCTACTTCAACTTGTAAAGAACATAAATTTTAATAATTTAACGTTTTAAAAATAAACTCTCACTCTCACTATACGAACATATCACTATCTCGCTCACGATCTTATTTTTTCTCTCTCTAGATATATCCTCCTTGGGGCCAACGGGTTAGTTTAGTGGAAAGAGAACAAAGGTTTGGAACCCCAACTCGTGTTTGAAATCCCACAAGTGCATTCCTAGGGTTTGTTTGGAACATGTACCATCACTACTTGAGATTTTTAAGACCAGTTACACCCCACACCATGGGAAATAGTCGGCCAATCATTGGGCCCCACTTTGCCAGACTGCTCAATCAGGCAAGGATTGTCTGACCTTGCGCCCGAGTGCCCTCTGACCTCATGCCGACGTCGACCACTTCAAAGCCACCGTAAAACCCAGACCCAAAACCCAAAAGCTATTGGAGCAGATTAAGCAGAAGGTGGATGAGGCGAGTTGCAGACCCAAAACCTAAAACCCACATCCAAAACTCAGATCCGTGGAGGCAGGATCAAGAGAGGAAGACAGAAGGGGCCGAGGTGCAGAGAGAAGGGTTGAGGCGGGATCGAGAGAGAGAGAGAGGGAAATGGAGAGGAAGAGGAAGTGAGGGAGAGGCGGAGGGGGCGGAGAAAAAGATGGAGAGGGAGAAAGAGGAAGATGAAGATGAAAAAGGAACAGAGAAAACGAGATGGTTCTGAAAAAAATGGAGGAAGAGAGGAGATTTTCTACAAAATAAAAAAAAAAAAACCTAACTACATAGTAATAATAATAACGTAATTTTACAAAACAAAATTTTGCTTTTTTTTTTTCTGTTTGAGTCTCATATTTACAGGTAACTTTAACATCTTTAATTTACAAAAAAAATAAAAAATAAATCTCTCTCCCTTTCTCCGCTTTCATGTTCTCTCACTTTCGTCCTTTCTCCTTCAATTTTAAGAACAAAAATAAAAAATTTCACACGTTTTATGTGTATGCATATATTAGTAAATAATAATAAAAATAAACTTTTAGTATCGAATTGCCCGAACAATTTATTTATAGAGTGGCGATTTACCCAAACATAACAATTCAGACATTCGCTAAGGCAAGAATTGCCTTCGCCCAATTGACAGGGCAACTATTACATTACTGGGGTGGAACTGCAATAAGAGAATGATATACAAAGGACAATAAACTATATAATAATAACTTCTATTCTTTTTGTTTACCATTTGAAACTGAATGAACATCCGTTTCTTCAAAATAACCTTTGATTCTTTCCATTGGCCAAAACAGTCCTTGTTGTTTGTTCTAAAATTACAAAGGTTGCATTCCAGTTATTCTTTTTGTGGTTTGCAAAAAATTATATCACCTGCTACGACGTTAAGTCCTCTTTATGTCGAATTCATTTTCAAGGTAAATAAATTATACACTATTGTTTCCTTCTTCTTCACTCTCTCTTTGTTTGTGTTTTTTTTCCTTCATTTTTTTAATTTATTCAATCAACGTTAAATTAAAAAGATATGAGAGTGCATGCAAAAGAGAGTACAAAAATCATTTTCATTTCATTGTCTAAACTCAAATTCTAGAATAAAGCAAAAGGTAAATATAGAGGGGAGCAGATCCTCTCCGGATCCCCTTCCATCCGGACCTCCCTACCATCACTCACCTCCCCCTCCCACCCCAATTCCCACTACATATTTCCCCGACCTTCAACCCCTCCCAATTTCTTCTTCTTCTTCTTCTCTACAATTTTGCTTCGTCGATTGCCGCGGGAGAAGAAGGCAAAGATGTTGAAGAGAAAGAGAGAGAGTGAGAAAGTTGTAAGAGGAAGTATGATCTCAGCCGTACAATTTTACGTGAACGGTTGAGATTATTTGGTCTGTAGGATCCGGATAGAAAAGATCCGGAGAGGATCTTGTTCCAATTTAGAGGTACTAAAACTATTCATTAGAGACAAAAATTGGATACCGTTTGAGTTTATAAGAACAAGTCAATAAAAAGATTCAGAATGACTCATGTTTTATAGTACAACACATGATATGATTTATAAAGTTGATTTGAAAATGATAGCAAATAATAACAATTAACTAGTTCATTGAATATGGCATTTAATTATTTAAATAAAAATGATTAGAAGACTTTTAATCAATATTTTAATGTGTTAATTTGAAATGGGCAACTTGAATAAAGAATCTGCAAGACAATGTCAAATACCAGGGAATAGGATCCTCTCCAGAAACTCGTTGTGGGAATCCGAATGATTAATCAATCGTGTAAGTTTATCATACATCGTGTGGTTAGAAATTATTTTAAATGTTTTATTTAACATTAAATATAAATAGTACTTAACGAAAACTAATCGTACAATGTACAATAAACAAATCCAATTGATTGATTTTCGGATTCCCACAAAGAGAATCCAGAGAGGATCCTGGTTCAAATACCAGCCTACTACTTAAATTACCATTAACCACTTCTATTGTGGTTTCTCTTTGTAAAACTCCTCTTTTAAACAAAGTAAGAGATTCAAAGTTTAGCTACCAAAACCTTTATTAAATTCGCGATGAAAAATACTAATCCGGCCAAAATTAACATAAAAAGGCGGGAAAATAGCATGTGGGGTCCACTGTTGATAAGCTAGTCAACGACTCCGAATAGAGTCTTGATAGGCGGGGCCACTCCTTATGACTTGGAACTGTAATTGGAGAAATTTTTGAGTATTTCGAAAACATAATCCGGTACGATAGTTGTAATAATATAAATGGTTGAAAACATATTTTTTTAAAGTTCGTAGTCATTTGTATTATGACATTTGGTGTACCGGGCCATGTTTCATGTACATTGAAAATGTCTTCAATAAATGATGGGTTTTTAAGTCTTTATTACATCTTTACCACATAAAACTCAATTCAAGTTTCACCTAACTCACGAATCATTAAAGTTCGATAACAAATTCGTGAAAATTGTTTGGGCAGAACAAATGAAAAGCATTGTTGTTGATGTATGTGTTATATAAGTGTGTGACTGATATATTGATGGAAACCAGTCTTCTAGCAAAAGAGTCTTACTTGTGACATGGAAAAAAATTTAACGGATTCGATAAGGGACTATGACAACATAGGCGAAGTGAGGCACATGTTGAGCTGGTAAGTGAAGAAATTTGAGTTTTAGGAGATTAAGTAGGATGCAAGCCCATCGCCTTGTCAAGTTGAGTTGTCTAATTGTACTTTTACAATTTTCTTCTAAATTATGACTGAAAATCAAAGCTCTATGCAGTTTATTTAGTGGAACACAAATATATGGATATGGACTCATACTGACACTAAAAACCATATCTATTGGGCCTATTGGGCTTATTGGGCCTATTTGGTTGGGTTTGCGGTAGAAAAGCCTAGCCCTTTTTCTATATTTAACTCTCGAGTTTCGTTTTCTTTGTTGAGTGCCATTCTACTTGTTAGAGCCGCCGCCGCCGCATCCGCATCCGCCGCCGCCGCCGCATCCGCATCCGCCGCCGCTTCTCTCAAACTCTCAAAACTCTCGAACTCTGAAATCTTCATCGTTCCCTACCTCACACTCACTCTGTTGTAAAGTAAGTCCTCATAAATCTCTCTCTCTCTCTCTCTCTCTCTCTCTCTCTCTCTCTCTCTCTCTCTCTGTTGTTTCTCTGCTAATTGGGATTTTGTATTTTGTTTTGATTTTTTTTTTTGCATTGTTTTTCGTTACAACTTCAGATTTTTTTCATTTGTTTGAATTAAAATTGTACCATTTCTTACCATAAATTTGCTTAAGCAGCTCAAATAGTCATTAGTATAATTAATTAAATTTATTAGAAATTATGATGGTCTTTGTTGCAGAGCATATATTCATTTGTATGTCGTTAAATTTGCCGGAGGAAAAAGAAAGTAACAATTTTTCTTTAAATGGGATAAGGCGGGGGTGGGGCGGAAACTATGAATCGGTTATGGGAGGGTTTGGGCGGAAACGCCAATTACAGCGTCGGGCACGGTTGTTTTCTGAAATTATGTGAATTGTTTTGTTTTTCTTGGATTAGTAACAAGTAACAACTTCCCTTCAACGGTGTCATACTTGTTTCATATCGAGAGTGTTGAATTTTCAGCTTCGTTGCACTGGGTTTAGTCCTGAGTTTTGATCTCATAATGAAAGCTCTCATAATGAAAGTTATGAACTTATGATTTTTGTGACGAAATTAGTCGTTCATTGTTTTCAGTAAAATAGGTTCATTATGTATGTAGTTGTTTTTGTCTATAAAATTCATGTTAATGGTGTTTTTGTATGCTATCCAATGAGGCGTAAGGATACATCTCTCGTTAATGGGGTTCTTATAAACGTTTTAAATCAAATGATGTGCTGTGAAAACCAGGTTTTGAATTATGATTGCGTTGGTTAGGATACTCTTATTTTCGGTGCATGGTGAACCTGGGTAATAACTTTCCCTTTTTTTTCTTTTTTTTTTCTTTTTCAGCAGACCAATAAGTAAACATGGTGCAGTATAACTTCAAGAAGATGACTGTTGTACCGAATGGGAAGGACTTCATTGACATTATCCTGTCTCGCACTCAGGGGCAGACCCCAACTGTAGTCCACAAGGGTTATGCCATTTCCCGCCTTCGTCAGTTCTATATGCGCAAAGTCAAATATACCCAACAGAATTTTCATGAAAAGCTCTCCACAATCATCGATGAGTTTCCTAGGCTGGATGATATCCACCCTTTCTATGGTGATCTTCTTCATGTTCTCTACAACAAAGACCACTACAAGCTTGCACTTGGCCAAATCAATACTGCAAGTAAAATTATTGGAAATATTTCTAAAGATTTTGTGAAATTGTTGAAGTATGGTGATTCACTTTACCGATGCAAATGTCTCAAGGTCGCTGCTCTCCGCATGTGCACGGTTATAAAGAGGATTGGTCCTAGTTTAGCTTACCTGGAACAAATTAGGCAACACATGACAAGGCTACCTTCGATTGACCCTAATACCAGGACAGTATTGATTTGTGGTTATCCAAATGTCAGAAAGAGTTCATTCATTAACAAGATCACAAGGGCTGATGTGGATGTCCAACCCTATGCTTTTACAACCAAGTCACTCTTTGTGGGACACACAGATTATAAATACCTGAGGTACCAGGTAATTGATACGACCGACCATTTGAAGACCGTAACATTATTGAGATGTGCAGCATCACAGCTTTGGCCCACTTGAGAGCTGCGGTGTTGTTCTTCTTGGACATCTCGGGATCTTGTGGGTAAAGCATTCCCCAACAAGCAGCTCTTTTTCACAGCATCAAGTCTCTGTTTATGAACAAACCATTGATTATAGTCTGCAACAAGACTGATTTGCAGTCATTGGATGGTATATCCAAGGAAGACAAGAAGTTGGTCGTGGAGATGAAATCTGAAGCTATGAAGACGGTGATCGGTCAGGGAGGTGAGGCTACAAATGATGCGCGGGTACTCTTGGCCATGAGCACTTTGACCGAGGAGGGGGTAATTGCTGTAAAGAATGCAGCTTGTGAGGGGTTGTTGAATCAGAGAGTTGAACTGAAGATGAAATCCAAAAAGATAAATGACTGCTTAAATCGTTTTCACATTGCCATGCCAAAGCCCCGTGACAACAAGGAAAGGCCCCCATGCATACCTCAGGCAGTTATAGAAGCTAAGACTAAGCAAGCAACGGAGAAGGAAGAGAGGCATACAGAAAGGGATTTGGAGAATGAGAATGGCGGTGCAGGTGTATAATCTGCCAGTTTGAAGAAGCATTATATCTTAGCTAATGATGAATGGAAAGAGGATGTCATGCCGGAAATTTATGATGGGCACAATGTGTGTGACTTTGTTGATCCTGATATTTTGCATAGGCTTGAGGAATTGGAACGAGAAGGAGGACTCTGTCATGAAGAGGAGGGTGATGATTTTGAGATGGATGGATTCCAATTGACTCCAGAAGAGCAAAAGACATTGGCTGCGATAAGGAAAAAGAAAAGCTTGCGCTATTCACAACATAGAATGAAGAAAAGCACAGCAGAGAGTCGACCCATTGTACCAAGGAAATTTGACAAGGATAGGGAGTTCACAACAAAGAGAATGGGGAGGCAGCGTTCAAAATTGGGTATTGATCCTACTAGGGCAATTAAACGGGCCCGAAGCAGATCTGTCTCTAGGGGACGGAAGAGGGAGAGATCAGTTGACAGGGGTGATACTGATGGTGGCGATGCTATGGATGTGGATACACCCAACAAGAAGCAGCGTATGTTATCTAGATCTCGTCCACAGTCTAGATCAAGGCCTCCGACTGAAGTTGCCCCTGGAGAGGGCTTCAAGGACTCTAATCAGAAGGTGAAGGCACTACAGAAGGCCAGGAAATCTAATAAGAATAGAAACAAGGATGCTCGTCGTGGAGAGGCAGATAGGGTCATTCCCACTTTAAAACCAAAGCACTTGTTATCTGGAAAACGCTCAATTGGAAAAACCCAAAGGCGCTAGATTATTTGAGGTACCTAAGACACATTGCATCACTTTCAATTCAGCTCGTCTTTCTTTTGAGCACTCATTGGAAAAAAAAAAAAAAAAAAAATTATATAAGATGATTTTCCTTGTTATTAGCCTTAGCTTTCGGCATGCATATGCTTTGTGCATATTATATGTTTTTCGGACCAGTTGCATTCATCTTTTTTTTATCTATTACACGCTTTACGCACACATGTTTTTGATGCGGATGTGTGAGAGTAACATTCTCGTAACAACCAGATAGAAGTTTTGGCCTGTCCTCATTATTTTTTATGTTTCTGTTAGTAATCAATATGCCTTCTCTTCTTCCAGGGTGGTAAGTTTGCTTTGTATTTTGCACGGTGAGTTGTACTTGCTGCTGCAAAAGAACTTGGTTCTTTGGTTGCTGTTTCGGCTGGGGATTGCGGCCTGCAAGATTATGTAACCAGAAGAGTCTTAGTAGTTTCCATTCTTTTTTTCTAAATTATGTTTTTTTCTTTAGGCAATTTTGGATCTGAATTCGTTTCGTAACTGTTTTTAGGTGAAGATTTGGTTTCGTAATTTTGTAGTTTTGACAAACTGCGAAACTTGGCCCCAGTGAAATTGCTGCCCGTTTGTGTTATACCCTTTCAAGTTAAGTTTTGGATGTTAGGCGACCGCCCGTATCTCAGGGCTTGATGGCAACGGGGTTGTGCGCATCACCCCCCTCCGCCACGGGAAGTTGGACTGCTTCCTGGGGAGGCAGATTCAAATCAAGTCCCCACGTTTAACTTTGTAACTTTCATGTCCCTCATTTACAAGCAATTAAGTAGAATTAATTTTATGAAGTTGGGAAAAGCTTTAGTATTAATAGTAGGCTGGTGTTATCTACGTATCTTTGTTTCTTTTTTAAACGTTCCTTTCAATATTTGGCTTTCGAATCGAATGGATTGAAGATAATAAAAAAGACAAATTAAAAAGGGGTGCGTGGGTCCCGACAAAAAAAAAAAATGTGTATAACACAACATAAAAGTATCTCAAGTACTGACCATACCAAACCCTCGGTTCGGTTCTAAAGATTATTTTTCAAAGGATTTTTATAATAAATGGTCTCTGAAATTGATCCTTATCATCAAGGTGGTCTCTGAAATTGAAAATCAATCAATGTAGTTCCTAAAAATAGGTGTCGCAAATCAATATGGTATTTCTGTCATAATTCTGTTAAAAATTTCGTTAAGTGCTAATGTAGCACATAAATAAGCCCCACAAGATTTACAGATTTTTATAACAAATGGTCCCTGAAATTGTCTCACACTATCAAGATGGTCCCTGAAATTGACCCACACCATCAAGATGGTCCATAAAATTGAAAATCAATGATTGTAGTCCTTGAAAATAGGTGTTGCAAATCAATATGATCATTCCGCCAAAATTCTGTAAAAATCATTGTTATGTGTTGATGTGGGTTTAATAATTAATTAAAAAATTGTCTAAATACCTCTTTGTGTGACAGCCCGTCCCTGATTTTAGGAGTTTTTAAAGTTTTAATAAAGGATTTTACAAAAATGCCCTTTGAGGCACGCGCATTGTTCGAGGTTAATCGTTGTGTCGTGCCATCTAAGATTTGTTTTCTCGACATATCCTCGTATTACTCGTCACTACGGATGCGTGGGCGCAAGCGGTTCGTGATTTGGAGTTATATCGAAGAAGATATTGTTGTTTGAAGTTTGGGCATTTTAGGAATTATAATAGTAAAATCTGGAATTTCTTTTATGAAAGTGGACGGCCCAGATTTAATAAAGAAATAATTGGATGGCTGGGATGAAAAGAAATGAGATTACGTGTGTGTGTGCGTGGCTGGTGGAAGAAGGAAAGGAAGAAGAAGAGATTGGGCAGAACTGCCCAACCAGAGGAAGAGAGCAGGAGCTCCGGGAGAGAAAGGAGAGAGAGCTGGACGAATGGAGAGAAGAGAGAGAAAAGCCCGGCCAATCGGAACAGAGAAAGGAGGAAAGGAGGGAGAGAGTGGCGCGGGGGATCGGCCGGATCTCCTTGGCCCGTTCTTGACTCGGTCGGCACCCATGCCTATTTTCGATGATTTTCACCCGTTTTTCTGGTGAATTGCTTCAAGAAACCTCATGGGAAACACTCTAGGACCCTTCCTCTATCCATACCATCTAAAATTTTGAGAGAATTGGTCTTGAAAATGGAAGAAACCGCAAAGGGGGTGCGACGGGGTTCGTGACGGAAATCCATCAAATGTGAAGCAAATTCTTCCAATTACCACCACTCATAGCATCCTCTTGAGGCCTAGAACAAAGCCCAAACAAGTTTGGGAGCGGCGGAGTTGTTTTGGAGTCGGATCGAAGACACCCAAATTCAAGGGTTTCGTACGGTTTTGGCAAAATTGGAGCCTTTCCAGGCCAAATTGGCCTTTGTCACAGGTATGAAAGTTGTTCCTCTCTTTGAGATCTTTAATTCTGCAAATTTTGGTAATTTTTGGAGAAAGTTGAATTTTCCGGCGAGCCGGGGCGGCCGACGGCCACCCACGGCGGCGCGTGCGGCGGCGCGTGGCCAGTGAGCCGCCAATGCTATTTTTAGGCCATAATTCATGTTCTGAATTCAATTTTGGTGAATGAATGACGTATGATGATCATTCGAACCTAAATTCGTTACGATGCGAGGTTAGGCCAAAATATGAATTGACGATCCGACCGTTGGATCGTCACCAAATTTTGTTACGTTGTAATACGTAATATTTGAGGATTATAGGAACTTACGGATCAAGCATATGATTTACGGATCTTCTGGAATTGGAGTTGTAAGTTCATAAAATACAATGTTAACAGTCACTTAGTTTTGGTAATTGTTGGAGATCCGACCGTTGGATGGTAATGAAATTTTAGGATGTTGTTCTAGAGATTTATTGTGGACCTTTGGAAGTTACGGATTGGAAATTTGAGTTGCAAATCTTCCGGATCGAACTACATAGTGACGTGTTTTATATAAGTTATATATTCTATCGATATGATTTCTGAGGCATGATTTGATGATTGTTCTAGGCGCCGATCGTCATGACGCCTTGATGGGTTGTGCTAGGGAGTTGTAGGGTGAACTCCAGGTGAGTGGGCTTTTGGTTTTCAGTGTATATATATATATATATATATATATATATATATATATATATATATATATATAATTGTTTGATTTCCCAGAAATGCGTTTTAAAATGCTTTTATGAAATTGAATGCCATGTTGAATGCCATATGTATTTATTTATCGCTATGTTTATGTGATTATATATTGTTGCACCGCGGGCGCCAGGTAAGTCAGGTAAGTGTGTGTGGTTGTGATGTGATGATTATGGTGATATCGATGAGATTGGTATATGGCTCATCACCTGCACATCGGGGTTTGTGCCGCCAGAGTAGGGCTTAGCTTTCACGTGATCGTTCACCTCTCGCACCGTACGCTCACCTTGGATCCAAGGCAGGTGCCAGCCTGTCGTACTGACCACATTAGGTGGTTACGACTCGTAGGTGACTTGCGAGACGTCGCCAACCTTCACGTGATCGTAGCACAGAGCGTTATGCCCAGCTTGACGTACAGACCACATTAGGTGGTTCCGTCATGGGTGCAGGTTATTGATTGAGAGATGGATTGAGGAGCCATAGATTCAGCCGTACAGGTCACTAGAGGTGACTCCGGCTGATTTATATATATATATATATATATATATATATATATATATATATATATATTGCCGGCATGATTTGAGTTGGGATATCACCTGATTGTTTGATGATATTTGATATATGTTGATAATTGATTATGGTTCATTCGAGCATGGCATTGATTGTTTGATTGATTGGCTGATTGAGGGTTTTTCAGTACTATTACGTATATACATATTTTCTGGGAAGTATAGTTGTTTTACAAAGAAGGGTTACAACATTTATATCGAAGTGATTTTTGATAAAGCTTTGTTTTTGCCCACTCACACTTTTGTTTTGCACCCCTCCAGGTTTGAGATAGAGTAGAGCTTTAGTGGCCACGAGGAATCCAACGGTGTTCTGACAGAATTCACAAATGTAGGATTCACCTTCAGGTGTTATATCTTAGTAATTGTATCTTTAAAGCTTCCGAACTGCGTAAATGGTTACGTCACTCTCACGTGACGGCCAGCATGCCCTCCTTCGGTACGGGGTGTGTCAGTTGGTATCAAAGCCTAGGTTTCAGTCCTGTGTATCTTGAGAATTTCCTAGTGTCTTCTGTCAGAACTATACCGCCTCGTAGAGAGCCACGTCGTTTAGATAAGTTTAGTTTCCCTGATATAGCTCAGTTAGGGGAAACTATTGCTATTGTGATTCAATCTATTATTCAAGGACTTTCTTAAGACTGGTTATAAGTTGAAGCTGAATCACTTTATGGAAATGAAAGACTTGAGGGAGCAGAGTGATGGCTTAATCATTTGGAAAAGACGTTTCGGTTTATGCAAGTCAAGGAAATCTTTCTTTTGCAAGGTAGGTCGAGATGACTACCTGGTTTTTGAGTATTGAAATTGCATCCTGGTGGAGACAGGAGTTTTATGAGATTTTATTGAGAATTGAGGACTCTGAGATTATGTCCAGCGATAGTGATGAAGAAGAGGAAAAGATTGTGAATCAGAGGAAATATGGCAAAGGTAAAGGTCAGTAATCTTAAGGACTTCAAAAGACTCAAAGCTTCAAAAGAAGTAAAGCTAATTCTAGTTCTTCCGGCTGATATGATTCTTGTTATGGACGATGTTGCCAAAGAGAGTAATAAATGAGCACGATCGAGGCGTGTATATGTATTTCTAATGAAAGACAAGATAGTAATATTGCACCCTTGAGGATTGTTGCTTACTTATCGAGACAACGGTGATTTATCAGTATTGCGGGCTGCAGACCGTAATATTAATAACTTATTCGTTGGATTCGTTAAGCAAGTAAACAGGTAGGTCATCCTATATTAGTATGATGTTATTCAGGGTGTTCAGTGATGGTGGAAGATGTTGTTATGTCAGTGAATCTTATCCCGTGAGATATTGTGGATTTGTATGTGATTTTAGGCACAGACTGGTTGTACTATAATCGTGCCAAGATAGATTGCTACGGGAAATCAGTTACCTTCCATCGACCTGGATGACCAGAGGTTATTTTTGGGGGTATGCAAAGTGGAGTGAGGTATGCCGTTATTTCTGCTGTGAGAGCAAAGAGATCGTTATCGAAAGGCTGCCAAGGATATTTAGTTCATGCGGTACTAAGAGATATTGCTCTGAGTAGTGTGGAAGAGGTCAAGGTGGTTAGACATTTTCCTGACTTTTTCCCTGAGAATTTACCTGGATTGTCGCCAGGCAAAGATGTGGAGTTCTCTATTGATTTGTTTCCAGGTACGGACCTTATATTATAGATTGGTTCATGATGAGTTAAGGGAATTGAAAAGTCAGTTGCAAGAATTGGTTGATAAAGGTTCCATTCAACCTAGTATGTCGTCGTAGAGAGCCCAGTTTATTTATGAGGAAGAATGTGGACATTAAGGCTATACATTGACTATGGACAATTGAATCGGGTAACGATTGACAATCGTTATCCATTACCGCGTATTAATGATTGTTTGATTAGTTTAGAGGTGCCTGTGTATTTTCAAAGATTGATTTAAAGTCTGGTTATTACCAATTGAAGATTAAGAGTGATGATGTCCCTAAGACGGTTTTCAGAACTCGTTATGGTCTTTATGAGTTTTTAGTGATGCCATTCGGATTGACGAATTTTATGAGTTGACGAACGAAGTATTCCAGGAATATCTCGACAGGTTTGTTATCGTTTTCATTGACGATATTTTGGTACACTTAAGACTAGAGCAGAGCATGCTAGACATCTTAAATTGGTATTACAAAGATTGAGGGATCATCGATGTATTCTAAGTTTAGCGAATGCCAATTTTTGATGAATCAAGTGGCATTTATGGGACATGTTATATCTACTTAAAGTATTCAAGTGGATTCTTAAAAGGTAGCAGAAGTTGAGAATTTGGAACAATCACGAACCGTGCCTAAGATTCGGAGTTTTCTTAGCTTAGCAGGCTATTATGGACGGTTTGTGAAAGATTTTTCAGTCATTGCCTTGCCATTGACGAGATAGACGAGAAAAGAGGTTAAATTTGAGTGGGATGAAAATGGTGAGCAAAGTTTTCAATAGTTGAAGTATTTCCTCACTCATGCACTTGTGTTAGCACTCTCAGATGATAACGGGAATTATGAGGTCTATAAGGATGCTTCCTTGAATGGTTTAGGATGTGTATTGATGCAAATGGTAGGGTGATTGTCTATGTTTCACGGCAATTGGAACCTCATGAGACGAATTGCCCTACTTGTGATTTGGAATTTGCGACTATCATCCTTGCTTTGAAGTTATGGAGACATTATATTATTGGTGAGAAGTGCAAGATTTTTACGGATCATAAGAGTCTCCAATATCTGTCTACTCAGAGGGATCTTGATTTTAGGTAACGAAGGTGGATTGAATTGCTTAGTGATTATGATTGCACGACCAGGGTGATCGTGCAAATGTTTGGGCTGATGTACTTAATATGAAGACTCTCGTGAGAATAAATGCTTTGTATGCTTGTTATGTTCCTCTTCTTGTGGATTTGAGATCTACAGGAGTAAGATTGGAAATAGAAGAACGAGAAGAAGCATTGCTTGCTACTATCCAAGTTAGGCTTATTTTAATTAATCGTATACTCGATGCCCAGAGGATTGATGAAGAAACCAGGAATTAATTGAGGCAAAGAATATCGAGAAAAAGAAAGACCTCAGAGTTAGAGAATCAGATGGCATGCTTATGCAAGAGAACAAGATGTATGTACCTAATGTTATGGAATTAAAGAAAACAATTTTGGAACGAAGCGCACAGTTCAGCTTATGCAATGCATCCTGGAAGTATTAAGATGTATCATACCATTTAACCATTTTACTATTGGCCGGGTATGAAAAGAGAACTTGCTGAGTAGGTAAGTATGTGTATCATTGGTCAGCAGGTTGAAGCGGAAAGAAAGAAGCCTTTTGGATTGATGCAGTCATTTTCCGTTCTACAGTGGAAGTGGAAAAATATTACTATGGATTATGTGTACAAGCTTTTTCGTACATGAAATGGTTATAATGGCATCTGGGATAGTTGATCGACTTACTAAGTCAGCGCATTTTACTTCAGTGAAGAGCAACAACCTTTCCAAACAAGTGCAACAGTTATTTATTTGTTTTATGGAAAAGAGATTCGGGCTTACGGATCTGTTGAGCTTTTTGGGTATGTTGGTCACTTAAAAGTTTTGGATAGCATTTCAGGAGGTTTTGGATACAAGGTTACTTTATAGTACGGTTTATCATCCTCAAACAGATAGGCAATCTGAGAGGACGATTCAGATGTTGGAGGATATGCTAAGATCTTCAATATTGCAGTTTGGTGACGCTTAGCATAAGCGGTTGGATTTGATGGAATGTAACTATAACAACAGTTTTCATTCGGGTATTGGTATGTCGCCATTTGAGGCATATATTGGAAAAGCTTGCCGTACACCTTTATGTTGGTCAGAAGTTGTCGAAAGAATTTTGCGGGCCTTGAGATTATGGATGAGTCTACTCAGAATGTTTAAGTGATTAAGTTTAACCTGAAAGCAGCCCAGGAGTGGCAAGAGAGCTTAGCAGACATGCCACTAATCGAGTGTATTACGTCGGTGATTGGGTGTGTTCGAAATTTTCACCTTGGAGTTTTGGTGAATGAATGACGTATGATGATCATTCGAACCTAAATTCGTTACGATGCGGGGTTAGGCCAAAATATGAATTGACGATCCGACCGTTGGATCGTCACCAAATTTTGTTACATTGTAATACGTAATATTTGAGGATTATAGGAACTTACAGATCGAGAATCCAATTTACAGATCTTCTGGAATTGGAGTTGTAAGTTCATAAAATACAATGTTAACAGTCACTTAGTTTTGGTAATTGTTGGAGATCCGACCGTTGGATGGTAACGAAATTTTAGGATGTTGTTCTAGAGATTTATTGTGGACCTCTGGAAGTTACGGATTGGAAATCTGAGTTGCAAATCTTCCGGATCGAACTACATAGTGACGTGTTTTATATAAGTTATATATTCTATCGATATGATTTCTGAGGCATGATTTGATGATTGTTCTAGGCGTCGATCGTCATGACGCCTTGATGGGTTGTGCTAGGGAGTTGTAGGGCGAACTCCAGGTGAGTGGGCTTTTGGTTTTCAGTATATATATAATTGTTTGATTTCCCAGAAATGCGTTTTAAAATGCTTTTATGAAATTGAATGCCATGTCGAATGCCATATATATTTATTTATCGCTATGTTTATGTGATTATATATTGTTGCACCGCGGGCGCCAGGTAAGTCAGGTAAGTGTGTGTGGTTGTGATGTGATGATTATGGTGATATCGATGAGATTGGTATATGGCTCATCACCTGCACATCGGGGTTTGTGCCGCCAGAGTAGGGCTTAGCTTTCACGTGATCGTTCACCTCCCGCACCGTACGCTCACCTTGGATCCAAGGCAGGTGCCAGCCTGTCGTACTGACCACATTAGGTGGTTACGACTTGTAGGTGACTTGCGAGACGTCGCCAGCCTTCACGTGATCGTAGCACAGAGCGTTATGCCCAGCTTGACGTACAGACCACATTAGGTGGTTCCGTCATGGGTGCAGGTTATTGATTGAGAGATGGATTGAGGATTTGATTGAGGAGCCATAGATTCAGCCGTACAGGTCACTAGAGGTGACTCCGGCTGATTCATATATATATATATATATTGCCGGCATGATTTGAGTGGGGATATCACCTGATTGTTTGATAATATTTGATATATGTTGATCATTGATTATGGTTCATTCGAGCATGGCATTGATTGTTTGATTGATTGGCTGATTGAGGGTTTTTCAATACTATTACGTATATACAGATTTTCTGGGAAGTATACTTGTTTTACAGAGAGGGGTTACAACTTTTATATCGAAGTGATTTTTGATAAAACTTTGTTTTTGCCCACTCACACTTTTGTTTTGCGCTCCTCCAGGTTCGAGATAGAGCAGAGCTTTGGTGGACACGAGGAATCCAACGATGTTCTGACAGAATTCACAAATGTAGGATTCACCTTCGGGTGTTATATCTTAGTAATTGTATCTTTAAAGCTTCCGAACTGCGTAAATGGTTACGTCAATTTCACATGACGGCCAGCATGCCTTCATTCGGGACGGGGTGTGTCACTTTGCACAATGGAATTTTTTTCTATAGTAGGACCTACTCCGAAGAGAGTCCTTCCATAAATTCTTAAAGGCACAAGGCTTAACCAATGCCTAAGAAGGGGTTTGGAAATAGTTTTCAACCAACAATAGACGCACCTCGATTATAACCTCATTATCTCAAGGCAGACATCGCCGTTCTTTGAGTCACAGACGACCAGGGAAGCGCTGAAGAAGCTCTTCCAAGATTAAGGTTGTGAGTATGTTGATCGCCTAAATGTTAATGGTGATATCCCATAAGTCGTTTGCCAATCAGCCAAGCTGTCACCAAAGATGATCTCGATCCAGGGTCAATTCGATGAAAGGTGTCGAAGTGTGTAAAGATGGGTGTATTGAGATTTTTTTTAAGAGAATGGACATCAAAGGAAGTAGAGGAATGTGGACTGGGATCAGAGGTGATTGCAGGACTGGGTTTTTGGGTTCATAACTTTTTATTAACTATTAAATTATTAAACCTATTCGTAATTTTTTAATTTAATTAGACTTGTGTGATACATTTATATGTCACATTAGCACATAACCGAAATTTTTATAGAATTGTGACGAAAAGACTACATTGATTTGGGACACTTACTTGCGGGACTACAATGATCGGTTTTTAATTTTAGGGACCATTTTGATGTTGCTCGTCAATTTTAAGGATCATTTGTGAGAAAAATTGACTTATGGGACCTATTTGTGTGCCACATCAGCACTTAACGAAATTTTTAACAAAATTGTGACGGAAGGACTATATTGATTTGCGACACCTATTTTCAGGGACTACATTGATTAATTTTCAATTTCAGGAACCATCTTGATGGTAAAGGTCAATTTCAAGAACCATTTGTGATAAAATCCCCTTTTCAATTTATACTAATCTAATCCAAATGATGAATATTAGGTGTGACGAATTTCCAGCATTACTACGGTCTATCAATATTCAGTTTTACTTGTAAGTGAGGTTTTGAGTTTAAATCTCGTAAAAAGAGAATTCGATACCAATTTATTTTTATAAATATAGGGATGTGTTATCCACACACCCCATTTTACTTCTTACACACCCCTTATTAAGAGGAACTTCAGCGTTGCAAAGGCCTCCTAGGGCAACTCACTATTGAATCCACCCAGTGAACAATAATTGCCTTTTGCATCTTCACTCACTCTCTCTCTCTCTCTCTCTCTCTCTCTCTCTCTCTCTCTCTTCCTTTTTCTTTCTTCCTCTCCCTCTTTTCCAGCTCACTCTTATGAGCTCTCTTCCTCATTCCTCTTCAAACCTTCAACAAATCAAGCTCAAAAATAATATTTTTGGAATCCCTGGAACTCATGGAACCCAACCATGGCCTTGCATGCGGCATTGGTGCATGGTGCGAGGTCCTACCATTGAAGTCGTGAGCTTGAACTCTCAATCTCGAACCCAGGTGATGTTTCTATCACTATCTTGTGTTCTTGAGCTTTAAATCATGTTGTGTTGCAATTCTTGTGGTTTAATTCGAAGGCTTAATTCCCTGCTTGCATCCCATTCTTTTTCCAGATTCCGACAAAGGAAAACGGACGAATTTGATCCGGATCACCCCGATGTCAGCCATACATCACACAGCCTTCAGGCTCTCGGGCGATGGATTCTCGCCTGGCTTGTCCACCGGGCCTCCCTCGAGCCCCATTGCCAGCATGGGCTGGAGCCAATTGCTGGGGCAATTGGGTGATTAGAATCACCGATCCATCGGGCTAAAGAGCACGCTGGACTTGCTCTAATTTCTATCCGTTGATTTTCTTCAATTCATCTGATTCGACGGCTGAAAATTAGAAGGATGTGTGAAAAGTAAAATGGGGTGTGTGAATATGACACCCCTAAATATATCATCATAAAAAAAGTCTGAAGCATATAATTTAAGAGTGGTTCTCTCTTATTGAAATTTGGAATGTTATTATGTTTGATTTACTTTCATCCATAATACGTGCTACTGAGTCATCCAAAAATAAAATAAAAAAACATATAGAAATATCCTCAATTCCTCATTATCCAAGTTTCTCACAAGTCGATGGATACTACAGAAGGCTTTGTGCCACTGCCACAATCAATGTCGTTACCAACACAGACGTGCAAAATCATAAGCCGACTCTGGAACCCTAATAACGTTCTTTGGATCGATCGCTCCAAACTTTAGAAAGCATAATTCCGACAGACAGATCTATACAATTACAAACCAATGCTATCGAAATAAAAGTTCTTTCGTCATGAAAGCATCTCTGGACAATGCTATACATAAGCTTGGAAAGAAAATCTGTGCACATTTGTTGGATTAATATAAAAAACTTCAACGCAGTTCTGCTGATACACACTTCATTATCGTCATAGAATGGATGTAAACTTGTCGGTACCAGGCTCACAACTGACCTGTTCGTATGTCCCCATCAAGACGTTCGGCATTAAGAGTCCCGGGAAGCTCTCTAAAATCTTCATTGAAAATAGAATACGCACTGCAAATTCCAAAGCACAAAATAATATTTATAAGATGCTGAAGGACTTAAGACATTGTTCACTAAGAACGCACAGAGGGCAAGGACGGGAGGGAGTGAGTGCCAGAAGCAGCCAGAAATAGTCGAGAAATCATTTGGTGAGCATGATAAATTCCAACAGGACAAGGGAGTCTTCAACAAATATGTGAACAATGTTCAGCAAACACCACTCAGCACAACAACAATTTCCCATTTCTTCGCGTTCAACAAGTTTTAAAGTACCCAGGTAATTCCTTCATGCAAGGAGATAAACTAAAACTACAGTCAATTGTTTTAAGTGTTTTCTATTTTTAGTTTTTACACCCCTTTCGAATAGATCGCTGTTTATCTTCTTTAGATAGTATTGATGAAAAAGTTGTGATAGTAATGACGAAAAAAGTATTTTGAAAATTCATTTTTCACTGTAACCGCAATTTACATGTTAATGGCAAAAATTATATCCACAATAGAATGAATACCTGACATCGCCCGGTTGCCGCTTTCCAAGATTCACGAGGATGACAACAAAACCTGTGGCAAGTATCTGAATGCAGAGCAGCACCAAACAAAAATTACATCAGCTATCTTAACTTATTTTTTATTTTTTCTTCAAAAAGGTGGTTTATAGGGTAGACACTGAACTGCCAGTTTAGTGATATGTGTTTTGGGTCATAAAGAGTGGACGAAGGAAGATGTATTTATAGAAGACTCCGTCATCAGATTATAGATGATATGTTCATAACCCTAGCCCACTCACGTTTTGGGGGCAAGTGGAACAGATCTACCACATTAGAATTTATAACAGGAACTAAGAGAAATGAGGAAACGTACATATAAGGGGCCAATGTCCCATCTGTGGGCAACAGGTGCGAAAATAAACCACATAATGATAATTACCCACATCTTCAGACTGAGAGAGAAAATTGCCATCAAAAGGATATCTATCAATAAAACATAAGAGAGCTTTCTGTCAGTATGTTGTATCCTTTTGGCGGAAAACCCAAAAAAAAAAACTTGATGCCTACCAGGGAGCTTCATCTTATCATGTAGAAAACTGTACAATGCCCTCTTCCATGGGCTCGATGACAGCGGAAGCTGAAACTTCTGGAAATACAAAAATCAAGGGAAGACCATTAGTTGATTCACAGTTTATGCAATGGCATTGACATTTCAATGGGATAAAGGGTTCAAGCATACCAGATCTTCATCATCATCGTCATCATCAAATCCATCCCTAAGATGTTTAACTGGTGGCTTTGGTTTGACAGCAACAATTAGGGAATCTAGACAAAAATATATGTTTAATAATTAATCCTAGCCACTCATCAAATGAGCCAAAAACAAGGACTCTTAACTAAGAAATTTCTTTTCTCTATCATGCCAAGCTAAAGACCTGCTTGTCAAAACAATAACTGTTTAACTTTCATCCATCAAAATCAGGTAGCTGATTAAGTCATAGTGGTCACAGTTTTGCAAAAGTGATACCTATAATATGGAGTTAAACAACCACAAATAACTATATCATAAATACTAAGAGTTTAAACAAATATATTGTGGAACTCTCCAAACAACTTTTATATCAATGTGAGCAACAAAATCAACTGAAGCTTGAATGTAGGTTGCAACTACCCGAAGATTGAATGTAGGTTGAAACTACCCAACTTAATTAAGGACTGCTTTTGGGGTGGTCCTCCCATTGTGATATTTCATAATCTGCACCGATAGCCCAAAAGATTTCAAGATCTTCCATGGATTACTATTCTCATTCATATCTGGTGTCCTCTTTATCTAGAAAGACATAAATTTAGGCTGGTGCTATCTACACACCTCTTAATACCTCCAACACACCCCTTGTTAATTTATGTCTTTTGATCCTCTCTAATTCATCCGATCCAACGGCCGATACTTGAGACACGTATGGAAGGTAAAAAGGAGTATGTGGATAGCACCACCCTAAATTTATTCCAGTTTAATTAAGAGAAGGTTTGTAGAATCCTCTTTGATGTGCAGCTTATCATTATATTTTCGTGTAGCTTCTCTTTCTAGTTTCATTTCATTTCCCGTTCAGATCTTTTCTTTTCTTATCTGTCTTGGTCCAATGCCTTCTAGATGCTTAGATATGTAATTTTAGGTGATTTGGACAATAGAACCATTTTAATTCAAAAAATTAAAAAGTTGGGTGGGGAAATAGGATTTTTTTTTTTGGGGGGGGGGGGGGGGGGGGTGGTGGGGTGTGGTGGGAATACTGCGTCTCAAATAAAATGAAGTGATAAATACTATGACAAGAACAATACCACCGTCACTGAGTTGTAGGTACACATCTTGCGCACTTTTGCTATCATGCAATACATTGCCTCGCAAAATAAGCCTCAGCCTCTCGATTGGTAAGTGGCCATTCTCAGCTATCAATTTTCTCAAATCATGTACCTTGACAAAAAGTGGAAGCACATTAATATGTGACGATGCACACCTTTTAATCTCACACATTTGTGTTATTACCCAACTCATGTCCTTTACCCTAGACTTACAAAGTTAGATGAAACACTAAATATTTTAAACTATTAATACATGCTAAAAAGAATCTCGAGACACATATACAGTGCTGGCAGAGATTATACAGACAGCAGGAAAATACTAAGGTCAGAAGTTCCAGATTAACTACAGCTACTTATAGTGTTTGAAAATGTCACAAGGTAAACAGAAAGCAATGTATTCATTGGAGGTTCTATAAGACCTTATGTATTGAGCATGCACACGCACGAACAGCTAGAGTTAATTACACAAACACCCCTGATATTCAGCAGCGCGTTCACTTCAGGCCCTGTACTTCTGGAATTCACAGTGCAACTACTTGAGGTTTAACATTGTTGCACACATAGCCCCTTCAAGGAAGCAATCGGGTAGTGGATTTGACAGAATCAATTAAGGACACAGTTACGGTGTTATAGTCCCAGAAACGTGTCATCACGTAACGGGAAAAGCTTGTGGATTGTAATAAATCTAGGCTTGAACCTTATTGAAGAGTCTAGTTCTTAGAGGCAATAACTGGTGATCTCATAAAATCTATCATTCAAATTCTTGACCTATCAGCCAATAAGCTTCGGTTCTGTTGCGGTCTCGACTCTCTCGGGCAAGTAGATACATATAACACCAGTGAATTGGTCATGTCTGACAATCAGTGAATTGCTTGACTTGGCAACTTTTTAAAATCCTCACTTTTCGTCAGAACTATAGGTGTTAATTTCATGGAGGCACACATTCTGCCGAATAACCAAGAATTTGTAATCTAGGTTTGGATCAATTATGTATGCATAATATGAAATATGAACAAGAATCACATTAAACCAGGTAATTTTCCAAATGCAATCTGAGTCATGCATCCATATCTGACAGACATTGAAGGGGAAGGGGGCAAGAAAGATGAACGTACTGTGATGGATGACGGGACTTGGAGACGAGAAGGGGGAGCTGGGCCAATGGTTCTCACAACGATCTCCACCTTCTTCTTCTTCTTCTTCTCCTCCTCAAACTCCTCGTCGCCATTGACGATGCTGCTGTTATTCGAAATGGGTATCAGCTCTTCCTCCTCAGTGATTTCGCCCATACCATGTCAAGCACCGGCGTCTCCGCCACCAATTCTTTCTTGGGTCTCCGTCAATCGTCGCCAAATTCACAGACACCGACGTCCGTGCTGTTCCAGAATCCAGACGGAGTCCTTTCGCAGGGGTTTTTTGTTTTGTGGGTTCTTGTCGGACTCTCACAAGTCACGAGTCAAAACAGAAGCAATGGACCGGGCTTCATTGGTATCGGCTATTGGGTACTAGGATTGTAAAAGGGACCGGGTTCACACCTCTAGAGTCCAGGCCTCGTTTCATTGGAGAAAATCCTGTATGAGAAGCCTAGCCGCGTTACTCAGTTCACCTAAACACGGTTCCTACCATCACGTGATGTTCCGTGTTAATTATATAAAAAACATGAGTATAATGTGAGGTAATGCTCAAAATATATTCGTCACACATGTGGGGTGTATAAGAATATGAGACAGTGTCCCATATTGGAGGGCAATGTATCATATTGGAGGTTTACCAAACCTTTGTGTGTTTGCTATTAGTCGTGTTGTACGACGGAACCTTAACTATCTTTATTAAGTTTTTTGTTTCTTGTGTCCTAAATGTTTGTTTGTAAAAATAATAAAAAGTACCTAAATCTTCATTACTAGGAAACAAAGTTATCTTGTTTAATTCAAAAAATAAAATAAAACACTATAAAAAATATTATTACAGAGAAGACCATGAGGACTTTTTAAATCGTAAATAACAAAATAAATAATGTTAGGTGACTAAAATTTTAAACTAAATTTGCAAATCAAATTATGTGTCACCAATAAGAAATAAGAATGTTAATTAGGGATGACAATTCTAATAGCTAAACCCGATAATCGTGGATAACCGCCTGAATGGATTGGATTTGGGTATGAAAATTCGGGTATATTTTGAGTATGGGGAAAAATCGTAAATATTATTCGGTTATGGTTTTGGATATGGTTATAGGGGTCCCCAATCCATATTCGTACCCGAACCCGAACCGAATAATATATAATATAATTATATATATATATATGTATATTAATTATTCACCGAATCTTACTTTGAGAATAAAAAAATTGCATTGTGTGAGTTGCATTTTGTGGCAAAGTTCAAAAGTTTTGATATGAATCAAAATCTATGAGAATTCAATGGTACTTATGGGAGATATCAAAGATGTCACATCCCGGCCCGGGACGGATCGTTTCCTGGGCCCGCTCCATCACCGTAGCACGATATTGTCCGCTTTAGGCTTACTATTCCCTCACGGTTTTGTTTCTAGGAACTCACGAGCAACTTCCCAATGGGTCACCCATCCTGGGAGTGCTCTAGCCCCCTTCTCGCTTAACTTCGGAGTTCCTACGGAACCCGAAGCCAGTGAGCTCCTAAAAGGCCTCGTGCTAGGTAGGGATGAGAATATACATTTAAGGATCACTCCCCTGGGCGATGTGGAATGTTACAAAAGATCAACCAACATTATCAATATTTAGCTTTAATTTTTATGCTCCACAAAATCCATTAATTAAATCATTTTATACATGAAATATTTAATGACGAAATTAATATTTACTAAATTATTATGCATCAATTGGACGAATCTATTTTTTGTATTGACAAAGATGAATATAACCGTTAACCGATGGGGAATCCGTTATTCGGTGAGTATGGTTATGGATAATACTCGATGGTTAATTTGAGGTTATGGATATGGTTAATTTTCGTGGTTATAAGGATGGATATAACATTTCCATCCCCAAACCGATCCATTGCCATCCCTTAATCAATACTTAAGTAATAATCCAAAGGTAATGCTAGAGAGACCAAATTTGCAAACTAAATGATGCGGTTATAAATGATTTGGTTATTAATTAAATGTCGATTAATGTGCTTGTTTCTTATTGGTGACACATAATTTGGTTTAAAAATTTAGGCTCTCTAGCATTACCCATAATTCATTCATCAATATCCACATCATTCGGTTTAGAAATTTGGTCTCCCTAACATCATCCTAACAAAATTGTTCTCCTAAGCTCCCAAAAAACACTGCTACCGTGTTAATTTCCCAATAGTACATTGAAATCGAATATTAGGCATGTCTCGATACCTATCAGATACGTATTTAAACTTTTTATTTTAGAATTTGGATTAAACTCTTGAAATCTACTTCAATAATGACATACTTTAGTTGTAGTCCAACGGCCAAATTTCTCAAGTTTCATAAAATACAATGTATTTTGGAAGAAAGTAGAGGTTTCATTACAAAACCAATTGAGAATATAAGAGGAGTAATTCAATTACTTAAAACATATGCAAGATTCTTTCTTTCTTGAATATAAGATTCATACTCTTAACACGTCTTCTCACGTGTTGCGAACATAACATGACAACACAAATTGGGGGACATAGAACACGTGGGATCTTTGAGCTTTATGCACGAGACAACCTGCTCGATACCATAAAAAATTTTAGGTTTCACCATAAAACCAATTAGCATATGAGGAGTAGCTCAACTACTTAGAAGCACATACAAGGTCTTCTTTCCTCGACGTGGGATTTATACTCTCAACGCTTTCTCAAGTTTCATTTTTCACAATGACGATGCGTACAAGCTAAAAGTTAAAAACAAGTTTACTTGAGTTGAGATTCATAAAATGGAAAACTAATGAAAAAGATTTGAAAACTTTGAGTTTTAATCAAAATGACAAAAAAGTATTGTAAATGAATAATACTAGGAGTGACTTTTTAGAGTAAAAATATCATTTTCGTTAAAAGTGAACAATAACGAGAGTGTTTCGTTAAAACTTCATTCATAAAATAATAACTAAAAAATAAAAATAAATTAAATTAAACTGGGTCTTTGTATTTCAAACTTGGGATGAGGCTTTTGTTGCCAACCATTCATCCAAGATAAAACGACATATCCCAACCGAAGTGTGTCCTTCCCTCCTTACTTCGATATTAGCCTCAGGTGGTTTGAGATAACCAGACACACACAGAAAGAGGTAGCGTTAAGCAGACAGAGAGAGGAAATATGGCACTGAGAATGTGGGCTTCTTCTACAGCCAATGCACTCAGAATCTCCACTGCCTCCAAATCCCACCTCACTCCTGCATTTTCTCTCTCCAGATGCTTCTCTACTGGTACGTACACTACACACCCCATTCTTCAACTTCATCTTTTATTTTAATTGTCAATGGCTTCTCAATTTCTTTACATTTATTTGATATAATTATAATATCGAAGGGCCTAGCTTTTCACTAATATCAAGGGATGCTGCCAATGCATGATTTTGTTCAACTATAATTCAAGAGTGCTATGCAGACCTGATTTTAGCGAAGTTGACTAGAACAGTTGCACTCAAGTTTTGACTACCCTACCTAGTAGTTTAGATTCATCGTTTGTCAAAGAAAAGAGTGAATTTAGGAGTGCTATGTATATGGGGTTTTTTAAAATTTGTTGTTTTTGGATAATTAAGTTGAAAAGAATTGTCATGTTGGGGGTTATATTTGGATATTGCAGTTTTGGATGGATTGAAGTATGCATCTTCACATGAGTGGGTGAAGCATGAAGGCTCTGTGGCAACAATTGGCATCACTGATCATGCTCAGGTTAATATATTAACATACTTATCTCCATTCCACTGGTCTCTGAACCTTTAATATCGATGTTTTTTGCAATTGGGTTGAAGAATCATTTTAATTTTTTAAATTCTATTGTTTGAGCATTGTAATTATTCTCGTTTCCATAATATTATTTCGATATTTAATAAAATATAACATGATAAAGTATTAGCCCATGGAGTGAGTGATGCATGTGAAGCTTTGTTTTAGGACCATCTTGGAGAAGTAGTGTTTGTTGAGCTACCAGAAGCTGGTCGCTCAGTCTCTCAAGGAGGCAGCTTTGGAGCTGTGGAAAGTGTCAAAGCAACTAGTGATGTAAATTCCCCAATCTCCGGCGAAGTCGTCGAGGTTAACTCAAAGCTTACTGAATCACCTGGTTTGGTAATTCATCTTCCTTTTTGTTTTTTCCGAAAACAATGCTTATCCTTCTTTCAATGTAATTGTTCAAATATTTGTTCTACTGTGCATGAGTGCCTCCATGTTAAGACGAGTATCGTAATTTTGTTCAAACAATTTGACATATTATGTTGCTAAATCGTTAATCTATTTTGGGTATATTTAGATCAATTCGAGCCCATATGAAGATGGATGGATGATCAAGATCAAGCCCAGCAGTCCATCAGAACTAGAATCCTTGTTGGGACCTAAAGAATACACGAAGTTTTGTGAGGAAGAAAATGCAGCCCATTGAACTAATTGATTTTCAGCTGTTTAAGGTTTAATTAATGTTTGGTTAAGTTGTTAAATATTATTATCAAAGTACTGCAGAATCGAAGTCATACCTCATGTTTCAACCTTCTGCCTACATTTTATGTTAATAAAAGTACCTTGTACCGAAAAAAGGTTCATGGATTCGTTTTCATACAAAAAAGAAAAGAAAAAGAGAGATATTAAGATCCATTCAACCATTGCAGACGTAAGCGTAAGCATATGGTTAGAGGGGACGTGCTTGCTCCCTCCTATGCACTCAAGATCAAATCTCTCTCTCTTTCTGCAATTTAGATTACTTTAAAGTTGAATATAGCTTGTACATATAAAGAAACTGCATTCAACTGTTCACTTCCATCTTATTAGTCTTCACCAATTATATCGGACCGTACAATTAAGACTTAAATTTGTTTATAGGATTAAGACTTAAATTTGTTTACAAACACCTTCAAGTCAATCCCTATGGCTATGGTATCTTCAAGGATTGCAGGACCAAGTTGTATCCTCAGAAACATTGAAAGATCGGAAATCCAAAATATGACATGATGTATAGAAAAACATTGCCTTGTAATCTTCCACTAACTAACTTTTGGTACAGTGATATTATTTTCTCATCGTCCATCGGATGAGGACTGTAAACATATTTTACAAGTGGAAGCAAGTCTGCCCTGGTATTTTTCAGATTATATAGATGGTGATGGAAGCTTCTTAATTTTTGCAAGACAATTGTCTTTGGGTCTTGGATGGGGTAAGGAACTCACTCCAATTGCCGGATTGAGTCGTTCAAGCCTGCATTCAAAGTTAAACAAGTTGAATATCAAAGGCCGGCCATCTATTATTTGTAACTTAAAAAATTAGTGATGAAACTACCACAACATTTTAGAATTTGAAATGTCTGATGGTCAACTGTTCGATAATTGGTTTAAAGTTAAGATATAATGAACTTGAAATTTATACTCTTCCAAACAAACAATTATAATGTAGAATATCACTTATATTAAAAAAAATTAATAATAATTAAAATTCTTGGATTTGGAACCTCACCGTCCAAATATACCATTGCATTGGTTTTGGAAACACTTTTATTAGAAAACACATTGATATTTTTTTTTAAACCTTACGTCTTTTATGGAAAAAAACACTTGAAAGTGCTTTATGAAGAATTTCTTAGAATTTAAATACATTGATAATTCTTTTTAGACATGAGAAATTTCATCTCTTCCAAGTTTCATAATGAGTAATTCATCTTTTACATTCAAATTAAACACTTTTTTTTTCTTTTCATTTCTTCGTTCAAAGTATCTTGAATATAGTGAGTTGTCTAATCCTAGACACCAAACTAACCTTCTGTGTTGCACCCAAATTTCAATCGGTATCGGATTTGACAGGAGGGATTCAAATCACACATTTTAAATCCAAGTATCCAAATAGAACCTCAGATATCGTATTCATGACTTCGTAGTTATTTGACTGAAAGAAAAGTGCAAAGCACAAATGGAAATTAAGCAAAGGGGAACTCACTCATAATTAAGGAGAAATAGTGAAGAAATATAGTAATTTCAAGCTTGGTCAAATCAATTCCAGGGCATAGCCTACTTCCCATTCCAAAGGGAATGAAACTCCCTGCCTTGGCATTACTTTCCTACAAAAAAAACAAACCACAACTTGACTTTGTCAAACAACAGTTTGCTCAGGTATATCGATTTTCAGTATACTCTGGTGTTTTTAACTATTAATTGGTCAAAGATACAATTATCAAGGTCTAACGGTTGAAAACTACTTGAGAAGGCATGCATGTCATATGATATTACAAGTTACATTGAATTATGTGCATTATCTTGCTTACATTCGATCTTGAGGGATTAAACTTCTTTGGATCTGGATAATATTCTGGGTTCAAATGGACACCTCTATACCACATCATTACTTTCCAGCCCCTTGGTATTGTGTAACCTTCAAGACACATGTTCCAGTTAGTTTAACAGATTAAGCAAGGAATGGAGAAAGTAGTGAAGTTAATTTACCAGAGATTTTGACATCAGTAGCAGCCTCTCGGTAGCTATACAATGAGACATTAACAAGGCGCAGCGTTTCATCGATTACCTTACCTCAGAAGTAATCAAACTTGTTAGTTGTTACTTCCATTATATGAGCAAATTAGATGGTTGAAGATTGGAAATTAGCCACCGAAAACATACCTTGGAAAGATATTCCATCTGTTTAGTTCCTCTAAAGTTAAATCCTTCTTCTGGTGATGCCGTTTTCAGAATCTCCAGTTGTTCTGCCTGAAACGTAACAACATTGGGTTCGAAATATTTTGAAGGAAACTCAGAAACAATTGAACTAGGGTCCTCGGTTGGAAGAATGTGGCCGCCAAAAGTAGCTGGAGACAACAAATTCTCACAATTTCTTTCCAAGTTAACCGAAAAACAAAAGGAGACTGAAATATAGATGCACCCACCTTGGCTTTTTGGTAGTATTCTGGATGTTCATGTAAGAAGAGAGTAGCCCACAAAGTGGCATGGGCTGTAGATTCATGACCAGCGTTTAAGTACATGAGAATTATGTCTATAATCTCTTCATCATCTAATTTGTTACCATTCTCGTCTTCGGTTTCTATTAACATATCCGTCAAATCTGTTCTTTCCCTTGATATCTGAGCTTCGTTTCTTGCCCGCCTTCCGTCTACAATACCTTGAATAATCTTAACCATCCTTTTTCTAGCCTGATTCGTGTAAGAATATCATTATCGAGATTCAAGTCTGAAAAATGATATCATAAAAAGAAATAGATAAGACGCGCATCTTAAGTTGGTTACAATAGTACACTCCCCTCTCTTCACCCATGTTTGAATATCTCTCTTCGTAATTTAGATTATTATAGAATACCTCTTGATTCTCGAATCAAAAAGAAGAAAAAAAAAGGAACTGAAACGAAGAAATTTATCAAGTATTATCTGACCTTGAGGGCTTTATGAAAAGCAAAGCCAGGAAGGTTAATGGCCATGGCCCTTAGACCATGATTCATAAGAGTATAATCCTTTTCCATGGTTTCCAACAGTGTCCCAACCTCACAACTCAAGAAAATGAACATGATTATTCTGAATGTGATCTTCCTAATCTCAGTCAAGAACTCAACGGGCTTCTTTGCTTTTGCCAATTCATCCAACGAACTGACTATGACATCCTCTATATACTCCTGGTACATGGACAGTGCCTTGTGACCACTGATTGGGGCGGCTGTCAGCTTGCGAAGGCGCTTGTGTTCCTCTTTAGATAGGCCCACAAATGATTTCCTTCCCATTAATTCCGACGTTGATTTTGGCCAACCGGTCTTGAATTGTAAACTATCCATCAACACCTGCTTGCATGTTTCAGGTGTTGTTACAATTATGGTTGGCTTTCCAAACAAATAGGCCTTGTAAATTCCTGTGCTGGCAAACCTATTGTACCAACACACAACTCATTAGAATACATGTATGTTCGAATTCTCATCAAACAGTTCGAGGGTTCGAGACAAACCTTTTGACATAATTGGAGATGAACGACTCCGGGTGATCGGATTTTATTGCCTTGATGAACGACAAGGTGTTTCCAATGAAAGGCCAGCCCAGGTCACCCGGAGGTAGAGTGTGCTTGTTTTCACCCAATTTTCTCACAAACAGCCATTCATTTGCCCTTTTTAGGATCAAAAGTAGAGCACCAAATCCACCAACTGAAGCCGTGAAAACAAAGCCCCAGCAACCCAAAAACTCCATTTTCACCTTTTTCTTGGATTTTTCATTTCACTTTTTTCTCTTGTTAAATAGAAATTTTGGACTCGTGTTTAGCATTTGGCATTATGTTTCACACGCATCTCTCAACGGAATCTTTGTGGCCGTAATTGTTGTCTTTAAGGACAATAATTTGATAAATAAAAGACTTATAACTCAGTTTGTTAACGACATTCAATCCCTGCGCTCGAACTACAATTCAATTCCTCGGTTTCTCAATAGAGAGTTTCTATAATATCCTAAAGTACGAGACACTGAATGTTTTAGGCTATAAATCTTTTATTTAAATATAAAAATCAAGATTTAACTGCTAAAACACTGTATGTTTTATTCGTTCTCCTTTATTAGCTCACTAAAGCCCACTTGGGCCACTTCTTTAATTGAATGAGATGATGCATT
Organism: Heteromeles arbutifolia; assembly: GCA_024362995.1. Classification (NCBI taxonomy): domain Eukaryota; kingdom Viridiplantae; phylum Streptophyta; class Magnoliopsida; order Rosales; family Rosaceae; genus Heteromeles; species Heteromeles arbutifolia. Next base: position 8,988,418 of record JANCRC010000020.1, read on the forward strand.
TGTCCATTTCACTTTTTTCTTTGTTTTTTCGAAATTTGAATTCTAAACACTTGGATATCAATTAAGTTCTTTTTATTGTTTGTTAGACATGTATTTATTAAAGTATAAAAGATATTGTATAATTTGCAATTCAATACAAAAACACATAATAGAGGACCTAATTCAGATCAATACGAATAAGTGCAATCATATTTTTCTCATGCAATATGCCGTGCAGTCTCAAGAGGACCTAATTCACTTCTAAATGCTACCTACTATGCCTAACACATTACACTACATCTACAGCTTAAAATAATCCAACAATATCCAAAATGGTAGAAACGAACACTGAATTTCAGAGCTTCAACTAATTAGAAATACCATCCTTGTCCACAGCCATTTGGACAATACAATGAATACATCTGAAAGAATCAGATCAGCCTCGTCCAAAAGTCTGAAAGAGCCAGCACCATCTCCATCAACTGTTTAAAAAATTATATCATTTGAAAGAAAGTTTTCATTCATGAAAGATCAAGCAACCAAGGACATTTAGCTCAAGGAACAACCAAAAAGAAAAAGCTAGAATTGTCGAGTGATTTACCTCTTCGCTCAATGTAATCAATGCACCTCAGATCGTATAACTTTAAATCATCTGCAATATCAATGAATGTATACATTTTAGTGTCTACCTTCTACTTGAGTTAAGATATGATGATAAAACACATGAGAATTGGCCGATGCATCACTGACTCGAGTTCTCACATTTACTTTTGACTGCATCAGGATTTTTTGGATGGAAAACACTCAATATTTAATTGAACAAATTCCATGCTTAGGAATAGTGTTTTTTTCGTCTATAAATAAAAAGACATCAAAAGAGTGGACCATGTGCAACAATGAAAGAGCATGGATTGTCCAGTAAGAAAAAAGATAAAAGAAAACTTGGCTGTCACACCAATGTATGCATGATTTTGTTCAACTAGAATTCATGAGTACTATGTTGACTTGGTTTTAACGAAGTTGCCTAGAACAATGTGCTCCATCATCTACAATTTGCACCCAAGTTTTTTATACCCTACCTTGTAGTTTAGATTCATCATTTGTCAAAGAAAAGACTGAATTTAGGAGTGTGCCATGTATATGGGGTATTTTAAATTTGTTGTTTTTGGGTAATTAAGTTGAAAAGAATTGTAATGTTGGGGGTTATGTTCGGATATTGCAGTTTTTGATAGATTGAAGTATGCTTCTTCACATGAATGGGTGAAGCATGAAGGCTTTGTGGCAACCATTGGCATCATTGATCATGCTTAGGTTAATATATTAATGGGTTTTATCATAAATGATCCATGAAATTGACCCTCCCCATCAAGATGGTCTTTGAAATTGAAAATCAATCAATGTAGTCCCTGAAAATAGGTGACGCAAATCAATGTGGTCATTCCGTCATAATTTTGTTAAAAATTCTGTTAAGTGCTGATGTGGCACATAAATGGGCCCCATAAGTCATTTTTTCTTACAAATAGTCCTTGAAATTGACATGCGACACCAAAATGGTCCCTGAAATTGACTCGCGACATCAAAATAGTCCCTGAAATTGAAAATTGATCAATGTAGCTCCACAAGTAAGTGTCTTAAATCAATATAGTCATTCCGTCACAATTTTGTCAAAAATTTTGTTATGTGCTGATGTGACACATAAATGCGTCACACAAGTCTAATTAAATTAAAGAAATTACAAATAGGCTTAATAATTTAATAGTTACTAAAAAAGTTGTCAACTAAAAAACCCAGTCATGCAATCACCTCCGATCCCAGTCCACATATCTCTACTTCTTCGCTCTCTATTCACTAAAAAAAAAGAATCTCAATACACACTTCGACACCCTTCACCGAATTGAACTTGGATCGAGATCACCTTTGGTGACGGCTTGGTCGATTGACAATGACTTCTTAGACATCACCGTTACCATTTAGACGATCAACATCCTCACAACCTTAATCTTGGAGAGCTTATTCGGCGTTTCCCTGGTGGTTTGGTGATGCAAAGAACGGCGAGGTTTGCCTTGAGATAATGAGGTTATAACCGAGGTGCGTCTATTATTGGTTGAAAACTAATTACACATCCCCTTTTAGATCTTGGTTAAGCCTTTTGCCTTTGAGAATTTATGGAAGGGATCCCTCTTCGGAGTAGGCCCTACTATAAGAAAAAAAAAATCATAGTGCAAAAAGATGTTTAGACAACTTTTTTAATTAATTATGAAACTCACATCAGTACATAACAAATTTTTTTACAGAATTGTGGCTGCCATCAAGGGAACGATGGACATTCAGGAATTCAAAAGGATGTTTACACTGAGGTAAACCTGTAAACGGGTCGGATTTATTGGGTTTGGGTTGGGTTCCACCCGACCCGTTAATTTAACGGGTCACCCGAACCCAACCCGTTAAGCCTAATAAGTCACCCATTTCACCCGTTAACAATTTTTTTTGTTTTGTTTTTTTCCATTTTGCATTCCAATACAAATTACACATCTTTTACCGAAAATTACAAACATTAACTAACAGTCTAACATCTTATATATATATATATATATATATATGTATCAAACTACAATCTTTTACCCAATACATGTGCGAAAACAGAACACCATGTATATTAATCAAAACCCAATTCTAATCAAAACCCAATTCCTGAGACGAAGGACGCTCTCAGCTCCTTCACCACCGCAGAGGCGGCTACTTCATTGAAAGGCTTGGCCGATGTCTGCTTCTCCTCCTCAATCGTTGTCTACTTCTTGATATGTATGTGTGTGTGTATGAATCGAGTGTGTGCGGGATGGAGAAGTGGGAAGATCTCTCTATCTAACTTGCGAAGGAAGAGAACAAAAGCACAATCACACACAGAAAGCACCATTTGCACAACAAAAGCACAATCGCAATCGAAATCATCAAACACAAATCAACTAATTCCAAATTAATTCGAAGCTCATCTGAAGAGTACCACCTAAAACCAAGCTCAAGCAAAAACTGAGAAAAATAGACGAAAAATATAATCTGCAGAAACGAAAAGTAATCGCCATGGAGGAAGAGGTGAAAGGGAATTGGAACTTACCGGAGAGAGGATGGCAGAACTCAGTGAAACCTTGATTTTTGAGAAAGAAGATGAGGGAGAGAACCGGGTTCGAACGTGAGAGAACAGACGGAGAGCTAGGTTTTCTATTCCAACTATGAAATTACACAAAAGCCCTCCCTAATGGGTGTTAACAGGTGCTAACGGGTTTCATAGGTTGACCCAAAATGATCCGTTATTTAACGGGTGACTAACGGGTTGACCTGTTAACAACCAAACCCGTTAAGTACTCACCCAAATACTAGTTTTAACGGGTCGGGTTCAAAATGCCAGCCCTACACTGAGGACAGGTGGGTTTTTGGCTGTACGTCATCCAACGAAGAATACAGGTTGCACTGCACACAGGGAAAATGAAAAACATGAATCTGACAGCCCAGATTTAAAAAGAAATAAACAGACTCCGTGAAGCTTTCTTCCTATTTTATTTTTCACGTGAGACATGGTATACAAGAAAAGACTACTCGTTTAACTAAAGCCTGTCTTTCCATAACTCCAAAATAGTGCAGAGTATATCTAGTGTTCTGAATTCTCAAACGTGGGCATTTACAGAAAAGTAAACATTCAGAGATTAGAGAGCAAGAGAACTCAAATAAAAGAAAAACAAAGAACAAAGAAACATATGAAGCAAATAAATACCAGATTCTTATCCTTCTTGTGAAAAAGTTTTCAAGGACTACATTGATTGATTTTCAATTTCAGGAACCATCTTGATGGTGTGGATCAATTTCAGGGACCATTTATGATAAAACCCGTAAATTTTGTGGGGCCCATTTATGTGCCACATTAGCACTTAACGGAATTTTTAACAGAATTATGACGGAAAGACCATATTGATTTACGACACCTCAGGGACTACATTGATTGATTTTCAATTTTAGGAACCATCTTGATGGTGAGGGCCAATTTCAAAGATCAATTGTGATAAAATCCCTATATTAATATACTTATCTCCATTTCCACTAGTCTCTCAACCTTTAATATTAATGTCTCTTGCAATTGGGTTGAAAAACCATTTTATTTTTAAAAATGGTATTGTTTGAGCATTGTAATTATTCTCGTTTCCATAATATTATTTCGATATTTAATAAAATATAATATGATAAAGTATTAGCCCATGGAGTGAGTGATGCAAGTGAAGCTTTGTTTTAGGAGAGAGGATCCTCGCCGGATCCTCTTGGTGAGGATCTTGAAAATCCTCCAATCACATCCGTTCATCGTGCATCGTGCGATCAATTTTCATCAGGTACTGTTTATATTCAATTTTAAATAAAAAAAAATTTACAATGATTTCTGACCGCACGATGTACGATGAACGGATGTGATTTGAAGATCCCTGAGATCCTCACAAAGAGGATCCAGCGATGATCCTCACTCTTGTTTTAGGACCATCTTGGAGAAGTAATGTGACACAGCGGAAGTTACAAGAAAAAGGATCACGAACGGTCACTCTTAAATAGAATCTAGAACACGAGAAGCTTGAGAGAATTAATCTCGATTTTTATTCAATGGGAAATCAAAAGTCCCTAACAATACGCCAAGAAGGTGTATTTATAGTCTACAATAAAACAAACTCCAGAAGGGCTAAAAAGGGAAACGAAAATATAAAATTAAAAACTATCAGACTTGGTTGCTGTTGTGCTCTCGGATTTGCGGCACTCCAGTTGTTTCTCTATCTTTTCCGCTAGCTGCTCTACATCATAATGTTTGTTGAGCTGACAGAAGCTGGTCGCTTAGTCTCTCAAGGAGGCAGCTTTGGAGCTGTGGAAAGTGTCAAAGCAACCAATGATGTAAAATCCCCAATCTCCAACGAAGTCATCGAGGTTATAACTCAAAGCTTACTGAATCACCTGCTTTGGTAATTCATCTTCCTTTTTTCTTTATCCTAAAACAATGCTTATCCTTCTTTCAAATATTGTTTGAATACTTGTTCTACTTTGCATGCATGTTTAGACAAAGTATCGTACTTTTGTTTAAACAGTTTGACATGTTATGTTGCTAAACTGTTAATTTATTTTTGGTATATTTAGATCAATTCGAGCCCATATGACGATGGATGGATGATAAAGATCAAGCCCAGCAGTCCATCAGAATTAGAATCCTTGTTGGGACCTAAAGAATACACGAAATTTTGTGAGGAAGAAGATGCAACCCATTGAACTAACTGCTTTTCAGCTGTTTAAGATTTAATAATGTTTGATTAAGTTGTTAAATATTATCAAAGTACTGCAGAATCTAAGTCATACCTCATGTTTCAACCTTCTGCCTGCATTTTATGTGAATAAAAGTAGTTGAATCAAAACGGAAGAAAGGTTCATTGACTCGCGCGTTTTCGTACAAAAAAAGAAAAGAAAAAGAGAGATATTAAGGTCCTTTCAACCATTGCAGACATAAGCGTAGGCATATGGGTAGAGGGGACGTGCTCGGTCGGTTCCCTCCTATTTGCTCAAGATCGAGTCTTTCTCTCTCCAATTTAGATTACTTTACAGCTGAATATCGCTTGTATATATAAAAAAAGTTGCATTCAACTGTTCACGTCCATCTTATTAGTCTTCACCATTTATATTGGACCGTACCTGATTGAAATTAAGACTTAGATTTGTTTACAAACACCGTCAAGGCAATTAGGGCCGGCCCTGAAAATTTGGGGGTCCTAGGCGAGCCTTCGAAGTGGGGTCCTAGAGTTCTCTAACTCCCGACTCTTTGTACATTGACATGTGTAAAAAAAATTCACTAAATACATGAAAAGTCTATTTCTACATCAAATATCATTAAAAATTAATATAAAAAAATGAAAGATATACAAACATTACTCAAATATTACCCGTCTCGCTTTTTTAGATGCAAATGCACTTATTAAGTTTACATAATCTAATTTTTCAACCAATTCAAATGGAAAGAGAAGTCCATATACGCCAAATTCCAATCATTTTTCTATTATTACAATGTTACTTATTACATTCAATAAATGAATAAATGGTTGGATTACAGAGACAACATCTTACAGCTAGGGAAAATACTAAAGTGAAGAGGATAATAATTTTTGTATATGAACCTAGACGGACGAGGCGGGTTTGAATAATTTATTATATATTATATAAACTAATTAATTTGAACATTAAATAATGTCATTTTTAAAAAATGTGAGAGATTTAACCTTTTAGGTACATAATAAAGATACATGTGGTGTGATCTTAAAATAGGGTAATAAAACCCCATAAAAATAACATAAAGGTGATATTTAAGAGAGAAGCAAAAAAGTAAAAATAAGATGGTGGAGACTATTTAAAAGGGAGAAGACGTGCAACTATAAAAAAAAGATGGTGGGACTATCTTAAGTAAAATCGTGCAATTAAAATGATGTTGGGAATATGGTTGTCTTCTTCCTCGAACGAGGCCGACCCTGCAACAAAAAATTTCCAGATTTTGGCGTTTACATATAAGCCCGCGTAGCTTCCGCCTATCTTTGTCCAAACTTGCCTAGTTCCGTCTAAAAATTGGGGGCCCTTCAGAAGTGGGGGCCCTAGGCAGGCGCCTACGCAAGCTACCCTCAGGGCCGGCTCTGAAGGCAATCTCTATGACTGTGGTAGTTGAAAATCAGGGTACACATAACAGACGACCAAATTGATAACAAAACTAGAAATATTATTGAAAACAAAGAAACACTACAAATTTGACTAGACGGGTACACAATGCAAAAAGATTACATTGTGACTGACTTAGTTGTTTTTCAAATTAAACTATAAGCTATATTTATTGGGAGCAAAACTTAAAAAACCTAATTCGGATGGGTTAGGCCCAAATCTTAACTAACAAGCAAAACCAAATAATTAAATAACTATAAAATACTAATATTTTACAACAAGGGTATGTTCAAGGATTGGAGGACCAAGTTGTATCCTCGGAAACATTGGAAAATTGAAAATCCCAAATACGACAAGTGATGATATAGAAAAACAAGGGGCCAGCCTCACTTTTCCATTGTAATCTTCCACTGACTAGCTCTCAGTATGGTGACATTAGTTTCTCATGGTCCACCGGATGAGGACTTCAACATATTTTACAAAGGGAAGCAAGTCTGCCCTGGTATTTTTCAGGTTATATAGATGATGATGGAAGCTTCTTAACTTTTGCAAGGCAATTGTCTTTGGGTCTTGGATGGGGTAAATAACTCACTCCAGTTGCCGGATTGAGACGTTCAAGCCTGCATTCAACATTCAACAAGTTGAAGGTCAGAGGCCATCTATTATTTGTAACTTTACATATTAATTAGTTAATTAATAAACAAAAAATTAGTGATGAAACAACTACAACATTTTATAATTTGAAATGTCTGAGGTCATCTGTACGACAATTGGTTTAAACTAGATACGATGAACTTGAAATTTATACTCTTTTAGATAAATAATTATAATGTAAAATATCACTTGTATTAAAAAAATTTAATAACAATTAAAATTCTTGGATTTGGAATCTCACCTTCCAAATATACCATAGCATTGGATTTGGAAACACTTTTATTAGAAAATACATTGATATTTGGTTTTAAACCTTACGTCCTTCATAGAAAAACACACTTCAAGTACTTTTTAAAGAATCTCCAAGAATTTAACACGTCGGTATTTCTTCTTAGACATGAGAAAACTCATCCCCTTCTAAGTTTTATTAATTGAGTACTCAATCTTTTACCTTCAAGTCGGATACATTTTTTTTTTCTTTTCATTTCTTCTTTCAATATACCTTGAATATAGTGAGTTATTTCATTCTAGACACCAAACCAACCCTCTGTGTTGAACCTAGATTTCAATCGGTATCGGATTTGACAGGAGGAATTGAAATCCCACATTTAAAATCCAAATATCCAAACAGAACCTCAGATATAGTAGTCATGACTTTGTAGCTATTTGTTTGAAAGAAAAGTATAAAGCACAAATGGAGATTAAGCAAAGGGACTCACTCATAATTAAGGAGAAAATAGTGAAGAAAGATGGTAATTTCAAGCTTGGTCAAATCACTTCCAGGGCATAGCCTACTTCCTATTCCAAAGGGAATGAAACTCCGAGCCTTGGCATTACTTCCCTACAAAAACAAACCACAACTTGACTTTGTTAAACGACAATTTGCTCAGCTATAGCCTATATCGGGTTTTTAGTATACTATGGTGTTTTTAACCGTAGATCTTTGGTCAAAGATACAATGACCAAGATCTAACGGTTAAAAACTACGCTAGAAGGCATGCATGTCATATGATATTGCAAATTACATTGAATTATGTGCATTATCTTGCTTACATTCCATCTTGAGGGATTAAACTTCTTTGGATCTGGATAATATTCTGGGTTCAAATGGACACCTCTGTACCACATCATTACTTTCCAGCCCCTTGGTATTGTGTAACCTTCAAGACACAACATGTTCAGTAGGTTTAACAGATTAAGCAAGGAATGGAGAAAGTAGCGAAGTTAATTTACCCGAGATTTTGACATCAGTAGCAGCCTCTCGGTAGCTATACAATGAGACGTTAACAATGCGCAGCGTTTCATCGATTACCTTACCTCAGAAGTAATCATAACTTGTTAGTTGGTACTTACATTATATTAGCAAAATTGGTGGTTGAAAAGTTGAAATTAGCCACAGAAAACATACCTTGGAAAGATATTCCATCTGTTTAGTTCCTTTAAAGTTCAATCCTTCTTCTGGTGATGCCGTTTTCAGAATCTCCAGTTGTTCTGACTGAAACATAATAACATCTAGTCAATTGGGTTCGAAATATTTCAAGAGAAACTCAGATACAATTGAACTAGGGTCCTTGGTAGGAAGAATGTGGCCACCAAAAGTAGCTGGAGACAAACATATTCTCACAATTTCTTTACAAGTTTACTGAAAAACAAAAGGAGACTGAAATAGAATGCACCCACCTTGGCTTTTTGGTAGTATTCTGGATTTTCATGTAAGAAGAGAGTAGCCCACAAAGTGGCATGGGCTGTAGATTCATGACCAGCGTTTAAGTACATGAGGATTATGTCTATAATCTCTTCATCATCTAATTTGTTACCATTCTCGTCTTCGGTTTCCATTAACATATCCGTCAAATCTGTTCTTTCCCTTGACATCTGAGCTTCGTTTCTTGCCTGCCTTCCGTCTAAAATACCTTGAATAATCTTAACCATCCTTTTTCTAGCCTGATTCATGTAAGAATATCATTATTGAGATTCAAGTCTAAGAAATGATATCATAGAAAGAAATAGATAAAGGCAACTCAAGTTGGTTACAACAGCACACTCCCCCCTCTGCACCCATGTTTGAATCACTCTCCTTGTAGTTTACATAATATTAGAATATCTCTCGATTCTCGAATTAGAAAGAAGAAAAAAAAAGGAACGGAAGCAAATAAGAAAGTTATCAAGTATTATCTGACCTTGAGGGCTTTATGAAAAGCAAAGCCAGGAAGGTTAATGGCCATGGCCCTTAGACCATGATTCATAATAGCATATTCCTTTTCCATGGTTTCCAACGGTGTACCAACCTCACAACTCAAGAAAATGAACATGATTATTCTGAACGTGATCTTCCTAATCTCAGTCAAGAACTCAACGGGCTTTTCCGCTTCTGCCAATTCATCCAACGAACTGACTATGACACCCTTTATATACTCATGGTACATAGACAGTGCCTTGTGACCACTGATTGGGGCGGCTGTCAGCTTGCGAAGGCGCTTGTGTTCCTCTCCAGATAGGCTCATAAATGATTTCCTTCCCATTAATTCCGACGTTGATTTTGGCCAACCGGTCTTGAATTGTAAACTATCCATCAGCACCTGCTTGCATGTTTCAGCTGTTGTTACAATTATGGTTGGCTTTCCAAACAAACAGGCCTTGTAAATTCCAGTGCTGCCAAACCTATTAGCCAACACAAAACTCATTAGAATGCATGTACGTTCGAATTCTCATCACACAGTTTGCGGGTTAGAGACAAACCTTTTGACATGATTGGAGATGAACGACTCCGGATGATCAGATTTTAGAGCTTTGAGGAACGACAAGGTGTTGCCAATGAAAGGCCAGCCCAGGTCACCCGGAGGTAGAGTGTGCTTGTTTTCACCCAATTTTCTCACAAACAGCCATTCGTTTGCTTTCTTTAGGATCAAAAGTAGAGCACCAAATCCACCAACTGAAGCTGTGAAAACAAAACCCCAGAAACCCAAAAACTCCATTTTTCACCTTTTTCTTGGATTTTTCATTTCACTGTTTTCTCTTAAATTAAAATTTTTGGACTTGTGTTTAAGTTTTGCTTCTTTATTTGGCATTATGTTTCACAAGATACCAAGCATCTTTTAACGGAATCTTTGTGGCTAGTAATTGTTGTCATTAATGACAAAACAATTTGATGAATAAAAGGCTTGTAGCTCAGTTTGTTAATAGCATTTAACATTGCACTCGATCTACAGTTTAATACCTCCTTTCTCGATAGAGATCTTCTATGGTACCCTAGAGAATGAGATACTCTGAGTGTTCTAAGTGTTAGATCTTCTTTTTTCTTTTCTTTTTTTCAATATTCTTCTGGTTTCCATCATGTCTTGTTTGCCAATGTGTGGACCTGGATGCAATCTTCTTAATCTGCATGCTGTAATTGCTATTCGATGGTGGTTGAATTGTCTTTCGATGGAGGTTAAATTGTCTTTGTTCACCTCAACTGCTACGACCTTAGTGAAAGAATTCTTCTTCGACTCCTTTAGAATTTGCATTGTGCATCGTTAGGAAACGGCCTCATCAGACTTGGTTTCTCCATTTCCTCCTCCCACAATGGGAGTCAGATCTTCTGGTACTCGACTAATGTCACTCTCCAATATTCACGAGCCACGGTCACCCTAGAATACTGTTATGGGGAGATAGGTCGCTGGCGATCACGAAGGTCTGTAATGAGACAATCGGAGGGGTACTCATATTGAGTACAATTGTGCTGCCGACAGTTGAGGTGAGCCGTTGAATCCGATCAGGACCTCCGTCCTGCTGGCTAGGCCAGCGATGCTGCTGCTTGGGCTCCTTCTGCTAGATTCGGCTCCACCTGCTGTCTAGGCTAGTTGTCTTAAGTCAGTTTCTCTGAAAAAAGAAAAAAGTTTAGGGTTTGATTGTGTAACAAAAGCTTACCAGAATATTTGGTGGAGAACAAGATATTTACAGAGCATAGGTTGATCACATGTGTAGGGTTTACCCTGACATGTGCCGACATCCGATTGGCCAAGGTGAATCATCCGTTGAATGAATGAGAAAAGAATTAACCCGAAGATATTATTTAATAAATAATATCTTGAGATTATCTTGTAATATCCTTGATTGGATATGATTGTGGTTCCTTACTTGATGAAGTTGACCTTCAATTAGGAAAGCATAAAAATAAGGTTTTGTAATTAATCTCATCTTTAATACTTCAGACTTCAAGGATGTTAAACGTGGATTAAATGTGGGCCTTGCCAATTTAATAAGTGCATTCTCGTCTTTTGTTGATAAGAGTTCACATGTCAGCTCTAGAATTTCTTGAATTAGTTTTTGCTCCACAATAATTGTTGTCATTAATGAAAAAATAATTTGATGAGTAAAACAAAAAGAATCATGCATATGCAAGAGACTTGTAGCTCAATTTGTTCACGACATTCACCCCGACACTCGAACTAGAGTTCAATTCCTTGCTTTCTCGAAAGAAATTTTCTCTGGTATCCTAGAGTAAGAGATACTCTTAAGTGTTTTAAGCTTTAAATTTTTTTAATATAAAAATCAAAACGTATTTAAAAAAAAAAAATATAAAAATCAAAACATATTTAAAAAAAATAAAATCAAAATTAAAATATTTCTGTTATATCACATATTCTAGAACACCTTAAAATATTTGTTCCAAATATTGCTTGTATTAAAAATCGAAAAGATATCATCCTATATCGGAATGTGTACCATGTGATTGAGAAAAGCAACCAGGGAGATTATATTCGTTCCCCTTTATTCACTAAACCCCACTTCTTAATTGAGAGATGCTACATTTGTCCTTTTGTTAACAACCTTTAATTATTGAGGTCAATCGATTAGAAAAAATCAAATCTTCGTATGGTAACTACGACATCAGTAGGTACGTGAAAGGAACTTGCAGTTAGACGCAGGCGAGATGTCGAGTTCTTATCCAGTAGGTCCAAGACAGCATAAATCATTCTAAAAACCCGACGGCGACTATCAGTTTAGATTAGATTAAATTATCATATAAACAAAAAGAACAAAAATAAAAAAATAGAAAAACTATTACATATGACAAGACAACGATATGTTTATTATTTATTAATAATTACTTTATGAAAATAGCAAGAATCATCAGGTTCATTTGCGTCCATCATCCTTCTAATATGACGGTTTAGAACACTAATGACACCAGGACCCTATCAGTCAGTACTAGTTATTCACACACGCGTAGTAGTTCGTAAGAACAACAAATATATTTACAATCTCTTAAGAAAGAGTAATTCCATGACCGCTATAGATAGCGTCGCTGCTAATCCTCACGGTTTTCACATCGCAAACGATCAAGTTTTGATATCGGGGGATTGCACATTAGAAATAGACATGAGTTCAGAGACATACTTCTCATGTCCATCTCTATTCGCCGCCGCAACCCTGTCCAACAGTGCAGGCAGAAAACTCAGGTCGAGAACCTGATCCACTACAGGGTCAGAGATTGCGATGAGCGACTCCCTGGCCTGCTCACCAGAAACATCCTTGCAGTGTACTCCTTTATCCATAAGGTTTCGAATCTTCCTGCATTTCAAAAACCCAACGTTTCTTCAAAATGGTATCAAGTTGTGAAAAGCTTTGGCGAACGCCATAGTTTTTGCTCTTTTACTAGGACCTGCTCTATTGTTCTAAAAAGCGGCCTAAGAGGGGCTTAGGCGCTAGGGGGAGGCTAACGGCTCCTATTAGGGTCTAAGCATTTAGAAAATCGTTGAATCCTCTAGGTGGTAATTAGTTGGCCGCCTAGGCAGTTCAATTCGTTTATTTTTATTTTTTTAAGTTAAGGTTTGAAGATAATTTTCTTGTAAAATAACTCTAGATATTCTTTTGTAAAATAAGTCTTAATGCATATTTCATTTTTATCAACTAATTGTAGTAACTTATTTATATGTTTTTATTGTTATATAATAAATTTAATTAAAATAAAAAAACCCGCCTACGCCCTCATCCGCCATCTGATTATCGTCTAGCGCTTTTTAGAACCTTAATCCAAATTCAACTGTGGTAAAATGTTAGACATGAGGGATTAGAAATGCATCGTATAAGTTGTACAAAGACATGTATGAGGGATTTGTAAATGGGTCATTTTAAGTCACGTTGCCTGTGAATGCTTATATGTTACGTTTCTCATCCTCTTATTAACTGTTTGTGATTAGTTCGTTACTAATTTGACCTCAATCCCTTTAGATTTGGAAATTCCTTAGGAATGAGGATTAAAATTTCACCGATTAAAAACTAGATCTAGACGTCAATTTGATATCCTTTTCCCTAATACGGATTATTTACTCTAACTATTCTAGTTTTATTAAAAAATCATAGATCTGCAAACCCCAACAAATAAATATTTACATAAAAAAAAGGAAGAAGTTTGAGTCTCCGTCTCGAACATGGGAATGGTTGAATTTAATTTTCTTGGGAACCAAACAAAAGTTAAGGTCTACCATGATTGAACAACAATAATAATGAATTAATAGGAAAAGAAATTTAAAAATGTAAAAAATAAAATAATTGGATAATCGGTAGTCATACCTGGGTGCCGTGCGTTTGTCTACCTTTTTCTTATTCTCTCAATCTCTATCTCTGCAACTTTATATAAGTCTTTAAGTTTTTTTAAATTGGCAAAGAGACGGTTTTGCCACTTTTATTCCGGTAAAAATTAGTTTTGACACCTTAATTGGTAAAAATAGATTTCTCTTTTCTTTTATTGGTTTTTTTGGTGAATTGTTGGTTTTTATTGTCTAATTTTCTTGACAAAGCTATAACTTTTTTACAATACTGTAAGATTCGAACACAGGTGCAAAGAGGTGTACAAATTGTCTTTGTCAACTAGCCTAACCATGTTTATTTTTTCCCACTTAACCCTCTAGACCTTAATTTTCGTCACCATGTTACCGAATTTTGTCAACTCAGCGTACATGTAAACTTATTTGGTACAACATAAGTGCGGAATAAGGGAGAGAACGAAAGAGGATGGTATTAACTAATTCACCGTATTAATCCAAGTGCTGAATTTTCAAGTATAAGATTACAAATTGTAATGTTCGAGTTACACATTTTATGGATGATGCACAAATTCGACCAACCTAATGTTAGGCCTAGGCTCTGCCAACCCTAGTGGGATTGTACTTGGTGTTCTTAAATCTTCTCTTTCCTTCAAACACTCCGATGCAATTTGTTTTAGTAGCATAAGTTTTGGATCTTCAAAAAAACCACATTTCACTTTCGCCTACTACTTTCTCTACCTATTCTATCCATTCCAAGTGTACAAGTTTAGTTACGCCAGGCGTTGTGTCTCTTTGTGTCAAAGGCCGCTCCATCATTTAGCATGTCCTGAGCATCAGTCTCCATTCCGAGCTTTGAGAGCGCAAGTGCCTGCAAGTAGAACGCAGTCGGCCACTCTGGTATGCATACCTGTGCCTGCATCGCATCTCTTAAGGCAAGCTCTGCTTGGCCATTCATTAAGTAGGAGAAGGCTCTTCTCGCAAAGACAGTTGCTGAAGGGCCAGACATCACAGCGACCAACTGTTCATGCAAAGAAAACGCTTGCTTTTTACAAACTTCGGAATATTCTCTATTTTTTTTTTTTTTTTTTTTTCAGAAACTACTTTCCAAATAAATACACATCGAACTAAGTCATCACACAATATAACCCTATTCTTAAGATGAGATTCGACCAAAGGAGAAGGAAAAGTGCATCTACCTTGGAATAATACTCGATTGCATTCTTGAAATCCTTATCCTTAAATGCAATATCACCAAATTTCTTTGTGTTCAACATATCTTGGACTTGTTGTGTCCATTCTTGGAATGAGAGCTGGAAATATATAGATCACATTATCAGAACGTAAGCGACGTGAATCCATGAACCCATGAACAATTAAGACAATCATGAAAAAGAAGCAAAACCAACCACAATTTGCCAAATATTGTGACACTACAATATGCCAATTACTACATTTCAAATTAAGCTAGCATTTAAGGTTTGTTTACCTCAAAATTCAACATGTATAGAGTATTTAAGAACTCGGTTTCAAACTGTTAGGCTGTAAGTGCAAGTAGAATATGAAATTCAGCGTACCTCATTTTCGGCACCTTCCTCATCTTTATAGCCCGTTTTTAGCAAAATATCATGCACAGCAGTAAGATCCATCCTGGCACACGCCTTTCCAAGAGGAGAAAGCATGGTTGGCACCACAACAGTGTTTTTTGGGAGGCCCATTAAAACATGAGATGCCACCTTAACCAACCAACATGAGCAATCGAAGCATATAAGGATGGGAAAAATAATATGTTATTAAACAAAGTAGATGGACTATGTATCACACAAAACAAAGAAATAGTAAACTGATGACTTCAGGATAACACAATACCTCTTTCTGTTTTTGAAGCGGTGCAACGGCTGTGAGAAGAAACTTAATATCTCCTCTATCCCTAGCCTCAGACTGAAGACATTTGGAAGCAAGTTCAACCAATTTCGTGGCATCATCATTCACATATTGCCCTTCCAATGACGAATCCATCAACAACAATACATTCTTTCCCCTTATCAAATCCAGTGCCTGGAGATACAATAATTCCTTAAACAATCCTCATATCTTTCAAAGTAGAAAACTAAAGAGAATTGTTTTCCAACTTTGTATTCCTAAAAGAGTTTGGATTTAATGCAATCTGAGCTCGGGAAGATTCATAAAGGACGTCAAAATATTCAACATAAAAGTAGTGTTTTGAGTAAACATAATGAACCTATACTGTTCGTGGAGTCCAATTCTTACTTGTTAAATTTGAGATATCAATAATACCGACCATGTAAAAATAATAAATCAAGTGCAGGACATAAATACATAATATATACATTGAAGACAAACATTCAAAACGATAGGAGCTTCGCGGAATGCTAATGAAAATAAAAGCACTAGGATCCTAAAACATAGTTTGAGACATATATTTGGAACCCTGAGATCATGTACCAACACAGTAGAGAATCTACAGCCTAGGCACTGGAAATGTCAATGAATTCACAAGGAAGAGAAAGAAAAAAACAATCCCTGAAAGAAGAATAATGTAAAGGTTCAAGGAATGTAAGTCAACATACATGGCTTGGAGGAATATGCTTTCCACTCAAAAGGTCCAACAGGACACTTCCATAACTGTAGATTACACTCTCTGGGATGACCCTGCCTGCAAAGTTTGACTCTAATCAAATATACTGAAAATCGGTTTTCATATCTCCAGCCATATAAAGTTATCAACCAAGTCGGGGAAAACTATCACACCACACCACCATAGGTAATTGCCAAGGTAGTAACTAGTTAATCTTCAGGATTCATAAGCATGAAAAAATTATGTGGTAATCCATAAATCCAGACTTAGAAAAGAACATAACGAACTCGATGTTGGTGTGTTGATGTATAGAAATGATTATGCTTCTCAGTCCAACATCAGTCACTATAATGAGCGGAAAATATTACAGTTTGTACGTAATACTTCATCACATAATATCCAATCAGCCTGAGCTCGACAATGATGTACAAAAACCACTATGCTTCGCTGTCCAACACCATTCACTCTGACATAGAGGCTTACAAGTTCTATGTATTAAACTTTATAATATATGATATCTAAGCAACCTGAGTACGAGACAATATATCATTATACTATTTTTTTTTTACATTTTATAATATGAAAGGCTTGTACTTTTGGTACCTAAGTTTGGCCAAGGTCCCAACTCAATACCTATCTAACAGAAGTTTGATTTCGTAATACTATTGTGCACAAAAAGATTAATTTAGTTACTAAACTGGGTAATAATATAGTTCTGGAATAGAAATGGGGTTTAGTAACTAAAATGAGACATTATTGTTCGTACTTCATATTACATTATTTTGCTAAACCAAACGATGCAGGAGATATTCGAGACACAACTTTCTGTCTTCCATAAGGACAAATGCTGTGAAGTAATTTACCTGTCCGTAGAAACTCAGGTGGAGTATAAGCTAAATTGGTACTGTAGCTTTTTCCATCCCGACTATTTTTCATAAGGCCAAAGGTAGACAATCGAGGGTCACCATCCTGACACAAGTTCATTACTCAGTTGCACTGTAATCACAAAAATCTTACAGAACCTTGTAATTTATAGAATGTTCCACTTTAAAACATGTTCACTAAAAGTGATAATCAATTGTATTTATATCAATTTTTTAAAAGGCTCGCCTCAGGGCGCGCCTAGGCGTCCTCTGAGGCTGGGCATGAGGGTTGCCGCTTCTATTCTGAGGGAGTGGGCGGAAGGCTTCGCCGGAGCCGCCTAGATGCACCTAGGCGCACCTCAGGGGTTTTTTTTTTTTTTTTTTTTTTTTTTTTCAAACTCCCAAACCCAAATTTTGGGTAGGGTTTTAATTGCCTCATACTTCTTCCTTGCACTATCATCTCTTTGCCTTTTTTCTGATTTTTATTTTTTTTATATAGTGGATGTAAGTGCTGTCTGCGTGCATTGTTATATGTGTTCTCATTGTGCTTTTCATCCTCTATATATATATAATATACTATATGTATATATATATTTATAATATATGTGTGCTCAGGGTGATTATTGATTAATAATCTTCTTCTTTTTTAATATAATATATGTGTACGCCCAGTGTATATATTAAAAAATTTAGGTTCCGTGAGGCTTTGCCTCATACCTAGGCCGGGCTATCCCTCGGACGCCTCGCCCACGCCCCACGCTTTTAATACATTGATTTATGTACAAGAAAACCAGCGGTCATCCATGCAATAGTAAGATATTGAAGATACCAACAAACAAGAATAGAATAGAGAACTTATTTCAGTCACTGTGAAACGACAAGAAAGTTAAAATAAGGTCAATGTTAGCAAAACATTGAAACACCTCAGATAGAAATGGGCAAATTAAGCTAACACAAAATGGACAAAGCAACTAATGCAGCACAGTTTGAGTAGTTGTAAAATGCCTGGTTATGTTTTCTCTTTCTGGCTTGGCAAGGCCATGTTAAATTTGCTGCCATTTTTCAAACTTCTTTATGCAATGTAGAAAGATTATACACAGGAACGCGCCAACTTATATGGGACATGTCAGCACAATGCTCTCATCTGACTTCCAACATGGCGTAAATGAAAAGCACAAGAACATATAAGTGTATAGGTACTGTAGTCTTTTAATTTGCCTTCTGGGAATGTGGACACCTCAACAGTTAATGGAGAAAACAATATTTGTCAAAGTTAGCAAACAGTGCAATCAAGTTTCTGAAGACGTGTGATAAATTTACAAGCAACCAACGCAAAAGCCCATGGAAGAAATTAAACTATTTGATGATCTGCAGGGAAGCAGCACATATTTTGCAACAAAGCATATGCTGTCAGGAATGCAAACATAAAAGTCTAGTGCATCCAAATGGAATAACCTGAAACCACAGGAGGCGTTCATAATCTCCCTAACAAGATAAGTGTATTCTTTGTCACAAATCATATGCATACCTCGTCAAAAAGAACTCTATATGCATTCAAATCATGATAGATCTTCCGGTTTTCTGTATTACAATGATCAAGTGCCTCTGCAATATAGTATGCAACTCTAACACGCATTTCCCATGCCAATGGCTTCTTGTCCCCTATAAGAAATCATAGGAAGTTAATAGTAAAAGAAAACATAATGGCCTGAGTAGGGATATCGTTTTGGAGCAGTATACTGATCACCATAAAGTAACACAAAAGTAATAGATACACAGGAATCATCAGCGGCTTTAGTTGGACTAGGCAAACATTAGTCAAGTAAAATAACCGAAAAACCTTGTGCGCAATACTTCAGAAAAGTACGGAAGGAGAGGGTTTTTATTGTAAGTGGACAAAAAGTGTTGGACATAAGTAAAAATGCAAAGACGAAAAAGAGTTGATCATAGTGCATAAAAAAGTGTTCAAAAAAGCTAAAAGCAAAAGGATGGTTGGTTACAAACTCAATGATATGCACTAGAGAAAAGAAAGAAAAAGGGAAGTGATTGAGCGGAATTACAATGGAAGAGATGCTTGGAAAGAGTATCATTGGGCATATACTCGGCCACCAAGAGCCGTTCGTCACCCTCGGCAGAGCAACCAATCAGATTCACCAATCTCTTGTGCCTCAACTTCCCTACTCCAGAAGCCTCAGCCTGCCCGATCATATTCATTAACATCAAACTCAGTATCAAACCATCCAATAATGCCAAAAACCGTCCTTTGTGTATTATTTTTAGAAAATGAAGGAAAATTAGGGGTTATTTGAAATTTCGTTTTCGGTTTCAGTTTTATAACTGAAAGTAGAAAGTAGTTACTAAACAAGTTTTCAGTTTTTAATTTTCAAGAAAAATGAGAAGTGAAGTAAAGACAACAAATTTAAATCAAATGTCTAGTACAAATAATAGAAAAATCCAAGTCCCAAAATTTTACTTTACTTTGTCTTTTCCCATTCCTCAGCATTAGCAGCTAGATCAGCCCCAAATGAAAACCCAAGTCCCAAAATACTCTGTTATGAAAGCTATTTTCTTTGTCCTTCATTTTCTCGGGAACCAAACAGAAAATAATGATCTTGTACTCACCACGAACTGCTGGGCGTCGGGCCAAGATTGCTTGGAGAAGCGTTTAACAGCGACAAGGCGAATGCCATCAAGCTTCCCTCTGTAAACAACATTGGGAGCTTTTTCGCCGCTTTCGGAAACAATGCATTCGGAGCTGAACCCGTTCGTGGCCTTCCGGAGCTCGTCGACGCTGTACTCTTTGAATGCCGGCACCTGGGGATCCGCCGCCGCAGCTGGATCCCCATTAGCTTCAAAACCAAAACGAAATAAATAAACAAATAAATAAAAAGAAAACCCATAAAAATCAATGCCATAAAAAGCAACAAAAGAGGAGCCGAGAGAGGTAATGACCTACCCGGGTCGGGTTTGTGGGTATCGGGTAGAGAAGAGGGGTGGTCGGGGGAGCGGAGAAGGTGGGCGGTTTTGGAGTGTAAGCAACCCATTTGAGTGGTAGTAGTTTGTGTTGGAAGTGGGGCTACATAGAAGAAGAGGAATGCGAAAGCGCTGAAGTGAAGAGCTTTGGAAATGGAGAGACAACAAACGACACGACTGTTGTGTTGCTGCAGCTGAGGACAAAGGTGATTGCTGACTCACGCAGTGAGAAGTGAATCTGTGAAAACAGACAGCCGGAGACAGAGAGATGGAAGCAGAAGAAGGGGTCAAGTAGACCTCAGTTTCTGATACGACACGGTGATCCAATAAGAAAATGACACAAAAATAACATGTTTTTTGTTAACATGATAATTAATCGAGTCATTATTGGATGATTCGTTATGAACCCGTTAATAACAGATTGTTAACGGGTATATACGCGGGCAACAAGTGAGTAACGCATTTTAATCCGTTAAAAAAAGTTATTTTTATAATTTT
Organism: Heteromeles arbutifolia; assembly: GCA_024362995.1. NCBI lineage: Eukaryota > Viridiplantae > Streptophyta > Magnoliopsida > Rosales > Rosaceae > Heteromeles > Heteromeles arbutifolia. Next base: position 9,009,225 of record JANCRC010000020.1, read on the forward strand.
AAAGTTTAATTACTAAAAGATTTATTATAAAATACAATAACCATATTAATATATACAATATATTCTATATTAAAAAAATAGCTTTGTATTATTATTCTAGCTTAAAAAAAAGAAGTTTTAGTCATTATTTATTTTTATTATGAGAGTTCTTTATTATTATTACTAGGATAAATTTTACTTAACATGTTGTTGTCCAAAATTAAAGTAAACTAGTATAGTATTTGTATAGGCAAGAACTAAGAAGACATACGTACAAGTATGAAAAATGTGAAAGAATATATAAACACTCGTGATTCATCATTATTCCTCCACGAGTAGATAATGGTTACACTTACATTACTGTTTAGATTTTTAAAATCCTCCAAACCCTCATGAATAATGTTTTTTATTTGAGGGCAAAATTAATAATAATTATTGTAGAAGTGTAAAAAATGTAAAAAAATATACAATCACTCATAGTGACAAGCTTTACAACTTTCATTAAGGGGTCAGCTTCAAAATCCAACACTATAATCCATAAGCCTTAAATTTATATTTAACCGTCGATTGTCATTTACGCTTTATTCTTGTTACTGAATTTCATTTTTAAAATTTTCTTTTTTGAAAACATGATCATTTGGCGGATATAAGAAGATGAACGGTTTAGATCTTTGATATCATGTTTCAATCTTTACAGTTAATTGAAATATGAGTTGATGTCATATAGTTTGTAGAAACTTTATAAACATCAAGCAATATTTTCACTAACCGTAAAACTTTGAACATAATATCAATGATCCAAGCCGTTCATCTTCCTGCATCCTCTAATAGATCATGTTTTCAAAAAAAAAAACCCGAAAAAAACAAAATTTAATGAGAAAAATGAAGCGTAAATGTAAATAACAATCAACAGTTAAATTTTGATCTATAATTTATATGATTATAATGACGAATTTTGAAGTTAAGCTCTTCACGAAAGTTGTATAGCTTGTCATTACGAGCGTTTATATATTTTTCCTATATTTTTTACACTTCTACATTAATTAAAAACTATTAAAGACTTTACTTAAATAACAGCTCTAAGATAAATGAGAGTAAATTTGTACCGTTGGATTATATTTCACTTATATTATTAGAACTTTTTTGGACGAAAAAACCCCTCCTTTATTCCATTATTTTCCAATTTTACCATTTGATCAAAACAAAAGCCCTAATCCTTTTCTCTCTCCCCACTCCCGTAACCCTCTCTCCCGATTCCGCCGTCTGTTTTTCCTAGCCCTTCTCTCCCGCCGTATGCTCAATTCTTCCGGTAGCCTCTCTCAGTCTCTCTTTTCTCCTCCCTCGTGTAGTGGACAGAATCATCTTTGTCATCTCTAATCGTCTCTACATATCTGCATCTCCATTCTCCAGATTCCACTCCAGGTTTGATTTTGTCTCTACATCTTTGCATCTCCTTTCTCCATCTTTTTAAGTTCTTCAATTTTCCCCATTTGTTATTAATTTTATGTTTTCTATCCGTGTGTTCTTTGTTCAAAGGTTGGTTGGTTGTCTTGTTTTAAGAGAGCTTTAATGAAAAGGGCTTGGGTTAAGTTTACTTTAACCAAAAACCACCCTATACTATTATTTAACCAAAAGGGCTTTATATATCATTATAAGGACATAACTATTGTATATCAGGCCCTATAAACCTTGAATACACATGGGCTGAGTTAAAAGCCCAAAACGAAATATATTTTTTTTCCAGCGCTTACCCTTAACGGAACCTCACTCCTTCAGCCACTCCCCGTTAGAAATAGACTTTCCTTTTTTTTTTTACAAGTATGCAACTTCCTCATTAAAAAAAATTTGAAAAAAAAACCCAATAATTTATACGCTCACAAATCCCATCTTGAACTTTGTTCGTTCTTGCTTCGTTAATTTTAAATCGGAGGGGCAAATGTTAGGACCTATTTGGTTGCTCAGAAAATTTCACTAAGATTTTGTTTTCTGTTTAGAGTTTGAAACTTGCAGAGCTAATTTCAATGGAGGAAGCTCAGAATGTGAGGAGCCCTCATTTTTTGCGTTTTATTATGATCATTTGAGCTCCGAAAATCCCATAAAGATTCATGAGAAGAATGGAAGGTAGAATAACTAGGTTAGTTTTGTTGTTCAACCCTAGCGGCAGTGCGTGGAGTATTGAATTGATTCAACAAAATGGTGGTTTGTTCTTGCATCATGGGTGGCCAACATTTGTGATAAACCATTACTTAGAATGCTGGGACTTCTTGATTTTTAGATACGAAGGTGATTTGCGTTTCATCGTGCTAATCTCTTATAAAAGTTTGTGTGAGAAAGAAGCTGCATTTCGTTTTGGATATAGCCAAGCCTATAGCAACTTTGAAATGTATGTGTATATGGAACGAAAAAGGGGAACAGAGGATGCCGCATCATCTGGCAATAAGCTGGTTGATGGTGCAACAAAGAAGATGAGAAATGGTTTGTCTCAATTCCAATCAGAATGCATCGATGAGTGCTGAGAAGAAGCAACTTGTTCCAAGGAAGAGAATCCACATGAAAAGCCTGGGTTGGATGTTGTACTATGACAAGCCTGGTTTGGATGTTGTTCTATATATATAAAGCAATGTTTCCAAGAAACGAGACCATAATAAAAGATCTCGTTGAGGAGCACCCACCATTAACATTCCTTCATGCGCCACAATGTTGGCAAACACTAGTAGTACTAGTGCATTGTTATAGTACTTGTGAGCCAATTATCCAAGTTTCCTTGAACGTGCTTATTACTTGCTTGATTTGTATATATATATATATATATATATATATATATATATATATATATATATATATATATATATATATATATATATAGCATCAGCATATCACACATGACTAAGATGACTTGTCGTGAGGGTGGTGGGTTAAGATTAGCTAATTTGGTAATCCAACTTCTGGTTGCCTAATTGACTAATAGTCTAATAATTAAAGTCACTGTCGTAAGTGCGTTCATTGTTACTTATTAGGATGGGTTATTTTGGTTCTGTTCAAAAATAGTCAATCAGTTTAATAAATAGTGTAGTACCTATGTCAGTTTAATAAATATTGTAGTACATATATCAGTTTCATAAATAGTCAGTTAGTTTAATAAATAGTGTAGTACCCGTGTCAGTTTCATAAATAGTCAGTCAGTTTAATAAAAATAGTGAGTGTCCGTGTCAGTTTCATAAATAGTGTAGTACATGTGTCAGTTTCATAAATAGTCAGTTAGTTTAAGAAATAGTGTAGTACATGTGTCAGTTTCATAAATAGTTAGTTAGTTTAATAAATAATGTAGTACCCGTATCAAATTCATAAATAGTCAGCCAGTTTAATAAATAGTGTAGTACCCATGTCAGTTTCATAAATAGTGAGCTTAATAAATAGTGTAGTACATGTGTCAGTTTCATAAATAGTCAGTCAGTTTAATAAATAGTGTAGTACCTGCGTCAGTTTCATAAATAGTCAATCAGTTTAATAAATAGTATAGTACCTGTGTCAATTTCATAAATAGTGAGTTTAACAAATAGTGTAGTACTTGCGTTAGTTTCATAAATAGTCTGTTTAAAAAATAGTCAATGTTCAGTTTAAGAAATAGTGATAGTACTAGTACTCATTTTAAGAAATAGTGATAGTATCCGTGTTTAGTTTTAAAAAATAGTCAGTATTCAGTTTAAGAAATATTGTAGTATCCGTATTTAATTTAAGAAATAGTCTGTTTAAGAAATAGTGTAGTATCCATTTTTAGTTTCAGAAATAGTACATGGGTCCAGTTTTAGACATAACCATTTAAAAAAAAAAAGGGTTTAATGAAAAAAATTTGGACTATGTTTATTTTAACCAAAAAACATCATATAATCTTCTTTAATATAAAAGGCTTGAAATTTAATAAACATGACAAAATACAATATAACAAAAACAAATACAAAAACTAAAGCCTCATAGGTAGGAAATAAGCCCACATGCAAAACCAAAATTTTTTATTCCAACCAATACCCCTGATGGAAACTCCATTTTGTCAGTCTAATTCCATCAGAAAAATTGAATTTTCCCAGGTTTGAACTGAGTGAAAGGTTTGTCGGGGCCACACTCCCATTAAATATTAGTTTGGTTGTGTCTGTGTCTGCATGCCCATGAGTTTTAGCCTCCAACTCTCTTTTCCCAGTATCTTAGCCAATAAGATGTGTCACATGCCCAACCACCTTCTCTAATCTTAAAAATTAGAACCTTCATCCCCAGTTATTACTCCGCTGTTATTATTTTAATTATTAATTTATTAGCACTATAATTAGGCATATATGTGTAAGTATATCCACCACAAAATAGCATATTAAATTTCAAGTACACCGATCTTTCTCATTTCTCAAACACACCATAGAATACAATAGCAACTTCACTCATTTTTTTCTTCTTACTCAAACATTCTTTCATTTAACCCGATTTCCGACACAACCTGAAAAAGAAATCGAAACCGAGAGAGAAAAGTGTATGGCTTGTACCGCAGGGTATTCTTTAGCACGACACAAATTGCTTCCCTCTGCATCTCCTCATCCTATATGCTATCGTTTACTAATTAAATTTAGAGCCCAGTCAACATCTTCCTCATTTGTTTGCCAAATCCATATAGTCTTTTACTTGCAAAACATCAATCATATATAATTAAAATTGAATTGATTAAATCTCGATTGGTCTCAACTTTCAAGGAAAATAGAGGAATTAAAATGAGAAAGAAGGATTGCTTATTTACTAATTTATAAATTAGTAAGAAATTAGAGGAATTGAATTAAGAATGATTTAGACTGAGGAAGATTCAAAGTCAAAATCATGTTAAATGCTTATTGAAATATTTATAGAATCAAAGTAAGATTACTATAAATTTCAAATAAGCTATTTATAAGTTAAATATTGATTATTTCTTAAACACACACACACTCTCTTTCTCCCTCACTATTTTTAAACTGATTATTTTAAAAAAGGAAAACTAATGAAAAGGGCTTGAAAACTTTGAGTTTTAACGATAAGGACAAAATAAATGGTAAAGTAAATAGTACCAGGATTGACTTTTTAGTGTAAAAATATGGTTTTTTGTTAAAATGAACAGTACCGGGAGCTTTTCGTTAAAGTTCCCTTTAAAAAAATGAACATGGGTGATACAGTATTTCTGAAACTAAACTCTAACTATTTATGAAACTAAACAGCTACTACACTATTTCTGAAACTAAACACTGACTATTTATCAAACTGAACACTGGTACTATCACTATTTCTAAGCAATGATACTATCATTATTTTTTAAACTGATCACTAACTATTTTTAAACTAAACACGAGTATTACACTGTTTTTGAAACTAAACACTTGCTATTTCTAAAAATTGACCAAGAGTATTATCACTATTTCTTAAACTTAATACTGGTACTATCACTATTTCTTAAATTGATCACTGACTATTTCTGAAACTAAACACAGATACTGCACTATTTCTGAAACTGAGCACAAATACTACACTATATTTGAAACTGAAAATTGACTATTTCTGAAAACTAAACACGAGTATTATCATTATTTTTTAAACTGGACACTGACAATTTCTGAAAATTAAAAACCTTGATCATACAATATGCACTCCTGCATATACAAATTCAAGATCAAATGTGTATGAACCTTGTGTGACAGCCCGTCCCGGAAAATTATTCTCGAATGTGTAAATTGTCGAACCCTCGAGCGTTTCGAGGATTGTGAATACTAGGGTTCTAGTTAGTTACCCTAGTTTAATTTGGATTATTTTGGGACTTAGACATTTTTTTGTATGGTTGTGGTTGTGGTTTTGGTGAGGTGTTAGTGTGAGGACCACACACACACCCAAAACCTTTTCTCTCTCTCATTCTCGTGTGCTCACTCTCTCCTTCCCGTGCGCTCTATCTCTCTTCCCTCTCGGATCTTCATCCATTTCCGTACAAACCCTACGGACACCATTCGAACCCTTCAACCAGTCACAGATCGAAGCTAAGATTGATATTTTCGAGTTCCTTGCAAGCTCCTGAGTACACCCATACCCTTTATTTGACTTGAAACCGTCAGAAAACCCGAGAAACTGAAACTCAAATTTTGTGCATTGTTCATGCACACATGATTGTGAGGTTTTTGAAAGATTCTAAGCTTATAGGAAGCTTTAGATTGTCCTCACGAAGCTTGGAGAACAAGTGTGGTGGTTTTTGGACGTCGGGATCGTGAGTTCGAGGTTTGGCCGGAATTCGTGGAATTTCTCCGGCAAGATCCCGTGGATTTCAAGGCTTCAAATTGGTAAGGTTTTGTTCTATTCGTTATGAGCTTCATTTTGGTGAAAATGTCATGGATTTTGGTTAAGAAATGAAGAAGTTATGAAGATTTAAAAATTTTCCCAGTTTTCTGGCGAGTTGCAGATGGCGGCGGACGGCGGTGGACGGCGGTCGTCGGCGAGGTACATCGGAGAAGAAGGAAGAATATTCCGTTAGAGTTGACGGAATATTCCTAACGGCGTCAGGTAACGCCATTAACTTCTGTTAGTATATAACAGAATATTCCGTGAAATATTCCTGACGGCGGTTAGGGATTCCGTCAGGGTTGGCCGCGCATGGCGGCGCGTCTGGCCTTACTTGGCCGGCGCGTGGCAGCGCGTGAGACCTCAGAAAAATATTTTAAAAATTTGGGGATGTTTCTGAGTTTGAGTAGGTTACTGTGGTATATTCATATACTCAATTTGAGCAATATATGAGAAGTTATTACCAAGTTTCGTTTATGTGCTTTATTTGCCGTTTTTATAGTCATTTCTCATATAGGCGAGACCTATCCGGAGGATGAGCGTAGCCAGGCTAGACGTGGGGGCTACGACCCTTCGACATACCAGTGAGTGGGCTTTTGTTTTCCGTATATACCTATATAATGAGTATTTTTCCCAGAAATACGTTTTAAGCTATTTTATGAAATGAATTGCCATGCCAAATATGTTTATGCTATATGTATGCATTGTGATATATTTATATACACATATTAGGAGTTGATGCCAGCAGCGCTCAGGTAAGTTCAGGTAAGTTATGTGTTACTCTATGATGATTGTTGAGATGCATTGTTAGCTCATAAACCTGCACCCCGATGTTAGTGCTCCCACTAGAGTTAGGGCATAGCCTTCATGTGATCGTTCACCTCCCGCACCACACGCTTATCTTGGATCCAAGTTAGGTGCATAGCCTGTCGTATAGACCATTTTTAGTGGGTTCGACTTGTAGGTGACCCGTGATCATTCGCACAGCCTTCACGTGATCGTAATTATTTATTATACACCCATCCTGTCGTATAGACCACTATAGGTGGGTTCGACTTGTGTGCAGGCATGATCTATGAGCTAGAGTACAGTTGATGAGATAATTGCAGCTATCATCGCTTTTAGATTACTTACCTGGGTAATTGATAATGTGGCATGGCATATTCATGATTTGAATGCGTATTTTGATGATAAATTCTGTTGAGATTTAGTATATGTATATACTATTTTCTGGGAAAATTATACAGGTTTTACGGAGAGGGGTTATAAGTTTGATAATGAAATGGTTTTGGAAAAGCTTTGTTTTTACCCACTCACGCTTTTGTTTTGCGCCCCTCCAAGTATTAGGTAGCATTTGTGGGTGGCTCACAAGGTTTCCAGCGGAAGTTCTGGCAGACCATCACTCATGTAGGACTACCTTTGGGTGTTAGTTAATTAGTAATTCCTATGCTTGACTGCACTTAGACTATTAGTGCTCTGATTATGTGTTCACACTTATTCTCACGCTAGTATTTGCCTTAGCTAGTGTTTCAGTTTTTTTTTTTATTCATTTGTAATTTCTATATTATATTGCTTCCGCATTGTGCACATGGTTATGTCACTCTCACGTGACGGCCAGCATGCTTCGATTTCGATCGGGGCTGTGTCACCTTGAGTATTGATTTCTTTCATATAAGGACAACAAAATCAATATCCCTTAGGGAAAGGTGCAAAGAATATGCCTGCCTTTTACACTAGTCCAGAGTTCCATTGACTCTAGCTTGGCAGCAATTCGTGCTACGCAACCATCCACAACAAATATTGTTAAGATATACCAATGGGGTATTTCCAATCAGCTGCAGGAATCAAGAGGACAATGAGAGTGCATCATAGGCCAAATCAAAATATAAAACAAAATAAAAATTGAAAGCTAAATTGAATGCCCAAGTTTCATGAAGAAAAATGGTACTTCGGTGACGTCGTTCTTGATTGCAAATTTGACTTGCATATTTATCTTCTCTTCCAGCAAGCTGTGAAAACAGATTCAAATGTTCAATTCTAACCATTCTTTACAGTTAAAAAATAATTCATTTATTAATTTAAACAATAAAAGTTCTACAAATCAAAGCAACCAGACAACTCCAAACACTTAATCATTTCATTTTCTTAAAAAATCACTTGAAAAAGATATGAATAAAATATTGCAAAAGCCCAGAAATAGTCAACATAATCACAACTAGAAGACCCCAAATATGCAGAAAATAAATAGAGAAAAACAAATCCACACTTTTTCACAAATTCGAAACCAAATTTGCAGGTACCTCTTGGAGTCCATCTTTAAGCTATCTCTGATGATTGTCAGAACTCGCTCGAACTCCTAGTTATCAGTGGAAGATTGGTCGGGAGCGTCCCGAACTTCTCGAACTCTTCTTGGCCTTCACTTCCTCATGGATCACAAGGGTGGCGTTATCTCAATCGTAGACGATCAGATTGAAATTACAAATTGAGAAAATAGCAAAGAGAAAATGACATGAGATATGTAGAAACTTGTAGAAACCGTACAAAAGTTTTTTAAAATTTCATTTGAAGTGAAACAGATTAAATAAATGGGAGAAGGTGTTGCCATGAGGGGTAAAATCAGAAACTCATTGTTTGGGGCAGTTTTGATTGGGCTGATTTAATGTTGGGGTTGTTCTAACCATTAAATAAAGTTAATAGGTGATTTTTGGTTAAGATTCAAAGTTGTGAAGCCTTTTTCATTAATTTTCCTTATTTTTAATCTTTTAAATTTATTGCTATCATTGTCTGGCTTTTTTGAATCTCTGATTGTGCATCACCTTGGGGTTGATTTTCATACTTTCTCATTACTTTTTTGGGGATATTAAGTTACTATCAATTTCTGTCAACATTTATTCATATTAATTGTTCCGTGGCAGGCATTTGCAGTTGGATTGAAGAAACTTGGAACCATGGAAGTTCAAAGCCTTCCATTCTTCGATTATGAAGGTTAAGGTTGCTGATGCACGTGCAATTTTGGATGCTGCTAACAAGCTTGGATTAAATTTGAGAGCAGTAGACTTGAGCACTGTAAGTTTTTTATTTTTATTTTTGTGAGTCTCGTGCATCAGTTATTTCACTAAATATTCTCTGAGGACGAAGGATTGAGTGCTTTTACTTCATGAGGGTACTGAATGTTAATCTCCTTTCAGATCACTGTTTCGTTTGATGAAACAACTACCTTAGAGGACGTTGACAAGCTTTTCAAAGCTTTTGCTCTAAGCAAGCATGTAAGTGTTTTATATCTTTACCATAATGTTGATATTTTCAATTTATTATAATGTTAAACTTGCTGCTGTAGAAGACTTAATTTCTGGTAGGCAGATGATTATAGTGTTGTTCCTATTATGCATAAAGTCATGGTAATAATATTGTGATATTTTGTGTCTGCATAAATCCAGTAGTGGTTTTGATAATCAGAAAGTAATCTCTCAACTTCTTTGTGATTATAGTTGCTTTGATACTGTCATAGGGACTTTTATCATACGTTCAAATTGATTTTGATATATCCATTTTCTGTTTAGTATTTATAACACTCTTTGCATATTTACATGTTAAAAACATAATCTATAGTTATATTTTCGCTCCCGCAACAATGTTTGATTTTTCCATGTTTAGTTTATGCAGAAGAGAGTGCTAATGTGGAAAGCCTCACTGAAAACATCATCAATATAACTCTTGAAGACAATATATCAAGCCAAAGTTCCAATACTGTTTCCTATGGTGATTGAGGAAAATTGAAGGGTTTGATTGGAAGAAAATGTGCAAGGTTCCAATGTTCTAATGTTCCAATGTCCTTAATTTTGCAATTCTTTTGAACATTTGATATTTTGTAATGTTCTAATGTTTTTTTTTATTATGCTCTTATTTTGGGTATGTAAATATATACTTAAAAGAAAAATGTGTTTTTATGTTTTGGATGTGACAATATGGTATGTATATACTTATTTAGTATTATGTTTTTCATTTGATTATTTATTGGTTTAAAATATATTTTCCTTAATGGGTAACGGGTCGGGTCATATTACTTGTTAATATTATCGGGTCGATTTCGGGTCGAGTCATTTTACTTGTTTATTTTAACGTGTGTTACATGACACGACCCGTTAAGATATTGGGTATGACATGAAAACAACACGAACACGGAAAACACGACACGACTGCCAGGTCAAAGGTCAAGTGAAGGATTGCCTAGGGTACTAGATGGCTCGTCTTAGCCTTATAGCCCTCCAAAAAATTAATATTTTAATGAACAGTGCATGATCATATTTCTTAGGCCATCTCCAACTGAAGGAGGGCCAGATGGCTCGTTTTAGCCCTATAGCCCTCCAAGAAATTAATATTTTAATGAACAGTGCATGGATATATTTCTTACCATCTCCAACCGAGGGCTAGAGGGCCATAGGCCAAACATAGCCTTGTGACAAAAAATCATCTCCAACCGAGGGCCAAAAGGCCATAGGGCCCAACATAATTTATTATTTAAATTTAAAAACTACAACAACTTAAATTTAAAAACTACAACTTAAATTTAAAAACTACAAATTAAATTTAAAAACTACAACAACTTAAATTTATAGGAAAAAATGGGAATTTTTTAATACTTTTTTAAAAAATTTTGGCTGAAGAAAAAAAAATCAAATCGAACGGTAACTGAGTACATGAGGCGCTATAGGATGATACGTTCCCGTGTCACAAACAAGTACCTACAACAGGATCTTGTTGCACATCATTGGGCCAAAAGAAGCATGGAGTAGGCTTTTAAGTTTTATGTTGTTAAAAGTGTTGTTTAAGTTTCATGTTGTTAAATGTTTTTTTTTATTTTTTATGTTGTATAATTTTTATGTTGTTTAATGTTATTTAATGTTGTTTAATATTGTTTAATGTTGTTTCATGTGACTTAATGTTATTTAATGTTGTTTCATGTGACTTAATGTTATTTAATGTTGTTTAATAGCTTAGGAAGTTATAGGTAAAAAATAGAATTTTTAAATTTTTTTTTAAAAAATTTGTAAAAAAAAAAAAACTGTAAAAAAAAAATATACATTCAAATATAACGGCCAGCTGACGTCAGCTAGTTATCGCTGCATTCAAAATCCGGCCCGGCCTGGGGCTGGCTAGCTGGATGGGTTTTTTGTCTAGTGGGGCCCACGAGCCCTTTGGCCATTTTTTGTCCCGTGGGGCCCACGAGCCATTTGGCCTAGCACTTTGTTGGAGATGGTTTTTGTAATACCCTGAAAATTTAAATATATGAATATGTGGAGAAAAAATAAAAAATAAATCGATTTATGGTTATGAAAATTTAATTGAGAAATTAAAAAATTTTGTTTCCTGAAATTATTGTAATTTATGTATATGTATTATTGAGATTTTATATTATTTTTTGAGAATTTATATTAATTTTTTTGAATTTAGATTTTAATTAAACTAGTTACGAAGAGTGAAGTTTGGAAATTAATTATTTAAAATCCGTAGACCGTTCAAGGTCACAATTTATATTTTCATATAGAGCTCGATCTAAACCGTTCGTGAACCGGAGGTATACCGAAAGAGTTATTAACGTTTAAAGTTAAGGACATTTTTGTAATTTTGGCTTGAACTAGAAAGCTCCCGATTTTTGAAGCCATTATTTGTGATGCCACATGTGTGGCTGTGATGAAAAGGAAATGAGAGTAAAGAAGGGAGGCGGACGAATCAGAGAATGAGGGGGGGGGGGGTGAACGAATGAGGGAAGAAGGAAATGAGGGAAAGGAGGGAAGAGAGAAGGAGGGGGAAACCGGCCGGACCCGTGACCCGGTTACACCTTTCGATTCGACCGGGCCATATCTTCCGATCCTGGCCACCGTTGATGACGGGACTGGTGCCAAAATGATCCATACTTCAAACCCAGTCTTTCCCTCTATCCATTCCACCCTAAAATTTATGAAAATCGGTTTGAATTTGGTGAAACCCGCATCGGTGGGTGCGAAGGTCTTTTGTCTTCAATTCGCCATTTCTGAAATGAATTCCTTCAATCTCCACCACCATTGGACTTCCCTTGAGCCCAAGAACAAAGCCCAAACCACCTTGGGGGTGGCGGAGCATCGGAAGTGATGGATTGAAACAACCCATTTTTAGGGTTTTCCGGTGGTTTGAGGACAATTTGGGGTGTTTCCCAGCCAAATTGGACTTGGCCATAGGTATGAAAATTACTCCCCTCATTGAGGTCTACTTGCCTGTTAAATTTGGTAATATTTAGAAATAGTTAAATTTTCCGACGAGTCGGGGCAACCAACCGCCACCCGCGGCAGCGTGTAGCCAGTGAGCCGACACTGTTATTTTTATTTTTATGTGAATCTTGATATTCGAATTATGTATTTGGTATCCATTTGATGTGTTTCGATTATTGACATGAATGTTGAATACTTCAGTTAATAGAATAATTTTGGAAATGAATTTCAAAGAAATTATGAACTACAATTGGCTTGATCCCTCCGAAGGGTACGTAGGCAGTCTAACGAGAAGTTAGATGCAGCCATAAAATAAACGAGGCTAAATAATCAAAAATTAGTCTTTTGTTAATAAGTTGTTTTAATAGAAGAAATTGGTGAATAATTATTAAAATTAAATCTTATGTTTTGGTAATTAAATTTTGGTTATAGATTTTGTGAGTGATTCATAAATTTAGATAAAGAATTATGATTTATGGTAGTTAAATAAACAAGAGTTTAATTTGGCCTGTCATCGCAATTATTTTCTGAAATAAAAATTTTCGGGCCAGGGCGTTACAAATGGTATCAGAGCAAATGATCCAACTTTACAATATGCAATATTATTGAGTTGTGGTTGTGAATTATGACTTGCATTAATCTTGCAATATTTTATAAGTTCTATGAATGTGAAGGAATTTATTTGAAGATGAGCACTTGATTAAGTATCAAATTAATCTTGAATTGAGTTGATATTATGATATGCATTATGAAAATGTTGAATATTAAGATGATTGTGAAATTGTGACAAGTAAGTGGAAAAGTCGTATTATACCTGTGCAAGTGAGAAATGTTGAATTGGGCGAAAAAGGCCTGTGGATGTTGAATTGGGCGGAGAAAGGCTCGTGGATGTCGATTTGGGCGAGATGGCCCGTGGAATGGGAGGAATGTTTGGTTGGGCGAAAAGAGCCTGTGGATATTGATTTGGGCAAAAAGGCCCGAGGATGTGTGATTGGGCAAAGTGGCCCATGAACAATGAATTGGGCAAAATGATCCGTGAAATGTGAAGAAATGGATGAGTGGGCACAAAGACCCAATGTATTCGGGGAGAAGCTCCATGTGTGGGCTGTGAGAATGAATTATTGAAGTGATAAAAATGTGTGATGTGTATTGGCCAGGTATATTACGATCTTTTCCAGTCTACTAGTCACTGATTGGGATGAAAGAAAAAGGTGATGAAATCATTGTTTTGTCAATGATAATCATGGTTAGAAATTTTAAAATCTTTTGGCCAATGATAATTGTGGTTGGAATTTATGATATTTGTTTTTGCCAATAATGAGTATGGATTTTTTTTTTTTGATGTTTGGTATCGCTCGTGAGTGTGGTTAGAAACTTTGAGGTAGAATCGTTGTAACAATGATGTATAGCCAGTGATGGTACGTGGTTTACCAATGATTGTGGTTATTATGTTAGTATTTATCTAGCCAAAGGGTAGACGGAGTTTAATATCTGTCATTATTTAGCCAAGGGTAAAGGTGGCTTGACATTCTAATATGTATTTAGTCAACGAGGATTACAGCTTGATGTTTGACATTATTTTTGCCAATGTGTATGGTTAGAAATTCTGATAATTATTTTGCCAATGAATATGGCTGGGAATATGAGAATGTAAGTGAGAATCACGATTATTATTCGTTGGTTGCTTATTTTTGGAGCCTGAATAAATTGTAGATTGAGATTATGATTTTATTCACCATTAAAGGAATGGTGGGAATAGTTCTAATTCCTTTTCGTAACTCGATGGTTGAAATCTCGGGGACGAGATTTATTTAACAGGGGTGAATGTAATACCCTGAAAATTTAAATATATGAATATGTGGAGAAAAAATCGAAAATAAATCGATTTAGGGTTATGAAAATTTAATTGAGAAATTTAAAAGTTTTGTTACCTGAACTTATTATGATTTACGTATCTGTATTATTGAGATTTTATATTATTTTTCGAGAATTTATATTAATTTATTTGAATTTAGATTTTAATTAAACTAGTTACGAAGAGTGAAGTTTGGAAATTAATTATTTAAAATTCGTAGACCGTTCGAGATCACAATTTATATTTTTGAATAGAGCTCGATCTCACGAACGCATAGGTGCAAACCGTTCGTGAACCGGAGTTATAACGAAAGAGTTATTAATGTTTAAATTTAAGGACATTTGTTTGTAATTTTGGCTTGAACTAGAAGGCTCCAGATTTTTGAAGCCATTATTTGTGTTGCCACGTGTGTGGCTGTGATGAAAAGGAAATGAGAGTAAAGAAGGGAGGCGGACAAATAAGAGAATGAGGGGGAGTGAACGAATGAGGGAAGAAGGAAAGGAGGAAAGAGAGAAGGAGGGGAAACTGGCCGGACCCTTGACCCGATTACACCTTTCGACCCGACCCGACCACCGTTGACAACGAGACTGGTGCCAAAATGATCCATACTTCGAACCTAGTACTTCCTTCTATCTATTCCACCCCAAAATTTATGAAAATCGGTTTGAATTTGGTGAAACCTGCACCGGTGGGTGCGAGGCCATTTTTGAAATGAATTCCTTCGATCTACACCACCATTGGACTTCCCCTTGAGCCTAGGAACAAAGCCCAAACCACCTTGGGGGCGACGGAGCACTGAAAGTGATGGATTGAAACAACCTATTTTTAGGGTTTTCCAGCGGTTTGAGGACAATTTGGGGTGTTTCCCGGCCAAATTGGACTTGGCCACACGTATGCAAATTGCCCCCCTCACTGAGGTCTACTTGGCCATTAAATTTGGTAATTTTTAGAAATAGTTAAATTTTTCTGCGAGTTGGGGCGACTGACTGCCACCCGTGGCGGCGCGTGACCAGCACTGTTCTAAAAATCCCCGCCTAGCGCTGTCTAGGCGCTAGGCGGCTGGCCACCGCCCCGATTAATGCTAAGGGTGCCTAGACCTACTGAGGCACCGCCTAGACCGCCTAGGCACCCGCCTAGACCTCCTAGACCCGCCTAAGCACTCGCCTAGGTCGCAACTCACTTAGACAGAAAATAGATAACTTTTATTTTGCATTTTGTTTTTTTTTCTAATAAATTGTAAGAGACTTGTCGCATACTTAAATGAACACACATTATCTCCTTATTTCACATGTTTTCATTATGTTCCAATACTTCATAATATATATGCATTCTATTTTGTAGTTTATAACGAAATTATATATATTTCAAGTATAAGCAGACACTTACTTACACGAAATATGATTGATTTACTTAAATCCGCCTAGTCCGCCTAGGCGCTAAGCCC
Source organism: Heteromeles arbutifolia (assembly GCA_024362995.1). Classification (NCBI taxonomy): domain Eukaryota; kingdom Viridiplantae; phylum Streptophyta; class Magnoliopsida; order Rosales; family Rosaceae; genus Heteromeles; species Heteromeles arbutifolia. Next base: position 9,025,078 of record JANCRC010000020.1, read on the forward strand.
CAGCCTGCCGCCTGACTAGCGCCTAGCAACTTTTAGAACCTTGGTGGCCAGTGAGCCAACACAGTTTTTTTTTTATGTGAATCTTGATATTCCAATTACGTATTTGGTATCTATTTGATGTGTTTCGATTATTGACATGAATGTTGGATACTTCGGTTCATAGAATAATTTCGGAAATGAATTTCACCGATTTAGTCCCTGAATTATTACCTCAGTGAAAATTAGGTCCTAAATTATTTTTTAAGTAAATTAAGTCCCTAAATTCATTAAAAATTGCTAATTTCATCCTTACTATTATATTCAAAGCTATTTTGTCCAATTTTTCTTCAACTTAAGTCACTTGACAGACTTTAGAGTGTAATACCATTATTTTCTCGCCTATAAGCCCTTCACATTTCATATAGGTTGCGAATCTAACATCCCATTTACCCTCCAAAGTTAACTTACACTATTTCTTATGAAAAGCTACCAATTTACCTTCCAAAGTTAACTCCATACACTATTTTTTTATGGAAAACTACCAATCTACCCTTTAATGCGTATCACATACAAGTAACGTGACTTAAATTGACGGAAAATTGAATATAGTAGCTTTGAATATAATATTAGGGATGTAATTGGCAGATTTTTATAATTCAAGGACTATTTTTTCTGGAAAAATAGTTTAGGGACCTAATTTTCACTGAGGTGATAATTCAGGGACTAATTTGGCAATTCACCCAAGAAATTATGAACTACGATTGGCTTGATCCCTTTGAAGGGTGCGTAGGCATTCTAACGAGAAGTTAGATACAACCATAAATTAAATGAGGTTAAATAATTGAAAATTAATCTTTTGTTGAGAAGTTGTTTTAATAGAAGAAATTGGTGAATAATTATTAAAATTAAATCTTATGTTTTGGTAATTAAATTTTGGTTATAGATTTTGTGAGTGATTCATAAATTTAGATAAAGAATTATGATTTATGGTAGTTAAATAAAGAAGAGTTTAATTTGGCCTATCACTGCAATTATTTTTCGAAATAAAAATTTTCGGGTCGGGGCGTTACAGTTTTTGTGTCATTTCGAGCTATTTTCGGCCCTTTGGCCAGATCGGTTAGAGATGGCCTAATCTGTATGACATGCTTACTTACACTAACAAAATTAAATATTAAGTAAATTGTAACAATGGTCTCTCAATTTTAACTTAATTGGAACAATAATCCCCCAACTAAAAATCCATTATCATTGGTTTCTCAACTGGTCAAAATATGCAACTATGATCCCTCAACTAAAAAGCCATTACCAATGGTCCCTCAACTTTAATTCAATTGGAGAAATGGTCCATGAACTTTAACCCAATTGGAGAAATAGTCCATCAACTTTAACCCAATTGTAGCAATGGTCTTTCCAATATAACTCATTTTGACAAAATTCTGACAAAGTTGACGAAAATGGGAGATTTTTCAATGTGACCGGTACATGATGTGGTACACCATATGTCCCTATACAAACGGTTGGATATATGTGCTAAAAAGTTAATAACTTAAAAAATAAAATTTCCCACCACTTTTATTAAAACATGTGGTGTACCACTTGTGTTCCCGTCACAATGAAAAATTTCTCAACTAAAAGGACCATAGCTACACGTTTTGATGAGTTGAGGGGTCAATGGTAATGAATTTTGGTAATGAATTTTTAGTTGAGGGACCATTGCTACAATTTACTCTTAAATATTTGTTGGTTTTCAACTTTAGATCAAAGTAATTTTACTTTTCATTAAATTCTATATTTCATGTATAATTTTTTTTTTTGAACAAGCGATATTATGTACACTAAAGGGTTGGGAGAGAGATAAGTCTTTAAATGGGATATCAATAATGTGGTTCAAATTCGTATTTGGCGAGAATCGAACGTAAGACCTCTCACTTACAATGCTACTTAGTACTATGGTCTAGTTGTATTCCTGTTCACTTGTAAGTGAGGTATCTTAGGTTTGATTTTCGCCAAAAACGAATTTTAACCGCATTATTGTTAGCCTACATGGGCTTAGCTCACTCCCACACCCTTATTGGAGATAATATCGTTTGTTCAAAAAAAAAAAAAAACCTATCACTTATAAGTGAGGGGGAATCCCACTAGACTAGTAGATCATAGTACTAAGTGACATTTCAGATATACTCTTGATTTAAGTGTTTTTTAAACTCTCATTAAATTAACTTTTATGTCAAAAATTCCCTCAAAAATGTTAATTAAATCGTAATTCCATTAACACCCTGCAATTTTATAAAGAAACCACTCACTCACTTGAACTTCCTCTTTCATCTTCTTCTGCGACTCTACTTTTCGTCCAAAATGTTTGTAAGCATCTGGTTCTGAAATCCTCTTCACGAACCTGCAAGTAAAGAATACAAACCTTGCATAAAGAATTCTCTGGGGCAAGTATACATACAATCCTTAGAATTTGGGGATTTTCATTGTTGAATTAAGGATTATTACATACTTCTGCATTTTATTCGGGAGACTGGGTTGGTGAGTTGGCTGTTGGGTGACTTCGGGTGTTAGAAAGAGACAGAGTGAGGCCGGAGATGAGGTGGCCGGCGAGGGACAACGATAAATTTTTTGGCCTGTTTTTGCAGCCAAATCACAGAGGAATACAACATTTACTTTGGTTTCTGCTGTTAGGAAATTACAGTTGTGTTCCATTTATACTCTTGAGACGTGAGTGCTTTAACCGTCGTCATCAAGGACTTTTGGGGCTTCTACTTCGTCTGTCTTTGTGATAACATTGTGGAGGCCACTTCTTGTAAGAAGTTCAAAACATTTTGGTAGGAATTATACATAGTTTCATACGAATGCAGAGATTTACAAACTCAAAAAAAAAAAAAAAAAAAAAAAAAAAAGAAAAAAAAAATTAGGATTGAATTAGTTTCATACCTGACAAACTAGGTCGCTTTATGCGTGCTAGCTATGCATGTTAAGGAATTAAACTACGACCAAATTATATAGCAATCTAGAAGTTTGCCCCAACTATTTCAGCCAGTAAACTTAATTGAACGGACATGATTTAAACTAACCACTCCGGTAACAATCAGCCTTCGAGCGGATTGAGCACCTGCCCAATGAATAGCACTGCTCCAGTCGTTTCCCCTCTGAGGAAAAACAAGAACGGGTGATCTGCCGCAAAGTCTATCATCTTTGGAGGATGATAAGGATGGAGTGCCCCAATTATTATCCCAGTGGCAGTAACAGCGGCAGCTTCCTTTCCTTCTTCATTAACTTCAATGAAGGATTTATGGAGTATACCAGAAATAGAAGGAGTCTCACCCGGAGGTGAGTTCACCATCTCTGTCAAATTACCTCCTTTATATGGATCAACATGGAAAGGCAATACTAGTCCTAAATCCTTGAGAATTGTGGAAGCTTCAAAGTACCAAAAGCGATATTAAACTTTGGAATTCTAAAGTCACCCACTTTAACTTTCCGGGGTGGAAGATGACGATCTAAGAAATGGCTCAGAACAAACTCTATCAACCAAACTTGGCAGCCCATCTTTTTCATCTGGAAGAAAAACGCACATGGAGAAATGCCGCTCCTCGGTTTCACATTTTTCATAGTCGAGCTTTAAGACTTTGAAGCCGTCAAAGGCTTCTAAATATTGATTCTTATAGCTGGTCATGAAGGGCGCTTTAACCGACGATTTGCCATTGATACGGTGGAAGTCATACTCTTTAGTTTCTGATGCATCAAACTTGTCATCCCAAATTCCTTTGAAGTACAATGCATTCGCAAAGATGAGCCTTGTTAAGCTGTCAACTGACTGAAAAGGAAGAATCTCTTTAATAAGGCCCTTACTCTCTCCTTTTCGGCCCATGAATTCACATCAATTCTCACTTGTTCGGCCTTGGTCTGGAAATCGACTTCCTTTCGAGCTGCATTGTAAAAACTGTACACCACCTCTTTGAAAGAAGGCTTGAGAGGGGTCGACTTGTCAACCCAGAGTCCATTGGCAAAGGAGAAAATTGGCCCGCCAATGGGTGATCCGTCTGTTAGAGTAAATGTAGAAATATAGAGAATAATCCGAATGATGACTTTGAGTGATCCGTCTGTTAGAGTAAATGTAGAAATATAGAGAATAATCCGAATGATGACTTTGAGGTACGACTTGAATAGTTTCCTTAAAGTGTTATTTGCCCCCACTCGAATGAGTTTGCTAAAGGGTTCTTGGCAAATCACTTTCAGGATACAACAAAGTATGGAATATTCGATTAGCAAAACTGAATTATATTCCCTTAGAAATAATTAGAAAGAAATTGTATGAATGTGATGGAGAAATAAGAGAGCAAGGAATGTAGAAATAAATTTCTGAAATTGTATGTGAAACATTATGCCACAATAGGTATTTATAGGCATTAAAGCACCCGTTCATCGAGTCCTTTCATTTTAGTTGAAGATATACAACTCTCCTTCTTAATAGTGTTGACCCAAAAGACATGTCTTCTTTTTAGAATTTTTAGAAAATAAATATGACTTATTACATCTTTTAATTTTACTCATACAATTTGAGTAAGCATCATATCTCTTAACCAAAAGTTGTAACCATTCAACAAAATATACAAGGGTTGAATGAAATCCAACCTTGCCGCCCGTAGGCTTGCTGTGCACCGCAGTAGCCTTTCCCTATTATACATACACATATGCCGCACAATGCAGCACCAAGTCTATACATATATAATAATAATAATAATAATAATAATTTATATATTTATTATTGAAATCTCTAACAATCCTTCCCAATTTCAATAATATGGTAAATAATATGCTAACAATTCCCTCTTAAATAATCACAAGCATACCGATATAATCATGCATACAATAAGGGTGTCTTTCGAATTAAACCTTTAATTAGTGTAAGTAATTCAAAGCTATAACGAATGCAATGGTGACCTAAGTTTAAACTGACTATTCTTATGTTAAAACCCGAATCACTACACACATGACTATGTCTTATTTCCTTAAAGAAATTTCTGAACTAATTAAGCACTATTATGGCCTTGTGCTTCATCCTGGTTTCATGAACATTTACAAGAGAAAACCCAACTCTTGGTAGAAGCGGCACCACTTCTTATGTTCATATAGGTGAGGTTCCTTCCCATGTCACTGTCACTATAGACATAACTACAAATAACCTCATTAAGAGATAAAACTCATCCTCCTAGACGTAGCAGTCTTGCACTGATCATCCTAGAATGAGCTATATATTAATTTTCAATGCTTTCACAACCACTTATCAATAACTTGTTATTACCCCATTAAACTTTTAAACTAGTGATGTTATAGAGAAAGTCAGGTTACCATTATTGGTGGCTAATTTTCAGTAAAGGGTTTTAGTCCCATTCCACTAGATGTACTAACAACCAAAGCTCTTGAAAGTGCTTTTGTTAACAGATCCGCCAAGTTATTACTTGATTTAACATAAACAATATTAATAACTCCATCAGTTATTAATTGCTTGACATATTCATGTCTCAAGCTAATATGTCTAGATTTTCCATTGTATACCTTATTGTATGCTCTAGACAAAGTAGCCTCACTATCACAGTATAAAGAAATGGATGGCATTGGTTGTGGCCACAACTCTATTTCCAATAACAAATTTCTAATCCATTCCGCTTCTTTACCTGCTGCTGCTAATGCTATAAATTCAGATTCCATAGTTGAATGTACTATACATGTTTGCTTCTTTGAAGCCCAAGAAATTGCTCATCCGGCAATAGTAAAAATCCACCCTGATGTAGACTTATTATCATTCGCACTTGTTATCCAACTTGCATCTGAACATTCTTCAAGTACTACTGGAAACTCATAGTAAGTTAAACTCAGGTTAATAGTTCTTTTAAGATAACCACAAGTTTTATTTATTGCTTTCCAGTGAGCAGTACATGGATGAATAATGTATCTAGAAAGTTTGCTTACTGCAAATATGATATCTGGCCTGGTATAATGCATGACATACATTAAACTTCCGATTACACTAGCATACTCAAGCTGTGTAACGGACCTACCAGAATTATTAAGCAAAGTCTCACTAGGTTCATAAGCCGTATTTGCTTCTTTTATTTGTAGATGCTTAAACTTAAGAAGCAATTTTTCTATATAATGTGACTGACACAAAGCGTAACCCCTATTATGCTTCTTTACTTTAATTCCCAAGATAGTATCTACTTCATTCAAGTCCTTCATTTTGAATTTTGAATTTAGATACTCTTTAGTTTCAGATACACCTTTCATGTTTGTACCAAAAATTAGCAAGTCGTCGACATATAAACATATAACAACACCATAATCATTTATGAATTTAGAGTATATGCATTTATCAGCACTATTATGTCTAAATCCATATGATAAAATGACAATATTAAACTTTTCATGCCATTGTTTTGGTGCTTGCTTCAATCCATATAATGACTTGACTAATTTACGAACTTTCTTTTCATCCCCAGGGAGAACAAACCCTTCTGGTTGTTCCATATAGACTTCTTCATCTAAATCGCCATTTAAAAAAACCGTTCACATCCATTTGATGCACATGAAAATTATATAAAGATGCCAATGCAAACAATATTCTAATTGATGTGATCCTAGCTACTGGTGCATATGTATCGAAATAGTCTATTCTTTTTTTTCTGCTTAAAACCCTTGGCAACCAGCCTGACTTTAAATGTCTGAATAGACCCGTCTGTATTGTATTTTCTTTTCAACACCCACTTACAACCTATTGTTTTTTATCCTTGGGGCAAGTATACTAAAGCCCATGTTTGATTAGATATTAATGATTCAAATTCATCATCTATAGCCTCTTTCCAAAAGGCTACATCTCTTGAAGTCAACGCTTCGCTTAGACTTTTAGAATCATCCTCAACATTCAACAATATGGGTATTTTTTTAAGAACCTTCTTTCTATTTCATTCGACTAAAAATACAATAGATTGAGACGAAATAAAATCAGAGCCTAGAGTCTTCCCTTTTCTTACTCTTTGGCTTTTCCTTGCTTCATTAACAGTTTCAGACTGTTTTCTTTTCTCACCTTGAGAATTACTAGTAGCCTGATTAGAGAAAGGTGTTTGATCATTCCCGTTTCCAGACATTGGGTAGTCGTTACAAAATTTATTTTCTATAAGTTTGACATTTATAGACTCAACAATTGTATTTGAGTCTAAATTAAGCAACCTATATGCCTTTGAATTTTTTGCATATCCTACAAATATGCTTTTAATTCCTCTTGGACCCAACTTGAATCTCTTAGGATCGAGAGCCTTATAAAAAGCTACACAACCACATACTCTCAGATAGGACAAATTTGGTTTTCTTTCTTTCCAAATTTCATATGGTGACACATGTGTCTTTGTAGATGTAATTCTATTGTGTATATGACATGCAGTAAACAATGCTTCACCCCATAAATATTTTGGAGGATTAGCATTAATCATCAAAGAGTTAATCATTCCAGTGAGTGTCCTATTTTTTCTTTATGCCAAACCATTTTGTTGTGGTGTATATGGTGCAGTTCTTTGATGTATAATACCATGCTGTTCACAAAAAATATCAAATTCATGTGAAAAATATTCACCACCTCTATCACTACGAAGGCATTTAATTTTCTTTCCTTTTTGGTTTTCAGCTTCAGCTTTATAGTGCTTAAAACACTCAAAAGCTTCATCTTTATTAGACAACAAATAAACATAAGTGAACTTAGAACAATCATCTATAAATGTGATAAAATATCTTTTTCCTCCTCTTGTTAAAATGCCATTGAATTCACATATGTCAGAATGTATTAAGTCTAATAAATTTGTATTTCTTTCGGCAGTTGGAAAAGGTTTCTTAGTCATTTTCGCTTGAATACATGTTCCACATTTATCATTATAATCATCATTGCAAGCAATTAAACCAAGTGTGCGCATGTATTTTAAAGATCTAAAATTTATATGTGCTAAATGTAAATGCCATAAATGAGAGGAAGATTCAACAATATAAGCAGAAGAATTCACTTTATTATTAATACTTAGTTTGAACATCCCATCACAAGAATATCCCTTCCCAACAAACATCCCATTTTTCAACATTATTAACTTGTCGGACTCTAGAACAGTGTTTATACCGTTCTTACATAATAAATTTGCAGACACAAGATTCTTTCTAATTTTTGGAGCATGCAATACATTAAGCAACGTCAATTTCTTCCCAGAAGTAAACTGAAGTTCAATGATTCCTTTTCCTAGAACTTTGGTGGAATTATGATTCCCCATTAAAACCTCTTGATTGTCCGTTGATGCTTCATATGTCTTGAATTGTGCCTTGTCATTGTACACATCTATAGTAGCCCCTGAGTCGAGCCACCAATCAGAGGATTTTATTGCCGTTGCCATATTCAGTTTGGTAATTATGCCAATACGCATCATTGATACCATTGCAACAATGTTATCAATTCCAGAGTTTTCCACCATATTTGCGCTATTGGTCTTGTTAGCATATTCCTCACTTGCTTTTCTGTGTCTACAATCACGAATGTAATGGCCTTTCTTTCCACAATGGTAGCACACACCATTTGCATTCTTTTGATTGTTGTTGGAATTGGTCTTCTTAAACTTCCCTTTGTCAATTTTGACTTTGAAGTTCCCTTTGTATTTGTTTCCTTCGACAATGTAAACTTTAGAGGAATCTTGATTTGCAAAATTCTTATCACGATTTCGAGTTTCCTCTTCAATTTGAATACCCTTTTGCAAATCCTCCAAACTAATATCTTCCACCATGTGTAGAAGTTTCTTTCTATAGTTATTCCATGTTTGGGGTAATTTCGCCATAATAGCCCCAACTATCATAGAATCTGGAATAACTATAAGTTCACGAAGCTTTGAGACCAAGACCAATAATTCATGAACTTGGTCTAGGATGGGTTTGTTATCAAACATAATGAATTCGTAATATTTGAACATTAAAAATTTATCCGTACCTCTTTTCTCCGTTGTGTACTTGTGTTCAAGTGCTTCCCAAATTCCCTTTAGAGATTGAATGTGTGCGTACATGTCATATAAGCGATCAGATAATGTGCCCAAGATGTGTCCTCGACATACCAATTCATCTTCTTCATGCTTCTTTCGATCGGCAACAATTTTGTCCGAGTCTTTGTCACTTGGTTCACGAATAGGCTCCAATTTCGGGTCCAACACATAACATTTAGAACAGTAAGCATGAAACGCATCTTGTCCTTCCATCGGGTGAAATTTGATCCATCAAAATTGTCTAACTTGTAGACTTCTTGATTGATAATCTTCAAAGCCATGTTATCAGATTTGTTCTCCATGACGAAAATAACACTTTAAGATTGTTAGAGTAAATGTAAAAATATAGAGAATAATCCGAATGATGATTTTGAGGTATGACTTGAATCGTTTCCTTAAAGTTTTATTTGCCCCCACTCGAATGAGTTTGCTAAAGGGTTCTTGGCAAATCACTTCCAGGATACAACAAAGTATGGAATATTCGATTGGCAAAACCGAATTATATTCCCTTAGAAATAACTAGAAAGAAATTGTATGAATGTGATGGAGAAAGAAGAGAGAAAAGAATGTAGAAATAAATTTATGAAATTGTTTGTGAAACATTATGGCACAATAGGTATTTATAGGCATTAAAGCACCCGTTCATCGAGTCCTTTCATTTTAGTTGAAGATATACAACTCTTTTTAATAGTGTTGACCCAAAAGACATGTCTTCTATTTAGAATTTTCAAAAAATAAATTTGACTTATTACATCTTTTAATTTTACTCATATAATTTGAGTAAGCATCATGTCTTTTAACCAAAAGTTGTAACCATTCAACAAAATATACAAAGGTTGAATGAAATCCAACCTTGCCGCCCATAGGCTTGCTTTGCACCGCAGTAGCCTTTCCCTATTATACATACATATATGCTGCACAATGCAGCACCAAGTCTGTACATAATAATAATAATAATAATAATAATAATAATAATAATAATAATAATTTATATATTTATTATTGAAATCTCTAACACCGTCAGCAAAAACCAGAGGGACGATTTCAGAAGCAAGCAAGTTGAGATGGGCGATGGACTGGGACTTGAGGAAATTAAGAAAGCAACTCTTCCTCGGTTTGACCCTTTATACTGGTTGCTATCAGGCTCAATACAACGTGGATGGACAGCAGTGAGTATACTATATTACTCTTTTTGCCTTCATTGAGAAACAGTGGCTTCATCATCCTAAGTCCGACGTTGGTTTGGTTTCTTATCAACTTTTCTATCTTCATTGTTTCTAGACCCGTAATGGTGGATAGAGTTTGTAATGCGGCTGTTACGAATAGAGGGGAAAAGAGAAGGGGCCAGAGGTCGCATGTTGAAGAAGGGAGACAATTTCATGAAGTGTGTTGGAGGGGAGTATTTATCAAATAGGGTAAATTGCCAAAATCGTCCCTAAGATTTGCATAACTCATCACTTTGGTCCTTGAGATTCCAAATCGATAAAAGTGGTCCCTGAGATTCCAAATCGATAAAAGTGGTCCCTGAGATTGTCCACCATCCATCATTTTGGTCCTTCCCGTTAAAAACTTCGTTAAGTGTCCCGGAGCTCTTGGCCGGAAGTTTGGGCAATTTTCAAAGCTTCGTAACTCAATCGTTTCTTAATTAAATTCGACCCATAATATATCAAAATGAATAGAGGAAAGTGTAGAATAAGATTATACCATTTTTAAGCCAAATGGTTGCCGGAGATGGCCATAAAATAGCCTCAAAGTTAACTGGTTCGAGTGAAAACTTGAAAACTCACCAGAAACTGTGTAAACTTTAAACGTTCATAACTTCTTCAATACTCAACGAAATCAAGTGATTCAAAATGAAAATCATACTTCTCGATGAGAAGAAGAGAATGGTACGTTCTTTGACGGCTAACTCGCCTTTTTTTGGCCGGAAAACTGCTCGAAAGTGGTTAACTCGAGACCAAGACCGCCACTTTCGAGCTGTTTTTTTGGCCAAACCATGGTGATTTAACCATAAAAAAAGGTACCATTCTCTTCGTCTCGTCGAGAAGTATGATTTTTGTTTTTGAATCATTTGATTTCTGATTGAAGCATATTTATGCGACTTAGTTAGTGTGTTTTCTTGCATTTACTTAGTTATTTGTTGCTTATTATGGTGTCTGAAGTCATTTTCGTGTGTTTGTAGGTCTAAGAAGCAAAATTAGCAAAAAGGTGCAATTTGGAGCATTTTAGAGCAGTTTTGGGCTTGGAATGGATATCACAAGTATGGAGCATGATGGATGGACGAATTTAAAGTGCAAGAGAGGCTAGGAATGTGCAAAAGAGTTGAAGAAATAAATTCAAGTCAAAGAAGATAAGGAATCAGCTACAAAGAAGGAGAATTATCCAAACTACCTTATCTTATCCAAACCTTATCTTATCCTATCCTAATCCTTTCCTAACTTAATTCCTGCTGCAAAAAGGTTTTAATTTCAGTTAGGAGACATAAAAACCTGATTTCTAGGAACCTCATCCTTTCCTACAAAGGAGCCGCACCTTTGTCCTAGATCCCTTGGGTTTTTGACCTTCTAGATGTCCTATTTCCTACTGGGATTACATAACCTTTTCCCCTTAGGATTGTGTTATTATTTTCCTACACAAACTATATTTTGCAATCCTTTTCCTACACCAAAAGTTTGTGCCGCACCTCCCCTTATAGATATACCCTTTTGCTGCACCATTCAGAACAACCACCATCTATCATTCACACATCTCTACACGACAATCAGCCATACACCCTCTTGTGCTGCAACTTGCAAGGAATGAAGGAATCTGGAATGTTTTCTAGGTGTTTTCTATCTTTGTTTCAATGTTTGATTTTATTTATATTTGTTTGATTACGAACATGAGGAACTAATTTCTTTATAGTCAGAGGCGAATTCAAAGCCATGGACATATGTTTTATATGAATTGATTTCCTCTAGTTATGATTTCATGAATCGTGAATGTGGTTTACTTATCTGTTTTATTAAGAACTTGTTCTTGTGTGTTGATTAAGGAGGCCTACTTAGTTTGCATGCATGAATTTGATGCTAAAATATAAGGGAGTTTCACCTAATAGTTACAAACTTATATTTACAAGTAGTGGAGGTTGCTAGTTACGATCGCGTTAAGTAAATTCCTAGCAGGAGTGTCATGCTTTTCATAGTCACGAATGCCTTGTCAATGCTTATGGTTTTCACAAAGCATAATGATCTTTGTTTCGTGTCTCTATCATGCTCTTCATAGTTAGAGAGCTTAATAAAGAATGATTTGGGTTGTCGCATGCTTTCATCCAATTCAATGAGTCTAGGGAAATCTGAGAATTAATTAGTTCAACACAATTAATTTGGGGCATTGTCATTCATGGTTTGTTGAAAGAATAACTGGAAATCGATTTATATGCATATGTTCATATGTGGAGAAGGACCTTCTGACAAGCCTTTCACCCTTTTCAATTCACCAAATTCGTTTTTATAAAGTATTTTATGCAAAGTTTCTGTTTTAAGTTTTAAATTCGTCAAAAACAAACCCCTTTTCATTTAATCTTGTTTTTAGAGTCAAACCCTGTTTTCTTTTAGTTGTTTGAGTCTTTTAAGTTCTATTTTCGTCAAAACCAATTGTTAGGTCTAGATTTGAGTCTTTTTGATTGTTTCTTGCTGTTTTTAGTGTTTTAAGTTAGTTTTGAGTCATTAGAGTCTAGTTTAGTGTTTTTGAGTCTTATTTATGTTGATTAGCATCCCTAGTTAATCCCCGGTCTAGAACGATCCCTACTTGCATCTCTGCTACAATTGTCATCAATAGGGTTTAATTTGAGTGTCATATAAATCTCACATCAATTTCGTTGAGTATTGAAGAAGTTATGAACGTTTAAAGTTTACCCAGTTTCCGGCGAGTTTTCAAGTTTTCACTCGGTCAACTTTGAGGCTATTTTCCGGCCATCTCTGACAACCATTGGGCTTCAAAATGGTATAATCTTATTCTACACTTTCCTATCTTCATTTTGATATATTATGGGTCAAATTTGGTTAAGAAACGATTGAGTTACAAAGCTTTGAAAATTGCCCAAACTTCCGGCCAAGAGCTCCGGGACACTTAACAGAGTTTTTAACGGAATGACCAATATGATGGATGGTGGACAATCTCAGGAACCACTTTTATCGATTTGGAATCTCAGGGACCAAAGTGATGAGTTATGCAAATCTCAGAGACCATTTTGGCGATTTAGCCTATCAAATATAGCCAAATATTAGCCCTTAATTTCAAAAATGTCAGTTTTTATAAGAACTTTTAAATATATCCAAAATATCACTTAGATAGACACAAATGCCCTTAAACTTTAAAACCAATTAAATTGAAAAAAACCAAAACCCTATTAGATTGATATTTTGGACGGCAAAACCTAAAACATGGTGAAGAGATGGGATACTTTGTGCAACCCTAAACGTACGAAGGTGAGTGTAAATGGTTAAATTTTTTTCATTCTTCCTAGTCTATGTTTTCTCTTTAGCGCATATTAGAAAAATTATGTTTCTTATGCCAATGGAAGATTGACAAATCTAATAGCTTTTGCCAATCAGTTAGAGGCAAAGCTAATAGTTTTTCAGTGCATATTTGAAAAATTAGGGTTTACGGAATAAAGTTTTTCTTTCTGTGTTTTTATTCATCTTATGTTGGTTTGGTAAGCAATATTAATTTAATTTTTTTCAATGCGTAAAAGTAAGTGGAAGTTAACTTCCAGAATAGCTCCTTAATCAACAAAGTCCTTCTTCCATTGCTCAAATGCATGATGTTTTGTGTATATATTAACGCCCAGCCTTTCTTATGATTCAGTCCAGTTTTCACAACATCCTCTTGATTTGCACATATATATCGATCTTAGGTGTGTCTGTATGTCAGTTTTTTTTTCTTATTGTTTTGCTTATATTTCAGGACAATGTCTAGTTTGACAATTTTAGTGAACTATGGTGGGAGGTGGGCTAACTCAACGTACAAAATTGCAAAATGAATACACATTTGATAGATTGGGCAGACAAATTAGTGCGAGAAAATAACAAGCAATGATTATCATTATAGGTATTTTTGCATTCACTTAAATAGAATCTAGTTCAATTTGTCTATTTAATTTTGGTACACTTTCAACGTAATTGCTGCTATGATTTTATATAAATTGCCTTTGTGGTTTTATATATGTATGTGAACATGCATGTGTCATCCATTGCAACTTACTCATTTCATGTATACGATGGATCTCGTATTGAAGTTGTGAATTTAAAGGAAAAGAGTTGCACATGCCGACAATTTGATCTTGACTAACTCCTTTGCTCACATGCTTGTGCGGCATGTAGACACCGACAACTTTCATGTTATCCTATGTGTTCTTATTATTATACTACAAACTCCTTGGTCAATGCATATGCAGAAGTTATATGGCCAGTTGGTGATCAAACCGATTGGATAATAACTGATGATGTGCATGAAAGAATTGTCCTACCACCAATTACACGAAGAAGATATGGTAGGCGCAAAGAAAAGAGGATCCCATCATGTGGAGAAGAAAAATCAACTCGAAAGTGTTCAAAATGTGGTTCAAATGGCCATTATAAACAAACTTGTAGGAATCCGGTTCAACTTCATCCTACAAAGTAGAACCCTTTTAAATTGGAGTTTTATGAATAAAATTTTTTTCCATCATTTGATTGTTTGGGCCAAGAAATTGGGGTGTAACAAATAAATATTTTCTTTTGTGTTGTGGTCTATTTTATCTTACAAGGTTAAAGAGGGGAATATGTGTGTGTTTGTAGAATTGTAGGGGAATATGTGTGTGTTGTTATCCCTCATACATTGCCTTTATTTATAGTAAAGAGGAGAGGAGATATTCCTTCTTCCCTAAGGAATATAAGATACAATAGGAAATGATAACTAGAATCAAATCTAATCTAGGATTTACACAATCACACCTAAACTAGGAATGTTCACAACACTCCTCATTGAGTGTGTAAATACTCAAGGTAGATTTAGCATCATGCAGAAGTTGAGGAAGTCGACTCGTTGGCACTGATTCCAAGGAACAACGCTTATTCTCAATAAGGTAGGAACTTGCATAAGTAAGTAAGTCTCACTAAAAAACCCTAAGGCTATGGCAAAAACACGAGTAGGGAAAAAATCCAGTCTAAGGAAAAATGCATGAGAAATGCAAAGTCAAAAGAAACGTTTACAAGACATCATCAGGGATATGACTAACCCAAGGTAGGTGCCTCATTAAAACCTAGTTAGGTAGCAAAAACCCAGTGGGAAAAATGCTCCTAATCGTAGGGAAAAAGAGTACATTAAGGTCAAGCAAGTATCCTCAGAATACTCTCCATGAGTTTGACACAATTCCAAAGAGAAATATCAATGTTATAACTCAGAAAGTTTACGCATACTAATTCCATGAACAAGCTTCTAAAACGTCGTCTTTGGCGGTGATTTAGTGAAGAGGTCGGCTAGATTGTCTTGTGAACAGATTTGCGTGACTTCAATCTTCTGATGCTCTTGTTGTTGATGTGAAAAGAAGAACTTCGGCGTAATGTGCTTGGTGTTGTCTCGTTTGATGTAACCCTTCTTAAGCTGTTCGATGCATGCTGCATTGTCTTCAAAGATCATCGTCGGGACATCAACGGTGGGATAAAGATCGTATGAGCTTCGAATATGGCCCACTACTTATCTCAACCAAAAGCATTCATGAGTTGCTTCATGTAAGGAGAGAATTTCAGCATGGTTAAACGAAGTGGCAACTAAGGTCTGTTTAGTTGACCTCTAAGAGATTGCAATGCCTCCAACGGTAAAGACATAACCCATTTGAGAACGCACCTTGTGCGGATCAGACAAGTATTCTACGACGGCATAACCAACAAGGTGAGAAACAACTCGAGGAGCATAAGGTGCGGCATCATTCGAGGATTCATAGGGATAGAACAAGCCCAAATCTGTAGTACCCTTAAGGTAACAGAAGATGTCTTTCATGCCAGTCCAGTGTCTGCGTGTATGTGCATTACTGTATCTTGCCAAAAAATTAACAGCAAAAGAGATGTCGGGTCTAGTGCATTGAGCTAAGTACAATAAAACGTTTATTGCACTTAGATAAGGAACTTCAGGCTCCAAAATCTCTTCATCATCCTCCTTCGAACGAAAAAGATCTCATTTTGCATCTAGCAAACGAACGACCATATGAGTGCTCTAAGGCTTCGCTTTATTCTCATTATAGCGGCATAACATCTTCTGGGTGTAGTTCGATTGATGTACTAGGATTCCATCCGAACAATGCTCTATCTCGAGACCGAGACAGTATCGAGTCTTACCTAGATCTTTCATCTCAAATTATGACTTCAGGTGCGCGGCAGTTCTCGCGAGCTCTTCAGTCCGATGAGGTTCATGTCATCGGTATATACTGTAACAATCGCAAATCCGAAATGTGACTTCTTTATGAACACACAGGGGCATATTTCGTTGTTCACATATCCATGACTAGTCAAATACTCACTTAGACGCTTATACCACATTCTTCCAGATTGCTTCAAACCGAAGAGTGAATGCCTCAACCGAATTGAGAGCGTGTTCCGGGGTTTGGAAATATTTGAACCAGTCAATGTAAGTCATTCAGGAACTTTCATGTAAATTTCTGTATCAAGATCCCCATAGAGATACGCGGTTACTACGTCCATCAGCTGCATACTCAGTTTTTCGAAAACTATCAAACTGATAAGGTAGCGAAAAGTAATCACATCCATAACGGGTGAATAAGTATCGTCATAGTCAACCCCGGGGCGTTGTGAGAAGCCTTGTGCAACAAGACGACCTTTGTAACACACAATCTCATTCTTCTCATTACGTTCATCAAGAACGTTGACGTTCTTATCTCCCCTAACGACGGGAAGACTGTCTCATAGAAGTGACAATCTGTAAAACGAGCGGTAAACAAATCACCTGTCAAAGGTTCTAAATAACGAATAATCGAAGGAGAATCATATCTGACATAGATTCCAATCCTTCGCTGAGGCCCCATTTTTATATGTAAGGACGGCGAGATCGGCACATATACCGCACAACCAAAAACGTGCAGATGCGATATGTCGGGTTCGTATCTGGTAACCAATTGAAGGGCATTAAATGTTTGTGTCGTAACAGGCCTCAGGCGGACCAACTTTGCTGCGTGCAATATTGCATGGCCCTAAGCAGTGATCGGGAGCTTGGTACGTATGACCAATGATTGAGCAATCATTTGTAAGTGCTTAATGAAAGCCTCTGCCAGGCTGTTCTGGGTGTGAACATAGGGTACTGAATGTTCAACTTCAACCTCAACTGACATGCAATAGTCATCAAAAGTTTTAGATGTGAATTCTCCAGCATTATCCAATCGAATAAATTTGATCGGATAATCAGGGTGGTGAGCCCTGAGCTTAATAACCTGAGCCAACAATTTGGAGAATGCAACGTTCCTTGTGGACAACAAGCACACGTGTGACCAACGTGTGGAAGCGTCAACCAAAACCATAAAATATCTAAATGGTCCGTAAGGAGGGTGAATCAGTCCACAAATGGGAGGATTCGAACGAATCTTGTCATAAGAAGGCTTAGTAATAAGCTTTCCCATAGAACATGTTTGGCATGTGATTCTGTGGATTGAAACTAAACTTCGGGTTAGTGGATGCCCGTGTGATGACTTGAGGATACAGCGCATTGCTATTCGTCCAGGATGTCCTAAACGGTCATGCCAAAGTGTAATTTCGTGCGCGGTCCCAGTAGTAGGGCCAGCCACATAGTGGCATTCTATGGGGCATATGGTCGTAATATACAGACCACTCGGGGTACGCTCCGTCTTCTATAGAATACGCTTCTAGCGATATTCGTAGGAAGTTATGCACAGAAATTCAACTCCGTTTTCTACGTGGGTTTCAATGTGGTAATTATTATCTCTAATATCCTTGAAACTTAGTAACGTTCTGCCGGAACGTGGAGAATAGAGTGCATCATCAATGGTCAAGATTGTACCATTGGACAACATTATATGTGCCTTACTGTATCCTTCTATTAGGTTGGATGTGCCTGAGAGGGTTGTCAGAGGTGCATTCTTAGTTATGAAATTAGTGAAATAGATATGTTCACGCAAAACGGTGTGTGTGGTTGCACTATCTGCCAGACAACTAATTTTCCCACTAGTCATACCTAGAATGAAAAATTATTTTGAATCGGTCACATGCATAAAAGTTCTTAAAACAAATATCAATTCAAAGTAATTTCATTTATTCAAGGATGGTAATTAATTAAAACTTAATATCCAAAAAACAAATCACCAATCAATAATCCAAACATAAAGGAAAATTGTTCAAAAAATCAACCAAAAACAAAGGAGTGGTTCGACCACTAAGTGGAATTCGGCCCCAATTGTCTTATTTCAACTAAAAAATAAGTCTATGTCTAAGATTCTAATCTTTTATAGGGGTGGTATCCTCTTGAAAGTCAGAAACCTCCATCTTGGTAGTCTCCGAGTCGTCCACTTGCATGAAGTTTGATTCAAACTTCTTACGACGAGAATGATATTCATCTACAACCTTCTTAGGAGCGCGGCAAACATGGGACCAATGATCATTTGAACCACAGCGATAGCACATATCTGTATCCATGGTTTTAGGTGTTTTGCCCTTATTCTTGAAGTTTAGGGCCTTGGGAGCGAGGTTTGAGCACTTCGGGGCTTTGTTTCCTCCCTTGGATGGGCCTTGACTCTTTTGACCTTGGTGAGATGGCTTCTGGCCGCCTCTACCACGCTTCTTTTGGAATTTTGGGCGTTGGTTAGTGCTATAGTGTGCTTCAGGCACAGCAGTCGCCCCAGTATGTCTAGCTTGATGATTCTTCATCAACAGCTGGTTCTGCTTTTCAGCGAGAAGTAAAACAGAGATCAAATCTGAGAACTTAGTAAACTTCTGAGCTCTAAACTGTTGCTGCAGGACAATATTAGAAGCAGAGGATGTCGAATAGGTCTTCTCCAAAAGAAACTCTTCGGTCAAAGTTTCATTGCAAAACTTGAGAAGTGATCGGATTCGACAAACTTTATAATTATATTCATTCACAGACTTAAAGTCTTAGAAGCGTAAGTGCTACCAGTCATGTCTTGCTTCAGGCAAGAATATGTCCTTTTGGTGATCAAAACGATCAGCCAAATGGACCCATAATGCACGTGCATCCTCCTCAGGAAGATACTCAGTTTGCAGAGCATCATGGATATGTCTTCGAATGAAGATCATAGCAGTGGCTTTCTCAGCTTCACCAACAGTTTCATTTGTTGCTTCTTCAATGGCAGGACGCAAGTTCTTTGCAGTGAGGTGGAACTTCACATCGTGAACCCACTTAAGGTAGTTCATTCCAGAGACCTCCAAAGCGGTAAAGTCGAGTTTGTTCAAATTCGACATGTTCCTATCACAAAATAGATGGACAAGATGTGGTTAGTGTAATGGAGAAAAAATCAATCCATTCACAGAAGAGTAGAACATACAGGTTCTAATAGACATGTATTGGTATAATTTTTGCATGAAAAAGTCTTCAGGTTTTCATGGGTGATGTTTTTTTTTGTTTAGTGAAAACTTTAGGTTTTCAAACAAGGCATATTTATAAGAAACTTCGGGTTTCAAAAAATAATTATGAACTTCAGGTTCATATATTTCTACAGGCAAACACAAATATATATGCAAGCAAATATGCAACAAGAACATGCAAAGATATAACTTTTAGGTTTACAAATATAATTGAATTAATTTATTTGGACTTTGGGCCAAATTAAGATGTGGGTGAAAAAAATAAAATAAAACCCATTGGGCCTAAAATAATTAGGCGAATAAAACTTGAGGCCCAAAAACTAAGCCACGGGTGGCTTAAAAAAAATGGTGCCGTGTATCCCAGGCCCATGGAGATGATTGGGGCAGGGATTGGGCTACGGTAAGCAGACCCAAAAGCTAAAAAAAAATTTTTTTTTTTTTTTTTTGGTTCTCTCTGCGAGCCAAGAAAAAGATGGGCCAAAGCAGGGAAGCCTAAGGCAGAAAAGAGAGAAAAAAATGGGCCAAGAGACAGAGCCCTATAGGGCTCGGGTTTTGGAACGTAAACACCCCAGTGTGTGTTGGGTGTGTGTCGCCGGAGAAGAACGCCGGAATTGGGTGACGGCGTTGCGGAAAACGATGTTTCCAAATTTGGGGCAAGCCATGGTTCTTTAGAAACCTCAAATATGAATGAGGATTTTTGAAAAAATTCAATCGTTCTAACAAAAAACCTAAAAATTCAAATCGAAAAATTTGTAAAAAAATTTAGATGAGATTTGAAAGAATCTTGGCCTAATTCCGACGTGGGACGACTTCTGGTCGTCGGCGATATGAACCATAGGTTCAGGGCAGTGGCTGCATGCCATGCCGTGGTCGGGGACGCCATGAAAGGTGTCGGGTTTTATGGGTTTGAGGCTCGGAGCATCTTGCTCCGTGGGTTTTTTTGGTGAGAGTTGCAGGTTCTCGGCTTGGCTTGGGGAAACCCATCTACAGGATGGTGGTCACGGGTTCGAAAGAACCCGATGTTCCCAAATCGTAATTTTTTTTCAATTCAATATACTATTTAATTTGATATATATTTCAATAGAAAAACATGTTCAATTGGATGCATATGCAAAACAATATTTTCAATGCATGTACATATGTATTTTATGCAATTCATGCAAATATCAAATTCACATAATTCAACAATTATGATTATGAGGCAAACACAATTTATGTAGAATCTAAAATTCGTAAAACATAAAGTTGGGTCATGCATCCCGGTGAATGTTCATGCTATCAGGGCTGCAACATATCAAGTTAAAAGTCGTTGTTTTGAAAGAACCTGATTGTGTGACGATATGGATGAACTAGTTTGATGCAGAAAAATTCTTCAACGTCAGATTCCTAAGCGCAGCAGTAGGAGCGTGCTGATAGCGTGTTGTGGTCTATTTATCTGACAAGGTTAAAGAGGGGAATATGTGTGTGTTTGTAGAATTGTAGGGGAATATGTGTGTATTGTTATTCCTCCTACATTGTGCCTTTATTTATAGTAAAAGAGGAGAGGAGATATTCCTTCTTCCCCAAGGAATATAAGATACAATAGGAAATGATAACTAGAATCATATCTAATCTAGGATTTACACAATCACACCTAAAATAGGAATGTTCACAACATTTTGATCATTTTATTGTTTATTTTGGTTGTACATACAATTATTTAAATTTCCGACAATTAAAAGATAATTACTTTTATTTCCTTTCTCTGATAGTTCACTTTTATAACAAACTAAAGTGTTTTTGTGAACCATGTGAGAAATAAAGGTTTCCTTGATTATTTATTAAAATAAAATTAAGAGAAAACTTTTGCTCTTCATTTGGAAAAGAAAAGAAAAAAACGAGGAGAAAGTTTTAGTTAGAGATTGTAGCACAAGAAGTTTTAAGTCTAACAATTAGTTATTCATATAAATTGAGAGTAGTTATGTTTATTTAAGTGAGATTTTGAATATATATATGAAAGTTTTTATAAAAACTGACATTTTTGAAATTAAAGGTTAATTTTTTGCTATATTTGATAAATTCCCGTTGGAGGGCTATGAAGGGCGCCATTGGTATCTCCAGATCTCCTACGCCATAAACTCACCAACTGTTATATTTAAGGGTCATGTTAAACCCTAAAATACTCTCTTCGTCTGCTAGGAATCTTGTGTAACCTGGACCTTCTAATTTCTTGGCCCACAAGGATACCCTCTCTACCAATTATCTATATTTTAGAATGAGTAATGTTAGGTAGACCAAATTTTTTAACCCAAATTTGTAAATTAAATGATGTGGTTGTAGATGATTGGATTATTAATTAAGTGTCGATTAACGTGTTTGTTTCTTATTAGTGACACATTATTTGGTTTAAAAAATTTGGTTTTCCTAACATTACTCTTTTAGAATTCAAGTATTTAACAATTTGATCTTATATTCTAATATGGCTAATAGAAAAAAGAAAAAGAAAAGAAAATGTAAAAGTGATAAATCATTTTTTATTTATGTATGTTAGATGGAATGCATCTTTGAGCTTTATATCTTTCTTTTCTCCAAATGGGAATTGATACATTAGAGTCATCAACAAGAGTGTTTAAAAACTATTTTAATTGGTTCCCAATCAACCCACTGAGACGCTTCTTGCTCTTAAAAAAAGTGAGAAGCTGCCTTATGTGATGCGTTTTGCTCAATAAGTGTGGATATGGGGTTTTTTTTCTTTTCAAAAATCCCAAATTATTCAAATCTTTTAGGGCTAATCATAAATATTGTAAGGCTATCAGTCTAGTTAATTATTTGGTTCCAGAGACGTGTATATTATTTTGATGTGATCAATGAAATATTCATTCTGCCTAATTACATTTTTCTACTAATTTTCCCTTTCAGTTATTTGTTTATTTTGCTTGATTGCATATGTATTTGGAATTATCTTGTGTAATCCTGATCAGATTTGATTGTGATTTCTTGCTTGATAAGGTTGGTCTTTATCTGGGAAAGTATAAAGATATAATTTTTTTAGTTAATCATATCCTTAATACCGTGCATGATTGCATATCTATTTGGAATTATCTTGTGGAATCCCTTATCATATTTGATTGTGATTCCTTACTTGATAGGGTTGGTCTTCATTTGGGAAAGTATAAACATAGGATTTCGTGGTTAATCTTATTCTTAATAACTTTGACTTTTCTCCTTGCTATGGGCACAAGAGCTTGATATAGTTGTATTCAGTTGCTCAGTCCTTCATACTGAACTACGTGTGGGTTAAATACAGGCTTCGTTAAGGGCATTCTTATCTTTTGCTGGTGAAAGTCCAGCTCCAAGATTTTTAGAAAGAAATGTAACTGTTGTAGTCCTATTAGATTAGGAATGTGATTGTGCAAATTCTAACATATTTAGCATATCTCTTAGATTAGATATTATTTTATTAGAGTTGTAATCCTATTAGGGTAAGGAATTAACCTTCTTTACTACTATAAATAAAGGCACAATGGGTGGAATAGAACACACCTCACAATTACACATCACTCACTTCTCTCTCTATGTGCTGCACCTCCCTCTCTCTATGGCCTCCATAATTGTTCAGTAAATTATGCATACAAAACATTATCAGCACGTTCTTGACACTGTGTTAAAGAGAGTTTGATCTTCAATCAGGGTAGTATTACGATTTAATCATTCTTTTTAAGGAAAACTAATGAAAAAGGCTTCAAATCTTTACATTTTAATAAAAAACCACCCACTAACTTTATTTAATCATAAGGACAAAAGACTAATAAAAAAAATAAAAAACAAAAAAAAAAACCCTAACAAATCCAAGCCCTGGGGTGCGTACCCCATCCTCTCTTTGAAAAAAAACTTCAAACACTTCCCCATCTTTTTGTCCCATCGTCAGGTATAATAGTTTTTATTTTTTTTTATTTGTGCTTAGAATAAGAAAAATATTTCGAATTGAATTACATTCTCTTGTTTTATTTTTGTGGTGCTATTTTTCAATAGTAGTCATGATGATGATAAACTTTTTAATGTGCCCAGAACACGGGATGATACACTCTATACAAGTTGTGAGATTCTTATGTTAAAAAATTAATCACATAAAAAATAAAATTCTTCACCACTTATATAATAACACGTGGTATACCATTTGTGTTACGGGCACACGGAAATATTTCTCCAAGATGACACCCAAGCTCAAGAAATTGGATGGAGAGCTATATTTATTATTGTAGGTATGTGAAAAAAGTGAGAAAATTTTAATTTGGTAATTGAAAATAGCTTTTTAAATATAATTACTGAGAACATAATATTCTCAAGGTTTTGATATAAAGAGTCACTTCCGGGTTCATCGTTTTCGGCACAATGGGTGCTTTTACATGACCAAAAAGGGCCTAAATTTCAAACCTTATGAAACTGAACCAAGAATTAAACACTATTTATAAAACTTCACCAATAAGTAGACACTATTCATGAAACTAGACCACTAAGTAGACACTATTTATGAAACGAAAACAAGAATTAGGCATTATGTCCAAAACTAAATCAATAGGTGGAAACTATTTATGAAACTGGACAATACATTATTTATGAAACTGGAGTAA
Source organism: Heteromeles arbutifolia (assembly GCA_024362995.1). Lineage (NCBI taxonomy): Eukaryota > Viridiplantae > Streptophyta > Magnoliopsida > Rosales > Rosaceae > Heteromeles > Heteromeles arbutifolia. The sequence continues at coordinate 9,049,312 of JANCRC010000020.1, forward strand.
GAACTAGACAATATTTATGAAACATGACCAAGAACTATGCACTATTTATGAAAGTGGATAAATAACTACACACTATTTATGAAACCGAACGAAGAAAAAGACACTATTGATGAAACTGTACCAATTACTATATATTAGTTATGAAATTGGATCCAATACCTAGGCATTATTTATAAAACATGACCAAGACCTAAACACTATTTATTATTATGGAAAAAAAAACTATGCACTATTTATGAGATTGAACCAATAAATAGTATAGTACCGTTCAATTTTATAAATAGTATAAATAGTGCAATTTCATAAATAGTGTTCAGTTTCATAAACAATGTTCAGTTTCATAAACAGTGTACATGTCACCTGCGCGCGCGTCAGTTTTTTTTTTTTATTTTTAATTGTGCCATTTTTATTAAAAATTATGTTTTTTTGTCCTTTTTATTAAAAATTAAGGGGTTTTCATTAAAATTTAAGGGTTTTTCATTAAATAAAGTTATAGCATGGTTTTTTGTTAAAATAAACTTAGCCCAAACCCTTTTCATGAAAGTTCCCTTCTTTTTATGATTAATTTATTATTTTGAATTGATCTACATGCTATTGATTCAATTTAATTTTTCTGTGTTGAACGTGATACAACGCATTGGAGATGCAATTTGGGCTTTTCGAAAAGAATCTTCTACAAATTCAAAGGCTTTTGTAATTTTCTACCAATTATTTACGCTTAATATAAAGGAAGATATTTGAAACGACCATAAAGCATGAAAACATTCCACATGATGCATGAACCCCCTACATTTATATTTACCTTCAGATATATATATATATATATGTATATTTATATTGTATATGTTTCATATATTTGTCAATATATATATACGTTTCATGCATTATGCAATTTTTTGCTATGTGGAATATGTGAGTCAAATAATTGAAAGAAATTAGAAGCAATTTTGGGTTTTTTTCCAAATCCTAACCGAAAAAAAAAGGGAACTAAGCAGCCCTTCTGGGCTTGGCTGTGCGCTAGAACAAGCCCACTAGTTGGGCCTTCATTTTTTGCTGGGCTGCGAGCCCCAATTCCTTTTGGGTTCTGAAAACCCTAAAACTGCACTTGAAAAAAAACAGAAACAAAACAAAAAAACGCGCTGGAGCCACGACTTGAAGCCGCGCTCGCGCCAAGCCAAGCCAAGCCGCTCAGTTTTCTGAGCGGAATCCAAAACCCAGATACATAAGGCATACGACGTCGTTTTCGGCATCGTCTTCTTCGTCGCACCTAATGCCAGCTCGCCTATAGTCGAGCTTTGGAATCTCCTGGAAAGTTCAGGTGACTTACGACGACTGGAAGTCGTCCCCGACCTTGAAACATCGAGATTTACTTTGAAATCTTGATGATATTTTAGAGACACTTCGCAAATCTTACTGGTTTTTGGAAACACCCCCGACGACCAGAAAGTTCTCCGTCAATGAATCCATGTGTTTCTAACAAATCCTAGCTTGTTTTCCAGTCTGAAACCACCGAGATTGGGGCGGCGCCGTCGAGCTGCTCTGTCGAAACCCACACCCAGCATCGCTGGGCCTTCTATCAGGACACCGTAGCCATTTGGGCCTGCTGTCATTCGGCCCTAAGCCCAACAAGGCTTATCTATTTTGTTTTTCATTTGGCCCACCTCAGCTCACCAGCAGCATGAACTGCTTCTTTTTCATGGACCAAGCCCAATTGGGCTTCCCTAATTGATTTGGCCCGCAACCCAGCTTGGGCTGGGGTTGCCCAAAACAGATTTAAGCCTATTTTTTTTTGGATTGCCCACTAATTGGCTTGCAACCAACATGATTTATGTGCATAGGCCAAAATCTTTATATTTATTTGCTTCCACGATCGACCCCGAATGATCTCTATCTATTGAATTAATTAAAAGTGACTAACAGTCAATTAATCTGACAAGAAATCTAAAATTATTGACCTGAAGATCACTTTTGGACAGTATTCTAAAAATCGGCCTAGGCCTACCTAGGCGGTGGAGTGCCGCCTGGATTTTGTCTAAATCGCCAAGGAAAGTCGGATAGCTGATTAGGCGGCTTCCAGATGAATCTAGACGGGATTAGGCGGAGCTGGGCGAGGATAACTGGCTTATGTGGAGAACGAAATTTGGATAAAGAAGTTGCAGAGCACTGGAGAACTCGCGAAGAAGATGAAGTTTGAAACTTACCCGACGTCGTTTGGGTTTAATTAAAACTTTCTGACTTTTCAATTGCTTAGCTTTTTAACCTCTCTAAGCGGACCCACCATCTTCTTGTTTTGCTACCATTCGTCCCCATTCGTTTTATTTTATTTTATTTTTTCTCTTACACCACATCTTTTTTTTGTGCAGATTTTGACTATTATTCTTTAATTTTTTTTAACTATTATATGCTCAATGACAATGTGCTTTTAAATTGGAAATTTGTTGGATGCTTATTGCATATAGGTATTATCCAAGAACATTCATTTTGATTGTAAGCTTGATGGATACTTGTTGGATACATATATCATCCAAAAACACTCAGATTGATTACATGGTTAATGGGTTTTCAAATTGTAAGCTTGTTGGACACATGTACTTTTTGTAATCTCTACTTATTTACACGATATACAATAAATTTACCTAAATTAGCCTAGGTCTCGCCTAGCCGCGTAAACGCTAGGCCCCTGCCCGCCGCCCGACTAGCGCCTAGCGCTTTTTAGAACCTTGCTTTTGGACATTAACGATTCAATATTTTAATTCTCTTCTTTGAACCGTTGACATCCTTTCGTAGTCCCGAAGTGCTCACACTTGAGTTCCTGAAGCAACTCAAATCCACTACACTTAAATCAGCATATCGTATTATGTGTTCTTGCAAAAATCTCTCTTTTATGAACTTGTTCATAAACTAAATTGAACCTGTAGTTTCAAATTCAGTGCCTTTGAACCTGAAGTTTTCATAAAACAAATACACCAATGAAGGCCCGACGTTTTTCATGAAAACCATGTCTTAGAACTCGAATGTTCTAACTTTGATACTTATGGATATTTTATTTCCTATAACATTATTCACAATCTTCTTCCCTCCATTATATGGATTGTTGAACCGTCACAAGTTCGATTTTCCTGATTTAGACGTTTCTAATAAAAATCACTTTATGTGGGGTATACGACGTGAATTTCTAGTTGACTATCAAGAAGCTGAGAAACCATTGTAGCCAACAATGGCATGGAAGAGCTGAATAAGCCTCCGTCATGATCTTCATTCGAAGACTTATGCCCGAAGCATTACCCACAGAAGTACCTCTTGAACGAGGATTCCATGGCTCTTTGGCACGACCGTCTAATCATGAAAGACATTGCCTGAAGCACACCATGATTACGTACATGAATGAGTACAATTCTGAAGTTTATAAATCCGATCGAATTTTGACTGGAGAATACTTTTCTGGTCCTTCCATGTTTCTAACTCGCTCATGAAGCAGTGATGTAGAAAGTGGAAGTTTACCAAATTCTCAGATCTGATTACTACCATAAACGTGTGAGAAAGGTATTGACCCAGCCTCGGCTGAAGTTTACCGAATGGTATAGACCCAGCTCAGCTGGAATTTACCAAATGGTGATGCTCTACTTTAGGAGGGATGCATCGAAGGACAAACTCTACTTCGACAGAGGTGCACCGAATGGTATAGCTCTGTTTCGGCAAAAGTCTACTGAACAGACCCCTCCAGCTTTGGCTGGAACCTACCAAACCCAATTCTAGGTCTGACTATCTCACAATCCAATTTCGAGTTTGTTTTTACAACATATAGTAGAATCAGGGCTTACCAAAGTGTGACATCATGCCTGAAGCGTGATCCTTGGCACCTAAGACCTAAAACTTCAAGAATAAGGGATAGTATTCCCAAACCTTAACCCTACAGAATCTACTTCCGTCTTGATGGAATAGATCATTGGTTATACACCTGTTCGTGCCCCTACCAATGTCGTTGAGGAGTACCATTCTCGTAGTCAATATGTAAGATTGATTTTGCTCCACCGAATACCATTGGAAGAGCATAATTTTGACATGAATGACCTTGTTGGCCGAATCCCCTTAATAAACCATTTACTTTGGGAACATTTCTTTATGTTCTTGGATTCACAATTGGTGTTTGTTTTAGTTATGGATAATCTTATCGATATTGTCCTCGAATATAAGTTAATTGAATCATGTATCTTGTATACATGTGACCGAATTCAATTAAATACGTGATTAGGTACAAATGTAGGAAAGTTAGTAGTCTGGATGAATGCGATACTACGAACACTACCTATATACCTAAAATTACATCTCTAGCAACGACTTCAGGTTTATCCAACCTTATTAAGAGTATTGGCACGTTCCTGGTTGTATGAATGATACTAAATTACCATGTCAGATACCTTATATTCTCCCCGTTCCAGAAGAACGTCGTTGAGTCTTAAGGATATTCGAGAGAATAATGATCATGAATGAAACCACTAAAGAAAATAGAGTGGAATATCTTCGCACCACCTCCAAAAATGAGCCTAAAGCTTTGATTTGGGGCCAATGAGCTGTCTCCCAATTGGGAACACGCCACATGTGGCTGCCCTGGAGCCTAGTGATTGAGCAATTTACTTGCCTTGGCACGACCATTTAGGACACTTAGGTCGAACTATGATGCTACGATGCATCTCCTTACCCGAAGTCAGGATCTTGTGCCTACAAGCACACTTTGCCAAGCCTCTATTTAGGGAAATTGATTTTCTAAATCATCATTCGCAAAGATACGAAATCACCCCCTTTTCACAGTGGATTCAAAGGAATATATGTGGACTAATCCAACCAAAATGCGGACCATATAAATACTTATGGTTTTGGTTGATGAACTACACGACTGCCGAAGTCAACCTTCCAGAAGCTTGTCCGAGGAATTGATATGCCTAACTATTCGTATGCAATGCTTGTAGTTCTCATTTGGAAGTTCTGTCAAACTTAGGGGGAGTATCTAGAAGTACACTCACTTGATCTTAATGTACTCTTTTTCCTTACGATTAGGAGCATTTTTCATACTGGATTTTTGCTACCTAACTAGGTTTTGAGGAGGCACCCATCCTGGGCTGATCATACCCTTGTGAGCCCTTCTACTTGCATTCAGAAGACGTATAGTTTTAACTTAATGCAACTTCTCACCTTTCTCCTTAGTCTATGGGTTTTTATCCCACCTTGGGTTTTACCACAGCGAGGTTTTGTGAGTTTTACCTTTTATGCATTCTTCCGTTGACCTATGACTCGCATTCGCTCATTGTGCCTACGACTTCATCAACTGTACTTACTTCATTGTTGAAGACCTGATGCGCCATTTGTTTGAGTATTCAAGGGAAAGTGTTGCAGTCCTATTAGATTAAGAATGTGATTGTGCAAATCCTAACATAACTAGGATATCCTTATGAGATTCTATCATATCTCTTAGACTAAATATTATCCTATTAGAGTTGTAATCCTATTAGGGTAAGGAATTAACCTTCTCTACTACTATAAATAAAGGCACAATGGGGTGGAATAGAACATACCTCACAATTACACATCTCTCTCTTCTCACTCTATGTGCCGCATCTCTCTCTTCTCTCTCTATGTGCCACACCTCCCTCTCTCTCTGGCCTCTATAATTATTTAGTAAATTATGCATACAACAATAACTAAATTTTTCCATGAAACAATTTGAGTGAGGCAAAGGCCAAAATGGAATGTGCAACAGAACTAAAAACTCAATCAAACAGAACGGAGGAGAGAGAGAGAGAATGACTGCACTACATGATTTATCTGCTTTTCCGTTGAGACGACCATTTATGACTCGGGACATTTGCTTTTGAGTTTGAGTTATAAGTAACTGCAATGAAAATTGATCACTGAATCTTATTGAAGTCTTTCGTCCAATGCATGTGTGGCTTGCAATTGCAAATATCATTCTATTCATCTTCCAACAATTGACTCTCATCAAACATAATATGATTCCTCACATCGACCAATCTATTTTTAGCGTCAAGTATACAAGTAATTGAGTTGGTTCTGACCGAAAATTAGCTTATTTATGGACGAAGGCGGTGTTTCTATCCATGTTTCAACGCCGATTAAACTTTTGACTGAAGAAACACATCTCAAAACAATAACATCAGTAGAATCAGGTTAAATACTTTACGTCGAAATATAGCAAGCGAAAATTGAAAAGTACTTGGGATTATGCTATAAGTTTTCACAAGAATTACAACTAAGAAGCTATAAGTGACTAACTATATATTGACAGAAAAAAAAGAAAAAAAAACAGAGACGGATTTACAATAAAAACATAGTTTCCTAAGAAACTAACTTAAGTAGTTCCATATTTCACTGCATCAGAGCCCCCCTCCTCATCTTAAAAGAGATCGAAGGTTAGAGTTAGATCTCTAAAGTATTAAAGGGCTACAGACTTCAAGGTTAGTCCATTTCATTTCCATCAACCGTATGCTATATCAATATGTCAATATGAACTGGAAGATTGTATGACTTAGTCGAATCCAATGTGCTAGTCCATTAGATTAGCTCAAGTTTATATATATGGGGACGGGTCTGTGGCACCATGCTTTTGACACAATTTTTGACACGATTTCTAAACCATTAGATTAGCCCAATTTTAATGGTTGAGATATTTATAATCGAGATAACTTGTATGTCATGCTAGATAACATGAGGAAAGAAGGAGCAAGGGAAATTGGTCTCGTGGAGCTCCACGCATTTATAACTTGACCTAATCAAAGTAGCATAATCACAATACACTGAGGGAGATAGAGTAATTAAATTTAAGAATATAATGATCAGCCTCCAAGTACTGGTTTTAAACTAACCACACCAGTAACAATTAGCCTTCCTTCCCAGTGAACAACACCACTCCAGTCAATTCCTCTCTGATAAAAAAGAGGAACGGGTGGTCTGCTACAAAGTCTATCGTCTTTGTATCATGAACAGACTTCAACGAGTCACCACCAATACCAGTGACAGTAACAGCGGCAGCTTCTGTTCCTTCTTCATTAACTTCGATGAAGGATTTATGGAGTATACCAGAAATATAAAGGGTCTCACCCAGAGGCGAGTCCACCATCTCCGTCAAATCACCTCCTTTACATGGATCATGGAAAGGCAACACAAGTCCTAATTCCTCTAGAATTTTGGAAGCATTAAAACCAGTACTGATCTTAAACTTTGGAATTTTGAAGTCGCCCACTTCAACTTTCCAACGTGGAAGATGGCGATCTAAGAAGCCACGTTCAGAACAAACTCTCTCAAACAAGGTTGGCAGGCCATCTTTTTCGTCTGGAAGAAAAATGCACATGGAGAAATGCCGCTTCTCGGTTTTACCTTTTCGATAGTTGAGTTTTAAAACTTTGAAGCCGTCAAAGGCTTCTACATATTGTTTTTTATAGCTGGTCATGAAGGGTGCCTTAACTGATGATCTCCCATTGAGACGTTGGAAGTCATACTCTTCAGTTTCTGATGCATCAAACTTGTTATCCCAAACTCCTTTGAAGTACAATGCATTTGCAAAGATGAGCCTTGTTAAGCTGTCAACTGACCAAAAAGGAAGAACCACGTTAATAAGGCCCTTAGTCTCCTTTTCGGCCCATGAATTCACTTCAATTCTCACTTCTTCAGCCTTGGTCCTGAAATCGACTTCCTTTCGAGCCGCCTTGTAAAAATTGTCCACCACCTGTTGGAAAGAAGGTTTGAGAGGGGTCGACTTGTCAACCCAGAGGCCATTTGCAAAGGACAAACTGGGCCCGCCAATGGGTGATCCGTCAGCGGAAACCAGGGACGATTTCAGAGGCAAGCAAGTTGAGGTGGGCAGTGGACTTGGACTTGAGAAAAGAGAGCCACTCCTCCATGGATCGACCATTTGTACCGGCTGCTATCAGGCTCAATACTACGTGTATGGACAACCACGAGTACACCATATTCTTCTCTTTGCCTTCAGTCAGAAACAACTGCTTTGTCATTCTAAGTCCGACGTTTGTTTGGTTGCTTATAGACTTTTCGATCTCCGTTGTTTTGGAAACCATAATGGTGGGTAGAGTTTGTATGCCATTGCTGCGAATCGAGGGGAAAAGAGAAGGGGCCAGAGGTCGTAAGTTGAAGAAGGAAGACAGTTTCATGCTTGAAGTGCGGCGGAGGGCTGTGAAAGACGCCATTGCTATCTCTAGATCTCCTATGCCATAAACTCATCAATTGTTATATATATACGAGTCAAGTTAAACCCTAAAATAATCTCTTCGTCTGCTAGAAATCTCGCGTAACCTGGACTCTCTAATTACTTGGACCACAAGGATACTCTGCTGCCAATTATCCGTATTTAGAAATCAAGTATTTAACAATTTGATCTTATCTTTTCTAATATGGCTAATAGAAAAGGAAAAAGAAAATAAAATGTAAAAGTGATAATTATATTTTATTTATGTAAGTTAGATGGAGTGCATCTTTGAGCTTTATATCTATCTCTTCTCCTAGAGGCAGGCCACATGTTATTACATAACTGGAGAGACACTTAAAATATTTTTTTCCCTCTAATTGTATAATGACATGTGGTGTACACACTAAAAAGTATATATATTTTTTTTTTCTCAAAATGCGAATTAATACATTAGCATCATCATTTTGCATGTAGTTCAATATCCTAGTTGATAGAGTTTAATATCATACTTGATAGAGTTCAATATCATACTTGATAGAGTGTTGGATTTTCACCCGTGAGTTCGAAACTCTCCTCTCCTCAATTACAGTTTGAATTCTTCCACCTCTCCTTAATAATAATATTTAAAAAAGAAAAAGAAAGAAAGCATTATGATTATCAACAAGGGTGTTGAAATGCCATATTGGTATCCAATCAACCTACTGATACACTTCTTGCTCTATTTTGCTCAATATGTATGATACCGCGCAATTAATCAATGATCAACTCAGTAGATTACCAACTATATAAAGCTCACGTCATATATATATATATGCCATACCGTTTATATCTTAATTTCACTGTACTTTTACCTACCTCTAATTCATCTTACCGACTTACAGTAGACTAAAAAGAGTTTATTTACCCCATTATTTTTCACATTTCATAATCTGATTGGTCCATTCAATAATAAACAAATGAATAAGTAAATTCCTTATTCTTAATCCCCAAATACTACCCGGAATCCGATGTCTACTCCAATTGCATGGTATCCGAAATCTTTGGAATCCCTATTTCGTCTCCAATCAATTAAGTGCTATATATATATGCAAGTTAACCCTAATTCACTTGTCATAGACAAACCCTACTCCGCCGTTCACTCACTCTCCAAGTTCTTAATTAGTATCTAGCTAACCATCTTTGGATCTTCAAGGCTCTTTTGTTGCTTTCTTGTATATTGTCAAGAAATAAGTAACTTCTTGAGTTCCAATGGAGCACGTTTACGATGATCGTATGCTTCCAGGGTACAGGTTTTGCCCCTTGGAAGAAGAGCTCATTCTCCACTACCTTCTCCCTAAGGCTAACGGCATGGTAGTACCCGGAATAGACCACGTTGTTTTCGACTTCAATCTATACGGTGACCAAGAACCATCGGCCGTATGGGAAAACTTCAAAACAAGAAGAGCAAACGACTTGAGGAGGAATAAGGGCCTCTACTTCATCACTGAACTCACCACAAAAGTTCCAAGAGGCTCGCGTATATCCCGAACTGTTGCCAAGGGAGTCGGCACCTGGAAAGGCGATGATAAAGGCAAGAAGATATGTTATCCAGCCGGGACTAACAATGTTATTGGCTACAGAAAAAGATTTCACTACGAGAACAAGGGGTCTGGGAAAGATGACAGGTGGATCATGCTTCAGTTTGATCTTCATCAGTCGCTCATACACAACCAACAAGTAAGTATTTACGTATAAAATTTTGTGTTTTATAGAATGAGGATCTTATTCTTCTTGAATCTTATGGCCTGCAACTATTGCACTTTTCTATATGTGTTTTCTTGCATATTCTTTTAGGACAAATCTCTTAGATGTACAAACATGAAGATCAAATATTGAACATTAACACGTACGCATAAAATTTAGAGATACATATGTGTAGATCTTAAATACTTTTTGTTTGGAGAAAAAATTTGAGAGGTTTCTGGTTTGTCGGATTAAAAGAAATAAGTTTTATGTGAAGGAAATATTCACTGATAGCCATACTTGATTTCTTTTCGTCTTGCTGGCTAGCTAGGGCAGAATTCTTGTTTTCCATATACAGTAGATTCACTCTTGGATTCATATAATTAACTAACATGATTTTTATCGGGTGTGCAGGAGAAGAAATATGTTCTATGCATACTTCGTAAAAATGAGGAATTCGACAAGAAAAGAAAACAACTAGCAGAGGATGATGATGAGATGGTTGGAGAAGATGTTGATAATAAATCAGCCCGTTCGCTTGAGACACACGGAAAACGGCAGCGCCTCTTACCATGTGTACCTGAGCTGCAATACCTTCAGCCACGCATCAATATAATCAGTAGTCCACCATTAGCAACTGGATTAGTGCATGCAAGAGAAGAAAATCAGGGACAGGAATTACTCGTAACTTGCTTTAACAATGTACCGTCATTTGCAGACAATGAACCGAGTGCCTTGCAATGGGAAGAAGCTTGGTGTCAGCAACAGCAAAAACTCCAACCATGCATTGACAATAATAATATCGTACCAGCAGCTGTAACACTACCTGATGATTTTGATGAATATGTTGGCGACACAGGATATACTGCTACTACGCAAGCTGATCGTCATTATCCATATGTCAGCAAAACTGGATTTACTTCGACTACTCAAGCTCATGATCATCCATATGTCGACGCCTCAGGATTCCCTGTGACTACTCAAGCTCATGATATTCACCAATATGTGGACAGCACAGGACTTACTGCGAGTACTCAAGGTGATATTCTTCATTCATATATCAACGGCATGGGATTTTCCGTGAGTACTCAGGCTCATGATCTTCAGCAATACGTCAACAGCGCAAGGTTTGCTGCAACTACTCAAGTTGATCATCTTCATTCATATGTCAACGGCGCAGGATTTGATGTGACTACTCAAGCTCATGATCTTCATCAATATGTTGACGGGACAAGATTTGCTGCGACTACTCAAGCTGATCATCTTTATCCGTATGTCGATGACACAGGATTCACTGCTACTACTGCTCAAGCTGATCATCTTTATCCACCAAGTAATAATGTGTTGGGAGGATTGGGTGATTTAATCAGTGATAATTTCATCGGATTATATGGGGGGTGAGGATCTCTGGATTTCTGCCGATGAGCTACTCAGATCACCACCAGAGCATGCGAATCTGTGAAGGAGAATGTTGTTAAATATTAATGAATCCAACTTCTAGGTTTTGGGTTATGCTTTCACGCTAGTTGTAACAAATATTTTCACGTACCGGGTGGTTGCTTCTATTACGATCCTTGAAATTGAAATTTATATATTTTTTGTTTTAACTCGAACTTTAATTTATTTCTTGCTAGCTTGTCATGCAAGAGAATATTTAGCTTATTTACTTACATATGTTCTTATATATGGCTATTATTTGAAAGTAAATTTAATTTCTCTTACTACACAAAGTTACAAACCCCAAGAAAGGAAAATTAAGGAATTACCGATTAATATTTTGCCTAGTGGCATTTGATTCAAATTAGGTAGATTTCATGGTCGACTCACATAAATAATTATGATAATATTTGCGGTGATTGTGGTTAGCCCTATAATAATAGGCATGATGGCTTACGCATGTTGTGACACTATGAGTGCATTACAAATATCATATTTAAAAAAATAATAATAAAAAGGTTATGTAGAGGATGTGTTATTCCCCCTACACAATGCCTTTATTTATATTAATAAGGGAGATAAGAAATCCTTCTCCTCTAAGGAATACAAGTTCCCCATAGAGATACGCAGTTACTACGTCTATCAGCTGCATACTCAGTTTTTCGGAAACTACCAGACTGATAAGGTAGGGAAAAGTAATCACATCCATAACAGGTGAATAATTTCATCATAGTCAATCTCGGGGCGTTGTGAGAAGCCTTGCGCAACAAGATGAGCTTTGTAACGCACAATTTCGTTCTTCTCATTAAGCTTCCAAACGAAAACCCACTTGTAGCCAACGGGCTTCACATGTGGAGAAGTAGGAGCTACAGGTCCAAACACCCTACGTTTCGCAAGCGAATCGAGTTCGACTTGGATTGCTTGTTTCCAGTTTGACTAATCAGTTTTATGTTGACATTCATCAATGGAACGAGATTCAATGTCATCGCTTAACATGATCTTAGTAGCTAATACATATGCTAATGCATCGCCGATGATCATCTCATTTCTACACCAAACATCATCCACGCTAGCATAATGGGCCGAAATCTCACGATTCCGGGAGGTGGATTCGTCTCTTTAAGGACGCTTCCATAATCCAGAATTTTCTCATGAGTTAGATAGAATGAATAGGCGACAGTCGGATTCATGTTAGGCTCTTTAGTGGTCTGTTTCGTGGGTTTTCTCTTCTGGAGGTGTGAATCATTTGAACCAAGTGGTCTGCCATGCTTGTGTGTAGGGGTAGATGATCAGCTAGCCGCTAATGTATGTGGATCAGCCAAAGTGGTGTTTCGGGCCTCCAGGAGGGAAATCCGTCGTACATTTGGTACATCTATCTTTGCAGGCTCATTCACAGTTGGAATATGTGATATTGTCACTCGCGCTAGATCGGTGAAAGCATTTGGCATGCTCTAAGCTATGCTCTGAAGATCTAATATGCGCTGCACTTCAGTTTCAGAATGAGCGGTGCGGGGATATAAATGAGACAAAGTGGGAGTCATCCACGATAATTAGCATAGTTCTTCAGGAATCTGCGAAACGAGCGGTAAACAAATTGCCTGTCAAAGGTTCTAAGTAACGAATAAGTGAAGAAGAATCATATCCGACATATATTCCCATCTTTCGATGAGGCCCCATTTTTGTACGTAAGGTCGGCGAAATCGGCACATAAACCGCACAACCAAACACGTGTAGATGAGATATGTCTGGTTTGTATCCTGTAATCAACTGAATGGCGCTATATGGTTAGGTCACAATAGGCCTCAGGCGGACCAACATGGCTGCGTGCAATATTGCATGGCCCTAAGCACGATCGAGTAATCATTTGTAAGCGCTTAATGAATGCATCTGCCAGGTCGTTCTGGGTGTGAACATGGGGTACTATGACACGCCCGACCCTGATATCCCCTGAACACTAGGGTAGGCACGTGCTGGTCGACACCGAAATGTGACGAAGTCATACTAAGATGCATGAGAACAATGAATATTAATAAAAGTTATGGATTTAAATACTATGATTATGCAAATGAAGAACGTGTTCAGAGCATACAACTAATCTAGTACATTAACAAGAAGTAATATAAATTTGAATAAACGAAGGACTGGGTCCTACATCGAGAGGACTTGAAGATGCCGATGCAGAAGTGCCTTAACCCCGGGATTGTGCGCTTCGATTCTAAGTCATGAGGGGGCGCAAAACAAACATGAGTGGACCAAGTTGATATATATATATATATATATATATATAAAATACTGAAACAGTTATTCATCGTACTAACCCCCAAAGTTTATGAAAACTCAAAAGCATAATATGTAAATAGGTTATGCCGAAAACCCTAGCATGCCATAAAATCTTTCATAAAGCATATATCATATACAGTGTGCTAACTAGTGGTATCATAATTGACTTGTAGGCCTCTACATCACCCGACCTGTAGGCCAAATATATAAATCTTCATTCGACCTATAAGCCCCTACATCACCTGACTCGTAGGCCAATATATAAATCTTCGTTCAACCCATAGGCCCCTACATCACCTGACCCGCATGCCAATATATAAATCTTCGTTCAACCCGTAGGCTCCTACATCACCCGACCCATAGGCCAATAAGTATCATCGCCCGTAGGCAGAATAGTGACTACTAGATAAGCACAAAAACATTGAATATAATCTTTCCAACATAAGTACATATATCTCAAAACATCTTCATAGTATATAGTCATCCATCATATATGTTAGAATTCCTCTGTCCCATATCGGCTAGAAGGCTTGAGAACAAGCCATTTATATAAAATTACCCCACTCCAACTATTACCGAGGCTTTTTGTGATAAAACCCCACACCTGACGGATTGAGTAGGTCGCCAAGTGGGGACAATATCGGTGTTGTTGGAGTGAGCCCATGACCTGTCTACCTGAAATTTAAGATGGTATCAGAGCCAGGAGACGGGCCCGTACATCCACATGAACAGATGGGTCCCCTTTAACCCCGCGCGAACGGGTGAGCCCCGACTTGGCTCCACATAGGCCAAGAGATGCCACGTGAATGGGTGGGTCCCCATTGGCCCTGCGTGAACGGGTGAGCCCCGACTTGGCTCCACATGGTTGCCGATGTGTGGAACTCGTGGTTGCCGATGTGTGGAACTTGTGGTTGCCGATGTGTGGAACTCCATGTGTGACCCATAAAATGAGGTCTCACATGCGGGGAAGTGTTAAAATTCCTCTGTCCCACATCAGCTAGAAGGCTTGAGAATAAGCCATTTATATAGAATTACCCCACTCCAACTATTACCGAGGCCTTTTGTGATAAAACCCTACACCTGACGGATTGAGCAGGTGGCCAAGCGAGGACAATATCGGTGTTGTTGGAATGGGCCCTCGGCCCATTTACCTGAAATTTAAGATGGTATCAGAGCCAGGGGACGGTCCCGTACATCCACGTGAACGAATGGGTCCTCTTTGACCCCGCGCGAACGGGTGAGCCCCGACTTGGCTCCACGTAGGCCAAGAGATGCCACGTGAATGGGTGGGTCCCCATTGGCCCCGCGGGAACGGGTGAGCCCCGGCTTGGCTCCACGTGGTTGCCGATGTGTGGAACTTCACGTGTAACCCATAAAATGGGGTTTCACGTGCGAGGGAGTGTTAGAATTCCTCTGTCCCACATCGGCCAAAAGGCTTAAGAACAAGCCCTTTAAATAGAATTACCCTACTCTAACTATAATCGAGGCCTTTTGTATTAAAACCCCACACCTGACGAATTGAGTAGGTGGCCAAGTGGGGACAATATCGGTGTTGTTGGAGTGGGCCCATGACCCATCTACTTGACATTTAAGATGGTATCAGAGCCAGAGGACGAGCCCATACATCCACATGAACGGGTGGGTCCCTATTGACCCCGCGCGAACGGGTGAGCCTTGACTTGGCTCTATGTAGGCCAAGAGATGCCACGTGAATGGGTAGGTCCCCATTGGCCCTGCGCGAAAGGGTGAGCCCTGGCTTGGCTCTACGTGGTTGCCGATATGTGGAACTTCACGTGTGACCCATAAAATGGGGTCTCACGTGCGAGGGAGTGTTAGAATTACTCTGTCCCACATCGGCCAGAAAGCTTGAGAACAAGCCCTTTAAATAGAATTACCCCACTCTAACTAATACCGAGGCCTTTTGTGATAAAACCCCACACTTGACAGATTGAGCAGGTGGCCAAATGGGGATAGTATCGGTGTTGTTGGAGTGGGCCCTCGGCCCGTCTACCTAAAATTTAAGAATATATACTACAAAAAGTGTAAAAACATGTTCATAAATAGTATATAGTCATCCATCATATATACTACAAAGAATATAAATTCGATAAAGTATGGTATTCCAAAATATTCTTAGTAAAGCATGATAATCATAAAGTGTAAATCTAATTTACTCATAAAACGTAGCCATTAAATCATGCTTTTCATGTATGCATTTCTCCTATTACAACATGCATTTTAGAAGGGGTCCGCTCACAAACACTCTGTCGTCGAAGAGCCGTACAAAATAGACCGGATGGAAACCCCGCTAATAATTGCACCTAAGCACATAAAGGGTCCAATTAATAAAACTCTATTCAAACGATTGAATTTGGGAAAACGGACATCAAAAACGGATTCTAGATGTCAAATTACCCTAAAAGGGGTCCCCGGGTAAATTTCAAAAAAGTCAACACAAGAATATTCTATATTCCTCATAATATTCCACCAGATTTGGGTCGGGTCAGCAATCGGGTCAACGGGCCGTGTCAAAGGTCGGTCAATGGGCCGAGGGTCATTGGGCCTAAGGCCCGGGGTTTAGTGGGTCACCCAAAAGGGCTATGCAAACGCCTGGGCCCAGGCTTGGGTTCAAAAGGTTTGGATGGCCCAAAGACCTGGGTTCAAGGCTACACATATGGGTTTTGTGGCAATTGGGTTGGGTTGGCCTAAGTTTGGGTTTGGGCCTGGGCCTAATCGAAAGGTTCTGGCAACAGGATTGGGCGTGGCCCAGTTTCCTTCATAGGTCGCCGGAGCCCAACGAAGAGGAAGGCCGGACTTCAGCCAGAGAATTCCCAAGCTCCGATGGAGCTCGAACATAACCGTTTTTAACGTAGAAATAATCAAAATGAAGATAAGGAGAATGAGGATTTACTAACACGAGATTAAGCCATGGTCGGAAAGCGACCGGAAAACAACTGCAACTCATGACCCAGTAGTCGAAAAATCGAGGGAGGTCTACTCAGCCTATTCTCTGTCCTAAAACTAGTCTAAAACACACAAACATGCTCAAAATCGCATCAAAATGTCAAAGAGGAAGAGATCGAAGGTATTCCTAAGTTTTACCTCATTGGAACGACTTGAGAACTCGCCGGAGTTCTCCATCATCAGCTTCTCCGATTGAGCATGGGTCCGAGGTTCATGTTCAACTTTCTGGTCTCGGGAAGAGGGATGGAGATGGTTACTGCCCGTGTACATGTATATTTGTGTGTGTGTGTGAGTTCACCGATGAGGAGGGAAGAGTGAGGTCGAGAGAGAGTTTTGGGGAAGAAAGTGAAGAGAGAGCTAGGGAGGGAAGAGAGAAGAATGGGGAGAAAGAGAGAAGACTGCCACATGGCAGCCATATGGGAAGGGAGACTGGGCAACCAAAAAGAAAAGGGTCCTACCTGGCTCACCCTTTAAGGCTTTAAAGCAATCCCAAAATAAAATATCCATTTTTTGTGAAATTACATAAATGCCCTTTCATTCCGTAAAATTCGTAAATAAATCCGGGACAGGTTGTTACATACTGGATGTTCAACTTCAACCCCAACTAACATGCAATAGTCATCAAAAGTTTTGGATGTGAATTCTACAGCGTTATGCAATCTAACAGATTTGATCGGATAATTAGGGTGGTGAGCCCTGAGCTTGATAACCTAAGCCAACAATTTGGAGAATGCAGCGTTCCTTATGGCAACAAGCACACGTGTGACCAACATGTGGAAGCGTCAACCAAAACCATAAAATATCTAAATGGTCCACATTGAGGGTTAACCGGTCCACAAATGTCCTTCTGAATCCTTTGTAGAAAAATATAAGGATTCAAATGAATCTTGTCATAAGAAGGCTGAATAATAAGCTTTCCCATATAGGAGGTTTAACATGTGATTCCTTGTATCGAACCTAAACTTCGGGTTAATGGATGCCCGTGTGATGATTTAAGGATACAACACATTGCTGTTCATCTATGGTGTCCCAAATGATCATGCCAAAGTGGAATTTCGTGGGCAGTCCTAAAGGTAAGGCCGGCCACATAGTGGCTTTCTATAGGGTGTATGGTCGTAATATACAAACCACTCAGGATATGCTCCATCTTCTCTAGAATACGCTTTTGGCCATATTCGTAGGAAGTGATGCATAGAAATTCAACTCCATTTTCTACATAAGTTTCAGCGTGGTATTATCTCTAATGTCATTGAAACTCAACAACGTTCTTCTGAAATGTGGAGAATAGAGTGCCACATCAATGGTCAAAATTTTACCATTAGACAACATTATACGTGCCTTACCGTATCCTGGGATCAGGTTGGATGGTCCTGAGAGGGTTGTTAGAGGTGCATTCTTAGGTATGAAGTTAGTGAAATAGATGCATTCACGCAAAAAGGTGTGCATGGTTGCACTATCTACCTGACAATTAACTTTTCCACTAGTTATACCTAGAAATAAAAATTAATTTGAATCGGTCACATGCATAAAAGTTCTTAAAACAAATATCCATTCAAAATAATTTAAGTATTCAAGGATGGTAATTAAAAAGCTTAATATCCAAAAACAAATCACCAACAAATAATCCAAACATAAAGGAAAATTGTTCAAACTTAAGCCAAAAAACAAGGGGGGTTCGGCCACTAGGTGGAATTCAGCCCCATTATTCTAAAATTTAACTAGAAATAGTTCATGTCTAAGATTTTAATCTTCCATAGGGATAACAACCTGTTGAAAGTTAGAAACCTCTATCTTGGTACTCTCTGGTTCATCCACTTGCTTAAAATTTAATTCAAACCACAGTGGTAACACATGTCCACATCCATGGTTTCAGGTGCTTTGCCCTTATTCTTGAAGTTAGGGGCCTTGGGAGCGAGGTTAGGGCGCTTCTGGGCTCGGTTTCCTCCCTTAGGTGGGCTTTGGCTCTGTTAACCTTGACGAGGTGGCTTCTGGACGCCCCTACCACACCTATGTTGGCGTTTTAGGCTTTGGTTTATGCTATAATGTGCTTCAGGCACAACAGTCACCCCAGTAGGTCGAGCTTGATGATATTTCATCAAAAGTTGATTATGCTTTTCAATAAGAAGTAAAACAGAGATCAAATCCAAAAACTTAGTGAACTTTTGAGCCCTATATTGTTGATGCAGGACAATATTAGTAGTAGAGAAGGTCGAATAGGTCTTCTCCAAGATATCCTCTTTGATCAAGGTCTCATTACAGAACTTGAGAATTGATCGGATTCGACAAACTTTAGAATTATATTCATTCACAGACTTAAAGTCTAGGAAGCGCAAATGCTGCCAGTCATGTCTTGCTTCAAGTAAGAAGATGTCTTTTTGGTGATCAAAGCGATCAGCCAAAGCAACCTAGAGTGCTCATGGATCTTCCTCAGCAAAGTACTCGGTTTGCAATGCATCATGAATGTGTCTTCGGATGAAGATCATGGCAGTGGCTTACTCAACTTTGCCAACCGGGTTGTCCGTCTAATCTTCAATGGCGGGATGCAAATTCTTTGCGGTGAGGTGGAGCTTCACATCTTGGACCCACTTCAGGTAGTTTCTTCTAAAGACCTCCAAAACGGTAAAGTTGAGTTTGTTCAAATTTGACATGTTCCTATCATAAAATAAATGGACAAGATGTGGTGAGTGTAATGGAGAAAAAAAAATCAATCCATTCACATAGGAGAATAATATTCAGGTTCTAATAGACATGTATTGGTTTAAATTTACATGAAAAAACTTCGGGTTTTCATGGGTGATGTTTTTAAGAAAAACTTCAGGTTTTCAAACAAGGCATGTTTCCAGAAACTTTAAGTTTCGAAATAATTATGAACTTCAGGTTCATATGTTCTTGCAGACAAAATAAATATATATACAGAAATATGTAACAAGAAAATATGTAAATAGATCTTCAGGGTTTATTATTACAATTGAATTAATTATTTGGACTTTGGGCCAAAATTAAAGTGGGGGTGAAAAATTATAAAACCCATAGGGCCTAAAAAAATAGGCATTTAAACTCGGGGTCCAAAATAATGGGCCAAACCCACAAGTGGGCTGAGTAATTTGAAACGTGCGACCCAGGCCCAAAAATTAGGCTGAGGTAGACACGGGCTGATCATGCTCTAAAAGGATTGGGCTGCTAGGCCATTAGCAGCAAATGGGCTGTATGAATAGGCCTTAAAAAGTGAGAGGCCCACATGGGTATTGACCAGATGCGGCAAGGAGCAAACTGGTGCTGTAAGCCCACTTGGAGGTGTGCTCCAGTGCTTTGCAGTGCAATGTGTTGGTGTTTCAGCTTCGTTCTGGAATCCAGTGTGACGCAGATATACGAACCCAGGAAGACGTAATCCAATGTGTTGCAAGACAAGGAGACACCATAGCCATGGGCTGATGTCGCGAGCTGAGTCTAACAGAGGCCTAATTGGGCTCTGTGATGCGGCCCGAGAGAAAGAAAACCCAAGTGGGCTTGGGTTAGAACTGGGTTGTGTCACCGAGGAAAGAAAACAGCGCCCCCGCTTCAGGCGGTTAGGTTTTGAGACATAGTTCTCGGTGCAAGGTCATAGGTTTGACGGTGAGCCAATTCCTAGTGATGGAGGGAGTACCTCGACTCATGGAAAAATAAAAAGGGAAACCCATGAAATTCAAACTTGAATTTCACCCAAATTTGATGAAATTCTTCTGGAATTTCAATGATTTTGGTTCAAAAATTACGACACCTCGTCGGATTTTGCCAGAAATTTGCACGGCAAAGCTGTGGTCTCGCTGTAGGCGAGTTAGGGTTTTTGGGTTGGACACCATAGGCGTCAGGTTTTCCTAGTGGAGCATGATGGCTCCGTGCGTGGCTTGGGTCATGGGTTCGAAGAACCCTAAAAAATTTCAATTTTTGTATCTCTTTTCAATTAATTCAATGCATATTTAATCAAATAATTTAATGCATGATTAGATATACAATGCAATTCATGGCAATATCAATTCATATAATTAAAAAATTATGGATATAATGCATACACAATTTATGTAGAATCTAAAATTCAAAAAATGTAAAGTTGGGTCATGCATTATGGTTCATGTTCATGCTATCAGGGCTGCAAAAAATATCGAGATAAAAACCATTGATTTGAAATAACCTGATTGCGTGATGATATTGATGAACTGATTTGATGCAGAATACTTCCACGTCAGATTCCTAAGCGCAGCGACATGAGTGTGCTAATAACGTGTTGTGGTCTATATTTAACTAACATGGAGAGGGGGTCGGGGGCACAGAGAAAATATAGAGAGAGATGTGTTTGTAGGGTTGTATAGAGGATATGTTATTCCCCCTACGCAGTGCCTTTATTTATAGTAATAAAGGAGAGAAGAAATTCTTCTCCTCCAAGGAATACAAGTCCTAATAGGGAAGAATAATTTGAAAGTTATAGCAGACAAAGATGATCAGATGCAGATGATCTTTCTTTCGTCTTCTCATCTTTGTCTTAATCTCCCATCTAGCACTAGAATTGGGCGCATCTGACGAGCAAGGAGGAAACATCAGCAGCTGACTAGAATCAAATCTAATCTAGAATTTACATAATCACACTTAAACAAGAAGTTTATTAAAAAATAAAAAATAAAAAAAACCCCCATTTCTAAACAATGGAAAAAAATTATTTCAATTTTCACCCTCTTGACATATGGGAGCTGTCTATAGACCATGAAATTTATGAAGAAAATTGAGATTCCACCATAAAACTAATTAGCAATATGGGGAATAACCTAACTTACTTATATGTGGTTTCATAAGAAGAACAAGAAGAAGATATGGGAGTTGTCTATAGACCATGAAGTTTAAGAAGAAAATTGAGATTCCACCATAAAATTAATTAGCAATATGGGGAATAACCTAACTTACTTATATGTGGAATGGTTTGATTGGGGGCATAATAAGGTTGATCGGGGAGTGTGGTTGAATTTGAATAGACAGTGAAGAAGAAGAAGAATGGTGTAATTGGGGGGAGAATAAGGTTGATCGAGCAATGTGGTTGAATTCAAATTAGGACTGCCTACATATTTTCGAGAAGGAGAATCAAACCACATGTGTAGTTCTAAGGAAGAATGGTGTGAACCAGCCTATGGCAGGGCATTAAAGAGATGAGTTCTCATGGACATGTCTAAGCGTAGATGACAGTGTAAGGGCCTCTATTAAGCATAGGGAAAATATGTGTGAAGAAAAAGAGATAAATATCCCCCCTGATAAATACCCAGACTCGAGTAATTATAGGGATCTTGAGAATTTTTGTTTTTTTTCTGTTTTTGCTTCGTTTAAATTAATAAATAAATAATATCGCAGGTAAGTGACGGCGAAGAGAGATCTTGAGAGCTTTTGTAAGGAAAGAAATCTTCATCAAATCGGGAGACTATCTAGAAGAAATTCTGAGATAAAATACCCAATCCTCCTAGATCTTGATTATGTCACCTAATCCCCAAGATATCCTAATTTGACCTTAATTAGAATTTCCTTACTTAGGAAACAAATAATATCTTTAATAGACCTAAGCCTAGCTTGTCGAACTGTGCTTCATGGGCTATATGCATACGGTCCTTTTTCTACGTGTTATGGGCCTAGAAAATCATGGTCCCACAATATCTCATACATGTTCCATGGTAGGATGAGCTTTGTAGGCGGAGCCTCGCCACTCCCTGGGTGGTTGCAGCATCAGGAGTTCAATTGCTAGTTTCTAGAGTGATGGTGGTGTTGGGGATGGGGTTGTCCCTGACCTGTGTGACAAAGACATCCGGGGCCGAGCTGTCGCCAGATGTCTGGCCGGTGTTAACGCTGTCAGAGCTTTCTTTTACATTCATAAGTGATCTGGTCAGGACTACTATGAGTTCAACTCTCAATGAAATCACTAATTATTGGAACAAATTTGTGCAACGCCATGAGTAGTGGAGATGCTCAAACTCGTTACCTATAAAAGAACACATAACCGTGAGCAAGCTGAAAACTAAGAAAGTGTGCTGGTCAAAGGCTTTTCGATGATCAAGTTGGTAGGCAATATTAAGACTTAAGCAGTGAGTAAGAGAATGAGTGCATAGAGATTGCATTACCAGAGATGAACCCTAGAATGGTGTATTTATACCAGTTAATAAAAAGACCATTTAGGATATTAGAATCCTTATTAAACCGATATAATCCCAAATGATATCTAAGAAGTAGATATTGCATCTTCTTAGAATTATGACTATTTGCAGCGCGTGCTAATCCTTAGATTGTAAGGATTCCAAGATTACAAGAAACATGTTGATTCCTTGCTGAATTAGGTTCCTGAATCTTGTAGACCAAGCATGGTCAATCCCCGTTGTCAAACTTCGCTCACCGACTTTGGAACAAAATGATGGTAGCATCACTGATCCGTTTAGTCATCTCCACAACAGAAGTTGTTGAGTCTATGACCTGACTTATGAGGTAAGTGTATTTTGATCCCTCTTACTCCAGTTCTGAAAAATCATGGTCTCACAGTATAGGAAAAAGGAAACAAGATTTGGGATATAGGGGAGAAAGAGTTTTGGAGTTTGAGTAAGAAAAAAAGGAGGGATTTTGGGGAAAAAGATAAGGAAGAGAGGAAATGGGGAAGAAGGGTGCGGATCTGGATTTTTAAAGAATCTCATGAACTTCTGCGTGACGAAGCCTTCGTCACCTCAAGTTTGCATTTATTTTTTTGCCATTACTGTCTCACTAACCATTTCAAAACTTGAGTGACGAAGTTTGAATGTAGTTCGTCGAGCAAGGCAAGGGCGACAAAGCATGTTGTCACGTAAGAAACAGGTTCGTGGTGTACAAAAATAGCGCCAATTTCTAATTCTACCGGAAACTTCTCTAGAAAGTTTACGTCGTCGAACAAACAATTGTTGCACGATAAAAATCTTCATTGCGTTAAGATTTTGGTTTTAGTTTTTTTGTCGTGAACAGTTGGCGCGAAGAAACCCTTTTGTTGTCTCGCAAAGCTTACTTGGGGGACGAAAAGTGCTTCGTCACCTAAAGTTTGGTCGCGCATACAATTTTTTCTACTAGTGAATACAAAATTTTAAGTTTTCATTTTCTTTAACAAAATTAACCTTGCGAAAATGTTTCTATTATTTTCAATTAGTTTTGGATTTTTTTTTGTTTCAAGGGCTTT
This sequence comes from Heteromeles arbutifolia, assembly GCA_024362995.1. NCBI lineage: Eukaryota > Viridiplantae > Streptophyta > Magnoliopsida > Rosales > Rosaceae > Heteromeles > Heteromeles arbutifolia. Next base: position 9,073,128 of record JANCRC010000020.1, read on the forward strand.
TATTTCCAATTATTTTTTGTGAAGATTATGACTCCAAACAGCAGGCATGGCTTTCTATTAGTAAAGGATTTGTAAGATGGAATAGAAATCTCTGTTGAGAAAATGAATTTTCATTACTTGAATGAATAGATTACAATGGTGTTGTTTATATACATCCTTCCACACTCACACATAACTCTATCCTTCTAACTAACTTGCCACCTATTACAACATTCTTAACTAATTTAACATTTAACCATAATACAGCCATTCAAAACAGATTAACTAACTCTAGGCTTTACTACAAACTGAACCTTTTACACTACATTCCTTAACATCCCCCTCAAACTAAACTAAGGAGTACGAAGGGACAGTTTGGATTGTAAGAACAGAAACATGTCCTTAGATAGAGATTTGGTGCAAATATCTGCAACTTGTTCTTGAGTGCAGACAAAATGAACTGAAATGGCTTTCGATAACACCTTTTTTTGAATGTAGTGATAATCAATTTCAACATGCTTTGTACGTGCATGAAACAATGGATTTTTAGCAAGAGAAATGGCTGATTGATTGTCACACCAAAGTTGAGGAGTGGAAGGAAGAGAGAAGTCAATATCAGCAAGCAATTGACATATCCATGTAATCTCAGTTGAAGTGTTGGCTAGTGATCGATATTCTGCCTCCGTGGAAGATCTAGCGACTGTTGGTTGCTTCTTAGCACTTCAACTAATGATGGATGATCCAAAAAATATACAATATCCACCAGTTGATCGATGATCAAGTATACATCCAGCTCAGTCAGCATCAGAGAAGGCTTTTAGACATGATACAGAAGGTGATTTTAAGAACCAAAGACCAATATCAATGGTACCCTTCAGATATCGCAGAATTCGTTTGACAGCTTGAAAATGAGATTGTCTTGGGCTATGGATGAACTGACATACAAGTTTTACTGCAAACGATAAGTCAGGTCGAGTCCAAGTGAGGTATTGTAGAACCTCTACTAATGATCAATATTCTGAAGGATTTTCGAGCAATGGAGATGAATGATCCAGCTTTGATGTACTGAAATGAGTGGCACATGTTTTTGATCCATCCATTTTAACCTTCTTTAATAGATCGAGAATGTACTTGGTTTGTGAAATAAAGATGCCTTTGGATGATCTATGAACCTCAATGCCCAGAAAATAGTGAAGTGCACCAAGGTCTTTGATGGGAAATAGTGAGCTGAGCTGAGAGATTACATGCTTGCATGCTGAAGTAGATGGCCCTGTGACAATAATGTCATCAACATAGACTAAAACAAACATCATAGGATCATTTTTGAAAAAACAATGAGCGATCTGATTGAGATCCAGTAAAGTCAAGAGTCTTTAATACATCATGTAGTTTCTCATACCAAGCTCGATGAGCCTGTTTAAGACCATATGACGACTTGTGTAATTGACACACATGATTGGGGTGAGTAGCATCTTCAAACCTAGGAGGCTATTGCATGAACACAGATTCAGACAAGGTTTCATGCAAGAGTGCATTATTGACATCAAGTTGACTGAGGCTCTAATTGAACTGAGCAGCAAGGGTAAGTAATATTCAAATAGTCACAGGTTTTTCCACTGAACTAAAGGTTTCAGTATAGTCCAGTCCTTCATGTTGATGAAAACCTTTAACAACTAATCGAGCTTTGTACCTATATATGGTACCATCGGGTTTTGTTTTTATTATGAAAACCCACTTACAACCCACAATGTTTTGTTGACCAATTTTGGGTACTAAGGACCAGGTGCCAGTTTGTTGCAAAGCATTAACTCTTCCTTCATTGCTTTAACCCAATATGGATATTTTGAAGCTTGGAGATAGGTGGTAGGAACATATTCAAGAGAGATATGAGAAGGGATATGGTGTTTTGTTGCAGAAAAGGCTCTTGGTTTGTGAATACCAGATTTGGACCTGGTTTGCATTGGATGTGTATTTGTTGGGACTAAGAAGGATCTATTTTGGGATGAAGGTGTTGAAGATGGTACAAGAACTGGTGAAGAAAAGTTATGTTGTGGTGGAGGTGGCTGTAGAGTTGGAATTAGAGATCTGATCTGTGGTTGAGTAAATGTAAGGTGAGTGGGTATGTTGCTATGAGATGTGGATGCTGCTAAGAGAAGAGAGCACTGTGAAGTCACAATGTTGTGGAAGGGAAAGCTGCCCTCATCAAAGATGACATTTCTCTAGATATATAACTTGTTTGTAGCAGGATCCAGACATTTGTAACCTTTATGATTGAGACTGTAACCAAGGAACACACAATGCTTGCTTTTGGGATCCAACTTAGAAGGAGAGTAAGGTTGCAACCATGGAAAACAACTGCACCGAAAAACCTTTAATGTAGCATAAGTAGATGGTCTGTGAAATAAACATTCCAATGAAGATAATCTGGATGTAGTAGGCAACCTATTAATGAGAAACATAGCAATGTAAAAAGAATGATCCCAATAACCATGAGGGACTTTTGAAACCGTTAACAATGTTCTAGCAGTCTCAACTATATGTCTGTGTTTGCGCACAGCACAACCATTTTGTTGTAGAGTGTGAGGGCAACTAAGTTGATGACTAATACAATTTGCAACAAGAAAATTAAAGAATGAAGTGTTGAGATATTCTCTACCAGAATCTGATCTGAAAGCAACAATTTTGGTACGCAGTAAGTTCTCTACAAGACTTTTGAACTTAAAAAATGTAGGAAACACATCTGATTTGCATTGCAAGGGATAGAACCAACAATATTTGGTAAAATCATCTACAAATATGACATAATATCTAAATTGATTCACAGAAGTGACAGATGCTGGCCCCCAAACATCTGTGTGAATGAGCTCTAAAGGCTTACTCGTGTGACACGGTATAGAAGCAAATGGCAGTATGGAATTCTTGCTTAAAGCACATCCATTACAAAATGAATTATTCGAACTACTAGACATAGAAATACAAGACTTAGCAGCCAACTTATTTAGTATCTTTAGAGAAAGATGACCAAGCTTGTGATGTCATATATCTCGAGAGGCATAAGTCGATGCAGCAAGAGCATTGCGAGTTTTGATTATTGAACTGGAAGACTGTGATTGTAGTGGATAGAAGCCATCTTTCACAAGACCTTTAAAGAGCATCTTCCCCGAAGAAATATCTTTCACAGTGAAGTGAAAGGGATAAAGATGCATAGAACACCAATTATCAACACCAAATTGATTTGCAGAAAGTAGATTTTGTTTCAAATTAGGTACATGTAGCATATTTCTAAGCTGAAAATTATGATGAGGAGTAAGTAATGTAGAGGAACCAGAGTGGAGAATAGGCAAACCTTTGCCATCTCCAATGTAAACTTGCTCAGGTCCATAATAGGGCTCAAAATTTTGAAGATTGTTATATAAGTTTGTCATATGAGTGCTTGCATCAGAATCAACAATCCAGGTAGGTTGAGCAGACTGTGCACTTGCAACCATAGCAGAATGAGAAGGAGCACTGGAGTAATGTGGATTCATACGCTGAGGGCAGTCAAGAGCATTATGCTCAAATTGTCGACATATTTGGCATGGAATCTTTCTTCTAGAAGAGATAAAATTGGATCTACCACCACGATTGCAGCGCTGATAGTTGTTACGAGAAGAATTGGCACGAAAGTTGTTAGATATGAAGTTACCTCTGCCTTGAAAGTTTCTTGAGGTTAAGAAACTACGATTGCCACCACAACCTTGAGAGAAGTTTCAATTGCTGCCATGGCCTTGAGCAACAAAAGCTTGAGGAATTGGAGGAGGAAGAATGCCTGCAGTGGAATTATAGGCCTGAAATTGCACATTTGAAGCAGTTTTCTTCCGATTTGCCAACTGAATATCTTTGCTAAAAAGAAGGCCATGCAATTCATCAAGTGTGGTGGAGCCTAGCCGGAATTGGATCGTATCAACAAAGGAGTCATATTCTGGTGGTAAACCATGAAATGTGACATAGATGAGCTCAGAATCTTCAATCGGAGCTCCAGCATTAGCAAGCACATCAGCGATCTCTTCAATTTGTTGAAGGTATTGAGCAACTATGGAATCGTCTTTCGAGATGCTACAGAGACATGATCGAAGCTCGTGGATGTGCTATTGAGAAGCCGCTGCGAGTCTTGATTCCAACTTTGCCCAAAGCTCTCTAGAGTTTGTGACACCAACAATATAGGGAATCATCGATTCAGAAATGGTGGAATTTATCTAGATTAGGATATTCTGATCATTTTCGAACCAAGAAACATATGCCTGATTGAGAACTTGGTTTCCAGCAACATTGGAGATGAATTATGATGGAGGAGGCACCGATCCATCAAGAATTCCAGTAAGATTATAGCGATGGAAGATCGGAGCAAAGAGCGCACTCCAGGTGAGGTAGTTGGTTGTAGTTAACTTGATCAGCACCATGGATCCGATATTCTGGATTGTGATGGAAGGTGTAGAGCTTGAACCTGAGAGATGATCAGGATTAATCGATGTTGCCGTCTCAGAAGAAGGGGAAGCCGAAGTCGCCATGGAAGAAGGAAGAAGAAAGCTTAGCGAGGAAGCTTAGGGAAGAAGAAAGCTTAGTGAAGAAGCTGGGAGAGAGAGCGGGAATCAAGGATCAAGTCGTTAGACAGTTGGCTTGAGATACCATGTTGAGAAAATGAATTTTCATTACTTGAATGAATAGATTACAATGGTGTTGTTTATATACGTTCTTCCACACTCACACATAACTCTATCCTTCTAACTAACTTGCCACTTATTGCAACACTCTCAACTAATTTAACAACCCTAATACAGCCATTCAAAACAGATTAACTAACTCTAGGGTTTACTACAAACTGAATCTTTTACACTACATTCCTTAACAATCTCACCCTCCCAGCGGTACTTCATGGAAATTGATTATGGCTAATTAACTCTATTCCTTTTCAAGCTTTTTCACGTCCAATTTTGCTGGAATGGTAATCTAATTCCTATTCCAACCCCAGACTACTGCTAAACAAATGATGCCTGTCATTCATTCGCTTATGTATTCAGGTATAATGGACATCCCGACTTACAAGTTTGTCTTACCTTCCTAATATATGGGTAATAACCTTTTGCGCTTTTACTGTTTTCACATTTTGCATATTTCTAGCTTTTCGAATTTGTTTTAGATGAAATGCTAGTACATCTACAATTCGTGATGTACATTAAGAGAGAGGATCCTCGCCAGATCCTCTAATCACATCCGTTTATCGTGCATATGCGACTAGTTTTCGTCAGGTACTGTTTATATTCAATTTTAAATTAAAAAAATTTACAATAATTTATAACCGTACGAAGTACGATGAACGAATGTGATTTGAGAATTCCCAGAATCCTCACAAAGAGGATCAGGTGAGGATCCTCTCTCGCACATTAAAGTGACCAAAAACTCTACACCATAATAAAGTATATGTAGGCTTGTAAAATCCTTACATACGGATAAAAAAGAGAAATTCATCACGATAATCCTTAAGGGATCTTAGTCCTTATAGGGTTTAAGGTTTAGGGTTTAGGAGCTTCTAGACTAACCATAGCCGTTTTATTATTTTGAGGTTAAGTCTCCGTCATATATGTCAACAAATCTACAACATAATCCTTAGGGATCTTAACCTTAAAGACAATATTTCACCCTACTTTTGTGCCTCTGATTTTCCAGATGACTGCTTCCTATGATACTACTGTAAAAACAAGAATTCGGGCACTTGAATTCTTGTAGCTGGGTATGTCATGCCTTGGCATGGAATAGCCTCTGCTCTCTCTAAACTTTTCAATGCTTAAAAAAAAAAAAAAAACTGTGAGAATGTATTTAATTTGGATTTTGAGATAATTTAGTTCTTTTTATAAAATCAGAGGTCTCTGAAAGTTTAGGTGCATTCATTCAAAATTTTAAAGGAGTTTATAAATTCCAGGTGTATTTCATTAGAAATTGGTTTTAAAAGATTTTTAAAGTTGGAAATTCGAGGGAATTGAAGAGATTTCGTAATATATTTTAAGCATTCTCAAACCTCACCTCTCCCCCTGAGAATTTGAGAAAATTCACTTAAAATTCACTTAAAATTTACATAAAATCTCTACAATCAATTAAACTTCATCAAAATTCATGAATTTATAAATCCTTTAATATTCTAATTAAATAGGCCCCTAAGTTTCAAAATTCTATGTTACTGCAGAACTCGTTCTTGTACTTTAAGTAAGGAGTCAACATGTTCAGACTGATACATTGGTTACCAATAGTTATCAGGAACAGTTGCGTTCGAATTATGAATTTGAAATACATAATCATCTGATTAAACCAAAATTAGCAGAAATAAAACAAAATTAAGCTCAGTTATTTAGTCAACCGAGCCAAAGACGGCATGGCCCCGTCGTTGATTATTAATCCTATAGGTCCAACTCCATTTTTTTCGTTAAAACAAAAAATCCAGCGTTTCTATTATTATAAATATGAAGTGAATTTAATAATAAAAAAAGTACAATATATGAAGGAGACATGAGGCCTAACCGTAACCTTGAATATGCCATAAAATCAAAACAAAATAAGCACTTTAAAAAAAAAAGCTCAGATGTCAAACAAATTTTTCCCTCAATTGTCTTCACATGTTTCCTAACAATGTAGTTTGTATCAGAATATATGTTTTTAAACAAAACTCTAATGCCATTATATTCAACAGGTTCAAAAGACAAATCATACTTAACTATAACCTCAATCAATAACCCACAAAAGAAATATAATTATTAAATTGAGAAAACGCAAACCAATTTAAGATTTCTCCATATCAGCTTGACGTTTTTTATTACGCGAATCCACATGATTCTTCTTTTTTTGGTTCTTTCTTTACTCTTGAGAGGGATCAAGTTCATGTCATCCCACACTCTCCCTTATCAATATGGGTTACTCTACGATCCCCTTTAATAGGAAATTGATTATTTAGCCTTGGAAAATATCTTTTAACAAGAGCTGCTCTCAGATTTTGTGATTCTGTGTGGGTATTGGTAGAGGAAGAGCATTCGTGGATTCGCTACTCTGAAGGTTGAGATAGCTTTCTTTAACTCCTCTTCTTGATGAACTCTCAGTGTCTTCCATAAAATAACTCAGGAAAAGACAAAAGATCAAAGATCTTTTAGTACACGGACTACAAATTAAAAAAGTAGCAAAGTACAGTTCTTTTCCATATATTAATTATTATTAATTTTTTTGTTTTTTTTTCAGTAACTCAAGAACTGTAATCCATTAACATCTAGAAAGAGATTTAAACACTATAATCACATTGTTTTTCTATGTTTTTTTTTTTTTTTTTGGAGGAAACTGGAAATGCATTCCACAACTAGGCAAAAGCCAAAGTACAAAAGGAAAGCCAGAAATGGCTAACAAGGTTAGCAAAATAAACAGGAGTAGAGAACACAAGGAGACGCCAACACTACAAACCAAAGCGTCATTCCCCACTCCAATAAACCCGTTTAATAAGGAGGACATGGTAATCCATCCTTGTTTAAGATTCTAACCAACGAAGATGGTGGTCTGTCAATCCAACATTCCTCGCTCATCTACGTACCAATATATATTGCGACGAGATTTGCCGCTTCATTCGCTGACCTTGGCACCCAAAACCAGTTGCAAATCTGGAAAGATTTCCCAATATCCATAATACGATTAACAATGGGAAAAATCTCCCAGCTACAATCTCCCTTCCTCCATTAAGAGGCGAAATTACCTGTATGAGTCAGACTCCACAATTATGCAGGGATAATTCCTTTGCTTTGCACTTAGATAACCTTGAAGCACCGCCATAGCCTCCTCCATCAAAGCATTCGAAGCAAGGACTTCATTTCTTTCAATGCTCTAACATCTTCCCTATGAGTCTCTAATCACAATTCCCACATCCTTTATTGCTCTTAGGTTTCCAACTTGCATCAACATTCACTTTTATCATTTGAGAAGTGGGAGGAGAACAAGGTGCCACTCTCCTTTGATTCTCCATTCTCGGGGGTTGTCGATCACTGATCAAATCCTTAGCCTTTCAGAAAATCGTGCTCGCACAAGTGATAGCATGAATGGTTTAAGAAGGAGATGGACTTTGATGATTAAAAACAACTTTACACCGTGCTTTTCATATGTGCCAACACATGAAAGCCATTAATGTTATAGATCTCTTCTTGTCCTCTTTTGTTGCAAAGTTCTCTTTCAGCATTTTCACCAACCAAGCATTGATATTTGTCACAGAACATTTATCAATCTTGTAACCAAGTGAACTCCCAAACCAAACCAGCTCCACCCATGGACACAGAAGGAACATGTGCTCCGCTGTCTCCTCATATTCATTGCAAATTGGACACAACGGTGATGGGGCACACTTCTTCTTGAATAAGTTTGCCTGCTTTGCAATTGCCCCTTTTGCTACTCTCCAAAGAAAGTTTCAAATTTTTGGCGGAGCCTCAAGACTCTAGATACCTTTCCACACTAAAGGGTTAGTCATATATGAAGAGGATGGGCGCTAATTCTGGAGCCTCATTTTCTTGTTTCGAATCTACCCGTATCTCGACTTCACGGAAAAATTTCCTTTCTTTTCCATTGGCTATATTAGCCTGTCATTGGTTCCAGAATCCCTAACATTTGTTACTGCAATTGCCATGCACTCCTCCTCCGGAATTAAATTTCGATTAGAGTCTAAACACCAACTTCTAGTGTCCTCCTGAATAATTGATGCCATAGTCTGATTTTTATCAACACAAACTCCATTTAAAGGATTCGGATGTCCATTTGTAATCTCAGGCAACCATTTAGCAACCCACAACTTGGTTTGACATTCACTCAAGATCTGCCAACAGGCGCCTTCTTGATGAATCTCCCAACCTTCCGACAAGCTTGACCAAATCCAAGATCCTCGTCCACCCTTTTTAGCCTCTAGAAAAGAGACATGAGGAAAATATCTCTCATTTAGAACTTTAGCCCAGAGAGTATCAGGTTCATGAATTAATCTCCAACACTGTTTTGCTAGTAGGCAAGATTGAAGTCATTTAGGTTTCTAAAACCCATTCCTCCTTCACATTTAACATGTCCCATTGTTTCCCAGCAAACCCAATGTATTCTTCTTTCCTTCTCCTTCTGACCCCACAAAAATTTTGCAAGAGCTGGATCAATTTCTTTGCATAACTTATCAGGAAATTTAAAGATAGACATAGGATAAGCCAGGACCACTTGTGCCACCGCCTTGATTAAAATTTCTTTGCCAGCCTGAGAGAGAAACTGTTGTTTCCATCCTTGAATTTTCCTCAAAACCCTTTCTTTAACATACCCCAAAGTTTCCTTTTTTGAATGTTCCCACAGAGTCGGAACACCCAAATAACGACCAGGGTCATCAACTTGAGGCATTCCCAAGATCCCACATAAATCCTCACAGATCATCCTTGGTGTGTTGGCTCCAAAATAAACTATTGACTTTTGCAAACTAACTTCCTGCCCAGATGCTTGACAGTAAGCATTAAGAAGCTTGACCACAGTTTGACAGTTATTTTTTGTTGCTTTTAGAAAAATCAAAGTATCATCTGCAAATAACAAGTGAGAGAGACAAGACCCATAAGCATTAATCTTAACTCTTTCAATATATCCCAAATCAGCAATTTTTCTCAATAGCAAAGATAACACCTCACTCACAATAAAAAACAGGTATGGTGAGAGCAGATCACCTTGCCTTAACCCTCTGGATGGTCTAAACCTCCTTCCTGACTGCCCATTAATTAACACCAAGAACTCCACAATTGAAACACAGCTCATCACAAGTTCCACCCATTTACTATCAAAACCCATTTTCACCATAACCACCATGAGGGAATCTCACTGAACCCGATCGTAAGCTTTATTCATGTCCAATTTTATTCCAAGCTTATATTTCTTCTTCGCCTTCCTAAGCTTTAAGAAATGGAAGACTTAATGAGTTATAATAATATTATCTTGAATTTGCCTACCTTCCACAAAGGCATTTTGACTTGGAGAGATTATATTAGCAAGTAAAGGTTTTAATCTATTTTCCAAATTTTTTGAAAGAACTTTGATGAGTTGATAGTATACTATATATTTTACCCTAATCTTAGTTATAATTTATTAGTTATTTTGGTAGAATTTTGATACTTTGTTATATATTTTCAATGTAGAACATTCGACTTCCTCTAGAGAAAAAAGTGATCAAATGGATGAATTTTGGAGTGATTCCAATTGGAGGATGTTCGTGAGTTTTTCAAGATGATTGTATCAAAATTCCAGATTTTTCTACCAAGCCGTTTGACCGTGGCGATGAAATAAAGGCCCAGCGCGCAGCTTTCCTGAATTGACATTTTTGAACATTTTGGGTATTTTGAAGGTCAAGTTGGCATACTTTGAGGAAGATTCCTTCTGAGGATTTGTAGGGGATGTCTTCAGTTTTCAAAAGTGACATTTTGGGACCAAATCGGAGTTGATTTAGTTGGTCAAAAGTGTGATTCTCTAAGAAGTCCGAATTTCAGTTCAAATAGGAAACCTTTTATTTTCTTTTTTATTATTCTATTATGTTTCCTAGTTTTATTCTAAGATCTTTTCTAGGATTTTATTTTATAGTAGTATAAATAAGGCTTGTTAGCCATTAGGGTTCTCTACACAACAAAGAGGAGGAAACGCACACACTACTAAGGGTTTTTTAAGTTTATTTTCAAGGTGTTTTCTATCCTTGTCTTTAATAATATTTTGTTTTATGGTTGTTTGTAACTAATTTCTTATTTGCTAGGGTGATGCCTGAGCTTTAGCATGAATATGTAGTTTTTATTTAATTGCTTATGATATTATATATGCATGTATACTTTGAATTATTAATCACTGTGTTTTAAACTGTCTCTATATCTTAATGCTTAGCTACCATTAGGATGTTTAGATAAGTAATCGGATGCAATTCGGTCAGAATACCACCGGGGAATTGAGTATTGCTTCTTGTGATTAATAGTTGTAATTTCACCTAGGATGAATACCACGTCTTAGGGGTTACATGGTTTTTCAGAGGGTTTTCACAAAGCGTAATGAGTCATGCATGTTTATATTTGATTTGAATACCACAAACGGATTGCATGTTTGATATACGTTCTAGCTTGAATACCACAAGTAGAATATGCATTAGGAAAACGTAACCTTCAAAGTTGCATGGTTAATTCATAAGTAATTGGTAAATCTACATAGGATTGTTAAGGGAATGGTGGAACCCTAGGCTTTTACAATTTGGTTTTCAAAGCGTTTTCTTTTGTTTTCTTTACTTTGCTAAATTCTTTAATCATTTTCATTAAATTCGTTTTTATTATTTTTAAATTCAAAATCAACCTTTTTCCAATCTTTGTTTTCAAATAATTAGCTAAGAATTAGTTTAAATACATATTATTTATTCAATCCCTGTGGAAAACGATCTTGCTTGAGCCGTTTATACTACAACAACCTTGTTCTCTTGCAAGTATTTTGTGTGTTTTTCTCCCTACTTTTGTAGGTGGTAAAATCCCTATCAAACTTTATAAGAATAATTACATAAACTGATTGGGCGGAAATTGCTTATAAACTCTGGATTTTGGGTTTTGGGGATTAGCACAATATTTGTTGAGTTGAGCTTTTGCGGGCTTGTTCATCCATTCATAAAATCAGATGCCATACCCTTCACCTCCCGCGAAATAATATCCCAGAACGAATGATAGAAAATGCCTTGAAATCCATCTGGGCAAAGAGCTTTCAAAGTGCCCATTTGAAAAACTACATCCTTGATTTTCTCTTCCTCAACATTTCTGGTGAGAATTTCATTCATTTCTGGCGTAACAATCGAGCTGACACAATCAAGAATATCTCCCCAATCACGTTGTCCGCCAATAGAGAAAAGTTTCAGGAAGTGATCCTCTACCACTCTTCTTATCCCTGTTTGATTATCTACTCAATGCCCTTCGCTATTGCAAATCTTAGCAATTTTGTTATGTCTCCTTCTTGGGTACAAGTTTTTCTATTAAATTTATCATCCAAAAAAACATGCTTTAATATACTGTGACTTCCTAATCATCAAAGATGGCATGAATAATCTTGTAAAGGTGAAAGGTACTGACAAAAATAGGGGATTATAGAGATTTTATATATGCACTCTAAGTTTCTTTTGTATGGTATGGTATTAGTTAAGTATATAGTTTGATGGCTAGCTTCTGAGTGGGTTGATCATTTGTCACGACTTACAAGTTCATGTAGATCCGAGCACGGGTTGCTCGAAACTAAACCTTGGGATGATTATGGTTTGAAAGGCGTCCATGATCTCGTCCAAATCGACGAGATCAAGCCGGAAAAATCTTCGGGTTCTCTACAACCTATCAGGAACTACATAGGGCTAAACCCTTTTCAATCAGCTTCAATTTTCCACCATTTTGAACATATAATAAGTAATCTTACACTAGTCGACAAGATAAATCGAAAGGTGGTGATTAGGGCCTTTATTTTCTCTAAAAAGGGCAAAAAACTCGGCGAAAAGTTCATTTTCGTGAAAGATCCAAAGACTCACGATTTACTTTGTTCTTGAAGAATCAGAGGTCTAAAAGAAGTTTATGGCGATGTGAAGAAGGTGATGGTGGTTGTTCAGGTGTTTGGTCCGTCTGAGAGCAGTGATTATGCTATTCTTTGTGTTACAAAGAGTGTTGTGAATATTGTGTTTAAGAATGAGAAAAACATAACAAACTTGGGAATCGAAAACAAAATAACAAACACAAACAACATCAAGAATTAACGTGGTTCGACTATATGTGCTTGTGTCCACAGGGCAGTAACAACAATCTTTCACTCTCAATAATGAGTGCAACGAGTATTCTTGCCAAGCCTTTAGAATTAAGACTTGACGAAAAACCTAAAAGAATAAGAACAAGAAATACACTTTTTTCTCTTTCTTTTCTCTCACAGACACTTTGCCATTCTTTCATTCTGACTCCTTGAGTGGTTAGAACTTATTGTTTTGCTCTAATTCAAAACTACTGTAATAGCCCCTTTATATAGATCCTAATTGGAATCTAGTTATGAATCCTTCTTCAATTGGAAAACCACTCCAATTGGGAAAACAACTCCAATTGGAAAAACCACTAAATCCTCTAAGTCTATAATTCCTAATAGACTTAAGGCAACTTCATAGGCTGGAAAAACCCAACTGAGAAAGAGAGAGACAGAGAGACAGAGATAGAGATAGAGATAGAGAACTGAGAAGGAGAAAGAGAAGTGTTTGTGGTGTGTTTGGTCTGCTTCCCTTAAAGAGAGTTTCCCTAAATAAAAATTTCCCTAAATAAAAGACAACCATATATTTTTTGGGAAGTGTTATTGGCACTCCAAAAATCTCATTTTACACTCCTCACAAGTGTATTTTTCTTTCCAAATATGGAAAGTTTGGAGTGTAGAATGAGATTTTTGGAGTGCCAATAACAATTCCTTATTTTTTTTAAACAAGAACCACTAACTAAAGTTCACGTGCTAACTTTAGAGAGTTCCACTTTGTCCGTGAGTGAAGGAAATTTACCAAATTACCCTTGATTGTAATACACATGCAACTTCTTCTATAAGTTCATAATTCCTATTTTGGGCGGAACAGATCTACAAATTCTTTGATTCTAGTTAGTATGAGGGATCTTGAACTAAGAAATATATTCTAGAAGCTAAAAAAGAGTATCCTCAGCAATTTCAATAATCAGGGTTAATGATATTCCTATTATAGTAGATGCTATCACACATACAATCATACTCAATTCAATGGAATTGTTTGATCTTAAAGGGGATTTTTTATATTTCGCATGTGAGAGTTTATTTCTTGGTTTCGTTCAGTCATTAATAACTTGATTATTTTTAGACAATAGTAGTAGAATTTTTCATATAAATATAAAAAAATACAGATTTGGGTCGTCATTAATCATTTTAAGATAGTATTTCAATATTATACGTATGTATATAGGTTTATCCTTCATCCTTTTTGAAGTTTCGATGGAAGGATTCCTTTACTACACAATGCAGCCAACTCCATTTGTTAGAACAACTTCCATTGAGTCTCTGCACCTATCTTTTTTATTTTCAATTTATGAAACCCTTGTTTTATGAAAGTTACAAGTCTAATTTTCGGAATATTTGCGCTTGCATTCGTAGTGACTACTACTACAAGAATATGGCAAGAAATGAGACAAAATATGAAATGATCCCAAACGTCCACATAGAAATTCCACTTAGTCTAATATCGGCATTTTCATCATTCTAAAGCTTTAGGAAAATAAAATATAACAAAATTAGGGACGGCTCGTAACATGTGCATTCTCTTTATAGTCACATTGGCGGAAAAATACAGGTTGGAGTGTGGGCTGCTATCCACACTCGATCAAAACGTTGTAGCCTGCAATTGTTAAATTGTATAAACATGTCGAAGAACAATGACAACTCTAACTACATGGGTCCGATATAAAAGTAAAAGATTGAAGAGCGCGAAGCGCCCAAATTTTTTCAGTTTGTTTTCATTGAGGAATTTAATCTAGCAATTGGTGGACATTTCTTTATCCTCTTGGTTCTATCGACAGCTTCCAAGGCATTATGTCAAGCTTTACCTACCAAGGCGTGCTGCCAAGGCTTGTACGGACATGATGAGCATTACTTGCCAAGGCTATCGAGTTCTACCTGAAAGGCATTTTATCGAACAATTTATGGGCTTCATGTCCCATACCAGGTGGCCATAGAGTCCTCCAATGACCTTCTCCCTATATATCTGTACTTCCGTAAAGTCCCAGGACTCGGGAGGACCCCTTAGATCCGCCCCTGTTGTAGAATATGTTGTTTGTTTACATTCTCAGCCCCCACAACAACACACATTTGATCCATTAATGACCAGAGAAAAAAAAAGAAAAAAAAAAAAAAAAAAAAAAAACACCATACCATTACCATTAGCCCAAAATCAAATATAAAAAAACCAATTTACATAAGTCATACTAAATTCATACATTTGATCCATTAATGACCAGAGAAAAAAGAAAAAAAAAATTAAAAGAACACCATACCATCACCATTAGCCCAAAATCAAATATAAAAACCAATTTACATAAGTCATACCAACACTACTACAAAATTATCTATAACTGGCGGTTCAAAAACCGACAAAAAATGTATATTACTGTCGGATTTTAAGCAAAATTCGACAGAAAATGGATGCAGTGGCGGATATAATAACCGACAGATTTGCCAGCGTCAGGAAATGAATTTTCCGATAGAAAATACTCCAAAACTGACAGAAATCCTGTCGGTTATAACCGACATGATATATATTTATAATAAATAACTAAAAGAATTTCTGTCGGATAAAACCAATAGAAAATACAAAAACCGCCAAGACTTCTGTCAGATATAACCGACATAACATTTCTTATAAGAATAAATAAAAACATTCTTGTCGGCTAAAACCGACAGAACATATATTAATAATAAAAAAAAAATTTCAGCATTTTCCATATCCCCCTACATTCACCATCGGAAACCTCGCAGAAGCTCGATCTCAAAAAATATTTCTGCATTTTCCATATCCCCGTCTCCCGTTCGCTCTCCAAGTGGTTAGACCTTCCAAATTGACATATCAAGGCCTTTGAAATGTGTCCTGCCTTCTGTCGAAGGGATCTCCAGTTTGAGCGTTCTTTCTCTCGGATCTGTCATGGTTCCGAGTGTTCTGCACACATACCATACCATTATAATTACATGCAGCGAGAGATCAGTTATGGAGACTAGTAATTTTACCTTTTCTGTCTTAGATCTGAGCCTTTTGAATGTTCTTTATTTTCTTTGGGCTTCGTCGGCGAACCCACATCCTTGCAAAGGAAGCAAATCATCATGAGTTAATGTTCCTCTTTTCCGTAAAAAAAAAAAATCAACAATTGTGCACCTATTAAACAAGGACAGGGACGAAGATTACCTTTGTGGGAAGATTTGAGCTTCAAATGTGTTGGTTTTGGGGTTCTTGCAAAGGAAAGTGCGCGTGGTTATGTTGCTGGGAGAGAGAATGTCTCGCACTTGTGTGTGGCTGAGCGGCAGAGGGGTGAGGGTCTGAGAGAACAGAGAGAAGGCGAGCTATTTTTCATTTTGGAAAGAAATGGGTCTGTGAGAACAGAGAGAGAGAGAGCTGCGCCATATGTGAGAGGGCCTTAGGGTTTCTAAATGAACACTCTGAAATGGAGCATATTTTAGTTTTATTTTAGAATCCTAAGGAGCTCCATATTCAGATGCATGACAAGTGTGCAAATCTGGAGCTTCCTTTATCTGCCCGAGCGGGGGTTTTGAAATTGAAGCAGTATGGAGCCGTTTGGCTCTGGGTTCAAGGCAGGAGACAGAATCCTATGTCTCTTGGGTTGCGAACTGAGATCCTCCCCATTGCTTTTGTATGTTAGGTTGTCTATTTATTTATTTATTTAAAATATTTGTTTATTTATTTATTTTTAATCAATATAACATTTTAAAATAATAAAATTTTCATTTCTGTCGGTTATAACCGTCACCATTAACTTAAAAACCGCCAGAATCTATCAAAAATATTTTAAAAAAGGATTAAAAAATTCTGTCGGTTATAACCGACAGTATTTTTTTGATATCCGCCAGGAATTTCTGTCGGATATAACCGACAGGATTTTTCTAATATCTGCTACAAATTAAAAGATGTGTCGGATATAATTATCCGACAGGATTTTTCTAATATCCGCCACCATCATCCGCCACCTAAAGCTAATATTGTAGTAGTGCAAATTCATATAAGTTATAACATTGTAAACTCTTTTTTTTCTTTTTTTCTTTTTTTTTTTGAAGGGGGGATAAGTGGCGGCAAACCACGGTTATCCATTCCTTCCAGCGGCCGGGAAGACTCACAGAGGCATTTCAGCCTCCCCCTGGCCACAAGTCTGGCGTCCACACCAGCAACAGGTTTTGAACCCGAGACCTCCAGTTTTTTGTTTGAAGGAAGCCTCGCAATCCTTCATTGACCACTAGACCACCAGCTCGTAGTTATAACATTGTAAACTCTCAATAACTTTCAAATTGTGAAATTTTGTAATTAACTACTTAGTGGTAGATTTAGAATTTTCTTTTATGCCCACACATGAATAAAATTATGAATCCACCATTATCTACGAAGAAATATAACTACTTCCCAGATATATATAGGTAAATCAATCGTGCCATGTAATTGTGTTCTCTACTACAAAATGATATCTCCTATCTCTATAGAAGAATTTAATTAATTGGATTACATCTCAATCTGTCTTCTTGACATTCATTAAGGTTGCATGATTTGTTTCTCTGACCCAATGACACAGACACACCCGCCAACGCGCGGTAGCCGTTCAAAACTAATTAATTATTTTGTTTGAAACCAAGCTTTTATATATGGGATCTTCCATGAAAGTTACTTGGCTCATTGGCAGCTATAACTACGTGTTGCAGTGAGAAGGTATTGTTGTCTTCTGCACCTATCCAACTTTATATCAAATTTAATGTGTTCTTAATCTCGAATGAGAACATTAACCAATCAACATGAATAATACGTTATCCTAATGTGATCAGTTGCCAAAGTATGATTAATTTAGGGGTTTTTATCACAAATGATTTCTGAAATTGAACCACTCCATCAAGATGGTTCATGAAATTGAAAATCAATCAATGTAGCCCTGAAAATAGATGTTGCAAATCAATATGGTCATTCCGTTACAATTCCGTTAAAATTTTTGTTATGTGCTTATGTGTCACATAAATGGGTCTCACAAATCTAATTAAATATTAGCATCTATATTTAAAATATTTAAATAATAATAAATAATATTTTTTAGGGTAAATTACACAAAACTACCTCAACTATGGGTCGAACCACAATCTCATACCTCATGATTTAAACATTGCAATGTCATATCTCAACTTATGAATTTGTTGCAATATCAGATCTCTATTAAATTTTCTGTCAGTTTGACTATTAAATGATGACTTGACAATAATGGGACCCATTCATAATTTAAAAATTAAATAAGTGAAGAATTTTTTATCTGAAAAAATTAAAATTATTAAAAACCCTATCTCTCCTCGTGTCTCTCTCCCTCTTCTTCTCTCTCGTCGCTTCTTGATGGCAATCTGCGACGAGTCCTCTGTCATGGAAGCCACCAGAACTCGAGATCCGGCTACCGTATGAACTTCCTGCCGGCAATTCCTAGACCTGGCAATGATCGAGACTTTCCCAATCCTCGTCTATCTGTCGTCAAGGTTCTAAAGATAGGCAAGGGAGCGCTCGAGTGCCTCGTGAGAATCTGAAGCGGCATAATCGCCATTGTCGTTGCTGATGTGGTTGCGACTGCTGGTGGAATCGAGGGCGCTGGGGATTTTGGATTAGTGGAAAACGTCATTCTGGAGGGAGGAGGAACTCGATGGAGTCGGGGGATGAGATCTTTTCGGTGAGGTAGTATGTGCGTCTTCTCTCTTTCCTTCTATCATTCGTCTACGCGTATTCTCCACCGATGCCCATAAATCATTTTACCCATAACATCATGGGTTTAAATTAAAAATTAAATCTTAATTTTCTCCGGTAGAGAAATGGTCAAGTGTTTTGGTCCAATGGCTATGAAAGTTTCGTGGGATTTGAATCCCACTCAGGGAACTCGTATATTGGGATTTTAAGGGTTTGTAAATTTTGATTTGTGAGATTTGGGAATCGCGACCTGCTTGTAATTGCCGGATCCACATTCAATGCACGGTTTTGGGATAAAAAATCGGGTCTGCATTCTCTTGTGATTTTTCGACTTGGGTTTTGAATTTTATTTTCTAGAAAAAAATTATATGCTTTGGTTTGTTTGGTTGCTTGGAAAATGTGGGAGGGGGGTAACGGAGGATTGCGGCTGAGAGAGTTGTTTTTTAATTGATTTTAATTGTAAATAAAAAATTAATAATTTTATTCCAATTGTTAAAGGAGTGGGCTCCACTTCTACCACGTCATCATTCAACTGTCAAAATTGACAGAAAATTTAACGGACGTATGACAAAATAAGAGGTAATCCCATAGGTGTGGAGGGTTTTTGCCTAAATCTTCTGCTACTCGTTGGAAAGATTGGCGTGGGGCCGTCAACCTAAGCCTCGAATGCGGTGGTAGATTGTAGGATATGGTGGAGAACGTGGGAGTCAACAATGCTGGGGTCGAAAACGAAGAAGATGGTTTGGTTCGACTGGGTTTCTATCGTGGTATATTATGTTTGAATGGATCGAGTGCCAAAAATGGAGCCATGGTGGGCAGGGTTGCCATGGCAGCCCTGCCTGCTCGAAGAAGACAATGGGAGAAAAAAAAAGATTTAAACTTTTTATTTTTATTTTGACATAAATTTTTTTTTATTATTATTATTTTTTTAATTTCATAGTAATATTTAATTAGACTTGTGGGACTCACTTATGTGACACATAAGCACATAACAGAAATTTTAACAACAGAATGACTACATTGATTTGCGACATCAATTTTCAGGGACTACATTGGTTGATTTTCAATTTCAGGGACCATTTGTGATAAAAACCCTTAATTTAGAGGGTCCCGGTCAATTACATAACTGGTTTTTGAAATGTGCTATAATTTTTTTTCCGATCAAACGTAGAATAATTAACATATGTTCCTTTCAAACATACTAAAACTTCTGAAGTAGGATTCTCTCTTCTTCAAATCTCCTCCCCTTCCGTCTTCTCCTTTCACACTTTTCTCTTTGTCTCTCTTTCTTTATAAAGAAGTCAAAGCTTGATGCTGACGTAACTTAATCGTAACCATTCAAATAGAAGGAGAAGGGGATTTAGAGGGGAGAGAATCCTACTCCAAAACTCATACCCAGAACTCGTAGAAATGAAACTTAAAACATATACAATCAGAGCATCTCCAATGTACCAGAAATTTAGGGACTCAATTTTATATATGAGGTCAAATATAAAGAAAAAGAGTAAATTGTACGAATGGTCCCTCAACTTTAATCAAATTGGAGCAATGGTCCCTCAACTAAAAATCCATTACCATTGGTCCCTCAACTTATCAAAATGTGTAGCTATAGTCCTTCTCATCAATTTTGTCAAAATTTTGTCAAAATAAGCTATGTTGGAATGACCATTTATACAATTAGAATCCCTCAACTCATCAAAGTGTATAATTATGGTTCTTTTCGTCAACTATGTCAAAATTTTTGTCAAAACGAGTTATATTGGAAGGACCATTGCTACAATTGAGTTAAAGTTAAGGGACCATTTCTCCAGTTGAATTAAAGTTGAGGGATCAATGGTAATGGATTTTTAGTTGAGGGACCATAGCTGCACGTTTTGATAAGTTGAGGGACCAATGGTAATGAATTTTTAGTTGAGGGACCATTGCTCCAATTGAGTTAAAGTTAAGGGACCATAGCTACAATTTACTCAAAGAAAAACATCTCCAATGCACCGATCGAGAGACTTAAGGTTTGTTTGTTACCATTTTGCAAAACAACTTTTCGTTTTGCAAATACAAAAACATATGAAAAATGTGTTTGGCAGATCATTTTGTGAAAACAAACTAAAAAAAAACACAAAAAGCAATATTTAGCCTAAGTTTTAACATCAAATTGATGTTTTCTCTATTTTTCGAGAACAATTCTCGACAAAATGGAAAATAAAAATTACATTTAAAACGAAGTGAAAGTTCATAAAGAAAAGTTTTTAGTCAAAATAGTCATTGAGATTGCCATAACTCTTCAATTTGGTCCCTACTAATGAAAATTGATCGAAGTGGTCCCTGAGTTTGTATATTGTAAATCATTTTGATCTTTTCGTGAAAACACTACTACAAAAGAGGCTACCACTGACGGTGTAAAAACCGACAAGCAACCCCAATAACTGTCGGATTTTTGGTAAAAATCCAACATCAAATCGTGCAATGTCGGATAAGGGAACCGACACCATTGTTAGCGTCACAAAAAGGGAATTGACGTCGGTTAGTCCCCTTAATCCGCCACCAAGAAGCAAAGTAATATAAAATAAAAAAGAACAACATCGTCGGTTGAAAGTGACATCAAACCTTACATTGGTTAGAAGCGACTTTAAATTCTGACATGATGGCAGTCCTAACCGACATCAAGTAACAATTAAACAATTAAAATATCAAACCTACTCGGTCCTAACCTTCAGTGATTAAAAATTCATATCTAAAAGGTTCCTAGTTCCTACATCAGCCTTTCTCTCCCTCTCTTTCCTTGATTCTCATCACGTTTCAATCACTTTTTCTCTCTATTATTTTTTCCTTTTGTCAATTTTTTCTTCAACTATATCAATTGAATTGCCCAAATTCATCAATTGGATCTGATGTGCTCGACGGTGGGGTTGCAGACGCAAGGCAAGCTGGCTGCAAGCTTGTGCCAATTTCACTTATGCTTGATTGCCGCCGAAGATTTTTCATCAGATATAAAGCTCCGTCCGGATAACTATATTGTAACTAAATTGATAACACCAAATAAACTTCAGAGAGCCCGATTTGAAAAATAGCTATACCTGAGTCTTTGATAACACATCCACATAAAAGCCTTAGCAAGTTGCTGCACATTCAGAAAGCCTATGAGGGATTTCTCTAATTAGCTTTGCTTCTTTTTGTCGTTCAGTTCTCTCTCGATCGAACTAATTGATCGTTCAGTTGTCTCTTCAAATTCTGGACGTCCTGCTTGTAGTTCTCAGTTGAGACCTGAAAAAATTTGATAAGTGAAAACAACACATAGAACTTAAGCAATAAATAGAAAAACAAAGGTCAGGGAAACGGAAGAAAAATAGATGAAAATTAGACTGACAGGAGCTTCGTCACTTGGTGGGGAGTCATTTGAAGGTAATCAAGGTCAACTATGAAACCTTTGTTCATTTTCAACCATGTGTCTTCATCAACCACATTGCTAAAATCATATGGAAAAAGGGCTAAACTGGGCTAAAAGCATATGGAATGGGGAGTGCTGAAGATATCCCCTTGAGAGAGAGTGCTGAGGGAAGGACAAGGAGAAGGGGAAGGGACCAGCAGCGCGAAGAAGAATGGCGTGAAGGGAACACAGATGGGTTTTAATTAGGGATTCAAGGTTTCAAAATTCGACAATGTCGATTAAAACCGACACCACCCTCCATTGACATCACCCTACCCAGTTTCGCGTGCAAAACTAGCGGGAAAATTCCTGCCCAAATATTGGATACACTATCAGTCGGATGAGAATGACCTTAACCTGCCCACTGACAGGAAGTTTGAAAATATTTAAAACAAAATGGTGTAGGATGAAAACGCCAAATAAAGTATTTAAAAACTATAATTAGTGTTGGGCAGAAGCGACACCAGTCTTCTTTTAACCAACGCTAATGTTATGTCGGTTACAACCGACACCGGGTTTCAAAATATTTGATAAAAATTAAAACCTATGTCTGCTACAACCGACACTGGCTTTGAAAATGTTTAAAAACTATCATTAGTTTCGGGAAGAAGCGACACCAGTCTTCTTTTAACCGACTCTAAAGTTATGTCGGTTAAAAGTGACACGGTTTTTTTTTATGCAACACCACTATCAAAAAATATTAAAATCTATGTCGGTTATAAGCGACATTAATAGTTTGTGTCGGTTATAACCGACAGTAATTCTAACACCATGTTAAGTAGGTGTCGGAATGTCTTATCTACCACTATGTTATATAAAATCGACACAATAAGGCCCTTTTGTAGTAGTGAAAATTTGTCAATATCATTGTTTAGTGGTGGGGTTAGTTTGACACAAATACATTTAAAAGGTGGTTGCGTGGTCATTCATGTGACGATTTAACGAGGATATGAAAATATTTTTCACGGAAAAACCAAAATGATTTACGTTGGACAAACTTAAGGACTACCTCTATCGATTTCCATCGTCAAAGACCAAATGAGGAGTTATGCCAATCTCAATGATCTTTTTTACTAAAAAGCAAAGAAAAATTATGCACAACACGACCACCACATCATTATCCACCATCATCACCAACGCCACCATACCCACTATCACATACTCCATCTCACCGTCATCACCACCACCATCTTTGACACCATCTCCTCCAACTACCCTCGCAGCCACCACCACATCTTCCATTGCCATCACCCCGTCACCATCACCACCTCCACCATCTCACCATTAACACCACCACTTGCACTTCTGCCACCACCACCACCATATTATCCATTGTCATCACCCTGGCAACGATGACGCAGTGAAAAGGTGTTTCAGATTTCTTTATTTGGTTTTTAATTAATTTTTAATCGTCTTGTTAAAACTGTTAACTTTAAAAGTTACTTGCAAATGAGAAAGGCTCAAGGATCAACAAATAACTTTTAGCCTCGTAAAATTATTTATAAGTTGAGTGCCGCACTCAAATACAAAACCCTCACAAGTATCACGAGTTACAGGGTTGGAACAAGTGAATATCTAAAATACCCGGTGGATATAGAAAGGTTTTATGATGGTCTTAATATGATGGTCTTAATATCGTTTATATTTGATTATATTGCTGATATTGTTGGTATGTGTTGGACATGTTATTTATATGTTCTGAATATAATTGGTAATGATAAAAAATAATTGTTAAGATTTAATTATTATGATAGTCGATAAGTCGTGGTCAATTTCCAACACATCGGTTGTTAAATAATAGCTCCTCCTATTTGCAGATTTTACAACCTCTATGAATTTATCAAGCACCTCGCAGTTTTTTTACCACCGTCCAGATGACAAATATCAAAAGATTTTCGTCAAACTCATCCACTTGGTCAACCAAGTACACACCCCAAACCCAACTAACCAATTTCCAAAAACCCAGCTAACCAATTTCCAAAAACCCAGCACCAAAAAGAACTGCTCTCAAGTCCAATCCAAAGTAACAAGCTTTAGACTAATGATATCGAAAGGTAAAAATATTGAGGAACACAAACATGTTTCCCTCTGCTCTGTGGGATGACCTAACTGAAATGATTGCTCGTGAAAGGCTAATAATAATGCTCTTACGCCACCCTCCCTCCCCTGGTTAGACTTAGATAGGTCTTTGTCTTCCACTAGGATCACTTGTGACACAATAAAACAAAAACTATTATCATGTCAGTCATCACCATGTTAAATTAATCATGAATATTGCAGGTGCTGGTGGCGGCGTTCAACGCCTACACGACAGTTCATGGATATTGTATGCACGTCCAATTCTGCCTATCAATATCATGACTCATGAATTTTCACTTATACGGAGAAAAAGGTCTAATGTGGAAGTTAAAATAGATTAAATCGTCTAAATTCGACAGAATGTATAGCATTAGGCCTTGTTTTCTACTTAGAATTATGAACAATAAGCTCATGAGCCTCTTTTGATGGCAAGGACCACGTGTACTTATATGCTTAAATTTGACATGAATTGGCCAATGCTCTGTATTTTGTTAATTTTTTTTTGTTTTTTCGTTTATCCAAATTAACGAATTTAACAAAGACGATAAGATTTGTGAATCCAACTTAACGAAGACGATAAGATTGATTTATTAGGTTAGGGTTCGAAGTGGCTATACCATGCCATCTTTTACTTACCAAAACAATGTCATGATCTCAATGACTAATCTCATCATGTTTCAAACTCATCACAAACTAAAAAAGAGGTAATGTTAAGAAGATTATCTATTTGTAAACTATATGACATGTTTATTGATGATTGGATTATCACTTAAATATTGATTAACGTGCTTATTTCTTATTGGTAACACAATATATGATTTACAAATTTAGTCTAAAAATTGGAACTACCATTACTAAACAAAAATATTCAAATATATGGATTAGTGAATTCTTAGATTAAGACAGTACGTACTACTAGGTAGAGATTATAGTGCACTATACTAGCTAGGGATGCAGCTAGCTCGTATGAAACTCAACTGTCAGTAGTGGTGAAAATAGGAAGAGAGGAGACTTGAAAGAATCCATGGAGGCCAGACGAAAATTTTCACACCCACGGTTCAGCCAATGGCTCTCAAGCATTGTGCTTTGTAAACTTTGACGTGACATGAAAAAATAAGTCATTTTATCTGCCCTAATTATAATCTTGTGGCTACCATAAAACTTGCATTGTTCCAATTATCATATCATTTCCACCAAGCTAGTTATCTCGCATTGTAAGATGCTTATATTTATATAGTACTCATTTTTATTGTTCACATACCTCTCTCAATTTTGGCTATTTGATCAAATGAATTGAAAATGATCAATGACTAAAAGTTAATAAGAGTGTGTAGGAAGTAAAAATTGGTGTGTGAATAGAACTTTCCTATTTATATTGTTGGACAATGAATTTATATTATTTATGTAGTTCATAGATTTACAGTTTAAACATATATATTATATGAAGACATAAGTTTGATAAGAAAATATTATTTGCATAATTTTGATAAGAGGACATTGGCCTATATTTTATTTGGTATCGACATTGACATTTTCTTAAATGACAAAGTGGAATCTGACTAGCCAAAGCATACCTGAAATTTAATAAAACACAAGAAATGCAGCTAATTTGGAAACATGGCTGCAAGTGAAAAGCCGGAGTCTTCAATTTAAATCACTATAAAAGTAATTTATATGCAGGAGTTGTTGTCCAATGGTTTTGTTTTTGTCACTTACGATTTGAATTTTTCTTACGCATGCATACACTAACTTGAAGTTTTCACCTACTAACTTTGCTTTAATTACCGTGAATGGATGTAGCTGTTTAACCATACCATAAATGGTGAAATTACAAAAAATGGCACGGCAAATTTTGAGACAAAGTGATTTCGCCATATCTGGAAATTGCAATAATATTCAACTCCATGCAAAGCCATACCAGTGGGCAGTGGTATCCCACACAAATTGTATGAATGGTCTTCTTTTGTTCCTTCGAATTCGTTCTAGAAGAAGCAGGTTATGTCATGCTTAATAGTAGTTTTCCTATATGATAAGCTTTTACTATTCCCCATTTCTATATATATAAATTATTATGCACAACATGTATATAACATGTATCTGACTAATACTACTAAAAAGAAAAGAAACAAAAATGTTTCTGACAAAGACCTAATTAATGAAAAGATTAATTTTCATTTTGCCAAGGGAACTAGGGAGAAAAGGAGTCGGATTCTGGCTATGGAGAGGGATAATTATTCTACGACTAGAGCTATAAGTTTGTACAAAACTTGTTAGATCGGAATGTTTCTCTAAGGTTTCCCCAGCATAAGAATCAACCATGTTCAAAGAGAGGCTAACCAGGTAAGCGCACAGTTTGGCGCGAGCTGGGGTTGTGCTTCTTCATGATAAGACGTGGTTCGAGAAACCATCTGACCTAGTTGCAGACTTAATTTTAGAGGATAGCTCAGTCTCAGTTTGAATTCTGCCTTATTATATTGTATTAGTGGCTCCTTTTTTCCTCGAGTCTGGGTTGGACGCCCCAGCAATGTTTTTAATCCAGGGGTCACTATGTTTGTTTTGGTTATCCTCGTGTGCGAAGCTACCCACAAGGCTAAGGTGGGCGGCAGCCTAGGGAGGTTTTTTGTAAGTGTAGTACTATTTACGCATTTATTTTTATTTCACACACATCTCTCTCAGTTTTCAGCTTTCAGATTGAATGAATTAATGAAGATCAATGACAAAAAATTAATAAAAGTGTGTGAATAGCACAAACCTTTTTTAAACTCATGCTTTAATGGCTTATGTTAATGCATATAGCATATATAGCCCACTCAATTCCAAAACAAGTTAGTATTAATAAATAATACTTTTTCTGCTAAAAATAATAAATTAGTTCCATCTCCTCTCCCCCTTTCTATCCTGTTCGTCAAAGAAAAACACCATTTACCCTATGCGGATTAGTATCTGTACTTCTTACTCAAGAAAAGAAAAAGAATTTTCTTTTAGTTCACAAGTAAATCCCTATATCCGCAATTCCTTACTTTTCGTTACGATTTTCCAATGAATGTTTGGTACATTCTTAATTGCTTTATTTACTTATTCTTGATTTATTTAGTAGGTTAATTATTTATGGTACTTGAAGTTGTCGGTTAGAGATGATTTCAAGAATTGTTTATATTCTATTGTTGTTTTTATATTGATTATTATATAATTTTATATAATAAAAAATAAACATATGATTTTATGGTACTAATTTTAGCTAACTCACCCAAGAAAAAAATCTTGGCTCTGCCTCGTGTATGTCTTTTCCTATCTCAATAAAGATTAAAATTCCCTAAAAAAAGAATACATTATTTTGATACAAGTGATATTTTACATTAATTAACCCAGGTTCCACCAATATGGTAAGTAATCCAACTTACTTATAAACCCATACAATTATTGTTCATTCTTCTAACAATATTAGATTCATTCTCTGACACACCTCGACCGACGAAGGTCGAAGCATGCTGGCCGTCACTGTGAGGTGACGTAACCATAAGGGTAAGTGATGTGAAAAAGTGAATAAATTAAAACCAAACTAGAACTAATTTAAATTAAACAGTGAAAGAGTGCGCAGTCGTGGGAAGAACCCACTACAATTATTCAGAGCATAATAAACAATATGACTACAGTAAGGTAGTCAAAGTAGCTAAAGTACACTTATTACACGACAGTGAATAAGTTCATACTTCTAGACAGAGATAATGTCAGAACTGCTGAAGGTTCCTCGAATGCCACAAATAGTTCAGCTATCTAGGTCCTGGAGCGGCGAAAAACAAAGTTGAGTGGGTCAGCAAAACAATGTTTGTAAGAAAACCTTTATTTTCGAACATGGTAACCCCGTCCGCCGCCGTCTGGTTCGCTGGAATGTGGAGAAAGTCGTCAGTTTCTGGGAAAAACTTCAAACCTTCAAATCTTCTTCATTTCTCAACCATTTTTCACAAAATTTATATGGAAATGAAGCTTATGAATAATAGAACCGTGTTGTACCTTTTTGGAGTCCAAAAAGTGGACGAAGGTGGCCTGAAAATGCCTCGAAAGGTATGGCCAAAACTCAACTCTTCAAAACTTCATGTTTTTTACGTCAACTCCTCACCAAAACTAGTCTAGGAGTCTCGTGGAGTTGTGAGAGAGATTCCCCATCCTTCAAAACTTTGTAACTCGGTCGAAAACACGTTGAACCCAACTTACAGACTTCGGACCTTCCGAGTTCGACGTCCCAAACTCGATCAACTCGTGATCCAGTGGTATGGTTGTGTTTGTGGAGACGAGATGAACATAGTGGTGTAGTTTTCAAGTTCAATCTGTGGGTGTTTGATGGCGAGCATGAGCTGCAGAGAATGAGAATGCTCGGTGAAAGAGAGAGAGAGTGAGTGAAGAAAGAGAGGGATTGATTGGTTGCTTTTGAAGAAAGGGAAAATATCTGATTGGGTGGTGAAGAGAGAAACCGGGAAAGGAGTGAATGACTGTGATTGGTGGAAAGTGAAATTAGTTTGTTGTTGATTGGGGAGACACAGATCCACTTCTTTGGGATGGGAAAACTGATTTCTTATAGTGTTTCAGGCACTGTAAATTCGTACGTTTATGTATAAAAATACCCATGGTCAACGTACTTTAACGGAGTGTAACTTTTCGTTACAAATCTGATTCGAGTCTAACACACGCTCACGCGTTCGTAGTGATGAGTACAATTTAAGTACGAAGCTAGGAAAAATAAATAACAGTCGAAAACAAGGTCCACGTCAGATTACACTTTTCCCCAAAAAGGATAAAAACATCTAATTACACAAACAGAAAGGAAATTACAGTGAACATTAGGGACAGGTTGTCACAACCTACCCCTTTATGAAAATTTCATCCCTGAAATTTCAACACTACTAACGTCTAGTTAAAGAACAAACGTGGATAAAGATCCCGCATCCACTCTTCTGTCTCCCAAGTAGCTTCTTCAACAAAGTGGTTTCTCCACAAGACTTTCACCAATCGAATAGTCTTATTTCTAAGAACTTTGTCCTTCCAATCGAGAATCGTCACTGGTACCTTGTCATAGGTCAAATCTGGATTGATCTCCAGTGGCTGAGGAGGAATCACATAGGATGGATCAGAAACGTATCTTCGTAGCATCGATACGTGGAACACATTGTGCACTCTTGACAACTCTGGCGGTAAGTTAAGATAGGCAACTTCACCAACTCGCTTGACAATCTAGTATGGTCCGATGTACCTAGGGCTGAGCTTCCCTTTCTTTCCAAAACATATAACGCATTTCCATGGTGAGAGCTTCAAGAATACCCAGTCACCAACCTTATAAACTCTATCGGTGGAATGTCTGTTAACGATACTCTTCTGCTGATCTTATGCTGCTTTCAGGTTAACTTTTATCACCTAAATGTTCCGCATCATCTCATCCACGATCTCAGGGCCCACCAAAACTCTTTCACCAACTTTGGACCAACACAGAAGGGTACAACATGGTTTTCCATACAACGCTTCAAATTGTGCCATACCAATGCTAGAATGGAAGCTGTTGTTGTAGGCAAACTCTATCAATAATAAGCGCTTGTGCCAAGCATCTCCAAACTGTAGAACTGATGATCTTAACATATCCTCTAATGTCTGGATAGTTCTCTAAGATTGCCCATCGGTCTGAGGATGATAGGCTGTACTATATAGCAACTTAGTACCCAAAGCTTCTTGGAAAGCTACCCAGAACTTCGAAGTGAACCTAGGGTCTCGATCAAAAACTATACACACTGGAACTCCATGGTACTTGACAATTTCAGAGACGAACAGTTCAGTTAACCTGTTTAGTAAGTAGTTTTCACGAACGGGTATGAAATGTGCTAACTTAGTGAGTCGATCAACTATTACCCAGATAACGTCGTAACCATTTCGCGTACAAGGTAACTTGTACATGAAATCCATTCTAATATCTTCCCATTTCCACTAGGGTATCGGAAGTGGTTGTAGCAACCCAAATGGCTTCTTTCTTTCCGCTTTGACATGCTGACAAACTGCACAATGACTCACATACTCTGCAATTTCTCTTTTCATCCTAGGCCAGTAGTAGAAAGGCCGGATAGTATGATACATCTTAGTACTCCCGGGATGTATCCCATAAGCTGAGATATGCACTTATCCAGTATTTCTTTC
Organism: Heteromeles arbutifolia; assembly: GCA_024362995.1. Taxonomy (NCBI): domain Eukaryota; kingdom Viridiplantae; phylum Streptophyta; class Magnoliopsida; order Rosales; family Rosaceae; genus Heteromeles; species Heteromeles arbutifolia. The sequence continues at coordinate 9,103,304 of JANCRC010000020.1, forward strand.
TTCAGTTCTTCTACATTCAGCACATGCATCCGATCACCTTGCATCAGCATGCCATCAGGCCTTCGAATCCTGAAGTCTTTCTTTTTCCCGTCTGACATTGCCTGTATTAACTCCTGAGATTCTGCATCATTCATTTAGGCTTCGAGAACACGATCCAACAGAACTAGTCAGACTTGAAAGCTGGCAAGTATAGCTCCATGTCAATCCATTTCCAAAGCAGTCCATGTAGACCTTAGGTCGGTCAAAAAAGGAATACGACTTGCATAAAGAGCACGACTTGCATAAAGAGCATTAAGTCGACCGTGAGATTTCCTGCTGAGAGCATCAGCTACAATATTCGTATGACTGGGGTGATACTCGATTGTGTAGTCATAATCACTGAGCAACTCCACCCATCTCCGTTGTCAGAGATTAAGCTCTTTCTCAGTGAAGATATACTTTAAACTTTTATGATCAGTGAAAATTTTACACTTTTCCCCATAAAGCTAGTGCCTCCAAATTTTCAAAGCGAAAACGATAGCTGCCAACTCGAGATTATGAGTAGGATAGTTCATCTCATGGGGCTTTAACTGTCGAGAAGCATATGCAATCACCTTTCCATGCTACATTAACACACATCCAAGACCATTTAGAGACGCATCACTGTAGATCTCAAAGTTTCCACTGTCGTCGGGAAGTGCTAGGACATGTGCATGAGTGAGAAAGTACTTTAACTATGGGAAACTTCATTCACAGTCTTCACTCCACACAAACTGAACTCTTTTTCTAGTCAACTTTGTCAGAAGTAATGTTATGGCTAAAAAGTCTTTCACGAAGCGTCGATAGTAGCCAGCAAGACCAAGGAAGCTTCGTACTTCCATAACCGTCTAAGGTTGCTCCTAATTTTCCACTGCTGCTACTTTTTGAGGGTCCACAAGCATACCCTAAGCTGATATCGCATGCCCTAAGAATGACACCTGAGCCAGCCAGAATTAACATTTACTAAACTTAGCTTACAGTTGATTCTCCCTTAGCTTCTTCAAGACCAAACGCAAATGCTTAGCATGGTTAACCTCATTCTTAGAATACACCAAAATGTCATTGATGAAAACAATGATGAACCTGTCGAGGTACGGACAAAACACCTAATTTATCAGGTCCATAAAAGTTGTTGGTGCATTAGTTAACCTAAACGGCATCAAAAGTAACTCATAATGACCATATCGAGTCCTGAAAGCTATTTTCGGAATGTCGTCGCTTCTGATCTTCAACTGGTAGTAACCAGACCTTAGATCAATCTTCGAAAACACACAGGCACCTCTAAGCTGGTTGAAGAGATCATCTATACGAGATAATGAATAGCGATTTTTTATCATTGCCCTATTTAACTACCTGTAGTCGATACACAACCTCAAAGTTCCGTCTTTCTTCCTTACAAGCAGAACTGCAGCTTCCCAATGAGAAGTGCTTGGCTGAATGAAACCCTTGTCAACAAGTTCTTACAACTGGGTTTTAAGTTCCTTAACTCCGCATGAGCCATACGGTAAGGTGTAAGAAAAATAAGATTCATACTTAGAAGTAGATCGATGGTGAACTCCACTTCATAATCTGGTGGCAAGCCAGGTAAATCCTCGGGAAAAACGTCCAGAAAGTGTCTGACTACTCCGACGTCTTCCACAGACGCAGTAGTCTCTTCCATTAGCATTACATGAGCTAAGTAGCCTTGACAACCTTTACTCAACAGTCGCCTCGCCCTCATGGCAATGATAACTCTGTGTTTTAGACCACTATGTTCATCAACAAAAGTTACGATCAGCATGTCTGGTCAATGGAAAGTGATGACCTTCTGGTAACAATCCAAGTTGGCCCGATCGTAGTGTAACCAATCGATGCCCAAGGCATCGAGAACTCCAACTCATAACCAAGGGAAGTGGGTTGTGGTTGAGTCGTTTGAGCAAACTTATAGGAACTAACTGAATGTGTAACACCTGAGTCAATTAAAATTTAGCAAAATGGCCTAGAACATTCAACGTACCCATAATCAAGTCTGGATTAGCCTGAGCATCCTGTAGGGTGATTTTGTTGGTTCTTCCCTGTGCTTGTTGCCTGCTTCCGCGACCCCTATTTGCTTGAGTCTGACTATCTTGTCCCTGATTGCTTCGACCCTTGTTGGGTGGATTTGCCTGTCTGACTGAGCCTCCATTACTAGACGCTATGTCTAGGTTCTGATATTGCCCTCCAATATACATATGTCCTCCATCATCCTGATATGGCGTATAGTCTCCCTGAAATTGTTGATAGCCTCCCTAGTACGGGGCTACGTCTCCCTAATAGTGGAAAGCTCAACCATAGCTCGTCTGCTGATGGGTGCTAGGTGCTAGAAACTGCTGTAGGGGAATTACAGATGGTCGAATAGTAGGCTGATTCCTCCGATTCTGAGGTCAATTATTGGCTCTATGCCCCATTTGTTTGCAAGTATAACATCCACTGTTTCCTCTCTTACATTCACCAAAGTGACGGGTGTTACACCTGCGACAAAGCTGAGCACCCGAACTGCTGGAGTTTCCTTGACTCTGAAAACGAGAACCGCCAATGGATCTGCCGGCTCTATGAGGTGTACCAGAGTTTGAACCTTCGTTAGACAATCTAAAGCTGTTTCCGCTTCTCTTAAAGTTCTGAGTCCTTCGTGGACCAAGTAATGATTGCCCTCTGTTACTATTCCTCTGGGCAATCCTGTCATCATCCTCATCCTCATCATCAGAAGCATTCGCCGAATCTTCAACCCGAAGCAAAACCTTGAAGAATTCTTGATAAGTAGAACAGAGAGTAGTGAGCACCATAGAACACAGCCGTTTGCGAGTCCCCCTTTTAAAAAGATGGAGCATTTCACTGGGATTCGAGGCAGTCTCGGGGCAGTAACAGGATAACTTTCGGTGATATTCAATGGCTGACATCTTACCTTGTCTCAGCTCCGAGAATTCATCCTTTTTATGATACAAGTACTCTGGAGGTATAAATCTAACTTGAAATAGACGATTGAAAATATCTCAATTCATGGCATCTTTAGCAAACAATGAGCGTGACTCCTGAGCCCACCAATATTTCGCTCCCAGATGAAAGAACCAAATCGCTGTCTCGACCCATCTCTCAGCTAGGAGATTCCCCTGCCGCTGCATAACTCGAAAAGTCTATTTAACATGATCAAGCCAAATCTCAGATTTCTCAGATCCTTCATTACCATAGAAATCATTTATCTTTAGGTGGGACACAGTCTCCAAGGTGTTCCTTTGGGGATGATAAAGTGCGGACTGAATGGCACTAGCGATAGCCTCACCAAATTGCCCAAAATCTAAAAAATTAGCCTCAGAAAGCATGCATGGTTCTCTACAAGGTAGCATGGTTCTGACATAAGAAAACAAGAGTTAAAACACACTAGGAAATGCATGACTATCTAAACCTATGCTCTGATACCAAGTTGACACACCCCGACCGACGGAGGTCGAAGCATGCTGGCCGTCACCTTGAGGTGACGTAACTATAAGGGTAAGTGATGTGAAAAAAGTGAATAAATTAAAACCAAACAAGAACTAATTTAAATTAAATAGTGAAAGAACGCGCAATCATGGGAAAAACCCACTACAATTATTCAGAGCATAATAGACAGTACGACTACAGTAAGGTAGTCAAATTAGCTAAAGTACACTTATTACACAACAGTGGATAAGTTCATACTTCTAAAAAGAGATAATGTCAGAACTGTCGGAGGTTCCTCGAATGCCACAAAGAGTTTAGCCATCTAGGTCCTGAAGGGGCGAAAAACAAAGTTGAGTGGGTCAGCAAAACAACATTTGTAAGAAAACCTTTATATTCGAACATAGTAACCCCTCACTATAAAACAAGTACAGTTTCCTTTAAAACATACTATGTAAGTATGTAAACAACAGTACAATAGCAATATAACCAGAAATATGCCAAGTCATGATATATCAAATGCCACAGTAATATAATCATGTGATAATCAAGTATAAATAATTGATCATCCATCTATGCTAGCACACGAGTCGGAGTTGCTTAATGCAACCTATACGACAAGACTGGGTGTGATCAATACACTATAGTATGATGATCATGTGAAGACTAAAGCCGAGGCACAATCACATATGAGTCGAAATTGCCTAATGCAATCTGTACGACAGGACTGGAACCTAACTTGGATCCAAGGTGAGCGAATGGTGTGGATGTGAACATACACGTGAAGGACTGACCCTGGCCCTGGCGAAGTACTAACACCGGGGTGCAGCAAGATGAGCATGTACAAATATGTATAAATGTCATGATAGTAATATCCCAACCATATAGCAGCATTTATCACAATTAATATCACAATAACGATACTTGGCAATATAAGCGTAAAAATGAAGTAAATACACATTTATGGAAACTATAACTATGTATAGGTATAAAAACAAAATGCCCACTCACAAATACGTCATCGGATCGTAGCCCCCGAGCCTTGCATGACCCATCAAGTCCTCGGGATACGTTTCCCCTATATGTGAAATAACTATTTTTAAATTAATTAAAACACATATACGGAAACTTAAATAAAACCCTCATAGTTTGCTCAAACCTAGGGTTTAAATATTTGAAATCAATCTACTCGACGTCACGGACCTACATAAATTTACAGAAAGCAAATCGAAAGCCGGACGCACCCTCACGCGCCGCCTAGGGCACAGCCTTACGCGCCACCACTCCCAGGCAGAGGCTGACGAACGTTAGGAATATTCCGTTATAATGCTAACAAATGTTAACGGTGTTACCTAACGCCGTTAGAATATTCCATCAAAGTTGAAGGAATATTCCCTTGTCTTCTCCGATGGTCCTCGCCGGTCGCCGCCGTTCGTCACCGTCTGGTTCATCGGTTTTTGGGAAAAACTTCAAACCTTCATTTCTCAACCATTTTTCACAAAATTTATATGGAAATGAAGCTTATGAAGAGTAAAATCACGTTGTACCTTTTTGGAGTCCAAAAAGTGGACGAATGTGGCCTGAAAATGCCTCGAAAGGTATGGCCAAAACTTAACTCTTTGAAACTTTATGTTTTTTACGTCAACTCCTCACCAAAACTAGTCTAGGAGTCTCGTGGAGTTGTAAGAGAGCTTCCCCGTCCTTCGAAACTTTGAAACTCGGTCGAAAACACGTTGAACCCAACTTACAGAGTTTGGACCTTCCGAGTTTGACGTCCGAAACTCGGTCAACTCGTGATCTAGTGGTATGGTTGTGTTCGTGGAGACGAGATAAACACAATGGTGTAGTTTTTTGGTTCGATCTATGGGTGTTTAATGGCGGGCGTGAGCTGCAGAGAATGAAAGAGATCAATGAGGAAGAGAAAGAGTGTGAAGAAAGAGAGGGAGTGATTGGTTGTTTTTGAAGAAAGGGAAAATATCTGAGTGGGTGGTGAAAAAAGAAACCGGGAAAGGAGTGGAGGGGAGTGATTGGTGGAAAGTGAAATTAGTTTGTTGTTGATTGGGGAGACCCAGATCTTGTTTTTAGGGATGGGAAAAATGATTTCTTATAGTGTTTCAGGCATTGTAAATTCGTACGTGTGTGTACAAAAATACATGTGGTCAACGTACTTTAACGGTGCGTAACTTTTCATTACAAATCCGATTCGAGTCTAACATGTGCTCACGTGTTCGTTGTGACGAGTACAATTTAAGTACGAAGCTCTGAATTTGGGGATTTGTTGAAGTTCTCTACATCAAGAATCAAGATTTGAAGTTCTGAATTTAGGGATTTGTTGGTCAACAACTATATCGTTTGCGTACAGGAATTTCTTAGGTGAAATATTTTGATTCGTAGTCATAATTTGTTTTTGTTATGCTTCTTGGGGTACAAAGTCATCTTTCTGAAGAACATACTGTTTTGCTGAGGCACAAAGCCATTATTCTGTAGGTTTTGTTGAGGCAAGAAGTCATTTTTCTATTGATTTTGTTGAGGCACAAAGCCGTTATTTTGTTTAATTTGTTGAGGCACGAAGCCATTGTCTGTTATAATAGTTGAGGCACGAAGCCATTGATTGCTATAATTGTTAAGGCACAAAGCCATTCTTGAAGGTTTTTCTGCAATTATCGTCTGTTGCTTGCAATCATTTCTATGCAATACTTTGATTTATGAAGGATGACAGTTCCTGGTGTGAAAATTAAAGGAGTTTTGGGAATGTTGACAATTAAGCTAAATGATAGAAATTTTTGTAAGTGAGTTTTTCAATTCCAGTCAATCTTGAAAGGGTGTAAATTGTTTGATCATTTTGATGGATCTGCTGTGTGTCCTCCAAAGTATGTCATTCATACAGATCGTGGGATAACTACAGAGATAACAACAGCTTTCTTGGAATAAGAATCTGTTGATATGGCTTTACTAAGTTTACTTCTTGCCACTTTGTCTGATGAAGCAATTGAGCATGTTCTTGGTTGCAGAACTGCACATGAAGCTTGGTCTAGTCTACAAGATCGGTATGCATCAGTGTCCAAAGCTAGAGTAAATACTCTGAAAACTGAATTCCAAACTCAACAAAAAAAATGGGAGATTCAATAGATCAGTTCTTGTCAAAGCTAAAGAATATCAAAGATCAATTATTCACTGCTGGTGAAGTTGTTTCTGATAATGAATTTATCTTGGCTACTTTATATGGTTTACCTATGGAGTATTCTACTATCAGAATTGTGATTCTTACTAAAGATACGCCTATCACATTGAGAGAGCTTCATGAACAATTGTTATGTGCTGAAAGAAAAGCTGAATCTATCATGAATAGTTTGTCTCATAATTTCTTTGGATTATATATGCAAGGATCATCACAAGGTTCATCTCAAGGATCTACTAGCAATTCTGGGGAGGTTCTCTTTACAACTAGTGGTATTTTAACTCAGATGCCAAATGGATCTTCATCCTTTGGAATACAGTCTTCTGGTTCATCATAGGGAACTACTTCAATCAATTCTCTGTCATTTCCATCAAATTCCATGCCATGTCCTTCTAATATGCCTCAAATGTATCCTTAGTTTCTTGGAACTCAGTTTAATGTTCCACCACCTTCATTTCTGGGATACTCTGAATTTCCAAATGCATATGGATTTATGGGAAATATTGGTGCTCCAAGGCAGTTCTCAAATCAAAATAATGGTCCAAGGCCTTCAGGTCCAACAACAACAATGGAAATGGTGGTTTCAGACCTTCACAAGCTCGAAATAACACAAGTACTGGTAGAGGTCAATCTTATGGTAACAGGCAGAATAATGGAAATTGGAATTCTTGTTCTAGTAATACTGAAACAAGATCAAACATTGTCCCAGAGTGTCAGATTTGTTCAAAAATGGGTCATACTGCTCCAAATTGTTGGCAAAGGTCTACAAATGCTAGTTCAAGTGGTCCGGTAGTTGAATGCCAGATATATGGGAAGAAGGGTCATAATGCATTAGACTGCTATCACAGGAATAACTTTGCTTATCAGGGCAATATACCATCTGCATCTTTTACTGCAATGCAAGCTCAAGCTCAACCAACTTTCTTGCCAAATGACTCTTGGATTGTTGATACAGGTGCATCACATCACATGACTGCGGATGTGAATGCTCTTCAACAAGTTACTACTTATGAGGGTACTGATCAAATTACAATTGGCAATAGGGAAAGTTTGCCAATTCATCATGTTGGATCTACAAAATTACACACATTACCTCATTTTTTTAATTTTGAGAAATGTGTTACATGTCCCTACTATTGCAGTTAGTCTGTTATCTTTTTTTTTTTTTTTTTTTTTTTGTTTTTTTGCCCTTAGTCTATTATCTATTAAACAGCTATGTAAAGATAAATTATGTTGGTTCATATGTGATGAGCATGATTTCTTTGTGCAGGACAATGTAACCAAGGCTGTGATCTACCAAGGAATGAGCAATGATGGAGAGTTGTTTAAGATTCCTACAAAACTGATTACAAGTGCTGCAGTAAAGTCAAAGATCAAGCCAGCTGGGTTAATTGGTCAGAAGGTGAAGCATGTGATTTGGAATCAAAGATGCGGGCATCCAAGCAATGAAGTTTTGTCTACAATGTTAAAGCAATCTCAAATAGTTAGTACTGTTGATGATACACAACATATGTGTTCATATTTTATTTCAGGAAAAATGACTAGATTACCTTTTCTATATAAGAAAGACAAATGTGTATTTCCATTTCAAAAGATTCATTCTGATCTTTGGGGTCCTTCACCCATTAAATCCATTGAAGGGTTCAAATATTATGTCAGCTTTGTGGATGAATTCTCTAGATATGTTTGGATATTCCCATTGGTTAATAAATCAGAAGTGTTTGATGTTTTTCTCAAGTTCTACAGTTTTGTGTGTACTCAATTTAATGTTGGTATTAAGTGTATTGAAACAGATTGAGGAGAAGAATACATGAGTAAAAGATTTCAAAATGTTTGCATATTCTCATTGGTTAATAAATCAAAAGTGTTTGATGTTTTTCTCAAGTTCTACAGTTTTGTGTGTACTCAATTTAATGTTGATATTAATTGTATTGAAACAGATGAAGGAGAATAATACATAAGTAAAAGATTTCAGAATTTTCTAGAACACAAAGGCATAATTCATAAAGTTTCATGTCCTTATACCCCTTAGCAAAATGGGATTGCTGAGAGAAACATAGGCATATTTTGGAGACTGCTATAACACTCATGACTATTGTTGGTTTATCTCAAGAATTGTGGTTTCATGCTTGTGCTCATTCTGTATTTTTTATTAACAAAATGCCATGTAAGACTTCGAATTTGAAATCTCTTTTTCAGATGTTATTTGGTGTTGTTCCTCCACTGCAAAGACCATAGGTGTTTGGTAGTGCAGTATATCCATATGTTAGACCTTACAATGACAACAAGTTACAACCAAAAGCTATGTTCAAATCCATATTTGTAGCTTCCTGAGTGTGTGATATACCCTGAGAATTATGCAACTTCTCTGAGAATTGAACTTTTGAAACTCGAACTTGGTTTGCAAGGAAATAGATCTTCATTGTGTATGACAAGTCTAGAAATGATAAATTTTCTAGTCTGAGGATGATAACATATAACACACTTATACCCATTTGCATATCCAAGAAAAATACATAACACAGCTCTTGGTTATAAATTGTTGTCATTATATGGTCTAATATATGGATATATTGCACTACCAAACACCTTTAGTCCTTGCAGTAGAGGAACAACACTAAATAGCATTTCTTAAGGGGATTTCAAATTCAAAGTCTTACATGTCATTCTGTTAATCAAAAATACAGAATGAGCATAAGCATGAAACCACAATTCTTGAGATAAACCAGCAACATCATGAGTGTTATAGCAGTCTCCATAATATGCCTATGTTTCCTCTTAGCAATCCCATTTTGCTGAGGGCCATGAGGACATGAAACTTTATCAATTTTGCCTTTGTGTTCTAGAAAATTATGAAATCTTTTACTCATGTATTCTTCCCCTCTATTTGTTTAAATACACTTAATATCAACATTAAATTGAGTACACACAAAACTGTAGAACTCGAGAAAAATATCAAACACTTCTAATTTATTAACCAATGGGAATATCCAAATATATCTGGAAAATTCATCCACAAAGCTGACATAATATATGAATCCTTCAATGGATTTAGTGGGTGAAGGACCCCAAAGATCAGAATGAATCTTTTGAAATTGAAATACACATTTGTCTTTCTTGTCTAGAAAATGTAATCTAGTCATTTTTCCTGAAATACAATATGAACACATATATTGTGTATCATCAACAGTACTAACTATCTAAGATTACTTTAACATTGTAGACTAAACTTCATTGTTTGGATGCCCGCATCTCTGATGCAAAATCTCATGCTTCACCTTCTGACCAATTAACCCAGCTAGCTTAATCTTTGACTTTACCAGATGGCTCAATTTCACGATACAAGGCACGTTTGGTTGCTCAGGGGTATTCTTAATAACATGGCTTGGACTATTTTAAGACCTTCAATATTGTGGTTAGGCATACCACTGTGAGACTAATCATTTCACTTGCAGCACAACACAAATGGCAATTAAGACAACTTGATATTAAGAATGCACTCTTGCATGGTAACTTGGAAGAAGAAGTCTACATGAAACAGCCATAAAGGTTTATTGATTCAAAGCAACCAAATCATGTCTACAAATTGATAAAGTCCCTCTCTGGTTTAAAACAGGCACCTCGAGCCTGGAATGCTAAGTTCACTGGTTATTTACCTACAATGGGATTCACAGTTTCTCAATCTGATACTAGTCTATTTGTGAAATATGATGGTGTTGATGTTATTGCATTATTACTTTATGTTAATGACATAATTTTAACTGTTCTAGTCCTGAGAAGGTTCAAGCAGTTATTCAAGAGTTGGAGGATGTGTTTGATCTCAAAGATATGGGCAAATTGTCATATTTCTTAGGACTGCAGGTTAAATACAAAGAAAATGAGGATATTTTTCTCAATCAGTCTAAATATGCTAAAGACTTACTGCACAAGTGATAGGAGCATATTTATGCGACTTAGTTAGTGTGTTTTCTTGCATTTACTTAGTTATTTGTTGCTTATTATAGTGTCTTAAGTCATTTTCGTGTGTTTGTAGGTCCAATTGACAAAGTATGCAAAAAGAGGCAATTTGGAGCATTTTAGAGCAGTTTTGGGCTTGGAATGGATATCACAAGTATAGAGCAAGATGGATGGACGAATTTGAAGTTCAAGAGAGGCTAGGAATGTGCAAAAGAGTTGAAGAAATAAATTCAAATCAAAGAAGATAAGGAATCAGCTACAAAGAAGGAGAATTATCCAAAACATTATCCAAACTACCTTATCTTATCCTTATCTTATCCAAACCTTATCTTATCTTATCCTATCCTAATCATTTCCTAACTTAATTCCTACTGCAAAAGGGATTTGTTTTCAGTTTAGGAGACATAAAAACATGTTCTAGAAGAAACCTTATCCTCTCCTACATTGGTGCCGCACCTATTCCTTCTAGAAGTCCCAAATTCAGCCAAATAACACCTTTTCTAGAAATCCCTAAATAGGTGGCGCCCCAACCTTCTAGACCCTAGTTTCAGCCGCACCTTTTGTCCTAGTTCCCTTTGGTTTTTGACCTTCTAGATATCTTATTTCTTGCTGGGATTACATAACCTTTTCTCCTTAGGATTGTGTTATTAGTTTCCTATACAAACTATGTTTTGCAATCCTTTTCCTACACCAAGTGTTGTGCCGCACCTCCCCCTATAAATACACTCTTTTGCTGCACCATTCAGACCACCACCCTCTACCATCAGATTACCACACCATTCACCATATACACCCCTCTTGTGCCGCAGCTTTGCAAAGGAAGGAAGGAAGAGATCTGGAGCGTTTCTAGGTGTTTTCTATCTTTGTTTCAATGTTCACCAAATCGTTATGAACTTATATTCATGAGTAGTAAAAGTCGCTAGTCACGATTGTGTTAAGTAAATCCTAGGCAAGAGTAACATGTTTTTCATAGTTATGAATGCCTTGTCAATGCTTATGGTTTTCACAAAGCTTAATGATCTTTGTTTCGTGTCTCTATCATGCTTTTCATAGTTAGGGAGCTTAATAAAGAATAATTTGGTTGTAATGCGTCATCCATTAAATTCAATGAATCTAGGGAAATCTAAGAATTAATTAGTTCAATACAATTAATTTGGGGCATTGTCATTCATGGTTTGTTGGAAGAATAACTGGAAATCGATTCATATGCATATATTTCATGTGTGGAGAATGACCCTTTAACTAGCCTTTCACCATTTTCAATTCACCAAATTCGTTTTTATAAAGTGTTTTATGCAAAGTTTTTGTTTTAAGTTTTAAATTCGTCAAAAACAATCCCTCTTTCATTAAATCTTGTTTTTAGAGTCAAAACCTGTTTTCTTTTAGTTGTTTGAGTCTTTTAAGTTCTATTTTCGTCAAAATCACTTGTTAGGTCTAGAATTGAGTCTTTTTGATTGTTTGTTGCTGTTTTTAGTGTTTTAAGTTAGTTTTGAGTCATTAGAGTCTAGTTTAGTGTTTTTGAGTCTTATTTGTGTTGATTAGCATCCCTAGTTAATCCCCGGTCTAGAATGATCCCTACTTGCATCTCTACTACAATTGTCATCAATAGGGTTTAATTTGTGTGCTACATTTATAACACATCAACAAGGCAAGTACGGATAGTTGCAAGTATGTGAATACACCGTGTCGACCTCATACTCAATTTCTTGCTTTAGAAAGGACATCTTTATCTGATCTTACATTATATAGGAGTTTGGCAATACCTCACATTTACAAGACTTGATTTGGCATATGCTGTTAATGCTACTTGTCAATATATGAACAATCCTATTGATGTGCATTATGATCTGGTCAAAATGATCTTAAGATATGTTCAAGGTACTATCAACTATGGTCTCATTTATTCAACCTCAGCAGATAACTCACTTGTTGCTTTCTCAGAGTCAGATTGGGCTGCTGATCCCAATACTAGGAGATCAGTTACTGGATTTGTTGTTTATCTTGGGCAAAACCTAATCTTGTGGCAATCTAATAAGCAAGCATCAATTTCCAGAAGTTCAATTGAAGTTGAGTATAAATCCCTTGCTCAGTGAGCTGCAGACATTACTTGGATTCGAAATCTGTTGAAGGATTTACATTAGTACTTACCTGAACCTCCTTTTATACACTGTGATAACTTGTCAGCACTGGCTTTGTGCTCAAATCCTATTTTTCTTTGTATTTTACCTGCAATCCCAAGAAATATGACAATTTGCGCATATCTTTAAGATCAAACACATTCCCTAACTCTTGAATAACTGCTTGAACCTTCTAAGGACTAGAACAAGTTAGATTTATGTCATTAACATAGAGTAATAATGCAATAACATCAACACCATCATATTTCACAAATAGACTAATATCAGGTTGAGAAACTGTGAATCCTATTGCAGGTAAATAACCAATGAACTTAGCATTCCAGGCTCAAGGTGCCTGTTTTAAACCATATAGGGACTTTATCAATTTGCAGACATGATTTGGTTGCTTTGAATCAATAAACCCATGTGGCTGACCTCTTCTTCCAAGTCACCATGCAAGAATGCATTCTTAATATCAAGTTGTCTTAATTCCCATTTGTGTTGTGTTGCAAGTGAAATGATTAGTCTCACAGTGGTATGCCTAACCACAGGACTGAAGGTCTCAAAATAGTCCAAGCCATGCTCTTGAGAATACCCCTAAGCAACCAAACGTGCCTTGTATCTTGAAATTGAGCCATCTAGGTTCTTCTTCAGTTTGTAGACCCACTTACTTCCAATAACTGCTCTGTGACTTAGTGGAGGTATTAAAATCTAAGTACCTTGACTTCTGAGTGCATCATACTCCTCTTGCATTACATTCTGCTAGTTTGTATTTGTTGCAGCACTTCGAAATGATGTTCGCTAAGAAATATCATTAATGTGAGCCATAAAAGAAAAGCCATTTTGACAAGTATCCATATCAGCCAGTCTCAAAGTGGACAATTTTGGCAAGGATGCAATATAACTAGAGTAATCATTTCTAGAAATAGTACCAGTTTGTAATCTGGTTTGCATCCTATGAGTATTAGTATCACAATGTGAGTCATCACAAATTCAGAGGTATCAAAAGGAAGAATTACCTCCAATTGTGCAGGGTAAATGACAGGTAACATAGAGGCTGTATTTGGACATGGAAGAGTTGTTTCAGATTGTTGAGATGATGTAGTACTGCCAAATTCAGAACTTGAGTCTTGTAGTTGTGAATGTAGCATTGGAGTATCAAAATTAGAATTCAAAAATTGCACTTCATCAGTAGAGGACAAATTCACAGTTTCTGGCACTAAGATAGTAGTTCTAGGATGTACTGGGAGAACAAATATTGCAGATGAGTGGTTACTTGTAGCTTCCTAAGTGTATGATATACCCTGAGATTTATGCAACTTCTTTGAGAACTGAACTTTTGAAACTCTAGAACTTGGTTTGCAAGGCACAAGGCAAGTATAGATAGTTGCAAGTCTGTGAATGCACCGTGTTGACCTCATACTCAATTTCTTGCTTCATAAAAGACACATTTATCTTATCCTGCATTATATAAGAGTTTGGTAGAAGCTATACAATACCTCACATTTACAAGACCTGATTTGGCATATGTTGTTAATGCTGCTTGTCAATATATGAACAATCCTACTGATGTGAACTATGATCTGGTCAAAATGATCTTAAGATATGTTCAAGGTTCTATCAACTATGGTCTTACATATTCAACCTCAGCAGATAACTCACTTGTTGCTTTCTCAGACTCAAATTGAGCTGCTAATCCCCAATACTAAGATATCAGTCACTGGATTTGTTGTTTATCTGGGGCAAAACCCAATCTCATGGCAATATAAGAAGCAAGCATCAGTTTCCAGAAGTTCAACTGAAGCTGAGTATAAATCCCTTGCTCATTACGCTGCAGACATTATTTGGATTCGAAATCTGTTGAAGGATTTACATCAATTCTTACTTGAACCTCCTTTCATACACTATGATAAGTTGTCAGCACTGGCTTTGTGTTCAAATCCTGTTTTTCATACTAGAATTAAACATCTCGACACAGACTTCCATTTTGTTCGAGAAAAGGTTTAAAATAAGGATTTATTGGTTTAATATATACCAACTGAGGAGCAAACAGCTGATATTCTAACCAAGGGGTTACATAGTCCAATATTTTTCAAACATTGTTGCAATCTTCGACTTGGTTCCCTAGCCAAGATTGAGGGGGAATGATGAATGAAGACACATGACAGTACTACCATGGTTGTTGCCATGTCAGCTTATATGGTTGGGAATGGTTGTAGTTGGTTGTAATTAGTTAGAATTTGTTGGTAGATAAGTAGTTATCTGAAAAAGATTTCAGGTGTGTTTGGTTAGTAGTATAAGAAGGGTTACTTAGTCATTAAGAAATATAGTTGGCATATAAAAACTTTGTAAACACATTCGAACATCCATTCAATACAATCAGTACATTCTCTCTCTCTCTCTCTCTTACACACTTCTTTCTCTCTTTTAGTTCTTCTTCTTCGAATTCCTTCTTTTCTGTGTTTTTGAGCATTGATCTTCATAGCTATGGATTGCTGGGTTACATCTGTTATCAAAATAGAAGGTATTTTTACTATGGATGTGGGAGACATGCTCTAGCACTAGAGGTATAAGTCCCTACCTAATGAAGTTTTAGGATAGTAATTAAGGAAAACTAATGAAAATGGCTTGAAAACTTTGAGTTTTAACGATAAAGACAAAATAAAGGGTAAAGTGAATAGTACCAGGATTGACTTTTTAGTATAAAAATGTGGTTTTTCGTTAAAATGAACAGTACCGGAAGCTTTTCGTTAAAGTTCCCTAGTAATTATCAAATAAAAAATGGTGAAATAAAACGAGAGAATGTTCTTTGTCTCCGTTATGAGTGGTAAAATCAATTTAAAATGAACAAATAATGAAGGTGGCTTGACAAAGTCACAAAGTTCAGTGGCTTTTTCTGAGGAAAAGAGATCATAAAGTTAGGAAAATGCAACAGAAACTTCAGAAAATTTGTGTTACAGAAATCAAATTCCAAAGTTCGAATAGAATCATTTCAAGTTCGTAAAGTAAATCGAATCCTATACCCTCACTCTACTTAGTTTTTATTTTTTTGGGTCTCATTCTACTTTGTTCTATCTCATATTTTAATTCCCCTTTTCTTTTGATATACACATCATTTCTCTTCTATGAGCAATATTTACTGTTTTTTTTTCATTTTGCATATCTTTTATTACAGCATTGTATATTATATTTAGAATTCTGTACAACTGAAACTATGATTTACTCGGATCATGAGAACCATGACTTCAATTATTTTATTAAATGAATACTGTTTTGGTTTGGTTCTGTGAACGATAAGTTAGAAATACGAAACATAAAGATGATCGGCCAAGGCTGTTAACCAATTTGGAATAATTTTCTTTCGTTTTGTTTGTTTCTTAAAAAAAATATATATTGTGGAGTATTGCTAAATAGCATAGATAGTAGTTTCAGGTATGTCCGTACTTTTTAAAATAATATTATTTTTTGGTACACGTTTACTGATTCGTATTGTAGTATATAAATGTTATTTTTTAAGTTTAATACACGTTATTTCGTAAAACATATAGAATTCAAGTTTTCCATACGTATTTAACATATTATCGAAGAAATAAAAAGTAAATAAATATTTTTTTTTTAAATTGAATTTTTGAAAGTATTTTTTTAGCAAAGTTGTTGAATAACACATGTATTTACTTTTACGTACCATACCGTTTAATATTTTACTAACTATGCTAAATAATAGGTCTGGTAATTTCTTACACGATCCGTTAACCCGACACGAAGGGACACAAAATTAACAGGTTATCGGGTCGACACGATAACGAATTGAGTCGTTATCGGGTAATTCGATAAGCACTTGTTAAGATAACGGATTGGTCCGGGTATATACGTGAGTAAACCGATACACGATAAGCAAAATATTAATTTAATAATTTTATACCCCTAAAAATACCATAATTATATATATATATATATATATATATTAAATTTAAAAAATTTGGAAAAGGAGGTAATATATTTTTATAGGTATAGTACTATTGTTTTATTTCTTTTCATAATTGTTTTGGTAAACTTCTCATAATTTGAATGGTTTATAATGTTTGGTTTTTATATACTTAGTTTATGCTAAAGAGAGTTCTGATGTGGAAAACCTTACTGAAAACATCGTCAACATAACTCTTGAAGGCAATAAATCAAGCAAAAGTTTCAATACAATTTCCCCATGGTGATCGATGAAAATTGAAGGATTTTGTTAAAAAGAATAACATGCAAGTTTTGAGTTTCATTAGCAAGGTTTTAACTTCTGAGAAAGACTTTACAACCTTGAAAGGAAAAACTCATTCATTTTGCATATCCTTGCACATTTGATATTTTGTAGTAGACTAGTAGTGTATTGGTGCTTTTTAGGCTCTTATTTTGGAGTGTAGATGTAGTACTTAATGACAATTGTGTTTTTATGTTTTGAAATCATATTTATGTGGCAATGTTGTATGTGCAAATTTAAGAAGAAAAAAAATATTTTTCTTAATTGGTCATAACGGATCGGGTCATTTTAAAATGACCCGACCTGTTAAGGACCCGTTAAGATAACGAGTGTAACACGACATGACCCGTTAAAATAACAGGTGTTACACAAAAACAACACAAAGCACAACAAACACGACCCGTTTACCAGACCTACTAAATAGTATGTGGTTTTCATATATTAACATCGGGTGGAGCTAACTTCCTTGTCTTAGGACAAAAGTTACAAGGATTTAGTTTCCAAAAAAAAAAAAAATTACAAGGATTTAACCCTAACTCATTTCAACATGAACATTTATATATAAAAAAAATTAAGAAGCCCTAGTTGCTAGAGAAAAAAAATAATTAAACAAAAATCTCCCCGTGGAACCCTGTCTTTTTGGCCTTCAGTTTGGCATCATTCTCTCTTGGTCTCTTTTTCCTCTTGCCCTCCCTATTTCTCCTCTCTTCTAAATATCTTCCTCCTCTAGTTTCCTCATGCTGCCTTTATTCTACGACTACAAGGTTTAGTCGTCGTGAGTGTTATTTTTTAGAGTAAACTGCGGTTTGACTTCCTAAACTATTACCCCAGTTGAAATTGACTCCTGACCTATTTTTTTTGATAATATACTCCCCTGAACTATTTAAAATCAACCAATTAACCCCCCTTACCGTTAGATTCCGTCCACTATTTCGTCAAATTCAAGGGCAAATTAATTTTTTCATAAACAATTCTTACTTGTCAGTTATAACCACTAATAAAATAATAATACGTGGACATAGAATAATGCAAAAACTTATAGCATAATATGAAACATAAAGAAACCAAACATTTACATAACAGACCATTTCACATTGTCATTCCACATTATTATGTGTCCACATGTCATAATTTTGTTGGTGGTTACAAGTGACATGTAGGAATTGATGATAAAAAGACTAATTTGCCTTTGAATTTGATAGAATAGTGGACGGAGCCTTTGAATTTGATAGAATAGTGGACGGAATCTAAAGATAAGGGGTTAATTGGCTTATTTCAAATAGTTCAGGGGGCTAGTTTACCAAAAAAATAGTTCAGGGGGGATCAAACGGCAATTTACCCTATTTTTTATGTTGGTTAGATGTGGATATTTCATGGATGAAAAATTGTATTGTATCTTTGATGAATTTGTAACTGTAAAGTTGTGGTGTTTCTTTTAGTGTGTGAACACTTGAATACGGTTGGTATGCCCCCTATGTACGTTTTTTTATCATTCTTAACAAAGTTACATTTATTTATAGAAAAACACCCGACCATTTTCTTGGGGAACTATAATATGATAATTTTTGAAAACTTTGCAAACAATCAATTGCATATATATAATCCTTTTTATCTAAAAGGCCTACTTGAGGATTTGTGATGTAGAAAAGATGGCTAGAATGATAAGAAGAACAATTGGAAAGGTGTAAAATCGACAAGTTCTAGCATTGTAGATTTAGTATCTAACGTCCGATTAAGGCCCATGACCCACAATTTCGAAGAGAACGGCGAGACAAACATGACCTAGGGCTTTGCCGGGTGGGAAAATAAATTGGTTACAAACTCACCATTTACGAGCTTCAAACTAAAGCCCCTCACTTACAAGTTAAGAAATTTAATAACACTAGACCATAAAACTATTTTTGCCTTGTTGAATGGGAATTTTTAGCGAAACCCCTTCGTTTACTAGCTCAATGAAATTTTAAGATTTTAGGATCTTTTGGTATATTTTTATTTTTTAAATTTATTTCTTATTTGTACTTGTTGACGCTAAAAACTACCAAGTCTACGTGGTACGCAGGCCGAGTAACTAATGAGCTAACTACGTCCTTCGGTTGTGTGCAGGGCGTGCCAACTTGTCGGCCAAGCTCAGCCGGGGAGTAAAATATGATGCGTGGCATTGGGCGTGCTGCTGACTTCTTGATCTTGCGATTGCAGCCGAGGAAGGAACACGTCTCGGCCTTTGGATTCTAGAGCCTGAAGACAAGGCTGTTATTTCTGTGAAGTTCACGGATCGTCGACGTCGGGTTCGGTCACGGTGATTATATTTGTAAGAGTATAAGCACGCCGAACTGGTATCAGACTGTATGGACACAAGTACTCAAAAGAAATGTATGTCTTGATGGTAAACGTGGTTCGGCCATCAGAATGCCGAACTCTAAAGCTTACTTATGAGTATCCAATCATAAAACAACTCGGCGTTTAATGTGCCGAGCCTAGCAATCTGTAACACCTCACTTCGCCAAGAAGGCTAATGAGATAACCTATGCCGATAAGGATTCGAAAATCCTTCTCGACTAAGACTTGGATAGATAATCAGTCGGCCTCGACGCAGTGCTGTTTATCCAAACTGAAGGTGCTCCGCAATCGGCTGATTCTACGGTGACAGTGCTGTTTATCCAAACTGAAGATATCACCGGTTGCCTTCACAGTGCTGTTTATCCAAACTGAAGATGTGTCAGCAAACAAAGAAAATAAAATCTCAAGGTTATTGAGAGGTTTCGCGTAGAGCGAGGGTTTGCGCAGGGCAAATTTGTGTGTTGAGTTGGAGGGAGTTGAATGGTGCATTCCCCCCTCTATTTATAGCAACAAACCTTCTTTCGATCGAGTTAAAACTATATTCGAATTAGGACTCCTTATTCTGATCCAGTCTTATCTCGGCCAATCCTACCTCCATTAGGACTTTGAACCCAACCCTCTATCAGGCCGCATTCATTTCCAGGTCTCGGTTTCCTCATCCTGTCGAGAATCCTTATTGCATCAGGATTCAACTCCCTCATCCATTCGTCTCGTAATGGGGCTCACTCCATCTTTATCTGGAACACTTTGGACTTGGCCGGCCTCGACTAGGCGGCCCACAAACTAGATGGCTCACAATAACCCTTGAATAAGGCTTCCGGGCCGAGAACAATTCTAAACTTAGCCCAAACCAATATTTTGGGCCCAAACAGTACTCTAAGAGAACATAATATGAGTAAGAAAAAAAAAACACTAGTTTAGGATAGAATGACATAGCATCACGTCTGCAAGAAAAAACGCTCTTACAACAAAATCGAAGAACATTCTGCAAAAAAAAAAGGCTCTCTTACGTGATACACCTCCAATAAAGTTGCAAAACATCCTATATGAGAACGACACGCTTACATGGTACACTCCAACATTACTCACTAGTTCTTAAGTTTGTTGGTGCTTTCGTGCGCTCTTTTTTTAAATTTTTACACACCATTTTCATTTTATTATTTTTCTTATGAATTGTGGGAAAATCAACATACACATTAGTGGGGATGGAGTTAGAATTTTTAATTTCTTTAAGAGAACCCTCACTAAACTAGATTCTAATGAAAATTGACGAGAGTACTTAAAAGTTGAGAATATTTTTTCACCCTCAAATAGAGTACACTTTTTTTATATCACAAAATCAGTTGAAAATAGGGAGTTTTATGAGAATTAGATATTGACAATAACCAAATTCTGAAATGCTATTCCTACGTAAGGCATTGTTTCATAGAAAAGAAAGCCAACATACTTCGAATAATTACGTCATCCTTAACTATTGGGAGATCCTTATTCTGTGCAAGGCAGTTGTCTCCTCATCCAGTAAGACTGTTGCCTAAATATTTGCATTATTAAAGTCACGAGCTGTCACTAATTAAGTGATTAAAGAAAGTTTCCTACTTCATAATTCATAATAGTAAAATATGCACGGGCTAAATTCTTTTAGTTCATACTAATTATGATTCTCTAAATTAGTGAGCATTGTTGGAAAAAGAATCTTATCGGGTGCTCCTAAAACAAATTGTTAGTTAAAATTTGACTAAGCAAGCGGTAAATTTTCTCTTAAACCTACTGTGTATTAATTTCAAGTTCAAACTCCACCCTCTCCCCCTCCCTCCCTCCCTCTCCTCCTCCCTCCCTCCCTCCCTCCCTCCCCCTCCCCCTCCCTCCCTCTCCTCCTCCTCCTCTTGTGTACATTAGTGTAGAATATCGCTTATATGCAAACACATTTAACCCAAAAAAAAAGGAACATCTAATTATGGAGATGCTCATTCAAAATGATTCTATATCCTTGACTGTATACACCAGTTGAAGTACTTCAAGCACAATAATCGTTTTTGGTCTTGTTTTCAAAGAGCATCATGATTAAATACTATTCTTGATTTTTGAAGAAACTTCTATGATTCATAAGAGCTAAGGACACCTCCCCAAAAAACCAAATGTGATATAAAAGGAAGCATATATTAGTTGATGTAAGTATAATTCTATTCACTGAAACATTAAGCACAAATCTCTCATTTATTGTAGAATATGTTTATACAAAATGCCTCTTGATTAGCAGCCGCCTTACGCACAAAAATTATAAAATAAAATAAAAATAAAAAAATAAAAAAATAAAATATATATATATATATATATATATATATAAAGAGCATATTATCATGTACGTGTTAGAGAATGACTTAGCAACTAGAGGCATAAAGTGCAAATTAGTGTGCATTATTAGTTGCAGATAATCAAACTTCCACTTAAAAGATAGATATTTAAAATCCCACCATTTCCCTTGAAGTATAGAATGTGAACTGATCTTGTGTAATTAAAATGTGAACCATAATATAATTAAGGAATCTTATCCTCTCTAATAATTGAGCAGCAAATTAAAAAATATTTGATGCAAATCGAATACACATTTTCTTATGTTTGGTATCAAAACAGCAAAACGGATTTTTATTTTTCTTATCACTTGCAACTGATAGACTTAATAATACATGCTTTAAATAGAAGATTGTTTTGGTTATATAAGAGAAAGCAAACTCCGAACTTAGCTTACTTCTTCTTTTTTTTTTTAATTTTATTATTATTACAGAGAGGGAGAGTGTTCGAAACTATTACAATAATTTAGAGCATGGGAAGTTTCAAACCCGGGATGCATGAATGAAAACTCAACACTTTATCCACTAGAATATTGGACCACATGCAACTTATCTTAGTTCTGACTTGTTTTAGTTCTGACTTGTTATCTCATCCTTTCTTACCTCTTGAGCTAACCCTAGTCCTTGCTAGCTGATCATTTCTTACTGCTTGAGCTAACTGAAGAGATTCTTAACTTGAAGAATATTCCGAGCTTAATGACAAGTTAAATTCACTTAACAGAGAACGGTCGGATTAAGTCCAAATGAGTCACTTGATATATGCAATATGTACCAACAATTAAAGGAAAAGTATGGTTAGTGTACGAAGATAATCACATGATATATGAAAATTTTCCAGGAAAAATGGAAAAGCATTGGGTAGCTATCACCAAATCGGGAATACCTTACAAACAAGGAGTCAAATATTTATTCAGAAGACTATATTCTAGAGAAAAGCAAAACTATTTTTTGATAAAAAAATAACAAAAGCCTACCCTAATTAAAAGGAAAACTAATGAAAAAAGCTTGAAAACTTTGAGTTTTAACGATAAGGACAAAATAAAGGGTAAAGTGAATAGTACCAGGATTGACTTTTTAGTGTAAAAATATGGTTTTTCGTTAAAATGAACAGTACCGAAAGCTTTTCGTTAAAGTTCCCCTAATTAAAACCTTCCCAGTTTCTTTTTCCCATCTCACAGTATTTTTTGATAAAAAATAACAAAAGCCTACCCTATTTAAAGCCTTCCCGGTTTCGTTTTCCCATCTCACAGTTTGTGCGATCCTTAAATATGTCATTAAGGTTTTAGTGCATACTCTTTTTTCTTTTCTTTTTTTGCCTTTCTTTTCTACTACTTATTTTATTTTGGGTCATTTTGGTTCCGGCCCTAATCAACCTAATTGTTAGACTGAAACCTTGTTTTTTAAAATATTTTGGTCGAGGTCCTTAGCATTATTTAAGAGATTTGACTCATGCATTTAGTACTGTCCCTAAAAAGTCCCCAAAATTAGGAAATTTAGACAAATTCAAATAAGATTTTTGAAATATAATAAATACTTAAAAATCAATTTTAGACTAATATTATTCTTCACAAAAGTTATAGCAAAAAAAAAAAAAAAAAACTGTATCCACATAATTATTAACATATTTTAAAAAATAACTATTGATATTTTAAAACATAAAATAAATACATATAATTAGCATGGGTACATTTAGCAAAATTAAAAATGGGTACAAATAAATTAAAAAATATAGGTACAAATACAAATAAAGTATAAAAAATATGGGCACAAAAATGAATTAATATATGGATACAAATTAAAACTGAAAAGAAAATTGGTACAAATTAAAAAAAGGTTGCAAATTAAAAATGGGTACAAACTAAAAATAAAAAAATATAAAAAAAATTTTAACCATAAATATAAATATATGTAACATTTCTAACAAAATGAATATATTTAGAAATAAAAAACATTTTACTATTGAAATAATTAATAGCATTTATTAAAATCTAAGAACCTTAATAAAAAAATTGAAAAGAAAGAAGGTTTTAATTAATGGAGTTGGGAAAATAGGGATGAGAACCTAATTTTTTCTTTTATTTATTTTTATAAGACGTTGGTTCAAACTACTCTAATATGTCAGTGAGGTTATTCAAATTTGAATTCACATACATGAACAAGTTATTTTGATTAATTGACTTAATCTGTTAATCTATATATATTTCTGAACTTCACTACTCAATTCAAATAGATTGTCGTACTACTTTAATTAACAACTGACTTAACCCATATTTATTTCTTAACTTCACTGCTCAATTCAAACAGACTACTTTAATGAACTAGCTTAAGCCAGGTTCGTTTCTTAAGTTCAATACTCAGCCAGATAAATTGCACTTACACAATGTTGGATCATTTGGTCATGTGGGTGGCCCCACTTTTTCTTCTCTTAAATCTCCGCCGTTTATTCTCCCCTACCTTTCTTTATATAATGACTCCTCCCCCCTCTTTGTTTGTCCAAGTTCTAATTCTCTCATTTAGCAAACTGTCACTCACCACCACCTTCCTCTCCCCTGTCTCATCCTCTGCACGCCATTCCCTCAAATTCTCTCTTTAAGAAAAACCAATGGCTTGCTTAGAGGTCTGCAAGGAGGTGAGCACATACTAGAAATTAACAATGTTCTCTCTCTCTCTTTCTCTCTCTCTCTCTCTCTCTCTCTCTCTCCAGCCTGCCTGCCCTCCTTCATAAGCTTCATTTTTCTTAATTTTTCTTCTTACATGATGTTAAATTCTCGGAGCAAGCACCACTTTCTTTTTGCTCCTCAAGAAATATTAGACAACGTGCATTCTCGGAGTATAGCAAGATTGTTGTGTGAAAAATAGGTGTAAAACTAGTAACTACGTTTATTTATTTGTTTATTAACATTTCCCTTTTCTTTTTCAGGGTCAGTTCAAAGAAGATCAAGATGCATGTACTCTTGATGGTACAGTTGATATGCATGGCCGCCCTGCAATCAGAGCAAAATCTGGTAGATGGGTTGCTGGAATCATCATACTTTGTAAGCTCCATATCTCCAAACCTTTTGAAATAAGTTCTAACAAAAATTCAAGAAAAAATAATATTCAAAACAAACAAGATAAATTACTTAGTCGATTTTTCTTTTCTGGTTTTTTGTATGTAGTAAGCCCACTTCTTTTTTCTTTTTTGTTTATATTATATGATTGTTAAATTGGTCCTCTACTTTTGGGTGGCTTTTATTTTTTTCTTTTCTCAAGAATTTTTAAAACAAATTGGATAGATAGGGTCTTTCTGCTGAAATGAATACTTTTTTATAGATAAGCAGTTGAAGAGGAGAGGTTTGATTCTCAATAAATAAGGTGAAAGGGAAAAGGACAATATAAGTGGAAGGAAATTGCAACATTTGGCACTGAAAACCAAACAAAGTGTTGCAGGAGATTTGCTGCATGCTGGGTTATAGCCAGCTCATCACCATTTCAAAGATAGACATTGGTAGCTGAAGTGAGAGGAGAAACATTATTTAGAAACAGGACCACGGCGTGTCAATTAAATAATATAATGTAATGTGCGAGTTTCGTTGCACATAACATGATTTTATTACATTGAAACGTCATGTGTCGGTGAATCATTTTCATGCAAAGAGACATAAGACATCTTATTAATTTGCCTTCAGTTCTACTTTGATTGAAGTGATTCAGAACCGAAGAACTAGGTAGACGACATGACAAGAGAACTGAGAAGACGGGGGTGAAGGTAAGGAAAGCATGCATTCAAAGTAATGCGTGCCAGACGTAATAAGTGCCTTGATCTTGCATTACGTGGATTACCGACACGTGTCTTTCTTGAAAATTTACATTATAAAATCTTTGTTAAAATTTTGGAAGGAGCTAGAGATACCCATACTTCGAACAATCCCTGTTAATATGTCTTGGTTCATCTCTCAGTTTTATTTATTATCATTTTTACTTTGTGTTGATTTACTTTTAATTTTTAATTTTTATTATCATACAAAAATAAAACAAAAAAGAAACAAAAACAAAGAAAATGAATAATGGTACATGATCGAAGTACAAAAATAGCATTTGTGTCATCTCATTGATATAGTTTTTATTTCTTCTAAATTAATCAAATATCTTCATACATATTATGGTGTCATATATTTTATGCATGTCTGTATTTTACAAAGCATACTACAACTTTCATAAATAAAATAATAAAAAAAAAGACTGTCACGACACAAACACGTTATAAACACAAAGGTTTGTCGCTTAATTTTGTCGAATTTATTTGTATTAAATATTATCATTGGGTTTATGATGTCCTACTTTGCACCATACTACAATAGTTGTGTAAAATTAGGTCCTTATACAATATTTCAAAGCATGATTGTAAATCAAATAACTTGGTCACGCCCTCAAGCTTTTCTTCTTTTGGGTGTTAAAAGCAAAAAAACCAATCAACTTTTCTTTTAAAATATTATAAGTATATATAATATAAAATAATATGTATGTGTATATATGTGTATGTATATACAAAGGATTGAAAGCAAGACTATTAGGTAGTGAAATGGTTACAGGCCACACATCCATTAATTTCACTGTTGCACCTGAACCTAATCAATCTATATGTCCATGCTTTATGACTTAAAGCATTTTCTTATGGCGCTTTCTATCACTCTTAAAGAGAGCCTCTGTACGTGGCTGTCTTTGCTGTGCTTGTCAAGTAGCTAAATATATAGTTTGAGTGCACATGTATGATGACTGATGCTTATTAATGACCGGCCGATCTTCTGGTGGGAGCATGGAAGAGTCTGATTTCGGTTAACTGTGATTGAAACCGAAGGCAGACCAATTATTAATAATTGAGACATGTCGAACGTGCGTTTCAGCAATTCTAGCCATATACGGGTTTCGATTTTGTTCTCAAAACGTTTTCGGAGAGATTTCTCTTTTCCAAACTTCTTAAAATCCTTGTGTCTTGACTGCTTTGTGTACGCAACTCGGAAAGCGATTTCTCTGATCACCTAAAGCCTGAAAGTGATGCCCTTTGGAATCTTTGCTTCTTCTGTTTTTTTTTTTTTTTTGGTCAAACGATAGATTTTGTTAGATTAGGTGTTAGATTAGCCATTAACGGGGTTACCGACAGGGTATAAACCCACACCGTCATGCATGAGTATTGCCCTTTGGTTTCGCCTTGTAAAAACTATGAAAAACTGTGTTTCATTTCATCAAAGTACAAGAAAACTGATATATGCAAGCACACATATAAGAATTCATGTAACCAAAGATGCTTGGCATAAATAATTTAGACACAACTCGTTGTATATTTTTGAATCATAACCTTCTGACCCTTTTCTTTAAATGTATTGTTCAATGAAAAACCAGTGAATCAAGGTCTGGCTACCCTAGCATTCTTCGGAGTCGGGGTGAACTTGGTCTTATACTTAACGAGGGTGTTGCAACAAGACAATGCGACAGCTGCTAACAACGTGAGCAAATGGACCGGAACAGTGTACATCTTCTCACTTGTTGGTGCTTTCCTCAGTGATTCGTATTGGGGAAGATACAAAACTTGTTCCATCTTTCAACTCATCTTTGTCATCGTAAGTATCAGCCAACCCCAGCTAGTGAGATAAGGCTTTGTTGTTGTTGTTGCTTCTGTTTTGAATTTGCGACTAAACGCATTACCTTGCGTATAAGTTACTTTTATTTTCCATGCGATGTTTATGACGCTTGCGTGCATTTGACAACAGGGTCTGGTATCGTTGTCGCTGTCCTCGCAGCTCTTCTTGCTCAACCCTAAAGGTTGTGGCAGCAAAGCAAATCCATGTGGATCTCATTCGAGCTGGAAAATTTGGCTGTTCTACCTCTCTATCTACCTAATTGCCCTAGGATATGGTGGGTACCAACCAAACATTGCAACATTTGGAGCTGATCAGTACGATGAAGAGCACAGCACGGAAGGGCTCGCAAAGGTGGCGTTTTTCAGCTACTTCTACCTGGCTATGAACCTCGGTTCCCTTTTCTCCAACACCATATTAGGATTCTTTGAGGATGAAGGAGTTTGGGCCATTGGGTTCTGGGCATCCGCAGCGTCGGCATTTGCAGCATTGGTCTTGTTCCTTGGTGGGACTGCTAGGTACAGGCACTTCAAGCCAAATGGCAACCCACTCTCGAGGTTTTGCCAAGTCTTAGTTGCAGCGATGAAGAAATGCAGGGCGCATATGCCACAAGGTGGAGGGGACTTGTACGATGAGAGTAACAAGGAGTCTTCGAATAGCAACCGAAAGATCCTCTACACCCATGGATTCAAGTAAGAGTATAGCTTAAACTCATTAAATCATTCTACGTACTTAACTTCGCTAATTTACCTAATTCTTTTTACTACTGAAATACAGAGCTAACTCATTTTCATCAACATTAACTGCAGGTTCTTGGACAGGGCTGCATATATCTCGTCAAGAGATTTAGATTACCAGAAGCAGGGCATTCGCAGCCCGTGGCGTCTCTGCCCGATCTCACAAGTGGAAGAAGTGAAATGCATTTTAAGATTACTCCCAATATGGCTCTGCACAATTATCTACTCAGTCGTTTTTACACAAATGGCTTCCCTCTTTGTAGAGCAGGGAGCTGCCATGAAAACTACCATTCCAAACTTCAACATCCCACCAGCAAGCATGTCTAGCTTCGACATCATCAGCGTGGCAGTTTTCATTTTCATTTACCGACGGATTATAGACCCATTTGTAGGCAGAATAAAGAAATCTGATGCTAAAGGGCTTACCGAGCTTCAACGAATGGGCGTTGGCCTTGTTATAGCAGTCCTGGCAATGCTTTCAGCAGGAATTGTTGAGTGCTATAGACTCAAGTATGGCGATAAAGAATGCCCGCATTGTGACAGCTCAAGCTCCTTAAGCATCTTCTGGCAAATTCCTCAGTATGCATGCATAGGAGCTTCGGAAGTTTTCATGTATGTGGGTCAACTGGAGTTCTTCAATGCACAAACACCAGATGGCCTGAAGAGCTTCGGAAGCGCCTTATGCATGACATCCATCTCGCTCGGTAACTACTTTAGCACCTTTCTCGTGAGCGTGGTCATGAAGTTCTCGACTGTGGATCACATGCCCGGATGGATCCCCGGAAACCTCAACAGGGGTCACCTTGATAGGTTTTACTTCCTCTTAGCTGGCTTGACATCAATAGATTTGATTGTCTACATTGCATGCGCCAAGTGGTACAAGAACATCAAGTTGGAGGGACGATTTGAAGTAGATGATGCTCAAGGAAACTTGAAAGTCTGATGCATAAGTTCAAATCAAGCAGACATGTTAACAACATATGCTAGCAACTTATATTAAATAAGAAGAATGAGGTTGGCACAAAGTCGGCGTTCTCATCGTCAACAACTCTCTTACACCCATTTCTCTTCGCATCTGCGCTGCACCAACACCGTACTTTTTTCGATCCAGGCATGTTTGGTGGGTAACTTTTGGTTTAGGTCTCAGAGCTTCCCTCAGTCTCATTTGTTTGTTTTACTGCTAGCCATAGAATTAACATGCGCTTGTAGAGAAACCTATTGTAATATCATGGGACACTTTGAACTTGATAGACTAGCACTAGGCTCTGCATAACTCTCATACAAAACAATTCTCTTCCTGTTAGAAGACAGCTACGGCGAATAAACATTAAAGCATATACCAAAAACAGCACTCATAAGAGGAAACTATATCACAGAAACCATAGCTTGATCTGGCATAGGTTTACTAAAAACGGTCATGCGTAATGATATAGCTCTTTCCATACATAGAGATTCATTCCAAAATTTACAGGACACTGTTGAAACGTCTAAAATTCTTAGTGACTCTACAGTATTTGGACACGAAGTTAACTTGATAATTTCAGTCATTCTCCAAACGATACTGCACAAGATTTATCAACTAGTTGAACTGAAACTTCAATTCAAATACTAGCAGCTATAAAAAGAAAATTCTTCACAGGTTTGAAATCAACCTTCAACTTTACGAACTTGGATATGGTGAGAAGACTCTTTACGCCAGATTGGTTGTGCACCGCTTTGGACGAGAGTTACAAACTGTCCCTCTTTCAAAAGATCCTTAGCCTGTGCATGAACATATGTATACATTTTGATCACATACAAATTACAATGACCATCGAAGCAGATAATGGAGAGGCAGATTGCAACACCAGTAATCACTAACCACTAGTAGCTTTATTGCTCTTGAGAAAGTCTCCTCCGCATCATTTGAGAACTGCATATATATGGGACGGACACCGTGATAAAGAACCAATCTCTGCTTAATTCTCTCTCTGCTAAGCACAAAATTGTGTCACAAATTTAAGAATGGATGGAGAAAACAACTTTAGATTATACAAGGATTTTGTATCTATTTCATCCAAAGTACAAGCACAAACCAACACTAAAGTACAAGTTGTTTTAGAAAAGGCTTGCCGTCAACATGTGACCCGAAAAGAATACCACAACTTATTTGGATACTGGGCTTACTCGTTTGTGAAGGCAAAGATCGTTGAGCAAGGACGATAATGGCTTAAAAGCACAGCCATGGAACCTGTCCTTGTGAAAACAATGATGGGTGTATTGAGACTGTTTGCTATAGTTGTGGAATGGAAAGCAAACATTTCCCCCATATGTTTCTGTGACAAGCATCCACCAAAAAATCAGATTAAATCAGGCTAACCGCAGCATATGCAAAAAATTTAAATTCAATCAACGCGTCACCAAGAAATTCCGTAAACACATGCAAAAACTATCAGACCAAAAAGAAATCAATGCATACCTTAAAGGTCCTCAGTTGTATTGGAGGAATAGTGCAAATTGGTAGACTTGACGCAGTCCTTAATGCTACAGTATGCATAACTTTGACAGCCTTCAACGGATACCTAGATTTGGAATCACAGAATTTATAAAACACTTTCACTATTAGTCCACATAATGTAAGCGGTTGAAATACAAGCCGGTTCCATTTTTGAATCAAACCAACAAATAACTTAAGCCATGCACAAGGGAAAACAAAATAAACAGAATAACCCAAGGTTTTCAAATAAGAATCCCCTGTTAAAGTAAAAAAATTAACCCAAATATAGGATTACTTGCTCTCTCACTACTACAAACCTTCGTTGGAAACAAATGAATTGGTCATGTGGTAAACAAACTCAGTTTCTAACTTAATGAGGCAGGAGAGAAAAAAGAGAAGGGGAGGGGGGGAGAGGCATTTAAACCAATCTAATTCATCTTTGATGTAATGGTATGACAAGCTCACAATCCAAAAACAACCCTGACAAACTGATGCATGAGATAACCAAATTACAACCAGGACCAGCACACAAACTGAATAAATTAAGCACTAACTGTATCTTACCGGGAATGAAATATAAGGTAGTCAGGCAGGGCAAACAAAATTTTCCAATAAAATAATGTCAAAATGCAATAAATAAATTAGTGGGACAATTGATATTATAGATATTTGCAAAAATTTGATAAGGCAATAAAAATCATTGTTGATCATCCGAAGATTGAATTAAAAAATAACATCAGTCACTGATGAGAAATTTCCCCATCAAAGTGACGCAATAACTACACTTAAATAGTTTGAATTTCTATCCTGATGGAATCCAGAAGTATATACTGAGACCACCAAATGTCAAGTAAGACTTACTTTCCATGGGCAGTTTCTCCAGAAAGCATGATTGCATCAGCACCTGCTCTTACTGCAATTGCAATGTCAGAGACTTCTGCCCTGGTCGGCGTAGGATGATCAATCATGCTCTCCAGCATGTTTGTTGCTACAATCACAGGTTTCTGCATATTGCGACACCTTCTAATGATGTCCTCCTGTGAAGATACAGAATACTCAGTTACAGAATGAGATTCACAATCAATCAGTAAAATTTAATTTAGAGAAATTCAGAGAAATGCACTTAGATAGAATATAATTCAGTTATTCCTTCTCCCCATGTTTCTGCACTAGGTTCCAGCCAGTCAAATGATCCTTCGTGCCCTCTCCACAAGGAAATTCCTCGTCAATTTTCCTAAGATCTTAGATACCCTAATCACCACAAGAAAAATGGAGAATGAAAGGTAGGCATGCTTACTCAGCACCAACTGAATTAGGGTAAGCCTGCCCCTCGAAAGGCAACCTTTTCCTTCACTCCAATTTTCTTTGGACCTTTTCAATTAGTTGATGCCAAGAGATCAAGGCACATAAATTGACGACCTAGCTAACTCAAAGTCCAGTCACATAATTCTCCACCCACTGCTCTAGCTAAGATACATTGGAAGTGGAAAAATACAACAGTGATCAAATTACCTGCAACAGAGGAACTTCCTCAATTGGCAGCTCAGCTCCAAGGTCTCCACGAGCAATCATCGCCTATAAAGTCAACCGATTAAAAAATAAAACTAGATAAATACCATTTCTGATGGTAAAGATTTAAGGGTATGTTATGAAAAAATACAAACCCCGTCAGATGCAGAAATTATTGAATGAAGATTTGGTATAGAGTCCGCGCTTTCTATTTTTACAATAACATGAATATCTGCATTGCAACCTACAGAAGGGGTGCATAAATTCAGTTTAGAAGTGTACAATAAACGACCACAAGGAAAAAATGTTATTGGATAAACTGATAAGAAATTGAAAAGTTTACCTTTGAGATAATCTTTCAACTCGTGTACCACTGCAGCATTTTTTACAAATGATACAGCATAGAAATCAACTCCATTGTCCACTCCAAACTTGATATCTTCCCAGTCCTTTTCTGTAGAAGGGACCAATATAGCAGACCACTAAATTGAAGTTATGTGCCTCCTTGGGATTGTGAACACAAAATGGAAAATGGTGATCGTACAAACACCATTAACACTGAAGATACCTGTTATTGAAGGCAGAGTTGCACTTTTTCCACGCACGTTTAGATGGCGCCTTGATTTTAGTTCTCCACCATCAACTACCACACATTTAACCACATCTTTTGTCTTTGACTTTACAGCTAAAGACATCATTCCACCTAGCACAATGACATGATATATCATCAGGTCCCTTAAACAAATGAGTAGATAAAGAAAAAGGGCGGGGTGATGGGGTTTGAGAAAAAACGCTCCTTTAAAACATAGTTAATGAGCTTTAAGAATCCATTCAAGAAACCCTAACCAACAGGCTAAAGTAACAGTTACAACTAGTTGAATTTACTGAGTCAAAAAACACTCTGAGATAAATATAGAGTCCCATTCCTTCTTAAGAGGGATCCCTCTTTGCAAGAAATGGAATGTACAACATTGATGGCCTACCCCGTAATTTGGTCTAATGACCCGAACCAGTCAAATTTTAGGTCTCCAATTAAGAATCACTCCTGCGAAAATCAGCCAAATCAGGAATTGCTTAGCCATGTGATTATCCTCATTATCAATGTGATTAACCTCATTACAAGTATTTATCAAGAGCATTGTACTAATCATTATCAAAGTGATTATCCGCATTACCAATTTGGCTGATATTTAAAGAAAAAGTTATCTTTGAATCATGACCCGCAAGGGACGGTTCAGATTATTGGACAAATTGGGGTGTGGGCCCACATGTGATCCCTTTCATTTCTTCAAAAGAGGGGTCCATCTTCGGAATCTTTGCTGTTATTTATATAATGAGGCAATTTCAGGAGCAGACATCCACACTATACTCTTGAAAATAGTAAAGTCCATTTCTACCATCCTTGTGTTCTTGCACCTAATCCATCTATAAGTATGTGTGTGTACAAATGTTCCTTATCACATAGTAACATGTCAATCTAGATCACTCATCAGGTGGATTCCTTTCTTCTTTCTAAAGAAAGTAACATGCTAGATACCTGGCAAAAGAACATTACTCTATGTATATCAAAGGACTGACTTGTTCACTCCCGAATCCTGATATAAGGTATCTTTGACTCAGTATGACATTACTCCCATTGCATCTAGAGCAGTCAGAATTAGTGCAAGTTCTTTTTTGCTATCTCCTATCCCAACAAATTGAGGTTAACGACAGCAGCTAATTAAAAAACAAGTCTCGTCTATAATACGGCATTTCCCATCAAAGTTAACCAAAGCAATAAGTTATAATGCACAGCAGTTAAACAAGACATTAATCTGTAGCATAATTACATCCCAGTTACATAATTTTAAATCTTAGTGGAATTACGTGCATAAACAAGGGCCCTAAATTTCTTTCATGAACTCAAAAGAGTGAACAACTTGATTTTCCATATTTCTGAAACTTTAGTTACATGACCATATCACATGGGATGAAAAACGAAAAAAAATAAATCATCGACAAGTTTATCACCCAAGAGATAAAACATGCTTACCATCAACTAGAATAATGTCACCAACCTCCACGTCATTCACAAAGTCATCATAGTTTACGCTAACGGTGTCTGCAGTGCTAACTCCCCTTTTAATTGTAAAGTTAAACTCTTGACCTTCTTTAAGTAGAATCGGCTGTGGTACATCTCCACTCCTAACCTCAGGACCCTGCACGAAGAATGAAAACCTACATAACAACTATAACCACAAAAGTTTTGCATCAAAAGAAAAGAAGAACGGATGAGAATGAGATACTAATCCCTTGACACAGAAGACACTAAAAATTGCATACAATGTGATAAATATGAGTATTCTCTTACGAGTAGTGCAGCAGATATTTGAGAATGCCAATCCAAATTAACACATAGGTAAAAGTTAAAGAAAGTTTAAAACTAGAAAGACAAAACTCCAGCTCCTGTACAGAGTTTGAAGCATATAGACCACCAACTGGGAGTAGTCTTCTACAGTAAATATAGTCAAAGTTTACATAAAACAGAAAAATTGAGTTCAAGAAAATACAAAATCATATATAAGGAAAAGAGAACTTTTAAATTATGAATCAAATCCTACTTTGATCCACGGCATATGAAATGATTGTAGCCATTCTCGATTGGAAAAACCTGTGCTCTTAGCTATAAGTTAAATAGGCTATAACCAGGTAAAGAATGAAAGAAAACTGTGATCGGCATACCTTGGTGTCCAGCATTATTGCTACAACCTTGTCTTCAAATTGAGAATTGTATTCTTTGACAAGATCAATGGTTTTCTGATGAGACGCATGGTCTCCATGTGACATATTCAAACGTGCGACGTTCATTCCAGTTTCTGCCAGTTTCCATATCATTTCACGTGAGCTTGACGAAGGACCAATCGTACATACTATCTTAGTTTTTCTTTGACCATCTGAAAATACCTTCGGCTGGCCCACAACATACTCATCAGACTGAAGTTCAAAAGTTGAGTCCAGATTCCCCTGAAACAATACAACACATTTCAAGGTTATAGATTTATTACACACATGGTTGATACAATTAACTGCCCTCTCATGGCACACACAAATTTCACTACAAAAGATAACAAAGCTGGAAAAAAAGTATGTGAGCACCCAATGCATTACTATCCATTTAGCGTCATAAATTGTATGCTGTAAACAATTTAACAATCCCCGAAAAGCTGTTTTCAGCCAATTAAAAGGAACAAGCATTGTTCTAAACCTTCTCAGCAACCAAACAGAACAATATCATCATAAAAGTAAACGCTATAGGTGATTTTAAGTCTAGTTGAAGTAGAGGAATCGATTTCTGCTCAGTTGCCTACCAATTAAAAAACCCATGATCTCAAATTTCAAAGTTTTCACAGTTTACCCATAAAATCCGAGGCAAAATTGAGGTTACATTGTAAAACTAATTCACAATATGGGGCGTAACACAACTCCTTCCAAGCACACGCAACATTCTTTAATTCCCCAACATGGGATTGACACTCTCAACACACCCCTCGCACGTGCGATCCATAAAACCTATAACTCTTTATAAGCATGCGCACGGTCCCTTAATTACTCAACAAGGATTCACGCTCTCAACAAAATCAACAGCCGTTAAAAAACCATATTAGGAAAAGCAAGGAGAAAAATACTTGGAACAAAAGGAAAAAAGAAACAAGAAAAAGAAAGCTTACAACGCCACCAAGACGACCGTTGACATGGCCTCTGCTGCTGTCCTGGGTGATCCCAATTGATTTAACAGTACAAAATTGCTTGTGGTTCTTGTGGTTGCGGGCATATTTTCTTCTGGGTCGGCAGTCGAACCCAACGGAACCGGTCAGGCACTTGGAGGAAGCTAATCGATCAGCGGCCTTAGTCTTGCCAGGTTTCAAGACAGACATTCTCGCGGGGACATTAAGAGTCGCCATTGAAGAACAGCTTGGGGAGAGAGAGAGGGAAAGAGATGTGTTTTATGAGATGATAGGAATGAAGTGAGAGAAAGAGACAGAGATTTTTGTGGTGAAAGAGGAGAGGGAAACAGGAGGACGAGAGAGTGTCTCGTTGGAGGCTTGGAGCAAACGAAAAGGAAGAGGTCAGTCCAGGATTCGGACTCTCTCTCTGTCTAGAGTCTGCAAGGTCCCTCTCCTACTTTTTTTTTTTTTTTTTTTTTTTTTTTTAATTTTTTAATTTCACAGAATTCATCATTTAATACTACCTTCCAATTGTATTTTTTCTTCATTTATAAGTGGAAGGTCTTAAGCTCGCTCGCCAAAGACTAATTATTTGAACTACATTATTACTAGTGTACTGTAAATTTAAATCCAGTCCCCTGCCTCATAGTTTCGTTTGTTCAAAAATAAAAAGTGTTATTATAGTATTTAACGTTGCTATAATAGTATATGGGTGTCTATTATGTTTTATGCCTATAATTATAATACATATATAATATTTTAATAAAACTTAATGGAGCACCGTATATCGAATGGAGCCCCCTATAGACACGGCACGCCAGTTACACTAATTGATTTGCACGCTTGTTTAGAAATGTTTTAAAATGTTGAAAAACACTTTTGATAAAATTGTTTGGGTTCCAAAAATATTTTAAATATTTTTCGAAAGAATGATCAAATATGTTACAAAAAATACTTAAAGTACTTTTCTAAAATCTATTTAAATTTTATTTAAAAATATAATTAATTTTAAAAATATTTCCACCAAAAATCATTTGGTCATTTAAAAGCGCTCATCGCCCACCCGAATTGCCCTGTTGTATTGCCATCCCATTCTAAGCGTACTACTCACACACAATTTGGTCGAATAAACGACGTGCAGTCTTTTGACTCTCTCTCTCTCTCTCTCTCTCTCTCTCTCTCTCTGCAGTGAGCATTCTAATTTTGAATGAGAATCTTAGAGATTCTCAAATTATGTTCATTCATCGTACATCGTGTGGTTAGAAATTATTTTAAATATTTTTATTTAAAATTAAACATGAACAATACTTGACAAAAATTGATCGCACGATGTACGATAAACAGATATGATTTGAGGATCCCTAGAATTCTCGTTCTCTAATTATAGGGGTCAAATGGACATGTGGCGATCGGACATGAAAATATCTGTTATACCAGGTGCTCAAAAAATTCTGATCACGGACGCATATTCTATAAATCTATGAGAGAAAAAGCATATTAAAAATAAAAACAAAGACAAAGAAAATCATGTTCTGTATCTGTATGGTCCCCATATCATGTTATACTTGAAAACAAAATAAATGAAAAATAAAGGCAGGTGCTGGATAGCCTTATTAGCCTGCATAACAAGGATCCTAGACACTTCTATCACTTTCAATTTTTATTGGGAATCATATTTCTTATCCTCTACAACTTTTTAATAAATAATAGGTGTGCAAAAAATCATTTCCTTTTTAATTTTCTTTTTGTGAACGAATTCCACACAAACATAAAATTATTCAGATGCCCATGCAACCAAAAGATCAATAAACAGGTTAGAGAGCCAAGGTTTTGATGGTGCCTAAGTTAGAGTTGATGAATGGATATATACGAACACTCTAGTTTTGTGAAAGACAAACAATTACCTTTTCATGATCAATTGTCATCTCTTTATATAGTGGCAAATTTGAGCTTGACGCGATTTATTAGGCCATCTCTAACCGAAGGCTGGCCAAAAGGCTCGTTTTAGCCCTCTGGTCCTCTAAGAAATTAATATTTTAATGAACAGTACAGGGTCATATTTGTCTCCATATCCAACCGAGGGCCACCCTGTCGTAAAAAACTGTCTCCAACCGAGGGCCAAACATAATTTATTATTTAAAAACTACAACTTAAATTCAAATGCAACGACTAAGTGAAACAAATTTTGTTGGTTAATGTTGTTTCATATTGTTTAATGCTGTTTAATGTTACTTAATTTAATTTAATGTTATATAATGGCTTAGGAATGACACACCCCGACTCGAACATCGGGATGTGCTGACCATCACGTGAGCGTGATGTAGCCATGTGCGTAGTGCGGAATGATATATATATATATATATATATATATATAAAATAAGTACTAGAATAATACAACTAGTGATAAAAGATCATAGAAGAGTGAAGGTCAGAAACATAATTTACAAAGTTCAAGCATCCTAGGTGCAGTCCAGAAAGATATAACAGGATAGTCAGAATATTTACATGGATAGGGTACTGTCAGATATGCCTTGAAACCTCGCTTGCCACCAACGATATCTAATACCTGGAGGGGCGCAAAACAAAAGCGTGAGTGGGCAAAAACAAAGCTTTACCAAAATCACTTCGACTTAAAAGTTATAACCCATCTCCGTAAAAACATATATACTTCCCAGAAAAATATATAAGTACGTACTGATACTGAAAACCATCATTAAAATATTGCCATGTCCGAATGTACCATATTCAATATCAAACATGCAACTAATATCATCAAAGTCAATCAGGTGATATCTCAATGCATAACATGCCGGCAATGCATACAAGTCAGCCGGAGTCACCTATAGTGACCTGTACGGCTGAATCTATGGCACCTCAACCACTTCCTCAATTCAACTCTCAAACAATAACCTGCACTGCATCCATGTCAGAACCACATATAGTGATCTGTACGACAAGCTGGGTATATAAGAACGCTCTGTGCTACGGTCACGTGAAGGCTGGTGACGAATCGCAGGTCACCTACAAGTCGGAACCACCTATAGTGGTCTGTACGACAGGCTGGCACCTGCCTTGGATCCAAGGTGAGCGTACGGTGGGGGACGTGAATGATCACGTGAAAGTTAAGCCCTACTCAGGCGGAGCATAAACCCCGATGTGCAGGTAAATGAGCCATAATCTAATCTCATCGATATCACCACAATCATCATATCGAAAGTACATACTTACTTGACTTACCTGGTGCCCGTAGTGCCTCAACACATAATCACATAACATAGCAATGAATATATATATGGCATTCGACATGGCATTCAATTTCACAAAATCATTTAAATCGTATTTCTGGGAATCAGTCAAGTGTGTGTGTGTGTGTGTGTGTGTATACTGAAAACAAAAGCCCACTCACGCTTTTGTTTTGCGCCCCTCCAGGTATTAGATATCGTTGGTGGCAAGCGAGGTTTCAAGGCATATCTGATAGTACCCTATCCATGTAAATATTCTGACTATCCTATTATATCTTTCTGGACTGCACCTAGGATGCTTGAACTTTGTAAATTATGTTTCTGACCTTCACACTCTTCTATGATCTTTTATCACTAGTTGTATATATATATATATATATATATATATATATATATATATATATATATATATATATATATATATATATATCATTCCGTACTGCGCACATGGCTACGTCACGCTCACGTGATGGCCAGCACATCCCGATGTTCGAGTTGGGGTGTGTCAGTTTGAAACAAAAGCCCACTCATTGATAAGTAGACGGATCGTAGCCCCTGAGCCTCGCGTGGCTGTGCTCGTCCTCAGGATAAGTCTCACCTATATGTGAAACAACTATACAACCGTTAATTACGCACATAACCCAATTTAGGTAATAACTTCTCATACATTGCTCAATTGGGGTGTTTGAATATACCAACATGCTCTACTCAATCCCACGAACACCCCCATATTTTTAAATTAATTTTTTGAAGTCCCACGCGCCCTCACGCGCCGACCAAGGCACGGCAACACGCGCCGCCCACACGCGGCCACGTGCCGTGCATGCTGACGGAACCTTAACGCCATTAGGGAATATTCTGTTAAATCCCCAGAATATTCCGTTAAAGTTAACTGACGCCGTTACCTTCCGTTAGGAATATTCCGTCAACTTTGACGGAATATTCTGTCACCTTCTTCACCAGTTCACCGGCGACCGGCGCTAGCGCCGCTACGTCGCCGGAAACTGGGTAAAATTTCTAACTCTAGTTTCTAGCTCAATTCTCAACCAAATTTCACAAAATTTATACCAAAATGAACCTTAGAACAAGGAGAAGAGTCCTATACCTTTTAAAAACTCAAAACTCGACTGAAACTCGCCGGAGCAAAACCATGAAATCCGGCCAACCTCATAACTTGTGATCCCGACATCCAAAAGCCTCCAATTTTGTCCTCTGAGCTTCACAAGATCATTTTAAAGCTCCCTATGATCTTGGAATGATCTAAAACGTCCTGGTTTACGAGCACATGAACAGTACCTCTAATGGTGCTCTCGGGTTCCAAGGGTTTTCGAGGGTTTCAATTAAAACCAAGGGTATGGTTGGGTTCACAAGATCACAAGGGTCCTGAATATGACAATTAGGACCTCGATCCGTGACCAGATCAAGGGTATGGTATCGTCCGTACACTTTGCAGGAAGAAGGAAGAAGAGTCGAGAAGGAGGAGAGAGAGAGACGGGCGAAAATGGAAGGATGCACACGTGTATGTGAGTGTGTGTGTGTGTGTGTGTGTGTGTTTTGTTCTCATCCAATCACCCTATTACCAACC
The DNA here is from genome assembly GCA_024362995.1 of Heteromeles arbutifolia. Taxonomy (NCBI): domain Eukaryota; kingdom Viridiplantae; phylum Streptophyta; class Magnoliopsida; order Rosales; family Rosaceae; genus Heteromeles; species Heteromeles arbutifolia. The sequence continues at coordinate 9,143,805 of JANCRC010000020.1, forward strand.
CGCATTCATATTAATCCAGAAATATGGGAACCCTCACAAGAAGACTTAACCTAACTCACACACACTCACAACCACGCAAAGGGTAAAAACGTCATTCCACATTATCAATACTTTATTTCGGGACGGACTGTTACAGGAAGTTATAGGAAAAAAATAGAATTTAAAAAATATATGAAACAGATTTTGTAAAATAAAAAAATAGAATTTAAAAAAAATATGAAACAAATTTTGTAAAATAGTAGGAAAAAAAATATAATTTAGAAAAAATATAAAACAAATTTTGTAAAATAGAAGTTATAGGAAGTTATAGAAAAAAATAGAAGTTATAGGAAAAATATTGTGTAACAATAAAAAATAAAAAAAATAAAACTGTAAAAAAAAAAAACAAAAAAAAAAAACGGCTAATTGACGTCAGCTAGCCGTTGCATTTGAAATTTGGTCTAGAATTCCTGTCGGTTATATCTGACAAAAATGCTAAAATTTCTGGCTCAGCCCAAGGCTGGCTGGATTGGGCCAGCCGGTTGGCCCTTTGGTCCTTTCAGATTCCGTGGGGCCCACGAGCCCTCTGGCCTAGCCCTTGGTTGGAGATGATTTTCGCGCTATTTTCGGCCTTGTAGCCCTCTGGACACTTCGATTGGAGATGACCTTAGAATACGTGTAATGTCCTGGTTGGTTGGGCTAAGACTCGTTATCTCGCCCATTAATTCATTTAGCCGTTTGACTTTGGAGACATGACAAGGGGAAACAATTAAGAGTTCCATTTATGGAGGGAGGAGGATTCTCTTCTCCTAATCTCTCTCCCCTTCATTCTCCTTTTACTTGAACGGTTACGGATAAGCCACGTTAACATTTTATATTTGTTTTTTTTATAGAAACAATAAGATAAAAAAGTAAAATATTAGAGACGAAAAGAGAAAGATAATAAGAATATGAGGGGGGAGAGAATCAAACTCGTTTATGGAGGCTTGTTAACCGCATCAGATATCATGGCTTGTGACACGGCCACGTTGTAGGGACTGTTGTCCCGTTTGCTGATCATGCGAGATCATTCCTTATCCAATAATGTTGGGCCAGTTCCTCTATCAGCTTGCTATGTTTTAGGATGGATTTGGGCTTTGCTAAGCCATGATCTCGTATGTTCGAAACCCGCGGTTAATGTGGAAGTTAGACTTGTGGCCAGGAGAAGGTTGAAATGCCTTTATGAATCTTTCTGGCTTCCGAAATGAATGGATAACCTTGGCTTGCCACCAGTTGTCCCTCATTTAAAAACAAAAATAGTCCATGAGTTTGACTATGCATATCAACACACGAGCCCGACATATATATACTTGTGTTTACTTATCGTTTTTGTTTGTGAGTGATATTTGAACGTGGAAAGTCTATTTGGTTATTAGAGGAGAGAAAATATCAATAAAATTAAGAAAGACTTGGCTCTTCAAGAATTGAGGAAAAATTTCTCCTTAAAGTACCTCGTGAGTCGTGACATATTCACAAAACTTTGTATTTATGATCGAAACTGTTCATATAATAAATCAATATGTAATTATCTATACAAAAAATCAACTAAAACTAAAATTATTTAGTCATCAAGCTTTATAAAAATGAATAGACGAATTTAGTAAAAGTATTATAAACCATCTATCCATTTGCTACTATTAATTTTCTAAAAGATTTTAGTTTTAATTGACTTTTTACTGCGATGATCTTGATAGAATGATTTATAACATGAACGGTTTCAATTATAAGCACAAAATTTTATGAATAGGTCACAAAGTGTAAGAGAAATTCCTCCTTAACCTTAAGAAGCCAAATCTCTTCTCACAAAAATTTAACACTCACTTTGATTGGTAAGAGTCAAGGTGACGTAGGAGATTCTCGTGTTTAAATTGAATAAATCTAACGAAATTAATGAACAAAATTAAACAAAATTTGTGTAAGCCGCTAACGTTAAGCTTGGAAGCCCAAGAGTAAGCTCCAGTTTGAGGTTGAGGTGAATTTAAAAAAAACTGCTAAGAAAAAAAGTTGGGAGAGTTTTTGGTGTTTGGTAAACATTCAGCTTTAGCTTTTTTTTACAGTTTTGGGTGAAAAAAAGCCAAAAACAAGAAGCTGCAAAACCCAGCTTTGAAAAACCGGCTTTTTTTCACATATGTTTTACATAAAAGTTTACCAAACACTATAATACTGTTTTTTTTTTTTTTTCAAAAGCACTTTTACAAAAAAGTTTACCAAACACTCTGCTGTTTTATTTCACAGCTGCTTATTCTCACAGCACAGCAGAAGCAGCTTTTTTTCAAAGCACAGCAATACCAAACCAGTCCTAAGCATTGTTTTTCAATTTCAAGTTTCCCAGAGAGTAACCCATGAGGCTCTCCCCATCCTGTACTTGCGAGTCCCAACCCAATCAAGTACCTGCTTCAGTTGCTCCTTAGAGCAACTCCAGCGTTGGAGGTTGCTCGGGGGACAGTGGAGAGGAAAGGGCCCGAGGCCCTGTGAAGGAGGTCCAGCGTTGGAGGAGCCCGAGCTGCGGTGGAGGCCCGAGCAACGAGCCTGTGAACTGCTGCCAGCCCGAGAGCCCGATGGGTGTGACGCCAGCGCTGGCGTCTGCCCCTTTTTTTATTTTTTTTCTGTCAGGCGCGTGCACCCCACTCGCGCGTAGGGGCGCGTCGTCCGACCAAAAATCAGAAAAGTCAGCCCACTTTTCAGATTCAAATGTTACCGTTGGGAAGCCACGTGGCTTCCCACGGTCCGTTCGATCCCAACGGCTCTTTAATACGAACCGTCCGATTTCCAACGGTAATAAAAAAAAAAGCTGATTTAATATCAACCGTTCGATCTGAGATCAACGGTTGATGTTAATCTACTTTATAAATTTAAAAAAAAAAAAGAAAAAATAGTTTTAAAATTAAGAAAAGTTACTGTTGTGACACGTGGCACAATCTGGAGTGTTGGAATTCAATTTTTTTTAAATCCAACGGCAGAGATTAATTATTTGAATAAAAAAATTTTAAAAATTGTAAAAAATCCGAAAAAAATATCTGAAAGTTTAAAAAAAAATTTGTTTCTACTTTTCTATAAATACCTTCTCATTATCATCTACCTTACACCACAATTTCATATTTTCTCAATTACTTTCAACCACATTCCTATATTTCTCTGAAAGTTTCAATCCAAAATTTTTCAACAAAATGACTACTGCTGCAGGTACGAATTGGACGCTTCTTGAAGATGTTGCGTTGTGTAGTTGTTGGGTTGAAGTTACTCATAGTTCGCTTACGGGTAATGAGATGCAGTTGCGAGAAATGTGGAGTCTTATTCATACCAAGTATCTTGAGAAAATGGGTGGGGAAAGAACCAAAGAATCGATGTCCAGCCGTTGGAAATTACTTAGCCAATCGTTTGGTTTGTGGAGAGACGGCTTGGCACAAGCTAGTAATAATCTTTGAAGTGGGGAAAATTACACGGATCAGGTAACAATATATTATTTATTTGTTTGTACTATACCCAAATTTACATTGTAATTATTTGTTTGTATTATTTATTTGTTACCTACTTTAATTATAATTATTTGTTTGTATTATTTATTTGTTACCTACTTTGATTAATTATTTCTTCTCCCCCATTGTGTAGCTAATTCAAGCACAAGCTTGGTATGGTGCCAAAACCAAAAGCAAAAATAAATCATTCAACCGGTGGGAATGTTGGAATATTGTCAAAGATTGTCCTAAATTCAGAGTTGTGCCTGTCGGACCAGAAGTTGTCATGAACAGCACCCCTCTACACTCTACACCTGATATTGGCTCGCATGATGATGATACAGAAGAAGTGGCCGAAACGCCTATCCCTGAACAAGCGTCGTGTTCGACCCGTTATCCAATTAGGCCTCAAAGTAAGAAGGCTTCAAAGAGAAAAGGAAGTGCTTCCAAACATGATTATGCAAAGTACATGGAAGAACTTACTCGCCATAGTGAATTGACTTTGGCGCGGGAAATGGCGAAATTTGAGGCTGATAAGGCTAGAGAAGATGCAAAAGCTGCAGCTGTTGAGAGAGAATTTCAAGCAAATGAGAGAGAAAGAGAGCTACTTAGGCAAGAAAGGGAAATGGGTAGACAAGAAAGAATGGCTCAACGAGATCGTGAGATTATGAAGGAGCCTTTAGAAGGGAAGTCTCCAAACTCTAAATTTTTTTGGAAGTCGGAGAAAGCGGAAGTGGTGCAAAGGAGGCTTGCAAGAGAAGCGAGAGCAAGAGGAGATGGTTCTAGCACGAGAAGAGAAGATCTTCCTACCACCACAGATTTTATAAGTGATAGTGAATAGAGTATTTGTTTGTAATCGGAGCCCATAGTTTTCCAATCACCTTGGGTTGTAATTTATTATTTATTGAATAGAGTATTTTATGTTGTTTCCAATTTATTGAATTTAGTACTTTATTTAAAGTAAGAGTAAATTTATTTAATATGGTAATATATTTATACTATAAGAGAATCTTTATTCAAACTTCCATAAACACACCAAATAAAAAACTCACGAAATGAACTAAAATAAAACACACCAAATAAAATTACATAAACATACCAAATAATAAAAAACACACTAAATGAACTAAAATAAAACACACCAAATAAAATGACATAAACATACCAAATAATAAAAAACACACTAAATGAACTAAAATAAAACACACCAAATAAAATTACATAAACATACGAAATAATAAAAAACACACTAAATGAACTTAAATACAACACATCAACGGCTTCATAATCGTACTCATCTTCCACAATCATGTTGTGAAGAATGATGCACGTCATCATGATGGAGCGAAGCGACTCTACATCAAACAATCTGGCAGCACCCCTAACGATCGCCCAACGAGCTTGGAGGATACCGAAACAACGCTCCACATCCTTCCTGCACCCCTCTTGACAGCTTGCAAAATGTTTTTCCTTTGCACTTCGCGGACGTGGCACTGTTTTGACAAATGTTGACCACCTTGGGTAAATGCCGTCAGCTAGATAGTATGACCTGTCGTACATACGTCCGTTCACCTCATACATGACTTTTGGTGCCTTTCCTTGCAGGACATCGTTGAACACTGGGGATTGGGCAAGGACGTTGATGTCATTTTGAGCTCCCGAAACCCCGAAAAAGGCGTGCCAAATCCATGTATCAAAAGATGCCACCGCCTCCAAAATAATACTTTTTGCTCCTTTTCTGTCTCCATAAGCGCCTTGCCATGCACTTGGACAATTTTTCCACGTCCAATGCATACAATCAATGCTCCCAATCATCACAGGAAAACCTCGCATCTCGCTCTTCTTCAGCAGCCTTTCCAAGTCCATGTGAGTAGGTTGCCGGAGGTACTCTGCGGTGTAGATAGATTCAATTGCTCCGCAAAACCTCATCAGGGACTCAAGAATGGTTGATTTCCCCATCCTCGCTATCTCATCCACTTGGTCTGCAGATGCTCCATACGCAAGCATCCGCAGCGCAGCAGTAAGTTTTTGCTGGGAAGAAGACCCATAGCACCACAAGCATCCTTCTTTTGCACAAAGTAAGAATCATGGTTGCAAACATCAGTCATGATTCTGTTAAACAAATGTCGTTCCATTCTAAAACGACGTCTGAAGTACGTATCAGGAAATGCACTGTTATGGACAAAGTAATCGTCCAACAGCTCTTCACCCCGTCGTTGCCTGCTTCTATCAAGGTTTCTGGAACGGCTGGGCATGCAGATCTGACCCAGAGCTTGGATGACTTGACGGGAATGTGAGGCTGTGGCCATTCTTGCTTCGTCATCTCTTATTCTACGCTCGTCATCCTCTTCCCTCTTATTTCGGGCCACTTGGAGATTGAACATTCTTTCAGATTGGTTAAACAATTCTTCCTCTTGCTGATCGATTTCCCACATCATCCTTGATGAAGAAGAAGACATTGTAAAAAGGAAGCATAAACTATGAATAATTATACAGATTTTGGTGATGAAGGAAGTAGAAACTATGAATAATGATAGCGATCTTGAGAAAATTGGTGTGAGATTTGTGAGGTTGGATGGTGGATTATATGGACGATTCAGAAATGATTGGCTTGTAAATAGGGCCACGTGGCATGCCGTCATTCGTTAAAAATCTGATTGAAATCTATTGTCAAAGATTCTGAAAAGATAACGACACGTGGCACGATGACATTGGATAAAAATCTTATTGAAATCGATCTCCAATAATTATCTTTTCGGATAATGACACGTGGCGCAACGAGAACGATTTAAAATCTGATTGAAATCTATCGTCAAAGATTCTGAAAAGATAACGACACGTGACACGATGACATTGGATAAAAATCTTATCGAAATCCATCGCTAAATATTTTTTTTTTATAAAATGACACGTGGCGCAACGAGAACGATTTAAAAAATCTTATCTGAAATTACAAATAATTTTATTTTGTATTATTTAAACAAACAAAAAAAGTAATATTTTATTGCCTATTGTCAGGGGGAGGGCTCCAAGGGTGGAGATGCAAATGATAATTACTGTTCATTAATGACAGTTACTATTCATTAAAGGTAATTACTGTTCAATAGGGTGGATTGAACAGTGGATTGTCAGGAGAGGGCTCCAAGGGTGGAGTTGCTCTTAGAGACAGAGAAAAACCCTCTCGATCAGTTGAACCCAACACACACAGAGAGATGAAGATCTCCCTCAAGCTTCCAGAAGACCAACAAGAGTTCCAGTACCACCGCAACCCACTGATAAAGGCAAAGGTACCCGTAACCATATTCAACCAACCTTTTACTTCTTCCATTGCCACCATTTCATCCGCCGCCGCCGCCGCCGCCACCAAGTCTTCCTCTCACCTCTCATTTTCTCTCTCCTCCAACTTCTCTTCTGGCCCTTCCGTCAGACTTTCTTACTCTCACTCCTCCACCGCACCCTCCCCTTTCTCTCTCTCCCTCAAGTCTGGTCTTGGCATCTTTGGCTCCCCAAAAAACTCCCCTCTTGTTTTCACAGCTCACTTCTCTCTCTCCCACACAAACCCCACTTTCTCTCTCCACATCAAGCCCCAATTTGGCAACTTTTCACTCCAAAAATCCACCTTTTCCGACCCTAATTTCAAACAAATTTCTGGGTCTTCCTCCGATGTTGGTGACCATTTGGACTCTGGGTCTCCTTTAAATGGTGATTTTGGTAATGGGCTTGTCTCTGAAGGGTCATCTGTTTGGCAGGAGCTGAGGTTGGAGCCTTCCGGCGCAAAAAATGGCGAATTTAGGGATAATTGTGGTGCTCATTCGAATGGCGGAACTGGGCCTGCGGCGGAGAGGTCGTTGGGTTGGAAGAATGGTGGGAAAGATGGGTTGTTTTCTGGAATTGCTGTGATGGCAAGGACTGTGTTGCCAGTGACAAAAAGTGTGGTGGTGAATATGCGCTGGGGTGTGAATCTTCCTGCAAAGTTTGGGAAAACAATGCCGTATTTGACAGTGAATAAGATTGGTATTGAGAGAGTTGAGGAGGTGAAGGTAGAGGAGGAGAAGAGTTCTGAGAGCAATGTGGGTGACATGGAGTTGTTGAAGGGGATGTGCTTTTGGATGAGAAGGGATTTGGAGGTTTTGGAGAAAGAAAATAGGGAGATGAAGCAGAGGTTGGAGGATATGAAGTTTGGAGTTTCTTCAAAGCGTTTTCATAGTGAGAAGAATGATGTTGTTGGGAAGAGATTGCTGCCGCCTTCGAGTGAGACTTCTGGCGGGTTCGAACAGTGGAGGAACAAGAAGAAGGTCAGAGAAGAGAATGCTCAAATGGAGCAGAAAAAGCCTACCAATCATGCTATTGATGTGGAGTCTGAATTGCAGAGAGCTATCAAGGCCGCTACCACTTAGCAAGGTTCGGTATATGTGCAATGCTGTATTATTTCTTTGATTTGAATGTATAGGGTAAGCCATGTTATCTTCATGAATGATTGAATTTGTAGTGTTGATAGTATGGCAGGATTTCTCAGGATAGTTTAAATCATGAAACATTGGAAATCTGCTGTAAAGATCACATCCGTGAGGTTTATTTCTTATGACGAAAAAGAAGTTTATGTTTTCTTACTTTTGAATTCACAAATTTACTTACTGCCTAGCGTCATTATATTGTTAGCTGAGTTAATTGCCTTGATTCATTTTAAATTGGAACTCTGATAAGGTTTACAAGTTACTAATATTGTTATACTGTTACTGATGTATATAAACGTATATTTTAATAATGTGAAGTACAGGACAAATATGGTTTAGTACTGAGTTGCTTAACAGACTGATGAACTAGACTTTGCTTTAAAAAGTAAATTGATTGCTAGGTGTGTAAAAACCCGTATTTTAGAACCTATATATATATATATATATATATATATATATATATATATATATATATACACGCTCGCGCACTCACACATGTAATATCATGAATTTTGTTAGCTCTAATTTTATATGTTGTGGCTTTGACTTATTCGGACTGAAACTATGTCTCTAAGAGCAACAATATTGAAGCCCAAAGAACAAGGTCAGTATGATCACTGTTTCCAGCAACCTTTGCTTCATTGTTTTTCTTTGTTCTTATGTTCTTCATAAAAATCTTCTCCCAAGTGATGTGTGAGCACCCTAGTGTGCTTATTAATATAGGCTATCAAAGCATGAGGTGGATGACTCTTACTAAGGGATGGAATTTTTAAGCAGGAGGTGGAGAAGCTAACTAATCTCAGCTATGGAGGAAGAGGTAGAAGCGTAGTAGTTTATCCTGCAAGAACAATTTCAAACCGAATCAATATCCATATTTTCTCTCTCTACAAAAAGTAATATAAATTTAGCGGGAGAGTGGAAGTTCTAAAGTTCTGAGGAAGAAGTTCTCAAGGTCAGTTTTCACGAATTCTTCAAATTCCAATATTTTTTTTAATTGTTCTTCATTTTGAGTGTCTAGAGTAATTCTTTTCAATTTTAAGTTTTCATGTTTTACTCCATTTTTTGGTCTGAAAACAAACCCTTCCAGTATGTATTTCGCGTTCTTATGATCCTGTTTGAAGCACTGTAAAATCAAAAGAATTTAAGATGCAAGTGTTCAAAATTTTCTTGGTGCAGATTTCAGAACTTTCAGTTTCGTGCTTCCTTCTTTCTTCCCTATTTTCTTTCATTAGCAAGCTTTGTTTTCCATAGGATTGAAGAAGGATTCGTAAGCATTAAAGTGAGTATTTACACGAAGATTTTCATTGAAATTTGATGGGCCATGTTCAAACAGGTTCCCTTGAACCGTGTAAAACTCTGGTGCAGATTTGTGCACATACTTGTTATTTTAACTCGTGATTTCTCTCAGTCCAGAGCTCGAATTTTAACAAAATTTATATCTTGAAAATATGGTTCTTCAAGCATTCCAAAGAATATAAATTCATAAATTTTCATTGAGTTTTGATTAGTAAAAAAAATTATATAAGTTTTCTGTTTTATATTACAATATTCTAAATTTTGCTTTGTTTGTCGTTTCTTTTTACTCCGACATTTGGCATTAGACTTGGAGGTGCCTTAGTGCTCGGGAAAGCTAAGGAAAGAGACTTTGCTAGCTTTGGAGTCGAGGTAGGAAAGAGACTTTGCTAGCTTTGGAGTCTTAGCTTTTGTCCCTGTTTTCCGAGCATAATGCCTTTCTAGGATTCATACAGCCGACCCCACTTTGTGGGATAAGGCTTGGTGGTTGTTGTTGTAATCCTTGGCAATAATCCATCTAATTTCAAACTATCTAAAGAGTTGCAGACAAAGGTCCGAAAGTTCCACTGGGCAATATAACAAGATGTTGTCAGCCGATAGTAGACTATTTTTGCAAAGAATGCACCAGTGAGGGCGTAGAAAAGAATAAGAAAAACTCACCGGAGGCAATGACCAAGAAGAGGAGGAAAACGCTGACGGCTATCTTCGATGTAATCTTTTCTTTGGAAAAAATGATTGCGGCCTTGGTGGAAGCTCCCTCACCGGAACGAACCTCTTTGTATTTCATTCATACTGTAGTAGTACACTATTTGTATTACAGAATGATGGATGCTATTGCTACAATTAGAGGTGTTTAGTGTCGGCACTGGCCTTAGGGTAGACAACTGAGTGTTGTGTAGGATATGTGTTAACCGGGTTGGAGTGTGTCTGGCGGAGAAGAGTATAGCTCCAATGGAATCGATTGGTAGTGATGGAAATCGATGGAGTTGAGGGAATATGGGTGGATAGGGTCAGGTTTTTCATAGTTGGAAACGTTGGTTATTCGATTCCAGTGGCATATAACTCTCCCCTCGGATGAGTACAAACGCGAACCAAGTTCCCATGTTGAGCGTGATAGCTCTCCCCTAAAACCGAAAAATGGCCACAAGCTCGAGATGATATTAACTCATCTATGATCGATTGCTGAACGACGGTCCTTTCGGTCAAGTTTTTCCTGATTTCAGCCATACAAGAATTGAAATCATCTTCTTGTAAGGAAATCGGAATGCGGCGAGCATCGATTCTCGCCTCCACCACGGCGGTGGAAATTTCTATCACCAGCATCTGCACCTAAGTCCCTGTCAGTATGGAACCAGGCTGTGGATACCAAATGATGGAACCCATCTCGTAAGAAAGGAGAAAGGAGAAAGAAAGTGAAATGCAGGTTTCCCAAAAAAAAAACAAAGTGAAATGCAGAGAAATTAAGAAAGTAAACAAGAATATTCTTCATGTAGATTTTGATATATTATTGCCCGCCATATATTATATCTTGAGCAACTGACCGTCTACATAAGAAATTAGAATCTGAACTCCATTCACAACTCGTGGTTGGGCGGGTTGGATGGTGAATCCAACCCTAACCCAACCTTCAAGTTTGGGTTGGATTTGGGTTTATACGCGTTTAGTCGGATTCGAGTTTTAAATAGGTTCTAGTTTGCTCAACTTTATCTAGTTTAATTTTATAAAATCTTATCTTGCATGATTTTTAAAAATTTGAACTAAACAACGTCAATATTAGTTAAAATTTTATTTACACGCTCAACTTGCAATCTTACTATGTGCATGAGGAATTCGGGCTCAAAATCGGGTTGGGTTTGGATTGACATGGGCCGGCAAGACATATACATAACCCAATCCAATAATTAATGAGGTTGAGGTTGGGATGGGTTTGGACGGGTTTTTTCTTCATTATAACCCGTCTAATCAAATTTGAAATCGGATTGGGCATGGGCGGATTCAGGTTGGCCCAACCCAAGTTGATCCCCTAATATGTGCATGAGTAAATTCAAGCTCAAAATTAGGTTGGGTTTGTGTTGACTTGGGCGGGCAAAGCATCAACCAAAGCTAACCCAATAAATTAGGTTGGGCATTTATGGTTTCGGGTTGACCCAACCCAAGTTACACCCCTGACCCATATATAATTCAATTCCACATCACATTTAGAGATCGAGCATATTATTCAAACATTATGTTTATTATTTACTAAAAAAAGATTAGCCACAAATTAAGCCAACTGTGTGTAGTTAGCATATAATCAGAAGTGTAGCAAAATAACATAATAAGAACAAGTTTGATCAATGTGACAGTATGCATTTACATTTGCCATTAACACATTCAAACGTTGCATCTTCACACTGAAGTAATCCCTTGAAGTCAGCCGCACTGATACATTTAAGATTCTTCACTTTTTACAGGACGATGACTTGGCGGGTGCATACATGGTTAACACAAAGAACTGTGCTTGAAGTATATGGAAAACTATTGCAGTCAGCACTAGTAGAGTATCTTTTCACAAATGCTGCTTCAACTACTCCTGTAAACATAAACAAAATGATTTAAATCCATGATTAGTGGTGCAAGTCTGCGATTCCGATAATTGACGCTTATTATCTGTCAACAGCCAGAACCAATTCATGACCCTAGAATCATCCTTTAATTACTACTGTATGACTAAGAAAAACTCACCCGATGCAATGACAAAGAAGAAGAGAACCAAGCTGATGGCAATCTTAAAAGTAGTATTCTCCATAGTTTTTCAATTGTGCCTGGGCTTGATTTGATTCATATTTCAAGGGTTGTTGTGTAATGTAGTAATGGGTGGGCAAGACATTAGCACAACCCAACCTAATAAATGATTGGGTAGATGTCGGGTTGAGTTTGTGTGGGTTTTTTCTTGTTTATATCACGACGATCGGATATGAAACCAGATTGGATAGGGAAGATTCGGGTTAGCCCAACTCAAGTTGATCTCCTTATATATGCATGAGTGAATTTGAGCTCAAAATCAGGTTGGATTTGGGTTGACAATGTCAACCTAACTCAACCTGATTTTGAGCCCAAATTCACTCATGTACATATTAGGGGATCAAGTTGGGTTGAGCCAACTTGAATTCGCCCATGCCCAACCTAATTTCAAATCTCATTGTCGAGATATAATGAAGAAAAAACTCGTTCAAACCTAACTCGACCTCTACCCGATCATTTATTAGGTTGGGTGGTACCAATGTCTTGCCCGCCCATCACTACATTACACAGCAACCCTTGAAATATCAATTAAATCCATCTCAGGCACAATTGAAAAGGTGTGGAGAAGGCTACTTCTAAGATTGTCATCAGCTTGGTCGTCTTCTTCTTGGTCATTGCATCGGGTGAGTTTTTCTAGGTCATACACTATTACTTAGTGAAGGATGATAGGATCACGAACTAATTATGAACGTTGACACATAACAAGTGTCAACTATCTTAATCGTAGACTTGCTCAACTAATCCTAACTTTGAATCATAATGTTTTTGTTTTTGCAGGAGTAGCTGAAAGCAGCATTTGTGAAAAAAATGCTCGGCTAATGCTGACTGCAATAGTTTTTCATATACTTCAAGCACAGTTCTTTATGTTAACCACGTATGCACATGCCAAGTCATCGTCCTGCAAAAGGTGAAAAATGGTAAATGTACTAGTGTGGCTGACTGCAGGGAATTACTTAAGTGTGAAAATGCAACGCTTGAATGTGTTAATGATAAATGTAAATGCGTACCCTTGCATTAATCAAACTTGTTCTTATTATGATATTTCGTTACATTCTTGATTATGTGCTAACCCAACATGATTTTGAGCCCAAATTCACTCATGCATATATTAGGGGATCAACTTGGGTTGGGCCAAAGTAAATTCGCTCATGCCCAACCCAATTTCAAATCTGATCGTCGAGATATACTGAAAAAAAAAAACCTGCACAAACCCAACTGGACCTCAACTTGCTCATTTATAGGGTTAGGTTGTGTTAATGTCTTGCCTGCCCATTCCTACATTATACAACAACCCTTGAAATATCAATCAAATCAAGCTCAGGCATAATGGATAAACTGTGGAGAAGACTACTTACCATCAGCTTGGTCCTCTTCTTCTTGGTCATTGCACCGGGTAAGTTTTTCTAGTCATACACTATCAAATACTGAAGGATGATGGTCATGAACTAATTCTGAACGTTGACACATAACAAGCGTCAACTATCTGAATTGTATACTTGCTCAACTAATCCTAACTTTGAATCATTTTATTTTTGTTTTTGCAGTAGTAGCTGAAGCACCATTTGTGAAAATATGCTCTATTAATGCTGACTGCAATAGTTTTCCATGTACTTCAGGCACATTTTTTGTTGTTAACCATGTATGCACGTGCCAAGTCATTGTCCTACAAAAAGTGAAAAATGGTAAATGTACCAGTGTGGCTGACTATTGGGGATTACTTAAGTGTGAAGATGCAATGCTTGAATGTGTTAAATGCGAATGTAAAAGCGTACCCTCACATTAATCAAACTTGTTCTTATTATGTTATTTTGCTACATTTCTGATTATGTGCTAACTACACATAGTTGGCTTTGGGGCTAATTTTTTTAAATAAATGACAAACATAATGTTTCAATAATATGCTCGATCTCTAAGTGTGATGTGGAATTGACTTATATATGGGTCACTAAGGATGAAACATGGGTTGGGTCAACCCAAATCCGCACATTTCCAATGCAATTCGAATCCGATTGGATGAGTTATAATGAAGAAAAAACTAGCATAAACCCAACACGACCTCAACCTAATCTTTATTGGGTTGATGTGTTGCCCGACAATGTCAACCTAACCCAACCTTATTTTGAGCCCGAATTCACTCATGCATATATTAAGGGATCAACTTGGGTTGGGCCAACCTGAATTTTCCCTTACCCAACCCAATTTCAAATCTGATCGTCGGGATATAATGAAGAAAAAAACCAGCACAAACTCAACCCGACCTCAACCCGCTCATTTATTGGGTTAGGCTGTGTTAATGTCTTTCATGCCCATTACCACATTATACAACAACCCTTGAAATATCAATCAAATCAATCTCAGGCACAATTGAAAAACTATGGAGAAGACTACTTCTAAGATTGCCATTAGCTTGGTCATTGCACCGGGTGAATTTTTCTTGGGCATACACTATTAATCAATGAAGGATGATAAGGTCATGAACTAATTATGAACGTTGACACATAACAAGCGTCAACTATCTGAATCGTAGACTTGCTCAACTAATCCTAACTTTGAATCATTTTGTTTTTGTTTCGCAGGAGTAGCTGAAGCAACATTTGTGAAAAAATGCTCTACTAATGCTTGCTGCAATAGTTTCCATATACTTTAACCACAGTTCTGTGTGTTAACCATGTATGCACGTGCCAAGTCATCATCCCACAAAAAGTAAAAAATGGTAAATACACCAGTGTGACTGACTACTGGGGATTACTTAAGTGTGAAGTGCAACGCTTTAATGTGTTAACGTTGAATGTGCGTACCCTCACATCGATCAAACTTTTTATTATTATGTTATTTTGCTTCACTGCTGATTATGTGCTAACTACACACAGTTGGGTTTGGGGCTAATAAATAATAAACATAATGTTTAAATAATATGCTCGATCTCTATGTGGAACTGACTTACATAGGGGCCACTAAGGTTGTAACTTGGGTCGGGTCAACCTGAATCCGCACATGCGCAACCCAATTCCGAATCGTATGGACGGGTTATAATGAAGAATAAACCTGCCAAATGCAACACAACCTCAATCCGATCATTGATTGAGTTGGGTTGGGTTGATTTCTTGCTCGCCCATGTCAACCCAAACCCAGCTTGATTTTGAGCTCGAATTCATTCATGCACATATAAGGGGATCAACTTGGGTTGGGCTAACCCGAATCCGCCAATGCCCAACCCGATTTCAAATCCGATCATTGGGATATAATGAAGGAAAAACCCGCATAAACCCAACCCGACCTCTACCCAATCATTTATTAGGCTGGGTTGTGCTCTTGGTATGGCTCATTTTCACTGTTTTTGTAATTTTTGAATAATCCTTGGCTATGTCGATAAGGTTAATCTCCTGAAAGTTTTTCTTCTTCCATGTTTCCAAACATGAAATATAACTATAACTATAGATCATGATGCAATGAGAAGTAGTCATTCTAATCCGTAATTTTCATCTTATCACCTGGATACACTAGTTATATTTCGGAACATTGGCTTACTGCACATGGTTTTATTTCTGATTTCTATGTCGTGGTAGCCATGATACGAGGCTTACTGTTCATGGTTATATTTCTGATTGCTTATCTTCTGCAGGCCCAACTGATAAAGCTTCCAAAGAAACTTTTGGTCAAAACATCTACAATTAAGAATACTGGACAGGTTATTTGATTACTTTGCCAAGACGACGCTGACTATAAAGTACAAACATTCAACGTAAATTTCATTTTCCTCTCCTTTGTATGCAGTTGTTGGAAAACTCGTCTAGGCTTTATTTTGGAAAACCTTTTATAGCATGCAGTTATATATATTAACAGATATGCAGAGAAGCACAGAAATGCAGAAAATGCATGTATCGAAGAAGAAGAGCAAGAAGGGAGGGGGAGAGAGAGAGAGAGAGAGAGAGAGTAGATTGTATTCAGTAAGATTGATTGATACAACTGCATTCTGTTAGCCTTGTATTTATAGGCTATTACACCTCACTCACTACACTTTCAACCACCTTAACTAACTTCCTTTAATCTCTCTAATTTGTGCTGACTTGGCAGCTGAGTCCTCATTTCCTTTTAGCCAACATCCCCCCTCAATCTCAACTGGGTTTCCTAGTTTGAGATTGAATGAGTGTTTAAGACATAATGGACTGTGAAGGCCTTTAGTCAATATATCAGCAGTTTGATCTTCAGTAGGCAAGTACTGAACTGTGAGATCTCCTTGTTGTACAAGCTCCCTTACAAAATGATAGTCTGTATCCAGATGCTTAATCCGTGAATGAAAAACAGGATTAGCACTTAGTGCAATAGCAGATTTGTTATCACAGTAAAGCACTGGAGGTGTTGGTATGAATGCAGTAATGTCTTTAAGGATTGCTCGAATCCAAGCTACATCTGCAACTGTGTGAGTAAGTGCCTTGTATTCTGCCTCTGTAGAACTCCTTGACACTGAAAGTTGTTTCTTGGATTGCCATGACACTGGATTACATCCAATATAAACAATATAGCCAGTCACAGATCTTCTGGTATTTAAATCTGCAGCCCAATCTGAGTCACTAAAAGTTGTGATGCTTAACTCTGTGTTTGCTGAGAATGTAATGCCACGACTCATTGTACCTTGTAGAAACCTTAATATACGTCAGCTCCAAAGTGTACTTCAGTAGGTGATGCCATAAATTGACAGACTGTATTCACTGCAAAGGCTATATCAGGCCTCGTGAAAGTGAGATATTGCAGTGACCCCACTAAACTTCGATACAAACTTGGATTAGTCAATAGTTCTCCTTCATTGAGTAATAAGGGATTATGAGGTTTACAAGGAGTGTCTGCAGGTTTATACGAGTCCATCCCTGCCTTATGCAACAAATCTTTAATATATTTGGACTGATTTACAAAAATATCCCTATTAGCCTTGTATTGAACTTGTAAACCAAGAAAGTAAGTCAATATGCCCATGTCTTTTAATTCAAACACTGCAGCTAATTCAGTTATCACTGCTTATACCTTCTGTGAGTTAGAACCAGTCAATATTATATCATCTACATAAAGGAGTAGAATGATAACATCTGCACCATCTTATTGAACAAACAAACTGGAATCTGAGGATGAAACTTTGAATCCTAGTACTGGAAGGTAACTAGTGAATTTCGAATTCCAAGCCCTTGGAGCCTGTTTTAAGCCATATAGTGACTTAATCAATCGACATACATGTGTTGGATGACTTGGATCGACAAACCCCTGAGGTTGTTTCATATATACTTCATCTTGTAAATCTCCATGTAGGAAGGCATTCTTTATATCTAATTGTCTTAACTCCCAATGGTTGATTGCAGCTAATGCCAATAATATCCTTACTGTTGTATGTCGAACCACTGGACTAAACGTTTCAGAAAAGTCAACTCCTTGTTCTTGGGAAAACCCTTGAGCCACTAATCTGGTCTTATACCTAGAGATTCATCCATCGGGGTTTTTCTTGACTTTATAGACCCATTTGCTACCAATTATGGACCTATTTTCAGGTGGTGGAACCAATTGCCATGTGCCTTGAGCTCTTAAAGAATCATATTCTTCTTGCATTGCTAACTGCCAATGAGGTATAGTTGCTGCTTTTCTGAAAGATGATGGTTCTACAACATCATTAATAGAAGCAACAAAGGAATATCCACCAATAAGAGGTTCTTCTTGTGTAATCTGCAAGCTTTGCAGCTCAGGTAATGAAGTAATGTAACCTTTATAGCTTTTCTGTGTGATTGCCCCACTTTTGAGTCTTGTAACCATTGGATGGACATAAGTAATAGTGTCTGAATCAGTACTTTGCGATGATAATGAAGTAGAAGAGATAGGGAGAATTACCTCTAATTGTGCTTCATTATGGACAGGTAACATTGGTGATGTACCCGGAATTGGAGTGAATGAGTGATGGGAATCATTAGTTGATGAAGAGACCTGTGATCTTGATCCATTTTCTGACTTGTTCTGAGACATAGAAACTGACAAATCATGTTCAACTGGAGAAGGATTCTGTACTTGTGAATTCTGATGCCTTGGTAGTTCTGGTATTGGAGCTTGAATTACTACTGGTGTATGAGACTGGATTTGAGAACCCTGAATGTCTTTATTTTGCAACACTGTCTTCAACTTATATGGAAATTGAGACTCATCATGAATAATGTGTCTGGAGATAATGAATTTACTAGTTGTAGTATTGTAACAGATAACCCACTTGTATCCCATAGCATATCCCAAGAAAACACATGGAACTGATATTGGTTGTAACTTGTGATCATTATATGGTCTGAAAAGAGGATACACTGTTGTCCCAAAAAATTTCAAGTATTGAATATTTGGAACATCATTATGTAACTTCTGATATGGTGATTGCATTCCCAAAATCTTACAAGGCATCATATTTATTAAATATGCTACATATGAACAAGAGTGATACCAGAATGTAGATGGTAAAGATGCTTCTGACATTAAAGTAAGTGCAGTCTCAATTAAATGCTTATTCTTCTTCTCAGCTAGGCCATTCTGTTGGGGTGTATAGGGACAAGAAATCATGTGTACAATGCCCTTTGAATCCAGAAAACTAGTAAACAATTTACTCATGTTTTCACCTCCTCCATCTGTTTGGAGACATTTAATTGAAGTATTGAACTGAGTTGAAACAAATGCATTAAATTTCACAAAGGAAGCAAAGGCATCAGATTTATTGACTAAGGGAAATATCCATAAGAATCTTGAATATTCATCAATGAAACTGATATAATATCTGTATCCTTCTATTGATATCTTTGGAGAAGGCTCTCATACATCTGAGTGTACTTTTTGGAACATACAGCTTGCACTACTTTGTCTAACATCAAATGATTGTCTACACATTTTACTCTGAACACAAGAAGAACAGACAGATTTAGATGAATCTATACTAACTGAGACATTAGAAGCTTTTAACATTGCTGACAAAACTTCCTCAGATGGATGTCCAAGCCTCTTGTGCCATATTGATGTCTTCACCACTTTTCCAATCAAACCAGCTTGCAATTCTTTATTCATTCCAGCAGCAGAAAACTTCCTTGAAAATACTGTCACAGGTATAGTAAACAGATCCCCATCACTCTTTCCTTGGCACAATATCACCTTTGTAACCTTGTCCTGTATGAAAAACACAAGATCATCACATATAAACCAGCATCCATTATCATGACATAGTTTCTTAACTGATAAGAGATTGACAGCTATACTAGGAACATGCAGTACATTCTTTAAATGTAAGAAACGATCATGAGTAAATAGAACTGTTGATCCAACATGTTTTACTTCCAGACCTTGACCATTGCCTATAATGATTTACTGTCATGTGGTGTGTTGCACCAGTGTCGAGCACCCATGTGTCTGCACCATTGAAATCATGAACTTGATGTGCTTCAGCATTAGGATTAAATTCTTGAGAGCCTTCAGCTGTCATTGCAGTTATTAAAGCAGGTGGAGCTGAAGGTTGATAGGAATAGTTATTTCGATGGTAGCACTCAAGAGCAATGTGCCCTTTCTTCCCACATATTTGACAAATCAGAGGTGGAGCATACACATTGTTCTGAGAATTGGTTGTTTTGAAGTGACAATTTGGTGCAGTGTGCCCCCTTCGAGAGCAGATTTGGCATTCAGGTGACACCATTGATTTATAGTTTGTATTACCACTCCAGCTTTGCCAATTACTTCCTTGTTTAGAACCATTAGTGAATGTAGAGCCATTAGAACCATTAAACCCAGAATGATTGAAGCCATTGTTACCCTTGTATCGATTTCCAGAATATGGCCTTGTAAAATTATTCCCAGAAGCATATATATTAGAACCATTAGAGGACCATTTGTTCTGAGATGAATAAGGCCTTTGACTTGAACCCTCTTAATAACTACCAGACCCCATGTTTGAGCTTTCTCCTTGATATCTTCCATGTTCCCCATTACTCCTTGAATTAGAGCTTTCACCATGAACATACATTGCAGACATAGAATTAGTTAAGGACGAAATTCTGGATTCATTAGCCAATTCTGCACTCATCAACTGTGCTCTAAAATCCTTTAATGAAATTGATGTCTCTCTTGCCAATATCACAATTTTTATCATATCAAATTCTTGTGGCAGCCATGTCAAAGCAGCTATGACCAGATCATTATCAGAAATCTTTTCACCTGCAGAAATAAGTTGATCTCGAATAGATTTCAATCGCAGTAAAAACTTATCAACTGAATCTGCTCCTTTCTGTGCCGTGTAAAATTCAGTCTTCAATTGATTAATTCTTGCAACAGATACTGAAGCAAATCTATCTTGCAGGCAAGTCCAGGCTTCTTGAGAAGTTTTACAACCAATAATATGCTCCATTGCATCATCAGATAAAGTTGCAATTAACAAACTGAGCAATGCCATATCCTTTTTAACCCAACTTTTATATGCATCAGTAATCTCTTTCGTAACACCCGTTTCAGTATTGATCACAAATTTGGGCAAACACGGATTATCCCCAGTAAAGAAATCAAACAGATCCTATCCATGCAAGACCGACTGAAACTGAAAACTCCATTTCACAAAGTTGTCATCTTGCAATTTCACAGTCAACATTCCTAGAAGACCTTCAATTTTCACAGAATCCACTGTATTCCCAGACATTTTAATGACTATTTCCAAATTCTACTTCGTTTATAATCAAGAAACTCAAGCAGAAACTTTCCAATCAAGAAACAAATTCAACAACACCTTTGCACCTTGACAGTCAAGAAACAAATTCACTTTGGCAATCAGCCTTGACCAAACAAGATTCAATCAAGAAATAAAACCCCCTTCGGCAATTGGCCTTCAAAGAAGAGAGACGACAAGAAAACAATTCAATATGGCAATTGGCCTTCAATCAAGATTTCATACTCTGGCAATCAGCCTTTAATGGAGTATTACGAAAGTATATATCCCCAATAACAACTATCAACTTTGCAATTCTTCACAGTTTCAAAGAAATGATGGCAATCGACCTTGTAATTCATCGAACAAAGAAGGAAAAACTCACTAACACAAATCAACAAACAGGTGGAGTGCACAGACCTTCGCTTTGTTGAAATACGAGCATTCGAGCACCAAGACCTTCACCAAGAACAGCAAATCACCCAAATCGAGCATAGCAGCAACAAATCATGCGGCGGAAGAGCAACAAATCACCAAAGATCGACCTCCGGCGATGATACCATATTAACAGATATGCAGAGAAGCACAGAAATGCAGAAAGTGCATGTATCGAAGAAGAGCAAGAAGGGAATGAGAGAGAGAGAGAGAGTAGATTGTATTCAGTAAGATTGATTGATTGATACAATTGCATTCTGTTAGCCTTGTATTTATAGGCTATTACAGCTTACTCACTACACTTTCAACCACCTTAACTAACTTCCTTTTATCTCTCTAATTTGTGCTGACTTGGCAGCTGAGTCCTCAATATACACCAAAACTTTCCCGAAGCATCTCCTGTTTTATGAGAAAGAGAAATATATATGGTTAACATTTCCGAATCATGTGTCATGCCATAAAATGTTTTTGTTGTTATATCTCCTCTTAAGGAATAAGGAAATACCAAACCAAATTTAGGACATACACCAGTATGACTTTGCAAGATGAATGGTTGTGCGCACCCTGTTTGTCCGTCGAGCCCGTTTATAATCCACTTGGTCTTTCAACTATATGAATTCGCAAGTTGGTGGGCTTTGACACCAAAATCTTGATAACTGATTTGATAAATGAGCTGAATTTTTTGCAATTTTATTCATCCCAGTGGCCGCGGTTGAAATGATGGAATGCAGCATATTGCATTTTGTGGGTAGTGATTGTCTACCAAAACCAAAACTTTATCAGGGTTGGCTTGCAGTGTTCCCCATATCTTCCCACTAGTATCATGTGCATGGCATCTCCGTTCTTGAACTCTTTTGCCTGATGTGTCTTGCAATTTTTGCAGTGTTCCTCATCTGCTAACTGTAATCCAGTTACCTGCAAATATGGAAAGCTGCCAACTTAGTTCTCTCTCTCAAGCTCATGTCCTTCAGGAGGTTAAAATCTCCCCTTCTCTCTTTGCGTTAATCCTTTTTCATTTTGGTGCGAGTGAAGCATACTAAAATTTTTCAAGGTTAGCAAATATCTTTTTACTGCAATTTGTTCCATAAAATCCTTTCAGTATTTAGTTAAGTTTAGTCATTGCATAAGAACTGGATGCCATGTCCTTATTTCAACTTCCATACTTTTCTCCTCCCAGGAGCATGAGGTGGAAAATGCAAAAGTGGGCTAACGTTCCCAACTACCAATTTTCCTGTACATTGGCTAACATTGGAAAGAAACATTCGGAGTCCTTGTTCAGAATGTTCAGAGTAAATTATATGTGATCTCAATGTACATAAACACGCCATAGGATTGTGCCAGTAGATTCAACACGAAGTAATTTTCTTCCTTTTTATTTTTTATTTTTGGAGGGATTTTCTTCCTTTTTATTAACATAAAGTGGAAAGAAACCACTTTGCTTAAGCAATGTGATCTTATACTCTCTTGAATCTTTTGAATTTCATTTTTATGCGTGCATCATATGTACAATGGATATTAGTTTCACAGTTAGTTGCTCATCCGTCTAGTTAACCCCGTATAAATCTATATCCGACAGGTCTAGGATGCCAAATTGATGCGCATCTTTGAAGAGACTGATTTATACTTTCAGTGTCCCTAGCTTGTTCCTATTCCTTTATCCCGGTTTTTGGTGCTTCTGTCCTGTAAGTACTTTGCAAGGCGTGTAATTTGCGTTGCAATGTCATGTGCAGAAGCATTCCTATATACCATAACTGGAACCTCATTACCTGTGTCTTTCACGTCTTTCTTTCAGATTTAAATGAGCAAGATTGGTTTACCAACATAGTCATACTAATGGTGCTCCTTACCAGACTAAGAACACCGAGGCGGCAACGGCCGAATAGAAGATCTCTACTATTATAAAGTCAGACCGTCCCTAGTTAACTTCACTAAGGTCCTCCAAAATTAAGTTTTACCGAAAATACAACCGCTTTTAACTTCACTAATTGACTTTATCATTTGGATACCTAATGCAATGGTTTTTTTTTTTTTGGGAGAACCTGATGCAATGTTTTAGTATGGGTTGTTTGGAATGCTTGGATTTTGGTTAAACAATATCACTGAATGTCCTTAGTTTTGTAGTTATATTTCTTCATGTCCTTACTTCCATATTCTTCAATAATTGCATCGATATAGTTTTAGTGTTAGATTCTGTGTAACCAGTTTGTTTACATTAAATGTCTATTTCCATGACTTACTGATGTAAAATAGATACAGAAAAGGGGGTCAAAGTTGCATTGTAGTCGACAACTACGTATGCCTACGACCTGCAAGCTTAACTTGATTCCGAACAGCTTCGCATTCCCGTGGTCTCTCTCTTTCCAATTTCGGAACATGTTTCACGTTCAAATCCTCCCTCTCCCTTTAATCCGAAAACAAAATACTTGCAGAGATGGGAATAAGTGCAGAACATATATTCAGAAGAAACTCACAACAGTCATGAGTTTTATTGTACTTGAATCAACTAAATTTTAGTTTAGTAATTACTAGTAATAATGCCCGCGCGTTGCTGCGGGTTTAAAAAGCGTATAAAATATGTAAAAAGTTTTATACATATGTGCATTCATATTAGGCGTATTATTTACAATTGTATTTATACACATAATAATTAGTACCTGAAAAGTTGAATGATAGCTGCTTCACAACATTTTTGTTTTATTTGTGATGATGTACATGCTTTTCTGTTATGATTTGAAAAAATAGAAGCTGTTAGTGCAAATAAATAAGAATTTTAATGAAGAAGAACGATTTTTATAATTGCTAAAGTAATTGAGTAATTTTTGCAATTTCTAAATGAATTTAATAAGATACTTTAAAAAAATTGTAAGGTACCTATTATTGTTGATCATCAATCTTCTTCAATAGTAACACCTGATGATGGCATAGACTGTCATGACCTTCGAAAATAACAATTGACAAACACTTCTTTATATGAGAGAGAAAATTTTAATAACATTCATAAGATAAAACCTGTTATTCTTATTCTAGTTTTATTGTAAAAATAAAAAAGAAAAAGAAAAGCATTGAGTTGCTTTGTTTGCAAATTGAATTTACGTACCATATGAGAGGTTAATCTAGCTTTGATCTAGATTTGAAGTACATGTTGAGGTTCTCAATGATTGAAGGTGTTGGTATATAGTTTATTAACACGTTTCGGATGAAGACAACGATGAACATTTCTGAGCCAAAAGATGTTGTGGAGTTTGTTAGAGAGTTAGGCAACATATGTAAAGACTGGGAATTGTTCCAAGTGATGAACTGTGTATTCAATTGGGATTTTGAGGGCTTTTAATTCTTTTAATGAGTTTAGGGGTATTCAATCAGGATTTTAAGTAATTCTCTGAAATTCAATGTGTATTTAATCATGATTTTAAGATAGTTTATTAAAATCCTTAAAAATCTGGGGGTATTTAATTAAGATTTTAAATAAGTTTATAACATTCCAAGTGTATTCAATTAGTATTTGATTTTAAAGAATTTGAAAATTTTAAGGAATTATAGAGAATTGGAGAGATTTCGTAGTGTATTTTAAACATCCACAAATCTCACATCTCCTCATGAGATTTCAAGGGGATTGAATCAAAATTTTACATGGAATCTCTACAAATCAATTAAACTCCATAGAAATCCATGGAGTTTATAAATCAATTAAAATCTTTCAAATTGCCAATTGAATACACCCCAAGTTTGATTTTATAGTGGAACACAACATAAAAAAAAAAATTTAAAAAAAACCTCTTTACAAATTCATTTGAATTTCCTATACCATAAGTTTCCAATTTTACAAACCAATGTGCTATCATATTTGCAGCAAGGAACCAACATTTACATATAACAAAAGGATGAGTTTTTACCTGCCAATCTAGCAATAGGAACGAACACAACAGCTCCAATTCAAAGGTCAAACCTTTCTGCTAAAAACCCACTCTACGGTTCACAAATTTATTCCAACTCACCACGAAAACTGAGCAAACAAACACAAACCCACATTACAAAATCAACATTTAAAAGAAAATGGAGCTCGTCTTCCTCTTGAAAATTTAAGCATCAACACATAAAATTGTCCATCAATTCTCCGTTCTATCCATCTTAGGGTCATATGCTAACTTGCAATTGACGTTATAATTTGTGAATTTTATGTAAACGACCCTTAAGTTTCTATCTTGGTAGTTAAGACGTTAGAAAAGCTAAAATATACTTACTCTGAATGACCAAATTACTTAGTTTAACCCAAACTATGTAATGTACAACATGGTCATCTTTACACATTTACTATGGAACAAACCACAACCAAATTGATGAATTTTAATTTAAAAACAAAGGTAAAAACATAAGGTAAAAATTATACCAAGTATGGACATTGCATCCAAAAAATAAAAATAAAAGGAATGGATCATTTACTATCAAGTAAATATTGTAATCTCTTATTACATTATTAAGGTCTTCTTCGTACTGCAAAGATAATAAACAAATTTTAAGTCACCTAATCTTGAGGCCAAATAAGAAAAAATATCATAATTATAAAAAAATTAAAAAATTAAAAAAAAACGGTTGACAAATAATTTGATCAAAGTGAACAAAAGATGATCTTACAATGCCATACCTCTTATGATCAATGAAAATTTGATACAATGCCATGTGGAAATTCCTTATCCCATCTATTGAAGACTGAATGTGTGAAAAAATAGGATGCAGAAGAAGAGTAAACCAAGCATAAGTTGAAAAAGAATATTTGGTCACAAATGAGCTGACTTTTAAAAGTAAATTGATAGGAACTTACCATGTGTACTGATAAAAGCAGAAGACTGCTCACGAAGATTTATCTATATACCAAAGCATTAGTGAAACACATCAGTAAAAACAAATTCCTATCTACCCCAGTCTTTATACAACTAAAAAAGTTGGGAACATTTAATCATCACCTGGAAGAAGAATTCATTTGGTGCTTTGATTCAAACCCGGCTGAAATCTTCGAGTCTTCTTATGGTTTCAAACGTCTCCAAACTACCCGGTGTTTCAAAATAGCTACCACCTGAGTTCCATTTTCATTGACATCAAGCCCAATAAATACACTTGAAGTGCAAATTTACTCTCAGTTAATGTATCAACTATTTATTTTAATGTTTCCCAGCCTGAAGCTGATGTTCTATTTGCAACTATGATGTTTCCTCCCTCTTAACTCAGTTGTAATATATTTCCCATTTGTGACATATTTAAATTGAAACCCAGTTACATCTTCCAACAATTAAAATGAAAAAGAAATATAGGTAAGCAAAGTTGAAAAGAAAATACGTCGATATTGTATATCTCATATGCAATATATGAAATAATTTTCCAACATATGAATAAAGTATATATAATTAAATTACCAGGAAATCCTTCTTGGCATCTTGAAAACTTTTTGGTTGAACCTGGATGCAAAAAGAACAGATTTTCAAATTCAAATAGTCAGTATTTTTTAAAAGCTGAAATTGAATAACTACGAAATAAATTTAGCGGAATCATAATTGAACCTGCTGGTTTTTCTGATGAATCAAAGATTCATATTTTTTTGCAGCAATGATGAGATGGATTGAGAAAAGGAGCATATCTGTTCATAGAAATAAAAAATGAAAGAACAAAATGAAAGAACAACAAAAGTAATGGTTTGAAACTGTATAGAAAATGTTAATTTAATTCTTCGTTTGTTCTACAATACCAACAACAACATCACATTGATCAAGTGAAGTTGGAGACATTTGAAATTTTTATATATTACGATGCAATAGTTATATTCAGACCACTCCATGCTCCCCCCAGAAACTTATCGGAATCCTAAATTCCTAGTCCTCCATTAACCAAAATTAAAACAATTATTCAGATTCCTAATTAAAACTGCAAGAACCAAAATCTTAATAACATGAATAAGAAAAATACTACTCGCATAACAAAAATTAATAAATATAAAAACCGAAATTTGTACGAATCACCACAAAAAACCAAAATCTTATAGGAGCTTCTTTATGAGAATCTCAAACCCGAAATTTGTACGAATCACCACAAAAAACCAAAATCTTATAGGAGCTTCTTTATGAGAATCTCAAACTCAAGCCATTTCAAAATAAGTTCTTCGCATTTCCTCAAATACGTGCTAAATCTCTGTTACTACTCAAAATCCAAATGAGTACTTAAAATATACAAAACTACATTTAAGTTAAGGCTATAATGCACTAAATGACATTCAAAACCACAATACACCAAAACAAAGATGAATTCAACACCTTGAATGTGTAAATATTCATATCTCAATCCAATTTGAAACATAATTTTCGTCCTAAAAAACTTTGATCTACAAAACCCATTCACATTTTTCAACAAAAAAAAAAAAATCGATTTAGGAAAGCAAATACAATGCAACAAAAGAGCTGTTCGCTATTGCTCCATTTAGTATGGCCAAAAGCTTGAAAAACAGCTTAGAAGCACAATTCCAAATATTAACAAAAGCAAGCAACTTTGGGGGTAAAGATCCCACTTTCCCAAACAGAGCTTTAAGTTCATGCCACATGATTCGAATTAATTTATCACTAATCTAAGTTCTAAAATGGTAAATGTGAGAAAATATACCTATCACCCTGCTCGCTGTGATATGTGAAATCCAAGTTCCACTCCGTGACCCTCTGCATAGCTGGTTAAGTTCTAGTGACGAACTCCCTGAGAAGGTTTAGAGTAGCAGCAGATTGATAATAGGCTATGATCAGTCTCTGAATATCTGGAGTACCATAAACTTAATCTCTACCAAAAACTATACAAATATTTAAATAAAATATAACTACTCTCTCGATTTTGTTGAGAAATATCTGCCACACCATTAAGTATTTTTCAATTACCTCTGTCTTCCCTATCTATGTTGTATAAAAGTCAAAAAAAAAAAAAAAAAAAAAAAAAAAAAAAAAAAACAGCCCAAAAAACCCTAACAGACCTAAATAATTGACATATGTTTTCACTTACCAAAAAGTTGCAATTTATTAAATTTCAGAATCCTTGACAAACTGCAATCATGACCAGTGAAGACACGATCAAACCAAATGGGTCAACAACAAATCCATGGGGACTTTGCAGTATGCATGAAGCGGAGGAAATTAAGTGCTTGGAGAGACGGAAAAAACCAACCCCAACCCCAAATTAAGCAGATAAATCACTCGATAAAACTTGATTACTGGGAAGAACGAATATGTGAAAAAGAAACTCACCATTGCTATCACTGAGCCAGCACAGAGGCCTTCAAATGCTGAAACGAAAAGCTCAAAAAAATGATACGCTACAATCCCCTGAAACTGCAAGCTAAACGAAATTAAAAAGCCATATGTTAAAAAGGATAAAATCGAGAAAGTGGTAAATCTCACCAGCAACCACAGAGAACCAAAAAGTTATGCCAAAGAGGAAGCAGAAACCGAAATAAAACCAAGAAGTACAATCGAACAAAGGAAATGGAAACCGAAAGAAAATTCCAGAGACCCGAAGCGGACCATTCCAGGATGATCGACACGTGGGAAGAGAATGGTGAACGCGTTGGCAAAAAGACAGAAGCAAAAGGAAGACAGATGACGGACGCGTGTAATGAAAGGATAAAATGGTAAAAGAAAATCAGAATACAAAGGAGTCGAAGGGCATTTCTGCCGCTACACTATTAGCTAAAGGGTAATATCCGCTCGTGTTCGTCGTATTCCTCTTTTCACAGGTGTCAGTAAGCTAGTCTACAAAGGATGGTGCATTAAATGTCCAGTGAAAAAGACCCCAGGCTCAGGGGTTCACTAAGCGCCTATATAAAGGGTGAAAACCTCCGTTATGGGGGTCGGACAAAAAAGAGAGATAATTGATGTATTAGCCGAGCGCTATTTTTAGTTTTGCAATTAATTAGATTCCTCAATATAATGAATGTAATCCAATTTTGAGAGGTGAACTACTTACATCTTTGTACCAACTTTAAAAATAGTATTTGACCAAAGGATATAAAGCCTTCAGTAGTAACTCGCATGTCATACCTTACTCATTGCTTAATAATAAAATTATTAGTTCATTCATAAAGAATAGGGATCAAACCAATTATATATAGACACAGTATAACGGATAATTACCACACATGAATTGTCAATAAATTAGTTTTATTATGTAAAACTTATTCACGATGAACACCCCCACAAATCTAGGGGAATTCACAATTATACCAGCCCTCTTTTGTAAAACCTCTGTTTACAATAGCTCAAACACAATCCATTAGTTCAGTAGCGGCCTACAATGGGCCATTGAGTGCCCATGACCCAACAACTTAATATTATTTCTCTTGTTAAATACAATTTGATGTACTTTTATTAAGGCATATTTAAAGAAAAAAACTAACGAAAAAACTTGAAAATTTTGAGTTTTAACGACAAAGATAAAATAAAGGATAAAATAAATAGTACCAAGTTTGACTTTTTAGTGTAAAAATGTGATTTTTCGTTAAAGTAAATAGTACCGCGGACTTTTCGTTAAAACTCCCTATTTTAAATTCACTCTCCACCTTTGACAAAAGATTTTCTCAGTTCTTGTTTATTGTCATAACTCTTAGTTTTTCCTCATTTGTCTATTGATATAATATAACATTTCTAAAATACGAGAACACATCATTGGCAATATAAATGAAAGTATGACTAATTTCTAAGAACTTATATTATAATCTCAGTATTGTAAATTGGTAATCACACCACTACATTAGTTTATACGAATTTACAAAAAAGATTGTTGATATATGATTGTTTTCACAATCACAATTTATTAAAGTTGGAGGAACGTTTGTTTAAAAAAAATAAAAAATTGGAGGAACATGTCTCTCCCACAAATGATATCATGACGCTATTAGGCTTCTCCCTTGTCTTTTCAAGCGCAATAGCTTTTGTCTTCGTTGTGCCACAGCCAAATACAAAACATAGTCACGGCAAGTCAAATTAGAGAACCTGAAATAGCATTAACATATTTTTGTTAACAAATTAGTAAACCTAAGGCTCCTGGGTTCATTGAAGGTTCTATATAAAGGGGTAGGAACCTCTTGTAAACGGTCAAACGACTGAGAGAATAAAGAGTTCATGTATTTAGCCGAGCACTATTTGTAGTTTTAAAATCAATACAACCCGAGCATTACCATGGAGTGGCTCAGTTTTGAGCGGCGAACCACTTAAATCTTTAAGTCCATTTCATTTTAGTCACATCCCAAGCCTACCAAGGGTTTATTGTTTTAATTTGTTAATATGCAAGTTTTAAGTGTTAACAACCCAAAATTAAGCCACTTAAACCATCTCCAACCCTTGGGTTAAAACCTAAAGCTTTTAACCTAGAAAATTTAGGCTTGAACCTAGAAACAGTTTTTTTGCTCCAACACTTTTGGGTTAAATTTTTAGCCCGAGATTATAAAGAATGAATTTAGAATAATTTTTCCTCAAAGTAACTTTAAAAACAAAACTATTATGTAGACTATCCTAATTTAATTTTATGAAAATTTTAACCTAAAAATATTTAGATTTTGATTTGAAAAATCACTAAACCGACACCATGAAACTCGTGGAATGCTATGAAAGAATATGAAACACATGGAAGATTTTTTTTTAATTATTTTAGTCGTTGAATTTAAATTTGGACTGTTAGATTGGATCATATTAGATTTTAGTCGTTAGATTCAATGAATTTATAAATATAAAGCTAAAAAGAAATACATATATATGGTGTGTCAGCCCACTACATATATAGTGTGTGTGATAGCCCGTCCCGAATTATTTTTATTGACAGTGTGAAATGTCCATTTTGCCCTTGGACGTTGAGATGTGTTGTGTGTGACATGCTTTTTGAAGTGGACCAATATGTTAAGTTCCTAAGTTTTTGGGGCCAATAGGAACTTAAGGTTTTATTAGTAGTGATTGGTTGCACTTGGACCACACACACACACCCACATCATCCACTCCCGTGTACCTTCTTTCTCCTCCCTCATGGATCTCTCCCATTTTCCACACAAACTGTACGGACAACACCTAAACCAAGCCAATCCTTCACAGATTGAGGGATTTAAGGTCACCACCTTGTTCCTTGTGACCTCACGAGTCGATTGGTACCATTTTCAGAACTTGAAACCTCCATTTTCCCCGAGAACCCAGATTTTGGCACTGTTCATGCACTTCCAAACGATGAGTTTCTAGAGGATTTTAAGCTTACAGGGAGCTTTAGAAGGTCTTCACGAAGCTCAGAGAACAAGTGTGGTGGTTTTTGGACGTCGGGATTGTGAGTTCGAGGTTTGGCCAGAATTCGTGGAATTTCTCCGGCAAGATCCCGTGGATTTCAAGGCTTGAAAGTGGTAAGGTTTTGTTCTACTCGTTATAAGCTTCATTTTGGTATAAATTTCATGGATTTTGGTTAAGAAATGAAGAAGTTATGAAGATTTGAAAATTTTCCCAGTTTTCCGGCAAGTTGCAGACAGCGGCGGATGGCGGTCGCCGGCGAGGTAAATCGAAGAAAAAGGAAGAATATTCCGTCAGAGTTGATGGAATATTCCTAACCGCGTCAGGTAACGCCGTTAACTTATGCTAGTATATAATGGAATATTCCTAACGGCGGTTAGGGATTCCGTAAGGGTTGGCCTTGCGTGGGGGCGCGTCTGGCAGTGCCTTGGCCAGCGCGTGGCCACACGTGAGACCTCAGAAAAATATTTTAAAATTTTAGGGATGTTTATGAGGTTGAGTAGGTCACTGTGGTATTTTAATTGACGTTTATGAAGTCATTTCTCATATAGGCGAGACCTATCCGGAGGACGAGCGTAGCCAGGCTAGACGTGGGGGCTACGACCCTTCGACATACCAGTGAGTGGGCTTTTGTTTTCCGTATATACCTATATAATGAGTATTTTCCCCAGAAATACGTTTTAAGCTATTTTATGAAATTGCCATGCCAAATATGTTTATGCTATATGTATGCATTGTGATATATTTATATACACATATTGGGATTTGATGCCAGTAGGGCTCAGGTAAGTTCAGGTAAGCTATGTGTTACTCTACGATGATTGTTGAGATGCATTGTTAGCTCATAAACCTGCACCCCGGTGTTAGTGCTCCCGCCAGAGTTAGGGCATAGCCTTCACGTGATCGTTCACCTCCTGCACCACACGCTCATCTTGGATCCAAGTTAGGTGCACAGCCTGTCGTATAGACCACTTTTAGTGGGTTCAACTTGTAGGTGACCCGCGATCAGCCTTCACGTGATCGTAGCACTTAAGCCTCTCTCCGCTGCATAATATTTGTTTGTTAAAAAAAAAAACAACACCAAATTAATGATTTATCAATTGAATGTTGATTGAATGGGCACTCATAAATGAAGGATGTTTTTCCCCATATTTAATATTCTTGTGAAAAATGTAAACCTCTCTTTGCGAATTTAACAAAATGACTACAGTTTGACAAAAAAATAAATGAATAATGCTAGGGAAATAAGCACGTTAATCAATACTTAAGTAATAATCCAATTATCAATATCCACATCATTTGATTTACAAAATTTAATTTAAAAGCTTAGTCTCCCAAACATTACCAAAAGAAAATATCACATATCATATCATGGTCAGAGACAGGGCTAATTTGGGTCTTTTGTTTGCTTCAAATAATCTATTAGTCCTTGTCCAAAAACAAAGTAATCTAGTAGTCCTGTGATAATCATTTATTTATGGCTTATTATAATAACATTCCACATATTATTGAATAAACCTCACATACTTAATACATCTTATATTTGCTTTTTCAATTAAACATTATCTTAAAACACCCCACATACTTCCCCTAATATCCTCACACCTCACTTTCTCAACATACACATACATTTTTTTACATAGACCGCGCATTTTCTACACACCCCACATTCTTCACATCTTATAATACTCATTTTTAATTATTATAAATTAAATTGACTTAGGAGTAAAACCCTAACATCCTGCATGGTTGATGTGGAGATAAGAAAATAGACACTTGATAGGCACCAATTGAATGGAATGAGTTATATTGCCGTAATTCACCATTAAAAACAATAAGTGCATGATGATATATGTCTCTGGCTGTCAATTACTAAAAGGATTGAAGAAATGGAATACGGTTAGAAGTTAAACTTGACAGCACAAAGAAAATATAATGCATATTAACTTTTACAGAAGTTCCCAAGAGAGATGTATTTAGGTAATAATTTTGTCGCTAGTATTTTGTGAAAATGCAACGCCGAAAATTTATTTAAAATTGTTGAAATTGGGAAGTTTGGTTTCCTGCGTTATTGGGTAGCATAGAAAACCAAAACACTTTGCGTCTATTAGAAAACCAAGTAGGTATTTGGGGAATCGTAAGTGGGGTTATGAGAACCCATAAATATCCACAAGTATGTTAGAAAGGCTTAAATAACACATGCTTATAGCTTAAATAATGCAGCTATTTTAGAAAGAAAAATTAGGCTTAAATAATTGCCGATGTTTGAATCACTAATGACACGTTTACGTAAGGGTAATCGGAATAAATAAAGGGAATTGAATTCCGATTACGGAGTATTCCGGTGTTTACTAAATATTAAGGAATCAAAAAAGTGGTGGAGCCCACACGAAACAAGGAATCCAATTCCTGAAATTGGAGGAACGGGATTCCCTAGTTTTGTGAGGTATTTGAATTCCCTAAGGGTAAGGGAATCAAGAATGCATCTTTTATTCCTATTATGCCCTCACTTGTTTCTTATTGTCCCAGTATTGCCCTTCATTTGAGACTCATTATGCCATCTTTTAATAAATAAATAAAACCTATTTATATATTTTTATATAGATAATTTTATTATATAACTTTAATTAAATATTTAATTTAATTAATTAGTATGAAAATAATTTATTTATGTAACGGCAATTTAGTAATCAATCTAGTTTTCATTTCGATTGAAGTGAATTAGTAAACAACTTATATGGACTCAACATCATTCCTGCCATCTTTTAATAAATAAATAAAACCTATTATATATGTTTATATAGACAAATTTTATTATATAAATTTAATTAAGAATTTTATTATATAAATTTAATTAAGAATTTAATTTAATTAATTAGTATGAAAATAATTTATTTATGTAAGGGCAATATAGTTGACACACCCCGACCCGAAAGTAGGGCGTGCTGGCTTTCACGTGAGAGTGACGTAACCATGTGCACAGTGTGGAAGCAAGATTAATCAGAAAGATACAAACAATTTAAAGTCATGCAACCAGCAACCCAATTAAAGATAGTGTGCTAGTGCGAGAATTAAGATGGTTTACACAATCAGAGCATAAATGGTCTACGTGCAGTCAAGCAGAAAGTACTAAATAAAGATAACACCTGAAGGTGGTCCTACATAAGTGAATTCTGTCAGAATGTCTGATGAGCTCCTTGTATGCCACCAACGAACACTACCTAATACCTAGAGGGGCGAAAAACAGAAAGCGTGAGTGGGCAGACAAATCTTTTCAAAACCATTCTTTTCTCAAAAGTTATAACCCCTCACCGTAAAACCTGTATAATTTCCCAGAAATAAAGTATATACTCATATATATAATTCTCAAAATCCTGTTGGAAAATATGTATGTATGAATATATGTATGCCATGCCAAAGTATCATAACTCTGTGAATGTGATTGAATACTAGATATCATCTCAGCCCTCGGCTGTATATAGCTCATAACAATCTCATCATATCATATAGCTCATAATCAACTCAATCATATCATATATCCTGCACACACATCAATACCACCTCTAGTGGTCTACACAACATCACTGATATAAACTAATATGCTCTAGTGCTACAATCACGTGAAGATTGTGCGAAAGATTCGCGGGTCACCTACGAGTCGAACCCACCTATAATGGTCTATTCGACAAGACTGTGCACCTAACTTGGATCCAAGGCGAGCATGCGGTGCGGGAGGTGAACATCATATGAAAGACTATGCCCCTAACTCTGGGCGGGAGCACTAATATCAGTGTGCAGGTTTATGAGCTCTAATCACATCACATCACATCACATCATTCATTCTCATCATAACTAGTATATAAACTTACCTGCCACTTACCTATGCGTCCGCAACACCAACATTATCATATGCAATCACTAATGCATAAATAAAATAAATAGATACTTTGCATGGCATTTCAAATCATACTATTCTTTAAATTCACTTTCTGGGAAAAGCAAGTATATAGGTATATACGGAAAACAAAAGCCCACTCATTGATAAGTAGCCGGGTCGTAACCCTCATGCCTAGCCTGGCTACGCTCGTCATCCGGATAGGTCTCGCCTATATGAGAAATAACTGTAATAACATCATTTTAAGCACATACACAAAACTGGAAAAAATAACTTCTCGTACATTGCTCAATTTGGGTATATGAATATACCACAGTGATCTACACAATCTCAGGATCATCCCCATATTTTTAGAAAAATTTTCTGACCACCCACGCGCCGACAAGGGCACGGCCCTACGCGCCCCCATGCGCGGCCACTTGATCTGCACACTGACTGCGTCAGTTAACGCCGTCAAGAATATTCCATTAAAACCCAACAGAATCCGTCCAAACTAACTTACGGCTTTGACGGAATATCCTCTATCTTCTTCGACGACTGTTCGCCGGTTTCTGGAAAAACTTTCAACTATGGTTTCTTCTTCATTTTTGCACCATTTTCTACGTACTTTATACCAAAATGAAGATCTCACAAAGATGAACACAACCATACCTGACTTGACCCCCAACTCGCCGAGGATTCGCTGGAAAAAGCCTCGATAATTCCAGTCAAAATGAAACTCTCCGATCTCGTGATTCCGACGCCAAAATCTTCCAACGAAGCACTCTGAGCTTCATAAGGACCTCCTTAAGCTCCCTATGAGCTTAAAATCCCCTGAAAAATAACATTTCACGTGTGCATGAACAGTGCACAAATCGGAGGTTAGGATTCACGGGGTTTTCGAAGGTTCCAGGTTCTAAAACTTGTACTAATGGCTTCCTGAGATCACAAGGAATATGAATATACTTACCTTAGTCTCAATCTGCAAGGTTTGAGATGGTTCCTGGGTGTGTCCGTACGAAAAAGCCGAGAGGGAGAAAGAGAGAGTTTGAGAGATAGAGAGAGTACGAGAGTGAGAGAGAGAGAAAGAGTGTGTGCGTGGTCCAAATACAACCAATCAAACACCCCCAAACTTAAACACACACATACCTTAATTAACCTCCAATGGCATTTTAGTCTTTTCACACCTTCGAGAATAATTTTTTCGGGATGGGCTGTTGCAATAGTAATCAATCTAGTTTTCATTCCGATTGAAGTGAATTAGTAAACAAATTATATGGAGTCAACATCATTCCCACTCCGATTCCAGACAGTTTTAGTAAACAACTTCAACAGGAATCTGATTATGATTCCACCTCATTTCAATTCCTCCTCAATCCAATTCCTCCTCAATTCAATTCCTCTCAATTTGATTACGGATTAGTAAACGCGTCCTAAAAGAATGAAAAAATATGGAGTCTTTATTTCATGTGAAGTTCAAAAAATATGCATAAACAAGGTCTACCTTTGATGAGAGTCAAAAGAGGAAAGAGGGGGGTTAGGGCTAGGGTTCTTCTTGGGGGTAACCAATTTCTTGATTTTGGCCCCCTCTAAGCTAGTAGGATGGCTAATTAGTTGGTTAATAAGGAATGTGATAATGATTCAATGCTCTTTGGGGGAAAATGATGTAATGAAATACGTGCTTGATTGGTTTTGGGTAATGGAGAGGAATTGACATTTGATAATAATGTTCGGCTTAGCGTCATCTGGGACGAAGGAAGGTCCTTTCATTCACATTAAAGGCCCTGGGTTGCTGAGTTGAAGCTCCATTCTGTTGATTGGGTCATTCCGCCATGGGCATGCTGGGATTGGGAGTTGTGTTTAGGGGAATGAGATTTAATTGGATGGATGCTGATTAATGGTGGCATAGCTCTGATGAGTGATGGTTGGAGAAGTAATCTCAAGTACCTAGATCTATGTGTGAGGGATCCGAATCGGTGGTGCAAGATTGGCCAAAGCACTAAGCTTGAGGGTAATTATTATCTCGGTATTGTCTTTATGTTTTTTAAAATTACTTTTTCTTGTGCAATGTGGCTTGTTGAGTCGCTTGGGTTGTCTAGCTCGTCAATCATTGCTGCTAATTACTTGTGCTTGGCTAAGAGTAGTGTGGTCTGTGTTGCGTGTTGCTTGTCTTTATTTCAAACGTTTGATTTTCCCGGAGGTCTGTTTGCTTGCATTTCCCTTGGCTTGCTGTTTATAAATAGGTTGTTGTTGAAGGTTTTTCTTACCTTTGCCTTGTGTTTGAAAACTAAGCCTTTAACCATCCTACCCAAAATGACTATTATCTCCCAGCTTGAAGCTTCACCTTCTAGACACCTTAGGATCCATTCCAGTCTCAATTTTCCTTCCTGGTTCAATAGATTCGATTCTCTTCAACCTGGCCAACCCCCTATGGTTGTTGAGGGTTCTAGGGGTACCTTTACTCTTGAGAGTGAAGTTACCAGGGTTTCGACTAGTCTCTACTCGAACCTCAATGTGGAATATATGGAGAGTAAGGTAATTATAGGAAAGCTTGTCGGGAAGCAGATCGAAGCTAGAACTATTAAGTGGAAGTTAGGGTTTACTTGGGGTTCGGGGGTCAATAATCCCTTTTATGTTGATCAATTTGGACACCATTGGTATGCAGTGGAGTTTACTGACCAAGATGTGCTTGAGTATGTGTTAGATAATAGACCTTGGTATGTTAGAGGTCAAATCTTCCATCTGGAGAAGTGGACCACCTTTTTTTCATGATATGGAGATGATTTCTAGTCTTAGAGTTTGGGTTCGTATTCCAAAGCTTTTGGTGCAGTATGGGGATGCTGAAATCCTTGAGGTGATTATGCAACATGTGGGCACTTTCATTAGGGCTGATGAGAATTCTTTGTCGGGTCTGAATGGTTTGTTTGTGAGGGTGTTGCTTGAGGTGGATCTAAGGCTGCCTTTGAAGAGAATGATGGTTATTAATGATGAAGAGGGTAACCCAGTGTTGCTGAGTTATGAGAAGTTGTTCGAAGTTTGTTTTTATTGTGGCCAAAGAAGGTCGGAGGGCCACAAGTGCCCGGCTATAGAGGATAGAGATGGATGGATGCTGGTGGATAGGTTATTTGATGATGAGCTGCTTGTTTATTCGACTGGTGCTGAAATTTCTGAGGAAACCAGGCAGGAGTTGCATAGAGGGTTTATGTTGGTATTCCCTCAACCGGTGTTGAGGGAGGATATGATCTCTAAAGATGAGGATGAGCTGGAGGTGATAGAGCAACCTAGAACCCGGAAGGAGAATATGAGTAAGGGTTGGAATACTGTGGTTTCTAGGAAGAATAGGTATACTGGTAGGGGTCGTAGTGGTGCGCGAAGGGATGGTAGGACTTATGACAATGTCGTTAGGGGCAGCAAGACTTGGGTCTCGAAGGCAGACTTAGGGTTGGTTTGGTATTGCTGTGCTTTGAAAAAAAAAACTGCTTTTCTGTGCAGTGAGAATAAGTTCATTTTTGCTGCTTCACATTTTCAGCTTTTTTTCACCCAAAACTGTGAAAATAAGTTGTTTTTAAGTGTTTACCAAACACCTTTTTGAGCTCAGCTTTTTTTGATACCCATTTTTTATAAAAGCACCTCAGTACCAAACCAATACTTAGTGTCCAAGTGGAAGCCTGATTGTGCTTTGAGTTTTGGTGCAACTGTTGGGGCTGGAGATGAGATTACGGCAGATGTTGATAAGGGTAAAAACGCGATGAAGAAGGATAAGGAGTTCATGGAGGCTGAATAGGAAAACAATGAGTAGGTGCAGTATCTAGGGAGTATGAAGAGGGGTAGAAACATTGGTAATGGTGATGTTAGGACTGGCTATGTTATTGAGGACGTTAATTGATGAACTGTCTTGTCTGGAATTGCAGGGGATGGGGCAGACTAGATTTTGTCCCTCAGTTTAAATTTCTGCCTAGTTTAGTTAAGCTTGATGTCTTTTGTGTTCTAGAACCTAGGTCTGGTCTCAGTAAAATCTTTAAGAATGTTTTTTGTAAGTGGTTTAATGAAATGTTTTGTGCTAAAGGGGATGGGCAAGCCGGTGGGCTTTGCCTGTTGTGGCATGACCAGAACTTATATATCAATGTAATTGCCTTCTGGTTCAAATTTATCCATTGTAGTATTAAAATCTTAAATTCGGTGTTAATTTTTTATGCACTTTTACTTATGCCTTCCGCAAAAATGCATGCAATCTCAACTATGGGATGATCTGTTGTGTTTATATGGTATCAATAGTAACTCGCAACCCTGGATGCTAATTTGAGACTTTAATAATATCCTAAGTCTCGGTGAAAAGGTGGGGGAAGATAGAAATATAAATGTGTACATGGTAAACTTTACTGAGTTCTTGAAAGATGGAGGCCTTGTTTCTCTCCCCGTTTTTGGGGTTCCATTTACTTGGACTAATGGGCACAAAGAGAACACTTTAATTTTTGAAAGATTATATAGGGTCCTTGTAAATGCAACCTAGTGGAATACATTTCCAAATGCTAATCTCCACAATTATTCGATTTTTGGTTCGGACCATAGTCCTATTCTGTTAGATTGCCTTCCGAATAACCAGTGTAATGTCGTTAGACGGTGTGACTTCAAGTTTATGGCTATGTGGTTGAATCACCCAGAGTTTATTAGGAGTATAGATTTTAATGGCAACCCTAATGATAAGCTGAAGGGTTGTCTAGGAACTTTGAAATCTCTGGCTAGAGTTTGGAACAAGGAGGTCTTTGGTAATGTCCATGAAAGAGTGCATGAACTCTTTGAGAAAATTAATGTTCTCCAAGCCCAGAGTATGGATGATCCGAACAACCTTCATTTACTAGCCAAAGAGGCAATGTTACGAAACGAGTTAAATAGAGCTCTTAGTAATGTGGAAATCCTTTGGCCTCAAAAAACTTGAGTCAACTAGCTCTAACTTGGGGATAAGAACACCAAGTTTTTCCAAACGATGACAAATGTTAGACGAAAGAGGAATGAAATTTTGAAAATTACGGATAGTATGGGGTTTTGGTGGTTGAAGAGGGAATGAATGGAACAGGTTTTTGTGCAGGATTTTAAACTGCGTTTTACTGGTCATCCTGGTTCGAATAATACTATAATTTCAAGTTTCATTGACATTATTTGCTTCGTGCATCACTAAAAACCAGAATAGGGCCTTGCTTAGCCATGTTAGTGATGACGAGATTTGGAAGGCTGTTAATGGCATTGGAGCCTTGAAGGCCCTAGGCCCCGATGGCTTTCATGCCTTGTTTAACTGTAAGTGTTGGGATGTTGTTGGTCCTTCAGTCATAAGGTTATTTAAAGACTTCTTTCCAATTTCGGAACATGTTTCACGTTCAAATCCTCCCTCTCCCGTTAATCCGAAGACAAAATACTTGCAGAGATGGGAATTAAGTGCATAACATATATTCAGAAGAAACTCACAACAGTCATGAGTTTTATTGTACTTGAATCAACTAAATTTTAGTTTAGTAATTATATCCGCTCGTGTTTGTGTTCGTATTCCCCTTTTCACAAATAAAAGGTGTCAGTAAGCTAGTCTACAAAGGGTGGTGCATTAAATGTCCAGTTAAAAAGACCCAAGGCTGAGGGGTTCACTAAGGGCTTATATAGTGGGTGAAAACCTCCGTTATGGGGGTCGGACAAAAAAGAGAGATAATTGATGTGTTAGTCGAGCGCTATTTTTAGTCTTGCAATTAATTAGATTCCTCAATATAATGAACGTAAACCAATTTTGGGAGGTGAACTACTTACATCTTTGTACCAACTTTAAAAATAGTATTTGTCCAAAGGATATAAAGCCTTCAGTAGTAACTCGCATGCCATACCTTATCCATTGCTTAATAATAAAATTATTAGTTCATTCATAAAGAATAGGGATCAAACCAATTATATATAGACACAGTATAACGGATAATTACCACACATGAAGTGTCAATAAATTAGTTTTATTATGTAAAACTTATTCACGATGAACACCCCCACAAATCTAGGGGAATTCACAGTTATACCAGCCCTCTTTTGTAAAACCTCTGTTTACAGTAGCTCAAACACAATACATTAGTTCAGTAGCCGGCTACAATGGGCCATTGAGTGCCCATGACCCAACAACTTAATGTTATTCCTCTTGTTAAATACAATTTGATGTACGTTTATTAAGGCATATTTTAAATTCACCCTCCACCTTTGACAAAAGATTTTCTCAGTTCTTGTTTATTGTCATAACTCTTAGTTTTTCCTCATTTGTCCATTGGCAAAATATAACATTTCTAAAATACGAGAACACATCATTGGCAATATAAATGAAAGTATGACCAATTTTTAAGAACGTATATTATAATCTCAGTATTGTAAATTCCTAATCCTACCACTACATTAGTTTATACGAATTTACAAAAAAGATTGTTGATATATGATTGTTTTCACAATCACAATTTATTAAAGTTGGAGGAACGTTTGTTTAAAAAAAATTAAAAATTGGAGGAACATGTCTCTCCCACAAATGATATCATGAAGCTATTAGGCTTCTCCCTCGTCTTTTCAAGCGCAATAGCTTTTGTCTCCGTTGTGCCACAGCCAAATACAAAACATGGTCACGACAAGTCAAATTAGAGAACCTGAAATAGCATTAACAAATTTTTGTTCACTAGGCAACATTTCGTGGTTCAAAATTTTATCGTGAATTCATATATGTGACCTAGGAACAATTGTAGCAGTATTCTAAGTAGGAACCAAAAATTTACCTCTTAATATTGTTGGAAATATTGGCGACGTGGATGCCCCAATATCAATTAAAATAAACAAAACAAGATAATTAAGTATTGATAGGTAAAAGATGTTCTTCGTTGATACTTAATTAGAACAAGATTACTCACAAGGTTGAACAAAGGAAGCTATATAGAACTCAATTAGAACATTAGGATATCAAAGAATATTTCATTAACAATTCTCATAATGGCTGAATGTAACTGAGATAACGGCTATAAAAATGATTTTCATCTCTTTACTATACAATAATGAATTAGATAATGACTGTCATTTGCATACTAAACATTAGACATATAATTAGCTAATTGAATGGAGAAAACGTTTTCCATTATAAATGAAAGAAACCACCACACAATGATTTCCATGATATAATTCTATAGGGATAAATGGCTTAAAATTGATCAATGTATTAAAAGGCGAAGAAGTGGGCAAGGCGTTTTATGGATAGCCTAAATTTTTTAATATATATATTATATACCATTATATATGATATATAAACAAATATAATACTTTGTAAATAAATATTCATAGTCATTTAAAAGTATACAAGTCACAAACAAGTTCAACTCACATCACAAACAAACAAGTTTGACCAAGCAATCCAATTAATCAACAATCAAACAAATGGAGTATAAATTAGACATCTAGAATCTTAAGTAAGTGCATATATACATATATATATATATATATATATATATATATATATAAAAGAGTTTTGAGTAATATTTGGGTAGAACACGCAGTCTTAAAAAAAAGAAATAAGGATAATAATGTTTCTTTTAAGAAAATAATAAAACGTTAAGAAAAATAAAAAACAAATGTTGGTAGAATATTCAAGAAAAAATGCTTTTTTATCTTAAAAAAAATTTTAAAAAAAAATTAAAAGATGTTTATCTATCTTGTATATGAGAAAAAAATTAAAAATAAAAACAAAAAGTGAACATAAATGAAGATAAAGGGGTAATAAATCTTAGAAAAGTAAAGTCATTTTAAACGTCAAAGAGAAAAAAAAATATTTAAAAAAAAAAAGATTTAAAGCCCTCGCGACTCGTCTTCTTTGCTGGGAAGACAGACGGCCTACAATAAGAAGATTTCAAATCTGGGCAACTCAAAAAGAAAAACAAGCACGCCTAGTGAATGCCTCAGGTGCGCCTCGGCTGCCCAGGTGCGCCCCGACAAAGCTAGGCAATTTTTTTGCCCACTCCCACAAAACAGAGGCGATTTTCCTCCCGCCCCGCCTTCTAAGCCGCCTAGGCACACCTTGGGGCAAGGTTTTTAAAACACTAAAACTGAGATACAATAAAATAACCTTTCAATGCAATAACAAAATAATAACGGCATAGCATTGATGATAATGAACAAATTTGATTTTTGAAATACCCAATAAACATAGACCTGATTTTCTTCCACATTTATGCATTTTTTTTTCCATGTATAGTTATTTTTTTAATTGAAAATATATAAATTTTGTCAAGATTTTATAACTATTCTATGTCATGACAATGACAATGACATCACTGCCGGACCTAAAACATATTTGTTGCAAGATTTTTCCTTCCAAGCTAGAAATGTCTAGCTATTTTAGATTTATTTGGCACTAAAATTACCAGCAATGTCCCCTCCCCTCCTCCCTTCTGATCCTATAAATATTGCCCAAAAAGAATACTACATTACACAGCAAACCTTGAAATATCAATCAAATCAAGCCTAGGCACAGTCGAGAAAACTATGGAGAAGGCTACTTCTA
Organism: Heteromeles arbutifolia; assembly: GCA_024362995.1. Lineage (NCBI taxonomy): Eukaryota > Viridiplantae > Streptophyta > Magnoliopsida > Rosales > Rosaceae > Heteromeles > Heteromeles arbutifolia. Next base: position 9,187,638 of record JANCRC010000020.1, read on the forward strand.
AGATTGCCATCAGCTTAGTCCTCTTCTTCTTGGTCATTGCATCGGGTGAGTTTTTCTTATATTATACCGCCTATATTTTGAAGTTTAAACTTACTTGAGTTTAGAGCAAGGAGATTCAAACTCGGGTACAAAAGAACATACACCATTAATTAAAGAAGGATGCTAGGGTCCTGAGCTGATTCTAGCCGTTGACATGTAATGTGGCCCATAAGAGTCAACCATCAGAATCGCACAATTGCACAAGTTGTCCTAAACTTTGAATCATTTTGTTTTTCTTTCTGCAGGAGTAACTAAAGCTGCATTTGTGAAAAGATGCTCTACTAATGCTGACTGCAATAGTTTTCCATGCACTTCAAGCACAGCTCTTTGTGTTAACCATGTATGCACATGCCAAGTCACAGATGTCATCCTGCAAAAAGTAAAGGGTAAATGTTCTAGTGTGGCTGACTGCAGAGGATTACTTAAGTGTGAGGATGCAACGCTTGAATGTGTTCATGGCGAATGTAAATGCATACCTTCACATTGATCAAACTTGTTCGAATTATGTTATTTTGCTACGCTTATGTGCTAACTACACAGTTAGCTTGATTTGTGGCTAAACCATTATAATAAATAATAAACATAAGGTTTCAATCTAAGTGCGACTATAGAACTGATCTTTATATGGGTCACTGCTCAGAACTTGCAGTTTGAAATGGGAGTTTCCATGTTTATGAAATTATCACACATGTATAGTAACTCAAATGCTCAAACAACTGAACGACTCCAACCAATGTGAATTTATGTTTGTAACACCCAGCTGTATTATGTATATCCATTCCCAAGTCTTTTAAACAGAACAAAATAGTGTGCATGCTCACAGTGTCAACCTGAAAAACCCTAGCCCTCGCTGCCATAGCCATTGCACCATCTATCTCCCATGCCAGACTCATCCCAGGGTATTGTTGGAGTGAGATTGACAAGTAGTTGGTTGCTAGGCTGTGAGTTTTTACATCAGATGAAAAAAAGAAAAACAAAGACCATATTCACATAGGTGCGGAGTGTTGCCAAACCCCTTGACAGTCAGTACAAAAAATAAAATAATCTTTTCTAGACGAAAGGATTTCGTTAAGCCAAGTAAGGTTTCGTTGCCTAAATGTTTTGCCCAATGGAAAACAAGTTTGTCGGACCCGTCAGGCAGGGACATTTTCACATATTCAATATTCAATTACGTTGACGATTTTTGCTGCTGCAAAATTAATTTCAACAATCCAACCGTCAATGTAGTTGGTATACTCCAAGATGGAATATGCCAAAAATCACCCAAATAAAGACTTTGGCCTTCGACGGTTAAAAACGCGTCATAGATTAATGGTTATTTTAGCTCCGATGTTGATGATTTTTTTTTTTGACAAATACACTCATCGGCCCTACAAGAATACAATGACAAACTTGTTTTCCTTGGGGTAAAAGGTAATACGCACCAATTTTTTTCCTTGGCATGAAATCTTTGCCTACGAAGTTTACTTTTCCCATTGAATATTTTCGTCACCTAAAGTCTCTGAATGAGAAAATCAAATTGTTGATCATTTTTGCCCGACTCAATTTTTTATTCTGTCAAGTAGAGTTACTTTGCCAAACGAAATACAAATTTTTGTTCGTCAGGCAAAATTTCTACAGGCAAGTGATAATTTCTGGTAGTGAATCACTATTGTTTCGAAACAATACTGTTTCTGAAATTTAAACATTGGAAATATAAATAATAATGCATAGATCCATCATAACCATTCACCACCATCAATTTCCCAAACAATTAGTTGCAGAAATTTTTGTGGTACACCAGAGTATAAGATACTTTAGGTTTTAACCACTACAGATTTTAGTTTTGTAAAATAGCTAACGATGAAAAAATAGGATATTCCGACGAATCTTAGAATGTTCGTTAGTTGCTTACCATTCTCGACTGTACAATGCTAGTCATTTGCCTTTTCATACCACATTTTAGTGTCACACATGTTAATGTTGGGCACTTTTAGGCCCACAAAATGGTGCAGATCGGGAATGGAGCCATGAAAAGCCTAAAGTAAATTCAAAGCCTAAAGAAGATCAAGAAGCCCAAGGTCTAAGGGGTTTAGAAGGAGATACTCCGGAGAACTAAAGTTGGCCACCTACTAGGTCAGCCCAACTAGGTTATATAAAGTACCTTCCGACTGCCAGAGGCATGTGGGCAACCTAACAACTTTATATCGCAAGGTTTCAAGAGTAGGTCTACTTAGACGTCTATCACGCCACGTGGCAGTTCACGATCAAAAGTAAAGGTCAGGGATGGGATATAAAGGTGGTTTGGGTTACTGCTCGGAGGGGCAGGGTTGGATAACCAAGGTGGTGTAAGTCGCTTGGCACGCATCACTCTAATAAGGCATGCAACATCGACTAAACACCTGTCACTTCACTGCTGAATATCCAGTTGTTGGATAAAAGGTGTCAACATGCCAGTTTACGTAGTAACTCGCATGTCATACCTTATCCATTGCTTAATAATAAAATTATTAGTTCATTCATAAAGAATAGGGATCAAACCAATTATATATAGACACAGTATAACATTTAATTACCACACATGAAGTGTCAATAAATTAGTTTTATTATGTAAAACTTATTCACGATGAACACCCCCACAAATCTAGGGGAATTCACAATTATACCAGCCCTCTTTTGTACAACCTCTGTTTACAGTAGCTCAAACACAATACATTAGTTCAGTAGTGGGCTACAATGGGCCATTGAGTGCCCATGACCCAACAACTTATTGTTATTCCTCTTGTTAAATACAACTTGATGTACTTTTATTAAGGCATATTTTAAATTCACCCTCCACCTTTGACAAAAGATTTTCTCAGTTCTTGTTTATTGTCATAACTCTTAGTTTTTCCTCATTTGTGTATTGGTATAATATAACATTTCTAAAATACGAGAACACATCATTGGCAATATAAATGAACGTATGACCAATTTTTAAGAACTTATATTATAATCTCAGTATTGTAAATTCCTAATCCTACCACTACATTAGTTTATACGAATTTACAAAAAAGATTGTTGATATATGATTGTTTTCACAATCACAATTTATTAAAGTTGGAGGAACGTTTGTTTAAAAAAAAATTAAAAATTGGAGGAACATGTTTCTCCCACAAATGATATCATGAAGCTATTAGGCTTCTCCCTCGTCTTTTCAAGAGCAATAGCTTTTGTCTCCGTTGTGCCACAGCCAAATACAAAACATGGTCACGGCAAGTCAAATTAGAGAACCTGAAATAGCATTAACATATTTTTGTTAACTAGGCAACATTTCGTGGCTCAAAATTTTATCTTGAATTCATATATGTGACCTAGGAACGGTTGTAGCAGTATTCTAAGTAGCATCCAAAAATTTACCTCTTAATATTGTTGGAAATATTGGCAACGTGGATGCCCCAATATCAATTAAAATAAACAAAACAAGATAATTAAGTATTGATAGGTAAAAGATGTTCTTCGTCGATACTTAATTAGAACAAGATTACTCACAAGGTTGAACAAAGTAAGCTATATGGAACTCAATTAGAACATTAGGATATCAAAGAATATTTCATTAACAATTCTCATAATGGCTGAATGTAACTGAGATCACGGCTATAAAAATGATTTTCATCTCTTTACTATACAATAATGAATTAGATAATGACTTTCATTTGCATACTAAACATTAGAGATATAATTAGCTAATTGAATGGAGAAAACGTTTTCCATTATAAATGAAAGAAACCACCACACAATGATTTCCATGATATAATTCTATAGGGAGAAATGGCTTAAAATTGATGGGAAATTTTATTTGAACCCTGATTTTGTATCTCTACACCTAACTTAAAAAATTTATCTATGGAATATCCAATTTTATCCTTAAATAAGTAAATTAAAATCAATAATTTTAGAACCCTAAACCCACTCTAAAAGCCTGATGACTTCAACGACCACCATTCCATCTTCTCTTTACCTCTTGAATGAATAGGAACCACCACAACACTCTGCCTGTGCCATCATCGAAACTGCCGCTGTTCTATTCTCTTCCATCAATTACCCTCCTCACCGGCGTCTCTCTCTTTACCAATCGATTGGAGCCTGTAATTCTTTTATCTTTTTGTCATCATCAGTGTTGGCGGCGAAGGCAATGGAGCATTGTTCCTAATCCATCAACATCAACTGTTTGTAATTTGCATAACATAACTGTATTCTATCTTGTTTCTATGCAAAAGATAAAAGATCCAATAGTAAACTTTCATATTATGAATTAGGATGAACATAATTATAAAAATAATACGGAGTACATTAAGTTTTAGTGCCAATGGATTCAATTCATTTGGATCATACTGTGCATGAGATTTTTGAGTATTTTTCTCATTCCCCTAATTTGTGGAGGCCATTGTCTACAATGACAACGGCGCATTGGGTTCATCGGAAAAAAAAAGTGAGGGGTGTAGAGATGGAATAGTGTTGTTGCTCTTCGGGTGAGTTTTGAGTTCTAATATTATTAGTTTTCACTTATTTATTTAAGGGTAAATTTGGATGTTTGATGGACAAATTTTATAAGTTGGGTGTAGAGATACAAAATCAAGGTTCAAATAAAATTTCTCAAAATTGATCAATGTATTAAAAGGCAAAGAAGTGGGTGAGGCGTTTTATGGATAGCCTAAATTTTTTATTATGTATATTATATACCATTATATATAATATATAAACAAATATAATACTTTGTAAATAAATATTCACAGTCATTTAAAAGTACACAAGTCACAAACAAGTTCAACTCACATCACAAACAAGTTTGACCAAGCAATCCAATTAATCAACAATCAAACAAATAGAGTAGAAATTAGACATCTAGAATCTTAAGTAAGTGCATATATATATATATATATATATATATATATATATATATATATATAATATATATAAAAGAGTTTTGAGTAATATTTGGGTAGAACACGCAGTCTTAAAAAAAAAGAAATAAGGATAATAATGTTTCTTTTAAGAAAATAATAAAACGTGAAGAAAAATAAAAAAAACAAATGTTGGTAGAATATTCCAGAAAAAATGCTTTTTTATCTTCAAAAAAATTTAAAAGATGCTTATCTTTCTTGTATATGAGAAAAAAATTAAAAATAAAAACAAAAAGTGAACATAAATGAAGATAGTGGGGTAATAAATCTTAGAAAAGTAGCGTCATTTTAAACGTCAAAGAGGAAAAAAAATATTAAAAAAAAAGAATTAAAGCCCTTGCGACTCGTCTTCTTTGTTGGGAAGACAAACGGCCTACAATCAGAAGATTTCAGATCTAGGCAACTCAAAAAGAAAAACACGGATGCCTAGTGAATGCCTCTGGTGTGCCTCGGCTGCCCAGGCGCGCCCTGACAAAGCTAGGCAAATTTTTCGCCCACTCCCACAAAACAGAGGCGATTTTCCTCCCATCCCGCCTTCAAAGCCGCCTAGGTACACCTTGGGGCAAGGTTTTTAAAACACTGAAACTGATATACAATAAAATAACCTTTCAATGCAATAACAAAATAATAACGGCATAGCATTGATGATAATGAACAAATTTGAATTTTGAAATACCCAATAAACATAGACCTGATTTTCTTCCACATTTATGCATTTTTTCCATGTATAGTTATTTTTTAATTGAAAATATATAAATTTTGTCATGATTTTATAACTATTCTATGTCATGACAATGACAATGACATTACTTCCGGACCTAAAACATATTTGTTGCAAGATTTTTCCGTCCTAGCTAGAAATGTCTTGCTATTTTAGATTTATTTGGCACTAAAATTACCAGCAATGTCCCCTCCCCTACTCCCTTATGATCCTATAAATATAGCCCAAAAAGAATTCTACATTACACAGCAAACCTTGAAATATCAATCAAATCAAGCCTAGGCACAGTCGAGAAAACTATGGAGAATGCTACTTCTAAGATTGCCATCAGCTTAGTCCTCTTCTTCTTGGTCATTGCATCGGGTGAGTTTTTCTTATATTATACCGCCTATATTTTGAAGTTTAAACTTACTTGAGTTTAGAGCAAGAAGATTCAAACTCAGGTACAAAAGAACATACACCATTAATTAAAGAAGGATGCTAGGGTCATGAGCTGATTCTAGCCGTTGACATGTAATGTGGCCCATAAGAGTCAACCATCAGAATCGCACAATTGCACAAGCTGTCCTAAACTTTGAATCATTTTGTTTTTCTTTCTGCAGGAGTAACTGAAGCTGCATTTGTGAAAAGATGCTCTACTAATGCTGACTGCAATAGTTTTCCATGCACTTCAAGCACAGTTCTTTGTGTTAACCATGTATGCACATGCCAAGTCACAGATGTCATCCTGCAAAAAGTAAAGGGTAAATGTTCCAGTGTGGCTGACTGCAGAGGATTACTTAAGTGTGAGGCTGCAACGCTTGAATGTGTTCATGGCGAATGTAAATGCATACCCTCGCATTGATCAAACTTGTTCTAATTATGTTATTTTGCTACGCTAACTACACAGTTAGCTTAATTTGTGGCTAAACCTTTATAATAAATAATAAACATAAGGTTTCAATCTAAGTGCGACTGTAGAACTAATCTATATATGGGCCACTGCTCAGAACTTGCAGCTTGAAATGGGAGTTTCCATGTTTCTGAAATGATCACACATATATAGTAACTCAAATGCTCAAACAACTGAACGACTCCAACCAATGTGAATTTATGTTTGTAACACCCAGCTGTATTATGTATATCCATTCCCAAGTCTGTTAAAAGAGAACAAAATAGCGTGCATGCTCACAGTGTCAACCTGATAAACCCTAGCCCTCGCTGCCATAGCCATTGCACCATCTATCTCGCATGCCAGACTCATCCCAGGGTATTGTTGGAGTGAGATTGACAAGTAGCTGGTTGCTAGGCTGTGAGTTTTTACATCAGATGAAAAAAAGAAAAACAAAGACCATATTCACATAGGTGCGGAGTGCTGCCAAACCCCTTGACAGTCAGTACAAAAAATAAAATCATCTTTTCTAGACGAAAGGATTTCGTTGAGCCAAGTAAGGTTTCATTGCCTAAATGTTTTGCCCAATGGAAAACAAGTTTGTCGGACCCGTCGGGCAAGGGACATTTTCACATATTCAATTCCGTTGACGATTTTTGCTGCTGCAAAATTAATTTCAACAATCCAACCGTCAATGTAGTTGGTATACTCCAAGATGGAATATGCCAAAAATCACCCAAATGAAGTCTTTGGCCTTCGACGGTTAGAAACGAGTCATAGATTGACAGTTATTTTAGCTCCGATGTTGATGATTTTTTTTTTTTACAAATACACTCATCGGCCCTACAAGAATACAATGGCAAACTTGTTTTCCTTGGGGTAAAAGGTAATACACACCAACTTTTTTCCTTGGCATGAAATCTTTGCCTACGAAGTTTACTTTTCCCATTGAATATTTTCGTCACCTAAGATCTTTGAATGAGAAAATCAAATCGTTGATCACTTTTGCCCGACTCAATTTTTTATTCTGTCAAGTAGAGTTACTTTGCCAAACGAAATACAAATTTTGGTTCGTCAGGCAAAATTTCGACAGGCAAGTGATAATTTCTGGTAGTGAATCACTATTGTTTCGAAACAATACTATTTCTGAAATTTAAACATTGGAAATATAAATAATAATGCATAGATCCATCATAACCATTCACCACCATCAATTTCCCAAACAATTAGTTGTAGAAATTTTTGTGGTACACCAGAGTATAAGATACTTTAGGTTTTAACTACTAGAGATTTTAGTTTTGTAAAATAGCTAACGATGAAAAAATAGGATATTCCGACGAATCTTAGAATTTTCGTTAGTTGCTTACCATTCTCGACTGAATAATGCTAGTCATTTGCCTTTTCATACCACATTTTAGGGTCACACGTGTTATTGTTGGGCACTTTTAGGCCCACAAAATGGTGCAGATCGGGAATGGAGCCATGAAAAGCCCAAAGTAAATTCAAAGCCTAAAGAAGATCAAGAAGCCCAAGGTCCAAGGGGTTTAGAAGGAGATACTCCGGAGCACTAAAGTCGGCCACCTACCAGGTCAGCCCGACTAGGTTATATAAAGTACCTTCTGACTGCCAAAGGCATGTGGGCAACCTAACAACTTTATTTCGCAAGGTTTCAGGAGTAGGTCTACTAAGATGTCTATCACGCCACGTGGCAGTTCACGACCAAAAGTAAAGGTCTGGGATGGGATATAAAGGTGGTTTGGGTTACTGCTCGGAGGGGCAGGGTTGGATAACCAAGGTCGTGTAAGTCGCTTGGCACACATCACTCTAATAAAGCGTGCAACATCGACTGAACATCTATCACTTCACTGCTGAATATCCAGTTGTTGGATAAAAGGTGTCAGCATGCCAGTCTACGTAGGTGGCGCATTAAAAGCCAGGAAAGTAAAGGTAGGTAAACCTGAGGCTCCTGGGTTCATTGAAGGTTCTATATAAAGGGGTAGGAACCTCTTGTAAACGGTCAAACAACTGAGAGAATAAAGAGTTCATGTATTTAGCCGAGCGCTATTTGTAGTTTTAAATCAATACAGCCCGAGCATTACCGTGGAGTGACTCTGTTTTGAGCGGCGAACCACTTAAATCTTTAAGTCCATTTCATTTTAGTCACATCCCAAGCCTACCAAAGGTTTATTGTTTTAATTTGTTAATCTGCAAGTTTTAAGTGTTAACAACCCAAAATTAAGCCACTTAAACCATCTCCAACCCTTGGGTTAAAACCTAAAGCTTTTAACCTACAAAATTTAGGCTTGAACCTAGAAACAGTTTTTCCGCTCCAACACTTTTGGGTTAAATTTTTAACCCGAGATTATAAAGAATGAATTTAGAATAATTTTTTTCTCAAAGTAACTTTAAAAACAACACTATTATGTAGAGTATCCTAATTTAATTTTATGAAAGTTTTAACCTAAAAATATTTAGATTTCAACAAATATTGAAAAATCACTAAACCGACACCATGAACCTTGTGGAGCGCTATGAAAGAATATGAAACACGTGGAAGATTTTTTTTTTAATTATTTTAGTCGTTGAATTTAAATTTAGACCGTTAGATTGGATCATATTAGATTTTAGCCGTTAGATTCAATGAATTTATAAATATAAAGCTGAAAAGAAATACATATATTTGGTGTGTCAGTCCACTAACTCAAGGGGGATTATGGCCTAAATTTGCCCTAAAAATGAGTTTTGGGTTCAAACTCATATTTGGCCTAAGGGTTGGAGCAAGTTGGGATAGGTTGTATAGAACCTAAAATTTGAGTTTTACTCCAAAGGTTGGATTAGGTCTTAGTACTACGGTTTAGTGTTATTCATTTTTCACTTGTAAGTGAGAGGTCTTAGGTTTGATTCTCGCCAAAGGAGAATTTGAACCATATTTTTGCTAGTCCATTGTGAAGCTCAGACTTAGGCCATTCTCCGCCTGCATAATATTTGTTTGTTAAAAAAAAAAACCAACACCAAATTAATGATTTATCAATTGAATGTTGATTGAATGGGCACTCATAAATGAAGGATGTTTTTCCCCGTATTTAATATTCTTGTGAAAAATGTAAACCTCTTTTTGCGAATTTAACAAAATGACTACAGTTTGACAAAAAAAGAAATGAATAATGCTAGGAAAGTAAGCACGTTAATCAATACCTAAGTAATAATCCAATTATCAATATCCACATCATTTGATTTACAAAATTTAATTTAAAAACTTAGTCTCCCAAACATTACCAAAAGAAAATATCACATATCATATCATGGTTAGAGACAGGGCTAATTTGGGTCTTTTGTTTGCTTTAAATAATCCATTAGTCATTGTCCAAAAACAAACTAATCTAGTAGTCCTGTGATAATCATGTTGTGGTCTATTTTTATCTGGCAAAGGGAGAGAGGCCGGCGGCAGAGAAAGAGAGAAAAGAGAGATGTGTGTTTGTAGAATTGTAGGGGAATTGTGTGTGTTTCCCTCCTACTTTGCACCTTTATTTATAATAATAATAATAAGATAAGGATATTCCTTGTTCTCCAAGGAATATGAGATACAATAGGAGAGGATAAACCCTAATCAAATCTAATCTAGGATTTACACAGTCACACTTAAACTAGGAATGTTTGCAACACTCCCCCTTGAGTGTGTAAATACTCCAGGTAGATTTAGCATAATGCAGAAGTTGATGAAGTCGACTTGTCAGTGCTGATTCCAAGGAACAACGCTTATTCTCAATAAGGTAGGAACTTGCATAAGTAGTAAGTCTCACTAAAAAACCCTAAGGCTATGGCAAAAACCCGAGTAGGGACAAAATCCATAGTCTAAGGAAAAATGCGTGAGAAATGCAAAGTCAAAAGAAACGTCTACAAGACGTCACCAGGGATATGACCAACCCAAGGTGGGTGCCTCGTTAAAACCTAGTTAGGTAGCAAAAACCCAGTGGGAAAAATGCTCCTAATCGTAGGGAAAAAGAGTACATTAAGATCAAGCAAGTATCTGGAGGATATTCCCCCTGAGTTTGACATAATTCTAAAGAGAAATAGTAAAGTTACAACTCAAAAAGTTTACGCATACCAATTCCATGAACAAGCGGCAGTGATTTGGTGAAGAGATCGGCCAGATTGTTTTGTGAACGGATTTGCGTGACTTCAATCTTCCGATGCTCTTATTGTTGATGTGAAAAGAAAAACTTCGGCGCAATGTGCTCGGTATTGTCTCCTTTAATGTAACCCTTCTTGAGTTATTCGATGCAAGCTGCATTGTCCTCAAATATCGTCATCGGGGCATTAACGGCGGGATGAAGATCGTAGGAGCTTCGAATATGGCCCACTACTACTTTCAACCAAAAGCATTCCCGAATTGCTTCATGTAAGGCGAGAATTTCAGCATGGTTATACGAAGTGGCAACTAAGGTCTGTTTAGTTGACCTCCAAGATATTACGGTGCTTCCAACGGTAAAGACATAACTCGTTTGAGAATGCACCTTGTGCGGATCAGATAAGTATCCAGCGTCAGCATAACCAACAAGGCGAGAATCAACTTGAGGAGCACATGGTGCAGCACTACTCGAGGATTCGTAGGGATAGAACAAGCCCAAATCCGTAGTACCCTTAAGGTAACGGAAGATGTCTTTCACTCCAGTCCAATGTCTGCGTGTTGGTGCATTGCTGTATCTTGCCAAAAGATTAACAGCAAAGGAGATGTCGGGTCTAGTGCATTGAGCTAAGTACAATAAAGCGCCTATCGCACTTAGATAAGGAACTTCAGGCTCCAAAATCTCTTCATCATCCTTATTCGGACGGACGGGATCTCGTTTTGCATCAAGCGTACGAACGACCATAGGAGTACTTGAAGATTTCGCTTTATCCTCATTAAAGCGACGCAACACCTTCTGGGTGTAGTTCGATTGATGTACTAGGATTCCATCCGAACAATGCTCTATCTTGAGATCGAGACAGTATCGAGTCTTACCTAGATCTTTCATCTCAAATTCTGACTTCAGGTGCAAAGCAGTTCTCGCGAGCTCTTCAGGAGTTCCAATGAGATTCATGTCATCGACATACACTACAACAATCGCAAATCCGTAATGTGACTTCTTAATGAATACACAAGGGCATAATTCGTTGTTCACATATCCCTGACTAGTCAAATACTCACTCAGATGGTTATACCACATTCTTCCAGATTGTTTCAAACCGTAGAGTGAACGCCTCAGCCGAATTGAGAGCGTGTTCCAGGGTTTGGAAATATTTGAACCAGTCAATGTAAGTCATTCGGGAACTTTCATATAAATTTCCGTATCAAGATCCCCATAGATGTACGCGGTTACTACGTCCATCAGCTGCATATCCAGTTTTTCGGAAAATACCAAATTGATAAGGTAGCGAAAAGTAATCACATCCATAACGGGTGAATAAGTTTCGTCATAGTCAATCCCGGGGCGTTGTGAGAAACCTTGTGCAACAAGACGAGCTTTGTAACGCACAATTTCATTCTTCTCATTACGCTTCCGAACGAAAACCCACTTGTAGCCAACGGGCTTCACATGTGGAGGAGTAGGAACTACAGGTCCAAACACCTTACGTTTCGTAAGCGAATCGAGTTCGACTTGGATTGCTTGTTTCCAGTTTGACCAATCAGCTCTACGTCGACATTCATCAATGGAACGCGGTTCAATGTCATCGCTCAACATGACCTCAGTAGCTACTGCAAATGCTAATGCATCGTCGACAATCATCTCATTTCTGCACCACACATCATCTAAGCTAGCATAGTAGACCGAAATCTCACGATTCTCGGGAAGAGGATTCGTCTCTTCAAGAACGTTTCCATAATCTAGAATTTCCTCATGAGTTAGGTAGAATGAGTAAGCGATAGTCGGATTCACGGTAGGCTCTTCAGGACCTTGTGTCGTGGTTTTCCTCTTCCGGGGGTGTGAATCCTTTGAACCAAGGGGTCTGCCACGCTTTTGCGTAGGGGCACATGATTGGCTAGCCGCTAATGTATGTGGAATACCAGAATTGGCGTCCCGGGCTTCCAAGAGGGCAGTCCGTAGTACATTTGGTACATCTATCTTTGCAGGCTTATTCGCAGCTGGAATGTGTGATCGTCACGCGTGCTAGATCGGTGAAAGCATCTGGCATGCTCTGAGCTATGCTCTGAAGATCTAATATGCGCTGCACTTCAGTTTCAGACTGAGCGGTGCGGGGATCTAAATGAGACAAAGTGGGAGTCGTCCATGATAATTCGCGTCGTTCTTCAGGAACGTTGACGTTCTTATCTCCCCCTAACGACGGGAAGACTATCTCACATAAGTGACAATATGCAAAATGAGCAGTAAACAGATCGCCTGTCAAAGGTTCTAAGTAACGAATAATCGAAGGAGAATCATATCCGACATAGATTCTCATCCTTCGCTGAGGCCCTATTTTTGTACGTAAGGGCGGCGAGATCGGCACATATACTGCACAACCAAAAATGCGCAGATGCGATATGTCGGGTTCGCATCCAGTAACCAACTGAAGGGCACTAAATGGTTGTGTCACAACAGGCCTCAGGCAGACCAACTTTGCTGCGTGCAATATTGCATGGCCCCAAGCAGCGATCGGGAGCTTGGTACGTATGACCAACGATCGAGCAATCATTTATAAGCGCTTAATGAAAGCCTCTGCCAGGCCGTTCTGGGTGTGAACATGGGGTACAGGATGTTCAACTTCTACCCCAACCGACATGCAATAGTCATCAAAAGTTTTAGATGTGAATTCTCCAGCATTATCCAATCGAATAGATTTGATCGGGTAATCAGGGTGGTGAGCCCTGAGCTTGATAACCTGAGCCAAAAGTTTGGAGAATGCAGTGTTCCTTGTGGACAACAAGCACACGTGTAACCAATGTGTGGAAGCGTCAACCAAAATCATAAAATATCTAAATGGTCCGCAGGGAGGTTGAATCGATCCACAAATGTCCCCCTGAATCCGTTGTAGAAAAATTGGAGGATTCGAACGAATATTGTCATAAGAAGGCTTAGTAATAAGTTTTCTCATTGAACATGTTTGACATGCGATTCCTTGGCTCGAACCTAAACTTTTGGTTAGTGGATGCCTGTGTGAAGATTTGAGGATACGGCGCATCGCTATTCATCTAGGATGTCCCAAACGGTCATGCCAAAGTGTAATTTCGTGCGCGGTCTCAGTAGTAGGGCTGGCCACATAGTGGCATTCTATGGGGCGTATGGTCGTAGTATACAGACCACTCGGGATACGCTCCATCTTCTCTAGAATACGCTTCTGGCCATATTCGTAGGAAGTTATGCACAGAAATTCAACTCCGTTTTCTACGTGGGTTTCAGCATGGTAATTGTTATCTCTAATGTCCTTGAAACTTAGTAACGTTCTGCCGGAACGTGGAGAATAGAGTGCCTCAGCAATGGTCAAGATTGTACCATTGGACAACATTATACGTGCCTTACCGTATCCTTCTATCAAGTTGGATGAGCCTTAGAGGGTTGTCAGAGGTGCATTCTTAGGTATGAAGTTAGTGAAATAGATGTGTTCACGCAAAATAGTGTGAGTGGTTGCACTATCTGCCAGACAACTAACTTTCCCACTAGTCATACCTAGAATGAAAAATTAATTTGAATCGGTCGCATGCATAAAAGTTTATAAAAACAATTATCAATTCAAAATAATTTCATTTATTCAAGGATTAAAACTTAATATCCAAAACAAATTACCAACTAATAATCCAAAATATAAAGGAAAATTGTTCAAAAATCAACCAAAAACAAGGGGGGGTTCGCCCACTAGGTGGAATTCGGCCCCATATGTCTTATTTCAACTAAAAAATAAGTCTATGTCTAAGATTCTAATCTTCCATAGGAGTGGTATCCTCCTGAAAGTCAGAAACCTCCATCTTTGTAGTCTCCGGTTCGTCCACTTGCACGAAGTTTGATTCAAACTTCCTACGACGAGAATGATATTCATCTACAACCTTCTTGGGAGCTCGGCAAACACGGGACCAATGGTCCTTTGAACCATATCGATAGCACATATCGTCATCCATGGTTTTGGGTGCTTTGCCCTTATTCTTGAAGTTTGGGGCCTTGGGAGCGAGGTTTGGGCGCTTCTGGGCTTTGTTTCCTCCCTTGGATGGGCCTTGGCTCTGTTGACCTTGGTGGGATGGCTTCTGGTTGCCCCTACCACGCCTCTTTTGGCGTTTTGGGTGCTAGTTATTGCTATAATGTGCTTCAGGCACAGCAGTAGCCCCAGTAGGTTAAGCTTGATGATTCTTCATCAACAGCTGGTTCTGCTTTTCAGCAATAAGTAAAACAGAGATTAAATCTGAGAACTTGGTGAACTTCTAAGCTCTATATTGTTGCTGCATGACAATATTAGAAGCAGAGAATGTCAAATAGGTCTTCTCCAGGAGATTCTCTTCGGTCAAAGTTTCATTGCAAAACTTGAGAAGTGATCGGATTCGACAAACTTCAGAATTATATTCATTCACAGACTTAAAGTCTTGGAAGCGCAAGTGTTGCCAGTCGTGTCTTGCTTCAGGCAAGAATATGCCCTTTTGGTGATCAAAACGATCAACCAAAGAGACCCATAATGCACGTGGATCCTCCTCAACAAGATATTTAGTTTGCAGAGCGTCATGGATATGTCTTCGGATGAAGATCATAACAGTGGCTTTTTCAGCTTCGCCAACAGGTTCATCTGTTGCTTCTTCAATGACAGGATGCAAGTTCTTTGCAGCGAGGTAGAGCTTCGCATCTTGAACCCACTTGAGGTAGTTCCTTCCAGATACCTCCAAAGTGGTGAAGTCAAGTTTGTTCAAATTTGACATGTTCCTATCACAAAATGGATGGACAAGATGTGGTTGGTGTAATGGAGAAAGAATCAATCCATTCATGTAGGAATAGAACATACAGGTTCTAATAGACATGTACTGGTTTAATTTTGCATGAAAAACTTCAGGTTTTCATGGGTGATATGTTTAAGTGAAAACTTCAGGTTTTCGAACAAGGCATGTTTATAAGAAACTTCAGGTTTCAAAGTAATTATGAACTTCAGGTTCATATATTCTTGCAGGCAAACACAAATATATATGCAAACAAATATGCAACAAGTATATGCACAAATATATCTTTTAGGTGTATAATTATAATTGAATTTTAATTTATTTGGACTTCGGGCCAAATTAAAGTGTGGGTGAAAAAATATATAACTCATTGGGTCTATAATAATTAGGCGAAGAAAACGCAGGGCCCAAAAAACTAGGCCATGGGTGGCTTGAAAAAAAATGGTCAATTTTTTTTTTTTTTTTTCGGGCCTCTGCAGGCGAGCCCAAAATTTTTATTTTTTTTTGCGGGCCGCTTCAGGCGAGCCCAAAAAAATAATTTTTTTTTTCGCGGGCCGTTTCAGGCAAGCCCAAAATTTTTTTTTCGCGAGCCTCTTCAGGCGAGCCCAAAAAAAAATATTTTTTTTTCATTAATTCAATTAGATACATATATAATTCAATGAATCACAGATTTACTTTGATGCATATGCAAAATAATATTTTCAATGCATGTACATATGTATGATTCAATTCATAACAAATATCAAATTCACATAATTTCAACAATTATGGTTATGAGGCAGACACAATTTATGTAGAATCTAAAATATGTTAAACGTAAAGTTGGGTCATGCATCATGGTGAATGTTCATGCTATCATGGGCTGCAAAATATCGAGTTAAAAGCCGTTGTTTTGAAAGAACCTGATTGCGTGATGATATGGATGAACTGGTTTGATGCAGAAAAATTTTCTCCAACGTCAAATTCCTAAGCGCAGCGGTAGTAGCGTGCTGATAACGTGTTGTGGTCTATTTTTATCTGACAAAGGGAGAGAGGCCGACTGCAGAGAAAGAGAGAAAAGAGAGATGTGTGTTTGTAGAATTGTAGGGGAATTGTGTGTGTTTCCCTCCTACATTGCACCTTTATTTAAAATAATAATAAGATAAGGATATTCCTTGTTCTCCAAGGAATATGAGATACAATAGGATAGGATAAACCCTAATCAAATCTAATCTAGGATTTACACAGTCACACTTAAACTAGGAATGTTTGCAACAAATCATTTATTTATGGCTTATTATATTAACATTCCACATATTGTTGAATAAACCTCACATACTTAATACACCTTATATTTTCTTTTTCAATTAAACATTATCTTAAAAACACCCCACATACTTCCCCTAATATCCTCACACCTCACATTCTCAACATACACATACATTTTTTTTACATAGACCGTGCATTTTCTGCACACCCCACATTCTTCACATCTTGTAATACTCATTTTTAATTATTATAAATTAAATTGACTTAGGAGTAAAACCCTAACATCCTGCATGGTTGATGTGGTGAGAAGAAAATAGACACTTGATAGGCACCAATTGAATGGAATGAGTTATATTGCTGTAATTCACCATTGAAAATGCATAATGATATGTCTGGCTATCAATTACTAAAAGGACCGAAGAATCGGAATATGGTTAGAAGTTAAACTTGACAGCACAAAGAAAATATAATGCATATTAACTTTTACAGAAGTTCCTAAGAGAGATGTATTTAGGTAATAATTTTGTCACTAGCTAGTATTTTGTGAAAATGCAATGCTTAAAATTTATTTAAAATTGTTGAAAATGGGAAGTTTGGTTTCCTGCGTTATTGGGTAGTATAGAAAACCAAAACACTTCGCGTATATTAGAAAACCAAGTAGGTAATTAGGGAATCGCAAGCGGGAATATGAGAACCCATAAATATCCACAAGTATGTTTGAATCATGCAGCTATTTTAGAAAGAAAAATTAGGCTTAAATAATTACCGATGTTTGAATCACTAAAAGAATGAAAAATATGAAGTCTTTATTTCATGTGAAGTTCAAAAAATATGCATAAACAAGGTCTGCCTCTTATGAGAGTCAAAAGAGGAAAGAGGGGGGTTAGGGTTAGGGTTCTTCTTGGGGGTAACCAATTTCTTGATTTTGGCCCCCTCTAAGCTAGTAGGATGGCTAATTAGTTGGTTAATAGGGGATGTGATAATGATTCAGTGCGCTTTGGGGGCAAATGATGTAATGAAATACGTGCTTGATTGGTTTTGGGTAATGGAAGAGGAATCGACATTTGATAGTAATGTTCGGCTTAGTGTCCTCCGAGATGATCAAGGAAGGTCCTTTCATTCACATTGGGGGCGCTGGGTTGCTGAGTTGAAGCTCCATTCTGTTGATTGCGTCATTCCGCCATGGGCATACTGGGATTGGGAGTTGTGTTTAGGGGAATGGGATTTAATTGGATGGATGCTGATTAATGGCGGCATAGCTCTGATGAGTGATGGTTAGAGAAGTAATCTCAAGTACCTAGATCTATGTATGGGGGATCCGAATCGGTGGTGCAAGATTGGCCAAAGCGCTAAGCTTGAGGGTAATTATTATCTCGGTATTGTCTTTATGTTTTTTAAAATTACTTTTTCTTGTGCAATGTGGCTTGTTGAGTCGCTTGGGTTGTCTAGCTCGTCAATCATTGCTGCTAATTACTTGTGCTTGGCTAAGAGTAGTGTGGTATGTGTTGCGTGTTGCTTGTCTTTATTTCTAACATTTGATTTTCTCGAAGGTCTGTTTGCTTGCATTTCTCTTGGCTTGCTGTCTATAAATAGGTTGTTGTTGAATGTTTTTCTTACATTTGCCTTGTGTCTAAAAACTGAGTCTTTAACCATCCTACCCAAAATGACTATTATCTCCCAGCTTGAAGCTTCACCCTCAAGACACCTTAAGATCCATTCCAGTCCCAAATTTCGTTCCTGGTTCAATAGATTCGCTTCTCCTCAACCTGGCCAATCCCCTGTGGTTGTTGAAGGTTCTAGGGGTACCTTTACTCTTGAGAGTGGAGTTACCAGGGTTTCGACTAGTCTCTACTTGAACCTCAATGTGGAATATATGGAGATGAGGGTACTCATAGGAAAGCTTGTTGGGAAGCAGATCGAAGCTAGAACTATTAAGTGGAAGTTAGGGTTTACTTCGGGTTCGGGGGTCAATAATCCATTTTATGTTGATCAATTTGGACACCGTTGGTATGCAGTGGAGTTTACTGACCAAGATGTGCTTGAGTATGTGTTAGATAATAGAGCTTGGTATGTTATAGGTCAAATCTTCCATCTGGAGAAGTGGACCACCTTTTTTCGTGATATGGAGATGATTTCTAGTCTTAGAGTCTAGGTTCGTATTCCAAAGCTTTCGATGCAGTATCGAGATACTGAAATCCTTGAGGTGATTATGCAACATGTGGGCACTTTCATTAGGGCTGATGAAAATTCTTTGTCGGGTCTGAATGGTTTGTTTGTGAAGGTATTGCTTGAGGTGGATCTAAGGCTGCATTTGAAGAGAGTGATGGTTATTAATGATGAGGAGGATAACCCAGTGTTGCTGAGTTATGAGAAGTTGTTCGAAGTTCGTTTTTATTGTGGTCAAATGAGGTTGGAGGGCCACAAGTGCCCGGCTATAGAAGATAGAGATGGATGGCTTCTAGTGGATAGGCTATTTGATGATGAGTCGCTAGTTTATCCGACTGGTGCTAAAATTTCTGAGGAAACCAGGCAGGAAGTGCATGGAGGGGTTTTGTTGGTATTCCCTCAACCAGTGTTGAGGGAGGATATGATCTCTAAAGATGAGGATAAGCTGGAGGTGATAAAGCAACCTAGAACCTGGAAGGAGAATATGAGTAAAGGTTGGAATACTGTGGTTTCTAGGAAGAATAGGTATACTGGTAAGGGTCGTAATGGTGCGCGAAGGGATGGTAGGACTTATGACAATGTCGTTAGGGGCAACAAAACTTGGGTCTCGAAGGTAGACTTAGGGCTGGTTTGGTATTGATGTGCTTTGGAAAAAAAAACTAATTCTGCTGTGCAGTGAGAATAAGCTCATTTTTGCTGCTTCACGTTTTCAACTTTTTTTCACCCAAAACTGTGAAAATAAGCTGTTTTTAAGTGTTTACCAAGCACCTTTTTGAGCTCAGCTTTTTTTGATACCCACTTTTTATAAAAGCACCTCAGTACCAAACCAATACTTAGTGTCCAAGTGGAAGCCTGATTGTGCTTTGAGCTTTGGTGCAACTGTTGGGGGTGGAGATGAGATTGCTGCAGATGTTGACAAGGGTAAAAATGCGATGAAGGAGGATAAGGAGTTCATGGAGGCTGAAGAGGAAAACAGTGAGCAGGTGCAGTATCTAGGGAGTAGGAAGAGGGGTAGAAACATTGGTAATGGTGATGTTGGGGCTAGTTATGTTGTTAAGGACGTTAATTGATGAAGTGTCTTGTCTGGAATTGCAGGGGGTGGTGCAGACTAGATTTTGTCCCTCAGTTTAAATTTCTGTTTAGTTTAATTAAGCTTGATGTCTTTTGTGTTCTAGAACCTAGGTCTGGTCTCGGTAAAATCTTTAAGAATGTTTTTTGTAAGTGGTTTAGTGAAATGTTTTGTGCTGAAGGGGATGGGCAAGCCAGTGGGCTTTGCCTGTTATGGCATGACCAGAACTTATCTATCAATGTAATTGCCTTCTGCTTCAGATTTATCCATTGTAGTATTAAAATCTTAAATTCGGTGTTAATTTTTTATGTACTTTTACTTATGCCTTGATAAGCTCATATTTATATATATTTCACATCAAATTCACTTGTCTTTTCTTAGTTAGTTCCTTATATTTTTGAGCTATTTACTTTGTTTTTGTGTTTTGTAGGATTTCTCAAGCAAAGAAAAGAAAAATAGCATAAGTGGGATTTTAAGTAACAAATTCGTCAAAACTGCCTGTGCACATCAGCTGACTTTGGAAGCAAGTTGCGAACAGCTCAGAATGAATTAGAGAATGAGCCTTATATGCTTAGAAAGCTATGGATGTCTATTTTCTGGAACATTTCGTGGATTCCTAATATCATTTTTCTAAAAGAAGTTATGACCATTTTAACACTGAAAGGTTTCCAAGAGGCTGAGCAGTTTGTAACTGACAAGAAAACATTGAAAGCAAGAAACCCAATAAATCTAGCAGCCAAAACTGATGCAGCCAAGAACAAGACAGCTGACACCTATTCAAATATCAGAGGAAATGGAATTAAAGATGAGGATTAAGAGGGAGTAATTGGCATAAAGGCTACCTAAAGAGTTACAATTGTTTTACCATTTTCTCTCACTTATTGTCATCACTAAATTGCTATTAGTGGGGGGAGCTATGGAAAAGAAAATGATGCAGCAAGAGTTGGTTTAAAAACAGTGTTGGGGATGGAAGGAAGAGAGGAGGAAATCTTGGCATTCTCTTGTTTCAGTTTTATCTTCTCAAACCCATGTCTTTCTTTTGGTTTAATTTGAGAATAAAGTGTAACTAAATTTTTAGTAGTCAGGGGCTGTTTTGAAGCCCCGAATATGATTGCAAAATGTGTTATGACATTTTGTTTCACTTTCTTTTATGAAATGATGAAAATTGCTTCACTACTTGTCTCATTGATGAATTCTTTATGTGTTTTCTATGGATGCATACTTAGTAAGCATATCTAGGATTCTAATGCTATGAATATGTGTGTGCCTGCCCTTGTCAAATGAGGACCTACATATGTTCTAGAGTAGTACTTGTTAATTGCGATTAACATGTGAATCAATTTCTAGGATAAGCAAGACAACGCCAATACTTACGATGCCTTGTGATGACTCAAACTCTTTTCATTCTTAATGATTTCTACTTGTTAAATCTATGAACACGTCATTCTAGATTGCATGCTAGGGACTAAGTTAAGTTGAAAACGCCATTCTCTTAACATACTACATAAGAAAGAGTAATAGGTTGAGTTCTAACATTGAGCCAACTTGAGCATCTTCATCTGGAAATAAAAGGAATTTGAATGAAACATAACATGTTTGCATGATTATTTGGTGGTGGATAGCAATTCCCCTAACTCGTTTTTCTTAATTTGTGAACTACTTAAAATATGTTTCTGTCCTATTTTTGTTTGATTTAATTTAAATATAAAATGAACTCCAAAAATCCCAAAAATTTGTGTGAGTGTAGCTCTGTGTGTCTAGTGTTTGCATATAAAATTTCGTAGACTTTAGATAAGTGTAAGTTGGTCTAATAATTATTTTTCGGTGGCTGGCCAGTAGGGACAGCAACCCAGTTTTTGTGACATTTTAAGTAATTAGATAAAACAATCTTCTGCGGGAAAGACCCTTATCTTCATTTGCTACAATTGTCAAATCTTAATGTTAATAAGGAAAATCAATAGGACATTTGTGTGCTACTTTGTGGTGTGCATTTAATCTTATCATGCCTTCCGCAAAGATAACACTTTAATTTTTGAAAGATTATATAGGGTCCTTGTAAATGCAACCTAGTGGAATACATTTCCAAATGCTAATCTCCACAATTATTCGATTTTTGGTTCGGACCATAGTCCTATTCTGTTAGATTGCCTTCCGAATAACCAATGTAATGTCGTTAGACGGTGTCGCTAGACGGTGTGACTTCAAGTTTATGGCTATGTGGTTGAATCACCCAGAGTTTATTAGGAGTATAGATTTTAATGGCAACCCTAATGATAAGCTGAGGGGTTGTCTAGGAGCTTTGAAATCTCTGGCTAGAGTTTGGAACAAGGAGGTCTTTGGTAATGTCCATGAAAGAGTGCATGAAATCTTTGAGAAAATTAATGTTCTCCAAGCTCAGAGTATGGATGATCCGAACAACCTTCATTTACTAGCCGAAGAGGCAATGTTACGAAACGAGTTAAATAGAGCTCTTAGTAATGTGGAAATCCTTTGGGCTAAAAAAACACGAGTCAACTGGCTCCAACTTGGGGATAAGAACACCAAGTTTTTCCAAACGATGACGAATGTTAGACTAAAGAGGAATGAAATTTTGAAAATTAAGGTTACTATGGGGTTTTGGTGGTTGAAGGGGGAATGAATGGAACAGGTTTTTGTGCAAGATTTTAAACTACGTTTCACTGGTCATCCTAGTTCGAATAATACTATAATTTCAAGTTTCATTGACATTATTTATTTTGTGCATCACTAAAGACCAGAATAGGGCCTTGCTTAGCCCTGTTAGTGATGACGAGATTTGGAAGGTTGTTAATGGCATTGGAGCCTTGAAGGCCCTGGGCCCTAATGGCTTTCATGCCTTGTTTTACCCTAAGTGTTGGGATGTTGTTGGTCCTTCAGTCATACAGTTATTTAAAGACTTCTTTACGAATGGATCGAGCCTGAGGCTAATTAACCATACGAACATTGCGCTCATTCCTAAAGTGGAAAATCCAGAAACAGTGGCTAATTTTAGACCTATTAGCTTGTGCAATGTTATGTATAAAATAATTATGAAGTTGATGGTTAATAGACTCAAACTGATCCTAGAAACTTGCATTTCTAATAACCATGGGGCTTTTGCTCCGAATAGGTCCATTCATGATAACATCCTTATTGCTCATGAAATCCTTTCGTCTTTTAAACGTAAAAAAAGGAGAACGGGAGCGATGGCTGTTAAATTATACCTTCAAAAGGATTACGATATATTGAGTTGGGATTTCATTAGGTTGGTACTTGCTAGATTTGGATTCAGCGATCATTGGATCAATCTCATAATGCAGTGTATTACGTCCACCTCTTTGTCTATTTTGATTAATGGTAAGGCCCATTGGTATCTCTACCCTTCAAGGGGAATTAGGTAAAGGGATCCCTTGTCTCTGTATATTTTCATTTTATACGTGGAACCTTTAATCAGGCATTTTAATGCTCTGGCCTTATCTCCTAGAACTAGCATTGTTCTTCTGACTTCACCTAGAGGTTTCAAGATTTCCAATTTAATGTTTGCTGACGATTGTCTCATTTTTGCTAAAACGTCAAAAGGTGCCGCTAGGATTATCTTGAATGTTTTGAATACGTTTGCATCCGATTCTGGACAAAAGATAAATTTTAATAAATCTTCTCTCTATTTCTTGGAGAATACTACCAATCACGTTCGTAATAAGATCGCTAATATTATCCAAATCCAACACAAAACTACAATTGGTAAATATTTGGGTATTAACAATATTATTTGTTGGAAAGATCCAGTAAATACAAAGGAAATTAAGTTAAGAATCAAAAATAAACTAGTAGGATGGAAAGCTAACACTCTCTCGAGAGCTGGTAGAGTTACTCTGATTAAGGCCAATCTTAGTGGTATGCCGAATCACATGATGGCATGTTTTAAATGCCCATATGAGTTTATAAAGATGCTTGATAAAGAGAATAGAGAGTTCCCTTGGGGGAGGGAAAGTAAAATGAACCCTGTTGCCTGGAATAAAGTGTGCCAGCCCAAAAGCAACGGGGATTTGGGGATTAGGAAAAGTGTTATCTTCAACAATGCTTGTCTTGCGAAGCTTGGTTGGAAGGTGCTCACGGATGACCAAAATTGGTGGGTTCAATTAGTTAAACAAAAATATTTAAGGAGGGAGAATTTTATGGAGGCTAAGGTCAGGCAAAATCAATCGGTGGCCTGGAAAGGAATTTGAATGTGAGATCAGTTATTGAAAAAGGTTTACGATGGATTGTGGGAAATGGGAGGAACATTCTGTCCTGGACCCACAACTGGGTTTTTCCTTTCCCTATCCTCAACCTTCTTCAGGAGGATCAGTTAACTTCTCTAGATTTAAGTCTTAAGGTGTGCCAATTTATTATGAATGGGTCTTGGAATAGAGCCTTGTTGAGTGAGTTTGTGGATGAAGAGATCACTAATAAAATATGTAGCATTCCTTTACCGCTCTATGACAAGCCTGATTCTTTATGCTGGGGCTTAAATGAAAATGGTGCTTTCAGTGTGAAGTCTGCAACTTGGATTCAAAACACCATGATCAATGATGATTTGAAGAATAAGCTGCTAAAAAGAATGTGGAAGTTAAATATCCCTAATAAAATTAAGATCTTTAGCTGGCTCTTAATTCTAAATAAGCTTCAAACTAGGAGTAAAATTAATAAATTCATTAACACGATCAGTGATATTTGCTTGTTATGTAATGTGTGCACTGAAGACCAAAATCACCTATTTATTCACCGTGAGTGTACCAAGCAAGTTTGGATGTATAGTCCGAAAGTGAAACCTGCAGCTAATTAAAGTAATTGTAGTCTGTTTGAGTGGCTCTGTTCCCTTGATTACCATGATAATGAGACTTTGTCAGATGTTGGTTTAGCCCTCCTCATATGTTGGCAAATCTGGAAGATGAGGAACCAAGTTGTTTTTAATAATGCCAAAGCTTATCCTTCTAGAGTGGCTTTGCTGGCCTTTAACATGGCGAATGACTACACTGATGCCAATAAGAACAATCTTATAGCTAGCAGGAAGCAACATGGGCTGATTAGATGGCAACCCCCTCGTGGTGATTTCTTCAAACTGAACTTTGATGGCTCTGTTAAGAACTCTGCGACGGCTGTGGGATTTATCATAAGGAATGATCACGGAGGACAGGTGATTGCCGGAGCCAGGTCCTTGGGGGAAACTTCCATCAATGTCGCGAAATGTCTCGCTCTTAGGGATGCCCTTTGGATTGCGAGGAGTAGAGGGTGACTCAAAGCTGGTTATTGATGCGGTGCAGGGCACGAGTGGTGTTCCTTGGCTGGTGAAGAAGATAGTTGAGGACATCAAAAAAATTGCCAGGTCCTTTGAGTACATCTCTTGGTCTCATGTGTTCCGTGAAGCAAACTTTGTGGCAGACGCTATCACGGATGCAGGTTTTCAGCATGCGAACCTTCATATTTAGGATAGATCTTTACCGTCTGCTGCTTGTAGAGCTCTGCTTTTTTAATGTACTGAAATTGGGTGTCCTCGGAGAACTTCTCTTTAATCTATTGCTCTTGTTCATAAAAAATAAAAAAAAATAACAAAAATTCGAAACATTAGTTTCTTGTTTCTATTTTTTTTTCCTTAAATTTCTCAATTAACGTGTTTGTAGTTTGACTGGTTAGTGTTTTATTCAACAATATAGAATAAGAAGAGTTTTAAGAGTTGGAGAAATACATTAAAAATGATTTTGAGTGTATTTAGAAATTTCTTAATTTTTTCTAAAACCTAATATAGAAATTGTCATTACATAATAAAGTAAATATATCATTTGATATTGAATTTTAATGGTAGATTCATTCAACATTATGTGAGGTAATAATAAAAAAGAAAATAATAATAAAAATAATTTAAAAACTTTGAGTTTTAACACAAAATAAAAGATAAAATAAATAGTACCAGGTTTGAGTAAAAATACGATGAACTTTTCGTTAAAACACAGGAAAAATAAGAAAGCGCTTTCCGGAGTTAGGGACACAGAGGAAGAATGGCGAGCTCGACCGGAGGTGGAAACAGCAGAGGGAATACAGCAAAAGCCTTGGTATCTGATCAGATATCTCAGGCCGTACTGTCCACTTCCAACCTCCTCCACCTCATGCAGCAATCATCTCCTTCCCAGGCATACCACTCCTACTCTCTCTTTATTTTCTATTTCTCAGTTTCTCTATCACAATATCTATGCGGCAGAGGATAGTAAGCTTCAGTGGGCAATGGTTTAATTCATTTATGGGTCTCCCTTTTAATTTTTTTCCGAAAATTAAACCAATTTGGCTTACTGGGTTTTGTTTAGATTTTGGGAAGGGTGAATGTATTACATTTATAGAGATTATTGTTACTTTTCTTCTGAACTTGGTTATGCCAGATACTGGTGCTGATTTGATCGGGAAAAATAAGATTAGTCAAGCAAAAAAAGGGGAAATATATTTGTAGAAATAAAATTTTGGAGGACAATTTTTGTGGCCCAGGTGGTTTACCTCAAAGATTGTACAATTTTTGAGGCAGAAATGTTATGAAAAACAATGTGTAAAAAGGAAAGCGGTCATTGACATGTATCTGGACACAAAAAACTAGAAATGGCTACAAAATAATGCCCAAATTATCAGATATGCCCTTCCTCCTGAAGGATTGTGAAACTGATACAAATAGTTGGCCAATCTGTAAAATAGTGAAGTGGTTAGTTAGAATGTGCAGAAAATGCAAGAGTTTCCGGAGGCTGGTTATTAATGATAGATTTTTGTGGAACGGGGCAGGAATGGGGTACATATAGGCAGAGAAAATTATCAGATGCGCCCTTCCTCATGAAGGATTGTGAAACCGATACGAATATTTGATGGATCAATAAAAGAATGAAATGCTTATTTACAATGTGCTTTTCCAGAGTCCGGTTCATTAGGATAGATTTTGGTGAAACAGGACAGGGATGGGTACATAAAGCAGGTTTTTAGAATGTAATCTGAATTTTCTTGCTTTTGAAGATGAGTGTTAATGTTTTGTTTTGTGGTGAGGGGTAGGGCCTTAAAAATGAACACATTGGGGTGGAAGATGGGAGTGGAGGTGCACTGTTAATTGATTTGTGCTTTTGGTATGGTTCATATTTCACTGTTTTTGTAATTTTTGAATTATCCTTGGCTATCAACTTATCAACAACAACAACAAAGCCTTTTCCCACTGCGTGGGGTTGGCTGTATGAATTCTAGAACGCCATTGCGCTCGGTTGGCTATCAACTTATCAATGAGATTAATCTCGTGAAAGGTTTCTTCTTCCATGTTTCCAAACATGAAATGTAACTATAACTATACATCATGATGCAATGAGAAGTAGTCATTCTCACCCATAGCGACAACCGTCTTTTTGATTGGTACTTTGAACAATACTGGAAAAGGCTTACCACCATGCAGTATGTGGTGATAGCCATGGTATGACTTTGCCTCATTGGCCTACTGCACATGGTTATATTTCTGATTTCTTATATTCTGCAGGCCCAACTGATAAAGCTTCCAAAGAACGTTTTGGTCAAAACATCTACAATTAAGAATACTGGACAGGTAATTTGATTACTTTCACCAAGATGATGCTGACTATAAAGTCTACACATTCAAAGTAAATTTCATTTTCCTCTCCCTTGTATGCAGTTGTTGGGGCAGATGCCTTGAGTGATTTCATCCCATGATGCACATATGGAAAACGGGTAACAAAGGTTGTGCACTAAAACTCATGTAGGCTTTATTTTGGAAAACCTTTTAGCATGCAGTTATATACACCAAACCCTTGCCTGAAGCATCTCCTGTTTCATCAGAAAGAGAAATATATATACCTAACAGTTCTGAATCTTTTGTCATGTCATCAAATGTTTTTGTTGGTATATCTCCTCTGAAGAAATAAGGAAATACCAAACCAAATTTTGGACATGCATCACTGTGACTTTGCAAGATGAATGGTTGTGCGCATCCTGTTTGTCTGTTGAGATTATTTATAATCCACTTGGTCATACGACAATATGACTTCACAAGATTGTGGGCTTTGACACCAAAATCTTGATAACTGATTTGATAAATGAGCTGCACTTTTTGAAATTTTTTTCATCCCAGTGGCCGCAATTGAAAT
Source organism: Heteromeles arbutifolia (assembly GCA_024362995.1). Lineage (NCBI taxonomy): Eukaryota > Viridiplantae > Streptophyta > Magnoliopsida > Rosales > Rosaceae > Heteromeles > Heteromeles arbutifolia. Next base: position 9,215,714 of record JANCRC010000020.1, read on the forward strand.
GATGGAATGCAACATATTGCATTCTATGGGTAGTGATTGTGTACCAAAACCATAATTTTAACAGTGTTGGTTTGAAGTGTTCCCCATATCTTTCCACTAGTAATAATGTGCATGGCATCTCCATTCTTGCTCCCTTTGCCTGATGTGTATGCAATTTTTGCAGTGTTCCTCATCTGCAAACTGTAATCCAGTTACTTGAAAACATGGAAAGCTGCCAACTTAGTTCTCTATCTCAAGCTCATGTCCTTCAAGAGGTTAAAATCTCCCCTTCTCTCTTTGCATTAATACCTTTTTCGTTTTGGTTTGAGTGAAGCATAATAAATTTTTTCAAGGTTAGCAAATATTTTCTACCGAAATTTGTTCCATAAAATCCGTCAGTATTTAGTTTAGTCTATTCATTGCATAAGAACTGGATGCCATGTCCTTTTTTCAACTTCCATACTTTTCTCCTCCCAGGAGCATGAGGTGGAAAACGCAAAAGTGGGCTAATGTTCCCAACTGTGTACCAATGTTGCTGTACATTGGCTAGCATCCAAAAGAAACATTCGGAGTTCTTGTTCAGAATGGTCAGAGTAAATTATATGTGATCTCAATGTACATAAACACGCAATAGGATTGTGGCAGTAGATTCAACATGAAGTAATTTTCTTCCTTTTTATTAACATAGAGTGGAAAGAAACCACTTTGCTTGAGCAAATGTGATCTGTTACTCTTGAATCTTTTGAATTTCAATTTTATTCCTGCATAAGATGTAGAATAGATATTAGTTTCATAGTTAGTTGCTCATCCGTCTAGTTAACCCCGTTATAATCCTATATCCGACAAGTTTAGGATGCCAAACTGCTGCGTACCTTTGAAGAAGCTGATTTATACTTTCAGGGTCCCTAGCTTGTTCCTATTCCTTTATCCCGGTTTTTGGTGCTTCTGTCCTGTAAGTACTTTGTGAGGCGCGTAATGTGCGTTATAATGTCATGTGTAGAAGCATCCCTATATACCATAACTGGAACCACATTCCCTGTGCCTTTCACTTCTTTCCATCTGATTTAAATGACCAAGATTGGTTTACCAACTTAATCATAGTAATGGTGCTCCTTACCAGACTATGAACACTAAGGCGGCAATGGCTGAAAAGACGATCTCTACTATTATAAAGTCAGACCGTCCCTAGTTAAATTCACTAGGGTCCTCCAAAATTATGTTTTACTGAAAATACAACCGCTTTTAACTTCACAAAGACTTTGTCAATTTGATGCCTGATGCAATGTTTTAGTTTCTGTTTTGTTTGGAATGCTTGGATTTTGGTTAAAGAATATCAATGAATGTCCTTAGTTTCATGGTTATATTTCTTCATGTCCATCCATACAATAACAATCAAGCCTTATTCCACTAAGAGGAGTTGGCTGTATAAATCTTAGAACGCCACTACGCTCTGCTTTGGGCCAAATCTTCCGTTAGTTCTCTTTTCTTATAGTCTCTTTTAGTCTTCCTAGGTCTTTCTCTACTCCCTCAATCTGCGTCCGTCTCATAGTCGCATCTTCTAACTAGAGCATTTGTAAGTCTTCGGTTCACGTGTCCAAACCATCTTAACTGATTTTTTCTTATCTTATAACTCTGCTTGTGTTAGTTTATATTACGATGCCCGTCCCAGGATAAAGGAGGAGAGGGAATGTGTCTGGTAGTCGACATCGAATCCTTATGATATGAATCCTTCATGTCCTTCCATATTCTTCAATAATTGCAGTGGTGCATTGATAAGGTTTTAGTGTTAGATTCTGTCTAACCATTATATTTACATTAAATGTCTATTTCCATGACTCAATGATGAAAATAGATACAAAAAAGGGGTCAAAATTGCATTGTAGTCGACAACTACGTATGACTAAGACCTGCAAGCTCAACTTGATTCCGAACAGCTTCGCACTCCCGAGTCCCGTGGTCTCTCCCTTTCCAATGTCGGAACATGTTTCACGTTCGAATCCTCCCTCTCCCGTTAATCCGAAAACAAAATACTTGCAGAGATTGGAATTTAAGTGCAGAACATATATTCAAAACAAACTCACAACAGTCATGAGTTTTATTGTACTTATCAATTGAAATTTTAGTTTAGTGATTATATCCGCTCGTGTTCGTATTCCCCTTTTCACAGTTGAAAAAAATTGTTACCGCTTACTAGTTTGGCTTAAAGCCGTTTAACATATCGTACGTAAAGCATACAAACAGCCCTCACTCATTGACCTGAGATGGAGCCACTGTAGTATCAAAGGATTTCTTCCTGACCAAAAGGCAAGTGATCTTCGAAGTCTGGCCATGAGAGTTGTCAATCGTGCACAGAACAAGGTCAGGCCGGTGAAGCATGAGATTCAAGTGATCCTTTCCGATTACCAGTGCAGTTGCATCAAGAAGAACATGCCATGAGTTCCGGTGTGCTTCCGAAACCCAATGTAGCGAGTGATGAACCTCGTTTACGTAAGCTGGATAGGAGAACAACCCTTTGAGCTTGTGTTTACTTTTCTTCCTGAAATACTGGCTTAGATGTGAACCTTTGATCCTCAAATCTAACCAAGTCTCTGGTGCCAAAATCACTTTGGCTTCCTTGTAACCAGCAAAATCCTTAATGCAGTCTTTTTCGCCGATAATGGTCATGTAGTGGTTTCCGCGATAGAACGGGTAGCTCTCCGCCACCAATACCATGGCGTCCCTGTAGGTTGGGGTGAAGAGAACAAGGTAATTGTCATCGGTCAATCCGCAGTGCTTCAAGACCTTGTTTCGAGCTTGTATCTCGGGGATTGAGATGAAACTTCCTGGGAAGGAGCATTTCGTGGTGAGGATATCAAGCAACCTTGATGGCTCCAACTGAGTCCTGTCCAAGTCGGGAAGGTTGCTTCCGGCGAATTGTGCCGAGGACTCCCTCGGTGACTTCAAGCTACCCCTTGGTGACTTCCTCTTGTCATCGGGCATGGCCTCGGGAGATTCTTCGATGACGCAAATACTGGAGAGATCAAACTGTTCTCCTTCAACAAGGCCAGCATACTGTGGGTACTTTGCCAACACGTATTGTTCGACATATTCCCTTTCTGTTGGTGTAATAGGGCCAGACCATCTGAGCTCTAGACCATCACCATGGAGGGTTGATATGGCCTCGGCTACAATGTGTGCAGGAATCATGTTATGTGCTTTCTGTTGCAAGTTTAACCAAACAAATCCAATCAGATACATATTTCTTTGAGACATCTCAAATCAAACATATACGAGAATACCGTCATTCTACAATGCGGTTAACTGCATTTTTAAAGTCAACCATATCGTTTGTTTAACGTCAACTACAAAGTCGATGTATCAACAATATCAACAATATCGACAATATATCCACATTTTATTAAAACCCTTAGTTAACTGTACGGTAGAAAATTCGAAAAGATATGCTTTGTGAGAGTTCAAAGTTTATGTACCTTAATAACCATACTTCTTGGTCTGCCTTCGTCTATGTGTGGTTTGTGTATAGAAGCAAAAAGGGATTTCTTGCATTGACCTTCTCCTTCCATCATGGCCTACATTTGTTTTGTTGTCATGTCGCCATTAAAATTGTTAAAACTTTAAAATACATACGTACTTAACACTTAATTAAGAAGATGACCTTGGATTATCAGAACTTACCCCAGAGCCGGCATGTGAAACAATTTTACCCGTGTTCCTCCCCATGCTATATGAATCAATTTTCACCACTGCTCATTAGACACAGAAGACATCAAAGTTTTGAAATAAGAAGAAAACATTAGGAGCACAAAGTTTTGTATGAAAAAACGAACTTGGCTACAATACATTCATGTACTTAGTACAAACACCGATTAATGATCAAAACACCACAAAATCTCTATTGACAGAAAGATTTAAGAAATGAAAGAATCTACGGCAAGGACAATACAAGAAAGAAGATCAAGGTATTCATTGGGTACTAAGAAACTAGGAAAAGCAGAACCCACTGAAAATTAATTAGATGAAAAATAATGACATGAATCCCTAAACTGTCTCCATTTCAATGGTTCAGATCACCCCAAAAATTCACTTAAAATAGAAAATTAATTTTACCAATGATTTAATTCATACAAGTCCAAGTATGATACCATGATCAAAAACACCAAAAACAATGAAGCATGTTACCCTTAATTTCCAATTCAACAGTGCAAATCTAGATTTGAAATAGCGCCAAAGGTAGTGTTTTTCAAACTCTTAGTTTCTCGTTCCGCACTCATCTTTGTTTTTGTCCCTCAATTTTTTATTCAATTGCAAGAGTAAAAACTGGAGATGCGCACAAGGAGAAAGAAAGAAGTCCGAGCCGAAAACACACAAAATCCAGATGGCAAAAGTCTTAATTCATACGTTTTTATCAGTTAAATGAACCACTAAAACCCACAAACCCTAAATAGAAAAAAGACTTAGGGGGTGTATTCAATTGGGATTTTGAAAGAATTTAATTCTTTTAATGAATTTAGGGGTATTCAATCAGGATTTTCAGCGATTTTTGTATTCAATTAGAATTTTAAAATAGTTTATTAAAATCCTTAGAAATCCGGTATATTCAATTAGGATTTTAAAAAAGTTTATAACATTCCAAGTGTATTCAATTAGAAATTGATTTTAAAGAATTTGAGAAAGTTGAGGAATTGGAGGGAATTAGAGAGATTTCGTAGTGTATTTTAAGCATCCACAAATCTCACATCTTCCCATGAGATTTTGAGAGAATTGAATCAAAATTTTATATGGAATCTCTACAAATCAATTAAACTCTATAAAAATCCATAGATTTATAAATCCATTAGAGTTATAAATCCATTAGAGTCTCTCAAATTCTCAATTGAATACACCCCTCTTAATCCACAACAGAAAACACAGATATAGTAAAAAGGTGTTAGTTCTTACCTTTATGCTAGGTTGAAAACCCTTCTCTTAAACCTACAGAAATGGAGCAAGCTGAGCTCTTTGGGTTTGGGGGATTAGAGAGGTTGAAAAGTGAGCTTATACTTTTTAACCACTCTTCTGATGATTCTTCTGACCAAAACACACCACCTGTTGCTCAACATTCTCCCACATTCTCTTGCTCAAAAGGGTACGACCCAAAACTGTATCTAATTATACCAGAAATAACCGAAATGTAATCTCTTTAAATATAATTTTGTCTCGGCATCTATTGTAATTGTAAACAAATTGTCAAAAGACAGGTATATATGCACAGATGCCGTATGGAGATGCCGTGTTTAAGAGATTACAAACGGACAAAGTCAAAATTTAATTAGTCTTAATAATTATTTTATTATGCAAATTGAGATTAAAATAACAAATACATGTATATATGCCTTTCATCTCTGTGTCCGTGGTGCTGCCTGATTGGAAGAATGCAGTGGGAAATTGTATAGAAAAAATGAGCTGCCGTACACCGACCTATATTTCAGTTTCAGAATGCATTTTTTAAGGGTTTGTTACAATCTGCACATAACGTATCTGCCTCTAAAGTAACTAGAATAATGAGTTCTTAAGAATTTAAAACAATATTTCTATTTATTTAATTATTTCGCAATGGTTGAAGTTTACGATATGAAGCTTCCGTGAAGGTCTTTTTGTTGAAAGGGACTAGAGACTAGACAGAGCCTTCACTGGTTTGGTGAGAAATTTTCAGCACAGAGAAAGGTGATGGGTCAAGTCTTAGTTGTTGGTATGAAAGTTTCAAGAAATTGAAAAATAGAAATTGATGTCAAACGGTTCACAAAATTAGGGAAAAAAATGATTTTCTCTTTGGGTTACTAATCATGTGATCACGTTTGTATGGTACGATTTGGCAACTTAAACAACATCATGGGGAGTAACCCTAGATGTAGTAGCTGGTTATTAAGTTTCCTTCTTACATATCTAGAATAATAGAAAACAGAGAAGTGATCAATTAGTTCTCCGAATAGCCAAAAGTGAAGCGTAGACTTGACATCATGACATGCTTTAACGTGTTTGAAACGTGTGAAATGACTTGGAAATAAAAAATTAATGTTCACATAGTACCTAAACTTAGTCATTCATTGGAAATACTGCGTGTTGAACACGAGCTATATTATTCATTTGAAAGCATGGATTCCCATAACTTAATCCGCATTTGGCACCCAATTTCAACACGGTTGATGTAAATAATTTTAGCCATTCAAGTTTAATTAGACAACTTCTACTTAAGAAAGAAAATGACATAGCGGAAGTTACAGATAAAAGGGATTACAAGTGGTCACTTTTAATAAGTTTCTAGAACACTAGACAATTAAGAAAAACACTCGAATTTTGATAAATAATATAATAAGATAATTACAATACAACCCTAAAGTTGTTTATATAGTCTTAGGAAAAAGAGTAATGATATTCATACCATATTTTTATACTACATTTATATACCACCTTAGATGACATCTGATGTGGACAGCCATATCATTTGAAAAATTTGCAAAACCCAAGAAAATGAAGGAGAAAGACTCCTCGTATACTACAATCATTATTTAATTAACTAGTTTTTCTTAATTATTAGTTTATTAAATAATGAACTAAATTTAAAAATCTGATTAATTCAAATGATGTGGCTGTCCACATCAAATATTACCTAAGATGGTATAAAAATATGGTACAAAAATATGGTATGAATAGCATTACTCTAAGAAAAACACTAGATGCAAAAGGAAACAAACCGAAAAATTACAAAATTCCGAACCTTCAAACGTAAAAGCCGTTTTTAACCGTTTAAACGTCGTAAGATACTAAAATCCATCTTGTGCCGTGTCGAAGCTACAAAGTTGCATCCGTCTATTCAATCTCTTTCCGGAAATGTATCAAGAACCTAAATCGGACACAGAAAACTTAAGAACACTATTCACTGCAGTAGCTAGTAGCCCGCAGGTCGAATCAGCTGTTTCAGCCCGTCGTCAGAAAACAGTATAAAGAACTGTATGCAGATTCTGTACAGACGTCGTAGTTTAATATAGTAATATACAAAGATGCATACATCAAATGAATAAACAAAACAAATTTGTCCCCCAGGAAGGCGACACGAGAGTTGGATATTTTTTTTCATATTTTTAAGACCCTCCTCCATCCATGGCTCCATCAACCTAATATTGATTATTTACGTACAGTAAATGTTGTTGGTAAGATAAACAAAAAGATAATATTTCATGAATAACCATGATTAGGCAACAGCTCGTCGCTCTTATCTAATTAACTAAACAATAGTTTCCTGCAGAATAGCAACACAAGCATACAACAGCTGCTGCTGGTTTGAGTAAGATCCGTACAGACTTAACACAGTTGGCTCTTCTCGTAATTGTCAGTTTAATTACTTTTTATTAGATGGGATATATAGAAGCATTTTAATTTTTTTAAACGATGTTATCTACACTAAAGAGTAGGATAGTGGACAAATCCTTATTATGAGCTAGCAGTAATGTGGTTCAAATTCGTTTTTGCTGATAATCGAATGTAAGACCTCTCTTATAAGTGAAAAGTGTTAACTACATTGAAATGTTTGGAAATTAAAGAGAAAGTCAAGAAGAAACGATGAACAGAAGGTTGAACACAGAGATCTTAGAGAGAGAGAGAGTTTAGAGAGAGAAATATGATTTGTATTAACTAAAAAATGAAGAATACACAATTCTGTTTTTATAAAAGAAAACCTAACAACTCTAACCAAATACTAACAAACTTACTAACTGTATTGCTAACTATATTTCTAACTGTATTGTTGATTTGTACCCTTAATACTCCCCCTCAATCTCAACTGGGGAAACCCAGTTTGAGATTGGAAGAACATATCTGCAATCACTGCTATGAAACCAGAAAACAAAACACAGAGTTGAACCATCTACAATCTTGCAATCCCTCTTCATCCACCTCAGATTCATTCCATGTCATAATATCTTCATGTATATCACCTTGTTCCATACCTATTGGCCAAAGTTCTGCTCACTGATAACACTTTTTGCTGAAGAGATCCCTTGTATTTTTGCGGTTGTCGTTGCTCTACTTGCAGAGCCAAAGCCGAGAATTTATTACACTCTGAAGGCTATTGGTGGAAGCTTAACAGCCCTCCCTGGAATTTCATATATGATTGATGATACCGTGGAATCCATTGTCACAGACATGCTCCAATGGCCACACAAGAATATTGTTCCAATTTGTAACGCCCTGCCCCGAAATTTCTATTTCGGAAAGTAATTTCGGTGATAGGCCCAAAATTTAAACTCTTATTTATATTACTACCATCAATCACGATCTTTTATTAAATTTTCTTAATCCCTCACAAAAACTATAACCATAATTATCTCACCAAAACATACAATTAAATTTTTTTAATTTAACACCAATTTCTTCTCTTAAATCAAATTTCCAACTAAAAATTAAATCTCGATTATTAAGGCTGCATCTAACTCTTGTTAGATTGCCTACGTACCCTTTAGCAAGATCAAGCCTTTCGTAGTTCATAATTCAGTTTGAATCCATTCTTATAACCATTTTCGAAAATATTCTAGAATCGGAAATATTCAACATTAGCTTTTACAATCGAATCACATCAAATGGTTACCAATTACGGATTTAAAATATCAAAATTTACATAAAAAGGCAGCGTCGTCCCACTGGCCAAGCACCGCTGTGGGTGGCGGTTTCCGGCGAATGGAAACCCAATTTTCCAACTAACTCTAAAAATTACCAAATTTTACATGCAGGTAGAGTTAAATGAGAGGAACAACTTTCATAAGTGGGTCGAAGTCCAATTCAGCCGGGAAACCCTCTGAAAGTCCTTCGATCTGCCGGAAACCCTAAAAAGGGTCCACTTCAATTCGATCAATCTGGTGTTCCATCGCCCCAAAATATGTTTGGGGTTTGTTCTTGGGACCAAAAAAAGTTGAATGATGGTGGTACTTGACGGTGATACCTGCACAATTGGCCGATCGTCGCCGCACACCCAACGGATCCCGTCGGCATGTTTTAGGAGAAATCAAAACCAATTTCCCTAAATTTCTGGATGAAAATAGAAGGAAAAGGATTAGGATGTTTCTTAAGTATTTTTCCCGTCGAATTGCATAGGAAAAGTGACCAGAGAGGATCGATTTTGGCCGTGATACCCAGTCTGGTCGCGCAAGTCAAGGGGAACCCGTTTTTCCTCTCCTTCTCTTCTTCCCTCCTTTCTCTCCTTTCCCCTCTTCCCATTGGTCCCTCTCTCTTCTCTCTCTCCCCAATTGGGCAGCCCCCGTTCTTCTTCCTTCTTCCTTTTTTTTTCCCTCCTTCTCTTCTTCCCTCATTTCTCTCCTTTCCCCTCTTCCCATTGGTCCCTCTCTTTTCTCTCCCGTAGCATATTTCCATCCAGAACACAATCTGGAACCTTCCCAAAATCATGGCAAAATGACTATTTTGCCCTTACTTTCGTTCATTTCTATTTCATTCGTTATAACCCTGTTTGTCGAACGGTTTTCGCCTACATGCTCGTGGAATCATCCCCTATCCAAATATGTCAAGAAATATGCCAAAATATATGAGGATAAAATACATCCTCGTATAATTATGTTAAGCCAACTAGGGGCATTTCCGTCTTTTCAACTAAACGATAAATTTCACAACATATTTTATAATAATTTCTGAAAACAAAACTTTAAAAGTTCTCAATTCAATTTTTCATACCCATAAATCGATTTATTTTCTATTTTCCCACGCATATTTATATATTTAAATTTTTAGGGTATTACACAATTAATGGTGTGCCTGTTGATACAAGTGAAGTTGTTGTCTACATTTGTCCATTGTTGACACTAATGTCTACACCTCTGTAGCTACTGCAAACCAAATTACACTCGTTGCAGATACAATCTTCCCATCCAAAAAAAAATAATCCAATATTCCTCTGCCTCTCGCAGAAGCTTCAATCAAAGAACAGCCTCTTATAAAGTTGTAACACACCCTCATGTCGGTTATCACAATTTCTTGCGGGATTACCCTTCGTGGGATTTACCGTCAACAACATCATTTAACATTGGCTTCGGCCTTTAAAACAAAAAATTAACAAACTATAGTGTGGCATCGGCCTTAATTAGTACCATGGGATCGCCCTTTGTGGATTTTACCAAAAAACAACTACTCTTAACAATGGCATCGACCTTCACAATTTCAACAAAAAATCAACATCTACGTAGGATTACCCTTCGTGGGATTTACCTACTCCCATCACGGAATTACCCTTCGTGGGATTTACCGTTAATAACTTCTTCTACCCTTCGTGGGATTTACCTACTCACATCACGGAATTACCCTTCGTGGGATATACCATTAACAACTTCTTCAAATTTCATCGTAGAACCAGACTTACTGTAGATACATGCTAACAACTAAGTTGGTTAGACTCGACATTATAGGCTGTGATGAGGAATATACTGCACAACTCCTCAATTAGCACCTGAACAATCTTCTCAGATATTACACTTCTCATTTTGGTACAAACCATAATCCGAATAGTCACAAACTTGTACAAGCCAGAGAGTTGCAGAAAAATCCAACCCAGCAAAAGAAACAGAGCAAAATTTTAGTGAAGCAGAGAGACAATAATCAAAACCCATCTTTAAGATCGCACATTTCATTCACATTTCACTGCAATTCACCTTGTTGAATACCCAAAAGACTCTCAATTTTAACATTGCTTGACGCCATATCTTCACCAATGAACACAATTTCAACAAATGAACAACTTTTTTTGCAGAATCTTGAACTAGTACACTCTTGGCAATCGACCTTTTTGAGTGAGAAATACCCAACAATCAATCAAAGAATCAATCTTTCAGCAATGGCAATCGGCCTTCATTTTCTTTTCAATCAATTAATGGCAATTGGCCTTCAAATTCTATTAATCAATCTTTCACTTAGAGGAAATGGCAATCGGCCTTCATACATAAATTAACACAGAATTTTCCACTGAGACAATCAAACAAACAGTTGGAGTGCAGAAAGAAATACGAAACCTGAATCTTCAGTTCTTGAGCGAAAAAGCCCAGAAAACACATCGGAGATCAGCACTCATTCAAGATAGCACAGCTGAAGTAGCAATGACCAATATTCTTGAATCCAAATATCCCAAATATCACAAATCAGAACTCTAATTTGGGAAAAATAAAGCATGGCCATGGATGGCAGCAACACGGAGGAGTTGGCCATCGGGTGCTTAGTCTCCATCAAGACCACGCTCATTGACGAGTTCCAAGGCTAAGTCATCACCTTCGATCGCCCCTCCAACATCGTCGTCATTCAAAAGGGTTCGAAAGGCGGAACATATGGCCGCTGAAGGCGAACTATATAAAGGAGCAATCATACTTGGGTCAGGCGAAAGACCCGCTCGATATCAAAAAATGTTATCTTGATCTCAGTAGTCTCCTGGCCATGGAGGAACTGGCGAGTAGTCTCCATTTCTCCATTCTTTCTTGAGGTGGAGTCGAAGTGGATTGCCAAGAAGTTACAGGACGATCGCGGAAGCACTGAAGAAAATCTAATGAAAACGATGAAATCTAATGAAAAACGGAACCACCAGAATCCATGGCGTGAGCCTGGCGACTCTGATACCATGTTAACTACATTAAAATGTTTGGGAATTGAAGAGAAAATCATGAAGAAACGATGAACAGAAGGACACAGAGATCTTAGAGAGAGAGTTTAGAGAGAGAAATATGATTTGTATTAACTAAAAAATGAAGAATACACAATTCTGTTTTTATAAGAGAAAACCTAACAACTCTAACTAAATACTAACAAACTTACTAACTATATTGCTAACTATATTTCTAACTGTATTGCTGATTTGTACCCTCAATAAAAAGGAATACAACTAGACCATAGTACTAAGTGGCGCATTTTAATAATTAAAGTTTAAATATTAACCAAACTCGTGTTAATACTACTCATTCTTTTAAAATTTAGGTTGGAGATAATTAGATTTGTTGTGCGTTCAAGCAGGAGTTAGATAATGTAAGACAACAAGTCTCGCAAGGACCGAACATATGAACATAATTTTCATTTTCTAATTTAGATATGGAAGTGGTAGTGAAACAATAACCTAAATCTCAGTAGGACGCATTATATGTTTGAAAGTTCTAAGAAACTAGGGCTATTTGGTATCCCCAAAAAATTGGGAGGTCAACAAAAGATTTTGCAAGGATGGAAGTTAACGGGTTAGATTGCATATAACACATAATAAACACGAGATTTAAGTGGTTCACATATAATTAGGCTACATCTACTTGTTGGGAGCTTGGACCAGTCTCCCCCTTCTTCTAGTTGCCTTATATTTGTAAGCCAATTTTTAGACAACCCTTTGTTGGATGTGGCCTTTGCTTGACCATCCTTCATTTGAGAGATTGTGCTCCCTTACAAGTCTTCCTTAAGAAGACATCTTTGTGTAGTGCTAAGCCATGGTGATATAGCCTCCTCCAAGCCACTAAATAAATATCTCACGTCTTAGTATAAATAACTCTCCATTTAACGGTGATAGAGCCATGAGTCAACAAATCATCCATCTAACGGTGATTTAGTCTATAGTCAACAAATCTGTCCTCATTTGTGATGCCCACAAGGTTGAAAAATCTTCCTTGATTTAGGGATTTTCATGTGCAAAAACGATGGCAACAACAATATCTTTCTTGGATCCAATTGTCAGTTTTCAAAAATGATAAATGTACCTAAACTGCTTAATACTCATTAGTTTGAAAAACAAACAAAATTAGATCGAAGAAGATACCTAAGAAACCCTAAAACAGAGAATTGTGACCTCGTTGATCAAGTTACTTTGTTGAAAGACAAAATTAAGCATGATTGAAACTACCCTAGTGAAAAGTTGATATCATCTCAATCTCAGAAAGCACAAGTACTTTCATGAAAATATCCTAAACTCATCCAAAACTGATCCAAAACTTAAAACTCTCACCTAAAGCAAATAACCTTATAAACACCATCTTCCTTACCCGCCGACCCCTCCTTTAGTTGGGGTCGGTGACAATATCTCAAGTCTTCTTCTCTCTTAATGTATATAATATCGTTTGTTCATGAAAAAAAAAAAAAAAAAAGGAAGTTCATGATTCTAAAGTGAAACTTGTTTGGAGGAGTAAAGAGAGTCACACTTGCTTGGTTGCACGCTCATATTGTACTCCTAAACCCGTCTCCACTGGTGTTCGGACGGCTGGGGATCGGTTTAGGGCTCGGGCTTTTGAGTACTCTGTGTTTGGGCCTTAACTCTTTGTTGTATTGGGCCTTTTTCACTGGCCCAAAAGAAAAGCAAACAATAAAAACAGAACAATACCCTCCATTTTTTACCCCTGTCCTAACGCGTCTCAACCATTTCGTCTCTGAATCCTTCTACGTCTCCTCCTTATCTCTCTCTCCGTCTCCCAATTTGCTCAGAGAAAATGGACGCCATCGACTCAGTGGTGGATCCGCTCAGAGAGTTCTCCAAGGACAGCATTCGCCTCGTCAAGCGTTGCCACAAGCCCGATCGCAAAGGTAATTCAGTATTCGGGTCGGATCTGTGTTTTTGTCAGAAGTTATATTCTCTGATATGCATGTGTAATTGATGAGATTTGATGGTTGAATGTGGTGTAGAATTCTCCAAAGTCGCGCTCCGGACAGCGATCGGGTTCGTCGTGATGGGTTTTGTCGGGTTCTTCGTGAAGCTGATCTTCATCCCCATCAACAACATCATCGTCGGATCTGTTTAGGTATTTATTGTATCTAATCAAATTCATTGATTGAAAATTATCGATAAAAATTGTGGAGATTTGATTGGTTTGCTCGATCGATTTATGATTTGATTAGGTTGTTTATTAGTTGAAATTCGGATTAATTTGACTTTGGTAATTGTTGTTTGTTCAATTTTATAAACGAATCGAAAGTTTCGATGAGGACCGTAGTGGTTGAGTGCCATATACATACTTGGTTTTTCTTCTATGACAATATAGTTAAAATGGTTCTTTAATGTTGACATTTTTATCCCTCTTTGTTTAGATGTGTGCATTGTTCTTGGTTTTGAGTGTTTCACCCCATTATGATTATGTTACTGGTTTGGGACGGATAGCCGTTTGGCGATGCATCGTGAGATTTGGTAGAAATGGATGTGGTGACTCTGGTGATATGATCTAAATAGGGAGATATGCTTGTGGCACGATTGATTAGTTCGAGTTCTGGTGTTACCCTGTTGGTCTATTATTCTGCCTTATGTATCTTAGGAAATTGATGTCGAATCAAGGACGGTTAACAGAAATGTTGATGTACAAAATTGGTCCAATGTTCTTGTATCTTGAGTTTATTCATATGTAATAATATAGATTACGGTGTCATTAGACTATGGATTCCAGACCGTAGACTAGCAAGTTGGTTAGGAGTATTTGCAACATATTTCTTATCTTTCGTTGTAGACTCGGATGTGGATTGGGGACTGATTTTGCTTTCCCGTGTGGTTGCAGGTCATGCTGAAGATCAAGTTAGACGGATGATAGGTGCAGCAAACCTTAAGAAAGCATTAGCTTTTAGTTCTCATATGCTCCTTGTTTCAGTAAAACCATGATACATGCACTTTCTAGTTTTCGATGTTTGGGACCTTGTCTCTTTCTCGTTTAATCAAAATTTTTGTTGTTCTGGATTCGTTTACTTGCTTGATGATTGTCACTGTACTTTTTAACCAATAAAATGTCGGAGGGATGATAGTGGCTAAAACGATGGAGAAATGTTGAATGCGATGGGCTCGAGTGATGGATTCAGTAGCACATTAGTCATGAAGTTTATGCAGTACGAATTCATACTGTATGACTGTTGTTCCTGTTCGACCAAGGGTATGGATTGGTCACGATTGATTGGATGTGTTTGGATACAGTGCGAATTCGGGTTCCATAATAAAGATGCACTACGAGTACCACACCACTAATGCACTCAAAGTGTGACCACTAATTCACTCAAAGTGTGATTCAACCGTTTCATTTCGTGATGTTGGTATACCATGCAGTACATGCGTAGCGTTCTTGTGTTGCCCTTACAGTTGAGGTTATGTCTAAGTTTTTGCTCTTCACTTGTAAGTGAGGGGTTTTACATTCGATTCTCGTCAAAGACAAGTTTAAACCATATTTTTGCTAGCCCATCGTGAGGCCACTCCCTCCCCTTGGTGTAATAATATTGTTTGTTCAAAAATATATATATAGAAAAAAAAAAATTTCATGATCTTGCTACTTAGGCCAACTCCTATGATTGTCCTCAATTTAGCCCTCATTCTTAAATATAGCACAGCAAAAATTTAATTTGTAAAATTCCTTTGGTCAAGCCACTTAGTACTATGATCTAGGGATATTCTTCTTCACTTGTAAGGGAAAGGTCTTATGTTTGATTCTCGCCAAAGTCGAATTTGAATTACATTATTACTAGCCTATTATTAGGTTAAGCCCACCAGTTTTCTCTTAGGGTAAATAATATCGTTTGTTAAAAATAAAATAAAATAAAATTTTCCTTTTTGTTCGTGATGCTCTTTCTACCTAACCTATCCCATCCGGTCTACCAAACAGGCTCTGCGAGTTAGCAAAAATGGTGTGGTCTTATTTGAATCCGGATCCTCTCCGAATTCTCTTTGTGAGGATCATGGGGATTCCTGAATCATATATGTTCATCGTACGTCGTGCGGTCAAAAATCATTTTAAATATTTTTATTCAAAATTAAATACAAACAGTACCCGACAAAAACTGACCGCAATATGTACGATGAACAGACACGATTTACGAATTCCCAGATCCTCACCAAAATGATCTAGAGAGGATCCTGTTGGGTCTTATTTTATTTTGGTCATCAGGACAATTCTTGGGTTTGTTCTTTGTCTCGTCCTGTTAATTTTTCAATTTTTTAGGGGACTATAGATAAGATGCTTTATAGGAGACTTCAACAACCATATACTTCATCTTCTGTTAGTCATTTATGTATAGAATCGAGGGTGGCTTTGTGCTTTGCCCCTAAAACTCGAGTTTAATCGCACTTTTTGTAAGTGAAACTGCGAACCAATGAACTCGAGTCGTAGGCCCACAGCTAAAAAAAATACTATTAACTCGAGTCAGTTTAGCAAGATGCAACCATGTCCATGCATCACGGTGCAAGTTCCATCCCCCTCAGAACAAAAAACTCGAGTCATTCAACTCACCAAAAAAAGTTGATTATCAGTCACAAACTTTAAGCTAGGAATTTATAACAGATGCTAAAAATTATTCCAAGTTAATTAAGAGATGCCAAAACTTAACAGACACAACCGGTTCAAGGCAAATACTAGCACATAAACTAAAAACTTTTACATACACCTCTAAATTACACTCTTACGAATGAAAAACAGACGCTGCGCAGCCCACAACATCAATAGCTCGATCTCCCATCGCCCTCCGTTATCACATCTTTGAAAGCACCGCCGCTCGGAATCATAGGCAGGACATGCTCTTGATGGGGCACTATTACATCCAACAAGTACGGACCAGGAGTGTCCAACATTTTCTGAATTGCTGCTTTCAGATCTTTCTTCTTTGTCACACGGGCAGCCGGTATCCCACAAGCATCTGCAAACTTGAGCATATTTGGGAATATCTCCGACTCATTTGCTGGGTTCCCCAAGTAAGTGTGAGCCCTGTTCGCCTTGTAGAAGCGATCCTCCCATTGCACAACCATACCCAAATGTTGGTTATTCAACAGCATTATCTTGACCGGAAGTTTCTCCACACTGATCGTTGCCAATTCCTGGACATTCATAAGGAAACTTCCATCACCGTCAATGTCAACGACAACAGAATCCGGGTTTGCAACAGCAGCCCCGATAGCAGCAGGCAATCCGAAGCCCATAGCTCCTAATCCCCCTGATGTCAACCACTGCCGAGGCCGCTTGTACTTGTAAAACTGAGCTGCCCACATTTGATGCTGTCCAACACCAGTGCTTATAATCGCGTTCCCATCAGTTAACTCATCAAGAACTTGAATAGCCTTCTGAGGAGAAATGGAGTCCCCAAAAGTCTTAAAACCCAATGGAAACTTCACTTTCTCCTCTTTCAGCTCCGCCCTCCAAGCCGAAAAATCAAGCTTAACCTTGCTCTCTTTCTGCTCCAATATCCTATTCAACCCTTCCAGTGCCGATTTTACATCAGCACAAACCGACACATGAGGCTGCTTATTCTTTCCAATCTCCGCCGAGTCAATATCAATGTGAACAATCTTAGCCCGGCTAGCAAATGCCTCCAACTTCCCGGTAACCCGGTCATCAAACCTCACCCCAAATGCAAGCAACAAATCAGACTTATCCACAGCATAATTAGCATAAACAGTGCCATGCATTCCAAGCATTTGGAGTGACAATTCTTCGTCATTGCAGGGGTATGCCCCGAGACCCATCAAAGTGCTAGCCACGGGGATCCCCGTGAGCTCCACGAACCGCCTCAACTCCTCACTGGAGTTCAAACACCCTCCACCAACATACAAAACCGGTTTCTTGGACTCGGACACCAACCTCACAATCTGCTCCAAGTGACCCTCATTCGGGGACTTGGGCAACCTAGACATGTACCCAGGTAACTTAATGGGTTGATCCCAAGTGGGAACCACAAGCTGTTGTTGCACATCTTTGGGTATATCAATCAAAACCGGGCCAGGTCGACCGGAGGTAGCTAAGAAAAAGGCCTCCCTAACAACCCTAGGAATGTCCTCTACATCAAGAACAAGATAATTGTGCTTAGTGATTGACCTTGTTACCTCAACAATTGGGGTCTCTTGGAAGGCGTCAGTGCCTATCATTCTCCGGGGTACTTGGCCGGTGATTGCTACCACCGGTATGCTGTCCATGAGCGCGTCGGCGAGACCGCTAACCAAGTTCGTTGCGCCTGGGCCGGAGGTTGCAATGCACACGCCGGGACGACCTGACGCGCGGGCGTAGCCTTCAGCTGCGAACACCCCGCCTTGCTCATGGCGCGGGAGGACGTTGCGGATGGAAGAGGAGCGCGTGAGAGCCTGGTGGATCTCCATTGATGCACCGCCGGGGTAGGCAAAGACGTCGGTGACGCCTTGGCGCTCGAGCGCCTCAACGAGGACATCGGCGCCTTTTCTGGGCTCGTCAGGGGAAAATCGGGAGATTGGGGCCTCTGGGTCTAGAGGGTTGGTGGTGGTGGTGGTGATTGTGGTGTCGGTTTTGGGGGAGAGGGAGCTGGAGATCCGGAGGTGGCGGAGGGGAGAGGGTTTTTGGGGAAGAGGAGAGAAGGGGAGGTTGAATCTGGAAATGGGGTGGTGGGATTTGGTTGAGGGAGAGAAAGGGGAGGGTTTTGAGAAGGAGGAAGAGGAGGGTGGAGCAATGGCCGCCATTGTTGGAGAAGCTGAGCTTGAGAGTGAAATGACAGTTTCAGTTGTGGCTTCTAGAGGAGGGAGACTCGTGGCCAAGGGATTCGTATCGTAGTTTCGTACTTATACTTTCTTTCAAAAGGAATGTCTATTTACATTTTCGTCCCTTTGTTTGGTCCAATTTATGATACCATTTCTCTTCTGATAAGGAAAAAATGAATTACATGTCAATTTTTTCATTTTATATCTTCTTTATTTATGACCGTCAAATTGAATAAATCAAATAAAATTAATAATTAGAATTAAATAAAAAGGTATAAGAAACTAAAAAGAGTATATGAAAATTAGGGGTGGGTTCAAAAAACCGAAAACCGAAAAAAACCGAAAACCAAACCGGACCGAGGCCGAAAAAAATCGAACCGAACCGAATCTAGCCAGTTCGGTTTCGGTTTTTGAGGTTTGAAAACCGAACCGATATATATATATATATATATATTTAATTATTTTTTTCAATGTTTATAAATAGTTTAGTCATACAATTATAATAAAACAGAACTTGTTGTGAAGTTGGTTTCAGTGAAACTCTCCAAGCTGGTGGAGCGCATGGGTTCGAACCCTCCTCATGCCTCTCGGATTTTGAAGATTTTTT
Source organism: Heteromeles arbutifolia (assembly GCA_024362995.1). Classification (NCBI taxonomy): domain Eukaryota; kingdom Viridiplantae; phylum Streptophyta; class Magnoliopsida; order Rosales; family Rosaceae; genus Heteromeles; species Heteromeles arbutifolia. Next base: position 9,234,739 of record JANCRC010000020.1, read on the forward strand.
TTAATTTTTATGACCAAATCAACAAAACACTAGCACGGCCACACCTTTCCCTAGTGCAGCCACACTTTTTCTATTTTCATTCCCCTATTCTCTCTCTCTCGTTCCCTGCCTCCAGACTTCCTCCATGTCCATTTCTCCATTCTTTTCCATAACCTGCATCCTCCTTTCTATTCCAAGCTTCATATTTGTGAGACTCTCCATGTCCATGCCTCCAATTTCTCCATTCTTCTCTATAACCCGCATCCTCCTTTCTATTCTAAGCTTCATATTTGTGAGACCCTCCATGTCCATGCCTCCAATTTCTCCCTCTTCTCTCTCAGTCCTCCCTTTGGCTCCAGCACCCATTCCCATGACTGCGAGCATGCTGACCCTGCGGCATCCCCTCTTCTCTCTCAATCAAAAGGTATTCAATTTTAGGGATTTAGGAAGAGTAACTTAGGGTTTTCTAGATTTAGGGATTTAGGGTTATTGATTTGCTGTTAGTGTATGAGATTCAATATTTAGATTTTGTGCTATTCGTGAAGATGTGATAGAGTTTTCATTTCAGTTATGGTAAAAAAAATGGGTGGACATGCATAGAGGTGTGTGCTGCAGATTATGTATTGGTTTTAGATTCAATAGATGGACAGAGAGCAAAGAAAGTATGGGTTGCAGATCATGCGTGGGGATGCAGATTATGTATTTGTGTTTGTTTCTTTCCATCTGATTCAATCCAAGTTTTTTTATTTTATTTTTTAGTGTGTTGGATAAAAGATTCATGTTAAGACCAAAAAAATTAGCTTTTCCCTCTTCGTATTTTGCTGCATCAATAGCAGCCCACAAATCTTGCAAACCCTAAATGAATATCCAGATTTACAAAAAAAAAAGAAAAAAATCATGGTAAAAAACCTAACCCAAAAAAACCGAAAAAAATTTGAACTGAACCGAACCGAAATTTCGGTTCGGTTTCAGTTTTGGCAAAAAACCGAACCGTTTCAAGCCGAACCCAGCCCTAATGAAAATCATTTTTTGGTTCTTGAACCCTTTTTGTCTCAAATAGGCTCCTAATTTGTTCTTTTTAATTCTTAAAATGTGTTTAGCTACGACGATTGGTGACAAAATTTGAATTACTTTTCAGCGAAAGACTGCAAATTACAACCCTCAATTTTCCCACATAATTGAATATACTTGTTTGTCTTTTAATGGAAGATCAAATAAAATTGCCAAGAGGATTTCTTCGAATCCCACACCATGAATATCATAATTTGCGTAAAAATACTGAAAGGAGAAAATTTGCTAAATCATGTACATGATTGTGGATAATAATGTCATAAACCCTGCCTCTTTATCTCTCCAAATCTTTTATAGGCGACTCTCTCTCTCTCTCCCTCTCCCTCTCTCAAAATTTGTAACAACATTTGGAGGTCGTGATTCATTTTTATCTTAAAGTAGTTACGTGTAAGTGTTGACATCTCAACGCTGAATGGAGATAAAAGTGTTCAAACTAGACTAGCGTCCAAGGATCTAGACATGTTCCATTGACATAAGCACACGGTTTCGAGTTAGAAGGGAGAAGTTGTGAGTGCTCAAAGCAATATAGCATTTTGGTCTTTTTGTTAATGTTATAAAAAGGAGAGAAGTACAAAGAATTCTCAAAAAAATACTGAGGTCGTCTCCAACCGAATTGGTCATCTTTAGCTCCCGTTCATATTATAGCCCTGCAAAAAATTATTTTTTAATGAACATTGTCAGACCATATTTATATATCATCTCGAACCGAAGGGGGCTATTTTTTAGCCCCCTCAATAATTTATTGTTTTTTAAGTTTGTTCTTTAACTTTATTGATTAATTGAATTAAACTACCATATTTATAAAAGAAAACTAATGAAAAGTCCAAACAAACTTCTCTTTTAACGAAAAGCCATTTTTAAAGGTATATTGAATAGTGTCAAGTAAAGGTACAAAAGTGGTTTTTCGTTAAAAGTGAGCAGTACTGAGAATGTTTCGTTAAAACTCTCTATTTATAAATGAGTAACTCTTCGTATTTCTTATCTTTATTTATGTAATCTTACTAATTTTTCAGAATGCTATGTTTGTTTTGTTTCAAAAAAAAAAAAAAGGATACAAGTTTAAAGAATGCGAAAAATTGAAATAAAATGAGGTAAGATACTATGGAATTGTGAAAAAGGATATGAGAAATGACTTAGATGTTTATAGTAAAAAAAAATAGATTTTTAATTTTTTTTTTTTTAAATTTCGTCTTAAAAAAAATCTCAAATCTAACGACTAGCTGACGTCAACTAACATGTGTGTTGCTGACAGCTAAATCCAGCTTTGGGGCTGGCTGACTGGCTTCAAATGGCCAGCTTGATGGCCATGGGCTAGAGTTTGGCCCAGTGGGTTCCCTTTTTTCTTTGGTCTGAACCTTCATTGGAGATGGCTTTTTTTTATTTTTTTATTTTTTCATTTCGGGCTATAAAAGAGCCTATAGCCATATGGCCTGATCCATTAGAGATGGCCTAACATTTTAGACTTGGAGCCATGTAAAGGGCGATCAAAACCAAACTTGGACCGCAATGCAACTACATGAAACAACTTTTCTAGTGGCTTTTTATTTAAAATAGTTTTTTAGATTGTCCACTGTCAATCATTTTGGTCATTATATGAAAAACTCAGTTACATTAAAGATCACCAATTCAAGTGGAGGGGTTCATTTGACAAAAATACCTTCAATTTAATTAAGATTTTTTTACAGATTGATTAAAATAATTGACGGTAGACAATTTCAAAAAATAAATTGAGGAGTTATGAAATTTCAGGACAATTTTGGTTAAAACCTCCTTTCTAGGAGTGATGAATGAGATCCACCACCATCTTAGATTCTTAGAGCCGATGACTTAGCAAAACCCAATTATAGAAAAACCAACCGTTGGATCACTAGAGAAGCTGAATTGAGGGTCGACAGCCACCTCGCGTTTTACGGTCAATTTCTCAAATCAAACCAAGCATGCAAGTTGATGCTCTCTTGTCTACGTATAATTTTAGGCATCTGGTTGTATCTTGAAAATCGATTTTCCAAACTCTGAACCATCGCAGCCGCTGCCGCAAGTGGCACCAGTACGTAGGGCCCACAACTATGACCTATTTTTCGAAAAATGAAATCCATGTATTTTTTTGCGATATTTATTAGTGTGTCGGAAATATGTTTGTTACACAAAGTGTAATATATAATTAGTTATAATTTTGTGTAAATTGTAGCTATGGTCCCTTAACTTTAACTCAATTAGAGCAATGGTCCCTCAACTAAAAATCCATTACCATTGGTCCCTCAACTTATCAAAACGTGCAGCTATGGTCCCTCAACTAAAAATCCATTACCATTGGTCTCTCAACTTTAATTCAACTGGAGAAATGGTCCATTAACTTTAACCCAATTGTAGCAATGGTCCTTCCAATGTAACTCGTTTTGACAAATTTTTAACATAGTTGACAAAAAGAACCATAATTATACACTTTGATGAGTTGAGGGACCCTAATTGTATAAATGGCCATTCCAATATAACTTATTTTGACAAAATTTTGACAAAATTTATGAAAAGGACTATAGCTACACATTTTGATAAGTTGAGGGACCAATGGTAATGGATTTTTAGTTGAGGGACCATTGCTCCAATTTGATTAAAGTTGAGGGACCATTCGTACAATTTACTCTATAATTTTAAAAACGTTCTAACTAACTATGTTATAACATTTAGTGTACTGAATTGTGTTTCCAGAATACTACAAAATTTCTCATATCTCTTAGCTTAGTTTTTGGAGATGTGATTGATTGATTATTAAAATGTATTTGGCTGACATCTAATTTGTGAGTAGTGAAGATTTGTTAAATTGTTTGAGTTATGACCTATAAATCAATTTCGTAACATTGGCCAATGTAACAACTCCATTTTATTTAATTAATAAAAAAAAGTTTTAATAATAGGGCAATGAAACTTGTATTTCATAGTTATTTAGTCTTTACATAGTTTTTCTACTCGTTAGGAAGTCAATTGGACATTAATTGTCTGAAAAGGTATATTGCACCATGGTTAATACTGGTTTGGTACTGAGGTGCTTTTATAAAAAGTGAGTATAAAAAAAAGCTGAGCTCAAAATGATGTTTGGGTTACACTTAAAAACAGCTTATTTTCACAGTTTTGGGTGAAAAAAAGCTGAAAATGTGAAGCAGCAAAAATGAGCTTATTCTCACAGCACAGCAGAAACAGTTTTTTTTCAAAGCACATCAATACCAAACCAGGCCTCATGCTACCATTTTGTAAAAATGTATTATACCATTCACTCATTAAGTTATAGATGTAAGGGAGACTTTGGATGCGGTCTTTAGCTATGAATATTCTTTGACTGAAACCTTGTTGGTTTTCAATTTTTGATCCAAGTCCCTGAAATTAATGTGATAATTTATTTCTATGTACGTTACTATATTTTTTAAAATTAAAAATTGAAATTTATAGTTGTTTATATTAATAAGATTTTAAATAAAAAACCATAATTTGTGAGATTAAAAATATTAAAATATAAATATACTATTATGTGTGTGTGTGTGTGTGTGTGTATTATATATGGGATAGGATCAAGGGACAAAGATTTTGACAAATACTTCTACACTCCATTTAAACCCTTAGATTAAACCCATTTTAACGGTTAGGATTGCTTTGATCCGTTGACTATTTTGAAATAAGAAAGGAAATTATACATTTATACCTCTACAATAATGAAAATTATTATGATAATATTTTGATTTCTCTCTCTTCTCATTTCTTCAAATTCGAAAATAAAAGGTTTATTCCAACATGGTCTTGCTGATGGTGTGGAGAAGAAGGAAGAAATAGGAAGAGTCGAAATGACATGGGATTCAACTTGTTTGATCCATAGAGTTCTTGTAGTCACGTATCTTATTTTCTTTTCTAATCTTTAGGCATTTGAGGATAATTAAAAGATCAAATTTTGGATTACAAACACCAAAAACAATTTTTTTATTTTATTTTAAAACACCTTTTGGAATTGGGGTGAAATGAAGGAATTACAGGCACCACCGCCATAAACTCGAACAACACCAGAATGCTCCAAATCAAACTAAGGAGCCACTGCTTGCAAACCAGTCGGTCGAAGGAAATTCTATATACTTTGTTGCTAAGTGTATAAGATTTAATGGCGTTAAATCCTTTAAGATATACGTAGGAGATAGAAACACTAATAATAATTTTTCACAATTAATGAATTTTAATTTCCTTTCATATTTCAAATTAGTAAATAAACCAGTGCGATCCTAACCATTAAAATAGCTTTAATCTAAAGGCTCAAAAGAAGTGTAAAAATATTTGTCCCTTGATCCTATCCCATTATATATATATATATATATATATATATATATATATATATAAACATGGGTACATTCATCAAAATTAACCAAAAAATTATTGTATCAAAACACGGGTACATTCTTCAAAATCACAAAAAAAAAAAGAAAAAAGATATTGGGCTTAATAAAATTAGTAAATTTCTTCGATTAAACTTAATGTCACATCCCGGCCCGGGCTCCACCACATCCTGGGCTCGACTCCGCCGTAGCACAATATTGTCTGCTTTGGGCCCCGACCACGCCCTCACGGTTTTGTTTCTGGGAACTCACACAAGAACTTCCCAATGGGTTACCCATCATGGGAGTGCTCTTGCGCGATACTCGCTTAACTTCGGAGTTCCAACGGAATCCGAAGCCAGTAAGCTCCCAAAAGGCCTCGCACTACGTAGAGATGAGAATGTACATATAAGGCTCACAGGATCTCCCCGGGCCGAGATGTGACACTTAACATGGATACATTCTCAAATCAAAAAAAAAAAAATGTACCCGTATAAATTTAAAAATGGATTAGAAAAAAATTGAATAGAGTTTATATAAAAAAAAAGGGTACATTTTACATATATGAAATTGGTATATTTAAGAATGAGTACATTATAAGATTAAAAATTTGAAAAAAATTACAAATAAATAAAAAAATATGGGTACAGATACAAATAAAACTTTATAAAACATGGGCACAAAAAGAAATTAATATATGGGTAAAAATTAAAACTGAAAAGAAAATTGGTACAAATAAAAATAAAAATATATGATAAAAAATTTAGCCATAAATATAAATATACTAATTGTAACTTTTTTAACATTAAATGAATATATTTAGAAATAAAAATATTTTATTATTGAAATAATTAATGATGTTATTAATAACAAGGACCTTGATCCAAAAATGAAAATGAACAAGGTTTTAATCAAATGAGTAACAAAAGGAAGGATGAGAACCTAATTTCTCCTAGATGTATACAAGGATACTTGAGCTTCAACTCCCAATTATGCTTACTCTATATAAAGGAGTCTAATGAGATGGAAATAATATTCTAATTTTTCTTCACTATCTCTCTTTTACTCTCTCTATTTTATACTCTATTTTCAAAAATTTTGACAATTTTTTTTTTTAGTTTTTTTAGTTTTTGATAGGTAAAGAACAGTCACAAAAAAAAATGCCCGGAAGGGAGCAAAACTACAAAAAAAATTCAAAGTCAAGAGAGACACAACTCAATAGGATCCGTTTGCCACAGGACCCAGCTCTAGAAGGAAGACAAACTGACAATAGCAAGAACATCCTCCACGAAATTTACTTTACAATAATTGTGACAAAAATAGATAGTCTTGAAATTTGCAAGCCAATTTTGAATATTTTCTGCTGGTTTTTTAGGAGTGAGGATCCTATTTATGAGGACTCCTGAGATTCTCAAATTACATTCGTTTATCGTACATCATGTGATCATAAATTATTGTAAATTTTTTTTTATTTAAAATTGAATATAATCAGTACCTGACGAAAACTAATCATACGATACACGATGAACGGATGTGATTGGAAGATTCTCAGAATCCTAGAGGATCCGGCGAGGATCCTCTCTCTTTTAGGAGTTTACGATTAAACGCTTTGACTACTTTGGACTAATTTTTTCCACCGTTAAAAAAAGAACTCTGTTTTTGGGCCCATTTGGTGGGCTGGGTAAGATTAGGTAATAAGGATAAGATTGGATTGACATGATTTGTATGACAGACTTGTAACTCATCATGTCCGATCATATTTGAAGGTTGCAGAACATCAAAAGGGTTTTGGTTTTGGGTGTAATTCGGTTAAATTATAAGCATGTTTGTGTCTATTTAAGTAAACTTTTTGTTATATTTGAAAGTTTTTATAAAAACTGACATTTTTGAACTTAAGAGCCAAATTTTTGGCTAGTATTAATAAAAACTCGTTATGAGTTGTGTTTCCAGTACATTACAAAATTTCTCATATCTCTTAGCTTAGTTTTTGGAGATGTGATTGATTGATTATTAAAATGTATTTGGCTGACACCTACTTTGTGAGTAGTGAAGATTTGTTAAATTGTTTGAGTTCTGACCTATAAATCAATTTCGTAACATTGGCCAATGTAACGACTCAATTTTATTTAATTAATAAGAAAAGTTTTAATAATCACGAGTTTAGCTTATTATGTCGATAATATCCTATGAATGAGTTAATCGGACTTAAATGTGTGGAAACAAGGTCTTAAACGATGGTAGGGCAATGAAACTTGTATTTCATAGTTATTTAGTCTTTACATAGTTTTTCTACTCGTTAGGAAGTTAATTGGACATTAATTGTCTAAAAAGGTATATTGCACCAATGTTAGTACTGGTTTGGTATTGATGTGCTTTTATAAAAAGTGGGTATAAAAAAAAGCTGAGCTCAAAAAAGTGTTCGGTAAACACTTAAAAACATCTTATTTTCACAGTTTTTGGTGAAAAAAAGCTAAAAATGTGAAGTAGTAAAAATGAGCCTATTCTCACAGCACATCAAAAACAGTTTTTTTTCAAAATACATCAATACCAAACCAGACCTCATGCTACCATTTCGTAAAAATGTATTATACCATTCACTCATTAAGTTATAGATGTAAACAAGAATACTTGAACTTCAACTCCCAATTATGCTTACTCTATATAAAGGAGTCTAATGAGATGGAAATAAGTATCGTAGTTTCGTACTTATATTTTCTTTCAAAAGGAATGTCTATTTACATTTTCGTCCCTTTGTTTGGTCCAATTTATGATACCATTTCTCTTCTGATAAGGAAAAAATGAATTACATGTCAATTTTTTCATTTTATATCTTCTTTATTTATGACCGTCAAATTGAATAAATCAAATAAAATTAATAATTAGAATTAAATAAAAAGGTATAAGAAACTAAAAAGAGTATATGAAAATTAGGGGTGGGTTCAAAAAACCGAAAACCGAAAAAAACCGAAAACCAAACCGGACCAAGGTCGAAAAAAACCGAACCGAACCGAATCTGGCCAGTTCGGTTTCGGTTTTTGAGGTTTGAAAACCGAACCGATATATATATATATATTTAATTATTTTTTTCAATGTTTATAAATAGTTTAGTTATACAATTATAATAAAACAGAACCTGTTGTGAAGTTGGTTTCAGTGAAACTCTCCAAGCTGGTGGAGCGCATGGGTTCGAACCCCCTTCATGCCTCTCGGATTTTGAAGATTTTTTTTAATTTTTATGACCAAATCAACAAAACCCTAGCACGGCCACACCTTTCCCTAGTGCAGCCACACTTTTTCTATTTTCATTCCCTTATTCTCTCTCTCTCGTTCCCTGCCTCCAGACTTCCTCCATGTCCATTTCTCCATTCTTCTCCATAACATGCATCCTCCTTTCTATTCCAAGCTTCATATTTGTGAGACCCTCCATGTCCATGCCTCCAATTTCTCCATTCTTCTCTATAACCCGCATCCTCCTTTCTATTCTAAGCTTCATATTTGTGAGACCCTCCATGTCCATGCCTCCAATTTCTCCCTCTTCTCTCTCAGTCCTCCCTTTGGCTCCAGCACCCATTCCCATGACTGCGAGCATGCTGACCCTGCGGCATCCCCTCTTCTCTCTCAATCAAAAGGTATTCAATTTTAGGGATTTAGGAAGAGTAACTTAGGGTTTTCTAGATTTAGGGATTTAGGGTTATTGATTTGCTGTTAGTGTATGAGATTCAATATTTAGATTTTGTGCTATTCGTGAAGATGTGATAGAGTTTTCATTTCAGTTATGGTAAAAAAAAAGGGTGGACATGCATAGAGGTGTGTGCTGCAGATTATGTATTGGTTTTAGATTCAATAGATGGACAGAGAGCAAAGAAAGTATGGGTTGCAGATCATGCGTGGGGATGCAGATTATGTATCTGTGTTTGTTTCTTTCCATCTGATTCAATCCAAGTTTTTTTGTTTTATTTTTTATTGTGTTGGATAAAAGATTCATGTTAAGACCAAAAAAAATAGCTTTTCCCTCTTCGTATTTTGTTGCATCAATAGTAGCCCACAAATCTTGCAAACCCTAAATGAATATCCAGATTTACAAAAAAAAAAAAGAAAAAAATCATGGTAAAAAACCGAACCCAAAAAAACCGAAAAAAATTTGAACCGAACCGAAATTTCGGTTCGGTTTCGGTTTTGGCAAAAAGCCGAACCGTTTCAAATCGAACCCAGCCCTAATGAAAATCATTTTTTGGTTCTTGAACCCTTTTTGTCTCAAATAGGCTCCTAATTTGTTCTTTTTAATTCTTAAAATGTGTTTAGCTACAACAATTGGTGACAAAATTTGAATTACTTTTCAGCGAAAGACTGCAAATTACAACCCTCAATTTTCCCACATAATTGAATATACTTGTTTGTCTTTTAATGGAAGATCAAATAAAATTGCCAAGAGGATTTCTTCGAATCCCAAACCATGAATATCATAATTTGCGTAAAAATACTGAAAGGGGAAAATTTGCTAAATCATGTACATGATTGTGGATAATAATGTCATAAACCCTGCCTCTTTATCTCTCCAAATCTTTTATAGGCGACTCTCTCTCTCTCTCCCTCTCCCTCTCTCAAAATTTGTAACAACATTTGGAGGTCGTGATTCATTTTTATCTTAAAGTAGTTACGTGTAAGTGTTGACATCTCAACGCTGAATGGAGATAAAAGTGTTCAAACTAGACTAGCGTCCAAGGATCTAGACATGTTCCATTGACATAAGCACACGGTTTCGAGTTAGAAGGGAGAAGTTGTGAGTGCTCAAAGCAATATAGCATTTTGGTCTTTTTGTTAATGTTATAAAAAGGAGAGAAGTACAAAGAATTCTCAAAAAAATACTGAGGTCGTCTCCAACCGAATTGGTCATCTTTAGCTCCCGTTCATATTATAGCCCTGCAAAAAATTATTTTTTAATGAACATTGTCAGACCATATTTATATATCATCTCGAACCGAAGGGGGCTATTTTTTAGCCCCCTCAATAATTTATTGTTTTTTAAGTTTGTTCTTTAACTTTATTGATTAATTGAATTAAACTACCATATTTATAAAAGAAAACTAATGAAAAGTCCAAACAAACTTCTCTTTTAACGAAAAGCCCTTTTTAAAGGTATAGTGAATAGTGTCAAGTAAAGGTACAAAAGTGGTTTTTCGTTAAAAGTGAGCAGTACCGGGAATGTTTCGTTAAAACTCTCTATTTATAAATGAGTAACTCTTCGTATTTCTTATCTTTATTTATGTAATCTTACTAATTTTTCGGAATGCTATGTTTGTTTTGTTTCACAAAAAAAAAAAAAAGGATACAAGTTTAAAGAATGCGAAAAATTGAAATAAAATGAGGTAAGATACTATGGAATTGTGAAAAAGGATATGAGAAATGTCTTAGATGTTTATAGTAAAAAAAAAATAGATTTTTAATTTTTTTTTTTTAAATTTCGTCTTAAAAAAAATCTCAAATCTAACGACTAGCTGACGTCAACTAACACGTGTGTTGCTGACAGCTAGATCCAGCTTTCGGGCTGGCTGACTGGCTTCAAATGGCCAGCTTGATGGCCATGGGCTAGAGTTTGGCCCAGTGGGTTCACTTTTTTCTTTGGTCTAAACCTTCATTGGAGATGGGTTTTTTTTTTTTTTTTTATCATTGGGCTATAAAAGAGCCTATAGCCATATAACCTGATCTATTAGAGATGGCCTAACATTTTAGACTTGGAGCCATGTAAAGGGCGATCAAAACCAAACTTGGACCGCAACGCAACTACAGGAAACAACTTTTCTAGTGGCTTTTTATTTAAAATAGTTTTTTAGATTGTCTACTGTCAATCATTTTGGTCATTATATGAAAAACTCAGTTACATTAAAGATCACCAATTCAAGTGGAGGGGTTCATTTGACAAAAATACCTTCAATCTAATTAAGATTTTTTTACAGATTGATCAAAATAATTGACGGTAGACAATTTCAAAAAATAAATTGAGGAGTTATGAAATTTCAGGACAATTTTGGTTAAAACCTCCTTTCTAGGAGTGATGAATGAGATCCACCACCATCTTAGATTCTTAGAGCCGATGACTTAGCAAAACCCAATTATAGAAAAACCAACCGTTGGATCACTAGAGAAGCTCAATTGAGGGTCGACAGCCACCTCGCGTTTTACGGTCAATTTCTCAAATCAAACCAAGCATGCAAGTTGATGCTCTCTTGTCTACGTATAATTTTAGGCATCTGGTTGTATCTTGAAAATCGATTTTCCAAACTCTGAACTATCGCAGCCGCTGCCGCAAGTGGCACCAGTACGTAGGGCCCACAACTATGACCTATTTTTCGAAAAAAGAAATCCATGTATTTTTTTGCGATATTTATTAGTGTGTCGGAAATATGTTTGTTACACCAAGTGTAATATATAATTAGTTAGAATTTTAAAAACGTTCTAACTAGCTATGTTATAACATTTAGTGTACTGAGTTGTGTTTTCAGAATACTACAAAATTTCTCATATCTCTTAGCTTAGTTTTTGGAGATATGATTGATTGATTATTCAAATGTATTTGGCTGACATCTAATTTGTGAGTAGTGAAGATTTGTTAAATTGTTTGAGTTATGACCTATAAATCAATTTCGTAACATTGGCCAATGTAACAACTCCATTTTATTTAATTAATAAAAAAAAAGTTTTAATAATCACGAGTTTAGCTTCATATTATGTCGATAATATCCTATGAATGAGTTAATCGGACTTAAATGTGTGGAAACAAGGTCTTAAACGATGGTAGGGCAATGAAACTTGTATTTCATAGTTATTTAGTCTTTACATAGTTTTTCTGCTCGTTAGGAAGTCAATTGGACATTAATTGTCTGAAAAGGTATATTGCACCAAGGTTAATACTGGTTTGGTACTAATGTGCTTTTATAAAAAGTGGATATAAAAAAAAGCTGAGCTCAAAATGGTGTTTGGGTTACACTTAAAAACAGCTTATTTTCACAGCTTTTGGTGAAAAAAAACTGAAAACGTGAAGCAGCAAAAATGAGCTTATTCTCACAGCACAGCAGAAACAGTTTTTTTTCAAAGCACAACAATACCAAACCAGGCCTCATGCTACCATTTTGTAAAAATGTATTATACCATTCACTCATTAAGTTATAGATGTAAGGGAGACTTTGGATGCGGTCCCTAGCTATGAATATTCTTTGACTGAAACCTTGTTGGTTTTCAATTTTTGATCCAAGTCCCTGAAATTAATGTGATAATTTATTTCTATGTACGTTACTATATTTTTTAAAATTAAAAATTGAAATTTATAGTTGTTTATATTAATAAGATTTTAAATAAAAAACCATAATTTGTGAGATTAAAAATATTAAAATATAAATATACTATTGTGTGTGTGTGTGTGTGTGTGTGTGTATTATATATGGGATAGGATTAAGGGACAAAGATTTTGACAAATACTTCTCCACTCCATTTAAACCCTTAGATTAAACCCATTTTAACGGTTAGGATTGCTTTGATCTGTTGACTATTTTGAAATAAGAAAGGAAATTATACATTTATACCTCTACAATAATGAAAATTATTATGATAATATTTTGATTTCTCTCTCTTCTCATTTCTTCAAATTCGAAAATAAAAGGTTTATTCCAACATGGTCTTGCTGATGGTGTGGAGAAGAAGGAAGAAATAGGAAGAGTCGAAATGACATGGGATTCAACTTGTTTGATCCATAGAGTTCTTGTAGTCACGTATCTTATTTTCTTTTATAATCTTTAGGCATTTGAGGATAATTAAAAGATCAAATTTTGGATTACAAATACCAAAAACAATCTTTTTATTTTATTTTAAAACACCTTTTGGAATTGGGGTGAAATGAAGGAATTACAGGCACCACCGCCATAAACTCGAACAACACCAGAATGCTCCAAATCAAATTAAGGAGCCACTGCTTGCAAACCAGTCGGTCGAAGGAAATTCTATATACTTTGTTGCTAAGTGTATAAGATTTAATGGCGTTAAATCTTTTAAGATATACGTAGGAGATAGAAACACTAATAATAATTTTTCACAATTAATGAATTTTAATTTCCTTTCATATTTCAAATTAGTAAATAAACCAGTGCGATCTTAACCATTAAAATAGCTTTAATCTAAAGGCTCGAAAGAAGTGTAAAAATATTTGTCCCTTGATCCTATCCCATTATATATATATAAACATGGGTACATTCGTCAAAATTAACCGAAAAATTATTGTATCAAAACATGGGTACATTCTTCAAAATCACAAAAAAAAAAAAAAGATATTGGGTTTAATAAAATTAGTAAATTTCTTCGATTAAACTTAATGTCACATCCCGGCCCGGGCTCCACCACATCCTGGGTTCGACTCCGCCGTAGCACAATATTGTCTGCTTTGGGCCCCGACCACGCCCTCATGGTTTTGTTTATGGGAACTCACACAAGAACTTCCCAGTGAGTCACCCATCATAGGAGTGCTCTTGCGCGCTACTCACTTAACTTCGGAGTTCCAACGGAATTCGAAGCTAGTGAGCTCCCAAAAGGCCTCGCGCTAGGTAGAGATGGGAATGTACATATAAGGCTCACAGGATCCCCCGGGCTGGGATGTGACACTTAACATGGATACATTCTCAAATCAAAAAAAAAAAATGTACCCATATAAATTTAAAAATGGATTAGAAAAAAATTGAATAGATTTTATATAAAAAAAAATGGTACATTTTACATATAACAAATTGGTATATTTAAGAATGAGTACATTTTAAGATTAAAAATTTGAAAAAAATTACAAATAAATAAAAAAATATGGGTACAAATACAAATAAAACTTTATAAAACATGGGCACAAAAAGAAATTAATATATGGGTACAAATTAAAACTGAAAAGAAAATTGGTACAAATTAAAAAAGGGTTGCAAATTAAAAATGGGTACAAACTAAAAATAAAAATATATGATAAAAAATTTAGCCATAAATATAAATATACTAATTGTAACTTTTTTAACATTAAATGAATATATTTAGAAATAAAAAATATTTTATTATTGAAATAATTAATGATGTTATTAATACCAAGGACCTTGATCCAAAAATAAAAATGAATAAGGTTTTAATCAACTGAATAACAAAAGGAAGGATGAGAACCTAATTTCTCCTAGATGTATACAAGGATACTTGAGCTTCAACTCCCAATTATGCTTACTCTATATAAAGGAGTCTAATGAGATGGAAATAATATTCTAATTTTTCTTCACTATCTCTCTTTTTCTCTCTCTATTTTATACTCTATTTTCAAAAATTTTGACAATTTTTTTTTTAGTTTTTTTTGTTTTTGATAGGTAAAGAACAGTCACAAAAAAAAAAAATGCCCGGAAGGGAGCAAAACTACAAAAAAAAATTCAAAGTCAAGAGAGACACACCTCAATAGGATCCGTTTGCCACAAGACCCAGCTCTAGAAGGAAGGCAAACTGACAATTGCAAGAACATCCTCCACGAAATTTACTTTACAATAATTGTGACGGAAATAGATAGTCTTGAAATTTGCAAGCCAATTTTGAATATTTTCTGCTGGTTTTTTAGGAGTGAGGATCCTCTTTATGAGGACTCCTGAGATTCTCAAATTACATTCGTTTATCGTACATCATGTGATCATAAATTATTGTTAATTTTTTTTAATTTAAAATTGAATATAACCAGTACTTGACGAAAACTAATCGTACGATACACGATAAATGGATGTGATTAGAAGATTCTCAGAATCCTAGAGGATCCGGCGAGGATCCTCTCTCTTTTAGGAGTTTACCATTAAACGTTTTGACTACTTTGGACTAATTTTTTTCCACCATTAAAAAAAGAACTCTGTTTTTGGGCCCATTTGGTGGGCTGGGTAGGATTAGGTAATAAGGATAAGATTGGATTGACATGATTTGTAAGACAGACTTGTAACTCATCATGTCCGATCATATCTGAAGGTTGCAGAACATCAAAAGGGTTTTGGGTTTGGATGTAATTCGGTTAAATTATAAGGATGTTTGTATCTATTTAAGTAAACTTTTTGTTATATTTGAAAGTTTTTATAAAAACTGACATTTTTGAACTTAAGAGCCAAAATTTTGGCTAGTATTGATAAAAACTCGTTATGAGTTGTGTTTCCAGTACATTACAAAATTTCTCATATCTCTTAGCTTAGTTTTTGGAGATGTGATTGATTGATTATTAAAATGTATTTGGCTGACACCTACTTTGTGAGTAGTGAAGATTTGTTAAATTGTTTGAGTTATGACCTATAAATCAATTTCGTAACATTGGCCAATGTAACGACTCAATTTTATTTAATTAATAAGAAAAGTTTTAATAATCACGAGTTTAGCTTCATATTATGTCGATAATATCCTATGAATGAGTTAATCGGACTTAAATGTGTGGGAACAAGGTCTTAAACGATGGTAGGGCAATGAAACTTGTATTTCATAGTTATTTAGTCTTTACATAGTTTTTCTACTCGTTAGGAAGTTAATTGGACATTAATTGTCTAAAAAGGTATATTGCACACCAAGGTTAATACTGGTTTGGTATTGATGTGCTTTTATAAAAAATGGGTATAAAAAAAAGCTGAACTCAAAAAGTTGTTCGGTAAACACTTAAAAACAGTTTATTTTCACAGTTTTGGATGAAAAAAAGCTGAAAACGTGAAGCAGCAAAAATGAGCTTATTCTCACAGCACATCAAAAACAGTTTTTTTTCAAAACACATCAATACCAAACCAGACCTCATGCTACCATTTTGTAAAAATGTATTATACCATTCACTCATTAAGTTATAGATGTAAACAAGACTACTTGAACTTCAACTCCCAATTATGCTTACTCTATATAAAGGAGTCTAATGAGATGGAAATAATACTCTAGTTTTTCTTCACTCTCTCTCTCTCTCTTTCTCTCTCTAATTTATACTTTATTTTCAAAAATTTTGACAATTTTAATTTTTTTTCGTTTTTGATAGGTAAAGAATAGTCACAAAGAAAATGCCCGGAAGGGAGGGCAAGCAAAACTACAAAAAGAAAAAAAAAAAAATTCAAAGTCAAGAGAAACACACCTCAACAGGAACAGTTTGCCTCAAGACCCAGCTCTTCGAAGGCAGACAAACTGACAATAGGAAGAACATCCTCCACGAAATTTACTTTACAATAATTGTGACGGAAATAGATAGTCTTGAAATTTGCAAGCCAATTTTGAATATTTTCTACTGGTTTTTCAGGAGGAGTGAGGATCCGGATTCTCTTTGTGATTTATGAGGATCTCGAGAATCTTCAAATCACATCCGTTTATCGTACATCGTGCTATCAGAAATCGTTGTAAATTTTTTTATTTAAAATTAAATATAAACAGTACTTGATGAAAACTGACTGCACGATACACGATGAACGAATGTGATTAGAGGATTCTCACAAAGAGGATTCGGTGAGGATCATCTCTCTTTTAGGAGTTTACCATTAAACGCTTTGACTACTTTGGACGATTTTTTTCCACCATTAAATAAGGAACTTTGTTTTTGGGCCCATTTGGTGGGCTGGGTAGGATTTGGTAATAGGGATAAGATTGGATTGACATGCTTTGTAAGACAGATTTGTAACTCATTATATCCAATCATATCAATCTTATATTTTAACACAACAAACAACGGACTAGATTCAAATATATTTTAATTGATCATAACCTACTCCATTCAGCCAATAAAAAAAGGCAAGGCATTTGGTGAATAAGATTCCATTTTAGTTGGCAAAAGATAGAAACTAGTATCAAATTTCTAGCCAACCAAGACAAAACCTATCACCAGCTACTCAGTATTACGGTCTGGTGGTATTCATCTTCGCTTAGAAGTGAGAGGTCTTAGGTTCAAATTTCGTGGATGGCGAATTCGATACCAAATTAGATTGCTCATCGTGTAGCTTAACCGAATTCCTCATTTCTTAATATAAAAATATCGATTTAGTAAAAAAAAAAAGGACAAAACCTACCGCTCTTTTCATACCAAAAAGGAAAGAGTTGTGTCCTTTTAAAAAAGAAAAAAAAAGAAAAAAAAAGGGAAATTGTGTGTGTGAAAAGGAGAAAAAACATAAAGGGAAAACAAAATATGAAAACATTGAAGTACATGGAATTGGGACTTGAATCGATTGCTTTTCATCCATTCAAGATTCCCGGCGTCTCACTTCACTTGGATTCGCTGGCCCCATCTCCCTTCAGATAACGACAAAACCTACCCTCAGCCACCCAAAACGGTGTCGTATTCTTATTCCATGTTCCCACCGTTTATATTTTAAGAGAAAAAAACATGAAAAATCCGAAATTCGTGGAAAACAGAGACCCCCGCCATAGATAAAGAGCCACCGAGCTCTAAAAGTACACAGAGAGGCAGGCTGCTTCTTCTCTTTTCCAAAACCCTAACCCTAACCCTAATTGTTGGATTGATACAGGAATGGCTGCCTCATCGTCTTCAATGTCCTCGTCGTTTTCGTCTCTCTTCTCTCGCTGCTCCGTCAGCCATAGAACTCTGCTCCCCAATGACTCTGCCTCTCGAATCTACGCTCCTAATAGCGTGGTAAGCAAACTTATAAGTTTATGTTCTTATTCGGCTTTAAATTCCTGTTTATTATTTTCTGCTTTACTTGTTTGGTTTTAGGCTTCCAGCAAATATTTTTATTTTGTTTTTAAAAAGTAAATTTCTTTTAGGTGTTGGATTTCTCCATTTTTAATACGAATTTTGTGCAAATTATGTGAGTTTTTGACATGTTGGGTGAAATGCTGGTAGTGGGTATTTGGGTGCAGCTAAAGAAATTTGTTGTCTTTGTTTTCATTTTCTACATAAAATTCTAATGAGGTATATGAATTCCTTTTCAAATTTTACTAATTTGTGTGTGTATATAATTGTGGTAGAAATGTGATATGCCGGAACCAATTAGAAATGGGAAGCCAATCATTCCAATTGTTAACGAACGAACACTGCCTAAGTTCTTGGAATCGGCACGCTTGGAGAAATCGGTGAACAGAGATAGTTCCCGGCTCAAACTGTTTTCTGGAACAGCAAATCCTGCTCTCTCTCAGGTAATCAAAATTTCGTTTATAGTTTAGTGTATGTATGCTTTCAATGAGCATTTCCGCTTTCCCCGTTGGCATATAGAGCAAAAAATGTTTAGCGTTTTAATGACGATGATATACTTAAGTAACTAGCACTCTTACAGAATTCTTGCTATGCATAGAACCAATATACATTAGTTTGCCAGAAATTGTTTAAGTTCTTTCCTGCATTTTCTGCCTGTTCAGAGTATCCCCCGTTGAGAATATAAACTATTATGCCTTGTGTTGTAGAATATACTGTCTTGGACCTTCCACTTAGTAGTTTCAGAATGTGCCCTTAAGCCTTCCAGTCCAGCCCCTTAGTGGCTAATTGTCGTCGTTCTTGCTAATGTACATACTTGATGTTCTTTGCACAAGAAGCTTTATCTGAGTTTGATGCACTATTTCAAACCTTCATCACAAATACAAGACTGAACTTCAACATTATCTGCCATCTTAAATTTATGAAGCTGTTTTTGACATTGAATTACAGCAATACAGAAAGTCTTTGTATATGTATATGTGTGCACACGTCGCGTGAGCATGTGTGTTTTTGTTTGTGTTTGCTTATATGCTGCATATACTTGGTACTGTTCTCTTACCAGATGTCTCGCATGTTAAGAATCTGGACCACATCCTTAGACATGATTTGATATAATCAATGGTTTTGATTCGAAATGTAGCACCATAACACATTCTTAGGTATGTGTATGAGAGGCTAAAATGGTGCGTGTTTATCATTTCCATATTTATATCTTAAAAAGATAAGGATGAGACTTGCATTGTATGTCTTTTGTTTTTGAACTATTGTGTATTGCTTCAAAAATTTGTTAAACATCCTTCTTATAAGTTTGTCATTTCAACACAATAAATCTCTTATGGCTCTTGAGGCCTTTTACATATGATTTCTAACTCTGAGATGATGCGCAGGAAATTGCTTGGTACATGGGATTGGAGCTTGGTAAGATCAACATAAAGCGATTTGCTGATGGTGAAGTTTATGTTCAATTGGGAGAGAGTGTTAGAGGATGTGATGTATTCTTACTGCAGCCAACCTGCCCTCCTGTAAATGAGAACTTCATGGAGCTACAGATAGTAATTGATGCTTGCAGGAGGGCATCGGCCAAAAATATTACTGCAGTAATTCCATATTTTGGATATGCCAGAGCTGATAGAAAGGCAAGTTTATATTCATCTGTGTTGTACATGAACTTGTCTTGGATATCTATCTGTCGGAAATATATGGAGATCAAAGATTACAAACAAAACTTGGGAAGTGTTGCAGTCTCAGTGGTTTTATTCATGCTTTATCAATGGGAGGGGTAATCAATTAAGTTTGTGACCAGAGCAAAGTTTCATATTTATAGATATTCACATCTATTTTAATTGAGGCATGGCCTGTCTGTCATTTGAACTGAATTATACTTATAGAGACGGATAAAGTATTATTTCTTAATTTGTATTCTTCTAATTTTCTCTAGACTCAAGGGCGTGAATCCATTGCAGCCAAACTGGTTGCTAACCTCATAACCATAGCAGGTGCAGACCGCGTTCTTGCTTGTGACATTCATTCTGGGCAGTCAATAGGTTACTTTGATATACCAGTGGATCATGTATATTGCGAGGTATTCAGCTGAAGGATTTTTTTTCTTCACTTGTAATAGTTTCGTGTTCTCTAAAACTTACGGTGTTTGTCTCATGCAATGAAGCATGTGATCCTTGATTATCTTGCAAGCAAGACAATTTGTTCAGATGATTTGGTAGTGGTGTCCCCTGATGTTGGGGGAGTTGCAAGAGCACGTGCTTTTGCAAAAAAGTTATCTGATGCACCTTTAGCCATTGTAGACAAAAGGCGTCAAGGACATAATGTTGCTGAGGTAATCTCTTCACCATTACCCTGCTTAGATCTTTGTATAGCGTATAATGCTTCACATGCAACATTATATTAGGAGATAGATACAATAAATTGTGTGCAGTCGTTCTCGCAGAAGTTTTTATTCTCATCAATTGACTTCAAGATATAAATCTCGTTATTTGTCACATTTCTCTGCCATTACCGATCCTCTTAAAAGTAGTTTCCACACCCATGACTTTCTATGAGGTACATAGTTATTTTGGGATATTACAAAATGTTAGGACAATCTATTGGTGCACAATGGCATGATTGTCAAAGTTATAGCTCCTAGTGTAACTCACAATTCATAAATAAACGTCTTGGATATTGAACTCAAGTCTCTTACAGATTATGAAACTGACTGATGTTAACAGCCAGATGTAGTGTGTGAACTAGTGAATATTGTCAACGCCCTTCTTCTTACTTGTATGAATAAACATCTCCCAATCTTTCCTCCCAAGTAGTTTAGCGGGAAGCGAGGGAACATTTTCTATTTTGACATATCAGAAAATGTATGACTGGTATGGTTCAAAACTACTAATGAGCAAAGAATTGTTGCATTTTAATATTTACCTTTATAGGTGATGAACCTGATTGGCGATGTAAAAGGAAAAGTTGCGGTTATGGTGGATGATATGATTGACACTGCTGGTGAGTCAAGTGACCTCTCTTGAACCATTTCATGTGGGATATATCATTCAAAATTGCTGGCAATTCTCACTTTCTAAATGAATTATACGTTGTAGGGACAATTTCAAAAGGTGCAGCTCTATTACATCAGGAGGGGGCAAGAGAAGTCTATGCTTGCTGTACCCATGCTGTGTTTAGGTACCAACTACCTTTGTAGTGTTTGATCTTCTTAATCTATTTCACTAAATAACGTTCGTTGTTATTACTTCTTTCTAGAGATAACCTTCGTCTCCTCATTTGACTGGTATAACTTTTGTTTTTCCTTTTTAAGTTGATAAAATGGCTTGTAATTCTAGCTGGCATTTACTGATCCAAGTTCCACCTATACTAAATAAGAACTGATAATCTACCTTGTCTACTAGCACCTGTTAATATTCAATGTGATATTGATATGAACCAACACCTGAGTTTATTTTGCTAGTTGTTTAATCATTGTGTAACGTGGTGGTGATACCGTATCAATCATAAGATAATGATCTTGTTGGTTTTTCTTCACAGCCCTCCTGCAATCGAAAGGTTGTCAAATGGCCTGTTTCAAGAGGTGATTGTGACAAACACAATCCCTGTTGCAGGGAAGAATTACTTTCCCCAGTTGACGGTCCTTTCAGTAGCAAACCTTTTGGGCGAAACTATATGGCGCGTGCATGATGATTGTTCTGTGAGTAGCATATTTCAGTGATCGACACCCTTTTGGGCAGAACTATATGGCGCATGGATGATGATAAGCAATGCCAGTGACCGACTCCTTTTAAAATCTATATTATGCTGTTTTCTATATTTCGATCCACATTGGTTTACCCATCCAAGTATTCTGATTGATTAGTTCTCCACAGATTTTTCGGGTGGGCGTGGGCGGGGGGTTAATGTCCCCAAGTAGGTCTCAGAATATAGGTTGCGTTAAGAATTGTAAGTTGGAAGATTTGTAATGGAGTAATGTAGAAAGAAATGTCAATTCCAGGAGCTGGTTGGGCTCCTAAAGGACATCCTGCTTTCAAACCCAAATTTTGACCTAGTTCAGTGGGCTTATAGCTTATACAGCTTTGGAAGTTTCAGCTGTTAGAATTGATGGAAAATCATAATTTGTTATCAGGTGTGTATCCTATACAGTGGTTTTTGGCCGTTAGATCTCGGGCATTGGATCCTTAATCCTATTGTACCATATTTCGAAGAAGAAAATAAATTGTACTATGCTCTGGTGTATCTTATACACATCGAGATTTTTGACCAATAGATCGGAACCTAACCAAGGATTTGACTTGCAAAATTTGGTGTATGGGTTACTGCGGAGCATGTTAGAAACTCTTTAGAATTTGATATGTGAGAAATTGGCACTTATTATTAGTACAAGATGACTATTTTGAAGTGGTGATGCAGTTATTTAAATATAGCAACATTAATGACATAATTCAATTTGTAATTGAAAACAAACACACAACATGGTTGCTAAAATAAAAAAGAAAAAGCACAAAACATTTTGAAAGAAAGAGACAGTAGGGGATAAGCTAAGCTTGGAGCCAAGGGGATAAGCTAAGCTTGGAGCCTTTGAGCCTTTGAACATGGAAATCAAATTCCGCAATATTCCTTGACAGAATACCCAACTCCAACATTACGATAATTGTCCAGAAAAAATTGAACATAATCCAACATATGCAATGGCTTGTACTTCAGGGGGTGGTCCTCGGCGGTAAGCTCGTCCGGTGCTCGTATCACCCCTTCCAAGTACGAAAATAGTCCAAACGAGGATCTTACCTCATTTCCGTTCAAATTGACTCTATGTTTACAAGATGATATTCTGTCGTTGCTCCAAACCTAGGCAAGAAAAGGCATAGATTATTTACGAGATTCGAACTTAAGATCACTCATACAGGTGCAGAGGGAAATTAATCCATACAGAAATAGAACCCCTTTTAGCCTATGACATAGCTGTGTTTATATCCATGAAACAGAAAGATTACTGGAAGTGTATGGTGGCATACCTGAAATCCTTCACACGCCATGAACAGGAAGGATGAAGGCAAAGGATCAAAACCAATCCATTTGTTATCTTTTGTATATATCTCAAGACCTTTGACATGATTTTGGTGGAGTATGGTAGTAAAAGTCTTGTCTGTATGCGCGGGTAGACCCTGTCCAGTTCCGGTTTTCTCGAGTTTCTTATATTTCATAAGGCGGAGAGCGGATACAATCGATTGGACGTGATCATCATGGTATTTTTCTACATTATAGTTTTCAAATACCATTCTTGTCACCAATTGATGTAGTTCTGCCATCACTTTTGTATACGCATCAGCACTCTCACTAGACAAAACAACAATGTAAATGGTGAATCGATATATTCCGAACTCAATCATTTATCAAATGTAAACAAAACCATACCGATATTGATCATTTCCATTAGGCCAAAAGTGATGTTCGAATGTGCGTGATTTTTCACTGTCTGTACCAGCTGCCAAGCTTTCATGGAAAGGCGTAGATGTATAACCATCAGTTACAGGTTTTTCCTGCGGAGTTTGAGCTTTAGTTTCAATTGGGAAATCAAACAGCTCTTTTAATGTCCCAAACATGCTGTCGTGAAGCTCAGGTGAAACTTTGTTGGGCAGGACTGCCATGAAACAGCCGAACTCTTCGAGTGCGGGGCAAACATTCCCACGTACTGAGAGCCAAGAACTTGTCCCTGGCTTCAAGCAACCCTCTTGGGAGAAATCTACTACTGGAATTTTGGTTACCGTTTGGGTAACACTTGTGACACTCATCTTTTTTCTTTTCACAAGTTAAGAGGTTTTGAGGGCTCTAAGGATATTGAACTGGAAGCTGTAAGTTCTCAACCGATTAAACTGATATTTATAGAGTAGCTAAGTTGTGTGTTTCTGATTTGTTTATGAACTATGGTTATCTGTTTGCTCACAACCGTTATTTCTCTACGGACAGAAGAAGGCCATATACGTTTACATGATTATAGAAGATACCAAAGAAAATATTAATTTAGAACTTCAACGTCTGCGCCAATGCCAAATTAGGGTTTGATACCAATTGTTGTGTCGGAGCTTCATGAGCGTAGGATTTTATCTTAAAAGACCTCAGTTTAATCAGAAGCGAACCACCTACATTGTTGTAACTTGTACTTCTTCGATGTTGGATTCTCTTGAAATCCATGTTGCCGCCAACTTAACACCAACATGAACATCAAAACATGTGATTTATGTCGAATATTATTAACTAGCTACCTACTTTCCCTTATAAGTCAACTTGTGTTCTTATATAGGGAGTTATTTTTGGCACTCCAAAAATGTCATGCACTTCGAATTTGTAAAAATGTAAGAGAGCATTTGTAAAGAAATAGTGCGAGATGGCATTTTTTTAGTGTTAACAACAACACCGGAATTATATGCTGGCTGCAAATTGAGTTGACTTGTGCTCTTGTAATTTAGTGACCAATCCCTTTAGTTTAGTTCTGGGGCCAATTTACATTGTCAGATTATTTTTGTCTATCAATTAGTGATGCGTTAAGGAATAAAAAGTCGGCATATTTTGATTGAAGCATTTGGCCTTCAGAGCTTATATATTTGTTTTACAGAAACCATCCGGCGATGAAAAGCAAGGGCGAGAATAAGGGCAAACCCTAAAGCCCAACTTTGGCAGGATGTTCTTAATGAAACAAGGGTGAACAACCAGCAAAGTAACAATCACTAATTGATAGATAAAAATAATCTAACAATGTAAATTGCGAGGTACTTTGATATTCATTCTGGGCAGTCATTGGGTTACTTTGATATTCCACTGGATCATGTATAGGTAATTCAGCTTAAGGATTTTTTTCTTCACTTGTAATAGTTCCGTGCTCTCTAAACCTTACGGTGTTTGTCTCGTGCAATGAAGCATGTGATCCTTGATCTACAAAAAAAAAAAAAGGTCATTAGTGAGGGTCAAATGCTGTCTGTAAGCCATTTTGCCGTTGTAAATACTTATTATGACGGAAAAAAAATCCTCGCTTGGCTGCGTAAATTTTTCCATGTAAAATACTTTTTTTTGACCAGCCGTTGAAAATACTTTTTTATCGACGGACAAAACCTGTCCTTAGTAGTTAGTTTTAATCAGATCAAAATTTGAAAACAACAAACTTCTTCATTTCCGACATGTTAATATGGTCTCAAATACTTAAATGATTCTTAAAATTACTTTCCATATGACATCTATTTTTTGCGATGATATATTTTCGACAAAAACTCGAGTGTTAGAAATTTTATTTCCAACCATGAAATATGTATTTTTGACAACCTAGCTTGTTGTAAATATTTATTTTTGACCATGTTCAGTAGTCTCCAAAATTTTATTCTCCCACCTCCTTCAATTTTTTTTAATTATGTATAACTATTTTTTTTTTGGTCAAAATGTATGATTTTGTTTGAATCCATCGTTTTGACGAGATACACAATTTACAAAATTATTTTCAACGGTCAAACCGTCAAAATTGTTTGTCTATACTCCGATATCGCATACATAAAAAATCACAAAAAATAAATATTCCGAGGTTAGGTAATAGGACAAATTTTTTTCACGGTTATAAACGAAATATCACGATTTAAAAGTTATTTTAGATCCGATTTTGATGATTTATTTTTTTATAGCTACACTCCTCCACCCTATAAGAATTCAATGAACGAATTCGATCTTCAATTTAAAATATATACACTATCGGATACCACAAAATCTTATGTTATACCTAATGGAAACACTGTTCTAAAAATGGACCTAGGCGGCCGCCTAGGCATTGGACGGTCAGCGACCGCCATGATTTACACTTAATTGGTCACAAAATCGGAAACCATATTAAACGGATGCCTAGGCGGAGCTGGGTGGGGCTGACGGTGGCTAGGCGAAGAACTTTTTCTTACAATTTTAATCCAGGCCATGAACCAAGATCATTATTACATGAACTTAGTGGCAGCTATGGCATTAAGGGATTAAAGTGATAATAAAATACATGCATATTTAGAGATAATGCATGTATCCAGCTTTAATTTGTGACTTATGAGATCTAGTACTAATTGAAATCTTTTGGTTTTTTGGGAGTTTTATTGTAAGTTTATTTCATTTGTCTTTCTATATTTCTCACTTTAAGTTGTAAGCTTATAAATACTTGTATTTGTAGGGCATATAAAGTTGAAGTTGTTTGAGTTATCATATTGAAATTAGAGTTGTAAATTCGTTTTTAAGTGCCTTTTGGCTCGTTTGAATGTACTTTTAAAATGATTGAAAGTGCTTTTAGAATAAATTAGAGTTGTTACTTTGTTCTTCTAGTTATCTACGTCGTAGGCGTATTAGAAGTGAAGTTCCTAGGGTTTTTAGGTCTCTCCTCGCACTAGGAGATAGGGGACCCTACTTATCCATTTCATCTTTTCATTTTCTCCCTACTGTGCCCCTGCATCAAGTTCAGTTCCGTTTTCCAGTTTCACATTCCAATAAATTCGTAAGTTTATGTATGATATTGCAGTATTTTATACTTGAAATATGGACTTGTAAATGTAATTGCACCTAAACTTGAGGGTGCAAAATATAATTTACCTTTTAATGTTATTTTGCTGATTAATTTATTTTTGAGGATTAATTTATTTTGAAGACAAGAACCTAAGAGTGATTGTTACTCTGCCGGTTGTTCACCCTTGTTTCATTAAGAACATCCTGCCAAAGTTGAGCTTTAGGCTATGCCCTTGTTCTCGCCCTTGTTTTCATTGCCGGATGGTTTCGGAAAACAAGTACATAAGCTCGGAAAGTCGGGCCAAAAATAGTATGAAGAAAAGTTAGGCCAAAATATGCCGACTTGTTATTCCTTAATGCATCATAATTGATAGAGAAAAAATAATCTAACAATGTAAATCGACTCCAGAACTAAAGGGATTGATCACTAAATTACAAGAACACAGGTCGACTGAATTTGCAGCCAGTATATGATTCGGGTGCTGTTGTCGCCACTAAAAAATGTCGTCTTTCACTCTTTCTTTACAAATTTATTTTTAATATATTTTCACAAATTCGAAGTACATGATTATATTTTTAGAATGCTAATAATAACTCTTTATAATAATAAGAACACAAGTTGACTTATAAAAGAAAGTAGGTAGCTAGTTAATAATATTCGACATAAATCACACATAAATCACATGTTTTGGTGTTCATGTTGGTGTTAAGTTGGGGGCAACATGGATTTGAAGAGAATCCCACATCGAAGAAGTGCAAGTTACGACAAAATAGGTGGTTCACTTCTGATGAAACCAAAGTCTTTTAAGATACAATCCTACGCTTATGAAGCTCCGACGTCACAACAATTGGTATCAAACCCTAATTTGGCTTTGGTGCCGATGTTGAAGTTCTAAATTAATGTTTTCTTCGGTATCTTCTATAATCATGTAAACGTGTATGGCCGTCTTCTGTCCACAGAGCAATAACTGTTGTGAGCAAAAAGATAACCATAGTTCATAGACAAATCAGAAACACACAACTAAGCTACTCTATAAATATCAGTTTAATCGGTTGAGAACTTACAGCTTCTAGTTCAATATCCTTAGAGCCCTCAAAACCTCTTAACTTGTGAAAAGAAAAAGATGAGTGTCACAAGTGTTACCCAAACGGTACCCAAAATTCCAGTAGTAGATTTCTCCCAAGAGGGTTGCTTGAAGCCAGGGACAAGTTCTTGGCTCTCAGTACGTGGGAATGTTTGCCGCGCACTCGAAGAGTTTGGCTGTTTCATGGCAGTCCTGCCCAACAAAGTTTCACCTGAGCTTCACGACAGCATGTTTGGGACATTAAAAGAGCTGTTTGATTTCCCAATTGAAACTAAAGCGCAAACTCCGCAGGAACAACCTTTAATGGATGGTCATTTAACGGGGCCTTTCCATGAAAGCTTGGCAACTGGTACAGACAGTGAAAAATCGCGAATATTCGAACATCATTTTTGGCCTAATGGAAATGATCAATATCGGTATGGTTTAGTATACATTTGATAAATGATTGAGTTTGGGATATATCGACTCACCTTTTACATTGTTCTTTTGTCTAGTGAGACTGCTGATGCGTATAGAAAAGTGATGGCAGAACTAAATCAAGTGGTTACAAGAATGGTATTTGAAAACTACAACGTAGAAAAATATCTTGACGATCACGTTCAATCGACTGTGTCCACTCTCCGCTTTAACAAATATAAGAAACCCGAGAAAATCGGAACTGGACAGGGTCTATCTGGGCATACAGACAAGACTTTAACTACCATACTCCACCAAAATCATGTCAAAGGTCTTGAGATATATACAAAAGATAACAAATGGATTGGTTTTGATCCTTTGCCTTCGTCCTTCCTATTCATGGCATGTGATGGATTTCAGGTATGCCACTATACACTTCCATTAATCATTCTGTTTCATGGATATAAATGAGGCTGTCATAGGCTAAAGGGGGTTCTATTTCTAGTGATCAACTATAATCTATGCTTTTTCTAGCCTAGGTTTGGAGCAATGACAGAATATCATCTTGTAAACATAGAGTCAATTTGAAGGAAAATGAGGAAAGATACTCGTTTGGACTATTTTCATACTTGGAAGGGGTGACACGCGCACCTGACGAGCTTACCGCAGACGACCACCCCGTGAAGTATAAGCCATTGTATATGTTGGATTATGTTCAATTTTATGTGGCCAATTATCGTAACGTTGGAGTTGGGTTTTCTGTCAAGGAATATTGCGGGGTTTGATTTCCATGCTCGAAGGCTTAAGGCTCGAACGCTCCAAGCTTAGCTTATCCCCTATTGTCTCTTTTTTTTATTTTTATTTTTATTTTTTATTTTTTTATGTATGGTGTTTTTTATTTTTTATTTAAGCAACCATGTTGTGTGTTATGTCATTAATGTTGCTATATTTTAAATAAATTTATCATCACTTGAAAATAGTCATCATCTTGTACTAATAACTACCAATTTTCATCAAATATCAAATTCGTAAGAGTTTTTAATATGCTCCACAGTATCCTAGCTAATATATACACCAGAAATTTTGCAAGTTAAATTCTTAGTCAAGTTTCATTAACCAAGATTTAACGGCCAAAAATCTTGATGTATAAGATACACTAAAGCTTCTTGTATAACTTTTTTCGGAATACAGTACACTAGGGTTTTGACCATTAAAATTCTTGTTCAAGGATCCAAAACCCGAGATCTAGCGGCCAAAAATCACTCTCTATAGGATACACTCCTGATACCAATTTATGATATTCCATCAAGCCGAACAGCTGAAACTTCCAAAGCTGTTTAAGCAATAAGCTCACTGAACTAGGTCAAAATTTGGCTTTGAAAGCAGGATGTCCCTTTAGGAGCTCAACCAGCTCCTGGAATTGACATTTCTTTCTACATTACTCCATTACAAATCTTCCAAACTCTTGCAATTCTTAAAAAGCAACCTATATCCTGAGACCTACTTGTGGACATTAACCCTTCCCTCCCCCCACCCCCACCCAAAAAATCTGTGGAGAACTAATAAATCAGAATACTTGGATGGGTAAACCAATGTGGATCGAAATATAGAAAACAGCATAACATAGATTTTAAAGGGAGTCGGTCACTGGCATTGCCTCACAGAACAATCATCATGCACGCACCATATAGTTTCGCCCAAAAGGTTTGCTACCGAAAGGACCGTCAACAGGGAAAGTAATTCTTCTCTGCAACAGGAATTGTGTTTGTCACAATCACCTCTTGAGACAGGCCATTTGACAACCTTTTTATTGCAGGAGGGCTGTGAAGAAAAACCAACAAGGTCACTATCTTATGATTGAGACAGTATCACCACTACGTTACACAATGATTAAACAACTAGCAAAATAAACTCGGTTGTTGGTTCATATCGATATCAAATTGAAAATTAACAGGTGGTAGTAGATAAGCTGGATAATCGATTCTTATTTAGAATAGTTGTAACTTGGATCAGTAACTGCCAGCTAGAATTACAAACCATTTTATAAACTTAAAAAGGAAAAACAAAATCTAAGTTATACTGTTACACCAGTCAAACGAGGAGAGGAAGGTTATCTCTAGAAAGAAGTAATAACAATGATGGTTATTTAGTGAAATGGAAGAAGAAGATTAAACACTACAAAGGAAGTTGGTACCTAAACACAGCATGGGTACATCAAGCATAGACTTCTCTTGCCCCCTCTTGAAGTAATAGAGCTGCGCCTTTTGAAATTGTCCCTACAACATATTACTTGTTTAGAAAGTGAGAAATGCCGGCAATTTTTTAAAGATAAATCTCAGATGAAATGGTTCAAGAGAGGTAAACACTTGACTGACCAGCAGTGTCAACCATATCATCCACCATTACCGCAACTTTTCCTTTTCCCCAATCAGGTTCATCACCTATAAAGGTAATTATTAGAATGCAACAATTCTTTGCTCATCAGCAGTTTTGAACCATACTAGTCATACATTTTCTGATATGTCGAAATAGAAAATGGTCCCTTGCTTTCTGCTAAACTACTTGGGAGGAAAGATTGGGAGAAGTTTATTCATACAAGTAAGAAGAAAGGTGTTGACATTATTCACCAGTTCATAGACACACTACATCTGGCTGTTAACATCAGTTAGTTTCACTCTCTAAGAGACTTGAGTTCAATATCCAAGATGTTTAATTGTGAATTGTGAGTTACATTATGAGCTATAACTTTGACAACCATGCCATTGTGCACCAGTAGACCGTCCTAACATTTTGTAATATCCGAAAACAACTATGTACCTCATAGAAAGTCATGGGGGAGGAGACTACTTTTATGATACAACTCGGCAGACTTGGCAATCAATGAATTTTTTCCTGTAAATAAAAGAGAATTTGCAATGTAGATGAGAGCTTGAACTCAAAACCCAAATCAATGCTCTACATGAAACCTCTCACACCTTTTGAGAAAACTAAATTGCTTACTAACCGTCAGCACAAAGTATGTTTGGTTAAACGAGTTTGGCTTGGCAGCCGACGAACGACGATCGATTGGGTAGATGGGACTTTCCAGAAGCAACCAGGAAAGGTGGCTGTCTGGTTAAACAGGGATGGTGTTGTAGATTCAGTTTACCTTAGGAGTTTCGATTGTTTGGTTAGACAGGGATTTTTCCAAGTCTATCTGACTGTTTATCCAAGTCTCTGCCGTCGAAGAATCTTTGATTCTTTTGCTGAAACAGGTTACCTCATCAACTTTCTCGACGAAGCGAGGTGTTACTTTCATGTTACTTTTAAACTTCGGAACACAGATAGCCAAATCATTATTGTAGTTCACAGCAATTGGCATAACCTTGTCTTCAGGTTATAGAATTCAAGGCCGAGAGTGTTCCTTCCTTGGCCGAAATCACTTAATTCAGAAGTCAGCATTGCATTTCACCATATTCACCATTCAAGACCTTCACCTGACCAAGTTTGGTAGCAAATTGGCAGGTCCACATCAGCATTCAGACACCAAAGAACGTAATTAACTCCTAGTTACTTCGGCGGTCCATGTAGGTTGTGTAATTTTTAGAATCAACAATGTTATATAATTTAGAATATCAATCTGTTTGGACCCGAATTTACACCATCGGCATGTGCAATCAAGGCCGTTGAGTGAGCATAGCTTCGCACCGTCAGATGAAAAGTGGAGATAATTCATTTTGTTATTATTAAAGGATAATGTTAGGGTGTTTTGTCATAATTATCTTTTAATGATAATTTATTATGAAGGATGGGATATGTATCAAAATGCATGCATGGATCTGCAAGTTTTGGATAATGGTGAATAGAAAACCTAAATAGGTTAGGTTGTTTGATGGATGTTGTCAGACAGATAGGCTTTTGATGGGTGATGGGTTAGGTTTTATTAACTTTGAATTTGAAAAGTCAAGCTATTTGAAGACAGACTTTAAGCCTATGTCGCTGATCAGTTTGAGTTCCAGTAGGTTTCTACGAAATCATCAAGGCCACGCCAAGTAGGATCATGCATATTGGAAAGGGAATATTCCTATTATTTTCAATTTGTGATGGCAATCTTAGGGCTACTGGTGAACTATAAATACAGATGCAGTGGCAACGGGAAATGAGCTCCAACTCAACACACAAATCTACCCTGCGCAAACCCTTGTTCTACGAGAAACCTCTCAACAACCTTGAGAACTCTATTCTTCTCCCCTTTCTCGCCGACACATTTTCAGTTTGGATAAACAGTACTGTGAAGGCAACCGGTGATACCTTCAGTTTGGATAAACAACACTATCGTCGTAGAATCAGCCGACCACGGAGCACCTTCAGTTTGGATAAACAACATTGCGAAGGGGCCGACTGGTTACCTATCCAAGTCTCGGTCGAGAAGGATTTTTGAATCCTTATTGGCAGAGGTCATCTCATCAGCCTTCTCGACGAAGTGAGGTGTTACCAGGTTACGACATTCGGCACATTGAAAGCCAAATTTGATATTTGAACTTCGCAAAATTAGCAGCCTTGTCTTCAGGCTTTAGAACCTAAAGGCCGAGACGTGTTCCTTCCTCGATCGCAATCGCAAGACGCAGAAGTCAGCCGCGCGCTCAACGCAACATCAACATATTTTACTCCTCGATCGAGCTCGGCCGACGAGTTGGCACGCCCCGCACACAACCGAATGACGTAGTTAGCTTATTAGTTACTCGGCCCGCGCGCCACGTAGGCTTGGTAGTTTTTAGGTCAACATTTTGGCACGCCCATTGGGACCAAGTGCTAAAACTACGAAGTTTACATGATATATCTTGATCAGGCTTTACGTAGCTGATTATTGTGCGAGCTTCTAGGGCAATTGGAGGATTGCCACACAAAGGGAGCAAAACTCTTTCAGAAAAGGCAAGATCCATAGTAGCAATTTCTCGCTCCAGCCACAATCAAAATTCGGCCTCAGGGAATTGCCAAGACGACGGAAGAAAAACCTAGGCCACCTTTTATTTCAGTCGAGACTGAGAAGGTGGTAGGCCTAGAAGAAAAAGTTCAAGTCTCTGAGCCAGAAATTGACTCAGAAAATGATTCGTCAGAGGAGTACTACAATGATTAATAAGGCCAAGACATAGGTCTAGCCGAAAAAACCACGCCAATCGATATAATTATTGGTGATAAAGCCGATATGGAGAAATCCCGTTCAACTAAGATGTTTGAATTAAAAGTCGAAATTATGCCTGGGGGGCATAATAATTGTTTAACACATTCGGCGGCCGAAAATGAAATTTTTTTTGCCAAGTCACAAGTATTTGGAGATTATTCTTTGTTCAGCCTGAAGCGAAATCAGATTGAGAATTTTGTTATTACAAGATCTCGACTTGGAATAAAGCACCGTTGGCCTCCTCCTAACTATGGTTCGGCCACTTTTCCTTTTGTTTGCTAAAAAAAAAAAATTAAAATTTTTTTTTTTCTCGACCATTCGGCTTTATGGGCCGATACTTGAGAAAATAAGGGGGGGCAAAAGATGGTGTGCTCGGCAGACATTATAGGCAAAGTTTCAATAAGCTTCTCTTCGGTGACATTTAAGTAGTGAAGACCTCATGCTTGGTGCAGTACTGGCCTGATGCCGTGCAGTGTGCAATTTGTTTGAAATTTAAAGCAAGCCAACATCATTATGGTCTGATGCCGTGTGTGTATGGATCCTAAATGGTAGGCCACTTTTTATGGTAGGCCACTTTTCAGTGGTTGTCCAGCGCCATGATGTCCACTGTTGCAGCATCCTTCTTGAGGCAGGTAAGTAGAGAGATTTGATGTAACTGGTATGGTGATATTATCGTGACTCATTCGGTGATATTGCTTAGTGTTCCCTTTGTTTCTGCTTGCCTTCGTTTCGGGCTTCTCGACATCGGCTCAGTATATGTATATATATATATCTGCCAAGAAAAAGTCTTCTCAACCTTGGTGTAGTTTTCTCGGCCTCAGCCGCTTTACCCTCGACCCCAATTTTTCTGTACCCCTTCCTCAATTCTTCTCGACTTTCTG
The DNA here is from genome assembly GCA_024362995.1 of Heteromeles arbutifolia. NCBI lineage: Eukaryota > Viridiplantae > Streptophyta > Magnoliopsida > Rosales > Rosaceae > Heteromeles > Heteromeles arbutifolia. The sequence goes on from JANCRC010000020.1 coordinate 9,268,863, forward strand.
GCAAAGTTGCCGAGCTTGGTATGGATTTGTGGCAGTTGAGGAGGCAAACAATTAATTTCCTTGATCATTCGGCTTTCGGGCCGAAGCTCCTGGAAAGAAGAGGGTCAAACCTGCATATAGACACATGTGGAGCTATGATCAGTTATCGAAGCATGGGATAAAGGTGAAATTGTGAAATGGTGTTGTGATGTAATTAGACTTTGTTTTCAACAAAAGTGGGTATTTAATTAGATATAGGCTTTAGCCTATGGATGTGGCTGATAGGAAGTGTCATAAAACCATTGGAAAGACAAATATATATATATACACACACACATATATATATATACACATATATATATATATGTATAAATTAGAGTCGCCATGGGGTTTTATATTGGAAGTTCGGATGTCAAGTCGATATAGAAAGTAATAATTATATCAGGACGTGCTAGTACAGCTAGGGGCAAAAGTCTTCTCGACCTATATCATATTCTTCTTAACCTATATCACACATGCCGAGCTCGGCGAGCTGGTGCTTGACACAGGTTCGTTTTATATATATTCTGAGTACCATGAAAAGCAGTGGATAGGTGATCACTCAAGACTTCAACCCCATTTGGTTTTTCTCGGCCAGCTCGTCGAGGTCTCATTCAAAACGTGTCAGGCTATGGAGTGGATTCATCGACCATATATTTCTTTGACTGCGTTAATTTCCTTAATCATTCGGCTTACAAGCCGAAGTTCAAGGAAATTGGGGGGCAATGTTTGGGCCCGAAGTTACACCATCGGCCTGTGCAATCAAGGTCGTTGAGTAAGCATAGCTTCGCACCGTCAGATGAAAAGTGGAGATAATTCATTTTGTTATTATTAAAGGATAATGTTAGGGTGTTTTGTCAAAGTCAAGCTATTTGAAGACAGGCTTTAAGCTTATGCCGTTGATCAGTTTGAGTTCTAGTAGGTCTCTACGAAATCATCAAGGCCACGCCTAGCAGGATCGTGCATATTGGAAAGAGAATATTCCTATTATTTTCAATTTGCGACGTCAATCTTGGGGCTACTGGTGAACTATAAATATAGATGCAGTGGCAACGGGAAATGAGCTCCAAATCAACACACAAATCTGCCATGCGCAAACCCTCGCTCTACGCGAAACCTCTCAACAACCTTGAGAACTCTATTATTTTCCCCTTTCTCGCCGACACATTTTCAGTTTGGATAAACAGCACTATGAAGGCAACCGGTGATACCTTCAGTTTGGATAAACAGCACTATCGCCGTAGAATCAGCCGATCGCGGAGCACCTTCAGTTTGGATAAACAGCACTGCGAATGGGCTGACTGGTTACCTATCCAAGTCTCGGTCGAGAAGGATTTTCGAATCCTTATTGGCAAAGGTCATCTCATCAGCCTTCTCGGCGAAGTGAGGTGTTACCAGGTTACGACATTCGGCACATTGAAAGTCGAATTTGATATTTGAACTTCGCAAAATTAGCAGCCTTGTCTTCAGGCTTTAGAACCCAAAGGCCGAGATGTGTTCCTTCCTCGGTCGCAATCGCAAGACGCAGAAGTCAGCTGCGCGCTCAACACAACATCAACATATTTTACTCTTCGGTTGAGCTCGGCCGACGAGTTGGCACGCCCCGCACACAACCGAAGGACATAGTTAGCTTATTAGTTACTCGGCCTGCGCGCCACGTAGGCTTGGTAGTTTTTAGGGTCAACACAATCTCATATTAATTTGATAAAGTTTCATTTAAATAGGTTACTAATTAAATTTAATGAGTGTCTGAAAACACGTATATATATAGCTAGTTGAATGCAGAATGCTAGTACTACTCTATGCCTATATATTACATGTGCATGCATAATATTACTGTAGCTACAAATTGGCGATCACTGCACGTTTGTTTCTTAGCCTTGAGGACCTAAAAGACATAGACAAACGAGGCCATTCTTTGTATCTGGCTAACGCTGTAGTCATCGATGCCTATTGACATTCCAGGGACCCCGCTTCACAAAGCCATTGAGGCCTCTAAATCCATCAAGGGGGAGTTGACAGAGATCATAAAGCAGAGGAAGGCTGATGGTGCTGATGGCAAGGCTTCTCCGATGCAAGACATTTTGTCACACATGCTCATGACATGCGATCAGGATGGAACCTATATGAAGGAATTGGATTTCAATAGTAAGATTATGGGGTTGTTGATTGGTGGTTATGAAACTGCCAGCGATGTTTGCTCCCTCATTGTCAAGTTTCTTGCACAACTCCCTCACATCTACAATGCAGTCTACAAAGGTAAGTAAATGCACCAGATGCCCCAAAACTTAGGCACTTGGGTTAAATGACAAACATATTACTAAAAATAATATTACGTGTACACATTTAGGGGTTTCGTACTTCTTTTTCAAGTACTATATAATCATTTCAGAGCAGATGAAATGATTGCAAACTCAAAAGCCCTGGGCGAGTTGCTGAATTGGGATAACACACAGAATATGAAGTACTTGTAGAACATAGATAAAGAAGTGATGAGAACATACACAAATGTTCCATTTGAAGGAGGGTCAAGGATGTGCCCGGTTGGAAATACTTATGTTCATGCACAACCTAGTCAAGAGGTTCAAATGAGAGAGACTTGTTCCCTAAGAAAAGATTGTACGGACCCATTGGCCATGCCCGCCAAAGGACTTCAAATCCGTATCTTCCTGAAACCACCATAACCGTCAATTTGTTTGATCAAAATGAGACATTTCAATAATTTGTGATTTTTACTTTGTACAACGACAATGATGGAATAACGTGAATATGAACTACACATTCTAGCCAGAATGTATTATACAATGTGTTGATTTACTGCGAAGACAATTATCTATCTTACCAAATAATTTCTCATAAAACTACACACTACACACACACACACACATATATTAGGAAAATCATAATAGGAAAGAAGTAAATAATATCTTCTCTTTCAAGAAACACACAGAAAAATAGACTTAATATTGAGGTTCGCATATCTCATTTTGTTTAAGGAGCACACTGCAGTTTGCAATGCTCACGGAATGTGTTGGGGGACTTTTAGGACGAAGTGGAGTTGGGCTTTGAGAACGTCATCTTATCTCCCTTGACTCGGATTTCTACCAAGCCTCATAATATCTTGAAAGAGTTAACTTGTCTTAGGAAATACCCCGGTGATATCAATGACTCGAAGATAGCATGATTGGTTAAGATAAAGACTTGCTCAAGTGAAGTGTGGTGTGGAAGTTAGAAGATTACTGGTTTAACATGAGAGAGAATGAGTATGTATGATTGCATGGCATTTTTGGTTGGATGATTTGGGCTTTCTTAGGGTGATAGCAAGGCTTCTAATGGCTGTGATCTTTAGTGGAAGGTTGTGGGAATTTCTAAGGTAGCATGGACGATGATTCTTGAGATTTGGAGTATGTTTCTAGGCTAAATGGAGCTCTCTGGGTTTACTTCCTGGGTGGTGCTTCTTGGCTTTGTCTCTCTACGTTCTCTTTATCCCCCCCCCCCTAAATGGTTTCTCCCTTTCCTTTTGTAAATGAAGGGTTCTTCTCTAGACTTCAAGGGAATCTCTCTTTGTGGCTTGGTCTTCCCCTTCCTTTCTCCCTAACCCTCATACTGTTTTCCTTTTGGTGTAAGGTAGCTATATTGTTGAAACCTGCATCTTGCTTCTTCCCGAGGTGCAGCTTTCCCAGGCCAGCTTTTCGCAAGCACTACTTCTAGTAATGCGCATCATGGTTTTTGCGCGTTGGTTGTCTGTGCAAGCTGGGAAGGGAAAATTAGCATTAAATGATTGACTTGCTGGGTTTAGCATACATTTAATGCAGGAATCTAGTTTAGTCCTAACTAAAAGGGTTGACTTGCTAGGGAAAGAGGTAAACTAGGCTAGTTCTCTCTCAATGCTTGCCTGCGTGAAATGCAAAGGTATGGCCTTGAATCCTAGGCCCCAAGCAGTCCAAAGTCTTTCATAATTCCGATTTCGCGTAGGCCTAATAACCTTAACCATAATGCTTCAATCTCTACCAATCTAACGGTCTGAAACTTGTGTAGAAAATATGGTGTCATAGAACAACAGTTCTTGATAAGTATTTTGCTATAATTTTATTTGAATTTAATTTAATTTTAAAAGACTTTAGATACAGTTTGAATCAGATTGCTCAATTTTCTCCACAAATAAATGAAAATTTTGTAAGTAAAAACAAAAAAATTCATGAAGCAGCAGCCCGTTAAAGCCCAAGAAAATTATTTCCGCACCCTAATCCTGGTACCCAATGCAGCCCAGCGTTTCAGCCCATAGGGTTTACAAAACTAGGGTTTTCTCATAAAGTCTATAAATTGCCTCTTCCGCGACAGCTCTCCTCAAATCGAAGCATCTGCTCACCTCCTTCTCCTTCAAGTCCATAGCCGCTTCAACAACACCGCTCCACCCAATTCCCGTTTCCCTTCATAACTCATAATTTCTGTGTGTTTCCATGTAATTCCCTGTAATGATGGCCTTGATGAAGCTCTTTGTGCCAAAGGCGGCAGCTTTCAAGCTCCGTCGATGACGGTCACAACCCTCTAAGAAGTTCTGAGCCTCCTTTTATTCTATTGGTTTCATGTTTTAGTTGGTTTTATAATTTTTTAAGCTATTTTAGGAACTGGGTTTGATCGAAGAAAGCGAGGTGACGATAGAAATTCATGTCTGTCAATCCACTGACTGGTAACAGTTTGATGTTACTGTGAATCCCGACAGGTTCCGATCGCTTTCTTTCTAAATTCCTTCGCTTTTCACACTTCAAATATCACTCCACACACAACCCCACTTGTTTTTGTTATTTCTTTCTTTGAAAAGAATGTGGGCAGGTGATGAATCAAATTGGTATTTATGGGTAATTTGCGTCTGAATTTTATTGATGTTTTATCTATCACCTTGGAGAACTGATGCCCTTGTTCTTTCTGTTTTATAATCCTTGTCTTATAATTGTCGATTTTTGTTAAATTTTGATAATTTATGGTCTATGATGATAAATCCAAAGGCTTGTTTCTCAAGAACATTCGCAGTGGCCGCCTAAGAGCTTTCGCCTTTCGCCGGGCTTGAGAGCTTATGCTGCTTTTATCCTTCCTTGGATGTCTGAGACATTAAATCTTATTGTTTCTGTTTTGGTTGTGTTGATAATTTAATGGAGTGTATTCCAAAGGCATTCGTTCATTCGTTTGAAGAGAATCCCAATTGATCCGATCCGTGATTGATCTGATAATATTATCAGGTAATATGATCCAAACTGTTGGAAAATATATTTTAAACTAATAAATAATGAAATAAAAAATATAATACTAAATAAGTATATACATACAATATTGTCATATTCAAAAATAAAGTTTTTCATAGTTTTTTAATTAATGTAGATGTAAAAAATATAAAAAAAATATATAAATGCTCGTAATGACAAGCTTTGCAATTTTCGTGAAGATTTTAACTTCAAAATTCGTCACTATAATTATATAAATCATATATTAAAATTTAACTGTTGATTGTTGTTTACATTTACGTTTTATTTTTCTCATCAAATTTTGTTTTTTCAGATTTTCATTTTTGAAAACATTATCTATTAGAGGATGCATAAAGATTAACGGTTTAGATCGTTGATATTATATTCAGAATTTTACTTTTAGTGAAAATATTGCTTGATGTTTATAAAGTTTCTACAAATTATATGACATCGACTCATATTTCAGTTAACCTAAATATCGAAACGTGATATCAAAGATCTGAACCGTTAATCTTCTCACATCTGTCAGATGATCATGTTTTCAAAAAAGAAAATTTTAAAAATGAAATTCAATAAGAATAATAAAATGTAAATGATAATCGACGGTTAAATATAAATATAAAGTTTATGGATTATAGTGTTGAATTTTGAAGCTGAACTCTTCATTGTAAAGCTTGTCATTATGAGTGGTTGTATATTTATTTTTTTACATTTTTACACTTTTACAATAATTATTATTAATTTTATTAATTTTGTCCTCAAATAAAAAATATTATTCATGAGGGTTTGGAGGATTTTAAAATTTTAAATGATAATGTAAGTGTAATCATTATCTACTCGTGGAGGAATAATGATGAATCACGAGTGTTTATATATTCTTTCACATTTTTCATACTTGTATGTATGTCTTCTTACAAATGTTATACTAGTTTATTTTAATTTTGGACAACAACGTGTTAAGTAAAATTTATCATAATAATGGACTCTCATAATAAAAATAAATAATGACTAAAATTTTTTTTTTAACTTATATAGAATAATAATACAAAACTATATATTTAATATAGAATATATTGTATATAGTAATATGGCCATTATTGTATTTTTATAATATAATTTTAATAATTAAACTTTAAAATTATCAAAATAATTTTTTTCTTAATGGGTCGAAACGGGTTACTCACGTGTTACATGCGTGTATACCCGTTAAGAACCCGTTATTAACGGGTTCTTATCGGGTCACCCGATAATGATCTGATTAGTTATCGTGTTGACCGGAAATTCGTTATTTTAGTGTCGTTTTCTTGTCGTGTTATTGTGTCGTGTCAGAAACTGCCAGGTCTAAGTATAATAATATACTTTGCAATATCAAGGGACTTGTCATTTTGATTGGATGAGACGGGCTGTTAGAATTTCTTCACTGACTGGTAACATTTATGTGTTACGAAAAAAATTGCATTCCTTTTGCATGGCAAATTCATGTGTCATGTGGATGGTTTTTTATAATGGTAAATATTATGTGTTATGTTGTAAATGTGGATGGCTTTTTGTTATGATATTAGATTCATTTATGAAAAACACAAAGCATGAGATCGTGGGTTTTGAGACACTTTTTTTTCCTGTAAGGTTTGAACATTTGCTTGACATCCATTTATAGGCAATTGGATGGCAAATGGATGAGCTATTACGACTCAAAATCCACTATCCCATGCTTTGATCTTTCTACACTCGGGTTATTCATAGATAAATATAATATTATTAGATATTACCACCGCATTTACAACATTATTCAAGTTTTATTTGATTGAATAACATTGGCCTTTCTAATCTCACCTCCGAGCTCTGAAATGGTTATGTGGCAAAGGCCTTTTGATTCCCTTTACCAGTTACCTTCCCCAACGGCTAGATGATGTGGCATAATCTAGGTCATTTGATTTTCAGATCAAAGGTTCATGTTTTTCGGCTTTAAAAAATTTAAAAAAAAAAGTTATGTTGTGCCATGTGTCACAATCTAGACTGTTGGATTTCAATTTTTTTGTAATCCAACTGTCTAGAAGTTAATAAAAAATTAAAAAAAAAAAATTAAAAATATGAAAAAGGTTCCTTACCATTTTCTCTCATTTTACACTACATTTGAATCTTTTCAACGATTCTAAACAGGTAAAGGCATGAGGTGTGACGTAATTGGTTATAAATCTTATTGAAATCTATTCACAAAAATTGTACTTTCGAATAGTGACATGGCGTTACGTGAGTGGTTAAAAATTCTATCCAAAATTAAAAATAAAATTATTTTTTATTGTTTTATAAAATAAAAATACTAATATTTTAATAGGAATTGCATAGGCTATTAGTATAGATGGAGATGCAATAAACAATTACTGTTCATTAAAACAAGTTACTATTCACTTAAGGGGATTGAATTGCCTATTGCCAAGGGGAGCTTGTACACATTGGAAGTGCTCTTATTGCTTGACTTCTCCATCGGGCTCGCCTTAAGTCCAATTGCCCGAGTGAGTTAGAGTGTTTTGGGAAAGGGAAGGGAGTGGATTGGGTTGCCTATCCCCAAGGCAATAAACAATGGTGAAGTTGCTCTTAAAGTGGCTACCCTTCTTTCAGGTTGTATCAAGCGCAAGACAATTCTTTGATCATTTACGGCCTTTGGCTATTTAATTGATGGACGTGTGCCCTATTGGAGCCACGACCTTACTTCTTAGTTATGCATGGCAAATGAGAATCCATTGATACAGTGCCAATATCAAAAGACTTATTGGAGGGTCCAGTGGCGGAGTTAAGATTTTCAAATAGTGAGATCATAATTACAACAAAAAAACTTCAATGGACCAATTCGTCGAACACCTGGTGGGCACTTGTCGATTCCTGCCGACATTTGCCAAAATCTTACACTTACGTATATCGACAACTACTATGATCAATAGAGGGTTATTAAAGACAACTGTATGAAATTGTCGAATAATGTTGAAGACCGCTAAGGTTGCCAACTGAGAGAAGATTTTGCATCTGAAAGTGGTTTAAGCTGCTTCTACAGACATATTTTAATTCCACTAATCTTGATTAGGCTGCGGTCTTTCATCCAAGACACACAGCTGGGAAATGCCTCGGTTTTCTGAAGAACCACATGCATTTTTTCACTAGATTTTCTCCTCGAGGAACACACCATTTTATTTCTAGTAGAATACAAGGAATGAAAAAGGAAGTGGATCGCATGTTAAAATTAGGTATGTCATAGTTGAACGATGAGGTATATCTCATACCCGAACTAGGTTTCATTTCCGAATAATTTTCATTCGTGATTTTTCCATTGCAAGTAAGAAAACATGCTTGTAAAAAAAAATAATAAAAAAAAAAATTGAGATTTTTTTCAAATTTTCTTTTGGGTGTTGGTACAGAGCCAATATCAAAAGACTTATTCGAGGGCTCAGTGGCGAAGTCAAGATTTTCAAATAATGAGATCATAATTTCGACAAAAAAAACTTCAATGGACTAGTTCATCGAGCACCTGGTAGGCACTTGTCGATTCCTGCCGACATTTGCCAAAAGCTTACACTTACGTATATCCACAACTACTATAATCAATAGAGACTTATTAAGGACAGCTGTCCGAAACTGGTGAGTAATGTTGAAAACTGCTAAGGTTGTCAACTGAGAGAAGGTTTTGCATCTGAAAGTTGTTAAGCTGCAGTCTTTAATCGAAGACACTACCCTTTTTTTTTCTTTTTTCAATTTAAAACTCTGTCCCCTCCACATGTTGGAGCCGCAAATAATGTGGAAATTTGTTGAGAAACTTTCAACTGAGCACAAGGATGGCTGCTGTGCGGGTGACCATTTGAAGCTTACAGCTAGGAAATGCCTCAGTTTTCTGAAGAACCACATGCATTTTTTCACTAGATTTTCTCCTCGAGGAACACAACATTTTATTTTCAATAGAATACAAGGAATGAAAAAGGAAGTGGATCGTACGTTAAAATTAGGTATGCCATAGTCGAACGATAAGGTATATCTCATACCCGAATTAAGTTTCATTTTCGAATAATTTTCATTCGTGATTTTTTCCATTGTAAGTAAGAAAACATGCTTGTAAAAATAAAATTTGAGATTTTTGTTCACTTTTTCTTTTGGGTGCTGGTACAGAGCCAATATCAAAAACTTTATTGTAGGGTGCAATGGTGGAGTCAGGATTTTCAAATAATAAGATCATAATTTCGACAAAAAAACTTCAATGGACCAGTTCATCGAGCACTTGGTGGGCACTTGTCGATTCCTACCGACATTTGCCAAAAGCTTACACTTACGTATATCGACAATTATTATGATCAATAGAGGCTTATCAAGGGTAGCTGTACGAAATTGTGGAGTAATGTTGAAGACTGCTAAGGTTGTCATTGGTTCGCACAATAGAGTAGCACGCAAGAAGAGAGAAAAGGAAAATATGGATGACAAAAGAAAACATAATTAGAAGGAGGAGGTTGATATGATTTAGTTTGCCATAACTATTTACAAGGGTGAAATACAAATACAGATTCAAATGTATATAGGAATTTTGAAGCTGTTGGGGTCATGGGCAACCAGTGACCCCAACATTGGCTCCGCCACTGAGAGACTCCCATCGGCGTTCATCCAGTAGGTGGACCCCTTGTACTCCGTCTTCCCTCCTTCCCCTTGAGTTCTATGTCTCATAGGAGAATCCGCACACAAGAATATCTCCTTGTTATTTCAACATTTACCCATAAAGTTAGTACTGTTTTAGAAAAATAAAAGTAGAATAATAAAATACATGGAAGAAAATAGAAAGAGAAAACCATAGCGGGAATGACTTGGAGCGTTGGACCAAAGAAAATGTCAAATGGCACAATATGCCCTTGCGGCATACTCAGTTTCACCAGTATGTCTCTGTGCCATGAGGAACTCAACATGATTCAAAGGCTTATACAGTAACGGGTGGTCTTCGTCCACGAGCTCATTCGGTACATGTATCATCCCTCTCTTGACAGAGAAGACACCAAATGTGTATCTTACGACATTTTCAGTCAAGGTTACTCTATGTCTACAAGGTCGGATTCTGTCATTGCTCCAAACCTAAGCCAATAAAAGAACACAAATGTCCTTGTTGGAAAATAATTACTTGCATCGTAGACAACTAGTAATTGGTTGCTAAAATATTTGTCAAAAAATAAAAATGAAAAGCTAAATTTTGAAAACTCAAATAACTAATAGAAAAAGGTAAAATGAAATGGTTATCAAATTACTCATGTTCAAGGGGTAAATAATATGTGACATACCTGAAATCCGTCAGCTGCTCTGAATATTACGGATGAAGGTGGAGGATCAAAAAGCACCCACTCATCATCCTTTGTATTTATCTCCAGACCGTTGATATGGTTTTGATCGATTATGGTGGAGAAGTTCTTGTCCGTATGAATCTTTAAACCTACATCACTATCAAGTTTCTCAGGTTTCTCGTATCTAATCATTTTCAAATTGTAAAACATCGATCGAACGAGATCGTCGTGGTACTTCTCTAACAAAGAACACATTATTTGTATAAATTGATGTATATGATCAATATAATATATATATATATATATATATGTATATATGTATGTATGTATTGAGATTTATATGTTTGAGAAATGCAGAAGTGATCGATCATACCGAAATTGATCGTTTCCATCGGGCCAAATGAGATGTGTGAATTGTTGAACATCTTGAGGGTTTGTGCCGTTGATGATCCCGTAGGTTCGTTGCCCGGAATTAGAAGTTGCATAGAAGAAGGGCTTTTCAGGAGTACTGGTTGGAAAATCAAACAAGTCGTCAAATGTAGAGAAGGTGTTGGCAAGTTCCTTTGGAACTTTGTTGGGAAGAATTGCCGTGAAACAGCCGATATCTTCAAGTGCACGGCAGACGTCTTTGCGTGCCGAGAGCCAACAACTTGTCCCCGGCTTCAAGCAGTCATCTTTCGAGAAATCTACCAGTGGAATTTTGGCCATTGTTCTGTTGGCCTAGGAGGGGCAGGAGAGGCTTTATCTTTTGTGAGTTATGAGTGATGATGGATCTATCTATATATACATAAACTGTGTCACGTGGTTAAACAGTGGACTTTTCCCCTAATCGATCGCACAAAATAATGTTCAACTTGCGTGTGCGAACAATAATTTTGACCCATTTTTTCAAACAATTAAGAACTGTATTATTATTTGAACGTAACTTGGCTCATCAATGAATGAGTCCAGATCTTCAGATCTCTGTGTCCAGAGCTCAAGGATCTAAAGATTCGAGCGGTTGAAGAAAGGATAGAGAGATTCAGACTCTTGACTTGTGTGAGGTGGGTCAGTAAAATAGACTAATGAGAACTGCATGATTTAAAATGAGTTGTTCGTATATCCAGGTGCGTTGACTCTTTCGGAGAGGATCTTAATTCCCACTGAATGGTTACATCTTTTGTCAAAATATTAATAAACTAGTATAGTTCCAAAAAAATGTCACATATGAGGACTTTTGAGGGCCGATAAGACTTACAGAAATATTTCAACCGTCATTGTGTGATTCACTAATGTTAAAAATCGAACTCAAAATATATCGTATAAAAAACGAACCTGAAATTCGTCAGCAACATCACTCTTTATTTTTAAACACGAAGGAGACGACAAGTGCTGCACTCTTTTACAGACCACGGAACCAAGATCTGAATAGCAGTTTCACGAAATTTTGACCTTTATTCTAACAATTTGCCTGCACCTTGTGAACCATACTGACAAGAAGGTCTTTTGTCCAGACACCGGCCAAAACCAAAAGAAAGGTGGGAGGGTTCAAAAAGTAGGGCAGTCATGGCTGGTGGGTCATGGGAGTTTTTTCTAGTGTAGACCGTAGAGAGTATATTTGCTCACCATTATCCTACTGTGAAAATTCATCGTACATCTAATCATTTGTAATTTAACGTTAATCAAAATTAGGTGAATGACACATCACAAAAAATTAAGTATATAATAAACATACATTATAATTTTTTTTTTTTTTTTATCCAAATGAAGATAACATGCATCATAATTTATGACGATGAACAATAATGCTCACTAAGCTGTAGGTTTCTAGTGGTCCGGACGCGGGACACTATAATTTGTCTACACCGACACTGTGTGAACAGTGCGCGACAGCATTAAATTTTATTGAAAATATGAACCATTTATATTTAAACATAGGACGTCAAACGGCGAGCCCCGCACTATTGATAGAGAAAAGTCAGCATCTGTCAAAAAAGGACGGAGATTGTCTACTTCCTATTTGTTTGTCTTTATCCTTTTCATCTCTTATTAGATTACGTGGTTACGGTTAAATTATGTTAATATTTTATATTGATTTTTTTTATAAAAATAATAAGATAAAAAATAATAAGAATATAAAATATTAACGTGATTTAACAGTAACCGCACAAATAAAAAGAAACGGAGAGGGAATCTGCCTCCGTCCAAAAAGGCAAACCACCCATAAACTTTAGCATTGGCAGCTTGACTAAACCACTGCATTTATGATGACAGCCTTGTCTTTTCCTTTTTATTTTTTATTTTTTTATTTTTTTTATTTTTTTTATTTTTTTTATTTCTTTTGAAAATTCCAGTGTCTTTTAGGAAAAGATAGGATAATACTAAGGAAATCAATACTTTTAAACCAAATTTATAAGAGAGCTTTAATGAAAAGGGTTTGGGCCAACAAATATTTAACCAAGAACTATACCAAAATGTTATTTAACCAAAATGGCTCAAAGTTTAATAAAAAATCATCCAAAACTATTGTCCACGAGTCAAATTTACAAGCCTAACCTGCTACAAATCTACACTTCCGTCAATATCCCTAAATGATTCGATATTGTCCTGATTCTTCACCAACCTCAACCTAGCACGAAACCGTCATAATAACTCCCTGTCTTCCTATCAAATCGAATTCTCCCATTTCAAAAACAACCAAAGCAAAGTTCAAATCAAAGTTGAAAAATGAAGCATTCATTGGAACCAAGGTCTAAAATATCCATAATATCCCGATATTTCTATCGAAATTTTCGTGTTTTTGGACTACCGATATTTCCATCGAAATTTCCATATTTTTTAAATTTCTATATTTAAAAAAACACCAAGGGGATTCAAACCCCTCCCATTTTACTCCTTCAACACATTGACCACCATATCACTTATATTTTTGTGAAAATATGCTAAAATATTTATATATTTTCTATACTCATAATGTTTGCCAGCTCGCTATATAATCAACTTAAATCAGTTAAATCCATCATGCAATGCATTTCCTTCCAATTTTTTATGATAAACTAATAGATAATTGACTAAATAAACATCCTGCAAAGTTTCAATAAAAATTTTCAAGTTTTTCTTGCAATTTCCGTGGTTTTTATTCAATTTTTATCGATATCGATAATATCCCAATATTTCCATCGAAATTTCCGTGTTTTTGGACTACCGATATTTCCGATATCATCGATATTTTAGACCTTGATTGGAACAAAGCTGCCGAAACAAGTTCAAAGAAGTTTAATGGCAGAAACCGGCGAAAAAGTGTTTGAAAAAAAAAAAGAACCAAAACATAAAACTGTTTCTGGAAAAAAAAAAAAAAAAATTAGATACAGTGTTTGTTTTGTCTGTGCACAAACAAATACTGTATCTGGAAAGAAAAGAACCAAAATCCAGAAACAGTGACTTAAATTTCAGAAATAGTGATTTAAATTTCAGAAATAGTAATTTATATTCCAGAAATAGTGATTTATATTTCAGAAACAATCTATATTTTAACATTTGATTGTTTCTTGTCTTTCATGCATCAGTTGATTATATTTAAGAAACATGGCACTTATTTTGCTTTGAATCCAAATACAGTGAATTTCATTATTTCTTTTCTAGCTTACATTTAAGAAACAATGTGCCTATTTCATTTGGATCTAGAAACAATGACTTAGATTTCAGAAACAGTGACTTAGATTCCAGAAACAGTTTATTTTTACAGTCCAGAAACAGTGACCCGTCGTTATTATTGAGTAGCATGCAGATCTCAAATTTATTTTCTGAAGAAACAAACGATGAACTCCATTGACGAAGAAAAATTGAAAAACAGTACCTCGAATACACTATGAATAATAACGACGATCACATTTCAACGAAATAATACAAAATATAAATTAAATAGCATGAGGATCTATATTTTGTTTCAAAGAAAAAGAAGAAGGTCTGCAAAACAACGATGAACTCCATTAACGATGAAAATTTGGAACTCAATCTAAAAAAGTTAGGGGTAAAATTGACAAATCATAATTTATTATAGTTGTGCCATTTTTAGTTGGACTACTTTAATATGAATCTTGTACTAATCATTAAACAAAACTTATAACATGGTTTTTTTTATTAAAACTAAAATTTTTCAAGTCATTTTCATTAGTTTTCCTAATTTATAAACTAAATGATGTGGTGGTTGGTCATTGAATTACTAGTTAAGTATTGATTAACGTGGTTATTTGCTATTGGTAACACATCATTTGGTTTACAAATTTGATTTAAAAATTTGGTCTTCCTAGCATTATCCAAATAAATAACATTAGATAAAGTCACTCATATTACAGTCAGTATCAATACATTCAAATAACAAAGTCTTCCCTATAGACGTGGTTCCAAGTGATCACATCAAAAGCTGAAGCCAACCGTGTGATATCTTGTAAAATGTTCTTCAGACGCCAAGGAGTAGAACAAACAGCTTTTATAGCATCGATGACCAGCTTCGAGTTTGGTAAACATGATCGTATTTGTTATTGTCGTTCCAATTTTATGAGACGTCCCCGAGGTGTCGTTCATGTTGGTTCATATACTCGTTTCATTACCAAACCATTTTTATGAAAAATTTCATTAAGGTAAAATGCCAAATTCAAGATGTATAGCATATGTTACCTGTAACACAAAATCTCTTGTGCGCTAGCTTGGTGTGTCAAGCATATCTAATGCATGCAAGCTAGTTTAGGTAAAAATGCTGTACATGATAAACTAGCAGGGCCCTCCAAGGAGCCAGTTTAGCCTCGAATCTTGCCTATGGCCCTTGAAGGGTCAACTTAGGAACAAACCGGTAGCTAATGAAAATTAGTCACCTAACATTGTTTAGCCTCTAATCTCTCACATCGTTAGAACAACAAAATTGTGAGATGGCTGCATTCGTAAATAATGATATTTTGAGAGGTCAAACAAAGCCTCTAACCCCTAACCCAAGTCGTTTCCACTAGACATGCTCTTATGTACTAGTCACCCAGGCCCATAATAGCCGCACCATGGAGTTTGTTTGATACCGAAAACGAGGATATGGCTCTTCAAGAAAGAAAAGGATCCTCGATGGATCATTTTCCTGGAGATACAGGGGATTCAGAAATTATATCCGTTCATTGTACATCGTATGGTCAGTTTTTGTTAGGTATTATTTATATTTAATTTTAAATGATTTCTGACCGCACGATGTACGATGAACGAACATGATTTCTGGATCCCCGGATCCCTAGCAAAAGGATCCTTCAAGAAATCAAAATTAAGGAATTTTTGTGAAATCTATATTCAATAAATGGCACCAAAAATGGCAGGCCGGTCCTGAGATTTTTTAGGTCCAGGTGGCGACACCAAAAAATGTCTCAACTCTAAATAAAAAAATAAAAAATTATTTGTATTGACATGTAAGACTTAGACAAAATTACACTTTAAAAAAGCTTCAAACTCAAGAATTTAGAAACATAAAAAAAATTCTAATTTATTTGTATTGAGAGAAGGGAACCAAAAAATCCCGACTTACATCCAGTAGGTGGAATCTTTGTACCCGTCTTCCCACATTCCCTTTGAGTGCTCTGTCTCATAGAAGAGTCCGCACACAAGAATATCTCCTTGATATTTCAACATTTACTCCTAAACAGAGTTTTGATTTGGTAAAACAAAAAGTAATAGAATAAAATACTTGGAAGAAAAAAGAAAGAGAGAACCAAAGCGGAGATTACAAATTAAAGTCAATTAGACATGAACCGTTGGTAAATCCTTGTGCTCATCTGACGGAGATTACAAATTTGAAAATGACTGATCAAACAAAAAAAAACTAAGTGCAAACTTCGAATTATAGTCAAAATGTCCCTTCGGTGACATCCAATAAAATTGAAACAAATATAGAGAAGATTAGTCAAAATGAAAATGGCTGATAACAAAAATTGGAGTACAGCAAGTGAAACTTCAAAAAGATTTTGGAAACCGTGCTATAGAGGATGGGTGGAGGAGTTCTTTTTCCTCAAAGTTGTGTTATATCGTGCTTAAATTTGAACAAGTGGCAAGTTTTGAGTGGCTGGTAGTGTCGTCCAACACCATCTTGCACCAAGTTAAAATCCATACAAGTTTTTCTCGTGTTTTAGAGATGGTTGGAATCAAAACTCATATACTATTTTTCAGGTTGAATAAAATTAAAATTTTAAGTCACTTTGACTAGAGTATCATATTGAAACTCAAATTAAAGTTGGGTAAATTACACAAAACTAGGTCGAATCACAGTCTCATATTTCATGTTTTAAACATGACAATGTCATACCTCAACTTATGATTTCGTTGCAATGTCATACATCCGTTAACTTTTCTGTTAATTTTTCTGTTAAATGCTGAAGTGGCATGAATAGAGCCCATTATTTTGTTAATTAGAATCAAAAATTTATTTTTTATTTATTTAACAATTAATATTAATTATAAACAAATAATTTTTGGGCCCCCTCATCCCAATATCTCTCCTTCAAACTCTCCCTTCTGTCCCAACGCGCCCCAGAAAACGGGCACTGGCCAGTCGGAAAAATTTCTGCTCCGTTCACCCTAAAATCTCTACCAAAACACGCGAAATTTATCTCAAAACGAAGATCACAGATCAAAGAGTAGAAATATACCCTTTTTAGCCAAGTTGTGGCCGGATAATGGCCTGAGGTTGTCAACCCGAAACTGAGCTTTTGGTTTCTCACGAAATCGAGGCAGATTCACGTCTCGCATGCTCAAATCCGAACCTCAGGATGAAGAGGAAGTGATCTGTGGTCCAAGTCTCGTCCAATCTGACCAGGAATTGATGGATTTTCATCTGAAATCTGACCATGGAGTTTGTTTGATACCGAAAACGAGGATATGGCTCTTCAAGAAAGAAAAGGATCCTCGATGCATCATTTTCCTGGAGATACAGGGGATTCAGAAATTATGTCCGTTCATTGTACATCGTATGGTCAGTTTTTGTTAGGTATTATTTATATTTAATTTTAAATGATTTCTGACCGCACGATGTACGATGAACGAACATGATTTCTGGATCCCCGGATCCCCAGCAAAAGGATCCTTCAAGAAATCAAAATTAAGGAATTTTTGTGAAATCTATATTCAATATATGGCACCAAAAATGGCAGGCCGGTCCTGAGATTTTTTAGGTCCAGGTGGCGACACCAAAAAATGTCTTAACTCTAAATAAAAAAATAAAAAGTTATTTGTATTGACATGTAAGACTCAGACAAAATTACACTTTAAAAAAGCTTCAAACTCAAGAATTTAGAAACATAAAAAAAATTCTAATTTATTTGTATTGAGAGAAGGGAACCAAAAAATCCCGACTTACATCCAGTAGGTGGAATCTTTGTACCCGTCTTCCCACATTCCCTTGAGTGCTCTGTCTCATAGAAGAGTCCGCACACAAGAATATCTCCTTGATATTTCAACACTTACTCCTAAACAGAGTTTTGATTTGGTAAAACAAAAAGTAATAGAATAAAATACTTGGAAGAAAAAAGAAAGAGAAAACCAAAGCGGAGATTACAAATTAAAGTCAATTACACATGAACCGTTGGTAAATCCTTGTGCTCATCTGACGGAGATTACAAATTTGAAAATGACTGATCAAACAAAAAAAAACTAAGTGCAAACTTCGAATTATAGTCAAAATGTCCCTTCGGTGACATCCAATAAAATTGAAACAAATATAGAGAAGATTAGTCAAAATGAAAATGGCTGATAACAAAAATTGGAGTACAGCAAGTGAAACTTCAAAAAGATTTTGGAAACCGTGCTATAGAGGATGGGTGGAGGAGTTCTTTTTCCTCAAAGTTGTGTTATATCGTGCTTAAATTTGAACAAGTGGCAAGTTTTGAATGGCTGGTAGTGTCGTCCAACACTATCTTGCACCAAGTTAAAATCCATACAAGTTTTTCTCGTGTTTTAGAGATGGTTGGAATCAAAACTTATATACTATTTTTCAGGTTGAATAAAATTAAAATTTTAAGTCACTTGACTAAAGTATCATATTGAAACTCAAATTAAAGTCAGGTAAATTACACAAAACTAGGTCGAATCACAATCTCATATTTCATGTTTTAAATATGACAATGTCATACCTCAACTTATGATTTCGTTGCAGTGTCATACATCAGTTAACTTTTCTGTTAATTTTTCTGTTAAATACTGAAGTGGCATGAATAGAGCCCATTATTTTGTTAATTAGAATAAAAATTTATTTTTTATTTATTTAACAATTAGTATTAATTATAAACAAATAATTTTTGGGCCCCCTCATCCCAATCTCTCCTTCAAACTCTCCCTTCTGTCCCAACGCGCCCCAGAAAACGGGCACTGGCCAGTCGGAAAAATTTCTGCTCCGTTCACCCTAAAATCTCTACCAAAACACGCGAAATTTATCTCAAAACGAAGATCACAGATCAAAGAGTAGAAATATACCCTTTTTAGCCAAGTTGTGGCCGGATAATGGCCTGAGGTTGTCAACCCGAAACTGAGCTTTTGGTTTCTCACGAAATCGAGGCAGATTCACGTCTCGCATGCTCAAATCCGAACCTCAGGATGAAGAGGAAGTGATCTGTGGTCCAAGTCTCGTCCAATCTGACCAGGAATTGATGGATTTTCATCTGAAAACTGCGAGGTGGTTTAGGGTTTAGTCCATCTATGTTGTTTGTACAGAGAAGATGAGAGGTTAGAGAGACTGGGGAGTTGAGCGTTGAGGGAGAAAAGAAGTGATAGTGACACGGTTGTGGTGGTGGTCTGGTGGTGGCCGTTCTCTGGGGCTCGGCGTCTTTGTGAACACAGAGAAGAAACGATGGTGAGCGTTGGGAGAGAAGGGAGAGTTTGAGGGAAAAGATGGCCGTTCTCTGGTTAGTCGAAGCGGGCCAGAAAAGATCCGAAACCTGTGTTTAAAGAGGAGGATGAAGGGGACGGAGGAGGAAGAAGGGGGCGGAGGAGGACGAAGGGGCGCTGGGGAGAAAGTACGGTTTCTGGGGAAAAATGGAAAAGAAAGGGTTTTTTTTTTTTTTTTTTTTAAAATTAATTTTTAATTGTTATTAAAGGGAAAACTTGATATAAATCCAATTTTTTGAACCAATAGTAAGAATAGTCTAATTTATTAAAATAAGTTCAATTCCTTAAATTTGATTACTTTATTATCAATAATTATCTCTTCAATGAAAAAATTTATTGTAAAAATCAAATTTCTTCCTAATTATCTCTTTGATTATTTCTTTTTATTTATTTCTTTTTGTTATCTCTTGTTCTTCCTCCTGCTTTAACCCATTTATAGGTTTTATTTTAATTTTTATAATCAATCTATATAAAGGTTAATTGTATTTATCTACCTATATGACATATTCTTTTTCATAGTCAACCTGTCACAGATTAATGTGTCTTGCTTGTAGGTATATTATGTTTTTTCTACCTTTGAGTTAGGTTTCATATCTCACTTATAGGTATAATATACATTCATATATTTGTTACTTGAGTTAGGATAGAATGTTTTGCAGATAGATTTATGTTAGTATATTAGTTTTTTTTGTTATAAGATAATAGTTAGATATGTTGGAAAATGCATAATATTAAAAGATTTTAATTAATTTTTAATATTTAAAAAAAATATAAAATGAGTATAAAAGAAATAAAAACATATAATTAGATAAATGGGCTCACTCTTAAAAACACTCTATGTTTTTGAACCTAGATCTAAAAGCCCCTTAATTAAATAACAAATAGTTTATTATTAATTAATTAATTTTTTATTCTAATTAGCAAAATAGTGGGCCCCGCTCATGCCACGTCTGTATTTAACAGAAAAGTTAACGGAGGTATGACATTGCAACAAAATTGTAAGTTGAGGTATGACATTGTCATGTTTAAAACATGAGGTATGAGATTGTGGTTCGACCTATAATTGAGGTAGTTTTGTATAATTTACCCATTAAAGTCTCACTTTAACGAAAAACTTACAAGACTAAAATGTATTTAATAT
Source organism: Heteromeles arbutifolia (assembly GCA_024362995.1). NCBI lineage: Eukaryota > Viridiplantae > Streptophyta > Magnoliopsida > Rosales > Rosaceae > Heteromeles > Heteromeles arbutifolia. The sequence goes on from JANCRC010000020.1 coordinate 9,289,445, forward strand.
AATCACCGGTCAGATGGTAATTGTATTAAATTTCTGAAATCGGATCGAGATGGTCGTTGTTTTAAGCTTCTGAACGCGGATTGTAGTGACTGAGATTTCTTTCACTTTGAAGTCAAAATATGGAGGTGATGATGAGTTTGTTGATCTCTATAACTTCAAATGGACGTCTCTGATGATAGCACCCATAACAATCATGATGACAAACTTGATTGGAATTGATGTTTCCGTCTGTAGAACAAGATACAGTGTGAAACCACAGTGAAGCCGCTTGCTTGTAGGTCTGTTCTTCAGCTTCTGGGTGGTCTTGGCTCATCTATATAGTGAAGGGGCTTATGGACAAGATGGAAAACTCACTTTTTTAATAGGACATCACAAAGCACTGCATAAAAAATCCCACGTATCTTTAACGAAAATCACAATCTCTCTCTCCTTTCGGTGCTATCAGTCCTCTTTCAGGCAGTATTAATCCAGTTCCCTTGATTTATTTTGTCCATCTAAATTCAACTTGAGCCTCCTCTAGGAATGTTTCATATTTGAATTTGAGGTTAGGCGTCATTCCATTATCCAGTTTAATTTCTTCGATAGCTCATTTTACTCATTCATATTTTATCATACATGCATGAGAACGTGCTAATGGAGTTGCACACTGGAACATGGGTTATATATAAATTCGTACCTGGTTCGAGGAACCTCGAGATATAATAGTTGTCTACTTGAGGATAGCACTCTTTGGGGATTTAAGTTCCGGACAAGATTTCAACGAGGCAAAACATAAAAAAAGGAATGCATATAATGATCCATCCAACAGATTGGAAAACTAATGATCAATAATAACACATCAAGGGTTGAACTTACATTGGAGAGAGAACAACAGTGTGTGATGTACAAACGTATGGAGTATGGTACCCTAGAACAAGCTAGGGTTGAATTTACATGCATGAGATGTATGAATTGAATCGTAAATAATGTCTGAAAAAATTGAACTGTGTGATCCATGTACCATCATCATATGTCTGCAGCGTTGTCGGAGTTAGGGACTGCTCGGTTGCGTTTGCGGGACTTCCGCTTGGACTGTCGTTTGTGGCTGCCGCCAAACTTCAACCTGCCAGTGTCCTTGAAGCGTGCCTTCTCTGCAGGAACGGTAACGCACTCGGGTGGTGGCACTGGGTAACGCAGCGAATCATAGCAATATGAGTAGTACATGTAACGCTGCCGAAACCTGCTCATAGCAGCTCGCCGCTGAGGCGTAATGACGGAGTAGTCTTGGGTGGCGAGGTGGGTGTAATGTTCCGCACACGCTTCAGCAGGAGGGATTTGCTGGATTGGATCGGCAGGGCAGCCCTCTAGGGCTAGGTCTTTGAATTCTGCCACGAAAGGGGCATATTTGTAATTCACCGTGTATTTCCCACCGGACGTAGCCCAACTGCTTGCATCCCATATAGTCGTATACAACGACATTGGCTTTGAAGGATAGTCAGCACCCATTTCTTCATTTCGCACCACCTCTCTAATTGGAACTTCATCCACGTAGAATCTGAACGTTGAATTTTCAGTCGTATATTTAATCACAATTATAATGGGAAGAAAAATTAAAAATAAATTATATATTACCATTTCAATTTCTACGTCAATAACTATTATAAGAAGACAATTTTAAAAATGCATAGATATTGAAGTATATAAGTAGGCAATGATGCTCAATGATATTCGTTAGTTTCGTAGCCTAACAAAATATGGTCTCCCATTTTTTAAATATAAGATGTTTTTTCTCACACGCATTCTTTCTTTAACTCAAGAATTTTATAACTTATTAACCATTACGCAGTGGCTCAGTGACGGGAAACGAATTTCAAGCTCATATTCCACACAGCACATCGAGGGTTCAATTTTTGGGGCTTGCGAATCACACGATAGTGGCCAAAGGGAGACTGAAATGTCTTTGCGAGTCTTTCCAGCCTCCAAAAAAATGGATCTTCATGGTGAAACAACTAGCTGGTCTTTTTTTTGTATTTTTTATTTTTATAACTTAATTGTATATAAGAACCTGATTTTCAAGCAATCTGTTTAACCTATCACATATTTTATTTATTAATGACTATTATATCGAATAAATCAAGCTAAGAGAACGACCATAATTTAACAAATTTAGTGTGTGTTTATCATATTTCTTTATATATAGTCCAATTTTGTTGCAATTGTTTTCAAATACTAATACATCAATGTGTACATTAACGTTACACAGTGACTTTGTAGAATAACATATTTCAGTTCATATATATATACTCCTCACATGACATAAAGTATTGTGTGCATCACACATTAGAAATGTCACTTTCAGTATGTGACGTTTTTTTAATCAATAAATATGTGACATTATCTTGCTATTAAATTTTAGTCCATACCTTTTGTTCAATATATAATTCTACATTACCAATCATTTAATTGATTAAATTCATAGGTTGATCTGGTACAAACACAACATGTTGGACTTTGTCATATAATTTATGTGATGTTTTTAGGTCGAAAAGAGAGACGTATTTTTATCGACTAGTAAGTACAAGCAACCCATACGCAATCCCGAAGTTTGTATGGCCTCCCGTGAGGTCAAATAAAGCATACAACAAAGTCTACAAAGCATGCGTATTGCCTACCAGCGTTAACAACAAGAATCATCATGATCCATAGGTATACTAAAACTTTCTCAAAACATTCTTTTCATCTTTCTACGCATTCTTGTTTATTTTTAACTATTGAATTGAATGAAATAAAAAATAAAAATAAAAATCAACAAACAGAAATGAACATGAACAGAAGAAAATTAAAAACAAATGTTAAAAACATTTCTCTAGAGAGGAAAAACAACAAAACAAAACTAAGAGGAAAATGAAATTAATACTTGATTAGATGAGAATTGAAAAAGAAAAGGATCGATCGGACATACATGGTTTTTTCGGGGGTCCAAAGGATGCTGTAACGGTGGAAGTCTTTGGTAGGGTCGAACCAGAGGCGGTAACGCTCTTCTCGGCCGCGGTTGGTGCTGCCATTTCCGTAGAGGTTGGTTTGGAATCTCCATGGCTTCCCTTCTGTGTTCCCTAAGAATTCTATGTCCAACTCATCGTGGCTCTTTTCAAATACGTCCGCGTTTGATGTCTGTTTGTTTGGTCATCGCAGCCATACAAATTTAGAAACAAATTATAATTACATCTACTTATTTAGAAAATATCAATGAATCTCCCTTCATTTCCTCCCAACTAAAAATGGATCATTTTTACGTAAGAAAAAAAGGTCGTTTCAAATTAATTTACCATATATATGCTTGTGTTACGTAGAAATAATAAGAAAACTTACGTAAAAAGCAACACAGATACCGGCAGTGTAATCGGATGGCAACTTAATGTTAGCGCTGAAGAAACCATGGTTGTAAAGATTGGAGGAGATGAAGCCAGAACCTTCATTAATTTAAAATAAGGAATTAATTAGTATGAATAAAAAAGAGAGTATTTCAAGAGACAATAGGAGAATTCCAAATTATGAATCGTAAATGATAAAACTATTAATACAGCCTCTCTGTGCGCACGCACGCAAAACACAAATGAACGAAAGAAAGAAAGAACGAACCTGTGAAGCGATCAAGGAGGAGACGAACACCTTTTCCATCGGGGGAGCGGACAAGGTTGCCGTCGCCGAAGAGAGGGATATAGCCTTGGTCGAAGGGGATGGTGGTCAGGTTATAGAAAGCTGCGCCTACGTCTCCAAAACACACAAGGATCAATAGTACTAACCTCAAAGGATGGAAAAAGAGAGAAACTCCATTAAACCAATATCTACAACGTTGTAACCCCTCCATTTGCTTTCGATATTTTTTTTATTTGTGATTCAAATTTTGATCGATATTTGCCTATTTTTGTTTAAATTTCTCTCTCTCTCTCTCTCTCTCTCTCTCTCTCTCTCTCTCTCTCTCTCTCTCTCTCTTATCCGATCCCACCTCTTTCGATTTCTCTTCCAAAGTCTGTTTATATATATATATCCAGCAGCTAAGAGGCCAAGAGGAATTCAATGCAAAGGTTACGAGAGAAAGAAAAGGGGAGAAGGTATATGGTCAGCCTGCGGCTGCTGATTAGCCATTGAATGTTTTAATTAATTATTGCGGATGTTCGAGAATGCCCATATTTCGCTGGGGTATTACCCGATTGCCACTGGAATGTGGTGATTGATTAGCTATAGGGTTGTGAGAAATAATTACATACAAAAAGAAGTTGGTCCATGGTGGTTACAACCAACTTACAAAAAGAAAAATATTTGGCAAACTTCTTGTAGTATAGGAATTTCTACATTTTTGTAATTATAGTTTGATATATACATAAAAAAAAAAAAAAATTGGTGTGTCTTTGATATATTATTTCTGGACACATTTTTTGTTGTTGAATATTTCTCCAAACGTATCAAATTTTGTAAATTATAAGGACTTGTCTGAAAGTACTATTAAATTACTGAAGACGCTTTTGATGAAAGTATTTTTGGTTTTGCAAGAAGAACTTCAAGTACTTTTTCAAGATTCACTTGCATTTTTACTAATGATTGATTCTAAAAATACTCTCATAAAAAACGTTTTCAATCATTTTAAAAACACTTCTAAACGAGCCGTAAATTTCTACATACAATGTAAACTAGAATTTTTGTTTTAAAAGAGATTTGAATACATTAGAATTTTAAATAAAATAAAGTAGTGTGTGTATATATATTATAAAATGATATTAATGTATACAGTAGGTGATGGATAACAAAATCTAACAACTACATATTCATGCACGGGAATAAAGATCCAAACAACTAAATAACAAATATGATATGGATCCTTGTGGGGTTGTAATGGGTTTAATTGATTTATGCCAAAAGAAAAATTACTAAAGCTGATATTCCATTTATAATTAACTAATTTACTCATATTTGTTATTATTCTAATCGGGAGGTCCATACAAGAGAATAAACTTACACCTATATGTTTTTATTCGAACTATAAATCTAGCAACGTACGTATCGTCGTTTATCATTTTTGTATGGTGCTAAAAGAAAATGCTATGGAGTCTACGTTTTGTAAATTACATGTCAAACACTTTTTTAATAAAAGTGATATATATTTGTACGTGATTGTATTGGTCAGTCTTACTTTTATTAGAGAGATGGGTCACATGTGATCCATAGATGTGATTTCTTTGATATCTCCTGGTGTTAAAATACCCTAAAGTAGAACTATGTTACTTTTCACTTTTTGTTGTGTGTATATGTCGTCATTGTGGCGGATTCACCAAGGGACAAGAGTGTTAGGTGACTCCTTTGAGATTGAGAAAATTGACTGGGAAGCAACTTCGATGACCCCTTGCTTTCCTAGTTCGTGACTCTTGGTGCTCATAACTTATTCAACGAAATGCCTGAATGGTTGACGCAAAACTTAGTGCCCAAGCAAAATAACGTCACCAAAATGTCGACGTTTTGAGCTAGGTTTTTCTTAGATTAATTAGTAGCGATCTCGGGATGAACTATGTATTTATTTGATGTATATGAATGACCAAATGAACTCTGAAATGAATGACTTTTTTTTTCCTTTATCAGATTTAATATTTATATGATAATAAAGAGTATGAATGATTTATATAATGACGGCTGCATAATAAATATAAGTTAATTACAAGTGGATAGGGAAGTAAGTTCTAACCTATGGTGACACAAGTATTTTTCATAAAATAAAAGATAAGAATAAGGTCCTTTTAGCATATACCAAATGTTTCCATCCATTTCATGATGTCGATAATTTAGGCCAAGTATGTCCACCTATCCTTTAAATATGACGATGGAAATGGGTATGTGTCAAGTTATGACAAGTACGTATACTAGAAGATTATGGAAATCAACATCTTAATAAGATGACTCATTCCCTCATGACATTTAGTCACAACACAAAACAATATTAACCTATTTATTTATTCTATTTCTCTATCATATGTCCATTGAATATTAAGCCACGACTTTTATTTATTTTTCATTCTTTTTCTTTATTTTATTTTTCTTAATTATGAGCTTAATAGTTTATACACGAGAAGAAAACATATGACAGAAAGTAACCTGCCCCCTCAATAATTGACCAAATCCGGTTGGTCCAGAAAAAAATATGCATAAAATATAAGCAGAGCAAGTGAAAATTCGCTCACAGGAAACAAGAGGGTTGGAACTTTAGGGTTCTAGAATAATTTTGGGAATTGAGGTTTACTTTTCAGTTGCCTAAATCGAAAAGGCAGTGCGGATGGCGTAAGAGAGAACGCTTCGCAAGTAAGCCGCTTAAGGGCATTTTGGAGAATTACAATTGTGCAATCTTTTGGCTTTTGGACGGCGTCTCCATGTCACGTTGTCGTTAGTTCTGCATGGCAATTACTTTCTCCTTGTTAATTTTTTCCTTTGTATCAAGTATCGGTATCAAATAATACTTTTTGAGTTGTGCGATAACGTTAGTGAGTTAGATAGTGATAGATCCCTCGATCGACCTTAACCCAGAGAAGTCATGAGAGAACTCGAAGAGAGAGAATGACAAAAAGAACTTGGATATTATTTCACAAACTGTTTTCTGTTTCTTACAAATTCCAACTATATAGCAACTTTTCCCAACTACTTTTACCTAATTACAACTATACTAACAACTTTATTACAAGTATTACAGCTTCATTACTCAGATGATGACATCTGGCACAATCACAATTGTTTTATGACCCTATTAACTACTAGAAATCCCATCAGAATCCTAACATTACTCCCCCCCTTTGAAATCAGCCTTGTACTCAAGGTTTAAAGTCAAGAAATTGCAACTGTAGAGTATCCAAGCTTTCCCAAGATGCATCTGCAGCATGGTGATTTTTCCAATGCACCAACACTTCTGTGATTGGAGTTGTTCCTGTGTTAACCACTCTGCAGTCTAAAATAGCTACTGTGATTGGAGTTGTTCCAATGCATCAGTCATTAAGCCAACATCGTGAACTTTTGGTAAAGGAATAGTAGTAGTGACTGCAGTTCCCAGCGTCTTTTTGAGACATGAAACATGAAAAACTGGGTGGATCTTGGAATGACTTGGGAGTTTCAATCGATACGCCACAGGTCCAACTCGATCAAGAATCTCAAAGGGACCATAGAATCTAGGATGCAGCTTATGGAAGGGATGCAAGGCTAGTGACTTCTGCTGGTAAAGAACCAGTTTGAGATAGACAAAGTCACCAATTGCAAATGATCTCTCAGTTCGATGTTTGTTTGCTTGAGTTGTCATTCATTCCTGAGCAGCTGCTAAGTTGGTCTTTAACAGAGATAAAATTCGAGTCCTATCTTTCAAGCACTGATCCACAATATCAATTTTTGTTGTACCAAGTTCATAGAGTAGAACATGTGGTGGTGGCTGTCCATACACTATTTCATAAGGTGTCATTTTAGCTGCAGAATGGTATGAGGTGTTGTAGCTCCATTCAGCCCAAGGAAGCCATGTCAACCATTGCTTGGGTTGCAAGCTGTAGAAACACCTCAAATATGTTTCCAAACATCTATTTAGAACTTCAGTTTGTCCATCAGTTTGAGGATGGAAACCTGAACTGAGACAGAGCTTGGATCCTTGAAGTTTAAAAAATTCCTTCCAAAATGAGCTAATGAATATTGGGTCTCTATCAGATACAATGGAAGTAGGCATTCCATGCAATTTAAACACCTGATCAATAAAGACTTGTGCCATGGAATGTGCAGTATATGGATGAGATAAGGGTAAAAAATGTGCAGCCTTTGAGAATCTGTCAACAATGACAAATATAACTTATTTACCCTTGCAGAGAGGTAATCCAGTGATAAAATCCATAGCTATATCAGACCAAATTCTTTGAGGGATTGGTAGTGGATTAAGAAGTCCAGTAGGTGCAAGTGTCTCATACTTATTCTTCTGACAAACATCACATCCAGCAATCAGTTCTTTGATATTGTGCTTCATACCCTCCCAATAGAAAGATCTGGATATCCTTTTATAGGTCTTAAGGAACCCTTCATGCCTGCAGATGGAGTACAATGGTGTTCTTCAAATATTCTTGTCCTCCATGGGCTTGTAGGACTAACAACAATCCTATTCTTATACTTCAAAAATCCATTATCAAGCTGTTACTTAAGCAAATTTAATGGAGTCGAATCTGAGGTTTTGTGTAAAATAGCTTGAGACTTCTGTAATATCCAGTCATCTTTTTCGACATGCCTCCGCAGATCATCGAGCCAAGACATATAAGGATATGATAAGGCAAGTAAATCACTGTCGAAGTCTGTGGAGCTTAGTGTGACTGAAGCAATATTGCTGTGATCAGTACCCATAACCATACTTGAAGCCATAGCAAGTTCATTACCTGGACCAATAGTTGAATTATCCTGAGAATTGAACATTCTAGATAAGGCATCAGCTGCTTTATTGTCACTGCCTTTTCTGTACTGGATTTCATAATCAAATCCCAGTAACTTGGAAACCCACTTTTGCTGGAAAGGAGAATTAACTCTGTTTTGGAGAAAATATTTGAGGCTATGATGGTCTGTCTTTATAATGAAGTGGTTTCCCAATAAATAGGACTGCCATTTTTTAACTGCATGAACCACAGCTAACATTTCTCTTTCATATGCAGATAGTGCCTGATTCTTTGGTCCGAAAAGTTGACTGGTAAATGCAATAGGCCTGCCTTCTTGCTGCAAAATTGCCCATATCCCAGTGCCTGAAACATCACTTTCAATAACAAATGGTTTTGAAAAATTCGGTAGTGCTAAGACCTGAGGAGACAACATTGCATTTTTCAGTTCTTGAAATGCATTAGTGGCTGTAGAACTCCATTTAAACCCATCCTTCTTGGTAAGTTAAGTTAGAGGTCCACTGATTCTTCCAAATTGAGGAATGAACTTCCTATAATAACCAGTTAAGCCTAAAAAACCCTTTAAAGCTTTCACAGAGGTAGGTAAAGGCCAATCTGCAATGTCTTTCAATTTGGAAGGGTCAGCAGCTACTCCATTCTGAGAGACAATATGGCCGAGATATTCAATTTATTGTTTCCCAAAAGCACACTTAGACATAGACAGTTTCACAAACAAGTGGTGAAATTTGAGTACACTGAGGGCAATGCTTACATGCTGCAGGTGTAATTCCCAAGAAGCACTATATATCAGAATATCATCAAAGAAAACTAAGATGAATTTCCTCACGTAAGGCCGAAAAATCTCATTCATTAAGCTTTGGAAGGATGTAGAGGCATTTGTTAAGCCAAAAAGCATAACAAGGAATTCATAATGTCCCTCATGAGTTCTGAAAGCAGTCTTGTCAATATCTGTGGGGTGCATACGAATTTGATGATAACCGGACCTAAGATCCAGTTTAGAAAAATATTTGGCACCAAAGAGCTCATCTAACAACTCATCAATCAATGGTATAGGGTATTTGTCTTTGATTGTGAGGAGATTAAGTGCCCTATAATCTATGCACATCCTCCAAGTACCCTTCTTTTTCACCAAGAGCACTGGAGAAGAGAATGGACTATGGCTTGGCCTGATGAAACCTGATTCCAGTAACTCCTTGACACATTTCTCTATTTCCGTTTTTTGAAATGGACCATACTTGTAAGGTCGAGCACTAGGTGGTTTGCATCCTTCCAACAAGGGAATTCTGTGATCATGAGGTCTGGATGGAGGTAGCCCAGATGGGCTTTGAAAAATAGATTGATACTTTGCTAAAAGAACTTGCAAATCATTATCTTGGCTAGAAGTCAACTTAGAATGAGTGGATGGAACTGTGTTGTCTGCACTAGCTTGCAAAACAAATAAGGCAGCTCCGAGGCAATGTTCACGGGTGAGTAACTTGTCCATTTGCAAGGAAGAAATGGATTAAGGTTCTTGGGGCTGAGGACTTGATATGGAAAAAGCAGTGGTGCCAACTACAAATTGCATAATCATCGTATCAAAATCCCATAGTACTGGTCCTAAAGTTCTCAACCATTGGATGCCCAAAACAATATCACAACCACCCAAGGGAAGGGCATAGAAATCAAGCACAGTTGCATAATTTTGTATTCGGATGGAAACTTGAGCTAAACATCCAGTGCTAGTAAGGGAACCCCCATTTGCAATCTTCACAGTAAATGGGTGTGTGGTATCTAGATGACCTTTTAATTGTTTGACCAATGAGATATCAATGAAATTATGTGAACTACCTGAATCTACCAGGAAAATAGCAGGATAATTGAGTACTAACCCACTGATTTTCATTGTTCGGATGGACTTTGGAGCAGGCATTCTGTAGACTGCACAAGCGGTGACCTCAGGCTCTTCATTATCATCAGAGTGATGCTCGATAAGGTCTTCATTTTCGTACACATCTATGAGGAGTACTTGTCGTTTGGGACCAGCACACACATGCTCCCTTGAAAACTTTTCATCACAGATAAAACACAACTTATTCTTCCTTCGAAATTCAATCTTTGCGGCTGTTAAACGCCGAAAATTCTCATTTCGTGAAGAATTATCAGGCTTTGGCATGTTGGTGATATCGGAAAACGGTGGTGGCCTGAAGTGAGATGCATAAGAAGGGTTTCTTGAAAAAGATCGAACTTTCAATTCTGTCAGTTTGGCATCCACTTGTTGGGAGTAAGCAATGGCTTCATGAACATCAAATGGTCGTAGGATTTTGACATCATGGCGAATTTTTGGTTTCAAACCCCCGATGAAGCAGCTTTTCAAGAGTCCAGGGGTCATTTCCATCGTGCGATTTGCCAACCTCCTGAATTCCATGATATAGTCCCTGAGCAACCCAGATTGGCAAAGTTTCACCAAATTTTCAGTGCAGTCCATAAGTTCAGATGAACCAAATTCCCTGCAAAAGATCTTGGTAAAATCTTCCTAGTTGGGGTAGTTCTTGACGTAGTTCACCCATTGAAACCATTGAAGAGCTTCATTTTCCATATGGAAGGAAGCCATACGAACTTTCTTGTCTGCTGGGATATCAAAGTAATCAAAGTAATGCTCCACCTTGTAAATCCATCAGAGAGGATCGTCCCCTTCCTGGAAGCGAGGAAAATCCAATTTTACCAAAAGTGGTCTTGGTTGAAATCCCGAATCGTGACGATTGAAGTTCTGGGTTCTTAAATCATCACGCAGATTGGGGTCGGAGCGAGTTGCATCTGATGAATCTCCTGGATAACCCATTTCACATCTGTCCAGAAAATCGCGATGAAGCTTCTCAATTCGAGCATCCGAAGAATCTTGACGCCCTTCTATGGCATCAAACCTTTGGAGTAGTGTGTTAAGAGTGTTGTTGATCGCAGCAAGATGATTATGCGATTCTATAGCTTTCCTTGTTGATGTACGAGTCATACGGCAGTAGAGAAGGGATGGAGAAATCAGTACTGGCTCGATACCAATGATAGATCCCTCGATTGACCTTCACCCAGAGAAGCCATAAGAGAACTCGAAGAGAGAGAATGACAAAAAGAACTTGGATATTATTTCACAAACTGTTTTCTGTTTCTTACAAATTCCAACTATATAGCAACTTTCCCCAACTACTTTTACCTAATTACAACTATACTAACAACTTTATTACAAGTATTACAGCTTCATTACTCAGATGATGACATCTGGCACAATCACAATTGTTTTATGACCCCTATTAGCTACTAGAAATCCCATCAGAATCCTAACAGATAGTTAATTATTAAGAGATGAAAATCATTAGAGATCGAATCCGTATTAGGATGCTTAAACATAATTATTTCTAGACACTGCAGTAAAGCATTACATGCATATGTATCAAATAATACTTATCTTGCAAAAGAAGTTTGAATGTTCTTTATGTAGGGAATGATTATTTGGAGACTTGGGTAAAATTTTTGTACTTTACATCATAATTAAGGAATTTAACTAATAAGTATTACATATTGACCCAAGTGTTTGAATCATATAACTAATAAGATTTACAATGTATTGATCGTTGTCTTGTCAAATTTTGCTTGGAAAATTCAATGGGAGAAAATCAAAGGGGCATGAAAGGAGAATAACGTTGTATCAAATATTAATAAAGTGTTGGATGCGCTTACTAAAACTTCGCTAGAAAAAGAAAACTCTAATAGTAAGATTTTACTTGACTGTCAATAATTTCACGCTAAACTTATCCTTTGTGTTATAACTTATCCTCTATGCTACGATTTATCTAAATGTCGGCACAAATATCTCTCGATACTCATAAAATACAAGTTATAGCATGAAATTCTTGATCAAAGCTTATTACCATATACACTGACATGCCCTCAGATTTCAGATATTATAATATAGGGTGAAATGCCGATTGAGTTTCTGAATTATTACCTCAGTGAAAATTAAGTCCCTGAATTATTTTTTCGGTAAATTAAGTCCCTAAATTCATTAAAAATTGCTAATTTCATTCCTACTATTATATTCAAAGCTATTTTGTCCAATTTTTCTTCAACTTAAGTCACTTGACACATTTTAGAGTGTAATACCGTCATTTTCTCGCCTATAAGCCCTTCACATTTCATATAGGTTGCAAATCTAACATCTAATTTACCCTCCAAAGTTAACTTACACTATATCTTATGGAAAAACTACTAATTTACCTTCCAAAGTTAACTTCATACACTATTTCTTTATGGAAAACAACCAATTTACCCTCTAATGTGTATCACATGCAAGTAACGTGACTTAAATTGACGGAAAATTGAATATAATATTAGGGATGTAATTGGCAGATTTTTATAATTTAAGGACTAATTTTTCTGAAAAAATAGTTTAGGGACCTAATTTTCGCTAAGTTGATAATTCAGGGACTAAATTGACAATTCACCCTATAATTTAACTGATAGTCGAGAGATATTCTTCATATATTACTTTCATAAAGAATATAAAATCCCAAAAAGTGCTACCCGCTTCGATTGAAATGTTTGGTAAAAAATTTCATGACATTTTGTATCCTTTATAATATCTATTCGAGAGATATTCTTCAAATATTTCATAAGCTGTGAAGATTTTCATGTAGTATACAGTCTCCATAAGATAAATTGAACATAGCATAAGTCTCACATGTAAAATACCAATTGCACTTGTACAAATGGCTGAATCTATGATGCGAGACTATATTCATGAGGCCTTACGTCATATTCGTGATTTTATTTCACTTCATTACAAATACGCATGCATAACCTTGAGTGTTAAACATCATCCGGGTTTTGAATTAGGAAGAACTAATAAAAAGTCTCTCAAGTACATTTTTTATATTATAAGGACAAAAAAACAAAAAGAGAGTCACACTTCATAAGGGTTTTTATTTTTTGTACAAACAATATTATCTACACTAAGAGGGAGGGGGTAGGCTAAGCCTTACAATAGACTAGCAATAATGTAGTTCAAATTCACCCTTGCCAAGAATCGAAACTAAGACCTCTCACTTACAAGTGAAGAAGAATACCACTAGACCGTACCGTAGTACTAAGTGGCACTTCACGAGGGTTTTGGATTAAAAGAAGATGTCCTTAGTAATAAAGAAAGTGTCCTTAATAATAAAAGAATGTGCCCTTAATTTTAAAGAATGTTTAAGAGTTTTTGAATAAGAAGAAGTGTCCTTAATTCTAGTTGTTTAGGATTTTCAATTATCTTTTACTAAAAAGATAAGAGTTGATAGAAATAGCACAAGGTAATTGGTGGCCAAAAAAGCCCTCTAAATAGAGTCTAAAAAAATCAGTCACTCTTGACCAAGTTGAAGAACAAATCCACTCAAAACCGAAGCTCATACAAGGTACAAATCGCAACTCAATCACCCAGTAACCTTATCATAAATAGCAACTGGTACCTGTGAAGTTTTGCTCTATTTGCAGCTCGATTTCTAGCTCCTGCTTGCAGTTGCAGATGAAGGCAAGTATCTCCTTAGCTCGATCTTCAACCAAGCTTGTTCTTCCAAATGCACAGAGGGGTAGGAAATGGATTCAACTATTCTCAAATGGACATGTACGTGACGCGTCAATCAAATCAAGTTAACCATGAACTTTTGATTGAATCGATTTTGAGAACCTAAATCTATATGATATGTATGAAGTACATTTGTGTCATTTGTATAAACAATGCCTAATCAAATAAACTCTATGAGATAGGATGAATCGACAACTATATCGTTAGCAGCTCAATCCAATTCCTGTAGATTGATAAGTAGAAAGAAATTTCTAGCAAATGCTCCTATGTGATGCATGAATATGAAGTTCAACGTACCTCCATTTGTGATAAGCTCGACCACGAAAAGTGACTTGAAACTTCACAGCAGCTTCCTTCAAGCAAGTGCCACTTACAAACTTAATTCTAAGACTACTCTAATGGTGTTTTAGAGCTTATTTGGACAAGTACATAGAAGGTACGTGGTTTCTACAATCTTCTCCCTTCGCTTATCTTGCAAAACTACATATCACAAAACCTCATACACAATCTGTCAAATCTAATAGAAATACAACCATCTGCGACAATGACAAGATAGAAAAAATAGATATAAAGAAATGCTGCGGAAATCATGTTCATTACGCAGATAGTAAAAAGCAGAAGGAAACCAAACCATGAACACATAACACAACATAGTGAGAACTGAACAGACTTAATTCAGACAAACAATGGCAAAATCGAATGCGTACACAAATATTGAAACATCCACACAACAATCAGGACAAGCACTCAGCAAACATGCACATTCAAAGAAAATATGATTGTTAAACACAGAAAAACAGGAAGGAAAGACTCCCCCTGAGGTTGTCCTTGCAGAAGAATATACAGAAAAGATTCACTGAAAGCCAAGTTGTTTCCACCATCATTCCGTTGGTAGCCATGTGGTGCAAGAAAGGGACTAACTTTGTTTCCGAGAGTGTCGCTTTTTTGGCCTCACTGGTAAAAGGTTTTCAATTTTATCTTTCTGCATTTCTGTTGTGTATACATTGTTCCCAGTGTTGGCATTTGGGATAAAGTAGTTCAAATTTGCAACACGATCCGATCTGTAAATTTGGTAAAAGAAGTTCACTAGCATTTTATATTTACAGGAAGAAGAAGAAACTCATTACACCATGCTCAATACATGATGATTTATGCAGCTTCTGGGCGTAAATAAAGAAACATAACATCATCTTTAGCTTTTGACAAAGTGATATCTAGATTCAACGTAGGTTTCAGCATCCCATAGGAATGATCCGAAAGCAACAGCTTCCAAGATGAGCATTGTCAATCCAGAGAAGGTAAGTGCAATCACCTCATCATTAGGTGCGTCAATTGAACCATCCGCGGCAATCCTGATGTCAGGTTTCACAAACAGGGCTTGTGTCTGATTTTCAATCAAAGAAATAGCTTCCTTTGATCTTATAGTAGCATATCTCTGAAATGTCTCTGCATCCGAGTACGTCACATAGGATCTCAATCGATATGACTTGCTATCACTATCACTATCACTATCACTATCACTAGCACCTTCAGGAGCTATCTGAATCAAGGAATCAGGGTCCCACAGCTGGTTTGCTGGTGCTGGATCTGCAGTGAAACCCTCAGGAAGGGTGTTCATGGTTCTCTCAAGCTGGAACCGCTCATCAACTCTTTTGAGAAAATATCCGTACATTATCGAAGCAGCATACAGGTCTCCAAGTTTTATTTTGCTAATCTCAACCATGGAAGAAAGGGGGCCCACAAGTCGCTCACCAAGTACAAGGGATAAGTGGCTCTGTATCATCTCATATGCTTCAGGAGAGTGAACAGACTCTAGTTTCTTTTCATGGTTTGGCCAGAAATCCACCCTACCGGTGGGATCTGACGTCTCTGATATCTTCGGGATCATTGAAATTTCACGGTCTACGAATTTATGCACTATTAAGCAGTATATTATCTCCTCCAATACCGTGCGCCTTTCTTTATCCTTGACTTCAACTATTCGTCTAAAATTCATGATTTTACTTATTCCCAGACACCAAAACAACTAAGAAAACAATAGTTGAGGAGAACAAATGAAGAGCAAAGACACCTTGTTGGACATGTATAAAGCTAGTTACAGTATGAAGAGAAAATTGATAACAGTGCCTTTTAGACACCTGATCGTGTCTACGTCAAATTGAATTTCATGAAAATGGATAAAACTTTGTAGCTATTATTCAACATTGGTTACTTAAGCAACCGAAGCTCCTATGGCCAAACATTTTATTAAAAAACCAGATTCAAAACGGGAAAAAACTGGAGCAGCACATAACATTATTCAACCTGTACTACAATGCTAATCTCCAAGGGGTTTAAACCTAGTAAAATTCAAAGAAAAGGGAACTATATGGATTTCAAACTTATCGTTTTAAGAAGAAGGCAAAGTGAGCATAAGATGGGATGATATCATTATAACAACCGTGCAGATCTAACGCATTATTTTGAATCATCCATTTTTTATTTTCGATAATTACATGTATTCTCACCCATAAGTTATTGATCTGTCAAATGCAATCATGTTTCATTACCCAAACGAAACAAAAAATCGAGCCAATCAGCCCAAAGCAATCATTCAAGTCTGCTCTACTGAATCACAAAGCACATATTTATTTATAATAACCTTAATCTTGCTACAAAGGGGAAAGTAATCCTAACCCTACTACAAACTAAACAAAAATTAAGAACAGAAACTAAATCAGAATTCTCCTAAACCCTATACAGTTAGTGATATACACTACCAATAAGGCCTTACGATTTGGGTCAATTTACTTAACTGGGCCTGCTGAGGGGAGTGTCTACAGGGGAACTGTTAACGATTCCGATAGAGTGTATCAAATGAAGACGCGTGTCAAAAAAAAACTTACAATTTACTCATCTATTCAATAGCAAAACCAAAACAACTAATTTGACAAATCACAGTACGTACTTGTAGAGGAGATTTGCAGATGAAGCAGCTTCTTTTCTTTGGGCATCTCTATCTATTTGAAGGTTCTCAAGCTGCTGATCAATGGCTGCAGGTAGTAGATGTGGATGAGTTTGCAATATTTGGGCCAAAAGCTGGCCAGCGGGAGATTCAAATTGTAGAGGAGCAACTGGCACCAAATTATCACTTGAATCCTTTGATGCTCTCACAACCAACCCCCTTGCTCGGCAGTTATATAGTCCGTTTCCCAGCTTTGGGATGCAAAATGAAGGACAACTCCAGAAAAGAAAAAGAAAATTATGTTAGCGCGCCAAGCATCCATAACCTTGCCTTAGTGCCCCATGATGGACATGCCAGCACAGGATGGCATATAGCAATATAGTGCGGAAATAACCATACAACTTTATTAATTGAATTTCAGCAATCTGATACTTGATTAACGGTTATGTTTTCTTAAATACGGACATCCTTAACGTCGAAAGCCTCTATGTAAAACTCCACCAAAACAATTAAATTTGGAAAAACGGAATGCGAATTTGGAATCGGGGCGTCGAAATATGCTGAGGAGGGTTTGCAACCCTATACAAGTCACCCTAGAACATCCGCCCATGGATTTCTGACCCGTAACTCCCAAGAGTTTCAATAAGCTTCTAGAACAACATCCTAAAGTTTCGGAACGATCCAACGGTCGGATCTGCGCCAATTGCTAAAATTAAGTAGCGGCCGACGTTTAGATTTACAAATTTAGAAAACCCATCCGGGAATTTCCGTACGTCAAATTCCCGATCCGTCAGTTCCAAATATCCTTAAATATTATGTACTATTACGTACTAATGTTTGGTGACGATCCAATGGTCGGATCGTCGAATCATATAATAACCAAGTGGCGGCCCTTAACGGAAATATAACCAAACAACGGAATTTCGTCAATCGGATGACTAATATGAAATCGGGGCACCCATTTTAGCCTAGGGAGGTCAAGTGTCTGTGCCCACGTGCCGCCCTAACTTATCGAAAAATTCAACTATTTCTAAAAATTCTCAAATTTTATAGCAATGAAGATCTCAACGAGTAGAACAAGTTTTATACCTGTGGCCAAGTTGGCCGGGAAATGCCTCAAATCACCCTCGATACCACCGGAACCCTAGAAATGGGTGTCCCTTGATTCGTCCTCAATTCGAACTCCAACGCCTCCAATCTTGCTTGAGCCTTGTTCCTGAGGTTGAGAGAAGTTGAATGAGGGCGGTGGTTGTCGGTGTTGCTTGCCGGAATGGCGGATTGCCATTGAGAACCCCACGATGCCGTGCGTCGTCCTCACGGTTTAGAAGCCAAAAGGCTCGATTTTTGGAAGGGAAAAGGGTTGCACAGAGGTTGTGTGTTGTTAGCAAGTGAAGGCTGGGCGAAAATCGCCTGAAAAATGGTGGAAGTTGGCCGGAAATCCCTCCGGGTCGAAACTGGGGTGCTGTGCGTGGATGGGTCGACGGGAAAGCTGGGAGCTTTCTCTCCCTTTCCTGATTGGTCCCTATTTTCCTCCCTAAATTCTGATTGGTCCTAAAAAAATAATATGATTGGTTACAATTCCCACATGGTGGGAGTTTTAATTAATTTAAAATCCATAATTTAGTAAAACGACTTCAAATGTCTGTAACTATACCGTTAAAACCCGGATTCGCAAACGGCTTTCACCTATCTGTTCGTGGTTTCGAGATCTATTCAAAAACGTTACTTGTGACCTCGAAAGATCAACGAATTTTTAAAGGTTAATTACGAAAATTCAAACCCGATAATTATTCGATTTAATTCCTAAAATTAACGAAATTAAAATTAACTAATACAGATAACGTAAACGTTAAGTACGAATTTAAATAACGAGATACGTAATGAATAATAAAATTCCGGGGACGGGATTTCACAAAGGCGCTCAACGAAAGTCAACAATCTCGCATCTAGGGCATTTTCATCAATTAACACTTTTAATATTTATAAAATCGTAAAATTAGGGATGGATTGTCACAAAGATTCACTTGCATTTTTACTAATGATTGATTCTAAAAGTACTCTTATCAAAAACGTTTTCAGTCATTTTAAAAACACTTCCAAACAAGCCGTAAATTTCTACATACAATGCAAACTAGAATTTAAGTTTTAAAAGAGATTTGAATAAATTAGAATTTTAAATAAAATAAAGGTTGGGTAGCAACCTTTATTTTATTTAAAACTAACCGATAAGCACACACTCTGTTTGTGTGAACAATTTCATTTTATTTTTTGTTTTTTTTATTAAGGAATGTGATTAGTTTTTAAAATTTTAAAAAGAGTATGAAAAAATGATGGTGTGACAATTTCTCTTAATAAGTGTATATTTTATCGTAATATTACATAATTACTGTTTTTTGTCCTCCTTATGTAAATATTGTGCATCAAAAGTGAGGGTAAAATAGGAAAAAATAGGGATATGATTGTCATTTTGTCAAAAGGTACAAAATTACTATTTTGCCCTCCTCATGTCAACATTGTCTATTCAAAAGTAAGGGCAAAATTGGAAAAAAGGGGAAAAAAAGTTGACAATGGCTCTTCTCTTAATAGAATAACTAGCATATGGGCACATACAAAGTGTGTGAGAAAATTTTTTATTTTTGTTTTTGAAATAGAAGGAGAGAGGAAGAGAGTGATAGAGAATGTGGGTGACAGAAGTTTTTATTTTTTTATTTTTTTTATTTTTTAATTAGAGATATGTTAGGATTACATGTAGGTGAGGCTTTGAAGAAAAAAAACAGCAAAATTTGGTTGTGTGAAATTACATTTATGTCCCATATTTCTTATTCCTGCTCTGTTTTAATTAGATGATTAAACTGGTAATTTCATAGGGTTTTGGTTGACAATGAGTGTTTCATTAATTAATAGAGATAACTAGCATTTGCCTACACACTTTGTGTGTATGAACACGTTTTTTTGGAAAATGAGAAGGAGAGAGGGAGAGAGAGAGAACGTGGGGGGAGTGAGAGGTTTTTGTTTTAAGTTTTTTTTTTTTAATATTGGAGGTATTTTAACATCATCTGTAGGTGAGGCTTCACTAAAAAACAGTAAAATTTGGATCTGTGAAATTACATTATTGCCCATCATTTTTTTGTGTGATAGAAAATTAATTTGTCTTTTCACCCTCTTTTGGTTGACAAAGAGGGTTTCATTAATTAGTAGAGATAATAATATATAAAAGATAAAGTAGTGTGTGTGTGTATATATATATATTATAAAATGATATTAATGTATGCAGTAGGTGATCGACAACAAAATCTAACAACTACATATTCATGCACGGGAATAAAGATCCAAACAACTAAATAACAAATACGATATGGATCCTGTGGGATTGTAATGGGTTTAATTGATTTATGCCAAAAGAAAAATTACTAAGCTGATATTCCATTTATAATTAACTACTCTATAAATATCAGTTTAATCGGTTGAGAACTTACAGCTTCTAGTTCAATATCCTTGGAGCCCTCAAAACCTCTTAACTTGTGAAAAGAAAAAGATGAATGTCACAAGTGTTACCCAAACGGTACCCAAAATTCCAGTAGTGGATTTCTCCCAAGAGGATTGCTTGAAGCCAGGGACAAGTTCTTGGCTCTCAGTACGTGGGAATGTTTGCCGCGCACTCGAAGAGTTTGGCTGTTTCATGGCAGTCCTGCCCAAAAAAGTTTCACCTGAGCTTCACGACAGCATGTTTGGGACATTAAAAGAGCTGTTTGATTTCCCAATTGAAACTAAAACGCAAACTCCGCAGGAAAAACCTATACTTGATGGTCATTTAACGGGGCCTTTCCATGAAAGCTTGGCAACTGGTACAGACAGTGAAAAATCGCGCACATTCGAACATCATTTTTGGCCTAATGGAAATGATCAATATCGGTATGGTTTAGTATACATTTGATAAATGATTGAGTTTGGGATACATCGACTCACCTTAATTTTACATTGTTCTTTTGTCTAGTGAGACTGCTGATGCGTATAGAAAAGTGATGGCAGAACTAAATCAAGTGGTTACAAGAATGGTATTCGAAAACTACAACGTAGAAAAATACCTTGACGATCACGTTCAATCGATTGTGTCCACTTTCCGCTTTATGAAATATAAGAAACCCGAGAAAATTGGAACTGGACAGGGTCTATCCGGGCATACAGACAAGACTTTAACTTCCATACTCCACCAAAATCATGTCAATGGTCTTGAGATATATACAAAAGATAACAAATGGATTGGTTTTGATCCTTTGCCTTCATCCTTCCTATTCATGGCATCTGATGGATTTCAGGTATGCCACTATACACTTCCATTAATAATTCTGTTTCGTGGATATAAATGAGGCTGTCATAGACTAAAAGGGGTTCTATTTCTAGTGATCAACTATAATCTATGCTTTTTCTTGCCGAGGTTTGGAGCAATGACAGAATACCATCTTGTAAACATAGAGTCAATCTGAAGGGAAACGAGGAAAGATATTCGTTTGGACTATTTTCATACTTGAAAGGGGTGACACGCGCACCGGACAAGCTTACCACCGACGACCACCCCGTGAAGTATAAGCCATTGCATATGTTGGATTATGTTCAATTTTATATGGCCAATTATCGTAATATTGGGGATGGGTTTTCTGTCAAGGAATATTGCGGGGTTTGATTTCCATGCTCAAAGGCTTAAGGCTCAAAGGTTCCAAGCTTAGTTTATCCCCTAGTGTCTCTCTTTTTTTATGTATTGTGTTTTTTTCTTTTATATTTTGAGTAAATTGTAGCTATGGTCCCTTAACTTTAACTCAATTGGAGCAATGGTCCCTCAACTAAAAATCCATTACCATTGGTCCCTCAACTTTAATTCAACTGGAGAAATGGTCCTTTAACTTTAACCCAATTGTAGCAATGGTCCTTCCAATGTAACTCGTTTTGACAAAATTTTTGACATAGTTGACAAAAAGAACCATAATTATACACTTTGATGAGTTGAGGGACCCTAATTGTATAAATGGTCATTTCAATATAACTTATATTGACAAAATTTTGACAAAATTTATGAAAATGACTATAGCTACACATTTTGATAAGTTGAGGGACCAATGGTAATGGATTTTTAGTTGAGGGACAATTGCTCCAATTTAATTAAAGTTGAGGGACCATTTGTACAATTTACTCTTATATTTTAGCAACCATGTTGTGTTATGTCATTAATGTTGCTATATTTTAAATAAATTTATCATTACTTGGAAATAGTCATCATCTTGTACTAATAACTACCAATTTTCATCAAATATCAAATTCGTAAGAGTTTTTAATATGCTCCACAGTATCCTAGCAATATATACCAAAAATTTTGCAAGTTAAATTCTTAGTCAAGTTCCATTAAACAAGATTTAACGGCAAAAAATCTTGATGTATAAGATTTATAGGATCAATAGTACTAACCTCAAAGAATGGAAAAAGAGAGAAACTCCATTAAACCAATATCTACAACGTTGTAACCCCTCCATTTGCTTTCGATATTTTTTTTGTTTGTGATTCAAATTTTGATCGATATTTGCCTATTTTTGTTTAAATTTTTCTCTCTCTGGCTCATCCGATCCCCCCTCTTTCGATTTCTCTTCCAAAGTCTGTTTTATATACATCCAGCAGCTAAGAGGCCAAGAGGAATTCAATGCAAAGGTTACGAGAGAAAGAAAAGGGGGGAAAGTATAGAGTGCATTTTTGTTCATCATCATTTATGTGGTGTATGCACACCATTCTATTTATCACAGTTAGATAAGTTTGAATTTTGAGATTTGTGTTTATCCACTACACGAATTTCGAAATTCAAACTCGTCTAACGATAATAAATAGAGTAGTGAGCATACATTATACTAAATGGTGATGAGCAAAAATCCTGTCGAAAGAATATGGTCAGCGTGCGGCTGCTGATTAGCCATTGAATGTTTTAATTAATTATTGCAGATGTTCGAGAATGCCCATATTTCGCTGGGGTATTACCCGATTGCCATTGGACTATGGTGATTGATTAGCTAGGGTTGTGAGAAATAATTTCGTACAAAAAGAAGTTGGTCCATGGTGGTTACAACCAACTTACAAAAAGAAAAATATTTGGCAAACTTCTTGTAGTATAGGAATTTCTACATTTTTGTAATTATAGTTTGATATATACATAAAAAAATAAATAAAATTGGTGTGTCTTTGATATATTATTTCTGCGATATATTAAGTACTAGTTTGGTAGTAATGTGCTTTTATAAAAAGTGGGTATAAAAAAAAGCTGAACTCAAAAATATGTTTGGTAAACACTTAAAAACAACTTATTTTCACAGTTTTTGGTGAAAAAAAGCTAAAAACGTGAAGCAGCAAAAATAAGCTTATTCTTACAGCACAGCAAAAGCAGTTTTTTTTCAAAGCACATCAATACCAAACCAGCCTTAATTCTAGACACATTTTGTTGTTTTTGAATATTTCTCCAAACATATCAAATTTTGTAAATTATAAGGACCTGTCTGAAAGTACTATTAAATTACCAAGCGCTTTTGGTGGAAGTATTTTTGGTCTTGCAAGAAGCACTTTAAGTGCTTTTTGAATATTCACTTGCATTTTTCCTAATGATTTATTCTAAAAGTACTCTTATCAAAAACGTTTTCAGTCATTTTAAAAACACTTCCAAACGAACTGTAAATTTTTACATACAATGCAAACTAGAATTTAAGTTTTAAAAGAGATTTGAATACATTAAAATTTTAAATAAAATAAAGGTTGGGTAGAAACCTTTATTTGATTTAAAATAAAGTAGTGTGTGTATATATATTATAAAATGATATTAATGTATGCAGTACGTAATGGATGACAAAATCTAACAACTACGTATTCATGCACGGGAATAAAGATCCAAACAACTAAATAACAAATATGATATGGATCCTTGTGGGGTTGTAATGGGTTTAATTGATTTATGCCAAAAGAAAAATTACTAAAGCTGATATTCCATTTAAAATTAACTAATTTATTCATATTTGTTATTATTCTAATCGGGAGGTCCATACAAGAGAATAAACTTACACCTATATGTTTTTATTCGAACTATAAATCTGGCAACGTACGTATCGTCGTTTATCGTTTCTGTATGGTGCTAAAGGAAAATGCTAGGGAGTATACGTTTTGTAAATTACATGTGAAACACTTTTTTAATAAAAGTGATATATATTTGTACATGATTGTATTGGTCAGTCATACTTTTATTAGAGAGATAGGTCACATGTTATCCACAAATGTGATTTCTTTGGTATCTCCTGGTGTTAAAATACCCTAAAGTAGAATTATGTTACTTTTCAAATTTTGTTGTGTGTATATATAGTCACTGTGGCGGATTCACCAAGGGACAAGAGTGTTAGGTGACTCCTTTTGAGATTGAGAAAATTGACTGGGAAGCAACTTCGATGACCCCTTGCTTTCCTAGTTCGTGACTCTTGGTGCTCATAACTTATTCAACAAAATGCCTGAATGGTTGATGCAAAACTTAGTGCCCAACCAAAATAACGTCACCAAAATGTCGACGTTTTGAGCTAGGTTTTTCTTAGATTAATTAGTAGCGATCTCGTGATGAACTATCTATTTGTTTGATGTATATGAATGACCAAATGAACTATGAAATGAATGACTTTTTTTTTTTCTTTATCAAATTTAATATTTATATGATAATAAAGAGTATGAATGATTTATATAAGGGTTTTTATCACAAATGGTCCCTGAAATTGGCCCACCCCATCAACATTGTCCCTGAAATTGAAAATCAATCAATGTAGTCACTGAAATTGGGTGTCGCAAATCAATGTAGTCATTCCGTCATAAGTCCGTTAAAAATTCTGTCATGTGCTGATGTGGCACACTTTATATTAAAAAACTAATAAAATATTATTAAAAACTAAAAAAAATCATTTAATATTTTTTAAATATTAAAAGAAAAGTAAAAAAGAAAGTATTGGTTTTTTTTTTTTTTTTTTGGTCTTCTTTTTCTTCAAGGGCAGGGCCGGGGGGGGGGGGGGGGGTGGTTGTTACTAAGTGGGGTTGTTACTGGGTGGTTTTTTTTTCTTTTTTTGTTCTTCTTCTTCCTCCTCCTCCTCCTCCTCCTCATTCTTCTTCTGGGTTGCAGATTCGGGTTTTTTTTCTTCTTCTTCTTCTTCTTCTTCTTCTTCTTTCCTTCTTCTTCTCCTTCTTCTTCCTCCTCCTCATTCCTCCTTCTTCTTCTTCTTCTTCTTCTTCTTCTTCTTCTGGGTTGCAGATTTGGATTCGTTTTTTTTTTCTTTTCTTCTTCTTCTTCCTCCTCCTCCTCCTCCTCCTCCTCATTCTTCTTCTGGGTTGCAGATTCGGGTTTTTTTTCTTCTTCTTCTTCTTCTTCTTCTTTCCTTCTTCTTCTCCTTCTTCTTCCTCCTCCTCATTCCTCCTCCTTCTTCTTCTTCTTCTTCTTCTTATTCTTCTGGGTTGCAGATTTGGATTCGTTTTTTTTTTCTTTTCTTCCTCCTCCTCCTCCTCCTCCTCCTCATTCTTCTTCTGGGTTGCAGATTCGGGTTTTTTTTTCTTCTTCTTCTTCTTCTTCTTCTTTCCTTCTTCTTCTCCTTCTTCTTCCTCCTCCTCATTCCTCCTTCTTCTTCTTCTTCTTCTTCTTCTGGGTTGCAGATTTGGATTCGTTTTTTTTTTCTTTTCTTCTTCTTCCTCCTCCTCCTCCTTCCTCCTCCTTCTTCCTCCTCCTCATGCTTCTTCTTCTTCTTCTTCTTCCTCCTTCTTTTTTCTGGGTTGCAGGAAGAGAGCTGGATGGGGAAGAAGAGAGAGAAGAGGGTTAAGGGGGGGAGGGGGAAGGGCACAAACAGAAGGCTTTTTATTTTATTTTATTTTTATTATAAATAATTAATTATTATTTTAACATTTAAAAAATATTAAATGATTTTTATTTTAGTTTTAATAATATTTTATTAGTTTTTTTTAATATAAAGTGTGCCACGTCACTTACCACATCAGCACATAACAAAATTTTTAACAGAGTTATGACGGAAGTGTTGGAAATGTGCCCTAAAACCAATCATATGATGATACTTTACGGACATTTCACATGTTAAACTAATCTAGTTTAATATAAAGGGCAAAGATTATTGTTTTAAGCCGTCTCATATAAATGTTATATGCTTAAACGATAAGTCCAAGGAATATGTAATAGGGAGAATGTGATCTAAAGAAGTTAGATTCATGAGACCATTCTCTTTCGAATACATATCCTAAATGTTCCTGATCATAGGATTGCCAATTGGGCATTGACAGTCCGTCAAGATCAGTACGTGCTATGTCTTCTCTTAGGGAGAGTGATTGGTCTCAACTCATTGGTGTGATTGACACCAAGATAAGTACGTAGGTGCTCAATAGTAAATGAGTCCACTGAACGCGATCAACGAGGAGTTCTCATACTCATGTCACATGAGAACTCCTGGTTGGGATAATGCAAAGTAGTCATTTGACCTGAGGCATCATAGTTGTCTTGTGGTTAGGTCCTTGATCTTTGGCTATGTCAAAGTCACTCAATCAGAGGGTGTCCACGGCATAGTTGGGGTTAAACCACTTAGCCATGGAGGCAAGTGAATGCGCAACAAGGGATCTCTAACCTTCAAACGTTAAGGGAGAATACTCTATGATATGATTTAGAATCTTTGGCCAGAGTATGAATGAGATTTAGGAATTTGTTCCAAATCACATTCAAGGTAATCATATAAGTAAGAGAATCACATTGGATAGTAGACATGAATAAACTATTAATCCAAACAATGTGGTCAAGAGTATTGTATTAGAGAAAGACCGTATTGCATTGTAATCCCAAACTGAATAGGTTCTCCAACCTCTTCTGATTAGCTTGGGTAGCCATGACATACTGCTAGGTGTCACTCATGGCTTGTGGAAGCCCTAAAGATGTATAATCACTAAAGGGAGAATTGAAAGTAAGTTTCAATTCACAATCGATTAGTAAGAGTTCTAATTGCCCACTGCCTCGCTAAAAGGAACCTAATGGATCGCACATCGTGTAAGGTAATGATTGAAGGATATAACGAAGATTAGTAAGGATAATTAAATGGTTTAATTATGTATGGCTAGGATTAATTAATAAGTTAATTAATCAAACGAATAAGTTCGTTATAGACCTCGGGTTAGTTTTGGGCCGCAAGGCCCAATGGGATTTGAATGCCAAGCCCATTAGCTCAAGATGTATGACAACTTGAAAACACAAAGGGCTTGAAAGCCCAATAAACCCTTAAGTGGCCGGCCATATAGAGAGGGGTAGTGAACTTGGCTTAATTGCAAGTTTGCCACTCCATTGTGATGAGGTATAAAGGCAACTTTATAGCCATTTCATCATTAGGGTTTCTTTTGGAGAAAATTGGAGAGAACATGTCTCTCACTTTCTCTCTAGGAGGCCGGCCCCCTTGGAGGGGATTAGCTAGCAATCCTTCCTCCTCCAAGGTCACTCATCTTCTTCCTTCACCATCCTTGGTGTCGAAAATTAGAGGTCTCCTACCTTGGGGACTTTTGGAGAATCAATTCTTCCATCCATATCCATGGAGCCAAGGAGCAAGGAGACAAAGGAAAGAAGGCCCTCACATGGGTGATTAACCTTTGCTAAGCAAAGAGGTGCTTCAAAGGTATAAAAGTTTCTCAACTCCTTTCTTTAAGATTTGAGTTGAGTCATGGTTCACCATAACTACTAGGCTTTGAATTTCATGGGTAATGTTTTGTTTTGAGTGCATACAAGCATGATTCCGCCTTTAATTGTTAATTGCATGCCATAGATGTTGCTCAAATGAACATGTTTTTCACAAATTTTCCTTCAAGTGGTATCAGAGCCTAGGTCTAGTAGTTGGTGAATCCTTTTGGGTTTTGTAGTTCATAGTTTGTGATTTGAATGTTGTAATTGTTACAAGCTTTATTCTTGCTTCTTTGAATGTAAATTTTGTTAGAAAATTTGCCATCTCAAATGTTGTAGATGTAGTTCATATGAGCATGAATTTTGGAGCTAAAATTTGGTGCGATGTTTATGGGGAAATTCGGCCAAATCCAAAGGGTGGATTTTTGGGTTCATGTTCGTCTTGTTAAAAGTGTTTTAAAGTGACTTTTGGAACCCCTAAGTACCCTAGGATGTTAACCCCTTTTTTGAGTAGTGAAATTTTGAATTTTATTGAGTGAAGACATTCATGGAGCTCTTATGAGTTTTCATGTGTGTTCTTCAATGTTCTTGATGTTCTTACCAAGAACAAAAAGTTTGGTGGTTTGATTCAAAGTTTTGGTTGTTTACATAAAGTCTTTGTTTTGTGTTGGTTGGTGTGATTTTTATCATGAAAATGTGTTTGAAATTTGAAAGTGTGTTTGAATTTTTTGTACATGATTGGTACTTCTCTTACACACTCATACTTCTTTTACTATTCACACCATACCAATCACTTACACATTTCCATCACCTTTCAAACCTAAAAATCAACTCACACACATCACTCACACTACTCCTTGGCCGGCCACTCCTTCAAAGGGAGTACTTTTGGGGCTTTTATGCAATTACATAAAGTTTTGATACTTTTGTGTATTTGTACTTTGACCCAAAAGTTTACGTTTTTACGTAAAGGCCCAAAATCACTAAAGGACAAATTGTTTTGCTCCTTTAATGAAGTTTTTGCATTTGTTGAAATTTTTGGGTTCTAGTTGTAATTACATGAAGTAGTGGACTTTTGTGCTTTTACAAAGTGACCCCAAAAGTTTGTGTTTTGCAACATAGCCCAATGGTTGAGGTTATTGTTTTTTTTTTGGCCCAAATTAGTAGAGAACAAAATAGTTTTGTATCTTTAAATGAGAATTGGATTTTCATTTCTTTTAGCTCTATTTAAATCAATTCTATGGATACAAAAACCAAATGAAAATGTTGCATTCAAGTTTAATTAGTTAAAGCGTTAATTAATTAAAGAAAGGGTGATTATGAACCTAAGCCTACGATAATTGAGCTATGTGAAAGGCCGTCTCAAATTTGTTTGAACCATGGGAATGTGTAGATTAATTTTGGTTGTAATTTGATATGATCAAATGTTGTAAAAGAGCAAAGCTCTTCTTTACTTTAAAGTAATTTGTTTTGATCAAATGTTGTAAAAGAGCATAAGCTCTTCTTTACTTTGAAGTACTCATTTCTTGTTTATTTGATATGCATGAAATTGGAGTAGTTGGGTCCAACGCCCAATAGGAGAAACACGCCTTAATATGATTAAATGCGTAACTAAAATCAATCACCATCCCTAGACCGAGATCCAACACTAGGCTCGTGTTGGATCGAATCAAAGGTTCATAGTCATCCTAAGGCCCTAAGGTAACTATATAGTCCATCAATGAATGCAAAACTTATGTTAGTAGTACCATATACTCTTGCTTTAAAAACCGTTTTACAAGCTTAGTGGGAGTATCATATACTACTAAATCAATCAAATGGACCAATAGTTGTAATAGGACCAAATTGTTTTAATAAGATTAAAATAAATGCTTATATGTGATGAGACCTAAAACCCTCAACTAAACCATTATTAAGTTGATAAGCGTGAGAGTGCTTTGAACACTCTTTCGTGGCCTTCCACCGTGGTAGGCTCCGATCGTTTGTGACTCGTACACCGACTTCACCCTATCATGGGGGAGTACAAAGTGCGTGCTTACACTCAGGAAGAGTCCTATATGCATACATGATGTTGTGAAGGTAGGCAACGAGAATGATCAACATCATATCATTGTGAGGTTGTTCTTGAACCCCTACTCGAACTTGCATGGTGGTTATGACTTAACTAAGTGCAATGGAGCCAACATCATATCATTGTGAGGTTTCATTCTCTAGAGGCCAAATAAGATGGGTACTTACATTAGATGTAAATGAGTAAGTGTACTCTCTCATTATTATTGTTGCTAGCCAACATCATATCATTGTGAGGTGGGCTTGGTAATAGTGAGCCTCCCATACCCTACTAAGAGTTTTCTCCAAAACTCTCGAATTCCGATGAGAGATATGGAATTTGCCGAAAATAGTGGGTGGTGCTATTTGATTTAAAGACCCGGATCAAATGGCTTAAAATCAATCAATTTATATTTGTTATGTATTTATTTACCGATATTTTTGCAAACGCTATCCAAAACTTGACAAAGAAAAGCCAAAGGCTTTAGTTTTCGGACTTGGTACCACAATCCCATAGATTGTCTTGAATGGATTGCATATGTGCCTAAGTAGTCTCATCCTCACAATTTTCCTATTGAGAATGTATCATTGGAAGAACATGTTAGATAAGTCTATCATAAAGAGGACAACACAAACAACCAATGCTTATTCCTTTGTTGTATGAACAAAGGAACTTATAAAGATTAGCACAAAGACATGAACACTTTCTGTGTCATAGTTCTTCACTTACAAATCGTTGTATGAAGAAATAAGAGTTGCTTAGAACAACCCTTAGTTTATGCAAACACTAGTGCTTGTTTCTTTGTTAAATGAACAAGGAACTTGAGAAGTAAGCACAAGGGCATGGACACTTAATGTGCCATGATTCTTCACTTACAAATTGTTGTATGAAGAAATGAGAGTTGCCTTGAACAACTCTTGAAAGTTTGTAATCTTGTTTAGAACAAGATGGTTGGTTGACAAAAATAGTCCATCAATATGGACTTATGATGATTTTGAATCATTGAGTGTTGAAGTGTTAAACCACTTCACGAGAGGGAAACTAGGCTAGGACTTCACCTTTGTGTCCCTATCCATATGGTTCACTAAGTTTATAGTAAACTATATAGTGAACAATAGCCGTACGCTCTCCAAATCGTTTGATGTGTTTAACACAATTGAAATAAGTTTCAAGAGAGACAGTGGGAGTTTAGGGACCATGACTATTGTAGTCAAGGGAGAAGTCAAATGAAGAAGGCAAAATAACTCCAAGGGAACAAACTTTCTTTATGAAAGGATGGACATTGGAAGGGGTATATGCAAGAAATGTCTTGCAAGTGTCAAGAACACACCTTTCGAAGGTGTTGTAAATTGTTCTTGAATAGTTCAAAACAGTTAGTTCTTCTACTTGAATGCTTGATTCCGTATTAGTAACTATGTTTTTACAATCGTTGTAAAAGTGTGGCTAATAAGAAGTAGAAGATTAATGAGAGAAGAGAAAGTATTTCACATTTAGAACGTGAATCAAATATAGATCTCTGCGAAAGCAGATAGTACTTACTCCCTCATATGAACTACCAAAGAAATTGGAAAAACAAAGATTGTCTTTACATCCCAATTTGAATAAGGAACTTAATTCCGTCACTATAAGATATGGATGAATGTTTTGTTTGACAAAACATTGTTCTTTATTAATCAATGATTGGATTATTATAATCTAATTGATTGTCTCTATAGTAGAGATAATGTGGTAGTGTTAACTGTTTAGAATATGACGATGCTTAAAACCCAAAAGGTTGCAAGGTAGTGACTAATCCCAACTTAGTTGTGACACCTCTAAAAACATAAATTATGAGTTGGTCATAGATGGATACTTTGGATCGTTAGGTCCGGATCCAATGCCTTCTTGTTGAAATTGTATAGAGGCGAAATGTTCGAATCTTTTTTCTTTAGGAAAGAAGAAAGAATCACAAAGTAGTTGAGGTTAATTCACTTAGATGTTAGTGGCACTTGTCCACAACATAATACTACTCATGTTGTATGACATTCACCGAAGATCGTTCTCGGTTGGACTATCGTTTATTTTGAATAAACAAAAGTCCGAATACTTTGCAAAAGGTTTCAAAGAATTCAAGAATGAAAGTTGATGAGTAAGACGTCTAAAGTATTTACCTCCTTAGATTTGATCCAAGGAAATATAACACTTTAGAAGAGTTTCCTTGATAGAAATCAAGGAAAGTAGCATCATAAGATAACGGATTTCTCCATTAGGAGAATAACGAACTTGAATAAGACTTAGTTCGTTGGATGTTATCAATTACCCACATATATAGGATATATATACTTCTAAGACAATATGATTGTCAATTAGAAGATCTTCCAAAATTTTCATAACTCCATAGGATGTAGTTGGAAAGAAAGACAAGTCTTAATCGTGTTAAGATTTGGGGTTGTGTGCTAATAAGCAATATTTGTTTGAGAACAATCTTGTGGGATATCCTTAAATTAACTTTTGGATATCACTTATATAAACCAACTAATAAATGTTATTTGTTGGGTAGTTCATTGTAATCCTACAGTAGGATTTGCCTAAGATAGAGCAAATGAACGAGAGATAGAACTCAAAGAATGGGTTCTTTGAGTGACAAGATGATGATCAACAAATATAACAACCTAGTTCCTACACCACAAGCTCCAAATGTAGTTGAGAAGGATTTATAAACCGTCTCAGTTGAATGGTTTGAACTTTATGACCATGTCATAGAGTTACACCTCTTAATTCGAAAGAAATAAGAATGAAAATCCTTATGACTACATTGAGTGTATATACAACATTTACTCAAGGAAATGGTATAGTACCATTTGACCCGAAATAATGAAACCTTCGTAGCTAATTGGTAGCTTAAGGTGACTACAATCAAAGAGATTGGTTGACTTGGAAGAAACCATCTTTGACGTAGTCTTGGTTTCCATTAATTCGAGGATTGCTAACTACAACTAAACGGTGATTGAATGTTTGGACATAATATGGGTTTCCGAAACCATTACCAAGATAGTCTATATGTCTAAAACTAAGAATCACAAGACGTGTAAGTTGTAAAGATCCATCCATCATGAATCTTAGCAAGCTAGTGGGAGCTGTAAGCGTCTTATGAGAGAAAGATCAAATCGTTTGATTTCTCATAAAGATGTAAATGAATCTTTTGTTTACTAGGTTTACAAAAGATTAGTGGGAGTTAATCGTATTCCTAAATTTGAACATATATATGATATATTAATTTTAGAAATGAATGGAATTCTTCTTCGTTAAAAGTTATGACTTTAAACGTTCTATAATGATATAATGTATATGGGAGACATAGTCTATATACATGGGATGGAAATCTATAATGATAGATTTCAGTATATATAATTTGATTATATCAATCCCTAATGATAGACAAAAGATGCTAGGAAGTTTCCCATATGATGATAAACTTTAGTCAGAAGGACAATTCTAGTAAGACTAGGAAGTTGCTCTTCACAAAGGGATCGTACCCCTTTGACTCCCAAAGAATTAATGCGTAAATAGAATCTTTTATGCGTACGCAGAAAGGTGATTTATGTATTTCATATTGTATGAAAAGCGTTGATATGAGTTGTACCAAGATTGGTACAAGACGATATCAATGCAAGCCCAATATCAGAACCAATGTAACTGTCAAGTGAGTCCTTATGTATTTAAGAAATACTAAAGGATAGATTCCTCAAGAATGAGGAAGAATTAGAGTAACGCAATGGAAGCGTAAAAGTATTAGATTATGAATCTAATATCGTATCCATCATTGGATGTCTCTTCATTTTGAATGAAGAGATAATTGGATATCTCTTTATTATGACTGAAGAGATATTTGGGTGGAAACATTAAAGGTAATGACTTTAGTGTCTTCCATCATGAATGCAAAATATATATCGCCATATAGAAGTTTACAACAATGTTGTTTGGATGGGAAAGTTCATTTATGAACTCTCCATTCGGTTCCAACCAGAAAGTGTCTGTAGTGTGCCGACACTACGACACTAATGGGGCGATAGCTCAAGCCAGGGAATCAAGGTCTCATCAAGATCCGAACTCAAATGAGAGACTGAACCACATGATTAAGAATCATGTATAATGGTGATGTCGTTATTCTCAAGGTTGCTTCTATGGATAACATATAGATATCCATTGTCTAGGCCTACTACTCAGCCATTTTTGAAATGACTACAGAAGAGGTATCATCACTGATGACCAAGCTGATTGGCTCTAGTGCAAGTGGGAGATTGTTGGAAATGTGCCCTAAAACCAATCATATGATGATACTTTACGGACATTTCACATGTTAAACTAATCTAGTTTAATATAAAGGGCAAAGATTATTGTTTTAAGCCATCTCATATAAATGTTATATGCTTAAACGATAAGTCCAAGGAATATGTAATAGGGAGAATGTGATCTAAAGAAGTTAGATTCATGAGACCATTCTCTTTCGAATACATATCCTAAATGTTCCTGATCATAGGATTGCCAATTGGGCATTGACAGTCCGTCAAGATCAGTACGTGCTATGTCTTCTCTTAGGGAGAGTGATTGGTCTCAACTTATTGGTGTGATTGACACCAAGATAAGTACGTAGGTGCTCAATAGTAAATGAGTCCACTGAACGCGATCAACGAGGAGTTCTCATACTCATGTCACATGAGAACTCCTGGTTGGGATAATGCAAAGTAGTCATTTGACCTGAGGCATCATAGTTGTCTTGTGGTTAGGTCCTTGATCTTTGGCTATGTCAAAGTCACTCAATCAGAGGGTGTCCACGGCATAGTTGGGGTTAAGCCACTTAGCCATGGAGGCAAGTGAATGCGCAACAAGGGATCTCTAACCTTCAAACGTTGAGGGAGAATACTCTATGATATGATTTAGAATCTCTGGCCAGAGTATGAATGAGATTTAGGAATTTGTTCCAAATCACATTCAAGGTAATCATATAAGTAAGAGAATCACATTGGATAGTAGACATGAATAAACTATTAATCCAAACAATGTGGTCAAGAGTATTGTATTAGAGAAAGACCGTATTGCATTGTAATCCCAAACTGAATAGGTTCTCCAACCTCTTCTGATTAGCTTGGGTAGCCATGACATACTGCTAGGTGTCACTCATGGCTTGTGGAAGTCCTAAAGATGTATAATCACTAAAGGGAGAATTGAAAGTAAGTTTCAATTCACAATCGATTAGTAAGAGTTCTAATTGCCCACTGCCTCGCTAAAAGGAACCTAATGGATCGTACACCGTGTAAGGTAATGATTGAAGGATATAACGAAGATGAGTAAGGATAATTAAATGGTTTAATTATTTATGGCTAGGATTAATTAATAAGTTAATTAATCAAACGAATAAGTTCGTTATAGACCTCGGGTTAGTTTTGGGCCGCAAGGCCCAATGGGATTTGAATGTCAAGCCCATTAGCTCAAGATGTATGACAACTTGAAAACACAAAGGGCTTGAAAGCCCAATAAACCCTTAAGTGGCCGGCCATATAGAGAGGGTTAGTGAACTTGGCTTAATTGCAAGTTTGCCACTCCATTGTGATGAGGTATAAAGGCAACTTTATAGCCATTTCATCATTAGGGTTTCTTTTGGAGAAAATTGGAGAGAACATGTCTCTCCCTTTCTCTCTAGGAGGCCGGCCCCCTTGGAGGGGATTAGCTAGCAATCCTTCCTCCTCCAAGGTCACTCATCTTCTTCCTTCACCATCCTTGGTGTCGAAAATTAGAGGTCTCCTACCTTGGGGACTTTTGGAGAATCAATTCTTCCATCCATATCCATGGAGCCAAGGAGCAAGGAGACAAAGGAAAGAAGGCCCTCACATGGGTGATTAACCTTTGCTAAGCAAAGAGGTGCTTCAAAGGTATAAAAGTTTCTCAACTCCTTTCTTTAAGATTTGAGTTGAGTCATGGTTCACCATAACTACTAGGCTTTGAATTTCATGGGTAATGTTTTGTTTTGAGTGCATACAAGCATGATTCCGCCTTTAATTGTTAATTGCATGCCATAGATGTTGCTCAAATGAACATGTTTTTTCACAAATTTTACTTCATGAAGGACTACATTGATTTGCGACATACAATTTCAAATACTACATTGATTGATTTTCAATTTCAGGGACCATCTTGATGGGGTGCGTCAATTTCAGAGACCATTTGTGATAAAAACCCGTTATATAATGACGGCTGCATAATAAATATAAGTTAATTACAAGTGGATAGATAAGTAAGTTCCAACATATGGTGGACACAAGTATTTTTCATAAAATAAAAGATAAGAATAAGGTCCTTTTAACATATATTAAATGTTTCCATCCATTTCATGATGTCGATAATTTAGGCCAAGTATGTCCACCTATCCTTTAAATATGACCATGGAAAGGGGTATGTGTCAAGTTATGACAAGTACGTATACTAGAAGATTATGGAAATCAACATCTTCATAAGATGACTCATTCCCTCATGACATTTGGTCACAAGACTAAAAACAATATTAACCTATTTATTTATTATATTTCTCTATATTATGGCCATTGAATACTAAGCCACGACTTTTATTTATTTTTCATTTTTTTATTTATTTTTTTTGTTAATTATGAGCTTAATAGTTTATACACGAGAAGAAAACATATGATAGAAAGTGACCTGCCCTCTCAATAATTGACCAAATTCGGTTGGTCCAGAAAAAAAAATGTATAAAAATAAAATAAAATATAAGCAGAGCAAGTGAAAATTAGCTCACAAGAAACAAGAGGGTTGGAACTTTAGGGTGTTAGCCTTATAAGGTTATATAATTAAAACACAAACGAAAGAGTGACTGACCTGATTCCAATGGCAGACATGGAAGTCGAACACAAAAGTAGCAGAGCACGGCAACACCAAGATCTTCTATAAACACCTAGCCGAATACAACTACTCTATGGGAAGCATTATGTTGTGTGTTCTAGGGCTTATAGGGACCGGTGTTTTTATATAAGCTAAAAGTTAGGGTTTCCATCCATAAAGGAAACCTAAACTTTACTTTCTCAGCCTCCAAGTCAAGTACCATAATCATATTCAATTAAGGATTCCATCAATTCTATTTCCAATATAAGACACCTTATATAGGATTGATATCTTTAAGAGATCAAATCATAATCAACATTATTCTCCAATATTACAATCCTGTTACATGTAGTAGACCACTTAAAGGTTGATTTATATTGGATAAATCCAACATTCTCCCACTTGGTCTACAAAATGTAATATTCATGTTTATACTTGAGATTGGAGACTAATGTCACTTTAGTGGCCATGTAACAGTGATTACATCTCATCCTTAATGCTGTTTCTATCAAATGCATTTCTTAACATGGAACTAACAAGGTTGTAGAGTTGACACAACCCAAAACCTTCATAATCACACATGCTAAGATCCTCATTCACATGAAACACAAATTATGATTAGGAGATGAAATTTTAAATAAACTTTAAGTTAACCAAAATGTCTTACTTTATATCATCTCAGGTCCACCTTATTGTAACACACAAGTTACACTTTTACGCTTCTTCGAAGCCTTAAATTTGCCAATGTAGATATCTTTCATCTAATGAAACCACCATAACCTGCAGGTGTGAATACATCTCCAAAACAATCATGCATCAGTTTCATTAGACCAATAACAATACAAACAATGTTTGTAGCCAACAGACACAACTGAAAATACCAAATAGGCACATGTCCAAGTAAAATATCCCAAAAACTTCATAAAACAAATTAATTCAACACTTGTGAGCAAGATGAATTAATATGTTTTTGACACTGATCTATGCACCATACCAGTTACTTTCATAGTGACTTCCAACACCTGCGGGCAAGATGGAAATCCTCACAACTGAGGCAGTGCATAAACCAAGCCATGTCATTTAATATGCAATTTGATAACAACTTGATATCTGATATATATTTCATCAGATAATTGACTAGCACACGAAAAATGTGACTTAATGAATCCAATTGGAGATTAAAATGAACACATGGATTCTATACATACCTTATAGGTCATCTACAAATGTAAGGCATTACTAACACGAAACTCAAACTCCCACTGATCTGCAACATCATTACTTAATTTGCAAATCAATAATTAAATCATACTTTTGAAAATATGCCTTTAGGAATAGCCTTACTTAGTCAATGAATGCGTATTACCTCAATGAAAGGTACAATTAAGCATGAAAGCATTCACTACTGTTACACAAAAAACGTGCATCCAACAACCATCTTATATGTATTAATAAGTCCACATTTATGCTAAGTCCTTATGAGCCCCAAAATAAATGATCAACCGAGAAAACCAAATGATTGCAAGTAACAGAAAAATGTACGCATTTACCAAGTATCCATTCGTGCAACTTAAACATATTATAGACATTCGAGTAACACATGTGACATAGAATAACGCTTTAATAGATGAGGTATTCATCAATTCCCCCCCTAAACTTGTGATCATTGGCCAATTTCCCCCCTCAACTTTAATTTTAGCCAATTTCCCCCCTCAACTCTCATAATTAGTCAATTTCCCCCCTCAACTTTAATTTGGCCAATTTTCCCCCTCAACTCTCATAATTAGTCAATTTCCCCCCTCAACTTTAATTTAGCCAATTTTCCCCCTCAACTCTCATAATTAGTCAATTTGCACTCTATTGTTAATTTTTTTAATTTGATCATAATTAAACAAGTGTGTGTAAGAAACTAAATAAGATGTATGTTAATCATTTTCCTATATCTTTATCCTATTACAAATAGATTAAAATTTAGAATTTTACAATTTATCATAGATTGTATTATTAGTCATAATAAATCAGTATGGAGTAATTTATTTGATTTTTGACTATACAAAATTGATAACGAAAAGCATTGATGTGTAAATTTTTGTATGTGAATACAATTTTCTTTATAAAAGTGAAAGCTAAGTTCAAGTAAATTGTGGAAAATCGAGCTTAAGTGCAAAAATGGCTAGTCAATTCATAATTTTCGACTCCTTATTAAGAATAACCCATTTTATTGAAATAGGTCTGATCCATGAGTTTAGGATTATTATTTCTTTTTGTTATTATTTCTTCTTCTACATGCTTTAAACCCGATTCATAACTTTTTTCTTATAATCAACCCATATCACATACTAATTGTATTATGCTTCTGTACATTTTACCCTATATTGACACACCCCGACCGAAATCGAAGCGTGTTGGCCGTCACGTGAGGGTGACGTAGCCATGTGCGCATTGCGGAAGCGGAAAGATATAGAGAAATAGGAATAAATTAAAACCAAACCACTAGCAATACTAACTAAGATAATGTGCTAGTGCGAATAAGCGTGAATTCACCATTCAGAGCATAAGTAACCTAGTGCAGTCTAGCAGGACAATTATTAATAATACAGCATCCGAAGATGATCCTACATGGAAGGTGAACTGTCAGAACTTCCGTCAGACCCTAGTAAGCCACTAGCGAACAATCTTACCTAAAACCTGGAGGGACGAAAAACAGAAAGCGTGAGTGGGCAAAAACAAAGTTTTTCAAAATCATTTCATTTCTCAAATATTCTAACCCCTTGCTGTAAAACAAGTATAGTTTCCCAGAAAATAGAATACATACGTATATATCTCAAAATCATGCTTAGAAATATCGAAATCTGTATATAAAAATGCCATGTATATGCCATGTCTAGTACTTACGCCATGTCTATTATCACAATATCATATAAGTAAGCCAGGTAATATAATTCAACATAAATCATTTGTCGGTAGTCACCTGACGTGACCTATACGGCGAAATCTGGAGCTTATCATCTAGCCGGAGTCACCTCTTGTGACCTGTACGGCTCAATCTCTATCTCAACATGTATATACCTGCACACAAGTCGGAACCACCTCACGTGGTCTATCCGACATGACTGGGTGTAAATAAATACGCTCTAGTGCTACGATAACGTGAAGACTGTGCGCTAATCGCGGGTCACCTACGAGTCGAACCCACTTAAAGTGGTCTATACGACAGGACTGTGCACCTAACTTGGATCTAAGGCGAGCGTATGGTGCGGGAGGTGAACATCACGTGAAAGACTGTGCCCTACTCTGGGCAGGAGCACTAACATCGGGGTGCAGGTTGATGAGCTCAATATCTCAACATCATCATTCTATTTCATAACCACTACCAGCATAATATACTCACTTGTAGCTTACCTAGGCCTCCGCAACAACATGCAACAATATGCATATTTATGCTAATGCATATACTCAATTATCATGCATGTATGACATGGCATTTCAATCACATTTTCAATTAAATATGTTTTCTGGGAAAAACATCATGTGTGTGTGTGTGTGTGTATATATATATATATATACTGAAAACAAAAGCCCACTCACAGATATGTCGAAGGGTCGTAGCCCCCGAGCCTCGATTGATTACGCTCGTCCTCAGGATAGATCTCACCTATAGGCGAAACAACTATATAAACGTCACTTAAGAGCACATAAACGAAACTTGGTAATAACTTCTCATATATTGCTCAATTTGGGTATATGAATATACCACTGAGACCTACTTAACCTCAGGAACATCCCCATATTTTTAGAATTATTTTCTGACCTCTCACGCGCCGGCCAAGGCACGGCCAGACGCATCGGCCGTGTGCCTGGCACGCCTAATGGTAACAGTAACGGCGTTAGGGAATATTCCGTTAAAACCTAACAGATTCCGTTAAATATACCTGACAACGTCAGAATATTCCGTCAACTCTGACGGAATATTCCGTCTTCTTCCCCGATGGGCCTCGCCGGTGACTGCTGTCCGCCACCGTCTGAAACTCAGTTTCTCACCGGATTCTGGAAAATTTTCAAATCTTCATATCTTCTTCATTTCTCAACCAAATTCCATGAAATTTGTACCAAAATGAAGCTTAGAGTGAGTAGAACAAATCCTTACTAATTTCAAGCCATGAAATCCACGGGATGTCACCGGAGAAGCCTCGATAATGTCCGCCAAAATTCAAACTCGTCGATCTCGACTTCCCGACGTCCAAATCGCTTGATTTTTCTTCTCCGAGCTTCGTGAAGATGATCTAAAGCTTCCTAGGGCCGTAAAATCCCTTGAAAACCTCACGATCACGTGTGCATGAACAGTACCTCAAATCGGATTCTCTGGGTTCTCGGGTTTTCAAAGCTTCCAAGTCCTGAAAATGGTATGGTTGAGTTCGTGATGACGAGATGAAGGCAATGATGTGACCACGAGCTTGATCTGTGAAGGAATGGCTTGGTTCTAAGTTCGTCCGTACACTTGTACGGAAAATGGGAAAAAATCTGAGAGACAAGAGAGAGAGAGAGAGAGTCAACGGGAGAGGGTGATGTGGGTGTGTGTGGTCCAAAATGCACACTAACACCTCACCAAAACCATAACCACAACCATACAAAAATATCTAACGGCAATTTCATCTTTTCACACCTTCGAGAATAATTTTCCAGGACGGGCTGTCACAATCTACCCTCTTTATAAAAATTTCGTCCCCGAAATTTATACAACCAAAACAATCCACGAATAATCATAAAACAATCTAGGATACATCTCTCTCATCCGATCCTCTGTTTCCCAAGTAGACTCTTCCACTGAATGGTTTCTCCACAAAACTTTGACCAATTGCACTATCTTATTTCTCAGATCCTTATCTTTCCAATCCAAAATAGTTACTGGCTCCTCATCATAAGTCAAATCCGGGTTAATTTCCAAGGGTTGAGGAGTTATCACATGTGAAAGATTTGAAACATAATGACGAAGCATGGAAACATGGAACACCTTATGCACTTTAGACAACTCTAAAGGCAACTCAAGTCCGTAAGCAACCTCACCGACTCTCTCGGTGATCTGATACGGTCCGATGTATCTAGGGCTTAGCTTACCCTTCTTCCCAAAATATACAACACCTCTCCACGGTGACAACTTCAAAGATACCAAATCACCAATCTTATACACTCGATTAGTAGCATGCCTGTTTGTTAGGCGCTTTTGATGATCCTGAGCCACTTTCATGTTAAACTTAATCACCTGAATATTCTGAGTAGTCTCCTCTGCTATCTCAGGACCTTAATTTCATCATGCCCACAAATCGAAAAATCAACACACATGACACCGTTTTCATGGGCTCTATGGTGTTATTTCCGGGAAACTGAAGTGACTAACATACTCAACAAGCTCAACAGATCCGTAAACCCAAATCTCTTTTCCATAAAACAAATAAATAACTGTTGCACTTGTCTGGAAAGGTTGTTACTCCCTCATTGGAATAAAATGCACTGACTTAGCAAGTCGATCAACAATCACCCATATTCCATCATAACCATTTAGTGTACGAGGAAGCTTGTACACAAAATCCATAGTAATATTTTCCCACTTCCACTATGGAACGGGAAGTAGCTGGATTGACTCAAAAGGCTTTTTTCTTTCAGCTTTAACTTGCTGACAAATAGCACATCTACTAACATATTCAGCAATTCCTCTTTTCATACCCGGCCAATAATAAAATGGTCGAATGGTATGATACATCTTAGTGCCTCTAGGATGCATTGCATACGCCGAACAGTGTGCTTCATACAGAATTTCTTTCTTTAATTCCATATTATTCGGCACATACATCATATTCTCTTGAATAAGCATGCTATCAGTCTCTCGAATTCTGAGATCTTTCTTTTTCCCCTGATTACTTAACCGAATTAACTCCTGAATTTCTTCATCATTAATCTGTGCCTCGAGCACTCAATCAATTAATACTGGCCTGACTTGAAAACTAGCAAGCAAGGCTACTTCTCGTTCTTCTATTCCCAAATCCACTCCAGTATACCTCAAATCTGTAAAGAGAGGAACATGAGAAGCATACAAAGCATTAATTCAACCTTGGGATTTCCTACTCAAAGCATCAACCACTACATTAGCACGTCCAGGGTAATACTCAATTGTGTAGTCATAATCACTAAGCAACTCTAACCACCTTCGTTGCCTAAGATTAAGCTCTTTTTGGGTGAAAAGGTATCGAAGACTCTTGTGATCTGTGAAGATCCTACACTTTTCACCATAAAGATAATGTCTCCAGATCTTCAAAGCAAAAATAATGGCCGCTAATTCCAAATCATGAGTAGGATAATTCATTTCATGGGGCTTTAACTGACGCAAAGCGTAAGCAATTACCCTACCATGCTGCATTAATACACATGCTAGACCATTCAAGGAAGCGTTACTGTAAACTTCAAAATTACCGATATCATCTGGGAATACTAAAACAGGTGCATAAGTGAGATAATACTTTAACTGCTGGAAACTTTGCTTACAATTATCATCCCACTCGAGTTTAACTTCCTTTCTTGTCAACCTCGTCAGTGGCAAGGCAATGACTGAGAAATGCTTAACAAACCGTCTATAATAGCCTGCCAAGCCAAGAAAACTCCATATCTCAGTGATGGTTCGTGGTTGTTCCCAATTCTCCACATCTGCAATCTTCTGAGGGTCTACCTATTTACTTACTTAACGAATCCAACAAATATGTTATCAATATTACGGTCTGCAGCCTGCAGTATTGATAACTCATCATTGTCACGACAAGCAAGTAAATAATTCACGAGGGTGCAATATTACCATCTTGCCCCTCATTGGGAAATATACACACACCGCCAAAACAAAGCCTCAATCGTGCGATTGCACTACTCCTCAGGTAACATCATTAATAAAAACAATGACAACTCTATCCAAGTGTTGTTGAAATAACTTATTCATCAAACCCATAAAAACTGCTGGTGCATTCATCAATCCGAATGGCATCACCAAAAACTCATAATGACCATAACGAATTCTAAAAGCCGTTTTATGGACATCGTCAATCCTGATCTTTAACTGATAGCAGCCTGACTTGAAGTCAATCTTTGAAAACACATAAGCACCTCGAAGCTGATTAAACAAAACATCTATACGCGGCAATGGATAACGATTTTTAATCGTTACCCGATTCAATTGCCTAT
Source organism: Heteromeles arbutifolia (assembly GCA_024362995.1). NCBI lineage: Eukaryota > Viridiplantae > Streptophyta > Magnoliopsida > Rosales > Rosaceae > Heteromeles > Heteromeles arbutifolia. The sequence continues at coordinate 9,333,242 of JANCRC010000020.1, forward strand.
AGTCAATAAATAGTCTCAAAGTCCCGTCTTTCTTCCTCACAATTAAAACTGGAGCTAAGGATATAGGATCCGTACCTGGACGTAAATCAATAGTGAACTCCACATCTCTGTCTGGCGGCAATCCAGGTAAATCATCAAGGAATACATCAGGAAAATGTCTGACCACCTTTACATTCTCCACGCAACTAAGAGCACATCATTCAACACCACATGAGCTAAATATCCCTGGCACCTTTTCGATAAATAACCTTTTTGCTCTCATAGCAGAAATAGTGCCATGCCTCACCCTATTACGTTCACCCACAAAAATAACCTCAGGTAATCCAAGATGATGGAAAGGAATTGATTTCCCGTAGCAATCTATATTGGCACGATTATAATGCAACCAATTTGTGTCCAAAATCACATCAAAATCAACAATATCTAACAGAATAAGATTAGCTGGCATAACTACATCCTCTACCATCACTGGACATCCTGAATATACACAATCAACATAACATTTCTCCCATCTAGGCATAGCAAACTCTAAATCAAATCCTAGAGGCGTAGGATGAGGTTGCGTCACTTGAGCAAATGTATGAGAAATAACTGAGTGCGTAGTACCACAATAAATTAATACCTTAGCAAAATGACCAAGAATATTTAACGAACCCATGATCAAGTCAGGATTGTTCTGAGCATCCTGTAATGTCATGTTGTGGATACGCCTCTAATTCTGTTGTCGTCCACCACGACCCATCTGACCATAATTACTAAATTCAGGAACTTGCTGGATCAGTGCTGATGGTGGCATAGAAGGTTGCTGGGGCCTTTGTTGATTCTGGGGACAATTTATAGCTTAATGTCCCAACTGCCCACAAGTAAAACATCCATTACTGCCCCGCCTACACTCACCAAAGTGCCTGTTATTACACCTACAGCACAAGGGAACACTTCCTCTACTTGAATCTCCCTGCCTCTGAAATCTAAGGCTTCTAGAAAATCGACTACCTTTCATCTGACCAGTGGCACTAAAACCTCCGCTGAAAGATCTAGAACTAGCTTCATTTCTTTTAAAACTCGGGGTCTTACGAGGTCCTTAGGATGATTAACCTTTGCCTTTATCATCATTCCTTAGTTTCCTATCTTTTTCTTCTTCATCCTCACTCTCACTGGGCATATTCTCTGAGTCCTCAATTCTCAACAAAATCTCATAAAATCCCTGGTATGTAGCACAGTGAGTAGTGATCGCCATAGAACGTCATTTCTTTTTAGTACCCAACTAAATCGACGAAGCATCTCAATCGAATTGGCAGCAACCTCCGAATCATAACGAGATAAATCAGTAAATTTCCTGTAATAATCATTTGTTGTCATCTTCCTTTGTCTCAAATGAGTAAACTCTTGCTTCTGACTATCAATATAAGCTGGAGGAATAAATCTCTTCGGGAATAATTGCTTGAAAAGTTCCCAATCAGTAGCTTCATCTCGAGTTACTCACGAGCCTCCTGTTCCCACCAGGATGTAGGTTCCTTACCTAAGAACCAAGTAGTCGTCTCGACCCATTTATCAGGAAGAAGATTCCCCTAACTTTGCATTACATGGAAAGTCTTTTCCACATGATTGAATAATTTATCTGCTCCTTCAGGTCCTTCGTTTCCCATAAAATGATTCAACTTCAAATTATAAACAGTCTCAAGATGAGTCATCTGGGAAAGTCGAAATGCAGACTGAATAGCATCAGCTATAGCTTCCCCTAATTGGGCGATATTAGGAAAATTAGACTCAGCTGAACGACATGGCTCTCTACAAGGTGGCATAGTTCTGACAGAAGACACCAACATAACTAAGGAATTCACTAAATATGCAGGACTACAAACTAGGCTCTGATACCAAATTGACATACCCCGACCCAAATCGAAGCGTGATGGCCGTCACGTGAGGGTGACGTAACCATGTGCGCATTGCGGAAACGGAAAGATATAGAGAAATAGGAATAAATTAAGACCAAACCACTAGCAGTACTAACTAAGATAATGTGCTAGTGCGAATAAGCGTGAATTCACCATTCAAAGCATAAGTAACCTAGTGCAGTATAGCAGGACAATTATTAATAATACAGCATCCGAAGATGATCCTACATGGAAGGTGAACTGTTAGAACTTCCGTCAGGCCCTCGTAAGCCACCAGCCAACAATCTTACCTAAAACCTGGAGGGGAGAAAAATAGAAAGCGTGAGTGGGCAAAAACAAAGCTTTTCATGGGCAAAAACAAAGCTTTTCAAAATCATTTCATTTCTCAAATATTCTAACCCCTCGCTGAAAAACAAGTATAGTTTCACAAAAAATAGAATACATACGTATATATCTCAAAATCATGTTCAAAAATATCGAAATCTGCATATAAAAATGCCATGCATATGTCATGTCCCGTACTTACACCATGTCTATTATCACAATATCACATAAGTAAGCCAGGTAATATAATTCAACATAAATCATCTGTAAGCCATAGTCACCTGCCTTGACATGTACAGCGAAATCTGGAGCTCATCATCTAGCCGGAGTCACCTCTTGTGACCTGTACGACTCAATCTCTATCTCAATCATATATCTCAACATGTATATACCTGCACACGAGTCGGAACCACCTCACGTGGTCTATCTGACAGGACTGGGTGTAAATAAATACGCTCTAGTGCTACGATCACGTGAAGACTATGTGCTAATCGCGGGTCACCTATAAGTCGAACCCACTTAAAGTGGTCTATACGACAGGATTGTGCACCTAACTTGGATCCAAGGCGGGCGTATGGTGCGGGAGGTGACCATCACGTGAATGACTGTGCCCTACTCTAGGCGGGAGCACCAACACCGGGGTGCAGGTTGATGAGCTCAATATCTCAACATCATCGTTCTATTTCATAACCACTACCAACATAATATACTCACCTGTAGCTTACCTGGGCCTCCGCAGCAACATGCGACAATATGCATATTTATGCTAATGCATATACTCAATTATCATGCATGTATGACATGGCATTTCAATCACATTTTCAATTAAATATGTTTTCTGGGAAAAACATCATGTGTGTGTGTGTGTGTGTGTGTGTGTACTAAAAACAAAAGCCTACTCACAGATATGTCGAAGGGTCGTAGCCCCCGAGCCTCGATTGATTACACTCGTCCTCGGGATAGGTCTCACCTATAGGCGAAACAACTATATAAACGTCACTTAAGAGCACATACAAGAAACTTGGTAATAACTTCTCATATATTGCTCAATTTGGGTATATGAATATACCAATGAGACCTACTCAACCTCAGAAATATCCCCATATTTTTAGAATTATTTTCTGACCTCTCACGCGCAGCCACGCGCCCGCCAAGGCACGGCCAGACGCGCCCGCCACGCGCCGCCACGTGCCTGGCATGCCTAACGGTAACAGTAACGGCGTTAGGGAATATTCTGTTAAAACCTAACAGATTCCGTTAAATATACCTGACAGCGTCAGAATATTCCGTCAACTCTGACGGAATATTCTGTCTTCTTCCCTGATGGGCCTCGCCGGCGACCGCCGTCCGCCGCCGTCTGAAACCCAGTTTCTCGCCGGATTCTGGAAAATTTTCAAATCTTCATATCTTCTTCATTTCTCAACCAAATTCCATGAAATTTGTACCAAAATGAAGCTTAGAGTGAGAACAAATCCTTACCAATTTCAAGCCTTGAAATCCACGGGATCTCGTCGGAGAAGCCTCGATAATTCCGGCCAAAATTCAAACTCGTCGATCTTGACTTCTCGACGTCCAAATCGCTTGATTCTTCTTCTTCGAGCTTCGTGAAGACGATCTAAAGCTTCCGAGGGCCTTAAAATCCCCTGAAAACCTCGCGATCACGTGTGCATGAATAGTACCTCAAATCGAATTCTCTGGGTTCTCGGGTTCTCGTCACCATGGTTGAGTTCGTGATGACGAGATGAAGGCGACGATGCTGACCACGAGCTCGATCTGTGAAGGAATGGCTTGGTTCTAAGTTCGTGCGTACACTTGTATGGAAAATGGGAAAAATTTGAGAGACAGGAGAGAGAGAGTCAACGGAAGAGGGTGATGTGGGTGTGTCTGGTCCAAAATGCACACTAACACCTCACCAAAACCACAACCACAACCATACAAAAATATCTAAGGGCAATTTCGTCTTTTCACACCTTCAAGAATAATTTTCTAGGACGGGCTGTCACAATATTATGCAGGTTTGTTTATGTTAATTTTAGTACTTTGTTGGAAGTTATTAGAAAGATTGAAAATTTAAAAAAAAAAAAGAATAGATGGAAAATTAAAAAAAAATTAACAGTAGGGTGCAAATTGACTAATTATGAGAGTTATGGGGGGAAATTAGCCAAATTAAAGTTGAGGGGGGAAATTGACTAATAATGAGAGTTGAGGGGGGAAATGGCCAAAATTAAAGTTGAGGGGGGAAATTTACCAATGATCACAAGTTCAGGGGGGGAAATTGATGAATACCTCTTAATAGATTCATGCAAGTCCACTTAATGCTCAAAATTTTAGAACAACTCCCACTAAGTTTTCATAGTTCATGCTTGCAAATAAGTTAATGAGTGTGAGGCCCAATTTTCGTTCACTAATTCTCCCACTTGGGCAAACACTCGTTAATATATTCTTTCAAAGATGTACCTAAAGAAAATTGCTTTATATTTTAGACATAATAAAATAGACATCTCAACCAACATAAAGTTTTCAAACATAATTTCAGCAATGAGTTACACTTACTGTAGAATTTATCATAATTAATTTACAAGCTTGGTTGCTACCAAAGTTATACTGACCAAAATAGACATACTAATCTTCATAACATAAAAATATGGAGCTGTTTTGGGTCAAAATAGTAGTCTAAAGTGACGTCTCAAAAAGACCAACACAATCTGCCAGTAAAACTGCCTATACGCGCATGGGTTACTAGTAAATTCCGCATAATTAAAATACATGGCAAAAAATTACGAAAATTTTCAGACACATTTTAGACATCTATATGTTGAACATATCAAAAATTCAGGTTATTTGGTGACCATTAGGCGTGTCATTCACCCGATTTAAATCAAGACACGCAATCTGCCAGAAACAATTATGTGCATCTATCATGAATTATGCATCCATAACAAATTCAACTTTATATCATTTCAATTTCGATGTCCAAAGGAAACTTTAGTAGTCAAATTTCACCCTCTAAACCGACATCATAGTTCAAATTGAAAAGATTTACAAGCATAAGACTTAAACAATGCGCACCTTAGCAATCCTTGATTAACCTACATGGGTCCAATACTTTGCATCAACAAGTCTCATGAAGAGACACAAAATACGTCATGATGCAACTGATTTCCATGCCTTCAAACCACAACCTTTTATGGGGCTCATTGTTGAAATATTTGTTACTAATGGCATGGAACTTTATCCCAATAAACTTCATGAAACTAAATTAATTTACACCTATAGGCAAGAAAATTAATTATTTTCTAGTACTAGATTTTATGTCACAAAAGTACCTTCATGAAAAATTTCAACACATGTAGGCAAGAAGAAGATTTTCACAACTTCTGTGAAATACAACCCATACTATGCCATCTTAATTAAACTAAAAGAAGTAATCCACACCTGTAGGCAAGAAGATTATCCTTTTTATTCTAATTAAGATGCAAAGTTGACCGAAGTGACTCAAAAACACAGTCCCATCGTCAACTAAGCTGTTGCAGCTTGCTTAGTTGAAAAGGCATTGGTCAACTCCGCCCTGAAACAATACAAGACGTCACATGGATTAATTAACTGTAAGTGACAAAATTATGATAACCTAATTCGAGCTTCGAGTCTTGCCAACAAATGGCACTAATTCCTTCATGACTCCCTTTGACATCAAAGTAATCTCAAAAAACCTGATAGCATACTTGAAAGAGATTAATCACATATAGAACAAGTTTTATTCCACCACAAGAATGTCAAAACTTATCATTATGGAGTCAATTACTTAATAGAAATACTTTATGTAATGGGAAAGAACAATACATTCCTTTAATTTAAAAACTAAATCGCTCAAATGTTTTCTTAAGTCAAACGGGTTCCTTTTCTTTTGTACCCTTCTTTCCGTAGTACAAGGCTCCTAAAACATTAGCATCAGAATCGTGCATTAGCCTTGTAAATACCAAATTAATTTAAGGAACTACCAAAATTCTTTTCTTCCAAAAGAAACATCTCCAATACATGCCATACATTAGCCTTGTATAAGTTTCTTTTCTTCTCCCCTTATGACACATAAAAATTTACTAATCAAAGCACTGTTTAAATTCTTTAGGCATAGGAAAAACCACAAACAATAATACATGTTTGAAAATTCATGCTTATCAATTAAGTCATATACTTTGAATGGATTACATACCTCATGCCTTCATATGTTCACGACTTCTTTGTAAACATATATATAATCACATGACCAACAATAATTCTTCTATAAGAATAGATAAAAATACAATTGAGAATTGTCACGTAATTACTACAAACCTTATTCATGTGTATAATACCCTTGTTCATTTGTATAATACTCTTGTTCTTGTCACTGGATGCTTTCTGTCATTCTCAGTCAAACCACAACTTATACATCAATTTTTCATAGTTAACTAGGCATTTATAATTTAAATGACTATTGAGATAGGAAACCAAATTATAGATAAACCTGATTGATTAGTCACGCATATTTCTTGTGTTATTAATGGCATAAAAGTTCATTCACATCTCGTGAAAATTAGTGGAAACAAAAACTACAATCCACTATAGTCCAAAACCCACGGCAATATTAAAATATGTCATCTCATGCTTTAGCCGTACAAGTAACACTATACACGTCATTTGCTAAACAAATGTTGCCAAATATGTATGACTTACTTTCATGTATAGGAATTTTATCCAAAAATCATTAACAGACAAGTATATAGTTGACATGCATAAAACTTGGCATATGCTTCCCTGCAACATAACTGTAATATATGTTACCACAATCATAGACATAGGCACAGCTCATATACCAATAATAGTATTGAGACAATCTAAAAGTGAACAATTCCGTCACCTACATTTAGAAAGATGTCAAGCAATATTTGAACTGTTACGCCTCTTTCTTAATTCTAAGAATTAGGTTGCAGTTAAAATTGGGTTCTGAATAATCAATTGGTTATGCTAGTACGAAAACTCTTCGATGCCACCAAAACAAGGAACCAAAAACATATTATTCCAAATAATGAGATGTCACGGCATAGGTAAGTTATCCAGGAACCAAATACTCACCTTTTAAATCCACCACAAAATCTTGTCAGCCATTAAGACCAAAGGAAAAGATTACACCGAAAGCCCAAAAAATCCGAATTGAGTCAATGAAACACAATGCTCTGCTTTGGCAGAGGTCGGCTTGCTAAATGGAGAGGCCGCATCACTTTTCCAGTGTAAATGTATATTTACATATGTTTACAAAATTGACAAAGACATCCGTAGTACATGGTTAAACATTCCAACCAAAAACATCAGCTTTAACATAGAAAATCTGAAATATGCCATGGTTTCCAGTCATAGTTAATCCAGTGAACTAACTAATCAATGTTCTTTAACATCCCCTTATCAGAACTATTGGTGGTAATCAAATTGGCTAAAAATAAAAGTTACATGCGCTTGCTTGGTCAAAATACTAGCAATCTCCAGACTTTGGTGGTTCGACACAAACATATTTTATGCAATAAAGATGCCTGAACAAAAAACTATCAACTAAACCCTATTATCTGCAATTAAAATAGGTATAGTTTAAAAAACTGATGGGATTTGAAGCTTATTCCATATTTGGATCATCACCATTATTTTAATTTTATACTTCAACACGGTTTATATATATGCTTCTCCGCATGCGGCATGCCACTATTATAGGATTGATCCATGATTTGCTGCTATTCTTAATAAAGTTTCCCATATTCATGCCATAAGATATTAAAAGATATTCTTGATTAAAACAGATTGGTTATACAACCTATTAATAATCCTCAAATTCCACTGATTAATCCAACACGGTGGTGTTGCTATGTACATGCAATTATATGCAGGAAACGTTATGCAGATTTCTTGGAGGTTCAGCGTGGTGGTGTTGCCAAGTGCAATCACAATTTGGATGTAAGATCAAAACCGCAGTTCATGAAAATTTTATATAATCAAACTTCAAACTTAATATATAACCAGTGGCTCTGATACCAACGGTTAGCCTTATAAGGTTATACAATTAAAACACAAACGAAAGAGTGACTGACCTAATTCCAATGGCGGCCATGGAAGTCGAACACAAAAGTAGCAGAGCACGGCAACACCAAGATCTTCTATAAACACCTAGCCAGATACAACTACTCTATGGGAAGCATTATGTTGTGTGTTCTAGGGCTTATAGGGACCGGTGTTTTTATATAGGCTAAAAGCTAGGGTTTCCATCCATAAAGAAAACCTAAACTTTACTTTCTTAGCCTCCAAGTCAAGTACCATAATCATATTCAATTAAGGATTTCATCAATCCTATTTCCAATATAAGACACCTTATATAGGATTGATATCTTTAGGAGATCAAATCATAATCAACATTATTCTCCAATATTACAATCCATTTATATTTTCACACTAGGAGGAGGGAGAGTTCGGCTAAGCTAGACAAGGGGCAACCTAATTTGATATCGAATTCGTCGTCCATGAGATTCAAACCTAAGACCTCTCACTTCCAAGTGAAAAGGAATATCATCAGACCGTAGCAATCCTATTACATGTAGTAGACCACTTAAAGGTTAATTTATATTGGATAAATCCAACGTAGGTTCTAGAATAATTTTGGGAATTGAGGTTTACGTTCCAGTTGCCTAAATTGAAAAGGCAGTGAGGATGGCGTAAGGGAGAACGCTTCGCAAGTAAGCCACTTTGAGGGCATTTTGGAAAGTTACATCTGTGCAATCTTTTGACCTTAGGACGGCGTCTCCATGTCACATTGTCGTTAATTCTGCATGGCAATTACTTTCTCCTTGTTACTTTTGTCCTTTGCATCAAGTTTACGTATCAAATAATTCTTTTTAAGTTATACGACAACGTTAGTGAGTTAGATAGGTAATTATTATGAAAGAAGAATTGGTGGGAATTGAATTCGTATCAGGATACATAAGCATGATTATTTTTCGGTAATGCATTAAAACGTCATATGCATAAGTATCAAATAATTATACTTATCTTGCGAAAGAAGTTTGAATGTTCTTTATATAGGGAATGATTATTTGGAGACTTGGATCAAATTTTTCTATTTTACATATTGACCCAAGTGTTCAATCATATAATATTAAGATTTACAATGTATTTATAGTTGTCTCGTCAAATTTTGCTTGGAAAATTCAATGGGAGAAAATCAAAGTGGTATGAAAAGAGAATAACGTTGTATCAAATATTAATAAAGTGTTGGACGTGCTTACAAAAATTTCGCAAGAAAAAAACTCAATAATAGTAAGATTTTACCTGACTGTCAATAATTTCACGCTAAACTTATCTTTTGTGTTATAACTTATCCTCTATGCTACGATTTATCTGAACGTCGACACAAATATCTCATGAGATATTCTTCATATACACTGACATGCCCTCAGATTTCAGATATTCTTCATATATTACTTTCATAAAGAATATAAAATCCCAAAAAGTGCTACCCGCTTCGATTGAAATGTTTGGTCAAAAATTTCATGACATTTTGTATCCTTTATAATATCTATTCGAGAGATATTCTTCAAATATTTCATAAGCTGTGAAGATTTTCATGTAGTATACAGTCTCCATAAGACAAATTGAACATATCATAAGTCTCACATGTAAAATACCAATTGCACTTGTACAAATGGCTGAATCTATGATGCGAGACTATATTCATGAGGCCTTACGTCATATTCGTGATTTTATTTCACTTCATTACAAATACGCATGCATAACCTTGAGTGTTAAACATCATTCGGGTTTTGAATTAGGAAGAACTAATAAAAAGTCTCTCAAGTACATTTTTTATATTATAAGGACAAAAAAACAAAAAGAGAGTCACACTTCATAAGGGTTTTTATTTTTTGTACAAACGATATTATCTACACTAAGAGGGAGGGGGTAGGCTAAGCCTCACAATAGGCTAGCAATAATGTAGTTCAAATTCACCCTTGCCAAGAATTGAAACTAAGACCTCTCACTTACAAGTGAAGAAGAATACCACTAGACCGTACCGTAGTACTAAGTGCCACTTCACGAGGGTTTTGGATTAAAAGAAGATGTCCTTAGTAATAAAGAAAGTGTCCTTAATAATAAAAGAATGTGCCCTTAATTTTAAAGAATGTTTAAGAGTTTTTGAATAAGAAGAAGTAAGTGTCCTTAATTCTAGTTGTTTAGGATTTTCAATTATCTTTTACTAAAAAGATAAGAGTTGATAGAAATAGCACAAGGTAATTGGTGGCCAAAAAAGCCTTCTAAATAGAGTCTAAAAAAATCAGTCACTCTTGACCAAGTTGAAGAACAAATCCACTCAAAACCAAAGCTCATACAAGGTACAAATCGCAACTCAATCACCCAGTAACCTTATCATAAATAGCAACTGGTACCAGTGAAGTTTTGCTCTATTTGCAGCTCGATTTCTAGCTCCTGCTTGCAGTTGCAGATGAAGGCAAGTATCTCCTTAGCTCGATCTTCAACCAAGCTTGTTCTTCCAAATGCACAGAGGGGTAGGAAATGGATTCAACTATTCTCAAATGGACATGTACGTGACGCGTCAATCAAATCAAGTTAACCATGAAATTTTGATTGAATCGATTTTGAGAACCTAAATCTATATGATATGTATGAAGTACATTTGTGTCATTTGTATAAACAATGCCTAATCAAATAAACTCTATGAGATAGGATGAATCGACAACTATATCGTTAGCAGCTCAATCCAATTCCTGTAGATTGATAAGTAGAAAGAAATATCTAGCAAATGCTCCTATGTGATGCATGAATATGAAGTTCAACGTACCTCCATTTGTGATAAGCTCGACCACGAAAAGTGACTTGAAACTTCACAGCAGCTTCCTTCAAGCAAGTGCCACTTACAAACTTAATTCTAAGACTACTCTAATGGTGTTTTAGAGCTTATTTGGACAAGTACATAGAAGGTACGTGGTTTCTACAATCTTCTCCCTTCGCTTACCTTGCAAAACTACATATCACACAACCTCATACACAATCTGTCAAATCTAATAGAAATACAACCATCTGCGACAATGACAAGATAGAAAAAATAGATATAAAGAAATGCTGCGGAAATCATGTTCATTACGCAGATAGTAAAAAGCAGAAGGAAACCAAACCATGAACACATAACACAACATAGTGAGAACTGAACAGACTTAATTCAGACAAACAATGGCAAAATCGAATGCGTACACAAATATTGAAACATCCACACAACAATCAGGACAAGCACTCAGCAAACATGCACATTCAAAGAAAATATGATTGTTAAACACAGAAAAACAGGAAGGAAAGACTCCCCCTGAGGTTGTCCTTGCAGAAGAATATACAGAAAAGATTCACTGAAAGCCAAGTTGTTTCCACCATCCATCCGTTGGTAGCCATGTGGTGCAAGAAAGGGACTAACTTTGTTTCCGAGTGTGGCTTTTTTGGCCTCACTGGTAAAAGGTTTTCAATTTTATCTTTGTGCATTTCTGTTGTGTATACATTGTTCCCAGTGTTGGCATTTGGGATAAAGTAGTTCAAATTTGCAACACGAACCAATCTGTAAATTTGGTAAAAGAAGTTCACTAACATTTTGTATTTACAGGAAGAAGAAGAAACTCATTACACCATGCTCAATACATGATGATTTATGCAGCTTCTGGGCGTAAATAAAGAAACATAACATCATCTTTAGCTTTTGACAAAGTGATATCTAGATTCAACGTAGGTTTCAGCATCCCATAAGAATGATCCGAAAGCAACAGCTTCCAAGATGAGCATTGTCAATCCAGAGAAGGTAAGTGCAATCACCTCATCATTAGGTGCGTCAATTGAACCATCCGCGGCAATCCTGATGTCAGGTTTCCCAAACAGGGCTTGTGTCTGATTTTCAATCAAAGAAATAGCTTCCTTTGATCTTATAGTAGCATATCTCTGAAGTGTCTCTGCATCCAAGTACGTCACATAGGATCTCAATCGATATGACTTGCTATCACTATCACTATCACTAGCACCTTCAGGAGCTATCCGAATCAAGGAATCAGGGTCCCACAGCTGGTTTGCTGGTGCTGGATCTGCAGTGAAACCCTCAGGAAGGGTGTTCATGGTTCTCTCAAGCTGGAACCGCTCATCAACTCTTTTGAGAAAATATCCGTACATTATCGAAGCAGCATACAGCTTTCCAAGTTTTATTTTGCTAATCTCAACCATGGAAGAAAGGGGGCCCACAAGTCGCTCACCAAGTACAAGGGATAAGTGGCTCTGTATCATCTCATATGCTTCAGGAGAGTGAACAGACTCTAGTTTCTTTTCTTGGTTTGGCCAGAAATCCACTCTACCGGTGGGATCTGATGTCTCTGATATCTTTGGGATCATTGAAATTTCACGGTCTACGAATTTATGCACTATCAAGCAGTATATTATCTCTTCCAATGCCATGCGCCTTTCTTTATCCTTGACTTCAGCTATTCGTCTAAAATTCATGATTTTACTTAATTAGTTCTCATTCCCAGACACCAAAACAACTAAGAAAACAATAGTTGAGGAGAACAAATAAGAGCAAAGACCTTGTTGGACATGTATAAAGCTAGTTACAGTATGAAGAGAAAATTGATAACAGTGCCTTTTAGACACCTGATCGTGTCTACTTCAAATTGAATTTCATGAAAATAGATAAAACTTTGCAGCTATTATTCAACATTGGTTACTTAAGCAACCGAAGCTCCTATGGCCAAACATTTTATTAAAAAACCAGATTGAAAACAGGAAATAACTGGAGCAGCACATAACATTATTCAACCTGTACTACAATGCTAATCTTCAAGGGGTTTAAACCTAGTAAAATTCAAAGAAAAGGGAACTATATGGATTTCAAACTTATCGTTTTAAGAAGAAGGCGGAGCGAGCATAAGATGGGATGATATCATTATAACAACAGTGCAGATCTAATGCAGTATTTTGCAATATCTGTTTTTTATTTTTGATAATTACATGTATTCTCACCCATAAGTTATTGATCTGCCAAATGCAATCATGTTTCATCATCCAAACGAAACAAAAAATCGAGCCAATCAGCCCAAAGCAATCATTCAAGTCTGCTCTACTGAATCACAAAGCACATATTTATTTATAACAACCTTAATCCTGCTACAAAGGGGAAAGTAATCCTAACCCTACTACAAACTAAACAAAAATTAAGAACAGAAACTAAATCAGAATTCCCCTAAACCCTATACACTTGGTGATATACACTACCAATAAGGCCCTACAATTTGGGTCAATTTATTTAACTGGGCCTGCTGAGGGGAGTGTCTAGAGAGGAACTGTTAACGATTCCAATAGTGTGTATCAAATGAAGACGCGTGTCAAAAAAAACTTACCATTTACTCATCTATTCAATAGCAAAACCAAAACAACTAATTTGACAAATCACAATACGTACTTGTAGAGGAGATTTGCAGATGAAGCAGCTTCTTTTCTTTGGGCATCTTTATCTATTTGAAGGTTCTCAAGCTGCTGATCAATGGCTGCAGGTAGTAGATGTGGATGAGTTTGCAATATTTGGGCCAAAAGCTGGCCAGCGGGAGATTCAAATTGAAGAGGAGCAACTGGCACCAAATTATCACTTGAATCCTTTGATGCTCTCACAACCAAACCCCTTGCTCGGCAGTTATATAGTCCGTTTCCCAGCTTTGGGATGCAAAATGAAGGAGAAGTCTAGAAAAGAAAAAGAAAATTATGTTAGCGCGCCAAGCATCCATAACCTTGCCTTAGTGCCCCATGATGGACATGCCAGCACAGGATGGCATATAGCAACATAGTGCGGAAATAACCATACAACTTTATTAATTGAATTTCAGCAATCAGATACTTGATTAACGGTTATGTTTTCTTAAATAAGGACATCCTTAACGTCGAAAGCCTCTATGTATACCTATATATACAATGGTGAATAACCCCCTTAGACCCCTTGGATGCAACTACCTTATGAAACAGATGCATAGAATCAAAAGGTTCAGCATTGGTTAAAACTAAAACAGAATATATGGGAGTACAAATTCAATGAAGACATGGAAAAATTAATAGAGCAATGCCAATTAAGGAGCAAGTATCAAATCAAGTATATCACTTTCGATATTTAGAATCACTGATACAAAATGACAGCAAAACAGATGTTCAGATACCAATGAATGCGAATAGAATATTAAAAAGTTATACGAATGCATCCATTGGCGGATGCAGCAAGGGACCAGAGGGGTCAAGTTGGAAACTTCCCCCACTGAAGCTGTATATTGACTCATTGGAGGCCCCTAAACTTGCCTCCATGACCTCTCACGGTATAAATTTTGGATCCGCAACTGAACAATGGAGTTCTCAGGTCCTAAATTAAAGAAAATGAAAACTAAAAATTTTCTTTTTCTACACTTTCTACTTTCTAGGCAACCAAACAGGACAAAATTAAAGTTCTGAACTGGGTTCTATCCAATCTTTCCCCAAGAAACGAAAAGCGCTTTGGAAAAAAAAAAAAACAAAACCAAAAAAAAAACCCAAGACGATAAATTAAAATCAAAAAATACCCATTAAATTTCTCACACTTTCTTAGCAGCCACAGGCAAAAGCAGAAGATGAATGAGTGAGTGGAGGAGAGAGCTTACTCTGAAAAAAGAAGCTGAAAGAAATGACTGGGAATCAGTGAGTGGATGTGAATGGTTGTGGCAGTGGGCATGGAAGTGTCCGAATTCTGGCCACCTGAGACCACCACCGGAGGGAGTTACCAACGAAACGTCGCCAATTACCCCTGAAACCTGCATTTTTTTAAAGCTTATTTATGTCCGTGAGAGAGAGAGCTGTGATAATTTGATAGTGCGAGTCTTGGTGGTTAAAAAAGCAGTTGGTATTCTTTTTTATTTTTTGTTTTTAATTATATAATAATGAGAACTTTAACGAAAAACTCTCCTGTACTGTTTATTTTAACGAAAAATCACATTTTTACACTAAAAAGTCAATCCTTATACTATTCACTTTGTCCTTTATTCTGTCCTTATCGTTAAAACTCAAAGTTTTCAAATCATTTTCATTAATTTTCCTTATAATATATGGTCGGTAATTTTCTGCTTTTTTTGGTTTCTTCTTGTGTTTGGGTGGTCAAAGATATTTTTAACGGCTAGTGAATTTCAAAATATGAATTTAGTTTTTTTTTTTTTAACACACGTTATTAACTATGCTTAGAGGGAAAGGACATACTATCTACACTGGCCTCGTTTGGCAGTTTGGACTGTACTGACTATTTCAGTCGGATAGGATAAATAGTCGTCGGATAGTACTGACTAAATTAGTCGGGTGTTTGTATCGGACTAATCACCGTATTAATAGGATCGATTATGTTAGATTTTTTAATTACTTGTTAATAGTATTTTAGGAATGATAATTCAAATTAAAATAAATTCGACAAAAAAAAATCACAAAAAAAAAAAAAATCAAAAGAAACCCAAAGAATGACGAACAGGGGATAAGTGCTCAAAGATTCGAGATCCCTTTGAAACCCATACCAAAACGAAAATCACAACTAATCCATCAAACAGAAAAAATCACTGATCCATCAAATTATGAAGAATCACAAATCCATCAAATAGAAAAAATCACAAACTAAAGGAAACAAGACAGAGAGAGAAAGAGAAAAAAAAAAGAAAAAAATGGAAAATTGCAGCAAGAGGAAGACGATGAAGATGAAACGAGAAAAACCCATGAGGAAGATGATGCAATCATGTGTGAGCGGGAGTGGTTCCGCTGATTTAGCTCTGAATCTCCAGCAACAGACACGAGATGACAGAGCAGATGGGAGAGGGGTGTGAGGCGTTTTGAGGCCGACTAATTATACCGAGCTTTTTGAGCGTACCAACTAGCGGGTGTGAGGCGTACTAATTAACTTGGACCGGATTCGTTAGTCGGGAGACTATTTAGTACGTAAGTCTCCAAACACCCGCTCCCGTATTAATAATCCTATCCGATGCTTAATACGGTGTGCCAAACGAGAAGCAACTCCACCGTGGTATTTTGTCATGGGGATTGGCAACAAATCCAATTCAATTGCCTCCCAAAGTCATGCCAGCCCAGTAGGGCAATTGGGATGAGGGGGAGCCCATGGGAGTGGTTAGGCTGAAGTTCAAGGCCAGAGTGCTTGAGGGGGAACTGACGTCAGCCACGTTCTAAAAAAATTTGCGTCAGGCGCATGGGCAACACGTGCGCATCTCCGACATATTTTCAGACGGTGGGGCTCGCGTGTCAGCCCCACTTAGTTACAATTGAATCTGAACCGTTGATCCAGGTTTTGTCGGCTTTAAAATTTTAAAAAAAAAAAAAAAAAAATGTTACGGTGGGCTATAGAAAGTTTGGAGTGCAAAATAAGATTCTTAGAGTATCATTAACAATTCTCATATTGAAAATGTATCTGTTAATGGTGGAAGCAATGGTGGTGTGTGATTGTGGCGAGGGTGATGCTAGTAATAATAGTGGTTGGGAGTGGCAGTGGTGATGGTGGTGGCAATAACAAGGTAGGGAGGGGCCAATGGTGGTGGGAGTGGTGGCAGTGTAGATGGTGATGGTAGCTGGAAGCGGCGGTGGTGATGACGACAATGATGGTGAAGAGTGGTAATGGCAATGGTCGTTGGAAGGCGGCGGGAGTGATGGTGGCCATAGTGGCGGTGGAAATAATAGAGGTGGCGGTAGCGATAGCGGCAATAGTGGTGACAATAGTGGTGATAGTTTTACGTGCCGATTGTGATGGCCATGGTAAGTTGGTGGTGGCATAACATTTTTTTTTCCCCTTAAAGCTCTTAAACCTTCATCGATGTTCAGATCTAGTATCAGTCTTTTACGCCAAATTTGAGTTTCTTTTTCTAAACACTTTTTCTTCGATTTTTATTATCTCCTGGTTTGCTTCGTCCCAATTTACCAAACCTAAGCCTTTTATCTCTTCTTATAATCGCATCGTACTTCCATCTTCCTCCACTGCGTAATTCTCTCTCGTTTATTCATTAGTGCTATCACAAAAAAAAACATTTGAAGAAGAAGACTACAGAAGACGAGGGCCGAGACCCAAGTTCAATGCCCTATCAACGCTCAATTAATTAAAAATGTATAAACGCGTAATTAAGAGACTGTTTAATAACCCTTTTTTTTTTCAATTTTTGCTTTCACTTTTAAAAACTGAAAACTGAAATCTTGTCTGCTCAAATTCAAACTGAAAAGTGAAAACTAAAAACCAAAACCCGAAGCTAAAAACTGAAAACAAAGTGGTTATCAAAATGTCTCCTAAATAAATAACCCTGCCTAAACCTAGAACCAACCTTTAAACTCAGGTTGTATCGACTTAAACTTGGATCACCGCCACTGGCACAGGTACAACGCCCCCGTCAACGACGTGTAAATTTATCTTCACACGGTGTTGGATCATTTGCACAAAACATTGGGGCTATAATTTGAGCAAAATAGTAACATCACATAACTTGGGTAACCATGGACTTCAACGTGCCTAATGCAACCAACAAATAAATAGTAGACATAAGTAAAACCAGTTTACAAATCAAGATTTCTGTTAAGAGTACCATCCTATACTCAATCACTCTCCCAAGTTACGGATTCATCGTCCATATTTAATACATATTAACTTTAAGTGTGAATGTGACTACCCTTATGAAACAAACAAGGGTATGACGTTAATTTCTCACTCGACATATCATCTTCGGGCGTCAACTCTTAAAGGTAAGCCCAAGCAGAGATAAATATGATATGCAAATATGAACATATCCTAAAATATGAAAGGTTAAAACTTCGACAAAGGTCAAACTACACGCTACGCAAAATAAACTCACTGTTGCTAATTGGTTAGATTGTGCTCCTGCAAGAAGGCATCATAAAGCTGAGTTACTCATCCTAGTGGCCGCCGTGCTGTTCTGTTTGTGCATTCTGTTTAGTGTCATTGCTCAAATGTGGTTCACTTCTGGCAGACCGTATATCTTCACGACCAGGAATTTCTCCAAGCCTCTCCTGTAGAAAGTAGCATATCCAGTTTAACATGGAAATGTGGTTCACTCCTGTCATTGCTCAAATGTGGTTTACTTCTGGCAGACCGTATATTAGGGACATCTAATATACTATGTACGTTGCATTATAAGGAGTTAGAATGTGGCCAGACATTTTAAATGAAATTTTTAATTACCTAAGAGTTTATGTGAAAACTGGAAAATCTGTATCGGGTTGAATTGTCACTTGCTATACAGCCATTCAAATAGGGTAAATGCAAAACGTGAAGGATCTATCAAGATCACCAATGTTAGCATACTACGTTTTGGATCAAAGCAATCCTAAATCAAGGTTTGCTAGAACAGTTTCTAGTAAGAAATTTGGGATTGTTTTGATGCAAAACAAGTAGTTCCAAGAAAATTTATAATGAAATTTTAACAGATCCTTCAAGGCAGGATGGGATCAATTAGCCGGTTATTGAATCTCTTTTTTCTTTAAAAAAATAGGTACTAAACAAACCAAGTGTAAACGTTACCTTTAGAGAAGCATTCTCTGAGAGAAGCTGCTCATACTCACTCCTGATCCGGTTAACTTCTGATCTTAGAGTGTTATTTTCTTCTTTTAAGACTTCAGCACGCTGGGCGAGCTCATCGCATTCCGCCTAATTTAAAATCATGCATATACATCAGATGAGTTCATATGGTACATACAGTGCCAAGTTGCAGGAGAAAATTAACAGAAGCATAAAATCACCTGCTTGCGCAACCTAGATCGACGAGCGGATTCCCTATTTGACTGCTTTCTTCGCTGTCTTTTCATCTCTCTCTCATCCTGAGTCGGAAAAACTAGAGGTGAGGGTGCTTAAAGCAATACTTTGTGACACTCCACTAAGGACATTGATATTAAACACATATACCACAAAATTTAGCCACCAAAAGGAAATTATTCACTCAAAAACACGTACAAGTTCACAGGAAACCATTGAAAACGTCTACCAAGCTAGTAATCAATCATAATATCAATGATATATCGTACATGACACTTTCAACTCAAGTATGTAATCCTCCTGCGCAACGAATTGGAGTCTAGATGCTCCATGGGATAGGAATTCTGTAGGTCAACAAAAATGACCAAACTGCAAAATAAATATGAGGAAGAAGAAGAACAAAAAGGTTGATATGATGAGAACGATGGTGGTTCCACACATCAAACTTTCAAGGGCAATGTAAGGCTAACTAAGGATTTCTCAGTAATGTACAATAGTTACTCTATTTGGCAAATTCTCATTTCAGACATGTTTTTTCCAAGGTCCCTTTGGTCTTTGTAGTGTCCCAACTGTTCTCTGGACCTATATTTCCTATTTGTTACCTTGTGCCACAATGACTCCCTTTCCAGAGGAAATCAGAAAAAGCCATTTAATCAAGCAGCACCTTATTCTTGAACAAAAAATTTCCCACACCCATCCCTCCGCTGTACTCACCAATTCCCAATCCAACTTATAAGTCATATTCAACAAACTCTGACACAACCGACCATCATAATCTAACATAGAAAATAACCAAAACAGTGTTCTTCAATTACTACTTCCCAGCCCAGAATAGGAACAAGTATTTGCAACCCATTAATGAGCTTTCAATCCTTTAATTTAGTACTTACCATACTGTTCGATACCATAAACCTTAAAATTAGACCCTAGCATTCACCCCTCCAACTTTTAGCAACAACCCAAAACAAGGGTGATTCTACATCATGTATATGTGGAGAAACTTATGAAGGACAGCAACCTTGCAACATGCAATTAACAAGTACAGTGCCTCTTGACAAAACCACATATGGGCATGCCTTTGTTCAGACAGTCGTCAAGCATCCATCACTATTTATCTCAAAGATGTATGAAGTAAGGATTTCCCTAAGAATATCAACTACATATAGAGTACGTGTGTTTTATCTGTAGGTATAGCCACAAAACAAGTATAGTATAATACTGAATCATAATACAGGTAATAGCAATCAGATTAAAGCAAGAAGTTGACAAAATAAACATGTGGACTCGCAATCACAACTAGTGGACTGCTCACCTTAACATGGTTCATATTAACTTGTAATAATAGGGGTCACAGCAATGCAGATGAGAAGAAAGCCAGTATGCAATTTCAAATAAGCATGGAAATCAGAATAAGTGAGGAGAAACAATTCATGCAGATATCCTAGACGGTTATTGCTTTCTTCAAAAGCGATGAAAAAATCATTTTACCCATGAATTATAAACTCAATTGACTTACCTACACCATGTTTTCATGTAACAACCTCCATCTACTGTATTACAACCACAGAATATAACTGTTTCAAAATTCTATTAACCTAAACGCTAAGAAAGCATGCACAAATACCAATTTTCACATGGAATGCAAGTTGTGCAACTTAAAAATGTAACCATCACCTTGCATTCTCAAAGTTAATCTTCTTCCTCATTTTAATAAGATCTATAAACTATATCTTAATGCAAAATAGACTAACTAAGAGCAGGAGAAAAAACATGAAAAGAAGAAAAGAAAATTGAATTTGAAACACGGGAACAAAGATTACTTGTAACCGAATCTGTGACTGAACACTATCCCGAGACCCAGCAGTAACTATTCCTGCTGATACTGGAGTAGTTGGAATCTGCCCACGCATTGCAGGCATGGCAGCAGAAGGTGGAGCACCCCAATAGTCCATCCCAATATTTAAGTTTGTTGCAGGACCAGGAACAGCACCAGGAGCACCAGCAGCCGTTATTGGCATAATGGCCATTGTTTGATTCAACATGGTATGCGGTGCTCCATTCTGAGAACCATGTGCTGAACTGCCATTCTGAGATACATCACCTGCAATAAGGCCATACAATCCTTAGTAAAATCTCTTAGTAAAGATTAACAGCCTCAGAAAATAAGATAATCAAACCTTCCAAAGAATCTTGCCTGCCCCCTGACTTCAAATGGGAGTCCTACACAAGATGGAAAACAGAAGCAGCTCACAAAAAATTAAATTTTACAAAAAAAATGACAAGGAAGAAAAAAAAACCAAGAGCCATTCAATAGGGATATAAACCATTCAAGAAGAATTATAAAGATTCCTCGAATAGACCAAACTTCCGTTACAAGCAATGCAACATTGACACCAAGCCTTCTACTTACAATAGGCTCAATATAAACAACCTGGGGGTCAGTTTATCTGGCCCAAATAAAATAAACCAAATAATCAACTTCAACAGCATGGAACTTACACTCTGAGAATTTGCATCACTTCCTTCACTTGTACCATCACTAGCACTCTCAGCACTGCATTTCCAAAGTATATTTCAAGCATTACCAAAATTAGTATGCGAAAACATGATCCAACAATGAGAGATCCAAGAGAAAACACCATATGTGTCCTGCACTGCTCTAACCTAGATTTGATTTCATAATAAGGATCCAATCAGTACTACACATTATGAGCTACGTGAGCATCTATGCAAACATGATTTCCTAGCACAAAATTATGATCAACAAGTTAATGAGCTTCACGATCACTTTCATATGACTTTTAATAGCTGAAAGATCAATGAAGACTAAAATTGGAACAGACAAAGATACACAAAGCTTATCAAATAGATGGCTTTGATCTCCCTATCTTTTTCCCTTTCCATCCAGAGTGTTTTAAATCCAAATATTTCAGCAAGGGGGCAGCTGGAATCCGTGATACAAAAGGCCAATAGGCACTAAACATGATCAATTACCTTTTGGAATAAACTCCATTAGCAGAGGCTCCTGATGTTTTGCCAAGCTCATTATTCTTCCCTGTAATCATATTCAAACTGCCCAAGCTTCCCTTTGATCGTTTTATTGGTAATTTTTCCTTTACCTCAGATGGCTTACCATCTGCTTCCATGCTTCCAGGTGTGTTACCCTAAATGCAATTTTATAAATTATATCTGATCTACTCAAATGGAAAATACCTTATCTTAAACAACAAATGCATAGCGATAGAAACTTACAGAAGCCTCTACAATGCCATTTGGAGTAGGCATAGCATACGGGCTAAATGGATAAGATCCCTGTTTAAAATTAAAGCACGGCATAAAGAGTTAGTGCCATCCAGAAAATGAGGCTAGAGAGAAATGTGGTACTTCAGCTGAAGCAAAATAGACAAAAACTTACAGGAGGCATAGACGGGTGAGCATATAACCCACCATGGGGATACATTGCAACATATGGGTGTGGAGGGGTACCATATGGTGGCATAATATGCTGAAAATTAGACACTATTAATAGAAATAAACCAGGTACCAGCCCGTTTGCAAGTTTGAAGCATCAAAAGAATAAATCTAGTCGCATTTTCATCAATATTTTCAATAACATACCCACTGCCTTTTGTAACCTCAGAGAAAAGAAAATCAAAATAGTAGACTGTTAGGAAATAGGAGACAAAAAAAGCAAGTCATTTCATTTTTTTGTGTTTGTTGCTTTTGTTTTAGAAAGAGAGAAAAGTAATTTACTTCATCAAACTAAAGAAAAATCCTTTCTAAGTTTAATTCTACAAGAATCCATGGTTAAAAAGGCAATCATTACAAAGAAAAATGCTCCTACGTCTGTATCCCATTCTTGCTAACATGCTCAGTATCCTAGAAACTTGCAAAAAAGCTTAGAGGCAAGATCTTTCAGATGAACCAATGCTGTCTCTCAGTTTATTAACACTTTCCAAATGATTTGTAAAGAAAGAATACACGTTTAGTTAAGTTCCCACTATACTGCCTACAGCTCACAACTCTTAGATGTCCAAAAGCACCGAATCCAAAAGCCACCAAGTCAAAAATAGCATAAAAGTCAAATGTTTTACAAAGTGCCTTCCAAAAGTTGATTAATCAGGATTTATTTCGTTGGTCATGAATCAAGAATCAAGATTAAACAAAAAAGAATAAAGAAGTCTTATAGGCACCAATATACCTGAACCCCCCACATATACGGGTGAGCTTGAGGACTTGAGGCCATAAATCCATGTGGAGGTATTGGAGAATATGCCTGTTGAACAAACAACTACCCACAATAAATTCCAAACATATCTTAAACTAAACAAAAATGCCAAAACTGAGGCTTTTCACTTTGTAACCTGAAATCCCGACCAGTCAGGATTAACAGTGCCAGTACTAGTAGTCGCAGGCTGCTCCTGAAAAGTTCCAAAAAACATTAAAGCTCTTTTCTAACTACCAATATGAGAGAGCCTCAACTTATCATAACAGAGACAATAAAAGGACACACAAATGGACCTGCGTAGTAGCAGGTGTTGTCTTCGTCTCCTTCTCTTTCTCTTTAGCAGGTTTGTCCATCTCTCTGCTACCCATTACTCTATATCAACGGTCTTAAGTTCTTCAAACCATCCTACAATCACTACAAGAAAATCACCTAGAGGACACTGTTGGCAACAGCGGCCATTAATGCCTTAGGCCACAGATGTACAGTGCCCAAATGTCAGATAAGGTCATCACATGAAATAAAGCAAGAAATTTCAATCTATTTATCAATCTCATGACGAACATTCAGACTTTTCTTTACATTCAGTTAAAAACATCCAAAATAAGATCTCTAATCATTGAAGCTGAAAGAGGGAAGCTCCAAAGTATACACAATCTATATCATATTCAATGGGGTTTCACCCCTTTCCTGATATTTGGTTGAAAACCAAAGCATCAACATACAACAAAGACTTGCTCGTTACCCATTAATCAGCCGATAATTATATCTGGATTACTATGTACCTCTATTCATTCAGGCAACTACAAAGAAATACACCAGGTAGTTAAAGTATAGACTTTTCTTTTCAAGCTAAGCCAGTTTCTAACATCGAATCATGAGTGTATAACAGAGAAACCAAAAACAGATAGCAGGAGTACCAAAATGCCTTCTGTCAGGTAGTGGGCATACCAAATTCAAATACATATAACAGGTAGATCTACTATCAATTTGTCTTACTAAGTCAGTTCTGAACCCAAGCATGAAATCCGGATATGCGTGTCATACGAAAATAACACGAAAAAGAAAAAAATTGTGTGCCGTGTAACACGATTATAGATATAATAGACATTTACTAAGAGGACTGCACCTACTTTCATATCATTGACATATCAATTACCATTTTTTCATTGTCAAAACCAATCCTTTCCACGTTGGGGTCAAAATGTAAAAAAAAAAAAATTGTAGCAAATCATACACCAATTGACCCAAAACATGAATCCCAAAATTTTAACAAAAACACAAACCCTAAGATCAATTGAGGAGCAGGGAAATTGATTAATTAGAACCTCGTTAATCCCAACCCTAAATTTGAAATTCCATAACCTGAATCCTATCAACGAAACAGAGAGCAAAAAATTCAGAAAAATCAGTTTCGATACTTACTCATCACCGTGAGGTGGAAGCAGAGGGAGAGGTAGTTGAAGCAATCAGGCGGCGGCAATGGAGCGGAGCTGAAGAAATAATAAGAAGAAATGGAGGTGGAGAAATTGGAATGGAAAAAACAAGAGAGTGGCTGACGGTGGCCGACGGTAGCGGGGCGATGATGGAGGGAGCGAGCTTCTCTTCTCTTCTGTGTTGTTCACTTGTTAAGGCGTCTTCCTCGATTTGAGACTGAAATATTGTTTTTCTTTCTTTCGGGTTCTTCCTCGTTCCTTATTTTTATTTTTCATTTTTTTTTTTTTTCTTGTACAATAATTTTTTTAAGGGAATTTCTGTTTCATAACACTTGGCGAGAGTTATAGTAGCTCTTTTGTATTTTATTTTAAAAAAAAAAACACTGAAATTACATGCTTTTAAAAGATTAAAATGAAAATAGATATGTAGGCAATTGTTCATTTTGTATGTGAACTCGTTTTGGGATATTTAAAGTTAGGCACACTTATGATTCGGGCTTAGCCTCGTAATGTACTAGCACTAATATGGTTCGAATTCGCTTTTAGCAGAAATCAAACTTAAGATCTCTCATTTACAAATTAAAAAAAATATCATTAGACTATAGTATTAGATGACAACACACACGTTTATTAAACCTTAAAATAAAATTCAAATTTTGAATTTGATGCTATGTAGGATAAAAGATGTCCATACATTTTAATTTATTTACAAAACCATACCAGTAACCTCATAACGTTTTTCTTTTGTACACATTTGGGCCTTGATGGCTTGATATCCAGTAAGGAATTAGTAATGAAATTGACAGAGAGATATATAGCGGTTCACTCATAATTGAGTTACGTCCACTGTAATAACATTGAAAATTGTATGAGGTTACAAAGGTTGTCTGCAACGGAAGAGGAAGCCTTGGGCTTAATACACAGAAGAGACATTCGGTGAGGGAAAGTGTAGTACATGCCTCACTTGTTCGGTGTCTTTGTTGGAGTGTTTCGGGATTGACAGTAGCTCTCTTGTATTTCCGGATTATATGATGACCTCTCCCCTTCAAGTTTCCCTTTTCCCCTTATATATAGGTTAGCAAGTACGAATGCCCTTCCATTAGGTCACGACGTCATCATCTGCCTCTACTTCAGATCTGGAGCCCTTCATTTGTTTGTTGCCATTCTTTCTTCTCAACATTTGGATATACTAGACTAGATTCTTCAATCACATGTCAAGGGGTAGTCGTTGGTAGTGGTTTAAGACCTCGTTTGGCAGCCCGTGTAACAAGTCGGATATGATAAGTAATACGAACCCGAGTGTTTGGTGCAAATATATACTAAATAGTACCGTATTAACTAAACCGGCGCCCACATCTCTTATACGGTGTCTGCCCGCTTATTTATCCTTCCAGAAATTATGTAGTATTAGTCGGGTCTGTGTCTCTGTCGCTCTCTCGCATAGTTTTGCAAACTCACTCCCATTGCCATCGTCATTCCCCATGTTCTTTCTCCTCCTCCTTCTTCTTCTCTCTCCCTCCTCACACCCACTCACCAAATCGCTCAGTCGCCAAGCTACAAGCTTCTTCTAAAGCAATGGCTGAAAGAAGAACAGCTAATTCTCAACTGGGTCTCTGTCAAAGAATCCAAATCGACTCGATTCGAAAGGAATTCGCGATGCTCTTCATCTTCTTCTTCCTCTTGCACTCCACGGCCGTCGCCCTCCTCTTCAGTTTCTCGTCGCAGTCGTCGCCCTCCTCTTCAGTTCCTCGTCGCGGGACCCGCACGGGTTCGCGTGCCGCCGGTCTTGGATCCTGTCGCTCTGCTTCTCGTTGGGTATTATTTGGGCAATTAGGTATAAAACCAACACGGAGGGGCTCCTGGAGAACTTGTTGGAGAGAGAACGAGGATAAGAATATTCTGGGAAAGTGAATCGAGGAGCTGAAGAAGAAGAAGAAAGGGTTGGAGTTCAATTTGTTAAAGGAGGTCGACGCGCGGTTGCAAATTGGTGCAGAATGTTTTGTTCTGCGATTTGTAATTTGGGAATTTACATTAGCCTGGTAATTTGACTGCTTAAAATCCCAAATAAAAGTATCTTTTTGGTGTGGAGCGAAGGCATTCTCTGCAACTCTTACCGTGAAATACAAAGAGGTGGTTTTTGTTAACCATTTGATGTCATAATATTTCTTATCCGATATCGTGTCAAACACGGTTGTTAGTATGATACTACATCAAATGCTCGGCTAATTTAGTCGGTAATATCCGATGACAGATTATCCTATTCGACTGAAATAGTCAGTACATTCCGAACCGTCAAACGAGACCTTAAGTGGTGGCTGATCTTGGTCTCGGTTTGCTGCTACTCAGCAGCACGTGTTAAATGTAATGTCGAGCGTGAGTTTTTCCTCCAATCCTGTTATGGATATGCGCTTAGGTTTTCATTTGTTTTGGGTCTATATGTTGGATCTAGCCTTCTGTTACATTTTATAATGGGTCACTAAAAATGGGCCATGTGTTAATAATCAGCACAAATGTCATTAAAATATCTATTTGCTTTCACTTCCGCTTCACTATGAGATTTTGATAATTCACGTAAGATGGAAATGACAAGCAGGTAGTTGATGCCCGCCATCACCTAAGTGTCACCCCGGATAACTAGGCTAGGATCAATAGCGTGGTACCGATATTTTCCTATTCCAACTTATTTATTTATTTTCTTCTTTTTTTGTTTTTTTCCTTTGAGTTTTGTCTTCATACGTTACTTTATTTAAGTAACAACGAGTAAATTCAAATATCTTTAAATTTAGGTTTTAAATCATTGTTTTCAAGTATTTAAATATGAATTATAATATATTTTTCATAGAAAAATAAATTTTGAAGAACATAGATATGATAGTTTGTTGTTATGGTAAGGAAGAAAAAAATTGAAAAGGTGGGTCGGTATGAAGCCAGGAATTGATTTATGGTCCCGTCGCTACCTCAGTAACGACTTTAACGAGTGAGGTCGCTACCTTGCTAGCGACACCTTTCAAAGACAATCGGTAGCAAAGTTCTGATCGTGTCATTTTCATTTTAGCTATTGATTTTCTACTTTTTTCTTTTCCCATTGCATTTTTTTTTCCTTCCTATGTTACTTTATTTAGATTCAAATATCAGTAGAATTAGATTTGTATCCTTGTTTTCAAGTATTTTCACCTGGATTATAAGAAAATTTTCACCGAAAATACATCTTGTAGAACATGAAAATTATAGTTTGGTGTTATAGTAAGGGAAAAAAAGAAAATTTTAACAAAAAAAAAACACATAAAATAAATAATATTGAGGTTTAGAGTTTAGGAGTGTGTGAATAGTAGCAGGCCGTAAAAATAACACCCTGAGTTTGGTGCAATTTAGCGCTCGGCACACTCGAATTTTTTTTTTCCCTTAATGCAATGCGGCAAATAATTTTTTTTAATAAGGGGTTACAATGTTAAAAGTGACGACTTTAGATGCACCCAAGAAATATAGAAAAAAAATTATTACGTTACTGAACCGTTAGATTGTTTTTGGAAAATATTACAACCCATTAATGTTAAATGTGACGACTTTAGATGCACCCATAACAAAATCCAAATCAATTGAAGAATGATTACAACCCATTATTATTAATAAATTATTATTATTATTTAGAAAATATTACAACCTATTAACAAAAAAAACCACACAATTAATCAAACGTTAGTTGATGAATTTCAGCAAACTTGGAATGATGGCTTTTGCTTTGATGGGGCGCGTCCATGTGAATAGCTGTAAAGGATAGTGGCGGAAGGTTGTAATGAGGAACAACGAATTTGGGTTGAGCAGAGACAATGCATAGGAGAGAAAGAAGAGTTGTTGTTGTTGTTGTTGTTGTTGTTGTTTATTATTGTTATTGTTATTATTGTCATTATTATCATCATCATTATCATCATTATTATTATTATCATTATTATCATTATTATTATTATTTTTTTTATTTTTAAGGAAGCGTTGTATTGATTAAATAAACTCATGCAGAGTTACATATGTCTTGTAGGAGGAGCTCCTAAATGAGAGTAGGAGGCTCCTCAATCCAAACGAGATTATTGCTACTAGGGTGGCTTTGTTGGGAGGAAACCATTACAGCCGCTTGGCATGACTTGCCAAGAGGAATTGAAGACACGGTGGTGGATTATTTTAGGTGAATTTTTCGGACGCAGGGGGTTCTTAATAATGCCGTACAGGAGGTGTTGGGGGCTGTTTTGCATAGGGTTACTCCGGAAATGAATGAGGTGTTTTTGCAATCTTATTCCGTAGAGGAGATTAAGGTGGTTGTGTTCCAAATGCACCTATCTAAATCTCCGGGGCCGGATGACATGTCCCCGCTCTTTAACCAGTAATTTTGGCATATTGTTGGCCCATATGTGGTGGAGGCGGTATAGTCCTTTCTGCAGTTTGGCCATCTAAGTAAGGAAGTTTGCTTTACTCATGTTGTTTTGGTTCCTAAGGTTAATGAGCCGCAAGAAATGTCCCAATTACGCCCCATTAGTTTATGTAATGTGCTTTACAAAATTGGTGCCAGCTAACCGACTCAAAGGTATGATGTCTTCAATTATTTCGCCAAATCAGAGTGCGTTTGTGCCAGGAAGATTAATTTTGGTTAATTCGCTTGTGGCCGCAGAGATTGGGCATTTTTTGCACAATAAGATAAGTGGTAGGGATGGTTCTTTTGCTCTTAAGCTTGATCTTAGTAAAACTTATGATCGAGTTGAATGGTGCTTTCTTGAAGCTATGATGGAGAAGTTGGGGTTTGCTGGTGAGTGGATTAAGATGGTGATGTCGTGTGTTAAATCTGTGTCGTATTCTTTTTTAATTAATGGGCAGCCATGTGGTTATTTGATTCCGTCCCGAAGGCTTCGGCAAGAGGATCCCTTATCCCTATATTTATTTTTATTATGTGTTGAAGGCCTTTCGGCACTTATTGCACAAAATGAGCAAGTAAGGGAGTTGAATGACATCCGGCTATGTGGGGAAGCGTTCATGATTCACCACCTTTTGTTTGCTGACGACAGTTTCCTTTTTGGTAAAGCGAATGTGGATGAATGTGTCGTGATTCAACATATTTTAGACATCTACTCTCAAGCCACATCTCCTCAAAACGAAATCTACAAGATTTTCAGGGAGTCCTACCCACCGAGTCTCGAATCTCCACCACAATAGGCAAATGGTCTAATTTGGAAGGGTTAAGATGACAAACTCGAGAGTGCGGGAATATATGGATCCAAGCCTGAGTAGCAAGCGCATGGTCAACGTGTACTCGCTACCACTAAATCCCAAATCCACCAATTGACAATCATGCACCGCCTCTCGAAACCCATTCATCTGACTTTCCTTCATTCCAGTCCCTCCGAGTTGTTTCGATGCACTCAACACCTCATTGAAATCACCCACACACAACCATGGAAGAGAACTTTGTTGACTTAACGTTGACAGCAACGTCCATGATAAATGGTGCTCTGCTGTATTCGGGAACCCATAGAAACCTGTAAATCTCCACTAAGTCGAAGAA
The DNA here is from genome assembly GCA_024362995.1 of Heteromeles arbutifolia. Taxonomy (NCBI): domain Eukaryota; kingdom Viridiplantae; phylum Streptophyta; class Magnoliopsida; order Rosales; family Rosaceae; genus Heteromeles; species Heteromeles arbutifolia. Next base: position 9,363,528 of record JANCRC010000020.1, read on the forward strand.
CCCCCAACCTTACATTCCGTATCAATGTGATTCGGAGAAGACGACCTTACCACCAACTCTATTTTCTCATTCTATAGTAAACATAGACCGCCCGACTGTCCATTACTCGCCACCATAACCAAATTTTGAAAACCCAAACCACCTTTCTTAAACTTCATAGCTTGAGAACTACATTTGGTTTCACATAAGAAAACCAAAAGAGGATGTTGTCGCTAGATGATTTCCAACAACGCCTGTACTGCTCGATAGTCATCCAACACTCGGCAGTTCCAACTTAGGCAATTCATTATGAACGGTGGGGTTGTTCACCGACAAACCCCACTGATGGACTAGAACACATTTTCTTAGAACCGATAGGGACCTCGTCTATAGTATGAGCATCCCTATATGCACCTTTTACCGCCTGTTAACAACCTTTCCCCTAACACCAATGTAACGGGCCCTCTTAGGTTTAGACATGAACCAAGCAAGTCACCACCATCTCTGACCCGATCAAGTGAAGCTTGCTCAAAATCTCGCAAAAAGTCACCCAATGAGAATAGACCACCCAAAAGCATTTGGGGCCCCTCGTCATTACCATTGTCTAACCCACCTTGTTCCGCCCGAAGCTCAGTAACCTCTAACTCACCAAGAACGACCTCCTCATCCAAAGCACGTGAAGCCTCTCCAGTAGCATCCACATAAATGTCATATGTGTCATCCTTATCCATAAAATATGGAGCATGCACTTCCATCCATTACTGCCTCTATCCCCCAAACCAAAACGAACAGGCCGAGACCCTCGTAACGATCCCATGATGGGTTGCCAAGCCCTCAACCATGTACCAAATGGTGTCCTAAATTAATGTATATGACCCCCAGTAAAAATGGAACATTGAGCCCATTTGTCGTCTAAAAGACCACACAAGAAACAAATCCAGAAGACGCTCATATTGCAATAGAACTTCCATCAGCCTATCTCCCTCCACGTCAATCAACCGGACCTGCAACCCTTTTTTGAGTGGCATTGAAACATCAATCCCCACCCTTATTCACAGAAACTCTCATACACAACTACCACTAGAATCACAGTCAACCCGCACCACCCTACCAATCGCAGCCCCCAGTATTTCCCCCATATGCACAGACATAAGAGAAGGGGAAAGCCCATGGATCCGAATCCAAAACTCCTATTCGCGAAGCGGGACGTTTGCAGACACCTCCAATCCTTTCACCTCTATGAGAATAAGCAACAATTTTCTAAAGAACCACAAGTTGTCGTTCAGTACTGTTCGCATATCATCCTCAGTGTTAAAAGAGAACAGAATTCGGTCCTCCCCAATTGCCATGGCTTCTACCGCAACCTTAGGCCTCCACAACTCCTTAATAACCCCTATCACTATACTCGAGCGAAACTTTTTCCTAATGAGCATCTTCCCCACCACAAAAAACTTAGACAACTTCAGCCGTTCCTTCGCTATATCGCTAAACTCCACTTCGATCTCCTCTCATTCATTCAGACGCAGCCTACTTCGAAATAGGTTTAGCACACGTTTCATAATCACCGCACTCCCCGTCCGCCGCGCCGTTGACCCCCAAAGACCAACGTTGACGTCAAGTGAATAGAAACCCTAGGAAACCCTAGAACTTTGAAAACCTTCACGCACGCAAGCGGATAGACTTTTAATATTTTGTAATTTGATTGAATTGTATTTGTGAGAAGAATTCTATTTTGTTGTTGTTGTTATTAATATTATTATTATTGCTATTATTGTTGTTATTATTATTAAGAATAATATTATTATTGTTATTATTGTTGTTGTTGTTGTTATTATTATTATTGTTATTATTGTTGTTGTTGTTGTTATTGTTATTATTATTTTCATCATTATTATTATTTCGAAAATATTACAACCCATTAACAAAAAAAACCACACAATTAATCAAATGTTAGTTGAAGAATTTTAGCAAACCTGGAATGATGGCTTTTGCTCTAATGGGGCGCGTCTGTGTGGATAGCTGTAAGGGAGAGTGGTGGAAGGTTGTAATGAGGAACAACGAATTTGGGTTGAGCAAAGATAGTGCATAGGAGAGAAAGAAGATGCTTTATGGTTTTGGGAATTAAAAAGATACAGAGGAAGATGGTACGTAGGCAGTCTAACACAGAGATTAGATGCACCCAAGAAATATAGAAAAAAAGTTACTACGTTATTAAACTGTTGGGTATTTTTGGTCATGACTCGTAAGCAAGGCATGATAGTTGAATAAGGACATGGTGATGTCGCATGTCAATCCTGGATGTATCTCGGGATCAGAGCGTGACAAACGAAGACAATGAAAGACCATACCTTGTTTCAAAAGCCACAAAATAAACTTGACGCGTAACCTTATAATATTGTGTACAATGGGTCGGGCCAACACAAACACAACTCGTATACGGCCAAATAAACCATTACAGTTACTTCATACATTTGTAACAAATTACTTTAAACAAGATCTTTTAATAGAAGGAATTGAGGAAAATAGGGATGGCAATAGGGCGAGGCGAGGTCAAGGGGTGCCACTGTAACAATCCGTCCCTAATTTTACAATTTTATTAATTTTAAATGAATGAATTGACGAAAATGCCCCTTGAGGCAAGATTGTTGACTTTAGTTGATTGTCAGTTCGTGACACGAACAAGCTATTATTTTACCATATTCTCGAAGTACTCGATGGTACGAACGCGTAAGTGCAAGCAGAATCGAATTCAGAGTTACGACGAAGATTTTACGGAACTACGAATCTGAAAAATACGTTTGTAAAAATTACTAATTTATATTTGATATTTTCATATTATTATTTTAATATTTTCCGATTTGATCTTTTAAATATTTTGATAATTTTATTTTTGGCCCATGGGGCCCACACATCTCAAACTCTCCACTCTCTCCCTGCCGCTTGTCCCTCTTCCCTCACTTTCCCGGACCTTTCTTTCTTGTCCCTCTAAACTCTCTGAGCTCTCTTTATCTCTCTAAAACGTTATCAGCTCTTTCTCTCTAGAACTCTGGACTCTCTCTCCTTTTCGGCAAACCTGAGATCCCCACACCTCTCGCCACTCCAACGAACCCGACTGCACCACCACCTTCACTCCATCGATCGAAGTTAGATCCACGAATCCAACCACACCTCTCGCTCTCTGCACAGTGGTACCCCCATTGTTTCAAATTTTGCTCCAGCAAGTTATCGCTGTCTTCGACAAGGTATGTTCAAAAAACAGCCCAAACCTTCGTAGATTGTGGTTAGGACTACGATTAGGTTGTTTTTGAGACAGTTTAGTGATGTTTGGGTGCAGAAACACCACGGGAAAGTATTTCCCCATATTTCGGTGAACCATCCAACATTTTGGAGGCCATTTTCGGCCAGTACAGACCACGACTCAATCCCATTTAGTTATATTTTTGTTTCTTACCTCTTGAGCTTCATTTTGGCTTTTGAATCTTTGAATTTGGTTGAGAAATGAACCCGTTATGGCCATTTGAAGTTTTTCAGCCACCTCCCCTACAATTTCGGTCTTCTTCATCATTGGGTCCAGCGACCTGCGAGCCAAACGGGTCAACCCGACCCAGTACAAAAAAAAATGAATAAGAGAAGCCTAAACCGAATCCATGGGCCGACCCAAATCTTTGGCCTATTAATCTGATCTGGCCCATTTTTAAAATGGACCTGGAATGTTCCTAGAATATTATTGGAATATTTCTTGCGTTGACTTTTTCAAAATTTTATCGGAAACCCTTCTAGGCGATTTCGACGCCCCGAGTTTGTTTTTGACATCCGTTTAGTGAAATTCTAAAATTCTAACGTAGTTGACCACATAGGTGGCTTGGTTGACTTTTTAGGGGTTACCGTTGACTTTTTACCAAACTTGCCCGGGACCCCTCTTAGCGTATTTCAACGCTCTAATTCCAAATCCGCACTCTGTTTACCCAAATTTAGTCGTTTTAGTTGAGTTTTACTAACGGGTCCCAATATTATGCTTAGGTGCGATTACTATCGGAGACTCCGGCTTTCTTAGCTAAAAAGGATGTAACATCGCAAGGGGTTTGGATTCTCTCCGAATCCCCTCCATGGGGATCCCGGGGATCAATGCACAATGACCATTCATCAAAGATCGTGCAGCCACAATTAAATGTTTTTTTACGCAAAACGAGACTGCTTTACTTTTAAAAATATAAAAAGCATTTAATTTTGACCGCACGATCTTTGATGAACGGTCCTTGTGCATTGATCCTCGGTATCCCCATGGAGGGGATCCGGACAGAATCCAAATCCCATCGCAAGTACCTGTGAGTGGGTCTTTGTTTTTAAATATTATATTTATTTAGTTTTCATTTATATATTTGATAAAGAATTTTCTACGTTATACCTAGATTAGGTTAATGTATATAAAAATTAGCGTATTGACGAAATTCTTGAAATTATACTACGTCATACGAGATGCACAGGTATGCATATTAGTATGGATGCTTTAATTATATTTACGGTCATGAATAATATTTCACTAATTAGAATTATTGAATTATCGAAGTATCGATTTACCATTGCATGATCATATTTACGTTATCTGCTCATCGTGTGCTACATTGGTGTTTATACTCGCCCGGGCCAGGGCCAGGCTTCATGTGTATGTTTACATCGCACCGTACACTCACTTTGGATCCATTGTAGGTGCCAGTCCTATCATAGATTGCTATAGACAATTAGGACTCGTATGTGACACGCATAGCTCCAGTCTTCACGTGATTATAGTACTATAGCGTAAATCATTATTACACACAGTCATGTTCATGTTAGAATACCTCTGCATGAACTCATGTGAGCATATATGAATGAGCACTCGATATGATATATGTGTTATGCGAGATTATGGGATTACCAGACATTATGTGTTTATTTACAAGATATTGTGATGTATTGCATTTTTTAGGTATTGCTAGCTATGGTAAGTTTTTTCATACTACGCGCAATATATTATTTTTGGAAACTATACTTGTTTTATGGCAAGCGGTTATTATATTTTCGAAAAGGTTTTACAAGGCTTTCTTTTTAGGCCCACTCACCCTTATTTTTCGCCCCTCCAGGTTTTAGTGGCAACGTTCGTGTTGACGAGAATTTCTAGCAAACACTGATATCGGAGACTACTTCCAATGGTATAATTCTTATTCTAATTTTACTGTACTTTACTTATGCTCTGACATCACGTGTGAAATAGGTTCATTCCCACTCACAAGAGCACTCTTACATTTAGGCACTTTTAGGTTTAAATTTATTCACATTTTCACCCTCACTACACTTTATGGTTTCGTCACCTTCCGGGTGTCGGCCAACACAGCTCGATTCGAAGTCCAGGTGGACATTTCAGGTCGGGGTGTGTTAGCCTCCATCCTTACCTCTGTTGATGATTTTTCCCCCATAACTGTACTCATAACCATTCTTTGTAAACAAGGATTCCCCATTTCCGCCTCCAAACCTGCATCCACCAACCCGCCTATCATGAAAAATTTATCTCTAAATTTTGATTATGCAACACAAATTAATCAATAATCAACTACTGTAAATTTGAAAACCCAAAAAGCTAATAACAAAGTAAGTAACTTTAAAAAAATTCCATACAATTGCAATAACAAGAAAATATGAGAGACTGCACGACCAATAAAGAGGACTTACAAACATAATTGATAAGAATTATATTAATAATTTAATATACGTTTATAATCGGGCAGGCTTCAATTCGGGGAGCATTTTTGCTCACCACCATTTAGTGTGGTGTATGCTCATCACCCTATTTATCACCGTTAGATGAGTTTGAATTTCAAGATTCGTGTAGTGGACAAGCACAAATCTCAAAATTTAAACTCATCTAACGGTGATAAATAGAGTGGTGAGCATACACCACACTAAATGGTGGTGAGCAAAAATGCACTCCTTCAAGTCGGGGGATGGCAATTACCATCATTGCTCTATATCTGCCTTGGGTTTTTAAAACAATCCCCAAATCTGCCCCATAATTGTTTATTGTCCTCTATAAGCCCCCTACTAGGGTCGGGTATTCGCAAATACCCAAACCCGTGAAGTTTTTTTGCCATCCTTAGAGGGAAAATTTACTAAAAGTATGGCTTCAAAACCATCAATGCACTTAGCACAAATCAAATTTTCTTTTCCCAAAATTCAAAGAGGCAAACTACGTTTGGCTATTTACTTGGTAGTGCACGTGGGTAGGCTAACCTTAAGAGCTAGATCAAGCCATAGAACATAAAAAATGCATTTTTTTTTTCACAAATGGTATTTGGAAATGATTAGATTACTATACACTGCAATTCTTCAATATTGCTCTTTCCTACCAATAATATTTGCAAGTGGTTGAATTGCTACATATTATAAGCTTTGAAAAAACATTGAAGAAATAAACTCATAGTTTGCATGGGCAAAGTCATTTTTACGCATGAAGCTTGAGGTTTATCGGTTTAGCAATAAATTTTTACAAGAAAAAAATGTATTAATATTGGCTTCCCAAAGATTAAAAAAATAAATAAACTAGATGGGCCGATTAGAGTGAGAATTATCTTTTCTTAATCTCCATGTTGAAAGAGGCTTAATTGTTGAGGCTGTGCCAAGTCAATTTGGTAATATTGGGTATTGTGTAACTATATGGTAAGACCGGTGTATATCTCATTAAGGTGGGTATGGTCTCGTGTTACGCGTGTCGGACATATAGTGAATATAACGAGATATAAGGAGATATCCCTTTAAGCTACTTGAAGTTGCATTATGGTGACTATTAATATCTACATACGATTTGACATTAGTCCATATGTCATAAATCTTGATCCAGATATGAATGATAAAAAAATGCATCTTAGATTTTGGTACAGAAACAATATCCAAATATTGATACCTTATACCCCATATATAGTTCGAACTACAATGAAGGTGTGTTCAATTGATTCAATATCGATGAACCTCCCGTTACTGCTTCTTTTTCACTTACAATTACAATAAGCTTCTTCTGTTGAATTGTTAATTTAATCTGATTTGTCATCATATAGTTGATTAGTTGTTAATTAAAATTCAACCTTTTTACTTTAACATTTTGAGAATCCAAATATTTTGTCAAATTGCAATCAGATTAGGATTGCATATAATCTTACATGGTAAATATTTTGCTATTTGCGTGATAGTTGATAAATATTTATTTAATTAAGTTTTTTAATTTCTCAAGACACGCTCAGTGATCACATGGGTTTTTATTTTTAAGCCAATAGAGTATGGATCGCAACACTCACATTAGTTTTGAGTGAATGCGGTAATTGGATTTTTTATTTTGTGAGTGTCATATTTTTGTATTGATTTTCTGATATCTACAATATCCTTTAATATATTGTCAAAACTGATTTTGCTCTTCTGTCCATTTTATGGACATAGTTCATTTGGTTTTCTTGGGGTGTCTTTAGTCGTCGTTTTGATGAAGTTTTTATACATTTTTGCTTTTCGTTTATGGTTTTTTATTTTTTTATGGTTTGATGAATGAATCTGTGTGGGAGTTTTTGATGTTTTGTTAATTATGTTATTTTTAATGTTTTGCTAATCGTCTCTCTTTAATCTCAGGAACAAGAAACACCCGTTGCATGTCCTAATTCATTACAGTTCAGACAAGGATTTTCGAAATTTACCCCAATTGTATTCTCTCTCTCTCTCTCCCCCTCTCTACTTCTGCACTTTTGAACGGTAGTATTAGGCATCCTTATGTTCGTGTTCATAACAACAGTAGTATTAGGAATGGCATGCTTATGATTTCATATTTATGAAATTAATTTACTCATGTCTTTATCAGATCAATTTACCTTTTTTAGAATTCTTCGTTTAAATTTGCAGGGTTTAGGACAATTTTTCTCTTAAAGTTATGGGTTCTTTTGATATGATTTTTTTTATCTGAATTATTCATTTAATTTCTGAGATCTTTTATCAAATCTCCAGATTGACTCATAATGATTAGGCTTGAAATAGATTCTGTAAATCAGTTTTGGTGGAAGAGTTGTTCCGCAGCCTGAGGAAGAACAGAGCAATCTTTTTGAAATAAGGTCTGACCGAAACTTTTCTATAAAATTTCGCAATTTTTGAGTTTTAAGCCATTCAAATTGATTTGTTAAGTAGGAATAAAAATACCAATTAATTAAAGATTAGTAATTTGCTCAGGAACTAATTACTAACCAAAGTCACATATGCCTACATTAATCTATTAAGTAGGTTACCTATTGATTTTTTTTTTTTTTTTTAGATTTTGTGTACAGAGTGCTGTGTTGGAACCAGCAATGCAAATGCGAGATTTGTTTGGAATTGTTTCTTTTTTACCAAAATTCTTTTGGTCCCTACCACTGTAATATGACTTCTGGTATTAATTGTTGCTGAAATTTGAGTTTAACTATTAATTTGTTACCTTTCATGTTTATACTGCTGTTGGATTTCGTTCGAATCAAATCATAGTTTATCTTGATATGAATTCTCTCTACAACAATAATTAGGGATTTTAGTTTAAATTATCACTAATTTGTTTTTGATTTGGCATTGAATTTTTGTTAATTTGAACTGCAGGTGGTTGGCTCTGATATGGAGGAAAAACTGCTAAAGCTTATGATCTTACTGCACTTAAGTACTGGGGTTCTTCAACTCATATAAACTTTTCGGTAAGGTTCAAACTCTTAGAAGTTTCATTCTCTTAGTTTTTTTTGCAATTGCATTATGACACTATACAACTTGAGTAGATGAAGAATATGAGTCATTGTAACAGCCCGTCCCGGGAAATTGTTTTCGAAGATGTGAAATGACGGAATTACCCTTGGAAATTTAAAAGTGTGGTGAGTGTTATGTATTTAAATTGGACAAGTTATTTTCCCTAAGTGTTAGACCTAAGTGAACTAAAGGACCTTGTTTTGTTTGGTTGGTAACCAAACTAAGTCCACATTCATCCCCTTTCCCCATTATCTCTCTTCTCTCCCGTACACATTCTTTCTCTCTCAGACACTCTCTCTCTCCCTCTGGGTTTGGTATGGACAACACCAAAACCCGTCAAAAACTCACGGATCGGGGTCAAAGAGGACACCATTGTATTCCTAAGGTGGATACGAATCAATTGGTACAAGTTTCAGGTAAGAAAGCTTTCGAAAACCCGTAGAACCATAACCCCCCTATTTTGTCACTATTCATGCTCACGTAAAACCTTGTGTTTTTGGATATTTTAAGCTCATAAGGAGCTTAAGGAGGTCCTAAGGAAGCTCGGAGTGGTTCGTTGGAAGGTTTTGGACGTTGGAGGACTGAGATGGAAGCATTTCAAAGTTTGCCAAATTATCGAGCTTCCTCAGGTAAAATCTAGTGGATTTTAAGCTTTAAATCTTGTATGGTTGTGTTCTACATGCTCGTAGCTTCATTTTGGTACCAATTTTATGAAAAATGGTTGAAAAATGAGTGAGAAACCATGTTTGGAAGTTTACCCAGAAACCGACGAACAAGCATCGACGACCGGCGACTCGTCGGAGAAGACAGAGCATATTCCGTTAAAGTTGACGGAATATGCTAACGCCGTTAGTTAAGTTTAACAGTTACCGTTAGGATTTGATGGAATATTCCTGGAATATTCCTGACCACGTTAACTGACGCCGTCAGTGTGACTGTCACGTGGCCGCGCGTGGGGGCGCGTAGGTCCGTGCACTCATCGGCCCGTGGGAAGGTGAAAAATTATTTTAAAAATATGGGGATGATCCTGAGATTGTGTAGATCACTGTGGTATATTTATATACCCAAATTGAGCAAAGTATGAGAAGTTATTAGCTAGATTGGTTATGTGCTTAAAATAACGTTGTTATAGTTATTTCTCATATAGGCGAGACTTATTCGGAGGACGAGTGTAGCCAGGCTAGACGTGGGGGTTACGACCCGACTACATACCAGTGAGTGGGCAATTATTTTCAGTATATATATGTATATGCTTGACGTTTTTCCCAGAAAACGTATTTAATGGAATGTGATTTAAATGCCATGTTATGCCTGCATTTTTTTAGCATATGCATTGTCATAATTATGCATATTGTTGCATGGTGCTGCAGAGGCCCAGGTAAGCCCAAATGAGTATATTATGCTGGTAATGAGTATGAAATAGTGGTGATATTGTGATGCATATTGAGCTTATTAATCTGCAACCCGGTGTTAGTGCTCCCGCCCAGAGTTAGGGGCATAGTTTCAGATGATGGTTCACCTCCCGCACCACACGCTCACCTTGGATCCAAGATAGGTGCATAGCCTGTCGTATAGACCACTTTTAGTGGGTTTGACTTGTAAATGACCCGCGATTAGCGCACAGCCTTCATGTGATTGTAGCACTTGAGCGTATTCGTTATACACCTAGCCTATCGGTCAGACCACGTGAGGTGGTACCGACTTGTGTGCAGATATGTATAAATATGTTGAGATATGATTGAATTGAGCTCTAGTTTCTTTGGTATAGATCACGTCAGGTGACTTCGGCTAGCAGATGATTTATATTGAATTGCATCACTTGGCTTATTATTTATTATATTGTGATATTGGGCATAGCATATACATGGCATACATTCAAATGAATCTTAATATACTGAGCATGATTTGACTTATATTTACGTATTCTATTTTCTAGGAAAGTTATACTTGTTTTACGGCGAGGGGTTAGTATATTCAAAGGAAAATAAAGTTTTATATAAGCGTTGTTTTACTGACCCACTCAGCTTTGTTTTGCGCCCTTCCAGGTATTAGGTAGCTTTGTTGGTGGCTCACGAAGATTCGGGTGGAAGTTCTGATAGTACATCATCCATGTAGGATTATTGGTTACTGTTTGATTTAGTAATTTCTATGCTTGACTGCACTTAGACTTAATTATGCTCTGAAGGTGTATTAACTCTTATTTCCTTTCTAGCCATTCTGGATGTTTGGTTTTTATTCATTCGAAATTTCCATATCTTAACGCTTCCGCTTCGTGCACATGGCTTACGTCACGCTCACATGACGGCCAGCATGCCTCGATCTCGGTAGGGTGTGTCAGTTTGGTATCAGAGCCTAGGTTGCAGTCCTGCATATTTTATGAACTTCCCTAATTAATTTTGATGTCTTCTGTCAGAACTATGCCGCCTCGTAGAGAGCCACGTCGTGCGGTTGAGCCTAATTTTCCTGATATTTCTCAGTTGGGGGAAGCTATTGCTAATGCCCTTCAGTCTGTAATTCGCCCTCCTCAGATAACTCATTTGGAGTCCGTGTATAATTTGAAGTTGCCTCAATTTATGGGTAACGTAGGGGCAGAAAAGTGGTTACAAAAGGTTGAGAAGACGTTCTTGGTTATGCACAGTCAAGGAAACCTACCCGAAGATAGGTAGGTTGTGACTATTACTTGGTTTTTAGGTCCAGAGTCTGCATCTTGGTGAGGCCAAGAGACTTATGGATGACCGCCTGCGGAGATTGCTGATTGGCAGAATTTTAAACGGGCATTTTATAAGAGATTCATTCCTCCAGCATATCTAGATCGGAAGAAGCAAAAGTTTACTAATCTGAAGCAGGGAAAGCTGTCTGCTAATGAGTATTATAGAAAGTTCACAGATTTGTCCCGTTATGATCCAGAAGTTGCTGCCAATCCAATTGAGATGCTTCGTCGTTTTAAACTTGGTACTAAGAAGAAGTGGCGATCTATGGCTATTATAGCAACATGTGACACTTATCAGGAGTTCTATGAGATTCTATTGAGAGTGAAAGACTCAGAAAATTTGCCTAACGATAGTGAAGAGGAAGAAGGTAATCAGAGGAAATATGATAAGGGTAAATGCTAGTATTTTCAAGGACCCAGAGTTTTAAGAGAAGTGGTACGAGCTCGAGTTCTTCTAGTGGAGATTTTAGTACCACGGGCCCAAGGCGAAGAGGTAGATTTTCTGGAGGCCCTAGATTTCAGAGGCCGAGAGATTCAGGTGGTGCTGGTACTCCTTTGTGCCGAAGATGTAATAATCGACATTTTGGAGAATGTCGTCAAGGTAACAGTGGATGTTATACATGTGGACAGATGGGGCATTTGGCTAAGTATTGTCCTTAAAATCAGCATAGGCCTCAGCAGCCACAATAACCTCTTATGCCACCGCAATGACAGACACAGCGATTTTTAGGACCAAGTGGTTATGCTCAGACAGGTCGTGGTGGTGCTTACCACTATCAGGGAGATCTCGTTCCTTATGCCCCAAGACAGTATCAGTACCCTCAGGATCCGTATCAGCAAGGTGGCTATGGTCAGCACTCAGGAGGATATGTACCTTATCAACATGGTGATTATAACCAGTACTCGACTGGTGGGTCACAATGGCATTCTGGAGAACAGCCACACCAGATTGATGTTGCTACTAGCACTGCAGGATCGTCTAGACAGCATAGCCAGACAAGTCAATGACGTAGTGCCCAGGGCCGAGGTGTTCATGCTAGCAGAGGTAGAGGAGGAAGGCAGCTAGCTCAGGGACGTGTCAACAACATCTCACTTCAGGATGCTCAGAACAATCCTGATTTGATTATGGGTACGTTAAATGTTCTTGGTCATTTTGCTAAAATGTTGATTGATTGTGGTGTTACGCATTATGTGATTTCTTATACATTTGCTCAGTTGACTCAACCTCAGTCTACACCCCTTGGATATGAGTTAGAATTCGCCATGCCTAGAAGGGAGAAGTGTTATGTAGATAATGTTTATCCTGGATGTCCCGTTGTAGTGGAGGATGTGTTTATGCTAGCGAATCTTACTCCATTAGACATTGTAGATTTTGGGCACAGATTGGTTGCATTATAATCATGCCAAAATTGATTGTTATGGGAAAACAGTGACTTTCCATCATCCCGGATTGCCTGAAGTTAAGTTTGTAGGGGAAAGTAGTGGAGTAAGACATAGTGTTATTTCAGCTGTGAGAACCAAGAGATTGTTGAATAAAGGTTGTCAAGGTTACTTGGCTCATGTGGTATTAAATAATGATAATCTTTCAAGTGTGGAGATCGTTCGAGTAGTCACACATTTCTCTGACGTTTTCCCTGATGATTTACCTGGATTGCCGCCAGATCATAATGCGGAGTTTACCATTGACTTACTTCCAGGTACAGATCCCATTTCTTTACCTCCTTATCGAATGGCTCATGCGGAGTTAAGAGAAGTAAAGATTTAGTTGCAAGAATTGGTGGATAAGGGTTTTATTCGACCTAGTACATCGCCATGGGGAGCTCTAGTCTTGTTTGTCTGAAAGAATGACAGAACTTTGAGGTTGTGTATTGATTATCAGCAATTGAATAGAGTAACGATTAAAAACCATTATCCATTGCCGCGTATAGACGGCCTATTTGATCAACTTAAAGGTGCTTGTGTGTTCTCCAAGATAGATTTGAGGTCAGGCTACTATCAGCTAAAGATCAAGAGTGATGACATCCATAAAACGACTTTTAGAACTCGTTATGGTCATTACGAGTTTTATGTGATGCCATTTGGTTTAACGAATGCACCAGCAGCTTTTATGGGTTTGATGAATAAGGTATTTCAACAATACTTGGATAGATTTGTCATTGTCTTTATTGATGACATTCTGGTGTATTCTAAGTCGAAAACAGATCATACTCGACATCTTACTCTAGTACTAAAAAGATTGAGAGAGCATCGGCTGTATGCTAAGTTTAGTAAATGCCAATTCTGGTTAGATCAAGTGGCATTCTTGGGTCATGTTGTTTCAGCTCGGGGTATTCAGGTTGACCCTCAGAAGATAGCAGCTGTGGAGAATTGGGAACAGCCACGAACCGTTACCGAGATACGGAGTTTCCTTGGTTTAGCGAGTTATTATCGACGATTTGTTAAGGATTTCTCAGTTATGTCTTTACCATTTACAAGATTGACTAGAAATGAAGTTAAGTTTGAGTGGGATGATAATTGTGAACAGAGTTTCCAGCAGTTGAAGTATTATCTCACTCATGCTCCTATTTTAGCATTTCCTGATGATAGTGGGAACTTCGAGATTTATAGTGATGCTTCATTGAATGGCTTGGGATGTGTTTTGATGCAGCATGGTAGGGTGATTGCTTATGCTTCGCGTCAGTTAAAGCCTTACGAGATGAATTACCCTACACATGATTTGGAGTTAGCAGCCATTATTTTCGCTTTGAAGATTTGGAGACACTATCTCTATGGTGAGAAGTGTAGGATTTTCACAGATCACAAGAGTCTCCAGTACCTGTTCACGCAGAAAGATTTGAATCTTCGTCAGCGGAGATGGATTGAGTTACTAAGTGACTACGATTGCACGATTGAGCACCACCCTGGACGTGCTAATGTAGTGGCTGATACTTTGAGTAGGAAATCTCAAGGTCAGGTTAATGCTTTATATGCTTCTCGTGTTCCTCTTCTTGTAGATTTGAGGTCCACTAGAGTGAAATTGGGGCTAGAAGAACGAGAAGAAGTTGTAGCAGAGCAAGAGAAAACCTTGCTTGCTAGTTTCCAAGTTAGGGCTATTCTGATTGATCGCATACTTGAAACCAGATGAATGATGAGGAAATTCAAGAGTTAATTCATTTGAGAAATCAAGGGAAAAAGAAAGATCTCAGAGTTAGAGAGACGGATGACATGCTTATGCAAGAGAATAGGATGTACGTGCCAAATAATGAGGAATTGAATAAGGCAATTCTTGATGAGGCACATATTTCAGTTTATGCGATGCATCCAGGAGGAACTAAAATGTATCATACCATTAGGCCATTTTATTATTGGCCAGGTATGAAAAGGGAAATTGCAGAGTATGTAAGTAGGTGTATCGTATGCCAGCAGGTTAAAGCCGAAAGAAAGAAGCCGTTTGGTTTATCACAGCTACTTCCCGTTCCACAGTGGAAATGGGAAAATATTACTATGGATTTTGTGTACAAGCTACCCCGTACACAAAACGGCTATGATGGAATCTGGGTGATTGTTGATCGACTTACTAAGTCAGCACATTTCATTCCTGTGAGGGAAAAGTATTCTTTGAGCAAGTTATCCGAGTTGTTCATCACGAAGATTGTGAAGTATCATGGAGTTCCTGTGAGTATTATTTCAAATCAAGATCCAAGATTTACTTCTAAGTTTTGGATAACATTCCAAGAAGCTTTGGGTTCGAGATTACTGTACAGCACTGCATATCATCCTCAGACAGACGGACAATCTGAGAGGACGATTCAGACTTTGGAGGATATGCTAAGATCTTTGGTGTTGCAGTTTGGTGACACTTGGCATAAGCGGTTGGATTTGATGGAATTCGCCTATAACAACAGTTTTCACTCGAGTATTGGTATAGCGTCATTCGAGGCATTATATGGCAAGGCATGTTGGACTCCGTTATGTTGGTCAGAAGTTGGCGAACGAGTTTTAGTGGGTCATGAGTCAGTGGAGGAGACTACTCAGAACATTCAGGTTATTAAGTCTAATATGAAAGCGGCCCAAGATCGCCAAAAGAGTTTAGCAGACAGACATTCCACTGATCGAGTGTACAAGGTTGGTGATTAGGTATTTTTGAAGTTATCACCATGACGAGGTGTAGTACGATTCGGGAAGAAAGACAAGCTAAGTCCTAAATTCATCGGACCTTATTAGATCACCGAGCGAGTCAGTGAAGTTGCTTATAGACTTGAGTTGCCGTCAGAGCTGTCTAAGGTACATAATGTGTTTCATGTCTCGATGTTTCGACATTATGTTGCAGATCCTTCACATGTGATACCTCATCAACCTTTGGAGATCAGTTCAGATTTGACTTATGATGAGGAGCCAGTGACTATTCTGGATTGGAAAGAAAAGGTTCTGAGGAATAAGACAGTGCAGTTGGTTAAAGTTTTGTGAAGGAATTATTCAGTGGAAGAAGCGACTTGGGAGACAGAGGATCGGATGAGAGAGATGTACCCGAGATTGTTTTATGAGTACTAGTGGATGGCTTTGGTTATGTAAATTTCGGGGATGAAATTTTGAAATTTACATAAGGTGGGTAGATTGTAACAGCCCGTCCCGGGAAATTGTTTTTGAAGATGTGAAATGACAGAATTACCATTGGAAATTTAAAAGTGTGGTGAGTGTTATGTATTTAAATTGGACAAGTTATTTTCCCTAAGTGTTAGACCTAAGTGAACTAAAAGACCTTGTCTTGTTTGGTTGGTAACCAAACTAAGTCCACATTCATCCCTATTCCCCATTCTCTATCTTCTCTCCCGTACACACACTCTCTCTCAGACTCTCTCTCCCTCTCGGTTTGGTACTGATAACACCAAAACCCGTTAAAAACTCACATATCATGGTCAGAGAGGACACCATTGTATTCCTAAGGTGGATACGAATCAATTGGTACAAGTTTCAGGTAAGAAAGCTTTCGAAAACCCGTAGAACCATAACCCCCCGATTTTGTCACTATTCATGCTCACAAAAAACCTTGTGTTTTTGGAGATTTTAAGCTCATAGGGAGCTTAAGGAGGTCCTAAGGAAGCTCGGAGTGGTTCGTTGGAAGGTTTTGGACGTTGGAGGACTAAGATCGAAGCATTTCAAAGTTTGCCGAATTATCGAGTTTCCTCAGGTAAAATCTAGTGGATTTTAAGCTTTGAATCTTGTATGGTTGTGTTCTACATGCTCGTAGCTTCATTTTGGTACCAATTTTATGAAAAATGGTTGAAAAATGAGTGAGAAACCATGTTTGGAAGTTTACCTAGAAATCGACGAACAGTCACTGGCAACCGGCGACTCGTCGGAGAAGACAGAGCATATTCCATTAAAGTTGACGGAATATGCTAACGCCGTTAGTTAAGTTTAACAGTTCCCGTTAGGATTTGACGGAATATTCCTGATGGCGTTAACTGGCGCCGTCAGTGTGACTGTCACGTGGTCGTGCATGGGGGCGCGTAGGTCCGTGCACTCATCGGCGCGTGGGAAGGTGAAAAATTATTTTTAAAATATGGGGATGATCCTGAGATTGTGTAGATCACTGTGGTATATTAATATACCCAAATTGAGCAAAGTATGAGAAGTTGTTAGCTAGATTGGTTATGTGCTTAAAATAACGTTGTTATAGTTATTTCTCATATAGGCGAGACCTATTGAGAGGATGAGCGTAGCCAGGCTAGACATGGGTTTACGACCCGACTACATACCAGTGAGTGAGCAGTTATTTTCAGTATATATATGTATATGCTTGACGGTTTTCCCAGAAAACGTATTTAATGGAATGTGATTTAAATGCCATGTTATGCCTGCATTTTTTTAGCATATGCATTGTCATAATTATGCATATTGTTGCATGGTGCTACGGAGGCCCAGGTAAGCCCAGGTGAGTATATTATGCTGGTAATGAGTATGAAATAGTTGGTGATATTGTGACGCATATTGAGCTCATTAATCTACACCCCGGTGTTAGTGCTCCCGCCCAGAGTTAGGGGCATAGCTTCAGATGATGGTTCACCTCCCACACCACACGCTCACCTTGGATCCAAGATAGGTGCATAGCCTGTCGTATAGACCATTTTTAGTGGGTTCGACTTGTAAGTGACCCGCGATTAGCGCACAACCTTCATGTGATTGTAGCACTTAAGCGTATTCATTATACACCTAGCATGTCGATCAGACCACGTGAGGTGGTACCGACTTGTGTGCAGATATGTATAAATATGTTGAGATATGAGATTGAGATATGATTGAGTTGAGCTCTAGTTTCTGCCGTATAGATCACGTCAGGTGACTTCGATTAGCAGATGATTTATATTGAGTTGCATCACCTGGCTTATTATTTATTATATTGTGATATTGGGCATAGCATATACATGGCATACATTTAAATGAATCTTGATATACTGAGCATGATTTGACTTATATTTACGTATTCTATTTTCTGGAAAAGTTATACTTGTTTTACGGCGAGGGGTTAGTATATTCAAAGGAAAATAAAGTTTTATATAAGCGTTGTTTTATTGACCCACTCAACTTTGTTTTGCGCCCCTCCAGGTATTAGGTAGCTTTGTTGGTGGCTCACGAGAATTCGGGTGGAAGTTCTGACAGTACATCATTCATGTAGGATTATTGGTTACTGTTTGATTTAGTAATTTCTATGCTTGACTGCACTTAGACTTAATTATGCTCTGAAGGTGTATTAACACTTATTTCCTTTCTAGCCATTCTGGATGTTTGGTTTTTATTCATTCGAAATTTCCATATCTTAACGCTTCCGCTTCATGCACATGGCTTACGTCACGCTCATGTGACGGCCAGCATGCCTCGATCTCGGTAGGGGTGTGTCAGTCATCATGAACAGTTGAATAGGAACTTTGTTGCAAGCATAATTGTAAAGGTTACTTTAAGTGTTGTTGATATGGTATGCCTAAAAATATCTGAGGCCCAAACATTTAACACTTAAGCAATTTAGCTTCAAATTATTTTATTTTCTATCATAAAAAAATTATCTTAAAGATTTAACATTCTATAATATAGTTTCAATTGTAAAAGATAGTAAATTGAGGTTCTTTGAATCGTTATTGATATTGGTTTCTGCATTCGGTGTTAGTTTCAAATGCGACTGTTATGTGTTTTGCTTCATTTTAGTTTACTTATTGTTAAGTATTTATTAATTGACTTTTTTTTTTTTTAGGATTCTTAGTGAATTATTTGTTGTTTGGAGTTTAAACTTTTTTTTATGCTATGTTAAGATGGTGTAGAACTAGCAAACACAATCAAATAATACAAGAAGGCCATTTTGTTGGTTCTTCCAGTGGTATACAAGTTTGTGATAAACCAAGCTTTGAACATCAGAACAAAAGACAAAAAATTGTTGACAATGTGTGTTCCAACAGTATAAACATAGTCCAAACAAGTGCCAATGTCATTACATTTGATAATTCATGTTTTAGCTTCTTAGATGTTTGTATTTTGAAAATTGATTTGAATAGTCTTTTAGGATTTTTTTTTTTCACTTACATAATTACATGCTGCTTCAGGGATACCTACTGCAGTGGGCACAACTTACGAGACTCAGAAGGAATGACGACTGCTCATTCCTCTTCCAGATGATCCACTGCTTAACGATCGTGAGTTTGAAAATCTTTGGCAATGATTTCAAAACAAAGAAATTTTTTGTTAGTATTCCATCCACAATTAATGAAGGTTTGTTGAAATTTTTTTCCTTTGTTGGATGTGTTCTAATGCTATGTTTTCCATTGCACAACTGATGAATTGTTCTTTTATCACTCAAAATTTTCAATTTGAATATCAGATGGGTTGGAAAGCTTCTTTTCACAATTTGGTAAATAGATTAATTTTTTATAACACAATCTTCCATATCTTTCAAACATAATCTTCCACACAATTTTCAATCCCATAGCAGCGAATGGGTTGAAGTTTCTAGTTTATCTCTAAATTTTGATTATGCAACACAAATTAATCAATAATCAACTAGCGTAAATTTGTAAACCCAAAAAGCTGATAACAAAGTAAGTAACTTTAAAAAAAATTTCATACGATTGCAATAACAAGAAAATATGAGACACTGCACGACCAATAAAGAGGATAATTGATAAGAATTGTATTAATAATTTAATATACGTTTATAATCGGGCAGGCTTCAAGTCGAGGAGCATTTTTGCTCACCACCATTTAGTGTGATGTATGCTCACCACCCTATTTATCACCGTTAGATGAGTTTAAATTTCCAGATTCGTGTAGTAGATAAGCACAAATCTCATAATTCAAACTCATCTAACGGTGATAAATAGAGTGGTGAGCATACACCACACTAAATAGTGGTGAGCAAAAATGCACTCCATCAAGTCGGGGGATGACAATTACCATCATTGCTCCATATCTGCCTCGGGTTTTTAAAACAATCCTCAAATCTGCCCCATAATTGTTTATTGTCCTCTATATGCCCCCTACTAGGGTCGGGTATTCGCATATACCCAAACCCGTGGAGTTTTTTTGCCATCCTTTGAGGGAAAATTTACTAAAAGTATGGCTTCAAAACCATCAATGCACCATTAGCACAAATCAAGTTTTCTTTTCCCAAAATTCAATGGGGTGAACTACGTTTGGCTATTTACTTGGTAGTGCACATGGGTAGGCTAACCTTAAGAGCTAGATCAAGCCATAGAACATTAAAAAAAATTTTTTTTTTTCATGGATGGTATTTGGAAATGATTAGATTACTAGACACTGCAATTCTTCAAAATTGCTTTTTCCTACCAATAATATTTGCAAGAGGAAATAAACTCATAGTTTGCATGGGCAAAGTCATTTTTACGCATGAAGCTTGAGGTTTATCGGTTTAGCAATAAATTTTTACAAGAAAAAAATGTATTAATATTGGCTTCCCAAAGATAAAAAATAAAATAAACTAGATGAGCCGATTAGAGTGAGAATTATCTTTTTTTAACCGCCATGTTGGAAGAGGGTTAATTGTTGGGGCTGTGCCAAGTCAATTTGGTAATATTGAGTATTGTGTAACTATCTGGTAAGACCGGTGTATATCTCATTAAGGTGGGTATGGTCTCGTGTTACGCGTATCGGACATATAGTGGATATAATGAGATATAGGCCTCGTTTGGCAGCTCAGACTGTACTGACTATTTATGTCGGATAGGATAAATAGCCACCGGATAGTACTGACTAAATTAGTCAGGCGTTTGGTGCAGTATCAGACTAATAATCGTATTATTTATACTGTGTTTGGTATTATACCGGAGAATTAAACTTAAAATAAAATTAACAAAAAACTGAAATCATCTCTTTTGTTCCCCAGATCTCTCCGTCGCACCCCCAAATCCCTCCATCTCTCTCCCTTCTTCTTCTTCATCTGCTCTCCTGAACCAAACCCCACCACAAAGGCAACAAGAAACCTAACAAAATGACGACATTGAAGCAGAAATTCCACGCTTTAGAGGGGAATTAGTGCAGCCAAAAACCCATATGAAATAAAAACCCCAATTTTGAGTTTCTAATCCATTGAAATCAAAGACCCAGATGAAATCTCACTCAATTTTGAGCTTACCCACCACACATCAACAAAATCAGGGAACAATTAACCTAAAAATTGATAAAAGTTCTGCAAACAAAAAATCCCCAAGACCGACAACATGCAAACTCGTGCGGGTACCACGACGAGGAACTAAAGAGGAGAGCGAAGGCCGTGGAGTGAAAGAGGAAGAAGAAGATACAACATCTTGATTTTCTTTCGAACCAAGTCGACTTGGGATTCTTTGAGAGAGACCCTGTTGAGAATTAGTTCTTCTTTCAGCCATGGCTTTGGAAGTGGGTGTGAGGAGAGAGAGAAGACGAAGGAGAAGAAAAATCTAGGATTGGTGATGGCAACGGCAACGACCTAGCAGAACGATATGAGAGAGTGAGAGTGATAGAGCAAGACTGGACGGAACCGACTAATTATACAAAGGTTTTTGGAAGGATAAATAAACGGGCATACACCAGATAAACGTGTGGGCCCAGTATAAGTAATACGGGTACTATTTAGTACTGAATTGCACCAAACACTCGGAATCGTATTAATTATCCTATCTGATCCCTTATACGGGCTACCAAACGAGGCCATAAAGAGATATCCCTTTAAGTTACTTGAAGTTGCATTATGGTGACTATTAATATCTACATGTGATTTGACATTAGTCCATATGTCATAAATCATGATCAAGATATGAATGATAAAAGAACTACAATAATTGTTTGAAAGAGTATCGTGAGATAAAAATGTTTATTTACCAAGAAACTTTAAGCTATGAGATTCTCACCGATTCAGTAATTTTAACTCAGACATCGAATAATCCTTAGCTAACAACTTGTCTATTCATCTCCTTGTTGCAGGAACACCGACGTAATTCTACTTTTGCCTGAAATTCATTCCTCAAACTTAATGTTTATTATTATTTTTTCAATATGATCGACTAGAGAAAAAGAGTCATTTCTAATATGAGTAATGCATAGACCAAATTTATAAATTGTCCAATGTCTAACGAATAAAAATTAAACACATTAATTTAAATTACATATTAATAGAATATTGTTTCTTAACCAAAACGCTAGAAAATTAGTGACGTGCGGGCATATGACTAGTTAGAAGTTAAAATAAACCAATTTACAAAACAGTAACAACAAGCAAACGACACCACAGCCACTTTCGGGTTGCCTCAATCAATCCACCCTGCGAGAAAAGCCACGTGTCGAGATAGCTTCCGCTGATGTCACTCTCTTCCCCCAATCCAAAACCGCCGTCACCATTCTCCCACCATTGGCGTTGGAAAGCACGTGATCATAACCTTTGCCTCCACCGTCCACTCCCCCAGTCTGTAGAAAACCAAAACTCACAGATCGATCGATCATATCCTCCGCCTCTCTCTCTCTCTCTCTCTCTCTCTCTCTCTCTCTCTCACTATGTTTACTCTCTCTGCGACGCCATCCACCGCATTCCTCACGCCTAGGATTTCGCCGTCGTCTCTTTCCTCCTCCGCCTCCGCTGCTTATTCTTCGTCACTGTCATCTTCTTCTCGGCTGTGCTTGGTCTGTCTGAGGTGGCGGAGCTCCGCCTGTCCTTGCTTGTTTTCCACCTTGAAGGTGACTGCCATGGCGGAGCTGGTGAAGGACACGGAGTCGGCTTCTTTGTCGCCCATTCAGTGTGCAGAGAGGAGGGAGACTAACCATTCTCGCACCTTTCTCAATGCGACCACTGAACAAGGTCTGAGCTCTTCGCCATTTTCTTTGTTTGATTCTTCAGAAAATGCAAGAACGCTAGTAGTTTTTTTCTTGAATTGAAATTTTGCCTTTCTTGAATTGAAATTGGTCCTCAATTTTATTTTCGTGGCCGACTTAAATTTCTATGGTGAGAGCTCTTCGCATTTGATCTGTTTGGCTCCTCAGAAAATGCAAGAAAGATAATGCTCATACATTTTTTATGTTAAGGGAACCGATTCTTGTTGGGCATGTATTCTTTCATAAGGATGTACAGTGTTTGTTTTTCAATCCTTAAAATTATATGGATTTTACTGGCTAGCATTAGCACCCGATATAGAATGCGATATAAAAAGGTTTAGATACGTTATTTGGGTGTATGAAGTATACAAATTAGATACCCATCTTTACGTAGAATACTTTTGGGCCTCAGTGTGTAATTGTAGCACTATGTACCAGGGCATGATACTGTAGCCAGGGGTTGGTTATGAGACTTGTATCTGTATATATTAGTGGTTCTAGTTATATATGGAAGGTATTTTATGGGATATAGTTGTTACTTTAAGGTTCTAACTTCTGAGTAATGCTTTCCCCAAATGTATTGCATATAAAGTATCTTTTGAATTATGTTTTTAAGCCTTCTCTAAAGATATTATGTTTTAAGGAAAACCACTGTATCTTGAAATGAGTAAAAAATCATTAACAAAATTGTCCATTTTCGAAAAACAACCTACCTAGTGTATTCAAAGAACAAACAAAAACAGAGAACAAATGAAGAACCGTGAAAGTAATGACAAGTCAATAGAATCTGACTATGAACCTAAAAGTACATCATACTTTGAATACCTTATTTCCTTATACAAATTTATTAAAAAGTATTGGTTTTCATTAGGTATGAGTTGTCAACACGTTGAAGTTGTTCAATGGTTATTACTCCTTGTTTTTGTGTTATACACCTTTTCTGTAGGTGTATTTTTTTTTATAGATTGTACACGTCATATCCATTGTTTCAAGTATGTGCCTGTGGAAGCCAGATTTTTTTTAGACTAGTTATCATGATAAGATCTATTTACTCAATAGCTTCATCCGTTCCAAGTCCATGGTAGGTAGATACCCATCAATCCATGCTACCATAACGAAATGGGTTCAGTAACAATATAAATTTCGAATGATTCAAGAATCGTGCAAAAAGGACTTAAAACTGAACATGGATGCATCAAATGGTTGGCTTTCTCATCATGGGATTGCGTTTCATGTAGGTACAATTTTTGCAGGGTATGCATTATTAACTTTTGATAAGCTACATTAAAAGCACTTTAGGAAGGATTTTCGCTGAAAGACCTGTCTAGTGGCCCTACCTTATTGTTGTTCACACCCATCGTAAAATTCCTATATTTATTCCCCACCATGCAAACCAAAAGAGAAACAACAAACAAAAGGAAAGACAGATTACTATTAGACAAAACATAGATTCAATAGACAGAATATGGTACATGGTGACGGATAGGACCAGTGGTGCAAGAGGTGGTCAAGTTGAAGGACCACATGAACTAAAAAAGGGTTGGAGGACTAAATTGTAACTATGGACAAGTTCAGGGACCATTGCTCATAATAACCCTTATTATTATGATCGCCAAAAGTTGGGCTTCTTGCTTCAAATATTTGGAGCAGAGGTTTGTAGTATATGCAAGCTTCAAATCTTGTTCAAACTCATAGCTATTTGATTGGCTTGTTGGACCTCCGAACCCTGTGGTTGGATAGTCTTTGAGTCCTTCCTATTAGTGCGACCGTCAGGATACAGTTCTAACTCCTAATAGCCTAAGAATGTCCTCAAATTTACAGTGCACTATCACTGGGACTATGGTCCCAACTGACTCATTTTCTCTCTTTTTCTCTCTTCCAACCCCCTCATTATTTTTACTAACCGTTTTGTAAGCATAACCTCTGATGTCATTGAACATAAAGCTAGACCTAGAGCTAGACCTAGAGCTAGTTTGTCATTAACTGCAGCTTTCTTATTAAAAAAAAAAAAATCTCCTTTCTTAAGCAGCTTTTCTTTACTTTATTAATGTTCTCCTGTTTATTGATGCTAGTTTTCGTGACTTGTTTGAAATGTTTCATCCGTAGAGCTGCTGTCTGCAATAAGGAAGGAAACAGAAGCTGGCAGGCTTCCCTCAACTGTTGCTTCAGGAATGGAAGACTTATATCAGAATTATAAAAATGCTGTAAAATTCTTGATCTTGTATTTTACTGTACATAGTTAGATCTGCTTCTGATATTTTATTTTGAATTTACTTGATATCCGTAAATGTTTTGGTTCGAGTCTCATCTGAAAGCAATTTGTGTACAGATGCGTGCATCTGTAAATTTAATTTATTTCAACGGTTTTGGCATTCAAAATTGCCAAACGAAGAAGCTTTAGTATTTTCTTCTCAAAATAGAAGAGATTTTAGTATATACTGCTGTAGCCATATTATTTAGAGACGACAAAACTGGCAATAAAATTTCATAAATTCGTACAATTTTAAACTTCCCGTTCCTTATGAACTAGGAATATCTTTCAACTTGCTAAATATATTGTTAATTACATATATCCTATGCTTGGCTTTGCTGATGAGTAGGAATTAGAATTCTTTGAGATAGACATTTTGTGGTTCAAGGCCTACATTTTTACTAGAAATATTGATACTAATTGAGTAGGACCGAATCTTTAGTTACTACTACTTAATGTGACCATGGTACTTACAAATTGTGAGTAACTAAAAGAATAACAAAAAGTCAATCACAAGCTAGCACGCGATTAATGTGCCTTAGTTGTTTAAGGTAAAAAAGAAAGGGAGATTATATTCACACACCCCAAATTACTTCTCTCACACCCTTTTAATTTTTTAATATTTTTCTATCAAGTGTTAGTGGTGTGTAGAAAATATTAAAAAATTAAAAGGGTGTGGGAGAAGTAATTTGGAGTGTGTGAATATAATCTCTCGAAAAAAAATGTGACATTTTTTATCAGAAATCTGAACCATTTACATGTTGTGCTTACATGATCAAATAGCCACAATGTGGCCATTGTGTATGGATCTAGAACTTGTTTCATGGTTATTTTATTACAGGCTTCCATAATAATCACTGTAAACTTTCTTAAGTTTGAAGCTTATCTTTGTTATGCTTCACTGGTTAACTCATTGTGTATGGATCCTTCTTGACTAAAGTGGACTTTATATATATCTATATGCTAGTGTGTCTGTGTGTGTGTGTGTGTGTATGTGGATCTCTATATATACGTAGATACCAATTTTAGGGAGGTGCCCTTTTTTTCCTTAATTAGCGGACATGGAATAATGTGTTCCTTAAATGTCAATAATCTGTCAGTAACGTGTGGCTGTAATTATATGGGTAGCTTCAGGAGAGTGAGATCACAGTCTGCTTTAATTATTCAAGCACATGCCAATCCGCTTTGATTTTCTAGTGTTTTTGTATATCTGGATTTGATATTCCGTAGAGAGGTTTGAGGACTTCTTGTTCAATTATTAGATCGTATATGAATGGCTTGTATGCGTTAGATGTCCCGGAAGTCATTAAATCTAAGTGATAAGAAACTCCTTTTCTTTTTTTTCATAATCCTATGCTATCATTTTTCAGATTCTTCAAAGCGGAAATCCCAAGGCAGATGAGATTGTGTTGTCAAATATGACTGCTGTATTGGATCGTGTATTCTTGGATATAGAGGTAATACTGGGTTTTATATGCGTTATCATACAGTTGCCTTAGTTGCTGATGTGTGTATAACACAGATAGGAAACCAAATTATCCGTTTGTTTTCTTGTATACTTGTTTTATTTTATTTTATTTTTTTTCTATATGATAGATCAATAATTTTTCAGGACCCATTTATCTTCTCACCATATCACAAAGCAATGCGAGAGCCTTTTGATTACTACATGTTTGGTCAAAACTATATTCGTCCTTTAGTTGATTTCAGGTATCTTGACGACTTCTATCCTTTTTACCATCTTCATCAGCTACTTTGATGTATATAAAGTGAAAGAAGATGCATTTATTCTTGTTGTTTATTTTTGCTAAAAATGAATGTACGTACTATGCATTATTTCATGAAGTTCATTGGAGCCTTAAAACTGACAGCGTCATGGGTGATTTGTCCATCCGACGTGCTTTCATTGGATCATTCTGCATGAGATTAAAATCATTTAATTTGATTTATAAGAGAATTTCTTTTTATAGAATAGTTGTATTGGGAATTTTAAATATTCTGATTTTTAATCGTCGATACAAAAATGTAAAGATCAATTTAATTTTGATGCGTCTTCATTTCTTTGCCCTTTTCTGACTTGTTTAATGAAGTAAATATAAAATGGAATTTATAACCATTCGTTTTGTAATTTTTTTCCTGAATTTTGAAATAAATCTACACTACAATATTATTATGGACTAGAGTAATGCAGTGATACCATAAGTGTGTCCAATTATTAGAATTTTTTTTTTTCAAAAACTTGTTAACAGAGAATACTCACATGAAGAAACAAAAAAAATGCTGGCGACACACATTTTCTTTCTTGTGTGCTATTTCTTACTTTCTTATATTCACGTGAATATGAGCTCTAATCCTAAATTCTGATTATTATTTGTGCAGAAACTCATATGTTGGCAACCATTCCATTTTCTATGAAATTGAAGAGAAGCTTCAGCAGGTGTGTATTCTCAGTATTCAGCTTATTTTCTTTGTGGGGTTAACAACTATACATTGCTGAATTGTGAAACACTTACTTTCTAGAAGCAAAGTTAGACTAAACCTCCTCCTTGTTTTGTTGTTACAACTTACAAAGTTATATAGTGGCCTCCAATATACATGTGATGTAAATGCATGTTTGGCAGTTCAAGTTTAGGTTTGGACATATATATGTTGAAGTACTTTAGAAAACAATGTCAGAGAACTGATAAGGAGTGATGGTCTGAAGGGTTCCTACCAGTCAGTTTCTTGCATGGGCGCAGTAGAATGCAATACAATGCAATAACTTTGTATTGGTGCTGTATATCACAATTATAGTTGACCAGTAGTTGTCTCAATTTTTTTCGTGGTGTGATTTTGGTGGTACTGTGGTATGCACTATGCAGATGCCATATCTTCTTGATTAGTTTACACATGGAGGTGACTCGTGATGCAATGCTATTGGATTATGCATGCAGGGTCACAACATCTTTTTGATATCAAACCACCAAACTGAAGCAGATCCAGCTGTCATTGCCTTGTTGCTTGAATCAACAAACCCACATCTCGCTGAGAAAATGGTGAATTGCAATGTTCTGTCTTCATTCTAAGCGTACATTGGATGCATACACTATTTTGTGCACTTACAACTGTTTGCATAACCAAAGTTTAGACTTTGTAGTTTTGTACTGCAGACCTACATAGCAGGAGATAGGGTTGTGACAGATCCTCTTTGTAAGCCTTTCAGCATGGGGAGGTACCTGTGAATTCTTGGATAATGTTATGCAATTAGTATGCACCTCTATGCTTTGATTAGTTAAATGATGAAATTCTCATCATTTTTTCTTTTAATATTCTTACAGGAATCTGATATGTGTATACTCCAAAAAGCACATGAATGATGTTCCTGAGCTTGCTGATATGAAAAGAAAAGCAAACACACGGAGTTTGAAGGAAATGGCAGTGCTATTGAGGTACCTCAATTATTTTGTTTGTCTATGCATTGTTAAAGATGGTTTCATTGTCGAAGTTGGTTTGATTTTATTGGCGGCTCTTCTTATTTCTGCTGATCAAGGTCTGACGGTGTTACTACCATGTCAGGTCCTGTGCAGAAAGATTTTTTTTTTCCTTTTTCTTTTTTGCATTGTTTTTGTGTTCTTCTTGGACAATCATTATCTCTCCCTCTTTGATATCTTTTTTTCTGTTTTATTTGCTCTTACCTTCTGGAAGACTTGGCGCACAACCGAGCACAGTGGCGTTCTAGGATTCTTACAGCTAACCCCTCTTAGCGGGATAAGGCTTTGTTGGTGTTGTTGTATTTGCTCTTACATCTTGCTCGTTTCTTGTCTCATTGGACCCTATTAAGCACTACACATCTCAGAACTAACCAATTTGTGTAAAGTGAATCTTCTTGTTGTGATAGCTAGTAACAAACTGGTGATAAAGGAACTAAGCTGATCTTCCTTGTTAGCGTACAAAAATGCATATCAAGTTAACAAGTCAAGGAAGCACACACCTTTTTTTCTCCATTCATCATTCTTGTGCTGATGGACATGGAGATTTGATTTTACTTGCTGCATAAAACATGCTTAGCAACTCAAGGAAGTGCTCCTCTTTTTCTCATTTCATTCATCCTTCTAGTACTTAATCAACACCTACTCGGATTTTTTATACTAGTATGTCAACTCAAAATGGAGTACTTGTCATACTTTGAGTCGAGGATACATTTAAAACCGAAAAACAATTCGTTTGAGGTGCTAGACTGAGAGAGCAAGGGCTCGTTTGTGCCTAGGATTGGAAATCTCACTAGATTCCATGTATGTTGAAGGAAGAAATGGATGCCAACTTGTAAAGCTTGTCGAAATTGAAGGTAGAAGTCGCATTAGTCATGAAGGAAACTTCTCATTCCCAATTCTACCCTTTATGTGGGGATGTGAAGGGATAAGTTTACTTCTTTACTAATCCATCTTGTACAATATGCAAGTCGTCACCTATTTCTTCATTCAACATTCATGAACCTAGCGAGTTATCCAATCCAAACTAGTCCTCGAGACCAAATTAGGCCTGAAGGTTCAACATTGTAACAAATGCTTACCTTTAGGTCTTCGCTGGTGGTAGGTTTGCTAATCAGGGTGGGGGATGATCTCTCTAATTTCAATCACAATATTAGTGGACTGTCCGCTCTTTATGTAATTTTTTTGTTTTCTTTTCTGCAATAAAATTTGTTTCTCTTTAAGAAAAAAAGGTCAAGTTGAATTTCTTATCTCTGTTTGTTCTTGTATTATTTTTTTTCTAGGACACATCATGCATTTTTGTTGTGTTTTTGCTCATCAAAATACCAAAGAGGTCGGCTTAGGATTCAAAGAGAAAATCAGTGCATGCTAGATTCCTACTAGAATGAGAAAATCAGTTTTTCTTCTCTATCCTAAGAGATTTCAGAATAGGTTTCTAACCCACAATCTATTCTCTGTAAATAGTCTTGATAAGAGTTCTTCAAATATAGTAAGCACACAAGGGGGTAGAGAACTAAAGAGAGTGATAGAGAGATCGAAAGCTAGGGTTTGGGGATTAGCATAGGAATTGTAATAAATTATTCTTCTTGATAGTGCAAGTGATTCTCTCAAGAGAGATCACACGGGGACGTAGGAAAAGTTAGCCATCTCGATAACAATTTTTCTTGTGATTATGTGAGGCGGTGTTTATTTTATTGTTTCCGTTTACTCACATATCATCATCCAAGCTGTTTGCATAACATCATAATCCATCGAAAAGCAAGATCAAGAAGGGCATTAAAATTTAACAATTTTCTTTTCTTAAAAAACTTACTCTTTTAATGTGATGAATTTGTTTACCTATGTTTTCTTAAAACAACCTTCTAATTTAACATGTTTTTATAGGGGTGGGTCACAGATTGTATGGATTGCACCTAGTGGTGGAAGGGACCGGCCAGATCCTGCAACAGGAGAATGGTACCCAGTAAGCTCTTTCAACTTCATCATGTATGAGAAAATTGAGAAGGAAATCATGTATTTTCATTATCGATGTTTAATATTTTTTATTTTTCAAGCTTTCCTTTTGTTAAATGTTTTGATCTGTATAGGAGATTCAATGTTCTGATGATTTTTATCTTGCAATTGTCTCTCTAGTGTTGCCACATAAGGGGTCTTAAAGTTGCATCTATATGTTCTAGTTGTAATTGTGAATTTAGGTCAAGCAAACCCGACAGCGTAGGTGTAAAATCAAAGGAGTTCTTTGGTTCATCATGGATAGAATAGGGACTCAACAGCTCTAGAGGAAATCATAAATAGATTGAAGATGATTTCGAAATATATTCCGTTTTCTGTCTGTTGAAATAAATTACTGTTTTAAGCATTTACTAAATTTGACCTCAACTTAGTTGTATTCTAATTCAGGAGTTGGGCTTCCATAAAATGAAGATTGGCTACAATTTGAGATCACATTGACATACTGTCCCACTATAACCAAGAATTTACCAATATAGATAAACATCCACCTATCTTGACAAGGATTTCGAGTTGGTAGTGCAATGACTTCATAATAACAAGTCTAACATACATGCGAACACGTAGACATAAGTGTAAGTGTTGTCTTCATGATTCAAACTTCATACTGATATAAGTTGGTCAGGCACCTTTTGACGCTGCTTCACTGGACAATCTAAGAAGGCTTGGTGAACATTCTGCTGCGCCAGGGCATATATACCCCTTAGCATTGTTGTGTCACAACATCATGCCCCCTCCACCCCAGGTTCGTCAGCTCTGTTTTGGTGGTTCCTGTAGTGCTACTTTTCCTCATTAGTGACACAATTCTTTTCCAGGTAGAAAAAGAAATTGGAGAAAGGAGAATGATCTTCTTCCATGGTACTGGATTATCGGTTGCACCAGAAATCACCTTCTCTGATATTACTGCTTCCTGTCAAAATTCTGAAGAGGTTGGTTCTCTATACAATGTCTTTCAACTTCCTGATTGATTTGGATGGTTCCTGTTGTATTCTTTTGGATCTTTACATTATTCTGCAATGAAAGCTCATGTGTAATTATGTTCTGGATCTGCGACTTAGCATTGCATTTTAAATCATGTCATGATACTGTTTTATAAACTGCTAAATCATGTTGAAGAACTAGTTCCGCCTATTTAGTGGTGATGAACATTGGCATTTAACTAATACAGTCTTTTCCTTAGTCAACAATTATGTGAAACTGTATGCAAAAGTAGTTTAGTGTAGGGGTATACCATATAGAAATCTATATATATAATGTTCATTCATACGAGAAAAAGTCTTGAGAGCTAATGTTCAAGGACTGGGAAAGTCATTTCCATTGATTTCTAATTGTTAAGAGTAAATTTCACCTTTATTCCCTGAATTTTGAGTTTTGGTGACTCTGGTTGCTGGACTTCAAAACTTTCGAAACGGGCTTAACTGAGACACATACTATGGGGACCAGACGTTTTGAAGTTGAGGTACCAAAGTGCCACATTAGTCACCTAGGAGTGTTTAGTCTAACGGTCAGGCCTTTGGTTTGTTACCAAGAGGTCTGGGGTTCGACACCTCCCAAGGTACCCTAAATGTTTTTTTTTTAACTTCATTTTTCTCTTATCTTGTTTCTAAGTATTCTGGCTGTTCTATGTTGCAGGCTAGGGAGGTATACACACAAGCTCTGTATGATATCGTTACTGAACATTACAATGTGCTGAAAGCTGCTATACATTACGAACAAGGACTAAACGCATCCACTCCAAATGTTTCTTTGTCACAACCATGGAGTTAGTCCATCTTTAAGCAGATTGCCTTCCTACTTTGCTTTCATAATCGGGTACTTTGTTAGATCCTAAATTTTCGATTCAAATCAGAAGCACCGGAATAACTCCACATTCAACTTACAAGAAAGAACATATCAATCAGAATTAAAATGAACTAACACAACTCACTTCAGCACAGCAACCCAGTCCAACATAATCGGTGACATTATATTAGTAACTGGAGCCTCATCAAACTAATGAGAATCTGACTGTCCCAAAGTACATCCATCCCAACCCCATTTTAGTTCTCAAAGTTCTGTTACACTCCATCGAACTGATCCCCAAAACTGCCTACAAACTACCTTTTCCTAAAGCCTTGAATTGAGTCTCAATTGCTTTTCTCTGTTCCATTTCAGTAAAGATAATTAGAATTTGGTTACTTATCGAAGGGGTAGCATTTATTAATTTTTTCTGTTCAGTTCGGTAAAATTGATCGGAATTTTGGTTTTCTTTCCAGAAAGGGTAGTATCTACCGTCGTAAATTTTGATTATCGGTAGTTATCAGTTGTGTGACTACTTAAACGCGTGTAAAAAGCTTTTCATTCTGTTTGTGTAAAACATTGTGGCTTGTTCTTAAATGAAAAAAAAAATCTTGACTAGCAGCCATGTTTTACAGGGTTCAAGAGTATCTTATGCGTGAAAATCCGAATAAAGAATCTTGAAAATCATAGAATTGTATGCAGAAATAGTTATCACTTTCAGGGTTTTGTTTCTGCAGTCATTAGGTCAGTAATATGAATTCCTATGTTGACTAGAGTGCTTTTGTTATCATCTGAAGATGAAATTTGCACTCTTGGGGCGGCAATTGAATTTAATGGTCATTTTCTTTTGTTAACTAGATTTGATTGAATCTCGCAGGTTAGGACTTTACCTTAATTTTGCAACTCCTGACCGAAAGTTGACTGGTACTCCAACACAAGTATGCACTTTGCCAACAAGATCGAATTGAAGCTGATGACCGACCAGAGTGTAAGTTCACCACCATCTGAAATCGATGGATTCTTTTTGTGCATATGGTTTTTCGGCAAGAGCTGAATTCTTCTTGAAATGGAGCTGTCTCGCAAGGGTTCAGTTTTAGGTGTATACTGTGCAGATGAAGCCAGTTGTTGACTAGCCATGTAAATCGAACCTCAGTTTCTTTCTAGTAGTAGATGTTGAATCAATTTCTTTGTAGTACTTCTTCTTCGACACCTGAGAAGTCTTACATTTTAAAAGAGAAACCTTTCTAGCCGAGATGACTGCCGTGGAAGCAATTTAGCGTTGAATGTTTAAAATTTTCACGGGTCGATATCAGGGAACTCTTAATCCGCACCAAGAAGTACCCTCGCGAAGAGGCTGGGGTTGCCCCTCTCCTAGCAGCCAAAGCTACGAGTTCGGGAAGCAACTCGTGTGACAGCGCCTGTTGCAGCAGCAAGAGAACCCCCATTGCATTGTCTTATGAGCATACCAAATGCTCCTTTAACATCTTGGAAACCTCCATCAAAATTGACCTTCAGCCACCGTTCCTGTAGTATTAGTACGAAGAAGAGAGAGAGAAGTACTGCGAAGGAGAAGGGGAGAGACAAGAGAGAACAAAAGAAAGATCCAGGGGCAAAATTGTAAATGAAAAATCATTAAAAATACAACCACTAAATAATGTGAGTTTGCTAATAATTAAAAATCATTAAAAACCTCGATGGTACTAGGAATATTTTATTAATAACGAAGAAAAAAGTTACACCTAGTCAGGGGGGACATAAACCTTACCCCTCTAAAGCCAAATCTGAAAGAAAAATACAATGAAACAAGAGGATGAAATTTGACAAAATCATACAACACAACCATACTGGCATATTCGTCACAAGAAGGAAAATGCCAACAAACTTACTCAAAGTACAAAACAAAGCTAAACATATTCAACTATTACATGATACATTTTAAGCACTATCCTATTCTGCAACTGTGAAAGAAGAATGTTTCATGGCATGTTTACCAGCAAAGAACCAAGCACAATCCAAAACCCCGTGAAGAATCCAACTGCCAAGCTCACGTAGAACCACTCGTCTTCGAGTAAACAGTATCCTCCTCCTCTGTCTTGCTCAACTGTTGGTGGCGGTATCACCTCATTTGCGCTGCAATTCTTGTTGAGTGGAGCTCCGCATAGTTCGTTGCCGACGAAGCTAGACTGATCAAGGCTCTGCAGCTGAGTGCTTTTCGGAATTCGTCCCGTCAAATTGTTGTAGGACAAGTTTAAGTGACTCAGAAATGTCAAATTCGTCATGCTTGGAGGAATTTCACCATCAAGTTGGTTCATGGAAAAATCGAGAGATTCTAACCGTGCCATATTACCAAACTTTGAAGAAATTCTTC
This sequence comes from Heteromeles arbutifolia, assembly GCA_024362995.1. Taxonomy (NCBI): domain Eukaryota; kingdom Viridiplantae; phylum Streptophyta; class Magnoliopsida; order Rosales; family Rosaceae; genus Heteromeles; species Heteromeles arbutifolia. Next base: position 9,398,180 of record JANCRC010000020.1, read on the forward strand.
CGGTGAAGCGATTATGCGATAAATTGAGTGACTGCAATGCGAGGAGGTCGGTAAGTTCTTCGGGGATCTCTCCATACATAAAGTTGCGCGAAAGATCCATGCCTTTTACGAATCCCAGAATCTTGGTATATTCCACTTCTATCCCTTTCGTTACCACTATAGAAGCCTCAACAGAAGTACTAATCGTAAAAGTCATTGACGAAAATGATTCTGACAAAGAAGCCATGGCGCTCAAATTGTGGAAGCATCTCGGTATCGTTCCAGAGAGTTTATTACGTGCAAGGTCCAATATCTGGAGACTTTTCAAATAACAAATTTCAGAAGGAATGTCTCCTCCAAACTCATTCGAACGAAGGTTAAGAACGTTCAACCTTGAAAGGCTTTTACCCATCCATGTTGCTATGCTTCCGACAAACCCATTTCCACCAAGGTCAACAACTGACAACGAGGAACAGTTTCGTAGGGAATGTGGCAATTCTCCGTACAGGTGATTATTGCGCAAGTGCAGCGATTCCAACGGTTGCAAGTATCTCATAGACATTGGGACATTCCCAGTTAGGTAGTTGACTTTGAAAGATCAAAATGCCTTAAACTTTTAAGGTTTCCAATGGAACTCGATATTTCACCACATAAGGCATTGTGAGAAAGAAGTAAGGACTTCGAGATTGTTCAAGCTATACAACCATTCAGGTATGGTAGAATTGAAGTCGTTCCACCTGAGATTAAGAACTTTAAGACAAGTCATATTCTGAATACTACTTGGAAGCTGACCTGTAAGTTGATTGGCTTCTAGATTCAATTCAAGGAATTTTTGGTTAAACAACCATTTGGGAATCGGATCAAGACTAATAGAATTGAATGACAAATCAATCTCCCTCAAAGATGTGATATTCTGTGAAATACCAGGAATTGGATCTTGGAAACCACAACCAGCGAGACGAAGAGAAACTAGATTTTTAATACTGAAAACCCATCTCGGCATCAAAGAATTAAAACTGTTGTCAGAAAGATCAAGGACGACCAGGGAAGTAAAATTTATGGTGGGTAGAGGGGGAGTTTGATGAAGTACACAATCGGACATAATTAACTCTACCAAAGAAGGAAGCATGTTTGTAACTTGCAACCAGTCGGATGCTTTGCTAAGATTTACAAAACTCAAGTCCAAGTGTTTTAGCAGAGAAAAACCATATATCCACTGAAGGTTCTCAACCTTGAGACTGTAGCTACTGAGATTGAGATAGCGTAGACCGGAGAGATTTCCTAGTTTATGAGGAATTACTCCATCAAACGATGAGTATCCAAGATTAAGGTGTGTTAAACTTGTCATAGAACCAAAGAAACTAGGAATTTGTGTTCTGAAATCATTGTTGCTTAGGTCCAAGTAGTTGAGATGCTTTAAACTGAGCAAAGAAGGATTTATCTTACCACCGAAGAAAGAGCCGAAATCCCAATCAGAGTTGGAACTATTAAGGTGCAGCTCGTGAATGTGACCGGTTATGTGATCACAGACAACTCCTGTCCAACTGCAACAGTCTGAACCTTCTTCTGCAACCCACGATGAAAGCCGATTGGCAGGGTCCTCGAGATCTTGCTTGAACATCAGAAGTGCTTGTCTTTCGCTTTCCTTGCAAAGCGGAGGCCAACCGGGAATTCCATTGCATAAACCAAGACTGAAAGTAATGGTTGCAATAGCAAGAACCCTGATTAGTAGTAAAACAACTCTCATGCTTCTCTCCATATAGTTTTAGTGTATGAAGTAGGTGATGTGTACGAGCAATGAACCATCCGGAGTAGTGCTAGCTATATATACTGGGGAGCCTCACTTTTTCTAAACCATCCTCTACGACACGAGCACTTTTTCTAAACCACCCTCTACGGCATGATGAGATTGAGACCGCATTTTCTAACACATCAATGAGAGTAGCAGTCGGACTGTCTTGGAATCTTTGACAAAAGTTTCATAGATGATAAGATGGAATAATTACTTGTAGGAAATTTTCAGAAATTCTCTCCCGCACATTATTTTTCACGGGTGAACGGAACTGTCTTTTTTTGTTTTTTATGTGAAATAATGCGCAGGAGAGCAAGGCTCCTTTCACCATAATCCCCAAGACATAAGAGATTATTCCCCTCTTTGTCATAAGATGGATTATTCCTCTCTTTCCACAACCACGATAGTAACATAAGAAAGAAACCCCTCTTTTGGGGAGAGGAATGACATGCTACAACTCAAATACCCAATGGTATGGCAAGCAAGACAGGTGTAGCTTTAGCAGAATCAAGCAAGGCCAACCTACTGACGAAGAACAACTTTTAGGAAACAAGTACACACCGCCACATGACGTTTTGCACTAATGAAACAATGAAATTTGGACAAAAAACTTACACGTCTTTATTTTATTGGCACCTGACACCACCTTGGAAATGTACTCATTAGACATGTTAACGGGTCGAATTCGAATCGTATCAACCTAGATCCATTTCATATCGGATTCAAATCTAATCCAGATACGAAAAATAAGTATCGATCCATGTCCTTTTAATTTCATTTGATTTGGATCAGATCCGAATTAAAATCTGATCCATTGACAGGTCTAATACTCTTGCCGTATAAGTCTTTCTCTATTAATAGATAAATGCATAGCAGATCCCGGCGACAAACAGACTGTTTCAAGTGGGCAAGATATTATGATGGATCACCATCTGAACTTGAGGGGGCATGTTTCCCTTGTCTAATAAGCAGCAGCTCATGGTGTAAATGGGCATTGTTTGGGTGCTGGGGGTGAAGTAGGGTTCCAAAATGGCATCCAACCCGTAACTATAACGACCCAATTGCAAGAGCAGAGCCCACGAGATCCAAGCGGAGCGTGCACAAAGGAGTCAAATGCTTCTATTATTTTCCTTGACGCAGCTGAGGCATCATGGACTTGAACCAGAGGCCTCGCCCGTGAAGTAAATCGTAGCACCTACACTCCAACCAATTGGGAGAATCAATCAATTCCTTTTCAGGAGCGATTCATCCTTCCAGCTGGCCTAAAATTTCTTAACCGATAGCCCTATTTGGAACTCGGACATAGTTTAGGGTTTCATTTGAACCACAAGGTTTGAGGAGGGGTCATTGCATTTGGAATTTTACACGAGAATCAAAAATCCAGCATTTTATATAGAGAAGTGAATGAAACAAATGGGAGAACAAGATGAAAAAAGGGCAAATCTTTTGCAACTGTAGCCATATATTTGACAAGCCAATGACCCATGAGCTCAAGTATGCGCAGCAAAATGCAGAGCACGTAGCATCCGCAACCGACAAAATTGACCATCATATGAGAAAAAGAAAAAAAAAACGATATCTGAAACTCTTATTCGACAAAATACATAACACTCGTACCATCTCTGTTAAGGGGGCGCCCGCGGAATCTTTCTCCCTACTTCAATGTTGAAAATACGTGTTCCTTTACTGCCTTTTGATAAAAACTCGCTACATTGAAACACTCACATAAAATCATAGTCATCGAGTGGATCATAGCCCTCAACAGCTATATCATCATCCGCCTTATCAACAATTAGCTGCTTTTTCTTGGCACCTGAAAACAAGGAAAGCAATTAACAAACACCGAAGGAAACTATATCATCAACAAATGTTCATGCACCTCTCTAACATTAAGTTTTTTAATGTTTATCAATGAAGAGATCATGGTTCCGCACTAAAATAATTCTAACTGGGAGCAGTGAACAAGTATTGAGGCTCTACGAAGGAACTTAAGCCTAACACGGAAGCAACCCTCGACAACAAGTTCTCAAAATGGGTGAAGTGGTCAATTTTTAACGCAGACAATTTTTAACATGAGGTTTTCAGATTGCTTTTAACAGCTGTGGAAAATTTTTGTTCCAAACCCGTGGACAATTTTGATTGGGTGATGTGCGGCACGTGTCTGTTGGGCTTCACAAGCGGCTCTGAATAACATAAAGGAAGTTGGGGTTCCACCCTAAAGCCAATTGGCAATAGGGGGAGTAGTCCAACTAATAAGCCCTCGCAAGGTTCCTTAAATCTCTCATGGGATACTATTCAGACGTAAAACGAATACCACTTGGTAAAGATAAAGGCCGTAACTATGTTGCTCTACATAAGTATCGAAAATAGCACTACCAAAATTCCTCTATTTCTTCTTTTCTTTTTTCAGTTGAATATATTTTTTAAAGGATAGAATGGGAAAAGAAAGGAATTGATTGGTACGAGACCCAAAGATCCAAAGTGGATTGCATTGTCATACCTTCAACCCTGATTACATAAACCATAGCTATTTCGGCACCTACACCTAAACTGGAAAGCACAGGGCCCGCTTTGACCAGTAACCTAAACAAATTTTCTGAACCAAACGTGCAAGGCATTTTTTAACATGTTAGTTTCACTTGGTGGTGACACCTGCACCTGAAACGGAAAGCACAGGGGCTGCATTGACCAATACCCTAAACAAGTTTTCTGAATCAAACTTGCAAGGCATTTTTAACACATTGGTTTCACTTATTGGTGACACCTACACCTAAACCGGAAAGCACAGGGGTTGCTTTGACCAATACCCTAAACAAGTTTTCTGAATCAAACGCGCAAAGGCATTTTTTAAACACGTTAGTTTCTCAGTTCCACAATACTAAGAGCTTCCGGCTGATGCTTCTCAACAAAAACCCAATATAATTCCTTTTCCTTTCTTCACATATAGGACATTAATTTGGTTTTCAAGTGGATGAAAAATCATAAATAAAACTAAAATGAAGCATGAGACATTCTATTCTTAGCAAAGAATAAAATAAGCAAAGACACGCACCTGTCTTCTTTTTGCCAGCATTTGCTTCCTTCTCTGCTTTTATCTTCTCATTTGCAATTGCCGTAATGGAAGATGCAACTTCTTTTGCATCTGCTCCTTTCAACGAAGTCATTGACAGTCTCATTACTGCCTTGAGTAGACCAATATAATGGAAACTTTTCTGCAAATAAATTTAAAAAAATTATGTACCTGAAATTCTCGAACGTTTGTTAAACAGGTAGGAAAAATTAACACACCTCAAATGGACGAAGTTTATGCGAAATAAGTTCTGCATATTCCAGGAAGTCAATTTCGGATTTCGGAATGAAATTGTCAAGGTTTTTTTCATTGCCTCCACTGGAAAACAATTCTTTAGTGGACTTATAATCTGCTTCTTCCACCAGCCTGTGGAGTAGAGAAAAGCTTTAGTAAGAACCACTAGTGACCAAAAGCTAATGCATTCAACATGTAATTGTTAGTCAAATGTACCAAACCATGTTCTCAAGGAGAAATGATTTAACTCTGAATCAACTGGGTCTATCATCCAAAGGATAGGCATAGACAAAAATAAAAAATAAAAACCGAATAAAGGCCAGTCCCCACACATCACAATTCTGAAACTTCGTTGAGTACATAAATACAAGTGCAGCCCACGTGCACCATTAACAGATAATACAGTGCATGGTAGACACAATGATCAACAACATTTTAAAGACAAATTGCATCAACCTAATAGATCCAAAAGTCAGAAGTACCCAAAACAATGGTTTTACTCTCATAGGCACTAATTATAGCAAGTTTCTAAAAGAATTCAAAACAAAAACCAAAGAAAGAATTGCAGGGCTTAATTACATCAAAATGCATGACAACTCGCCACATTTAAACCACAGTTGCACCAATACACAATATAATTAAAAAAAAAAAACTAAAGTTGTGCTGATTGGGCTGACAAGCATCATTCAGAATACGGTTGCAACAGAACACTAACTATTCACATTATAAACCAAAGTTGAATAAATAAACCATCTGTTTGAGAAATTTTTATCAAGCCATGGTTATTTAATTTTAATTCCAAATTTCAGTATGCAAAACTCGAAGTACTGAAGATATTACATAGCCACTACTTCCACCAAAGGATCCCAATAAGTACAATTTTGGGAATAATAGTACCCCAAAAAAAAAATAGAACAAGGGTTTCAGTTAACTGACACAATGAACTACATAGCGAAGATGAAAATATCCACAACCTAATTAACTAAGGTACTTATCTTATTGTTTGTTTGGTTAAATTGAATTGGGCTCTTGGAGGAAGTCACCAAAGCATTTTAAAAACTATGAAGTTGAGGTTGGCTTTCAAGCTGGATGTTTCTATTGATGATTCATTTTGACTTATAAAATGTTGTGATCCTTATTTAAATTAACATAAAATTTAGTCCGGCTTCTTAATCGGGGGCAGCACCAAATGCCTGACTAAATTCTTTATAATAGTCAGTACTATAAGATGTAGATTACTGCTATCCAACGGAAATTAGTCAGCACAAAATACCAAACGAGGCCTAAATGTTAACTCTCACCTTTGTTGGCGAAGTTTCTCAGCCACAGGATCCAGTGGCTCTTCCTTTTCTACTTCAACGGTTTTTCCTTTCTTTTCTGTAGCTTTTGCAGCAGGTTTTGTTGCAGGTTTCTTAGGTGCCTTCTCAGCAACAGGCTTTGCTGCAGGTTCCTGGCCACCGTAAAAATAACAGATTATCAAGATTAATCATTATCATAAAATAAATAATAGATTTTTTCAGTAGAACAAGTGTCAAAAAACAAAACAGCCATCCAAAGCCTCCAAGGTTAATGACTGCAAAACTACTTGCTGTGGTTTGTGGACAAATTGAAAATACACACACGGCAACAACCGTGGCAACCCGATGGAAACCGAACGAAACCAATTCTAATGGATCCCGAATGGTTTGGTTCTGCTATGACGGTTGTATTTTGCTTCATCCAACTTGAACAAACTATCCTGAAGAGGTTTGCTTGGCGACCCTAGGGGTAGCACCGCAGGCTGAACTTACCAGTTCGGCTTTAGGGCTCCCACCCCAAAGGTGACACACATAAACAAAAACCCTTTGTATCGTCTTAACCAGTCACAACTTTCTTTTACCATTTGTATATAACTCATTGGAATACTGAGATTTAAACCCGACCATATAACATGATGATCCAGAACCTATTCATCTAAATGACTACCGGTTAGTAAAATATTGTCATAACAAACCATTTGATATGGCCTAAACTAGTAAATCTCACTTTCAACAGTAAAGCAGAAATAAATCCAATCATTGAAATCAATCAAAGTTGTTGCAAAAAGGAGGTCAAACTTGACAATAATGTGGAACCCTTTTTCTCAAACCTAGTCTCTATTTTAATTTTTCAATTAAGGGCAAGGAAGAGAACTAGCGCTCAATGAACTATTTGTAATATGACTACTATTCTACATAGACAAATGCAGTACAAAGTGACAATACATGGTGTGACCAATCAAAGACATCCCATATAATATTAAAAAGTCGTCTCCTTGGTGTCTTTCACCCTTTATATGCATATATTGCCGCAAGATACAAAATTGGATTTTCACATCAAAAGAAAAAACAACGTTGTTAGTGGTCATTTTAAAGATAAATATTCATGAAACATTCTCCAGCCAATTAGCTAGTACTCAAGCAAGAACAATCATCCAACAACCTATAACAGGGATTCTGAATGATGAGCAGGAAAAAAATTGCTTTCAGAAACTCAACAAAACAATAAGATGACAACTGCGTTATTGATCTTACCAGAGGAGCAGGTTCATCTAAATCCTCCCATGACTCCGTAATATCATTTTCATCCACATCTTCGTCATCCCATTTATGTATCGGTTTGTCCTTACCAAGGAGAGCTGGAACTTTCTCATCTTCTGAAGCAGAGAAAAAATCCAGCTTTGTAAACAAAATAACTCCACTTATACTAATGATAGCAAATGAATTGTTATTCAAAGGTTTAGGCAAGAGAGCTTAGGTGGTAAATACTAAACATAACAATTATTAAGAGAATATAACAAGATAAACAAAAATTATCCACAAAAAATATAACAAGATAAACAAAAATTACCCACAAAAAAAACCCCACACACACATCTCACAAAATTTTGCAGGAATACTTAAGATGGAATTAAAGCAAGCAGTATTACCCCAGTCCTCCATCTAATTTGGCGATTCTTGTATCAAATTACCGATTTTTCGACGAAACAAAGAATTAATCCTGCATATCAAGACACGCCAACAACCATCATCGGACATAAAAAAAATAAAAAATAAAAAATTGAGCTGAAACAGTTGTTGGGATTTTGCAGAAACCGTCAATATTTTATTGGGTTAGGAAGAGAAAATCCAGAAACAAAATTAGGGTTTAGATAAAATCGATCTGGAAAATTGGGGGACTTACCTTAGCAATGGAAGACGCGCGATTGATCGATCAGGTGGTGAGAAGAGTCAACGGCTCTTTCTCTGAAACCCTAATTCTCCCAGTATTCTTCCTTCTCGGTTGGCTGTCACTGTGCCGAACTCGACTACAACTTAGCAGAGGCCGTCCTTTCCCTTTCCTTTATATTCTTATCTTTTTTTGCGTTTATGGGTCACCTACGTGTTCGTAACTTGGGTTATTTTCCGGTTCGGTTTTAGAGTGGGCTCTAAGGAGAAATGAGGCGTTGAAAACCCCAAGGGTACTTGTTGTTTTGCCATCCGAATTTGTACGGCGTTGCTAAATTTTTTCATAAAATTTTAATTTTAACCGATTATTTCTTAACTTTTATAATTAACTAATTTTTCTCTAAATTTTAATTTTAGTCGATTATCTCGTAATAATTTTATGAATAGTTAATTTTCCTCCCAGAGTTTAGATTTTAAATTTTTCATTTTTTTTGCCCTATACATTTGTCATGTCTAGTCTAGTCCACATAATCAAAATGAATGAAATTTTGGATAAATTTTTGTAAAATGTAGCATAAAAATTGGCTACTTATAAAGTTCAGAGAAGTATTTAGCTAAAATTAAAGTCTAAGAGAAAAATTGGCTAATTATAAATATTCAGGATAATCAGCTACATCGATCAAAACCCAAAATGATAAAATGCTGATTTAGTCGCTGAACTATTACCTCAGTGAAAATTAGGTCCTTGAATTATGTTTTTTTTGGTAAAATAAGTCCAAAAATTCATTAAAAATTGCTAATTTCATTCCTACTATTATATTCAAAATTATTTTATTTAATTTTTTGTCAACTTGACACACTCTAGAGTATAAACCGTCATTTTCTCGCCTATAAGCCCTTAACATTTCATATAGATTGCGATCTAACGTCCAACTTACCCTCTAAAGTTAACTCCATGCACTATTTATTTATTAAAATTACTAATCTGTCCTCTAATATGTATTACGAGCAAGTAATGTGACTTAAATTGACAGCAAATTAAATATAGTAGTTTCAAATCAAATATTAGGAATGTAATTGACAAAATTTTATAATTCAATGACAGATTTTTCTAAAATAATAATTTAAGAACCTTATTTTTACTCAGATGATAATTGAGAGAATAAATTAGCAATTCATCCGAACTCAAAATAATCATGGCCGTAAGATGGGAAACGACAAAGCTGCAGCACTTGTGCCGAAACGACAGGCCGTTCAGCAGTAGCAGTAGCACGGTGAATCACAAAACAAGGGCATCCGCGGCCTTCTTCTTATCCAAGGCTGCAAAGCTCTCCGTTTTCCTTTAACCAAAACCCAAATGGTGGCCACTGCAATTTCCGCCATGAATTCCGTCATGGGTTTCAGTTTCTCGCAAAACCCATTCAACAACTACCGGAACCTCTGCAAACCACAATGGAGGAGGCCTATCTCACTCACACCCACCCACCTTTCCTTCCCAACTCCGACCAAAACTCGGCGCCCTTTACAGACCTCCACTCTCGTCTCCTCTTCCTCCTCCGTCCCCGCCGCCGTCGAGGACTACGAGGTGCTCTCTCCCTTCCTGTGCTTCTCTTCTCTGTCACTGTCTGTGTGGGTTGGATTTTGTTTTGCCTAATTCGAATTTATTGCAGTTTGTTGATGCTTCTTCTGAGGTGGAGTTGAGATTACAACTCGGGGGTCGAAATTTCGAAAGTTCGAGAGATATATTTGTGGATGCAGATGGCACCTCATTGACAATAAAAGTACAGCATTCTGGGTCTCTTATCACACTTGTGGAAACTAATCATCTCTTTGATAAAATAAAGCCTTCTGAAACAATATGGTTTGTAAAACTAAAAGCAATGTTAAATTTATAGGCTTGTTTTTAGTTATGACACATGTACTCTTCACCAAATCTCGCTTTATCCCTTACACTGTATATATTGTTTTACTTTACCTTGTAGACTCTATACTGTCGCACTTGGTCACGTGCACTCTTCTGTATGTCTCACTTTAACCTTTTCCATCAAATAAGTTAAAAGACTCGTTAATTGTGTTGACGTGGTATAGGCAATCTAGTCTTTTCTACTAAGTTGGTTGTGTGGCATATAACATGTCATATTAGTGGAACCCATGGATAAACAAATGTGGGTTAAACTCCAATTAGGTTGTGATTTCTCCATATTAAGAGAAAAACAGAAGAAGAGAAGGTTGAATCTTAAGGTTCGCGAGTTAATTTAAAAGTTTTCCCATCCCTTTGTAAAGATTTAACCCACCAACATAGTTGAAAAGCCTAAATTGTCCATGCCACGTCAACAAAACTAACAGTTATTTTATCTTATTTGACAGATAAAGTGATATATTTAGGATGAGTGCAGGGGTTTAAGTGAGACAGTATAGAGTGTAAGGGGTAAAGTGAGACACGGAGAAAGAGTGCAACTAGTAAAGTGAGATAGTATATAGAGTGTAGGAGGTAAAGTGAAATTTGGTGAAGAGTACAATTGTCATAGCTAAAAATAAGCCAAATTTATATACACTGTAGTCTTTCGGGTCATGTTTAGATGGGTTGGGCAGGTATATTGATGATGATCAGCTAGTCGTAAACTTGAAAAAGCACGATCCTGAATTGAAATGGCCTGATATTATGGAGTCCTGGGAGTCTCTGACAGCGGGATCCATGCAACTTTTGAAAGGAGCATCAATTTACATTGTTGGGGATTCAACTGAAATCAACCAAAAAGTGGCTCAAGAACTTGCAGTTGGTCTCGGGTATTTCCTTACTACCATTTTGTAGTTGCATGTTCATTACGATTAACTAGCTGCTAGTAACGAAAGATAGCTGTTTATAAGGGGCACTGAGATTCAGTTGCATGGTTTGACAGCTCTGCCTATGTCTCAAATGCTTTTAAATTTTCAGTGTTTTGGTTTTCCGAGTCTTCCTACATTCAGTTGTTATCTTTGGTTGATATGGTTGTAGATATACACCACTCAGTACAAAGGAGTTTATGGAATCATTTTCGAAGCAGACCATTGAATCATGTGAGTACTTCGCTTGAACCTTGTAATTGTTCATTGAGCCTCAACTCGCTATGCCTTCTTCCCTTGATCTGTAATCTCAGGATGTGCACATTATTGAAACTTGAACTCGTTATGATCAATGTCAGTATCAACATAGTCATCTTTCTTTTTGGGGTGTGCACTAAGTGAATCAATGAAGTTTTAGATTATAGAATTAACTTAGATGGAAATGTGAAACAACGCTATTGTGAATGATGACGGAGTGGGCTGACCAAGCATTAACATAGCACAAAATATTTGAAAAACTTATGCTATTATGATTTTAAATTTTTGTGGCGGTGCCATGCAGCTCTGATGGTTGAGGGCCTTCAACCACCTTACTCTCCTCTCCCCCCCCCCCCCCCCAAAAAAAAAAAGTCACCAGTGCCGACCAAATTTGTTTCCTTTTTCCCAAAAATAAATGATGAATCCTTTTTCTGCTTTATGATTGTTTTCTTTTCCATACTTAAAAATCGACTGTGTGTAAGTTAAAACAAAATAATGGATTATGACTGAATCACTTTTAGTGTTTGTTTGCGATATTCTCTGAGTTTTTCATACGTGTATTTCACATTTGATCGTACTTACTTTCATTTATTTGTGAATCGCTGATTTCAAAAAATCTTCTTCAAAGCTGATCTAGTTGCTATTAGTTACCCTGTATTTATTATTTTATCAATTCCAGGGTTGCTTGCTGAAGGTTCTGACTCTGTAGCAGAAGCAGAAAGTGCTGTATTACAAAGTTTAAGTAGGTACTATATGTCAATGATTTTTTATTTTGTGTTTTCTTTTGGGGATATGGTAGGGGCAGGAAGGTGTTGAAAAGATTGAGTATCTTTTAATGGGCATTGTTGGTGATCTTACAGTCATGTTCGGGCAGTAGTTGCAACGTTAGGAGGGCAGCATGGAGCAGCAGGAAGGGCTGATAAATGGCGTCATCTATATGCGGGTTTCACTGTATGGGTGTCCCAAACTGAAGCTACAGGTAACTTGTCTTTGATCCTTTCTTTCGTTACTTTTCTTTGGACAAGATACTCATCTACTACCAGTGTCTATCATGCTTAATACAATTGGTTGTAAGTTGTTCTCTAGTATCATTAGGAACCTCTGTAGGCTGATTAGAATTGTTAATAAAGTTGATAGATATTGTGTATTTACCATTGTTCCCAATAGCATATTCATTACAACCGGAAAATAAAATAAAAAGCATATGCTGTTGGAACTGAAAACAAAAGCACAAGTGATTGTAACTGATAAAACAAAATTCACACTTCAACAGAATGTGGATCAACAACTATTTCATATGTAAGCCTTCCCATCGACATGCGAGACTACATAAAATTGGGAGGTTATCGTTGCATGAATTTGAAGTCAGGATCTGCTATAGTATGGTAATAAATTTTGCAGTTTGCCATTTTTTTTAAAAGTTCAAGTCATCGCAGGATGGGGGCCAACATTGTCATAGTTGAGCACAACTGAAGCACCTTTTTGTTGCAGACTTCACTGCAAGTCTATGGATCTTTATATTTTTATCATTTTGATTTTAGATTTAGAATTCTTTCTATCTCGTTGCAAGTTATTTATGTTTACTTGATAATTGTAGTAGCTTGGATCTATGTCATAGGGTTTTTAATCAAGATTGCAGATTGATTGTTAGTCAGGATATGTGAGCCTCAACTATAGAATTGAATAAGCATTACACTCTAATGTTTAAAATTTAAATTTTTTGGTCGGGTTTTTATAAAAAATGGTCCTGGGGCAACTCATTACTTCGTCCCTCATGTATTCATAAGGTATAAACCAATGAATTGATTGGGGTGGGGGTGGGGGTGGGGGTGGGGTTTGTTTGTTTTTGTGGGGTTGGGGGTGTGGGGGTCATGGCTGGGGAACAAAGATATGGGGTGAGGTGGGGGTCGGTGGTGACTGGAGGGGATTTGGAGAGGCTGGGTCTCATTCAGATAGTTGTAGAAACAGCCACTATTGATCTGGTACTGATGGATGAGAAACCTTGGCCTGGGTGTATCAGGATGAGGTTACATATTCATACATGTAGCCACTTCACTATGTATAATCATTCATCTCTCCCATGGATAGCTCTAGCCGTTGGTACCAGGAAGCAATCTTTAACAAGGAATGATAAGATGCTGCAATGAATTTAGGTGCCCATGATCACACATGCATTCTGAATGTTGTGGGTGTATAATATGCATCTTTCTTTTTTTTTTTTGTATAACAAGACCACAGTGTATGTTAGCTCTTCTTATGTCAAATCCTCTTATGCTACCATGTCCATAACCATCCAGTTATATAATTTCTGCAAGCTAGTGTTTCTGATTTACTTTGCATTTCTCTAGGACTATTTGATACATTACCAACTGTTCATAGAGCTGGGTATTCGAGAAAGTTATTATTGTGTTTAATTTCTTTTTAACATCCTGTAGCAACGTAATATATGATAAGTAATTGATTCTGTTTTAGAGTTCTACATATGACATTTGGACGATGAGCCCAGCCCCCACCATGTAGGTCTGCGTGTTCTAGATTGTAAACTAGTGATGTATTATCATTGGTCATATCTGCATCGTTAGTCCATATCTTCTGAAATCATTATGTTGTGATTATACTCAATTTGCATGTTTCTTCTCTATGCAGATGAAGATTCAGCAAAGGAAGAGGCTACGAGTCATATTAAAGATGGCAGACTAGCTTACTCAAACGCCGATGTTGTTGTCAAACTACAAGGTTGGGATGCAGTTCATGCTAAAAGTGTGGCTCAGGGATGCTTGAGTGCCCTTAAACAATTAATTCTATCGGACAAGAAACTTCCAAGTAAGTGTCTAATAATGTTTATACTTGTGACTTTAATCTTGTTGTAGATGGCATAGCTAGTGATCCTTTCTCTTCTATTGTTCTGCTTCTTTTCAGACAGTTGGTATATAGTAAAAGTCAATTAAGTCATAAGACTTGGAAAGTAAACACTCCAACTTGAAGCAGTTTACGCAATTGCTGCTAACAAATGCTAAAACTAGTATTAATTGAAAGAAACCAAAAAACCTTTGTCATGCTTCACTTCTTCAACGAGAAAACAAGCCACGGGCAAATCTATCCCTCTTGTACAACATCTTGAACGGAGATGCTAATGTAACAGAATAACAGTAGCTTGGCACCTCCACCCCTTATGGTAAATAAATTCTGAGACATGGAAAGTACAGACTTCAACTTGAACCACCCATATCTGTTCTAACAAAACCTATTGTTTTGAAAACCGTGTAACGTTGAGGTATACATTGTAGTCTGTAGTAGTGTTGCATCATTTATGTTGACGATCTTATAAAAGATTGTGAAAACTCGAAACACTCTTTATGGTCCTGTTACTGACAAGCCCTTTGTTTGTGGTTGCTTTTGAAGGTAAGAAGAGCCTTTACATAAGGTTAGGATGCCGAGGTGACTGGCCAAACATCAAGCCTCCTGGATGGGATCCATCAGCTGGAGATGATGGTTCTCCCAATGGATTGTAACACTAATTGCTGCACTGCATGAAAGATTGGAAGGCAATTCGGCTCCAACCTAGTCCAACACCAAGCCCAATAGTCGCCATATCACAACGTCATTCAATAGAATGAAATACCTGTATTTCAATTTATACAACCAAGTTATCATTCAACTATTAATCTCTTATCCTATTACGATAAGACTCTTCATAATATTCACTACTGAAAAGCTTCTAAATGGAAAGAGTCGCAACAGGTAAAATCAATGCAAATGTGACGAGCAAGTACATCAAGGGACACTGTCTGTCTTTTTGCCTTCACCAACTTCTGTGCAAGATTACTAATTCCTTTTAATCCAGAAAATTCACTATGTAAACGCATGTTAAAAATATAATTTTTAAGTTCATCTTTGAGCTTCATATATGAGACCCTTAGATTAAAAGTCTTCTTATTTCATGTGTCTTACCTAGGTATAGTATAAGGGTCAAATAAAATTTTAAAAGGGAGATTTTATACTAATTGAGGTCAGAAGCAGCCAATGCCCCCACATTGGCTTTGCTACTGGTCCCACGTCTACATATTTAACGGTTTTTTTACTAAAAAACAAAAACATAAATTAAATTTTAAATTTTAAATTTGAAAGAATAAAGTAACGATTTTTAAATTTTAAAAAATAAACTAAAATTAAAATTAACTTTTAGAGGCGTAGTTAAAAATAAGCATTTTTCCATCGTCGGATCAAGAACTTTGGCTACTCACAGCAGCAGCTATAAGGTTTTTTAATCCAAAAGTAATGGTGTTAGTTTTTGCAATTTACAGCATACGTCCCTCCTCTGCGCTTCTCTTTCGCTGACGCCCACTCTCTAGGAGCTTCAGAACCAGGTATATGTCCCTCCTCTGCACTTCTCACTTCTTTGATTTCTAAGAGCCACAATACTTTTTTGTTTCTTTGATTTTTACCTCTTAATTTTCTTAATATTTTGTTTTTCCCCCAATCATTTGATTGTCTAATGGGTATCTGCTGCTAGCTGATATTGTAAAAATGTTCTGAAATTCATAACATGCGCTTAGATTATTCCGATACCATAATTCGAGCTTTGCAAAAACCTAAACCCTAAACCCTAAACCCTAAAAACCCTAAACCCTAAACCACCTCAGACGATATCAGTAACAATTGCGGATTACGATTGAGTTGTACTTTGCAATCTGACATGACCTCATGTTTTAGTTGCTAGCTTTTGGATTTTGAGCACACGCTTCCGCCAGGAATGGGGAAGCAGGATGGTAACTTGTGGGACGATTCCGCTCTTATCCATGCTTTTGACGATGCCATGTCCAGCTACAAGGTTTCACCTCTCGCTCTCTCTTTTACACGCGCTCGCAATGTCATTTCTGTATTTACTTAAGTTTGGCTAAATGTGCAAGGCTTCAGTATTTTGAGCAGAGCACTAGTTGACTTTAGCTTCAACTGCAGATTGTTTTCATTTTTTTCGACTTTTGCTTTCTTCATTATTATTTGACGGGGCTCAATTTGATACTGATATGTTGTTTAGACCTCAAAATGGAGAATCATGGTCTAGCTTTTGGTATTCTTCTCTTCTTCTTTTTTTTGTGTCCTGACATTATATATCACCTTTTATGTAATTTCCAGAAAATTCATAGCAAGAAAACCAATGAGGGTTCAACCAAGGAAGAAAAGGTTGAGATCAGCACAGGAGAACCAGTCATTACTAAGGTTGACGAACATGATGAGGCTAAGAGGTGAGTTTCTGACCTGGCAAAGCTTCTCTTTGATGAATTTTGTAATTTTGATTGTTATTGAAAGAAGAAGAATAATGGCTTTATAAAGTGGTGTACTTATTCTTAGACTAATGAACTCTTACCTATTTTTTCGTGATAAGCTTAGTATTTCTCCTGTATCTTTCATCTGCTCCCTTTATCTTCCCATATAGTTTGTTTATCAAAAACAATAAGAACAAGTATTGTAGTTTTACTGATTATAGTTTTGAACTTTTTCTTTTAGATTTTGACAATTTTTTTTTTTTTGTCTGTCGAGAGGATTGAGTTGTTGAATTCAGATAATAACTATGAAAGATTGTGCATGGAAGTTGGTATAATAATCAAAAGATAGTGCTGTTGGAACTTCGAATCTGGCAGTTCTGTTGAATTCAGAGATATTGGGGTTTACGGGTTGTAGTCTGATTCGGTTTGTGCTACTTATCTATTGGCCCGACAAATCCAAATTTGATCAACTTTGGGCCTGAATATACATTTTATTAAACGACTACTATGAAATAACAGCAACTTTACAGTAAAGTGGACAATTAACCCACCATGAGTAGTAGAGAAAACAACATTTATTCAACAAACTACACCTACCTTAAGAAACTAGAATTAAACATGCTTACAACTTATGAGTATGGAATAATGAATAAAAAAGTAAAATCTACATAACCAACATTGCAGTACTCCTAAAGTTTGCAGCACCGCTGTTTACCTCTATCTTCCTTGTTCAAGTCCATTCCAAGTTCAAGTCCATTCCAAGGCCTAATTTCACCATTTCTTCAAAAATACTTGCAGTGTTTAAATTTTCAAGAATGCCATAGTAGTCACTTCTCTTTTTATGCATACGAATTTATGTTATATTTTCTGATTTCTGGTCAAGGAGAAAGTTATTGGCAATCTTTATAGTGTGTTTCATTTTGATGTTTTGGTTTTTGTATACATGTAAACTTAACTCAAAAGAGTTGTCTATATTCTTGCATTTGTTTTGGGGGTTATGTCTCATGTAATTTAATCAATATAGTGCATAAAAAAAAGAGGTCAAAATTAACAGAAGATGTTAGAAGTCAACTAATTATCACTCCTAGAATATCATCCAAAGAACTAACAAAGCATGAAAAACGATAGTTAATTCATAAGACGAAGGTCATTAGCAATGCATGGCTCAACTCACCTGATAATAGTTTCTAGCATGGTACGAAAACCTTAAATTTGTATCCGATAGTAGTTAACTAAGCGGGTGATGCAGTAACTGTTCATTCTATTTTCTTTGAATATATACAAATAAGTTTTCTACCATCTCTTGTGCTTTAAGAAGACAAGGGGATGCAGATGGCCATAGCAGTGATACATCAAAGACTACTGCAGAACTTGGAGAGACCACTAATCATTCAGAAGTGAAAGAAAATGATCGTGTAGATTTGCATGTACCGGAGCCCTATTTACAAGCTGCACAGGATGCGCAAAATGACTATTCATGTTCACAAGTTACAGAAGATTATAACCAGTTACTCAATCAGTATTATGAGGTTGAGGAGAAAAGACAGAAGCTTCTAGTTCAGCTTCAACAATTCGGTGGTTGGAACTACCAATATTCTGGTGAAGGTTCTGGTGCCATCGTACAAGGCTATACTGATTTTAGCTCTCAGCAGCATGCTGTCCCTACATGCCATCCTTCTAATCCAGCTGTTGTCTGTTCATGTTGTCCATACCTGTGTCAGTGCTTGATGACTCCATGCACTTCAGTTCCTTCTAGTTTACAGGGGGGATCATGTGCCGGTAAAACTTGCAGTGATGCTTGTTTACAAACAAGCTTTGGGAGATCATTTTCTCTTGAAGATGATAGAATGGTCAAGACAGCAATGGGGACTGCAGAAAGAGCATTATCATCAATGAAAACGAGAATTTCTGGTGATTCTGACATAAGTGAAGGTAAGCATGGCTTCCTAAAAGATATATCTTCTGGAACATGGGTCATCTAAAGAAGTCGACATGAAAGAAATAGTCTAATAGAATTTTCATTCGTTAATACAAGTGAGGTAATAATTTTTTATTTACTTGGTTGCCTTGATTATAATCAACTATTTTGAAGGCCAGAGGCCCAGCGTTAAAACCTAATATTAGTTTCTAGTCTTAGTGTAGATATTTATCTGTTCTTTATGGGTTACAATGCTGTTTTTCTTGTCTTTCTTAAATTAAAGTATGGAAATTTTTTATTTTTGAACCATTTGAAGAATGTGAGAAACCAACATGTATTTTTTTCTGTTTGTTCTTCTTCCTCTTTCGTCTGTTTTGTCTGTTCTCTCTGTGTGCTTCTGTGAATCAATTTTATGTTGTTGATATTGATGTTACGCTTTACACACACACAGAGACACAAAACGTGAATATGCTTCTACAATATGGATATACCATATTTGAGTTCTGTATGTTATCGAAGTTTTATTGTTGAATGATTTTGCTAGGACACTTGATTATGCATTAAACGGGTTCAGTTTTACTAATTGGCCGTGGCTTTAGAATTTGATTTTAATCTTACCATTGTCAACTCGTACAAAAGATGGAATTCGAGTCTCATGCATCAACCAAATACTCAAAATATCTACGAGTTCACAATCACTACACAATGAACCTTTGTTAAACTGAAGTATGTTATTTCATGTCCTGATGGCTGTATATTCATGTCCGTTTTGAAAAGTGGAAGGTTATCATATCTGATTTTACTTCTTTACATACGGTACAGAGAAAAAGGATGAGAATAGGGAAGGGGAAATGGCTGAAAGTACTAGCTCAGAGACAGATCTTACTGCTGTATTAAATGCATGGTATTCTGCAGGTTTCTATACTGGCAAGTATGTTATCACTTCCCTGCTTAAAATGATTTAAGTTCAAATTAGTTTTGCATCTTCGTATGATGGATAGTTCTTCACTTTCCACATTGTAATACTTTGTTGCCAACCTCTTATTATGTATGATTTGGTTACCAAACATATTGCTTTACGTGATTTCTATTGCATCTTTGACGTGATATTTTGGACTTTATCACATTTCTATTTCTATCATGCATGAATTTCAGTTGGAACTGAGAACGGAACTTGGAAATATTGAATTTTTTCTGGACTAGTGTTTAATAGCTTTTTTGCATCTAACAGAGAGTTATGTTCACTGGACATATGCATATCGCCAGGAATGTTATGTTGCTCTTGAACTGCAAGACCGCTGTCAATCTTTCCAGCTTATAAATCACCTATGTATGCATTTGATTGTTGAGTGTCTTACGAAAGCCCTGCTAAGTAACTGAGTTTTCTGATGAATGTAGGTATCTCATGGAGCAATCAGTTGCAAAGAAGCGCCATGGTTAAGCATCCTCGCACAACATCGAGAACAAGTAAACTAGTTGTTGTTTTCTACAGGACCTGGAGTTAAATTCGACGTATGTTCTACTATAATCATAAACAAAAATAGTTTGCGTACAAGTGTATTCTACGTACAACATGGATCTTTAATCGTTAATTGTATCATCATTTTGACGAAAACGCGTATTAAAGGGACATTTGGAAATTGAGGCTTCTTCCATTCCGTTCCTTAACCGCTGCGATGCTCTGCTTCAAGCATAAAGAGTGCCAAGCAATTCCAAAATGTACATGGTATTGTCGTAGTGAAAGCACTAACATTTACCCTCGGATGAGGCAAATAAAGAGTGTCAAGCAATTCCAAAATCATGAAATTTTATTTTTTATACATTTGTGAATATTATTGTTTGACTAACTTAAAAGTACAATGAAATTTATTGTGTGCCTAGAGTCATTAATTCATAATGATAGGGTTGTTAAAAAATACGCAAGTGGTGCTGGTAGTGGCGGCTTTGGGGTGGTGGGCTGGTGGTGGCGACAACACGGGAGCAGTGGCCGTGATGGTAACAGTGATTTCGTTCAAATTTCAAGTTTAATTTTCTCAATCCAACAGAGAGAGTGAAATTAATAATAGTTGTTTCTTCGAAGTAGTAGCAAATCCTAGATTATCCGATCGATCTAGACAATGTTCTTTTCTTGTTTAATACAAGTGATTACGAAGACAAATGAAAAGTGAAATTGATGTTCAAATTCAAGAGACGAATGGTACTCTCAACGAACCGAGCTACAATACCAACAGTTTCTAAAACTTGAAAATCAGATTAAAGTTTTTGGTATTTCTGTTTATCTACTGAGTTGGTTTACCTAGCAATGCAACCAACTTATCCAAAATCTTTCGCATTTTGGTATTAAATAGTTCTGGTTGAGAGTCGAGGGAAGAGAGATTTGTTCCTTCTGATCAGTGATTAGAATTTAGAGAGAGAGAGAGAGAGAGAGAGAGAGAGAGAGAGAGAGAGGAGTCCCCGCCTTGAAAGCCGGGCAGACAACGACGGGACTGCCATGAATGCGCAGGACTAGAAGAAGGTAAGGTCGCCATCACCTCTCTCTCCTCCCTGCCCGTCCTGCCCGATCTGCCCGATCTGCCCGTAACATGTGAGAGGACGAAGCTGCAGCATTCTGCCAAAACGACAGGCCGTTCAGGGTCAATCATAAAACAATAGATTGCAAAATGATTTTTTTGCCTCGACATCCGCGCCCCTCTCCACCCTGATTGGCTCGAAATCATGCACGGATAACCAGTGACACGTCACGTCAGCGGGGGCACGTGTGAAGGATTTCCAAAAGCATTTGTGGTGGTTTATAATTTTGTGCTTTTTGTTGTCCGTCTAAATAAATAGAAAAAGGTCGAAGAAAAATAAAATAATATTCTGCTGACCAGAAAAAAGAATGATACCTTCTTATTGGCTCCCGCGGGAATTTCGGCCTACAATTGTGTTGCAAACTTGTAAGGGTTTTGGGATCCTCTCTCTCTTTTGATAGTTTCTTCTCATTTTCCTTTTTCTTGATTATTTTGTTTGTGTCTCAATTTGATTTGTAATATCCATACATGTGACAATCTACTTCTATCGTCATTCTTATCCTAAACCATATACACTCCCTTACAAAAAGTGAATTTCACTTGAGGGATCTGGAACGCACTTGTAGGGCCATCGTCATATTGAAATTTAACGATCAAACGGTTTATCTTTTTAGGTATTTCTTTAAAGAGTTTTTTCTACAAAAAAAATACCCAAATCAAACACCTTATGACAGTTAGATTAAAAGGTGGTTATTCAAGTGTTTTTTTAAAGCATTGTATCAGTCTATTTTCTTTACCAAAATTTGATATCTTAATAATTTTGAATTTGTCTAATTTTTTGTAAGATGATCTATGAATAATGAATTAAAATTTAGATAGTTTAGATCGTAAAAAATAGTTGAGTGAGTCTCACAAGTTGTCCCTGAAGGATCCTTCAATAGTAGAGGAGTAAGAAACTTATATATCTATATATATACATATATATATATAAGTTTCTTACTAAAATTATGACTTTGTGTATGAGTTTACGAAAATCCACTAAAATGATCATATATAAGAGCACCTTCTTAGAATTTTCAGAAGAACTTCCGTTTTATTGTAGCAAAAAACAATACGATATATGGCCGCCCTAGAGACTATATACTTTTTGTGTAGGACCCTCGTATTCTAGACCAAGAATCATTGACACAAAAACATTAATTCTTTAAAAGAAAAAAAAAAATCATTGCTCAGTAGACAATAATTCAACCACAACTTCCTTATCTATTTTCTTGTGTCTTGCTCTCAAAAGCTGAGAGTAACTTCCCCATATACTTCATCAGTGCCTTTTATTCATTACTTGTACATATATTGTGGGGTACATTATTTTTCACCCGATAAGAAAATGGAACGTGTACTGCAGATTATATAAGTTGCATGGACTTGACATATACCAACCCAAATCCTAAAAGGACATATCGATGTTCCTAAAATGGATGAGATATATCAAATTGAAGGGAGGTCACAACGTAATGCTCCAACAAAAACCAACGATCATCATTTCCGAGTGGAGCGCTTTGATTTTTTTTGTTGGTCAAGGAGCGCTTTGTTTATGTCATTGATGAGCAACTTGCGGAATTAAATGATCACTATGATGAGTTAAATACTGAGTGGATTATTTGTTTGTCATGTTTGAGTCCAGATGATTCATTTGTAGTGTTTGACAAATAGAAGCTACTTCGTCTTGCTCAAGTTATTTTTCTAAACTTTTTTTTTTCTCAATTGCATGGGATTATTAGTCTTGCAAAGACAATGGTGGAGAAAGAAAGGGTTCTCTATCAATTTATCATGTGTATTTGCTTATTGTATTGACTTTAATATTTACCCGTTACAATTGATTTAATGGAGAGGACATTTTTCGCCATTAATATTATTAAGGGCCCGTGCCTCAACACAATATAAGAGATCAATGGCTCACTGATAGGTTAATTATTTAGCTTGAGATCAACCTTGTGTCTTTTTTTGTTCATTGTTTTGCACATCTAACTTTGACTATATCTTGTTGTCATATCAAAGATAATGTGCAGAAATTTCACTTTTTCCTCTTTGACTAATAATATAGTTAATATTGTTGGAGTATCACGTAAGCGGACGTCATGATACATTTAGAGAGTAACTCTAAGAAGAGCTTGTGATGTCTTTGGAAAATGATTTACTACCAATTGAATGAGGCTTAAATCATGAAACTAGTCTCAAATGTGCTAGTGATACACCTTAAAACTCACATTATGGTAGAATGCTTAGTTTGATTTCCATGTTATTGTGAATGTATTGAAATGGTTACAGATGATCGCCACAACGATACTGTAAGTGAACCACGTCATTGTTACAAATACAAACTTTTTGTGTTTGTGTTTTACATATTTTTGGAGAGATCGGTCTTAGGAGTCGCAATTGGCACAAACATTACAAAAGAAATATCAAGAGAGTGTGAGGCAATGAATTTAGTCAAAGCATAAGCAACAACTACGCTATATGAGGAATAGAAGGTTTGATATTTTGGTTGATTAAGTGTCTTCTTTTTATTTCAAACATCATATATATTGAGGTTCTTAAAATGGATGAGACATACATAAATGAAGGGAGGTCAAGACGTAATGCTACAATAAAGACGTACCATCATCATTATCGTGTGGAGGGCTTTGTCTATGTCATCAATGAGCAAGTTGGGAAATTAGATGATCGCTTAATGCGTTAAATACTGAATTGTTTATTTGTTTGGCATGTTTTTGTTAGTAGCTTTTGACAAACAAAAACTACTTCGTCTTTCTCAAATTTTTCGCACAAATCTAGCATTTGTAGATCAACTTTTGCCATATATTCGGTCAGTTATTTTTTTTCAATTGCATGAAATTATTAGTGTTGTGAATAAAATGGTGGAGAAAAGGGTGCATTTATCATTTAATCATGTTTACATTGACTTTGCTTTTACCGGTTACCCAATTTCAACTGATCTCACATTGACTATAATGCTACATTTCCAGAATATGAAAACTCGTCGTGGACAATTATAGTTCTAATATTATAGGGGACATCCCGAATTGGTGAGACCTTATCATCCAATGCTACCACAATAACAAGACTACACTTTTAGCACCCGTTGCAGATCTTCCTTAGTTGAAATACGAAACAAGGAGCAGATATAATCTGAAATAACTGGAACCCTCATGAGAATAAATCTTGGCCTAGAGCAACCAAAGAAGGTTGAAGAATTTGGCATCATCTCATACTCACAGGAACACAGGATGAGGTTAATGAGTAAAGAAAGTTGCAAGTCCATTGATTGAGACTTGCCTTTAGGTCCAGTTGAAGCTAATAAAGAACACAATTCTACAACATGTAGTAGATGTTTATCTTTGCTTCACAAATTTTAGTATGAAGTTTTTGACCAAAAAGAAATTTTTTGTATAACTTTGTATTCTCATTATTTGTTTCCCTTTGTCCGTAAAGTGTAAAGCACGTGATAGTACTGCTTTATTTCTTTAGTTCTTTTTTGGTAAATGATAGTGCTGCTCAATTCGAACCCAACACTTTGGTAAAATTTTAAAAACAAAAATATATTTCATACATAAATGTAAAATGCTCATTTGTGACCAAAAGGTCACGAGTTCGGAAACAACCTCTTGGCAAAGCCGGAGTATGGTTGCGCACGCTAAACGTTCTTTTCGTGACCCTTGCTACACGGAAAGGCTTATTGGATTGGGGTTGCTCTTTTAAATGTAAAATGCTCCATTGCAATTACCAAGGATCACCTCATACTTTTGGTTAAAGCGCTCTCTCTCTCTCTCTCTGATCAGTGCATAAACATACAAAAACCAATTAGTTTTTCATTGATTATATTTACGTGCGAATAATATAATTGATTAGGATCTCAGAGACTGATAGGAAGGACATGCTTTTTTTCCACCCTTTCTCCTTTTGTTGCTTTCTTTTCTGTCTTTCTTGTCTCCTTGTCTTTCTTTAACTCTCCTTTTACTTTTCCTTTTCTTTTGTTTCTTTTCCTCTGATTTCTGAGAACGGTACCCGATTCTTATCTCTCCCATGGCAGCCCCCATTCATCCACACACCAGAGGCTTAATATTTATATATATTGAATTTAACAACATAGAAATTGAAAACATAGAAATTGAATTAGGTTTAATTTAATTTAATTATATCCCTATTCAATTTCAATGTGACCTGCCCAAAGTGAACTCTAAATTGGGTTTCGTGGGGGTTAAGCTTGTCCCTCCAGCTGAAATGTTTGTTGAGGAGCTGCTTACATCTGATATTTTCTCATAACTTAATCCTTTTGGATCCATCATGTTCGTGTCCTCCCTCTGCAACAAAATATTTATGCAAAATTATAAATAAATACACAAAAAAGAATAAAAAGCCAAACAAAAGATATGTGTGAACTGGGAAGGCCGGAATCAAGGGACATTTGACTGCTCCCACTGGGAATAATTGAACACTAAATTATCAAAGGAAGGAGAAACTTTGAAAGAGTACAGTAGAAAGTAGAAATCCTGCACAAACTGAGCAACTCCCAAAACATTATTCTCTCTATAGCTATATAGCTCTTTACATTTTCATCAATTATCATATATATATTTGTTGGAAACTTCATGTGATAGCTTTTGACAATGTATTTTGCTATATATATAATTCATCTCGTGACAATAGCTAGTCTCCAATTTCATGCATGGTCAACCTATGGGGCTTGTGAGTCAAATGGGTTAGGTTTTCGGTCTAGGGCTAGGAGTTTATAAATATTGAGATGAACGAGAGGGCTTGCTGTAAATTTATATAAAATAAATGAGAGAAAAAGGCTTCACCTTTTACTTATTTATATATTTCCCTTTTTTTCACTAGTGGAAGATTTACATGGAAAATATATATACTGAGAATAATGAACCAGGTTTTGCATATCACAAGGACATGTGAAATATGACAGAATTAACCCTTCAATTTTTAAGGGAACCAGCTTTTGAAAAGCGTATATATTATCCCTTTTATCCTCTAAATGTGTAATGTGCACGACTTGGTGGAAAAAGATGGAAACACAATTACCTTTAATTTTGTTCATTGATTCCATGACATGACATTTATATACATATATATAAGTGATATATACATGAAAAGCGTAAAATATTGCAAGGTAAATCTTAATATACATAATTTGGAAATAAAGTACATAAATTCAAAAAGTATTGAATTGGTACCTCCTGATCATCGAGAGATGGTATAATATTTGCAGGTGCAGAATCCTTTGGGTTTGCATGCAACCAAGCTTCTCTGCTGCAAACCAACAGATTGAGAGAATATTATCTTTCAGTGGAAGCCATGCATGCAGATGAAAAAGCAAACTGAGAAAAAAGAAAGCAATCTTTTACTGGTGTCTTATTTATATACATCTTTCTCTCTCTCCGCTCGCATTTTAATCTTTACATTTGTGCTGATTGAAATAAAGTTGAACTCCCACGTGACATCCATTCACTATTCAAATGAATGAATGTAGCTAACAATTCACGGACTACAAGAAACTTTCAAAGGGCTTACAGCTTTGGCACAAAGATTTCTACTAGGGTTTAACTTTGGCCCTAAGTTTTCTAAAGTGCAGGCCCCTTTTGATCATATATGCATGTATATGTATGTCTCTCTCTCTCTCTCTCTCTCTCTCTCTATATATATATAGATATATATAGATACATACATACATACGTATACATAGCTCTATATTCAAGCCCCACAAAATCCAAAGGAAAGAGATATCTCCATCGATTTTTAATAGTCAAATGAGAGTCCCAGATCTTGGAGAAATTTGGAACCTTAGCTAGAGGTTTCTTTGGGTCAAGATCACTCAAGTGTGGGTGCGTTTCTTTTTACTTTCTTTTCACCATGTACCCACAGCCCACTTGATGAAAGAGGTTATAATTACCCTATCATGATCTTAGATATGGAGTTTCAGTCAATTTTCTAGGATGTCTCTGTGGTGCACTGAGACTGACAAAAATGAAATCATCATCATTACTTATTCTTTTTGTGATTTCTTGCATGCAAGTATGAGCGCCATGCACGCATATTTAATTGATGTTTAAACAGTTACACAAGGCAACCTAGACAACAACAAACATATATATACATTGAAATATTTGCTGCAATGTTTTTATTTTATCCCTTAATTCTTCTTTCACTGACACAAACCAAAGGCTAGAAATGAATTTGTCATCAACAACCAAATAGTGTTTAATTAGTGTGTTACCTTGAAGAATTGCTCCAGAGGCCATAGTACTCCTTATTATCTTGAACAGTAGTCGATCTTGATCCGTGCTGAGCTGATGGTAGCTGCTCACAAGACCTTCTTGGGTTCTGAAGTTCATACATTATGTCTTCAGTGGTGTCCCCAGATGAAGCATTTTCATATACATCACTTTGTCCTGTACCACAAAATAATAAAATTAATTAATATTAAGAACCCCTTAAAATAAAACAAATATACCACAATATTATTTTCTAGAAAAAGTAGAGACGTTAACTATTAACCTGAAGAGGCCGCTGCTTTATCGGTGGTTTTCACCGTCCTGTACATCTGCAATATTTGGAATAAATATTAATAAATAAATAATCATTTATGTTAGCATAGGTAATACATCATTACACTTGTAATTTGGGACGTAATTTGACCAACTGAAAAAAACAGTACAAATACATACAGAAATAATTATATGGATGATGTTGCAAGATTCCATTGTTCATGTATGAATGTATGTCTGTCTATGTATGTATGCATAATGCACATGAATATGTCGGTTAAATAACTATGGTTAGAGATGCAGGACAAGGTGTGGTTAGAATGGAACCCATGGATCTGATCTGATGAAGATATCATTGAGAAATGATGATGTTTGTGTACTTGTTTATTTGTTTCTTTTTCTTTATATATATTTGTTTAATAAATATATTATATATATAAATAAAGAGAACTATTATTAGCATTCTAAAAATCTCATTCTATACTCCTTATATAAGTGCATTTTTCTTTTTAATTATAGAAAATTTAGAATGCAAAATGAAAGTTTTTGAATGTCAATAACAATTTCCTAAATAAATACAAAAGATAGATTGATGGATGGAGTGTTTTGAGTTTGTCAGGATTGGCTTGGCTATACTATATAAGCTACGACGACTTATTTTTGAATTCCTTGGGCTTTGTCTTACTCAATTTCTGAAATCGATGCATGCATCTCACATCTCAGTAGTCAGTAGCATACTCTCTCTCTTTCCTTTTTTTCCATCTTCCTTTCTCCCTCTACAGAGGAGAGAGGCCAGAGAGGAGAGAGAGAGAGAAAGCATTGATTATTTATCTCACTAACTTGGGATGGATGGTTCATTCTTCCAAGCTAAAAGCTTTTCATTATGAGCTTGCAGAAGAAGAAGAAGCAGAGCCATCAGATCTAATCTATCTATAGATAATCTATCGCAAGTAGAAAGAAAAACAGTCTCTTCTGCACTGCACAGAAACAACACCATTGGAGTTTGTCACACACATATATAATAATTAACACATAGCTAGCACCTTCCTAATGTATAATATTAACTAACTAATGAAGTTTGTAAAAATCTTAAACTCGGAGAGAGAGAGAGAGAGAGAGAGAGAGAGAGAGAGAGAGAGAGAACAGCAATCTTCAAGTTAATTAAACGTAGTACAAAATTTCAAGAACTAAATTAATTAAGATGGAAGCTAGAACAAAAGCCAAACATGCATGGCTAGCTAGCTATATACACAAATGCAGTCAAATGTGTTCCTAAGCTATCTATTGCACAAAATTACCAATACAAGTAGAAGTAGAAGAAGAAGAAGACGCATAAGAAAAGAATTAAAAATAGCTTGTTACCTGTAAGTGAGATTTAACATGTGCCAATGTGAGATCTTTGACATCCATAAGCTCAAGAACTGACTTTGGTGTAGCCCCTAATCATAATTATATAAAAACCAACTTCATCAATAAATTAGCAAAACATTATTAATTTAACACAAAAACAAAAGAAGCAAGAAAATGAAAAGAATTAGAAGTGCGTGAGAGAGTGAGTGAGTGAGTACTCAGTACTGACTTTCATGGCCACCCAAAAGCTCAACGGCGTGAACAAAGCGGGCGTGAAGAGTAGTAGTCCAACGCATCCGAGGGGCTCTTATGCTCCGTTTGGCCGGAAAGCGAGAGAAAATCCGGGATCTTAGAAGACCGCCATGATGACCTTGATGATGATGATGAGCAGCTGCCTGAAATAGTGGGGTTGAACTAGTAATTGTAGAGGTGGAGGTTGCGGAATTATTGTCGAAATTAACTGGCTTTTGTGAAGAAAATGGGAAGAAATTATTAGGGGGAGGAGGAGGAGGGTTTTGGTAGAGTGGAATTCCTCTAATGGGTCTCAAAAACCCAAGTAGCTCATCCGATTGCTGTAATTCTTGTTGCACATCTGCTTGGGGAACTTGGGGAAAGTAGTGGCTTTGCTGAAACTGAAAGGGATGGAAAAGATTGCCATTAACACCATTACAGCTAGTACTGGCTGTAATATTATTGTAGTGTTGAGGACGATGATTGGTATTCGAAAGCTCGTCAGAGGTGGAGTTTCGGGAGTCCAAGGCTCTCCTCCAAAACCCCAAATCCACCCCCTCCTGATGACGTTGATGACTGCTTCTCCTCCAACTAGTTGATGAGGAGGAGGACGAGGGTTTGCTGTTTGGAGGGCTAATTTGTAGAGATAAGTCCGGTTGTGCAGGGAACAGCTCCATCAATAACTGATCTCCCTACCTCCCTCTCTTAATCTCCTTCTCCTAAACCCTATACAGATATATCTTGCTACTTTACAATTCCCTCCTGTATATTGTGCTGGGAAATAACTCTGTGTGTTTGTATATATGTATTGTGTGAGCTAGCTAGATAGCTTCCTTGGTGATCTGATTAGGGTTAGAGATTTCAGGTGTTGGAGAGATTTCTGGGTATTTTGTGTAGATGGGGTTTGATCAATTTGTGTGTGGGGGTAGTTGCAGAGAGCTTTCAGATTGAGAGGAGAGAGGGAGAGAGGGAGAGAGAGAGAGAGAGAGAAGAAATGACAAGGTATGAAGTGAATGGTTTGTGTGAAGTATATGTGAGAAAATGACACTTGAGGGGGCTCTATAGAAAGAGAAATTAAGAGAGAGAAACAAGGGAAGGTGTTTGTTTCTTTTGTGGACGTGGGGGTAGGGTACCACTACTAGCTAGGGTAAGAAAGCAAGATAAAGATGAACAGTAACTAAAGTTTGACACATTTTTTCTTTCTAATCACTTGATTCCTTCTTTATTTTTGAAAAAAAAGGGTAATTAAGTAGTAATATTTATTTAATATTTGTTCAATTAAATTTTACACAGATTTGTGGTATTTTGTATAATTATATATAAAAGTACTGTGATGCCTTTTCTTTAGAGGAGAAAGGAGAAAGGTAAAAGAAAGCCAAAAAAGAAAATTTGAGTGTAAATGAACTTTAACGTGTGCATATGCCCCTCTTCAAGACTTCAACAACTCATGTTTGTAAAACTTTTTCTAACCCCCACACGTAAAACAGAAACCTTTGGTTTGTTTGTGCTTCTTTTTATAAACCCTAAAGACCAACAAACCCTTTGGTTTGTTTATGATTGAACACTAATTTCCACAGCCTAGGGTTTAGAATAATTGTCTCTAATTTTCTCCACCTTGAGTCTTTGTTTGTTTTTTCAATCACCAAAGAGTCATGATCATCACCATCATGATGATGAACTTTAATTAATTTCCACAAATGGCATCATTCTTCTTTTTGTTTAACTATAAAGATTAAACCCAACATTGGACAATATTTAGCTAATTTTTTTTTTTTTAGAAATTAAAGTCTTATATACCTTCTAATAATTTTTCTTTCATGGTCCGTACCAGTCATAAAACTCTATAGTTAGATCTTCATATAAGGATCTAATGGATCTTTACAGAGTTAGATCTTGCATAAAACTCATACAAACTAAGTATAAATACCATTGTAGCCGGACTTTTCAATTAATTTCTATGGTACGTATCAGTACCACTGAGTAGCCCAAAAAATTTGATACAAAGTAGTCTAAAAAATTAACAGTTAGATGTAAGGATCCAATGGATTCTGACTTCGCTTATAATAGATTGACATGGGTGCAATATTTTGTTTTGTTTTGTTTTTTATGAGTTATTTTTGTATACACATGTTGACTTTGATTGACACAAATGTAGGAATATGTCTTTTAGTCTTCTTTTAAATGTCTTTCAATTTTTCTTTTAAATGAGATGTGTATAATTGAAAATGCTTTAAAAATAACTAAAATTTCTTTTAAATCACCAAAAGCACTTTTGATAATGTTCGACAAAAATGTTCAAAATTCTGTTTGATTAAAAAAAAAAAAAAAACTCGAAGGGTTTTTCCGAAAACAAAAAAAATCTGCTATGTACTTCTTTGAATTAAGAAACGTTTTTAGTACTTATGAACAACTAACATTCTTATTAAAAATTTCGATACGTGTCATATAAAAATGCTTTTAAATAAGTTCTTTCCAGAGAATAATTTTCACATGGACCCTAAAATGTGGAGAGAAATTAATTGAAGGTACCACGGTTGTGGCAGTTAGTTGTAAGGATGGTACTTCCAAATGTGTGAGGGTAGTGGGAAAGTCAAATTTACCAATCTACGGGCCAGTTAGGGATTGATGTGCTTTTTCTTAAAAAAAAAACTGCTTGTATTGTACTTTAAAAATAATCAACTGTAAAATAAAGCAATTGAGTGTTTAATAAAATGTATTTTTAAAAATGTTGTGAGTATGAAAAGTAATTTAAAAGCGTTTGATAAACTTCAATGTAAAATGATATAATTGTATATAATGACAAAAATAGACATAGTAGTGGGGGTGGCGGCAACGAGCTGTGTCGAGGGAAGTGGCGATGATGGCAGCGACAATAGTGGGGGTGTGGTAATGGTTCCAATAGTATGGTGTGCTGGTTGGAGTGTAGAGGTAGCATGGTGGTAGCGGTAGGGTGGTGGTTGCAACGTTGTTGGATGTGGTAGGCGATAATGATGTAATGTTGGTGGTTGCAGTTGTAGGTAGTGGCAATGACAATGGTGGCCATGATGATGGCAATAACAGTAGCGGCGGCGGTGGGGCTAGCGATGGTGATGGTGATGGCAGCAACAATAGTAAAGGTATGGTGGTGGTGCCAATAGTGGGGTGTGGTGGTTGGGGTGGCAATGGTGGTGAGTGTGATGGTGGTAGTGGCAGTGGCTGTGACAGTTATGGCGACAATAATGACAAGTGGTGGTAATGGCAGTTGTGGTACTAGTGGTGGCAATTGTGGTGCTAGTGGTGGCAGTTTGGTTTTAGTGGTGGTAGTGATGGTGGTAGTGGTGGTGGTGACGAATATGATGGTGGCGGTAGTGGCAACGATGGTGGTGGTAATGGCAGTGGTAATGTAAGATTAGTAGTGATAAGTTGTGATGGTCACTTTATTTTCCAAGGGTAAAATGTAGGGGTGGGTTCAAAAAACCGAAAAAAAACCGAGCCGAACACCGAACCGAAATCGAAAAAAACCAAACCGAACCGAACTAGTGAACCGAACCAAACCGAAATAGGTTGGTTCGATTTCGATTTTGATGGTCCAGAAACCGAACCGAACCGAACCGGTTCATATTTAATTATTTAAATCATATACAATACTGCAATCTGGTGGCCTGAAGTTTCGAACCCCTTACCTCCAGGTTGAGAGTGTTAGCTTCAGCCAACTTGACAACAAGCTTTATGTTGCTATAATTGTATTAGTAAAATATTTATACTGATTCTGAATCTTTAATTCTTTATAAGATTTCTAAACACAAAACCCTAGCCGTCCCATTTACTCCCATTTCATCTCCTCTTTGTTCTGACTTCTCAGCCTCTCTCTCCCACCTTCGAATTCTTGCACCTCCATGCTCTGCTTTCTTAGTTTCTTCCTCTCTTCCTCCAAATCAGACTTCTCTCTCCCTCCCTCTTCTCCGGTTCTCCTCACAAATTTCTTCATGGACGATATCAGCCTCGGCAGCATCTTCCACAGCGGCGTTCAGGTTCCTCATCCTCCTCTCCTCTCCTCTATGTCTTCCTCTTGTGT
This sequence comes from Heteromeles arbutifolia, assembly GCA_024362995.1. NCBI lineage: Eukaryota > Viridiplantae > Streptophyta > Magnoliopsida > Rosales > Rosaceae > Heteromeles > Heteromeles arbutifolia. The sequence continues at coordinate 9,431,405 of JANCRC010000020.1, forward strand.
ACTCGCGGTTGTATGTATATGTATGTAATCTGAAAGTGGACGTGTAATTGGTAGTTGGAGTGCTGTGAATTTGGGGGAGATTTAGGGTTTTAATTTGAAAGTCGACATGTAATTGCTAGTTGAAGTTAGTAATTTTCTTGATTGATTGTAAACCTTTGATTTGAGTTTGATCTAAATACTGAAAAAGTTTCAATTTTCGCTATGTTAGTTTGGATTTTCGATATTTGAGTGGAGCTCCTTGGAGCCCCTTTAGGCTTTAGCTATAGAAAGAAAAAAAGGGGGTTATTTATATTTCGCATTTGGCCATCTGGGTTAGTTCAAGATTTTAAATTTATGGATTAAGGCATGAATAAATGTTCTTTCATAAAATTATTTTCATTGGAGAAAACTCAACTTCGGGTCGATGTGGGGTTAAAATGTGTGCAGTCTTTCCAATTATGTGGTTATGCATATTCAGCTTCAGAGATTTGTATATGGTTATATTCTGTATATGGCTGCGACCCATTTGTGAACTTTGTCTACTTGTCGTCCTTACTTAATTTGTGGAATCAGCCATCAATGGTGTATAACCAAAGTTCCTTTTGGTATTTGTATTGGAATTTTTTTTGCTATCGAAGAAGAAGAAGAAGAAGAGGGAAAAAAAAAAACCGAACTGGGCCGAAACCGAACCGAAAAAAACCGAAAAAAATTTGAACCGAACCGAAAATTCAGTTCGGTTTCGGTTTTGGCAAAAAACCAAACCTTTTCGAACCAAACCTAGCCCTAGTAAAATGTATGTTGAAGGATAAATAAAGTCATTTTCAAAATTAATGAAGGTATTTCATAAATTAAAAATATTCATTTAAAGGCTCAACTCTGTTGTTATAATTTTATAATAAGGAGCTTTTAAAAGCAACATGCATGTTGTATTTAAAAGTTGGTGTCGGAAGACCATTGGTTTAAAAATAAGTATAACACTTTTTATTGTTTAACTTTAAAGTGAAGTATATTTTTGTGAAAAAAGCAAAACCAAACGAGGCGTTCATCTACAGAATGCAAGAACAATGGCATGTAATAGGGGTAATCATGTCTTTTCAAGAACTAAAAACTGCCTTGCACTCTGGTCACCAACCACGTGTACCAACAGAAAATTTTAGGCTGGGTTAAAGAACAATAGTCAATTTTTACAAGAACATCTACCACACCTTGCGATTTGTCCTGTGACACCATGCAACAGGGCATGTCTGGCGTACAAAGTTTAATTACCACAATGTGCCAACGGTTATCTTTTCTATCAATTACAATTAGAGACAAAATCTAGGGGATATGAATTGAAACTTGACTTCCAAAGATATATTCACTACAAATTGAATGAAATCTTGATTAAAAGATGTTACACAAATTAGGGATCTTGTGGTAAATTGCTGAATGGATGGGCTATCAACGTATATTAAATAGGACAATGTGCTTCGAAAGTACAAATGTCTGGCGATTTGAAAAAGAAAATTCCGACGACTGCCAAAAAAAAAAAAATTTCGGTGACAATTTTTCTAGCACCAATGACAATGGTCCGTGATAATTCCTAGCGACATTGGCCTATGGGGCCAAAAATTCAAATGGTGAGCAACAATTTCCAGCATTGCTACTTGAAGATCCATCTCTAGAATTTTTTTTATTTTTGTCAAAATCATCTCTAGAATCTTTGAGTAGAGAAATTCTTTATCAAGTTATATTTGGTATGAACCGCTTAAATATGAGATGCATCATGGTGATCTAAGATATTCGCATGTGATTTGACATCATTCAAAACACATAAATCTTGTAAGAAACGTTGCAACTAAGGTTCAAGAATTTATTATGACTATATCACGTATACTTCGATATCAAATTACTCACTACACCATTCGTTGTTGGTGTATTAGTTTGAATACTCTTAGAGGCTCAACACTAGTGGAGTTCAAGAACATTGTTCTATTCTTGAAGAAGGTGAATACAAACTCAAGGATAATCATACAAAGCGGTATTGCAAGGCTAAAATTTCTTGTAGGTATAATTCATTCGCCTATTGTTTTTGTTTGGTTATCGATTTACAACAAACCATATATGTAAATGAGATTATATCATTCTTATTTATTTATTTACACTACGTAATTAGTTATTGGAATTAGTTAATCTCAATTACATGTCCGGAAATCTAATTTATTTCTTTTAGGATTGTAAATATTTGTTGGGTCGGACATTTTTATCCTTTCAACTATTAAACTAGTATGACTTTTCAGCTATAGTAACTCAACTAAAAATATAGTATTTTTTCATATAGTACTACGATCTAACTATATTCCTCTTCACTTATAATTAATAGGTCTTAGAAACTCAGTTCTCCCGCCTCCCCTTAGTTTAATATTTTCTGTTTTCCATTCTTTTTCTTGTTCTCCTCTTGTACTCTAATTCTTACTTTTCTAGATGAGAAAGTAGGAAATGTTCTATCAAATGAACCGTATTTGATCGCAAGTGGTAGATTGTCTTGATGGATAGGTCTTCCTCTTTAACCCACCGCATTTCAAGTCTAAACGCTCTTCCCTCCCCTAAAGTATTTAGGGTAGAAATATCTTTTGTTATAAAATCTATACAAATAAACGAACTGTATTTTATGTGGTAAAAGATTTTTAACTTTTTTTTTTTTTTTGATAAAATATGGTTAAAAGTTTTCTTTTAAGGCCAAAATCACACAAACATATTATAAGAAATTTAGTTAGTCTATTGAGAGGAACTATATTCTTAGACAAAAGGACTGGTTGTTGCACAAAAAGTTGAAAACTTGTTAGCAAAGACATAGTTCCATTGTGAGAAGCAAAGGTATAATTTTTTTCTTCATTTTCTTTTTCCCCTTTTGATGAAAAAAGTAGAATCAATTATCTTGGGCATACTGAAAGATGATGCAAAGGCTTTTAATACCTTTAACGACTGCCAATAAACATCGGTATTCGGTATGTGTTACCTTTGTTTCTGGTTAAGTCACCTATCTGTGTGCCTCCCCGTAGACAAATTTGGGACCCTACCCTTTTCACTAAAATCCTTTTTTTTCCTTCTTTTCTTTCTTATATTTTCAGTGGGCAAGTACCTCCTCATTCACCAACAGACTGTCAAAACTCTCAAACCAACCAACAACTTGGGACCTTGACGAGCCATGACCCATAAAACCCAATAAGAACTAGAAGGGACTCGGGGTTCATGGCCTTGGTAACAGTTCCTAAGGTCATCTCCAACCGAAATGGTTAAACATAGACCGTCCAGAATTATAGTCTTGCAAAATATTTTATCTTTAAATGAACAATATCAAGTCATAGTCATATAACATCTCTAACCGAATGGGCTAAATATTGTCCCCTCGATAATTTATTAGTTTTAAGTTTATAATTTAACCTTATTAGTTAATTCAATTGAATTACCTTTAGATGTTTTCAAATCTAGTCGTTGAATTTGAAAAAAATTATTGCAACTGAGGAGCTGAGCCCCAAAAAAATGGGCTTAGAGAGAGGCTACATTTGGCCAGCGTGATGTCTTCTTGGCCAAATAATGGTCTGGTGGGCTCTATAAAATTATAGCCCATCCTTGGGTAATTGGAGATGAGTATTTTGACAAATCAAGTCATTTTTTGGCTTTTGGACCTTTAGCCCTCTCCAGTGAAGATGGCCTAATATCTTTAGAAATGCACTAAACAGAGAGCTCCTAGGAAAAATTGTTGCTCTCTTTTTGAACATTTTATAAGAAATATGCAGGTCAGACTGTAGTAGCAAGAGCAACTCCTTTAGGTGTTGATTCAGTTATGCAAGCAGAAGCTGTATGTCTTATTCAGGTGGAGGAGATTCATAGGTCCTCATCAACATTATCAATGGCAAGACGCAACTTTCTTGGAGAATTAAGTCAATTGTTAAAGACATCATTCATTTTAGGACAGATTGTCACAAATATCATTCACTCGCGTCTTTCATGAAGCCAACATGACAGTTGAACTTGTTAATTGGTATTAATTATTATAATTATAATCGATGTTCACACTTTCCTCGCTGTAATTTTAGCTTGTTCCAAAAAGAAAAAATGTATGACCATCTTTCGATCATTATCTCTACTTTCCAAGTCAAACAAAGAGACTCCAAACTTGAGCCTTCCAAAATTTGTAGTCGAGTGGTAGCATGCACTGGCATTGGATAGAAGAACAATTTGTTTTTTCTAGGGTTCCTGAGAGACAGTATTGGAAGTAATGTTCTAAACATTTAAATAATTAATCACACTATAACTTGTTAATTGGTATTAATTATTAACAATTTCTTATAAAAAATTACGAATATTTTTGCGGCGACCAACACGGAACGGCATAGAAGACTGACAATTTGTTCTCTGCCGGTAATCGATGAAGTTGATGATTATTTTCATTAAGTAAAACGATTATTAGTTTAATAAATTAAGATTATCGATTTTGGATCGATCAATGTCAACCATTTCTCGGAAATTGAAAATAGGGTTTTGAAACAAACATGTTTTTGAGGAATTTTTTAGGTATATTTGTATTTGTAGAAGCATCTTTTCTATCAATACCGAGAGTTTTAGTACTAGTCTTTGTTTCATGTTTCCTAGACTTTTGGCCATTTCAAAGAGGTCAAGGAGGAATCTTACATTAATACCTTCTCATTAAACCTAATTGTTTTTAATCTTTAATTAATTCATTATTATTTTAGTAAGCTAGGTCTGCTGATTTCATCATAGTGCTTTGTTTACTCAATATTATTATATTCTCCAGAAAAATGTAATAATATTTTTTTTACCTTTTATTGAGGAGCTCAGTCGGACAACCTCGATCGAGCACACGTACGTCAAGCTTTGCATGCATTGTTTTTTATTTTTAATTAATTAATTTCTTATATTTTTTAACTCTCTTGTTTTGTTTTCTCTTCTCCATTTGTTCATTACTGAGAGATCAACCCCATAAAATTCTACTATAGAACTCGACACAGTGCACAATACACACCAAGGATATTGTCCCCAAAATAGTAATATCTTATTTTTAATCAAGAAATTGAATTTCATTCAGAGGATAAATTACATAAAGGGAGGGATCTTCCTTCTCAAAATTTCGGAAGCGCATGTCTATTGAGAGAGAAATTTTTTTGATAATAATATTACAAGCTTAAGACACTCCATTTAAGATACTGGGATATTTCCTTACCTATTGCTGCTAGATAAGCTTTTTATATGATTGTATCGGGAACAAATGTTCAAGGATAGCCTCGTTAATACTTTGCCATAAAAACTCTCGAAGGATAAAAATTTAGTCAAGAAAAAATGGTATACACACCTACAAGTACAACTGGAGCTTAAATAAATTAAAGGAAAGGAACACCAAGCTACAAATCAGCCCTAAGGATAGAGGTAAGCCCCAATTGGCTCTTGCTCAATCCAAGTAGAAAATATTAGTTTAAAAGTTATTTAGTGATGAATTAAACTTTAATATTGTAAAGGAGTTTGATGGAACTGATCTCTTTTTCTTGTATGCAAGGAATATTGCACACAAAAATAACATCTGCTTTCAAATGCTACCACCAAAAAAAATAAAAGGATGATCAAAATCTTAAGGTCTGTAAAGCTTTTGACGAGGAATTTCCCACAGGAGTTCTCCTTTGGTCTGTAGACTATGAATATAGCTCTAATAAAATAAAACTCTTCAAAAATTTATATGTTAAGAAAAAGGGACAAAGAGCATCCTGGATCCACAAAATTTTGACTTGAGGAGAGTTGCGATCACGTGATAAAAATAATTATATATGCACAGAGTGTGAATTGATTGTGATGTTTGTGACTTTTCATTCAATGATTGATTTAATCATGGACAAAATTGGCTCACTCAATATATGGTTTTCTTTGGAATCTTAACATTTCTCAATCTGAGTTAAAATCTGGAGTGTTTGCTAACCACCTTTAATTACATAATTATTGAGAATAAATCTCATATTGATAGGAAAATGTCTTTGTATAAGCTTAAGAATTTGGATACTATTCATATTGCCAATTAATTTTATGATGAAATCTTAACTTCTTCATAGTATTAGAGCGTTTTACCATTCTAAGAGCCACAATGGATGGAGTTGAGATCTTCTGCACCCATTTTTGCATGTGGTCCCTATGTGCCTTTGCTTATTGAACCAAACATAATTAATGTTAACTTGACAATAATTAAAATAATAAAAAATAAACCAAATCCTCAACCAATTAAGGAAGGCACAGAGGGGCCACAGACAAAAATGGGTGCAGAAGATCTCAACTCCAATGGATGGCCTAGGTTAATATCATTTTAGCGCCTTAAAAGTTGTTCTTTTTGGTTGAAATGAACCCCCATTATTGTAATGTTAAAAGGAGTAGGAATAGAATTCAACAAATGAGTTTAAAGTTTAGACAAAATAACAACACCTTATTTGTGATTGGAGAGATCCTCTCTTGCAATCAATACACAATCTCAGCGGTGCCACTCGTTTAATCATTATTAGCCAGGTGTTCAAAAAGTGAATTCTTTGTCCAATAATAGCTCGTTATGTGACGTGTTTGGTTGCATGAAAGTATCTCTCCTGGAAATGATATAGACAGGGATTTCATGCACATGTGTTTGTTTGAATTTTGAGAGGGATATTTTGGTACATTTGTTTGTTTATACGATGGTTTTCGAGCAAAAATGACCCTTCACTTACATTTTAGGGTATTTCTCTCTGTTTCACTTTTACACTTCCTCTGGGCTACCAAGCCTACGCAAAATTGTAATCCCCATATATAGCTTGAAATGAAAACAAGCAATAGGCCGACACTCAATTCGAGTGAATCACACAAATTTTTCGTCTATGATTGTGGTTTTACGACTCTCTCTCGTTGAACTATTTTTTTACCACAACAATATTACGAAAGTACATAAATCAAAGAGTAATATTATATATATTAGGTTTTAATTATAAGTAATGTTAAAGTATATACATAATTAGAAATTGTTATTGACACTCCAAAATAGTTATATTACGTACTCATTAATTCTTTATTATTTACGAGAAATAAGTTAAAATGAAAGTGTTCGTTTCCAAGAGGTGTCCTATTACGAACGTCTGGTCCTTATGTGTTTCATGTGCGCAACGCAAGTTGTTAATGTACCTCTATCATACGTAGTTTCTTATATATACTGTTGAAGTACGTTGTCTGAGTTCTTTAATTCTTATATCAGATTACCCGAAGGCTTTTAGGTAGAACTCGATTGGGACATAAAGTTTGTTTGCACCAATCATGCGAAAGTCATCTTACACCATCAGATGATGATTCACCTTCAGCCTCAAATTAAGTGCTTGTCTGCTATGTTCCATCTCAAGCTCTGTTTGTCCTTGTCAATCTCATGTTCGGACATAAACTTTAGGCTATGTGCAGTGAGGGAATTCTAAATTCCAAGGGATTGATTTCAAGTTAATAAAGATTGAATCACAGATCAAATGTTGATACGAGAGGGTAAAAATGCACTTCATGATCATTACAAAAGTATGTAGAAGGGATTTGCAAATAACTATTTGAAATGAGTCATTTTCGAATTCATCCTACATACCTTTGTAATTAATTAATTCCCCTGTTCTAATGTTTTGTAGTGTATTTCTTCATCACTTGGCCTAAATTTCTTGAAACTTAAAAGTATTTCGCCCAAACATACCCTTAATAAATACCCTTTTTCTTTCTCAAAACTTTTTCAAGTTTCAAGTTTCAAGTGAGAAATATTTTACAAAGTGTGAATTTTCTTTTTGTTAAATTTTGTGATATCTAAGCTAATATTCTACTAACATAATATGTTAAATGTTAGAACATTATTCCCAACTTTATATCTTTTCAACTAGTAAGCATCAGCATATGTTTTCCATTTTTTCTTAAAGACGACAAGCGATTTGTTGACAAATATACCAAAAAAAAAATATATATATATATTTATATTAAACTTTTTCCAGCAGATTGGCATCAGATATCGTATTCATTTTAGTATAGAAAGGAATCTGTTCATGAATAATATGGTATTTACTGCATAATATGATTGAATATTTTAGCTGTAAGCATCTAGCTCCAGGATTATGTCTCTCTCTCATCTCTTTCCACTCATACAGGTTGGATTTGGCAACGGGTTAATTACCAAATTAATATGTTCTCAAGGACAAAAACAAATTTAGTAAGATTCGATCTCTTCTGAAATTTGAAAGACTAAGTGGATTTGGTCAAGCCTAAGAGATTATTTTCTTTGCAAGCTATCAGCAAAAGATGTTTCTCAGCATTATGCCGACAAAGTAGCAACATTATTAAAATCAAAAGTGTACAAATATAGTGGAAGACTATGATAATAATCTTTCCATGCAAGCATGCACACACACATATGTATGTATGTATGTATGTATGTATGTATGCAAGGATTAAAATATCGGTCGTGCAGATAATATCGGGCCTCCAATTTACTGATATTTCAGGGGATATATCGTTATCGTTTTAGGTATCGGGAAATAATCAACAAAAATGACAGATATAGGCATTGAAACACATAATTTTGGTCTAAAACTTTCATAGATGTTATGTACATTATCAATGAATGTATTGAACAAATAAAACTCAAAATTTACTAATAATAAGATATACATATGATGAAATATAAGTGGTATGTAATGCGCGTTAACGAAAAGTTTTCTAATAAAATGTTTATTAGAATGAATAAACCATGCATAAATCCATAGTTTGTTTAAACATTAGATTACAATTTAGATAAGTGTCCAACTACATAAATGAAGAGCTCCTATGAAGTTCAAACAATGAGGAACAACCATCTAGATTCATACAATAGTCATACCAAGTCATGTAACCCGAGCAGTTTGTAAGCCATGTTTGAACATGGTGCACATATGTCTCTCTTGAGCTCCCTCCTGTCCTCCCATACATCTAGATTCATACAAATATTAAATGATAAAGAGTTCCACAAGAAGCTCAGACACATGTGCATCATTTTCTTGCGGGTATTAAAGATATATTTGACCAGAAATTTAATATTTGGATTTGTGTATTTCTTTCTCTTCAGATAAGACACGTATGTCCCCTCAATTCATTGTGCATAGATTCTTTATAGTAATAATTAGTGGATACTCCAAAAAATCTTTTGAATTGGATATTGCAAAAGCCTTCACACATATCTAATCACTGCCCACATACCTCCAAAAAATATTTTGGGTTTCAATTTGCTTCAAAACTTTTGAATTTTTTTGGATTTTGTTATAGGTATCTGGAAATATCGAGAATATCGGCAAAATATCGGAGATATAGCACTTATCGGGGATATATCGTCGATATAGGGGAAGATATGGCCTTACCCCCCAGTATCGGTATCGATAGTTGAAAATATCGATATATCGGTGTATCGGCCGATATTTCAATCCTTGTATGTATGTATGTATGTATAGAGCCTTTATCTATAGGGATCCCCATTTTTTGGTAAAAATGAGGACTAGTTGTGGGGTCTACACCACATCGAACTTCAACGATCCAAACCATTTATTTTTTAAGTCTTCATCATTCATAGGTCATCTTTACAAAAAATCAATTCAATCTGAAACCATCTACTTATTTGACTGTCATGATCAAATTTCAATGTTTCTTAGAACATAGTGTTGGTCAATATCTTTGAACTCAATTAGATGTCTCAAACATTTTCGATTTGGCTAATATTTTGCAAGGATAATAACCTATAAAGTGCAACTAGAAAAATATACAGTTTGGATCGTTGAAGTTCGATGTTGTATGAACCTTACAACTAGTCCCCATTTTACAAAAAAATGGAGATCCCTTCAAATAAAGGGCCTGTATTTGTATATATACATATCTATATATCTATATGTGTGTGTGTGTGACCATAAATAATACCTTGAAAAAGGAGGGTGCCAATTGGTTTGTGTGACCATAAATAATACCTTGAAAAAGGAGGGTGCCAATTGGTTTGCCTAATTTGAAACAGATATTCTTTGGAAAATGAAAACATCAAGGAATATGATGAGTTTGGAAAATGAAAACATCAAGGAATATGATGAGTCCCTATAGGTAACTAGCCAGCCTCTTTAATATTGGTATAACATCCGGCTTCTATAGTCGATGTGATGCAAACTAAGAAAAAGAGGAAACATTTTGAATCTTTCCCGACGACTTAGAGCAAAGGCGAAATTAGAGAAGTTGCCCTACAAATCTAGACAGATTGGTGAATGAAAGACATATTTAAGATTTTGACAAGAACCCATTAACCCTTTTTTTATTATTTTAAGTGTTCTACATGTTTACATTTTCTTTTTTCACTTTCCACCATTCCACTAAACTTTTGAGGGCTCCAATCAAACTTGAATAGGGTGCCTTCATCAAGAGAAATTATGGGGTCTGGCATCTGGATCACGTGTCTGTGCAGCCTCAACACAATAAATTCACATACTTCACTCATCTTACATTAAGGTCCACCACTACCGCCATATAAACCCTACCCCCTTTCATATCACCTCCATGGTCCATTACTTCCGAGTTTTGGATGGAAGAATTTGTCAAAGTGGTCAAGGTACGTACAGAAGAATTGGAGGTTTCCCACCTAATTGGAGAGCACTCATCAAATAATATATTTGGTTTCAACTCAATCAATATCACTTCATACTACACTATAGTAGTATTTTTCTCTATTTATAAATGAGAGGTTTTAAATTCAACTTCCATACATGGCTAACTTGTAAGATCGAAATAGCTTTCACAAGATGAAGATTAAGTCAATAAATCAGAACTACAATAATCATTCATACTATAACATGAACTGAACAAAGAATGAACTAGAACCAAACCTTTAGAGATCGATGAAGATGAAGACACATGATCGATCCAAACAACAATTATTCTCCTCTATGTCAAAAAGCTCAATTAATAATAGGCTCTTTGTTTAACAATAAGCATATCTTATTGAATGACACAATCGGCCTAAAGCACTTAAACTTAATTATGCTCATATTCTAACAAAGTTCGGTACCCAATCATTGATGACTCATTGGGTGAATTAGCAGAAATCATCCACCCTAAATGTAAATATATCATTGTATTAAAATAAAATAAAAAAAGACTCAAACAACATTAAGGCGTTGCTATTAAGACACAATTTATTGACTAACTTACTGACCGCTTCTTTAATTTAGTGGGTTCGACATACATAACGAAGGTCCATCTCTATAAGAGCATCTTCAATTGAGATGCAAATTTAAGATATATAATCACATTTGCATCTTAGTTACATTTGTTTTGTATTTTTAGGAGAGGTAAAATGTGAATCTATTATATATAAAGCCAATAGAAAAGTGAATGGTGATTTAGGTATCATCAAACTTCAAGAAAAAATATTTGGACAAAAATACCCCCAAGACAAAAAATTTCATAGGCATCCCAAAATAATGCATCAAATAAGGCAAGGGCATTTTCGTCATTTTAACAGTGTTTTTAATAATTAATTTTTTGGTACAGTTTTTTATTTTTTTTAATTAGTGTCTCACAATAGGTTAGAAAATTGAATCACATTATTGCTAACATATTGTGAGGCACTAATTAAAAAAATAAAAAATAAAAAAACTTTACCTAAAAATTAATTATTAAAAAACACTGTTAAAATGACCAAAATACCCCTGTCTTATTTGATGCATTATTTTGGGATGCCTATGAAATTTTTTGTCTTGGGGCATTTTTGTCCAATTATTTTATTGAAACTTGATGACACCAAAATCACTATTCACTTTTCTATTGTTACAAAGGGGCCCAAAGCCCAAGCAAAAACCCTAAACAAAGAAAAATATCAGCCCAAGAGGCTTAAACAAATAGCCGGATTCCTAGCAAACCTGAATTTATCACCTAGAAGTAAATCTTAATTTGTGTAGTTATTAACCATTTGTCTCTTTAGCTAAACAAAACTATTGGTGTCTTTTTTCGAAAGAATAAATGGTGAATTTTATATAATAATATTGTATCAAACTTGTTATTTAATGGGCCATCATTAACAATTAGGTATCAACTTTGCCATCAAAATGAACCGATATGTGATCTCTCACTTATAAGTGAAGGTGAAGAAGAATATCACTAGACCGTGATGCTAATTGTTTGTTAGAAAACTTCTAAGTTAAATAGTAAGTTTGAAGGAACAAGATCTAGGTCCTTGTCGATTTACGTTTTTATTTTTCAAGATTTATTTCTTGATATACTTGTATTCTAGGTCATCGTTTGTATTTATTTTCCAATATTTTGTATAAATTTCTCTAATACGGAGAAGAATAAAATACGTGTGATTATTTATCATAATACGTAAGTGGAAAGTCTCGAGTTCAACTCACATAGGAGCTAATTATAAGCGCATACAAATAGAAATTCTCTCTAATTAATTAGAAAAACACGTCATATAGTTAATAAGAAGTCACACAGGTTAGGGACAATCTGGGGTCGGGCCCATCAGCTCTACGACCACCCCAAAAAATCCCACCCTTATAGATGTCCATCCTCAAGGGATATGGTACTTGGAGCCCAACACTTATAAAAAGTCCATGTCCATCCTCTCACATACAAAGATGTACGAAAACGAGGTACACAATGACACTGAATTTCACTAGAATAAAGCTAAAACACTTACTTGAGCATCGGAATGTCGCTTAATCATTCATATGGTACAAGTAACATAGCCATGACAAACCATGAATTTGTTCGATTCACATGAATGACTTAACGAGCTCCAAATCCAATGATATTTTTCTACATAAGAACTTTCAATGAGGAAAAGAGAGAACCGATCAAATCGTCCCATATCAATGGGCAGAAGATTAGACAAGAAGCGAAATAATATGACAAGGCATTTTCTCTGCATTTTATTCATGTAGTCAAAGGTTACAAGGACCCACTGGTACAAAATAAAAGAATAAAGAACCTATAAAAAAAGGAAGCAGCGAAGCAACAAAACAAGTTGAAGAATTTACCAACTAGTCTCTGAATTAACAATGGTAAGGTAAGAAAATACAAATAAATTTACGTGGAAATTCACCACTAACCCAATCTCTACTAGTTTGCAGGAAGGAAGGTTCTCCTGCCAAAGATGGTAAAAAATACCCCGGCCCGAGACCCTCAAGAATCACCAACAATGCAGATTGCCCCAATTTCAGGGCCTGCACAAAGAATGTAAATCTTTATCCTAGGTTAATTTTCCGTCGTCAATCTTCTTTAGCTTTACCCGTGTTGTTAGAACCCCGTTAGACAAGTTCAAGTTAGCGAGGTCAGGTTGCTCTCTACAGGGTCGGCCAACCACATCGTTGGCACTTGCTAGTGTGATCTAATTATTTAACCTGCTCTCCGACCCTGGGAACGACGGGCCTTTGACTTTAACGCGCTTTGCCCCATCCTCCATTGGGGGTGGTTGCCTCCGGCTCCTTCCCAATTCATCCTGGTATCTATCCTTTCTGTGGTGTTCTCGCTGTTTTCTAGCTGAATCTTCAGTGGCCATCTTCTTAAACTTGATAGAGATGGGAACATTACCTCCTCTGGGAGCGCTACTTCCTGTCGAGAACCTGCCCTCCAAAGCAGCACTATCTGGAAATCCTCTGTAATTACTAGTTGAAAGAAACTTAGTATTTGATTCACCAGGGCTGTAATAATCTAATGGCACCGATGATCTCCCGCATCTTCCTTCAGGTTGCATTTTCTTCAATCGTTTAAACCCCTGTTTTTTGCAAATACAACTCAGACGTCAGCAAAATATATACAAACAGGATAAAAAAAATTAGACAAATCCTCATCAGAAACCATGCATAGGTCGATTTCCCCTCTGTTGGGTCGATCACACGCATTTGATGAATAACATTCTAAGTTCTAAATTCTAACATCTCTCCATTTGATAAGTCCAGCATTTTATTTTAAGCATTGCACTGATCATTAATGGAAAATAAAAAGAAATTTAAAAATATATGCTATTGATAAAATCTTCGATTTCTAAATTAAGTGACCGACTAATGATCTACCCATCAATGAAAACCAATCATTATAACTAATCACATGCATCGGAAACTCAAGTACAGGGCTACGTGAGGAATACCTTGTTTTCAGAATGATTTGATGCCAAGACATCATTTACACTCCTTTTGTCCACCACCTTCAATGATGAACGACGCTTAACCCTAAAGATCTCTGAATCAGAATCATCACTGCCTTGATCCACAACACGTCTAGCCTCCGATCCATTAGAATTCCCTGGGCGTGCACTAGAGCATTCATCATATGATGGAGAGGACAGAGAAGAATCGTAAACACTGCGAACCAATTCTTCAGAATGCCTTTTAGAATTTAGAGTTTCTTTAGCATTTTCCTGTGCCTGCCAGGAAACATATGAATGCAACAATCCACTTTAGTTAATCCGAAAATTGCACTTCAGTTCATTGAATGTTTAAAAAGAAAAATCATCCTACACCTACTGCAGATGAGCTCTAGATAAAGCATTAAAATACAAAAGGCATAAAAAAAGGAGCTATATCTCACATTATTGGGTGCAGATGAGCTCTCACGAGGCTCTAGAACAGAACAAAGTGTTGATGCAGCACATGAAAGGGAACCGTCTGACACTGCAGGACTTGAATATTTTGCATCAGATCTCAACATGGGCTGGCCATGAAAACCCGTTTGGGCCGTTTCTGCCTCTTGTGACTGATACTGAGTTGTGCCAGCCAGTTCAGTGTCCAACTCAAATTTTATCTCACAATAACGAGAGTATCCTTTCTCTTCAACGCTCTGAGACAAATTTAATGGATATGAATACAAGTCATCGCCTAGCCCTTTTATCGCCTCCAACACACCATCGTCCTTTTCAAATTTTCTGGCTGCAGCTTCCAATTCTGTTATTTCCTCCCTTAAAAAGAGAGTAGGATTGGTCCCACATGAGAAGTCAAGAGACCTTACATCTGTGCATTGGGAAACAAGATCGTAATAAGCAACTACTAGAGATTTTAAGTCAATAGATCTGTTTTGCTATCTGTTTATATTTTAAACTAGGTGCGGGACAATCAAGGACAATCATTATCATAACAAGTCTGATTCATATAAAATATTCACATAATAGGAGACATACCATGGCGAAGGCAGACAGGATGCATGTAACAATTGCAATTAATGAAAGCTATGTAGCAATCTCGCTTGCATAGGCTGCATAGAATGGTTCCGTAGGAGTTTGGCAAAACACTGGCGCATGCCCCTGACTTCATTAAAGACCAACGAGCACGATGCTGAAAGCGCATCAATCTCACAAAAGACATCTTAATGCTATCATGGGACACCAAATCAGCAGATGAATAATATGAATCTTCAAGTTCTAAACTTGTGTGTAGAAGCATCGCTTCTTTACACAGAAGTTCTTCCTGAGGAAGCAGAGGCATCCTGTTAAGCAGCGCATAACGCCGGCTAGCAATAGCACCTAAAGGGAACCAATCACCAATTGCAAAGTTGACTGCCTCGCCACAGTTGAAACCTATATTTACATTAAAAAAAGGCATTAAAAATGATATGTTGGAGAAGCAAGCAAAACAAGATGGACAAAAGGGCAAATAAAATGAAGGAAGAAAGTGAAGTAGAAACCCTACCATGACTGAATCCAGCATGGTATGCTCTAGGGAAAGTAATAACAAACTCTCCTGGCTTTTGCACAGCCTTGTATACAGGGACATCATGTTCCAACAAAATATTTGGAGGAAACAATGTTGTTTTCCCCAACAAGACATCAAATGCTCCATCTTCTCCATCAGTTGATATGATATCATGCGTGTACACATGTTCCTTAACAACCTTTTCAAATTGCAGAGCAGCTTCACCTGGAATGCCATACCAGGTTTTGGATGCGCCACAATGATGATAATTAATACTGCCATGTGAAATAAATAAAAAATAAGAACACAATTGATAATAATTCTTAGAAATAAGAAATGGAAGACACTGTTGCCTTCACTGGGAATAAATAGTGACATATATAGTGACTAATACCTGTACAAATAATGATCCTCCACGTGCCAAGCAAACATACTAAATAGCATTCCAATGTATAGCATGGGATCCGTTACACCCTGTTATAAAGCCACATAAGTAACAGAGGGATACAGCCTATAAATAATGCAAAAGGGTGAACTGAACTAGTTTCCTTACCGGAATTGCAGTTTCTAGAAGACCCAAAATGGACTTGGGCAACCTTGAAAGATTCTGAAATTAGAGAACGAGGGTATCAGTTGATGTGCATACCACCACATATAGTGAACCAAATTAGAATATTACTCTTAAGAATTTATGCAAACTAAGGGTTACATATCAAAGGTCAGAAATAGAGAATTACACAGGAAAAGCACAAGTCATGTAATTCAAGATAACCTATCTATTTGAACGAGGTGAAACCCTCTTTCTCATAAAATACCATCCCTAATGGCCACTTTGCAACAGTACTCTTAGTATCCGCTCTTTTAAATTTTCCGCTACATCCTTATTCTTTCTTGGTTTTGCACTGTTAGGGTTGGTTTTGGCCGTATTAGATGTACAACACTAACATGTTCTTTTGTGTGTCCTGTAAGGTGCCAGTTTTAGAACTGAACAATGAATGCTTACATAAATATATCAATCACCTACTAAATAGTTAAACAGACAGAAAGATTGGCAGAATCAACACCTTTAAATTCCATTTGCTATTTCCAAGAGGATCACTGTGAGAAGATGAAAAGGCACTACCATCTACATCACAAGCATACTCAACAGTTTCTGTCTTTCCACAAGAAATTTCTTGCCAAAATTCTTTTTCCAAGAACGAGGCAGGAAGAGAACCGGTACTACAATATCTACGAGCAAAAACCTTGTTCGCCATTTTCTCGAAATCACGGAATGTATAATTTCTGTAAAATTAAACTCACTCAAAAAACCGAAGATATAATCAAGTAATACTTTATATTTATAATTAGTAGAATCTCTCACCTTCCGCTCATGAAAAAGGTGACCTTGTCATCATTGTCCCACTCTGCAAGACGAAGAGGTTGTACTCTAGTTGTGAACTTGAATCCTGCTTTCTCTCTCATCAATACAACCCCAGCTGGAGTAGAAGCTCTCAAAGGAGAGACAATCTTGCATATACCTGAATATACAGTTGCAGGTTAGAATGGGAAAAGTTGGTCATTATGCCATCCCAAATTTATTGGATGGCTATGAGGGGACTCCATTATTGTACTCATGCGGAAAAAAAAAGTTGATCAAGGTATTTCTCCAGAAAATACTATCTTACAAGAAACAGGGAAGAGAATCGTAACATTATTCAATATCATATATCAATGACAAAGATAACTGTATATACTCAATATGTGTATGTGCGTGCTTCAGGAGCATTTATGATATCACATATCTTTTTAATTTCAATGTATGTCAAGAAAGGAGGTTCTAATTCAAATGAAGTAAAAAAAAACAGAGCAATTAAATTGAAAAATAAAATATTTGTATAAACGGAAAAACAATGGTTATTGTGGAAACTTCAACAATAAAAACGCAGAATTTGAAAGGGGTCAAAGAAACCAAAACTCCAAACTGAACCTAATCAAGTGATACTGTTTTTAGATGTATTGCCAAGATGGAGACATAATAGCTCTCCTAACCCAACCAACAACAAACTCGACAAAATTTCTTAATCTCCTTACCATATTTTGAAGCTTCTGGAGCTATCTTCTGTAAATAAACCAAAGGATCCTCAAACTCCTCCATTGCTGGATAGTATACAGGACACTCGGGAATTTTCTCAATCCACTCTAGATCACTTGTTTCAAACTTATCCACCCTACGCTTCGAAAAAACATCTTTTTCATGTATAGCACCACTGGACAGAGAAACTGAGTCGGCACCTCCCTGTAATCTAACACCAAAGGATACAGAAGGTTTTAAAGCATCACCTCCACTTCGAGCCATCGTATTAGTATGATTTACAGGCTCGGTAGCAGTTTCCGGTCTCATTCGCTGAAGCCTTCTACGCTTCAGAATTTCTAATCCATTTTTGGCCTCTTTGGACAAACAAACCCTTCCTTCCACCTGTAAACCAAAGAGCCAGGTCATGTACTTGAATAAATAAATAAAAAGGGAAATGCAAAATGAAACTCAGTTCACGCATGCATCATTTGTACGAAATTTGTCAAACAGACTCGATATCTGAGTAGATCGAATACTACCAAATCAGCAAGAATGAAACATAAGTGCATCCCAAACACCATGGTTACCTCTGATACACGTACTTTATTTAACACTACTCTTTCCTATAAGTCAATAACTAAAATATGATGAACAAACTCAGAGTCATAGCCAAATAAAAGTTCAACACACATCGGCGAGATCATGTGGCTATATCTGTAATGTTTCTTTTGAAACACAATGGAACAAGAAGCAAGGACATTCTACCGCGTTAGTAAGAGTTGCACGATATTGAACAACCCCAAACAAACATGAGACTAATCATCAAACCAACTAATACCGATATCACGGCCAAAGAAAAACAAAACTTGAAATCCCTATATGCCACTGAACACCAGCATCAATTCATTCCACCAATTAAAATTTACAGGCAAAAATGGTACAGAACTGGGAAAAATGAAAGAGTTATGCACGCATACACGAGTATATACGTGATCATCTTGCATTCAAATGAAACAATACAACATACCACTTTATGTAATATGATATCGACAGCGATTTATAAGAGATTCATGTACAAAAATTTCAAATGAAAAAATAAAAATAAAAATAACCAACAAACAGAAAAATAAAACTCCTAAATTTCTACAAACCCGCCAAAAATCAAATTCATTAGTTATTCAGTAGTAATATGCAGTCAAATTAATGAACATCGTCATCCAAACCCCTCGAAAAGTAAACAAAAAATCTAAAATAATTATATAAATACATATATATATATATATAAAAATACTCTCGAAATAGCAACTTTTACATAACGCATAATTACCAGCAAAACTGAAATTTACAAAATTCTAAATAAAAACAATGGAAATTTACTCAAAAAAATGAACACCAAAATACATTCCAGCCATTCATTCGATCACGAATTTCATAAATGCAGAACATAAATTTAATATTTTGCTGATGAAAAAAAAAAACGACTTTTACAGAAGCAGAAACGGTTCCAGAAAAAAAGAGAGCAATGTACGAGATCTGAAACCACAAATTAAACAAGCAAAACACACCATCTCATTCCGTCGTCGCTTTTTGTACGCCTCCGTCTTTGCTCACAGCAACACACAAAGGATAAAACAGCACAACCGCAGAAACCGAATCAAAGAACCGAAACCCTAGATCACGATCCCAGCCACGGCAGACCAAAAGCAAGCCTACAGCGAGAACCAGGCCATCCACATTCCCGCCAAACGTCCGAAACGGCACCGTATGTTGCCGGAATCAGAGATCCGAAGCCTTCGAACCACCGAGTCAACGAAATTAATGCAAAAAAGGATGAAGGATGTCAAGGAAAGAGAACGAGACAGCGGTTTTCCGACGGAGGAAGGATGCTATTCGCCGGAGACAAAGCGGTTTTCCGGCGGGAATGAAGTTTCCCGGCCAAGGGAGGGAGAGGAATAGTGAAAGAGAAGAAAGAGGAGAGCTAATGGGATGGACAAAAGAAACCGAAAAAGGGCCTCGGGAAGGATAATTTATAGTTTTATAGCCGTAATAATACCAACGCTTTAATTGCCTTAAATATTTGATTTAATTTTACGGAGTCTCACCCGTTCCCACTAGGAAATTCAATTGGTTTAGGAAAATAGAAAGAAAAAAAAAATCTTAATTACGAGTTCAAGTATGTTTAGGATTTATCTTCCTTTTTTTTAAAATTAGACTAATGTTTTTAAAAGTTGGACTCTTTATGAAAGTTTAACGTTAACTTTTATATCAATATTATGCAAAAAAACATTAGGTAGTAGAAAATTTTATGAGAAATCTCACTTTTAAGAGAATTTCATTAGCATTCATCTCTATCTTGTTACAGTAATATTTTTTTTTGTAACTCCGTTAAATTTTATAACGATATTACACAAAAAGATTATTGTCTCGCATTATGACAAATTTATAAATTGATTACTCATAGATTTTTAATTCATGAATCAAAATTCTAATTTGACCAAAATTCGAAAAACCTTGCTCTAATTTTCTCAAAAAATAAAAAACGATATTATTATGGTACCAGAGTTTTACTATTAGAATAATTGAATTTTAATAATAAGAAAAAGCGAGAGAATAATTGAAAAAAAAAGTTGCGGCAGGTATTTAATTGTTGAGCAATGTAAAACGAAAGTGGCGGTCGTTTGGTGGTTCAACCAAACGCTTGCCGGCCAAAACGCGTTTTCACATCTCCGTTCGCGTTTCGCTGTGTATGTGGAAGCTTCCGCTTTCCGTTTATGACGATATTACCCCTAAAAAAAGATGGGTAGGTTATCAAAGAGGCCGGTGTGAATGCTTTAGACCGAAAAGGGTGTTTTGGTCAATTAAGAAGACGGTGTTATCAAGGAGTTTCTGGTTGCCGTTCGGTCAGATCCCCCAGAAAGTTGAAGGAAAAGACGGAATTATCACGTGCGTAAAAGCCGAGTCCAATAAAGTACAGTAAGCGCAATCCTGGCCGTTTATCTGGTCACTTCAACTTGACTTGGACGGCTCAGAATAACAGAAGCACTGACTTCTGAATGTCCAAGTGCATGTACGCGATCGGTGAAGCTTCCTAGTTGCACAGAATCATTTAAAAGACGTTTTAGTCCTCGGTTGGTTGCCGGCTTCGCACGAAATCCGAGGGCAGTTTCGTAGTCGCCTTTCGTACGCCTCCGTCTTTGTTCACAGCTACACACAAAGGATAAAACAGCACAACCGCAGGCCATCCACATTCCCGCCAAACGCCCTAAACGGCACCGTATGCTGCCGGAATCAGAGATCCGAAGCCTTCGAACCACCGAGTCAATACAAAAAGGGTGAAGGAAGTGGAGAGAGGAGGAGGCAGCGGTTTTCCGACGGATTGAGGATGCTATTCGCCGGAGACAAAGCGGTTTTCCGGCGGCGAATGAAGTTTCCCGGCCGAGTGAGGGAGCGAGGAATAGTGAAAGCGAATAGCTGTGGGCGGTGCCAGAGCGGGTATAGCTGGCAGTTACAGCGGGATTCACGCGCCCAGATGACCGGCCCCAGGTTTTCTTGATGCTACCCGAAAAACAAAAATATATATATTTTAAAAAATAATAAAAGCGAAAACAACGGGGGCATCCGGTTTCCCGATCACTCCCAGGTCTGGCGTTGTTTTCTCTCTCCTTACGCTATTGGTTGGCGCGCCTTGAGCTTTTGTTACGCGGAGGTTGGCGCTAATGATTAATTTTCCACAGTCAGCGTACAAGAAAATTAATTTAACGTATTTATTTGTTTAATTATTTAATTTATTTATTGTTAGTGTTAATGGCGGCTCGGCTGTTGCACCAAGTCAAGGGAAAGGCCTGGAAACGTTTCAAAGTAGGTCTTCGGCTAAAGCTTGACTTGACAGAAGCCACTTAAGTGACAAAAATGCCCTTTTAAAAAAAGAATATTTCGAGTACTGCCACAATAAATGATCCTATCCAATCACGGGTTTTATTCAACCGTTTACCAGCTTGCGTGTACGTCAAGAAGAGGCTGGTGTACTTCGCTTCAATTTTCTGTTTGGTGAGGGATTTTTTCGATTTTTCGATTTTTTATCAATAAAATTTCCATTTATCTCAAATTTAGATATAGGTGTATTAATCCATTCTATAATTTATTTTCATTTCATTTCGTGAGAAAATGATCCCATGTTTGGAAGCATTTTTAAAATGATTAAAAATGATTTTCATAAAAATATTTTTAGGTTTAAAAAGCACTTGGACTGGTTCCCGCAAGAGACACCTAACTTTTGTATTTCTTGCAAGTAGCATGAAGCATTTCAAGTGCTTTTGCAAGATTTACTTGCATTTTTACTAAGGATTGGTTTCAAAAATATTTTCATCAAAAGCGTTTTCAATTCTTTTAAAAACATTTTCTAAACAAGCCCTATATTTTTTGTTGTCAAAAAACTCTTTAATAGCATAATGTAAATAAAAACATACATTTACATTCTTTTATACATTTTGGTGATAGGATCCATTGATGAAAGAAAGAAAATTCAATAAGATCTCTAATTTACATTCCATTGAGTAAAACACTCATTTATATCTGTCGAGAACGTAAAATGGGATGTAAAAATGGTTATAGTGCATAATGAAATTTTGGAGTGCTAAGCATAATAACATTGAGAATGAATATCACATTGATAGGAGAATGGACCTTGCATAAGCTTATAAGTAAGTTGGATTATTTCCTACATTGTTAATTACTATTGATTTTATGGTGAAACCTCAAATTTTTCATGTTATCAAAATATAAATTACATATGGCTTATTATATCAACACCTCACAAGTTGTTGAATAAACCACACATACTTAATACACCCCCACATTTGCTTTTTCAATTAAAAATTATCTTAATGCACCTCACATATTTCCCTATAATACCCTCACACCTCATATTCTTAATATACACATTACATTTTTTACATGCACCCCATATTTTCTATACATCTCACATTTCTCAAATCTTATGAAGCTTTTAATTTGGACAAAAAATGCCGACTAGAATTTTGACAAAAGATGCCGCTTGGGATTTAAAGCATATGTGGGTTGTTTTCAATTCCATCATTAAAACCCGTGTCGTCTGTTTTTAATATTTGATGATAATTTTAGGTGTTTAATTCTTCATGTAATCCCTAAAAGATGAATACGAACATAGAAGCTTGAATAACGCATCAAAAACAAGATTAAATAATTATCGATGTCGTCAAAATTACTAAAACAATAAAAAATATGAAGTCTTACCTCATGTGAAGCTTCCAAAACATCGATTTCATGTTTCATTCGTCAAAAATAATTTTTCTTAATTAACATGTTTGTAGTTTCATTGGTTAGGGTTTTGTTCAACAATGAAGAGTCAAAAGGGGTTTTGATAGTTGAAGAAAATAAATAATACGTTAAAAATGATTTGGGGTGTATATAGAATTTTTTATTTTTTTAACCTAATAAGGTCAAAATTGTCATTGCATAATAGGGTAAATAAGTTATTTAATATTAAATTTTAATGTGGATGCATTCAACATTTTGTGGGATGCTAATATAAAAAGCCTTACATATCTAGAAAATAATTGATGGTGCACGTAATTACAAAGAAGGGTTAATCTCAGTTTACTACCCTAAAATTTCTTGGTTTTCAACATTTTGTACATGAAGTTTTTTTCATCCCAGAATGGTACCTAAAGTCATAATTTTGGGACTGTCCCATACATCCGTTAAGTTTTCCGTCAGAACCTCTGTTAACGTGGCACCCACGTGAACAATGACTGGGTGCCACATGTCAATATGAGTCCACGTGAATATTAAACAATTAAAATAATTAATAATTAAAACAATTAAAAATTAAAAAACCAAACCTAAACCTAAAAAACCAATCTGGGTTCATCTCTCTGTTTCTTCTTCCCCACCCAACACAGAATTTCACGATCATTCCTCTTCCTCCGCCTCTCTCCCTCCCCTTCCTCATCCGCCAGCGCCGCTCCCCTCCCAGCTTTCTTTTCTCCCTCCTATCCAATCCAGCTACCAACCCCTCTTCTCTGTTCTTCCTCTCTGCTCCGCCTTTGCTGCTAACCCGACGACCCCCTCCCTCCCTTCTCTCTCGCTCAGCTCCAACTTTCCCTCCACGCTTCGATCAGCACCACCGTCGCCCCCTCGCTCCAGCAATCTTCCCTTCCTCTGCCGCTGCTCCGCCTTTGCTGCTTCCCCGACGATGGGAGAGCTAGGGTTAGGGTTTTGTTCTGAGTCGGAGTCGGTCCGATCCGACCGTTCTGCCTCTGCGACGCCGGAGATCGGCTTCCTCCAGACGCCAGTGACAGGATCTCGTCGTCCTTTTCCATCGATACAACTGTTATCCCGCACCAATCTGGATTGAGAACAAGGATTATGGTGGGTGCTACAGTGCGCAGGAACGGCAGAGAGGAGAAAAGGAAGGGAAGGGATCGGGGTTGAGGTAGGAACAAAGGCCAGAAACTTTTTTTTTTTAATTTTTTAATATTTATGTGGGCCCCTATGACACATGGCACCTAGTCATTGTCTACGTGAGTGCCACGTCACTAGTTAACGGCTGATTTAACGGATGTATGAAACTGTTCCAAAATTATGATTTTATGTACCATTCTAGGATGAAAAAAATTCATATATTAAATGTTGAAAACCAAAAAATTTCAGTAAACTGAAATTAACTCTATAAAGAATAAATAACTCCCCACATAATGAATTAATTTTACGATATAACTTCGAGTTGTTTCATGCCTGCATTGGTGAGGATCTTTGTGTTATCCCTTTTTGAAACGACAAGTTCACCGCCGGAAGATGGTGTTCAAATTTCAATGCATAATGGGGTATCATTCATTCATGTTATTGTTTGGGCTAGAAATTGTTTTTTAGTTAGGATCGCGAAACTCAAATAAGGGAAAAAGAAATATTAAAAAGAATCTTTTAAAATTGAACTTTAAATGGATTCATTGTCACTTTATGTTTTTGGAACAACGCTTTATAATATTAGTGTCGAAATTGTGCTAAAAACATAAGATGACAGAGAATCCATAAAAAGCCTCATTTTAAAAATAAAAAAAAATCTCCTTATCATTTCTCATAAATAAAAATAACTAGGAAGCGTTTGACTTAACCATTTCTTGCTCATTTTCATTTGACATCAACAAAAAGAAAATACTCACTCTAATTGAAAATTCTTTCCATGTACAAAGGTTACAATGATTACCATCCCTAAGCCCAAGTTTTTTTTTTTTTTTAACAAACAATATTATCTACACTAAAGAGAGGAGGTGAGCTTAGCCTCACAATGAGCTAGTAATAATATGATTCAAATTCGCCTTTGACGATAATCGAACCTAAGAACTCTCACTTATAAATGAAGAGGAATAACACTAAAGTAGTTCAAATTCGTTTTTGATAAGAACCATCACCACCAGAACTTGTCACCATATCTATCGCTAGAGCTTCTCCTATTTCGGCAACAACCACCCCCACCAGCATGAAGATCTTAAGGAGATTACTGGGTTCCAAGCGTTTTCGACCAACTCAGGCCAAATGTAGAGGGAGTCAGCTTCCATGGCCCGGACGATTTGAAGTTTGTTGTCGTTGTCGGGGTGGGTGATGGTAGTTGTTGGATCGAAAAAAGGGAGAACGGGGTGTTTCTAGGTTGGAGATGTTGGGGTTTTTTAGTTTTGTTTTGATTGTTATTTTATTTATTTTAATTCTTTTCACAAATATTTGACACGTTAAATTAACCCTGGTAAGTTAATGGGACGCATGGCATGTTATAAGAGGGAGGTGAGCATCTACTAAATTAATAGTGATGGGCAAAAATGCTGCGTATTATTAAGGACTTTTTTTTAATTCAAAACACTTATTAAATGTGACTCGTTTTTTTTGTTGTCTTTGTAATACAAAAAGTATTCTTAATAATAATAAAAAAAAAGTTGTTTAACTAATTTTCAATTAGACAAAAGTTTTGTAAGAGACCTTCTATTAGTTTTCCCATGCTTTTAACGATTTTTGCCATAAAAACCATGTTCTTAATCTCCCACTTATTCGTTTTCGTCACATTCTAAGTGGCTGATTCCTTACGGAATCTTATTTCAATCGCTAATCCACTTTGATTAATTAAGCCAAAAGTCACTTAAACTATTCAATCATGCACCCTCTTCGCAAATAACCATCTCACCTACCTGCTACCCCCCATCAGACGTTAAAATATTATATGTTATCCGATTGGAATCTGATGGATAGTAGGTAACCCGTAAACAATATTATTATCCACAAATTATAATTAATTAAACACCCTTTACATGATTTAACTAATCCCATCCCATTGCAGAGTACCAAGGTGGTCCAACCCTCCACTAATAGAAATTAATGATTAATTAAGAAATTAATTAGGGGAAATTGTTTAACAAATTAAAGCTGGTGAGCCATGTTGGCACCGTGAGGTTAGTGAAGTCTTAATCAACAATACACATCGTGCGTGCATGTCTTTGGCGTTAGGAGTAGGAGTAGGACAAGGTTGCTTTGGAAATTGGTTGTGTCAATGAATTGTCACGTGTCGTCGTGGTATTCCGTGATGAGAGATCCTACGACGTTAAGTTTAATTTTTTTTCTCTACCTAATTCAACTATTAACTAAGAAAATAAATGTTGGCACTCCAAAAATTTAGAAAAAATGGCAAGAGAACTATTCATGAACTCTCTACCATCACGTAGTTCAACGTCAATTTTGTGACATTATTATAAAATATTGTACAAAAAAATATAAGATGACAGAAAGTTTATGGAAAATCTTAATCAACCATACACATCGTGCGTGCATGTCTTTGGGGTTACGAGCAGGAGTAGGAAATTGGTTGTGTCAATGAATTGTCACGTGTCGTCGTGGTATTCCGTGATGAGAGATCCTACGACTTTAACATTTTTTTCTCTACCTAATTCAACTATTAACTAACCTAATTCAACTATTAACTAAGAAAATAATTATTGGCACTCCAAAAATTTAAGAAAAATGGCAAGAGAACTATTCATGAACTCTCTATCATCTCGTAGTTCAACGTCAATTCCGTGACACTATTATAAAACATTGTACAAAAAAACATAAGGTGGCAGAGAGTCTATGAAAAGTTTCACTTTTGAGGGAATGCTCTTAATATTTCTCAAAATATAATTATGCACTCCAAATTTTTTATAATTATAAAGAAAAATACTCTTATAAAGCGTGCACAATTACTTTTTGAAGTGTTAATAACAGTTCCTTAAATCCATTGGTATCGAATTCGTTATATGCGAGATTCGAACTTAAGATTTTTCGCTTGTAAGTGAAAGATTATAAGTGAAGAAAATACCACAAGACCGTTCAACCTCACTCTTTGAAGAAAACTTCTATTGTACAAGTACACCATCATTATATTGTTGCCTACCAATAATACAATGACATGTGTACACTCTAAACTACAGTAATGGAAAGAGGTGGATTTAAACTTTATTTGCAGTGGATTGAAAAAAAAAAAAATCTACAAGGACAATCCACCACCAAAACACACTGAATTCGATTGCATAAAAGAAGATTTGTATATGTATGTGTGTGTGTCTCTCTCTCTCTCTCTCTCCCTCTCTCTCTCTCTATCTCTCTCTATATATATATATGATACTATTATTGGCACTTGAAAATTTTAATTGTGTCTATCTTATAAGAGTATTTTTCTTTTTAAATATAAAAAGATTGAAGTGCACAATTAATTTTTTAGAGAGCCAATAACAATCCCCTCTATATATATACATATAGTCCTCTTTTGTTGAGGGATCTCTCAAGCAAACTTATTTGAGAGACGCCATGTGGGACTCAATCTACAATGTATTTTGACGGTCCTACTGTTGACCAATTAATTAGAAGGTAGTCATTTTAGTGGTTATTAAAAACTATGTTAGTCTACTTAGTCCATTACAACAAGTTGTCTTAGTTATCTCTAATTTTGTTGATTTTTTCCGATTATGACATATGAATTAAGAGATTAATATTCAACTACCAGATCATTGAAATTCATTGTAGATTGAGCTCCAAAAGGTGTGTATATATATATGTGAAGAGAAACTTACCATGTGACAAGTTCATTACAATATGATAGCCTTTTGACGGACATTAATTGGTATGGAACGAGTTCATTACGACATGATATCTCAGTGCAATGATCTAATGTCATGTGAAGAGAAACTTAAATGTAGCATTATTTTATTGCGCTAAAACCCTAAGGCCTCGTTTGGCAGCTCGGATTGTACTGACTATTTCTGTCGGATAGGATAAATAGTCAGCGGACAGTACTGACTAAATTAGTCGGGCGTTTGGTGCAGTATTGGACTAATAACCGTATTATTTATACTGTGTTTGGTATTATACCGAATAGGAGGAATCAAACTTAAAATAAAATTTTAAAAAAAAAACGGAAATTCTCTCTTTTGTTCCCAGATCTCTCCCCCGCAAACCCCCCAAAATCCCTCTCTCTCTATCTTTTCTTCTTCTTCCCCGTTTGCTCCTTGAACCAAACCCCACCACAAAGGCAGCAACAAGAAACCCAGCAAAATCCACCTTTCAAATTCTCATCATTTTTTCCCAATCCTTCTCTTTTTTTTTTTTTTTAGCTACAAATCAGCCCTGCAAAAGTACTGAGGATGATTGGGTTCGCTGGAAGAACTGAGGAGGAAGAAGAATACGATGGAATTTGAACCATAACCATTTAGTACAATGATATAGTATTATATTGGATTTCAGCGAACCATAACCATTTAGTTACAACCGAGTTCTTCTTCTTCTTTCTTCCCCGTATTCTTCTTCTTCTTCTTCAAATCTTTGAATTTCCCAATCCTTCTCTTTCTTCCCCATATTCTTCTTCTTCTTCTTCTTCAAATTCCATGGTTTTATTTTATTTTTTAGTTTCTGCTTTGCAGGTTCACCGGCAAAGGAATTGGGTTTTGGGATTTGTGGGAATGAGGGGGAGGAACAAAGGGAGGGGAAACGAAGAAGAAGATGTTCACCTCTGTTGACTGCGTGGTTGTGGGTAGTGGAATCAGTAGGCTCTGCATTGCTCAGGTGCTGGCTACCAAGCATGGCGACGCCGTTCCGATTGTCATAGTCACGGAGGCTAAGGACCAGGTGGGAGGCAACATCATCACCGTCGAGAAGGACGGCTATGCTGGAGCAGAGACACGGCTGCGTCTGGAGAGGAAGGACCCGACTAAACTGTACTGTGGTTTTGGAGAGGATAAACAAGTGGGTGTTTACCGTATAAAGTAGGTGGGACCGGATTGTTTAATTCGATGGTTATTTAATACAAACGGACACCAAACACCGTACTCCGTATTATTAGTACTATCCGATGTCTTATACGGTGTGCCAAACGGGGCCTAAAGTGACAGTGAATGCGTTCTTTGTAAGTTCTTATTCATTGGGCGCATTTTTACTCACTGCTCTCAAGTGGTGATAATGTTCACCATCCTACTTATTACCATTGGATGAGTTTAAATTCTGAAATTTATGTATATCCATTACTCAAATCTCAAAATCTAAACTTATCCAACGATGATAATAAAATGATAAACCATCACTATCACTTAAAGGTGAAAAGCAAAAATATTTCCCTTATCCAGTTGACGTCGAAGTTCATGTGCATAAATGATAAATATGGAGCCTTAGTGATTGGCTTAAATTGGTAATGATGGATAAAGATGTTGCCTACGCCATCATTTGGTCAAAAGACTGAAAGAGTATTGGAGCGAATAATGCAAATATGCAGTAAGTAGTACTAACTAAAACTAAACTAAGTAGTCTCTCTTCATATCCCATAAAATAACAAGAGCCAAGAACAAAATCCTTTGCTCAAAATGACAAACAGATCCCATCAGATTAGAGAGTTGGAGGAAATTATATACATATGCTGCAATAGTCATACATATTATGGGACCCACTTCATATTAGAGTCATTACGAGAAGGGATTTCTATTTTTGGAATTAGTTGTGGGGTCCAAATCTTATTGAATTTCAACGATTTGACTGTTTGTTTTTTAAGTCCCATCTGATTGATTATCTTTATAAAATATTAGTCAAATCAGAAATACTTGAGGTATTTAATTGAGTTCAAAGAAAATTGACGAACACAATGTTTTAAGAAACATTGAAATTTCATCATGATAATGGGCAAATAGTTTTAGATTGAATTGAATTTTTGCAAGAATGATATATGAATTAAGACTTACAAAATAGACGGTTCGGATAGTTTAAGTTCGATATGAAGTGGATCTCACAACTAATCTCTATTTTTTTTGAGAAAAATGAAAATTCCTTCCCTTCATTGACCTTATATATATATATAGATATATGTACTGTATATTATATAATGAAAAATATAAAAATATTCATATATATGTACTGTATATTATATAATGAAAAATGAAAAATATAAAAATATTCAATAGAGAGCATTGTTAATTGTTATTGACCGGGTCCATGTGCTATAGCCTAAGCTTAATCATCGATGTCTTAGCAAGAAGCTGGGTCATCTTATTAGGGAGACCCTTGACCTTGAGAAAATAGGAGGAACACACCTGTTCTTTGACCTAATTTAGAAGAAAAATAATAATTTAATAAACCACTAGAGAAATGATTTTAATACACCGTTTTTCTCCATATGTACATTGTTTGTTTATTTCTTACTGTCATATTGAAAAAAGAATGAAAATCAAGCGGACATAAAAATCATTACTCTAACATGTGTTGAGTTTTCCTGCAATTTTTAAATGTGATTTTGTGAATTAAGGTCAGAGTAAATTGTAGCAATGGTCTCTTAACTTTAATCAAATTGGAGCAATGGTCCCTCAACTAAAAATCATTTACCATTGGTCCCTCAACTCATCAAAATGTGTAGCTATGATCCTTTTCGTTAACTTTGTCAGAATTTTGTCAAAATAAGTTATGTTGGAATGACCATTGCTACAATTAGAATCCCTCAACTCATCATAACGTATAGCTATGGTCATTTTCGCCAATTTTGTCAAAATGAATTATGTTGGAAAGATCCTTGCTACAATTGAGTTAAAGTTGAGGGACCATTTGTCCAGTTGGATTAAAGTTGAGGGACCAATGGTAATGAATTTTTAGTTGAGGGATCATAGCTGCACGTTTTAATGAGTTAGAGGATTAATGGTAATGGATTTACAGTTGAGGGACCATTGCTCCAATTGAGTTAAAGTTAAGGAACTATTGCTATAATTTACTCTTAAGGCTAAGAATCTCCAAGAAAAGCTCTAAATTTTTATTAAACTAGTAAGTGAACAATGTCAGAAAACTATTGTATCTACTCAGTTTAACTTTTCATCTCCAATAACACTCTCTATTTTGAACAAACTTTGAATGTTTTATTATTAACATTCAAACTCAACCCACTCATTTCTAAAACAACCTTCTCTTTCTTCCTTTTTTCCTTGCTCAAGGGTCCAACCTTGAGTTTTTTTTCTTTAATATTTAGCTGATGAATAGTTGCTTTGTAAATTTAAAAAGTGACTATTCATTTTGGAGATGCTCTGAGCCGCTACTAGTTTAGGCTTATTCCACCCATTTGTGGGCGGAGGCAACTCAAATCTCATGATCCTTGAGTGCATTTTCATGCGTGAAGATATTCTTGCTGACCTTGCTTAAGTGGTTGTGATGTTTATCATCTCTTTAATGATTGTTAAAAGAGTAAAAATGTAAGGATGATGATAAAATGAGGTTAATGATTTATATGCACATTTTTTTCTCTGTTTATTTTTGTTTTTTTAACTCTTCTTTACTTTATTCAGCCTAAATATATCAAAATTAAACCAAGAGCATATGAACATAAAAAAAAATAAAAAAAAATCTGTAAAGCAAGTTTTTGTGTTTTAAATGAATTGTATCTTTTACATATAAAGCCAATGGCCCAATGAACAGTATTTTTTGGTGTCACAAGCTTCACCAAAAAAATTAGACAAAAAAAGCCCCTTAAACAAAAAACTTCAAAAGCAATCCAAAATAATGCATCAAATATGGCAGAGGTATTTTCGTCATTTTAACAGTATTTTTTTAATAATTATTATTTTTTGTACAATTTTTTTTTTATTTTTTATTATAATAATTAGTACCTCACAGTAGTGTAACATCCCACATCGCCCAGGGGAGTGATCCTTAAATGTATATTCCAATCCCTACCTAGCACGAGGCCTTTTGGGAGCTCATTGGCCTCGGGTTCCGTAGGAACTCCGAAGTTAAGCGAGAATGGGGCTAGAGCACTCCCAAGATGGGTGACCCACTGGGAAGTTGCTCGTGAGTTCCCAGAAACAAAATCGTGAGGGCGTAGTCGGGGCCCAAAGCGGACAATATCGTGCTACGGTGGTAAAGCGGGTCCGGGAAGTGGTCTGCCCCGGGCCGGGATGTGACAAATGGTATCAGAGCCAATCCCTGGCCGGAAGTGTGCTGACGAGGACGTCGGGCCTCTAAGAGAGTTGGATTGTAACATCCCAAATCGCCCAGGGGAGTGATCCTTAAATGTATATTCTCATCCCTACCTAGCACGAGGCCTTTTGGGAGCTCACTGGCTTCGGGTTCCGTAGGAACTCCGAAGTTAAGCGAGAAAAGGGCTAGAGCACTCCCAGGATGGGTGACCCACTGGGAAGTTGCTCGTGAGTTCCTAGAAACAAAACCGTGATGGCGTAGTCGGGGCCCAAAGCGGACAATATCGTGCTACGGTGGTGGAGCGGGCCCGGGAAGTGGTCTGCCTCGAGCCGGGATGTGATAGTAGGCTAACAATAATGTGATTCAATAAGTTGTTCTTTAAATATTATTTTCTCTATTTTTAAACACGTTCAAAACATCTTGAGAGGCGTGTAATGTCGGCTATAAAAGAGGTATTTCACACGCGGATAATAATGTGATTAAATTAGTTGTTAAATGATTATTTTTTTTAACAAACGATATTATCTACACTAAGGGGGATGGGGGTGGTCTTAGCCTCAAAATGGACTAGCAATAATGTGATTCATACAGTTGTTTATTAAATATTATTTTCTCTATTCTTAATATAAATTATGTGACAACCCGTCCCTAGTTCTACGATTTTATAAATTTTAAACGTGTGAATTGATGAAAATGCCTTAGAAGCGAGATTGTTGACTTTAGTTGACCATCTTTTAGTAACGCATACGAGCTATTATTTTATTGTATTCTCAAAGTACTCGACGATACGAACGCGTAGGCGTAAGCGGAATCGAAATCAGAGCTACGGTTAAAATTTTACGAAACTTCAAGTACCGAAGACAAATTGATAAATTTCATATTTGGGAGATATTTTTTCTTTGTGACTTGTTTTAGGGAGCCACGTGTGTGGTTGTGAATGGAAAGTTAGGGAGATAAGGAAAGGGCTGCTGCCCAATCAGAAAAGGAAAAGGCTGCTGCCCAATTGGAGAAGGGAAGGAAGAAATGAGAGTTAGGAGAGTGGATGGACCAACCAGAAGAAGGTGGTGAGGAGAGTGACCAATTAGGAGGAGAAGAAAGGAGGAAAAGGAGATGGGGAGAAGCATCCAAAACCCTCGAACTTGTTTTCAACCCACTCGACCCATCCCTGACCCGATTTCTGGCTACTCATTCCGTCATCGATTCTGTCCATTTTCTGGTGAATCGCGACTATCCACTACCATCATTCATCACCCTGGCCTCCTCTCTTCCTTTCCCATCCAAACCCAACTAGGTTTGACCCCAATTTCGTGATGAACTGCACCTGTAGATGCGAGGGAACTTTGAAGGGGATCCACCATTTCTGAAGCCACCACCGTCTATCTCCACCATCAAACAACTTCCCTTGAGCTTAGGAACAATTCTCAATCATTGGTTGAAGCGTCGGAGTTGATTTGAGGACAAATCAAGAAACACCCATTCTAGGGTTTCGATGGGTTCGTGGCCATTTAAAGCCTTTCCCAGCCAAATTGGACTTGGACACAGGTATAAAACTTGCTCTACTTGTTGAGATCTTCATTCCTGTAAAATTTGAGAATTTTTAGAAATAATTGAATTTTCCGGCGAGTCAGGGTGGTCGGCCGCCGCGTGCGGCGGCTCGTGGGCAAAGACAACACTTGACTTCCCTAGGATAAAATGGATGCCCTGATTTCATATTAGACATCCGATTGACGAAATTCCGTTGTTTGGTTATATTTCCGTTAAGGGCCGCGACTTGGTTATTATATGATTCGACGATTCGACCATTGGATTGTCACCAAACTTTAATACACAATAGTACATAATATTTAAGGATATTAGGAACTGACGGATTGGGAATCTGGATTACGGATCTTCCCGGATGGGTTTTCTAAGTTTGTAAATCTAAACGTTGACCGCCACTTAATTTTTACAATTGGCGGAGATCCGACCGTTGGATCGTTCCGAAACTTTAGGGTGTTGTTCTAGAAGCTTATTGAAACTCTTGGAAAGTTATGGATTGGAAATCTGAGGTACGGATCTTTTGGATCAAGTTACGTAGTGTTGTAGACCATACCGTCAACCTTTGACCGACAGTTGACTTTTGGTCAATGGGTTACAAATCATTCTAGAACATCATTGGGGGGGTTTTTTTTTTATGTAAGTTACGTGTTCTATCAGTAAGAATTCTAAGACGTGATGTGATATTTGTTCGAGGCGCCGATCATTCGTGACGCCTCGATATTCGTGCTAGGGAGTTGTAGCGCGAACTTCAGGTGATTGGGTCTTTTCTTTTTTATAGTGTGTATATACATATATATATATATTGATATTTATATAATTGATAGTTTCCATTAATGCATTTGAAAAAGAATTCCTTACGTACACCTGGATTTGACTAAAGTTTATAAGAATTAGCGAAATGACGGTATTTATGAAATATACTACATCTTACGGGATGCACAGGTATGCTTATAATCTTTGATGCCATAATTATATATATGACTATGAATGTTAGTATGTTGATTAGAACTATCGCATCACTGTGGCATGCTTATATTCATGTGGTTTGCTCATCACTGCTGCACCCCAGTGTTAGTGCTCGCCCCAGGCCAAGGCCAGTCCTTCACGTGTATGTTCACCTTCGCACCGCACGCTCGCCTTGGATCCAAGTAGGTGCCAGTCCTTTCGTACATGTCGCATTAGGCGACTCCGACTCATAGGTGACCACGATTATCGCCAGTCTTCACGTGATCGTAGCACTAGAACGTATATTATGATTACACCCAGTCCTGTCGTACAAGTCGCATTAGGCGACTCCGACTTGTGTGCTAGCATAGATTGATGAGCAATAGGTGCAGTCGTACATGCCGCATTAGGCGACTCCAACTGGTGTGCTAGCATAGGTTGTTGAGCACCTGATTTTACTTATATTACTGTTGAGATTTTGTGATTTTGGGATGTCATGCCTTATTTATGTTTTGCAGGCTACGGTAAGTATTTTCATATTATATGTAGTATGTATATTTTGGAAACTATACATGTTTTATGGCGATGGGTTATAACGTTTTCAAAGGTTTTTATTAAAACTTTATTTTCAGGTCCACTCACCTTTGTTTTTTGCCCCTCCATGTTTTAGTAGCTGAGCTTTCATATTGACGAGGATTCTTGGCAAATCTTGGGGTAGACGGTTACCTTCGATGGTATAATTTCTCACCCTATTTTACTGTACTGTACTTATGCTCTGTCTTCCCGCTCACAGTGCACTCTTGTATTTAGGCACTTTTAAGTTTAAATTTATTCACATTTCCACATCACTACACTTTATGGTTTTGTCACCCTTCAGGTGTCGACTAGCACGGCTCGATTCGGAGTCGAGGTGGACGTTCCGGGTTGAGGTGTGTCAAATTCAATAGAGATCGATTTTATTATGTGAATTCAGCTGCTTTAAATGGTTTATGAGGGGTTTCTTCTAGCGTGATCTAAGATTATTCATTTACTTCAAATATTTAATTTTTCCTTTGTCAATTTACTCATATAAATACATTTAAAACGTGTAAGTCACATGAAGGCTGATCTAAAAAAAAACAACGAGGAATTACTGTTTATTTCTTACCACTATTGAAGTCCAACACTTTACAAGAACTTTATCACTTCTTTAAATTATAGAGCCATTTTTATATTTTTGACCCATCTTTTTTCCAAGCCACGTACAAAAAGCTAGTTTATCTTATTCATTAATATCCACGTGACAAAAATAAAATGAGAATGGTCAAGCAAACATATACATCCTTTTCACTATCATATGGAAAATTGGACTAGTCAAAATGCTGACTTATGCATAAAGACGTGTAGATTAATTAAGAAAAAAAATTTAATTGGATAAATGTTCCTTTTGATAACAGTGTATTCGGGTGAAATATGTTAGAGATTAGACTAAGTTTGTAAACTAAATAATGTATTATCAGTACGAAATGAACATATTAATGTAATAATTCAATCATTAATTTTCATGTTATTTAGTTTACGAAATTTAGTCTACACATATAATCTTTCAAAATTAAAGGATGAACATCAATCATCAACTTCGAAGGATAAATGGATTAATAACACTGAAATGATTAAATCAACATTTTGCATGACAGAGACTTTGCAGATGTTTTAATTTGGGGCTCAATTGCTAACAAATTTCATTACAAGCATTTAAATTTTAACTTCTTAACTACGAAAGACTAAACATCCAATTGCCCTATCAACACTACGACTATTTATCTCATTTGACTTTTAAGAAACCTAAGAAAGGGAATCTTAGACTTGGTAAGACAACAAAATTAGCCGACACATAGAACCTTTGTTTTCGATCAAACTCAAAACTGGTCTTCTACTTTGACCAGTTGACTCATTCCTTCACATTGACACAGCGACAGCCAGCACCATGTCAAAAAAGGGTTCTCTCCGGGAATTCCATCAGTCTACGAAAACGGAAAACTTACGGCTTGGGATGAGAGCCCATTGGATCTTCATACTTTTACGACTTTTGTTCTTTTCTTTCGCTATATTTGACCATTTTTTTATTTTTATTCAGAGTAATACCAAAAGAAACCTTACCATGGCTTTAAGGCTTCGTCTTGTTTTACGGCTAGTAGGTCATACTCTTTTCGATTTTGAGTATCTGTATTTAACGATCCGCTTTTATTCGTATTTTGTGAGATTTTGACGTCTAGACAGTTAGTTGTTCAAAGCATTACATTTTTTGTTCCTAATTGACGGACGTTGTCATCAATTTTCTTTAATTGTGTTTGGTTGTCCTTGTGTTGGTCGTGGAGTCACCTATATAGCTTAATGAAAAATCGCTTCAGGTAACCTTTGCAGCACGAAATATTTCCAACAAAAGAAATTCCAGTCATTTTAAAAGCACTTCAGGTAACTTTTGCAGCACAAAACTACTTAGACTAGTGATCAACTCATGATGTTGGCCTTCTTTTATTCAGATCATCTTGACAAACCAAATTAGTTAATTCTTAAAGTCACAGTTCTCCAAAACTACGCCATGATCAAAACTAGCTGGCTTCAAGGATACTGTTTGTACCCTAGATTTTAAACGGCCAGTTGGCCCGGCTAATTTGAAGGACTTTAAGCCTAAAAAGGCCCATCACAGAGTGACTTGGGTACATTTAGGATCAAAGGCCGTTGGGCCTACGTTTAATTACCAGGCGTAAAGTTTAAGGAAGCCTTATATTTAGAGAGTTAGCATCCGGGGACATGCTTTAATTAACACACATTTCGACACTTATTTTGTAAAGCTCATTTGTAATGTATTTCAACCATTCGAATCGTCTATATTTTATACATCACTTATAAAGAAGAAAATAATCGATTACGGTTCTACATACAAACACTAAATTTATCCAACAGTCATATGGTTACGGATTTAGGTGAGCTTTTTGGTAGACATAATCTTTGAGGTAAGACAAAAAAAATAAACGTTGGATCATTGAAATACATTACGGAGTTGGCTCAAAAAAAAGGTGTATTGCCGGATCTTAACCCACATATATATTCAACAACGATATTGGAGTGCCAGTTGAGGTTAAATCACACGAATCCGGATCCTCGCCGAATCCTCTTTATGAGGATTCGTGCATCGTGCGGTCAGAAATCATTTTAAATATTTTTATTTAAAATTAAACACAAACAGTACCTGACAAAAAACTGACCGCACGATATACGATGAACGAACATGATTCACGGATTCTCAGGATCCTCACCCAAAACGATCCGGAGAGGATCCTGTTGGAAATCACACAATATATCATTAATAATTTGGTAATGAAAAGGATAAGATAAGGTTAAATCGTGGAGAGTCATAATTCTAGTCGAAGAAAGATTCTAGTGGATTAAGCATGGAGTCATAATCTGGTCGAAGAAGGATTGTAGAGGATAAAAACATAACTAGTTAGAAGGTTAATTTGCAGAAAGTTTGATAGGATGGCGTTGCTTACATGCATCGTTGAGATGTTACATGCATAAAGAAGTCCTACTGGCCAAGTCTTTTTACATAAAGTGTTTAGTACACTCGTTTTAATAAGTGGGGGCTCAAATTGATGAGATGAGAGACTTTATATGAGCTTATAAGTAAGTTGCGTTATTTCTTATATTGTCAATTTATTTTAGGATAGAACCTCAACTTTTTTCTTTTAGACGTGTTATTAATTATAAGGGCTTTCTACTATGTCCTTGTAATTTATGATATGATTTGTGTCCGTGCACTGATGAGCTTTCCCCCATCCAACTACCCCATGAAATGTGTTCTCCTTGGTCATATATACATCAGAGTGATACAGAAATAACACTTAATAGTTGACATATACTGGGAGTGGTTGTGGCGTGATTGTTTTCAGTTCAGTGCCAAGAGAAGCTTGAGAGAGGGAGGATGTCTACATTTGTGCCACTGTTGGAGGTTGCAAATAAATGGTGTTTGTATAATGTTGCGCTAGATTTGACTTCTTAACCAACTAATTTAGCACCGAATGGTACGTTGGTTGACTTCTTTTCTATGCTTCGAAGACCGAGGACTTGGGGTGTTCTGTGTGTTATGTTTACCTAAATTAAAATAAATAGAATGACGTGAAAACAAAACTCGTTTAATCACTTCATAACTGAAACAAAATTTCAATTTTGGAAAATAAACATGTGGGTACTCGATCTGTGTGACAAGGTGTCAATCTGGAGAAGTCCTAAGCTCGGAGACAGAGCCTTGGACTCAATCCTACCGCTAGTAGGCCTGGTTTGTGCGCATCATTTGTCACGTCTCCTTTTATTTAACCTTAGTTAATTATTTTTAAAATTCAAAAAGTAACATTTAATGTGAAAGTTAACTAAAATTACGTAAAAAGATTGATAGATGATTAGGTGTATGACGAGCATACACCATATTTATAGTGGTGAGCATAAATGTTCCCAATCAAAATTAGCGAACTTTCATGAAAATGGCTTGGCCTAAGCTTATTTTAATAAAAAAAATCATGCTATAACTTTATTTAATGAAAAAGACTTAAATTTTAATAAAAAAATCCTTAAACTTCAATAAAAAGGACAAAAAACTTAAATTTGAATGAAAAAGACATAATTTTAATATTAAAAAATTAAAAAAAAAACTGACGAGCGGGACCCATGTATCCTCACACATACTGTTTATGAAACTTACTACACTGTTTATGAAACTTACTATACTGTTTATGAAACTTAACGGTACTGTACTATTTATGAAACTTACTACATTTTTTATGAAACATAATGGTACTACACTGTTTATAAAACTTAACGGTACTACATTGTTTATGAAATTTACTTCACTGTTTATGAAACTTACTACATTGTTTATGAAACTTAAC
Organism: Heteromeles arbutifolia; assembly: GCA_024362995.1. Lineage (NCBI taxonomy): Eukaryota > Viridiplantae > Streptophyta > Magnoliopsida > Rosales > Rosaceae > Heteromeles > Heteromeles arbutifolia. The sequence goes on from JANCRC010000020.1 coordinate 9,471,049, forward strand.
GGTAGTACACTGTTTATGAAATTGAATGGTACGACACTATTTATAAAACTTAACGTGTGCTCGGCACACATGTTTTTTTTTTCTTTTTGTCTTTATCATTATATAAAGTTATTAGATGATTTTTTGTTAAAATGCAAAATTTTAAAATCATTTTCATTAATTTTTCGTAAAAATTCCTTAACCGCTTAATAGGCTCAATTTTACTTATGGCCCAAACACATTAACTCAAAATCAATTAGTAATAATAGATAAGGGTCATCTGAACTAATCCTAACAGGGCCAACACGTGACAAAAATAAGTTTGAGATTTTTGGACTAATATATAAGCTATGGGGCTTATTTAGAATTGATTTTAAAATAACTAAAAGTGCTTGATGTTACAAAAGTGCTTCTGATTATGTTTGACAAAAAAAGTTATGTGTTCAAAAAGTACTTCATGTGCTTTTTAAGATAATACTTGTATTTTTATTAAAAAAACTATAGTACTTTTAATGAAAGCACTTTTGAGCAAGAGTGGTTTTAAAAGAGAAAAAAAAAAACTTTTCTAAGCCCATCTCCAACCCTTGGTTTAAAACCTAAAATTTTTAGTCCTGAAAATTTTGGTTTTAACCCAGAAACAGCTTTTCTGCTCCAACCCTTCTGGCCTAAAATTTTAGCCATAGATTATTAAAGAATGAATTTAGGCTAATTTTTTTTGTTAAAATTAACTTTAAAAAAAATTATGTAGACTATCCTAAATTATTTTTATGAATATTTTAACCTAAAAATATTTAAATTCCGATAAATATTGAAAAATCACTAAATCGATACATGAAACTTAATACAAATTACAATTAATAAACCACATAAACTTAATACAATCGATAATTCATAAACTACATAAACTTAATAATGATATCCACCATCTTGACTTGGTGGGTGGACTTGTGATATAGCCTTGAGATGAATCATCATCTTGAAATATACTCCTTGTGGCATGTCTTCGCCAAATTTCCTTTTGCTTATCACGTAAGAACTTCTTTCTCTCTAGAGTGTATTTGTTGAGGTCTTCCATCATGAACATTCGAACCTTTCTTGCTCCCTATCCCCTTCGTGCGTAATGGCCAAACACATTCGAGCCGCTTTCTTCCTCCCGAGAGCTATGGCTTTCGGTCAATCTTGCAAATCTGGTAGCAATTTGTGCACTAATCGGATCTTGGGACTTCCCTTTTCTCTTTGCTTCCTTTTGCTTATCTCTTCCCGGGGGCCTTGCAAAAGAAGAAGTTAGGGTCAATTCATCGACACCTTCATTGACATCATTTGTCTGTGCGGCTTCACTATGAAATAATCTTCCCCATTGTTGGTCCGCATCGGTTCCCCACCTCGGACAATCCTTAAGGACGTTCCAAGCATGTTGCAACTTAAAAGCTTGATTTTTTGGTGTATTTCTTGTCATGTAAATTGCCATTGCTTTGTTACCCTATGCAAGAAATACAGAAAAACAATTAGTTGCAAAATAATATTAGGGTAAATTACAAAAAACTACCTCAACTATTGGGTCATTAACAGTTTCATACCTCGTCTTTAAAAAGTTTCAATGTCATACATTATCTTCGAATTTGTTGCAATGTCATACCTTCCATTAGCCTTCCGTCAATTCCTCTGTTAAATGTTGACGTGGCTTGAGGCGGGGCCCACTTTCTATTAAAATAATAATAATAATAATTTACCCTTAAAAAAAAAAAAAAAAACCCAATCTGGTTGTTCCCCGACCCCTTCCCCACTTCCCCCCTTCACCTTCTCCCTGCAACCCAAATCCAAAACCTCTCATCCGCCACCTCTTCGACTCCCTCTCCCTCCGTTCCTCTCATTCCCTCCCTTCGTTCATCTCCTCCCCTCCCCACAAACCCATCACCCCACGCCTTATCTCCATCAAAATTTTTTTCCCCCTCCCGTCTTCCCCCACTCGCGCCAACATCCCCCACCCTCCCCGGCCACTCATCCCACTCCCCCACTCTTCTCATCTCTCCCTAGAAACAAACAAATTTTGAAAAAAAAAAAAAAAAAACCCAGCCAAATTCCTCAGCACACCCGCTGTTCTTGATCAAAATCTTGGCGTCGGCGACGTGCGATCAAGGCTGGTCAAGGGAGGGAGAGTTTGGGGGTTTGCTTTTTAGGGTTTACAGAAGAGAGAGACGAGAGAGAGAGTGGGATCGGGTCGGGGAGGTGGTTGCGAAGGAGAAGACAAGGGGGATCGAGTCGGGTTTGAGCCCGTGAGAGGTAGAGATTTGGTTGATCAGAGGGAGGGAAGGAGAGGAACAGAGGGAGGGGGAGTCGGAGGTGGTGGATGAGAGGTTTTGGATTTGGGTTGCAGGGAGAAGGGGAAGGGGGGAAGGGGTCAGGGAACAACCAGATTGGGTTTTTTTTTATTTTTTTTATTTAAGGGTAAAATATTATTTTATTAATATTTTAATAGAAAGTGGGCCCCGCCTCAAGCCACGTCAGCATTTAACAGAGGAATTGACGGAAGGTATGACATTGCAACAAATTCGAAGATAAGGTATGACATTGAAACTTTTTAAAGAGGAGGTATGAAACTGTTAATGACCCAATAGTTGAGGTAGTTTTATGTAATTAACCCATAATATTATGTACATGACAAATAAAATATCAACAAAGAAACTCACAACTTCTGCGGTGCTCCTTCCACTAGCCATGTCAACCACGGCTCTCTCCAAGCTTCCCTTCCACAAAGTGCACTCTTTGTTGATAACTTTCCATCGATCGTAAACACCACCACCTTCCCTTCAGCCGACGTTGGAGTTTTCGTTGAACTTATCAACGATTTTACCCCACAAAACCTTTTTATTTTGATTCGTGCCAACGACACCAGCTTCGCTAATAGAAACCCATGCCAGGCATAAAGCAACATCTTCGTCAAAAGTCCAATTACGACCTCTAATATGCTCTTTTGCCATCTTGAAAAATTTGGAAATGGGAAGAAATGGTAGAAAGAAAAATGGAAGAATTGTAGGAGAAAAGTGAGTTTTGTGTGGATGTTTGAACAAATACATAGGTATTTATAGAGTTTTTAGGTGAATTTTGAGTTAAATAATTTTTTTTAATTATTTTAGCCATTCGATTTAAATTTGGGCCGTTAGATCTTTTTTTTTTACTTTTAGATTTTATTATATTCAATCTCAGCTGTTAGATTCAATGTATTTTAAAATTAGATTTTTTTATAAAAATAATTTGAATCTGGACCGTTGGATCAACCAACGGTCCAATGAAATCAGTTGTAGGATTAAAAATAGAGTCGTTGGGCTCGTGATGGTGGCCGACAGCTACCATGACAATGAGCCCCCCATGTCGGGCGCTGAAGGCTGCAAAACGCGTGAGGCGTGTTGCGCGAGTTGGTGGGCTGAGAGTGGGCCTTTTTCTAGCACGTCCACACGCACAGCTAGGCTTCATCACTGCTTTTGGGCTAAATGTTGGCTGGTATTCGGTTTTGTTTTAGGTTCTAGGTCCAAATTAGAACTTGGGTTGGATTGATTTTTTTTTTTTGGGGGGGGGGGGGGTGTGGAATTGATTTTTTTTTTGGGGGGGAGGGGGGATAGACGGGGCAAAATAGGGCCATGGCTTGGAGTTGGCCTAATCTAAGAGAGAAAGAAAATGTTGAAAAATTCCAAATTTAAAAAATTCAGAAGCATTAAATTCTTATCATAAACACAAAAGCCAACAGACAAGTCAGTCCAGAAATAGAAGACGCAAAATAAAGAAGACAGAAAAGGCAACACACAGGGAGAAGTCAATACCCGAACCACCACCCTTGCTGACTGGTGAGGCCCCATTCTCTTTAATTTGCCTACTTTTTGAACCTCACCAGAAACCAAGGGTACTTGTACATGGTGCGCTCTTGACTCCCCGCTCTCAACCACCACATCCACAACCTAACAACTACCACCCACCACTTCACTACTTCTTACACCATGCATCTCCCTCTTATTTACCAAAGGACCACTACCACACATCTCTAATGCCCTTGGACTAACAAATATAAACTAGGAGGAAGTTGTTATTCACGCGCTAAAAAAGTCATGCTGCATTCCTTCTTGTGATTCAAGTACAAATTCAGTGAATCACTAATTATGGTATAAAAGGAATGCGGGATGACTTTTTTTTAGCGTGAATAACAAATTCCGATTGCAAACCCTAAATTTAGTATGCATGCATGATTACAAAACAAGACCAAACTGCTAGATGGTTTGTCTCTGGTTGGGGAAGGAGAGAGATTTAGGTGCAGCTAGATGTATATAGCTGTTACTACGGGGTTGCAGCAGTGGGATGGTCAGATCCGCCAGAAGTAACGCCAACACTGACATTATCAGTAGTAGCGGTGGTGCAAATGTTGCTGCTACCGAGGGCGGAAATGATCTGCTGCACCGAGTTGCAGAGATGGTTGTTCATCGCGGTGACACTGGAGAGGTTGAGTTTCGCAGATGGGCTTGTGCTGGCAAGAACTTGGAACCCCACAGTCAGCAAACAACCCGAGTTCATGATGCGGTTTTCCTGATTCTGATCTGGCGATGAGGTTCCATGATCAGCTGCAGTGGCAGCACTAGATTCCATAGGCTGCACTGGGACAATGACAAAGCCTAGAGGAAGGAGGGGAATGCAGGATGGGTCTTCTCCGCTCATTGCCAACTGGATGCCATCAACATCCATGGTTGCATACACCACCAGGCTGCCTGACTCATCAGTGCAGCTCTCTTGTAGCATTATCTCTATGTTCTGCGATGAGTTGCTCGATACCTGTATATATAAACGTATGAAGTAATATATGATGGTCAGTTATGTATTAGTACGAATTGAAAATGAAAAGGAGATTTGAGCTACAGGAATAATTTATAAGGAAGATGTAAAGTAGCAATACGTTACATTAGTAGAAGTAAATTCAAAGGGAGTGCGTAAGCTTACATTTATGCGAAGAAGAGAAATGCAGTTTCCAGGATGAGAGCCATTGGCAATGTGAGCCACTTCATGTAGGGAATTCCCATTGGTAAGAACATCGAGCTGCTGACATAATGCAGGAGGCTAAAAGGGATCAGCAAAAAATTTTGTGTCAAGAGAATAACCATAGCTGGTTTTTACTTCTTGTTTTAGCGAAACAACGTAAGTACCTGAGCTCTGCAGCGTTCATCCCGTAGGAGTTCAAACACACGGTAGTGCGAATAAGGGAGCCAAGTGGTGGAAACAGCAGTGAGAATGACCCCAATGGGTTGACCAGGTTCTGTGACTTTCCTTGTGGTTATTCTAACAGTGTCATCTGGTGAATCAGATATAGCCGTCCACGACTGCCCATTGGAGGTGCTCATGCTTACACAAAATGTTCTTATCATTCTCTGAGCCAATTTCATCATGTTCTTGCGTGCTTCGGGTGAAGGTAGCACTACATGTACAGAAGCCAATTAATATATGTTAATCACCAACAATTAATTATACGTTTCCTTGATTATAAATGCTGGCAACTAGTTTGTAACAGGTAACTGTTTATCTCTGAAAAATAATTATCACTTGATTATATGATAAGAAGAAAGATCAGTAATTTAACCTCCGAGGTCTGATATATTTCTGGCCATGAGACTTGCAACCCTTTCGCATTGCCTTTGTAAGACTGCAAGCCATCGTTGCGCCCCAAATGCCATCCCACTGTAGACATAGTGACTGAATATTTGATGTACAGGCTTCTCCTCTATCTCTGCATGTTCTATCCATGTAACCTGTGCAGAAGCCAGAAAATAGTAAGTCTGATACATCTAATTCTTCCCACGTACATTTTTACTTTCGCTTGTAAGGCCATATAAATGTACGTTGGAAGCGAACTTGAATCGGTTGAATTAACATGTTATAGGAAATGATTGCAAAAGGAGTACAATATTTTGATGGGTATAACTAGGGAACTGGAAAACTAAAAGCATGCGCGTAGAGGTTGAGTGAGAGAAGCGGGAACACACCCTTGAGTATCCATTGGGCATATCTTGGATAAGACAGCCGGATGGCCATCTCTTGTACCTGGGAAAAGATGATTGAAGGTTGTCATGGAAGCTATCTATGGGAAAATCAACAATTGCCCAGCTTCCCTCCTCTTCATTTTGTTGACAATAACGTAGAAAATGAGTTTCTCGGGTTGGCACCAGAGGAGAAACAACTTGCAATTCCGCATACATCTGCAAATCCAATTAAGTATAACCAATTAATGTGTCTTGATGAACATACGGACTTATGATTTGAGAATTTCAAGCTTTGAGATACCTACCAGCTGAAGGGAACCGTTTGCTTGACCTGAAGGATCTGCTGAAATAACTTGAACAATTTTAGCTCTTGAAACTATAGAAGGAAATAATTCCATCCACTTATTCTGCAAAAGGACAATTGAAATAAAAGAAAAGGGAATTTATCAGATTATAGTACTAGATATATGGTATATTTGATCACCCAGAAATAATTGTTTTAAATATTATCAGACAGTGAAAAAGAATAATTTGTATAGAGTTTGGCAACTATATATGAAATTAAATATACAAGAATGTCATGAATTTAGACAACTGGTTAAGTTTATTCTAGGGTTTTGTCTGGTCCAAGAACACTACTCACTAATTAATCAAGGCATTGCATGAATTCTCTAATAAAAACGAGGGCACTTACAGCATCAAGGAAGGCATCTACAAGATTAATGCTATTCATGATAACCACAACACTATCGCGAGTAGCTTCCGTCCTGCACTGATCACTTGGCTGCTGCTTGAGGTTCAAAGGCCATGGCGGGAATATGCGGGCATGTTCTTCAACATTTAACACTTCCTTCCCGTTCTCATTGTTCCGGCTCCAAAGAGGCTCACCAACCCGGCACATCTTAATAAGTTCGGCAACTGAGGATACCGCAAGCTCTACTGCAAGTGATTTTTCGTCATCTGATAAGACACCACCCCAACTCCCAGCAGGAGCAGGGTAGTGAGAAGGTACATGTGGTGGCAACAGAGGCATGGGAATCATTTCCGCCGAAGAAGTCATCGGGTACTCTTGGAAATGCCTTGAATACATATTCATATCCAAATCCAAGTTGAACGCCGGCATTAGTGGAGCTCCAGGTGCCATTGTTTGGATTTGCTGCCCACTAGTGTATTGAGAATTCAGGCAGAAAACTCGTTCCAACTGTGAGCACAAATTTTGTCATAACTTATCAACCCTAAACAATTACTCACAAATGAAAATGCATGATTAATAGATATATTTCTCTTCAATATGCTGTAGTCAATCCAATTAAAATTTTTACTGCTTTTGATCATCCAAAATTACTATTCAACTTAATTAATTTGTTCTGCAGTCCATTCGGCTGATTATCATAATTATACATTAAACAGTTGCACTGCTATTTTTTTTTCCATGAACAAAAAAAAAAAAAAAAGAATGAACTTTTGATAATGAAATTACCATAAAATAATTAAGAGAAATATCAATACCTCTTCTCTGAGTCGAGCATTCTCAAGGCGAAGATGTTGTTCATCTAAGCCAATGTCCGCAATCATAGCAGGACCTTTACAATTGGGGCACATAATATTGCTCAGCGCTGCTTGTAGCCGGTAATTCTCGTTCTTTAGGTTCTCATTTTCCGCTCTAAGCATGACATTATCAGACCGATCTTGTTGTGCCTACAATAATTTTTGTTTTCAAACCACAACAAACAGAAAAATTAGTCAAATTTAAGCAGAAATTAAGATAATAAATCGTAGCTGTAACAATACTTGACATAACCCTAGCTGCTAATGGCACGCATAAAACAAAATTAAGGAAAAGAAAAAGAAAAAGAAAAAAGACAGCCCAAGATGCTAAAGGGGATATGGATAGCTATAATTTATTGCTGGACTTTGGGAAGCACATGATTTGGTAAAGGGTTTAATGCACATATTAATTTGGCTTCAGACTTTATTAATTGCGTAAGAAGACTATATACGTATATGCAGTCTGCAGAGAGACAGATGGAGCGATCGTGGTTATATATGTTTAGGGCTTAAAGCTAGTTGTTGAGTAAGAACGATGAACGCGGTTTCTGGGGAAGCGTGTTAATGTTACCTTCATCTGGGTTCGCCGGTTTTGGAACCAGAACTTGACCTGACGCGGCTTCAGCCCCAGTTCTTGACTCAGTTTCATCCTCTGCTTGTCGTCTGGGTGCGGACACTCCTTAAACATACTGTAATATGTAAAGGAATTAACACGTTAATTATTTTGTTAGAGAGAGAGAGAGAGAGAGAGAGAGAGAGAGATCTAGTAGAAGTACTTTTCCATTTCTTGGATCTGATGAGCAGTGTGGCGATGGTAGCGCTTCTTCTTGGGAGGTTGCAGTTGGTTGTCGGCTTCTTGTTCGTTGCCAGATTTCTCTTCAATTTGCTCGCTCCCGGACCCGCTCTCCATCATCTGATCTTCCTTTCCTTTCATCATCATCATCAGAACCCCATTTTCTTCCTTCTGTTTATTTCATTTATCCTCGCAAACAATGTTAGTTAAAAGGATCAAACATTACAAATTAGTTAAGGGATTGTTGAATAATGCCAAAATTATGAACAGAAAGGTTGCTTACAGGAGGACTGAGAATGGAAGAGAAAGGCTGGAAAGGCAGCTGATGATGGGTAGGCATGAAGTTGAAGTTAGGGTTCTGGATCGGCGACGAGAAGAGGGTTTCCGGGCTGACCACGTTGCCACCTCCCATGGCCATGCTTGACATTACTTGGCAGTGCCCATACATTATTTCTTGGACTCTCTAGTACTCAAAGTTTTGTCAGATAGCTAGCTAGGGTTTGCTCCTCTCTTCTTTCTTCACTTCAGGTTTGAGCCTGAAACTTTCAAATTTGGTATCACAAAACAAGATCAGAAATATTTATACATACATACGTACATACATACATACATTACATATATATATATATAACAAAGCAAAAATCACAATTATCTGTCAAGTAAATTTATTGAACATTACTTAAACAAGAAGAGTACTTAAACCCAGAAGAAATAACATCTTTTCTTTTCCTTTCTATTTTTTGATAGCTCCAAAACATTACAAAGGAGACATTAAAAATGCTGAAATTAGAAGTACTCAAGGTTGAAAATTTTGTTAAAAATGAGGTGAGATATTTCTATCCACCAAGTAATTAACACAACCATTTGAAGTAAAAAAAAAAAAAACAGAATAAAATTTAAAACTTCGTAAAAAACAATACTTCCAGGCAGCTGCAGTTGGAACAAAAAAGATCACCATTAAATATGAACATTACCACCTACAAAATTAATGGATACCTACCAGTAAAGAAACTAGAGGAAGAGAGAGAGGGAGGGAGAGAGAGAGGGAGAGAGCCATGCAGTTGAAGTAGATGTAGTGTCGGTGTTGTTTGCAAAACGATGACTCACCGTTTTGGTTTGGTTGATCTGCTGGTTCTTCAGAGTTTCAGAGACCCAGTGGTGCTAGTATCCCATCCTCTCTCTCCATCTCTCTCTATTTCTCTAGGTTTAGCATTTTTACACTCTTTCTTTCCATCCCCACAAATCTGTAAATTTATTAATTTACTGTGCGTGGTAAATGCGTTTCGACAGAAACCGATCAACGCCACTTAACTCGTCGTCGGCTGTTTCAGTACACGTGTCCGTTTCTCGATGGAAGAGCAAGCGTTTCTCCCAGACAAGTCTCATCCCCAAGTCAAACCCCTTTCTTTGCGACTAAAACCCCCAAACCAATTAAGGACGCGTGTACTCACGCAACTTCTGTTATTTGATTTGGGGACTGTACTCGCGCTTCGGTCGCGTGCGGTGATTGCTTCTGCTATAACTAGGGAAATTAAAGTCAGTGGGGAGTGGAAATGGCTAAGCGAAGGAAATTGACTTTTGGAAGGAGGGGAGGAGGTTTGAAACTTTGAAAGCTAGAGATCTAACTAAGGTTGAAACAACCGCTTAATATTACGGTTTATTGATATTCCTCTTTATTTGTAAATGAGAGATTTAAGTTTAATTTAGTGAATTTGAATCACATTATTGCTAGCCCATTATGAGACTAAGTCTACCTCTTCCCTATATAATATCGTTTGTTAAAAAAATAAATAAAAATAAATAACTAGGGTGGGTTGTAAGTTGTAACTGATGAGAACGGGGTCAAAGGATCTTGGCCGTCCGTCTATCTGAATGTGAGTTCCCACTTCCACTGCTCATGGCGGGGTCCTCAACACGGTTGGAGGTCGGACGAGACCATAGTCCATATTATTCAACTTGGGGGTGGGCTCTATTAGTTCAAGAGAGAAAAGTAAACGAGGTTTTATTAATCTTGTATTTCTGTATTGGAGTAGAATTAATATTTAAGATTGCTTCGAACATGTAAAATGAGATATCATAGTGAATTTTACATCTTAAAATTGTATTTTTCCATTAAAGATACTCTAATTCTTTATACGACAATCACTGCAACAAACAACTATATATTTAGAGAGAAACAAATTCCTCACTAAAGTTTTCTTTTCATAGCCCTTGATTTTCAATGAGGAAAGTAACTTCTTCGCTAGGTCATCATAATACGCCCCTCGTGAAAGGTATACAACAAGAAATTTTAGTTTATCCGCTGAAATGATACAATGAGAATGAAGCTTCTTCTCACGCTTTTGCATTAGTGGTCGAAATGGTAGGAATGCGGTCGCCAAATCCTTTTGGCAGCGAAAGGTGTAACTTATTTTTTATTGATATAGATCACATATTGCAAGAACAAATTTTTTGGCTGCAAACTTACCATCGACGAGACACTCGTTTTCTCACTCCAAATAGCAGTGATTTTCTATTGTTTTTATTTTTTGTGTCACCATTAAGTGACCTGTAAAATTTCCCACAGTAAAGGAAATACTCTTCATTCTCATAAGTAACCTATTGCCAATTCAATTTCTTACTGCAACTAGTTTATTTTAATTTTAATGTATTATGGATTTCATTGCTACTACAAGAATGAAGAAAAGTACTTCAACTTGGTTTCTACTGTACTAATAATCCAAAATAGCTTATAGTGACAATTCATAGTTTACGAAAGTAGTTTAAAAAATTTGTTAAAAAAGTAGTTTAATTTTAATTGTAGCATCAACCATGAAGATTCTTGTATGTTAAAAGTTCAAAAAATTTAGTAAAATAAAAAGACTAAATATGGAATGGTTGCTGCCCTAACATATTTTGTGCAAGAATTCTTTAATTTCCCTTTGCTTCTCCTTCAACTCTTGGATAATTTGTGCACCAAGCTCTCCTTTTTGAGTCTCAACAATCAACTTTATAATGTTCTCTTCTAATTGTTTGTTCAACTGGGGCACAAATTCGCCGAAGAGTTAGATTTTGATGATTGGGAACCATAACCACATCCCTTGATGCGCCCTAACTTGTGCCAAGAACTTCTGAACAAAATTTTATATCATATGTCATTGTTCTAGTCCTATTTAGAAGCGTCGTTTTTCTTTATAGCTATCATCTCTTCCTACAAATTTATGGCGAGTTCATAACCAATTTATTTCTCTCACCCCTTTGTGTAAAGATATCGATGAATTAAAAAAAGTAGCCATCGTTGGAGTATCCAAAGTAGCATTCTTCTTCTCCAAAGGCAGATGGTCTAATTCTTATCTACCATATGGTTCATATCTATCATGCAGGTAGGTGATCTTCTTTCTTATCCTTCTTCATCTCTATCAAATCTATATGGAGGCCAATGTTCTGAACTGAAGTAAACGAGCCAAACTGTAACACTAGTAATACTAGTCTAAACAGCAGGCCTCAAGAAACCTCGAAATTTTACAAGTGAAATATAACACTGAAGCACAATATAATGCTTTCAAATTCAACCAAGCCAAAACAGAATGTGAAGCCAAAAAGTATATCAACTAGATAAAGGAATTCCAAGCCCATTCATACATATATGCATGCATATTCGTACATGCTCAAACATTTATAAACCTATTTGTGTATAAGAATGAAGAAATTAAGAGAGAAATTTTGTTTGGAAGCAAACCAATTAATGACATCAAACCAAAGCAAACTAATTACGCAGTCCAGTGGGCGGCAGCTCTGACGGCCGGCTTGCAGCCCTCCCCTCTAGCAACCCTGAATATCTCTCCCTTCACGTAACGATCCGTTGCATAATCCACCATGAGTAGCTTCCCTTGGTAGGAAAGTGCCGGGAGGCAACAAAACATCTTGAAGTCATCGAGCTCGAAGAGGCTTTGCTCGCAGGCATGAACATCTGCTTGTGCGGCAACTCTTTCCTCCCGGGTACCTGCATTTACTAGCATTTGTCGTAGTACCTCTTGAGCAGTTACAGAGCGGTTGGGAGTTTCCTTTTTTCCGTCTGCAAGTGAGAAAATTAATCAAACATTCAAGGCCTACTTCAATTTTGAAACATGCTAGCGGGACATTTTGGCAAACAGAGACGACAAACATACAGTCACACACATCACAACACATTCATTCATACATGTATACATAAATACATACATCACATTCAAACAAATATAAACCCGCTGTTTGCATCGATGAAAAAGTTACGGAATGAGCACCACAAAGTGTCCCTCAAATAAAATTATTTGAAGGATACTTCAACGGAAGGGGAATGTGTGTATATATACCATGTTTGAAAGTTTCAAATTCGTTATGCAAGGTGAGTCTGAGGGATCTCTGGGAAAATAAGATAATAATTTTCAGTAAAAAGCTATATCTTATAGAGGAGACAACGTAAATAACTAACTTATCCACTACGCTTTTGCATCTTCATCCCAGCCATCTTTTGTGTTTTCGCGCACAACTTCAAACCGATCAATAGCAGTTGGTTGCTCTTCAGTTTTGGCAGCCAAATACTGTAGGTTTGGATATAGTTGGCTCAATCCTCATATTACGCCCTCACACACAAACTTACATTTGTATAATATAGGCCGAAGATCTTTGAAGATCTTTTATGCCTCGAGCTATCAAGTAGGGCGGGCCCAGGCCCAGTGCGGGCAGGACGACTGCGGACCAAAATTATTAGGATGATATATTTATATATGTTTTTATAAGAGTAAATTTATAAAATTTGGTTTGATGACAAAGAAATTTAACTAGAAGTGATGGTCTTGTCATTTAAGAAGTTTAATTAGAGTATAAATTTATAAAATTTATAAAATTTATAAAATTTGGTTAAATGATCAAGAAGTTTAATTAGAAGCAATGGTTTTTGTTGTTTGTTTGTACCATAATTGACCAACCCCGAAACTACTAAGGACCGGTCAACATTATACCGTCAAGGACCCACAAGAGTTTTCCTCCAACCAGGAGACCAATCACAACGCGACACATGTCAACGTCAGAGGCCAATCACAGCACGACACGTATCAACATAAGAGGCCAATCACAGCATGACATGTGTCGATGTCAGAACAAAACTAGAAACTCTCTTCTATAAATAGGGATCATTCTCCCACAATAATCCCTAATGTCATTTTGTACTAAACTATTCACTAGAACTCACAAAATGAGAGCTTGAACCTATGTATTTATGTAAACCTTTCACAATTAATGAGAACTCCTCTACTCCGTGGACGTAGCCAATCTGGGTGAACCACGTACATCTTGTATTTGCTTCATTGCCTCTATCTCTTTACATACTTATCTACACTGGTGACCAGAGCAATCTAGCAAATGTCACAAACTTGACACTTTCCGTTGTACCAAAGTCCTCACTGATTTTGTGCATAGACATTTGGCGCCGTCTGTTGGAATCGACACTTATTCCTACTCTCTTCAACTTTGTCAAGCAAGTTTCCACCATTCGTACTCTCTTTTGACCAGGCATCCATCACTAACATGGGGAGCGAAGGAAGCCACAGCACACAGAACGACACCCTTCTTTCACCTAGTGCGAAGCAACGAAAGAATGAACGAAAAAGGTTTGCTTTTCAAGCTAAAGTCGATGAGCTGGAGGCTCAGAACAACAAGATAGCAATAAAGAATGAGGTCTTCCATAAGCAGTATGAGAAGCTCTTCGAGATGCTTCATGAGGTTAGGCATACTCAAACACACGAGCTCATCGCTCCTATTGAAGTCAACCATCATTTGAATGCCCTCCAACACAAAGGGTCATCGATATTCAACATGGATATCCCTGACGGGGAGTGAGCTACACATCAATGTGTCGATCAACATGAGACTTCTCTCAACCCAGCTACTTCGACCCGAAGCAGGAGAAGTGGAGGGATGAGCCTTCTTGCAGAAGGACCAAAAGCTGTTTATTGTGACTGTTGAGACTTCTTGAGGCAGCGTCGAGAAAACTCCATCCACATAAGCTCAAGGATCAAAGACCCAAAGGTTATCAAAAGGCTCAGATCCCTACCACAACGTAAGCCAGCCCCCAATCTAGGAAAGGAACGACAAGCCTTGAAGGGACAAGAAGGTGTAGGAGACTCGGGGGACTTCTAACGGACACATCCTAGAAACGAGTACGGTGAATCCAGGGAAATGCTACATGCCTTTGACCAAACTTCACCAAACTTCCATACTTCCAAAGAATGAGGGAAACTTACGAAGAAAAGTTCTACTAGTGCCTGACTCTACTCAGGACCCCCTTATCTTGCAGCTCTTCGAAGAAGTGAACAACCTGAAGGCTGAGCGTCAGGCCAAAATACTTGACTGGAATCAGCCAAAGCCAGGCCCTCTAACAAGGCGGATCATTTGCACCACTCTACAAGAAAAAAACTAAGCATAAACTTGGCTTACAATCATATACTGGGAGGGAAGATCCAATTGAGCATATCCACGTCTTCGAATCTACCATGGCATACCGAAGACACAATGATGAGGAACGATGTCTCATATTCCCTTCAACTCTCTTTGGTGAAGCTCTTAATTGGTATTGTTGTCTTCAACCTAATACTGTGGATTCCTTCACTGAGCCAAAAAGACTCTTAGTGGCTCACCACATCCTCCAAGTTGATCGCTTACACTCTGCTGATGAGTTATACACCATTCGTCAGAAATCAGACGAGTCATTGCGTGAATATGCCGGTCGATTCAGCCGCAAGTACTTCGTTGCGGCGACGCAGATGGTAGATGATAAAATAGCACTCAGGGCCTTCACGATAGGCATGTGTAAATGCTTCTTCAAGTATATGATCAATGTTAACATTTGGAAGACTTACTCTGAGGTGATGATGCAAGCTTACACTCATGCCTTTACCGAGGCAAGGATATACCAAGGGAATCCTTCTATGGTTAACCCCTATCAACAAATAGGGATTGGAAGTCAAGCTCTACCAAGTGAGGAGGTTTTGGCCATTCAGACACCCATTGCATTCTCTCCTGCCTCATTTAGCTATTCACTAAGTCACCAAACATATTCGTCTCTTGGTAAAAGGAATGATGTTTACTCTCAGCAAACTCATTATAACAAGAGGGATAAAGGTTCGTGTCAAGACAACTAGGGGTGAACGTACCTTCAACTATTATGAAGAGTCACTCTTTCAAAGTGGAGGACTAGGTGCTGAAGGAAATGCTATTATAAGAAAGCATACACATTACAAACGTTTTGACCCTCAACCATTTGAGATCTTCTGTAACACAAGCCATTCGGCAAATATTTAATGAAGAGGGAATTCAGACAACTTCGTCTGAGTCTTTAACATTCCTAGCACTGGAACACTTGGTCTACGCTGACCTACCTCTATACTTTAACTCAGAGCTTCAACATGCGTACTTTGACACAAAGTAAGTGATACTAAGTATTACAACCAACATAGTTCACATATCGAAAGCATGGATCCCTTCATGCATATCAAAACATTCATAAACATCACTCATGTCAATAAACATAAACATCATACATTTCAACACATTCATACATAAGCCAACTGAGCTTTGAAAGGGTTCAGCATACTTTATGTCATTCGGCATTTGCTACAATGTGCCTCGGTACCTTGCCCTTATTCTCACTAACTAGGTGATGAAGGAACTCACATTCGTGCCACCAACCAAGTGATGAAAGGTATAACCCGTACTCTAATATCATTCGGCAACTTGCCACTCTTATCACCAACTAGGTGATGAAAGAACTCACCTTCGTATCACCAACCAGGTGATGAAGAGTATAACTAGTACTATTAATAAACATTTTTGTCTCAACAACTCACCATTCTTTCCACCAACTAGGTGACGAGTGGTACAACTTGTACATGTGAACTCCTAGCATTCACAAATAATAAAAAACCCTCAAGTCTTACAACTCAACTAAGTTTCACCCAAAAAGCTTCACCCACAAAGCTTCACCCATAAAGCTTCACCCACAAAGCTTCACCTCTAAAGCTTCACTACAAAACTTTAACACTAAAACATGTAAGAGCTTCACACACTCTTGATCAAGATAGTGTGAAGCAAACTCAAGTTCATGTGTCCTAAAAATAGCTTCAACATTTAAGCTATATACCCAAATACAAAATTTTGATGCAAAAAAAAAAAAAAAAAAAAGTGTGGGCACGGACCTCATCTTCTCCTTGGGCTTGACAATTAAAAAAAAAATGTAAAGGGCTAGGGCTCTCTTTTTTCTTTGGGCCTAACAACCTTCATAAAAAAAATATGAAGGAAGAGTTTTGGGCTACCACTTAGAAAAGAAAAGGGTGAGGTTTTAGTAGTTTGGAAACTTGACTACTAGCAAGACACCTCATTCGTCAACTCCTTGCCCGAAGACTTGGGGGACTCCTACCATATGCTACCACACCTTGGTACTCAAAAGTTTCGCGACTACTCAATAACTTGGAGCTTTCAATTCCCCAAACGAGAAGCTTTCCTCACTCGGGAAATTAGGGGAGCATTATTTCAACCTATTAGATCCACTCACGAAGTTTCAACATGCAAACTTCAACAAAAGAAAAAATTCAAAGAACTTAGCAAATGAGGCCTTCGTGTATTTAACATAATACGCTGAACGAAGTAAAGCTTGTTTATTGGTATTTCAGATAAATTACATATATGTACATACACAAGAGTCAAAACAAACAAAGAGGATGAAGCCTTCACAAAGGTTGCTCATGAGAAGCCTCAGTACTCGGCAGAGCACTAGAAAGAGGAGGCACTAGATGGTGATCATTTGGAGACTCAGTACTGAGCAGAACCCCAGAAAGATGAGGCACCAGTGGTTGATCATGTGGAGCTTCAGTACACGGTAAAGCTCCAGAAGACGAAGGCAGTAGATGCCTTTGGAACAAATCCACAAACCTCTGATGATCATTTAGAATCCGACTCTTGGATTCCTGTACCTGATCAAGCTTTCTCTTCATGCCCGTGGAGTAGTTATGTGCAAGCATGTGTAACTGTTTATTTTCATGCTTGAGCCCCATGATCTCTTGTTTGAGACTTACCAACTCCGCCATTAATGACTCAACTTGGCGGGTTCGAGCAAGCAGGCGTTGACCCATATTAGACACAGAACCCGCACACTGAACACTGAGAGCTAGAGAATCCTGAACAACCAACTCATCAGACCGTTTGGAGATTATCATGTTATCTTTGGGGGTGAGAAGATTCCTGGCCACCACAGTAGCGGTTATGTCATTGTTCATCACAAAGTCCCCAATGGTAAAAGGACCAATATGGGATAAGAAGGATGTATGTCATATGTTGTCTTAAGGAGACATGGATGCCTCTTCCACAACATTCAAGTCAAAATGGCGGTCGGATGGGCGAGCCATTTTTAGAAATAACGAAGGAAAAATAAGGCCCAATAAATCTCAGAAGTACGAAAATAAAGGGGAAACTTCTACAAGCAGTAACCTTCTGAATGTACTCCTTGAACACAATAGGGGGCCCTATAAAAGGAAGGGCAACAAGACTGCGTGTTCAAAAATTGAAGAAGCACCACACTCCGAATTCCGAGAGCCAGGTTTCCCTAGATAAAATTTTTTGGCAATCCTTACACGCAAAATTAGCTCATCGGATACCACGGATAACTTGGCCAAAGATCTCTGACAAAGCTAAGGCACGCGAATTTTGAAGTGCCAGCTACCCTACTATTACCCACAAGGGCAAATGAATGACACCACTACTTACTAAGTGGGAAATCCCTATATGTGTCGACTTCCGTCCTCTATGGCAAAACAGGCTTGTGAAAATGCCTATTTTTTTCATCCCCCCCGAGAATGCATCTTCAACAAAGATCTACGTGTTCAAAAATTGAAAAGGCATCGCTCTCCGAATTTCGAGAGCCAAACCTTCAATAGATCTGCTTGTTCAAAAATCGAAGAGACACCACTCTGCAAATTTCGAGAGCCGGGTTTTCCTGGATAAAATGTGTCGACGCTTTTCACACGCAACATCAGCTTTCCGGATACCACAGACCACTTTGTCAAAGATATCTGACAAAATTAAAACACGTGAATCTTGCAGCTTTCACTACATTGCTATAACCAAGAAGGGTAAAAGAACAATATTACCACTTGTTGTTGGGGAAATTCCTATATATATTGACCTTCATCCTCCACAGCCAAACAGACCTGCAAAAATGCTCAACCCTTCCTCACATCCGAGATGACACTCCCAACGAAGCTTCTCGAAATACTCAGCTTTCTTTCCCCCCGATAATACCTCTGCAAACAAGCCACACCAGAGCAAGAGTACCTCATATCATCAGGGTCAAAAGCAAGAGTATCTCATATCATGCTTTCTCCCTGTCCTTGTCTTTGTCCTTGTTCCCATCTGCATGACAATGAGAAAGAGAGTAATTAGTCGGAACCTGAGATCAAACTTCCAATCTGGAACTGATTGCTCGAAACCTTTGCCTGATTGCTTCCCTAGCATTGCTCTTGAGTACTCATCCTCAACTATTGTCAAGGTCACGAATTCCCCCGAAAAATACCTCAAGACAGTTGATCAAATATTGGCTTTCTACACTGAAGCTGCCAGGTATGGATGAGTCACTGAGAAGTAGTGTTCTGAAGGACCATTCAAATGCAAAAGGTACACATCATTTCGGCTATGCAAAATATTGAAGTAGAAGGGTCAACGATGAGCTGTAATAGGTCACTACAGTATGACGCCCTTCCTACAGAACCGCATAATCCAGACGGATGAGTCTAAGTCAAAACCAAGCTTGGCATCACTGCCTCATCCGAAGAACTCGAGAAACTTCAACAACCTTTCGCTGGCACCGCCGTCGAAGAGCAAGAATATCCCATATCATCAGGGTTGAACGTACTCTAGATTTGATGGACTTGTTTTGACCTTCAAATTCTCGAGTCAGCTCGTTCCTTTGGAGGAAACCAGAAAACCCTCAAGACCAGTTCAAGAATAAACATGTGGAATGTCAACAAGTACAACAAAACACGTGCCGATTCATTCGATACCTCTTCAAAAGAAAAAGTATCTCATATCATCTATTCTCCCTTTGCTTCTCCTTATCCTTCATGCAGCCTGCATGACAAGGAGAAAGAGAACAATCAGTCGGAATCCGAAATCAAACCTTCGATCTGGGACTGCTTGCTTGGAACTCTAATTGCTTACCTTATATGTCACCTCATTCGGCAGATCTTCTCACTCAAAGACTTGAGGGACTCCCACTATATGGTTGATATCGTATTTGACCAAGCCTGAAACTACAAATAAGCTTCAAGTGAAAATCATACATTACCTTGTGCGTCAACATATGTTCAAGATACCATTCCTACCTATAGGACAGAGGCAATTGAAAATGATGCCACACTTCAGCACTTAGAAGTTTCGTGATTACTCAGCGGCTTGGATCTTTCAAGTCCCCAACTGATGCAGAATATATAAGCACACAAATTAAACCCTATTTTTATCAATTGTAGCAAAGTATGTAAGTAGGGATCGTTTTAGGCCGGGGATTAGGAGGGATTGCTAAATCACTTGAAAACTGACTCAAAAACTTAAAACAAAGTTAAAACACTAAATTAGACTCAAAGAATGCAAAACTAAACTCTAAAACACTGAAACAAACCAAAAGACTCAAAACAGCAAACAAACACTCAAAACTGCCTTAAAACCACTTTCTGGGCAGTTTTGAGCACTAAGGAAGAATTTGGACGAAAACAGTTTATAACTTGACTCAAGACACTTAAAAACACAAACTAAATTGATTTCTAACTAAATTGACACTTCAAAATAAAGGGGGAATTGGTTTTGACGAAATTGAAAACAAAATATAAACTTTGTAAAACAAAACAGATTGTAAAACGAAATTGGTTAAAGTGAATGGATGGAAGGCTAGCTAAGGGTTCTTCTCCACACATGTCATACTTGCATACAAAACGATTTCTAATTGCAATTCAATAGACCACGAATTCTCAACACTCCAAGTTAATTAGGTCCGCTTAAATTAACTTTCAGATTTCCTTTATGTCAATGAATTGGACGGAAAATGCGCATCACAATCAAATTATTCTTCAAGAGTTCTCTATATGAAAGCGCATACTAGAGATACAATCAAAGATCATTACATTCAATGGAAATCATAAGTATTGACGAGGCACTTGTAACTATGAAAGCGCATGATACTTATGCCAAGAATTTACTTAACACAATTGAGATCATCAACCTTTACTACTTGTGAATATAATTCTGTAACGATTAGGTGAAACTTCCTTATATCCTAGCATTAGATTTATGCATGACAATTAAGCGTGCACTCTTAACCAACACACACAAATCAATTTAATTCAAATAGATAAGTAAATTGAAATCACAATTTATGAATCACAACTAGAGGTAATCAAGTCATATAGCAAGCATAAACATGGTTTCGAATCCCCCCTAGCCAGAGGGGGGGTTTAGTTCCTCATACTCACAGAACAAAGAGTATTGAAATTAAACATTGAAATCAAAGGAAAGGAAACACCTAAAACTTCCAGCAATTCAAACTTGAATGGCATGCACGTCAAAGGCTCATTCTCCTCCTCTTTGCTGCGGCATAAGGACTAAGGACAGATTTTAGGGGTTATGAATGGTGTAGAAGGCTGGGTTATGGGCTAGGATGGATGTATGGTGCGGCAAGGAGTGGATTAGGTCAGAAACTGTGGAGAATGGTGAAGGAAGGGTGCGGCAGAGAGTGGTGGATGATTTCTGGCGTGAATGATGTATATGGAGGGTGGTGTGCACGGCAAAGGGTGGAGAAATATATATATAGGCACCAAGAACCCTAGGTGAATCAGATTAGGACTTCTAGAAAGCCAAATCCATCCAGAAATAGGTTCAAAACAATCAGATTTCTCATGGGAAAGGGCCTAAGGTGCGGCAGATTTGGATAAAGAGGGATAAGGCTTCTAGAAAGCCTTGCAAGGCAAGGAAATCAGGTTTTCTAGAAGGCTAGGTGCGGCAAGGACTTAGGGTTCTAGAATCCTAAATTAAATGTCCCCCAATCAGAAAATAAGCCCTCATTGTACCAGGAATTGAATTAGAAAAGGATTAGGATAGGATAAGGTTAGTTAAGATAGGATAAGGATTGGATAAGATAAGATAAGATAAGGTTGTTTTGGATAATGTTTTGGATAATTCTCCTTCTTTTGAGCTGATTCCTTATCTTCAATGATTTGAATTTATTTCTCCAACCTTGAAACATATTCCTAACTCCATTTGGACTCCAAATTCGTCCATCCTCTTGGCTCCAAGCATATGATATCCATTCCAAGCTCAAATGTACTACAAAAGGCTCCAAAATGCATCCTTTTGCATACTTTGCCCTTAAAACCTGAAAATACATCAAACTAGCTTAAAAGACTACTTTAACTAAGGAAAAACAACATAAATGCACAAGAACAAGCTAACTAAGGTGCATAAATATGCTCCTATCACCAACCGAGAAGCTTCCCTTACTTGGGAACTTAAGGGATCACTGTTTGTACCATAATTGACCAACCCTGAAACTATTAAGCACCAGTCAACATTATATCGTCAAGGACCCACAAGAGTTTTCCTTCAACTAGGAGACTAATCACAATGCGACACATGTCAACGTCAAAGGCCAATCACAGCATGACACATATCAACATAAGAGGCCAATCACAGCATGACACATGTCAATGTCAGAACAAAGCTAGAAACTCTCTTCTATAAATAGGGATCATTCTCCCACAATAATCCCTAATTTCATTTTGTACTAAACTATTCACTAGAACTCACAAAAGGAGAGCTTGAACCTATGTATTTGTGTAAACCCTTCACAATTAATGAGAACTCCTCTACTCTATGGACGTAGCCAATATGGGTGAACCACGTACATCTTGTGTTTGCTTCCTTGCCTCTATCTCTATACTTATCTACACTGGTGACCGGAGCAATCTAGCGAAGGTCACAAACCTGACACTTTCTGTTGTACCAAAGTCCTCACTGATTTTGTGCATCAACATTGTTTAAAATTAACGAGATTTCCTAAGTTCGAAATGTTGTATGTGTGTTTATTCTTTTCAATTTTTACGAATATTTGTTTGGTTGTTAATTTATTTTTTGTTACTAGCTAGTAGCTATGTGAGTTGCTATTTTTAAATATTTGTTTGAATTCAAGTTTAATCTTCTACAAAGAGTAATATGTAGACCAAATTTTTAGAGCAAATTTGCAAATCATATAACGTGTCATCAAAATGTTTAATTTAGTGCCCATTCATTACTTATACATATTAATTAAAGACTTGAAAACATCATTATTTTTTTAGTCTCATATTGACAAGGTTAGTAAATAAGAAAAAACACTTCACAATTTATACAAAAACACTTTAAAAGTTTAGATGGAAAACAAAACTCATCGTCTATCTATATGTAAGCCCGGAGTTTTTTGGTTTCCTTCTCTGCATACAAAATAAATTAGTGTTTCTATGTTTCTAAATTATTGAGTTTGAACTGCTTTTCTAAGTATAATTTTATCAATGTTGTTTGTACCATACTTGACCAATCCCGAAACTACTGAGAACCGGTCAACATTATACCGTCAAGGACCCACAAGGTCAGAGGCTAATCACAAGGTGACATGTGTCGACGTCAGAGGCCAATCACAGCGCGACATGTGTCAACATCAGAGGCTAATCACAGCATGACACGTGTCAACATTAGAGGCCAATCACAGCATGACACGTGTCAATGTCAGAACAAAGCTAGAAACTCTCTTCTATAAATAGGGATCATTCTCCCACAATAATCCTTAATGTCATTTGTACTAAATCATTCACTAGAATTCACTAAAGGAGAGCTTGAACCTTTGTATTTGTGTAAACCCTTCATAATTAATGAGAACTTCTCTACTCTGTAGATGTAGCCAATCTGGGTGAACCACGTACATCTTGTGTTTGCTTCCCTGTCTCTGTCCATTTACATACTTGTCCACACTAGTGACCAAAACGACCAATCGAAGGTCACGAACTTGAAACTTTCTGTTGTACCAAAGTCCTCACTGATTTTGTGCATCAACATTTGGCCCCGTCTGTGGGAATCGAAAATTATTCCCACTCTCTTTAGCTTTGTCAAGTTGGTTTCCACCATTCGTATACTCTCTTTTGACCAAGCATCCCTCTCCAACATGGGGAGCGAAGGAAGCCACAGCTCATAGAATGACACCCCTCTCGCACCTAATGCGAAGCAACGAAAGAAGGAAGGAAAAAGGGTTTCTCTTCAAGCTAAAGTCGATGAGCTAGAAGCTCAGAACAACAAGATAGCAATGAAAAATGAGGTCCTTCAAGAGCAATACGAGAAGTTCTTCGAGACGCTCCACGAAGCTAGGCATGCTCAAACACACGAGCTCGTTGCCCCTGTGAATGTCAACCATCAATTGGATGCCTTCCAACACGGAGGATCACTTGCCTTCAACATGGGTATTCTTGATAAGGAGCAAGCTACTCATCAAAATGTCGATCAACATGAAACTTCTCTCAACCTAGCTGCTTCAACCTGAAGCAGGAGAAGTGGCGGAAAGCATCTTCTAGCAGAGGGAGCGGAAGGATCGAAAACTGTTTATCGCGACCGTCGAGACTTCCTGAAGCAACGTCGGGAGAACCCCATCCACATAAGCTCAAAGATCAATGACCCAAGGGTTTCTGAAAGACTCGGTCCCCTACCACGGCCCAGGCCGGCTATTAATTTGGGGAAGAGGCAACAAGTCCTAGAGAAACATGAGGGTATAGGGGACTTAGAGGTGTTCCGACAGACATACCCTAGAAGTCAGTACGGCGAGTCCAAGGAAAAATCACATGCTTTTGATCAGACTTTCCTACTTTCAAGAGGGGATGGAGATTTCCGAAAGAAAGCTCCAGTGATACAAAACTCCACCCAGGACCCCCTTGTTCTACAGCTCCTTGAAGAAGTAAACAAGTTGAAGGCCGAACGACAAGTTGAGATACCTGACTGGAATCAACCCAGACTTGGCTCTCTTACAAGGAGGATCCTCAACACCCCATCCAGGCGAAGACAAAACAGAAGCTTGGCTTGCAACTCTATACTGGAAAGGAGGATGCGATTGAATACCTTAACCTCTTTGAGTCTACCATGGCATACCGGATGCACACCAACGAAGAGCGATGTCTTCTCTTCCCCTCCACCCTCTCTGGTGGAGCTTTAAACTGGTATTGTCATCTTCCACCTGAGATGGTTGACTCATTTGAGGAATTGAGGAAACTGTTTGTTTCTCAACACACATTCCAAACCGATCGCTTACATGCTGCAGATGATTTGTACACTATCCGCCAGAAGCCGGACGAGTCACTACGAGTGTATGCCGGCCGCTTCAGCCATGAATATTCTCGCTGCGCTAAGGCAGATGACAAGACTGCCCTCAAGGCCTTCACAATAGGCTTACGTGACTGTTTCTTCAAGTACATGATCAATGCCAACACTTGGAAAACTTACTCCGAGGTAATGGCACATGCCTATAACCACGCCTCCGCTGAGGCAAGAACGTATCAAGGGAAACCCCCTACAGCCACCCCTTATCAGCAAGTGGGGAGTTGAAGCCAGATCCAACCAAATGAGAAGACATCGGCCCTCCAAACGGCAACAACGTACCCCCCTGCCTCACTTAATGCTTGGCCAAGTCAACAGACATACCAATCTCAGGGCAAGAGGAATGATTTCCATCCCCACCACTCACATTTCAGTAAAAAGAGCAAAGGGCACTATCGCGATAACCAATGGTATTGCCACGATAATGCCTGCCCCTAGGCAGTCAATACAGTGGGCCAAACACGTGTCAAGACACGCCCTACCCCGAGGTATGAGACATACACGCCCTTCAACACCACATGCGTGGCCATTTACCCCAGTATAGCTCACCTGATACCGAAGCCAAAGCCGAGAGAGCCAGTCTACAAATCCACGAAGAACACGGGCATGTTCTGTTGCTACCATGAGTATAACAGTCATGACAGCGAGAAGTGTATCATCCTCCGTGATCATATTGAAGCTTTGGCACGTGAAGGAAAAATTGATCAATTCCTCCTTCACTCTCTAAGGGATAACTGTAACCAACGCCAAGTGAATGTGATATATTCCATAAACGGCGGCACACCCATATCTGAATCTTCCAACATGACCATGAAAAACAGTGAACGAACTTTGAGGCCTGGTCACCAAGTGTTTCACGTGGAAGACATCAAGGAAGGCAAGTATCAAAAGCTTAACTGGGATCCAATATGTTTCTACCCTGAGGAAGAAAGAGGTATCATCTATCCTCATAGTGACCCACTGATCGTGGAAGCTCACATAGCCAACTTTGACATACGACAAATCCTAGTAGACACGGGGGCTTCGGTCAATATCATGTTTGCTGAAGCTTTCAGGGCACTTAATGTAGCTGAACACTTGCTCGATCACTCAATTTGTTCTTTGATAAGCTTCTCCAGTAACGTTGTACAACCTCTAGGGAGCATACACTTACCCTTCACCATTGGTACATGCCCTTACACAGTTACCATTACCACTAACTTCCTAGTGGTTGACTGCCCAACGGCATACAATGTCATCTTTGGGCGCACAGACATCAATGATCTCAAGGCCATGGTATCTACACATATGTTGTTGATGAAATTTCCAGTTTCCTATGGCAACGGTTATATCAGAGGAGATCAACTTAGTGCACGATCATGTTACAACACTTCAGTCAAGCAACAACATTTGTCTGTGCCTAAGGAAACCCTTTATATACATGACTAAGTCATAAAAACAAGCCCAGACGAAGCCAACTTGGATCTTCATGATGGCAACAGTCAACCCGACGATCTTCGAGATGACTCTTTCACCCAGCAAGCCCAACCTGCAGAAGAGTTAGAGAAGGTCTCTATCTCAAAAGATTATCCGAATCGCATGGTGAAGATTGGCACCACCTTGTCGCCACCCCTTCGGTTGACATTGATCTCTTTTTTGCAAGAGAACCCTGAGGTATTCGCCTGGTCATACGAGGACATGCCAGGCATCTCTCCTGATATCATCTGTCATCACTTGAGTATTGACCCGAAGACCAAGCCAGTAAGACAGAAACGAAGATCTTATGACGTTGAATGATACGAGGCAATGAAGGCGGAAGTTGAAAAACTCAAAGGCATAGGCTTCGTCCGTGAAGTCAATTATCTAACATGGGTGGCAAATGTGGTTCTTGTTAAGAAAAATCCGACCAAAGAAAGTCTCTTGCTTCAAAAGATCTTGTGGAGAATGTGTGTAGACTACACCGACCTAAACAAATGATGCTCGAGGATAGCTTTCGCCTTCCTCTCATTGATAGACTTATAGACTCTACAGCAGGGTGTGAACTCTTGAGCTTTATGGACGCTTACTCAGGGTACAACCAAATCCTCATGAACCCTTCGGACCAAGAACACACAACCTTCACTACTGATAGGGGACTATACTATACTGCTATAAAGTCATGCCCTTCGGCCTAAAGAATGCAGAGGCAACTTATCAAAGACTAGTAAATTCAATGTTCGCCAAACAGATTGGGAAGAGCATGGAAGTGTACGTTGATGATATGCTAGTCAAGAGCAAACATGCTGACCAACACATTACCAACCTATCTGAAACTTTCACCATTCTGAAGAGGTATCGAATGAGGTTGAACCCCAACAAATGTGCATTCGGCGTGGGCTCTGGCAAATTCTTGGGTTTCATGATTAGCCAACGAGGCATTGAAGCTAATCCCGAGAAGATCAAAGCAATCCTCGACATGAAGGAACCGATAACTTTAAAAGACATCCAAAGCCTCACTGGTAAGGTGGCAGCATTAACCAGGTTCATCTCTAAGGCCACAGACAGATGTGTTCCTTTCTTCAAAGCACTTAAGGGAAGTAAGAAGTACATTATATGGACTGTTGAATATGCCGAGGCATTCAAGAACCTCAAAGAGTACATGAGTAAAGCCCTTCTGCTCTCCAAACCTGAAGTTGGTGACACTCTCATTATCTACCTATCGGTATCAGCTTTAGCAGTAAGTTCTGTTCTCATCCGAAATGATGGTAATGTCGAACGGCCCGTCTACTACACTAGTAAAGCCTTACAAGATGCAGAGACACGATATTCCAACATTGAGAAATTGTCTCTGGCATTGGTCATGTCTGCTCGAAAACTTCGCCCTTACTTCCAAGCACACTCCATCATCGTACTTACTAATCATCCTCTTCGACAGATACTACAAAGTCCTGACATTTCAGGGCGAATTATCAAATGGGCGATAGCATTGGGTAAGTTTGATATCTCCTACCAACCAAAGCCAGTTGAGAAATGCCAAGCGGTGGCAGACTTCATCGCCGACTTCACATATCCTGTTGACATTGTTTTTACACCTAAAGCAGTGGCTTCATTACCCTTAGAAGCCTAGAAAATAGAACCAACAGCCCCAGCATGGAGTCTGTATGTTGATGGCTCATCCAACCAACAGGGCTGTGGAGTAGGACTAGTCTTGACTACCCCCGACAAAGTGGCAATGGAGTATGCTCTTCGTTTCAAATTCAAGGCATCAAACAATGAGGCCGAGTATGAAACCCTTCTAGCAGGCTTACGTTTGGCCAAACATCTTGGGGTTAAACAAATTGATATCTTCAGTGACTCCCAATTAGTGGTTAACCAAGTTACGAACAACTTTGATGCTAAGGATAGCTCCATGGCAGCATATCTTGCGCAAACACAACTTTTGCTGAAGCACTTCCACTACCAGATCACCTAAGTTCCTCGAGCAGCAAACAGTCATGCAGATGCCTTGGCTCGCCTCGCCTTAGCAGTTGAAGACAAAGTTGGGAGAAAAATTCATGTCGAACTGTTGGTTGCTTCTAGCACCACGGCCGCGGAAGTGTGCAACTTACAACAGGGGGATAGTTGGATCACCCCAATATATAAATTCTTTGCTTATGGCTCTCTCCCAAATGATAAAGTCCAGGCTAAGCAAATTCGATACAAGTCTACCCGCTACCTGATCATCAACGATCAACTCTACAAGCGAGGTTTTAACGTGCCGTACTTAATGTGCCTTACTCATGCCGAGGCAAAAATTGTCTTCCGAGAAATACATGAGGGAGTTTGTGGAGATCATGCTGGATCTCGATCCCTAGCACATAAGACTTTTCGCCAAGGATATTATTGGCCAACACTCCACCAAGATGCCATCAAAGTATCCCGCGCATGTGACAAATGTCAACGCTATGTGACTATTCCTCACTCCCATCCAGAACCTCTTACTCCCATAATCAGCCCCTGGCCCTTCGCCCAGTGGGGGCTTAATTTGATCGGCCCAATGCTTGTAGGGAAGGGCAATGTCCGTTATGCAATCATTGCGGTTGACTACTTCACAAAGTGGGTCGAAGTAGAACCCTTGTTAATCATTACTGAGGCAAAGATAGAAGACTTCGTGTGGAAGAACATCCTTTGCAGATTTGGCATTCCCAATGAGATAATCACTGATAATAGGTAACAATTCGACAACAAGAAGTTCATGATGTTCTGCTCTAAGTTCAACATCAACTTATGCTTCACTTCCCCAGCTCATCCTCAGTCTAATGGACAAGTTGAGGCCATCAACAAAATAATCAAGCGCACTTTGAAAACCAGCTTAGACAAGGCTAAAGGTTGTTGGCCTGAATTTGTACCCCAAGTTCTTTGGTCATACCGCACTTTATATCGGACTTCAACAGGAGAAACTTCATTCTTACTTGCCTTTGGTACAGAGGCGGTTGTCCCAGTTGAGCTTGAGCAAGTAACATTTCGAGTCCAGAACTACATGCAAAGTGAAAATGACAAACAACTCACCCTCAACTTGGATCCAGTCGAGGAACACATAAACCAGGCTCACTTGAGGAATGTTGCCTACAAGTAATGTATCTCCAACTACTACGACTCAATGGTCAAACCTCGCTCTTTCAAAGTGGGGGATTAGGTATTGAAAAAAAGATTACTCTGCGATAGAGTCCCAAGTGAAGGCACACTGAGTCCAAACTGGGATGGACCGTTTGAAGTTATTGGCATCAGTCGCCCTGGTTCCTACAAGCTCAGAAGTTCCGATGACAAGATCCTTGGCCATCCATGGAATGCTGAACACTTGAAGTACTACTACAAGTAGACTCACAGTGTACAAGTGTTGAGCTATAGCCGTTCGACATACTATGTAACGAAGACCATTTGGCAATGAGTTCAATAAAGAGATGATTTAGACAACTCGGCCCTAACTCTTTTACATTCCTAGCAATGAAACACTCAAGTGTTGAAACTTCAATGCGAATGCTTCTAACATGAAATAAAATCTAAGTATGTGTCAACAAGACTATACAAAGAAACGAACAACCAAGTCATGGCTTATATCCAAACAAGGGATCTATTCAAACATAGCCAAACATTCATCAATGATAGTGCAAACACTCGTAAACATCCAAAACAAAAAAGCTCTCAGGCTAATAACATGGCACACGCCATACAAACAACAAACTAGTACATCCAGAGTACATGCAGAAAGTGAAGACACTTCTAGTCATCCTTATCTGAAGTCGAACCCTTGACAATATCACTATGTGTCCCACCACCATCCTCTGCATCTCCACGATCATCTTCACCTTGGTGAGTCTGCTCATCAGTAATAGCCTCATCGTCAGACTCCACTTCACTAGTAGGATCGACTGCGAGGACGAAGGTTTCACCATTTTGTCGATGCTCATCTTTCTCCTCACAGTACTTGCAAATAATGTTTCCATCGTCGTAACGATCAAGGACGGCCATCCATTTCCTTTTCTCAAAATTAGCCGTCCAGATGCAGTGAGGTCTAAAGGCATCATGAAAGGCTTGAGAACTTAAGAACTCTTGCATGGCAGCTTTCCTCTCAGTTGGGATACTCCTCTTCAGCTCAAAAACCTCAACTAAGGCACTATCCAACTCTGCTTTAACCTTGGAAACCTCGAGGATAGTTGTCTCCAACTGTTCCTTAGCCGCCTCTAACTGTGTTTTGAGCCTCAAGTTCTCACCATTCTTCCTCTTCAAACTCTCAAAGTTTTGATCTTTGAGTCGGACGGCCTTAACCAAAGCTTTACTCGTCTTCTTGGCATCATTCATAAGCCGCTTATTCTCTTTAAACTTTGCCTTGTATTTCTCGACCTCTTGTAGTCTGTCGTCGTACTCAGTCATGACCTACATGACAAGATGATCGTCACTACTAGGAAAAAGATAAGAGAAAGTAAAGAAATGACAGAATAACACTTACATAGGAAGATAGCCTCATCATCCTGTCACGATCAGATTCGTGCTTAGCTAGCGGCTCGCCAAGCTCTTCAACAGTATATCGATGTCCTGCCAAGCAATTATTGACATACCTAAAACTACTTGATTGCATGGTAACCTTCAAATCCTTCCAATGGATGCTGCCAACCTCTTCCTTGTACTTCCTCTTGCTGCAGCTAGGACCACCTTCAAGGTCAATGGACTCCATGGTTGGAGGAAAGATGGGATCGATGGTAGGAAGATGAGGCAACAGTCGTTTCTCCTCTCCTGCAACTATGGCGGCAGCACACCTGATAGCCTCAGCTTCAGCCTTCTTTAAGGCAGCAATCTTGAGGACCTCCTCTTGCGACTTAGGTCTAGGGGCTGGCCTCACCCGATGCTTACGAGCTCCCTTGTGAAACAAAATGTCGTCTACAGGAACCAACACGGGTGCTTTCCCTTTCTTGGTGTTAGTCTCCCCTTTTTTGCTCACTTTCTCCACTGAACAAAAATAAAAATAAAAAACAAAAAATCAAAGTAAGGAATGCAATTTTGTAAGAGTAAGAAGGGGTGAAATGAAAGATACAACTTACTTGCTCGTCTCTGGCACTCGGAAACTTGGGGCTGGAAATCGTACTTTCGAAATAAGGGTCGTAGCTTGCCCAAATACCTATACTCTTTGGGCACCCTCAACACTTTCTCTACGTCAGCTAGCTCCCGTCCGGACAGTTTAATGGTTCCTCGTGTCACTGCATGAAGAAAAATGTTAGAAGCAAGAAGAAATCACAACAAATAGCAAACAATGGATACATTACAACCAACAGTCTAGAAGTGAGTAGGAACACGTCGCTCAGGTGTGACACCCTTAGCATGCTTCCAATCGTTATACAGAAAGCACCAACGGTTTTTCCAAGTGCAGTACGCCTTTTTCTTACCAAAGACAACACGCTCTCTCTCACTCCGACATGCACACTCGGCATACCCAGTGCATGCTTTCGTCGGGCGCATCTTATAGCAGTAGCGCCACTGATGGAAGGAAGGCTCACCTAACCCACATTCCATCCAAATAATATAAAACCCGATCAAGGTATCCCAAAAACCAGGGTTGAGTTGCCCGGGTGCATATCCAATAAAAGATAACATCCGTTGCAACCACGGGTGCAAAGGTAGCTTCACCCCTAAGGTCAGTAATACCTGGGTATAGAACATAACATAACATGACCCTTAGGCGGCTCAGAGGGCAATTCTTCACAATGCACCAAACGTATTCCTACACTACAGGGGACACTACATGACTGCCTTAGGGCCTCAAGCTGCTTTTCGCTATCTAACAAATTGTTTTCTAAATGGTCTGCTGTGAACTCAGAGCGAAATATAGGTATGGCGTCACGAACAACTCCCTCACCCACTGGCATGGAGGAAGAACCAATATTGGCTAAAGTTTGACAATTGTGAAGATCATCCAACGTTTCTTTTGTACAAAACTCTGACAAAGACCATGAAGACTCCGACATTGCAAGCTCCAACCTAGAGCTAGAGTTAGGGAAACCCTCATCACTAGAACTTCCAGGCTCTGACATCTACAATAAACAAAAACAAACTCTATCACTACATGGAGGATCGAAACATAAGGAAGTTCCTAGAACATGAAAAAAAAAAGCTTAACCAGTTCATTATGTTCTTAACCAAATACATGACCACTCAAACAATTCAACAAGAATGAAAGCATTCGATCTAGTGGAGAAGACTACCAACCTAAAGATGGTGCAAAGCAATGCCGGAATCCCTCTCAACTAGAGAGCACTTTGTCTTCAAAAATCACTATAAAATTAGCAAGTGAAGGCAAGGTAAAGAGTGGAAACTTATCATTCTTATATAGATAGTTCAACATAGCTAAAGAAATTTGAAATTCAAGTTCAAACCATGAGAAAGCCACAAATGGAAATTCTTCAAACTTCCACACAAGCTAGAGAGTTTCAAATTTCAAATGTTCAATTCCCCCACTCAAAAAAAAAAAAAAATTGGGGGAACACAGCAGCTTCATCAATGGGATTCAAGTACAAATCTCAAAAGCTTCACACACTCTTGATCAAGATAGTGTGAAGTAAAATCAATTTATGGTGCCAACAAAAGCTTCACCTACAAAGCTTCACCCACAAAGCTTCACCCACAAAGCTTCACCCTACAAAGCTTCACCCACAAAACTTCACCCTACAAAGCTTCGCCCTATAAAGCTTCACCCCACAAAGCTTCACCCTACAAAGCTTCACCCCACAAAGCTTCACCTACAAAGCTTCACCCTACAAAGCTTCACCCACAAAGCTTCACTACAAAATTTCAACACTAAAACATGCAAGAGCTTCACACACTCTTGATCAAGATAGTGTGAAGCTAAATCAAATTTTGTGTCCTAAAAATAGCTTCAACTAGTCAAGCCTTTTTCCCTCTCTCCCTCTTCCGTCACCTTTCATCTATCAAATTTTCGCAACTTTTGCTCTTCTTCAATGGAGCCGAATTTTGGACATCTTATAGTTCTTGAACAGATAAACAACTTTCAAGAGGGAAATGTTTCTGTTTGAGTGAAGGAAATTAGAGTTTTAAAGCTCCAAACATGACAGTCAGATTCCTGCCGATTTCAAAGTTGTTGTGATGTTTCAAAGATCTGGAAGTATTTAACTGTTAATTCATTCTGAATTTTTGATATGTTATGGAAGAGATGATGAGGAACAACTTTGATGAAGAAAGTATGTTGATTTGAAAAGATAAAATGGAGTTTCGAAGCTAACAACAGGTCTGATGGGTTGACAGACAAATCATGAACAGTTACTCATCATACCTGAATGTCTGGAGTTGTACTGCTCCGATGGATCTCAAATTTGGATATGTTGTAGATCACAAGTTAAGGAACAACTTTCATGAAGACAACTTTGCGATTTGAGCTACAAAGAAAGGTGTTATAATTGCAGCAACTCAGGCTGATTAGTGGAAACGAAAAGCAATTCCACCACAAAAGTGAACATCAGCAAAAAGTAAAAAAAAAAAATAAAAATAAAAAAAATAAAAAAAAAAAGGGGAAGCAGAAATGGGCAAAGGGATGAGACCTTGGGTCTCATTTTTATTATTTCCTTACCTCTCAACATGAAGCAAGAAAGAATTGTAGTTCACTAAGAAAGAATTGTGCTTCACCAAATGAAGCAAAACAAGGCATCGATATTCTGACAACTTGGTAACAAGCAAGACACATCCTTCGGCAACTCTCCTCGATCGGCGACTTGGGGGACTCCTATCATATGCTACTACACCTCGGTACTCGGAAGTTCCGCTACTACTTAGTGACTTGGATCTTTCAAAGTCCCCAATCGAGAAGTTTTCCTCACTCGGGAAATTAGGGGAGCACTATTTCAACCTACAGGATCCACCCACGAAGTTTCAACATGCAAACTTCAACAAAAGAAAAAATTCAAAGAACTTGGTGGATGATGCCTTGGTGTATTTAACACAATACGCTGAATGAAGTAAAACTTGTTTATTGATATCATCGATACAATTACATATATGTACATACTACATATATGTACATACACAAGAATCAAAACAAACAAACAGAAGGGAACCTTCACAAAGGTTGCCCAGGAGAAGCCTCAGTACTCGACAAAGCACCAGAAAAAGGAGGCACTGGAGAAGGATCATTTAGAACCTCTGTACTGGGCAGAACCCCAGAAGGAGGAGGCACCGGAGCTTGATCGTTTGGAGCTTCAGTACGCAATAAAGCTCCAGAAGACGAAGGCAATAGGTGCCCTTGGAACAAATCCACAAACCTCTGATGATCACTTAGAATCTGACTCTCGGATTCCTCCAGCTGGTCAAGCTTTCTCTTCATGCTCGTGGAGTAGCTATGTGCAAGCAGGTGCAACTGTCTATTCTCGTGCTTAAGCCTTCTGATCTCCTGTTTAAGGCTTATCACCTCAGCCGCCAAAGATTCAACCTGGCGGGTTCGAGCAAATAGGCGCTGGGCCATATTAGACACAGAAGCCGCACACTGAACACTGAAAGCCAGAGAATCCGTAACAGCCAACTCATCGGACCATTTGGAAAGTAGTCTGTTATCTTTGGGAGTGAGAAGATTCCTGGCCACCACCGCAGCGGTCATGTCATTCTTCATCACAAAATCCCCAACGGTAAGATGACCAGTAGGGGATAAGAAAGACGGGCGCCATATGTTATCTTGATGAGACATGGCTGCCTCTCCCTCAACATTCAAGTCAAAACGACGGTCGGATTGGCCAGACATTTTCAGAAGTGACGAAGGAAAAATGAGGTCCAATAAATCTCAGAAGCACAAAAATAAAGGGAAGATTTCTACAAGCAGTAACTCTCTGAACGTACTTCTTGAACACAATTGGTGCTCCTATAAAAGAAAAAGCAACAGGGCCGTTTGTTCAAAAATCGAAGAGAAACCACTCCCTGAATTTCGAGAAGTAGATTTTCCGGGTTAAAATTTATCGACAATCTTCACACGCAACACCAGCTCCTCAGATACCAATTCCAGCTACCTTACTATTACCCACAAGGGTAAAGGAATAGCACCACTACTTGCGAATTGGGAAATCACTATACGAGTCAAATCTGTTCTCTATGGCAAAGCATACCCACAAGAATGCGTAATTTTTCCTCATCTCCAAGAATACACCTTCAACAGATCTGCTTGTTCAAAAATCGAAGGGGCAACGCTTTCCGAATTTCGAGAGCCAGATCTTCAATAGATCTTATTGGTTCAAGAATCGAAGAGGCAACGCTTTCCGCATTTCGAGAGCCAGATCTTCAACATCCCGCTTGTTCAAAAATCGAAGAGGCACCTCTCTTCGAACTTTGAAGAGCCAGATTTTCCTGGATATAATTTGTCGGCACTTCTCATAAGCAACATCAGCTTTCTGGATATCATAGACCACTTTGTCAAAGATTTCTGACAAAGTTAAAACACGTGAATCCTGCAGCTTCCACTGCATTGCTACGACCGAGAAGGGTAAATGAATAGCATTACTACTTGATGTTGGGGAAATTCCTATATATGTCGACCTACATCATCCACGACCAGGTAGACCTGCAAAAATGCTCAATTCTTCCTCACACCCGAGAGGACACTTCCAACGAAGCCTCTCGAAATACTTAGCTTTCTTTCCCCCCGATAATACCTCTGCAAACAAGCCACACCAGAGCAAGAGTACCTCATATCATCAGGGACAAAAGCAAGAGTATCCCATATCATGCTTTTTCCCTGTCTTTTCCTTTGCCCTTGCTCTTACCTGCAAGACAAGGAGAAAGAAAGCAATCAGCCAGCACTTGGTATCAATCTTCCGATATGGAACCGATTGCCTGGAACCCCTTCCTAATTGCTTACCTAGCATTGCTCTCGAGTATTCATCTTCAACTGCTAATTTACTTCCGAAAAAGATGCCACATCTGCATGGAGAACATATAAGGCAAGTGAAACTGATACCTTGAAGCATGTGGAGACAACGTGCTAATTCATCCTCAACTAAGTTGAGGATCACTTGCCATATGAAATTACTCATGGTCCGATTTCCTTCAAAAATCAAGCCACCAACGGCCTTTGAAGAAATTACAAGTCCAATTTAAGATCAAGTCTCATATTCCTTGCTAAGAAGCCCTCCAGCTCAGTTCAAGAATAAACCTGTGGAAAGATACTTCTTCAAAAGCAAAAGTACCTCATATCATCAGAGTCGAAGGCAAAAATATCTCATGGCATGCTTTTCCTTCACCCTTGTTCTTGCCTGCAGGACAATGAGAAAAAAAGCAATCGGTCGGCACTTAGAAATATTGAACAAAGAAACAGACCATCACATCTACCTCGTGTCTGCCTACCGTTCAGAAGAAACAAGCAGAGAAGAATGCAACATGATGAGCTGTAACATATCGCTATAGCATAACACCCTGCCCTGCATAATCATATAACTCAGCAGAATGAGTTTGAGTTGAATCCAAGAGCTCGAGAAGCTTCAACAACCTTTCGATGACACCGTCACCAAAGAGCAAAGCCTCGCCATACCACACCCACTACTTTGTCAACAGTAAAAGTATCTCATATCATCAGGGTCAAACGTACTCTAGATTTGACGGACTTGTTTTGACCCTCAAATTCCTGAGTTGGCTCGCTTATTTGGAGAAAACCAGAAAACCCTCCAACCCAATTCAAGAATAAGCCTGTGGAAAGTTACTTCTTCAAAAGCAAAAGTATCTCTTATCATCCATTCTCCCCTTTCTTCTCTTTATCCTTGTTGTTGAATGAGAGACAAGTAGAAGGAGAACAATCAGCCGGAACCTGAAGTCAAGCTTCTGATCTAGACCTGATTACTTGGGCCTCATTTCCCTGATTGCTTACCTTGTTTGTTACCTCTTTCGGCAGATCTCCTCGCTTAGAGACTTGGGGGGCTCCTACTATAGTGTTTGTATCACACTTGACCAAGCCCGAAACTACAAGTAAGCTTCAAGTGAAAATGATACATTACCTTGTGCATCAACATCAGCTAGAGATACCACTCATGAATGGAAGAGAAGTACTTCCAGAGAAGATACCACTTCCACCTATGGAACAGAAAAGGCAAGTGAAAACGACACCACACTTCAATACTTGGAAGTTTCGGGATTACTCAGTGGCTTGGAACTTTCAAGTCCCCAACTGAGGAGCTTCCCTCACTCGGGAACTTAGGGGAGCACTGTTTGTACCATACTTGACCAATCCCGAAACTACTGAGAACCGGTCAACATTATACCATCAAGGACCCACAAGGTCAGAGGCTAATCACAAGGTGACATGTGTCGACGTCAGAGGCCAATCACAGCGCAACACGTGTCAACATCAGAGGCTAATCACAGCATGACACGTGTCAACATTAGAGGCCAATCACAGCATGACACGTGTCAATGTTAGAACAAAGCTAGAAACTCTCTTCTATAAATAGAGATCATTCTCCCACAATAATCCTTAATGTCATTTGTACTAAATCATTCACTAGAATTCACTAAAGGAGAGCTTGAACCTTTGTATTTGTGTAAACCCTTCACAATTAATGAGAACTTCTCTACTCCGTGGACGTAGCCAATCTGGGTGAACCACATACATCTTGTGTTTGCTTCCCTGTCTCTGTCCATTTACATACTTGTCCACACTAGTGACCAGAGCGACCAAGCGAAGGTCACGAACTTGAAACTTTATGTTGTACCAAAGTCCTCACTGATTTTGTGCATCAACAAATGTCTTACATGTGAAAATAAATAATTTTTTATATGAAGTTAGGGCACATTTTTTGGCTTCGCGCTAGGCCTCAAAATTCTCTGAACCGGCCCTGCTATCAAGTCCATTGCAAGGTCAAGTCTTGGTTATTGAAAAGATAAATTTCATTTCATTAGCATGTGAACTTCACATGTCATTAATTTAGTTTTGCATTAGGACAAATGGTTATTAATGGTAGCTATTGTTACTAGAGACTTCTACATAAAGGACATGTACTCTTATTTAGTGACTGCATGGTGGCAATTGAGATTTGCCACCAATGTCAGTGTCCACTCTTTGTAATAGACACTAATGGAAAGGGTGTTCTCTAGCCAAAATTCTAGTAGTGTAATGACACAAATTCGTGAGAAGCTTCAAGTACATAGTAAGATTTAAAGACTTGTTAGAATTCAATCTTGATGTTACCCTAATACCACTTTCTTGGAGGCCAATATGGAAAGATGATTGTCTAACAATGCAGGCACACGATGTTGCTTTTATATAAACGATAGAATAATATACACTACTTCACTTAAACTACGAAAGAAGATTCGAAGATGAGACATCGCGTATAAGAACTAAGGCCCTTAATTAATTGAATTACAAGCCACTTGCTTCAAATGAATTAACATCAATAAAATCTAACTGATGAAAAAAAAAATCATGTTTAAAATAAAAACTGTTATTTGCACTCTAAAAAAGTCACATAATTAAACTCCTTATCGTGCTTTAAATTTTCTCTATTTTTCAAGACTTCCCAAAATCCAAATTTCCAAATCTCTTCCTCATCTTTTGTGTTTTGTTATAGAAAGAAAAATATTCATCTTTTCTTGAGCAATAAAAGTAGTGGATACGCCACTTAGTATTACGATCTAATGATATTCCTCTTTATTTGTAAGTGAGATGTCTTAGGTTCGATTCTCGCCAAAAACGAATTTGAATCACATTATTGCTAGCTCATTGTGAGGCTAAACCATTCTTCTCTCCTTAGTGTAGATAATATCAATCGTAAAAAAAAAAGAAAAAAGAAAAAAGAAAAAAGAAAAAGTAGTGGATACAATCCAACAACATTTGTTTGTAAATTTGTAACCTCTAAATAGCAGATGACGTGGGCCGTAAAATTGCAGAGCAAATAACAAAACACAGAACACAAAACACAAAACACTGGAAAGAAAAAGAAAGGGAAAAGAAATGGCTCTCAATCTCATCTTCACCTCACACTCCTCCTCCCCTATCCTCTCCAAAAACCTCTTCAATTCCCCATCCTCATTTCCACCCCCAAAGTTCCAATCTTTCTCTCTCCTCTCCCCAAACCCTAATCCCAAACTCCCCTCCCTCCGCCTACGCGCCTCTCCCTCCGGCGGCACCCCCACCGATGGCGACCGCCCCACGAAGATTACTGACGAGTGGGGCGAGAAGGCCGACCCTGAGCCGGAGCCCCGGTCCAAACTCTCCGAATCGGACCCTCCGCAGAACGAGGACGAATGGGGAGGCGGAGGAGATGGGGTTGTAGAAGTTGGGAATGGAAGTGCGGCCAAAGCTGAGGTTGCCATTGAGGAGAAGGTGGATGGTAAGCTCAGTGAGCTCAAGAGGGGTTTGGTGGACACGGTTTATGGGACTGAATTCGGGTTCCGGGCCGGGTCCGAGGTGAGAGCGGAGGCTTTAGAGTTCGTTAGCCAGTTGGAGGCGGCGAATCCCAACCCGGCTCCGACGGAGAATCCGGGCCTTCTTGATGGCAACTGGGTTTTGCTGTAAGTTCAATTTGTGTCTGTATTTATTTATTTTGCTTAGCCAGTGTTATACGATGAGTGCACGCACAAAACTAAAATTACAGAGACAGACGGATTTTAATTTTCAAATGACATTTTTGAACTCAATAACATAATCATCTAGAAATGAGATTTCCATTTGAGTCATCTAGAGTTCTGCTATACAAATTCGAAGTCGTTTTAAAAAGATTAGTGAAATATGTTTAACAAAGAAAAGCATTTCCTATGACACAGTGTAGTTTTGTTTACCACTCCTAGGGGTGGTGGTATTAATGGCCGTTAGATGAGTTTAAATTTCGAGACTTGTGTAGTAGACGTAGACCGATTAAATCACCCTCATCTAACGGAAATCAATGTGGTGGTGGTGAAATGTGCATTTTGGAAAAAGTGGCATGATCATGCTCCAAAGTTCTTTTTATAAATATTTGTCATTGCTCCTGTGAAGCTCTGGGTTTAAGTAATTTTCTCTTGAAGAAGGTTTTTGATTTTTGCCAATCTCTTCCACTAATTGAGCATTTTAAATGATGAGATGATGCAACATCTGAAGGGCCCCTTTTATAGTTTGCAAACTGAATTCCAGTTTAACGTTTATCATGTGAGACATATATATGACATTTGTGTTTAATTCGGTAATTAATTTCTTTTGTATTATGTTAGGTGTTGTATAGCCGTACATGGGCTTTATCTTTCTGTTCTTGTAAATAATAATTGAAGTTGCACCTTCAGGATTTCGTAACTACCCTTTGAACTTCTATTTTTGTTGTTATGGTTGGCTTTAGCAGCCTTGCATAGCGTAACACGTGTGGTAGCGACCACATGTATCTCAGACGATACGCTACCATTGATGGAAACGTTTCTTTTTCTGGTTGCTTTTGACCTGGATGCCTTAAAACAAGTTGACGATTGTCCTTGTGACATGTTTAATGGTTTCTGTTTCTCTTTTACCCCTCTAGTTATAGAGCAAGTATTTTAGTATACACCAGAGGCTTTCTCTTTCCTTGATCTTGTTTATGTGTTTTCATCTCTATAAATCAGGTACACTGCATCCTCTGAGCTGTTGCCACTACTCGCAGCAGGTGGCACACCATTGTTGAAGGTAAATAAAATAACCCAAGCGATAAACAGCAGCAGCCTGACTATTTTGAACTCCACCACGCTGTCCAGCCCTTTTGCTAGTTTCTCGTTCAGTGCATCTGCTAGCTTTGAAGTTAGAAGTCCTTCAAGAATCCAGGTATCACTTGCACTCACTGAATAACATGAAGTTATTACATGGGTAGATGTGTACCAGAACCTTACTAGTTTACTTGTGTAAATATTTAGGTTGAATTCAAGGAAGGCAGCTTTCAGCCTCCAGAGATTAAGTCAAGCATTGATCTCCCACAAGAAGTGGATGTCTTTGGGCAGAAAATCAATTTATCGCCCATCCAGCAAACCCTCAATCCTCTGCAGGATGCTGTTGCAGGCATCTCCAGGACCATTTCTGGTCAGTCACCCCTTAGGGTTCCCATTCCAGGTGAACGGACCAAGTCTTGGCTTCTTATTACATACCTTGATGAGGATCTTCGGATCTCAAGGGGGGATGGTGGTCTTTTTGTGCTTGCTAGAGAAGGGAGCCCGCTTTTATATCAGTGACGTGGTACATTCAGTTCGGTTGTGTCATGGATACGAGGTCATATACATATAGTCAAACTCGTATAAGGAAAATGATGGTATATTTATACTGTGTACTTGAATATTTTTCAGATGTGAAAATGTATCCCTATTTTGTAGCTTCCGCTTCCAGTCTGCATTGCTGAGAGGCCAATGATTAAAATGCAGATTAAGGAATAGGGTTGGTTGAATTGCTATGCATCAGTTAGATACATTTCTTCAACATTGTTGTCATTTTTTTATACGAATCTATTTTTTGGGGGCCGTTTGATAACTATTTTATATCTTGTTTTAATCGTGTTAGTTATAGAGGAGAAACGCACTGGAGAGACGAGGGAAACGGAAGAGTTGGGGAAATGATGGTGGCAGATATGTAGAACAAATATAGCAGGAAAGACACATAAAATGATAACTTAAAATAAAAACCAATTGAATTTGTTTTCAATTTCCAAGGTTTTGTTTCAAATATTTCTCCTCTTCCTCTCACCGCCCTTGGTCGCTTGTCCTCGTTTTATGTACTTTTCTTATATCTTAAGCATAACATTTAAAAATTAAAACTTAAAAACGAAATGATTATTAAACGAGATATGAAACCGTCC
The DNA here is from genome assembly GCA_024362995.1 of Heteromeles arbutifolia. Classification (NCBI taxonomy): domain Eukaryota; kingdom Viridiplantae; phylum Streptophyta; class Magnoliopsida; order Rosales; family Rosaceae; genus Heteromeles; species Heteromeles arbutifolia. Next base: position 9,513,069 of record JANCRC010000020.1, read on the forward strand.
GTAAGTCTACGAGAACATTCTCTATGTCCTCTCCCTCCCTCCACCCACTCACAATATCATATTAAAATATAATAATCCCTACAACTAAGAATCAACCTGTACCCTACCAAATCCAATTATCCAAACCAACCTCCCACCAAAACCAAACAGAAGTGATTGTCCCTCTCTTCATTTCTGATGCCTTTAAATTCAATATTCAAATTAGAATTAAGAATTAAGAATATAAACAAACATGATCACGTATTGAAGGAAGACAAAAAAAGTGAAGGAGAAACCCAAAACATGATGACTTACATAAAACATATTTATCACTATTGTGTTATATCTCGATTTAATAATACAGTGTTAATATAAATTTTATTCCACACGACCTTATGTTAATGGACAAAAACGATGGCAGTTAACCCTTCCTCCCAAGTCCCAATCTCAAAGCACACCAACCCAATTCCCAACTGGTTTAAAAAGCGGTTGACAGCAAAGACAGACGTGCGCGGGTGTCGAGTCACACTTTTCGTCACGTAATGTCCGCCTCTCTCACCGCATTTTACAAACGCAAAAACACTTTCTTCATATATTTCTTTATATTTTGATCATATTATTCTCATCTCTGTGTGTTGTGGATGATCATACATCGGAACCGGATCCGATATTTGGGTCAAAGACTCTGAATCGAGATCAGCAATTGATTCCACCCAAAAAGGAGGAGAGAAAGTCCGACATTCAAGGAGATATTGACCCCAATCACATTTGGATCCGGCTTCTTTCTTTTACGAGCGATATTGTACACTAAATTCATCTCAACTAAGGGGGAGGGAGATTCGAACTCGAGTATTTGGTCATGAGCAACAAGCAGCCAGTGAAGCTGGACGACGACCAAATCGCCGACCTGCGGGAAATATTCCGGTCGTTTGATCGAAACAACGACGGAAGCCTAACGCAGCTGGAGCTGGGGTCGCTTCTCCGCTCACTGGGGTTGAAGCCGGGGCCGGAGCAGCTCGATGCCTTGATCCAGAAGGCAGACACAAACAGCAATGGCCTCGTGGAGTTTTCGGAGTTCGTAGGGCTGGTAGCGCCGGAGCTTCTCTCGGCCAAGTCTCCTTACACGGAGGACCAGCTGAGGCAGTTGTTTCGGATGTTTGACAGGGACGGCAATGGATTCATCACGGCAGCTGAGCTGGCGCACTCCATGGCGAAACTGGGGCACGCCCTTACGGCGGAGGAGTTGACAGGGATGATCAAGGAGGCTGATACGGATGGCGATGGAAGAATCAATTTCCAGGAGTTTGCTCACGCCATTACTTCCGCTGCTTTCGATAATTCTTGGTCTTAAGACTCTTAGAGGTGATCATCATCCTCCATCCATCCATCGATTTTCTTTATTTTCAGGTATATAGTTAATTTGTCTCTTCAGTGTTCGTGTTTTATTATGTTTCGTTTGATTGTTTGCATGCAATGTGATGTGATTTTTGGGGTGTCGTGGATCAGAGAGAGAGTTGCCTCCATTGATCTCGGTTTAACTTCTTGCGTTCTTATTGCTTAATTATAATTTTGCAATTAGGTTAGGAGTAGCGAGAGAGCAAGCACGATTTTTAATTGGAAATTTTTTTGAAATGTCATATGAACTGCCACAATTTTTTTAAATTTGTCATATGAATTAAAATTTTAAGCCATCTGTCATACCAAATTTCCTAAATTATTAGCTTCTCATCTCAAAATAACTCCGTTAAGTTTTCTTGCACTTAACTTGTGTATAGAGTTATTTCGAAGATTTCAACATCTCTAGGGTTGTGGTGCTCAGCAGCCTTAAACATTTACAGCTCATATAGAAATGTGTAATCCTTGAGTTGTTTTCTTAATAGAAACAAAAACGACGAAAAGATAAACAGAGTTATCAAAGCACTAAAATTTCAAAAACCATAACATTATTGAGCCTAAAAGCCCTTCTAGTAAGGTAAGTAAAGCTTTCTGAACGGATTGTGGAAAGTACGCAACCATAGCTCGTAAACGTTACCTACGACGTGTGAGACATGAGTATTGTACCAAATACATTAGGTGTGATACGATATTTGTGCTAAAACAGGTTTATTATAAAAAAAAGATGCTCATTTACTCACTCTACTTTACTTCAACGATTCTTTGCTTCTTAACAAATTTATTTTCTTATGTCACGTTTTCATTTTGTTATGAAAGGAATATTAATACTCGAAAAATACGTTTGTCTATTTACTGCCGGACAACTAAAGACTAATCGCTTTCTTTTTCCAGCTTGTCATCTATTTTTTACGCAATGATATTTGAATGTTTATAATATTCGGGACTACGATATGCAAGTCCAATTTACGATTTTTGCAATTCTATTGCATTGCACTAAATTAGTCAATCAATTAATCTGCAAAAAAAAAAAAAAAGTAATAGTTGTGGGAAATAACAAATAGTTATGTGATCGTTGAGATTTAAACATTTATTACAACTTGTTGGTTGCTTTTATCGTCCCAAATAAAGACTAAATTTAGGAATTCTCGTATTTGATACCCCACATCAGTTAAATATATTGCTCAAGTAGTTTTAAAGGATAATTCGTTTTTCATTTACGATTGACTCGCACCTTTGGCTCTTTCTTATAAGTGTAGAACTTCTCGCGTTAAAGTTCAACTGCATCCAAGGGATCATTCTTTGAGAAAATAAAAAATTACTCGTTCTTTCCACCATTATGACCGAATTGAACATGTTTTCAATTATGGTCATTTAGCTTTTGGCGAATTACGCACTTCTAATGTTAACACATTTGGATAACTCGCCGGCCGTGATCGAGTGCAAAAAACATTTAAGCATAAAGTATACATTTGACATGTAATACTATATTTTCTTAGGGTGGAAGATTGGTGACAACAATTGCCGGGTTCTCGTGGCGTTAGGAAGACCATGCCATAATATTTTTGTGAACAATACATTTACTTATGGACACTATGGCAATAGAATTGCCATTCAAGTAGAGCTAACCAAGTATGTAATCATTGCAACTTCCGTCCCACCTCCTCTCTCTTAAACAGAAAATAAACTTCTCTAGAGCTAATAAATTTGTCAGACATTTCATGAATTAAAATAAATTTGCTTTGTTGCCTTATTACAACTTCTTTTTGTTGCCTTAAGTTGAAAATAATTTATTTTATGCTAAGGAATGGACAATATTAATAAAACAACTACCATGCCAATTCAAAAAGTTTCGTGAAAAAAAAAAAAATTTATATTTGTTGGGCCTTTACTCATGTCTTACATTCAGTTATACGATACCGCCTATTGATGTGTTATGCTTATTTTTGTAAAAACTTATATTGCTCGTCTAAATTCAGGCATTTACGAAACCATTGTCGAGTATACGACTACTCGTATGATTGCGATATTCCTTGTAACAGCAATACGTCTTCTTTGTTGTTTCCAAATCTAAGCTGAGAAAGATGAAAACTTCACTAACTTGCCCAACAGCAATGGAACATTCAACACCGAAACAATTGAGATATCACTGCCCATTCACAGCTAGTTTCATGACATAATATGATATATGAAACATTCCGAAATCACTACCCCCTTCAACATACATGAAACATTGTGGGTTACCGATTCCACTCCGATCCAAGACACCAAACGAGGCCTTAATGTAAAACGAGCACTTAAATCACCGATAAAAGGGGATAGAAAAGTGAATTAGAAATGATGCAGAAAAACAAAACAAGTAAGGTAATCAGTATCTGATCATTTCAGAAACACTTGGATTCGGCTCCAACGAAATGAAAAGAAACTAAAAGTGGGGGAAATACTGTCATCAAGCTTTCTTCTTTTTGGATTTTAACATGACATATCCAATGAAAATGCATAAAAAGCAGAGAAGCACCATGCCAGCAAACACAGGTATTAGTATGGCGTACTCTTGTGGGAGGAAATACCGGTGGATGAAGTGATCGTTGTTTACAAACGGCTGAAACACAAAGGACGGTAAATATATCAACAACAGACAACATCAGGTTAATTTAGTGTGGGAAGCAATAAAGCATTTGATTTGAGAAAGAAGTACAACTGACCAGGATAATCACCCAAAATGTGTAGTAAGTGAATATCGACAAACTGATGTAGGATAACAGAAATCCTACGGCCTTGTCCGCCAATTCCATTGTGACGATGTTTGTGGCTTGTGGTACCTACAATTAAAAGACGATGGGGATCGGCATCTTCCTATGAAGTAGAAAAAACTTTTAACAAATAATTACATCATATTCATATCCGTCGAGGATTGGCACATTCTTGTGAAATAGAAAACACTTTCAACAAACAATTATGGGCTTGGTTGGAAGAAGCACCAATTACGTGCTTCTTGCATGAAGAAATAAAATGTCTGTCCAGGATTCACTTACCATTTTACTAAGGATGGGTTCCAAAAGTGCTTTCAACCAATTTAAAAGAACTTTCAAACGAGCCCTACATAATATTTATATCTGTAGCAACATACAATCTCCAAAAGCACTAGCATTTCAGATTAACAAGAGATTAATAATTCCAATTCTAAAAATCCTTAGACCTGATTTTGGTCTTATACCATGAGGAACATGAGAGGAAGGTAGCTTAAAATTCTCAGAAAAATTACGAAAAAAACCTCTGAGAAGTACATCAATTAACAAAAAATTAAAAAAATCATATTAAGAAGACAACCAAGGTTCAATCATTCCCAAGCCATAAACTCAATTTCAGAATCAACCAACATTGAATCATGGGATTCTTCACTCCTAAATCCCTAAATTATAGATCAATTGAATCCCTAAATCCCTAGATTAGACATGAATAGAAAAACGCCTTCATTCTTAAAATCCCTAAGGAAGAAGTTCGAAACCGGCTTACAAATTAAGTTAAATTACAACAAAAGGAAGATGAAGAAGAAGGAAAAACCAAACCTGTAAATGGGGGAGAGGGAGGATATGGCTACTGAGTCGGTCCCAAAGTCTGGAAAAATGGACGACGACTACGCCCTCGAGACGCCAGGGAGACTCTTCACACGTGTGGACTCAGAAGCAGGCCTTTACTAGGCTCACCTAGTTTTTCTTTGGGCCCAAAACTTTGGATCTTCTATCCCAAAATCACATGCACCAACGCAATTTTTTTTTTTTTTTCAGTTTAATGCCCTACTTAGTTACAAGTCTGTCTACTGAAAACTTACAAAGTTTTGCTTGGTAGCTACTAACTTCTTTTAAACTAGTGCAAAGTTTTGGGCCGAAACCGAAAACCCAATCCTGAATCTTGATCTCGAAATTGGCAACTGGTATTTTATGTCTCGATCCCGAACCAAAACTTTTTGGATCCCAAAATTCAAGAATACCCAAATGTGTTTTAGTTTCGGGGCTCAATTTGTTTTGGGTTCTTTCGGGGCGGGGGGAATTGGGTTGGGGTCAAGATTCGGGGTCGGGATTTCAGGACAAAAAATCCAGCCTTAAAATTTGACATGATGCAACACCGTTCCGACGGATTCATTCTAAAAAATTAATTAGTTTTCGTAGAGCTCATACAGTATGAACATCACTAAAATTGATGCACAATAAATAAATATGAATTCATACCTCACGAGAAACCTCCAAACAATCGACTACATGTCTTATTTGTCAAGGTGTGTGATTATTTGCGCCTTTAGTATAAAGTTATCTCACATTGGACATGAGTGTGAACTCATAAAATTTTCAAAATAACTTGTGGGACCTAAAGTCGTTTCATATCAAGACATTCAATATTAAAATTTTGTGACACACTTGTTCAACAAATTGTGAAGTGTCAATAAAACTACTCAACAACTAACAAAAATGGTCGTGCTTTTTAGTTCTTACCTACAAATCCTAGTCAGTGTTAATTCGTTGTTTGGAGCACTTTGTTATGTCAAACGTTAACTTCGCGTGGCATTTGAACATATCGGTTAAAGATGCTCGTTAAATGTGAAAAAATTCAATCTTGTCTATGCCAATCGGATACAAAAAAAGGTCAAATCGAGCCATGTCCTGTGTACCAAACGTACCCTTATGGAGTATGGGATTAGGCTTCTGGATTTCAATCCTAAAGCTTAGAGAATAAACTCTTAACAAACTCTACCACTCAATACTAACAAGTAACAAGGGCCAAAAGTAGCATCAAACAACAAAGGGGAAAGCAAAAATAGCATCAGCTCGGAAGCGAAGCAACGCAAATCAACCTCGTTAAACTTCACGGGTTATTCTGAAATTCGAACTGGTTAGAAATGCAGCTCCAAAGTTAATCTCCAACCAGCCTCCTACAATCACCGTCGCCCGTCGGGCCAAGTGAAAGAGTGGCGACTGGGGAGGTATTCACTATTTCAGTTCACATGAACATGAGAACTTTGCTGACTATGGTCTGAACCAACAATTACGAATTAAAATCTCCTTAATTTAATTACAAAATCATCGCGATCATGTCCTGCACTACTATAGCTTCCCAAAAATAAACAAAAAGAACAAAGAACAACCAAACACTTGTGCTTGTAGTTTGTTCCAGAAAATGAAAAGACAAAAAACTTATCTGAATGCAGATTTTGAGAAACAACAGTCAGCTCAACTTCAGAGGAACCGTATCACATCCTCAAAACCTATCGCTCCTTAATCCGATCTCAAGATTGTTTGGCTCCTATGAAAACACAAAGGGCAAGTACCTCTGTCCCATCATTTTTGCAGCATCCACTGCATTATATCCTTTCGTATAACTCCCCCAAGCCCACCTGTACTGTAGTTCGATCTTAATGGTTGAGGCGCATTCATGCATAAATGGCGGTAGTGCGTCATATTCCCAGAAGGTTTTCGTGATCTCATCATCATTGTAATTGGAGGCAACGGTTTAGACCACATATTTGTCATTGTTGAAAACAATTGTCTGTCAGAGTCCTGATTTCTGGTTATCTGAGTGCTTCCAGGAGTTTTGAGCTGGGAGGAGTTTACCTGCTTTGTAATACTCATGCTAGAGGTAGAACCAGTGGGAGGTTTGTCCAGGGGACGCCGAATCTCAGCTTCAGGTTTCATCCGATCGAGCCAGCGCAGGATCCGGTTACCAAGATTTCTACCAACTTCTATGTCTCGTTGCTGAACGTTCTTGTGAACCTTGACAGCTACATCAAACACAGCACGTGTTCGCCTTTGAATGAAAGAAAAACACAATGGATGCAGCAGTTATAAACTAATAGCAAAAATGATAAACAGTCATTGTTTAACGGACAACTATTGCAATATCATAGTGAGCGAGAAAAGAAACGGGACGGTAGCAACAAATAAACATCACTGACCAATGCCCTCAAATCCTACAGCTAATTAAACACCTCATTAATCAAGGCTCTAATGTTATATATCTACTGGTGAGCAGTGTACTTGTGCAAAATATTCAAATTAACCGTCCAGGATACTAAACGCTTATCAAATCTTTTTGTTTTTTGGGTCGAAAATGCTGATCATATCCCGCAAGGCCAAACTACATGAGGTTTAAACAACAAAGACTTATCCCACTAAGAAAGGGTCAGCTGTATGAATCCTAGAATGCCACTGCACTTGGTTTTGCACCAAGTCTTCCTTTAGCTCCATGTCTTTTCTTAAAGTCTTTTTCCAAGTCTTCCTAGGCCTTCTTCTACCCCTTTTGCCCTAAGTCTCTATCTAATAATTGCATTTTCTAACCGGAGCATCAAAGATGTTAGCAACCTTAAAGTGTTCAATGAAACGAAACTAATGTGGACGGCGGAATGCCCCCATTCCTATTATTCGGTTTATAAACTAATTCAGCATAATCTAGGCAATGCTTCACTAACTTGCCCAACAGCAATGGAACATTCAACAATGAAACAATTGGGAGATAAATCACTGCACATTCACAGCTAATTTCATGACATAATAAGATCTACGACACATTCCGAAATCATATAACACAATCAAAACAATTCCGAAGCTTAAAACAAACACAAATCTGCCTACATTTCGATAAGAAACTAACGAAATCACATACAACTTTTTTAAATCAAATTTTCAAGAAAATAATACACAAATTACATGGAATACAAGTTTTTTTTATCAGTTCTAATGGTTTGATTAATTCACGCATCAAACTCTAGAGAAATCAAAATATTTCAAATAAAATCCTAAAAAAAAAGAAAAAAAGAAATTGAAATAGAAATACCTGTGAGCAAATTCACGGATCTTAGGGTGGTTAGGGCCGATGAGGCGGCGCTGAATCTTGAGGGCGAGTCTGTAAGTGCGGCGGAGCCCCAAGAAATAGGCGGTGCCTAATGTGATCTCCCAAAGCACCATTCTTTTGAATGTTTGATCGATTTTTTGTCGCTGTTTCTGAGTTTTTCTCTGGTTTTATTTCTAGGTTTTCGTTTCTGGCAAGTGTTCCCTCTGCTTCGCGTCACCGAATAAAGCGTCATCGCGTACGTGGGGATGCTCAATATCTCATTTGATCTCAACCGTTCGTTTCATCGAATCGGATTGGTTCGGTTGATGGGCTTTTTTATACATAAAGCCCCAAATGAGTGATTAAAATTTCCGGCCCACATTGAGCCTTCCAACCTCTTATTTCTAGAGGGAGTGATTCTATTGACACCCAATGAGCGTCTTAGGCCACCCATGTTATAGTCAATTTGAGACTAAAATTGCATGCACGGGTGGGGAAAAAACAGGCAAACCGAAAAATCAAGTGAAAAGAATTTGGTTCACCCAAACTTGTCAAGCAAGGACTAGAAATCTAACCTAACCAGTTCAAGTCGGTTTGGTTCTCGATTTTTTTTCTCAAATAACACGTAATCTACCATCCTATGATAGGTATGACAACGAAAGCTTTTAAACCACTTGCTAAACAAATTGAATGCTTTTCAAGATCACTAACCTAGGGCGTTGATGTGCCCATATTGTGGATGCAAATTTCCATTAGAGAGCTTGGCGAATTATTTAGGCCTTGGGCCTGATAGTTGTGGACTTTAGCATCTTCAGCGGGCTGGTCTGCTCAGCCCATTATGGTTGAGATGAAGGAATAGTTTTGTTTATTTGAAGATCATTTTAGTAACACGTGCATGAAATTTAACTTTAATGGTAGAAACTAGATTAAATTGACTAAAAAAATCCAATCATTGCCCATGATACACACACACACACGTTATCCACCCCTTTTGAGAACTGAAAAGACTGCATTTCAGCCTCCTCTTGCCACAAATCTGACTTCCACATTAGCAACGGGTTTTTAACCCGAGACCTTCCGTTTTTAGTTTGAAAGAAACCTCGCAATCCGTTATTTACCATTTGACCACCCGCTCGTGGTTCATTGCCCACGATATTCAAGGCCTGATGTGTGGTTGTGTTCAATAGAATCACCGAGTTCAAAAAGAATCAAACTTCTGAATCTCCAAATCAGAAGATGTGCTTGTTTAGGTTCTGTTAAGCCTTTTGTACCCAATAACTTTACTCAGTTGTTAGACTCTGTAATATATTTTGACAAATGATAAGCGACAACACACTGCTTTAAGGCTGTCTCCAAATCAAACTGCCCGGGGGGTGGGGGTGGGAAAAAATCCAAATCATCTGCAAGTGCTGTATTTTGATGGTGGGAAAGATATGAATTTGAGTTTGGGGAGAATGCAAATGAGCCGAGACCCTACCAAGCTGCAGGAGCATGTGAAAGAAGAGGGGGGGGGGGGGGGGGAGTGGCGGGCCTGTACGTCCGACGAGTGGATAGAGATATTCGTTGCGGCTGAGCTGACAATAAGCCAAGTTTCTACGGCTGAGATGCGGACGTTGTTGTCATCCATGATCCATCGGCTATCACACCTTCTAGCTTATGATCGAGTGAGGCGCGCCCAACTACATTCATTTCTAAGTACTGTGTTGTGCGGTCCAGATTTATTGACCGTAGCAATCTAATAGTCATTTTTGAAAAGAAAAAAAAATCAACGGTTACTTTTTAAATTCAACGGTTCAAATCTAATTTGACCAATTTTAAAGATAATGAAAATGACCCAACGACTTAAACTTGAATCAAAATTTCAAAACAATATTATTAGTTCATCCAAATCAGTTCCAACACTGAAACATCAAAAAATTTAAAGGATTAAGCATGTAGGACATCTAAACAGATAGTTCTCGGTATGTCAGAAATAATTATGGTATCAAATGGTATCCAACTAAAAAATATCCCAACAACTTCTTTTTTGAAATTTGATATTTTTTTCCACTTAAAAAGTTTGTAAAAATAAAACAAGATAAATTATACAAAAACTATTTCTAAATTGTTAGCAAAAAAATTCAAAAGAGTACAAAAATTAAACAAAACTATAAAATTGGGGTTAGAATTATATGTCTCTTATTCTTTGTAAAAATTTACTTACCTCATACATATAATAAGTATTTAAAAATATGGAGCTATCATTATTACGATATACTGATATTCCTCTTTTCTTGTAAATGAGAAATCTTATAATTAATTTTTGCCAAATGCAAAATTGAAATACATTCTTATACAGAACAAAAATTTATCCATAATTCTCTTTATTTTGTTTTTTAAAAAGCAACGAATAGAAACAAAAAGAAAAAGAAAGTTCTTATTTAAAAATCCCACATTAGAGTGTATTGGACACACAACAGCTCACTAATAATTTCTTATCATTCGCTTTCTCCTCTCTCTCTCTGTCTTTCTCCCCGTCCGTGAGTCTGTGACCATGCAAAGACAGTCACTGGGCGGCTCACCGTCGAAGCTCCACCAGGCTCACGGCGGACCCAAGGACCAGACTCTCACCGTCGATGACTCCCCCAACCGCATTAAGGATCTTTTAGCCTTTTCCACCCTCGCCTCCTCCTCCTCCTCCTCTTCAATCTCTGCAGCCTACGAAGACGAGGAGGACCACAAAGCATCGAAGCCTCACCGTCTGTCATCACCACCGTCCATTGCACCGCACAAATCCATCCACGTCATCCCCGTCCTCACCCTCCTCTGCTTCCTCATCCTCTTCCTCTTCTCCCACGTCCCCTCCCAATCAGGTACACTCTTAATTCATCAACGGCTCTTCGCTCATCTCTTCCTCATTTGAATCCCAATCCTGACCGTCCCTTTTGTTCCGTTTCAGATTTGGCTCAGTTCAACGGCTTCACTAAACTGCCTGGATCGGCGAAGCGCGTAGGTACGCAATGCGGATGAAATCATTCTCAATCTCTCAATCCTGACCGTCGGTTTTTCATTTCTTAATTTTGTTTTTTTTTGTTTTTTTTTTGTTTTTTGTTTTGTAGTTTCTGCCGACAGCGAAATCGACGGCATCGGGCGATTTATTGACTTCCGGAAGAGCGATGTTTTGGCGATCCGCAGCCTGAGGAATTTGCAGGACACCCAAACCCAAAAACTCGTCCCCAGATCTCGCTCTCACCGAAAAATCGCCGATTTTTAATCCGCATTCCCTGGTAATCTTCACTGCTGTAATCCCCACGCCACTACTGTGCTCTACTAGCTCTTCGTCGGTGGTTACCTCGGATGAACTCGCACGCCGTCGCCGTCAGCATCTGTTCGCACGTGCGTCTTGCAGAACAAAGGCTTTCTTTTTCTTTTTCTCTTTCTTTTAATTTGTTTTTTAATTATTTTGGTGTAAAAATATTACATAAGCGTTTGAGTCGCTTAATTAATTTATAGAAAGATTTCGAATAGAGGAATAACGTAATTTTTTTTAAATTTTTTTACTTTTGTGAATTTTTTTTTTTCTTTTGTGAATTACCCGAGTGTGTGTTGTAAGGAAGAGAGGCGTAAATTAGAGAAAAGGACGTAAACGTGCGCCTGGTGGGATACAGCTGGATGTTCGTAGTCGACCGTTGCTGCACCCTCGGGTTTTGGTTGGGTGGACCCAGCTGGAAACTTGTACTAATGTGTTGGGTATTAATCATCGCCGAATATTTTTCTAGGATCCCGTGATTTTACCGTTCATCGTATTTTTCTAATGAAAACTTATCGCACGATATACGATAAACGGGTAAGATCACGGGATCCCTAAGAAAGGGATCCGGCGAGGATCCTTTTCCGGGTGGTGGGGGTGAGAATCAGGTGCGTACAGTTACAGCGACAGCAAATAGTTAAATGCATTTATCTTGTGGGACCCCCGCGGTGAATAGATAGATTTACCGTGACATTGGCATAATCTGTAAATGCCGCGACTATTAAACTATTATTTCATGAATAATTCTTGCACGAGCAAATGTATATATTCCACGATTTGTTAATAATGTATCTTCACAATATAAATTTTATAAGCGTCATTTGAAGTTGTTCCTTCCTATATAAAAATAAATAAAAAACATTCGGATCAAATATCATGCATTTATGTGTATATAATAAATTTACAGTATAGAGAATCAGTAACACATTCATAATAAATTGTATATGTATTTGATACATTTGAATGATTAAACATTAATCTTTGATTTGAATGATTTTTTTTAATGAATGATCTTCAAATGAAGCTTAAGCAATTAAATAATTCAGATTATAAAATTTATATAACAAAAATACATTATTTGCAAATAGTAAAATATAAGAAGAATGCGAGTATTATTTTTATTTAATTATCCAAACTAGTTTTGTCGGACAAAGGCTGTGGGGGTTACCAAGTTAAATTGGTTGCTTATTCCACACCGTTGGATACTTTCCACCATTATCTAACCGTTCATTTTATCCAGCGTAAAGTCAACTTCGGAGTATTCTAGAATTCACCCACTTTTTATGCTTTGTAATTAGAAAACTAGTCTTGAACAGAAAACGGTCGGATAATCAAGAAAACAAATTTTGTGCATGAGAGTTATCCAAAGTGGATTGTGTTGGTGGATATGTTCAAGTGACTCACTGATTCGGATCAATAATATATTATTAACGTTATTGTCACATTTTAATTCCCTGCATAGTCTGAGAGATGTGGAGTTTTATCATAAAAAACTTCAGTGTTATTCGTAGTAAAACTACTCATTTTATAAATAGTAGTATAATCTATCAGGTTTTCTCTATGAGATTGCGTTCTTCAACATTATTGTGCATGTGTTTTTCCAACACCCATTCAAATACATTGCAGAGTTCACATCAATAATTTAATTGAATGCATGAAGATTATATCATATCACACTCATTTTTTTATTATTATCATTATTCTCATCTACACAAGGAAAGAAATGAGATTGTTTAAACTTAGAATGTAGCGAATTGAATACAAAGACAATCCACCGCTAACGACACTTATCTTAGACAACTGTAAGCCTTTTATTTTCCTTTATTTGTGATTATGTGAAGATAAAATGCCTTATAACAAGACACTTGAAGGGTTACCTATATGGAAGACGGTAGACCCCATATTAAAGTTTGAAGTCTGGTGTGAGAGAATCATATAATAGATAATGTTGTGTGTGTGTGTATGTATACATCCAATGGTGGAATATATCTTATGCATTTGAGTGTCGTATATTCTAACTGTTCCTCATATTAGCAGTTTTTTATTTTATTATATTTCTTGTTGTTACTTTTTAAATAATAGAACACTGATGTAATAGAATGATGTGTCCTCGACAATAAATAGTATGTGACAAACATTATTTGGAACGGTACAGCGTCGCCTTCAAATTAGTTTGGGTTTTTTCTTTTGGCATGTATTTCTTGGTACTATTGATTACAGTTCTATCGATAATTAGTAGATTGTCTTGGTGAATATTACATTTTCAATTAAATGCATCTTTGAAAAAATTTGGCAAGCCTTGGCATGTGATGTATGCTCAGCAACCCTAGGCAGATAATGAAAGTCCACTAAGTGCTTGACTAAATGCCTATGAAAAAACTAAAAAAAATTGCACGCTACACACATTTGGATCTTTTACACTAGAACCCTATGAGGCAGAAATCATGCATCCGCCATTAGTCCCCCTCCTCTTACTCGAGCTTAGAATATTGACATCACTTATAATAAATGAATAAATAAATAAATAAAATGTCAATTTGTGAGAATGATTGATCATTTTTGTGGGTTCCATTAATCGGATATATTAGGGGATGCATAATTGGTCTTAAACCCTAAGAAGAAGAAAAAAAGATGTGTGGTAAGTTGATATTTGTAGAATTGTAGGTGCTCTCTACCTTCCAAGTGGATATGTTAAGCTAGTCAGCATAAATTGTAGTCGGAGAAGAGGGAGGTCGGTTACAAAAACATAAGTTAATCAGCATAATTGGTTTTGATATTTGTTAATTAATATTGGTCACCATTTACCTACAAAAAAAAAAAAAATGTAAAATATGGTCCCGAATATTGAATAAAAATGGTGGTCCCTGCAATAAGGAGTGGGGCTGAAAGATATAATGGTTCCAGGCTGTTGTTTTATTTGGTGGAGCCTCCTCTTCTTTTCATAGTTTTTATTTTTTATATTTTTTTGACAAATGATATTATCTACGCTGGGAAGAAAGAAGTGAGTTTAACCTCATAATGGGCTAGCAATAATGTGATTCAAATTCGCTTTTGTCGAGAATAGAACATAAGACCTCTCACTTATAAGTGAAGAGAAATATCACTAGACCATAGTACTTAATGACACTTCTTTTATAGGTATAGTTGTGGCATAAATGATGAGTATGCACAACCTAAAACTCTAAACTTAAACTAAATTATCCAAAACCTTCATTAACAAGCTTTTTTTTTTTGTTTTTTCATTTACTTTCTTTCTTTCTTTTTTTCTTTCTGGGTGTAAATTGTCCAAAAAGAAAGGAGGATTCTCTCCTCTCTTTTTTCCTCCCCTTCTCTCTCCTTCTATTTGAACAATTACAATTAAGATCCTCGTGACGACCGTGAAGACACCTCAAGACTGGTCTCCTCTACCTCATAAGTTAATTCTCAGACTTCCTTACAAAGTCTTCGCTCTGCATTTTCCTAGTTTATATGGATGCATATGAATGATAAACTTGCTTAAATGTTTCACGCGCTTCTTCAACGTGCATCGTCATGAGTTTGATACTAAGACTGACACAACTTGAAACAATTCAATAATCGAATTTTAATGCACAAAATTACACTTGCAAACTCTATATTTTTGGGTCAATTATAAGATCAAATTAAGGATTTGTCTAGCTTGCTTAATGCCACATTCTCAAGCAAGTGGCTATCATTTACTTTCCTACTCTCTGTTTTAAACTAGTGGGTACAAAATTGCAACTCTCATAATTACGATCTATAGGCATTTGTGCATATCATTTTGGGTAAATTGTCAATTTAGTCTCTGAATTATCATCTTAATGAAAATTATGTCTCTAAACTATTTTTTCAGAAGAATTAGTCCTTGAATTATAAAAATCTACCAATTACATCACTAATATTATATTCGAAGCTACTATATTCATTTTTTTCGTCAATTTAAGTCACGTTACTTACATGTGAATTGGAGGATAGATTGATAATTTTTTTATAAAGAAATAATATATGGAGTTAACTTTGGAGGGTAATTAGATGTTAAATTCGCAACCTATATGAAATGTTAAGGGCTTATAGACGAGAAAATGATGGTATTACTCTAAAGTGTGTCAAATGACTTAAGTTGATGAAAAATTGGATAAAATAGCTTCAAATATAATAGTAGGGATGAAATTAGCAATTTTTAATGATTTAAGGACTTATTTTACAGAAAAAAAATATTCAAGGACCTAATTTTCATTAAGATGATAGTTTAAAGACTAAATCAGCACTTCACCCTATTATGTTTGCCAAAAACATGATGACTACACTCTCAACCGTTTGATCTATTTAAATGGATCACTGGGACGGACTAATGAGGACCATAAGATTTAAAATAAGTGGTCTAGATTTCTGGATTTGTCGGTCCCGGACACAGAAATCCAAAGAAGACTTCAATTCAATTTTGGGAACATGATTGTACTTTTGCAAAATTTTCAACAGTAGGGAGTTAATTAATTAAATTTCGTTTCAACGACTGTCCGTCCTAAAAACAAGGACATGATTAAATAAATCAATTATTAAAGCCATATTGAATTTGTCATTGACACAATGATCTAGTGTTATTCTTCGTACTTGTTAGAGGTTTTATTTCTAAAAATAACGAGAAGGACAAAGAAATTGTATACACTTCAATCTCATGCACATTTCTAAAGGGGGTAGAAAATCTTAGGAAGTAAGTTTTTTTTTTTATGAACTGAACACAACTTTAAGATCTATTACAAGTCATCGATCTATTTCCGGGTTTTTATTTAGAGAGAATACAAAATCATGGAATAGTTTCGGATACAAATTCAATATTGTTCTTCAATATATTGAAAGGATAGAGCTATTCACACGCTCATTTTTACCTCCTACACACTTTTGTTAATTTTTTGTTATTAATCTCATTCAATTCATTCAATCTGAAGGCCGAAAATTAAGAGAGATGTGATAATTAAAAATAGTGCGTGGATGACACTATCCTAATAAAATTGCCTGGGAGGAATCTGGGTACCAGAAATCGAGTTTTTATCTAGAGAGTATTTTCCTTGGATTTTGAGAAGGTAGTTGCTAATTACTATCGGTACTTTTGAGTCGTGACATAAACTTCTCTCCATGCGATACCCAAACCTCCAATTTTCAAAAATCAAGAACATTGATAGATTGGTATATAATTTCATGTGAGGTGACATCTACGAAATATTTGATAACATCATCATATGCCGTTAAAGTTATTTTGTCCCAACTTGTCCTCTAAATCATGTTTTTGTGTCCCACATTGCCATATGCCGTTAAATCCGTTAACTTTTCAGCTAAAAATGCTAAAAATGCTAATGTGCCATGCGAGAGACCCAATGCTTTTCTCTGTGCATCCTTCATCCTCCACCTCCTTCCTCCCGTGCCCACCCCATCCCCTTCTCGGGCACTGCGCAGGGAGAAAGGAGGAAGGGTAAGGGAAGCTAAGCATATCGGAGGAGGGGCAAATCAGGGTTGGGGTTATTGGGATTGTCATGGGTGAGGGTGGGGGCGGGAAGAAGGTGGAAGGGCTGGTGGTGTAAGAGCTTGATTATTGTTATTATTTTGGGTTTACTATAAAATTAAATAAAAATTATTTTCTTTTACAGGTGGTGGTGACGTGGAATCCACATAAGTGGGTCCCCCACATACAACATTAGCATTTTAAACAGAAAAATTAACGGACTTAACGGCACATGGTAATGTGGGACACAAAAATATAATTCCGAGAGCAATTTGTTAAAAGAGAGCAAGTTGGGACAAAGAAACTTTCAGATGGTAAACCAGGAACCAAACTGACAAATAGAAAAATTGAAACAGAACAAAGCAAATCAAATACTTGAAACAAGTTTGGTTTACCGGCATATCATGTAAGAAAAACAACGACAATACTTGCACATGCCAAACAAATTTGAGGTATTCTGTCCTACATTCACCACTTTCATGCTAGAATAAAGCAAGAAATCAAACGAGAACGGCATCCAAGAGTTTAATTGTATTTACAGAACTTGAAACTCAAAGGATCAAACCTTTAACGGGTTCAGGCTTGGAGGGATCATGCTGGGTTGCTGCAGAAGCTTTAGGAGAATCCGATAGAACTTGAGCATAGTCGTCCTCTATTTTTCTATGTTTCTCTTCTTCAACCTTTCCAACTTTCTCTTTTGTTTTCTGACCAACCTCTTCAGCTGCTTTTGCAACCTTATTAAAAGCACCTGTAACCCATTGAGCGCTAGTAAACACATACCGGTTCTTCATTATAGCAGATCCAGCGCTACTGACCGTCTGCTCAGCAGCTGCAAAAGCTGATTTGGTTTTCTCTGAGACCTGAAATTTCTGATCCACTTCGCGAACTTTGCCACCGACCGCAGAAGTACCAGCACTTATTTTCTCGCTGAGACCAATCTTTTTGTCAAAAGAAGCAACTTTTTCTGAAGCCGTTGAGGTCAACTGGTGTTTCTCATCAAAGCCCTTCGCCTTGTTGACTGCATCTTTGCCTAAGAGAAAGCCCTTAGCAAGCATGCCACTAACAACATCCTCTGCCTTCCGGAATGCAGATTCACCCCCACCAGGAGTTTTATTCTCTGTTACCTGCAAAGAACGGAGCAATTCAAAGGTCGATGAAATTGCATGGGTAAAATATGATGCAGAAGCTCTGTGCAAAACTCTTTACTTTTGGTGCTATAGCATCACGTGGCAACTCGTAATCTGGAGCCAGAGTTATGGTGACAGACATATCCACTATTGTAGCTCCCTGACATAAAAAAAAAGATTTTAAAGTGTAACATACTCAAAGTTTGCAAGTTACATCACCAATTAAAATCACACTAATGTATTGCTAAGCCTGTCGACCATAGTGGCTGTTATTCCCATTTTACTTTCGATTATAGTCACATTAGGGCATGGTGTCATTGACTAATTTGAGTCAAGAGTATCCTAGCATGCCTGCAATTGAAATCTTTATCACCAGACATTATACAACGACATTACAATCTCTTCAGACAGGCCTAGTAAGTGAAAATCAAGAATGAACTCTAACTAAAGCTGGGAGATAAACATGTACTAGACAGACTTTAATATAAGTACACCTCCAGCATTAAAGCTTCCTTACACTATCTATTGAACTCCAACATAGTAATGAACTGCTATCCAATGTCTAGAAACACCAGAAAGCAAGGAAAGTGATGCAATCCTAGGTCGTCTATTGGCACTTGGCATCATAAACTATGAGGAGTACCTATACTCCAATACAACCTAAAGCACCAACTACTTAAAGCTTAAAACATGACTTCTATTTTGACCTGTTAGCTCAACAAAGGGCCATATTCCCCCATAGAATGTTTTCCATCTGGCCTGTAGACTCTAGTCAACACCACAACCCACTTTATTCTCCCATAAAAATTCTACATTGAATCTTGGGCAGTATTAGAAGTTCAATAGAGCCAAGCAAAAGCGTGAAATTAAATCAAGCATTGCACAGCCCCGTGCATAGCTACTACAGTTTATTCATTAAGAAAAGATTTCTTAGATGGCCCCGTGCATAGCCAATATAACTGCAACTTAATTGCTCTATTTGTTGGCAACTGACACGAATCAACTTCTTGTTCCTTACAGCTACATCCATTGATTTTTCTTGCACGCAATGAAATAATCCAAAATCCTACCTATCCAGCAAGCGATATCCAGGTTCTATAATATGAATATGTTACTAATCCAGTACAGTTTTTCTACTCATCAGCACCAACCACAAATGGGCTACATCAATCCCAAATGCATTTTGTACCTTTTCTGCCCCTATTTTTGCAAAGAAACATAACTAATATACCTAGCGTATAAAGTGAAGTCACATACTAGATGAGTATCAGATCACTAAATGACAAAGGTTTGGAGGACTGTATTTATCTTTAATTGTACAAAGTCACGGTAAAAATGGTTATTACAAGATCATGAGAGAAAGAAAATAAAGGGAGAGAATGATGAGGTGATATATTATGGTCGAAGAAATTGCATTACCGAAAGGAGAACTGCAGTCTCGGCTCCTTGTACATCCTTGAAGGTAACATATGCAATTTGGGACCGCTCAGTATCACTACATGTGCATTGGATAAGATAGATTCAGACACAGATAATGAAATACTATAAATCCATCAAACTAAATAAACATCATACCTCATCATTTCGACATAAGCAATATCACCAGAAAAAGAAAAGAACTCCTTTATGTCTCTCTCACTTGCACCCAAGGAAAGATTGCTGACCTTGATGGTCGTTACCTGCAACAGAATGGCCACCACAGATAGTATGATTACTGGCACGATACAGAAAAATAAAATAAAATAGCAATACAACATAAAATATTTGGATAGAACCAGATATCAGGAAATATGGCACTCCTTGGGAAAAAAAAAAAGTATAGGGTTCCTCCAGCCTAACATAACTATAACAAAACTAGCACATCGGGAAATAAGCATCAGATCTATGACAAATTTCTCAAGCTGTGGCAGGAACTATATTTACAAGACTGCAACTGAAACATAACTTTAACAAAACTAGCATATCAAGAATCATGAACCGCTTTTCCTAAATGAGAAGCCGGTTTAATGTAGAAAACAAGCCCATGAATCCAAAAATAAAATTTCGCTCAAGGATGGATTATTTCCGTTCACTCAATTTTTGTTTCTCCGCCTCGAAAACAAAACAAACCCAGCAGATCATTTGTAAACAAACCAAACAGAGGAGATCATTTTGCATTGAGGCACAGAAAAGCAAGTACTAAACAGTCAAACAAACAGTAAATCTGAGAGAGAGGTATATACATTTGCAGTTTTTTGCCTGTAAATACCAATCTATTTCAATCAACAGAACAAAATCCTCTCCTCATATAAACCTCAAAACAGATCTAATTAGGGTGTCCCAAATCACTGATTTAGTCAATGAGCATACTTATTCATTAAGCTACCACCCCAAATCCACACAAAAACTACTTAACTCATTCAAATTAACACTTCAAGAACCTAAAACTCAATTCAATTTGTAATCTAAACAATAAATTCATAAATATATACACAATTACATGCAAGAACAGAGAAAGAAATCGAGAGGGGCAGAGAGAGAGCACTGACCGACATGGCTAGGCGCTGCTAAAAGAGATCGAGGTGAGATGGTGAAGATCGACGGCGATGGCGGCGGAGACGGACCGGAGAGTTGCCGGAGAAACTGAGAGACTTGTAACAAAGTCTTCTTCGTGTGCAAAGAGAAATCCGAGCAAATTTTGGGTAAGAGTGAAGGGAGATTTTTTTATTTTATTTTATACCAGCGCAAGCGCCAAGGATGGATTTAGGGGGCACGTGTCTGGTCCCTGGCACGTGAGGTAGCGTCCGTCATCGTTGTTGACAACTTTGTAACGTGCGCGAGGGTGTTAATTGCTACTTCCCATACTGGGGCTGGGCACGGGTCACGTTGGACCCAATTTTGAAGGAATCGGAACGGATTTGAGTTTAAAAGAAAAAGGTCAGGTCAGGACGGGTGCAACAAATTTTAATACATGAACAAAACCTAACTTGATCCGTTTGAAACGGGTCAGTTTGGGGTGAGTCCACGTGTCCTTTTTTTTTTTCTTTTTTTTTTCTTTACTCTTCTTCTTTGACTCTCTCGATCGTTCCAGGAACCAGAACATCACCTTCTCCACGGAAGGTCTTCGACAAAAAGGTCGTCCCCTCCGTTCTCGCCTTCAAGCTCAGATCCTTCATGTCGCCAAAGAGATCGAGACCTGCTGGATTTGAAGAATGGGTTTTTTCAATTTGTCTAATTTTTTAGATCTGATGGGAAAATTGGATCTTTTTGGGTGTTATTTTCAATTGGGTTTTCTGGATTTGAAGAATGGGTGATAAAGATTGGTGTTTTTTTTTGTTTTCTACTTTTCTGTTGGATCGTTTTTTTCTTTTCTGTTGGATTGATTTGGATCGTTTTCTATTTTTTCTTTTCTTTTTGTTTTCTGCTTTTCTGGATTTGAAGCCTGGGATGTCGTCGAGGACTCGAGGAGGACAATCGAGGTTGCTGGGCCGTCGTGGTGGTTGCCAGGGGCCAGACTCGCGACAGTGGTGATGTAGAGGTGGTGGAGGAGATGACTGACAGATTGACGAAGTGTGTGTGGAACTGTGGAGGGGAGGGGACAACGCATGCGAGAAGGTGAGAGAGAATCGAGTTTGAGGACTCGAGTGACAGAGTCGAGCTAGTCCGTCCATTGCAATTACAAATGGGCCTGTCCGGGGCCCGGTTTTTCTATACATCTGGAATCGGCCCGCCCCTAAAATTCCATCGCCCTGTCCTGCCCCGTTTCTTTTATCAAAAAATTGGAACCTTGCCCGTACCCACCCCAAAACCTTGATTACCCGCCGCAACCCGCGATTTCTGTACCCGTTTGCTCACCCCTATCCCATACACGGTTGGGCTAGGGTGGAGAGTCTCTTAAGTGGGATTTATTTAGACTTTCTGTCACATCATGTTTTTGGCGACACAATTTTCGTGTCAATATTATTAAGTATTATGCAAAAAGTATGAGTTGGCGGAAAATCCATATAAAACCCTTTTTTTAAGAGAGTCTTCTTAACATTTCTCAAAACCAAAATATCCAAACCCGACCCTAAAAAACTCTAAATTGAAAATCTCAAAAAGCTTGGTAATTGATACAAAAATATGTTGATAATTTGGTACGTGGATAGCACTAGCGGGGCCAAGTACATGGCTATGGTGGGCTGTAGCATAAAGAGGGTTTGAGCTCTTTAACATTAAAAATACTAAGTAGTTGGGCTACTATATAATTTTAAATTTTTATTGTCCTAACTCATCCTACTAATAAAAAGTCTAATCCTAAGTTTGCTTTTATACAATATAAAATAATTAAAAAATAGGGTAAATGACAAAAAACTACCTCAACTATTGGTGTCACGACACTTTCATACCTCATCTTTTAAAGTTGACAATGTCATACCTCATCTTACGAATTTGTGCCAATGTTATACCTTCCGTTAATTGGCCGTGAATTTTTCAGTTAAATGCTGACGTGGCTTGATTCGAGACCCATTTTTTATTAAAAAATTAATAATTTATTATTAAAAAAAATTATTTAATATTTTTTAAATATTAAAATAATAAATAATAAATAAATAAAAAAACCCTCAGTTCAGTTCGTTCCTCCCCCTTCTCTCCCCATCTTCCTGCAACCCAACCCAGAAATGAGAAGAAAAAGGAAGAAGAAGGAGGAAGAGAGGAAGAGGAGGAAGAAGAAGAAGAAGAAGAAAGAAAAAAAAAAAAAAAAAAAGGAAACACCCAGTTCGTCCGCCCCGCCCCACCCCCACCCCCACTCCCACCCACCCAACCTGCAGAAGAAGAAGAAGAAGAAGAAAAAAAAAAGAAGAGAACACCCAGTTTGTCCGCCCCCACCCCACCTGCAGAAGAAGAAGAAGAAGAAGAAGAAGAGAGGAAAAAAAAAAAAAAAAGGAAACCCAGTCCGTCTGTCTCCCCCCCCCCAACCCTCTTCCCTCCACACCCATTCCTCCCATTTTCTTTGCACCCAGGTTCTCAACCTTCGAAATCGGTCTGCCGAAGGTTTCCCGATTCCACCGGGATATGGGTTTTTTTTGGGTTTCAGGTAGTGGGTGCGAGGTTGGGTGCGAAGGTGGGGAGGTTAGGTGCGGAGAGTGGGTGCGGAGAGTGGAGGGGGGGTGCGGAGGGGGAAGACAAATTGGTGTTTTTTTTTTCTCTCTTCTTTTTTCTGGGTTGCAGTTGCAGGGGAAAGAAAGATGGAGATGGGGAGAAGAGAGAGAAGGGGGGTGGGGACGGCTGTTTTGGTTTTTTTTTTTTTTTTTAATAACTTTTTTTTATTATTTTAATATTTAAAAAAATATTAAATGATTTTTTTTTTTTTTAATAAAAAATGGGTTCCGGATCAAGCCACGTCAGCATTTAACTGAAAAATTCACGGCCAATTAACGGAAGGTATAACATTGGCACAAATTCGTAAGATGAGGTATGACATTGTCAACTTCAAAAGATGAGGTATGACATTGTCAACTTCAAAAGATGAGGTATGAAAGTGTCGTGACACCAATAGTTGAGGTAGTTTTTTGTAATTTACCCTAAAAAATATTTTAAATGCTAAAAACTGATTACTTTAACCAACACTAAAAATTTATAGCGTTTTTCAAAAAAAAAAAAAAAAAAAAAAGAGGGACACCTAGTGGCAAATCATGGTTATCCACATTTTTTGGGGACCGGGAAGATTCACAGAGGCATTTCAGTCTCTCCCTGGCCACAAGTCTTGGGGAGGCTGAAATATTTCAATGTCATTACTACCATACACGACTCTTAGTAGAAGGTAGTCTTTCACCGCTCAATGCATTCACTCACGACTTATGAAAGCTGCTTGTCAATCTCAGACAGAGTTACAGACCAAACTAGACACTTTTAAGTCTAAAAAGCAGTAGCCTACGTATCATCTCACAACTTCAACCAAAGTAAAAACATGCCAGCAACATGAGACGGTTTCAAAATTATCTCCCATTAAGGTTTGCCTAAAAACCTTGAACTTCTTCAATACGATCTTCCAATATAAGTGTCAAAACTTCTCCCAACTGCTCTCAAGTTCAAATTTGTCTTCTGTTACATTGGTCCTAAATATAAAGAGATACAAACGTATAAATAAATAATTATTATATGATATACAAATTTATGATTTCAAGCTAAAAACAACACAAAAATTAAAACAAAAGATTAAACGTAAAAAATAGAAAGCTAAAATAAATAAAAGAAAATAACTGAATGTCAATTGCAACGCCAATCATCCTCTGCAACCCTCCGCCACCGACAACTCTCAATATCTATTGTAAATTTTGAGAATTTATTCAATCATGGTGTTAACACGGACTGTTTTTTAATTCATTAAAACTATATATAGTTGTTTTTGGGCTCAATAGATGGGCTTGGAGAGTGAGCCCAATAAAAAATGAGTAGATTAAGACATCGGGCCCATAAGCCAGCCCAAGAAATCCAGATGACATAACTGTTGAAGTATACCGAAAATCAATTGACGTGGTAACACGTAATTGGTTATTCGTGACAACCTAATGTCGAGACATCGACAACAAGGGAAAATGAGAATATTCGTCAATCGAGTATGTGACTCAATAGCAGATTAGGAAAATTCGTTGTTGATTAGGATGAGTGCAAAGAATATCTTAAGTTGTAGGGATGAGATATTGGGTTGTGAACTACTTTGGTACATGTGTCCGTAAACTAGCAAGGTGACGTAAGCATATATAATCAAATTTACATGCATGGTTAGGGAACTTTGGATTCCGTTTAATCTTATTAAATTAATCCATGTGATCTAGGTTAATCGACGTGATTGTGTTCACGTAAAACAATTTTAAGAACAAGCGCATACACTTAAATTAAGTTAGTATTGTAACCTTTAGATTTTATATGAAGATGAATTCGTTGTTGAGGCTCCCAAGCGTTAGCTCTCTACTAGTATCCAAATGAATGAATCCTTGGTTGGTGAAGCAGGAGGATGAAGAACTGCTAGGTCCTTCTCCTCCAATAAGTCTTTTTGACCATGCCATCAGGGCGTTTACACCTTGAGGTCCGAGACTTTATCCAAGTCAATCCACTACTCCTCGAATGGAGATCTGATTCTTCACTACTTCATTTGCCTTCGTCTGGAGGTCTGAAAATCACAGTCCCAAAGATAAAATTACTCTTTTGCTCTCACACCTTTTTCACGTGTTGTCGACCTGATTAAGGAGAGAATTTTCAGTGCACCAAGGAGTATGGGTGGTTCAGTATGGAATCCCAAACCGAAAATTTTCTGGGCGGAAATTTGAAGACCAATCCCGAACCAAAATTTGGTATTCCCAATTTTTAGGATTCTCGAAATATTTTCGGTATTTCGGGACGGTTCGGTATTCCCAAATTTCATACAAATTGAAATACCAATTATTCATACCAAGTCAAATTAACATGCAACCAAAATAAAATAAGTTTATTAACAAACCCAAAAGCAAAAAGATAAGTTACAAACCTAAGGGAGTGTGTACTAATCCTCAGAAAAAGGCCAAGTCGAGTGACCAAACAAATAAATTGGGAGCGAAAAAATGTGTATTAAGGAAAGAACAAGTGGGCATTTCGGGTTACTAGCCGTCCTTGAGTTTTTTGGCACATTATGAGATGAACAGGTGCTTATGAAGTCAAGGACGACTAGTAACCGGGAATGCACACTTGTTCTTGCCTTAATACACCTTTTTTATTTCCCAATTTATTTGGTTGGTCACTTGACTTGGTATTTTCTGAGGATTAATTTTGCATATCTTTGAACATTTGTATTTTGTAGTATGCACTAATGTTTTTTCATTACTCTTATTTTGGGGTATGTAAACTTGAAAGAAAAATGTTTTATTTTTCAAATTGGGGTTTTAAATCATATGGTTGTTCTATAATTTGTTTATTTCCTTCTCGAAGCCAGCAGGCCCGAGCTCCTCCGCACCAGAAAACCTTTTTTGCCTCTTCTAGTGTCTCCATTTACATTTCCTCATAAAAGACCAAGTCGAGTGGCTAACCAAATAAATTGGGAAAGAAAACTGCACCTGTTCTTCTTATAATGCGCCAGAAAACCTTTTTTGCCTCATCTAGTGTTGCTCTATTTATATTTCCTCGTAAAAGACCAAGTCGAGTGACCAACCAAAAGTCAAAGACGGCTAGTAACTCGAAATGCCCACTTGTTCTTTCCTTAGTACACATTTTCTCTCTCTCAATTTATTTGGTTGGTCACTCGACTTGGCCTTTTTTTTAGGATTAGTACACACTTTTTCTTTCCTTAAAGCGCCAAAAGTCCACAAATTTACATAGAGTTACTCTGGGTCGAACGAATCGTAACTAAATATATATATATATACACACACTGTAACACACACACACGCACACACACATAGGTTTCTGCTAAAGATGGCTCGAGCTACCTTGCAGGATGGACTTTTGATCCTTCTGGCAACCTCAGCTTGTAGGCCACCTCGCCAATTCTCTCAATTAGCTCAAAAGGACTGTAAAAACTTCAGATGCAATTTTGTATAAGCATAGTTTAAGGACTGTAACTGGTAAGGGATCAGACTCAGGATCCTCTTCAGATCCCATCCTCTCTGGATCCCTTCCTCCTAATCCACCAAGTTCGGAGATCCGGACCATTGAAATCTGATCTAACGGCTAAAGTTATTATAACTTTTAAAGTGCACCCATGTTTGTAGCCGTTGGATCAAATTTTAATGGCTCGGATCTTTGGACTTGGTGGATTAGGAGAAAGAGATCCCAAACCTAATATGTTCGAAAACTAACAATACAATTTTTGGATTTCGTGTTGAAGAGATAGACACATTTGGTTGAGAAGCAGCAGTGCATGGTGAGTGTGTATGGGAGGTTCGTACAGGCAGCCAAATGGCAGAGTTAAAATTCTGAAAATCCAAGAGTTGAATGGTAGCGTTAACAAATGGAGTAAAGGGCTATGGTTACTACATGTAGACCACACCAATTATATAGTTACTAGTAGTTTGCAACAATTCAAATGCCCTTTTTTTTCAGTACTTGAATTCAACATTCAACTTCAACATGCATGCAACCAAAATAAAATAAAAAGTTGAGTAACAAAACCAAAAGCAAAAAAATAAGTTACAAACTATAGTTCCAAAATAAAATAAGTTCCAAACCAAAAGCGAGGAAAAAAAAAAAAAAAAAAACTTGAATATATATAGTATTTATTTTCAATTTGGTACGGGATTATCGAAATATTAAGAAGACAATACCAATTCCCGTACCAAAATTTCGAGATTGGTTCGGTATATCATCTCAAAAATTTCGGGTTTGGTTTGGGATCGAAATTTTTTTTGTTTGGTTTGAGATTTTCGGGATTTTTTTCCAACCCAACCAAGGAGCATTGAAAATTTTCTCCTGACAAAGATGGATGAAAAATTGCAAAATTTGATGGCTATAGAGAATTTAACTGATATAAAAGTTCATGGGTTACTACGTACTACATTATAGTAATATTCATTTTTACTTACAAATGACATTTTAAATTTGAATCTTGAAAATGACGAGTTTGCAACTAATATATTCATCCCCCCTCAATGTAAAATATTTCATTGCATAAAAACATACACAAATTGGCTAATACAATTGAAGAGAAATTAGAGACAAATAGGCGAATGCCTCTTTTGTCTAGCTCCTCTCACAAAGATAGGACCACGTGTGTTTGCCGATCGTACCTCTATTAAAGAGATAATACAAAATAATAGTATAATAGATAGTAAGTGTAGCAGTAAAAATATCTCGGTTGTAAAATACCTAAAAGGAAAAAAAACAAAAATAGCAAACGGTATCATGGTGGTGGGGCACTACTTCTCACAAAGTTACAATCTCATGCTAGAACAAAGCAAGAAATCAACTGAGAAGGGCATCCAATGGTTCAACTGTATTTACAGAACTCGAAACTCAAAGGATCAAACCTTTGACGGGTTCAGGCTTGGAGGGATCGTGCTGGGTTGCTGCAGAAGCTTTAGGAGAATCCGATAGAACTTGAGCATAGTCGTCCTCTATTTTTCTATGTTTCTCTTCTTCAACCTTTCCAACTTTCTCTTGTGTTTTCTGACCAACCTCTTCAGCTGCTTTTGCAACCTTATTAAAAGCACCTGTAACCCATGCAGCGCTAGTAAACACATACCGGTTCTTCATTATAGCAGATCCAGCGCTACTGACTGTCTGCTCAGCAGCTGCAAAAGCTGATTTGGTTTTCTCTGAGACCTGAAATTTCTGATCCACTTCGCGAACTTTGCCACTGACCGCAGAAGTACCAGCACTTATTTTCTCGCTGAAACCAATCTTTTGGTCAAAAGAAGCAACTTTTTCTGAAGCCGTTGAGGTCAACTGGTGTTTCTCATCAAAGCCCTTTGCCTTGTTGACTGCATCTTTGCCTAAGAGAAAGCCCTTAGCAAGCATGCCACTAACAACATCCTCTGCCTTGCGGAATGCAGATTCACCCCCACCAGGAGTTTTATTCTCTGTTACCTGCAAAGAACGGAGTAATCCAAAGGTCATTGAAATTGCATGGGTAAAATTTGATGCAGAAGCTCTGTGCAACACTCTTACATTTGGTGCTATAGCATCAGGTGGCAACTCGTAATCTGGAGCCAGATTTATGGTGACAGACATATCCACTATTGTAGCTCCCTGACATAACAAAAAAAAAAAAATTTAGAGTGTAACATACTCAAATTTTGCAAGTTACATCACCAATTAAAATCACACTAATGTTATTGCTAAGCCTGTCGACCATAGTGGCTGTTATTCCAATTTTACTTTCGATTATAGTTACATTAGGGCGTGGTGTCATTGACCAATTTGAGGCAAGACTATCCCAGCATGCCTGCTTATCACCAGACATTGTACAACGACATTACAATCTCTTCGGACATGCCTAGTAAGTAAAAATCAAGAATGAACTCTAACTAAAGCTGGGAGATAAACATGTACTAGACAGACTTTAATATAAGTACACCTCCAGCATTAAAGCTTCCTTACACTATCTATTGAACTCCAACATAGTACTAAACCGCTATCCAATGTCTAGAAACACCAGAAAGCAAGGAAAGTGATGCAATCCTAGGTCGTCTGTTGGCACTTGGCATCATAAACTATAAGGAGTACCTATACTCCAATAAAACCTAAAGCACCAACTACTTAAAGCTTAAAACATGACTTCTATTTTGACCTGTTAGCTCAACAAAGGGCCATATTCCCCCATAGAATGTTTTCCATCTGGCCTGTAGACTCTAGTCAACACCACAACCCACTTTATTCTCCCATAAAAATTCTACATTGAATCTTGGGAAGCATTAGAAGTCCTATAGAGCGAAGCAAAAGCATGAAATTAAATCAAGCATTGCATAGCCCCGTGCATAGCTACTACAGTTCTTTATTCATTAAGAAAAAGATTTCTTAGATGGCCCCGTGCATAGCCAATATAACTGAAACTTAGTTGCTCTATTTGTTGGCAACTGACACGAATCAACTTCTTGTTCCTTACAGCTGCATCCATTGATTTTTCTTGCACGCAATGAAATAATCCAAAATCCTACCTATCCAGCAAGTGATATCCAGGTTCTATAATATGAATATGTTACTAATCCAGTACAGTTTTTCTACTCATCAACACCAACCACAAATTGGCTACATCAATCCCAAATGCATTTTGTACCTTTTCTGCCCCTATTTTTGTAAAGAAACATAACTAATATACATAGCGTATAAAGTGAAGTCACATACTGTATTAGATCACTAAATGACAAAGGTTTGGAAGACTATATTTATCTTTAATTGTATAAAGTCCCAGTAAAAATGGTTATTACAAGATCATGAGAGAGAAAATAAACGGAGAGAATGATGAGGTGATATATTATGGTCAAAGAAATTGCATTACCGAAAGGAGAACTGCAGTCTCAGCTCCTTGTACATCCTTGAAGGTAACATATGCAATTTGGGACTGCTCAGTATCACTACATGTGCATTGGATAAGATAGATTCAGACACAGATAATGAAATACTATAAATCGATCAAACTAAATAAACATCGTACCTCATCATTTCGACATAAGCAATATCACCAGAAAAAGAAAAGAACTCCTTTATGTCTCTCTCACTTGCACCCAAGGAAAGATTGCTGACCTTGATGGTTGTTACCTGCAACAGAATGGCCACCACAGATAGTATGATTACTGGCACGATACAGAAAAATAAAATAAAATAGCAATACAACATAAAATATTTGGATAGAACCAGATATCAGGAAATATGGCACTCCTTGGGAAAAAAAAAAGTATAGGGTTCCTCCAGCCTAACATAACTATAACAAAACTAGCACATCGGGAAATAAGCATCAGATCTATGACAAATTTCTCAAGCTGTGGCAGGAACTATATTTACAAGACTGCAACTGAAACATAACTTTAACAAAACTAGCATATCAAGAATCATGAACCGCTTTTCCTAAATGAGAAGCCGGTTTAATGTAGAAAACAAGCCTATGAATCCAAAAATAAAATTTCGCTCAAGGATGGATTATTTCCGTTCACTCAATTTTTGTCTCTCCGCCTCGAAAACAAAACAAACCCAGCAGATCATTTTGCAAACAAACCAAACAGAGGAGATCCTTTTGCGTTGAGGCACAGAAAAGCAAGTACTGAACAGTCAAACAAACAGTACATCTGAGAGATATATACACATTTGCAGTTCTTTGCCTGTAAATACCAATCTATTACAATCAATAGAACATAATCTTCTCCTCATATAAACCTCAAAACAGATCTAATTAGGGTGTCCCAAATCACTGATTTAGTCAATGAGCACACTTATTCATTAAGCAACCACCCCAAATCCACACAAGAACCACTTAACTCATTCAAATTAACACTTCAAGAACCTAAAACTCAATTCAATTTGTAATCTAAACAATAAATTCATACATATATAAATAATTACATGCAAGAACAGAGAAAGAAATCGAGAGGGACAGAGAGAGAGCACTGACCGACATGACCGCGCTGCTGAAAGAGATTGAGGTGAGATGGTGAAGATCAACAGATCAACGGCGACGGAGGCGGAGACGGACCGGAGAGTTGCCGGAGAAACTGAGAGACTTGTAACGAAGTCTTCTTCGCGTTCAAAGAGAAATTCGAGCAATTTTTTGGTAAGAGCGAATGGATGGAGATATATATATATATATATATATATATATATTTTTTTTTTTTTTTAATTTAATACCAGCGCAAGCGCCAAGGATGGGTTTCAGGGGCACGTGTCTGGAGCCTGGCACGTGGGGTAGCGTCGGTTCATCGTTGTTGACAATTTTGAAACGTGCGAGGGTGTTATTTGCTACTTTATGGACTGGTGGGCCCTTTAAGACATGTTCCTATACGCGGTTAGAAATTTGGATTCCATCCCGATTTTCTTTGTCATCCTCATATTTTCTATCTATTCATTATACATTATGTTCATTATACATTATGTGATTATAAATCATTTTGAATTATTTTTATTTTAAAATTAAACACAAATAGTATTTCCTAAAAGATAATCGCACAATATACGATGAATGTATAACATATGAGGATTCTTAGGATCCTCACAAAGAAGATCCGAAAAGAATCCTCATCTCGCAATTCTTAAATTTCAGGTAGACGAGCCGATGGCCCACTCCAACAACACCGATACTGTCCTCACTTGGCCACCTGCTCAATCCGTCAAGTGTGAGGTTTTAATACAAAAGGCCTCGGTAATAGTTGAAGTGGGGTAATTTTATATAAATGGCTTATTCTCAAGCCTTCTAGCCGATGTGGGACAAAAGAATTCTAACACTCCCCTGCACGTGAGACCCCATTTTATGGGTCACACGTGGAGTTCCACACATCGGCAACCACCTGGAGCCAAGCCGGGGCTCACCCGTTCACGCAGGGCCAATGGGGACCCACTCGTTCACGTGGCATCTCTTGACCTACGTGGAGCCAAGCCGGGGCTCACCTGTTCGCGCGGGGTCAAAGGGGACCCACCCGTTCACGTGGATGTACGGGCCCGTCCCCTGGCTCTGATACCATCTTAAATTTCAGGTAGACGTGCCGAGGGCCAACTCTAACAACACTGATACTGTCCCCACTTGGCCACCTGCTCAATCCATCAGGTGTGGGTTTTAATACAAAAGGCCTCGGTAATAGTTGGAGTGGGGTAATTTTATATAAATGGTTTGTTCTCAAGCCTTCTAACCGATGTGGGACAGAGGAATTCTAACAGCAATTTGGCTAGGGTGGAAAGAAATGCTAAGGAGACTCTTTTAAAAATAGGACTCTCCGTGGACTTTCTACCTCTTCATGTTTTTGTTACAATTCATGTGCCAATATTATAAAATATTGTATAAAAAAACATGAGATGTTGGAGAGTCAATGAAGAGTTCCACTTTTAAGAGAGTCTTCTTAGGACCTCTCAAAAAACTCGAAATTGAATGTACGGTAATTGACACATAAAAAATCCCGATAATTCGGTACGTGGATTGTAGTGGCGAAGCCAAGTACATGGTTGTGGTGGGCTATAGGCTAGCATTGAGAAGGTTTAAGCACTTTAACATTAAAAATCCTAATTTGTTGGACTACTATATAATTTTCATTGTCATAACTCACCCAACTAATGAAAAGACTGAATCCTAAGTTTGCTTTTATACAATGTAAAATAATAAAAATTATACATATACTAAAACCCAGTTTTCTCAAGCACTGTTTTTCACTGTTCGTGAACAGTAAAATGACAGAAATGCCCTCAGATTTTTTATCTTTACCGTGCTTTTCCTTACGTGTGCAGTGAATTCCCTATTCTACCCATTTAGCCCAAAGATCTTCAGTCGTTCCTTTCTCTTCTTCCGTTTGTGTGTTTCACCTTATCTTTCTCCATTTTTTGCTTTAGGGCTCATCGGCTTCTCTCTCTCTGAAACCTTCTGTTGTTTTTCTCACAAGCTACCAACGAACCAATAGAAGTTTCTTGGTGAAAACCCAACCAACAATAGAATTTTCTTCGGGTTTTGACTTTGATTCGAAGAAACTTTTACCCAGAAAAGCTCCCGTTTCCTGGTAAGATTTACGACTTTCTCGGTCTTGGGTTTTCTGTTGTTATCAGAACAATATCGATATCATCTGGGGGTTTCGTTTTGTTTGAATTTCTCTTTTGTGATTTTGGATTTACAAATGGATTTTGTGTTCAAATTTCCTTCTTCTGATTTTGGGGATTTTGTTTGTAGCCTTCGATTCTACATGTGAGTTTAATTTCGTTAATTAATCTTTTTTCTTCCGTGAAATATTTGGGAAATCGGTCCAGGAAAGGATTGAATCACATCAATTAGCTGATTTTCCATCTCATCCGATTGTAAATTGGTTTAATTCAACTTTGATTTCGTTGTTGAAAATTCCTAGCTTTGGGCTTCATGGGAAAATTTCTTATTTAGTTGAAAAATAGGCGTTCATTGATAATCTGGGTGAGGAGCAGATTTGGGATCCATTGTTTGGTAGCCAAGAAAATGTAGGAAAATAAATCTTACTAAAATTCTGTGACTTTTTGGTTTTGTGTGCAGTAAATTGAAATCTTTGGCTCAATTGGGTCGATTAGTAAACTATATCGGAAAAATCCAATGCAGCATAGTTTCACAGCTAGAACCTTAACCTTCTACCATAGGCGATAACTATTAATTATTCAAAATTTTGGTAACTAACTCAGCTGTGATTATCTTCTGTGCATGCCTCTAAATCAAAGGCAAAAAACTCAAGGTACAAAAGGGTTCCATCAGCAAACTTTTGAGACCCACAATAGCAGGAAACATGTTTCTTCAAGTGAGTGTTTTCAGTTTTTTGTTTGTTTGATTTCTTATATGAATATGTTTTGATAATTGGCTTGCTTTGTTGTGAATTTTCTGTTTTTTATGAGTTTTAATCTTGAACTGATAATATGATATGTCTTTCAATTTCTAGCTGTGGATTTATGTTGTGACCTTTTGGTGATTAATCGAGTAATGATTTGCATATGATTATTTATAGAATATTCATAATTATTTCACAAGATTTGTGCTTGCACTTGCTTTTTTTTTTTTTTGGAGTCTGCAAAAATAGTGCATCTGTTTTTGGCTTAAAAGTTTTAAGATTTATATTCCACTTTGTATGTAATTTGAAAATTGAAAAACATATATGAATTATTCTTTGTGCTTTGGCCATGAAGGGTATTAGCAGGTTGTTCCGCATATGAGAAAATGATTGAAAAAGAAGATTTTTTTATTTGTTGGTTGATTTGTGTATGGACCATGTATTAATTTTTTTTGGGATTTTGTGTAGAGAGTGCTCTGTGGAAACAGCAATGCAAGGGCGGGATTTGATCGGTCGCACCCAAACGGGGGTTTGTTTCTCAAATCGCGTTCATTAGTTAGATTATTAATGTGCTTTGGTAGGGGTTTTCAATATGATTTTCTAATTTCTCTTTTTCTTTTTTTGATTTTTGAACTATCTATGTGATTTATGTTTGATTATAAAAGAAAAATTAATAAAACAAAGAGATGCAGCAATTGGAAACATGGCTGCAAGGGATAAGTCAGAGTCTTTGTTTTAAATCACTGTACTACTTTTGTAGTGTATGCATGCTTAAGCGAAATTCAAATTGTAATACACGATCTTAGGGCTATGCAAAATGGTGTACAAAAATACACACGAGTCAGAACTGTGAAACCAAGTCAACTCTCACTTAGAAGTATAAGTACAAGGAGGTCATCCTTGAGCGACCTGGCACGAGGAATTTAACCAACATAGTTGGATTTCTGAACTTCATTATATTTCCGTATATTTTTCTTATATAGAATGCGTCTATCTGGGGATCGAAACATGTCCTTTTTCTGAATTTTCAAGGCATGAAAATTAATGCTCAGGCAGTGCCCCCATTCAAGGCAAATGAGACCATTCGACGATGGTAATTGGTAACCCAATGGCTTTCTTTGTTGTTTCTCCTTAATGGGTTAACGATTCCTTGCTTTTTACTGAGTTTTTGGCTATGTGTATTTTGTATTTCTAAGCTTCAAGGCGCATTTGCCCAATACATATAATTGTTTTCGTAATTTAATATTCAACACCGCTTGCCAATTTATTGCATGAAAATTTTGAATATCAATGTCAAACTAAATTATACTAGAAGTGACTGTAAACACTAGAACAGCCTTCGGGCAAATCAGTCTTTAATTGTCTTCCACATAATTGATTTTCTATAATCACATATCTTATTTCTTTGATTTTGCATGAAATGGACAATAGCCATAATTCATAGTCTCAGCGGTTTGGAAAACATATGGTAAACCAATGGATAATATGTTTACCTGATTATCTATTTGTGTGTATAAAGTAATTTTTTGGAAATATAGTTATCTTTTCTAGTTTAGAAGGCGATTTACAATGCAATGTCAAAAAGAGTTTTGAGTTTTAGTTTACTGGAAATGTAATGGAATATGTGTTATATTTATATGAGTTTGATAGTTATTACATCCTATTAGCTATGTTCCTTTTTAGAAGCTTTGATTAGAGCATTGCTCTGTAACAATTGTGATTGATCTTTATTGGGATCATTTTGGCATGGGTTGAGAGGTAGTTTTTGTGTCCTTCAAATGAAAATCTTGAAACAATGTATCCTACTGATTTTTTTTTAAATAAACTTGACTTTAATGGTTTGCCTACACATAATTTCATTTGGGTCTAGAAATAGGAATGCCAATTATGCTACTGAACGGTCTTTAGATTTATGTAATGGATAGATTTAGTTGTTACTCAATTGTTCAATAGGATTATTGATAACACCTCTTTTGCAAAAATTATTAAGACTTACATGCATTTTAACTTAAATTATGTTTTTCTTACAAACATACTTGATCAAGCATGAACTATTTGTTGTGATAGGAAGGTGGTAGGTACAAAGTGATCAAATTGTTGAAAAAATGTCATCTCCAACTGATAGAAAACCAGATTCCTTTCCACCAATAAAACATGAAGTAACCATGCTTTATGCTTATTTTTTATACAATATAAATCAGTTGATGTCAAAATTCATTGCAAGTATGTAATAATTAATTTTGGGAACTATTATTATCATTCCAAAAATCTCATTCTACACTCCTCACAAGTGTATTTTTCTTTCTAATTATAAAAAGTTTGGAGTGCCAAATGAGATTTTTAGAGTGTCAATAACAATTCCCTTAATGTTTTGAGAAATAACTTTGAATTTTTGGTTTTATTTCTGCTAATTTTCGAAGTGGTTGTGGAAACCGGTTCTTTTGAACCAGTTTAATCGGTTTTAGTGGTTGCATGTGGAGTGGGTTTTTGAATTTGTTTGGCCTATCTCAAAGGGTCAAGATTATATTTTCCTTCATTTTCTACCAAACAGAAAATTAGCTCTCTCTCCTTTGTTTGGTTTAACTTTACCAATTGATACTTAAAAAGTTTCTTAAGTTACTTCAACTATTATGTTTGAAATAATTGAATACTTGGAAATTAGGTTTCGTTTGATTGTTTGTGCTAATTGAGCTAATCTTTTGTTCTGTAGCAACAAGGAGAAATGAGTCAGTCGGAGGACTCTGAAAGATGATTGTTGTTGTTGCTGCTATAGATATGCCGAGTTGACGGACCCTTTGGAGGGAGAGTTAGGCTTGAGTTGAGAAGTGGGATAATCCTCTGCATTGCTATCAATAAAGTTCAAACTGGACCTGTGCCCAAGGTGACCCCGATCCTTTGATCATTTTCCAAATTCTCACATTTGAGGTTGTTATTGACTGGTATGCATATGGAAGAAATATGGGAACCATTGAAATGTTGAATACCTTGCTTCATAGACAATATTTGATATTCTTTTTCTATTTCGCTCCTAATTTCAGTCAACCACGCTAGGCGAAATGAAAACAAGACCCATTAGATTAAGGAAGTCCAACACTTCTAATTGTCCTTATTGTAGATAGGGTTGTAAATATATTTTCCACATGTATATAAATAGTATAGATTATCATGTATAGATTTAAACACTTTCTACATATTTTGTACAGTTTCAAAACCCGCGGCATCGCGTGGGCATTCTTGCTAGTAAATTCTAAAGGACTGATTTTTTTTTTTAACAAATGATATTATCTCACTAAGAGGGTGGGGGAATGAGCTAAGCCTCACAATGGGTTAGCAATAATCTAATTGAAATTCGTCTTTGACAAAAATTGAACCTAAAACCTCTTACTTACAAGTAGAGGAATACCACTAAATTGTAGTACTAAGGCCCCGTTTGGTATTGTTTTTTTTTCACCAAAAACTGTTTCACTTTAAAGTTAAGCAGTAAAAAAATGTTTGGTAAAAGTAAAATATCCTGCTTATTTTAAAAGCAACGGGCTCTAGACAGCAGCTTTTAAAAATAGCATGTAGGTTACTTTTAAAAGCTGTTTTAATAAAAAATAGAATTGGGTCTTTAATAAATATTTTCAATTGTTGTATACCTTCATTAATTTTGTTTTAAATGACATTATTTAGCTTTCCACACACATTTTATCTTGGGGTGTGATATCCACACACCCTTTTTACTTCTCACACACCCTTTGTCGATTTATGTCCTTTGATCTTCTTCAATTCATTCGATCCGACGGCCGAAAATTAAGAGGGTGTGTGAGAAGTAAAAAGAGGTGTGTGGGTAACACACCCCTTTATCTTTAAAAAAAAAATTAAATGCTACCACCTACCACTACAAATACTAACCTTAACCATCACTGCCATTACAACCACCGTTTTTGCCACTGCCACTACCACTACAAATACTAACCTTAACCATCACTGCCATTACAACCACCGTTTTTACCACAACCGCCT
Organism: Heteromeles arbutifolia; assembly: GCA_024362995.1. Lineage (NCBI taxonomy): Eukaryota > Viridiplantae > Streptophyta > Magnoliopsida > Rosales > Rosaceae > Heteromeles > Heteromeles arbutifolia. Next base: position 9,551,076 of record JANCRC010000020.1, read on the forward strand.
CCATTGCCACCACAACCACAACTGCCACTACCACCATCATTGCCGCCACCGCCACTACCCCGATAATTGCAACTGCCACCACTACCATCACAACCGCAATTGCCACTACCGGTGCTACCACCGCCCTACCACCATTGTTACCTCTCCACCCCAACCAACACATCCCACTATTAGCATCACCACCACACCTCCATCGCAACCACCACCACCATTACTACCACTGTTGTCCTCACCTCCACTCCGACTATTATGTCTATTTGTTATTGTATACAATTATATCACTATTACATTAAATTTTACCAAACGCTTTTACGCTGCTTTTTATACTCACAACACTTTTAAAATTCAATTAACCAACATCACCTTTATTTTACAGCTAATTATGCTTAAAGCACAACAGAAGCAGTTTTTAAAAAAAAGCACAGCAGAAGCAGTTTTAAAAAAAAGCACAGCAAAAGCAGTTTAAAAAAAAAAAAAAAGCATAGCAGAAGCAGTTTTAAAAAAAAGCATAGCAGAAGCAGTTTAAAAAAAAAACACAGCAACCCCAAACTAGCCCTAAGTGGCAAAAGATTGATTACTTTAACCAACACTAAAAATTTATAGTATTAAATTAGAAACTTCAATTTCATTACTGCTATACACGGCTCTTAGTAGAATGTGGCCTTTCACCACTCAATGCAGTCACTCATGACTCATGAAAGTTGCTTGTCAATCCCATACAAAATTACAGACCATACTAGACATGCTTAAGCCTAAAAAACAGTAGCCTACATATCATCTAAGAACCTCAATCAAAGTAGAAAAATACCAGCAACATAAGATCGCTTCAAAATTATCTCCCATTAAAGTTTGCCCAAAAATCCTTGAACTTCTTCAATACGATCTCCCAATATAAGTGTCAAAACTTCTCCCAATTGCTCTCAAAGTTCAAATTTGTCTTGTGTTTCATTGGTCATAAATATAAAGAGATACAAACGTATAAATAAGTATAAATAAAGATTATATAATATACAAATTTATTGAAGCTAAAAACAACACAAAAAAATTTAAAAAGAAGATTAAACGTAAAAAATAGAAAGCTAAAATAAATAAAAGAAAATAACTGAATATCAATTGCAACGCCAATCATCCTCTGCCTCCGCCACCGACAACTCCCAATATGAATTGCAAATTTATTCTTTCAATCATGCTATTGACACAGGGCGCTTTTAAATTCATTAAAACTGTTTTTGGACCCAATAGATGGGCCTGGAGAGAGAGCCCAATGAAAAATGAGAAGATTAAGACGTTGGGCTTATAAGCCAGCTTAAGGAATTGAGATGACATAACTGTTGAAGTATACCGAAAATCAATTGATGTGACAACATGTAATTGGTTATTTATGGCAACTTAATGTCTAGTCACTGACAATGAGGACAAATGAGAATATTCGTCAATCGAATGTGATCTAATAGCGGATTAGGAAAATTCATTGTTGACTAGGATGAGTGCAAAGATTATCTTAAGCTTAAGGGACGAGATGTTGGGTTGTGAACTACTTTAGTACATGTGTCCATAAACTGGCAAGGTGACGAATGCATATATAATCCAATTTAAATGCATGGTTAGCGGAACTTTGGATTCCGTTTAAGCTTATTAAATTAATCCATGTGATCTAAGTTGATCCACGTGCTTGTGTTCATGTAAAACAATTTTAAGAACAAGCGCAAAATTTAAATTAAGTTTAGTATTCCAACCTTTAGATTTCATATGAAGATGAATTTGTTGTTGAGGCTCCCAAGTGTTAGCTCTCTAGTCTCTACTAATATCCACATGAATTAATCTGTGGGCGATGAAGCAGGACGACAAAGAACTGCTAGACCTTGAGGTCCGAGACTTTATCTAAGTCGATCCACCACTCCTTGATTGGAGATTTGATTCTTCGCTACTTCATTTGCCTCCGTCTAGAGGTCTGAAAATCAATATAGAATTTAACTAATATAAAAGTTCAAGGGTTGCTACTTAATACTACATTCTAGTAATATTCTTCTTTACTTATAAATGCGATTTTTTTTTTTTTACAAACGATAATATTTACACTAAGGGGGATAGAGAGTGGGCAAGCCTTACAATGGGCTTGCCATAATAATGTGGTTCAACTTCGCCTTTGGCGAGTATCGAACCTAAGACCTCTCACTTACAAGTGAAGAAGAATACTACTAGACCGCAGTACTAAGTAGTACTTATAAATGAGATTTTATGTTTGAATCTTGAAAATGACGAGTTTGCAACTAATTTATTCATCACCCCTCAACATAAATATATCATTGTGTATAAAAATACACAAAATAATTGACTAAAACATTTGAAGAAAAATTAGAGAAAAATCGGTGAATGCCTCCTTTGTCTAGCTCCTCGTACAAGGAAAGCAAAAACAAAAATGTTATTCTTATCATCTATTTGTAATATATCTCTACTAAAGATAAGACCTACGTGTATTTGCCGGTTGTACCTGTAATGAAAAGATAGTACAAATGATGATATAATAGATAGTAAATGTAGCAGTACTTAAGTAAAAATATATCGGTGAAAAACAAAAATAATAAATGGTATCATGGTGGTGGGGCAACAAAAATGTTATTCTTACTATATATTTGTAACATATCTCTACTAGAGATAGGACCTACGTATATTGGCAGGCCGTACCTCTATGAAAAATAGTACAAATAATGATGTAATAGATGGTAAATGTAGCAATACTTAAGTGAAAATATATCAGTGAAAAAAATAAAAATAAATGGTATCATGGTGGTGGGGCAACAAAAATGTTATTTTTACTATATATTTGTAACATATCTCTAGCCGGCGTACCTCTATAAAAAAATAGTACAAATAATGATGTAATAGATAGTAAATGTAGCAGTACTTCAGTGAAAATATATCGGTGAAAAACAAAAATAATAAATGGTATCATGGTGGTGGGGCGACAAAAATGTTATTTTTACTATATATTTGTAACATATCTCTAGCCGGCGTACCTCTATAAAAAAATAGTACAAATAATGATGTAATAGATAGTAAACGTAGCAGTACTTCAGTGAAAATATATCGGTGAAAAACAAAAATAATAAATGGTATCATGGTGGTGGGGCGCTAATTCTCACAAAGTTACTATCTCGCCTGCACGGCGCGTGAGGTATCAGAAAGCGATCCACTCCCCACGAGCCAAACTGTGTTCTCGTTCGTCATTACTTGGAGAGAGAGAGGCATACAACTGTGGGTCCCTCTCTCTCCCATCTTCTTCTTCAAAACCTGCATCTCTCTCATAACTCCTGTCTCTCTCTCTCTCCGGTGCGGCTTGGTGGATTTGCAGAAGAAGCTTTACCCTTTAGCTTTAAGCTCAGACCTTCCTCCCTTACCAGGTATCTCTCTCTCTCTCTCTCTCTCTAAAAGCTTGGCATTTTTTGTAATTTTTTCTTCTTTTTCTTAAACTTTTCCTCCAAAGTAGAATATTTACTTTGCGGTAAGCAAAAGGTAGAACATTTTACTCAAAGGGAAATTATCATTTTTCCGTTCTGATTCCTTTTCCCTTTTTCTTTTTCGTTTGGTGAGTGAACAATTTTACTTTATTCTTTGAAATCTGAATCAGTCTTTGTTTTATGCTGTGGACTTTTTCTTCTATATGCAGTTTGTTTGACTCTGAATTTTTCAAGTATTTGGACTGCCTGAGAGATAAATTGTTTGTCTATGGTTCCTACCTCCCGTTTTTATTAAATTTCTATATTTTCCAAGTTGGGTTCTTGATTTTGACTATAAACTGTGTTTTTGACTCTGGAAAATGTTGAATTTTGGTGTTATTTAATATTGCATTTGGTTCAAATCTTTGATTAGTTGTTGGTTTGGACGGATGATGGCTGGATTGCGGCCGCACGGAGACTTTTACTGGTTCTGAAAGCGATCCCACATCACCCGAACTTCATACAAGTTGGCATTTCAACTTGGTTTTGCTGATACTGTTGGCTGATCATCTTTTAGAGTTTGTAGCAATATGGTATTGTTGTATTAAGTTTGAAGGAAATTGAAGCTCTTCATTCGAAAAAAGAAATCTTTTAGAGTAGAGTTGTATGGTGTTCTTCATATCAAGTTTGTTAGAGTCTTAGAGTGTAGTCGATAAAAGGAATCCGGTACTAGAGAGAAGTCGATGGAGCAAAAGGAGGGAGAAAACTGGAGGCAACTGGTGAGAAAGATGCTTCCACCAGGTGCTTCAATCCCTGAAGATGCTGCTGAACTTGATTACTCTATAGCTATGGAGTATGAGGGCCCTCCTGTCCCTTATGACGTACCTAGGGTCGAACCCCTTGATGTTAATTCACATGGAATCCCAACTGCACAAACGCTATCTGAATCACAAAGATCGGTTACCAGTACCGGTCCACCAGTTATTGAACCAATTCCTCTGCCAGTGTCTCGTATTGCTGGTGTCACAAGTTCCCCTACTCAAAGTCCAAGGGTATCAGGAAGCTCAGAGTCTGTAGTGTCTGTCTTGCAAAACCATGATTTTTCTTCAGCCTCACCTTCAGCTTCTCCAGGTTCAGTTCATAATCCTCCAAGTACCCGTCCCAAACAGGTTGTCAATGAAGTAAAGCGAGCTCCCGTTGTCACGTTTAATACTGTAGATAGGTCAGAGAGGAAAGAGGTTGATGCTGAGAAGCCAGCTTTTCCAGCTTATGTTGCGGTTTCTAAGGAGAAGAAGAAAAGAAAGAGTAGAGTTTGTTATCGTTGCCAAAAAGGAAAATGGGAAACTAAGGAATCGTGCCTGGTTTGTGATGCTAAGTACTGCAGCAATTGTGTGCTTAGGGCAATGGGTTCCATGCCTGAAGGGCGTAAGTGTGTGACATGCATTGGTCAGCCGATTGATGAATCAAAGCGGTTAAAACTGGGTAAACAGTCAAGGGTATTGTCCAGATTGCTTAGCCCATTGGAAGTCAAGCAGATAATGAAAGCAGAAAAAGAATGTTCTGCTAATCAGCTTCGGCCGGAGCAGCTTATAGTGAATGGATTCCCTCTAAAGCCAGAAGAGATGGCTGAATTACTTGGATGTCCTTTACCTCCGAGGAAGTTGAAGCCCGGTAGATATTGGTATGATAAAGAATCTGGTCTCTGGGGAAAGGTGAGTTCAAACTTGACAATGCTTTTGTCCAATTTCTGATAAAAGAAAATACTGCCATGAATTCCATTGAACAACTCAACTTCTTGATTTGGCAGGAGGGAGAAAGACCTGATAGACTCATAAGTTCAAACCTAAATTTTAACGGGAAACTTAGCCCCGATGCAAGCAATGGAAACACTGAGGTATACATCAATGGCCGAGAAATTACAAAGCTTGAACTCAGGGTCCTAAGGGTATGTCCCGTGAATTTACAATCGAAAAATATCTTATTATTTCTTTTTAAAGTCATAAGGTGTAACTTGTAGCTTGTGGTAAGCCACTAGGTTTTAGTCACGCTTTAGTCTGCACTATGTGAATCTGGTATTCCATTTCAATGAGTGTTCTCTTTCTTTATTCCTTTTTATAATCTAGCCATGTTTTCTCTTCTATGTAAGAATTGTTACCATGCATATAGGAGTTGCATCACATGGTGAGATTACATTTCTGTGCATCAACGAGATTAAAAACAATAGGAAGTAAAAGGTGATTCAAAACTATAATAAGCAATGAGAGTAAGTGTTCAATGGAAGTTAAAAGGTTTCCTGTACATAATAACTTGATGTAAATTTGTGAAATCGGGGCTACATTTCACATTACATGCATGCGATGCTGAAGTGCACTTTTGGCCTTATTATGTATATGGGTTGTTCACCGGTTTGTTATAATTAGACTATAATTTCAAAACTAATTTTATTATTATAACATGATAAGGGCCCCTAAATACTGTCTCCTTAAATGCTTTTGTTGCAGTCAATTTATTGCCTGTAGTAATATACTTCTTTACACTGTCAGGTAGCAAATGTGCAATGCCCACGTGACACCCATTTTTGGGTCTATGATGACGGACGCTATGAGGAAGAAGGTCAGAATAATATCAAAGGAAATATTTGGGAGAAGGTATGCACTGGAAAACTCAGTTGGATTTTTCTGAGCCTATGTTGATTATGGCTGTCTTTATGAAGCATGCTTATTTGCTTTTTGTTAGACAGGCAACAACTCGGTTTCTATGTTCCCTATTCTCTTTGCCTGTGCCTCACGGTCAACCTAGTGGACCAAGAGATGAGCCTAGCAACTATACCACTGTTACAAATTATTTGGAGCAGAAAAAAGTTCAGAAGCTGCTTCTCCTTGGACTTCAAGGGTCTGGGACCAGCACAATCTTCAAACAGGTGCCGCCTTTTATTTAAGATCTTTGTTTATACTGTGATTTTCTATGAAGTGTGGTTGTTCTGATTGATTGATTCATTTATTTTCTTGAGTTGGTAGAGTGGGAGCCCTGGAAGTAAAAGAGAAAAAAGAGCATTGAAAATTTATTTATTCTTAAGAGAATGTTTTTCTTTCTTGGTTTTCTAGTCCTGTATAAGTTATTTGGAGGGTTAAACTTCCTGTCATTCTAGAGAATAGATAAGTGCATATGTTGTTTTATCTAGTCGCAACCATGAACATGTGATGAGCAGAGTTGTCAGTGTCACAAACTAGACAGAAGACGTCACCTTCAAGGTCCAAATCGAGAGGAGAGTTAATTTAGTTGACCTATTTCAGAGCTGAGTATCTTTGTTTTATATGTGTATACTATTTGGTAAACAATGAGATATACAACCATCTAGGATTTATTGAACAAAAGTTTATTGATTGCTTTTAACTGTTGGTTATATAAGGGATCACATTAACTGTTGTGGAAGAGATTGAGGAGAGAGATTGCAATGCGATCATGTTTCTTATACTCAAATGGGTCCATATACTTGAACTTTTCTTAGGAACTTTTTACAATTGGCTTGTTGCTTAACTGCCTTTGAGATAAGAAAAGTAGCACAAAAATTTGGTGTTTGTTCACTAGACTTGGGAACTTTTCAGAAGAAATTTGTGGCTTTGTTGTCTTTGAAATAAGAAAAGTAGAACACGCAAAATTTTGATGTTTACCGACTTGGCACTGCAAATTTGTGAAGGTAATTGAATTTCGGGGTGGAGTTTCACAGTTACGCTAACTTTTGTGCATTTAGTGAGATGGTAGACAGATTTCCTAAGATTCATGTGTGTGGCTGGAACAGTTGCAAGTATTAACTTCTGTAGTTGTGAACAAAAAAAATAAAGACATAGTATTCCTGTGGTAATGGCACTACTTCTATGATTCGAGTATTTGGTGGGATCCATATAGATTTTTTTTTTTTTGGGGGGGGGGGGGTGGATTAGCTAGTTGGTGAGGCAATAGCTTACCAAGACGATGGTCAGTAGCTGGCCCGTGAGGCTAAACTATCTTCTAAGGGTTGATACTATTACATAGGCTTGGGGCTCCCATGCATTACACTCTGATCAAGTGGAAAATGTATGGTACCATGCAAGTGCCAAACACTCTAAACATAAACATACTTGTTTTTTTTTCGAACTGAAAAGCTAAGTTGAGATGGCTTTTTTCTTTCTAGATCTCAGATAAACAGGTTGATTTTCTATTGACTACAGCTGATTTTTTATTGTCAGTCGGATTGATGTTCACAGATTAATATTCTAACTGTATCTAGTTTCAAAAATATTCTAACTTGTATGCATCATCCACAAAAATTCAGATATTCCTGAATATGTTATAACTTATGATTATGAAAGATTGTTCATATGGGTTTTTTGTGTTTTATCTAAAGTTTCATCTATTCTGTCCATTTGAAATCTCATTTCCCGGGCTTGGGATCACTGGGATCTACAGAAAACATTTACCAAATACTGGTTGTTTGCTTGGTAATGGTCAAAGGCTAGGGTCTGGGGTTGAGGGATTTCTGGAACCTGTACCCCGTGTTATGGAAAGAGTAATTTGGTTCGTTGAGATTTAGTCCATTAGGTTTTGTAACTGCGACAGCAAGACATGCATTTTGTTGACACATTGTATATTTTCCTGAGTGACATTTGCAATGGAATTTTACTCTAAATTCTTATAGATCTTTCCAGTACTAGTTTTTGTAGCTTGTATTAATCAGTATTTTCATGTGGTCATTGGGCAGGCCAAGTTCTTGTATGGAAACAAGTTTACTTCAGAAGAACTGCAGGATATAAAGCTGATGATCCAGAGTAACATGTACAAATATCTAAGCATTCTGCTTGATGGACGAGAACGCTTTGAAGAAGAAGCTTTGTCTAGGATGGAAGGACATGGTTCTCATGATCAAAACGCTGAAGCAGGTAGTTTTGCAATTACACATACAATATTAAATTTTAAATTTTCACTCAAATTTCTACCATTGCTTCAATCATGATGGACTATTTTATTCCCAATTTGTAGTGGAAAGTCACTCATGCTTTGTCCCCTTCATAGAAATTTCGAGTAGAAAGGTTATAATTGTAATATTTACTGCACTGCAATATAGTGGAAACTTGTATATGCATGAATCAATTGAGCATTTATCTGTACTAATGGGGGAGGAATGGCAAATGTCATATCTACCGTTGGAATTTACTGTAGGAGGGAGTACTCTCAAACTTTTCTGATGAGTGTTGGTGGCTATAGAACTTTCCCATCTATCACAATTCTTTGCAAAAATCACTTGGAGAATTTTTCTCATTGCAATATATTAATTAGTAAACTCTTGTGGTTGATTCTAGGATTGTGGAGTGAGGTTCGTTTTGCTGTCCTTAGAAATTCATTCTCAGTGATATTCTTCTTTCATCCAGAGGATCAAGTTGTTGGTGGGGATGTCTATAGAATCAGATTTGGGGACAATGTGTGATGGGGATTCATATTTGAGTCTTTAATCCCTAATATATAGAGGATATTCACAAACCGTTTCTGTTGTGATCTCTTCTGCTGCTGCTTTGCTTTCTTCTTGTACATCTGTTTCATGAGGCTTGACCTAAAACTTTCGAGTTATGAATCGGGAATAGAACCAATGGGGGATGCTTGGTTACAATTTAGAATCCGTTATTATACGTTTGCTTTAGTTTTTGTTGTTTTTGATGTTGAAACTGTTTTTCTTTATGTAGTGGCAATGTGTTGGGAATATGGGAGTATCCGTATTTATAGAAGCCTTAATATTCTTGGAGTTGATTAACCCTTTGTCTCGTCTCGCGTCCACAATGCTCCTTTAATGTGTAAGATGCCCCTCCAGTTCGGGGATTTTTTCTTGCAAATCTTACTCAGTCCTTGCTGGAAAACTATGGCCTGTTATCTATTGAGCCTTATTGGATGATTTGGATGCCAAATGCCAGGTTTTTTCTTGGAAGGTGCCCTATGGAAAAATTAGCGCATTTGATCTCTTAAAATAAAGACTAATACCTCCTTATCGCCACATTGGTGTTTTTTGTGCTGTACTGATGCTGAGTGTAGTCGTATCTTTCTGCATTGTCCTCTCTTGTTGGGGGAATGTTTCATAAAATGTTTGGGGTTGTAGGTGCTTTGCCTAGAGGTTGTTATCCCTTGATCAATGAGGATATTTGGGGGTTTAGTTCTAAAAACAAAGCTAGTACTTTGTGCGTTGTGCAGTTTTAGCAGAAATAGCAGAATATTTGAAGATAAGAGAGGATATGGATTTCCTATGGAGGGAGAAGCTTTTTTGGCATCCTTGTGGGCTTTCTGGGCACAACATTTTAGGATATTAGCTTGATCTTTCTTGATAGTGGGGAGCAATCTTTTTTCATTGTGGATTTTTTTTTATTAGCTTCAAGCTCGTTCTTCTGTTTCATTTAATGGGCTTCTTGTCCATCTTTATGTACACCTTTTTCCCTTTTAATAAAGTATTTGTCGTATAAAAATGTTTCAATGGGGAACCTTAATTAAAAGAGGAGCACATGGGGAGTCGGGACTGCTCTGAATAAATTTGTGGCTTCTGGGTTGCGGTTTCTAACAAAACCTATATCTATGAGTTGATCAGCAGAGAGTAAATAGAGGAGAATACTATGATGGCACAGAGGGAAAGCATTAAAGTGGTTCTACTTTTTCAACTCATTATTGATACTTTTATCTCCAGAACACAGAGACACAAAGCCGTGTTTACTTAACCACTAATGACTATTTCACATGTGATGGAACTGTAAGGTTTCAGTTATGTCATTGACGATTTATGCAAGCTAAAGATAATCATTCTAGATAAGAGTGATGCTGATTAATCCAGTTGCAAAATAAAGAATCTTTTCTTCCCTGCATTTTGGAAAATTCGGTATGTTAGATCTGATTGAATTTTTTTTCAGGTGGTGAGGTCAACCAAGATGAAACTACTCAATGTGTCTACTCGATTAACCCGAGGTTGAAGCATTTCTCTGACTGGCTTCTAGACATCATTGCTACTGGCGATCTAGATGCCTTCTTCCCAGCTGCAACACGCGAGTATGCTCCATTAGTTGAAGAGGTGTGGAAGGATCCTGCTATTCAGGAAACATATAAAAGAAGAGATGAGCTTCATTTCCTCCCTAATGTTGCAGAGTACTTTTTAAGCCAGGTAACATTATATCTAAACTTGTGGAGTAACATATTTTAGTGATGTAGAAATCCTTTTGCGGCTGTGTTTAGCTTGATATTTGATTTTTTTTTATTTGGCCATCTTTTTCAAATTTATGTGAAGTAATACAATTTTCTCAGTTAATGTCTCAATAAATAATCGATTATAAATGTATTAGATGGGTTTTGAAGCATTGGATAATGAAACGTCTAATAAAAAAAAAAAGTGTCAAAATGTATGGCTTTGTGTGTCTCCCGGTCCTGACCCATTATATATGCTATCTGCTATGTTTTCTTCATAGCCTTAACAATTTAGACAAGTGTTAGATTTTTAAGCATGTGGTCTTGTTTCTTCAGGCTGTTGAGGTATCCAGCAATGAGTATGAACCTTCGGAACGAGATATACTATATGCAGAAGGGGTCACTCAAGGAAATGGATTGGCTTTCATAGAATTCACTCTTGATGAACGGAGTCCAATGTCTGAAACCTACACAGAAAATCTTGAAGCTCTGCCCCCGCCTCCAACCAAGTAATGCTATTTTCTTCTCGTGTGTGTGACCATGTATTTAGCTCCTGCGGCTTTTCCTGTTTAAGCAAATAATGCCATTTTGTTAGTGCAGTGATTGTGTTACTTAGCATATATAGACTCGGATTTTTATGTCTCTTGCAGATGTTTAATGTACAATCTTAGTTTTCTGAACTTTCGTATTTGATGTCACAGATACCAACTTATAAGAGTGAATGCGAAGGGGATGAACGAAGGGTGCAAGTGGGTGGAAATGTTTGAAGATGTACGTGTGGTAGTGTTTTGCGTCGCTCTGAGTGATTATGATCAGATGTGGGTTTCCCCAGACAATAGTGGCAGTGGAGCGTTACTTCAAAATAAGATGATACAGAGCAAGGAGCTCTTTGAGAATATGGTCAGGCACCCTTGCTTCAAGGATACCCCTTTCGTTTTAATGCTAAACAAGTACGATCTCTTTGAGGAAAAGGTCAATCAGGCGCCATTAAGTTGTTGCGAATGGTTCAATGACTTTAGTCCGGTGAAGCCCCACCACAATAATCAGTCACTGGCCCAGCAAGCTTACTTCTACGTTGCAATGAAGTTCAAAGATCTTTATGCTTCCATCACAGGCCGAAAGCTTTTTGTGTGGCAGACTCGGGCAAGGGACCGAGTGACTGTCGATGAGGCATTCAAGTACATAAGGGAGGTTCTGAAGTGGGATGACGAGAAGGAAGAGAACTACTATGGTGGACCAGAGGATTCGTTTTACAGTACAGACATGAGCTCCTCACCTTATGCAAGGCAGGAGTGATGTTGCTTAATATCTTTACATTTGTGTTTGCTTCTTAATTAAAGTGAGAGTGAGGGCAAATGGTAATGCTCTTTGTGTTCTTCTCATCGGAATAACTGCGTATTTTTACTCTTCTAAACATCGCTTTTATAAAATTATAATGTTATCGATGGGTCTCGAGTTGATTTGGCATTGAGCATGCTCGCGTTCTCGAGTTAAATAAATGGAAATGCTTGCTTAAATTTCTTGTGGGATGTGGAAATATGTCCATTTTCCGCTTGCCTTTTGAGGTTGATTTCTAAGCTTGATATAATTTCAAAGTGAGTAACGTTAGATAGATCAATTTTTCAGACCAATTTTTCAAACCATGTGATGTGTCATCAATAGGGAATAAGCACGTTAACCAGCACTTAATAATTCAATCAACAATAATCAAGTCATAAGTTTTTCAAAAATTGGTTTAAAGAGTTGGTATCCCTAACATTAAATTCAAATCCTCCCCAATCTTTGCGTCCAGAGCCAACGGACTAGAGAGTCCAGGGCTTGAGAGAGAGAGAGAGAGAGAGAGAGAGATTTGAGTCATTCAAGGGTTTGATTTTGTGTGAAGTGTGCAGTAAAATGGGCTTACGAGGATCACATGATTTGAAATTAAGTGATCAAAATTTCCTAATCCATCGACACAAAAAACAGAGATCCAAAGAGAATCTTAATTCCCTAGCATTACCCTTTGAAATATGATTTCGATTTGAAAGCATATCTAACCAGTAGACAGGGTTCTTTCCCTAATCTTTGGTTGGCTCTCTAAACCCATATAAACCATAACATCAAATTAATTTTTAGATGGATATAGTTTGTCTAGATTGACAGGTTATCCACCTCAATTGTCATTCCAACTAGATCTCATCTCACTTTAAATTTCGAGAGAGTGATTTGATACTTGCAGCACAAATGGCCTAAACCCCACATATGTTATAGCTTAAGCAGTTAAGAGCACAATCATATATTCAAATTTTATTGTTCGAGTACATGACTTGAATCTAGGGGTGGTCAATCAAACCTAAAAATTGACAAGTTGTATCGAAATTACGAAAAAAAAGAAGGAATACTATTAAAACGTAATACTAAGTTAAAAGTCTAAAATAAAAGAAATTAACTCAAATGGCACTTTTCTGAAAACAAAAAAATTAAAGCAGGAGGGTGAGAAGGATTATTAAAGTACGAGATAAACCACTATTCTAGTTATTTTATACCTTAAATCTTTCACTACACAAATTTATGCGAAACCGACTTGTTTATTTATTTAACTTTTATAAAAGCACAATGTGGCAACAATAAAAATGGTACTCATTTCTTGTAAAATTTCATACCATACAAGTAAACGTGTCCTCTTGTCCATAGAAAAAGTTTGGGCTATAATATTTTACACCTTCCAAGTTATCAATTTACACTTTGTGTCTTTGAATGCTTGAATCTCTTTTAAATTGATATAATTTCAATATCTTCAGGTGCAATTTTTTTTTGAAAAACAACCCAAATCTAGAGGGTTAGTTCGGTGGGCTGAATGAAATTGAGTCGTAAGTGTGGGATGGATTTGTAACTCATGTATAAGGATAGGTTGAGTAATTCATTTGGATTCATAACCATCATGTCTAGTCATGTCCATCTCACATTTTGACCGAACAAGCAAAAGATTGGACTCAAGTTATTGGTTCCAACCTATCCCAACTAGTCCACCAAACATGTTGGGAGTTTAAAATATTGGCTTTTTAGCCAAAATAGCCTCTGAGATTGACATAACTAATCAATTTGGGCCGTAAGATTTGCAATAGAAATGGTCCATGAGTTTGTTGCAATCAATCATTTTAGTTATTTCGTGAAAAATTATGCTAAATAAAAATAAAAATAACAAAAATACCTTCAATTTATTAAACAATGCGTCAAGCTAATTTGACAAAAACATTTAAGATATTTTTGTCATTTTATCCTTATTTAATAGAAGTTCTCTCACGAAATGACTAAAATGATTGATGATGAACAAACTCAGACATAATTTCTATCCATTTCAAATTTTACAGATTAAAATAAAGAGTTATGTCAATATTAAAAATCATTCTAGTTGAAAAACCTAATATATTATTAAACCAAAAAGTTTAAACCGGTTGACAATAAAAAAGTTTTAACAGCCCATTTGTTGCTTCTCGTCCACAGCTTTTTATCTTTATCTTTTGCTGCTGACTCCAAAGCAATATAACACCTACATCAAGACGAAGGGAATCCGAAACGGACAAACCCCGTTACGCCATCGCCAAGCAACCTCACTTATCTGCCTTATCATCTAACCCCACTCACTGTCTCTCTTTCTCTCTCTCTCCAAAGTCTAGAGAGAGAAACAATATAATAGGGTACCAGAAAAGGGAAAGCAACGGCCTTTCTGTGGTCGAGCATCTGTGCGTCTCTGTATCGTCTTAATATATGCATGTCAATAGTCTAGAGAGAGAAAATATAGAGAAGGAGAGAGAGGGAGGTTTATTGGACAGTTGAAGCCGAGATCACAAGACCCTTTTGTGTGAATTGAGTTCCGTAGAAGTGAAAATATGGTGGGTATTTTCTCAAGGTTCTCCAGCAGAGCCGGTCATCGACGTACCCAGAGTGCCATTGTAAGAGCTCTTCGTCTTCTTGTTCTTCTTTTCTTTCTTTTATATTTGAAATGTTTGTGTGTTTGTTTATATTTGCAATCTTAATTTGATTTGGTTATTAGATACTTCAGATTGCCTTGTTTTGACTGGGGTTGACTTTTTCCATTGCTTCTACAAATTTGTGCAAAAATGGAGCTTCAATTGTTGAACTTTTCTCACCATCTGACCCTTTCTTGTGGGTTTGGATTTGTTTTTTTATTTGTTTTTGAAAATCCCACATGTTAGAATCCGACTTTTGACATTAAATTGATTGGTTTTTTTTGGAATGATTGGTTTTTTTGGAGTTTGTTGGATTTCATTTTTCTGTTATCGATTGAGTAGATCATGTAATCGATGATGATCTTTGTTGCTGTCGCGGACCTTGCTGATTTTGCTACACACGTTGTGATGGCATGTGTGCGTTTGATTTGTGCATTCACAATTTCATTAAGTTTGGTATCTGGTGCAGGATGGGAGGGAAGCATTGGCCCCAAACTCCGAGGGTACAGGTTCAGCACCTCCCCCAACTGCCGCGTCTCATGGGATTGAAGTAGCGGTAGAGTTTAAGCCGGTTGAACATCCGATTGAGCCTTTTGACAATGATAGACCAATTCAATGCCCTTTACCTGAACCGTCAATTCTCAATGTAAGATTAAATCCTGGCTTTTTTCTAAAAGAAGGTTGTTTTGTAAGTTTGCAAGTTAGGATGATAGAAATAATTTTCATGGTATGAAGTAGAAACCGAGCACAGTGACGTTCTAAGATTCATACAACTGACCCTACTTAGCGGGATAAGGCTTTATTGTTGTTATTGTTTTTGGTATGAAGTAGAAACCGATTTCTTCACTTGTTTTTTACTCTGTTGACTAACATTACAGTTATGGCTCGGGAAATTTTTATAGTTTCGATTCAGGATGTCATTGCATGTTGTCTAAGTAGATTTGATCATAATAACTGAAGTTGATTAGATTGGATGGACACGTTGGTTGCTGCCTGAGACTTGAAATTTGATATCAGTGTTAAACTGAGCATTTGTTTTTGTCCATGAAAACCCCAGAATATTTTCATTTTAGTCTTTTTCACCTTTTGGTTCTTATGGAATTTAAAATGCTCACCAGATACCTAGGAAACCTGTACTCGTTTATTCGTTAGTTTAAGTATCGAGTCCACTATTTGGTATGTCAGATATAAGTGCTTGACTGTACTGTAAGTCTGTAACTAACTCAAGAGCGTGGTTGCTATTGAAGACTTGTTTGAAAATTTATTTTTGGTATGGTGGAATTCTAGTGAGTGTTTTCATATTGCAGTTTCGTCACTAGCATCATTCATACTATAGGTCAAAGAAGTGCCTACAAGAAGAAGAACTTGGTGCCTATTTCTAGAAAAAAAGGATATGGATCACTTTCTCTAACCAATCATAAAGGGCACTGTGAAGTCGTTGCCAATTTTCTGTGGATGTATCTAGGATTACGTTGACTGTATATAAGTATTGAAGTGGTGACCTTTTCCAATATCATTGTATTTTCTTCACAAATTCTTTGCAACCTGACCTGATTTATCTAAAGCACTATCCGATTGGGGTATGATTTTCACCACACCCCCACCCCAAAAAGAAAAAGGCTAAGGTGGTGTTGCTGTAATTTTGACCAATGTCAATCATTCTAATCATGCGCATAACATGGAATAGAAATTATCTAGAACGACAGGCCAAATCGTTGTTTAAAAACCAATGGTCCTGAGGTATCAGTGTAGAGTGAATAAGAAATGGATTAGATTTGTTATTTTTTTTGTTTTACTCGAAATTTGTTTCTGTGGATACTGTTATGTATAGAATTCTAATATAGCTTGTCTGCTCTTCAGGATGGGAGACTATGGAAGGAGCGAGTATCAGCAACTGTGCCTAGGAGAGGTGACTTGCCTGTGATGAAGGAAGGGGGTTCTCTCGACTCTGAAGAAGCTGTGATGAAACCCAGACAAACACGAAAGAATCGCACGATTTTACCATCTCTTAGTGCCCCCGAACATAACCTCCTAAACCTACTAGAAGAATGTAATTCATCTGGGATTTAAAATCTGGTAAATTGTGTTTCACATTTGTATTGTGTAATTTCAATAATTGGTTTTATAATTATTGCCTGAATATATGTATATCTTTACATATCATTACAATGTCTACACCTTATAAATGTCATTGAGCAACTGTAAGCATCTTCTCAGAATTCCGACTTTTCTATCATTTTGGGCAGCTTTATTAATCGTGAAACTGTTTCTGCATTCGGAGATGCAGTTATATAAGTAAGATAGTTATACAGTGTCGGGTGCTTGTATGAGGAAGATGAGAATGATCTCTAAATTGGGTTTGGAGTTTGATTAGGTTCTTTAACGAGATCTTAGTTGTTCTAACATGGTGGATGCACACTGGTCAGTGGACACTAACCATTTCAGGTGCAGTATTGTTGAACAAAAAGCTCGTAACCTGTTACTCGTTTTCATTTGGCCAGTTTCTGACGGACTCTGTTCTGCAAACATGGCTGCGGGGTTGCGTTGGAGTTGCTCTCTCGCTTTGTCGAGGAGAGATGATTTGTCGTTTGGTTTTGGTTTGTTGTGTTTCTTTTGAGTCTTGACAGTTCTGGATCCGGTTTGGGAAGCTTAAGTTTTGTGAGCTTATCCATCTTGTTAGTTAGGTGTGGATCTGCTGTCGACGTTGGACTTGTAATCTTGGAATTTGATTTTCAGTTTTGTGAGCTTATCCATCTATCTTTTGTGAGCTTATCATCAGTTTTGTGAGCTTAAGTTTTGACAGTACTGAAATTTGCAGCAGCAGCATCGTTTATAACTAAACCATCAAATTGATGTTTAACCGAGGTTTAGGCAGGCTAATTAATAATTATGTTCCAATTGGTCAAATTATTCTTGCGTCTCCTGTAAGGTTTAATACAAGCGGGGTTGCGTTGGGTTGCTATTTGGGGTTGCGTTCGAGTTGCTCTCTCGCTTTGTGAGGAGAGATTTTATGTTTGATTTGTCGTCTGATTTTGGTTTGTTGTGTTTCTTTTGAGTATTTATGGTTTTGGATCCGGTTTGGAAAGCTTAGGTTTTATAAGCTTGGAATTTGATTCCTGATCGTTGATGTTTCTCGCTCTGTTTATTAATGAAATTTCTCACTTTCAAAAAAAAAAAAAAAAAAACAAGCAGGGTTCTCTCAATAATAGTTTAGATTTACCCACGTAATTATCTCTAGAGGCGTTTGTTCACCGTAATTTTACGTGCGAGTTCACATTAAGCACGCCCCTGGGCTATGAATAGGTAGCAAACCACATAATTGACAAAGTTGAGAAGCCGACTTGGCTGCAGATGAAGGTCTTGAGAGTTCTATATTGTGTCTTATGTACCAAAGACACTACGTGGCCATGATTCTTACCAATTACAAGCGAAGCGAAATAGAATATGAAAACAGTCTAATTTTCTAATAAACAGTTATTAAAATCGATAGGTATATGGGATATATACAGATCCGACAACAAATATATATATATATATATATATATATAAATAGTTATAAATTTAAAACCTTCATACATATTGGCATACATATTATGCATATTACATGTATGAACTAGCTCGCTAAACAGGGAACTCTCGAGCTTGGAATGGAAGGTGGAGTGTCGGGGAATCAAGGTGTTTCCGGGGACTCCGAAAGCTTCCGTGATTCATCCATGTCTTCCTTTGCCATGTCTCCTTCTTCGTGGTGCCGTGCAATTTGACGTGATCATTGTGTCCTTCCTGATCAACTTCAAGCTGATGAACAAGTGCTGCTGCTCCTCCTTCCATGGCTGCTGCTGCTGCTGATGGTATTGAGAAGGCAAAAATGATGAGCAACATCAAAAGAGTAAAATTAAAGGGTGTTGCAGCCGATGATGATATTGATGCCATCCTGATCTTCTATATATCAATCAGTTGTTTTGTTTCTCAATGTGATGATCTGCAGAGAAGTGGAGTGTGTTTCAAATATAAAGAGCCAGAAAAAGTGGAACTTTGCTTTGGTTGGAAGTCAAGACCCAAGAATATTATACATCAAGCCTCCTATTACATTGCATCACATTAAGTCACACGAGTATATTGACATCGTCGAGAGATTTTTTAGTGTATATGAAACACAGCCTGTCACATTAAGTATATTAATACAATTGGTTAAAAATTTGAAAAAAATTGTTTCAACCGATTGTATGTACTGGGCCGTGTTCCGAGAACACTAAAAAACTTCTCATCATCGTGACAACCTTACCAATGATACAACGGTGTGTATAAACTTTTCTCAATTTGACATTATATCATTCGTACGAGACATTATAATGACGTGTAAGTTGTTCTGCCTATGTGGAATACCTACACTTTATATAATATTAGTTGGGTGGTGCCTAATAATTGTGGGTTTGATCAGCGTTTGGTGGTTAAATGATTCTGTTAGTAGACTTTAAAGTGCATCACTTTCATTACAAGTTAGCATAATATCTTTTCCTAAAGTCTAAGTGGTTTACCTCTATCTCTTTCACCCACTTTTTTCTTTCTGTGTACGTACTTTTGAGTGTGGTAGAAAATCAATGATTAGATTGGCATTTGCAACGGTTAAATTTTGCATAAAATTAGTACTACCGAGTTAGATTTAGTATTATAATTGGACCCTCTTTCACATGAGGATAAATGTTAAATTATTAAAACAAGATAGTGCAAGGAAAATGTTATTGACATTCCAATATAGAAGTCATTCCTACAAGAGCATCTCCATCATGCTCTCTCAAAATTTAGCTAAAACTGTCAAAAAAATTATATTAGGAACTCTCCTTTTTTCAGTGATGTTGGAGTGGTAGAGGACTCAGAATGTGGGGTGGTTGTGATGAGCAAAGGTAAAATTTTCCACACAATTAAGGGAGATGATTTATCACAAAGATTTTCTCCATTTTCAGTTTATTTCTAGCCTTTGGTCGAATAAAACAAAGAAAAATTAAATGATAGAAATAAACATGCGTGTGAAGAAGGAGAATAAATATCTGATAAATAACACCAAAGTTCCCCCCTTCTAAAATTCCACACCTACCATGCTATATAGGCCGTGATAAGATGCAAATTGAGGTCAATATCAATGTGATAGTAGCAAATCCGTCTCCTTAAAAAATTGACATTATGTAACTATAAGACACATGATAGGCATCAACGATATGAAATACCATCACAATAACATTCCTTTAAATTGAGGTTAGGTCTCACCTTTTTTTACCTGAATGCTGCTACACCCACTTACTTTATAAATTAAACATAAATGACAAATTAACATAACGCTAATAAGGAAATAAGACGTGGTTGAACACAATAGTATTCTTTTTGGTGTACTCGTACAAAGAGGAGTTAACAAGGTCGTCTCTGACATTTTGGGGGCCTTGTGTGAAGTTAAAAAAAGCCCTCCTTATTTAAATAATAATTTATTGGAAAATATATTCATACAAAGTTCAAACTTAATGGAATCGGCATCTCACTTTTACGAATTGAATAATGTCCAATTGCCATGAATCATGATTGAGGGTTCATCATGAAAAAATAGAGCATGACTAAAAGATACACATAGAAATACACTTGTATTTGTGGAAGAAAGTAATACACATGTTAATCTTTTATTGCTGAAGAAAAGTGGAGTAAGTGTGGGATTGTTATCAGTCTACTCAAGTCTCTATGAAGTCCTAAGGTGGATGTGGAAATTGTAGCAATCAGTGGAGGGACAAAACCCATGTTGGTTTGACTGTATGGCAAGTAATACACATGTTTTTTAATTGCTAGAGAAAAATTATAAGGTCCACTTAATCAAGTATTCAAGTGTACTATAGATAAAATCAAATGATGATGATTTTTTTTCCAGTTAATATTTTTTTTATTAGAATATTTTTCCAGTTAATATTTTTCCAAAGACCACCGCACTTTTTGCACATCCCAAACTCTCTGGGTATTTAATTTTACCCGACCCGGCACGGCCCGGCCCAACTTGGTATTGCCGTCTTCCCCCAAAGTCTCCGTCAAATTTCACTCACTTTGGTGCTGTTTTCTTCGAGCACAAGCTAAATGAGGTGTTTTTTCCGATTCCTATAAATACGAACCAAACAAGACCTTGGGTTTCCAACCCTCGCAAACTCTCTCTCTGAACCAGCCATGGCCGCGCTGCAGTACCTGGAGACGCTGCGCAACGCGCATCCGGAGCTCGCCGAATGGTACAATTCACTCGCAGATCTGTACCAAAGGAAGTTATGGCACCAGCTCACTCTCAAGCTCGAGCAGTTCGTTGCTCTCGCCGTCTTTCAGGTCTGTTTCCCACCCCCAATTTTGGGTTTCTTTGATGCTTGAGTATCGGAATGGGTGACTCTCAGTTCGGCAATTTTGCTGGAAATTTAGGGTTTGTGAAATCGTTAGTTTGGGGCTTCAAGTGCGCTTTGGGATTTGATGCTGAATTACGGTTTTTAGGGGAAATGAATTGGGAAATGGGGTTTTGGATTGGAAAATTAGGGTTTTTCTTTTGTGGAACTAGGTTTTTTTTTTGGTGTTTGATATTCTTCTATTTAGTTTTGCTCTCACTTGGGTTGTAGATCGTGATTCGTACTGGAGAAGATGCGGAAGTTACGAGGGAAAACATCTTTGGAAATTTTATGCTTTTGGTTGCATTAAGTGAAACCGTAGTGTAAATCTCTGAAAGCTTTTGCCTTTGTTGTAGTTTGACTCTTTTTCGGGTAATTTGAGGAACTAGAGGTCCAAGAACTAGGAATCCATTGATTCTGCTTTTGAGTTTTCTTCTTTGGGAGTAATTAGTTTTTTTATCCTAGTTTTTTTAAATGATTAGATTGGAGCCATAGGCTGATGCCTTTTATTTTTTTGGAGGTTTAAATTCCATTGGAACTCATTCCAATTACAGTTATTTGTCTGCGAGTAAAGTGGGTTTGTAACTGTTCGAAGTAAGCTGTTTCATTAGCATGTAGCTATGTTACATGTTAAGGTTGTGTGCCGTAATGAATTTAATTGTTGAAGTTTGTCTTTATCTTAACTAGGATAATGTTATGTCACAAATATGTGCACTTTCAAAAGAAATTAGGTTACACTTCTCAATTACTTGACCAAACATGTCAATAGCATTGATAAAAAGTACAAAGACAATTAGCATTGGATTGAACTGGTTCTATGTTTAATCTTGTAATTCATTTGCATGAAGAATTTCATTAACTTGGCACATTTTTTCTTGAATCATTGAATTCATGAATTGTTGAATTGTAGTTTGATAGGTGGCATTATGTTGATCTCTTAATACTAATTGCTAGTAATATGTCTGTGGATGCATCTACAAGTTGTATTTTTTCTTGAAATGGAAAGCATTCCAGTATGAAGTTTCTGTTTCTTGGATGTGTCCTTTCTTCCCACATCTAACTTTTGTTTCTTATTATTGAATGTCAGGCTGGTGATGCTCTGATACAGTTATACCACAATTTCATCACCGATTTTGAGACTAAAATCAACCTTCTCAAGCTTGCACACTTTGCGGTCATTGTTTCTCGACAGTACCCAGAGAAGGAAGCTGCTATCAGTTACCTAGAAGGGGTGATTGAAAAGCTTCAAGCCACTAGAGAGCAACGCATAGAGGAACCAATCCTTTACATTAAGATGCAAATAGCAATATTCAAACTTGAACAACAAGACCAAAAAGGGTGCAAAAAGCTTCTAGAAGATGGAAAGACAACACTTGACAGTATGACTGATATTGATCCATCTGTGTATGCTAGCTATTATTGGGTGGCATCTCAATATCATAAGTTCCGTCAAGAATTTGCTGAGTTCTACAAAAGTGCTCTTCTTTATCTGGCATACACATCAGTAGAGTCTCTTTCAGAATCATTCAAGCTGGTATGCTTTTATACTCTTATTCACGAACCATTTTCTTTGCAGTTATTCCTAGGTTCTACATCCAATCATTATTTTTCAATGTTATGTTACAAGAAGGCTTGAAATCTGTAGTTGCACTTACATACTAGTGACGAATGGTTTGTTAAATTTAAATATCTTCCATTTCTTGTGATTGGATATCCCTCAACAAATCGTCTCTTCTAAAAGTATTCCTGTCTTCAGGATCTTTTAAGTACACATGTATTTATTTAAACTGTTTTGGCTTGCTTTCACCAAATCACTAGTTTTGTATTCACAGCAGCAGGTTAATAGTTTGTGTAAACACAAATTCTGCTTCAAGTGTTATAATTTGTGTATTCCATGCTTGGATTCAAATCTTCCAAGCCATTTGAAAGCATGCTTTGTCTTATAAACCTTTTACTCCATAAGAATAAAGCACTGTTCTAAAAATCCCCGCCTAGCGCCGCCTAGGCGCTAGACGGCTGGCCACTGCCCCGATTAATGCTAAGAGCGCCTAGACCTACCGAGGCACCGCCTAGGCACCCGCCTAGCCTGCCTAGACCGCCTAGACCCGCCTAGGTCGCAACTCACTTAGACAGAAAATAGATAACTTTCATTTTGCATTTTGTTTTTTTTCTAATAAATTGTAATGTACTTGTTGCATACTTAAATGAACACACATTATATCCTTATTTCACATGTTTTCATTATGTTCCAATACTTCATAATATATATGCATTCTAATTTGTAGTTTATGACGAAATTATATATATTTCAAGTATAAGCAGACACTTATTTACACGAAATATGATTGATTTACTTAAATCCGTCTAGTCCGCCTAGCCGCCTAGGCGCTAGGCCCCAGCCTGCTGCCCGACTAGCGCCTAGCGACTTTAAGAACCTTGGAATAAAGGGAATTGAAATCTTTTACTTCCTTCATGATCAGTTACCAATATGATCGTAACCATAATTTTAATAGGGTAGTTTAGAGAATACAACTTAATGTGGAGGTGTTATTGGGTAGACAAATGTGAAATAGGATTAACCTTTTATGTTCTTGATAGAAATGTAGTATAAATTTTATTTATTGTAGCATGGGTGGACGAAAGAGGAGAAATGCATTCAATTCTTTTTCTGTCAGTTAATTGGGGATTTCTGGTTCGCAAGAACTGGAAAGATTTGTAATTACATGTTAGTACCCTTCTAGGAGAATCCATTAACTTGGCTAAATGCACTTGTAGTGTGCAGGCTCCCTTGAACATTGACTCTGGTCAATCCATAGTAATTAAGGGTATCATTTCAGACTTTTTTTTTTAATACTGGTTCAGTATGCATTTGAACAGTTGTGATTAGGGCATGAGTGGTAGCCTCTGCCAATGGTAATATTTATCTTTCAGATTCCTATGAGTCAACTGTTCATATGTGGTCACTTTTTAATTTAATTTTTACTTCTGAGTGACTGATTGGTAGTTTATTTTGTTTAATCCATGATAATTTTTAACGGCTTGGTTGTTCTCGTCGTATTTAAGGATCTGGCATTTGATTTGTCCCTTTCTGCGCTCCTGGGAGATAACATCTACAACTTTGGAGAGCTGCTTGCGCATCCTATTGTAAGAACATTTGCAGAGTTTCTTGTTTGGTTTCATAATATTTTGCTTCTCATGCACGCATGTTACTTAGAAGAGTTCCCTTTCAAAATGCACAAGGTGTTTTTGTTACTTTGTATGAAATATTTTTGCACCAATCTAGGACATTGGATTTGAAATTGATCAGAAACTAAGTCATGTATGCTCAACTAAGCCTGTATGTAGATTCGCAATGCACAGTATTGTTGATACTGCTATTCATCATACACTCTACAGTCACCAGTTATTCCCGCATTCATATACCCTTTTTTAGTTTGGTTTATTTTCACTTTCCCAGCTGGAGTCTGATAAATTCCTTTTGATTTCAACTGCTGTAGACTATCATGAAGTGCTTGTTGTCTCCAACCTAGTTGCCTGGAGCTTTGTATGATATGTGCATGCATTGTTCTTTATACATGATATCTTTACATTGGGTTTGCATAATGGTTTAGTGAACCATGTGGTTTTAGGATCTGAATTTCCTTCTCCACCCTACCAAGGATGCTTATATAGATATTAATTACATACCCAAAAAGTTTCTATGTAGTTGGCATGTGTTTCTTCCGAAGTGTGTAGGCTACATTATACTAAGTTATTTGTGCAGCTCTTTTCTTTTTTAATGGATGACATCTTTTAACAATTTGTGCAGATTAAGTCTCTTCTTGGGACAAAGGTTGAGTGGCTTTACTATATTCTTCAAGCGTTCAACTCTGGTGATTTAGTTCGGTATCAAGAGTTATGCCGTGTGCACAATGCTGCTCTGAGAGCACAACCGGCATTAGTTGATAATGAGAAGAAGCTTTTGGAGAAGATTAACATTCTGTGCTTGATGGAAATTATCTTCAGGTTTGTGTGTTCTAGATTGTCCTTTCACTTGTAATCTGTGACAAAGGTGTTTTTTGAACTACCATTCACTAAGTCGATATGTTCCTTGCAGCCGGCCAGCTGAAGATCGGACTATACCATTGAGTATCATTGCAGAGCGTACCAAACTTTCGGTCGAGGATGTGGAGCATCTTCTTGTGAAGAGCCTGTCCGTAAGTTCCTATATTCTTAAACCTGATGAACGGTGAATTTATTTGGATTGTCCAAACTAAAGTTCTACCAATAGAGAAGACTGGTTTTATGACGACAGTTCTCAATGCACGCCTTAGTAACAAGTAAAGATCAAGTACTCACAAGCGATATTTTTATAACTCGTACATTCAAAATTGGAAAATAAAATTTAAAAAATGAGAAGCTTATGATTTGAGAGACTGAACTTTTGACCTAGGTGAAAGTGCTAGTATACTAAAGTTGGTCACATGAACACGTTTGAGACGTTATATCCTATGTATATGGGATTGGCCATTCAAACCTTATTTGCACTTATGTAGTGGGTTCCACACTTTCAGTTCAATATAACTGACATACGATATATTATATGTTGCATGCAGCATGTGACATGCAAATGAGTATTCTTTTTATTTGTAATATTATTTTACATACAGTTTAGTTTCAGACAATAAATTTGAGGCCTTTATTGCATCTAATGGTTTTGTAGTTGTATAGCTGTCTTGTACAATATTTGTAACAAGGGAAGACTTAAGGTAGTAGTTTCTGGCTTAACAAGGAAGTAATTAACCGGAATTTTTTCTTGTTTTGCGGGGGTGGTGAGGTTATGATTTTCTTTTGACTTGGCACTGTTAATTTTATAAATAAAAGGAAACCGAATATGTTATGGTCTTGTAATTATTACGTGTCATATGGTTTATGGTAGTTCCTTTGTTAATCGAATTTGCATGTGGATGTTTTATAACGCAGACAAGCAGGGTGTTGCTGATTTTATTCCCTAATTCTGTAGTTAGAAAGTGTTCTTCTCATTCTATTTTCTATTTAATAATTATGGGAGAGATGCTGAACGCAGGTTCATCTGATCGAGGGAATAATCGATCAGGTCGAGGAGACAGTGCATGTGTCCTGGGTGCAGCCAAGAGTTTTGGGGATTCCACAGGTCAAATCATTGCGTGATAGGTTGGACAGTTGGTTGGACAAAGTCCATACTGCTTTGTTATCTATCGAGGCGGAAACACCTGATTTAGTTGCATCATGAGTCGCCTCTTGCTTTATTTTCTGCCTAGTGTAACAATCCCTTATCGGAAATTTGTGTGGGGGGGGGTGTTCAAAATGCAAAGGCGGCCACGAAACACAGATCTTCGGTTGATTGAGCACTTTGGGCCTACTCTTTTTATGCTGCTTTTCTTGTTGGTAATCATTTCCCTGGAAGGAGCAGCCTTGTGTACTGCACTTGGGAGTAATATTCCATTTTATAGTGGCATGCCTAGAGACATGGTGAATTGATTAAACACGCTGTCGTTATAACTTTGTATTCTGAATTTTCTTTCCTTAGATACCTTACATTTATGCATCTTTCGTTAGTTTTTAATGATTTTCTCGTTCTCTCTACTAGTACTAGTCCATTTTCCTTCTCAGTAAACGTTTTCATGTTCCGCTGATGGGGACGATGGTTTGAACTTAGAAACCTTCAGTTTTTGCAGTGAGTGTGTGCATCTGTTGTGCCCCGGAGCACTCTGCATTTGTGGTCTGATTAATTGATTGGTATTTTTAGTGATGCAGTAACATTGACTTACCAAAACGGGTAAATTTGCATCAGAGTATTTGTGTGACATGTATTTCAGGGATTAGGGTTTGTTGCATTTTAGACCCTCACGTTTGCCAAATTTGAACATTTACAATTCAGCTTTAACAAAATTGCAATGTCAGGTGCCCAATGCTATGCTATGAAAAGCGGCTTTGCTCACAAGTGTTTTAGCTACAAGTACTTTTATTATAAAATCGTTTTTATTTACAATTCTGTTATAAATAGGTAAAAGTTAGAGAAATAACATTCGTTAAGATCGAGGGTGAAGTGGGTGCAAAATATCACACTGTTTAGTTTTGTACTACCACCACAAAAGTATTGCAAGTATTAGAAAATGAGGGATACTGAGAGTATTATATTTCTTCCTTTTCTCTTTTTGATATTCTATAACTTTGAAAAATTTAAGTGCTCTATTTATAGAGCCAATTCAATGGAAACTTACAAAAGGGTTACTATTTAGCATATGAGTCTTTACTATACACATGTGGGCAAACATACCCACTATTTACAATACTCCCCCTTCGATGCCTACATATCAACATCAGTTTGCCTCATTAAAACCTTGCTCGGAAAAACCCAATGGGGAAAAAACCATAGCGAAGGAAAAAGAGTACAACTTTACCTGGATTGTTGATATAGTGTTAAGTATGCTTATGTTGCCTCGTTAAAACCTTGATAAGAAAAACTCAGTGGGAAAAATCCTAATCGAAGGAAAAAGAGTACAACATGTATGTATCATGGATGCTCCCCCTGAATTGTATCCCCCCTGATTCCGCATTCTTCAAATTGTTAAGCAGACGTAATCCGATTCCCTGCACTAACTTCTGAAATGTGCACTTTGGTAGAGATTTGGTGAACAAGTCTGCCAGATTTTCATTGGAACGGATTTGTCTGACTTCAATCACTTTAGCTTTTTGAAGCTCATGTGCACTGAAAAATCTTGGAGATATGTGTTTAGTCTTATCGCCCTTGATGAATCCTTCCTTCATTTGGGCAACACAGGCTGCATTATCTTCATGAATGACAGTTGAAGGTAGACCACATGAATTCCGGATGTGATGGATCATTGATCTTAACCAAGAACATTCACGACTTGCTTCATGCAAAGCAATTATTTCCGAGTGATTGGAAGATGTAGCAACTAATGTTTGCTTTGTTGAGCGCCATGAAATTGCAGTATCTCCATTATTGAACACATATCCAGTTTGTGAGCGGGCTTTGTGCGGATCAGAGAGGAAACCAGCGTCTGCATATCCAACAAGAATCTGGTCATTTGTGGATTTCTCTGAGTAGAAGAGACCCATGTCTGTTGTCCCACGAAGGTATCGTAGAATATCTTTGACTCTCTTTCAATGACGAATTGTTGGAGCAGAGCTATACCTGGCTAACAAGTTTACTGAAAAAGTTATATTTGGTCTAGTACATTGTGCTAAATACAATAAAGCACCTATTGCACTCAAATATGGTACTTTTGGACCAAGGACCATTTCATCATCTTCTTTTGGACGAAATGGATCTTTCTTAATGTCCAAAGAACGAACGACCATTGACGTGCTGAGTGGATAAGCCTTGTCCATGCCAAATCGCTTCAGGATTTTTTCAATGTAAGCTGATTGGTGGACCAAAATTCCATTAGCACGCTGCTCGATCTGCAGGCCGAGACAATATTTCGTTTTCCCAAGGTCTTTCATTTCAAATTCGCTTTTCAGATATTTAGCAGTTTTATTGAGCTCTTCAGGAGTTCCAACTAGGTTCTTATCATTAACATATACTGCCACTATAGCAAATCCAGAATTGGATTTCTTAATGAACACACAAGGGCAAATGACATTGTTGATATATCATTCTCTGATCAAATATTCACTGAGACGATTATACCACATTCATTTAGATTGTTTTAGCCCATACAATGATCGCCTTAATTTGATCGAGAGCATACATCGTGGTTTGTTAGTTGTTTCAGGCAACTTAAGTCCTTTTGGGACTTTCATGTATATGTCAGTATCTAATTCTCCATATAGATACGCAGTGATGACATCCATAAGTCGCATGTCAAGCTTTTCTGAAACCACTAAACTTATTAAGTAACGGAACGTAATTGCGTCCATTACAGGAGAGTACGTCTCCTCATAATCAATTCCAGGTCTTTGTGAAAAGCCTTGTGCAACGAGTCGTGCTTTGTACCTTGCAATCTCGTTTTTCTCATTGCGTTTTCTTATGAATACCCATTTGTAACCCACGGGATTTACATCAGGCGGAGTTTGGACTACTGGTCCAAAAACACATCGCCTTTCCAAAGAATTTAATTTTGCCTGGATTACATCTTTCCACTTAGGCCAATCTTTTCTCTGTTTGCATTCTTCAACAGAGCGGGGCTCAATGTCATCGCTTAATATAATTTCAGTGGCTACTGCGAATGTGAATATATCATCGATGATTATTTCATTCCGATCCCACAATTCATTTGTACATGCATAATTTATGGAGATCTCTTTGCTTTCATGTACTATTGTCTCTTCAGGGATATGTGTCTCATCAAGGACATTTTCTTTTTCTAGAAGTACAAAATTATGAATTGTGGATTTGTCATTCATTTTCTCTTCCTGATTGATTTCATTTGGATTCAGCTGTACCTTTGTCTTTCTCTTTCGAGGGGCTGAATCTTTTGATCCTAGGGGTCTACCACACTTTAGGCGTGCACCAGATGAATCATTCGCTGCCACTTTATTTTGTCCAACAGGGACATCAATTCTTGCAGGTGCATTTGCAGCTGGTATATGTGATTTTGTCACTTTCATAGCATCATTAAATGCATCTGGCATTTGATTGACAATACTTTGAAGATGAACGATCATTTTCACTTCATTTTCACATTGAGTGCTACGTGGATCAAAATGAGACAATGTGGGTACAACCCATGTCAACTTTTGCCGTTCTTCTAGAACGGTCTTTTCTCCCCTTAACGACGGGAAGACTGTCTCATCAAAGTGACAATCAGCAAAACGAGCTGTAAACATATCACATGTCAGGGGTTCTAAATATCTAATGATAGATGGTGAATCAAAACCCACATAAATTCCCAGTCTACGCTGATGTCCCATTTTAGTGTGTTGCGGTGGTGTAATAGGCACATAAACAACACAACCAAAAACTCGTAAATGTGAAATGTTTGGCTGATGCCCAAACACGAGTTGTACTGATGAGTATTGGTGGTTGGCTATAGGTCTCAATCGAACCAATGATGCAGCATGTAGGATGGCATGTCCCCATGCAGAAATTGGCAATTTTGTTTTCATAAGCAGAGTGCGAGCTATTAACTGAAGCCGCTTGATCAATGCTTCTACTAAACCATTTTGAGTATGGACATGAGGAACAAGGTGTTCAACATCAATGCCCAATGTCATGCAGTAACCATAAAAGGTTTGGGACGTAAATTCACCAGCGTTATCAAGTCGGATTGACTTAATGGGGGTAATTTGGGAACTGTGCTCGTAATTTAATTATCTGAGCAAGAAGTCTCGCAAAAGCTACATTCCGAGTAGACAAGAGACAAACATGTGACAATCGGGTAGATGCATCAACCAAAACCATAAAATATCGAAATGGTCCGCAAGATGGTTGAATAGGTCTACAAATATCCCTTTGAATTCTTTGAAAAAATGATGGGGATTCAGCATCGACCTTTAGTTGTGATGGTCTAATTACCAACTTCCCTTGAGAACAAGCCTTGCAAGGGTTATGATTTGAGATATCAATGTCTTTGCTCAATAATGGATGTCCATTAGAGTTGGTAATGATCCTACACATCATGGTGGATCCTGGATGACCTAGACGGTCATGCCAAAGCAGGAATCAATGAACTTCTGGTTCATGACAGTATATGCCTCAATTGTCTTTATGTATGTATAATACAATCCACTCGATAAACCATGCAATTTCTCCAATATACGCTTCTGGGTATCATTAGAGGTAATGCATAGATACTCCACACTTTATGTACTTTTCGTTTCAATGTGGTATTCATTTAAACGTATGTCTTTGAAACTCAACAAATTTCAAGTAGATCGAGTAGCGTACAATGCATTCTGTATGGACAATATTGTTCCATTTGGTAACATAATCTGAGCTTTCCCTGAGCCTTCAATTATATTTGATGGGCCTGATATTGTTGTTACCTTTTCTCTTGTAATCATCAAGCTTAAGAAATACTTTCGATCACGAAGTATTGTATGCGTTGTTGCGCAGTCTGCAAGACAAATATCTTCGCCATTTCTCATGTTTTGAGAATGACCACAGTTTTTATCCATGCTCTCTGAGTAAGGGAATCAGAGTTAAAAACAAGTTATAACAGGAAATTTACATGCCACTTTTATTGAATTTGAAATGTTAGTTTTAAACTACAAGTTCAGCATAATAAAAGTACATCAAACATAAATGATTCAGTCGGACCGATACACTTCATTTCCCCTTTCCTCAATGAAGTCCAAGACATCTAGGTGCGTTGTGTTCAACTGTCCTGATAAGTCGCGCACTGGATCAGGTATATCCATTGGTCTAGCCTGGTCGAGGAAATTAGTCTAGACACCCTTCTCCTTGAGGGAGGCTTGATATAGATCCACCAGATGTTTTGGGGTACGACAGGTACACGCCCAATGACCATCGCCACCACACCTATGGCATGCTCCATCTGAGTTTCTAAGAGCATTATTCATACGAGCTTTGCCTTTGTGGCTATTTCCATTTTTAAAGCTCAGGCCTAAATTTTGCCTTGGAATCTGGTTGTGAAACTGACCACCATGATTCTTGCCTTTCTTGTTCCACCGGCCTTGCTTGTGGTCACGTCCTTGTTTATGATTATCGCCACCAAATGATGTGGCGTTCACTTTGAGGGAATCAACATTCACTTCTGGGAATGGTGCAGATCCAGTGGGTCGGGACTGATGATTTTTCATCAGGAGCTCATTGTTTTGTTCGGCTACAAGGAGTACAGATATTAGCTGGTTGTACTCAGTAAAGCCTCTTTCTCTATACTGCTGCTGCAGGAGCACGTTGGAGGCATGAAATGTGCTGAAAGTCTTTTCCAGCATAGCTTCCTCAGTAATGATATCCCCACAAAGCTTCATTTGAGAGGTAATTCTAAACATCGCAGAATTGTATTCAGCCACAGACTTGAAATCCTGGATCCTTAGGTGAGTCCATTCATAGCGAGCCCTTGGAAGAATCACCGTTGTCTGGTAATTGCATCTGTTTCTCAATGCATTCCAGAGAGCTAATGGATCTTCAATCGTTAGGTACTTGCTATTTAATCCCTCATCAAGGTGGCGACGAATAAAGATCATGGTCTTCGCTCGATCTTGAGAGGATGAGCTATTTTCTTCCCTAATGGTATCTCCAAGATTCCCTGCTTCTAGATGGATCTTGGTATCCAGTACCCAGGTAAGGTAATTCTTCCCGGTAATGTCCAGGGCAGCAAAATCAAGCTTTGCCAAGTTCGCCATTTTCTTTTCTTTCTGAAAGAAAAATGAGATGTGTAAGAACTTGCAATAATATGTATTCTTGGAGGAATATAACGTTAGAACTTCTGGTTCTTACAAATTTTTCATTTTGATCTTCAGGCCAAAATGATAAGCACTCGAAACTTCAGGCTCGAGATTTTCATGATTAATGAGAAGGGTGATTGTACCGCACCATTCTCATCGAAACAAGCATAGGATGGGTGATTATTCCGCATCACCTAAAATTGTAGTAAAATTAAATTGCAGAAAATTTAAATATGCAAAGCAGAGTGGACGATGATACCGCACCACCTAAATTTGCAATAAAATTAAATTGCAGGAAATTTAAATATGCAAAGCAGGATGGACGATTATACCGCACCACCTAAAATTGTGATAAAATTTAAATATGCAGAACATGGTGTGTGATTATTCCACACCACCTAAAATTGCAGTAAAATTAAATCTGCAGTCCAAGATAGACGATGGTACTGCACCATCTTGGATCGCAGTAAGATTTAATTTGCAGTTCAAGATGGGCGATTGTACCGCACCATCTTGGATTGCAGCAAAATTAACATAAATAAATACTGGGTTAGTAATCAATATCTAAAGCAAACAAGAAATCAAAGATGTATGTAACCGTTAGTTCGAGAACTAAAAGCAGACATGCAGCAAACAGTTCGTCGCGAGGGTATACCGTGCAGTTGAGGCAGAGGAAGAAGATGAACAGTAAAAACCTTAGAGGAAACTTTTTTTTTTCTTTCTTTGTTTTCGTTCGGCGAAGATAAATGAGAGAATGATTGTATTTTAGAGACTCATGCTGATAACGTGTTATAAATATGCAAAAGTTAGAGAAATAACCTTTGCTAAGATCGAGGGCGATGTGGGTGCAAAATATCACACTGTTTAGTTTTGTACTACCACCACAAAAGTATTGCAAGTACTAGAAAATGAGGGATACTGAGAGTATTATATTTCTTCCTTTTCTCTTTATGATATTCTTTAACTTTGAACAATCGAAGTGCTCTATTTATAGAGTCACTTCAATGGAAACTTACAAAAGAGTTACTGTTTAGCATATGAGTCTTTACTATACACATGTGGGCAAACATACCCACTATTTACAACAAATTCATGCTTTTTTTTTTCTTTGGTAATCAGATTCAAGTGCTTTTAAAATAATGAAGATGCTTTATTTTTACCAAACAATCAACTTTTTGATAAAACAAGTAATCACAAAGAGGGGAGTAAACACAATAGTTGTTAAAGTAGAATATGACTTGACACTAGCACTATCATCCTAGTGCTAGTTCTCGTCACTTGTTGGGTGTTAAGTTTGCCTTAAGTGGATTGTGAGTTCAATAATAAATTATTGTGCATAGCTCATCTTAATCCATACCCATCACTATTACTTTCATTAGGGTGAATTTTTTTGCCAAATTACCATACCAAAGTTGTGCCAAAAAATTTGTACCATTGGTAATGGTACGGTATTTGTACCGTATCATACATTTTTGGTACGGTAATGGTATTCAAAACCATGCCGTTGCGACTTCATCTTTTCACTCATCTTGTCATTGACTTCATCTCCATTGCTCCCGTTCTGGCGACTCTCTCTCTGCAATCCATCTCATCTTCTCCTTCATCAAATTGGGTTGTCTTTCTACTTGGCTTCGTCTATCAAGTTAATTTTTGTACAATTTGAAAGAATGTAGAGATGGAATTTAGGATCTTTATACTATTTTTTTTAGGGATGTTGTGTTCTTTCAGCAATTCTTCCATCTATTTACTTCTTTTTTTTCTTAAATGAATATGTATAAAATTCTCATAATTAAATAAAAAAGTTTTAGAAACCCAAAGAGAGTGGCTAAAACATGTTTGGGCCTTGAATTGGGTTGGAAAAAAAAAATCAAATTGTGGCCCAAAAGAGTGGCCCAAAAAAGTGGTAATTACCATAACGATACCATGCTC
Organism: Heteromeles arbutifolia; assembly: GCA_024362995.1. Lineage (NCBI taxonomy): Eukaryota > Viridiplantae > Streptophyta > Magnoliopsida > Rosales > Rosaceae > Heteromeles > Heteromeles arbutifolia. The sequence goes on from JANCRC010000020.1 coordinate 9,585,309, forward strand.
CATGCCAACCGAACTATTTGGCATGTCGAAATTCGGTATACTGAAAATTTAGCACGATAATGGTAATAGATTTTGCTATACCAAAAATTTGGTATGGTAATTGGTATATGGATTTTGATATGGTAATTGTACTGATACCACCCCTATCTATCATCAATGAATTAGACCATGAATTTGACTGTGGTCTTCATGTTTTTGATGCGCCTCCTCTTGTGGATAGGTTGATCTTTGAGGATGTTGTTGGGTTTTCTCAGACTTGTTTTGTTAGTAGTTTGTTTGTTTTTCTTGTATTTTGATCCCAAGTTTGGTTTTGGTGAAGGAAAAAAGTCAAACAATTTGAAAACCGAACCACTTTATTTCTATTTGGTTGGGTTTTTGATATCTTTATATATAAAGTTAACAATTCCTTTTGGGATCACAAGTTTCACCAAAAAGTTTTAGACAAAAATGCCCCCAAAACAAAAAATTTCAAAAGCAACCCAAAAAAATGTAGGGGTATTTTTTTGTCATTTTAACAGTATTTTTTTAATAATTAATTCTTTTTTTAATTCTTTTTTAATTTGTACCTCACAATAGGCTAGTAATAATGTGATTCAATCAGTTGTTCATTAAATATTATTTTATCTATTTTTAAACACTTTCAAAACATCTTAAGAGACGTGTAATGCCGGTTATAAAAAAAAGTCTTTCGCACGCGCATAATAATATGATTAAATGAGTTGTCAAATGATTGTTTTTTTTTTTTGAACAAACGATATTATCTACACTAAGAGGGAGGGGATGAGCTTAGTCTCACAATAGGCTAGCAATAATGTGATTCAATCAGTTGTTTATTAAATATTATTTTCTCTATTCTTAATGTAAATTCAATAGAATGTAGATGGAAATTGAACGACCGATTTTATTATGTGAATTCAGCTGCTTTGATTGGTTTGTGAGGGGTTTTTTTTTTTTTTTTTTTAACAGACAATATTATCTACATTAAGGGGGAGGGGGTGGGCTTAGCCTCACAATAGGCTAGCAATAATGTGATTCAATCAATTGTTTATCAAATATTATTTTCTCTATTCTTAATGTATATTCAATAAAATGGAAATTGAAAGATCGATTTTATTATGTGAATTCAGCTGCTTTTGTTGGTTTGTGAGGGGTTTTTCTAGCATGATCTACGATTATTCATTTACTTCAAATATTTGACTTTCCTTTTGTCAATTCATGCATATAAATCATTTAAAACGTGTAAGTCACGCATAGCACGCCGTGATTCAAAAAATGCTTTCTGCACGCGCGCAAGTACGTGCATGAAGGTTAGTACTTATGAAACCGACCAAAACCACAAGGAGTCGATCATATATTTTTAAAATTTTTAATATTTGTTTGCTCTCCATATTATAAATTGGATCCTGTTCGAGGCAATGCCTCGGGATCCTACTAACTGGACAACACGGGCCGTTGGATTTTGATCCAACAGCTACAATTATTATAACTTTAGAGGGACCTCCCTGTTTGTAGCCGTTGGATCAAAATCCAACGACCTGTGTTGTTCGGTCAGTAGGATCCCGAGGCATTGCCACGGAGAGGATCCAATTCCTCCATATTATAGTTTATTTGGAACTCTTACCATACACGTGTCACAATTATGAGACTTTTTTTGTGTTTTATTCTTTTGTGAGATTATAACTAATAAATCATTTGCTAGCACCAGATTTCATTGGAACTTAGTCTTAACTGACTTGATGAAATTTTGATATTCAAAAACTTAATCTTTTGATTGAATTGGAATGTGCGTAATAAATTAACTCTTGAAATGTTGGACATTTTTTATTGACATGTTGGAATAGGCTTAAATCAACCGAACCAAACCGATTAACAATTGCGTGGTTTGGTAAAGTTTCAACGGTCCATTAAATGCTAGTTGGTTCAGCTATATTTTTATTCAAATCAAACCAAACTGAACTACGCTCACCCTTAGATATAACATGACCTAAAAACACAAATAAGAAATGGCCCTGCAAGTTACCGAGAAGACATTCCTCTTCAACCAATTGCATTTTTTTACCGAGAAGTATTATTTAGAACACACATAAAAAATCTGGTATCCTGACATTACCCAATTAGTAAAATTGTTTAGAACATAAAAAAAAAAAAAAAGAACGAGGATCCTCTCCAGATCCTCAAATCGTGTATGTTAATCGTACATCGTGTGGTAAAAAATTATTTTAAATATTTTTATTTAAAATTAAATATGAATAGTACATGACGAAAATTGATTGCACGACGTATAATAAATGAACACGATTTGAGGATTCTCCCGCAGAGCATTAAAGAATACAAAGTAAAAGCCCATTTTGGGTTTTGTACGGAAAATTCCCCAAGTCGAAGCTTCGCAGGCGGAACAACAAGAACCCTTAAATTAGGAGCCTTTTCCTGGGGCAGAGGCGGTTGTTGGCCACTCTCCACTCTCCACTCAAAAGAAGATAATCAACCGAAGAAGATGAACCAACTGGACGACGACGACGATTGGGACTTAATTTTCACTGAACAAGCCGTCCAAGTCGCCCAAGTACAAGAGCGTGCTTACTCTACTCAGCAGCAGCAGCAGCACCACCCGCCGCCGCACCACCACCACCCTCCTCCGCATTCTTTCTCGGAACCGTCGCAATATCACCATCACCAACAAGAACCGCCGGCCCCGCCTTCTTCCTCCAATTCCGTTAGGCCCATTTCCTACTCCCCTCCGCGAGAGCTCACTCAGAGGACCACCACGACCACCAATTCACTTACAATTTCCCTTTCTCCTTCGCCTCCTTCTTCCGCATTGCCTCCCTCTGCTAGCCGCCCTGAACTTGACAGAGAAAAAGAACTCGAAATCGACCGCTTAAAGGTTAGGGCTTCAATGCTTAAATTGTACATATATGTTCCCTCTCTCGCTATATATATATATATATATATATATATATATGCTGACGAATTCGGTGTATTAAACTGTAACAAATTGGTCACATTTAACTAAAGATTTGTTTGGTTTCTGACAAAATGCAGGAATAAGTTATGTCAAGAAATCATCTTTTTGGCCAAGAACTTTTGATATTTGAAACAAATATTATGAAATATATTTCGTTCTGCTTCTTTGAACTCCGTAGTTTTAGTTTGAATTATATTTTGTCTGGACTTTTCGATTACCTTACGTTATGACATGGGTTCAAGAATTGTATACGGTCTTCCAATATTATGTTTTCTTTTCAAAGTCCTCTAACTCGAATTTGTTGGATTTTAATTGCAGGAAGAACTGGGACGTGTCTCAAAGCAGCTTTTGCACTTGGTACGTCTGTTTGCCACTGTAATTTGAATAATTGTGCGCCGGATAATAACAAGATTAGTGCTTTTGTTTTGTTTTGTTTATTTGTTCTGTCGTTAGTCCTTGTGTACTTTTTCCGATAATGGAATGCATTCTAGTCTTGTTTTCTACATTTCTTTTGTTTTTAAGAATTGGAATTACGTGTTCATGCTTAAGTGAGTTTTTATGGTTTTATAACTGGCAAATGGCAATAACAGAATTCCACATGCTTATCATTTTCGTCTACGAGTGTGTGCTCGCATTAGTTAATGGGAAGCAATGCAAACGCAATGCATGTCTTGTATTCTTGACTTTATTGTACCACAACCTATTTTGTTGCATTTGCCTCTGGAAATTTTATGCGGGTACAGTCACAATGAGGTGTTCTGTCTAGCTTTTATTATTTATTCTTTATGCCCTTATTTATTCTTTAGTTTTCCGTTTCTGACACTATCCTGTTTCTCAATCCATGGATTTTTATTTTCACCCAGAATTGCATTTTTGTCTTTGAGATTTATTTGTGGTTAAAGGTCCTGTATGCAACGAATTGTCCTATACTCACAGGAACAAGAATGCTTTGAACTAAGGAAGGAAAAAGACAAACATCGTAAATTTGTAAGTTCAATGACTGAAAAGAAAGAAGCAGCTTCTAGGAACTCTGATAGTACAAATTTGTAAGTATAAACTCTTTCCATCACAGGGCATCAACAATATATGCTGTGATTCTAAAATGATGTTTCAGTCTGTTGCCCCTTGCATAGTATGCTTATCATGCTGAAAGTGTGCTTGTCCAATGTTTACATTATCTTACTCTCTGATATCATTATTGCATGTGGGAAAAGGTCCCGTGGCATTAAGGAATCTGGGGATGTCCTAGTCAATCATAAGGATTCTCGACAATTTCAAAATGCATTATGTTTAAGTGGTCAGCCTGGCTCTCGGATTGATATTGGTGAGATAAGTTAGACATCATCTTCGTTTATTTCTTTCTGTTTTCTGTCATCGCTTTTTATTTATGTTCATTTGTGCTAGGTGTGTCAACCTCTAAAGCTACACATGTTCAAACTGGTGAAACTAATGCTTCTGCCCGACAAAACCCAAATGATGACCTCTCAAAGAAATTACTATCCATCTGGGGCTCTTCAAATGATTCTAATGAACAAGAGTTGGGAAGAAATGTAATTTCGAATTTGCTTATGGATTGCCAAACAGATTTCCTGTTCCTTTTTGGCTGCATTGGCATTAATAGAATGGACAAGCTGGGAGATGATAGCTCTTCTATTGCAGCTTTGCAGTGCCACTTACACATGTCTCATACTCCAGAAGCAGCAAAAGTTTCTCATCTTTATTCTGTCTTGACCAAGGTATTGTTTAATATTATTATGAGATTTCATTTATCTGTTTAAGCAGGATATATCTTGAGATTGTATAACCTCTTCAAGCCTAGAATACAAGGCATATGCCAAATAAGCAACTTAAAACTTATTCTGAAATATAGATGTGCTGATAATGATCTGAACTTTCTCCGAGACATTCCTAACTTAACCTCAAAAAGATCATTATTTGGTATATGCTTGGGAATAAAATAGGGAGGAGGTTGAAGGTTGTTTCATTTTGGGTTTTTGTATTTGTTTTTAGTTTGGACATGGTGATCCATGATCATGTTTGGCTATTTCAGAAAGAAATTATGGCTAAAGGATAGGGAATTTGTAGACCAAAAAAGGGTTTTGGCCTCTTGTATTGTTTAGAGGCTGTTAGTCAAATACGTTCCTCGTGTTTTGCTAACTTATGTATGATTACGGATTTGAATTGTCCAATAAGGTAATTAACATGCCAATCTATCTGGCCATAAGTTATGTTATGATAGGTTTGTTACAAAAAATAAATAAATAAATAAAGCTGTGATAGGTTTTGGTGTTCTGGGACCATTTACATTGTAATGCTTGACTTTGATTATTTCATCTTTGTATGTATGTTGTTGGGCTTGGGTTGATGTACATATATGAGGGTTTGCTCACTATGTTTTTGTTTCAAAACCAAGTAAATAGTACAGTTTGTGTATCATTGTTAATTGTATATATTTAAAAGTCAACTTTCTAAGGGACACTATGTCTTATTGCACCAAGTTTTCTCATGGTAGAACCGCTTAGGCATTCAGCAGTATTTTTTATGCAGCCCGGTCTTAGTTTGATACTTTATTAAGCTTTGACTTCTTTAATCTTTACCGATACAGGGCCCATGGAACTTGAATTAAAGAATACTAGATAACTAAAATTTAGAAAATCTATTCATATGGTGTTCTGGACATGTTATCCCTTTTTTTTATGCTAACCTGGGAATATGAATATTGTATCTGTTGATTGTTCTTATTGCAGGCGAAAAATGGAATGTTAAAGTTGGAGTCCTTGTTTCAACCATTACTCAACCTCTGTAGTCTTGAAAATGTGAGTTGTGAATTGATATTATTTGACTTCTTGCACCGGTTGGTATACCTTAGATGTTCCATTTTGATTGTATTTTCCACATGGACTTTTGAGTAGACGTTGCTCTAGAGTACTGTACTAGTGATTTTAAAATTTACTCTATGAATTGGGATCACATGTTCTTTTATAAGGACACTAATGCAATTTTATTTTATTTTTCTGAGATGTGGGAGGATATAATTTTGTGTTTACTTCCTATAGGAGGCATCTTCTAGAAAACTCATTACACACTTTTGTGTGCAACCTGGCCTGCATATTAGGATTAGATTGTCTTGGAACTTCAATTCAGTTGGATATATGTAATTGTCTTTTAAATACTGGTGGATACTCTTGTCTTGATCCAAAGATGGATCTTCGGTACTAATATTGACTCGCTAATGTTAAAAATCTGTAGTTGAGTGCTGGGAGGTGATTGGTCCATGGTTTTAAAAAATATAGGTGTAGAGAGTTTTGGATGTATTGGTGATAGTGACATTGTTGTGACTGGTTTATTTTTAATACGCAGGATGCTAGTCGATTATAAAGAGAATACTTTAATCTACTTGTTTGTCATTATTTAATGATGTTGCTTAAGTTCAGTATTGTAATTGTTTCCTTAATCTCTTTCAGTTTGGTTCTTGTTGCCTTTTTGGTGAATCAGTTCTTTTTGGCATAGGTTATCATTGTTCAGGCATCTCTACATATACTGCTTGTGTTTTTGAAGCACCTGGTAAGGCTGGAAAGGCATTTCGAGAGAAGGTATATGTCATATGCTGTTTCCTATTCTGTTTCTATATCCTGTTTTATTTTGCAGGAGCTAGGAATGCATGTTTTCACATATGCTTCATTCCTGTTCGATTTGATCTTTCCAGTGCACTCTACTCAGGGTCAATGTTATGGTCGAGGGGCTTGGAATGAAATATTCTTATGCCGAAACTCAAAGCAAGAATGGAGTTTGGGATAATGGCATTGCAACTTGGTTTTCTAATATAGACTGGATTTCTCTCTTTGAGGTGATCCTACAAACTACCATGAAGAATACAAACCAAGGTGTAAGGCTAGAAGCAGTCTCTGTTATGAATATGATTATAATGAGAAGTAATGCCTTTGTGGAGAGAGAAAAGTAAGAATGCAGTGTTCCTTTTTTGTTAAACTTTTATACTGTTACTTTTTCTCTTTTTCTGAGTGTAAGTCCCGTGTGAGACAGGTTTGGCCAAACACTGGTGTTTGAAATTCTTTCACAGTTGCTTGCAAAGGAAGCTGGTTTTGAGGCCCGAAAACAAGCCGTGCAACTTCTATATATGCTACTGAATTGTAAGTCCACATCACTTTAGTTCATTTTTTATTTTGTTTTCTTTTACTTGTAGTGTTATAATTGCATGAAGCTTAGGCGAACTACTTGTAGTTTAATTTAATTTTTCTTGTTTTTGTAAGAAACATTGTTTTCTTGGTAGAGAAACAAAGTACTATCACAGTGGAGAAGCTAGCCACCTCATAATGTAAGCATCTGAAAGGAAAAATGGGAACCAAATAACCAAACTATAATAGTAACATTTGAGGCGTTTGAACTACTGTAGCTTTCCAATCAGCTCGGGTGGAAAAGAATGCTAACTCCTGTTCTCAGAAGAAACCAATGGCCATATTGCTGACCAAAATCTGACGTTGGCCCATAATTTATCCATCCCTTCACAATAGCTTTCAAAAAGCCTCTTTTATACTCGAAACCTTTTCTGCTAGTAAATATATTTATTCTCAAACTGTAGAGTATGTAGTATATGGTTTCAAAACATTTTGCGACCTTGAAACCTTACTTTGTAGGTTTTTTTACGTGTAACTTGTTGCCTTTTCTTTTTAGTGCCTGATTATTTCGGTTGTGGGAAGCCTGAAAATTATATCTCATTAGTGCTACCTTAAGCAGCTTACCACTCAACTGAAATCAGCTTGTTTGAGGACTGCTAGAGTTTGACATATGCTATCTTGATTCTTATTGAACTTGTTCTTTCATGCCTGTCTTAAACCCTGAAAAACTTGTGGTTCCTTGCTGATTTGAAGGTCCTAAAATACTGGTCAAGTTCTGTTCTGATTATAAAGAGGGGAAAGCTGCCCTTGCTATGGATGATAACGTAGGCGATGATGCATCAGGTTACCAAAAATGTAGCATGATCCTTCAAGGATTGGCAGATTGTATAGCTTGCTGTGGGAACAGTTTAGAGGTAGGCATTCTCTCTGCTTTTCTCTCCTTTTCAGCACTACACTTTCCTTGAAGTTTATTATTTGTTTATTGCCCTACTTGTAGATATATTAATGCGTAGATTGATCTGGTGTTCTATGGAAGAAAGCGTATTTATGCATAGTTACACAATAGTAGGTGGAGATGGGTAACTCCCATCTCATAAACCTCCAAGCAGAGCTAAGGGTTTATGTTTGATGATATACATTACCAAATATCAACTGCTTTCCTATTATTGTACACTCAGGAACTGAAACTTCGCAGAATTGCTATTCTTCTACTGGCTTTCCTAGCCTCGTCTGGAACATCTGGCTTCGAAATACTTGTGAGTCACAAGCTCTTTCGAGATGCAAACTTTCTGATGTTGATTTTACAAGTTTTGGCATCGGAGGTAGATACAGAACCAGCAGTTAATGCTGATCAAGCACAGATTTTCAAAGAGAGGTAATTGCTGATGCCCTTGGATTTTTAATTCTGATAGATGCAAGTATCACACATTCATTACTGAGCATTAAGTTTCCAAATTCTATTGTTGTGTAATTTTCGTTTATTGCAAGTGCCACTAAATATCTCATAGTAACTTGGTGGTATTGGTTCTGGTAATTCAAATTTCACCCATCTCTTCTGTCCTCCGTTTCTGATTTCTCTTTTTCCTCTCTATGGACATTAAAATGAGTTCACATTACTTGTTATATTGTTGTCATTGGTAGTATTAACTTGATTTGTAGTTCAGTTGGTGTGTTCAAAAACAAAAAGCATATGGTTCCTAGTTTTCAGATCTTGCAAGGAATGTGATGTTTCTGGAATACATTCATGTCTGTATATTAGGGTTCTAAAAGACGTTAGGCGCTAGTCGGGCGGTGGGCTGGGGCCTAGCGGCTAGGCAGACTAGGCAGATTTAAGTAAATCTATTGTATTTCGTGTAAATAAGTGTCGGTTTATACTTAAAATATATATAATTTCATCATAAACTAGAAAATAGAATGACATATATATTATGAAGTATTGGAACATAATGAAAACATGGGAGCAAACATATAATGTGTGTTTATTTAAGTGTTTAGTAAATCTCTTACAATTTATTGGAAACAATAAAATGCAAAATGAAAGTTATCCATTTTCAATCTAAGTGAGTTGCAACCTAGGCGGGCTAGGCGGATGCCTAGGCGGTCTAGGCGGGTGCCTTAGCAGGTCTAGGAGCCATTTCTTAATTTTTAAACGCCTAGGCATTAATCGGGGTGGTAGCCTAGCGCTGCCTAGGCAGGGATTTTTAGAACAGTGCTGTATATCTGCATGACGAAAATCACCTATCGATCTCTTAATTATTGCTCATATTGTGAGAGTAATGTTATGCAGGACCTTGCTGTTGAGGGAGGCTCTTATACTACTTAACAGGCTGGTTTCAAACCCAGCATATTCTGCTACTGTCTTGGGTTTATTAACAAACAGCAGAGACATGGCCAGCTTGACTGTTGATGTTGCAAACCGATTGTCCCGAAAAGACCAAATATGTGAGAAGTTTGATGGCATGACAAGGCAGATGCGGGAGTCTGAAATTGTAGACCTAGCTCGAGCATTTAAGAAAAGGGTGTTCATATATTTAGGAGATAACATACAGTAAAAAAAAAACATTGCACCCTTTTGGCTCAAATTTTTGTATATTTGTATGTATCAGCGTTGTTTTTACGACTGTTTGTATGTTTCAACATTAGACACGCAAGCAGTCGTCATCAGCTGTGCAGTGCAAATTCCGGTGGCAGCGCTCAACCCCAGCTGGAAATGTATTTCGACATGCGGGCGCTAGTTATTCAGCTGGAAATTTTTGACAGGTCTCAGTGGATGATAAATATGATTCCACATTACCTTGTAATGATCAAATTCTTGCTCAAAATTATAGAGAGAAAAGCAGCTTCTACTGATTAGCATATTTTGCTAATGTTCTTATGATATGTTTTGAAACTATCTTTGTCTTCCCGACTTTTTGAACATACATTCGTCTTTTAAACAGAGTTTCGCTTAATTCTTGGCGACATAACCGGAAACGGACTGTAAATCTTTGGTTGTAAAACTTGAAACCAAACTGATCTCTTTTGTACGGCACACACTGCATAAGAGCATAGAAACAAAATGCATCCTTGCATTCCGGAACTGAACTGCAATGCTGCATGCATTTCGTTCTCTCGTATTAGGAACCAGGCCGAATACAGCCATTTCATCCTAGAGAGTGGAAAATGAACTATAAATTTCCCCACCAATAGTGTTGTCATAAGATCAGCTTGAGCATCTCATATGTCCAACCCTAACCCCCTAAAGCGTTGGACATCGGGTGCGGCAACATACACATTATCTTACCAGTTCCCGGGGAAGGCATCCGTTCAGCGGGTTGATGATGTTGTACCGAGCAGACTGGCAACACATCAAAAAGTCTCCAAAGAAATAACAGAAACACACTTAGAAGTAGGTATACACATGGTAAATATAACCTTAATTTTACAACAGATGCTATACATTACAGACCACTACCATAAACGTAGTCCTAGTTATTCTGTACAAGAGTGCCTCTGGCATTACGGATTACCTCAGCCCGAAGGTAATCTCTCTGACCCAACTACATCATGTTCCGTATTGATGTACATGTATTATAATTTATTATATATACAAGTATATACATTGGTATCTACAGGCCTCATTTCCAATCCCAGCAGCATGAGTAAGTATTACTTCCATGATTTCCAACGAGTTTGAAGCTCATCACTAAAGGGGTTGCTGGGCAGGGGACAGTACTCCCCATCCGTCATGCTCTCTATGGAGTAGACTTCCCACCCCCCTTCTCTCCAGTATGTTGAATAAAGTTCCGGGATGTGCAAGATTTTGGAATTATCTTTTCCATCTGTGCGAATCGTCTTCATCAAATCCACCGGCATATCAGAAAACTCGAGAACTTTCAACTCTGTCAGATGCTCAATGCCGGAAGGCACATTCTCCAGGAGCTTACACCGTTGAATGGTTAGCTTCTCAAGACAAGCCATTGCACCCTTCTCCACTTCTATGCATCTCAGTTCATCAAGTTTGTCCAGGCTTAGAATCTTGAGCTTCCCAAACCCATCAGCTCTGAAGCACAATCTGTCTCCAACGAATGCTTGACATAATTCAAGTTGAACAAGATTTGGAATGTGTCGGAGATAGATGAGTGGATCATCCTTTAACCTACTCCACTTAAGAGACAATCTGACTAGGCTGGGGAGCATAGGAATCCAATGGGGCAATGCGTCCAAACGTCCTCTAATGTACAGCCGCTGAAGAAACAAAGGAGGAGAAGATAGGTGTTGAAGATCAATGATCTCGTCTTCTTTGACTGAAGCTATAGACAGGGCACAAAGATTCGTTAGCTTTTCGATAGACGAACACAGAGCCTTGCCATCTTCTTTTCTCAATTTTAAGAGGCCTAACCTCCTCAGTTGATTTAGCTTGCCAAGCTCCCTTATTATGGTTCGGCCACCTTGGTTTACCTCTACGAAACAAAGCTTCTGTAGTGCTTGCAGAACCCCAATATTTGGCATGACCTTAAAGCCGTTCTTTGAATGAAAATGTTCGTAAGATTCAAACTCATGTAGATATACCAGAAGATGGCGCAGCCGATGGAGCTTCAATATCTCAACAGGAAGTTCTTTGACTTTGGAATGCTTAAGGTCTAGAGTTTCTAGATTCTTAAGCTTCCCAATAGATCTCGGAACAGTTTCCACCTTTGTTTCCCGCAAGCTTAGATATTTCAAATAATACAAGTCCACCACTTCAACTGGAAATTTCTCCAAAGGTGAGTTTTGAAAGTCTAGCACATTTAGCAGCCTGAAGCCGCTTGGGAATAATCTAGGGATGGATGGCTGTTCAGTGACACCGAACATGAACAGGGAACGCAGTTGGGACACTGACCTGTTTGGCTGAACATTTTGTAGTGTGCCATGTATCGATAGGCGTCGAACCCTCTCAGACCATTGCAAGCCTTGTTCTTTCAGGATTGTGGTGAAGTTCTGATCTCTTGACTTGGAGATGATGATCTCTCGCAAAAGGTCATGGATTCGACATGTTTTTACCCTTCCATCAGGTGTAGTAGTTGCCACTTGCATTAGGCTTCTATTCAAGAGTTCCTGGAGATAGTCCTCTCCTACCTCTTCCAGTGTTTTCCCCTCCATTGCTTCTATGAATCCCTCTGCCACCCATAACCGGATCAGTCTCATGCGCTCGATTAGATGGTCCTCAGGAAATATGCTCAGGTACAAGAAGCAGGACTTGAGGAAGTACGGCAAATCATTGAAGCTGAGGGAAAGAACTTTTTTTAAATCATTGAGTTTGTCGTTGCCCTCAATTTCAGCTCCAAGACTGTGTGCAACCACATCCCACTCGTCAAGTCTACGTGTATCTTTTGTTGCCAACACACCACTGATTGCGACAATTGCAAGGGGAAGTCCCTCGCATTTTCTTAAGATGTAATTACAAATGTCCTCCAAATGAGGAGGGCATTTGTTATGTTGAAACGCCTTTCTGCAGAAGAGATCCCAAGATTCGGAAAGAGGCAAGGGCTTTAAATCATAGGCCTTACCTTCAGATGGTACACCTGCAGCGGTAGTGGCTACATCTGATTTTCTCGTAGTGAGCATGATTCGGCTGCCACAATCATTGTTCGGCAGTGCATATTTGATAGCATTCCATTCACTCAGGTTCCATACATCATCCAAAACAATCAGGTACCTCCGTTTCTGCAGCAACTCCTTAATTGTTGTCTTGAGCTGGTTGTTGTTCATGTTCGTCACCATCTGTGGAACTTGTCTTCTGATTGCTTTGAAAAGTTGTTGAACCATGTCTCTGAGTAGGTCGCCAAATTTGAATGACCGGTTAACTGTGATCCACGCACGCACTTTGAAATGTTTCTTGACTTCTGGATCATCATAGACTTGCTTGGCCAAGGTGGTCTTCCCCATTCCTCCCATTCCAGCCACCGAAACTACTTCACGGCCAGAGCTGCCCTTAAAAAGCCACCCCACCAGTTGACTTTTGGGCTCGTCAAGGCCGACAAGATCATACTTGTCCAAAAGAAGGGCATCTCCTCGACGATCTTGCCATGTATTTCCTGCACTGTCATCAGCCTTGCTGAACTTGTGACGAAGTCTCCTGTGAACTTCACCAATCTCTTTGACTCTTGAGTTGATGGCTTGTAACTCGGAACCAATCCGATAACAAGCTTTGGCATTCTTAATACAGCAACCCAACCTGCGGACAGAGCCATAAATTCCATATCCATGATCATGATCATGATCATGCTCTTGCAGAAAAGCGAATTCATCTAGAACGTCCTCAGCTTCATGAGCAATGTCTCTAACTTGCCTAACCCACACTTTGAGTTCCTCGTCAGCTTCCTGCAGCGCGTCTGCGGTCCTGAGGAAGGCCTTCCACCTTTCCAACTCTCCTCTCAGATAGACAGCTTCTTCTCGAAACCCTCGGAACAGGTGCACCTCTTTTTCGAAAATAGATGCAAGCTTCTCCAGTACAAAACATACAGAACTCTCTGCCATAAGTATGGATCGTTTTTAATTGTCACTCTGAAATTGCATCGATTAGAAAGACATTGGCTGCAGCCAATCCAAGTCACTTGGCTAGTTGCATCCATCCAAGTAAGTCCATTGAGAGCTCAATCCTGCAGTTTTATACACAACTACAAGCAACCCACTATACATACATACATATACATACATATATATATATATATATATATAAAATAATGTTAGCATTAACGGTTAAGTAACTAAGAGACTTCAACAGAATTCAACAAGCAAAACAGAACAAGTCTCCTCTTGCTGACTAGACCTACCGGGACATTGGGAAATTTCGGTGAAGTTTAATATCAAACAGGTGGTGTGCACTTTCCACGAATCAAACAAACTTTTGGATATACTTAAGAAGTTAATTAATTAGCTCATTCATCCCGATTTGACTTTTGTATTACATGGTTGATATTGACAGCCATGAATTTTTTTTTTTTTTTTTTTTTGAGGTCAAATATATTTGATTCCAGGGAAAAGCATAAGGATAAGGAAGACAGCATATGTGTGAGTAGGCAAAATGTTCATGTTTATCCAAGCTCAATAGTTATCTGATATTCTCTGGGTTTCACCGTCCGGAGCGGACGGAACGAGAATTCCGGACAGTCCAAGAGACAGTGATCTGGACTTTTGTTTTGTGTGAGGTGAGTTAGCGGAATTGGCTAATGGGTGCCGTTGGATTTAAATGAGTGGTTCGAATTTCTTGGTTCCTCGGCTCTGGACTGCGAGATTCGAAGATGATCTCGATTCACATTATACTGTATACCAAATTAACATAAATATATATACAGATTATTTAAGGGAAGGAATTGCCATTTTTTGAAAAAAAAGAAAGAAAGATTAGTTGTGAGGTCTACATCACATCTAACTTCAACGATTCGAACCGTTTATTTTTGAAGTTGCACCTCATAGATCATTCTTGCAAAGTATTAGTCAAATCTGAAATATTTGAGGCAACTGATTGAGTTGAAAGAAATTGACAAACACTATGTTCAAGAAACACAATTAAATGAGCAAGTGGTTTTGAAATGAATTGAATTTTTGCGTAGATGATCTATGCATCAAGACTTACAAAATAAATAGTTCGGATCGTTGAAGTTCGATATGAAATGAATCTCAAAGGAAGACAACTATGTGTGAGTAGGCAAAGCAAAATGTTCATGTTTATCCAAGCTCAATGCTGACCTTATACTATGTACCAAAATAATTATATATATTATATATTACATCATTTGACAAGTAAATTAAGAAGATTGATACAGAGAACCAAAATAATATAAGCATTTATATTAACTTGTTTGCCCTGTTAATTTACGAAAGTTTTTTTTTTTTTTTGATCTTGTACCTGTCAGAAAATAAAATTAAGAAATTAATCAACAAGTTAAGGTGGATGCTAGCAACTTATTCGTTGAAATACTTGAACTTTCTCGTTTCACTTTTTCCGCTCTCTTACTTAGTTTACAATATTGGTTGATGATCGGAATAGTCCTCATTTTAGATCACCCTTTAATTACCAACTTTGCAAAAAAATAACACAATAAAAAATCCTTTAACCGCTTGATTAACATCATCAATTTTTTGTGTTTAAGTGAGAAACATGGTTCGTCCATTTCGAATTTAGTTAATTTTTTTGCATAGATGATCTTTAAAAGGTGATCTCCAAAGTAGACGGTTCTGATCATCAAGCAATATTGCAAGATAAAAAGGAAAGCCGAGAAAGTAGAACGAAAATGTTGCTGTCATTCCTCATAAATTAATCTTAAAGTAGTCATCCATCCTGATGTTGAAGTTATTATGTATGTCATGTGTGACATCAATCCTAAATAAGTCAATGACCTTAATTCTAGAAGATGAGTGCTTTCTTTCTTCATCTATGAGAATCGAATTTAAAGCCTTTCATTTATAAACGAAGAAGAATATCACTAGACCATACTACTAAACCGTCATGTTCGTGTACGCTACCCTGCAACTGGACAAGCTAGGACAACTAGCTTATGAAGGGGTGACACATAATTTTAGAACTCTTCAGCTACTTGATCATTTCGTTTCACTTACACCTTTCCTTCTACTTGATCATCCTCAAGCTCTCATTCATTTCATCTACTTTTTTCAGAAATCTTAGGTCATCACAGAAGGTAAACTGCAGTGTAGTTGTATTTTCTTCCTCGTTTTCACTGCGGGTTTGCCGATCGGAAATGGCTCCTCAACATTACAGAAATTCACTGGAACTGGATGCCATATTGGGTAGTTTAGAGTGACTGAGCACAATCATTTTCCTATGCACAAAGAGTTTTTCCATTCATTTCTGTATATGTACAAATGTTGGTGCCCAAATACTGCACCTTATTCTTCAGTAAGTTACATATCATGAGTTGCAAATATTTGCAACAGTATGTCATCTGTACATTGAGTGACTTTCTTGCACATTAATACATTATGTACAATGACTATTTACAATTTTACATACACATATATACAAATACAAAGTATCATCGATCGGATTTAAACCTTCCATAGAGGACGAAGTTGATCATGGCTTCTCCGGACAGTTCCAGCTGCAGATGATCGAGCATTTTTTATCTCCCCGAAGCTCTCTATTGAATACACATCCCATCCATCGTCTCTCCAGTAGGCTGAATAAACATCTGGGATATGTTGAACTTCCCCATAGTCTTCGCCTTCTCCATCCGGTCGCAGTTTCAAGATTAACTCATCCGGCATGTCAAAGAATTCAAGCAACTTCAGTTTGGTAAGGTGCTTCACTCCTGAGGGTACCCTCTTCATCGACTTACATCGTTGGATTGTCAGCTTCTCAAGGCATGGCATTGCTCCCTCCTCCACTTTCACGCATTGGAGCTTGTCAAATTTGTCGAGACCCAAGACCTTGAGCTTTTTGAATCCCCCTCCATTGAAGGATAACATGTCACTATCACAAGCATGGAGCAATTCAAGATGAATAAGGTTGGGCAAGTCTTGAAGATGTACGAGTGGATCATCTTTCAACCGACTCCATTTCAAAAACAGTCTGGCCAAACTGTTAAGTGAAGGTATCCAGTTCGGCATTTCTTCCAATCGTCCTATCAAGTATAGGCGTTCGAGGAACTGAGGAGGGGAAGAAATGTGATGGAGATCAATAACCTCACTCTCTCCCGTTGATGTTACAGAAAGCGCACGCAGCTTGGTTAAACTTTCAATTGACAAGCACAAGGCCAATCCATCTTGTTTTCTCAATTTCATAATTCCAAGCCTCCTCAATTGCTTAAGCTTACCTAACTCCCTCATTGTCATCCCACAACCCTGATCATTTGCCTCAATAAAGCAGAGCTTTTGCAGGGACTGCAATTCTCCTATGTTTGAAAGGGCCGAGAAGCCAAACTTGGAATAGAAGTGTGCATAAGATTCAATCTTAAGACGATAAACCAGGAGATGGCGAAGTTTTTGGAGCTTCAGTATCTCAAGAGGCAATTCAGTGACATTGGTCTTTTTAAGATCCAACGTCTCCAGGTTAATAAGATTCCCTATGCTTCTTGGAATGAATTTAACCTGGGTTTTCCTCAAGCTTAGATACTTTAAATAAAACAGGTCCAGGATTTCGCTTGGAAATTCCTTTCGAGGTGCAGCTTCCAAATCTAAAACCCCAAGCAGCCTAAACCCAGTGGGAAAATACTTTGTCATGGATGACCTAGCAACCGCCCCAAACGTAAACAAGGAACGAAGTTGAGGAACTGACCTTTTTTCTTGTACAGTTTCCAATGCATTATGTATTGACAGACGACGAACTCTATCAGGCCATATTGTGTTCTGGTCTTTGACTATGGCTGCAAAGTTTTGATCCCTCGACTTTGAAATAATAATCTCCCGCAAAAGACCATGAAGCCGATAAGTTTTGACCCTCCCATCACTTGTGGTGTCTCCCACCAGGATCAAATTTCTGTTCAAGAGCTCCTTGAGGTAGTCCTCAGCTACTTCCTCCAAAGTTCTTCCTTCTATAGCTTCGACAAATCCTTCCGCTATCCATAAGCGAATCAGTCTCATACGCCGAATCAGATGACCCTCGGGAAAGAGGCTCAAGTATAAGAAGCAAGCCTTGAGATAATAGGGCAAATCATTAAAACTCAGAGAAAGTACTTTCTTTAAATCTTCAAGTTTGTTATTGCCATGAAGTTCAGCTCCAAGACTGCGGCAAATGAAATCCCATTCATCTATCCTGCGCTTGTCTTTTGTAGCCAGTACACCGCTTATTGCCACAATTGCAAGGGGCAAACCCTCACACCTTTCCACGATACATTCACATCTTTCCACCAAATAAGGAGGACATGGCTTCCCCAGAAATGCCTTCTTAATGAACAGCTTCCTGGACTCGTCAGCAGGCAAGGGCTTCAAGTGATAGACCTTGCTTTTGGATTCCGAGCAAGTGGTGAATACAACATTACGCGTAGTGAGCATGATTCTGCTGCCAAACTTCCCTTTGGGCAGAGCATATTTGACAGTTTCCCATTTGTCAGCGTGCCATACATCATCAAGAACAATCAGGTACCTCCTTTTCTGCAGAAAGTTCTTAATTATTGCTTTCAATTCATTGCTATTCTTGTCGTGCACACCTTCTGGAACTGGCCTCCTGATTGCATTAAAGAGTTTGTCAATGATGTCTTTAAGGAGATCCTCTACCTGAAAAGATTGAGAAACCGTGATCCAAGCACGGGGCTTGAAATGTTTCTTCACTTCATCATCATCGTAGACTTTCTTCACCAAGGTGGTCTTCCCCAGACCTCCCATGCCAGTGACTGAAACTACTTCAAGTCCAGAGCCACCCTCGACCAGCATCCTGACAAGTTTCTTTTTACGCTTGTGTATGCCCACAACATCAGTGTTTTCTAAAAGAAGAGCATCCTCTCGTCGGTCATGCCATGTGTCACCTGTTGCAAATTAAAGAGTGAAGTTAGGAAATAACATTTTACTGTCTGGACATAGCATTTGAGAATATCAAAGAATAAAACTATAGCAAGGGTTCCGTATGTTTCATCCCCCTTGGGGGTTCAACAGGTCTTACTAGAAATGCTATGAGGAAATGAGGTGAGCGGATAATTTGATACTGAACATAGGAAATCCATATATAGAATTAATGAATTGTAAATGAGCTAATATTGAGCCACCTAGAACGGTAATAATTTATGGTTGGACTCATCTTTTAAGAAAAAAAGTTACTGGTGTGGTGTTTATTACCTGGATTGGTAAATATTGAACCTTTCACAGCATTAAGCTTTGGAAGAAGTCTTTTATAAACTGCAAAAATATCTCGAATTCGGGTGTTGATGCTCTGTAACTCCCAAGCAACCCGGTAATGAGCTTTCAAGTCCTTGACACAGCCACAAAGCCTGTAGTATGGACAGTACATTTGGACGCTTTGACTGTTAAAAGCTTGGAGAATCGCAAATTCATCTAGAAGATCTTCTGCGTCATAAGCAACATTTCGCACTTGCTTAACCCATACTTTGAGCTCCTCGTCACTTTCTTCCATTGCATCGGCATCCCTCAGTAAGGCCCTCATGCGCTCCAATTCCCCTTTGAGGTACACAAGTTCTGCTCGAACCCCTCTGAGCAGTTGAACCCCATTTTCGAAAAACGGTTTGATCTTGTTGAGCACAAAGTTGACCGCACTCTCTGCCATTCTCTCACTAACTTGTTATCCACTCAGCATGGTCTTTTCATTGCTTTGCAGTCCTTCTTTAGGTAGTTTGATTGTCGTGTTAAATAGGCAAGAAGCCCTCCGCGTTTCCTACTTGGACAAGCAACAACTAAATTTAAAGAAAGAAACTGCAACTGACTTTACTGCAAATGCTTCACCACAAGTTCTGATGGATCAAGATGTCTATAAAATAAAACTGATGCAGACGTTTTGAGCGACTTGGTCCACAAGAAATTTTGGCCGCTACAGATGCGTCTCTTTTTTTTTTTTGTTTTTTGATATTTCGCCAGCACCGTCATGTGTAACCAGCCGATCGAGGAATTCCTGATCAGTAATGAAAAGACCAAAATAATTTAGCGCCCTGAGGGTAGCCGGGAGAGGCGACCGCCTAGGGCCCCCAAGTGAGAGGGTCCCAAAATTCGTTTACCTTATGTGTTAGGTTACGGATAAATAACGTAAAGTAGAACATATTTTAAAGTTCAACTGTTACCGTGTTGGTTAAATGAAATAGAAATTGGTTGATCTCCTTCTCAGGAGTTTGATCCAAGCAAATGCATTTATTTCTCTTTATTTTCTTTGTTTTTTTATCCGTTTTAGTCCATCCGTTTTATCCTTCATTTAACCAAAAAAAAAAACTATACATAAATTTTTTTAAAAGTAAGCTATTAACTATCTCATACAGTTTACAGGAATACACAACTTGAGATAACCTAATTTTCAAACTATGAATTTATTTATTTTTTGAAATTGATCAAATAGTGTACTGCTTTCAGTAAAGATTGAGTGAATTAGTTATGTTATCTATCGAAAAAAGATAGGAAGAAAATTTGATTGTGGGATGTTTTGATGTGTTTACTTACATGGTGGCGTTAAAATATTCGAAAGGATAAGTTGAAAGACTTTGATGCATGAACACAACAATATTATATTGCACAAGACGCATGACTTCATTGTAATTTCACTTAGGATGAACACCACATTTTAAGGGTTGTATGATTTTTTAAAAGGTTTTCACAAAACTTAATGAGTCTTTCATGTTCATATTTGATCCGAACGTCCGGACGGGTTGCAAGTTAGAAATACATTCTAGGTTGGAGGTCCAAGTAGGACATACATTAGGAAAATCTAACCTTCAAAGTTGCATGTGTAAATTATAAGTAACTGGTAAAAATATACAGGATTGTTAAGGTGATGACGAAACCCTAGTGTTTTTACAAATTGGTTTTCAAGAACTCTTTTATTTTATCTCTTTAATTTTGGACGAATTTCTTATTTAATTTTTAATTAAAATCCATTTTTAATATTACTAGAATTCAGAATCACCTTTCTCAAATTCCGTTTTCATGTGATTAATTAGGAATTGGTTTTACATAAATTATTTAAATAATCTTTGTAGAGAACAACTTTGCATGAGCATTTATATTACAACTATCTTGTACTCTTGCAAGTATTTTGTGTGATTTTAACCTTTTTTACGCAGGTACTAAAATCCTATCACTATCCTATTTCAGTCTCATAAGTTTAACTGACGAGTAGAAGTCTACTAATCGTGGATAATTACTTCAAAATTCCACACCAAAGTGGAAATGCAAAACTTTTGTGGTGTACTGTGTGCAATAACAACTGCTGTTTCGTGAATACAGCAGATCAGCTGCAGATGCGTCTCATTTTTCTCTTTTGATATTTCTCTAGGACCGTCAAGTGTACCAGCCTCAGAATTCCTGATCAGTAATGAAAGGACCAAAATAATTTCGCAAATTAGCTTAAGGTCTGATCTGCTAGCAATGTCTTGGTAAACACCGTAGATGTCTATTTCTCTGATGTGTATACAGTACTTACATGGTGCCGTTAAAATATTCGAAAGAACAAGTTGAAAGACTTTGATGGATGAACACAACAATAAATAAAAAAATATATCTACATATAGCGTGTATATATAAATAATGTGTATATATATATATATCTATTTCAACTTTAAAACGCTATTTCGGCTTGTAATTCAAGTGATTAAGACACGTGCAAAGTGAGATGTAAGAACTGAAACATATAATAATAATAACTATGCAGATAAAGATCTCAGGTTTATGCTCGGGCTTTTAAGTAAAAGAAATAATTATGCAGATGAAGAATCTTAACTCTTGGTCTCCTAAATCTATTAGTTTCATTGGGGAAAAACATAAAGTTCACTTTTTCAGTTAAAAGAAAGCAACAACTTTACACGTTATTGGTATATATTCAATGAATTTTGTGACGAACCCGAGTTAATTAAATCAACCGTGTTAGGCTGCTGAGCCAGGGCGTGGTTCCTTCCCATTGCTCTGAGCGGAGGGTAAGGTTGGCTAGAGCCCAGGCCACTGTGTTGGACTCCCATTATCCATAATATTATATGGTTAAGTTGAATTGGTTGCACACAATGGCAAAACCATGAATTATTCGCAGGAGAGGCGAAATTTAAAAAAGGGTAAAAAGTTTCAAAAGAATTTAGACAACTATTTAAGGTCTAAGTCCAGGGTCTGCAAGAAGTTTAGCCAATATTTCATCCAACTCAGCAACCTCATTTTATCGAGAACTATCTAAAATATTCGAGGAGCATCTGGACTTATCAGAATAGTTAAAGGAGAATTTGGAGTACTCGGAATATTCAAAGGAGAATTTGCACTAACTGTATTTGAAGGAGGATATAAGTGTCATTTCATTTAGTATCGTTCCATTACGTAAATGTATAATGAGGAAGGTCCTAACAATGCTAAGCGCTAGTCAAGTGGCGGGCTGGCGCCTAACGCCTAGCGCCTAAACGGAGCCTTCATTTATTATATATCATATAAATAAATGCATATTTATTATATAACATATAATATATATATAAATATTTAAAATTCTCCTTAGTACTTTGGTAAATCATCTAATGGTATGAGATAAAAGTTCAAGTGATTACGAGTTCGTGGTGCATTACGAAATATTTTTTGAACCTCGCATGAATTTTTTTTATATTGTATATGTTTGACTTGCAACTTATATAAAACAAAAGAATATAGTGTATATTTATATGATAGTGTGTACCCTAAAAAATAAAAAAGAAATACAATTACAAAATATAGTAATATAATAGTATTATTTTATTTATTTCTTTTTCTTTTATCGATTAGTATATCACTAGAAAAATTGCCTGCGCTTCGCTGCGGGTTTTGAAACTAATTATCCACATTAGGCATGAATAATTTGCACTGAAAGATGCTGTACAAAGGCGACATGAATAGAGTCACACCCTAAAATAAACAAATGCTGATAAACACATTTCACCAGACTAAATCCAACAAAATCACAAACAAAAACAGGCATCTCTAGAGAATTCAAATAACCAAGAGATGGGTGAAGTGAGATGATAAGATAAGCAGTTTGGATTTCATTTACATTCAATTACGCTGACATCAAGAGCTCCTGTACAATCAAAAGGATGAACTCCAAGAAATAGATTGTTAGCTGGGTAGAAAAAAAAAATGAAACATGCACAAATTAAATTTAAATTTTCAATCACCTAAATTGTAATTAAAACAAATACACATCTTAATCACAGAAGGATTTTCAAATGCCACAATGTTTAACAACTACTATTCTATCAATTCCTAATCTTATAAATCATTTTGTCACAGTTGGGAAACTTTACTAAATAACAGAGAAAAAAGAGTAAAAATAATCAATCTTTGGGTTTGAAATAGAATCAGAGTTGAGCTTATGTACCACTATGAAAGTTTTGAGGAACAACGGAAAGATAGCTGAGGTCCTGGTGGTAGCGGTGGTTGAAACTTGGAAGGGATCTGGTTTAATCTTATTTGCAGTGAAGCGGTGAGCGACATAAAAGGTGGAGGAAACTGGCGATCCCACTCGTCAAAATGAGCAATTTCATAAATTCATTGTGCTGCAGAGAAAATAAAGAAGAGATTGCACAATAAATACGTGAAAATCAGTAGAATTGTAAATTAATACACAAAAGAAAACCTCAGAAGAAAACAACCCTAATTATCATTGAAGTTATTGAAAAAGCACCAAAATTACAGATGAATAAACTGAGAGAATCCACATTAAACAAACAAACAAAAAAAAAAAAAGATCCCACATTTCGAATTCATAAATATAAATTATCACTATTATGGTTGATTATATGACATTACCACACATACTATGACCAATCTAAAACTTTAAAAATGTACAAAATGTGAATTGATATAGGTGGATATCATTTGCACGTACCAATTAAATTCATCATTTTCTGGGATCTTAAAATTGCCATTAGCAGGAACCTTAATTTTTTTAGTTGAATCCTAAAGAGGGCAAACCGTCCCCACATCTAATTTTAAACCGTTTAAGGTATCTAATTTTAAGTACCAACTCACCCTCTTATACCTGTCCGTCCATATGTTGTGTTCAATCCTACTACACTAGACTACACTGAGAAGAAGGAATACGGACTGAACCTGCCTATTTCCATTGATTAAGCATCCAAAATTAGTATAAAGAAAGTAAGAAACAATATTAAGCCTTTCATAACTCTTTTTTGCCCAACCTCACCATCAGTTCTAAACGCTGCAGAGCACAGCCTAGAAGCTACAATCCGCCATAGGGCCTGAGGAAGATCCACCTGTACGCCTTTCTGGTGCATGGGGAATTCTTCTTGTTCTAATGAAACAAAATTGGGAAAAATAAATCAGTAAATAAGACTCAAGTGAGAAAACCAAGCAAACTGTGAAACAAAACGAAAATAAAGCTACTTGTATTTATCTCTCACAGAGGAAAAAAGTACTAAACTAATTTGGGTGTATCCACAAACTGACCATCCTGAATCCCGAATCTCCTGCTTAATTCTCTAAAGCCACATTGTTTGATTACGGCAGTCCATTGTCATCCATCTTTTATACGTCTTTGAGCAGAGGACCCCATGAAAGCTACAATGTGCACAGTTCTTACCCAAATTTGAATTAAGAAAGACAAAATTAGGATTAGAGTTTTACAGTTCTCACCCAAATTTGGCCAAATTGAAGCCTACCCTCAGCAATTCCAGTACGTACAGCCTCAAATCACCACACCCAGACGAATGTTAAACACGCAACACGAAAACGAATGAATTCCCTAAAATTTCGAAATTGGGGATGATCTGAATATGCACTAAAACCTAGAATAACTTACCTTGAGTAGAGAAGGTTTTAGAGGGTGGTGACTGCATGGTGAAGGTCAAGAGTTAAAAGGGTTTTTGGTCGTAATTTCTTTTATGTGATATTTAGCAGAAGCTACATCTGTGTGGCTTCCCATTATGCAAAAATCCAGTTAGCATATAAATTTATGAAAACGATCAGTCATAAGCTCAGGGGGGAGAGAGAGAGAGAGAGCATACATGCTAAGAAGTCGCTGCAGCAGAACAATGGATTCTCAATACCATTTTTTCAAAAACTTGCATCTCCCAAATTATCAGATTCTCAATACCATTTTCTCAAAAACTTGCATACAACAACTATATGCAAGTTGTCTGCAACAAAACAAAAGAAAAGATTTAGGTTTCTTTCTTACCCAAATCCACCAATTTGAATCAAATCTCTGCAGCCCTTCCAACCAAACACAAATTAATACAACTCTGCAATCAATAAACAAAATGCAAGTTAGTACAACACTGCAATCAATAAACAAAACCCAGACTTTAAGAATTAAAATCATCAAAAATTCAATAAAGAAAGAGAATCCAGAAACCAAACCTATCAATCAATTCCTAAAATCAACAGTAAAGTAAACATTTCAATAAATAAGTATCTAACTCCACAAATAAACAAAACCCATATCAAATAATTCACAAAAATTAATAACAACTCCAGAATTACCTTCCAAGAGATGGAGACTCCGAGTAGGCTTCCAATAATGGGTTCATACTTGATCCTCCAGTCCTCCAACCTTCTGTTTCTCCATCTTCTGCAAGAGGATTGAAATCAGAGCCATTAAGTTTAAGAAAGAAAAAATCAGAGGAAAAAATGGTGCGTCCTACTTCAAACAATGAAAATGCAAATATTTGATACCAATTATCCTTGGACGTAAAAGAAGGCAAGCGTGGACTGCTTACTCAAGCTCAATTGAAGTTGAACGGGTCAGAGACGGAAAGCAGGTCAGAAAACGTGTTAAGGAGGCGTTGATGCGTGGTCGAGCAGCTCGAATCGGCAAGGAATACTGGGTAATCATTGAAAGTGAAGTCCAGAACAACTCGAAAATTTATTAAGATCAAATTTACAGCCAAAGGAGTAATCAATTTACTGAATCCTAAGAAAAAAATCTTCACAAAAAAGTATCTAATTTCACAAAATAAACTAAACACAGATCAAATTTCTTAATAAAAACTAAAAATTATTGAATAAAGAAAAAACCTTCAAAAAATAAGTATCTAATTCCATCGGCGCCTCATTTGAAGATCGAGGCTGCAAACAAAAGCCCAAAAAGAAGAAAAACCAGGGTCTCCTTAGCCGGTATTGTGTGAGAGATACCCGAAGTTTGAGAGAGAGAGGCCGACTTTTGAGAGTGATAGAAGGCGAGTTCAGAGATTTGTGAGAGAGAAGTGGAAATCGAAGGAAAAATCGAGAAGACGCCTTCGAAGCAGAGTGCTCAACGACGATAGACGCGTGGTCAAGATGGACAAAACGGCCATTTCGCTGTACCAAGGACGCGAGAGAACGGGGAACAGAGATGAAACGGATTTCCGTCATTTCACTGTTCACGAACAATGAAAAACAGTTCCAAGCAAACTTAGCATACGTATAATTTTCTTATAAATTAGAGTGCCATTAGAATTCTATGTGATGTTCTCCTAGTTATGGCGAAATGAATGACAGTAACTACTGCCACGTGTAAAACGTAAGCAAAACTCGTGTAATTAAGTTATAAAAAATAGGTTTTAACATTTTCGTCTTCTTCCCCATGGTGTGTATACAGACTCTGCAATCTGCAAGTCATGCTGCACCAAGCTCTGCAACTGCAACCATGGTTGCCTTATTGCAGTCGAGATTCGCATCACACTAAGAACAAGAAGTCGCCGTGCGCAGGGCCTGTGCAGCAACAGAAGAATACAGGGTTGCTACCTACAAGTTTTCCGAAGGACTAGAGGGACGGCTACTCGCTCTTGGGCTTCATTTACGGCGAGAAGAGGGGTGCTCGCCCCTCCTTGCGCCTATGTAGCTTCTCCAGTCGTTGCACAAATATATTATAATTCATCATTTTATTGTGCTCTCTTTATTGTTGTGGCCTATATTTAACTGAGGGGTGCGACATGGAGAGAAAAAAGAGTGGATAATAGACTTGAGGAATTGTGTGTTAATTTCTCAGTCTTTGTGCCTTTATTTATAGTAATAAGGAGGAAAGAAACTTACTCTCCAAGTAATACAAAGTCTATTAGGAAAGATCTTATAGATCCCAAAGGATTCCTAATCTATCTCTACTTAGGATTTACACAGTCACAATATGTATTAGAGCATATATCACAACATTCCCCCCCTTGAGTGTGCAAATACTCAAGTAGATGGCTCATCAGATCTTCAGGCCAATGTAGAAGTAGTTAATGAAGTCGTCTCGTTTAGTCGGCACAAGTAGTGAATGCTAGTCTCAAAACAAACGAAATAATGCATGGGTAGTAAAACTCACAAAACCTCGCTATGGTAAAAGCCAAGGTGGGACAAAAGCCCATAGTCAAAGCTGAAAAGTGAGAAGTTTCATTCAGTCAAAACTATACGTCTTCGGGATGCAAGTAGGACGTACACAAGGGTATGACCAACTCAGGATGGGTGCCTCGTCAAAACCTAGTCAAGTAGCAAAAACTTAGTGGGAAAAATGCTCCTAAGCATAAGGAAAAAGAGTACATTAGGTCAAGTGAGTATACTTCTGGATAATCCTCCTAAGTTTGATAGAATTTCCAAATGAAACTATAAGTATCACAAATGAAAAAAGTTATGCATACCAATTCCTCGAACAAGCTTTTGGAAGGTAGACTTCAGCAGTGACTCCATGTAGAGGTCGACAAGGTTGTTTGGGATCGGATTGCTTGACTTCAATCTTCTGATGTTCGTGTTGATGTAAACACAATATGCTTGACGTTAACTTGTTAGATGTATCATGATCTGGTCGATACATACGGCGTTGTCTTCATGGATTGTTGTTGGGACTTAATGATGAATGAAAATCACAAGGAGTTAGAATATGCTCAACAAGAGTTCTCAAACATATCTCTCACGTGATGAGATACAGTGAGTCTTGGAACAATTCAAAGGTTTTGCAACTAAAGGTCTATATTAGGGACCTCCAAGATATTGCAGTGTTCCTTAATGATAAAGACATAACCATTCGGGAACATACCTTGTGCGGTCATGTAGTTAGTCTGATTCAGCAAATCCCACAAGGTAGGCATCATTCTGAAGATCAAGGGGGTGTGATCTATTCTAAGGTGCATAGGGATAGATAAGCCCAAATTCATAGTAACGAAAAAACGTCTTTAACACTAAATTTGGTGGTGGCGTGTAGGTGCAGTGCTGCTTTATGCCCAAAGATTATCAACACATAAGATGTCGAATCTTGTCCATTGAGCTAAGTACAAGAATGCCAATTGTCTTTAGATATGGTTGCCTCATGTTCCAACATGGAACCTTATGCTCCATATCCTCTGTAAAGGTCTCATTTGAATCTAGTGTACAGACGATCAGGATATACTCGGATGAAACACATTCTGGGTCTAGTTCGATTGGTGGACTAGAATACCATCAAAACTAGCTCGAAACTTCAGGTCGAGGTAATGTCAAGTTTACCCAAGATCATTCATCTTAAAATCCGACTTTAGGTGCTAGTTAATTTTCTCAACTTTAGCCATTTCAGATTTTGTACACGCATGGGCATATATCCCTAACTGATCAAATATTCACTTAGACAGGTATACTACATCCGCCTGGATAGTTCTGCATCTGCAAAGTGAAGGCTTTATCAGAACCGAGATGGTGTTCTTGTGGTCTAGAACTATTTGAATCAGTACATGTAAGTCATTTGGAAACTCTATATAGGTTTCGTATCAGGATCCCAGAGATACTACAACCAAGTTTGTAATGCTGCAATCAATCACATGGTTTATGAGAGAAACCTTGCGCCACAAGGCGTCATATCGTACTATTTCATTCATCTCATTCGTGATAAATTGTTTCTTCTAGTTAACCAATCAGTTCTACGTTGACATTAACCAATGAGTTTTAGTTAACCAATCATCTCAACTCTAGCCATTTCAAGATGCCCGCATTCCCAACATTAATGAAGAAGATGACAACGTGTCATCTAGAGATCATATCTTCAAGTTTTCTAACCATTGTGTGCCGTTTGAAGACAATCCTTACTATAAATTAAGGTTGTTTGGGAACTCGCTGACTGGATTAGCATCATAATGGTATTCCTTGTTGCCCTCTAATTCTATTGTTGATTGGGGGCAAATGGAAATGGCCTTTCATGAACAATTCTATAGGGTGGAGCCCGAGATGACTATCAACGATCTAGTTGAAGTAAAGCAATATGAACATGAGTGCACAGAAGACTTCATGATGAGATTCAGGAAAATAAGGATGAGGTGCCAGTTTCCTATCAACCATGCCCATCTTATATCTATTGCTCAGAAGGCATTGAGGTTGCCTTTGAGGAAAAAGTTTTAGGATGTACAGTTCAATGAATTCTAAGAGTTCGTAATTGCTGCCATAAAGTATGAAAAGCTGTTGATTGAAGAACAACAAATGAAGCACTCATCCAAAGTACCTCATTTCTATAAAAAAGCTGTAATTGCTGCAACATAAATGACTACGCCTTTCAAACCTTTAATGGTGAAAGGGTTAGTCCAGCCAGTTAAAGATCAAAAAGTCGTAATGAATGATGGTGGATTTGTCTTTATGAAGCCACCTAGATACCAGAGTTATTCTTTTGATTTGACCAAAGCCTCAGAAATCTATGAAGAGTTGGTGCGGGCAAGAGTAATTGTGCCCAACAGTACTAAAAAATTACCCAATCCTGAAGAATTAAGAGGAAAGAAGTACTGTAAGCTGCATTATACTTTCAATCACTCCATAACCAACTGTGTCCAGTTCAGGGATTGGATACAAGACCTCATAGTTAAGGAAAAGTTATTTTTGGATAAACCACATGCTAATATGATCAACTTAACTTGGGCTTAGAAAGGGAAAGGAAAAGCCACGTGGGAAGTAAAGGCTGAAAGATGGCCAGTTGATAGGCCTACAGAGGGAACTATCAAGTTGCTCGAAAGACTTAAAACATCCATAATCAAAGGGGTGATGTTGTGTAGCAAGTGCCAATGTGAATGTGAGCTAGAAATGCCAGCATTAGAAGCTATTATTGATCAAGAATTGATCAGAAAAAGAGAGAAAGAAGAGCAAGAAGCACTAATGGGCATCATGCGGGCAGCTGAGAAAGAGACTTCCAGAAATGTTTTCCAATGGTTAGGTGGAGGCTCTGAGCCAAAAGGATTGTCCGAGGTATTCATAAACTATGAAGCCTCAGAAGAAGTTGGAGATAAAGAGGCCAAAATACCAAACTGGGTGAATGTAAGGCCTCACCAACCAAGTTACAATGATGTCAGAATGAAAGGAAGAGCAAAGAATCTAGTGTCCCCAGTCACAAAGAAAGGTTCTGCCCGACTCGGGCGGAACTGGTATGTAGTGGGGAATGATGGAAAACCAGTGAAGGAAATGAGAGCTTCTATGATTCATCTCAACTCAAGTCTTAGTAACTTCTACTTGAGAAAAACTTATAGCTTCCAACATTCCTTTCGTGGCGACAAAAGTTAAGATCTTTTGCCTATTTGCGGCAAATATTTCCTTATTAGGACTGTAGCTTATACATTTTGCCAAGTGATTTCTTATACTAGTTGTACCATTTTTATCCGGGTCGGCCATAAATGGTTTGTTGCAATACTTGCCCACCTTTTAACTCTACTTCCCTCAATTATCCTATCAAAGTGCTCCCAAATTGTAGACCTTTCATGATTTTTTAGTGAATCTTCTTCTTTACTTTCACTTGAGCCACCTTCTTTTGGAGTTGCATCGAAGGAATTTTTGGATCCACCATGAGGATGAGGAGCTTGTTGAGGTGCCCCCATAGAGAGTTGAGGCGGAGAGTGCATAGACAACACAAAGCCTAAATGAAATCATTAAAAGTCCCTACTATATCAGAAATCTCTAAAAATGTGAAGTTTGAAAAAGTGCCTCATGAGGGAAGAAATTCTTCAATGGAGAAACAAAAAGGAGGTAGAAATGGCCAATAGCAAGACTGAGGGAGAAGGGGATCATGTGCCACAAAATCCTCATCCTGGAAAGTACAGGATTTTGAGGAGAGCTCAGGAAGATATGATAATGATGCCAACCCCAAGATGGAGTCGAGAACCCATTTGTTTTGGGACTATTTCACCCAAGAGAGGAATACCCTCACCTTCGTTGTTTGAGACCCTTTGTGAATTCAAGGGCAAGTGTCAAACTTTGCTATAACTAGGGAGGATGAAGTGCTCGAATTAATGTTGCCAAAAGAAGCATATGCTTGGTTAAATGAGTTTATAGACCATATTAGAGGAAATAATAGATTTACCTGATCAACCTGCCACAATGAAGGGTGATTACTTGGCAACAAAGCCTATGATGGCACATTTTAGTGTTGAGGAAGCAGGAAAAGAAGAGTCGGGCAAAATCGAGTTGCCCGGAGCCTTAAATAAAAAGCCCGAGAGAGTGTATTCGAACAAAATGGTTTTCAGTCGCCTGAGCATGGCCCTAGTTAACCATCTCAAACCTATATATGTAACTGCTCATCTGGAGGGAGTACCTTTCAAGAGGATTTTGATTGATGGAGGGGCTGCGGTCAATGCACTTCTAGCAAAACAGATGAAGAAGTTAGGAAGGGGTGAGGATGATCTTATTCTTACAAATTTGACAGTCTTTAGCTTCTCTGGAGCCATTACCAGAACCCACGGGATATTACCCTTGGAAGTTGACTTGGGATCCAAGCAAATCATGCTAGCCTTCTTTGTGGTGGACTGTAGCTCCACTTATGGAGCCTTGCTTGGTAGAGATTGGATCGATCAAAGCCTCTCTGTGCCTTCCACCCTGCATCAACAAGTAGTTGTTTACCACGAGGCAAGAGCTGAGGGACAAGGATTTTGGGAGATGGTAAAGGCCGAATCATGGCCATTCTTTCATACCACCAATGTTGCAGAAGAAGTTTTTATGATCCCAATATAGGGATTATGAAATGCTTAGGAGCTGATGAGGATGGCCGCCTGACTAAGTTGATGGCCCAAAAGCTATTGGAACAAGGATTGTCTCTCACTCAGGAAGAATGAGATAGACCCTATATCTTCGCAAATCCCCAACACCAGTAATGTCAGAATAATGAAGGAAGGACCAAGTAGCTGCAGTCAGGTCCTTAATCAAAAGACTGTTGGTGTACGGGAGAGAGAGGAAACAGGAAAGGGAAAGCTTGGCCAAAGAAGATGAACAAGGGGAGGAAGAAGCTTCAAATTGCTAGAACAAATGAGAGATAGAGTTTTTTTGGAAAAAAATTGGAAACAACTATACAAATGGCTGAATGTATATATGACTTAGATTGGCCTGAAAGCGTGCCCGAGAGTACATAGCTAGTTGAATTTTTGTGTGTAGAGCCCGACAAGCCACCACCAGAAGTGCAAGACCATTTAGAAATCATTGATTTGGGGACTGAGGAGGATCCAAAGCCTATACAGATAAATGGCATGTTGGAAGCTGAGGATCGAACAAAGTTAGTTGTCATTCTACACGAGTTTAAAGACTGTTTTGCTTGGTTTTACACTAAAATGCCAGGTTTAGATTCAACCTTGGTAGAACACATAATGCTTATTAAGGAGGGGTATAAACCTGTAAAGCAATCTCCACGAAGGATGTTAAAGGAAATCGAAGAGAAAGTCAAAGAAGAGATTGAAAGACTAGTAAAAACTGGATTTATTAGGCCTGCCAAATATGTCGAGTGGTTGGCTAACATTGTACCTGTATTAAAAGCTATAACTAAAGCAGTTCGGTGTTGTGTTAACTATATAAACATTAATGTAGCCACACCTAAAGATGAATATCCCATGCCCATGGCTGACCTATCCATAGATCCAGTTGCAAAACACAAAGTTCTATCTTTCATGGATGGGAATGCTGGTTATAATCAGATAAAAATGGCTAAAGAAGATATACCTAAGACAACTTTTAGATGTCCAGGCCATGTTGGATCATATGAATACTTGGTAATGCCATTCGGGCTAAAAAATGCTGGAGCAACTTATCAGAGAGCAATGAATGCCATTTTTCATGATTTAATTGGCCATAGCATGAAAGTATACATTGATGACATTGTGGTGAAGTCTAAAACTGAAGAACAGCACCTAATAGACCTCATGCAAGCCTTAACAAGAATGAGGATCTATAAGTTGAAGATGAATCCAAATAAATGTGCTTTTGGGGTAAGAGTGGGCAACTTTTGGGGTTTGTTGTTCATTAGAGAGGGGTAGAGGTAGACAAAAACAAAGCTCGGGCAATAATGGAGTCACCTCCTCCCACAAATAAAGTATAATTGCAAAGTCTATTGGGGAAAATCAACTTCTTAAAGAGATTTGTTGCTAACTTATTGGGCAAGGTTCAGCCGTTGACTCCATTATTAAGATTGAAAGATAAAGAAGAACTCGAATGGGCCCCACCACACCAAGAGGCTTTCAACAACATAAAGGCTTACTTGGCCTCTTTACTAGTGCTTATGCCACCTCAGAGAGGGAAACCTTTAAAACTTTACATTTCTACCTCTGAGAAATCGATGAGAAGCCTGCTAGCTCAAAATAATGAAGGTGGGAAAGAGCAAGCAATATACTACCTCAGTAGAATCCTTACTGAGGTAGAGACAAGATATAGCCCTGTGAAGAAGCTTTGTTTAGCCTTGTACTTCACTGCCTGTAAGCTAAGGCATTACATGTTGCCTTGCCATATCCACATTATTGCCAAGACAGATGTGATCAAGTACATGCTGTCAAAGCCAATGTTAACTGGAAGGATTGGAAAGTGGATTCTTGCACTTTTAGAATTCAGTTTTCAATATGTGCCTCAGGGAGCAATAAAAGGGCAAACAATTACAGACTTTTTGGCTGAACACCAAGAATCACAAGGCGATCTTATTAGCATCCCAGGGACTCTAGAAGTGGCCAGTTTCTGGATCCCACCAAGCAGAGTTCTCTCGGTTAGAGAAGAATGGATGCATCAAGAGGTAAAAAGGATAACTAGCTGTTGGATCACTCCCTGGAAGCTATATTTTGATGGATCCTGCACTCAAAATGCTACTGGAGCTGGAATTGTCATTATTGACCCCATAGGAAGTTATCATTGCTATTCATTCCTTCTAAACTATCAAGAGACTACCAACAATCGGGCAGAGTATGAGGCACTGCTAATAGGCCTAGAAATCTTAATAGAGTTGAGGGCAACTGAAGTTGAAGTGTTTGGTGATTCAGAACTAGTGATCAATCAGTTGAATGGAGAGTACAAATGCAGACACATCATCATGGCTGGTTACTATTTAGCATCAACATAGCTATAGAGAATCAAAGTCAATTGCCAATGAGATGGCGCAATTAGCATTGGGGGCACAAATCCAAGAAAGAAAGTTTGAAGTAGATGTAGAAGTTCAGAAAAGAAATCTCCCTTCTATCTTTGAAAGGGGATTCAGCCTAGATGTGATGACTGAGGAAATAGAGATAGAAGATTGGAGAACACTTATTATTCAGTATTTGAAAGATCTATCATTCCCCACAAGTAAGAAGAATAGACAACAAGCAACTAAGTATGTCAAGTAGGATAAATTTATGTTAAGGAAGACTTCAGATGGACTGCTGCTGAAGTGCTTAGGCCAAGAAGAATCAATGAAAGTGATGTCCGAAGTACATGAAGGAATCTGTGGGGGCACATCAAGCTGGAACTAAGATGAGATGGTTGCTTAGAATATATGGTTATTTCTGGCCCGAGATGGAGAAAGACTGCAAGGCTTATTCCCGAGGGTATGAAGAATGCCAAAGACATTGACCTCTCCAACATGTGCCCTCAGTACCCTTGAATCCTGTGGTCAAATCGTGGCCTTTCAGAGGGTGGGCTGTGGACTTCATCGGGTAAATATATCTAGCTTTTAGCAAAGGCCACACATTCATAATAGTGGCAACATATTACTTCACCAAATGGGTAGAGGCCTCAGCTGTGAAGACTATCACCTCAACTACTGTCAAGAAGTTAATTGAAACCAAGATCTTACACAGGTATGAAGTGCCCGAGACAATTGTTACAGACTGCGGGCCATCTTTTATTTCAAAAGAAGTGGAGGAATTTGCAAGTAAGTTCAAAATATAGATGATCCAGTCTAGTCTCTACTACCCTCAATCAAATGGTCAAGTAGAAGTTAGCAACAAAATCCTGGTGAATATTATTAAGAGAATGATAACAAAGAGTCCAGAAAAGTGGCATGAGAAGTTGGGAGACACTTTGTGGGCTTATAGAACTTCCAAGAGGGCAGGAACTGGGACCACACCTTATGCCCTAACTTTCGGGCAAGATGCTGTGCTGCCTATGGAGATTAATGTAAGTTGTATCAGGATTCAAAACCAATTCGGGCTACACAGTGAAGAGTACATCCAAGCTATGTGCCAAGGAGTTGAGGATTTGGATGTAGCACAAATTGAAGCTTTAAACAAGATTCAAGAAGGGAAGAGAGTTGGTGCTTGAGCTTATAATAAGAAGGTGAAATTAAAAACCTTCAAGGAAGGAGAATTAGTGTGGAAAACAATTCTACCTTTGGGAGCTCAAGTAAGAGGCTTTGCGAAGTGGAGTCCTACTTGGGAGGGTCATTTCATTGTCAACCAAGTGCTGGATAATGGATGACATTACTTGGCAGATTTGGAGAGAAACTTGCAAAGGCATCTAATTAATGCTAAGTTTTTAAAGAAATATCATCTAACTTTGTGGGATGTTAGGGATTGTTATATTGAGGAAGTTTAGTTATTTCAAAGATAATTAAAGATAGATGGTGCATTAAAAACCGCAATATGAAGCAAGAAGTGAGACAAGTAAAGGGAAAAAGGGAATTCTTTTCATTTCATAAGAAGGAAGTTACAATGGTCCTAGCCTAACAGATTTACATCTTCACCCAAAGTAATTATTCGGGAGTAGTAGGTCTGCATAATTATAAAAATTCTGGTAGGCTTAGCTAAAACAGTACTGCTATTGACCAGCTGAGACTCAGCATCCTCCATCTCTAGAATTGCTTTCTTCACTTCCTCAATTTGTTGATGAAGTTTGCTGAGAAGAGTAGTTTGTTCAGCTTTCAGCACAGCAAGTTGCTCCTCTAACTTCTGATCTCAGAAGTCACCACCTTGATCCTCTTTTCTGTAGCTGAACCTTCATCCACCAACGGTTGGATATGAGCCGAAGTACTGGATTGTTGCACCTTGAAGCACTTCACTCGATTGGCTTGCCTCTTAGCCCGCTGATGTTGATCCCTTAGTGCCCTTAGGTTTTCAAAATAAGAGATGAATGACTCATATTGAACTTTGGATAGTTGATTAGCCTTGAACAGATCAGTAATGGCATTCTCTACATCGTGGAGGGCCTTGAGGCTAAATGAAGCTGAGAAGTCATTCTTAGACCACTCTTGGAAGACTTGGTATTGATCTTGAAAGACTAAAGGCTTAGAAGGATGCCTTAAAGACCTCAGCCTTGTGTTAAGTTGCCCGAACTCTTTAGAAAGCTAGGGCAGAGATGTTGTAGTGGAGATAGGTACAAGGGAAGGGGGTAGTGCTCCAGCTCATTCAGAAGGTGCAATAGTAGAGGCAGTCTTATCAGAGGGAGAAGCCCGAGAGGTAGGAGCGGTAGTAGTCTTGACCTTCTTCTTAGGCCTAGGGATAATGATCCCTATAACCCAGAAGCTATAGGAGGCCTGTGAAGATCTATCTTGCACACCAGGGGCGCGAGAGATTTGCCCGAGCCCTCTCCAGAGTCTTGTTGCAAACCAAGGAAAACAAAGTAAGAAAAAGATTACAATTTAAAATGAAAGAAGGAGAAAAAAGATGAATTAATATACCTGAGCTGAGCCTGAAGCCTTGGAAGGAGGTGGATGAGGAGTTGTCTCCCTTGGTGACTGAGGGGGTCATTTACTTGAGAAGCAAAAATGAAGCCCGAGTCTTCACCAGAGGTTTATAAGCGTTAAGAAAGGACACGTGTCAGTTCTCAACTCACAAAGAAAAAGAAAATAGCAGAATAAGTACTTTCATACCTAAGCATGGGATGAAGCTCCTTTGTGATTGTTGCTGTTTGAGGAAAAAGCCCTCAGACTAGTAACCTCGGAGACTATGAGGATCTCGGGCATTATGGACTCCCTAAATGTAGTCGCTATTGGTGGATGAGACTCCTGTGCAGGGGAAGACTAAGAAAAGCAAAAGAAAATAAGTATGAAAGAGGGGAGGACTTTAAACATGAGAATGACAAGATAAATAATCACCGGGTTACTGTCGTCTTCCGCAAAGTGTAGCATCTCCCCAGTCCTTAGGTCGAACTGAGAAGTTGGAGTCACCACTAGAACATGAAGAAGAGAATAGATGGGGGGTTGAACTTTGCCCGACCCGAGGAGCTGGTGCCTTAGTCTTATTCTTCTAAAGAAAGAAAAAAAGAAGTTAGTCAATACTTAAAGAGTCAGAGAAGAAAACTAAGACAAAGTGAGAAAAATGTACCTTTGGAGATTTAGTCCGAGGAGGAGAAGCTTGTACCATTCGGGCTGGAGGCGAACATGCCGCGTGCTGAGAGATCTTTTCTTCCTTTATGGCTTGTTTCAGGCAATCGGGCAAAGAGTTAATAAAAAAAAAGAAAGAGGACAAAGAAAACTTCAAAGGGGTAACTTAAGGTGCAGGCCATACCTCAAGCTCCTCAAGGGTAGAACTGAGAAGATTCTTGGCCTTCTGGTGCATCTCTGTGCCTAATGGCCCTTCCCTTGATACAAAAGTAGGTTTCTTAGTTGCTTGAGGCCCTAGTTATGAGAAAGAAGAAGTTGTTAGCTCATGGAGTGAAGATGGCAGTTAATTAAAATTAAAATAAAGAACTTACTAGATCACTTGTGTTTCTTTCTGCCCACTTCAACTGGAGGAGCAGTGGAGGACTTGGAAGATTTGGATGCTTTGGAAGTCTGAGCTCTAGTCATTTTCTTGGTGGAAGTTGCCCGCGGACCTGGTATGGAGAGTTGAGCTCGAGGTCGCTATTCGGGCTTGGACTCTGAAGATTCTACTACTATTGCCCTTGTCTGCCGTGTTGCCCTAGTCTCTACTTCAGGCTCAGCCTCGCTCTCTGCATCTCCAAATAACTCAGAGACGTCGCCATCCTCCGCAGCACCTTGCCTCGCCACCTCAGCTGTAGCTTATTGGAGGATGAAAGCATCCCTAGCCTCTTCATCTAGCCCGACGCCCCCTTCTTCGGTATTGCCTTGGGTTGCAAAGTTCAAAAGAAGCCAGAGAAAAGTCAATAGAAGGCAGATTATAAAAGAAACATAAAATACAAGTTAAGGGAATAAAAAATACCTATAAGAAGTAGCTAGTTCTTTTGATAAATCATCTCCTTCTAACCTTCAAGTTCACTTGGCTTTGGATAAAACTTGATTGTGAGGTGCTTGAAGAGACGGTCGTGAGACTCCCTGAGATCCCTTCCATATTTCTTGGTCCATTTAGCCTCCCACCAAGAAGAGAAATAGTGAGTGCACTCAAACTTTAAAGCCATAGGCTTTCAGGCAACCTTGCTCAGGATTTCAAGATTGGGTCAGGTAGCTCGGAAGGTGACTTCTTGTGGAGAGCGAAGGCGATAAGAGGTACCGCAGTGTACAGAGTCAAAGAAGGGGATTGGAATGGCTTGCCTGAAGCCTAATTTCCTGCTGTAGAAGTTGGGGTGGTAGACCTCCAACCCACTCTCGTAGCCGTCGCTCCTTACTCCCCATGCTAGATTCCTTGGTTGGGTGCAGCTTATGAACCTCTCTTTATAGAATGGGTTGGCATCCTCCCCGAAGACATCCTGTAAAGCTTGGTCGGAGAACTAAGGATACCTCCTAAGGACTGAAGCTCCTCACTCCAAATCTGCCCGAGTGTGACAAGATCTGAAGAAGTACATGCATGATAAGGTAGAATGGTTGGTAGGTGAAGCCTCGGCTAGGATTCGGGCAAGAGCAACTCCCTTAGGAAACTCCAGATTCGGTGCCTGAAGCTCGGAGAAGTACCATTGTAACCATAATATGCTCCTGGTATCTGTTGGGATTGGAGGATGGAGGTCTAAAAGTCTTCTTGACAAATGGGATAAAACTCATGAAGAAGGTCCGATAACTTTTAAAAGTAGCAGAGTTATACTCTAACTGAGTTAGGGGATTAGAGTTGCCCAAGCTCTCAGCAGTCGGGCGAAAAGAAGGAGACCAGTTGTGAGTGACATCTACAACTCAGCCCGAAAACTTGGGTCATATCGAGGATGGTCGGGGACAAATGACCCATCCTAAAATTAAAGGTATTTGCCCCCGAGTTCCAAAAGAAGAGAGTTATGGTCAACAGCTTGGGCTTGGCAATGACGGTGGTCTTCGAGAGCATGATTAGCTCATATATGCCGTTGTTCATCCACTTCTGCTTGAAAGTAGGCTCAAGCTCATTTATCCACTGAGTCCAGCCTTCATCCTTCATTAGAGGAAAACCACGACGGTGGTTCGACCACTTGGAGGCCGAAATGCTAACTGTGGATGAAAATGGGTTCGGGGTGAACCATTTCTCTTTAGGCATGTTGCTTTCCAAGGAAATTGGGACCTGGGTAGTCCATGCAGGTCCCAGAGAGTGCACGCCCCCTCAAAGAAAAACTAGGTTTGAAGGCCAGCCTGAGGGCGATGAAGGCCGTTGAGCAGACGACACATGGTGGTGATGCCCTCGCCAGTTTCATGGGAAAATTGGGTAGCTTTGGGTGGCATTTAAAGATTTAAAGAAGAAGATATGAACAAAGTTGAGATTAGAAGCAATAACTGAGAGAACAAGAGAAATTTCTGAAAATTATGAGAGTTATGAGAATTCTGTGAAGTTCTGGAAATTCGAAGATTTGAAATTGCTAAGGTATTTAGCTGAAGGGATTAAGTGAGGGTTATATAGTGAACGGTTAGTTAACGTTTAAAATCGTGGGTTAGTGCAAAGGTTTAGTTAACAAACGGTTGTTTTAAATAGTGCAAGTCTTGAGTAAATGTGTGCGACGGTTGTTTAATAATTATTAGCGTCTCGAGTTACAGACTCAACAATGATTAAAGGGGGCACTATTTGGGTTAATATTTGAATATTGGGCTTGACAAACATAAAGCCCAAGGATGCCAAATAAAGAAGACTTGCCTGAAGCCCAATATCGAGCCCAGAGGAAAATTGAAGCCTTCACAGCTAAGGAACAAGCCATATGTCCATTGTGGAAGTGACAAGTGATGGAGACTAACCTACTACCAGCCAAAAAGCACTTTCCAGTGGCATTGCTAGTAAAAAGTTAATGACTCATTACCCTCCAAATGCTTTCGGGCAAGAGCAAAAGCTTCATCAGTCGGACTAAACTGCCTATAAAAGGAAGAAGAGACAATGGGGACAAGGACACTCAACCAATCAAACAAACAAGCATACAAACTCTGCTCTCAAGCCAAATTTGCATCCAAAAGCTGTAATCAGCCCAGATCTCAGATCTTTTAGCAATAGTTTCCTTAAAAAAACTATCTTTCTCTAGTTTAAAAGCTCTGCTACTTTCTAGCATTGTAGTATCGATTCCCTCATGTAAAATTGTTTACCATCCATCCCTTTTTATGCATACAATCATTGTGAACCCAAAGAGAACTGGCTGCAAGGGGTTCAACTTTGCAAGATAAGGTGAAATCTTGCCTAAGTCTCTTTGTTTGCCTTCTAAAGTTAGTAGATCTATTACTCAATACACTTTCCAGCATGTATTCAAATCATTTCCACTTGTTTCCCGCTTTAAGAATCTCATTTGTATCTAGATCTGGTTATTTTAATGAATATGTTTTCATTTAAAACCAACTTGGAACCAAGCAAATGACTTAAAGGGCTCTAGACTCCCTTCTTTCGAACATACAAGATCATGAATTAAAAGTCCTTGTTTACAAGGCAATAAAAAGAACTTAATGTGGACTTAACCCATCCACGACAATCCTTTGATAACAAGAAGTCTAAGTAACATTGGGCGCAAGTAATCAACTTAAAATACACTTATTCTACATCTGCTACACTGAGATAGTAGTGGCACGCTTAGCACTTAGTTAGTTTTGATTGCGAGCCTCAAGGCCTATACCTAAGGCCCCATAAAGTCACCTTTCAGAACTAACTTTATTCTCCTCTTGTAGCACATCAACAAGCACGAGCCCGACTACCAAACATATACATCCAAAGTGCCAATCCCTTGGGGAGCTGTGCTAAGGTCCAAGGAGCCTTCTCCAGAGAAAACTTTGCACAATCACTTTCTCCACTTCTATGCATCTCAGCTCATCAAGTTTATCCAGGCTTAGAATCTTTAGCTTCCCAAACCCATCTGCTCTGAAGCACAATCTGTCTCCAACTAATGCTTGACATAATTCAAGTTGAACAAGATTTGGAATGTGTCGGAGATAGATGATTGGATCATCCTTTAACCTACTCCACTTAAGAGACAATCTGACTAGGCTGGGGAACATAGGAATCCAATGGGCCAATGCGTCCAAACGTCCTCTCACGTACAGCTGCTGAAGAAACAAAGGAGGAGAAGATAGGTGTTGAAGATCAATGATCTCGTCTTCTTTGACTGAAGCTATAGACAGGGCATAAAGATTCGTTAGCTTTTCAATAGACGAACAGAGAGCCTTGCCATCTTCTTTTCTTAAGTTTAAGAGGCCTAACCTCCTCAGTTGATTTAGCTTGCCAAGCTCCCTTATTATGGTTGGGCCATCTTGGTTTACCTCTACGAAACAAAGCTTCTGTAATGCTTGCCGAACCCCGATATTTGGCATGACCTTAAAGCCATTCTTTGAATGAAAATGTTCGTAAGATTCAAACTCATGTAGATATACCAGAAGATGGCGCAGCGGATGGAGCTTATATCTCAACAGGAAGTTCTTTGACTTGGGAATGCTTAAGGTCTAGAGTTTCTAGATTCTTAAGCTTCCCAATAGATCTCGGAACAGTTTCCACCTTTGTTTCCCGCAAGCTTAGATATTTCAAATAATACAAGTCCACCACTTCAACTAGAAATTTCTCCAAATGTGAGTTTTGACAGTCTAACACATTTAGCAGCCTGAAGCCGCTCGGGAATAATCTAGGGATGAATGGCTGTTCAGTGACACCAAACATGAACATGGAATGCAGTTGGGACACTGACCTGTTTGGCTGAACATTTTGTAGTGTGCCATGTATCAATAGGCGTCGAATCCTCTCAGACCATTGCAAGCTTTGTTCTTTCAGGATTGTGGTGAGGTTCTGATATCTTGAGTTGGAGATGACGATCTCTCTCAAAAGGTCATAGATTCGACATGTTTTTACTCTTCCATCAGGTGTAGTAGTTGCCACTTGCATTAGGCTTCTATTCAACAGTTCCTGGAGATAGTCCTCTCTTACCTCTTCCAGTGTTTTCCCCTCCTTTGCTTCTATGAATCCCTCTGCCACCCATAACCAGATCAGTCTCATGCGCTCGATTAGATGGTCATCAGGAAATATGCTCAGGTACAAGAAGCAGGACTTGAGGAAGTACGGCAAATCATTGAAGCTGAGGGAAAGAACTTTTTTTAAGTCATTGAGTTTGTCGTTGCCCTTAATTTCAGCCTCAAGACTTCGTGCAACCATATCCCACTCGTCAAGTCTACATGTATCTTTTGTTGCCAACACACCACTGATTGCAACAATTGCAAGGGGAAGTCCCTCACATTTTCTTAAGATGTAGTTACAAATGTCCTCCAAATGAGGAGGGCATTTGTTATGTTGAAACGCCTTTCTGCAGAAGAGATCCCAAGATTCGGAAAGAGGCAATGGCTTTAAATGATAGGCCTTACCTTAAGATAATACACCTGCAGCGGTAGTGGCTACATTTGATTTTCTCGTAGTGAGCATAATTCGGCTGCCACAATCATTATTCGGCAGTGCATGTTTGATAGCATTCCATTCACTCAGGTTCCATACATCATCCAAAACAATCAGGTACCTCCGTTTCTGCAGCAACTCCTTGATTGTTGTCTTGAGCTGGTTGTTGTTCATGTTTGTCACCATCTGTGGAACTTGTCTTCTGATTGCTTTAAAAAGTTGTTGAACCATGTCTCTTAGTAGGTTGCCAAATTTGAATGACCGGTTAACTGTGGTCCACGCACGCACTTCAAAATGTTTCTTG
This sequence comes from Heteromeles arbutifolia, assembly GCA_024362995.1. Lineage (NCBI taxonomy): Eukaryota > Viridiplantae > Streptophyta > Magnoliopsida > Rosales > Rosaceae > Heteromeles > Heteromeles arbutifolia. The sequence continues at coordinate 9,628,104 of JANCRC010000020.1, forward strand.
ACTTTTGGATCATCAAAGACTTGCTTGGCCAAGGTGGTCTTCCCCATTCCTTCCATTTCAGTCACCGAAACTACTTCACGGCCAGAGCTACCCTTAAAAAGCCACCCCACTAGTTGACTTTTGGGCTCATCAAGGCCTACAAGATCATACTTGTCCAAAAGAAGGGCATCGCCTCGTCTAGAACGTCCTCAGCTTCATGAGCAATGTCTCTTACTTGCCTAACCCACAGTTTGAGTTCCTCGTCAGTTTCCTGCAGTGCGTTTGCGGTCCTAAGGAAGGCCTTCCACCTTTCCAACTCTCCTCTCAGATGGACAGCTTTTTCTCGAAACCCTCGGAACAGGTGCACCTCTTTTTCGAGTATGGTTGCAAGCTTCTCCAACACAAAACGTACAGAACTCTCTGCCATAAGTATGGATCGTTTTTAATTATCACTCTGAAATTGCACCGATTTCATAAAGACATTGGCTGCATATATATATATATATATATATATATATATAGCATTAACGATTAAGTAACTAAGAGGCTCCAACAGGTAAATGCTACAGGAGAAATTCATCAAGCAAAGCAGAACAAGTCTCCTCTTGCAGACTAGACCTACCGGGACATTAGGAAGTTTCGGTGAAGTTTAATATCAAACAGGTGGTGTGCACTTTCCACGAATCAAACTTACTTTAACATATATTTCACAAGTTAATTAATTAGCTCATTCATCCCGAATTTTCTTTTGTGTTACATAGTTGATATTGACAGCCATGCATTTTTTATTGAGGTCAATGATATTTGATTCCAGGGATATGCATAAGGATAAGAAGACAGCGTATGTGTGAGTAGGCAAAATCTTCAAGTTTACCCAAGCTCAATGGTGACATTATAAGCTATTAGATCCTCTTCGGATTTCACCGTGCGGAGCCAACAGATTGAGATTCTGGATCCTTCAAGACATAGTGATCTGAACTCTTGATTTGTGTGAGGTGAGCTAGTGAGATGAGCTAATTAAGACCTTAGAATTTAAAATAAGTGATCAAAATTCTAAGTTCATTGGTTTTGGATTGCGAGATCTAAAGAAGATCTCGATTTACATTATACTTATAACAAATTAACATAATATGTATACAGATTCTTCAAGGGAAGGGATCTTGATAGGATATTTACCACCTGCAAAAGTAGGAATAAAAACATTTAAAAATACTTGCAAGAGAACAAAGTAGTTGTAGTATAAACGACTCAAGTAAGGTCGTTTCCACGGGAATTATGTAAAACAATTTATGCAAAACCAAAATCTTAGTTAATTATTTAAAAACAAGGATTGGAAAAAGTTGATTTTGAATTTAAAAATAATAAAAACGAATTTAATTAAAATGATTAAAGAAATTTGCACGTCACTTGTTCCTTTAGAGTCAACCACGCCTTAGCAGCATCATAGAGCAATGGTAAGTATGAAGTGACTTGAACTGTGCATTTAAATTCGGTGGTTGAATCTTTTATGTCTACCCTTATATGATAAGTAAGTCATTGAAATCAAATAAGGTCCCTTCCAGCAAGGCTTGTGTCTCCAACGAACTAACTTCCACCTTGTATTTAATACTCACAACTTCTGCACTGGTGGAATGTCTCTATGAAGAATCTGGCTACCATTAAACTTTTTCTCCCATTCCTTGTATGTCTTAGGTAGCTTATAGGACCTGGCCCGAATTTCTTCACGATTAGCTGTGCTGGTGTACTGCCCAATACATCAACTAAAACATTTGTATCAGTAACCTGCCCTATATCCAAAGTGATAGTGTCCAAGAGCTGGCCACGTGATTTCCCAGATTCTGATTTGGTTTGTACATCCCCGTCCAATCCGTCAGTTTCAATGAATTCCTGCAGCTTTGTGGGTTGGTTTGCAGCATCTTGATATGTTATGTGTGGTGTATGGACTTAAGTAGGAACAGATTCGTGAGAAATTTCAGAATCATCAGGGGTTGTTTCCTCATTTTCGCATGAGTCACCAGCACGTGGCTCTTTAATTTCATCATCCAGTTTGTTATCATAACTCTTCACACATTCTAATGTATTAGTAGTCGAACCGTACTCTGAACTTTGTGGCACATTAGGTTGCTCAAAAGGCTGTTGAGTACCTACCCATCTAAAACTAGGATGTTTTTTTAAATCTGGAGCGTAGTAATCAAAAGTGGGATCATCCCAACGCCTTTGTGAGTCATTCCTCATATTAATATTCTCCTTCACATATTTTGGAAAATATTTCCTTTCAGGGCATTACAAAATTTCATGGGTATTTGAACAGCAAATAGCACAAATTGTAGGTTTAAATCCATAGAAACCCTGCTTTGCGAATGAGACCCATAAAGGTGGTCCTCTTGGTGATGGTAGTTCCCAGCCCATCGTTGAATTGCTCCCAAAATCGGAGGAGGATTCTCTCCTCCTTTTTCCCCATACACTTCCATACTCTCCCTGTTTGTGTGGTCACGGTTAAGCCACGTCAACATTTTATATTGATTTTTTATAGAGATAATAGGACAAAAACACGTGGCTTAACCGTGATCACACAAACAGGGAGATGATGGAAGTGTATGGGAAAAAAGGAGGAGAGAATCCTCCTCCCCCAAAATCAACATATTGTAACAAGGTGTTTTCTTGTGGGAATCCAAACCAATTCGTTGGAGGTTCTTGTGAGAATCCAAACCAATCCATTGCTGCTAATGAATCCCATAAGGGTGGTGGTCTTGCTGGTGGTAGTTTGTAGCCCATCATTGTAATGCCCTCAAAAATCAACAAACCAACCTAAAAAATAAAATCAGCAATTAAATAAAAAATATATGTATCTACAATAATAATTAAATAAGAATATGATAAACACAAATTATTTAAAACAATCACTAGCAACGACGCCAATTTCTTGATAGGATTTTTACCACATGCAAAAGTAGGGATAAAAACACTTAAAAACACTTGCAAGAGAACAAGGTAGTTGTAGTATAATTGGCTCAAGTAAAGTCGTTTCCACATGGATTATTTAAAACAATTCATGCAAAACCAAAATCTTAGTTAATTATTTAAAAAAAAGGATTGGAAAAAGTTGATTTTGAATTTAAAAATAATAAAAACGAATTTAATTAAAATGATTAGAGAAATTAGCAAAGTAAATAAAACAAAAGAAAACGTTTTGAAAACCAAATTGTAAAAGCCTAGGGTTCCGCTGTTCCCTTAACAATTTTATGTAGATTTACCAATTACTTATGAATTACACATGCAACTTTGAAGGTTAGGTTTTCCTAATGCATATTCTACTAGTGGAATTCAAGCTAGAACATATATCAAACATGCAATCTGTCTTTGGTATTCAGATCAAATATAAACATGCATGACTCATTACGCTTTGTGAAAACCCTTTGAAAAACCGTATAACCCCTAAGACGTGGCATTCGCCCTAGGTGAAATTACAACTATCAATCACAAGAAGCAATACTCAATCCTCCGGTGGTATTCTGACTGAATTGAATCCGATTACTTATCTAAACATCCTAATGGTAGCTAAGCATTAAGATATAAAGACAGTTTAAACATAGTGATTATTAATTCAAAGTATGCATGCATAATATCATAAGCAATTAAATAAAAACTACATATTCAAGCTAAGGCTCAAGACATCGCCCTAGCAAACGAAAATTAGTTACGAACAACCATAAAACAAAAGGAATTTTATTGAAATAGAAAAAGGATAGAAAACACCTTGAAATACAAATAGTCAAAGCCTAGCTAAGTTCTCCAAAGTGATGCGTTCCCCTCTCTAATGGCTAAAAAGCCTTATTTATACTACTACAAAATAAAACCCTACCTAGCAAAGGTCTTAGAATAAGACTAGGAAACATAATAAAGTAATAAAACAACTAATAAAAGGTTTCCTATTTGAAATGAAATTCGGATTTCTCAGAAAATTATAATTTTAACTGACCAAATCAACTCCGGTTTGGTCCCAAAAGGTCTCTTTTGAAAGCTTAAGTCATTCCTAACAAATCCTCAGAAGGAGTCTTCCTCAAAATATGCCATCTTCATCTCCAAAATACCCAAAATGTCCAGAAATGTCAATCTGGGAAAACTGAGCGCTGGGCCTTCTTTTCTTCGCCACGGTCAAACGGCTTGGTAGAAAAATCTGAAGCTTTGAGACAATCATCATGAAAGGCTCACAAACATCCTCCAATTGGAATCACTCCAAAATTCATCCGTTTGGTCATTTTTTGCTCCAAGGAATTCAAATGTCCTACATTGAAAATACATAACCTAGTATCAAAGTTCTACCAAAATAACCAATAAACTATAACTAAGAATAGGGTAAAATATATGGTATAATATGGACTCATCAGATCCCATTTTTTGAAAAAAAAAATAGAGATTAGTTGTGGGGCTCACACTACATTGAACTTCAATAATCCGAACCATCTATTTTTGAAGTTGCCATTCATGGATCATCCTTGCAAAGTATTATCCAAATCGGAAATATTTGAGGCAGTTAATTGAGTTTAAAGAAATTGACGAATATTATATTCTAAGAAACATTGAAATTTCATCGTGACAATTAAATGGGCAAATGTTTTGAATTGAATTGAATTTTTGCATTGATGATCTATTCATCGAAACTTACAAAATAGACTGTTCAGGTTTGTAAACACAAAAATTTCCCGTTTCGAAAGAGACAAGAACGCGTGTACAAAAATAATATTTTGTAGTAATGAATTTGGGGTTACGATCTCTTTTAACTTGATCCTTTGATTCGATCTCCGTAAGGTGTAGATGTGTGGATGTGTTGTTGATCCAAGGGTCACAATGACTTGATCTGGGATGAACAGTGGTGCGGATTTGTTGATGTTGTTGATCTAAAGGGCCGTCGGGACTTGATCTTAGGATGAACAATTGTGCGGATTTGTTCAAGGGTCGTTGGGCTTAATCTTAAATGAGCAGTTGAGAGCTTCTTTAAGGGCCGTTGGGCTTGATCTTGAATGGGCGGTTGGGGCTTGATCTTGAATAGGCGGTTGGGAGCTTCTTCAAGGGCCGTTGGGCTTGATCTTGAATGGGCGGTTGTGAGCTTCTTCAAGGGCCGTTGGGGCTTGATCTTGGGAATTTGGGAGGTTGGATGCTTGAAAGCTTTAGAGTTTCAAAGCTTCAAGGACTTGAGGAATTCTCTTCCAATTTGGGAGTAGAGAAATGTATTTTGTGAATGTTAGGATGATTGATACCTTGATGGAGAAGCCTATTTATAGGCTTTGAGAATGAATTACCACCACAAAATTTTCCCACCCAAGCACCATTACCTAATTTTCCCACTTAAATGCAATATTGAAATTGAAGTGGTCTAACATATGGCCTAATTTCCCACTTAATACCATTTTAAACTTGAAGTGTGCTTGCCTTGTCATTGCCCAAATGATAAAAACTTGCTTTGATCCGTAATGGATTGAAATGTGCTTGCCTTGTCATTGCCCAAAATGAGAAGAAAACTTGTTTTGATCCATAATGGATTGAAGTGTGCTTGCCTTGTCATTGCCCAAAATGAGAAGAAAAACTTGTTTAATCCTTCAAGGGTATTTCTTCCTATTTTGTTGAGTCACACACCATGTGTACAATTTGTATGACACGTGGCATATACAATGTATGCCTTGACACGTCAAAATTTTTTAATGCGTTGGTGAACATTTGTTTCACCGAAATTTCGATGTCTACAAATGCCCCCACTTCAAGGCGTATTGTATACACTTGCTTGTCACGTGTGGAAGATGTGTTTTGAAGTCCCTCAAGGTAGATGTCGATTCAAGGGCCGTCTAGGCTTGATCTTGAAAGGGCTGGAAAATTTCTGCAAGGGCAGTCGAGGCTTGATCTTGAATTTTGTTTGAAATTTCTTCAAGGGCCATCAAGGCTTGATCTTGGATGAAATTGGACCACAAGGAGCTTCACGTGGTAGATGATCTTTGGCTTTGGTAGTGGATGAATTGGCACGTATTTTGTTGCACTTGTTGACTTTACACAGCTTTGATCTTGAACTGGATTGGAGGATTTTCTGGTTTCCTCCAATTGTTGACTTTCCACAAACTTATTCTTGAACTGGGCTGGAGATCCAAGCAAGGAAGATGAGAGTTCCCTGGTGGTGGTGGTGATTTGATGACGTTGCACGGTGAGGCTTTTCTCTTCGGCGATGGTGCCATCAAAAGGTTGTTGAAGCTTCTCGAGCTCTTTGATTAGAGCAACGATGCCGAGCTTGAATTTGACTTAGACTCATCCGTCTGGATTATGCGGTTCTGCAAGGAAGGGCGTCATGCTATAGTGATCTGTTACGGCTCACCATGCTGCATTCTTCTCTGCTTGTTTCTTTTGCATGACATGAGTGGTGCGCAACCTTTTGCCTTTGAATGGTCCTTCAGAGCATCACTTCTCAGTGAATCATCAATATTTGGCAGCTTCAATGTAAAAAGTCAACATCATATCAACTGTTCTGAAGTATTCGCTCGAGATTTATTAACAGCTGAAGACGAGCACTTGAGAGCAATGCTAGGTAAGCAACCAGGCAAAGGTTTTTGGCAATTAGTTCCAGATCGGAAGTTTGATTTTAGGTTCCGACTGATTGCCTTCTTTCTCCTTGTCTTGCAGGTAAGAGCAAGGGTAAAGGAAAAAACAGGGAAAAAGCATGCCATGAGATATCTTTGCCTTCGACCCTGATGATATAAGATACTTTTGCTTTTGAAGAAGTAGCTTTCCACAGGTTTAATCTTGAATTGGATTTGATTCAAGGGTGGTGGACACTTGAATCGGGCTTGTGATTTCTTCAAGGGCCGTTAGGGCTTGATTTTGAAGGATTTGATTCAAGGGTGGTGGACACTTGATTTTGAATTAGACTTGTGATTTCTTCAAGGGCCGTTGGTGGCTTGATCTTGAAGGAAATGGGATCACGAGCAGCTTCACATGGCAAGTGATCTTCGACTTAGTTGGAGATGAATCAGCACATGCAGTTATGATTTCTTCAAGGGCCGTTAGTGGCTTGATCTTTAAGGATTTGATTCAAGGGTGGTGAATTAGCACGTGCAGTTTATAACGCCTTAGTGAGTCGACTCAAGAATTTGAAGGTCAAAACAAGTCCACCAAATTTATAGTACTTGCCACCCTGATGATATGAGGTACTTTTTCTTTTGAAGAAGTAGCGGATAAATCGGTATGTGTTTTGTTGAGCTTGTTTCCATATGCTTCGATGTATCATTTTCACTTGCCTTATCTGTTCTCCAGGCAGATGTGGTATCTTCTTCGAAAGTACATCAGCAGTTGAAGATAAGTATTCGAGAGCAATGCTAGGTAAGCAATCAGGGAAGGGGTTCCAGGAAGTCGGTTCCAGATCGGAAGGTTGATCCCAAGTGCTGGCTGATTGCTTTCTTTCTCCTTGTCTTGCAGGTGAGAACAAGGACAAAGAAAAAGACAGGGAGAAAGCATGATATGAGATAGTCTTGCTTTCGACCCCTGATGATATGAAATACTTTTGCTTTGGCGTGATTTGTTTACAGAGGTATTCCCGGAGAGGAAGAAAACTGAGTATTTCGAGAGGCTTCGCTGGGAGTGCGCTTTCGGCGGTGAGGAAAAGTTGGGCATTTTTGCAGGTCTGCCTTGCCGTGGAGGACGAAGGTCGACATATATATGGATTTCCCAATAGCAAGTAGTGGTGATGTTCCTTTACTCTTGTCAGTGACAATGGGGTAATTAGAACAGTAAGATTCATGCATTTTCAGCTTTGTCAGAGATTAATGCTGTTCCTTTACTCTTGTCAGCAACAGTGGGGTAATTAGAATAGTAAAATTCACGTGTTTTTGAACTTTGTCAGAATTTTTTTTTTGTTGACAAAGTTGCCCGTGATATCTGAAAAGCTAAGGTTGCATCTGAAATGTGCCGACAAGCTTTATCCCAGAAAATTCGACTTTTGAAATTTTGAGAACAGTGCCTCTTCGATCTCTGAACAAGCGGCCCGGCTTTTGAAATTTGGAAAGAGTTGCCTCTTTGATTTCTGAACAAGTGGCCCGACTTTTGAAATTTGGAGAAAGTTGCTTCTTCGATTTCTAAATGAGTGGCCCTGTTGACTTTCTTTTTAAAGAGGCATCAATTGTGTTCCCAAAAAAACCTTCAAAGAGTTGCAGCCTGTAAGAATTTCCCTCATTTTGCATTTCTGAGAATTCAATTTACACGACCTCTTCTTCCTTCATCATTTTTTGCAAATAGCCTGTCCTTCTGACTGTCATGTTGATTTGAACGTCGTGGAAGACGCTGACATGTCTTCTCAAGACAACATATGGCACTCATCCTTCTTATCCCCTAATGGTCCTCTTACAGTTGGGGATTATGTGATGAAGAATGACATAACCGCTACGGTGGTGGCTAGGAATCTCCTAACCCCCAAGGATAACATGATCTTTTCCAAGCGGTCAAACGAGCTGGTTGTTCAGGACTCTTTGGACTTCAGCGTCCAGTGTGCAGGCTCTGTATCAAACATGGGCCAACGCCTTCTTGCTTGAATTCGCCAGGTTGAATCCTTGATGGCTGAGGTGGCAAGTATTAGACAAGAGATTAGAGGGCCCAGGCACGAGAATAAAGAGTTGCACATGTTCGCAACTAGTTACTCAACGAGCATGAAGAGAAAGCTTGACCAACTGCAGGAGTCCGAAGTTCAGATTCTGAATGATCATTAGAGGTTTGTGGCGTTACTCCAGAGGCACCTGTTGCCATCGTCATCTGGAGCTTTACCAAGTATGGAGGCTGCAGTTGATCAACCTCTGATGCTTCATCTTTCTGGAACTCCCCCGAGTGCTGAGGCGCCACCTGATCAACCTTTGTGAAGAATCCCACCTGTTTTCTTTTTTTTTTTTTTTTTTTTTGTACAAAGAAATTGTAATAAAATTGACTTTAATTAGTAAAGTATTTAATAAAGCCCTTATTTTTTTTATTTTGATGTGACTGAACTTGAAAATTGAATGTTCGAACTGCCTACGTACCCCTCCAAAGAAAAGATCAAGTCATAACGTAGTTCAAATGGCGTGATGGGCTTTTTGTTTTGTTTGATTTGTTTTTTTTTTGTTTTTTTGTTTTTTTTGGTGCCGTACGCAGTTTATGCTCTTACGGGCCAATAGCTTGGCTTCTTAGGCATAGTATCGCTTCAAGAACTTGCCATTTATGGGGCCGATCCTCAAGCCATCTTCTTCCACGATCTTGTAAGCACCATTTGTGTAGACCTCTTGTACTACGTAAGGTCCATCCCACTTCGAGGTGAATTTGCTTCTTGTCTTGTGCGTCGTGATGATAGGCCTAAGCAATGCAAGGACGAGATCTCCCACTTGAAAAGAACGAGGGGGAACTTTCTTGTTGAAGGCCTTGGGGAGTCGTGCTTGATAACACTCCAAATGTTGTTGAGCTTCAAGCCTTTTCGCATCCAGCACTTCCAACTCTTGAATACGCAACTTTGCATTCTCTTCATCAGTCAGACCTTCTTGTGTAGCCATAGTCATCCTCAATGAGGGAATTTGGCTTTCCAACGACAAAACAGCCTCCACGCCATACACGAGTGAATACGGTGTAGCTTGAGTAGGCGTCCGGTACGTCGTCCTGTATGCCCAAAGCGTTTCGCTTATTCTTTTGTGCTAGTCTCTCTTGGTCTTACTAACAACCTTTTTTAAGAGGTTGCATAGAGTTTTGTTGAATGCTTCTGCGAGGCTATTGGCTGGGGCATGATACATGAAAGACTTGTGCTGCTTGAACTTGTATTTTTCGCAGAGCTCGTCTATGAGTCGGTTGGAGAACTATTTTTCATTGTCAGTAATGATGTAGCGAGGCACACCATATCGGTAGATGATATGCTCTTTGATGAAACGGACGACAGTTTCCTTCTTGACTTCCCTTAGGGGTATGGCTTCAGCCCACTTGGAGAAGTAATCTGTTGCAGCTAGGATGTAAGCTTCTCTTGCAGATGACTTTGGTGCGATCGATCCTACGACGTCCAATCCCCATGCATTGAACGGCCATGAAGCAACTATAGGGTGTAATGGTTCAGGCGGTTGATGTATGAAGTTGACATGGAATTGGCAGGCTTGGCACCTTTTGGCGTGTTCCAGGCAATCCTTCACCATGTTTGGCCAGTAGAAACCCATTCTTTTGAGCTGGAAATGTAGCTTTGGCCCAGACTGATGCGCCCCGTATACACCTGAGTGTGCTTCTTCCATGACTTGATTGGCTTTTTCTTCACCTAGGTATCTCAGAAGTACTCATTCAAAAGAGCGTCGGTAAAGTGTTCATTTGTAGTAGAGGAAGCGAGGTGCTCGTCGACGTATTTTAGAGCGGTGTCTAGGATCATCTAGAAGCCTTCCATACTCCAAGTAGTCGATTAGCGGCCGTCTCCACTCTTCAACGTCGACCGGAAGTACTTAGATAACGTTTGTATCATCTAGTAGTATTTCAGTGACAAATGGGATCACCCATCTTTAGCAAACTGGCACATCTGTAGCTTTGCCTTCTCCTAGTGTCATACTCGAGGCTAGGTTAGCGAGAGCGTCTACCATTTAATTTTCTTTTCTTGGCACATGTTCTAGTGTCATGGCTTCAAACTTTTGTAGCAGTTGAGTTGCCAGTCGAAAGTACGGGACAAGATCATCTTTCTTCACCTCATATTCAGTTAAGAGTTGATTGATTATAAGCTTGGAGTCACCATATACCTCAAGGGTTATGATTTCCATGTTGATCGCCATTTGGAGCCCGATGATCAGTGCTTGGTACTCAACGATGTTGTTGGAGCATGGTTCACTTAGTTGGAAGGAATAAGGCAATATTTGCCTTTGTGGCAACATGAATACTACTCCTGCCCCCGCTCCATCTGCTCGTGCGGATCCATCAAAGAACATCGTCCATGTTAGGAAGATGTCGATGTAGAACACCTCCTCATCATGCATGTCGTTTGAGATTTTCCAATCGGCTGGGATGGGATGATCGGCAAGGAAGTCTGCTAGCGTTTGTCCCTTGACGGCTTTAGCTAAGATGTAGATGATCTCGTATTGATTGAGAAGCAACGCCCATTTAGCTAGTCACCCTGTCAAAACTGGTTTAGACATGACGTATTTGACCGGGTCAGCTTTAGCAACCAAGTAGATGGTGTAAGCATGCATGTAATGTCTGAGCTTCTGAATGGCGAACATTAAGGCAAGGCACATTTTTTCTATCGGGAAGTAGTTCAACTTAGCACCGGTGAGAGTTTGACTGAGGTAGTAAAGCGCTCATTCTTTCTGGGATTCATTTTCTTATGCCAAGAGTGCTCCTACTGAACTTTCCTGAGTAGTGATATACAATATGAGTGGCTTCCTAGGCACAGGCGCCCTCAGGACATGTGGACTCTGCAAATACCTTTTTATGCTTTCAAAGGCAGTGTGGCATGCTTCGTCTCATAGGAACGGAACATCATTCTTCATGAGTCGACTGAACGGTTGACAACATCTTACCAGGTTGGAGATAAACCGTCTGATGAAAGTGAGTTGTCCTTGCAGACTTTTCAGCTCATGTAGATTTCTTGGTTCAGGCATGTTTTGAATGACCTTGATCTTTGATTGGTCCACTTCGATGCCACGATGCTTGACAATGAAACTGAGGAACTTTCCAGAGGTGACGCCAAATGCACACTTCAACGGGTTCATCTTGAGGTTTTATTTTTGCAGCCTTTTGAACATTGTTCGCAAATCCTTCAAGTGATCTGATCTCTTTTTTGTCTTGACCACCACATCATCTACGTAACATTCCACGTTTTTGTGTAGCATGTCATTGAAGATTTTCCGCATTGCACGTTGATATGTAGCTCCAGCGTTTTTTAGACCAAAGGGCATCACCTTGTAGCAGTATATACCTTTTAGAGTGCAGAAGGCTGTTAGTTCCTCATCTTCGGGAGCCATGTGAGTTTGATTGTATCCAAATGAGCCGTCCATGAATGACAGTACCTCGTGGTCAGTGGTTGCGTCCACTATGATTTCGATGATTGGCAAAGGAAAATCGTCATTCAGACAAGCATCGTTGAGGTCTCGAAAGTCTACGCAAACCCGTATTTGTCCAGATTTCCTAAGGATAATGACGATGTTAAAGATCCACTTGGGGTATTGCACATCTCGAATGAAGCCTGCTTCGATCAGTTTGTCAATCTTGGCCTTAATTTCTGGGATGAGCTCGGATCGATAACGCCTTTGAGTTTGCTTTATCGATCGCGTTCCAGGCTTAACTGCAAGACGATGTACAGCGATGACAGGGTCCAGGCCAGACATTTCCTTGTATGTACAGGCAAAGACGTTTTTGTACTCTAATAGCAGTTGGTAGTACTCTTCTATCTCGTTTGAACTTAGCAGCGTGCTTACGAAGATAGGTTTGGGCTTATCTTTCATTCCTAAGTTGAGCTCCTTGAGCTAATCAAACGTGGCTTGCCCCCTGTCTTCGAGCTGTGGTTGTGCAGCAGTGACATCTTCCTCGGGGATTTTGTCTTCTTTATCTTCTTAGATTGTGATGTGGAAGACATCTTGAACTTCCCCTTCAATGCTGTCCACTTGGGCTTGTGTAGGCGAGGAGTTGTGTGCTGAGTATTTGAATAAGTCTTCGAGGAAGAAGAGATCGTGCACCGTGATAGGGATGGACAATCTTTGTGTCAAAATTTCCTCATCTACAAAACTTTCACATTGCTTTGGAGGTTAACAAAAACTTCTTTACCCCCTTTCTTACTGGTGAATTTATGGATGCAACATAGGCTTCATGTGCAATTTCTTTGGAGCGACATGAGTCCATCCTTCAACTTTGCTTGACTCAGAGCATGCTCCCAGCGGTCGAGGTGAAGACTTTTAGTCGAAAGAGCCAGAAGTGACGTATTTCTTAGGGATTTCATCTTATTTGTCTTCTTGGATCATGATGGGGAAAACGTCTTGGCCCTCATCTTCAGTGCCGTCCTTTTGGGTTGGTTGGCACAAAGATTTGCCAGTGTGGATGATGATGCGCCTCCTTACCTTCAGTGGTCCTTTTGTGTCAACCTCTAAGGTTGCTTGGCGCTTCATCCTTGAAGGAATCAAACTTTGAACGTCGTCTTTTCTTGCTAGACCGTCGAGCTTTTCTTCCTTCGGTGTTGTTTTCCTCTTTCTAAAAGGTTTCTTGGTTTTTTCAAGTTTTTCCAAAGCCAATCGTCGCGGAGGAGGGCTAGCCTTACTGCTTTGTTTCTTAGGTTTTGACAACCATTCAAAAACAGAGGTTTGGGGTGTTGGCGTGTTAAGCTGTTTGAAGACAAAAGTTTGGTCTTGCCTACTAATGCGATTAAGTGCTGAAATTCTGGGTTTTGAACGATTGAGCCTATCGAAGACTGACACTCGAAGGGGAGGTTTAAGCTCTTCTTGATCTTGTTCAATGCTCACGTTGAGCGCTAGCGTTTTTTGCTTTCCTTGAAATCTTCACGGGTGCATTTTGGTGTGAAGCCAAGTCCAGCTTTGTTGTTGTCAACTCTGTAACCATGCTCCTTTAACTTCTTTTGAGTCTCAGTGAGGTCACGTTCTTTGTCGCTGACGGTGTTTGAAACCTTCTTTCCAGGATTCGAAGAGGAAGCGAAGTCGTACCCAGCCTTCGACATGAGTTTGTAGGCATTTGGATCAAAACCTTCTTCAGTCCTATTGGTTAGAAGAAAACTTGGTTCCACCTCCTTTGGTAAAGCTTTCATGAAGCCTTACGGTGGTCTTGTAACCTTAGCGTCGCCTAGCTGTGTTAGAGGCAAAACTGCATTCATCTTCCACAACTTTATATCATCTTTGTGCCACTGCATGTCAGCTTTGCTTGCTCTAGTTTCGAACGGGGATTGACTATTCTTTCTTCTCGACATCGGAATGTATCGGAAGATGGGTGTGTTCCGTCCTTTTGAGGACGTCCTACTATCTTTGGCTATTGCAGGTTTAGCCGGCTCATCATCGTTTTTGCTTGAAGATGGCACAATTTCTCATTCTTGCTTTTTGGGTGTTGCCTTGCACGTGGATTTGATCTTTTTCGGAAGAGCTTTGAGTACCATGTCTTCCTCCATGTGGAACTTGGTGTCTGCGAAGTGTGATTCGGCTTTGGTGAATGGTTTGGTATCTCCTTGGATCATCTTTACTCATTCCTGGTAGAATTTTAAGCATTGGTGGAGGGTGGATGGCACTACTCCATTCTCGTGGATCCAAGGTCTTCCTAAGAGCAAGCTGTATGATGTTCTTGCATCAATCACGTAGAATGTCGTGCTTGATTTGAGTTCATTAATGGTCATCTCTACTCAGATCATGCCCATCGCTCTTTGTCCCCCTTGGTTAAAACCCTGAATTAGTAGGCGACTTAGGGATAGTTCATCCAATTTGATGCCGATTGTGGTCATTGTCGAATTTGGCATGATGTTTATGGCTGATCCACCATCCACAAGCATGCGGTTAACTTTGTGCTCCCTCACGTACCCCGAGACAAAGAGAGGATGGTAGTGGGGCTTTGATCCCAAGAGTAAGTCTTCGTCAGTGAAGTTGATTGCGTCATGGGCAGCACAACATGTGGCCGAAGCTTCAAGCCTTCGTCCTTGCTTTCTTGTACCTCATGGTCATCGAGACTTGCCAAGACCACTATTAGTGCTTTTTGCATCTCCTTGGGCCATCGTAATGCTTCCTTGATGCTAACGTGTGTTGGCAGGCCTTTTCCGGGCGCGAGGGTCTTTTCTTCCTCGACGGCGATAACTTTGTCTTTTGGGGTTTTTTCTATCTCTACTTCAACCATATGACAGGCAGCGATAGTGCACTGTTAGAAGAAGTCCTCCGGGAAGTACTCGTGCAAGGAGACAGGAATGCATGGCTCTTGCTCCATAGGTTCCCCAACATATGTTGGCTTAGTAGCTCTTATATTTCTTTAAGGCTTCCTATTGTTGTGACAGCGGTGCTTTCTCCCTTGCTCCCCATTTGGCCTTGTGCCTTGCAGTCTTGGCTTCCTCGTCTTTTTGTAGATCACCAATGTCCACCCTTTTTCATTGTCGGTAGGTGCATCTTGGCCGTTTGCCCCCAGGGATGGTTATGCAGAAGGTGCCGCGTGACTTGAGCATTGGCAGGAATGGTCATGCGTTACTTGAAGAAGCACGTGATCAAAGGTTTCAAACACGATCGTAGTAGTGTGCGTTGTAGCCATGTCTTCTAAGTCGAGTTCGATCTGCCTTTGTTGTGCTAGGTTCATGATGAGTTCCTTGAGGATGAAGCACTTACCAACGGGATGACTTACGATACGATGGTACTTGCAGTACTTGGGATCGTTAATGCGATTCATCTCTTTGGGACGCTTGCATTCAGGTAGCTCGATCACCTTCTTCTCTAACAGGTCGTCTACCATTGCGGCCATGTCAGAGTCCGAAAAAGGGTATGTCTTCTGCTCCAGTTCCCTCAAGGTGTTTTTGTAACTGTCTTAGGTGTGAAAAGGCTCATCTCTCTTTATCTCATTTGCTCTGTTCTTAGAGAAGATCTTGATGGGTGCAGATGGGGTTTAAATGGGGGTAGTGTTGATAGTAAAAGCTTCCTTGGCGGGTTTCTTCCCATGATTGTCTACTTTCGGAGTAAATACCTTATCCTTTTTTAAGTTAGAGATTGGCTCATTTTTTCCATGATAGGCGATGCTTAAGTCCATGTCGTGGGCGTGGGTGGCTAACTCTTCGAAAGTTTGTGGTTTGATGCCTTGAAGGATGTAGTGTAGCCCCCATTGCATGCCATGGACGCACATCTCGATCGAGGAGATCTCTGAGAGCCTGTCTTTACAGCCGAGGCTTAGAGCACGTCATCGGTTGATGTAGTCCACGACTGGCTCGTCCTTCCATTGCTTCATGCTTGTCAACTCCAGCATGCTTATAGTGTGGCGGGTGCTGTAGAAATGGTTGAGGAACTCCCGCTCCAATTACTCCCAGCTGTTGATGGATTCAGGTTCTAGGTCCGTGTACCAGTCGAATGCATTCCACTTCAGAGAGCGGACAAACTGCTTCACGAGACAGTTTCATTTTGTCCTAGCGTTGTTGCAAGTTTCAACGACATGGGCGACGTGCTGCTTTGGGTTTCTCTTTCCATCAAACTGCATGAATTTTAGTGGTTAATAACCCATCGGCATCTTCAGAGCATCAATCTTCTTGGAGTAGGGCTTCGAGTGCAACATGGAGGTATGTGAGCTCCCTTCGTACTGCGCCTTAATGGTGTTGGCGATCATCTCCTGTAGCTGTTAGATAGAGAGATATCCCATGAGCGCCGCTGCTTGGTCTGGCTCCAGCTTCTCTTCGACTTTCCCCACCAGGGGTTTCTCTTCCTCGCCATCTTCTTTCTTTACAGGATTAACCTTTAATTCGACTTTCACGTCGTGCTGTGTGTCCAGTTGATTGACGAGTGTGACAATTTGCAAGTCTTTCTCCTCCACAGTATGTGTGAGTTTTGCGATCGCTTCATTCATTTGAGCCAGCTACTCCTCAATTGAAGTCGCTCCGGTGGTCATGACTTGCATGGCCGAGCTATCGCTCGAGTCGGCATCGGAATGCAGGGACTCGGAGTACTTTCTCAGGCTTTCCTCTTTTGGCGCCCTTAACGAAGCAAGGGTGATTACGGGCTCGTGCCTCGAGAGCTCTTGTTCCTTTGGCAGAGCTGATATAGGGGCGAAAGATGCAGCGGAAAGTGCTCTTGCCTTACTTCGAGTTGTGACGCTCGAAGTTCCACCACTTGCGGCAAAGGCGTTCTTGTTCTTTGCATTGGTTGCAAGAACAGCTTGAACCTTCCTTGACTCTATTTGTGCATTTTTTTTTTTGAGAATTTGAAGACAGAGATTAGAGGTAGAGGACCTGTTCTACTGGGCGTGCCAAATTTGTAAACACGAAAATTTCCCGCTTCGAACGAGACAATAGCATGTGTACAAAAATAATATTTTGTAGTAATGAATTTGGGATTACGATCTCTTTTAACTTGATCCTCTGATTCGATCTCCATAAGGTGTAGATGTGTGGATGTGTTGTTGATCTAAGGGTCACAATGACTTAATTTTGGATGAACAGTGGTGCGGATTTGTTGATGTTGTTGATCCAAATGGCCGTTGGGGCTTGATCTTAGGATGAACAATTGTGTGGATTTGTTGATATTGTTGATCCAAAGGGCCGTCGTGGCTTGATCTTAGGATGAACAGTTGTGCGGATTTGTTCAAGGGCCGTTGGGCTTAATCTTAAATGAGAAGTTAGGAGCTTCTTTAAGGACCGTTGGGCTTGATCTTGAATGGGCGGTTGGGAGCTTCTTCAAGGGCTGTTGAGCTTGATCTTGAATGGGCAGTTGTGAGCTTCTTCAAGGGCCGTCGGGGCTTGATCTTGGGAATTTGGGAGGTTGGATGCTTGAAAGCTTTAGAGTTTCAAAACTTTAAGGATTTAGGGAATTCTCTTCCAAATTTTAGGATGATTGATACCTTGATGGAGAAGCCTATTTATAGGCTTTGAGAATGAATTACCACCACAAAATTTTCCCACCGAAGCACCATTACCTAATTTTCCCACTTAAATGCAATATTGAAATTGAAGTGGTCTAACATATGGCCTAATTTCCCACTTAATACCACTTTAAACTTGAAGTGTGCTTGCCTTGTCATTGCCCAAATGAGAAAAACTTGCTTTGATCCGTAATGGATTGAAATGTGCTTGCCTTGTCATTCCCAAAATGAGAAGAAAACTTGTTTTGATCCATAATGGATTGAAGTGTGCTTGCCTTGTCATTGCCCAAAATGAGAAGAAAAACTTGTTTAATCCTTCAAGGGTATTTCTTTCTATTTTGTTAAGTCACACACCATGTGTACAATTTGTACGACATGTGGCGTATGCCATGTATGCCCTGACATGTCAAATTTTTTTAATGCGTTGGTGAACATTTGTTTCACCGAAATTTCAATGTCTACAAGGTCGTTGAAGTTCGATGTGGAATTAGTTCCAAAGCTCAACCCTTTTTTTTAATTTTTTAAACAGAGATGCCTTCTCTTAAAAGTCTCTGTATGTCTGTGTGTATACAAACATACATATATATATATATATGTTGCAAAATTGACGATGTGTGCAGAGGAATATATAAGCAAGACACAAAATTTATGAGGTTCCTCTATAGTCAGTGTGACTGGAGTACATCCTCGGGGCAGCAGTAGTGCTTTTATTATAATTTGGAATAATAGGAGTACAAAGATAACACTCACTATTCTCTCATCTCCTCTTCCTCTCTTTTGTCTCTCTCTTTCATCTTCATTCATCTCTCTTTCTTTCACAATCTCTTCCGTGAACTTCTTACTTTGATGTTGTGTGGGGTTTGTATTTATATAGAAAATAGAAATCGTAGGAAGCAAACTTCGGCAGATAGTGGAAGGGCAACTTGCCCATTATTTAATTATTTGAGTGGACATCCACTGTTCTACAACATTCCCCCTTGGATGGCGACAAGTCTTCGATTGACTCGTTAAAATCTTGATATGTTTTTGGATGCTCCCCTTGATGAGTAGTAATACATCTATTGTACTTGTTGACTTTCCACAGGCTTGTTCTTGAACTGGGCTGGAGAGCCTTCCGCTAGACTTCCTCCAAAGGTCTGAATTTACTCCTTTTATCTGGAGCTGAATTTGATTCAAGGGTGGTGGACACTTAATCTCGAATCAGACTTGTGATTTCTTTAAGGGCTTTGGGACTTGTTCTTGAATGAAATAGGACCACGAGCAGCTTTACGTGACAAGTGATATTCGGCTCCGTCGGGGATAAATCGGTACGTGTTTTGCTATGCTTGTCTCCACATGCTTCAATGTATCATTTTCGCTTGCCTTATCCATTCCCCTTGCAGAAGTGGTATTTTCCCTGGATTTCCCCCATGCATGTGTGGTATCTTCTCTTGTAGTATTTATCCACTGATGCAGGAGTGGAATGCAACCTTTGCATTTGAATGGTCCTTCAAAACATCACTTCTCAGCGATTCATCATGCTTGGCAGCTTCAGTCATCATATCAACAGTTGAAAATGAGTACTCGAGAGCAATGTAAGGTAAGCAACTAGGCAAAGGTTCCGGGCAATCAGTTCTAGATCGGAAGGTTGATTCCAAGTGTCGACTGATTGCTCTCTTTCTCCTTGTCCTATAGGTGAGAAAAAGGACAAAGAAAAGGACATGGAGAAAGCATGATATGAGATACCCTTACTTTTGACCCTGATGATATGAGATACCCTTGCTATGGTGTGACTTGTTTGAAGAGGTATTCCCGGAGAGGAAGAAAACTGAGTATTTCGAGATGATTTGTTGAAGATGCATTCCCGGAGAGGAGGAAGAGTTAGATATTTTTCAGGTTTGCCTTACCATGGACGATGGAGGTCGATATATATAGGTTTTTCTCAATAGCAAGTAGTGGTGTTGTGCCTTTACTCTTGTCAGAAACTGTGATGTAATTAGAATAGTAAGATTCACGCGTTTTCAACTTTGTCAGATATCTTTAACGAAGTTGCACGTGATATCTAAAAAGATGAGATTGCGTCTGAAAAGTACCAACAAACTTTATTCAAGAAAATCTGGCTTTTGAAATTCGGAGAGCGGTGCCTCTTTGATTTTTTAACAAGTGGTCATGTTTCCTCTTCTTTTATAGAGGCATTAATTGTGCTCAAACTATATGCTCGGAAAATTGCTGCTTGTAGAATTTTCCCCTTCTTGCACTTCTGAGATTTTATTTGACCTCATTTTTCGTTCATCATTTCTGAAAATGGCTTACCCATCTAACATTTGCTTAGATTTGAGTCTTAGGACTAATACCGACGAGCTGCGTCAGGATAATATATGGCACCCGTCCTTCTTATCTTTTGATAGCCCTCTTACAGTTGGAGACTCTACAATAGTAGCTAGGAACCTTCTCACTCCCAGAGATAAAAGAATCCTTTCAAAACGGTCTGATGAGTCAGCCGTTCAAGACTCATTGGCTCTTAGTGTTCAGTGTGCGATCTCTGTTTCTAATATGGGCCAACGCCTACTTGCTCGAACTCGCCAAGTTGAATCATTGATGGCTGAGGTGGCAAGTCTTAAACAAGAGATCAAAGGGCTCAAGCACGAAAATAGAGAGTTACACATGCTTGCAAATAATTACTCAACGAGCATGAAAAGAAAGCTTGACCAACTTGCCCATATGTAATGATAGCGATTTTCACCACCTACAAAAGTAGGGATAAAAACATATGAGATACTTGCAAGAATACAAGGATATTGTAGTATAGATGCTCATGCAAGGTCGTTCTCCTCAAGGACTATTTAATAATTTATGTAAAAACAATACCTAATTAACAACTTAGAATTAAAAATTGAGAAAAGAGATTTTGAAATTGGGTAATATTTAAAACGAATTTTAATTAAATACCAATATGAAAGAAAAGAAGTTTAAATACCAATTTATAAAAGCACTAGGGTTCCACCATCACCTAGCAATCCTATGAATTTCTACCAATTACTTATGATTTACACATGCCACTTTGAAGGTTAGGTTTTCCTAATATATATTCTCCTCGTGATATTCAAGCAAGAACGTATATCTAACATGCAATCCGTCTGTGATATTCAGATCAAATATGAACATGCAAGACTCATTAAGTTCTATGAAAACCTTTTGAAAAACCATGCAACCCCTAAGAGCCTGATATTCACCTTAGATGAAATTACAATTATCAATCACAAGGAGCAATACTCAATCCTCCGGTCATATTTCGACCGAATCGCATCCAATTACTTATCTAAACATCCTAATGGTGGCCAGTCATCAAGACAATTAGATAGTTTAAAACAGTGATCAATAATTCAAAATGCGCATGCAATCAATCATAAGCAATTGAATAAAAATTACATATTCATGCTAAGGCTCAAGGCTTCGCCCTAGCAAACGAGAATTAGTTACGCATATTCATAATTAAAATCATAGAAAATATCATTAATCTAGAAAAAGAATGAAAACACCTTAAAGTAGAAAATCTCCAAGAACCCTAGCAATTCTTTCTGTCTCCAAAGTTGCATAATAATAAGCGTAGCCAAGACTAAGGACGGCAAACCCTTATATCCCATCCTCATCGCACAAACCCTAAAACAAAGCCTTTTATTCTAACTAGGAAACTAAATAATAAATAAAATATCTTAGAAAATAAAGTCCTAATTAAACGAGGAGAATTTGCCAAGTACTTGTCCAGCCACATTTTAGGCTCAGATATCCTCCAAATCTAGCCCATAATGGCTTGTTTTGAAGATCAAGATGTTCTGAACACATCTCCAGAAGGCCACGAACCCATCTGAGGTTATCTTGGGCTCCAAAAACGCAATTCAAGCCCAAAACATCACTTTTCCAACACTTCGCATTGCTCCTTTATTTTATTGCCAGAAAATCACCGCTAGGTAGAAAAATCTGATATTTTGATACGATCAAACCAAGTGACTCACGAACGTCCTCCAACTAGAATTACTCTAAAATTCATCCATTTGACCATGTTTTGCTCCAGATGAAGTCGAAAGTCCTATATTGGAAATACAATTCAAAGTATCAAAATTCTTCCAAAATATTAACCAAAATATACTAAGAATAGGGTTAATTATATAATATAAAATCTACTTATCATGTCACCTCCTTGGTTCAACATCTTTTGGCTATTTGTATTATATTCAAATATATAGGTCAATTTTCCACGTTCATACAAACTTGTAAAGGAATTGCCTTTTTCCATTTTTGCCAATAATTTTTCCTTTCGTCAATGAACAAAAGAACGTGACTCAATATCAACACAGCTCATTGATGAATTTAGTAGCTATTTGTAAAAATCAAAATTACCATTGGTTGTCATCAATTCGTGATCCCATATTCTCATGTGCATGCGCATGCATAAAAGCTTTTCATTTCTTTGGATATCCATTGCCTTTTCAAGGGCATTACACTATCTCTTCCAGGATAGTCATAATTTAGAGAATGCGGATCATAAACTCTTCTTGAGCGTTATAGAGATGGGATTTTAATCTCCACTTCCAGGAGTTGAGTCATTAGAACCTATACATCTATCATGCTTTATGCATGAGACATCAACATTCCCATGTCCGCGGATTGTCCTTTCTGAAACGTGTATCCATGTAGCGATTGTCATGCTTCCGGCATGCAACAGTTATGCTTCGAGTTTGCAATAGTTCAGTAGTGCCATATTCTTCTTCTTTCGAAGGACTGAACCTTTTGAGTCTGAGGGTCTGCCACTCCTCAAGCATGCAATAGATAAATCATTTGCTGCCACATTATTTTATCCATCAGGGATATCAATTCTTGTAGGCACATTTGCAGCAAGCATATGTGATTTCATCACTTTCGTTCCATCATTCAATTATTTTTACTTCATTTTCTCATTGATTGTTTCGTGAATCAAAATAAGACAAGGTGGGTATATCCCCGTCAATTCTTGTCGTTATTCTGGAACGGTGGGAAAATTGTCTTATCAAAGTGATAATCCGCAAACCAAGCGGTAAACATATCCCCAGTCAAGGGTTCCAAATATTGAATGATAAATGGTGAATCAAATCCAACATAAATTCCCAATCTGTGATGATGCCTCATTTTAATATATTGTGGCACTTTGGTTCTTCAAGGTACTCATCAAGGAACTTCATGTCCTGATCTTGAGGATCTAGGGACTTCATGCTCGATCGTTTTTCATGATGGAACTTCTGGTCCAATCATTTTTATATGATGAGGATCAAGAAACTGCAGGTTCTGATCTAATCAAGGAACTTCAGATCGTGTATATACTCATCGTAACAAAAGAAGTACAATAAATTAAAGCAATAGGCGGTAATTCCAGTCATAGTGAATAAATTGAATTTAAGTAAATAAAGTTTGTGACAAGTGCTTTAATTTAGCACCATAAATCAAAACTTAAAGCAGTAGGCGGTAAAACCGTCCATGATAAATAAATTGCTTTAAAGTAAATAGAACTTATGAAAGTGTTTTAAGTCAACACCATTCACATAAATAACAATAACATGAAATATATATATATATATATATATTTTTTTTTCTTTTCAGAATGGTGGTTCCAGAAATCTGTGGAGAAATGTTGCGGGCACTTTGTGTTTTATTTCCCTCGGAATCCTATTCACACACATGCACCATTCAGCCTTTTGGCTTTTCCCCCCACCTCCCCTTTTTTTTTTTTTTCACATGGTGCAACACACCACTCCAAAAAACCTTTGGTTTTATTCCTTTTATTTTATTTATTTTCACAAGTCTTAAGTCTTTTTCCGGTACGTTTCGAAAGAATTGAAACGGTTCCCATAAATTTTGGAATCAAGAGTAGTGCCTGCAGTTTATGAGAAGATCAAACCGTTAGTTTTAGCTTAAATTTTATTATGATATGGATAAGAGGATACCGAACAACTTTCGTGAAGAAGAAATTTTGATCTGAGCTACCAAAAATGGAGTTTTGGTACTCATAAGGTGACTGTCCACTTTTTTGCGGAAATGAAAGCTGAGTTGAAGTTTCAATCATCTGCGACGATCGCACCGTTGGCAATTTCTGAAAATTGGATGCGCTTTAGGTATTGGGTGGACTAACAACTTTCAAGAAGAAAGTATTTCAATCAGATGTTAGGAAGTTGGAGTTCAGAGGCTATTTACATGGCTGTCAGATTTTCTGCGGATTTTGAGTCCGTACCCTTTTGCTTCTGCAAATGATGATATGCAGTCATACAACAATATATATAAAGTTGCTTCAAGAAAATCAATTGTATTGAGATTTGAAGATGAAAAGATTTTCTTATCTGTGACATTCCAGCGGACGGCGTTGTGCTTTCCATTGACACGAGAGCTTCTCGTGCTGATAACGTGTTGTAAAATTGACGGTGTGTGCAGTGGAATCAATAGGCAAGAAATAAAATTTATGAGGTTCCTTTATAGTCAGTGTGACTGGAGTACATCCTCGGGGCAGCAGTAGTGCTTTCATTATAATTTAGAATAATAGGAGTAGAAAGATAACACTCACTATTCCCTCATCTCCTCTTCCTCTCTTTTGTCTCTCTCTCTCTCTCTTTCATCTTCCTTTTGCTCTCTTTCTTTCACAATCTCTTCCGTGAACTTCTTACTTTGATGTTGTGTGGGGTTTGTATTTATATAGAAAATAGGAATCGTAGGAAGCAAGCTTCGGCAGACAGTGGAAGGGCAACTTGCCCATTATTTAATTATTTGAGTGGACATCCATTGTTCTACAACAATATATATATATATATATATATATATATATATATATATATGATGACTTACATCATAACCATTCTTGACAAGTAAATTAAGAAGATTGATACAGAGAACCAAAATATATAAACATTTATATTAACTTGTTCGCCTGGTTAATTTACGAAAGTTTAGGTTTATCTTGTACCTGTCAAAATAAATTAAGAAAATGAAACAACAAGTTAAGGCACATGCTAGCAACTTTCTCGTTTAAATACTTGAACTTTCTCGTTTTACTTTCTCCCCTCTCTTACTCATTTTACAATATTGGTTGATGATCAGAATAGTCCTCTTTTTAGATCACCCTTTAAATACCAACTCTGTAAAAAATAACACAATCAGAAATCATTTAACCGTTTGATTAACATCGTCAAAGTTTTCGTGTTTAAGTGAGAAACATGGTTCGTTCATTTCAAATTTAGTTCATTTTTTGCATATCTTTAAGGGGTGACCTCCAAAGTAGATGGTTCCGTCATCAAATTGTAGGATAAAAAGGACAACCCAGAAAGTAGAACGAAAAGGTCCAAATGATAAGGTTGCTACCATTCCTCATAAATTAATCTTAAAGTAGTCATCCATCCTGATGTTGAAGTTATTTTGTATGTCATGTGTGACATCAATCCTAAATAAGTCAATGACCTTGATTCTAGAAGATGAGTGAGCTGTAACACAGACTCTTTTTTTTCATCTTCGAGAGTCGAACCTAAGACCTATCACTTACAAATGAAGAAGAATATCACTAAACCATAGTACTAAACTGCCATGTTCGTGTACGCTACCCTGCAACTGGACAACAAGCTTATGAAGGGGTGAGACATAATTTTAAAACTCTTCAGCTACTTGATCTTTCCGTTTCACTTACA
This sequence comes from Heteromeles arbutifolia, assembly GCA_024362995.1. NCBI lineage: Eukaryota > Viridiplantae > Streptophyta > Magnoliopsida > Rosales > Rosaceae > Heteromeles > Heteromeles arbutifolia. The sequence goes on from JANCRC010000020.1 coordinate 9,653,291, forward strand.
CTCCTTTCCTTCTTTTCTTTGCACAGAATCTGTCATCCTCAAGCTCTCAGTCATTTCATCTACTTATTCAGAAAATCTTATGTCATCACAGGTATGGTAAACAACATTGTATTTGTATTTTCTTCCTGGCTTTCGCTGCGGGTTTGCCGATGGGAAATGGCTCCTCAATATTGCAGCAATTCACAGGATCTGGATGCCATATTGGGTAGTTTAGAGTGACTGTGCACAATCATTTTCCTATGCACAAAGAGTTTTTCCATTCATTTCTGTGTATGTACAAATGTTGGTGCCCAAATACTGAACCTTATTCTTCAGTAAGTTACATATCATGAGTTGCAATTATTTGCAACAGTAATACATCCGTACATTGAGTGACTTGCACCTTATTGAGTGACTTACTTGCACCTTACGTACAATGACTATTTACAATTTTACATGCACATATATACAAATAAAAAGTATCATCGATTGGATTTAAACTTTCCATAGAGGACGAAGTTGATCATGGCTTCTCCGGACAGTTCCAGCTGCAGATGATGGAGCATTGAATTTCTATCTTCCCGAAGCTCTCTATTGAATACACATCCGAGCCCCCATATCTCCAGTAGGCTGAATAAACTTCTGGGATATGTTGAACTTCCCCATAATCTTAGCCTTCTCCATCTGGTGGTAGTTTCAAGATTAACTCATTCGGCATTTCAAAGAATTCAAGTAACTTCAGTTTGGTAAGGTGCTTCACTCCCGAGGGTACCTTCTTCATCGACTTACATCATTGGATAGTTAGCTTCTCAAGGCATGGCATTGCTCCCTCCTCCACCTTCACACATTGGAGCTTGTCAAATTTGTCGAGACCCAAGACCTTGAGCTTTTTTAATCCCCCTCCATTGAAGGATAACACGTCACTATCACAAGCATGAAGCAATTCAAGATGAACAAGGTTGGGCAAGTCTTGAAGACGTACGAGTGGATCATCTTTCAACTGACTCCATTTCAAAAACAGTCTGGCCAAACTGGTGAAGGTATCCAGTTTGGCATTTCTTCCAATTGTAGGCGTTCGAGGAACTGAGGAGGGGAAGAAATGTGATGAAGATCAATAACCTCACTCTGTCCTGTTGATGTTACAGAAAGCGCATGCAGCTTGGTAAAACTTTCAATTGACAAGCACAAAGCCAATCCATCTTGTTGTGGAAATAGTTTAGAGGTAGGCATTCCCCTTGCTTTTCTCTCTTTTTCTGCTCTAAATTTCTCTTGATCTTTTCCCCCTGCTTATAGATATATTTTAATACCAGTTATCATTGGTCAAATTTCCACTCTTGTACGTATTCTTGAAATCGCTCCCTCCCATTCACGCGCTACTTGCAAACTAGTGTTATAGTTTGCTTCGTTCAAAAGGAAATTGGGATCCACATCTGTCTTCAACTTTTTGATTTTCAATCTTGTTTTATTTCCTCTTCAGTTTACACAATAGTAGGTGATGATGGTTAACTCCCGTTTCATAACCTCCGTGCATAGCTTAGGTTATTTTTAATGATATGCAGTACAAAATATCGACTACTTTCCGCTTAGGAACTGAAACTTCGCAGAAGTGCTGTCCTTTTACTGGCTTTCCTAGCCTCATCTGGAACATCTGGCTTCGAAATACTTGTGAGTCACAAGCTCTTTCGAGATGCTAACTTTCTAATGTTGATTTTACAAGTTTTGGCGTCGGAGGTAGATACAGAACCAGCACCCTTGGATTTTTAATTCTGATAGATGCAAGAATCACACATTCATTACTGATTTACTAAGCATTAAGTTTCCAAGTTCTATTGTTGTGTTATTTTCTTTTACTGCAAATTGGTTCCGGTAATTCAAATTTCACCCACCTCTTCTGTCCTCCGTTTCTGATTTCTCCTTTTCCCTTTATGGACATTAAAACGAGTTCACAGTTAGTTGTATTGTTGTCATTGGTATTATCGTGGTTTGTAGTTCAGCTGGTGTGTTAAAAAACAAAATAGCATGCGGTTCCTAGTTTTCAGACCTTGCAAGGAATGCATGAAATGTCTACGTGATGAAAATCACCTATCGATCTCTTAATTATTGATCAAATTGTGAGAGTAATGTTATGCAGGACCTAGATTCTTATACTACTTTAACAGGCTGGTCTCGAACCCAGCATGTTCTGCTACTGTCTTGAGTTTATTAACAAACAGCAGAGACATGGCCAGCTTGACTGTTGATGTTGCAAACCTATTGTCCCGAAAAGACCAAATATGTGAGAAGTTTGATGGCATGACGAGGCAGATGCGGGAGTCTAAAATTGTAGACCTAGCTCGAGTGTTTAAGAAAAGGGTGTTCATATAGTTAGGAGAACATACAGTAGAAAAAAAACATTGCACCCCGTTCGGTTCAAAATTTTGTATATTTTGTATGTATCAGCGTTGTTTTTACGACTGCTTGTTTGTTTCAACATTTGATGTGCAAGCAGCCGTCATCAGCTGTGCAGTGCAAATTCCGGTGGCAGCGCTCAAACACACCCCCCCCCCCAGCTGGAAATGCATTACGACATGTGGTCGCTAGTTATTCAGCTGGAAAATTTTGACAGGTCTCACTGGATGATAAATATGGTTCCACATTACCTTGTAATGATCAAATTTTTGCTCAAAATATAGGGAAAGAGAAAAGCAGCTTCTACTGATTAGCATCTTTTGCTAATGTTCTTATGATTTGTTTTAAAAGTATCGTCTTCTTCTCGACTGGTTTTGAATATACATTCATCTTTTCAACAGAGTTTCTTTTAATTCTTGGCGACATAACTGGAAACGGACTGTAAATCTTTGGTTGTAGAACTTGAAACCAAACACACTGCATAAGAGCATAGAAACAATATGCATCCTTGCGTTTCAGAGCTGAACTGCAATGATGCATATGTTTTGTTCTCTCTTATTAGGAACCAGGCCGAATACAGCCATTCATCTTCTGAGAATCCATTTCCACGACGATATATACCAAGACCAATGGCTGATTTCACTGCCTTCACCACTGCTGAAGCTTCAAATGTTTTTGAATAAAATTTCCCCACCAGTTGTGTTGTCATAGCTCCCATGAAGTTCATAATATCCTCTTGAGCATCTCATATGTCCAACCCTAACCCCCTAAAGCGTTGGACATCGGGCGCGGCAACATACACATTATCTCACAGTTCCCGGGGAAGGCATCCGTACAGCGGGTTGGCGACTTGCAACACATCAGAAAGTCTCCACCGAAATAACAGAAAGACACTTAGAAGTATGTATGCACATGGTAAATATAACCTCAATTTTACAGCAGATGCTATACATACATTACAGACCACTACTATAAATGTAGTCCTAGTTATTCGGTACAAGAGTGCCCCTGGCATTACGGATTACCTCAACCCGAAGGTAATCTCTCTGATCCAACTGCTTCACGTTACGTATAGATTTACATGTATTATTATATATACAAGTATATACATTGGTATCTACAGGCCTCATTCCCTAATCCCAGCAGCATGAGTAAGTATTACTTCCATGACTTCCAACGAATTTGAAGTTCATCCCGGAAGGGGTTGCTGCGCAGGGGACAGTACTCCCCATCCGTCATGCTGTCTATGGAGTAAACTTCCCACCCGCCTTCTCCCCAGTGTGTTGATGTGCGAGACTTTGGAATTATTGTTTCCATCTGTGCGAATCGTCTTGATCAAATCCACTGGCATATCAGAAAACTCGAGAACTTTCAACTTTGTCAGATGCTCAAGGCCGGAAGGCACATTCTCCAGGAGCTTACACTGTTGAATGATTAGCTTCTCAAGACAAGCCATTGCACCCTTCTCCACTTCTATGCATCTCAGTTCATCAAGTTTGTCCAGGCTTAGAATCTTGAGCTTCCCAAACCCATCAGCTTTGAAGTGCAATATGTCTCCAACGAATGCTTGACATAATTCAAGTTGAACAAGATTAGGAATGTTTTGGAGATAGAGGAGCGGATCATTCTTTAACATACTCCACTTAAGAGACAATCTTTTGAGGCTGGGGAGAGAAGGAATCCAATAGGGCAATGCGTCCAAACGTCCTCTCATGTACAGCCGCTGAAGCAACAAAGGAGGAGAAGATAGGTGTTGAAGATCAATGATCTCGTCTTCTTTGACTGAAGCTATAGACAGGGCACAAAGATTCATCAGCTTTTCGATAGATGAACACAGAGCCTTGCCATCTTCTTTTCTCAGTTTTAAGAGGCCTAACCTCCTCAGTTGATATAGCTTGCCAAACTCCCTTATTATGGTTCTGCCATCTTGGTCCACCTCTACGAAACAAAGCTTCTGTAGTGCTTGCAGAACCCCGATATTTGGCATGACCTTAAAACCATTCTTTGAATGAAAATGTTCGTAAGATACAAATTCATGTTGATATACAAGAAGATGGCGCAGCCGATGGAGCTTCAGTATCTCAACAGGAAGTTCTTTGACTTTGGAATGCTTAAGGTCTAGAGTTTCTAGATTCTTAAGCTTCCCAATAGATCTTGGAACAGTTTTCACCTTTGTTTCCCTCAAGCTTAGATATTTCAAGTAGTACAAGTCCACCACTTCAACTGGAAATTTCTCCAAAGGTGAGTTTTGAAAGTCTAACACATTTAGTAGCCTGAAGCCGCTTGGGAACAATCTAGGGATATATGGCTCTTCAGTGACACCGAACATGAACAGGGAATGTAATTGGGACACTGACCTGTTTGGCTGAACATTTTGTAGTGTGCCATGTATCGATAGGCGTCGAACCCTCTCAGACCATTGCAAGCTTTGTTCTTTCAGGATTGTGGTGAAGTTCTGATCTCTTGACTTGAAGATGATGATCTCTCGCCAAAGGTCATGGATTCAACATGTTTTTACCCTTCCATCAGGTGTAGTAGTTGCCACTTGCATTAGGCTTCTATTCAAGAGTTCATTGAGATAGTCCTCTCCTACCTTTTCCAGTGTTTTCCCCTCCTTTGCTTCTATGAATCCCTCTGCTACCCATAACCAGATCAGTCTCATGTGCTTGATTAGATGGTCCTCCGGAAATATGCTCAGGTACAAGAAGCAGGACTTGAGGAAGTACGGCAAATCATTGAAGCTGAGGGAAAGAACTTTCTTTAAATCATTGAGCTTGTTGCGCAGTCTGCGTGCAACCACATCCCACTCATCAAGTCGACGTGTATCTTTTGTTGCCAACATACCACTGATTGCTACAATTGCAAGGGGAAGTCCCTCGCATTTTCTTAAGATGTCCTTACAAGTGTTCTCCAAATGAGGAGGGTATTTGTTCCGTTGAAACGCCTTTCTGCAAAAGAGATCCCAAGACTCGGAATGAGGCAAGGGCTTTAATTCATAGGCCTTACCTTCAGGTAGTACACTTGCAGTGGTAGTGGCTATATCAGATTTTCTCATAGTGAGCATAATTCAGCTGCCACACTCATTGTTCGGCAGTGCATATTTGATAGAATCCCATTCATACATGTGCCATGCACTATCTAAAACAATCAAGTACCTCTTTTTCTGCAGCAACTCCTTAATTCTTGCCTTGAGCTGGTTGTTGTTCATGTTCGTCACCCTCTATGGAACTTGTCTTCTGACTGATTTGAAAAGTTGTTGTACCAAGTCTCTGAGTAGGTCACCAAATTTGAATGACCGGTTGACGGTGATCCACGCACGCACTTTGAAATGTTTCTTGACTTCTGGATCATCATAGACTTGCTTGGCCAAGGTGGTCTTCCCCATTCCTCCCATTCCATACACCGAAACTACTTCACGGCCAGAACTGCCCTTAAACAGCCACCCCACCAGTTGACTTTTGGGCTCGTCAAGGCCAACAAGATCATTCTTGTCCAAAAGAAGGGCATCTCCTCGACAATCTTGCCATGTATTTCCTGCATTGTCGTCAGCCTTTCTGAACTTGTGACGAAGTCTCCTGTGAGCCTTGTCAATCTCTTTGGTTCTTGAGTTGATGGCTTGGAACTCGGAACCAATCCGACCCCAAGCTTTGGCATTCCTAATACAGCAACCCAACTTGCGGACAGAGCCATAAATTCCATGTCCATGATCATGCTCTTGTAGAACAGCGAATTCGTCTAGAACGTCCTCAGCTTCATGAGCAATGTCTCTTACTTGACTAACCCACACTTTGAGTTCCTCGTCAGTTTCCTGCAGCCCGTCTGCAGTCCTGAGGAAGGCCTTCCACCTTTCCAACTCTCCTCTCAGATAGACAGCTTCTTCTCGGATCCCTCGGAACAGGTGCACCTCCTTTTCGAGAATGGTTGCAAGTTTCTCCAGCACAAAACGTACAGAACTCTCTGCCATAAGTATGAATCATTTTTAATTGTCACTCTGAAATTGTATGAATTTCCGAAAGATATGAGCTGTAACCAGTCCAAGTCACTTGGCTAGTTGCATCCATCCAAGTAATCCTGCAGTTTTATACACAACTACAAGCAGCACACACACATATATATAATATAGTTAGCATTAACGGTTAAGTAACTAACATACTCCAACAGGTAAAAGCTACTGAGAAATTCATCAAGAAAAACGGAACAAGTCTCCTCTTGCAGACTAGACCTGCAAGGACATTAGGAAGTTTCAGTGAAGTTTAATTAATTAGCTCATAGATCCCAAATTTTCTTTTGTGTGACATGGTTGATGTTGACAGCCATCCATTTTTTTTCAAAGGTCAGCTATGTTTCATTCCAAGGCAATGCATAAGGATAAGGAAGACAGCATATGCGTGAGTAGGCAAAATGTTCATGTTTATCCAAGCTCAATGGTGACACTATACTATTTACGAAGTTAACGATCCGTGGCACCATTTTTTTTTACACAAATTTTGACCCGGGACCCACTCTGTAATGTACGTTAACAATCCGAATCTTAACCATTCTTGACATATACACATTGCCAAGAGCCAAAACCTTGTGGCATCCGTTCATCCAAGATCAAGTCATCATGACCCTTGGATCAACAACACTACACACCTTACATTTCGGAGATCGAATCAGAAGATCAAGTTGTAAAGAGATTGTAACCTTAAATTTACATTAATACAAATATTCTTTGTACACGTGTTCTTGTCTCATTTGTCACAGGATTTTCGTGTTTACAAATTTGGCACACCCAGTGGGACATCTCTACCTCTCATATCTTTCTTCGTTCAAGAAATCCAAGCACATTTCGAAGTCAATGGCATCAAAGAAAGGACAAGTCACTCTCGCAACCAAGGGATGGAGCGTCAGCACTTCTGCCGTAAACGGATAATCCATTGGTGTCACAACCCGAAGCAAGGCAAAGGCGGTTGCCATTCTTCAACATGCCACTTCAAAGTTGGTGCCGCTAAAGGAGCAAGAGGAGCGTCAAAGGCGCGAGCCCGTCATCAGCTTGGCTTCATTGAGCGCACTGAAGCATGTTGTTGCGGTAAGTGTGGGGACACCTCAAAGTGGCGAGCAAGGTTCATTTGCATCAAAAGGTTCATGAGAGCGCTTCTTGTCACCAGCTTCGAACAAGGACTCAAGCGCGGGAGCCTACCGCGGATCGCCAACAATTAATCGCCACATGGAGACTTCGCTAGCACCCTCGATGTCTTGGCTCTTTTGTTGTAGCTGGAGATCAGCTGCTGCTGGCAGGCTGGGATGTGGGTGATGGTCTGTTCGCGTTTCTTATTTGCTAGATCTAAGCTTGTGGCCATCTCCTTACTGTTCTGCTCAATGCTTGGCAGTAGAGTGCTGATGTTTGGCACGATGACATTGGTAGGAATGATTGTTTCCGAACCAAATGCCAAAGAGAAAGGAGTCTCACTGGTGGCTCGTCGTCTGGTGGTGTGATATGCCCATAGACATCTGGGGAGTTCGTTTGGCCATTTTCCCTTCTTGTCGGAGAAGGACTTCTTGAGGTAGTCGAGAATCATCTTGTTGGATGCTTCCGCCTGCCCATTGCCTTAAGGATATCTCGGTGTGGACATGTGTTGCTTGATGCCACACTTTTGGAAGAATTTCGCCAAATCTTTGCCCACGAATTGCGGGCCGTTGTAAATGATGATGGATTGAGGGATGCCAAATCGGCAAATGTTGTTCCTCCATATGAAGTGCTCTATGTCCTCCTAAGTCGTGGGTGTCATTAACTCTACTTTTACCTATTTGGTGAAGTAATCGGTTGCCACGATCATCATGCCTCTGCCCCCAGTAGCGGGTAGCATCGGTCCTACCAAGTCGATTGCCCCTGCATGAACAACCAAGGACTCGTCTGCAGGTGTAGCTCGCTAGCAGGCAGTGTTGGTACCGGCTTGTAATGTTGGCAGTTTTGTACTAACTTCTTAGCGTCTTGATGCATGGTAGGCTAGTAGTAGCCTGCGTTAAAAGCCTTATGCGCTAAGGATCGGCCTCTGGAGTGATTTCCACAAACTCCTTCGTGAATTGAGCTTAGAACCTTTAGGTCGTCAGGAAATGCTAGGTAGCGGAGATGTGGTCCGGTGTAGGATTTTTGGACGAGAATGTCGTTCCACATTTAGTAGCGTGCTACCTTTATTTGGAGCTTTCTAGACTCTAATCTTTTCGTGAGGAGTGTGCCATTGACCAGGTAGGCTATAATGGAACTTTGCCAGTTTGGAGTCGTACTAACTTATGACACCTCAGCTGCTGGTTCCGCCTATATGCTCGGCTTGTCTAGATATTCCACCGAAATAGAACGTTTGAATTGGTGGTCGAGGGCGGAGCCTAGGCCAGCTAGCGCGCCCACGTGGGCGTTGTCTGCCCGCGAAATTTGAGTGAGGGTGTAAGTCTGAAACGCTTCAAGTTACTTGCGTACCTTCTCTCGGTATTGTGCCATCCTTGGATGTTTGGCCATGTATTCCCCAGTAGTTTGGCTGGTGATTAGCTGGGAATTAGAATGAATTGCAAGCTTTTTCACTGCGAAGTCTCATGCCATTCGAAGGCCTGCTAGTAGGGTCACTCTACTTCGTTGTTGGATGCTTTGAAGCCTAGAGTGTTCGCCTGCTCGAGCATTGAACCGTCTGGGGTGACAAAGACCATGCCTGCTCCCTAGCCTTTGCAATTGGATGCGCCATCGACATGCAAATGCCAGAAGTCTTCATCGGGTGGAGTAGGTGCGGCTAAGGTGTTGCCTTCGTGGCGTCGTTGGGCCGCTCTGCTGCGTCACCTAGGCTAGGCATGAATTTTGCTATGAAGTCCGCCAAGGCTTGGGCCTTTATCGCGGTGCAAGGTCGAAAAACTAAACCGTATTAGCCAAGTTCCAACCCCCATTTCATCACTTGTTGGGAAGTGTCTAGACCATGTAGGATTGATCGTAGAGGATATTGAGTCATGACAATGACTGTATGAGCTTGAAAGTATGGTCTGAGCTTTCGAGCCGCAACAACTAGCGCTAAATCAATTTTTCGATCTTCGAGTATCTAGTTTTCGCATCGAGAAGAGCTTTAGAAGTGTAGAATACCAGTAGTTGTCTAGACCATGTAGGATTGATCATAGATGATATTGAGTCATGACGATGACTGTACGAGCTTAAGAGTATGGTCTGAGCTTTCGAGCGACAACAACTAGCGCTAAAATCAATTTTTCGATCTTTGGGTATTTAGTTTTCGCATTGAGAAGAGCTTTAGAAGTGTAGAATACCAGTAGTTGGGCCCCCAATGCTTCTCGTATGAGGGCAGAGCTCACTGCTACTTCTGAGACTGGCAAGTAAATGTATAAGTTCTCCACTGCTTCCGGCTTGGATAGTAAGAGAGGTGATGTGAGATACTTCTTTAGGTCTTGGAAAGCTCTTTTGCACTCATCATTCCATTTGTCTCGCTATGCCCTCTTGATGGCCTTGAAAAAGGGCTTGCATCAATCGGTGGACCGCGAGAGAAAGCAGTAGGGGCGGCTGCTCGTCAGGTCAAGCTTTGGATCTCTTTCAAGGTAGTTGGAGATTTCATCTTGAGGATCGCTTGGATTTTCTTAGGATGTGCTTCGATTCCTCATTGGGATACTAGGTACCCTAAGAATCTGCCTGAAGATACTCCACATGTGCATTTGGCGGGATTGAGCTTCATCTTGTACTTTCTAAGGATGTCGAAAGTTTCTACCAAGTTGCCGATGTGATCTGATCGCTGCTTGCCCTTCACTATGATGTCGTCAACATAGACCTCTATGGTTACTCCAATTTGCTTCTTGAACATCATGTTTCCTAACCTTTGGTAAGTGGCTCCTACGTTCTTGAGGGCAAAGGGCATGACTTTGTAGCAGTAGGTGCGTCGCTCAATCAAGAACGTGGTTTTCTCTTTGTCGGGCTCGTACATGGCTATTTGGTTGTAGTCGGAGTATGCATCCAAAAAACTGAGCAGCTGGTTCCCAGAAGTTGAATCTACTAATAGATCGATTTGGGGAAATGGATAAGGATCTTTTGGGCATGCTGGGTTAAGGTCGGTGTAGTCTACGCAAATGCTTCATTTACCTTTCTCTTTCTTCTTTACTAGCACGATGTTGGGAAGCCATGTTGAGTGTGCTACCTCTTCTATGAATCCAGCCTCTAGTAGCTTGTCAATTTCTACTTCGACGATCGTTACTCGTTCGGGTGCAAAATGCCTTTTTTTCTTAGATCACTGGTTTGGCAGCGGGGTCTACGTGCAGTTTATGGCAAGCTATCTTAGGGTCGATGCTGGGCATGTCGGAAGGTGACCATGTGAAGATGTCATAATTTTCTTTAAGAAAAATCGTGAGTTCTTCCTTTTCTTTCGGGCTCAGACGTGAGCCAATACTAGTAGTCTGTTGCTGGGGATCAAGAACGATGTGTTTGATGTCCTCTTCGGGTTTCCATCCTATCTCATCTGCTGGTGTGTTGGTTTGGACACCATCTTCTTGATCATCTTGCTGTAATTGCTATTTGGTAGCTTCATCATCCATTTGGACCTTGGTAGCCTCTACGGGAGTAAAAGGTTTCTTATTTGATTCCTTCAATACTTGCATAGTGCATCGTCGAGACGCGGCCTGGTCAAACTTGATTTCTCCAACTCCCCCTCTTGGGATGCGAAATCGAATTTTTTGATACTTGACAGAAGTGACGGCGTCCAGCTTTATCAGCCAATGTCTCTCTAGAATTCCATTGTAGGGAGACGGGTTGCTTACTATTGTGAATGTCTGCTTTGAGATAACTGGCGGTGTTTTCACGTCAAGTGTGATGTGGCCAATGGCAGTCGAGGTATGTCCATTGAATCTGATGAGTACCTCCGCTTGGCATACGATTGCGCTCTCCAGGCCTATTTTCTGAATTACTGAGAGCTGAAGTAGGTTGACTGCACTTCCATTGTCTACCATTATTCTATCGACTATGGCATGTGCCAGTTGGAAAAATACTACTAGTGCATCGTCATGCGGGAAATCCACGCCTTCGGTATCTTGCTAGGTGAAGCCAACGATGGGTCGAAGTTGGGTGTTGACTGCCTGGACTTGCGAAACTAGTAGAGTCTGCTGGATCTTCCTCTTTTCTGAATTGTTGATGGCCCCTAACTGCTTAGATTAGATGAAGCTACCATTTATCCGAATCGTCTTGTTGGGCGGTTCTTCATCGGCATCCATGTTCTTTCTAGGTTGCGTAGCTAGCTCGTCCAAGTATCTGTCAACCTTGGCTTCCTTCACTAGCTTCTCTAAGTAATTCTTCTAAGTGTAGCAGTCGTCGATTGTGTGACCGGGACCTCGATGGAATGCGCAGTACTTGGTGTGGTCCAACTTGGAAATATCTCCCTTCGAATTTTTCTGCAACTTAAACCATAGTTTGTTCTTGATGTCGCGAAGGATTTGGCGGATCGGGATTGAAAATATAAAGTAGTTTTTGGGTGTCAGGCCTCCTTTAGTCGGGGATCGGTCCCTACGTTTGGTCCCCTGCTTGCTTTTATTGTTGTACTGCTTTCCATCCTCCTTCTTTTGAGCTGTCGCCGATTTCTTTCGAGGCTACTTGGGCGCCTTGTCTGCTCACTGAGCCTCGTCCCAAAATGCATGCATCTCTGCCAGAGTTAGATCATATTTCATGATCAACTCTCCGAACAACGGATGATCTACTAGGAGCCCTTTTTGGAAGGCTGCATTTGCTATCGAGTTGTCGCATCCGACTATTTTTGCCTTCTCTGCTTTGAACCTCTTCACGTAGTTGCGAAGCTACTTCTTTGGGTTCTTGTTCACGTTGAACAAGTGGTTGGATTTCTTCTTGATCGAGCGGTAGGATGAGTACTCTTTAGTGAAAACAAATAAGAGATCGTCAAAACTCCGGATAGACTATGGCGGCAAGGTACGGAACCAATCTTATGCCTCGCCTTGCAAAGTGATGGGGAATATTTTGCACATAAGGGCATCGTTGTTCTGATAACGGACCATCGTGCTTTGGTAGTGTTTCAAGTGTCTCTCTGGATCTCCATCTCCTTTGAAAGATGTGAAGTGGGGCATGCTAAACTTGCGTGGAGGCTCTGCCTGCTCGATCTCGTCCGTGAAGGTTGACCTGCTCATATTGGTCATGTCTCGTCGTAGCGCCTCATCGGCGACTTCAATGCGCTGGAAATCACGTAATCGCTCATTCATGAGCCTTTCTACTTCTTCTTGAATTTTCCATTGTTGGGGTAGCGGAGTTCTCGCCTATCCCTGTTCTTGACATGCTAGTCTAGGCTGCTCTCTCATATGTTCAGCTCGCCTACGCTGTGGCTGCGGTGCATATGGTACATCCCTAGCAGGCAAGTGAATTTCTCGCAGGTTGCCGATTGAACTTGAGCCAGATTGAGTGACGGCTTCTCTCATTCCGTTGTGCTGCCTACTCCGATGTGAGGTGGATGATGCTCCTTGCTGGCCTAACCGTGAATGAACACTTCGCCTGGAAGGTTGCTCATGTTGATCTTCAAAGTGTGGTCCCGACCGTGAATGTATGCTTGCCAGTGGACCTAACTGAGAAAGCACGCTCATCCGCGCGTTAAGACGGGAGTATACACTATTTCGGGGGCCCAGTCGGGAGTGTACACTGCTGAAACGCTAGGTTCGTGGCTGGTCCAGCGGCTGCTAACTGGGACGCTGCTGGAAAGGTGCTCGCTTGCCTTTGTCCTACTTCGGGACACCTCGTCTAGGGGGCGTTGCATCTCAGTGCGCTGCAAAAGCTGATTCACCAAAGTCGTCTGCTGTGCGAGGGCACTCGTCAACTCTATGACTTGTCGAGACAAGTGTTGTTCTCTGTTTGGGTTGGAAGAGCTTGGATAGAATGTGTCTTCTTGAGTAGTGGAAGTGTGGTAGACTCCGGGCGCGAGATTTGAGTTGGGAAATGTCAAATCTGCGGAGAAATAGGGTGAAAATACCCCCTGTTCAATCGTCAGCCCAGAAATCTGAAGCCGAGAATGTTGAATCGATCTTGGATCAGCTTGGGCTGCTTGGGACACCACGGGAGTGGGTTGGATTGTATGCGGCGCATGTGGGTTTGAGGTTTGGGCTTGGCTAGGCAACGCGTTGGGCTCGTGTTGGGCTTAGGCCCATGTAGGCTTGAATGGCACGGCTTGGGCCGTGGCGTTGGTGTCATAGGTCTTGCCAAGGGTGGCTGCTACGGTTGCTTCCGTGGTGGTGCCACTCTACTTGTTGTCGTGTTTAGCCTTATGGATCGCCGTGGTCTCATTTCTTGAACATTGGAATTTTCGTCCGTCGAGGTTTCCGAGACTCTTGTCATTGTACTTTTCTTTTACGTTTTATCTAAGAATTTTTATAAATAAAAATTCTAAGAATAAGAACGTACGAAAAATCTACAAATGAACAAGAAAACGAAAAACCTTGAATGTGAGAGTCTTCTACGAGCGTGTGACTCAAGCTCTCAATGAAGCACCAATTGGTGGATGCAGATTTCTGCCTTCTTCTTCTTGGATGAAAATGCACCTGCAAAACAATTAACACCTTAGGTCAAGGCCAAGAGCCTTATGCGCCCACGATGAATTTTTTTTTGGAGGGGTGGCTTTGGCCAAAGAACCTGCAATGCCAAAGTGGAGGCATTTATAGTAGAAGAGAATTGGACTTAGGTTTTTGGAGAAATGTGGAGGCATTTATAGTGGTGTGGCCGGCCCTATTTGGAGAAATGGGGACCGGCCACTTATAGTGGTAATTGGCAATAAATCAATTAATTTGCTAATTAATCCCAATTTGAAAAGAATAATTAGGAGTTACCTTGTGGGGAGGATTTGATGAGGATTGATGAAATAGGTTTTGAATAAATACCATTTTGATCACCTTTGACCTTGATTGAGCCGTTATTGTCCGTTGCATGAGCGTTGGAGTCTTGGTGTGCCTCAAGGGTAATTTTGTCTTTTTACCCAAAAGTCCACGTGTCGCCTCGATATTTTTCTTGATTATTTTTGGATCTACAGTAGCCGCTGTCAATGACATTAGTTTGGATCTGGAAATTAAGGTATGACATTGCAATATTTAAAATATAAGGTATGAGATTGTGATGCGCCACGTAATTGAGGTAGTTTTGTGTAATTTATCCAAATATATATATATATATATATATATATATATATATATATATATATATATATATATATATATATATATATATATGAATCCTTTCACAAGAGGGATCCCCATTTTTTTTTAAAAATGGGGATCCCCTCTTGATCGTTGGATTTGACTTTAATGAAATTGTGTGGTTGAGATTGTGCGGCCTGTGTTTTAATCTCAACTGCACAATTTCATTAAAACCAATCCAACGGTTAAGAGGGTGTCCCCATTTTAAAAAAAAATGGGGATCCCTCTTGGTAAGGGCCCTGTACACACACACACACACATAGGAAGCCCTTAAGGGAAGGGATCCCCATTTTTCAAAAAAAAATAGGGACGCCCTCTTGACCGTTAAATTTGGCTGTAATGAAATTATGTGGTTGAGATTTTGTGGCCTGTGATTTAATTTCAACCACAGAATTTCATTAAAGCCAAATATAACGGTGAAGAAGGTGTTCCCATTTTTTTAAAAAAATGGGGATCCCTTCCCTTAAGAGGCCTGTATATATATAAGTCTCACTTCACGTAGAGATGACAACGGTTCGGTTTTAGAACGGAAATGCTATATCTATTCCCATAACCACGAAAATTAACCATATCCATAACCACAAATTAACCATCGGGTATTATCCATAACCATACCCACCGGATAACGGATTCCCCATCGATTAACGGTTATATTCATCTTTGTCAATACAAAAAATATATTCGTTCAATTGACGCATGATAATTTAGTAAATATTAATTTCGTCATTAAATATTTGATGTATAAAATGATTTAATGAATGGATATTGTAGAGCATAAAAATTAAAGTTAAACATTGATAATGTTGGCTGATCTTTGATATCTCTTATAAGTACCATTGAATTCTCATAGATTTTGATTCATATCAAAACTTATTTTCCCACAAACTGCAACTCACATAATGCAATTTTTGTATTTACACTCAAAGTAAGGGATTTGGCAAATAATGAATATACATATGTGTGTGTATTAATACTTTAATATTATGAATAATTATATTATATATTATTCGGTTCAGATTCGGGGATGGATACGGATTGAGGACCCTATAACCATATCCAAAACTATAACCGAATAATATTCACGATTTTTCTCATATACCCAAAATATACCCAAATTTTCATACCCAAATACAATTCATTCAGGCAGTTATCCACAGTTATTGGATTTAACGGTTAAAATTGTCATTCCAAACCTCACGGGACCACTTCCCCTCCTCTGGAGCATCACCACTCTCATGGGAAAAATGTCTAGTTTAAAGCTCTTTGAAAGATTTTTTAAGATGATTGAAACACGAAATAAAACACTACATGTCATTATATAAATAGTGAATTATATGTGTTAAAAAATTAATTAATTAAAAAATACAATTTCTCACAATTTATATAAAAACAGATTGTTCCGGACACGAAAAAATTTCTCAAACTCTTTCATTTGCTGGAATTGGGTCTCCCACAACCTCTTCTCCACCGACAGAAAGAGTCAGAGACAGCCTCCATTCCCAGGTCTCTCAAGCAAGGTCTCCATGCCTTTTCTTTAGCGCAAAAATCTTAAGGGAAGCCGCAGGAGTATTGTTCCAGAGGCGGCATGGTCAACAGGAAGTTTGGCCATACCCCAATGAGCCCAGCGAGTTCTCCATCTCCGATCCAAGCACGACCAACTCCAAAAACAACAGTCGGATGAGACCCATCTCATTATGGCTCTGATTGCAGTTAGCGATTTCGACAAGGAGAAGAAGGTCCAGGCCGTCTGCATCCGTTCCCTCTTTGCCCAGCAGGTACACCAAAAAAACAAAACAAAAAAACCGCCGTTACCGTCAGAGCCACCTGGCCACTGCCGTCATCGCTGTTGCGGAGCAAGTCTGGGCCTGTAACACCTTTGTTGTCAGTAAAGAAGACAAGGGCTTTTGAAACCAAAGGTTTTGCTGTGAAGAACTTTTAAAGCTCGTGCCCAATATATGAAGGAAGAAAATCTTACAGAAGTCAAACCCCAATCAAGTCCTGCAAATTAGAAAAACAAATCAAAAGGAAAAGTGGCGTTATTTCTCGTCCAAAATAGGAATGAAGAGAGTGATTCTTCTTCGTCTGAAATCAGGGACGAAGAAGGAAGGTGGCGTGTGGAAAGCAAGAAAAAAAGAAATATAAATAATAAATAAATAAAAAAGAAAAAGGGAAAAATGGTGATGGTACCCCGCGCGTGTGTGTATATTATATATTACAATTATATATATTAATGCTCCAATTAGGCCTTTCAAATCAAGCCTGGTTCGTTGCCTATAAATACTAGACAAACAATCGGGTTCTTTATCAAGCTCGTGGAGAATCAACAAGCACAACAAATATATGTGCCGATTCATCCCCAACAAAGCCGAAGACCACACACCACGTGAAACTCCTCGTGGTCCTATTACATTCAAGATTAAGTCTCGATGGCCCTTGAAGAAATCACAAGTCTAATTCAAGATCAAGTTTCAACCACCCTTGAATCAAATCCGACTCTAGAGAAATGAAGTAAATCCAAATCTTTGGAGGAAACTAGAAAGCTCTCTGACAAAGGCAAATACTTGTTTTCTTCGTGGAGAATCAACAAGCATGACAACGACGTGCCGATTCATCCACTACCAAAGCCGAAGATCACCAGCCACGTGAAGCACCTCGTGGTTCCGCTTCTTTCAAGATCAAGCCTCGATGGCCCCTGAATAAACCTTCAACCCAATATCAAACCTCTACAACCCTTGAAAAACTTACAGCCCTTGAATCGACTTCTACATTGAGGGACTTCAAAGCATAGTGGTCAAACACATTCACTATGTGAGGGACTTCAAAACACATCTTCTACACGTGACAAGCACATGAATATGACGTGCCTTGAAGTGGGGGCATTTGTAGACATCAAAATTTCGGTGAAATAAATGTTCACCAACGCATTAAAGTTTCGACATGCTAGGGCATACGTGGCTTGCACCATATGTTTCATAAATCGTACACATGGCGTGTGACTCATCAAAACCGAACGAGCCATCAAGATGACACATGTCAACATCTGGTGGAAATGAATTATTTGATTTTTAATTCAATTAAATCAAATGTTAATGGATGGAGTCAAATCATGAACCGACCCACAAATCGAGTCCTAGCTCTTTCATCAATTAATCAAGCCCACAATCAAGACCAAATCCATCCATTCTCAAGGCTTGGAGAGTCTATAAATAAAAGGCTCCAAGACAAAGAAAACACATCATTCACGCCTAGACGCTGAAGCTTTCAAGCGCTCAAACCCCCTAAACACTCAAACAGTCAAGAAGACTCGGAAAGATCTCTGCATTCTTCGTCAAACTCGTGAAGAACAACCAAGCACCCCTACACATGCCGGTTCCTCCATTGCCAAGAACCAAAACCTTGCGGGATCAAGTTGTAAACAGATTGCAACCCTAAATTTACATTAATGCAAATATTCTTTGTACATGTTTTCTTGTCTCATTTGTCACAGGATTTTCGTGTTTACAATGTAATTTTAGAACTCTTCAGCTACTTGATCTTTTCGTTTCACTTGCACTTTTCCTTCTTTTCTTTGCACAGAACGTGTCATCCTCAACCTCTCATTCACTTCTACTTTTTCAGAAAATCTCGGGTCATCACAGAAGGTTAACTGCAGTGTATTTGTATTTTCTTCCTAGTTTTCGCTGGGGGTTTGCCGACGGGAAATGGCCTCTCAACATTGCAGCAATTCACTGGAACTGGATGCCATATTGGGTAGTTTAGAGTGACTGAGCACAATCATTTTCCTATGCACATTGTTTTTCCATTAATTTCTGTATATGTACAAATGTTGGTGCCCAAATACTGCTCCTTATTCTTCAGTAAGTTACATATCATGAGTTACAATTATTTACAACAGTAATTCATCTGTACATTGAATGACTTACTTGCACCTTACGTACAATGACTGCTTACAATTTTACATACACATATACACAAATACAACGTAGCATCGATCAGATTTAAACCTTTCATAGCTTCTCCGGACAGTTCGAGCTTGCAAGTGATGAAGCATTTCTTATCTACCCGAAGCTCTCTATTGGATACACATCCCATCCATCGTCTCTCAAGTAGGCTGAATAAACATCTGGGATATGTTGAACTTCCCCATACTCTTCGCCTTCTCCATCTAGTGGCAGTTTCAAGATTAACTCATTCGGCATTTCAAAGCATTCAAGTAACTTGCAGTTTGGTAAGGTGCTTCACTCCCTAGGGTACCATCTTCATCGACTTAATTACATCGTTGGATTATTAGCTTCTCAAGGCATGGCATTGCTCTCTCCTCCACCTTCACGCATTACAGCTTGTCAAATTTGTCGAGACCCAAGACCTTGAGCTTTTTGAATCCCCCTCCATTAAAGGATAACATGTCACCATCACAAGCATGAAGCAATTCAAGATGAACAAGGTTGGGCAAGTCTTGAAGACGTATTGTTAAGAATTAAGCTGCATACTAGCTGAAATCCAACCTGCAGATGATAATCCTGCAGCTGGAATTGAAGAAGAAGTTGAAATCGAAGAGATGAAGAACTTACTATATTTAGTAGTAGCCGTTAGCTTTTTAAACTTGTAACGGCTAGTCTAGTTTTTGTTTTTAGTAAGTTGTACAGCTAGTATTCTTATCCTTTGAGAGTGTACTATGTATCTGGATCCATTCCCAAGTGGAATGATCATAGCCTCCGATGGCCTGAATGGCTGGATATGAGTCCTTGTTCCCTAATTTGTAGGATCTGGTTTTGATCAAGTTAGGGTTCTATAACCATGTATTGTGCCTCTCAATTTCAACTAAGAAAAACACTTATCTCCTCTCTCTCTCTGGAATTTTCTAATTCTCTGTAATCTTATCAAATTATGTGTATAAAGTTTCAACCTTTATCTTGTGCATCAACCTAGACACTGTGCCTAATACCATTTCTACATTGTATCAGAGTTCTAGGTATGATTCCTAAGAAGGGGTGATACTGTGAGTTCGTTTTCTGGAAAAACAAATTCCAGAAAGGGTTAAAGGTGGTTCCTTTATCATTATCTCCGTGCTGCGTTACCTGAGAAAATGGCCGGGTCAAGCTGCTCCGGTGGTGACTTACGAACACCACAGTTTAATGGTTCGAACTACGACTTTTGGGCCTAAAAATAGAGACCATCCTCATAGCTTACGATCTATGGGATATGGTTAAAGTTGGCATTCTTGAGCAGCAGATTCCTAGAGAAGAATCTTCTAAGGAAGAAGAAGAAAGCGAAACTGAGCATGTTCCAGTTGAAGCTCATGCTGTCTCAAAGGAAGATAAAACCAAAAATGCCAAGGAACTAAGCCTCATCCAAGGAGCAATTTTAGATGAACTTTTCCCAAGTATCAAGAATGAGAAAACAGCAAAGGGAGCATGGAACATCCTGAGAAGAGAGTTCAGATGAGATAAAAAGGTT
The DNA here is from genome assembly GCA_024362995.1 of Heteromeles arbutifolia. Classification (NCBI taxonomy): domain Eukaryota; kingdom Viridiplantae; phylum Streptophyta; class Magnoliopsida; order Rosales; family Rosaceae; genus Heteromeles; species Heteromeles arbutifolia. The sequence goes on from JANCRC010000020.1 coordinate 9,673,301, forward strand.
AGAGCTGTGAAATTACAAGCCATTAGAGCTGATTTTGAATTTCTAAGAATGAATGATGTTGAAACTTTGGATGATTATTTAGCTCGGTTCTTTGAAATAGTGAATAACTTGAAGTCATTAGGAGAGGATTATGTGACTGAGAAAAGAATTGTTCAAAAACTACTAATGAGTTTGAGTAGGAGATATAAGTCCATAGAAGAAACCAGGGATCTTAACACTATCAAAATAGAAGAAGTGTTAGCCTCTGTTAAGGTTTATGACAAGAGGGAAGATCTGCATGATGAAAGAGACAAGTATGCTGGTACTGAGAGAGCATTTAGTAGTTTTAAAGTTGGAGGAAATGGAAATGCTACAAGAAATTTCAAAGGGTCTCAAAGCAAGCCAAACCAGAAATGGGGTCAATACAAAAAAGGGAAAAATTGGTCTCAAGGAAATAACTGGAACAATGGTAATGGTAGTAATTGGAACAATAAATTCAACTCTTACAACAAGCAACCTAGTGGCAGTTAGGGAAATGGGAAGCCATTATGTCAAGTGTGTGACAAGTACCATTTTGGGGTATGCAGTTACAAGGGGAAATCCAAATGTGGTAAGTGCAACCGATTTGGTCATCTAACCAAAGATTGTGATAATAGTAAGCAGGTTGTAAATTGTGCAAAGGAAGAAAACACTATCACAGGAACAATGTTTTATGTTTGTCATGCAACTTCAATTGCACCAAGCAAGTCTGTGTGGTTTGTTGATAGTGCTTACAGCAATTATATGACTTCTCAAGAAGCTCTATTCATCAATCTTGACAAGTCAATGACCTGCAAAGTGAAAATGGGCACTGGTGATCTTGTTCAGCCAACAGGGAAAGGAACCCATATTGTTGAAACCAAAAAGGGAAAGAAATACATAAATGAAATGCTACTGGTTCCAAGATTAGATGAAAATTTGTTGAGTGTAGGCCAGATGATGGAACATGGTTACTATGTTTTATTTGGAGGAAATGTTGTTGTGATATGTGATGATAACAGTCTTGACAATGTTGTTACTGAAGATATTATGACTGGTAACAGGTGTTTTCCTTTGTCATTGGAATCAATAAACTCAGTGGCAAGAAGAGCATCAATAGAAGAAGATCCATGGATTTGGCACAGGAGATTGGGACACTTAAACTTTGGAAGCCTAAGAAAGATGTAGCAAGCTAATATAGTGTTTAGACTACCTAAGTTCTCACAGAAGAAAGAAGTGTGTGAGGGTTGTGTGTATGGAAAAAGTCACAAAGAAGCATTTGAGAAGGAGAGAACTTGGAGAGCTAGCAACCCACTTGAGCTTGTACACACAGATATGTGTGGTCCAATGCAAAATGAGTCTATAGGTGGAAACCAGTACTTTGTCACATTCATTGATGACTACTCAAGAATGTGCTGAGTGTATTTTCTCATAAACAAGTCTGGTGTGTTAAATGTGTTTAAAAAATTCAAAGCATTTGTTGAACTCCAAACTCCGATGTGGATTCAAATTGAAGAAACTAAGGAGTGACAAAGGTGGAGAGTACACATCACATGAATTCCTAGACTATTGCAGTGATATTGGCATGGAGAGGCAAGTGACTATTGCTTACTCACCTCAGCAAAATGGTGTTGCTGAGAGGAAGAATAGAACCATTGGAGAAATGGCAAGATCCATAATGGCAGAAAAGAAAATCCTTGTGAGATTTTAGGCTGAAGCAGTTAGCACTGCTATGTACTTGCAGAATAGGTGTTACACCGCTACAGTAAATGACTAAACCCTATTTGAAGCCTTCATAGGAAGAAAACCAGGTATAAAGCACTTAAGAGTATTTGGAAGCATTTGTTACAGTCACATTCCATCAAATCTTAGACAAAAGCTTGATGAGAAAGCAAGCAAAGGGATATTCATGGGTTATGGCAGCTATGAAAAAGGTTACAGGGTATATAATCTTCAATCTGAGAAGATTGTTCTCTCTAGAAGTGTTGTATTTGATGAGAACAAGTCCTGGAACTAGGAAAACAAACAGATTGAAACAATTACCATACCACTCAATCTTGGAAATGGTAATTCTGAAGTTAGTGAAGCTGTTGGATCACCTTTTAAAGCTCAGAGTAATGACTCTCTTGATTATAATGAGACCTTTGCCCTGGTGGCAAGGTTAGATACAATAAGGACTCTCACTGCACTTGCAGCACAAAAAGGTTGGAAACTGTTTCAATTACATGTCAAGTTAGCCTTCTTGAATGGAGTGCTTGATGAGGAAGTCTACATTGAGCAGCCAGAGGTTTTGAAGTAAAAAATGCAAGCCATAAGGTTTATAAATTAAAGAAGGCCTTATATGGTCTAAAACAGGCTCCTAGAGCCTGGTATAGTGAGATTGATACCTATCTCACTAGCTGCAATTTCAAAAGAAACACTAGTGAGGCCACTTTGTATACCAGAACTAATGAAGAAGGGAAAATGATCATTGTCTCTATCTATGTCAATGATATTGTTTATACTGAGAGCAGTGATGTGTTGATCAGTGATTTCAAAAGAGAAATGATGCAGAGATATGAAATGACAGATTTAGGACTCCTTCACCATTTCTTGGGAATGAGAGTATTACAATCTAATAAGGGTGTGTTCATTCATCAAAACAAATATGCAAAGTCTCTTTTTGTGAAATTTGGACTTGAGGATTGCAAGTCAATTTCAATTCCTCTACCTACTGGTAAGAAATTGAAGAAAGTTGATGGGAGTGAATTGGCCGATGAAGGTCTGTTTAGAAGGATAGTTGGCAGCCTGTTGTACTTGACAACAACTAGGCCTGATATTATGTATGCAACCAGTTTATTATCAAAATTTATGCATGGTCCCACAAAGAAACACATGGGAATAGCAAAAGGGTTCTCAGATACATTCAAGGAACTCTCAGCTATGGAATTAAATTTGCAAGAGACAAAGATATAGTTCTAATTAGATTTTGTGATTCTGATTGGGCTGGAAGTGAATATGATAGTAGAAGCACATCTGGATATGCATTTAGTTTTGGAAGTGGAGTGTTCTCTTGGGCCTTAGTGAAACAAAATACAGTTGCTCTGTCAACTGCAGAAGCTGAGTTGTCTTAACAACAGAAGCAACAGATCAAGCTATTTGGTTAAGGTTTGTTTTGGATGATTTTGGTGAAATGCAAAAAGTGCAACCCCACTGTTCTGTGACAACATGTTTGCAATATCCATGGTCAAGAATCATGTCTTTCATCAAAGAACAAGACACATAAATATGAAGTATCACTTTATAAGGGAAGGATTGCAGGAAGGTTCAATTGATGTGAAATATTGCAGGAGTGAAGAACAACTTGTAGATATTTTTACAAAAGCTTTGCCCAAAGACCGGTTCAATTACTTGAGAATGAAGCTTGGAGTGAAGCCAGTAAGCAGCTTAGGATAGGCTGTTGAGAATTAAGCTACATACTAGCTTAAATCCAACCTGTATATGATAATCCTGCAGCTGGAATTGAAGAGTAAGTTGAAATCGAATAGATGAAGAACTTACTATATTTAGTAGTAGCCGTTAGCCTTTAAACTTGTAACGGCTAGTCTAGTTTCTATTTTTAGTAAGTTGTACAACTGGTATTCTTATCCTTTGAGAGTGTACTATGTATCTGGATCCATTCCCAAATGGAAGGATCATAGCCTCTGATGACCTAAATGGCTGGAGATGAGTCCTTATTCCCTAATTTGTAGGATCTGGTTTTTACCAGGTTAGGGTTCTATAACCATGTATTGTGCCTTTCGATTTCAACTAAGAAAAACACTTCTCTCCTCTCTCTCTTTGCAATTTTCCAATTCTCTGAAATCTTATCAAATTCTGTGTATAAAGTTTCAACCTTTATCTTGTGCATCAACCTAAACACTATGCCTGATACCGTTTCTACATGAATGGATCATCTTTCAACTGACTCCATTTCAAAAACAGTCTGGCCAAACTGTTAAGTGAAGGTATCCAGTTTGGCATATCTTCCAATCGTAGAGGAACTGAGTAGGGGAAAAATGAATGTGATGGAGATCAATAACCTCACTCTCTCCCATTGATGTTACTGAAAGCGCACACAGCTAGGTTAATTCACAAGCACAAAGCCAATCCATCTTGTTGTGGAAATAGTTTAGAGATAGGCATTCCCCTTGCTTTTCTCTCTTTTTCTGCTCTAAACTTCTCTTGAATATTTCCCCCTGCTTACAGATATATTAATGCGTAGGTTGATCTGGTGTCCTACGGAAGAAAAACTGTAGTAGAAGAAAACGACTTTCCTTTTTATCTGTGTACTGGCACAAAAAGCATACGGTTCCTAGTTTTCAGATCTTGCAAGAAATGCGTGTGATGTCTCTGGAATACATTCATGTCTGTATATCTGCATGACGAAAATCACCTTTCGATCTCTTAATTATAACTCATATTGTGAGAGTAATGTTATGCAGGACCTTGCTATTGCGGGAGGCTCTTCTACTACTTAACCGGCTGGTATCAAACCCAGCATATTCTGCTACTATCTTGGGTTTATTAACAAACAGCAGAGACATGGCCAGCTTGACTGTTGATGTTGCAAACCGATTGTCCCGAAAAGACCAAATATGTGAGAAGTTTGATGGCATTACAAGGCAGATGCGGGAGTCTGAAATTGTAGACCTAGCTCGAGCGTTTAAGAAAAGGATGTTCATATATTTCGGAGATAGCATAGAGTAGAAAAAACTTTGCACCTGTTTGGTTCAATATTTTGTATATTTGTATGTATCAGCGTTGTTTTTGGACTGTTTGTATGTTTCAACATTAGACATGCAAGCAGTTGTCATCAGCTGTGCAGTGCAAATTCCGGTGGCAGCACTCAACCCCCCATCGGGAAATGTATTTTGACAAGCAGCCGCTAGTTATTGTTGGAATTTTGGATCGCCGGGCCCGCCCCACACTAACGATACTGATACTATCTCCAACTTAATCACTTGCCCAATCCGTCAGGTGTGGGGTTTTACCACAAAAGGCCTCGGTATTAGTTAGAGTGGGGTAATGTTAGATTAATCATAGCGGAAACAAAAGAACTCAACATATCCAATCAACCACTAACCTTGCGAAGTCATTGCAGCAGAAAATAAAGGCCCTTCTCCTCTCAACACTATCTGTATGCACTGTCAATCAATGGGGTTTGATGTTTTCTGTATGCGTGTGTTTGTGTGAGAGTAGGGACCCTTTATTTATAATGTAAACAGTGGTCTTTGATAAGGATACTTCCCATCATGTAATCCTTATCAAAGTCATCAACTTAATAACCCTTATCACTAATATCCAAAGCATCCATATCAGATTGGTTAACACCAATTGCACCGGGACTTCTTTAGGTTATATTTTAGTCTTTATACATTCCTTAATAACCAACAAGTATTGTCATACATAAACTCTTTATGATCTCAATCCCTCATGCACGTGCTAAACAAGTGTGCAGCTCTCATTCGACTTACATTCTCCCACTAGAGCCAACACTTGTTTAATACAAATACTTATTGATATGAGAACATACTTGAACGGCCATGAGTTCAGCATTAACAAAATCCACGATTACAAGTTTCAGTCAAAAACTAATATCCATGAAGAAAGGGAATCATATCTTAATACACAAATATTATCCCCAGAATTACAATCATGAAATCAGCAATCACAAGAAACTCCAACAAGATATGAAAATAATGAAAGATATATAAAATGTAATGTTTCTGCAGTACATCTTCCATTAAGGTCCTCTTTAAGACTAGTATACTAGTCCTCCTTTATTGCTTCGAATTGAAGCCTTTAAGTTGCTTTCTTTCATAACAATTTAATGTACTACATCATAGCTAAAAACTGCACTTTTATGGGAAAAACCTTTGCAACTAAGCAGCACGATACTTTATTAGCTAAGATAATTGAACTGCAAAGTCTTTATGCATGTAATATGAAAAACCAAAATACTGTAATCAGAGAACAAAATATAAAGGCATTCACCTTCACTCCCACTATTCTTCGATATCAAAATCAGCCAATACTCCCATCTTTTTCACATGTTTCTTGAACACCACAACAGGGACAGTCTTTTTATACATTCCTTAATAACCAACAAGTATTGTCATACATAAACTCTTATGATCTCAATCCCTCATGCATGTGTTAAATAAGTGTCCAGCTCTCATCGGGAAATGTATTTTGACAGCACTCAACCCCGGTGGCAGTGCAAATTCCGGTGGCAGCACTCAACCCCCACCCAATCGGGAAATGTATTTTGACAAGCAGCCGCTAGTTATTGTTGAATTTTGGATCGCCAAGCCGCCCCACTCTAACAATACCGATTATGTCCCCAACTTAACCACTTGCCCAATCCGTCAGGTGTGAGGTTTTACCACAAAAGGCCTCGATATTAGTTAGAGTGGGGTAATCATATTTAAACCCCTTGGTTTCATTTCCCACCACCGATGTGGGGTGGCAGCACTCAACCCCCACCCAATCGGGAAATGTATTTTGACAAGCAGCCGTTAGTTATTGTTGAATTTTGGATCGCCAAGCCGCCCCACTCTAACGATACCGATTATGTCCCCAACTTAACCACTTGCCCAATCCGTCAGGTGTGAGGTTTTATCACAAAAGGCCTTGATATTAGTTAGAGTGGGGTAATCATATTTAAACCCCTTGGTTTCATTTCCCACCACCGATGTGGAACAGTTTTAACACTCCACCTCACGTGTAACCACATTTAGCGGTTCACACATGGAGATCCACATCGGTAATTGAAACTCAGAGGTCGGCTCACGTTGGGCCCACTTGTTTTCAATTGGAACTTAGCAGTTGTTTCTATATTAAGAGCTCAAACTTGTTTCCTTCCGGTGGTAACAAGCTCATTGGCTTGCACACAACTCGTTGGCTTGCACGGGCCCGCAACCGTGGGCTCTGATACCATGTTGGAATTTTGGATTGCCGGGCCCACCGCACTCTAACGATAGAGATACTGTCCCCAACTTAACCACATGCCCAATCCATCAGGTATGGGGTTTTACCACAAAATGCTTCGGTATTAGTTTAGAGTGGGGTAATCATATTTAAACCCTTTGGTTTCATTTCCCACCACCGATGTGGGACAGTTTTAACAGTTATTCAGCTGGAAATTTTTTACAGGTTTCAGTGGATGATAAATATGATTCCACATTACCTTGTAACGATCAAATTCTTGCTCGAAATATGGAGAAATAGAAAAGCAGCTTCTACTGGTTAGCATCTTTTGCTTATGTTCTTATGATATGTTTTAAAGGTATTTCTTTTTCTTCTCGACTGTTTTTAATTCTTGGCTACATAACCAGAAACGGACTGTAAATCTTTGGTTGTAAAACTTGAAACCAAACTGGTTTATTTTTGGGCACACTGCATAAGAGCATGGAAACAATATGCATCCTTGCGTTTCGGAAATGAACTGCAATGCTGCATACTTTTCATTCTCTCTTATTAGGAACCAGGCCCGAATACAGCCATTTCATCCTCGAGAGTGGAAGCCATAGAATCCGGTTACTCGCTTCAAATCAAATCATTGCCGGAGAAATAGAGTGAAAGTAGCACAGGAGCAACTTGCTGAACCGTCGGGAAGTAGTCTTGTTCCAATCGACGCACCACCTTTTGAGAATCCATTTCCATGAAGATATATACCAAGATCAATAGCTGATTTCACTGCCTTCACCACTGCTAAGGCTACAAATGTTTTTGAATAAAACTTCCCCACCAGTTGTGTTATCATAGTTCTCATACGGTTCATAAGATCATCTTGAGTATCTCATGTCCAACCCAAACCCACTAAAGCGTTGGACATTGGGTGCGGCAACATACGGATTATCTTACAGTTCCCCGGGAAGGCATCCGTACAGCGGGTTGGCGATGTTGTGCCGAGCAGACTTGCAACACATCAAAAAGTCTCCAATGAAATAACGGAAAGACACTTAGTAGTAGCTAAACACATGGTAAATCTAACCTTAATTTTACAACAGATGCTATACATGTGAAATTCCGTTCCTGGATTTCACTATTATAACCTACGTATTTGTACTATTGATATTTTATATTATTTTTAGAAATTTATATTAATTTATTTGAATTTAGATTTTAATTAAACTAATTACGAAGTTTGAAGTTTGGAAATTAATTATTTAAAATTCGTAAACCCTTCGAGGTCACTATTTATATCGTCGAATAGAGCTCGATCTCATGAACGCGTAGGCGCAAATTGTTCGTGAAATAGAGTTATAACGAATGAGTTATTAACATTTACAGTCAGGGACATTTTTGTAATTTTAACCTTCTCTAGAAGGGCTCCATAATTTTTGGAATAATGAGAAGTGCCATGTGTGTGGCTGGGATTGAAAGAAAAGAAGAGAAATGAGAGAGATGGACAGCTGGGATGCAAAGGAGATGAGAGAAAAAGGAGAAAAGGGGAGAGGGTTCGGCCAATCAAGGAAGGGGAGAGAAAGTGAGTGACCAATGGGGGAGAGAAGAAAAGAGGGGAAGGGAGAGAGGCCAGAGGCATGGAATCATCCCAACCTGTTACACTTGCGACCCGACCCGATTCCGGCGACTTTCCCCGACAGTTTTCTGTCCATTTTTCCGGCATTGTACGACCTTCCACCCCTACCAAACACCTACCCGACGCCCCTATTCCATTTCCACCAAAAACCCGAGCCAATTTGGCCCCAATTCGGGGAAATCAAACATGGGAATTCGATGAGTGTACGGTGGCGATCTGCCCATTTACGAAGGGTTTTCCGTCAACCATCACCACCCTCAGGTGTCTTTGGAGTCTAGGAACAAAGCCCAATCAACATTAGAGGCAGCAGAGTTGGGTTTGACATTGAATTGAACTACACCCAATTTCCAGGGTTCCGACAGATCGAGGAGGTTTTCAAGTGTTTCCCGACCGAATTGGACTTTGACCCAGGTATGAAAGTTGTTCCCCTTGCTGAGATCTATATTTTTGTAAAATTTGGTAATTTTTAAAGTAGATGAAATTTTCCGACGAGTTAGGACAACTGGCCGCCTCGTGCAGCAGCGCGTGGGCCGAGACTCCACTTGACCTTCCTAGGCCCGATTGACAAAATTTCATATTTTGAACATAGTTTTGTTAGAGACCGTCACTTGATCATTATATGGATTGACGATCCAACTATTGGATCTATACCAAACTTTAATACGTGATAGTACATAATATTTGAGGACATTAGGAGCTGATGGATCAGGAATCCGACGTGCGGATCTTCCCGAATTGGATTTCTAAGTTTGTAAAATTAAATGTTGATCGCTACTTAACCTTAGTGTTTGGCGGAGATCCGACCATTGGATCGTTCCGAAATTTTAGAATATTGTTCTACAAGAGTAACGAGACTCTTGAGAAGTTACGGATCAGAGCTCTAATGGGCAAATCTTCCAGATTAGATTACTAGGGTTGTGGACCCTACACTCGACCTTGATCGACGGTTGACTTTCTAGTCAACTAGCCGAGTTCTTCTAACGTGTCGCTGAGCTTAGAGTGTTGTTGAGATTCCATGGAGCTTATTGGGCTCATCATGATGATGTGTCTTCCTCAATTGACGTGTACCTCGATTTACGTACTGATGGCATCACATTGTGTTATGCTTGTTTATTTTATGGCATTTGATTTGTGTATTGAACTTGTTCTGGAGTGTGGTTGATTTGTATGTTTGGCTTGATGTGATGAAATGTGAGGGCTAGTAGTGGACCATGAACCCATTGTCATGGGGTTTGTTGCTTCAAGACTTGTTTCACATATCGTATCATTATTTCATTTCTCGTTTTGTTGAGCCGTTCTAATTGTGCACCTTGTGGTTTGTTCCATTTCTTGTTTCGTTGAGTTTTTGTATTTTGAGTACTTGTTTCATGTCTTGTTCTTCGAGCGTTGCTATATTTTTTGGACTTCTACTCAGTTCCATTGAGTGATCCGGAATTGGGTTTCCGCTGGGATTCCGTTGAATGGTCTGGAATCCCTCGTGCTTCGCGATTTCATTGAGTGGTCCGGAATGATATCCAACTTGGATTTCATTGAGTGGTTTGATATGCATTGTACTCCGCGATTCCATTAAGTGATCCGGAATCGTATCCACTTGGATTCCGTTGAGAGGTCCAGAATCCCTTCTACTCAACGATTTCGTTGAGTGGTTCAGAATCATATCCTGGTTTGGATTTCGTTGAGTGGTCCGGAATCCCACTTGGTGTTTTGGTTTCGTTGAGTAGTCCAGAACCCGATGTTGATGGATTTCATTGAGTGGTTCAAAATTTGCATCATTTGACTTGTTGGTTCCTTGACTTCGATTTCAGCTTCAGAGATATAGGCTTCGGCCGAACTATGTCGCTCTAGCCCTACATTTCGGTGTATTGTATGCATTATTGGTTGATGTGATTGTGGAATGATGTTGGCTATGACTGTTGTAATTATGATTAGACTCGTTGACCATTGTGACTAGAGAATATTATTGTGCTTCATCGAATATTCCTTGAGGTGCTGGATGCCCTTAATCGTGGTATTATATTGAGACATGGTGGTTTATGTGATGAATATTCGAGTGTAGTGAATGACGAACTACGAATGGCTTGATCCCTGTTTAGGGTACGTAGACAGTCTAACGAGAGGTTAGATGCAGCCATAAAGTATACGAAAATTACTATGCGATTCTAATTGAGTTGTGCTTGGCTCATATCCCGAAGGCAAGATATGTTAGAGTTACGAGTATTTGGTGACATCACGTGTCGATCCTGGACGTATGTCGGGATTGGGGCGTGACAATACACACATTACAGAACACTACTATAAACGTTGTCCTAGTTATTCTGTACAAGAGTGCCCCTGGCATTACGAATTACCTAAACCTGAAGGTAATCTCTCTGATCCAACTACGTCATGCAGCGTATTGATTTACATATATTATTATATATACAAGTATATACATTGGTTTCTACCGGCCTCATTCCCCATTCCCAGCAGCATGGGTAAGTATTACTTCCATGACTTCCAACGAGTTTGAAGTTCATCGCTAAAGGGGTTGCTGGGCAGGGGACAGTACTCCCCATCCGTCATGCTCTCTATGGAGTAGACTTCCCACCCCCCTTCTCTCCAGTATGTTGAATAAAGTTCCGGGATGTGCGAGACTTTGGAATTATCTTTTCCATCTGTGCGAATCGTCTTCATCAAATCCACTGGCATATTAGAAAACTCGAGAACTTTCAACTCTGTCAGATGCTCAATGCCGGAAGGCACATTCTCCAGGAGCTTACACCGTTGAATGGTTAGCTTCTCGAGAGAAGCCATTGCACCCTTCTCCACTTCTATGCATCTCAGTTCATCAAGTTTGTCCAGGCTTAGAATCTTGAGCTTCCCAAACCCATCAGCTTTGAAGCGCAATATGTCTCCAACGAATGCTTGACATAATTCGAGTTGAACAAGATTAGGAACATGTCGGAGATAGATGAGTGGGTCATCCTTTAACCTACTCCTCTTAAGAGACAATCTGACTAGGCTGGGGAGCATAGGAATCCAATGGGGCAATGCGTCCAAACGTCCTCTCATGTACAGCCGCTGAAGAAACAAAGGAGGAGAAGACAGGTGTTGAAGATCAATGATCTCGTCTTCTTTGACTGAAGCTATAGACAAGGCACAAAGATTCGTCAGCTTTTCGATAGACGAACACAGAGCCTTGCCATCTTCTTTTCTCACTTTTAAGAGGCCTAACCTCCTCAGTTGATTTAGCTTGCCAAGCTCCCTTATTATGGTTCGGCCATCTTTGTTTACCTCTACGAAACAAAGCTTCTGTAGTGCTTGCAGAACCCCAATATTTGGCATGACCTTAAAACCGTTCTTTGAATGAAAATGTTCGTAAGATTCAAATTCATGTAGATATACCAGAAGATGGCGCAGCCGATGGAGCTTCAGTATCTCAACAGGAAGTTCTGTGACTTTGGAATGCTTAAGGTCTAGAGTTTCTAGATTCTTAAGCTTCCCAATAGATCTCGGAACAGTTTCCACCTTTGTTTCCCTCAAGCTTAGATATTTCAAATAATACAAGTCCACCACTTCAACTGGAAATTTCTCCAAAGGTGAGTTTTGAAAGTCTAACACTTTGAGCAGCCTGAAGCCCCTCGGGAATAATCTAGGGATGGAAGGTTTTTCAGTGACACCGAACATGAACAGGGAACGCAGTTGTGACACTGACCTGTTTGGCTGAACATTTTGTAGTGTGCCACGTATCGATAGGCGTCGAACCCTCTCAGGCCATTGCCAGCTTTGTTCTTTCAGGATTGTGGTGAAGTTCTGATCTCTTGACTTTGAGATGATGATCTCTCGCAAAAGGTCATGGATTCGACATGTTTTTACCCTTCCATCAGGTGTAGTAGTTGCCACTTGCATTAGGCTTCTATTCATGAGTTCCTGGAGATAGTCCTCGCCTACCTCTTCCAGTGTTTTCCCCTCCTTCGCTTCTATGAATCCCTCTGCTACCCATAACCGGATCAGTCTCATGCGCTCGATTAGATGGTCCTCAGGAAATATGCTCGGGTACAAGAAGCAGGACTTGAGGAAGTACGGCAAATCATTGAAGCTGAGGGAAAGAACTTTCTTTAAATCATTGAGTTTGTCGTTGCCCTCAATTTCAGCCCCAAGACTCTGTGCAACCACATCCCACTCGTCAAGTCTACGTGTATCTTTTGTTGCCAACACACCACTGATTGCAACAATTGCAAGCGGAAGCCCCTCGCATTTTCTTAAGATGTAGTTACAAATTTCCTCCAAATGAGGAGGGCATTTGTTATGTTGAAATGCCCTTCTGCAGAAGAGATCCCAAGACTCAGAAAGAGGCAAGGGCTTTAATTCATAGGCCTTACCTTCAGATATTACACCTGCAGCGGTAGTGGCTACATCTGATTTTCTCGTAGTGAGCATAATTCGGCTGCCACAATCATTGTTCGGCAGTGCATGTTTGATAGCATTCCATTCACTCAGGTTCCATACATCATCCAAAACAATCAAGTACCTCCGTTTCTGCAGCAACTCCTTAATTGTTGTCTTGAGCTGGTTGTTGTTCATGTTCATCACCATCTGTGGTACTTGTCTTCTGATTGCTTTGAAAAGTTGTTGAACCATGTCCCTGAGTAGGTCGCCAAATTTGAATGACCGGTTAACTGTGATCCACGCACGCACTTTGAAATGTTTCTTGACTTCTGGATCATCATAGACTTGCTTGGCCAACGTGGTCTTCCCCATTCCTCCCATTCCAGCCACCGAAACTACTTCACGGCCAGAGCTGCCCTTAAAAAGCCACCCCACCAGTTGACTTTTGGGCTCTTCAAGGCCAACAAGATCATTCTTGTCCAAAAGAAGGGCATCTCCTCGACGATCTTGCCATATATTTCCTGCACTGTCGTCAGCCTTGCTGAACTTGTGACAAAGTCTCCTGTGAACCTCACCAATCTCCTTGACTCTTGAGTTGATGGCTTGTAACTCGGAACCAATCCGATAACAAGCTTTGGCATTCTTAATACAGCAACCCAACCTGCGGACAGAGCCATAAATTCCATATCCATGATCATGATCATGAACATCCTCTTGTAAAAGAGCGAATTTGTCTAGAACGTCCTCCGCTTCATGAGCAATGTCTCTTACTTGCCTAACCCACACTTTGAGTTCCTCGTCAGTTTCCTGCAGCGCGTCAGCGGTCCTGAGGAAGGCCTTCATCCTTTCCAACTCTCCTCTCAGATAGACAGCTTCTTCTCGAACCCCTCGGAACAGGTGCACCTCTTTTTCGAAAATGGTTGCAAGCTTCTCCAGCACAAAACATACATAACTCTCTGCCATAAGTATGGATCGTTTTAATTGTCACTCTGAAATTGCATCGATTTCATAAAGACATTGGCTGCATCCAACCCAAGTGACTAGGCTAGTTACATCCATCCAAGTAAATTCATTGAGAGCTCATCCTGCAGTTTTATACACAACTACAAGCAACATACATACATACATACATACATATATATATATATTTATATAATATCGTTAGCATTAACGGTTAAGTAACTAAGAGACTCCAACAGGTAAAAGCTACTGAGAAATTCATCAAGTAAAACAGAACAAGTCTCCTCTTGCAGACTAGAGGGACAGGGACATTGGGAAGTTTCGGTGAAGTTTAATATCAAACAGGTGGTGTGCACTTTCCTCGAATCAAACAAACATTAAGATATCTTTCAGAAGTTAATTAATCAGCTCATTCATTCCAAATTTTCATTTGTATTACATGGTTGATACTGACTGCCATGCATTTTATTGTGAGGTCAATGATATTTGGTTCCAGGGAAATGCATAAGGATAAGAAGACAGCATATGTGTGAGTAGGCAAAAATGTTTCTTGTTTATCCAAGCTCAATGCTGACGTTATACGCTATCAAATCCTCTTTGGATTTCACTGTCTGGAGCGGACGGACCAAGAATTCCGGACAGTTCAAGAGAAAGTGATTTGGAATCTTGATTTATGTGAGGTGTGTAAGTGGGATGGACTAATTGTGATCCCCATTTAAAAAAATGAGGATTAGTTTTGGAGCTCACATCACATCAAACTTCAACGATCTGAACCGTTTATGTTTCAATTTACACCTCATAGATTACCCTTGCAAAATATTAACCAATCGAAAATATTTGAGGCAAATAATTGAGTTTAAAGAAATTGACGAATGCTATATTCTAAGAAGGATTGAAATTTCATCATGACATTTAAATGGGCAAATAGATTGGAATTGAATTGGATGATCTATGAATCGAAATTTATAAAGTAGATGATTCGGATCGTTGAAGTTTGAGGCGGAATGGCACCCGCAACTAATCTCCATTTAAAAAAATAAAATTAAAACCCATGTGTGTCCAGCTCGGTGGCGGAGGCAGAGGCAGAGGCAGTTAGAGCCGTGGTAGGGGTGTGCGTGGAGCACGGCTTCCAGGACGTGCATATAGTCTAATTCTAAAAATCTTATTGTGATAATAAATAGCGATAGAAGACATCTTTTTCGATATTCGAATTCTGCAGCAACAATTGAGGTCTGTTGAGTTTCGTTATGTTTCTCCTGATTGTACTAAGGCTGCCCACTTAGTCGTATCGGTTGTGTCTAAGGAGGGTGGCTCTCATAATTGGTTTGAGTTTAAGCCACAGTGGTTATTCAATACCGTGACAGTTGATGTAAAAGTTTCTGTTCGTATTTAATGAAATTTCTATCGTTAAAAAAATGTAAAAAATAACCACTGTTGACAAGTAAATTGAGAAGATTGATAGAGAACCAAATTAATATAAGCATTTATATTAACTTGTTTGCGTGGTTATATTTACGAAATTAACATAAATATTTCATTCCAAGGCAGTGCATAAGGGACAAGGAAGAGTACATATGGGTGAGTAGACAAAATGTTCATGTTTATCCAAGCTCAATGCTGACCTTATACTATGTACCAGACTAACATAAATAAATAAATAAATATATATATATATATACACACATACATATATGATGCCTTACATCATAACCATTTACTTGTCAAAGAAGATTGATACAGAGAACCAAATTAATATAAGCATTTATATTAACTTGTTTGCCTGGTGAATTTACGAAAGTTTAGGTTTATCTTGTACCTGTCAGAAAATAAATTAAGAAATTAATCAACAAGTTAAGGCGGATGCTAGCAACTTTTTCGTTTAAATACTTGAACTTTCTCGTTTCACTTTCTCTGTTCTCTTACTCATTTTACAATATTGGTTTATGATCCGAATAGTCCTCTTTTTAGATCACCCTTCAAATACCAAATCTGCAAAAAATAATACAAATCATAAATCATTTAACTGTCCGATCATCAAGCAATATTGCAGGATGAAAAGGAGAACCGAGAAAGTAGAACGAAAATGTCCAAATGAAAAGGTTGATATCATTCCTCAAAAATCAATCTTAAAGTAGTAATCCATGTTGATGTTGAAGTTATTATGTATGTCATGTGTGACATCAATCCTAAATAAGTCAATGACCTTGATTTTAGAAGATGAGTGAGCTGTAACACAGGCTTTCTTTCTTCATTTACGAGAATCGAACCTAAATTCTCACAATTACAAATGAAAAAGAATATCACTAGACCATAGTGCTAAACCTCGATGTTGGCCTACGCTCTACCTTGCAACTGGACAAGCTAGGACAGCTAGCTTATGAAGGGGTGATACATAATTTTAGAACTCTTCAGCTACTTGATTTTTTTATTTCACTTACACCTTTCCTTCTTTTCTTTGCACAGAACCTGTCATCCTCAAGCTCTCATTCATTTCTACTTTTTTCAGAAAATCTTAGGTCATCACAGAAGGTAAACTGTAGTGTGTTTGTATTTTCTTTCTCGTTTTTGCTGCGGGTTTGCCGACGGGAAATGGCTCCTCAACATTGCAACAATTCACTGGAACTGGATGCCATATTGTGTGAAACCATGTCCCGAATTTATTGTACTTTCATATTATCGGACTTATAAAATTACCATTTTACCCTCAGTTTCACTTCTGTTGACCGTCTCGTCGAAACGCGTGTTTCTAGTTTAATTAATTTATTCTTGTCGTATTCTTCGCCACGAACGCGTAGGCACGAACGGATTCGAATTTGGAGTTATAACGAAGATTTTACGTTTCGAAATGTCAGACGTTTTCGGATATTTTGTGTTTCGTCCTTTACATTCTTAAACTACGAACCAAGGGGACCCAGATGGAGATTTTTGTCCCCTTATCCCTACCCAATCCGTGACCTTCCCTCCCCTTTTTTCTTGTTAAAGTATCAGACCTCTCTCTCTTCCACCCCCCCCCCCAACCACTCTCTCCTTCTCTCATCTCTCTTGTGGATGCAAATTTCTTCCTCCTTGATCTTGAACAAAATTGCACCTACAAAACAAATCACACCTTAGGTCAAGGCCAAAAACCTCACACGCCCACGATGAATGGGGGGGGCTTTGGCCGAAGAACCTCCGATGCCAAAGTTAGAATTTTGAGGGAAGAGTGTTTGGAGAATTTTGTAGAATTTTTGCAAGAGAATTAAAAGTGAACTTTGAGGAGAATAATGGGGTTTAAATAGGAGAGTGGCTGGCCTCCTTGGGTGAGAGAGGACCGGCCACCTAGCCTTGTTAGTGGGCTAGGTTCTTGATTTGTGTTAATTTGGGAGTTATGGAATAATTACCTAATCAGTTAGCTAATTAATAGAATAATTACCTAATTGATTAGCAAATCAATATAATAAAAAAGGGAAGATTTTGGGAGTTACCTTATTGAGAAGATTGGATGAGGATGAATGAAATAGATTTTGAATTGTTACCTATTTTTGGCACTTTTGACTTAGTTGAGGGATGATTGCCCGCTGCTCGCGCGTAGGAATCCCGGTATGCCTCAAGGGTATTTTTGTCCTCTTTTACACAAAAATCCACACCTTGTGATTATGCTTCGCTCCACAAATGCCCCCACACCTGCTGGGCTGCTCGTAGGAAAGGGCAGGAGGTGTAAAGATCTCCAACTTTGATGCAGATTCTCGCTTGGACTGGGAACTAGATTCTTCTAGGAAAGGGAAATAAATTGCCTCCAAAGTCTATTTAGGCCTACCTTAAGTAGGGGATTAAATCAATTTTGGAGGTCAATTATTTATCCCTACAAGAAAGAAAGAAGACTAGAAGATATTATTCCCCCTCCCCTAGCATTCTTCCTTGCTTGCCCATGTAAAGAACCGTCTTCCGTTGATTTCTCTTCTCTGCGCCGCACCGATGTAAGAAAAACTTAATTCTCCTTGTCTTCTTCTTGGGTGGTGCTGCCATGGGGCAACCGTCGGGGTGGTGCGACACGCCGGCTGGTAGGGGCCAGGAGTAGGCTTGGCATGGGCCAGGAATGAGGTGTGGTATGGGCCATTACTTGTGCAGCTTGGCTTGACTGAAGCCATAGACTGGCTCGGCATGGGCCGAGGAAGTGGCGTGGTATGGGCCACAATTTAGGCTGCCTTGTCTTGGTTGCTTGCCAAAGTAAGGAAACTGCTTGAGTTTGATTTCTCAACTGCTGTAAATGGAGCAGTCAGACGAGTGAACTGCTGAGTGCAAATTAGTTGCTGCCCCCTAACTATTCGATGCTTAGCTGGTCTTCAAGCATTCTATCTTTTGAGCTATGTGGCTTTCTCGCACTGGAGAGCTTACCCAGATGGGTGTCGGGAAATTAGTTTACCTTCTCGCACTAGAGAGTAGGTAGTTTACCCTCTCACAATGGAGATCAATTAGTTTACCCTCTCGCACTGGAGAGTAATTAGTTTACCCTCTCGCACTACAGAGTAGACCCAGATAGGGTTTGAGCAGTCATTGTAGACAGCAGTTGAGTCTGGCTTATGAATAACTTCGTGAATCTTCATTAAGAATACATAAATGGATCAACTGTGCTGGAAGGTAGAAAATGCATAACAAACTAGATAATCCTCAGCTTGCAAGGTCTTGTTCATCGAGTTGCTTGAGACTTCAAACTTATTTGGAAAAGCCATAACGGGGTTCAATGGGTGATGAAATTTCCCCTGCTTGTGTAGGCTATGTCGTTGACCTGCCAAGATACTCATCACACCAGCCCTCATTTGTCAGCTTCTTAAAGTATTACTTCCACGTCTGGTAACCATTGGTAGTGTGGCTCGGTCCTTGATGGAATGCGCAATACTTTGTCTGATTCAACCTGGTAAGATCACCCTTCATGGGTGGCGGCAGCTCGAACCAAGGTTCCTTCTTGAGCTTACGGAGAATTTGGCCGATTGGAACTGAGAACTTGGTGAATGTTTCAGGCATTAACTTTTCTCTAGTCGGGGAAAATTCCATGCGCTTCTTTTCTGACTCGTTTTTGTTAGACTGCTTAGCCTTGTCCCATAGTGTATGCTTCTCCGCCAAAGCATATGAAGTTGTCAGGGTCAGTTCTTCTCCCATGATCAATTTTCCGAATAAAGGGTGTTCGACGAGAAGCCCATTTCTAAATGCTGCCATTGTTATGTCTTCATTACAACCAACAATCTTGGCCTTCTCCGCTTTGAACCTCTTGACATAGTCGCGAATTGTCTCCCAAGGGTCTTTGACGATGCTAAAGAGATGGTCGGATGTTCTTTTGATTGAGCGATTAGACGAATACTGTAACGCCCCGGCCCCGAAATATTTATTTTTTTTCGGGAATTAATTATGGTAGGCCCAACTTAAAATCATGATTAATTTACTACCATTAAATTATCAATTTAATTCACTATCATTAGTCATCATTCTATGAATAATATCCTTCATCCCACGTGTAAATCATAAACATTAATCATTTACCAAAACATACAATTTAACTTTCAATTTAGAACCATTTCCTTCTCTTAGGTCAAAATTTCATCTAAATATTAATTCTCGATTATTTAACCTCACTTATTTTATGGTTGCATCTAACATCTCGTTAGACTACCTACGTACCCTAAACCAGGATCAAGTCATTCATAGTTCACATTCCACTTCCGAAATCATTGTCCTGAACATTGTAATGACTAACCATCACAATTTTGGTCCAAACAATTGCTCCACATCAAATATATTTTAAATATGGACTCAGAACATCATAATTTGCAATGAAAAAGGCAGCTTCAGCCCACTGGCCACGCGTCGCCGCACGCGCCGCCAAGGGTGGCGGTCGGCCACCCCGAATCGCCAGAAAATATCAACTATTTCCAAAAATTGCCAATTTTTACAGGAAAGTAGATCTCAATGAGTAGAGTAACTTTCATACCTACGGCCAAGTCCAATTTGGCCGGGAAATACCTCAAATTGGCCACGAACCGCCAGAACCCTTGTTTTTGGGTGTTCTCGATTCGACTCCAAAACAACTCCGACACCTCAACCAATGCATGGGCTTTGTTCCTGGGTTTGAGGAGAGTGTTTTGGTGGTGGAAATTGGATGAAATCATTTCACAATTTGGTGGATTTTGAACAAACACCGCCGCACCCACTGGTGCGTTTTTCCCAAATTTAAAGCCAAATCTCATGATTTTTTGGGTGGAATAGGGAGAAGGAAAGTCATGGAGGGTTTCCCAAGTGGTGGTTTGAAGTAATTCGCCGGAAAAATGGCTAAAACGTTTCAGATATGGCAAGAACCACCAACCAGGTCGAGTTACTACCCGCGGGTCAGGGATCCCCCGCACCCATTTTCTCTCCTTTTCCCTCATTTCTTTCTTCCCCCATTCGTCCCCCCTTCCCCCCATTTCTTCTTCCTTTTCCTCCTTTCTAACCTTTTCTCTCTATCACAGCCGTCCCTTTCCTTTTTATTTTTCCCATCTCAGCCACACACGTGGCACAACACATTGCTCCAGATTTCTGGAGCCTTCTCAATGGAAATAAAATTACCAAAATATCTCTGACTTTAAACGTTAATAACTTCTTTGTTATAACTCTATTTCATGAACGGTTTGCGCCTACGCATTCATGAGATGGAGCTCTATTCAAAAATATAAATTGTGACCTCAAAAGGTCTACTATTTTTAAATAATTTATTTCCCAACTTCGAATTTCGTAATTAGTTTAATTTAAAACTAAACTCAAGTAAACTAATATAATTTCTCGAAAAATAACTTAAAATCTCATTAATCCAAATACGTAAATTATAATAATATTCAGAAACAAAACTTTAAAATTTTCCAATTTATTTCCATAACCATAAATCGATTTGTTTTCGATTTCCTCCACATATTCCTATATTTAAATTTTCAGGGTATTACATTCACCCACCGTTAAAATAAATCTCGTCCCCGAGATTTTCAACCACTGTATAAGGATAATGCATTTTAAACAAATCCACAGTACCATTTATCTTAAACGAAATTAAATCTCATTCTAGGATTTTATTCATATCCTCACATGAACCCAACTAACCATATTAATCATATAGTCATATAATATGGTTGCGTCGTCTTTTCTGACCCAATAACGAATCCAAACAACAACCAACGTAAAAATGATGTCTCACTTATCACACCCACAATTAGGAAATCGTTATCAGAGTGACACCATAGCTAGGTCACATTTATTTCCTTTATTCTTTCATCACTAATTATTAAACCAAACTTAGCTTCGGTTGTGATTTCACTCCCTTTCGTAAAATTATCATGATATTATGAATATTAAAATTTCCAACCATACTCATCATTGGCCATAAGATTTTAAAATTTCTAGCCATAATTATCTTTGGCAAAACAAAGATTTCTGCCCTCAATTAACGGAAAAGGATTTGACCGATTCCCACCATTCCTTTTATAATGAATAAAATTATAACCTCAGTCTACGAGTTTATTCAAACTCAAGATAAAGAAATCAACGAATAAATCATTGTGATTTCCACCCACCTTCATCGATTTCCAACCACATTCGTGGGCAGAATAAATATAAGAATTTCTAGACATACATATTGGCAACAATATATCAAACATCAAGCCATAATTCTTGTTGGCCAAATAAATACTAGACTCTCAAACCACATCAACCCTCAGCTAGATAAGTACTAGCATAATAACCACAATATAATAAATTTCAGCCATAACTATCTTCGGCAGTTTAAATATCAGAATTTCAGACCATGATCATTAATGGCTAAGTAAATATAAGATTTCAAACCGACCCATTAGAATTGGCAAATAAATTACCAAAATTCCAACCAAAATGATTAGAATTCTCAATCACACCCACTGGGTAATGGAAAGAAGTTTAAACCAAATCCGCCATACCATCAACATTGAACGAAATCAAATCTCATTCTATGATTTCATTCATATCCACAATTAAACGAAATTACCCAGAGTAAATTTAAAAACCTTTTATATTTTTCTTTCTTTTTGCCTTTTAAATTGCTTCAAAGCGTAGCCACATATCGAATAAATTAGTGACTCACACTGCTAGAGTACCATTCACATTTCATAAACCAAGGGAGAGAAATTTATATACCACGTCTCTCACAGCCAACCAAAATAAACTTTAGTAATCACATAGCCATGAGAATATACACGCTTCAACAGTTTGGTTCACAATATCAAATCCAACAATGCTAACTCATGACTATGGCAACCAACCAATCAATTTTGTAAGTACAACTTTGTCACTCAATTCGTTTCGTCAAACGAAAATCACAATTGAGAAATCGTTTATATTAAACGAACTCAAAGTCTCATCCCATAATTTTATTCATATCCATTGATGTATATAAAAAAAAACTTCATGGTTTTTTTTTTTTCACCATTTCAAATTATAATAACCAAAGCATAACCTCAGTTTAGGATTTCATTCTCATTCGATGAATCCTCACACGAAATCCCAGTCACGTTATTTGGAAGTCTACATCATACTTATTTAAAATGTCACTTACCATTACTTTTGGCAACACCAATATCAGAGATTTTTGTCATAAACAATATTGGCAAAATCAAACGTCAAGTTTCAAGCCATGACTATCGTGGCTAACAAAATATCATAATTTTCACGCCATAATTCGTTAATGGCAAACCAAACCAAACAAATTTGTAATCATAAACTTTTCCCGTCAATTTTTTCATCAAAGGGGAAAAACTCAGCTGGAAAATCATTTATATTAAATGAACTCAAATTTCCTTCCCCAATTTCATTCATGTCCACCCACCATTTTAATTATAATGGGCAACCCATAACCACACTTTATTATCTCATTTCCATTCGATAATCACCATAACTTCTAGCCATACTTATCATTGACAAAACAATGATTTCACCACTTTTTCCTTTCCCCCCCCCAAACAGTGGTTAGTAAAATGGAAAGATTGTAATATACCTGGCCAATACTTCTTCTTTTTTCCATTCTCGCGGCCCACACAAGGAGCTTTACTTCCAGAGATACTGGGTCTTTGTGCCCATTCAATCATTCCTTCATATTCCACGAGTCATCTTGCCCAATTCACATCCACGGGTCATTTTTCGCCCAATTCACATATCTACGGGCCTTTTTGCCCAATTCACATATCCACGGGCCTTATATCCACGGGCCTTTTTTGCCCAATTCACATATCCACGGGCCTTTTTCGCCCAATTCACATCATTTCTCAATGGCACCAGTATATTAAGACTTTTCCATCTACTTGTCACAATTTCACAATCATCTTATTGTTCAAATTTTCATAACACATAACATAATATCAACCCAATTCAAAATTAAACGGAGACTTTTGGCACATCCCGGCCCGGGGTGGATCACTTCTCGGGCTGACCCCACCACCGTAGCACGATATTGTCCGCTTTGGGCCCCGACCACGCCCTCACGGTTTTGTTTCTGGGAACTCACGAGCAACTTCCCAGTGGGTCACCCATCGTGGGAGTGCTCTAGCCCATTTCTCGCTTAACTTCGAAGTTCCTACGGAACCTGAAGCCAGTGAGCTCCCAAAAGGCCTCGTGCTAGGTAGGGATGGGAATATACATTTAAGGATCACTCCCCTAGGCGATGTGGGATGTTACAATCCACCCCCCTTAGGGGCCCGACGTCCTCGTCGGCACATACGCGGCCAGGGTTAGGCTCTGATACCAATTGTCACATCCCGGCCCGAGGTGGATCACTTCCCGGGCCTACTTCACCACCGTAGCACGATATTGTCCGCTTTGGGCTCCCACCACGCCCTCACGATTTTGTTTCTGGGAACTCACGAGCAACTTCCCAGTGGGTCACCCATCGTGGGAGTGCTCTAGCCCCTTTCTCACTTAACTTCGAAGTTCCTACGGAACCCGAAGCCAGTGAGCTCCCAAAAGGCCTCGTGCTAGGTAGGGATGAGAATATACATTTAAGGATCACTCCCCTAGGCGATGTGGGATGTTACACTGTAGTCAAAAGCTCATATTCAAATAAATTC
Source organism: Heteromeles arbutifolia (assembly GCA_024362995.1). Taxonomy (NCBI): domain Eukaryota; kingdom Viridiplantae; phylum Streptophyta; class Magnoliopsida; order Rosales; family Rosaceae; genus Heteromeles; species Heteromeles arbutifolia. The sequence goes on from JANCRC010000020.1 coordinate 9,697,280, forward strand.
ATCCACAATCAAATAAACCCAATTCACTTAATAGGAATTCACAATATAGGCATTCCACATAACTTCCTCATTATTCAAAGAACTTAGAGAATAATGCAATATCAATGCAAATAGTAATTACTACTATCGAAATTCCATAATCACCATGGAAATTGAACCACAACACAAGGCCAATCATATATGTATCTCACACATATATATTTGTCACATACATGCCACATTATTCACAAAAAATTTGAATTCAAGCAACCACAATGTATATCATAATTCACACCAACAAGAATTTGAGAATATTGCATATTGTAGAGCAGGATCATTTGCTCTGATACCATTTTGTAACGCCCCAGCCCCGAAATATTTTTTTTTTTTCGGGAATTAATTATGGTAGGCCCAACTTAAAATCATGATTAACTTACTACCATTAAATTATCAATTTAATTCACTATCATTAGTCATCATTCTATGAATAATTTCCTTCATCCCACGTGTAAATCATAAACATTAATCATTTACCAAAACATACAATTTAACTTTCAATTTAGAACCATTTCCCTCTCTTAGGTCAAAATTTCATCTAAATATTAATTCTTGATTATTTAATCTCACTTATTTTATGACTGCATCTAATATCTCGTTAGACTACCTACGTACCCTAAACCGGGATCAAGCCATTCGTAGTTCACATTGCACTTCCGAAATCATTGTCCTTGACATTGTAGTGACTAACCATCACAATTTTGGTCCAAACAATTGATCCACATCAAATATATTTTAAATATGGACTCAGACCATCATAATTTGCAATGAAAAAGGCAGCTTCGGCCCACTGACCACCCGCCGCAGCGGGTAGCGGTCGGCCGCCCCGAATCGCCGGAAAATATTAACTATTTCCAAAAATTACCAAATTTTACAGAAAAGTAGATCTCAATGAGTAGAGCAACCTTCATACCTGCGGCTAAGTCCAATTTGGCCGGGAAATACCTCAAATTGGCCACAAACTGCCGGAACCCTTGTTTTTTGGTGTTCTTGATTCGACTCCAAAATAACTCCGACGCCCTAACCAATGCATGAGCTTTGTTCCTGGGTTTGAAGAGAGTGTTTTGGTGGTGGAAATTGGATGAAATCATTTCACAATTTGGTGGATTTCGAACAAACACCGCCGCACCCACCAGTGCGTTTTTCCCAAATTTAAAGCCAAATCTCATGACTTTTGGGGTGGAATAAGGAGAGGGAAAGTCATGGAGGGTTTCCCAAGTGGTGGTTTGAAGTAATTCGCCGGAAAAATGGCTAAAACTTGTCGGATATCGCAAGAACCACAACCGGGTCGAGTTACTACCCGCGGGTCAGGGATCCCCCGCACCCCCTTTCTCTCGTTTTCCCTCCTTTCTTTCTTCCCCCATTCGTCCCCCCTTCCCCCCATTTCTTCTTCCTTTTCCTCCTTTCTAACCTTTTCTCTCCATCACAGCCGTCCATTTCCTTTTTATTTTTCCCATCTCAGCCACACACGTGGCACAACACATTGCTCCAGCTTTCTGGAGCCTTCTCAATGGAAATAAAATTACCAAAATATCCCTGACTTTAAACGTTAATAACTTCTTCGTTATAACTCTGTTTCACGAACGGTTTGCTCCTACGCGTTCGTGAGATGGAGCTCTATTCAAAAATATAAATTGTGACCTCAAAAGGTCTACTATTTTTAAATAATTTATTTCCCAACTTTGAACTTCGTAATTAGTTTAATTTAAAACTAAACTCAAGTAAACTAATATAATTTCTCAAAAAATAACATAAAATCTCATTAATCCAAATACGTAAATTATAATAATTTTCAGAAACAAAACTTCAAAATTTTCCAATTTATTTCCATAACCATAAATCGATTTGTGTTCGATTTCCTCCACATATTCATATATTTAAATTTTCAGGGTATTACAAACACTCCTTAATGAAGACTAAGGAAAGTTCATTGAAACTTCGGATTGACTGCAGCGATAGGGTGTGAAACCAATCTTGCGCCTCGCCTTGTAGAGCTGTGGCAAAAATTTTACACATAAGCGCGTCATCGTTCTTGAAGAAGATCATGGTACTGCGGTAGTGCTTGAGATGTCAATCTGGATCTTCGTCTCCCTTGTATAGAGTGAAGTGAGGCATAGTGAATCCTCCAGGGGGATCTGTCCACTCGATCTCATCTGTGAATGGTGACATGCTTATGTTGGTCATGTCTCGTCGAAGCGCGTCGTCAGCAGCCTCGTTGCGCTAAAAATTGTGCAATAGTTCAGCCAGGAGCCTGTCAACTTCTTCTTGAATTTGTCTCTGCTGGGGCAGTGGAACTTTCGGCTGCCCCCAGTCATGACCTATTGGTCTAGGCCACTCTTCCTTATGCACGACTCGTCTATGTCGTGGCTACGGTGCATGTGGGATGTTTCTGGCAAGCAAACGGGCTATTTGTAGGCTGCCAGTTGAACCTGAGTCAGATTAAGTGGCTGCTTTTCTCCATCTGCCGTGCTGCCTACTCCGATGTAAGGTGGAGAATGTTCCTTGCGAGCCTGGTTGTGAATGAACATTTCGCCTAGAAGGTTGTCTATGTTGATAATTGGAGTGTAGCCTCAACCATGAACGTATGCTCATTCACAGGCTTGATCGGGAATACACGCTCCTCCGTGCACTAAGACGAGAGTATACTCTATCCCGAGGACCCAAGTGGGAGCATAAGCTGCTAGAATGCTCAGATCGTGGCTGGTTGAGGGGCTGCTTACCGAGATGCTGCTGGAAAGGTTCTTCATTTACCCTTGTCCTACTTCGAGACACCTCGTCAGGGGCACGTTGCATCTTGGTACGCTGCAAAAGCTGATTCACCAAGGTCGTCTGCTGTGCGAGGGCACTCGTCAACTCTATAACTTGTCGAGACAAGTGTTGTTCTTCATTTGGGTTGAAAGAGCTTGGAAGGAATGCATCTCCTAGAGCAGTGTGGTAGACTCCGGGTATGAGATTTGAGTTGGGAAATGTCAAATCCGTGGAGAAATGTGATGAAAATGCCCCCGGCTCAATCATAGGCCCAGAAGTTTGAAGCCGTGACGGTTGAACTAATCTTGGACCGATTTAGGCTGCTTAGAAAGCCACAGGAGCAGGCTAGGCCACGAGAGCAAGCTGGACCGTAGGAGCAGGCTGGGCCGCGGAAGCAGGCTGGGCCATGGGAGTGGACTGGAACGTGGGAGTAAGCTGGGCCACGAGAGCAGGCTGGGTCGGGTGAGCAGGCTGGGCCACGAGAGCAGGCTGGGTCACAAGAGCAGGCTGGGCCATGGGCATAGGCTGCTCAACGCGTGATGCATGCGAGTGTGAGGCTTGGGCTTGGCTTGGCAACACGTTGGGATCGCGTTGGGCTTGGAGTGATATGGCTTGGGTCATGGCTTTTGTGTCGTGGGCCTTGGATGGCATGGCTTGGGCTTTGGTAGTGGTGTCATGGACCTCGCCACGGGTGGTTGCCGTGATTGCCTCAGTGGTGGTTGCCATGGTGGAGCCTCGTAGCGGTGGTGCCGCTCCACTTATTGTCACATTTAGCCTCGTGGATCGCCGCGGTCCCATTTCTTGAATATTGGAATTTTCACTTGTGGAATTTTCTAAATTTCTAGCCATTGTATTTCTCTTTTACGTTTTATCAAAGAATCTTTGCAAATAAAAAATTCTAATAATAAGAACGTATGAAAATATACAAGTGGACTAGAAAATAGAGAAAAACCTTTTATGCGAGAGTCTTCTACGAGTGTGTATCTCTACTCTCAATGAAAGCACCAATTTGTGGATGCAAATGTCTTCCTCCTTGATCTTGGACAAAATTGCACCTACAAAACAAATCACACCTTAGGTCAAGGCCACAAACCTCACATGCCCACAATGAATGGAGAGGGCTTTGGCCGAAGAACCTCCGATGCCAAAGTTAGAATTTTGAGGGAATAGTGTTTAGAAAATTTTGTAGAATTTTTGCAAGAGAATTGGAAGTGAACTTTAAAAAGAATAATGAGGTTTAAATAGGAGAGTGGCCAGCCTCCTTGGGTGAGAGAGGATCGGCCACCTAGCCTTGTTAGTGGGCTAGGTTCTTGATTTGTGTTCATTTGGGAGTTATGGAATAATTACCTAATCAATTAGCTAATTAATAGAATAATTACCTAATTGATTAGCTAATCAATATAATAAAAAAGGGAAGATTTTGGGAGTTACCTTGTGGAGAAGATTGGATGAGGATGAATGAAATAGATTTTGAATTGTTACCTATTTTGGGCACTTTTGACTTGGTTGAGGGATGATTGCCCGCTGCTCGCGCGTAGGAATCCTGGTATGCCTCAAGGGTATTTTTGTCCTCTTTTACCCCAAAATCCACATGTCGCCTTGTGATTATTTTTGGCTCCACATCTCTCATTTCTCTTTCTCTGTAAACAACAACAACCATGGCACAACCACTATCGCCCAAACCAAGTACACCACGAGCTTTGTCTCGTCCTCACGAGCTTAGAACACCCAAACTCAACTCGAACTTTTTTCTGGATCGTCGGGATCGAAACCCAAGTCGGGCCGCTACCTTTCAGGCTATTTTCTGGCCAAACCACAGCGAGTTAGCTGTTGAAAAATTATCATTCTCTTCTTCTCGTCGAGAAGTATGATTTTCATTTTTGAATCACTTGATTTCGTCCAGTATTGAAGAAGTTATGAACGTTTAAAGTTTACCCAGTTTTCCAACAAGCACGGCCCCTTTCGAGACGTTTTCCAGCAAACCACAGCAAGTTAGCCATCGTGCAAAGTACCATTCTCTTCATCTCATTGATTACTACAACTTTGGTTTTTGAATCACTTGATTTGGTTGAGTAACGAAGAAGTTATGGGCGCTTGAAGTGGTGCCCAGAAACCGGCCAATTCATTGGCCTAGAAACAGGTCAACCCGACCCAGATCCTTTGAACCCAGCCTAAAACCTTGCAGCCCAACCCAAATCCTTGGGCCAAGCCTTTAGGCCCGAACCCAGGCCTTAGGCCCAACCCAGTTTCCAAACCCATCCACCCCAGAATCCCTTTGGACCCAAACCTTGGGCCTTTGTGATCCAAGCCCAACCCACCTAAACCTAACCCTAATCTAAGTCCAAACCATGACTTGACCAGATTGACTCAGTCGACCCGGACCCGTTGACCTGTTGACTTTGACCCGACACGTTGACTTTGAGCCAACTCGCTGACTTTGACTGTTGACCATCAACGTTGAATTTTTTCAGGTTTCGGTCGGGACCCCTCCTAGGGTAATTTCGATGTCCTGAATCCGTTTTTGACATCCATTTCCTGAAATTCAATCGTTTGAGTATAGTTTTATTAATTGTACCCTTTATGTGCTTAGTTGCGATTATTAACGGCGATTCCATCATTCCTTTTTCGCACGGCTCTTCGACGACGGAGTATATGTGAGTGGACCCCTTCTAAAATGCATGTTTTAATAGTAGAGATGCATACATGAAAAGCATGATTTAATGACTACATTTTATGAAACGTTTTATGACATATTATGCTTACTGAGAATAGTTTGAATTACCATATTTTATCGAACTGATGTTCTTTGTAGTATATATGATGGATGACTATATGCTATGAAGATGTTTTTGAGATATGATGTTTGAGCTATTGAGCTTCGTTGAGATTTATGTACTTATGTTGGAAATAATATATTCAATGTTTTGTGCTTATCTAGTGGTCACTGTTCCGCCTACAGGTGAGGGATATGGTTGTTGGCTGAGGGCCGGGAGAAATAATCTCTAACTTCAGGCTGAGAGACATGGAGCTGGCATGGGGCCTGGAGAAATAATCTCTAGCTTCGGGCACAGAGACTACAAGCTGGCATGGGGTCTAAAGATATTGTTATTGGATACCACTATTTAGTACGCTATATACGAGATACGTTTTGGAAAGATTTTATGGCATGCTAGGGTTTTCGGAAAACCTACTACATACTACGCTATTAGTTTTCATAAAACTTTGGGGGATAGTACGTTGATAATTGTTTCAGTATTATATATATATATATATATATATATATATATATATATATATCAACTTGGTCCACTCATGTTTGTTTTGCGCCCCCTTCACGACATAGGAACGAGGCATACAATCCGAGCTACTAGGGCATTCCCATACTAGTGACTTTGTGTCCCTCTCTCCGCTTTGACATCATTGTAATAGCACCTTCCGCTTGTATTCTGAATTATATGTATGCTCTGAACATGTCATGCATTATCACTATGTTTTCATTGTTGGCAGTTGAATATTATTATATTATTATTACATTATTTTATGTAGTTCAAACGAAATTTATATGCATGTTTCACATGTTCTCAGCATTTGCATTCATAAATGACTTGCGTCACCCTCGGGTGTCAACCAGCACGTGACCATTCCGATGTCCCACGGACATCGGGATCGGGGCATGTCATATTGGGTAGTTTAGAGTGACTGAGCACAATCATTTTCCTACGCACAAAGAGTTTTTCCATTCATTTCTGTATATGTACAAATGTTGGTGCCCAACTACTCCACCTTATTCTTCAGTAAGTTACATATCATGAGTTGCAATTATTTACAACAGTAATTAATATGTACATTGGGTGACTTGCGTACAATGGCTATTTACAATTTTACATACGCATATATACATACAAAGTGTCATCGATCGGATTTAAACCTTCCATACAGGACGAAGTTGATCATGGCTTCTCCGGACAGTTCCAGCTGCAGATGATGGAGCATTTTCTATCTCCCCGAAGTTCTCTATTGCATACACATCCCATCCGTCGTCTCTCCAGTAGGCTGAATAAACATCTGGGATATGTTGAACTTCCTCATAATCTTCGCCTTCTCCATCTGGTCGCAGTTTCAAGATTAATTCATTCGGCATTTCAAAGAATTCAAGTAACTTCAGTTTGGTAAGGTGCTTCACTCCCGAGGGTACCCTCTTCATCGACTTACATCTTTGGATTGTCAGCTTCTCAAGGCATGGCATTGCTCCCTCCTCCACCTTCACATATCGGAGCTTGTCAAATTTGTCGAGACCCAAGACCTTGAGCTTTTTGAATCCCCCTCCATTGAAGGATAACATGTCACTATCACAAGCATGGAGCAATTCAAGATGAATAATGTTGGGCAAGTCTTGAAGATGTACGAGTGGATCCTCTTTCAACTGACTCCATTTCAAAAACAGCCTGGCCAAACTGTTAAGTGAAGGTATCCAGTTCGGCATTTCTTCCAATCGTCCTATCAAGTATAGGCGTTCGAGGAACTGAGGAGGGGAAGAAATGTGATGGAGATCAATAACATCACTCTCTCTCGTTGATGTTACAGAAAGCGCACGCAGCTTGGTTAAACTTTCAATTGACAAGCACAAAGCCAATCCATCTTGTTTTCTCAATTTCATAATTCCAAGCCTCCTCAATTGCTTAAGCTTACCTAACTCCCTCATTGTCATCCCACAACCCTGATCATTTGCCTCAATAAAGCAGAGCTTTTGCAGGGACTGCAATTCTCCTATGTTTGAAAGGGCCGAGAAGCCAAACTTGGAATAGAAGTGTGCATAAGATTCAAGCTTAAGACGATAAACCAGGAGATGGCGAAGTTTTTGGAGCTTCAGTATCTCAAGAGGCAATTCGGTGACATTGGTCTTTTTAAGATCCAATGTCTCCAGGTTTCGAAGATTCCCTATGCTTCTTGGAATGAATTTAACCTGGGTTTTCCTCAAGCTTAGATACTTTAAATAAAACAGGTCCAGGATTTCCCTTGGAAATGTCTTTAGAGGTGCACCTTCCAAATCTAAAACCCCAAGCAGCCTAAAGCCAGTGGGAAAATACTTTTTCATGGATGACCTAGCAACCGCCCCAAACATAAACAAGGAACGGAGTTGAGGAACTGACCTTTTCTCTTGTACTGTTTCCAATGCATTATGTATGGACAGACGGCAAACTCTATCAGGCCATATTGTGTTCTGGTCCTTGACTATAGCTGCAAAGTTTTGATCCCTCGACTTTGAAATAATAATCTCCCGCAAAAGACCATGAATCCGATAAGTTTTGACCCTCCCATCACTTGTGGTGCCTCCCACCAGGATCAAATTTCTGTTCAAAAGCTCCTTGAGGTAGTCCTCAGCTACTTCCTCCAAAGTTCTTCCTTCTATAGCTTCGACAAATCCTTCCGCTATCCATAAGCGAATCAGTCTCATACGCCGAATCAGATAACCCTCGGGAAAGAGGCTCAAGTATAAGAAGCAAGCCTTCAGATGATAGGGCAAATCATTAAAACTGAGAGAAAGTACTTTCTTTAAATCTTCAAGTTTGTCATTGCCATGAAGTTCAGCTCCAAGACTGCGGCAAATGAAATCCCATTCATCTATCCTGCGCTTGTCTTTTGTAGCCAGTACACCACTTGTTGCCACAATTGCAAGGGGCAAACCCTCACACCTTTTCACGATACATTCACATATTTCGAACAAATAAGGTGGACATGGTTTCCGCAGAAATGCTTTCTTAATGAACAGCTTCCGGGACTTGTCAGCAGGCAAGGGCTCCAGGTGATAGACCTTGCTTTTGGATTCCGAGCAAGAGGTGAATACAACATTACGCGTAGTGAGCATGATTCTGCTGCCAAACTTCCCAGTGGGCAGAGCATATTTGACAGTTTCCCATTTGTCAGTGTGCCTTACATCATCAAGAACTATCAAGTACCTCCTTTTCTGCAGAAAGTTTTTAATTATTGCTTTCAATTCATAGCTATTCTTGTCATGCACACCTTCTGGAACTGGCCTCCTGATTGCATCAAAGACTTTGTGAATGATGTCTTTAAGGAGATCCTCTACCTGAAAAGATTGAGAAACCGTGATCCAAGCACGGGGCTTGAAATGTTTCTTCACTTCATCATCATCGTACACTTTCTTCACCAGGGTGGTCTTCCCCATACCCCCCATTCCGGTGACTGAAACTACTTCAAGTCCAGAGCCACCCTCGACCAGCATCCTGACCAGTTTCCTTTTACGCTTGCCTATGCCCACAACATCAGTGTTTTCTAAAAGAAGGGCATCCTCTCGCCGGTCATGCCATGTGTCACCTGTTGCAAATTAAAGAATGAAGTTAGGAAATAACATTGTAGTGTCCGAACATAGCATTTGAGAATATCGCAGTCATTTAAGTATAAAACTATAGCAAGGGTTTCGTATATTTCATCCCCCTTCGGGTCCAACAGGTCTTACTAGAAATGCTATCAGGAAATGAGATGAGCAGATAATTTTTAACTGAACATAGGAAATCCATATATCGAATTAATGAATTGTAAATGAACTAATATTGAGCCACCTAGAACGATAATAATTTACGGTTGGACTCATCTTTAAGGAAAAAAAAATTACTGGTGTGGTGTTTATTACCTGGATTGGTAAATATTGAACCTTTCACAGCATTAAGCTTGGGAAGAAGTCTTTTATAAACTGCAAAAATATCGCGAATTCGTGTGTTGATGCTCTGTAACTCCCAAGCAACCCGGTAATGAGCTTTCAAGTCCTTGACAAAGTCACAAAGCCTATAGTATGGACAGTACATTTGGCGGCCTTGACTGTTATAAACTTGGAGAATTGCAAATTCATCTAGAAGATCTTCTGCATCATAAGCAATATTTCGCACTTGCTTAACCCATACTCTGAGCTCCTCGTCACTTTCTTCCATCGCATCGGCATTCCTCAGTAAGGCCCTCATGCGCTCCAATTCCCCTTTGAGGTACACAAGTTCTGTTCGAACCCCTCTGAGCAGTTGAACCCCATTTTCGAAAAACGGTTTGATCTTGTTGAGTACAAAGTTGACTGCACTCTCTGCCATTCTCTCACTTACATGTTATGTGGACTCAGCATGATTTTTCATTGCTTTCCAGTCCTTTTTCAGGTAGTTTGATCGTCGTGTTTAAATAGGCAAGAAGCCCTCCGCATTTCCTGCTTGGACAAGCAAAAACTGAATTTAAAGAAGAAACTGCAACTGACTTTACTGTAAATGCTTAACCACAAGTTATGATGGATGAGGATGTCAATAAAACAAAACTGATGCAGACGTTTTGAGTGACTTGGTGCACAAGAAATATTGGCAGCAAGCATTTTGTGTAATTAATATATTGAATATGACAGAATACAGATAGTATCATACCCAGAGAGATAGGGCACAACAAATAAAAAAGAAATATCAGAACCATCAGCGGCACGTCCACCGAAGGTTGGTGCCAAATTTTCAGGACGGAAATACAATGAGCATGACCAGATCAGTGTGAATTCAGAAGAGAGATTTTTATCGGTCTCATAAGTTTAACTGACGAGTAAAAGTCCATTAACCGTCGAAAATTACTTCCAAATTCCACACCAAAGTGGAAATGTAAAACTTTTGTGGTGTACTGTGTGCAAGAAGTTTAACTGACTAGTAAAAGTCCGCTAACTGTTGAAAATTACTTCCAAATTCCACACCAAAGTGGAAATGCAAAACTTTTGTGGTGTACTGTGTGCAAGAACAACTGCAGTTTCGTGAATACAGGATCAGCTGTAGATGCGTCTCTTTTTTCTCTTTTGATATTTCGCTAGGACCGTCATGTGTACCAGCCTCGGAATTCCTGACCAGCCTCGGAAAGCCTATAGATGGAATGTGTACCAGCCTCGGAATTCCTGACCGTAGATGTCTATTTCTCTGATTTGTATTGTGGCGTTAAAATATTCGAAAGAAGAAGTTGAAAGACGTTGATGAACACAACAATAAATTAAAAATATATATGTAGTGTGTGTACATACATACATATATATATATAGAGAGAGAGAGAGAGAGAGAGAGAGAGAGAGAGAGAAAGAGAGAGTATATACACATACATTTAGCAGTCAATTCCAGGATGTGTGTATATTCTTGTTCATCAAATATGGTAGGGTTTTCTGGCGTGTATTATATGATATCTGGCTACGGCTGAGTTGCTTTATCCAACTAAGGGTTCTAGAAATTTGGCTTTCTTAGCTGAACTGGAAAAAGAAACAAATTACTATTCAAAGTATGTATGATTTGTGTGGACAAGATGATCTTGCAATTGCTTACTTATCGAAACATACACGCCTCCTCCTTCACAGAATCAGAGGACTAAGAATAAATTAGATCCAAGTTCTCGTCTATTCCATCTTTAGGACGAAAAACAACTATAGGATGCTATTGTTGCTCGGCTTGTAACTCAAGTGATTAAGACGCAAAGTGAGATGTAAGAACCGACGTAAATAATAATAATAATAATAATAACAACTATGCTAAGATCTCAGATTTATACTGAGGCTTCTATATAAAAGAAATAATCCTGCAAAAGAAGAATCTTAACTCTTGGTCTTCTATATCTATCAGTTTCATTGGGGAAAAAGATTCATTTTTTCAGTTAAAAGAAAGCAACAACTTTACATGGTATTGGTAAATATTTTCAAATTACCATTCAAAGTATGTATGATTTGTGTGGACAAGATTGCTTACTTATCGAAACATGCACGCCTCCTCCTTCATAGAATCAGAGGACTAAGAATAAATTAGATCCAAGTTCTTGTCTATTCCATCTTTAGGACGAAAAACAACTATAGGATGCTATTGTTGCTCGGTTTGTAACTCAAGTGATTAAGACACAAAGTGAGATGTAAGAACCAAAGTAAATAATAATAATAATAACTATGTTAAGATCTCAGATTTATACTGAGGCTTCTAGGTAAAAGAAATCATTATGCAGATGAAGAATCTTAACTCTTGGTCTTCTATATCTATCAGTTTCATTGGGGAAAAAGATAAAAGTTCATTTTTTCAGTTAAAAGAAAGCAACAACTTTACATGGTATTGGTATATATTTTCAAATTACCATTCAAAGTATGTATGATTTGTGTGGACAAGATTGCTTACTTATCGAAACATGCACGCCTCCTCCTTCATAGAATCAGAGGACTAAGAATAAATTAGATCCAAGTTCTTGTCTATTCCATCTTTAGGACAAAAAACAACTATAGGATGCTATTGTTGCTCAGCTTGTAACTCAAGTGATTAAGACGCAAAGTGAGATGTAAGAACCGAAGTAAATAATAATAATAATAATAATAATAATAATAATAATAATAACTATGCTAAGGCCTCGTTTGGCACACCATTTTACATATCGGATAGTACTATTTAATACGAATACGGTGTTTAACGCGTGAGGTATAATTTTAGTACCCCGACTATATATATGGCCCTGCTAGTTTAGTCAGCTTCACGCCTGCTTAATCATCCTCCCCAAAACCTATGGATAATTAGTCGGGAGAAACAACACACACCTCTTGAATTCCTTCCTCCTTTCCATCGCCTAGCGTTCGCAAATTTTTCCTCCTTTCCATCGTCTGGGTGTCTGAACCTCCTATTGCTTCTTCTTCTCTATGTACTTCCTTCTCTCGCACAGTTTCTCTCTCTCTCTCTCTCTCTCAAATTTTCTTGCAAATTCATTTTTTTTCTTGCTGGATTTATATATTAAATCAAACTAATAGTATTATTAGCTGCATTTTTTCAATTGATTTTAAAATCTTGCTCCTTATTTAAAATTAGGGTTTTTCATTTATTTCAAATCTGAAAATTTAAGGTAAATTGAAAAATTCAACATTGAATTGTTATGTTTTTTTGCTACTTGTTATGTTTTTCAATTGATTGTGTCTTCATCCTTCTTCTTTTTTCAGATTTAGATTCTGGGTTTGTTCGTGTGTGTGTGTGAAAGAGGGGGAGCGGAGAGGGGAGGGGGAGGAGGGGGACAAGTTCTGGGCATTTCACTCTTGCGGTGAAAAATCCAGAAAAATTTGTGAACATAGAAGGATTTGAACTTGTTTATGATCTGGGTTTTTTAAGGTGGTGATGAATTGATGACAGATTTCATAAGGGTTTTTGAAGGAAATTGAAGGTGGTGATGAATTGATGATAGATTTAAAATTAGGTTTTCCTAGGAAATATTTCAAATTGGGAAAGATGATAGGTTTTGTTGGGAATTGATAATGGGATTTGATGAGAATCAATAATAGGATTTCAAAATTATGAAAGGTTTCATCTAGGAAAGATGATGGAGAGAAGAAGACGAGGACCTGGTTTTTTTTTTTTTTTGTTTCTTGCTCTTATCAGTACAATATCAAACACCGTATAAATAATACGGTAATTAGTTTGATGTTACACCAAACGTCCGACTAATTTAGTTAGTACTATCCGATGACTATTTATCATATCCGACTGAAATAGTCAGTACAGTCCGAGCTGCCAAACGAGGCCTAAGATCTCAGATTTATACTGAGGCTTCTAGGTAAAAGAAATAATCATGCAGATGAAGAATCTTAACTCTTGTTCTTCTATACCTATCAGTTTCATTGGGGAAAAAGATAAAGTTCATTTTTTCAGTTAAAAGAAAGCAACAACTTTACATGTTATTGGTATATATTTTCAATGAATACTGTCACCTTCCAATTGCTGTGTGCGGAGGGTAACGTTGGCTAGAGCCCAAGCCACTGTGTTGGACTCCCATTATCCATAATATTATATGGTTAAGTTGAATTGGTCGCACAAATATACCATTATTCATCATTTTAGTATATAAATACACACACATATACACACTATGAATGCAAATAAAAAAAAAACATGTGGAAATTCTGAAGTTTAGACAAATTGAAAATCAGAAATGAACAAGGTTGGGTAAATTATTGGATTAAAATGGATACAATTGAAATTACAGGCACTAAAGGGAAACTTGAAGTAAATTATAGGGATCAAAAGTGCAATTAAAATCAATTTGCATCAGCCGGGAATCGAACCCGGGTGGTCTGTACCGTGGCAAGGTACTATTCTACCACTAGACCACTGATGCTTTGCTGACAAGAGTGTCTCTTTTAAATTTACATAACAGAAAATATAGAAATAGCAATGAGACAGCAATCCTACATCAATTGCAAAGGAGTTTGTCCCTTTTGGGGGGCGTCTCTGCCTTTCGCTGGTCCCTCCGGGGGAATCCACCGACCCTTTGGGGACATCACCCCCACTATTTTTTCTAGTCTCTATATCTTCCACTCCAAAATATACGGCCCCAAATTCTCTAAAGTTGTTTTGGTTTGTCTTCATTGAATTATTCACCAACCGCAACCAGTTAGCTACTTTGGTCCTCAGTATGCAAATATTTCATGCACAATGCACCAACACAAGTTGACGACGGTCATGCATCACCTGTGTCCGCCTTCTCAAAGGCACCTCTCTCTTTTTAAAGAATTTGCGGCATATCACGCCTTGATAAGATCTTTGTTTTGCATCAATTCCTAAAATGGTAAGCCTTTATATTCACTTGCCCTTGTACTACACTGCCATTTGCCTACTAATTAGGTCAGGTAATTAGGTCAGGCAAGAAGCTTAGCTGCATTATTGTCAATATTAATTCTTGGATTAGACATTACAACACGAGCACAATATATGCACTCCCTATGGGTCAATAACATGATTAGTCCTGGAGACCATGTGGCCCAACAGGGATTAGGAACCGGAGTAAGATTCTCTCCCTTCCGAATTTCTCTCATCGTCTCTCCTCTCTTATTTGAACGGTTACGATTAAGCCACATTAATATATTATTTCTGTTGACTTATTTATAAAAAGAGAAAGACAATGAAGAAAGTGAGAGCGGAGAGGAGGAAATGAGAGAGAATTCAGAGGGAAGATCATCCTACTCCTTAGGAACCTAAAGATTGTCTTCTTCTTTTTTTGGTTGGAAAGAGGTCATTCATTAATTAAGAAAGGAAGTACAAACAACAAAGGGCCAATGCAAAAGGTGAGCAACAATCCAAAACATCTAGGGAGGCCCAACCAAGCTTAAGCCCAGCAAAAGAAACAAAGCAACAAAAGGAGCCCTAATCTCCAACACCGAAGAGCAGCCCACCGCACCCACGATGCTTGCACCAAATCAAAATCACACACGAACCATAATATTAATCTTGGAACGCCGAACCAAATCCAACCGTCGACAGCAACACCTGCAAAGAGAACTAGAGAACCAAACGAAAAAAAAAGGAGGGTCGAAGGGGGTGTGTAAAATACCCTTGTTACGACGCAAATCGTTCAACACTTCGCCCAAATTTTCCGGCAAGTCGGTAAGGCAAAGAGTTGGGAGGTGTGGATCCAAGGAATCAATCGGGTCAAACACTTCAAGAGCAAGCTTATGACTGGATGAGAAATGGGATTTGGGAAAGCATCATAGGGGAGAAAATTGGGTGGGAGAGAAACAGGAAAACACCGAAAACGCTGGGAAAGCCAAGAAACGGGCATGAAACCCAGATCTGAGACAAGCTTAAGGAAAATTCAGACCAAGCCCAAAGAAATCTGAGAAAAACTTAGAGAAAAACTAAGAAGAGTGCAGAAGGAAAAAAAAAAAGGAAGCAAGAAGGGGGAAGGGGGAGAGCCGGCCATGGAAGGTGTAGGAGAAAGGGGGAAATGGCTAGGAGGAAGAAAGGTGAGGATGCCACCAGCGCAAGCCTTCGCAAGGGCCAGTGGCGCTATTATTGCTAGGGTATTCTTTTCTCTGCGCTGGTAGAGAGAAAATGAATAAGGGGTGCTCTCCTCCTTCTAAAGACTGTCTAAACCCCCCTTCTTCTGTTGTTTAAAGTTAGGACTAGAGGATCCATAATCTCCTTATCTTACTACAATCATTTGATTAGGTCCTAATCATAATCATTTGCCTATATTATAATCAACCAAGTACTTTGCTATGATTACGAACAAATAGGCTGCAAGTTTCAGATCCCACAAGCTTATAGAAACAGAAACTTCCTCTGTAAGTTTCCCAATTGTATTGAATAATTAAATCAGTTACACAGATATGAATATATATAGCCTTAGCTACCTTAGGCTAGTTACAAAAATACCCTCAGCTACCTTCACTAATTACAGTTACTAACAGAACTAATTATATTTAGCTTTAACAAACTATTTAACAGTAACTGTACTGGATGACTTGTCATTCTCCCTAATACACCCCCTCAAGCTAAAGGAGGAATCAGAGAGGATTCCAATTGGAAGCTTGGAACATAGAGAAGAGAATATGCTTTTAGACAAAGACTTGGTGTGAAGATCAGCCAATTGGTCTTCACTGCAAACATAGTGGACTTTGATGAAATTTGCTAGTACCAACTCCCAGATGTAGTGATAGTCAATCTCAACATACTTAGTTTGAGCATGAAAAATAGGATTAAAGGCTAAAGAGATTGTTGAGATATTATCACACCACAGTGTAGGCAGTGTAGGTAGAGGGAAATGAAGATCTTTAAGAATTTTGCAGACCCAAGTTAGTTCTGCAGCAGTATGTGCTAAAGAACGATATTCAGCTTCTGTAGAAGAATGAGCAACAGTGCTTTGTTTCTTTGCACTCCAACTGATGAGATTAAAGCCAAGGAAGACACAATATCCACTGGTAGACCGCCTATCAAATGTGCAGCCAGCCCAATCAGCATCAGAGTATGCTGAAAGATTGATAGGACCTTGAGTGAACCATAAACCATGAGAAATAGAACCTTTGAGAAATCTAAGAACCCTTTTTGCTGCTTGAAGATGTTGTTCTCTTGGAGAATGCATAAATTGACATATCTGATTGACAGCAAATGCAAGATCCAGTCGAGTCCAAGTGAGATATTGTAACCCACCAACTATAAAGTGATATTCAGTGAGATTTGATAAGAGATGCCCACTGTGATCCAGTTTCTTATAACCAAGAGGAGTGCAACAAGGTTTTGCACCCTCCATATTTGTCTTCTTGAGAAGATCAAGTAAGTACTTGGTTTGATGTAGAAAGAGTCATTTGGTAGATCTGTGCACTTCCAACCCCAAGAAATAGTGTAAAGGACCAAGATCTTTCACTGGAAATTGAGTACTAAGTTGTTGTATAAACTGTTGACAGAGTTGAGGGTTGGGTCCAATGACTAAGATATCATCCATATAAACAAGGACAATAACCAGCTAAGGTCCATGAAGAACAAATAAAGAAGCATTAGATTGGGATTGGTGAAACCCAAGGGTACGAAGGGCTTGAAACAATTTATCAAACCAAGCTCGATGAGCTTGTTTAAGACCATATAAGGATTTCTTCAACTTGCAAACAAAACTGGGAGAGTTAGGATCAATAAACCCAGGAGATTGTTGCATGTAAACATCCTCCTTTAAATCGCCATGAAGAAATGCATTACTTATGTCTAATTGGTTCAAAAACCAATTATATTGGATAGCAAGTGTAAGGAGAATCCGAATGGTAACTGGTTTAGCAACAGGACTCAAAGTTCCTTGAAAATCAACTCCTTCTTGCTGATGAAACCCCTTTGCCACCAGGCGGACTTTGTGTCTGTCAATGGTGCCATCAGGATATTTCTTAACCCGGAACACCCATTTACAACCAACTACATTCTGAGAAGGATGAGATGGAACAAGAGACCAAGTTCATGTGGTTATTAAAGCATTATATTCAGCCTGCATTGCAGCTATCCAATGAGCATGCTTTTATGCTTGCAAATAAGTACTGGGAACAAATTCAAGATCAACTGGAAATGGATGTTTCGTTGCTGCATAGGCTATAGACTTGTATATTCCAGCCTTAGATCTTATAATCATAGGATGTGTATTCCCAGAAATAGGTAGATGACTTGTCTGAATAGGCATGAGAAAGGATCCTGAGACAGAGACAGAACTGGGAGAACTTGGAGAATTATCCACTGACTGATGGCTTGAAGGATTTTGAGTTGAAGTTGAGATCTGAGTGATAGGATTAGGTGCAGAAGTACACTGTGATTCTGAAGTTTTACTAGCAAGTGGAGAACTTAAGAAGTGTTTGCGGAAGTGAAGATCTAAAGATGGAAAAGATTCAGAAGAGGAATTCTCTAAATTTGAACTATGGAGCTACAGTGACTTAAATGGATAAGATTTTTTATCAAAGACAACATGTCTTAATATGTAGATTCTATTGATGATGGAATCAAGAGACCTATAGCCTTTATGTTGAAGACTATATCCCAAAAACACACAACTTTTACTCTTAGCATCCAATTTACTGTGAATGTAAGGTTTATGCCATGGATAACATTAACAACCAAAGACTTTCAGTTTAGAGTAATCGGGGTGTTGGTTGAAGAAAAGTTCCCAAGGGGACTTTGTAAGACCAGAAATAGGAAGTCTATTAATAAGAAATATTGTAGTGGAGAATGCTTCAACCCAAAAAATCTACGAAACATAAGAGGCAACAAGTAATGTTATAGCTGTCTCAACAAGATGTATGTGTTTTCTCTCTGCACAGCCATTTTGTTCAGGGGTATGTGGACAGCTAAACTGATGTAATATACCATGTGCACAAAGAAATGAAGCAAGAGTATGACTAGTGAATTCACCCCATAAATCTGAACGCAGAATCTTGATTTTATTTCCACTGAAGTTTTCTACATAGTTTTTGAAGGTAACAAATGTAGAAAATACATCGGACTTGGACTTCAATGGAAAAAACCAACTATATTTGCTAAAGTCATCAACAAAAAGTAAGTAATACTGAAAACCACTAATAGATGTAACAGAGGCAGGTCCCCACAGATCATAGTGTAGAGGTTGAAGACTTTGAGTTGTTGATGAAGAAGCCACTCCAAAATGAAGCTTGTGGTTCTTAGCAAGTGCACAATCTGAGCAGAAAAAATCAACAGTTTTCTTGCCTTGCAGTGCAAGATTATTGGTATATATGACCCTTTTAAAGATTGAGGAGGAAGTATGTCCTAATCGCTTGTGCTATACTGTGACAGGTGCTTTGATGCTGAGAAAAGCTGATGGTGGAGAAGTATGAGAACTAGGGGAACCTTGTAGAGGATGGAAACCATCCCTAACAGGTCCTTGCAAAAACATCTTCCCCGTAATGTGATCCTTAACAGTGGATCCATAAGGGTCAAGAGCCAATGAACAATTATTATCCTTAAGAAATTGATAAGCAGACAAGAGATTATGTTTCATGGAAGGAACATGTAAAACATTTCTCAGCTTAAAGGAAGTATGAGGAGTGTGCAGGGATGATCAACCAATATTATGAATAGATAAGCCTTTACCATCTCCAATAGACACTTTGTCATCTCCAGTGTAAGGAGTATGAGAAGAGATATTGGCTACATCATTGGTGATGTGAGAGGTGGCACCAGAATCAATTAACCAAGGCTGAGAGGGTTTGGCCGAATGATGCACACACATAGCAGCAAGTTTGGCTAGAGGAATTCGACCACAAATGTCCGGACTCATACGATCAAAGCAGTCAATTACCTCATGACTGGTAGAACCACAGATCGGACAAGGAACTTTGAAAGTGGATGAACCTTGATAATTGCGAGAGCCTTGATAATTTCGATTTCCACGATTGTTGGTGAAAGTACCACGATTATGATGAAAGTTACGATTGTTACGATTGGAGGAGAAATTACCTCGAGATGGCTTACCACGATTTGAGTTAAACCGGAAAGCAGAGTGAAGTGGTTGGTTCTGAGCAGCAAAAGCAGATGGAGTAGAAAGCAAAGGAGGCTGAGATTGCACTGAGAATGTTTGAAAGGGCTCAGTTGCAGAGGATGAAATAACAGTCTTGCGGTGAGCCATAGACAACTCTTTGGTGAGTAAAAAACCATAGAGTTCATCAAGGGATGTAGAAGATAACCGGAGCATGATGGAATCTATAAAAGACTCGAATTCATCAAGCAGTCCATGTAGTGTGGCAGCAATTAGGTCACGATCGGACACTGAAGCACCAGCAGCTTGCAAGGAATCTGCAATTTCCTTGATTTGTTGAAAATACTCAGAGATGGACTGAGATTATTTCTGAATTGATTGAAGTCTCGATCGTAATTGGTGAATGTGAGCCTCCGAAAATCCACCAAAACGTTGTTCAAGTTTCACCCAGAGCTCATGAGAAAAAGAAACCCCAACCGTGAACGGAATGATCTCTTCTGATAGGTAGAATTAAGCCAGATCAATAGATTTTGATCTTTTTCATACCAATCCTCGAAGGCAGGGTTCATCGAGCGATCAGGCAAGAATGGCGAAGGACAAATTTCAGTGCCATCAATGATACCCAGAAGTTTGTATCACCTGAAAATTGGAGCAAATAGTGCTCGCCATGGAAGATAGTTGGATCTTTTCAGCTTGATCGGCACCATACTACCTATGTTGTGAATCGTAAGAGAGGTATACGAATTCAGAGGACTTGGATTAGAGGAAGAATTAGGGTTTTGGACTGAAGGAGAGACGATCGGAGAAGACGATCCAGTCGGTGGCGGTTCAAATTGAGCAGCCATATTTTCCAGAGATCAAGATTCAAGAGAGATCGGAGACGAAGAATCGAAGAATCAAAGAGAAGAAATCAAGAATCAATCAAGAATTGATCGATTTGACGAGCGGAAGAGAATGTCGGTGCTGTGAAGCAGAATGGCGAGATACCATATAGAAACAAAAACTTCCTCTGTAAGTTTCCCAATTGTATTGAATAATTAAATCAGTTACACATATATGAATATATATAGCCTTAGCTACCTTAGGCTAGTTACAAAAATACCCTCAGCTACCTTCACTAATTACAGTTACTAACAGAACTAATTATATTTAGCTTTAACAAACTATTTAGCAATAACTGTACTGGATGACTTGTCATTCTCCCTAATAAAGCTAATGAAAACTTGCACACCTAATTACCATAAGATGATATATGTTTGGATTGTTTCTGGGAAGGTTAAAAAAACTTTCTGGCTATGTACATTTTGTGCAAAAAGTTAGAACTGCTTATGGAAAAGCACTTGATATATGTTTTTTTACAAGAACAATTTTTACTCTCTAAGATTTAGTGGCCGATTTATAGGACTTCATTGCTTATTATTGATTCAAAGAAATTATCTATAGAATGATTTATAATATATTCAATTCTGATTATGAAGTTTCGTAAATCGTGAGGAAGAACTCCTTGCAAGTTAGTTTCTTCTAATAATTACTTTAGTCTAAAGAAAGGTTTGGAATTGGCACTGTAGAAATGAATAGTATTTTGATCTGAATTTTAGATTAATTACAACCATGCCATTGGTATTTCTGTTGGTTTTGGGTCAACAGCCCGATGTGTTGGCTTTAGTTGGGAAGCCCGGCCTTCAGTAAGGCCCAAATTATTTAATTACGTTTTTGCCCATCACATATTACAATCCAATGGTGGGCATGGTTTATTATGAAGGGCAATTTTGTCCTCTCTAATTTGGGCGAGATGGGAGGGTCAGTGGGCAGCTATCATTTGGTCCAGTTCGATTAGGGTTTCGGGGAAGGCCTGCGAGAGAGAGAGAGAGAGAGAGAAAGAGATGGTGATGGAAGGAGAGCAAGGGGGAGGGGTAGGGGTCTCAGCACTGTTGATGCAGATGGAATGGTGGGTATGGTCAGAGAAGACTATATGGGTCGTCAGGATTTCAGGGAGACGGGGTAGGGGACATCGACAAACCCCACTAAGGGTGGGGTGTACCGGATCTTGTGTTGCATGCCTGAAATCCAAAGATAAGTTTCTTTTTAAAATTGTATTCTTTAATGTTGCCTTGGATTTTCTGATTGTTTAGTATGTTATGTCCGGATGGGGAGGTAGAGGTAGAGAGAGAGAGAGGAGAAAGCATGGCTGTGTGCATTTTTTGGGATTAATTAATGGGTTAGTGCACAGGGTCAGTGAGGAGCAAGGAACAAAATGCCGATAATATCGGCGATATTTCGCCGATATTATCGGTTTTTTACAGGACCGATATTTTAATAGGTATCCAACGGGTTTTCGTCAAAATATCGCGATATTATCGATAATATCGATAATATCGCGATATTACCGAAATATCGCGATATTTTGGAACTGTGCTACTCGGAGAAGAACGCCGGAGCTTCTACAGCTCCGGTCGACTGTAAAAGAGGACCCTAGACTCCGATCTAGGTATCAAAATGAAATAGAAGGCGAGATGAATGTTTTTATATATTCTGTTTGCCGTGAAACAGTCGGAGGTGTTCGGAAAGTTCGTCGACACCCACGGCCTCGTCGGAGATGGGTGTGCCTATTCCCGAGCCGATTTCGTCCCAAAAACCTTGCAAAAACACGATTTTGAACTTAAATTTCACATATAAGGTTCAATCTAGAACAGAAAGAGGCAAACCCGAAGCTTACCTAACCGGAGAAATTCAAGAAACTCGCCGGAGTTCCTGCGTTCGCCGAGTTGCAAAGACGAGAAGAAGAGGGAGAAAGACAAGGTTGCTGATGATGATGGGTGTCTTCCCGAAGCAGGTGCGATGGTGTGCGTGTGTGTATGTGGGTCTTGGACCCTCGGTGCATAGAGAAATGAGAGAGACGGCGCCGACAAGGGAGGAGCAGAAGGCGATGTGGGTCTCTGTGCTTGTGTGTGGGAGAAGGATCGAGAAACCTTGGGTCTCTGTGCGTGTGTGTGGGATATCTGTGTGTGTGTGTGGGAGAATGAAGAAGGGGGAGAAGGGAGCTCAGAGAAGAGAGAAGGATCGAGAGAGAGAGACTGTTTGAGTGTGATGTCTGTGTGCGTGTGTTGTGTGCGTGTGTGATCTCTGTGTGCATGTGTGGTGGCATGTGTGTATGTGTGTGTGGTTGGGTCATCTGACTCACCTCACCTGACAACTTTTACAATCACTTTTTACAATTTCAGACCATGGACAAAAATAATAGTGCTTTCATAATGAAACCGTGTGCCACTGTGAGTCTGTGATATTCTTTCACATTCAAAATCGTGTGCCACTGTCTATTATATTCTTTCACATTCAAAGAGGTGGAGTATCAGAGCCATTCAGAGCATTTTCGTTTCTTCTTCTTCCCTTACCCTTTTCAAAGCCATTCCAGATCCATTCCAGAGCTTGAACACAAAGGGTTCCATATTTAAGGTAAGTTTACAAACTTATATTTATATTATTGTAATTTATACAACAACAAAAAAATTTGTGTGGACTCGTATGTTAATTTTTTTAAGTAATTAATACTTGCATGTTAATTTTTGTAAGTAATTAAGTAATGTTAACAATTACATGTTAATTTTTTTAAGTAAATAAGTAATGTTGTATAATTATTCCCTAGGATAATTTTAATATGTTTAATGTTATTTATTATTTTATTAATATTAGGTTTTATTATCAAATTGGATTATTATTCATTAATATTAGGTTTTATTATTTCATATTATTTTTATAATTACTTAAATTTTTACAATAAGATGTCCAGTGGAGTTACTAAACGTGATCCAGCTTGGGAACATGGAGACCCAATAGACGGAAACAAACATGGCACAATTTGCAAATATTGTGCTCTGGTAATGAAGAGTAGCGGAGTGACACGACTTAAGTACCATCTTAGTGGATTAGATCCAGCAAAAAATGTCCAACGATGCGATAATGTCCCCCAAGAAGTGAAGGCATTCATCAGCACATTATTAAAAAATAAAAAACAGCATAAGGAAAAGATAACACATGGAATGGAAAATATTCGAGCTGGGCTACGAGGAGAAGTCATTGGCCAAGCGGTTGACAGTGATGATGATGACGATGAGGACGAATGTGATGATGACATGGGACTTGAAGAACTACGCAGTTTGAAACAAGCATTACGTGCCTCCAAACAGTCAGCATGGGAAATAGAACACCTTCATAAAATTCCTAATAGAGCACAAGGTTCCGGGACAAGTGGTGGTGCACAAATGAGACGGGATGGCAGTCTTAGAGAATCACAACCAACACCACCAATAGCCCCAAGTTTATATAAGTCATCCAAAGCACGTCAAAAGAGTGTTTGAAGTTATTTCACTGGAGGTAATGTGAAGGAGGGAATGGGGCGTCTAATTAGCAAGTTCTTTATCTATGAAAATGTCCCTGCTCAGAAAGCATCATCACATCATTTCAAAAATATGGTAGTGGGATGTCAACAGGCCGGTGTTGGAGTACAACCTCCCACTCCCTATGAGATAAGAAACAAATTTTTGGATATGGAGTATAAAGACATTGGCGAGTATGTTAACAAGTTGAGGTCAAAGTGGGAAACTAATGGTTGCACAATCATGTGTGACGGATGGACTGGCCCGACCAGATTGTCTATCATAAACTTCATGGTATACTCCAAGGGAAAGACAATTTTTTTGAAGTCTGTTGATGCTTCAAACCATATAAAGAATTACAAGTATATTTACAAATTATTGAGGGATGTAATCATGGAGGTGGGAGAGAATAATGTTGTCCAAGTCATGACCGACAACGGTTCTGCATTTGTCAAAGCTGGAAAAAAGTTAATGAAGCATCATAATGTGTTTTGGACATCATGTGCAGCACATTGTATTGATCTTATGTTTAAGGCAATGGGGAAGAGAGAGAATGTTTCTACTGTGGTAAAAATAGCTAGAACGATCACAAATTATATTTACAATCACGGTTGGTTGTTGGCAAAGATGCGTGAATTTTGCAAAGGAGAAATTATTCGTCCAGCTACCACTCGATTCGCCACCAATTATATTGCATTAGACAGCCTACTTAAGAAGAAAGCAGGGTTGAAGCAACTATTCACTAGTGACGAATGGGCCAACCACAATTTGAGCCGCTCAAATGCAGGTCGTATGGTGGAAAGTATAGTGCTTGATCATGCTTTTTGGACTCAATCAGAACATGTGTGCCAAGTGTTTGAACCTCTTTACAAAGTTTTACGGATCGTTGACACAAAAGTGTATCCTACTATGGGGGCAATATATGAGTTGATGCGTGTAATGAAGGATGAATTAGGAAGAAAACATGGTGCAAGGTGGGTCATAAAGATAATTGAAGACCGATGGTATAAAACATTATACCACGATTTGCATGCAGCAGGTATAAATTATGTCATAATTTGCAATTCATTTCTTTAGTTGCATAAGTATTATTTCTCTTATTAGAGTATGTGTTTCTTTGAACAGCATATTATTTGAATCCTCGATACCAATACAGACCCGGTGTTGGAGATGATGGTACCCTTATACGTGCTGTACATAATGTATACTCTAAATTAGACCCTGCATCACCAGCAGTTGGCCAATTTGGAAATGAGGTACATAATTACTTAAATTATAATAATTACTTTGTTGGATTAAACTAACACGATTTATTGAATTCAGCTAACATGGTTTAAAGATGCAAGAAGAACTTTTGGAGAACCAACATCAGTTGCTGCTCGAACAAAAATGTCTCCTAGTGAGTGTAAACATATTTCACTATAAGTTTATAATAGAATTTGTTGGAGTTATTAGGCTTATCAACGTTGTTTTTCATTGTAGCTGAATGGTGGATCATGTATGGGACCGATGCACCAACTGTGAGAAAGTTAGCAATCAAGGTATTATCACAAACAACTTCCTCATCTGCTTGTGAAAGAATTTGGAGCACATTTGCACTTATACACACAAAGCAAAGAAATAGGTTGGCTCATAGTAGGTTGGAAAAATTAGTTTATTGCTACTACAACATGAAGGTTCAAATTTGAGATAAGGAAGCAGAAATAGATCATGTCGACCGTGGTGACCCACTAGATGTGTTTGATATTGTTGCTGAAGATGATGATACAGAGGGTAACCAACTTTATCAATGGATTAGACCTCTTCATTTAGATGATGATGAAGGCAACCCAGCTCCCAGAGTTGCTGAAGAAGCACGTAATGAAGGGATAAATGTAGAAAGAGTATTAGAGGAGGAGGTGGGATCTAGCAGCGCTGACTCTTTAGAAGAACTTTTGCGCCCAAGACCAAGAAACACTGGAATTCCACCTTCCAATCCTACACAACCACAACATCGTGCTGATACTAATGAGAGCTCTAGTACAAGATCAGGAGACTCACCTACCATCGGAGGTGGGAATGATGAAGGGTATAGTGGAGCTGGAGGTAGTGGTGGTGGATATGGAAACTATGTTGGACCACCTCCCGGATTTATAAGCCCCTTTCACTGGTGAGGCAAACTTCACGCATGCAACACAGGATGATGACCATGGCAGTAGGCGGGCAGGACCAGGAATTGGTGCCATAGGGAAGGACTATACTCGTAAAGAAAGAGGCAAGGGGATTTTGTCAAGTCAAGAAGATGACTCGTTATCTAGAACTTCGGACTCTATTGGAGTGGGAAGTAGTAACTATGGTTATACTCATAACCAACCATTTCCCTACCCTTCATATCCCATTCCTGTTGGGATGGAATCGAGTGACTCATGGAAACAATCCGAGACTCAATCTTCAAATGATTTTGCTTATGGACAACGTCAACCAATCTCTGATCCATATGGGTGGCATGTTAACAATTACATGCAAAACTATTTTGGGGATTTATCATTTGATAACTACTCTTCACAATACACTCACTCTACACATAGAAATGATAAAGATAGTGAAAAATTTGAACCTCATAGGAACTCTATGTGGTACTAAGTCACTCATGTATCTTACCATGCAATGTATAAAGTGTAAAATATTGTACTAATTCATTATATATAAATGATTATGGTGTGTTTAAACTTCTTTCATTAATTACTACATATTTTCTACACTCACAATGTTTGTCAGCTCGCTATATAATCAACTTGATAATGTTAAATCCATCATGCAATGCATTTCCTTCCAATTTTTTGTGATAAACTAATAGATAATTGACTAAATAAACATCCTGCAAAGTTTCAATAAAAATTTCCAAGTTTTTCTTACAATTTCCGTGGTTTCCATATAATTTTTATCAATATCGATATTATCCTGATATTTCCATCGATATTTCCGTGTTTTTAAACTACCGATATTTCCGACATCATCGATATGATATACATTGGTGAGGAGAGAGTCACATACGGGTGTATGGCAGGGTATGGGTTTTCGGTTTTTCCTTCTGATTGAATAGGTTATGCATTGTTTCAAACTAATTGTTTATTGTTTTGCTTTCCTTTTGCTTTGTTAGAACTATAATTCGATTTTTGGGTTTCACTTTGCTCATTTATGTGCTTCTTCAAAAGTTTCTGGTGTTTGCTTCTCATTCCTCTGTTGGTTGATTTTTTTTTTTTTCCCATCTCTTGGTTCCTTATGTATTCCTTGGTTCTGTCTAATTTTTGGTTGTGGGCTGATGCTTGCAGGTGAACTATGTGCACTGTTTTTTGGACGAGTTAGGAAGATCCACATGAACTGGTATGCTGCTTTGTCTTTCTGTTGGATTTTTATGTTTTGCTGTTCAGAGGATTTTAAAATGTTCTAAATCTGTTTTGTAAATGTGCTTAAAGATTGAACGTGTTCTTGAGTATTAGGCATGTTGTTTGGATTGAATATTGGAGAAGATACCATCACCAGTCTCATCCTTCAGTTCTCAATAGGATTCCACAGTGTAAACCCAGAAACTAAAGCTAAGAAAATTCATTTTTTTCTTTTCGGTTTCTTATCTGGGGTTGATTCCTTTGTTATCGAAGAGGACGTGCCGGGTCGGATGCACTTGCTGAATCCTCTCTCGCGGTTTCAGCTGAAGCCGCTGCCCGAAGCGTTTCCAAGGGTATTGGATTTATCGAATTTTAGGGTTTTTGAGTTGGGTGGAGAATTTGTTTTGCATTATATCCATTTTAGGCCTTTTGGGAATGGCAATTCTTTGGGCGATGATGGCAATTTGTTTATGGGAAAGGTGGTTTTTATGTGTTCGGGTTCTGAAAGCAACAATTTTGTGCTTCTTACGATTCCTGTGTCTACAACGCTTCACAAGTGCTTTCGATAATCTGAGTGTATGAATAACTTTTATCTTCTTCTGTTTTCACTTCTCTGCATGCAGTCATTAGCCTTTACGCTGAGGACTCCTTTTTCTCTCACAAATTTAAGTTGATGCAATGCATTATTGTTTTTGTGTGTGTACTTAATTACAACAAAGCATCCTACACAACTTCAACTTATATTACTCTCTGTTGATGTCACCTCTGTCCCTTTGGTAATCAACAAAAACAAAATTTTCCGGTGATATCCGTGGCTCATTCCCGAGGCTGAGCTGCATCATTAGGCCTAAGAACTATACGGTTATGCTTAGGACTTCCTGTTAAAGTTAATTTTGGTACACAAACGCCTGGGAGGTTTGATCTAGAGCATGATGTTCTGTTTGCGTTTAGTAGTTTTACTGCTTTATAATTACTGAGCATGTCGATTGTTATGCCATGCACATCCAATTGGTTGTGTTTTAACTCATATTCCGACCTTGCAGAAATTGTTGATATCTTCAAGAAATCTCGAGTTTTTCACCAATAGATACCACTATATTATTCAGATTCTTCCTGCTGCTGTTGTTGCCCCTATGTATTTCTCAGCCAAAATTGAGTTTGGTGTCATTAATCAGTCAGTATCTGCTTTCAGTCATATTCTTGGAAACTTCTCCTGACCAAACTAACCCAAACCGTCAAATGGGCAGCCCACCCGAACCCATCACCGTCCATTCCCATCATCACCACCTACACCACCGAGTATGGAAGGAATTCAAGGGGTATGGAGATTTTCTGCAAATGCTGGTTGCCAAAAGTTGGTGATTGAATCAAAGGTGCTTTATGCTTCCGCCATGGCTATGGTAGTACCTGCACATTTTTCTTTGAAGGTTGGCATCTCTGCTCCTTCCCCTGTTTTATACATAACCCAAGTTAAAATCTAATGCCAATGCATTGCTTAAACTTAAGAAGTTCCACACATGATATGCTTCAAAATTTTGGACTGTCAGGTATCGCCAAGCGAATTGCTGCATCTGGATACGCTATATACACAGTGGACTATCCGGGTTTCGGTCTTTCTGAAGGATTGCATGGCTACATCCCAAACTTTGATGAATTAGTCAGTGATGTAATCGAACAATTTACTAATGTCAAAGGTATGAAATTGCTTAATTTAGATTCCAGTGACATTCTTCACAATATAGGCTTTGCTAATTTCTTTGAATTGATTGCAACTCCAGGAAGATCTGAAGTGAAAGGTCAGCCATTCTTTGTAATGGAAGAATCCATGGGTGGAGCCGTGAGTCTCAAGATTCATCTTAAGGAGCCGGACAAATGGGATGGAGTAATCGTTGTAGCTCCAATGTGCAAAGTAAGCTCCTTTCCTCTAATTTGGTTTTTTAACTGATCTGTTTGGTATTTTACCTGTATTAAGATCTGTTGCTGAGAAACTGAGTGGAAGTTGTTGTTTTGATTTCGGTAGTTTTCAAGAATTGCATTTCATTCGCTATTCTACTTTTCAAATTTCTCGGAGATTGTTGCTTTTGTTGACCTAAAAATTCAAACTTAAACTTGATGTTAGTCTTTATATTTGATTCTATGATTGGACTTCATGGGATAGGATACTCATCGGAAAACTTTTGTCAAGTCTGTCTTCTACTGTACAGGGTCAGGTTTGTGTATTTCTAGGTCAGTGCATGAATCTTGCTAAAACTAAGGCTATGGGAAAAAAATTTAGGAATAGAACAAATACAATTTTTTTTGTGTTTGGTGAAGGTTTAGAAATCAACTCATTGGGAATGAATTCTAAACTGATGGTCCTTTTTTTTTTTTCTGTTTTTTTTCCGAATGGTGGCAATCCCTGAACTTGGCATATTGTATCTGTTGAGCAACATTAAATATGCCAACTTTGTTCTACATTAAGAGTTTTTCAATCTCACATCATTATTTCTGTTTATCATACGATAACTCATGTTCCCATTGTTACTTTCGATATTTATCTTTTCTTCTTTTGGGGTTGCATAAGAAGCATAGGGTTCGAGTTAGGTTTTCCAATTTTTCGTCTTTACTTTTTCAGTTATTTTCTGTTTGGTTGTTGAGAAAGTGATGGAAATATAGTTATCTGTGAATATGGAAACTTGAATCTGCGTAGACTCCTTGGGTTGTGTGTTGGGTTCAGTGGAGGTTTAGGGTTTTAATTCTGAATGATTTGTTTTTCATTTCATGGAAATGACCTGTTATTTGATTTAACTGAGTTATTTAATGGAAATATATTGTCTTTTTTTTCCATATTTCTTTTTCTCTGCTACCAAACAGGGGCTGTGAGTTTTATTTTTTAAAGGATTTACTGAGGTTTTGGCTAAATTAATACCAGACCTAATTTGGAAAAGGAATTGGTGAATTAGATTTCTCAATCTCTTTTGTATGTTGTAGAAAGCTATTTAATTTATGCAGCTATTGTACCGGTCTTTCCTTTTCGGCTTTATTTGATTTATTCCCATTTTTACTAAACTCATGTTTCCATTTCCTTTTTCTGTTTATCATACTTAAACTGCTTTATTTGTGCAAGCTGCACTACGTGCTTGAATGCATTTTATTACTGGCGGGATGCGAAGAAAGCT
Source organism: Heteromeles arbutifolia (assembly GCA_024362995.1). Classification (NCBI taxonomy): domain Eukaryota; kingdom Viridiplantae; phylum Streptophyta; class Magnoliopsida; order Rosales; family Rosaceae; genus Heteromeles; species Heteromeles arbutifolia. The sequence continues at coordinate 9,727,718 of JANCRC010000020.1, forward strand.
AGATATATGTGCAGGATCGCTTGATTAGTGTTAGGGTTTTAACAACTAATTGTTAGCAGCTAGAAGCTCTGGTTAGATGAATGCTAATCTGATTTTCCTTACAGTACTTGAGTGCCAGTTTCATAGTGTTTGTTCCCTGCTGTACAGTTTCATTTCTGTTTCTTCATAACTTTCTTGGTCCTGGGATATATGGAGATTGAGTACAACGAATGTCCAGTGTTCTCTAACTGTTCGGGTATTTGTAATAGGTTGTGTAGTTCAAGAAATTTAACATTTAGCAATTGGCGGGTTAGATGGAGCTATTGGGCTTTGCTATCTTTGTAGCAGCCTGCCTAACTTTTTTTAGGCTCTACACTCTACCATCCAATTTAATGAAAAATTCAAAGATTGGACGGTATTGATTGCGAAAATAAAAAAATACTATGATATTAGAAAGGTGAAAGTAATTGTGTTAGAAGAAGCGGCTAGCATGATGGGTAATATTTTAAGTTTGTATTTCTAAAAGTTTTTCATTTTGCATTTTTTCTTCTGTCCTTTGTATGTTTGCATTTAGATCAATGGGTTCAAACCCTTGAACTGAAATTTGTTTGACAGCCTTGAAAGTGTTTGCCTTTTTGGTGCTCTTTAATCGTTGCAGTTCATCTAGACTTTTTGTTTCTGGATACTAAGTCTAAAATAGAGATTTCAGAGCAAAATGTTGATCGAGTATAAGCGAGTTGTGATTTTGTAGTTTTTATATGTTTTCAGATGAAAGTTAGGATCTGCAGAGATTAGAAAGTGAAAAAGGGCAAGGGAAAGCGATGCTGACTCATGAAAGATGGTTCAAATCTCTGTTGGAGGTACATTGGATTTATGTTTCTGATGTGTTAAGTACATTGTTAGGACTATAGATTTGGATTAAACTTAATGTTCTCTGTGTGTATATTTAAATATGTGTGTATATAGATTTGTACATAAAAGGGAAGATGGATGGATAGATGTATGCTTACTCTATAAAAGAAGAAGAGAAAACGAAAACCACACCAAACAACTGGCATTTAAAGCTCTTTTTCTTTTTCTCTTTTGACATAAATCTCTCTTTGTTAGATTGCTAGGGGGCTGCACTTTGTGAGGGCCATGTATGTTTTATTACGGTCGTATCTATAGTTTTGGGAACTGGAGAAAATAAGTGGAACAAACCATTTGCATGGCAGAGGCCGACTTGATTCTTTCTCAAATTTGTAGTGCAAAAAATGGTTTAGTATATATGTGAAGGGGATTAGAGAAGGCAAATTTGCAAATGCTGTATCAGAGATGATTCCTTTATAGAGTTCGGTGCTTACATTTGTAGTTTTAAGATCAGTGTGGATATTTCATAACATTGAAGGATCCCCTATTCTAGTGTGGATGTTTCATTGTACAATGTGTTTATATGCCAGCTCACTTGAATGTATATAAAAGCAAAACTGCTTATCTTATCGACCTAAATGTGTTTTGTTCATCCGATTACGCCTGAAACAGCTAGTTCCCGCAGCAATGCACAGGCGTAATTTCTAGTATCCTCTGATTAAAAGAAAAAAAAATTAAAAAACTGAAAACAAAACCTCCCTCTTTTAACGTAACCCGCACTTGCTCGCTCGTCTATCTCCTCTCTCCGTTCCAGTGTCTAGTTCTCCCATCTCCCAACAAGGTAAAATCTCTCTCTCTCTCACTCTCTCTCTCTCTCTCTCTCTCCATTAGTTTGGATAATGTTAGAAAAGATAATTTGTGAATAAAGCAAAGAATTGGAAGTTTAAATTAGAGAAACATGAAGAATTATCGAGTGGGATGTGAACTGATGGGCTGGAGCAAAGAATGGAATAATACATCATATAGAAATTTGGATCATTAAAGAAAGCCCAATTTAATTAGGCAGTGCAAAGCATGCGGGGATGTTGTTCCCAAAAGAAATTGGGTTTTTGAGAGTCCAAAAGGCACGTGAAGAGCAGAGGGATTTTTAAAGAAAAGAAAGGAAAGAGGGCTCATATAAAAGGGAGGAACCCAGCGCCTCAAAGAAAAAAAAAAGGGGGAGGAGATATAACGCACACTCACAGACTTCCAGTTTGAGAACTCCACAGAAGGTTGTAGATTTCCAGGGCATATTGCACGCGAATACAGAATTGGAGTTTTGGGTTTCTTTTATGTCATCGAATTCATCCATGGTTGTTATTAGTTTGATCATGAACTAAGTCTTTTTGTTAGGACTAGGGTGTACTCTTATCATGAACATATAATTCTCGTTATTTTATATTAATCTCAGTTATTTTCCATGTTGGGTAATTGTTATTGTACTTCGTCGTTATCAAATAACTGACCATTATTTGTGTAAAGAATTAAATTGTGACTGACATGTTGAGTTTAGTAGATTGCTTCTCATCACAAATACCATGAATTACATAATTGAGTAGACATACTGGTTATGATTTGGGTAGTATCGTGTAATTATCCATTTAGCGTAAAGGGTTTTGATTATCTATATATGTGGCTAGACATAGCATGGGTAGATAGTTAGAAACACGGTTAGTATATTCTGACAGGAAATATTGACGAATCAATGGATAATTGCTAGCAACATGGGAATAATTTGATGTTAATATGAATAATGGGATTAGATGGGATTGAGAATGAGGAACCTGATGTCCTATTGCTTCCATATATTAATCTTTCATAATTCATTCACTTTACTTCGTGTTCGATCAATTGTTATTTTCACTTTCATTTGGTTTCTTTGCATATTTGAATTTGTCAACGTAATCCTTCTTTTATTTAAGTTTAGTTTGAAGTCAATCTCAATAGTAAATTTTGGTTAATCCGATCCTTGTTTAAACGACACTCTACTTATCACTATATTACTTGGACGATATTGTACACTTGCAATTATCAACAACAGAAAATTTGCACACCTAATTACCATAAGATGATTTATGTTTGGATTGTTTATGGGAAGGTTAAAAAAACTTTATGACAACGTACATTTTGTGCAAAAAGTTAAAATTGCTTTTGAAGAAACACTTGATATATGTTTTTTTACAAGAACAATTTTTGCTCTCTAAGATTTAGTGGCCGATTTATAGGACTTCATTGCTTATTATTGACTCAAAGAAATTATCTATAGAATGATTTATAATATATACTGATAGGATTTTTACCACCTACAAAAGTAGGGATAAAAACACTTAAAAATACTTGCAAGAGAACAAGGTAGTTGTAGTATAAACGGCTCAAGCAAAGTCGTTTCTGCAGGGATTGAATGAATAATATGTATTTATACTAATTCTTAGCTAATTATTTGAAAACAAAGATCGGAAGAGGTTGATTTTATGACCTACAATATTAAAAACGAATTTTAATAAAAGTAATTTAGGGAAAGCAACTAATAACCAATTAAAAATGAAACAAATCAATGAGAAAAGGTTTTGAGAAACAAATTGTAAAAGCCTAGGGTTCTGCTGTCCCCTTAACAATCCTATGCAATTCTACCAATTACTTATGAATTTCTACATACATGCTTTGAAGGTTAGGTTTTCCTAATGCATATTTTCCTCGTGATGTTCAAGTGAAAACGTATATCTAACATGCAACCCGTATGTGATGTTCAGATCAAATATAAACATGCAAGACTCATTAAGCTTTGTGAAAACCCTTTGAAAAACCATGCAACCCTTAAGAGCGTGATGTTCGCCTTAAGTGAACTTACAATTACTAATCACAAGAAGCCCTCCTCAATTTCAGGGTGATGTTCCAACAAAAATTGCATCAAATTACTTGTCTAAAAACCCTAATGGTCGCGAATTACTAAGATAATTAGATAGTTTAATCACGGTGATTAATAATTCAAAGCAAGCATGCATCCATTCATAAGAAAATTAATAAAATCACATATTCATGCTAAGGCTCAGGCATTGCCCTAGAAAACGAAAATTAGTTACTAACAATCATAAAACAAAATACTATTAAAAACATGGATAGAAAACACCTTGAAAATAAACTTGAATCGTCAAAAGCACCAAAGTAGTGTGTTCCCCCCTCTTTCTCTTATGCGTTTTCCCCCCTTTAATCTAATGGCTAAATAACCTTATTTATACTACTCCTAATTAAAATCCTCCTAGTAAAAGGTCTTAAAATAAGACTAGGAAACCTAATACAATAATAAAACAGAAAATAAAAGGTTTCCTATTCTAACTGGAATTTGGACTTCTCAGAAAATCAGTCTTTTGACTGACCAAATCAACTCCGATTTGGTCCCAAAATATCTCTTTTTAAAGCTTGAGACGTCCCCAACAAATCCTCAGAAGGAATATTCCTCAAAATATGCCATTTTGACCTCTAAAATACCCAAAACGTCCAGAAACATCAATCTGGGAAAGCTTTGCGTTGGGTCTTTATTTCATCACCACGGTCAAACGGCTTGGTAGAAAAATCTGAAACTTTGATACAATCATCTTGAAAGGCTCACGAACATCTCCAATTGGAATCACTCCAAAATTCATCTGTTTGATCACTTTTTGCTCTAGAGGAAGTCGAATGTCCTACATTGAAAATACATAACAAAGTATCAAAATCTCACAAAATAACCAATAAATTATAACTAACATTAGGGTAAAATATATAGTATAAAATCGACTCATCAAATACCCCCAAACTTATCTTTTTGCTTGTCCTCAAGCAAAAAAAAACTAGAAAACAAAAATAAAAACTAGCAAACTAAAAAACTTTATTAAAACTCAACTAAGACAAAATTTTCACCTTCAAGTTGCAATCCATAGAAAACGTTAAAAATCAGAACATCTTTCCAAAAGTTCCAACTAATCCCATTACAGAGTCTAAGCCATTTAAAATCGATTAGAAAAGAATTCATGAACCTCATTTGGTGTAAAGTGAACCAACATGGTTAAGGAGACTCAACTAAAACCCTTAACCCTCGTCTATTTATTTCACATAGTCCACACATAAGTTCTTTTTTCGATACTTTTTTTCTTGTTTGTTTGTTTTTCCAATAGTAATAGTAGTGGTCGTGTAATGCTAGTTCATTCGGAACCAACTAACCACCCTGCCTCATGCCAAAACTCTACCGTTTGACGCGAGAATCACTGCTGATTAGGCAGCACTGGCCCAGTTACTAAGCAAAGCCTCGGGTGAAACAATTATTATTTATCTAAAACAAGAACTAAACTTCACTTTACTAAGAACAAAAATTAAAATACACTTAGACTAAAAGTAAGTGTTCCAATCTCACTCCCCCGCAAACCATGTTGATGTGAATGTGCAAATTTCAAAGTATAACTCATGAATTAGTGTCTAAGCAACGATAAATAGAAAAGACTCTATTATGAAATTAATCTTCACCATGTCCATTTGTTCTAACGTTTAAAATATACTATGAATATTAACTTAAAAATGAAAATTCATTTTCCCACCCCCAAACTTAAATCACACATTGTCCTCAAGGTGTGGAAAAATAAAGAAAAGAAAATAAATAAAAATAATAAGTCCTAAAGTAAAAACGTAAAACAACTAACAAAGATAAAGAAAATAAACTAGGACAATAAAAATAGAAAACAATAAAAGAAAAAGAAAATAACAAATAAAACAGAAAATAAGAGAAAAGAAAAGGAAACCAACACACCTGGAATTCGAACTTGAGACCTGGAACAAGGAAAATACGCTCTGGAAAAAGAATGAAAAAGAAAACACAATTCAACTGTGGAGAGCCGAACCCGTGACCTGGGACTCGGAGGAGCATCAGAAACACGCAGAACTCCATTGTCCACGCACGTGTGGGAGCACGTGTGCCAATAACCCTAAACTGTGTTTAATATCAAAATTGTCTCTCATTTCTCTCAGCCTTCTCTTTCCAACTTCAAGCCTAGCGCCCAAAAGCTCTCTTCCTCCCCAGTCGTGCATCTCTTTGTTAGGTGACTGTGATAGGTGGCAGAATTAGTTGGAATTAGTTAAGAATTGTGGGGTTAGTTAGTGGGGAGTTTAGTAGAACTTCTATAAATAAGAAGCTTGTAAACAAAGGAAGACAGTTAATGAAATATTGTTGTTACCCTTTTCTGTTACTTCTCTCTCTGCAAGAAGAAGACGTCGAGTAAGATCGTAACAATTGGTATCGAGCCAGTCGTTCCGCTCTCTCAATCCTTTTCTGTTGCATGATGCGGCAAGCTTCGAGGAACTCTATGGAGTCCAGAGTCTCCAGCTTGGAAGAAAAATTCGATGAATTCAAGAAGTCGCAAGAGAAATTCCGATCGAATCAAACGAATTTCAAGTCGACCCAGGAGCTAATGATGCTACAGTTGCAAGCAATCATGACGCCATTGAATGGCGGGGCTGTAGGTGAATTGTCTGAGGCCACACACACCGATTCCCAGGTCCAAGAAAGGGTGCATATGAACCCTAATCGTCAAGAAATGGGGCAGAATTTTAATCAATTCTCTCGTCCTCCATTTTTAAAGGTGGATTTTCCAAGATTCAACGAAACCGATGATCCAATCGAGTGGGCTTACAAGGCGGAGCACTATTTTGAATTCTTCAGTATCGAAGAGCCCAAGAAAGTCAAGATGGCATCCTTTCACATGGAGGGCGATGCACTTCAGTGGTTCCAATGGGCAAGGTGTTTGGAAAACTACCCAAACTGGAATGAATTCACACGGGTCTTATGCCAAGAATTCGGTCCTTCGGAGCTGGATGATTTTGCAGAAAGTCTTGTTAATTTGAAACAAACAGGAACCTTGAGGGATTATGTGACGAAATTTCGACGAATGGCCAATCGAACAAAGGACATCAGTCATGCACTGTTGAAATCGTGCTTTGTGGGAGGCTTAAAACCAGAGCTACGACACGATGTCAAGATATTGAGACCTCGAGATGTGTTGGAAGCTACTGCTTTTGCTCAACAATTGGATGCCAAGATTGCAAATCTTAAGGTAAAAACTCTTTCTAAAACTCCTTTGGTTCAACCCAATTTTCGATATCCACTGCAATCTGTCAATTCTAATGCACCATCTGAGACTCGGATGAAACCTAGTAATATCAGAAGGATGACACCTAAGGAAGTCGATCATTGTCGAAGAAATGGTCTTTGTTTTCATTGTAAGGAGAAATATGTTAGGGGTCATACTTGTGAGAAGAAGCAATTGTTGTTAATTGATGTGCAAGATACTATATGTGATGAGAATGAAGAGTTAGAAACTGAGGAACCTGAAATAACTACATGTGCATTATTTGGCACTCCTGCCCCCCCTTCCATTAACACTATGAAAGTATGTGGTTCGATCAAGAATTGTCCAGCCATTATACTAATTGATTCTGGTAGTTCCCACAACTTTGTGGATGTGGGATTGGTAAAAAGGCTACGAACACAATTGGATACTAAGCACTTGTTTAATGTGAAGATTGCTGATGGAGGGAAGGTAGCTACTAAAGGCACTTTACCTCATGCTTATGTTAAGATTCAGGATTTCCAGTTCATTACAGATTTGTATGCTATTCCATTGGGAAGGTGCGACATTGTTTTGGGAATCCAATGGCTGCGAACGCTTGGTCCTATTCTCTGGGACTTTGATAAGTTGTATATGCAATTTTCCAGGAATTCCAGGACATTTTGCATCACAAGTAATGCAAATGTTAATAGCAGTTTCGAAGATATCTCGGTTTTACAAATGCAGAAATTGTTACAAGAAACCACAGTGGGTGCAGTACTCTACCAATTGGAAACTGAACCCATGTTTTTGCATCACATGGAATCGCATCCTGCAAACTCTATTTCTGAGAACCTCACCGATCAACAACAATGGGAGTTGAAGGAATTGTTGGTTAAGTTTGAAGGATTGTTCCTTACACCAAGTACACTCCCTCCTCATCGAAGTTAAGACCACCGAATTCCTTTGGTGGAGGGTAGTGTTCCTCCAAATAGCAGGCCTTATAGGTATGGTCCAGTGCAAAAAACTGAAATTGAGAAGTGTGTGAGGGAGCTTTTGGAAGCTGGGTTCATAAGGGTAAGCAACAGCCCTTATTCTTCTCCTGTGATTCTAGTTCGAAAGAAAGAGGGAACGTGGAGGATGTGCATGGATTATAGAGGGCTTAATAATATCACAGTCAAAGATAAGTTTCCTATTCCCCTTATTGATAAACTGCTTGATGAGTTATTTGGTGCAAAATTTTTCTCAAAGTTGGATTTACGGGCAGGTTACCACCAAATCAGAATGTATCCTCAAGATGTAGAAAAAAGGGCCTTTAGAACACATTATGGCCATTATGAATTTTTGGTCATGCCGTTTGGTCTTACAAACGCACCAGCCACCTTCCAATGTCTCATGAATGACATATTTCGACCCTACCTACGGAAGTTCATCCTAGTATTCTTTGATGATATTTTGGTCTATAGCACCTTTTGGTCTTCACATTTGCAGCATTTAAGGGTGGTTCTCGAGACACTGCAGCAACACTTTTTATTTGTGAAAATGTCAAAATGTGCATTTGGTAAAAATCAAGTGGAGTATTTGGGGCATATAGTGTCTAAGCATGGTGTATCTGCGAACCCCACAAAGTTGGAAGCAATAGCTCAATGGCCTACACCTACATTCGTCAAAGCACTAAGGGGATTCCTGTGATTGACAGGCTACTATCGAAAGTTCATACCTCAGTTTGGGAAAATAGTGAGCCCTCTCACTGCCCTCACGAAGAAAGATGGATTCAAATGGTCAAATGAGGCTACTGCAGCTTTTAACAACCTCAAACAAGCAATGATTTCCCCTCAAGTCTTGGCTTTACCAGATTTTACCAAACCCTTTGTAATCGAAAATAATGCATCAGGGTATGGTATTGGAGCTGTATTACAACAAGAAGGGAGACCAATAGCATTTACCAGTAAAGCTCTTTGTTCGAGGATTCAAGCTCTCTCAGCTTATGAAAGAGAGATGTTAGCAATCATACATGCAGTTCAAAAATGGCAGTCATATTTGGTGGGCAATCATTTCATCATTCAAACTGGTCACCACAGTTTGAAGTACTTTTTGGAAGGAAGGGCTCATACCCCTTTCCAACAAAGATGGGTAACCAAGTTACTTGGGTTCGATTATGAAATACAATATAAAAAGGGTTGTGATAATCAAGCTGCAGATGCATTATCGAGGGTAACTGTTGAAGTTGTTAACTCGCAGTCCACGGGTTCCATATGTGCTATTTCTTATCCCTACTCTTCTTGGTTGGATGAGTTAAGAAGGCATACTGAGAAGGACACTTGGATCATTGCTAAATTTCAGCAAGTCTTACAATCTCAGGGTATTGATGCTCCAATTGGCATGTTGCGATTTCACATTGATAATGGTTTCTTAAGGTACAAGCATAGAATTGTTTTGAGTCCACTAAGTCCTTGGAGAGATAAGGTCTTCACCGAGTTACATGCTAGTCCTGCAGCTGGCCATGAAGGATTTTTAAAAACTTACAAACGGGTTTCCAGAGCTTTCTATTGGGAGGGAATGAAGAATGACATCAAGAGTAAAGTAGCAAGCTGTGCTATTTGTCAGCAACATAAGTATGAGACTTTGGCACCTCCTGGTCTTTTGCAGCCATTACCAATTCCAGCTAAGGTATGGTCTGATATCTCAATGGATTTTATCACAAATCTTCCCCCTTGCAAAGGTAAAATGGTGATTTGGGTAGTGGTGGACAGACTATCGAAGTACACACATTTCACTGCATTGAGTCATCCTTACACAGCTTCACTAGTGGCTCAACTCTTTGTTGACAACATATTCAAGTTGCATGAGATGCCTCAGTCTATAGTGAGTGATCAAGACCCGGTGTTCATGAGCAAGTTTTGGAATGAAATTTTCAAGCTGCAAGGTTCTAAGCTTTGTTTCAATTCAGGGTATCAGCCACAGACGGATGGGCAAACTGAGGTTCTTAATAGGTGCCTGGAAACCTACTTGAGATGTTTCTGCACTCTAAAACCAAAGAAATGGGTGTTATGGCTGTCTTGGGCTGAGTGGAGTTACAACACTAGCTTCCATTCGGCTATTAAAATGACACCATTTGAGGCAGTGTACGGGTATGTTCCTCCTCTTGTACCTGCTTACGAGTTAGGCACAACAAATGTGGACTCAGTGGAACAATCATTGAAGATGAGAGACAGTATCCTATCTTTACTTAAGAACAACTTGGCAGCAGCTCAAGAGCGAATGAAGGTTCAAGCGGATAAAAAGAGAACTGAGAGGGTATTGGAGGTTGGAGATTGGGTTTATCTCATATTGGTGCCTTACCAGCACAAATCGCTGGCTGCACACCCTTTTCACAAGCTGCAACCCCGTTTTTATGGGCCATTTCAGGTATTAGCCAAGGTGGGCAATGTCGCTTACAAGATCAAACTTCCAGATCATTCTAAGTTGTATCCAGTGTTCCATGTATCTTGCTTGAAGAAGCATTTGGGAGAAAATGTACAGACCACAGTTGCCTTGCCTGTTATCACTGATACTGGTATACTACAAGATGTACCTATCGAGATTCTAGAGCGGCGAATGGTGAAGCAAGGTAATACGGCAACAACTGAAGTTTTGGTTCAATGGCAAAACCATTCGAGGGATGATGCAACTTGGGAGAATTATCACGAGTTGCAGATGAAGTTTCCAGACATAGTTCATCTTTGAGTTCTGTGTTGAAATTTTTTTTCCTTTCTGTTGTTGCACTATCATTTACTCTCTGTATTATGAGATGTTTTTTTTATTGAATTGTGAATTGTAAGATCAGTTTCAAGAGGGGGGTATTGTTAGGTGACTGTGACAGGTGGCAGAATTAGTTGGAATTAGTTGAGAATTGTGGGGTTAGTTAGTGGGGAGTTTAGTAGAACTTCTATAAATAAGAAGCTTGTAAACAAAGGAAGACAGTTAATGAAATATTGTTGTTACCCTTTTCTGTTACTTATCTCTCTGCAAGAAGAAGACGTCGAGTAGGATCGTAACACTCTCTCTCTAAGATCTTCATCCTCACAAATCATTATTCCTCTCTAATCTTCTCTGCCTGCAACCCAAAGCTTCACCCCCTAACTTTAATGTCACAGCAGAGCCATCATTTCTCGGGTCTTCGAGAAATCCTTACACTGCACAGTTCGTCGACAACCAAAAGGTAAATTTCAGCAATCTCCACGTTCACTACATGTTCTTACTGCTTAAATAATCTGGGAAAAACTCTGAAAGTCTCATGCATGTGGTGTGGATTTGGTGCAGATCCCATAAGAAAAGGCGCAGATACAGAAATGGCACTGGTGCACAAATCCAAAGGGAAGCCAAGTAGCAGATGTCTCAAGGCCCTTACTGTCAGAATTAAAGGTATAATTCCGAAATCAACATGGATCTGTGGAACGTAGTCCTTGGATTTGTGAAATTCTGTAGTGCATCTTTGTGATTTATCTCTATGAATATGACTTATGCATGCTCATGAATCCGTTATTATGTGTGCTTGCATGTCTCCACTGATGTATATTTGAGCCCAAAATTTTGGATAACAAGAAACTGTATCATGCCTTGATGAACCGTGTCCTCTGTGCTACTTAGATCCCTCAACTTTGTTTCTGCACTCCGCACTGCCTAATCTCATGAATGTAGAGGAATAAATGACGAATGTGCTGGGGGAATGAATGTTGATTGCACGCCCTTAGTTGGGATTAGGCCGAATCAGTTCCGAATGCAACCTACAATCAAAAACCTAATTAGATAAGTAAAGAAAAATAACAAGAATTAAAAATTGCATTTTTTTTTTCTTTCAATTTTCTAATTTTTTTTTGTTCTTTCTTGTGATTTTTTGTAAATAGGAATGAAAAGAGAAAAATAAAATAAACGAAAATAAAAAGAAAAAAGTTTTAGAAAAACTGGGTTGCCTCCCAATAAGTGATTTAGTTAATGTCTATAGCTAGACGTAGAGGGACTGATGATCACGTTACTTGTCCTTTTAGAATCAACCACTCTTTTGCAGCATCATACGGCAACAGTGGGTACAAAATGAGTTGATGTTTATTAGTGGTTGAATTCTTCATAATTGCCCTTATACGTGAATGAATCTTTGTGATCAAATAGGGTCCCCTCCATTGATGCTTGTGTTTCCCTTGAACTGACTTAATTCTTGTATTTAACACCCATAATTTCTGCACTTGTCGAAGTTCTCTACGAGGCAGCTGCCAGCCACAAAATGTTTCGTGCTTCCCCTCATAGAATTTACCCTGCTCGTAAAATTGGCTCTGACATTCTGGAAATTTGATGGGATCTACTGTTGGCTTGTTTATTTCAGCAACCAAAATTTTTTTATCAACAGTCTGCCCTGTTTCCAAAGTTGTAGTGTCCATAAGCTGACCTTGAGATGTACCAAATGCTGATTTTGTATGAATAGTTTCTAACACACCAATTTTTGTGCATTTGTGCAGCCTTTGTGGGAAGGATTCTGACGTCACATGAACCTGGGTTGCTGTAGATTCTGGGAGGATTTCAGGATCAGCATATGTTGTTTCCTCCCTTGGGCGTGAACAATTGGCATATTGCTCCTCAATTTCTGCACTAATCTCCTCTTGATCATCATAGCTCTCCCCACAGTTTAATGCTTGAATCTGAAATCCGTGATTGGTTCTTTCAATGTACAACTCAGTTGATTCCAACAATATAGAAAGTTTGTCCTCCACCGAGAGCTCTTGTGGCACATTAGGTTGCTCAAAATATTGCTCAAGATGCTTTTTCAAATTTGAAGTGTAGAACTCTGAATAAGGATTGTTCCAATGTCTTTTGGAGCCTATTCTCATATTGATATGCTTTTGGACAAACTCAGGAAAATATTCTCCTTCGGGGCACTCCAAAAGATCATGGGTCTTCAAACAGCAAAGGGCACAAACTGTAGGTTTAAATCAATAAAAACCCTTTTCTGCTAACGAAACCCATAACGGCAATCCTCCTGTCGGTGGTTCCATCATGGAATTGCTCTCAAAATTAACAAACTATAACCTACGAAACAAATTATAAAAATTAAAAAAAATATCAACAATTAAATAAAAAGATATATACAAAAAGAATTAACTAAGAATATGATAAACACAAATTATTTAAAACAATCCTCGGCAACGGCGCCAATTTCTTGATAGGATTTTTACCACCTACAAAAGTAGGGATAAAAACACTTTAAAATACTTGCAAGAGAACAAGGTAGTTGTAGTATAAACGGCTCAAGCAAGGTCGTTTCCGCAGGGATTGAATGAATCATATGTATTTATACTAATTCTTAGCTAATTATTTGAAAACAAAGATCGGAAGAGGTTGATTTTATGACCTAAAATATTAAAAACGAATTTTAATAAAAGTAATTTAGGGAAAGCAACTAATAACCAATTAAAAATGAAACAAATCAATGAGAAAAGGTTTTGAGAAACAAATTGTAAAAGCTTAGGGTTCCACCGTCCCCTTAACAATCATATGCAATTCTACCAATTACTTATGAATTTCTACATACATGCTTTGAAGGTTAGGTTTTCCTAATGCATATTTTCCTCGTGATGTTCAAACGAAAACGTATATCTAACATGCAACCCGTCTACGATGTTCAGATCAAATATAAACATGCAAGACTCATTAAGTTTTGTGAAAACCCTTTGAAAAACCATGCAACCCTTAAGAGCGTGATGTTCACCTTAAGTGAACTTACAATTTGTAACAACCCGTCCCAGGATTTACGGAACAAAAAGGGTATTTTTGTATTTTCATTAAGTTTGGGGATATTTTTCCTTTTAAAAATGGTTTTTGGGTCTTAAATGGTGTGCCTAAGGGGCCCAGCCCTGATTTGTCCCCCGGTTCCCTCCCTCTTTTCCTTTTTTTTCTGATTTTTATAACTCTCTCTTTCCTTCAGTTCTCTCCCTCTCGAGCTCCTCTCTCTCTCAGACTCTTTCTCAATCGACACCCACACACACACATCCAGTCACCCTTACACCCTAGGATCCTCCCTGGCGAGAGCGCGAACCCAGAACAGGTCCGTGGTGCACCACAGTGGCGAAGACCACTGTTCTTTCCCTCTCTCATTGAACTCCGACGCAGACCATCACTTTCAAGGCAAGTTCCGACCAAACCACGGTGAGTTGGCCAGCATGCAAGGTATCAATCTCTTCGTCTCGCTGAGTACTACAACTTTCCTTTTTGTTTTACCCAATTTCATTAAGTATTGAAGAAGTTATATCCATTTGAATCTTACCCAGTTTTCGGCGACCTCCGTGGATTTCGAGGAACTTTATGGCCAAACCATGGCGATTTAGATGTCGTGTAAGGTACCACTCTCTTCATATATTCGAGAACTACAACTTTTGTTTTTGAATCACTTGATTTCGTCGAGTATTGACAAAGTTATGGCCGTTTAAAGTTTTTGTAGTTTTCCAGCCGAATCCGGCCTTATCTTTCGAATGGGTCTGGCGACCCACATTCCAGAAAACCCAGGCCTTTCAGGCCATGTGGAAGAAAACCCAAGGCCTTTGGGCCTTTCCTGTCGAGCCCAACCCAAACCATTTCTGTTTTCTTATTTATTTTGTTTTATTTTTAATTGTTTTAAGTTTAAAGGCCCTTGGGCCAGTTTTTATTGGGGGCTTCAAGCCCGAACCCTAAAAACCCTAAGCCCTTTTCTTTTAAAACCCAAACCATCAAGGACCCAAGCCCAAAATCAAAACCCAGCCCGTGACCCGTTTGACTTTGACCCGGTCTGACCGTTGACTCGATCAACGGTCAGCGTTGACTTTGACTTTGACCGGTCAACTATCAACATTGACTTTAGAGTTGACTTTTCGGGTTTTCGTTCGGGACCTCTCCTAGGCTAATTTCGACATCCTGGACCCGTTTTCGACGTCCATTTTCCCAAATTAAGTCGTTTGATTAGAGTTTGACTAAATGTACCCCTTTATGTGCTTAGGGGCAATTGTTATGGCGTTTCTATCTTCGCTAGTCTGCGCAGCTTTCAACGGTGAAGTACTGTGAGTGGACCCCTTCAAAAATGCATGTTTTGATAGTAGAATTGCACACATGAAAAGCATGATTTCACAATTATGCTCTATGAAATGCTTTGAGATAACATGCTTACTGAGGCTAGTTTAAATTACTACTATTTTTCCTATAACCCGTGTTCTTATAGAATATCCGATGGATGACGATATGATATTTAGAACATGTTTCGAACACTTCTTTATAGTATAGATGATGGATGACTTTATACTATGAAGATGTTTTTCAATGTATATATGTTCAATGGTTTTGTACTTACCTAGTGGTCCTGATTCCGCTACGTGATGAAGGGATAGATTCCGGTCCATCCCAGGCGACGGTTTGGTGTTGGCATAGGGCCTAGAGTGTGTTTCCTCTGGCTATTAAGCACAGGGACGAGGAGACTAGCTAGGGCCTGGGGGTTATTTTTCCTCTGACTGTCTGCTCAAAGACGGGGAGACTGGTTAGGGCTTGGGGGTTATATTGGACATTCACTAGTGGCTAGTATATATAAAAGTTATGATTTGAGACAGTGCACGGCATGCTAGGTTTCGGAAAACCTATGTTTATCATGATATATATGTGTTTTCAAAAAACCTGGAGGTTAGTACGTTGATAAATGTTTTACTATATATATATATATATATATATATATATATCAAATTGGTCCACTCATGTTTGTTTTGCGCCCCCTTCAGGACTTAGAATCGAGGCATACAATCCCGGCGTCTAGACACTTTCACATTGGCATCTTCGATACCTGTCGGTGTAGGACCCATTCTTTTATTCATTCAATTTTATATTAATTATTTTAGTATTCTAGATTAGATGTGTGCTCTGAACACGTTCCTAAATCCCATACTCTTTATTTTATATTTATAAGTCATATTTATTCCTTATTCTCAGCATTTGCATTCAATAAATGGCTTTCGTCACCCTTCGGGTGTCGGTCAGCACGTGTCTATCCTGGTATTCGGGGAATATCGGGATCGGAGCGTGTCACAATTACTAATCACAAGAAGCCCTCCTCAATTTCAGGGTGATGTTCCAACAGAAATTGCATCAAATTACTTGTCTAAAAACCTTAATAGTCGTGAATCACTAAGACAATTAGATAGTTTAATCACGGTGATTAATAATTCAAAGCAAGCATGCATCCATTCATAAGAAAATTAATAAAATCACATATTCATGCTAAGGCTCAGGCATTGCCCTAGAAAACGAAAATTAGTTACTAACAATCATAAAACAAAATACTATTAAAAACATGGATATAAAACACCTTGAAAATAAACTTGAATCGTCAAAAGCACCAAAGTAGTGTGTTCTCCCCTCTTTCTCTTATGCGTTTTCCCCCCTTTAATCTAATGGCTAAATAACCTTATTTATACTACTCCTACTAATTAAAATCCTCCTAGTAAAAGGTCTTAAAATAAGACTAGGAAACCTAATACAATAATAAAACAGAAAATAAAAGGTTTCCTATTCTAACTGGAATTCGGACTTCTCAGAAAATCAGTCTTTTGACTGACCAAATCAACTCCGATTTGGTCCCAAAATATCTCTTTTTAAAGCTTGAGACGTCCCCAACAAATTCTCAGAAGGAATATTCCTCAAAATATGCCATCTTGACCTCTAAAATACCCAAAACGTCCAGAAACATCAATCTGTGAAAGCTTCGCGCTGGGTCTTTATTTCATCACCACGGTCAAACGGCTTGGTAGAAAAATCTGAAACTTTGATACAATCATCTTGAAAGGCTCACGAACATCTCCAATTGGAATCACTTCAAAATTCATCTATTTGATCACTTTTTGCTCCAGAGGAAGTCGAATGTCCTACATTGAAAATACATAACAAATGTCCTACATTGAAAATACATAACAAAGTATCAAAATCTCACAAAATAACCAATAAATTATAACTAAGATTAGGGTAAAATATATAGTATAAAATCGACTCATCATATACAATTCTGATTATGAAGTTTCGTAAATCGTGAGGAAGAACTCCTCGCAAGTTAGTTTCTTCTAATAATATCCTCTGATTAAAAGAAGAAGAAAAAATTAAAAAACTGAAAACAAAACCTCCCTCTTTTAACGTAACCTGCACTCGCTCGCTCGTCTATCTCTTCTCTCTCTGTTCCAGTGTCCAGTTCTGGGTGGAGCAAGTATTGTAAGAGTACATAATGTAAGAGATAATGTAGATGCTGTGAAGCTGTGAAGCTATGTGATGCAATGCTGAGACAGAGGAGGTCTATTCCTCCAAGTTAGAAAAAATGATGACAACTTAGCCCATGAAAAGCATATTAACAGCGATTGGAGCAGAGTTTTTGATAGCCTGGATAATTCACAAAGAGAGAATGGATGAGTTAGCATCTGTTTTGAGATGCAATGGAGGGCAGCAGCGAATGAAGTACCTATTGCTCTCAGTTTTACTTTGTCTGTGACCAAAGAGGGTGCTTTTACAATTTTCAGAGGAAAGGATAAACAATATTCAAGAAAGGATGTGCCCATGCCAGGCTAGGGAAAGGGTGACCCCAAGCCAACAAGGCTCCCCGCTTTGCGAAGAAAAGGGGGGTGGGGCGTCGTCTTTTAGAAACTGAATCCATTGGGGTAACCTCTCTTCTTTTCTTTTGTTTTCTTGGTTGAAAGAAAAACTAAAAACATGCCGGAGCCAATTTCAGTGGTCTTTGTGTGTACTAGGAAGGCGTTTACACATTCCGAAATTCACTACCGAACATAGGAGCCTGTCCCATGTACAATGATTTTCCCTTGATGCTTTGCCTAATTACATATAAATGAAGTTATTTTCAATCAACTGAAGGCACGATTATGAAAAGCCAAAACAAGAATTAATTGAAGTTATAAGCAGTAGAAGTTCAATCATGAATTCATGATGGACTTCTTTACAATTATTGATCATAGGCCAGAGCCACAAACTTGCTATTGGTCTATTGTTATCTCTCGTCCACAATGTTGGAAGAGATCGCAAGTTTGAACTCTCCTTCCAGGAATGATAAAGTAAATAAATAAATTATAGGCAGTAACGTAAACTATGCTTTCCATAGGATGTTAGGTTCAAGCCTCCTCATGGCAGAAGAAGTTGCTGGATCAATGATCTCTAATGAATTCACATCCCAACCCCCACCTCTCCAATAGGAATAGTAAACTGCTCGAATGTGAGCAACTTTCCAATGATCTTCTCCATCATCAGGAATTAGTGACTGGATCAATTCATCTGGCATATCGAAAAATTCAAGCAAATTTAAATTTTTTAAATGCTCGATGCCTGATGGGACCTTCTTCAACAAGTTGCAGCGCTGGATTATTAACTTTTCCAGACAAGGCATTACTCCCTCATCCATGGTAATCTCTTCCAGTCCTTCTAATTTGTCGATACCTAATAGCTTTAGACTTGGAAACCCTCCTTCCTTAAAATGCAAACATTCTCCATCATAAACCTGAAGCAGTTCAAGATGTACCAGATTTGGCAAACC
Source organism: Heteromeles arbutifolia (assembly GCA_024362995.1). Lineage (NCBI taxonomy): Eukaryota > Viridiplantae > Streptophyta > Magnoliopsida > Rosales > Rosaceae > Heteromeles > Heteromeles arbutifolia. The sequence goes on from JANCRC010000020.1 coordinate 9,746,222, forward strand.
TTGGAGATATACTAGAGGATCCTCCTTTAGCCGACTCCATTTCAAAAAGAGTCTCAACACGTTATGAAGAGAAGAAATCCAGTGTGGTAAGTTTTCTAAACGCCCTGTCAAATATAGTCGCTGAAGAAACTGCGGACGACAAGAAATTTGTGTCAGATCAATTATCATGTCCTTCTCCACAGAAGATACAGACAGCGAGCGAAGGTTGGTCAGCTTTTCAACCGATGAGCATACGGTGACCCCATCTTCTGTCTTCAACTTGAAAATGCCTAACCTCCTCAGTTGATTCATTCTGCCAAGTTCAGCCATTAAAGCACCATTGTCGTGATTTGCCTCAATAAAACACAGCTTCTGGAGCGACTGCAAGCCACATATTCCAGCAGGAACCTTAACTCCAAATCTGGAACTAAAGCGTGCATAAGATTCAACTTCATACCGATACACCAGGAGATGGCGAAGACGCTTGAGATTCAAAATTTCTGGAGGCAACTCAACAACAAGAGAATGTTTAAGATCCAGGGTCTCGAGGTATTGAAGCTTCCTGATGGAGCTTGGAATTTGCTTCACCTTGGTATCCCTCAAACTAAGATACCTGAGAAGAAGAAGGTTGACAACCTCTCTTGGAAACATGACTAGAGGTGCACCTTGCAAGTCTAATACAGTAAGCAGCGGAAGACCTTTAGGAAACAATTTTGGTATCGAAAACTCAGTAAGTGAATCTTCTACCCCAAAAATGAGCAGTGAGCGTAGATGAGAAGGGGTCCTCTTTGGTATTACGGTCTGCAATGTGTTTAAAATTGATAGACGTCGAACTTTGTCTGGCCACAGTGTACCTTGCTCTTTCTCTATTGCTGCAAAGTTTTGCTCTCTAGACTTCAAAATGACAATCTCCCGTAAAAGATCATGAATCTGGCATGATTTGACCCTCCCATCAGTTGCTATTTCTGCTGCTTGGATCAAACTTCGGTCCAATAGCTCCTTCAGGTAACTCTCAGCAACTTCTTCTGGTGTCTTTCCTTCCTTTTCAATAACAAATCCTTCAGCCATCCATTATCGAATTAATCTCATATGGTCGATTTTATAGAGGTCGGGAAAGATACTTAGATACAAGAAACAAGACTTGAGATGGTATGGTAAGTCACTGAAACTGAGGTACAACAACTTTTTCATGTTATCAAGTTGGCCGTTTTCCTCAATTTCAGCACCAATACTTCCATAAAGGGTAGCCCATTCATCTATGTTTTTCTTGTCTTTTGTAGCCAGAACAGCACTGATTGCCACAATTGCAAGGGGCAGTCCCCCGCATTTCCTTAAGATACTTTGACAAATTTCCTCCAAGTTGGGAGGACATGAGTTTTCCGGAAATGTCTTCCTGCAGAAAAGAGTCCAAGACTCTTCTGGAGACAAGGGCTCTAAATGGTAGACCATACCGTGGTTCTCCATGCTAGAGGCAGAGGCTACAGCAGCATTACGGGTAGTGATCATTACACGACTACCGTTACTGTTGTGGGGCAGTGCATGATTGATGGCGTCCCACGCATCGTTGTTCCAAATGTCATCTAGAACAATCAGGTACCTGGTCCGCTGCAGTAGTTTTTGATTCTCTCTCTTAGCTGGTCGGCGTTCATACTATCAACTTCTTCAGGGACTGGTTTCCTGATAACGTTGAAGATATTCTGAACTATGTGTCTTAGGAGCCGCTTTATCTTGAATGATTGAGGAACAGCGATCCAAGCATGTACCTTAAAATGTTTCTGAACTCTTTCATCCTCGTACACTTGCTTTACCAAGGTCGTTTTCCCCAGTCCTCCCATCCCGACCACCGAGATTGCCTGGCGTCCAGTTTCACCCGTCATAAGCAACTCAATCAGCTGCCTTTTGGGCTCACCGATTGCCACGAGATCAGCCTCTTCCAGCAAAAGGGCATCACCCTGACAGAACCGAGGCTTCCGAGCCTTACTTGAGCCAGGGTCAACATCAAGCTTGTATTTGACACGTCCCTCGGAGAGGTTTCTGATCCTTGATTTGATGGTTTGGATATCACCAGCAATTTGTCGCCGAGCTATTAATTTCTTGATGATGCGAGAAAGCTTACCAAGGGATGCATGGAATCCATGCCTATGAACATGTGAATGGGACACCCTGAATTTATCAAGCGCATCTTCAATCTCAAAAGCCACATCTCTGACTTGTTTGACCCACACTTTGAGCTGAGGGTCGTCATCTTCCTTTGCATCAGCAACTCTTAAGAAGGCCTTAATGTGCTCCAACTCGCCGATGATATCCTCGATCTGGGCTCGGACACCGGAGAATAGCCTCACCTCCTGTTCGATCAAGGAGGTGAGCCTGTCGAGCAAGAAGGTAACTACACTTTCTGCCATTTCTTTGGCTTTGAACTTTTGTTTTGAAACTGAGAAGGTGATGTATGGTTAGCGTTTGCTGGGAAAACAAAGGGTTTTGTGTGAAAGTCTTCAAAAATATTGATGCTGTTTAATGTGAATTCCTGCCTCCGTTTTATAGGTTATATGGTGGTACAAGAGAAATGGTCCAATTTAATTGCTACCACAGAAATTGTCAAAGTTTTCTCTCAAACAATTTGCTCATCTCTTTACTTTGCAGCTTCCTTATTTTTTGTTTTATCTTCCTTTGTAAGCAACCAGGAAAAACTGAATGGTGATGGTCCAGTTGTATACTTCCCTACTAGTAGGGTGGAGGCTATTAGATCCTGACACATGTGGATAGCGAGTTTGATATCAAGTTATCCATCCTGTGAAAAATTGTCGCAACTAAATAAAAAGCTTTGTTATTTTTGTGTTCTATATGCCCTCGTGGTTTGGGTTTTTCTGTTCGACTTTCCAAGTTCAATTTTTCGCTCCTCAATATAATATTGATTGGTGTAGAATATCTTTTGTACAAAAGAAAAATATTGAATAAAAGTTCGAGATAGACAAAGTGTAGTTGCGTGGGTGATGAAACAGCACGTTGCCGCATATAACCGGATCTGGAAGGAATTGGTTGACCAGTCCAAGTTTCCTAGCAATTACCCAATCATCCATCTTTGTCGAGTATTAGTATTCCTTTTTTTTTTTGTGCAAACTAGGAGGAAAAACTGAATGGTGAAGGTCCAGTTGTATTTCTATATTAGTGAGAGACTATTAGATTCTAACTTCTGTAGATAGTAAGTTCGATGCCAAGTTATTATAGCTTAATCAAATCACCCGTCTCGTGAAATATCGTTACAACTAATTGAAAAGTTTTTTATTTTTGTTTTTTATTTTTGTTTTTTATATGCCTCATGGTCAGGACTTTTCTCTTCGACCTTCCAAATTCAAATTCTTTCCCCTCTATATAATATTGATTCATGTAAAATATTGCTTGTACGAAAAAATATATTGAATAGTTGAGTGGGTGATGAAACAGCACGTTGCCGCATGTAAGAGGATCTGGAAGGAACTGTTTGACCAGCACAAGTTTCCTAGCAATTATCCAATCATCCATCTTTGTCAATTATTAATATTCCTCGTACTTGAGTTAGATCCTCACCCTCCATTTAATTCAATCTTTACAACTGATGCTAACATCAGGTCATCTCCAACCGATGGCTGGTCAGAAGGCTCGTTTTAATCCTCTGGCCTTCCAAGATTCTCCAAGATATTAATATTTAATGAACAGTACAGGACCATATTTGCCTCTGTCTCCAACCGAGGGTCAGAGGGCTCGTTATAGCCTTGTCACAAAAAACCATCTCCAACCGAGGGTCATAGGGCTAAACATAATTTATTATTTAAATTTAAAAACTACAACAACTTAAATTTAAAAACAACAACACTTTAAATTTAAAAACTACAACTTATATTTAAAAACTACAACTAAAATTTAAAAACGACAAATTAAATTTAAAAACTACAACAACTTAAATTTAATATCCATAATCAACATCATCATCCGCCATCGTAGGAGTATAGTCAGAGGTAAAAAACTGCCGTCGGCTCATAATTTCTTTTTTTTTTCCTATCAAAATAAGCCTTACTCATTGGAGTGTAATTCGAAGTGTTCCTTTCCATATTCTTGTCATCCATCTCTTCTTGTATTTGTTTGGCCCGTTCTTCATGCCTACACTTCCTTTCTTCCGCCTCAAGGGCATTTTGCTCCGCTAATAATTGCAATGAGGCCGCCACTTCATGTTGAGCGGCGTAATCATCATTTGCCTTTAGGGGTGGAAATTTTTACCATAATACCGTACCTACTGCCCTACCATACCGTACCATACCAAATTTTTACCAAAAATTTGTACCAATTGGTAATGGTACGGTATTTGTACCATACCATACTATTTCGGTACGGTACTGGTATTCAAAACCAGTACCGATGGTTGTATACCGTACCTACCGATAATTTATTAATATTATATTATGTATTTATAATATATATATATATATATATATATAATTATGTATTATGTAATTTTTATTAATATTTTTATATCCTAGTCTGAAGATTTTAGTTTCAAAGTATTTCTGATTCATAATGTTCTAAGTCTACATGACAGTATATGTAGACAAGAAAAGAGAATGGTTACAAGCAACCATCTTTACATAAAACCCTAGAGACCGGGTAAATCTGGGACACACACTTTTCCTTAATTTAAGGTGATTTACATCAAACCCAAGACTAAGAAGTAATCAGCAAGTTAAGTGCCTTGAATCAAGGAGGAGAGAAAGCTGGAAAGCAACTGGCGGTTGACAGATTGCTTGGAGCCTTGTGATACAAGTTGACATACGAGTTGACTTGCTTGAGCCATTTAGTACATAAACTTTAGGTCGACTGAATACTATTGCTTAAGCCATTTAGCACAGAAACTTTAGGTCGACTGAATACTATTCCATACAACTTTAAGTCGACTGAATACTATTCCAACATAGTCATTAGTATATTGTGGAAACTTCTATGGCTTGTAACTTATATTGTGGAAACTTATATTGTGGCTTGTAACTTCTATGGCTTGTAACTTCTTGAATTAGGTTAGAAAAATATTAGATTTTGGGCAAACTAAGTGGCCTAAAACAAAGTGGTAATTACCATTGGTATACCGTACCAACCAAACTATTTGGTATACCAAAAGTTTGGTACGGTAACGGTAATAGATTTTGTTGTACCAAATATTTGGTATGGTAATCGGTACAGAGGTTTTGGTACGGTAATCGTACCAAAACCACCCCTATTTGCCTTGCCCTTTTCCTTCAACCTTCGCGCCTTGTTTCGTCCCATAGCCCTAGGTATGGAACCTTCACCCGAAGATGAATTTTCTACCCTTGTTTGTTGAATGGTTGGAGATCCAGCTTCATCTATATCTGCAGCTGAGGATGCAGTTCCGAACACCGGCGTAGGAGCTCTCTATGGTGGATCTTCAAATAACACCCACCCTTTACAAATTTCCCAACAATTATGGAACTAAAAGGGTTTCGAGCTGCTCTCGATATACAATTCCTCCGCTTGGCGTACCTAGAAAAAAATTAAACGAAATTAATTTATGAAATTAAATGTAATATAATTAAATATTTAAAATAAATTGTGAAAACACTTACTTCGTCGTAGTAATTAGCGCCGCTTTCATGTCTACTTGCGGCTGCTAACAATGCTTGATGCCATTTGTTCAAACTTGGCTGAAGATGTTTCTTCCATCTTGAAGAACAACTCTCATGGTTTCGAATATTCACTGGAGTGGTGCCTTCATAGAACTCTAAATATTTTTTGGACACACGAGTCCAAACACCGTCATTTGTTTGACAATTCCCTCTCACACTATCTTCCAACACCCATCTATAAGTCTTGAAAAGAGCTTCATCTTCTTTTCGGGTCCAAGCCCTACCTTTCATTGCAGACGAGGCCATTTGAAAATTATTGAAAAAATTGAAGGATAGATTTTTGAAAGAGGAAAGAAAATATGAGAATTGTAATGGTGTAGGAATGGTGAAAATTTTGTGAGGAATGGTGAATAAATGGTTTAGGTATTTATAGGGGAAAAAAAGGCCCAAAAAACCTAAAATTAAAAATAAATTAAAAATTTAAAAATTTAAAAAATTGAATCCAACGGTAACTAGCACCAAGCAACGGCTAGCTGACATCAACTAGCCGTTGGATTCAAATTTTTTCATACTATTAGTGTCGGTTATAACCGACACTATTTGCAATTCAAATTACTTTTTGTGTTAGTTATAACCGACACTAATAGTAATTAATAAAATATCCCTGCTAGCCGTTATATTTAATTCCTTATTAGTGTCGGTTATAACCGACACTAATAATATAGTATATATTATTTTTGTCGGCTATAACCGATAGAAATAACAAAACATTAAAAAAAAAAAAAAAGGCCAGCCCTCCAACCCTCTCCGATTCCGTGGGGCCCTCCCAGATTCCAAAGCCCTCTGGCCTAGCCCTCGGTTGGAGACGGTTTTCGGGCTATTTTCGGCCCTCTGGACCCTTCGGTTGGAGATGGCATCAGGAGCGCTCAAGCACTAATTGATTAGTTAGTTAATACAGCGTTAACCACTCATTTTGATGATCCATTTTACAAAATGAACTCATGGTATGACCGTTCAATTATTTAAAGGAAAACTAATGAAAAAGGCTTGAAAACTTTGAGTTTTAACTATAAGGACAAAACAAAGGGTAAAGTGAATAGTACCATGATTGATTTTTTAGTGTAAAAATGTGGTTTTTCGTTAAAATGAACAGTAGCGTTGCACATTTCAATAATATTCAACAAAACTGTATTTATTTATTAATCCATATTTCAAAAAACAGAAACGTGAATTCACTAAATTGAATGATTATTTATTATTATTTATTTATTCTCAAACAATGATTACACAAGTTGAGGGAGAATTCTAGGGGCGGAACGTTTCAACAAGATTTGTTCTTTACAAATAAATCACACCAAGTCAAACCAAAGCTCGCAAGCTGCCAAATAAAATGAGGGGGGCAAGGATCAACAAGGGCAACGATATCTCAAGAAATTACAAGTGTTTACAAAAATTAGTCAATGGAGTATTTCGCAATTCACTGAAATTGGATTGTCAAGATTGGTCAAAATAGGTAGACAGCCTCTTTTAGCGACGCAGTTGGAGATGCTCTGATGAACAAACTGTTACAATTTACATGTAGGCATGAGAGCTTTTTTGTTATGTCACGGGCTCCATAAGTGTCCACTATTAAGGCTTCCATGCACCGATATTATCCCCACTTAACCACTTAAGCCCAATCCCCTGGTGCTATCAAGCCCAACGGACCTCAGGTGTGAGATTTTATCTCAAAAGGGCATGATGCAATTAGAAGTGGAACACCAATATTTAAACCTTGGATTATTGTCGTACTTCTCCGATGAGGGACTTTCTTCACATCCATCTTGGTTTGTATCGAGCCAGCCTTTTACACCAACACTTTTTGACACGCTTGACCCTGATATTCACCAAACACCAGGGTAGGCACGTGCTGACCGACACTCGAAGGTGACAAAGCCATATTAGGATGCATGAGAACTTAGAACAAATAACCAACATAAATAAAACTTGTAAATTTAATTATAATGAATATGCATTTATGGAACGTGTTCAGAGCACACAACTAATCTGAGACACTAAAAAGGAATAATATAAAATTGAATGAACAAAGAGATGGGTCATACACCAAGAGGACTCGAAGATACCGATGCAAGAGGGCCTTGACGCCAGGATTGTACGCCTCGAACCTAAGTCCTGAGGGGGCGCAAAACAAAACATAAGTGGACCAAGTTGATATATAAGTAGTAATAAAACAATTGATCTTTAACGTACTAACCCCCAGGTTTAGAAAACTCGTATAGCATAATAAGTAATAGGTTTTTCCGAAAACCCTAGCATGCCATAAAACATTTCATAAAACATATAACGAATATAGGTTGCTTAGTAGTAGTAGCACAAGGCATATATATATATATATATATATATATATATATATATATATATGTATAACTTCATTCACCTGAATGCACTACATCTCCCGGCCGAAGCCAATATATAAGTATCATTCGCCCGTAGGCACCAACCAAACGCCCGGCCGTAGCCAATATAAATATCTTCCGCCTGTAGGCACCAACCAAATGCCTGACCGTAGCCAATATGAATATCTTTCAGCCGAAGCCACCAACCTACGCCCGGCCGAAGCTAATATAAACATCTTCCGGCTAAAGCCACCAATCTACGCCCAGCCGAAGCCATACATAATTATCATTCGCCCATAGGCAGTATCTTTCGAGTAACCACTAAATAAGCACATAAAAACATTAACATAATATTTCTAATATATATATATATATATATATATATCTATCTCAATCGGAGCTCAGTAGCTAAAACATCTTATCATAAAACCACGTTCACAAGTATGTATATAGTCATCAATCATATATACCACAAGGAACGTAAAGTCGATAAAGCATGCTAATTCATAAAGTGTAATTCCAATTTACTCATAAACGTTTCATAAAACGTAACCAATAAATCATGTTTTTCATGTATGCATTTCTAATATTAAAATATGCATTTTAGAAGGGGTCCACTCACAGATACTTCGCCGTCGAGGAGCCGTGCAACTAGAGAGGACAGAAACGCCATAAACAATTGCACCTAAGCACATAAAGGTACCAATTAATAAAACTTTATCATAATGATTGAATTTCGGGAAATGAACGTCATAAATGGATTTAGGACATCGAAAAACATAAAATGGGACCTCAGGTACCCCCACCCGCCGCCACGGGGTGGCGACACCTACAGCCACGCGTCATTGCACGCGCCACCATGCTCCATTTTGGGTCACTGGAAAAGTCGTCGGCGCCGCAATGGACAGTGGCGGAGCATAGTACCTCCGGTAGAGGCGCGTGTGCTCCACGCTCCGGCCAAGGGTCTGGGATCTGACTGGGTTGGGCCGAATCCGGGTTCTAGGTCGGGATAGGTTCTTGGGCTAGGGCCACTGGGTTTTGGGTTTGGGCTTGTAACTGGGCTAGGTTATAAAGGTCACAATTATGGATTTGGGCCAAGAGTTTGGGCCGAGGTCCATGGCCCAAAGATTTGGGCCGATTGGGGTTACGGGCCGGGTTTAACCGGTTTTCAGGCAGATTTCGACGAAGAAGAAAGCCGGAGCTTCCCCATCTCCGGTCAACCTCGAACCTTAACTACAATCTGCGATCTACCCACCAAATTGAAGACAAACAAGTGTAGATTAGGATTATACCTTTGGTTTCCCCAATAGTGGTTGGAGTTGGTCGGAAAAGTCATCTCACGGCATTCTCGTCGAAATCTGGGAAATCATTTCCTGACGATTCTTCATCCAAAAACTACTCAGAGACGTCACAAACTCACTCCTAAAACGATCTATGGGGTTCTAAAAGCTTACCATGGTCGAGGGTTCGCCGGAGGAAGAAGTCATTGTTCCACGACGTTATGGGTTTGAAGGCTAGTATCCGTTGAAGATCATCATTCCTCTGCTGAGATGGCGACTTGGTGCATCCATGTATGTATTGTTAACTACATTGAAATGTTTGGGAATTGAAGAGAAAATCAAGGAGAGATAATGAACAAAATGATGAACACGGAGATCTTAGAGAGAGAGAGTTTAGAGAGAGAAATATGATTTGTATTGACTGAAAGAATGAATATTACACAATTACACACATTGTTTTTATACTAGTAAGCTTAACAACTCTAACCAAATACTAACAAACTTGCTAACTATATTTCTAACTATATTTCTAACTGTATTACTGACTTGTACCGTTAATACTCCCCCTCAATCTCAACTAGGGAAACCCAGTTTGAAATTGGAAGAACATATGCAATCACTGCTATGAAACCAGAAAACAAAACACAGAGTTAAACCATTTGCAATCTTGCAAGTTTGGGACAGCCATATGGAACTTTCCTTTGGTTTTTGTACCTGCAACTTGTCTTGCCTTTGCCCCCTTACCAAAAGCACCATTTAGCCAAGCTGCTCCAGCGGTCACATAACTACTTGTTTTGACAACTGACCCCGTATCATTCAATTTTCTCTCTGTTGCAAATATTGTTGTCGTTGTTTTATCTGAGACATGAAGCCTCTGATCAACAAACTTCACTTTCTCATTAACCACAGAAATGCCTACTGTCAATTTCTCTGTAAGCCCCACTTTCCTGTCAAAGGAAATGACCTTCTCTGATGCACTTGCTGTCAATCGATGCTTTTCATCAAATGCTTTAGCCCTGTTCATGGCATCTTGTCCAATAGCCGAACCCTTTGCAAACATAAGTGATTGTCCACACATCCAAAAGTATAGAACAGCCTCTTATAAAGTTGTAACACACCCTCATGCCGGTTATAACAATTTCTTGCGGGTTTACCCTTCGTGGGATTTACCATCAGCAATCTCATTCAACTTAGCTTCGGCCTTTAATATTTACAAAACCAGAAAATTAACAAGCTATAGTGTGGCATCGGCCTTAACTATAGCACCACGGGATTGCCCTTTGTGGATTTTACCAAAAAACTTCTTTGAACAAGCATCAGCCTTCACAATTTCAACAACAGAAAATCAACATCTATGTAGGATTACCCGTCGTGGGATTTACCTACTCACATCACGGAATTATCCTTTGTGGGATTTACTGTTAACAACTTCTTATACCCTTCATGGGTTTTACCTATTCACATCACGGAATTACCCTTCGTGGGATTTACCGTTAACAACTTCAAACTTCATCGTATAACCGAACTTACAGTAGATACATGCTGCAACTAAGCTTGTTAGACTTGATATTATAGATTGTTTTGTGTTCTGTCAGAGATTAACTTCACTTCCAAAGAGGCTTGGAAATCTATAGTAGTATAGCTTGAGCACCAAAAACCAATTGTGCAACTGATCGGATACAAAGAATAGTTATTCATTCTATATGAATACTTTGATGGCCCTTAAGTGCCTGACTCATTGACTCGAATTCAACATTTGATTCTACTGTTTCCATGATATCCACATCCATTTTCATTTCTTCCAAGTAAAAGACACCCATATCTCCAGTCAATTTTCTCTTCTCCACAATCACCAAAAGTCTCAAGAATCACTCAATAATGAATAAGCAAATGAAGTACAGACAAGAAGACATGATATCATCGAACACCTGGTGTGCGAAATTACCACGAATATCTACTTGCATCACTAACCGATCATGAATCCAGAAAATCGGAAGAAGCGATGGAGAAAGCACACAGATTTCAATTACTAATGGCTTCATGCCACAACTTTCACTTCCCAAGCAAAATGGAAAAAAAATTTAGAGTACACTACTTCAAAAATTAACCAGAAAGAACAATTCCATATTTTGCAGAATTTAGAATGAACCAAGAATTCACATGGACAAATCCTCAAGAAATTGAAATTGAACCAAGAATTCAGAATGAAATCATACCCAAACTCCAAATATATCACCTTGTTGAAAAACTTAACCTTCACATGAGACTTTTGAGCTGGGCATTTCGGCAAACACTTAGACTACACAAAAGTCTAAACTTTCTTCCACAATAGGCATGGCTATGGACGTCAGAGAAATGAACTGATCGAAGTATGTAACAAACACCCAAATGCTGCTGTTCTGTTGAGAGCCCATGTGATGGATTCTGATCGAACTTCCAAAACCCAGTTAGGAATGATCAAAGCTTCATCTCTCTGTAACCTGAATTCGATCTCTATGTGGATTAAGTCGTTGTTGATGTCGTCGTCTAGGTTTTCAACTGGCACCTCATCGTACAAAAATTCAAGATTTTCTTGGCAAGAAAAGTTCGACGATAAAGGATCTTCGTCATTGCCACCGTCCATTGTTTCTTTCTTGGCAAGAAAGCTTTGGAAAAGCTAGTAGAAATGGAATCAAATGATATGAACTCAGTGAGTCAACCCAGGCATTTTTGACCAAATTCGACGGACCAACGCAGAGAAAGATTCAGCTGCGGTTTCATGGCTGCGGAATTCGATTTGGGGATCGGAGAGAACGAAAATTCCTGAATTCAAGAACTGAAAATCAACAGGATGATCGCGGAAGCTCCGAAGAACTTGACGGAATTTCTGAAGAAAATCTGAAGAGAAAATAAAACTAGAAGATGAAATCTAATAAAAAAAGGGCACCACCACAATCCATGGCGTGAGCCTGGTGGCTCTGATACCATGTTAACTACATTAAAATGTTTGGGAATTGAAGGGAAAATCAAGGAGAAATAATGAACAGAAGGATGAACACAGAGATCTTAGAGAAAGAGAGTTTAGAGAGAGAAATATGATTTTTATTAACTGAAAGAATGAATATTACACAATTACACACTATTTTTATACTAGTATGCTTAACAACTCTAACCAAATACTAACAAACTTGCTAACAATATTTCTCACTATATTTGTAACTGTATTACTGACTTGTACCCTTAATATGCATGGGTGTGTATGTGTGTGTTGTTTTCAGAAAGGGGAGGGAGAGCGCATAGAGAATAGAGAGAGAGGTCCGAGAGCGGTTAATGGGGAGGAGGGGGGAGGAGAAAAGGAGAGAGATGAGGGATTTGGACCGGGGGACAAAATCAAGGGTGGGCCCCCTTGGGCACACCATTTGAGACCAAAAGGAAACCCATTTCAAAATATCTAGTCTAAAGTGAAAATTTACGAAAATACCCTTCCGTTCCGAAATCTGTAAAAATAATCGGGACGGGTTGTCACACTTTCAGAGTGGTAAAAATACAAGTGGGATAAATCTTGTTTCCTAAGCAACTGGTTCATATGGATACCCACAAGTAAAACAATCATCACGTAAAACGCTACAAGTTTTAAGGTATTACGAAGATCGAAAGCAAATACTCGTAGAGCATCCGTGAAATACAACTGATGAGGAAACCAAAATCAAAAGGGTATTATGTATGAGCAGTAAAAGCTTGTTCCGAAATAGCAGATGAGTGCACATTCCTTACCCGGTAGCCGTCAGGCCGTTCTCTTCTATCATTCTATGTTGCCAGGACTAGTTCCCATAGCCAACTTTATGTGTTTACTGCTCTGAGTAGCACAAATGGTTTCATAATCACAATGCGAACTAATCTTCATCGTCAGAGTTGAAGGTGATTTTTTGAGACTATGGAGCATCTGCAGGAATCTCTTTGAAGTGAGCCCCGTAAAGTTTGGACTCCTGTATTTCAATACCACAACGAAAGATCATCCGAAAAAAGATTGTCAAAATGCTACACTCATGCAAGCGGATTAAAAGAATGCAGAACACGAATGTGGATTATTCAGCAACCAGCAGGAAAAGCTAAATACGGGAGATGAAACAGATACAAATGCGTGCCTTTTTCTTAACATGAGTGCCAAATTTCAACAAGGCTTCAGGCACAATTTGGCTGGCTTCTCTGAGAACATTGACCAGCTCCCCCGCAAGTCCCTGGAATAGTACTCGTAACATATAGTAGTTCGGCTTAGAATTCTTCTGAAAAAAAACAATTCTCAAAATCTTGTTAGAATATAGATTTACTATATTTAGTGTTACCTTGGTCCAATGTGTGAAAAAAGTATGAGCAACACCCTTCTTTCCAGCCCGTCCAGTCTGCCCAATTCGGTGGACATAATCCTCAGTAGTGAGGAAAACTATAGTTAATCACTACTTCAACGTCTGGAATATCCAATCCACGAGCAGCCACATCAGTAGCTATCTGGAAATATGTTTCAGATAAAATGGAATACATTTTAACACAGTTCCCAGATATAGGTGTTTCAGATAGAAGCAAGCATAAGCTAACCACAAGTTCCCCAACAAAAACTTTGTACAGATTTAATAACTAATATACCCCTAAAGGGCCTATACACAAACATTTAAACCGGGTGGAAGGAAACTATAATATAGTTGGGAGGATTGTAAAAACGTACCCCGACTTCCACGATATACATGAACATTGTTTTGGTCTTGTCCAAGATACTTGTGGGTCCGTTTTGTCATCATCATTATCTTTTAATTTTCAAGTTTGATGCAGTAAAAACTTATTCTCTCACTTTTCCTTATTCCTGATTTGTGTAACTGAATTAAAATAAGTTTGGATACAAATGAAGAGTTCCCCCTAAACAGGGTAGGAAAGAAAATGGGGCATGTGATCTTATGAGCTAAACCGTCCAATTCTTAGATAAAATGAGGGCAAAGCAAAGAAGACATAGTGTCAACTTTAGTTTATTAGCATCCAGATAAAATATATCACTTCTCTCGAACAACATACCATCAAGGGGCAGCTTCCTTTCTTGAATAGAGAGTGCCTTCATACGCTCACTTTGTGCCTTGTCACCATGTATAGAAACAGCCTTCCAACCCCTACAAAACAGCAATCCATAGACCCTCAGTAGCTTTCCTCAAATATCTTCAGCAGCAACTCAAATATGCATCAACAAGTTTACCCTTTTTGCAGCATAATCTCAACACAAGTGGCTTCCTTTTTGTACAAGATAAAAATCAAAACTCTGTTCCTGTTCAACAGTATAACCTCGGCATTAGCAGATATCAAAATACACCCAAAATATTGAAGGAGCTCCATTGTGTGACATAAACATTGAGCATGTACAAATACACAACATTAGGTCCAAAAACAATCCGCCAGGGATTGACCAAGACACAAGTTAAAATAAAATAATGGAAGATAATGAGCCAATACTTACTCTTTACATTTGTAGTATTTTTCTAGCAATGCAACCAAGCGCCCTTCACGTGAATGTTCATCCAACACCTATGAATGTTCAAAAGGGAAGTCAATTGTAGTAAGCATATATTGAAATAACAAAGTAAACATTTGATTGTCACATAGGCTTCACGTGTGTTTAGAATTTGTACCTCAACTATCTGCATAACATCATGGTTGGCAGCTAAATCCTCTGACCCAACAACAACCTGAAATAATGCTTTTTTAGTTTTCCAAAAGGTTAATAGAAAATATTAAAGGTCACGATAATCCAGAATTCGCACCTTAACAGGATTAGGGTCCATGAACTCCTGAGCTAACTGATGAACTGATGGAGGCCATGTAGCACTGAACATTACCATTTGGCGAGCTGCAGAGTCAAAATTAACCGAACTGATTAGAAAGATCCGAGAATACTGAAATATCACGGTTTTAAGTGGGAGAGACCCTACACCACCCAAACTTGGAGCAAACTTAAACACTTCAACCTAATTGTAGTCTAGAGTTTTAATTAGCCATAAAATTTCCAATAAATTCATTTCAGAAATTCTAACTACTCATGGTAGTCCTTAGGAAAGCAGCTGGGGGAAATAGACATTACTTCTTATTTCATATTTAGGCAAGTGTCATTTTGCATTTCTATACTATCGACTACCTGGCATCTTTTGCCCCATTATCTATGGCTTGAGAGCATCTACAAAAACAAATTAATAGGTCTCTTGTAACTGAATTACCTCCAGGCTGCTCATAATTTAACATCATTTTCAGTTCTCTCTATTAAAAACAAAAACAGTTGTCAAACAAATGATTAGTCAAAATGAATGTCTTTCCTCTCTCTATGGATAGGTATCCAATAGTGCTAAACCTGCATACGTACATCCGCGTAAATAAGTGGAGGTGAGTGGTTATTTCTAAAAAAAAGGAAAAAAAAACAATTAGAAGCACATACTGGAAGAGCATATAATTCCTTATATAAGTTCTCCGTATGCTCATGGAATCAGCAGAACCAAAAATAATAAAAAAAGCATTTATTAAGTTATTTAAATATTAAAAAAAAATTTAATCTTTTAGACTTAATTGAAGTCCTCCCAAACAAACTAAAGAACTTGATGTCACCGGATAGATAAAGAAAGACCTATTAATAGTACATCACGTACCAGAGCATGTTTGACCCAATATATTCCGCACTTCTGGTTCAAATCCCATGTCAAGCATTCAATCTGCTTCATCAAGGACCTACAAAAATTTCTAATAAATTCACATCCAAACTAAAGTAGAAAATGAAATCTAATGATACTTCCTCTAGGTAAAAGATAATTACCATAAAAGATACTTCCTTCAGGCAACACACCCATTTCAATGAGATCTTTCAAACGACCAGGAGTTCCAATGATGATGTCCTAAGACCACAGAAAAGCTTAGAAAAACCAATTCTAAGAAGATGAACCACATAACGTATGCAAACATATAACCTCTACAGAATAATTCCACCTGCACATGTACTGAACCAATTCAATCAGCCTTTTGCCCAAATCAAAAGAATAAAATTTTCAAATTTTCTGTTTAAAGTTTAAACCCAACCGATGTGGTATCACTAACAGTAGCAATGACTTGCTTAAACACATTACATGCCAAATCATCAAATTATTGCAGGGAATGGGAGGGCACAATTAGTTCAATTAGAGATATTGGACTTCTACAATTAGAAAATGGAAATATTGACATTAGGCTCATATGACTCATTTGCAATGTATGGTCAACTCAAATTAGATATGTTTCTAATGACAAATGTAAAAGAGTTCTAATCAGATACCTTTATTGTTCCACAAAAATGATAAATCTCTGTCAATGTTGTAAATACACTCTATTAAGCTTTTAAGTTAAAACGACTTAGTCAGCACGATTAACCCCAAGTCTAGTTTGAATCGTAAGCTCTTTCTCTTTTGTAAATAGGATAATCCTATACTCGGGGTTTAGTATCAGAGTGCTAATGCATATAATCTTAATTTCACACAGAAATGAAAATACAATTTTTCTTTAATAAGAATTCTGAATAAGCTTTTCAAATGAGAATTTTTTTCTTAGTTAGTTAGTTGTTAGATCATACTTAAGCAGATTAGATGCAATGAGTTGTATGTCACCCACTTGTGTTTATACAAAATTTTATTTTTAATGAGTATGAATATTTGATACAACTTTCCAATTAAAGTAGATTTCACCAAACTTATCCTGTCATTTGTCTGAATATTGATGTTTTGGCGATATTTTCGTTAACATTAATATTCAATATCTTGGTTGTTATATGACCCGTAAAAAGGCTAACGCAAAATAGGAAACTGTCTTGAGTACATCAATTACAGGGCAAACTTTGCATATAAGGATCCTCCATGATTATGGTACAATTAACTATGTGCAAAGCTTTCACAAAGGACAAAAATCCATACATCATTAGGTGAAATTAAATGGTCTATGTATATTCAAAATGAGGACAAAGTTAGAATTAAAGAACTTAATCCAAACATCATCATATTTCCAAGTTGCAACATTACTGATCCAGTTTAAAACATGAAGTTGATTATGATCTTTTCTTAGCCAATTGTAGACCAATGTGAAGTATAAATAAAAGGGGAGGAAGTAAAACTGGAAAACAGAAATACAAATGTGTGCCACATAAAATAAAAATAATTAAGAATCTTACAACACCGGCCTTCAACGAAGATATCTGGGGTCCTTTGGGTGCTCCTCCATACAAACAAACTGATATCACACCACAAGGTTTCCCAGCCTCAAACAAAACATCTGAAATCTGCAACCAGAAGATAAAGCAAATGGTCGGTCACCTTTTTCAATTAATAACCTTGAATTTATCCAATGAACAAATCACATGCCCAAGCAGCAGGTGAAAAGAAATGTATGCAAGAACAACGCATTACAGTATGACCAAGTATGAACATGGTCGACAAGCTTGTTTCACTCTATTATTTGTTAAGCATATTTCTTACATAAAAGTTAGTGGCGTTTGAACAACAGGGCATGATACTTGCTGACCCATGTCGAAACTCCTTGAATGCTTAAAAAGAATTCCTCTTTTTTTCTTACATCAGAACCAATGGACTCTTGGTCTATCTTATAGCAAAAAACATTTCCCCGACCCTCCCTCACCACGGGGCAATCCCAAGGTATTTGCCTACAGTGAAAAAAAGAGCACAGAACTATTAACAACTTTGATTTGTGTCAAGAAATGTACACATGACTGCGCGCTCATGATTTATTCCCAACTATTTGGTTCTTCTCCTACCTTAATAAGCAACAATCTAAAAATAAGGATATCACTTCTATGGAAAGGTACTATTTGCAGTGACTCTGTTCAAAACCCATTTATGAACTATGATAATCAAATACATGACCTGATACCCAAAAAATAAAGAAATAATCAATCTTCTCAACTCCCCATGTATGTGAGTGATGCCCTATTACACTTTTTCTGATGAGTATCTACTACTAATTCATGTACCAAAATTCTTTAGACAATTGAGTGACTGGTAGTCTTTTGTCACATAATAGTCAAGCATTTTCATTGAATTTAGGACATAAAGATATCCTTAATTTTCACCAATTCTAATTTTCTAGGTTTTTTTAGGTCAAGTGTAGCAGCAAAAGAGCCCATCAACATTAGACTAAAAGACCTGAGCCGCCCATGGGCATATACCTACCACATGGTCATCCATCATCGGACGTATCACGTATCTAAGGGTACTATAGCAATAATTAATTATTATTGAACACCTTTACTTTTCCTCTGAACTCACATTCTAGGAGGAGGAGAAAACTGACCCAGGGGCCCGGAAACGCATTTACTCTTAACCCATTCACGGAGGCAAGATTGAATCAGAGAAATATGCCACCTCAGAGAGAAAATTCAATATGCACAACACAATTTCAATTTCATAATCGATACAGAAAAATCAAAACATTATCCAACACTAATAATGGATCTTGGGTCAATTAGCACGTACTTGTTGAGCTAGCTCCCTTGTAGGTGCAATTGCAAGGCAAAGAGGAGTTCGTCGCCTCGAAAACTTACCCTTCCTCATGTTCAAAACCTGCATAATTGCCGGTATTCCAAACGCCAAAGTCTTGCCTGCACAACACCACACAATCAGCTTAAACGGACAAAAGAACTCACAACACAAACCAAACTTCAAATCCCAAAATCCAAACCACAATTAGTACCTGACCCAGTTTTCGCAATCCCAATAAAGTCGCGACCGTCCAATAAGAACTGCCAGGCCCTGGATTGAATCGGAGAAGGACACTTGAAATTCTGACAGCACCGTAAAATATCACTGGGAAGCTTCGACTCCGCAAAGGAAGTCAATGGCTTGTATTTGGCTTCCTTTGCATCTTTCCCTGTAACCACCACAGCCGCGTCTCCGGATTCTCCTTCGTCGGCATAGCCAATTTCCTATGGCTCCTAATTGTTTTCGGGTTCTTCCTCCTCTTTGGATTTCTTGTGCTTCTTCTTCTTCTTCTTGTCAATAGAATCTGAGTTTTCTTCCTGAGGAGCAACCTCTTCGAGCTTTCTCTTGGGATTGTGTTGCGAAAATTAAACAAACCGAAATTAGTCCTACTTAGCTATTGCTGTTCTTTGAAAAAAACCCTGCTTCTGCTACGATGGTACGATTACGAGAATCTGCTGCTGTGAAATAAACCAGCAGAGTGTTTGGTAAACTTTTTTGTAAAAGTACTTTTGGAAAAAAAAATGTAGTATTATAGTGCTTGGTAAACTTTTATGTAAAACAAATGTTAAAAAAAACCGTTTTTTCAAAACTGAGTTTTGCAGCTTCTTGTTTTTGGCTTTTTTTCATCCAAAACTGTAAAAAAAAGCTGAAGCAGAATGTTTACCAAATACAAAAAACTCTCCAAGCTTTTTTTCATAGCAGCTTTTTCTAAAATCACCTCAACCCCAAAAACGGGCTTAGTTCCAAATTTTATGCTCACGTAGGAATCGTTTGTTAGTATAGAAAACAAGCACTTAATATTGTTCCATAGAAATTAATCTAATTCTAAATTACTAACTTAAATCCAATTGCAACGTAGTGAAATTTAACAAAGATTGATAAATAATGACGATTTTGAGAGTTGACACTAAAAGTAAAAAAAAAACATATGAAAACAAGAACATGTGATCACAATGCAAAAAGTGGCAGCCAAGAAAACAAGTTGTAATTCAATCGAGTAAAACACTAGAGCGTCCGACTCATCATAACCAATCCTACTTATTTCCTGTAACGAATTATTAACAAGTACTCAATCTCATTGATAGTCGAATTTCTCTAACTCATGTAATATCTACAGCATCTAAACTATTACGTATATTCCACTATGCAACCATCCATGACATGTGGATTAGTTTAACATAATGAAACTCATTACGATCAATGGAAATTTATATAAAGACTACACAAATCCTAGAGTATGGCATCTACTACTAGGTAATTTATGGTATCTATTTGCAAGAAGCTGTCACTCAAGTTGAAAACACGACATCTGCACAACTTGCATCAAATTTACTAAGTAAAAGTCAAGATGGTAGCTAATCACCAAGACTAAAACCAAGCATATCAGCACAGCAAACGATACTCAATGAAAATTGAAAACTTAAAAAGAATTCAATTCAAAAGTTAAGCATTCATAGTCATGGCTACATCGTAGCCCTAGCTAAGGAAAATTAGTTCTTAACATAGATGAAATTGTCATTGAATTCATAAAAAATGAAAACTAAGTTTAGAAAACCCTGAAAAATTATTTGCTCTACTGCTACTGTCTTCCGTATGTCCCTTCTTCTCCAGAAAAAATTGATCAATTTTGTTTTTCTTCTTTTTCTCTTGAGTTTTCATTTCCTTCTCCGTAACCGACAGCGGCTTAAAAGCCCATTTATTGAAAACATTAGAAGAAAAGAAACGGAAGAAACCTTTTAACTCCTTGCCAGACACTTGGTGTGTTTAGACACCTTGATCAAAGCTTGAAAGAAAAGAACGCCTAATCTCACTCATGTTGGTCTACTTACTGCAACAAAGCCTCCATATTGTCCTTTTCTACCCTGCTAGATTCCAACTGGAAATTTCATCTCCAAAGTGATATCAACCAAATTTGAAAGTACCCAAATCTCCATTGCAATTGATGAGAATTAAAGATCAAAAATGCCCAATTCATGCTTCCACCGAAAACCAACAAACTGGAGAGTGGAATAGAAATATAGATTTTCATCCCTCTTCAATTTTGATAAGTTGCAGTGCACCGGCTTGCTTCTGGAAATTGGGAGATAAAAGCAACACTTTCTTCTGTCGGTGCAAATATGAGGATAAGGGCATCCTTTGTTTTGTTGAAGCGGTCACGTGATGGTCATCTGCAATACGGAGCCTGCTTAAAAATTGAATGGAAGAAAATGAGTTTACACGGAGACCCAACTAGGATCAAGTCAAGGTTGACAAACAAATGGTAAATACAAATAGTCGTCTAAACACCATTTTATCAATCATGATTAGACACCACCAGACTACCATGAAAACCACACAAAAATAGCATAATTTTCCATATCATTAATCTAATCTTAAAAACACCAAAACATGTCATTTCTTTCATTTAAGTCCAAAGTTGCACCTAAGAAATTGTAGTTTTCGGAGTACAATAAGTGATAAAATATGCGCTCATCAGATTGGAACTGTGTTGGGCTTCTTCTTCGTCTTTGTTTTTCTGCTTCTTCTTCTTCTTCCTCTCGGCTTTGGTTTCATGGAGAGGTTGGGTCTCTTGCGGTTCTGCCTCGCTGACGGCAGTGGAGGTTTTTTTGGATTTGCGACCCATTGTTGAAGCTCAACTCTGGTTTGCTTGCTTAATAAACTACGGAAGGAAAACCAACAGAGGCCGGCCTGGGGGTTGGGTTTTCAAAGGGAAAGGGTTTATTTTAGGGTTTTGACCTTTGACTATGTACGTATCTCTAAAATGCGGCACGTGAAAAAATGCTTTGACTATATACATAAAATTCATATTGTTAGAGTAAGCGTTAGTGGGTTAGATAGTTAGTTGTAACTTGTAAGGAAGAGGATAATTTGTGGGGATTGAACCTGCACTAGGGCATACTTTACTTAGATAATGAAACTTAAACATTAAGTAACTAACAAGTAGTGATTCTATAACATCAAATTCACATAATATAGTATAACATAATTTGATTTATTCGTCATTGATTCTGGCCTATAGAACGCCCCCAACCTACCCTGCCCAAGAATAGTTAGGGTGGGTTGGTTTGCTCATTTCTTGAATCGAAATGAATTTTAAAAATGTCAACCCAAGCCTATTGGGTTGGCCAATGTGTTGATGTCAAACCTGAAATTATTATGCCACATACATACATGAGGGTGAAATGGAAGTCTTTATCTTGTCAAAGATGTTTTCTTAAAGGACAAATAACATCACTTAGTACTACGGTTCAGTGGTATTCCTCTTCATTGGTAAGTGAGAGGTCTTAGGTTCGATTTTCACCAAAGGCAAATTTGAACCACATTATTGCTAGCCCATTGTGATGCTTAACTCACTCTCTTCCCTTAGACCAACTCCAACCCTTGGAGTAAGTCCTAAATTTTCCGTTCTATTCCCCCCATTTCTCGCCAACCCTTGTTCTAAAATTAGGTTAAGTGTTAAAACCTAAAAAAAAACTCAAATTTCCCCCAAGATTTAGCCCAAAAAACTTGGTGAAGCCCAGAGAATATGGCCCACCCACATGGGGCTGTCTACCCTGATGTCTTATGGGTAACTGAGCCCAACGGCTCTTTTATGATCTGGCGGCCACAATCAGTTGGGCCGTTGGTTCATCCAACAGTCCACATTCAATATATTTTTTTTAGTTTATTATTTATATATTTATTGAATCCAACGGCTGAGATCGAATATAATCAAATCTAACGGTAAAAAAAAATCTAACTACCCAAATTTAAAACCAACGGCTAAAATAATTTTAAAAAAAATTATTTAACTCAAAATTCACCCAAAAACTCTATAAATACCTATGTATTTGTTCAAACATCCACACAAAACTCACTTTTCTCGTACAATTCTTCTCATTTTTCTTTCTATCATCTTCCAAAACCATTTCTTCCCATTTTCACTTCTTCCAATCTCTATCATGTGTTTCATATTCTTCCATAGTGTTGTTTCATGTGTTGATTTAGTGATTTTTCAATATTTATCGGAATTTAAATATTTTTAGGTCAAAATGTTCATAAAATTAATTTAGGATAGTCTACATAATTTTTTTTTTTTTAAAGTTAAGTTAAACAAAAATGGCCT
The DNA here is from genome assembly GCA_024362995.1 of Heteromeles arbutifolia. NCBI lineage: Eukaryota > Viridiplantae > Streptophyta > Magnoliopsida > Rosales > Rosaceae > Heteromeles > Heteromeles arbutifolia. The sequence goes on from JANCRC010000020.1 coordinate 9,769,322, forward strand.
GAATTCATTCTTTAATAATCTGGGGCTAAAATTTTAGGTTAGAATGGTCGAAGCAGAAAAGTTGTTTCTGGGTTGAAACCTCAATTTTATGGGCTAAAAATTTTAGGTTTTACTCCAAGGGTTGGAGATGGTCTTAGTGTAGATAATATCATTTGTTAAAACAAAAATACAAATAACAAGATTTTTCGGTGGTCAAACAACCTTGGAATAAATTCATATTTTGAATTTTCCCAAATACTACCAAGTTAGGAGAGTGGTGTTTCCAAGTCAAAATTGTGTGGCATTCATATTCAAGAACGACATTGATCGATTTTTATTTAATAATTATTTTGATGGGTAGGCCAACTTCAACTACCATTCTTTTTCTCTTTTTTTTTGGTCAAACAACTACCATTCATAATCAAAACCGGTATAAAAAAGTGAGAAACAATTTAAAATTAGCGACCGCTAACCGTTGGATTAGATCCAACGACTTAAAAAAGCGTCGACACTTCCATATTTGCAAGTTATCCCACGTAGGCGTAGCAACTAATCCTCTCTCTCTCTCACATAATAAAGTGGGAGTGCAGTAGCGGTGAGAGTCACACAACACAAACTCTCTCTCTAGATCTTGTGCAAAATTTGGGGATCTAGCCATGAATCGCCACCACGACCCTAACCCATTTGACGAAGAAGAAGTCCAGGTCAAGGTCAATCTTTTTCGGTAATTCTACCTCTTTCTCTTTCTCCAATTTCGTAAATTGGGTTTTTCGATCTGGATCTGAAAACTTCAAAAAAATTTCTTCTCCTTATTCCGTTTTGTCACAAATGGTCCCTGACATTGATCAAACACATCAATTTGGTCCGTGACATTGAAAATCAATAAAAATGGTCCCTGAGATTGATCAAACACATCACAAATGGTCCTTCCGTTAAAAACTCTTTGGGTAATTTTCAAAGCTTCGTAACTCAATCGTTTCTTAACCAAATTCGACCCATAATATATCAAAATGAAGATAAGAAAGTGTAGAACAATATTATACCATTTGGAAGCCCAATGGTTGCCTGAGATGGTCGGAAAATAGCCTCAAATGTGACTGGTCCGCGGAAAAACTGAAAAACTTGCTGGAAACTAGGTAAACTTTAAATGTTCATAACTTCTTTAATACTCAACGAAATTGAGTGATTCAAAAATAAAAATCATACTTCTCGATGAGACAAAGAGAATGGTACCTTTATTGACCGCTAATTCACCGTGGTTTGGCCGGAAAACGGCTCGAAATTGGATAATCAATTTCGAAATAGCCAATTTCGAGCCGTTTTCCGGCCAAACTACGGAGATTTAGCCATCAAGAAAGATATCATTCTCTTCATCTCATCGAGAAACATGATTTTCATTTTTGAATCACTCGATTTCGTTGATTATTGAAAAAGTTATGAACGTTTAAAGTTTACCTAGTTTCCAGCGAGTTTTCCAGTTTTTCCGCGGACCAGTCACATTTGAAGCTATTTTCCGGCCATATCCAGCAACCATTGGGCTTCCAAATAGGTATAATCTTGTTCTACACTTTCATATCTTCATTTTGATATATTATGAGTCGAATTTGGTTAAGAAACGATTGAGTTACGAAGCTTTGAAAATTGCCCAAAGAGTTTTTAACGGAATGACCATTTGTGATGTGTTTGATCAATCTCAGGGACCATTTCTATTGATTTTCAATGTCAGGGACCCAAATGATCTGTTTGATCAATGTCAGGGACCATTTGTGATAAAAACCTAACACAAATGTTGTCCACCACCACACCATTTTTTTCCAAATTCGATCTAGTAGGCAGAATATTGCAGCAGGCCTTCCAAACACAAACTTTCACTTTACCTGGAACAGAGGCTCTCCAGATTTTATTCCAAGTTAAAGCAGCCATGGGATTTTGGCTTGAAGAAGATGTAGTATCCCGTAGTGAGATAGCAACTTTATAGGCACTTTTAACAGAGAATAGTCCTTTAGAGTCATAATGCCACATTAGACGATCCGGAGGCAAACGGGCACTCAGTGGTATTGAGAAAATCAAATCAGCCTCATAAGAGGGAAATAAAGAGTTAATCAGATATGTATTCCATGAAGCCGATTCATGAACAATTAGTGATGATACCCACTCTACCTCACAGCCCTCCGGAGCCGTCGAGAAAGGTCTGAATAGATGAGGGCGGTCTAGCCATCTATCTTGCCATACACGGATTGACCGACCATCCCCCACCCTCCATCTAGAACCACGCTCCAAAATAAGTCGAGCTTCCAAAATTCCTCTCCAGCATGCTAAAAAAGAGACCCCCAGAAACGCATTCCAGAAAGTGTTATGTGGGAAGTATTTTGCTTTAAGCAATCTAAACGCCAAGAAGGTTGGATTTTGAAGAAGCCGTCACCCCTGTTTGGCAAGAAATGAAAGATTAAATTCATAAAGCGAAGGAAAGCCCAGGCCCCATTCTTTCTTCGATCGACACATACTCTCCCATGAAAGCCAATGAATGCACCTGGAGGAATCACTATCACCCCACCAAAACCGACAGAGAATTCGTTGCAAATCCTCACAAAATGTTTTTGGAAGAAGAAAACAGTTCATGGAGTATATAAGAAGAGATTGCCCAACCACTTTAATTAAGATTTCTTTGCCCTCTGCACTCTGTTGAATCCCACATCGGCCATACAAAAAGAAAAGTAATAGTTTAAATATCTTAACCCCACTCTAACTAATACCGAGGCCTTTTGTGATAAAACCCCACACCTGACGGATTGTGCTGATGATAATTACCAAGTTGGGGACAATATCGGTGTTGTTGGAAGTGGGCCGTATGGCCCGTCTCTCTGATAATTCTACATGGTATCAGAGCCAGGGAACGGGCTCGTACCGTACTGCCACGTGATTGGTCGGTCCCCTTGGCCCCGCGTGTAGGGTGAGTCCCATTGGCTCCACGTGGTTGTCGATGTGTGAATCTCCCACGTGTGACCCATTAATTGGGTCCCATGTGAGGGGGCGTGTTGAATCCCACATCGGCCATACAAAAAGAAAAGTAATAGTTTAAATGTCTTAACTTCACTCTAACTAATACCGAGGCCTTTTGTGATAAAACCCCACACTTGACGGATTGTACAGGTGGTAATTACCAAGTTGGGGACAATATCGGTGTTGTTCGAAATAGGCCGTATAGCCCGTCTCTCTGATAATTCTACACACTCAACAGTTTGTCATTCCACCTTTTTAGTTTTTTTCCATAGGCGATCTTTGATGTGCGCAAAGCGCTTCGAATGTTTACGCCTCAGAATAACTGGAAAACCAAGATATCGATCATGAACGTCCACCCAAGTCACGCCCAAAAAAGTTGCTAATTGATCCTGAACCTCACGCCTTATGTTTGGACTAAAGGAAATAGCACATTTCTGGAAATTAATACACTGACCCGACACTCGCTCATATAAACCAAGAATCTGTTTGAGAAACCCACATTCCTGAAATGAGGCATGTAAAAACAAGAAATTGTCATCTGCAAACAGTAAGTGGGTAATGCTCGGAGCTCCGCGACAGATAGCTACACCATGAATGCGACCAAGCTGCTCATATTTCATAATAAGACTGGTTAATCCTTCAGCACATAAAAGGAACAAATAAGGGGACAGTGGATCCCCTTGTCTTAATCCATGGGTTGGACATATATAACCTGTAACTGAGCCATTAACTAAAAAGGAATCCGAAACTGTGCTAACACAGTTCATGATGAGATTAACCCAATTTGAATCAAATCCCAACTTTAGCATGATAACACGAAGGAAGCCCCATTCTACCCTGTGATATGCCTTACTCATGTCCAGCTTTAGAGCCAAAAAACCCCGTTGACCCGCCAGAGTTTATGTAGATAGTGACCCACCTCCAACGCAACTAAGGAGTTAGATGAGACTGCCCGACACAAAGGTACCCTGTTGATCCGATATAATGGAGTCCATGAATCCTTTCAGGCAATTAACAATTACTTTTGCACCAATTTTATATAAGACATTGCATAACGCACTCGGCCAGAGCTGAGACATGTGTTGCGGATTAGAGACTTTAGGAATGACGGAGACCAGTGTGTAGTTCAACTGGCGAAGGATGCAACCAGAGGACAAAAAAGAACGCACTGCACAAGTCACATCCAAACCCACAATATCCCAAAATTTCTGAAAAAATAAAGGAAACATACCATCCGGACCTGGAGCCGTGTGGGGGATTCATTTGAAAGAGAGCCTCCCTAATTTCCTCATCAGAATAGTTAGCTACTAAAGACTGATTCATCTCTGGAGTAACACGCCTAGGAACACAGTCAAGAACTTCACTGAAACTCATATTCCCGTTCGTAGCAAACATATCCGTAAAGTAGTCCTTTACAACCTTCTCTAACGACACCGTATTGGACTACCATCTACCATTCCTGTCATAAAGGCCTGTTATGCAGTTTTTCCTTCGACGATTGGAGGCCTTTTAATGAAAATAACGTGTGTTCTTATCCCCATCACGAAGCCAAGCCGACTTAGCACGCTGTCTCTAACGCGACTTTTCTTGGGACAAGAGAGATTCTAAACGTTTGTGAAGAGAACTGCCCATATCTCATGCCCCAGATGTAACAGGCTGTTGAAACAAAACCTTCATCTGCTCTCGAACCCTTTGTATTTCCTCCTTGACAACCGAGAAAGAAGTCTTCCACTTCAATAATTCAACATGCACTGATTTGATTTTCTCACAAGCCTTATATGCAGGAGTACCAGAAACCTACTTAGCCCACCCTTCAGAGATGATCTGAGGACAATCTTCCCGTTGTAGCCAGGCTTCTTCAAATCGGAAGTGTTTGTGTTTTCGAACATCAGCAGCAGGACCATTACGAATTTGCAGTAAAATAGGAAGATGATCTGAGGTTAACGGATTCAGGTTAAGCACCTTAGAGTGCCTAAAGAGAGCTCTTCAGGTCGAATTAGCTAGGTATTGGTCTAACCGGCATTTTGTGGTCGAATTAGCCCACATGAATAACTCACCTGAAAAATCCAAATCACCCAGATTGCAATAGGCCACGGCATCCCTAAAACTCTGCATTTGGGATGAACTACGAAAGTTTTTTCAAAAGCAAGCAGTACCTTGTTAAAATCCCTAAAAACAAGCCATGGAAGACCAACTAAATCACTAAGAGAACGTAACAGCTCCCAGGACTTATACCTTTCAAATGTGGCAGCAAACCCGTAAAATCTAATAAGTCTCCAATGAACTCGATCACCAACCCTTCTAACTTCAGCATCAATATGACGTGCCGAAGCATTCAAAATTCTCAAAGGAATTTCATTCATCCAAAACCACACAATCCCTTCTGAGCGACCATCACTAGGGACTGCATAACAATTATCAAAACCCAAACGTACCTTAACATATTCAATTCTCTTTCGATCACATTTCGTTTCGTTGAGAAAGAGAATTTGGGGAAACTATTGGAAAATAAGAATTTCCAGAGCTTGAACTACCGGGTCGTTCCCCAAACCCCTGCAGTTCCAAGCTAAGCAAGTCATGGCTCCCAGTGAGGCTGCACCGTCGCAACCACCACCGATGATGTTAAAACTGATGGGGGAGATCGCAAGATGCACGAGCACTTAGGTGACACCAAACAATCCTCCAATGTGGGAGAACGCAGCCTTTTAACACTAGCATTAGGACCCAAGGGTGTAGGACACCTTGAGATAGCATCACCACGACTGCCATGACGATCTCGGCCAACTCTTCTTCTCCCATTTCCAGAAATGTGTGAAGGAGATCCCATAATTTGCCTGATGATAGGGCTCAAATTAAAAGGATCCGGGTTAGGTTCACTTTGTTGATCCGTAATAATTGGATCAAGATAGTCTTGAAAGTGAGATGCTTGATCACTATTGCAGCCCATTAGCCCAACTGTCAAATTGAACTCATGCCCTCCTACATTAATAAAATCTGGGCCAGCCGCATGCAAATATGCCCCAATAGTTGGGGAAATAAGGTCCAGCTCTTCCAGCTCAGCAGCATTAATATCAAGATTCAAATCCAGAATATTGGGAGATAAGTTAGCGCGGGAAAAATTTCCGTTCATGCAAGGATCCTCCGTGATAGTATGCCGAGAATCAAGGCTTTGTTGGATTTCCAGGAGCACCCAAATTCGACCCAATCGAAAGTGAGTCATTGACCACCGTAGAAACCACCGGGGCAGCAAGGTCGGAGGGTCGGTTATCATCGTCAAGATCCATAGTAGCATCCTCATCTCCCAATCCAAAATGATGCCTTCGTAACGCCCTCCTTGTATTCCGTTTAACTTCAGCCTGAAGCCATGAACCATAGGGCGCAGTAGAGGCATCAATACGACCCCCTGAATAATGATAACATCCTAAACCAATGTGATCAAAGCATCCACACAAGAAACAGTATGCTGGAAGCCGTTCATACAATAAGTCCACCATTACCCGATCACCAGACGGTAGACGAACTTTTAAAATTCGCCGCAAGGGCTAAAACACATCAATTTCAACCTTAATACGAAGAAAGTCTCCCAAACAATCTCCATTCATGTTCTGATCCACTTTAACCACAGAGCCTAGGCTCTGACCAATGATGTTCCTCATTCCATATACATGAAAACCAAAGGAATACCAAAAGCTTGAACCCAGAAAGCTTGGTACCTTAGGGGAATATTCTGTGGGGCATCACCTTCCCGGACAAGAGTAAGAAAGAGAAGCATTTTCTTGAAAGTCCACCGCCCCCCATTGAGAACCATTTTACGATCTTCATCCGACGAAAAGGCAAAAACGAAACGACCGCCACTTAAGGCGTGAATATCAACATTAACTTTAGGACGCCATAGATTTTTGAAAAAAGACATTAACACCTCTTTGTTATAATTCTTATGCGAAAGCAATTTGCCCACAAGTAGGAACTGGGAAATACGAAACTCAGTATTCTCCTTAACCACAACTTCGCGATCTTCCTCCTCCATCAACCCAAATCTGGAAGCAAATGAGTGAATTACCTCGTCCATGTAACGCAGCAAGACAAGAATCTACTTGTAGAAAACAGTCACACCCCCCCCCAACAGCTTGTAACCCAGATATCATTTAGAGACCTGGGCTTCAGAAACCCTAGAGGCGGCAAAGACGAAGAAAAATAAGAGAACCCTCACTAGAAGGGAATCCAAATTTGTATAAAAATTTGAAATTTGAAATTTGAAATTTTTTACCTCATTCACTTCAAATGATTTATAATATAAACGATTTCAATTACGAAGTTTCATAAATCGTAAAACTCCTTGGGCCATCGCCTAGTGCCTAGGTGGAGATTTTTAAAACAGTGCTAATAATGTGTATATATATTTACCTTGTTGGGAGATGGGAGAATTGGACACTGGAGCGAAGAGAGAAGAGAGAGACAAGTGAGCGAGTGCGGGTTACGTTAAAACTTAAAAAGAGAGGTTTTGTTTTTAGTTTTTAATGTTTTTTTGCTTTTAATCAGAGGATATTATTAGACCGCCTAAACAGGTCTAGGCGTCCTTTCATAATTTTCAAACGCCTAGGCACCCGCCTAATCCGCCCAAACCTGCTTAGGTTACGATTTACTTAGACAGAAAATATATAACCTTCATTTTGCTCTTCTTCTTTTTTTCTATAAATTGTAAGAGACTTGTTGAATACTTAAATGAACTCACATTATATTCCAATACTTCATAATATATATGTCATTCTATTTTGTAGATTATGATGTAATTACATATATTTTATGTAGAAAAACACTTATTTACATGAAATATAATAGATTTACTTAAAACCGTCTAATCCAGTCCACTTATATCCGGCCCAGCTGCTAGGCTCCAGCCCGCCGTGCAATTAGCCTAGAGCGTTTTAGAACCTTGATTATTAGAGTAACGCTAGCTGCAGTCGATTTTGGGAATTGGGATTTGGGGAAATTGGTCGACAGACTCCAGCAGGTGCCATTGTAGAATTATTCAATGGATTATCCATACCAGTTGGCCCATCACAAAACCGCCATTGGTCAGCTCTGGAGCTTTTTCGCAGTAATCACCCGCGAAGCTGTCCAATTCTGCACGATTGAACTTCCTACTTTGAGTAAGCTTAATTTCTCTTTCTTTCAAGTTTGGTGCTTTTGAAATGTTAAAAAATGGTGATTTGCATATCCTCTACTTTACCCTTGTAGCTCTTAATTTTGTGGAATGCGAATGTTCTGCTTCTTTTTTCTGAAGAACATGACTTATAGTAATACGGCTTGCAGATTCTTTGATGATAAACCACTCCTAAGTGCTAACATGTATATATGCAAGCAGATCGTGCCCACATCGAAGCGGTTGAATGATGTCACAAAGTATTGTCAAGGTGAACCGAAGTTGTATTTGCTCGTTTTTTAAGTCCTAGAGTAATATAAACTTCGGGTTTTCAATGGTTAAGAGATCCATGCATGTACAGTTGCGATAAAGTCTTCCTGATGCTTGTTTTCATTTTCAATGCAGCATTGCGTATTACTTTCATGCATTCATTACCAAATTTCTCAGCAGAAGTTCATTCTCCGGATCAGGAGGTAGTGATTGCTTTGGGAAGCAATGTGGGTGACAGACTCTGCATAATTTCAGTGAAGCCTTGCGGTTAATGAGAAAATCGGGCATACACATCACTAGACATGCTTGCCTGTATGAGACAGCACCAGTCTATGTGACTGATCAACCTAATTTTCTCAACTCTGCTGTTAGAGCTGTTACACAACTTGGGCCTCATGAGTTACTACGAGCACTGAAGAAAATTGAAAAGGACATGGTTCGTACTGACGGCATAAGGTATGGTCCCAGGTCAATCGACCCAGATGTATTGTTCCACGGAAAGCGAAGAATTAGCTCTGAGATTCTTACGGTTCCCCACGAACGAATTTGGGAAAGACCATTTGTAATGGCCCCACTAATGGATTTACTGGGGTCAACTATTGACAGCGATACAGTTTCTTGTTGGCATTCTTTCTCACTGCATTCAGGTGGGCTTTTTGATTCCTGGGAGAAATTGGGGGGTGAACCACTCATTGGAAAGGAAGGACTGAAGAGGGTTTTACCCATCGGAAATGGCTTTTGGGACTGGTCAACGAAAACCGCGGTAATGGGTATGTTTAATCTGACCCCAGATAGTTTTAGTGATGGAGGAAAGTTTCAGTCTGTAGACGCAGCAATTTCTCAGGTTGGCTCAATGATTTCAGAAGGGGCAGATATGATTGATATTGGCGCAGAATCTAGGCTGCCAATGGCTTCTAGGATTTCAGTTCAACAAGGATTGGATAGACTAACTCCTGTCCTAGAAGCGGTTCTTGGGCTGCCTGAAGCAGAGGGAAAGATTGTATCTGTGGACACATTTTATTCAGAAGTTGCAGCAGAAGCAGTCAGTAAAGGTGCTCATATTGTAAATGATGTATCTGCTGGGCAGTTGGACTCTAACATGTTTAAAGTCATTGCAGACCTTAAAGTTCCCTACATTGCAATGCACATGAGGGGGGATCCGTCTACAATGCAGAACAGTGAGAACCTGCAGTATGATAAAGCTTGTAAGCAGGTTGCCTCAGAGTTATACTTGAAAGTGAGAGAAGCTGAAATATTAGGCATCCCAGCTTGGAGGATGATAATTGACCCTGGACTTGGATTTTCAAAGAACCGTGAACACAATTTGGAAATCATAATGGGTTTACCAAATATTCAAGCAGGGATTGGGAGGAAAAGTTTGGCTTTGTCTCGTGCTCCCTTCCAGAAAGAAATTTTTAGGTGAAGTTTGTAATCGCACTGCTGCAACTGAGAGAGATGCTGCTACTGTTGCTTCTGTCACTGCCGCAGTTCGGGGCGGAGAAAATATTGTAAGAGTACATAATATAAGAGATCATGTAGATGCTGTGAAGCTATGTGATGCAATGTTGAGACAGAGGAGATCTATTCCTCCAAGTTAGAAAAAATGATGACAACTCAACCCATGAAAAGCATAAAAAACAGAGATTGGCGAAAAGCGTTTGACAGCCGGGAAAATACTCACGAAGAGAGAATGGATGAGTTAGCATCTGTTTTGAGGTGCAATGTAGGGCGGCAGCCAATGAAGTGCCTAGGGCTCTCAGTTTTACTTTGTCTTTGTTTCTGTGACCAACCACAAAGGGAGCTATTTCAATTTTCTGAGGAAAGGATAAACAATATACAAGAAAGGCCGTGCCCATGCCCAGGCCAGGTAATTGCAATTATTTTATTTTATTCTATTCGTCAATTCAGTCATTAACTGATTAAACTGAAACTGAAACTGAAACCATTGGGGTAACCTCTCTTCTTTTCTTTTGTTTTTTTGGTTGAAAAGAAAAACTAAAAACGTTCAGGAGCCAATTTTGCTGGTCTTTGTGTGTACTAGGAAGTAGGAAGGCATTTACAACATTCTGAAATTTACTATTGAACATGAGGAGCCCGTCCGATGTACAATGATTTTCCTTTGATGCTTTGCCTAATTACATATAAATGAAGTTATTTTCCAATCAACCGAAGGCATGATTATTAAAAGCCAAAAATTATTTGTTGTAAAAGATTACAAGAATTAATTAAGGTTACAAGCAGTAGTAGAAGCTCAATCATGAATTCATGAGACTTCTTTACAATTATCGATCATAGGCTGGAGCCACCAACTTGCTATTGGTCTAGCGTTATCTCTCGTCCACAATGTTGGAAGAGGTCGCAAATTTGAATTCTCCTTCCAGGAATGATAAAGCAAATAAATAAATTATAGGCAGTAACCTAAACTATGCTTTCCATAGGATATTAGGTTCAAGCCTCCTCATGGCAGAAGAAGTTGCTGGATGAATGATCTCTAATGAATTCACATCCCAACCCCCACCTCTCCAATAGGAATAGTAAACTGCTTGAATGTGAGCAACTTTCCTATGATCTTCTCCACCATCAGGAAGTAGTGACTGGATCAATTCATCTGGCATATCGAAAAATTCTAGCAATTTTAAATTTTTTAAATGCTCGATGCCTGATGGGACCTTCTTCAACAAGTTGCAGCGCTGGATTATTAACTTTTCTAGACAAGGCATTGCTCCCCCATCCATGATAATCTCTTCCACTCCTTCTAATTTGTCGATACCTAATAGCTTTAGACTTGGAAACCCTCCTTCCTTAAAATGCAAGCATTCTCCATCATAAACCTGAAGCAGTTCAAGATGTACCAGATTTGGCAAACCTTGGAGATGTACCAGAGGATCCTCCTTTAGCCGACTCCATTTCAAAAAGAGTCTCACCACGTTATGAAGAGAAGAAATCCAGTGTGGTAAGTTTTCTAAACGCCCTGTCAAATATAGTCGCTGAAGGAACTGTGGAGGACAAGAAATTTGTGTCAGATCAATTATCATGTCCTTCTCCACAGAAGATACAGACAGCGAGCGAAGGTTGGTCAGCTTTTCAACCGATGAGCATACGGTGACCCCGTCTTCTGTCCTCAACTTGAAAATGCCCAACCTCCTCAGTTGATTCATTCTGCCAAATTCAGCCATTAAAGCACCATTGTCATGATTTGCCTCAATAAAACACAGCTTTTGGAGCGACTGCAAGCCACATATTCCTGCAGGAACTTTCACTCCAAATCTGGAATTAAAGCGTGCATAAGATTCAACTTCATACCGATACACCAGGAGATGGCGGAGGCGCTTGAGATTCAAAATTTCTGGAGGCAACTCAACAACCAGAGAATGTTTAAGATCCAGGGTCTCAAGGTTTTGAAGCTTCCTGATGGAGCTTGGGATTTGTTTCACCTTAGTATCCCTCAAACTAAGATACCTGAGAAGAAGAAGGTTGACAACCTCTCCTGGAAACATGTCTAGAGGTGCACCTTGCAAGTCTAATACAGTAAGCAGCGGAAGACCTTTAGGAAACAATTTTGGTATCGAAAACTCAGTAAGTGAATCTTCTACCCCAAAAATGAGCAGTGAGCGCAGATGAGAAGGGGTCCTCTTTGGTATTACATCCTGCAATGTGTTAAAAATTGACAGGCGTCGAACTTTGTCCGGCCACATTGTACCTTGCTCTTTCACTATTGCTGCAAAGTTTTGCTCTCTAGACTTCAAAATGAAAATCTCCCGTAAAAGATTATGGATCTGGCATGATTTGACCCTTCCATTAGTTGCTATTTCTGCTGCTTGGATCAAACTTCTGTCCAATAGCTCCTTCAGGTAACTCTCAGCAACTTCTTCTGGTGTCTTTCCTTCCTTTTCAATAACAAATCCTTCAGCCATCCATAATCGAATTAATCTCATATGGTCGATTTTATAGAGGCCGGGAAAGATACTTAGATACAAGAAACAAGACTTGAGATGGTACGGTAAGTCACTGAAACTGAGGTACAACAACTTTTTCATGTTATCAAGTTGGCCATTTTCCTCAATTTCAGCACCAATGCTTCCAGAAACGGCAGCCCATTCATCTATGTTTTTCTTGTCTTTTGTAGCCAGAACAGCACTGATTGCCACAATTGCAAGGGGTAGTCCCCCGCATTTCCTTAAGATACTTTGACAAATTTCCTCCAAGTTGGGAGGACATGAGTTTTCCGGAAATGTCTTCCTGCAGAAAAGAGTCCAAGACTCTTCTGGAGACAAGGGCTCTAAATGGTAGACCGTACCGTGGTTCTCCATGCTAGAGGCAGAGGCTACAGCAGCATTACGGGTAGTGATCATTACACGACTACCGTGACTGTTGTGGGGCAGTGCATGATTGATGTCATCCCACACATCGTTGTTCCAAAGGCCATCTAGAACAATCAGGTACCTGGTCCGCTGCAGTAGTTTTTTTATTCTCTCTCTTAGCTGGTTGGTGTTCATACTATCAACTTCTTCAGGGACTGGTTTCCTGATAACTTGGAAGATATTCTGAACTATGTGTCTTAGGAACCGCTTTATCTTGAATGATTGAGGAATAGTGATCCAAGCATGTACCTTAAAATGTGTCTGAACTCTTGCATCCTCGTACACTTGCTTTACCAAGGTCGTTTTCCCCAGTCCTCCCATCCCAACCACCGAGATTGCCTGGCGTCCAGATTCACCCGCCATAAGCAACTCAATCAGCTGCCTTTTGGGCTCACTGATTGCCACGAGATCAGCCTCTTCCAGCAAAAGGGCCTCACCTTGACTGAACCGAGGCTTCCGAGCCTTACTTGAGCCAGGGTCAACATCAAGCTTGTATTTGACACGTCCCTCGGAGAGGCTTCTGATCTTTGATTTGATGGTTTGGATTTCACCAGCAATTTGTCGCCGAGCTATTAATTTCTTGATGATGGGAGAAAGCTTACCAAGGGATGCATGGAATCCATGCCTATGAACATGTGAATGGGACACCCTGAATTTATCAAGCGCATCTTCAATCTCAAAAGCCACATCTCTGACTTGTTTGACCCACACTTTGAGCTGAGGGTCGTCATCTTCCTTTGCATCAGCAACTCTTAAGAAGGCCTTAATGTGCTCCAACTCGCCGATGATATCCTCGATCTGGGCTCGGACACCGGAGAATAGCCTCACCTCCTGTTCGATCAAGGAGGTGAGCCTGTCGAGCAAGAAGGTAACTACACTTTCTGCCATTTCTTTGGCTTTGAACTTTTGTTTTGAAACTGAGAAGGTGATGTATGGTTAGTGTTTGCTGGGAAAACAAAGGGTTTTGTTTGAAAGTCTTCAAAAATATTGATGCTGTTTAATGTGAATTCCTGCCTCCGTTTTATAGGTTATATGGTGGTACAAGAGAAATGGTCCAATTTAATTGCTACCACAGAAATTGTCAAAGTTTTCTCTCAAACAATTTGCTCATCTCTTTACTTTGCAGCTTCCTGTTGAAAACATTGGCATTGTTAAGAATGCCCCCACACACACACACATTTTCAATGCCCATGCAGATTGAAATTGACTTTGGGGATGCAGAAGATCATATTTTCCAAAAGGGTGCGGTAAATTTCAATGTAAAGTTAATGCATCGGTATTGGAGTTGCTCTATAAATAAGGCACTCCGTATGCTTTCAAAACATATAGAGAGAATACAGAGAAGAAAGAAAGGATAATAATTTCAGTATCTATTCCTCCCTCTTTTATTTGTCATCCCCTTGCGTTTTAGTTACAGTGTGATATTTTACAACTGCCTTGCTCCTGTAACTGGTAAATGTTATTTCTCTAACTTTTACCTATTTATAACACTTCCTTATTTTTTGTTTTATCTTCCTTTGTAAGCTACCAGGAAAAACTGAATGGTGATGGTCCAGTTGTATACTTCTCTACTAGTAGGTGGGAGGCTATTAGGTTCTGACTCATGTGGATAGCGAGTTTGATACTAAGTTATCCACCTTGTGAAATATTGTTGCAACTAAATAAAAAGCTGTGTTATTTTTGTGTTCTATATGCCCTCGTGGTTTGGGTTTTTCTGTTCGACTTTCCAAGTTCAATTTTTCGCTACTCAATATAATATTGATTAGTGTAAATATCGCTTGTACAAAAGAAAAATATTGAAAGGTCGAGATAGACAAAGTGTAGTTGCGTGGGTGATGAAACAGCACGTTGCCGCATATAACCGGATCTGGAAGGAATTGGTTGACCAGTCCAACCTGAAACGTTTCTTTTTATCTTTTTAGGTAAAAAAATGCCAACTATATTTTTTTTAATTACACTTCCTAATTTACCCCCAACCTGCTGCCAAAGGAAATCAGAAAAACCACAGCCGCCCGGCCCCACCCCATCCACGCCATTGACCCGAGGTCCCGAGCAACCATCCACCTCCATCACCGGTTGTCGATTTCATTGGCGACTCTATCTTACTAATCTTTCTCCTCTTCCCTCTCTTTATCCCACTCTTACTTCGACAGAGATGGTCGGCGGCAACTCAAGAGCTGGTGCATTCACCGGTGTTCCCTTTTGTCCTAGAGCTGCTGCGATGGCGAAGGTGGTGGACTGTGGACAGAACTCTGGTTTTTTATTTCTTTAATCAGATAAATGCTTATCTGAGAAATGAAATAATGAATATTAGGAATAAGAAATAAAGTTGGGACTTGGATGGTCTACCCTCCCACTTTCCATCCCTTCCTATTTATGCGGTCACGGTTAAGCCATGTCAGTATTTTTTATTAATATTATTTTTTATCTTATTATCTCTATAAAAAATAAAATAAAAAATGTTGACGTGGCTTAACTATGACCGCACACAAATAGGAGGGAATGGGAAAATGATGGGAAGTGGGAGGGCAGACAATCCATGGATGATGATTAGTGGTGACCACGTGTTAACCCTTTATTTGTGGGGAACACCAGCTCACCTGGTGTTCTCGGAACCTAGAAAAATTTCTCCAAGTTTCCTAGCAATTATCCAATCATCCATCTTTGTTGAGTATTAATATTCCTTATTTTTATTTTTTTTATCTTCCTTTGTAAACTATGAGGAAAAACTGAATGGTGAATGTCCAGTTGTATTCTTCTATGTTAGTAAGTGAGAGGCTATTAGGTTATAATTTATGTGGATAGTAAGTTCGATACCAAGTTACTATAGCTTAATCAAATTACCCGCCTTGTGAAATATCATTGCAACTAATTCAAAAGTTTTTTAATTTTGTTTTTTATAATTAGAACTTTTCTCTTCGACTTTCCGAATTCAAATTCTTTTCCCTCTATATAATATTGATTCATGTAAAATATTGCTGGTACGAAAAAATATATTGAATAGTTGAGTGGGTGATGAAACAGCACGTTGCCGCATGAAAGAGGATCTGGAAGGAACTGTTTGACCCGCACAAGTTTCCTAGCAATTATCCAATCATCCATCGTTGTCAATTATTAATATTCCTCGTACGTGAGTTAGATCCTCACCCTCCATTTAATTCAATCTTTACAACTGATGCTAATATCAAGGAACCAGGATCCTCTCCTGAGCCAAGGGTGAGGATCCTCATGACCAGGCCCGTCGGGCCATTGAAATTTTATCCAACGGTTACAAATAGAGGATTCCTCTAAAAGTTATAATAATTGTACCCATTAGATAAAATTTCAACGGCCCGATAGGTCTAATCATGAGGATCCTCACCATTTGGTCAGGAGAGGATCCTGGTTCAATATCAAGAGCGCTCAAGCACTAATCGATCAATAAGTTTACACAACGGTAATCATGTAGTGTTGAACATTTCAATATTTATCGACAATCCTATGTTCGTTTATTTACCAGACCACATTTCAATTAACAAAAATGAGGATTCACATAATCGAACGATATATTATTATTATTTATTTATTCTCAAACAATGATTACACAAGTTGAGGGAGAATTCTAGGAGCGGAACGTTTCAACAAGACATGTTATTTACAAATAAATCACACCATGTCAAACCAAAGCTCGCAAGCTGCCAAATAAAATGAGGGGGAAAAGATCAACGAGGGCAACGATATCTCAAGAAATTACAAGTGTTTACAAATATTAGTCAATGGAGAATATCGCGGTTCACTGAAATTGGACTGTCAAGATTGGTCAAAATAGGCAGACGACCTCTTTTAGCGACGCAGTTGGAGATGCTCTGGTGAACAAACTGTTACAATTTACATGTAGGCATGAGAGCCCTTTTGTTATGTCACAGGCTCCATAAGTGTCCACTATTAAGGCTTCCATATACCGATATTGTCTCAACTTAACCACTTAGGCCCAATCTCTTAGATGCTATCAAGCCTAACGGACCTCAAGTGTGAGATTTTATCTCAAAAGGACACAGTGCAATTAGAAGTGGAACACCTATGTTTAAACCTTAGATTATTGTCGTACTTCTCCGATAAGGGACTTTCTTTACATCCATCTTGGCTTGTATCGAGCCAGCCTTTTACACCAACACTTTCAGAGAGGTAAAAGTACCAAGTGGGATAAAGTGAACTGAGGAGATGCTTCGTTTGATTTGTATCTTGTTTCCTAAGCAACTGGTTCATATGGATACCCACATGTAAAACGATCATAACGTAAAACACTACAAGTTTTAAAGGTATTACGAAGATCGAAAGTAAATACTCGTAGAGCATCCGTGAAATACAACTGATGAGGAAACCAAAATCAAAAGGGTATTATGTATGAGCAGTAAAAGCTTGTTCCGAATTAGCAGATGAGTGCACATTCCTTACCTGGTAGCCGTCAGGTCGTTCTGTTCTATCATTCTATGTTGCTGCAGCCAGGACTAGTTCCCATAGCCAACTTTAAGTGTTTACTGCTCAGAGTAGCACAAATGGTTTCATAATCGCAATGCGAACTAATCTTCATCGTCAGAGTTGAAGGTGATTTTTTGAGATTTTGGAGCATCTGCAGGAATCTTTTTGAAGTGAGCCCCGTAAAGTTTGGACTCCTGTATTTCAATACCACAACGAAAGACCATCAGAAAAAAGATCGTCAAAATGCTACATTCATGCAAGCGAATTAAAAGAATGCAGAACACAAATGTGGATTATTCAGCAACCAGCAGGAAAAGCTAAATACGGGAGATGAAAGAGAAACAAATGCGTGCCTTTTTCTTAACATGAGTGCCAAATTTCAACAAAGCTTCAGGCACAATTTGGCTGGCTTCTCTGAGAACATTGACCAGCTCCCCCGCAAGTCCCTGGAATAGTACTCGTAACATATAGTAGTTCAGCTTAGAATTCTTCAGAAAAAAACAATTGTCAAAATCTTTTAGAATATAGATTTAATATATTTAGCGTTACCTTGTCCCGATGTGTGAAAAAAGTATGAGCAACACCCTTCTTTCCAGCCCGTCCAGTCCGCCCAATTCGGTGGACATAATCCTCAGTAGTGAGAGGAAAACTATAGTTAATCACTACTTCAACGTCTGGAATATCCAATCCACGAGCAGCCACATCAGTAGCTATCTGGAAATATGTTTCAGATAAAGTGGAATACATTTTAACACAGTTCCCAGATATAGCTACAAGAAGTTTAAAATATATCTTCGTACAGATAAGGTGTTTCAGATAGAAGCAAGCATATGCTAACCACAAGTTCCCCGACAAAAAGTTTGTACAGATTTAATAACTAGTATACCCCTAAAGGGCCTATACACAAACATTTAAACCGGGTGGAAGGAAACTATAATATAGTTGGGAGGATTGTAAAAACCTACCCCGACTTCCATGATATACATGAACATTGTTTTGGTCTTGTCCAAGATACTTGTGGGTCCGTTTTGTCATCATCTTTATCTTTTAATTTTCAAGTTTGATCCAGTAAAAACTTATTCTTTCACTTTTCCTTATTCCTGATTTTTGTAACTGAATTAAAAAAGTTTGGATACAAATGAATAGTTCCCCCTAAACAGGGTAGGAAAGAAAATGGGGCATGTGATCTTATGAGCTAAACCGTCCAATTCTTAGATAAAATGAGGGCGAAGCAAAGAAGACATGGTGTCAACTTTAGTTTATTAGCATCCAGATAAAATATATCACTTCTCTCGAACAACATACCATCAAGGGGCAGCTTCTTTTCTTGAATAGAGAGTGCCTTCGTACGCTCACTTTGTGCCTTGTCACCATGTATAGAAACAGCCTTCCAACCCCTACAAAACAGCAATCCATAGACCATCAGTAGCTTTCCTCAAATATCTTCAGCAGCAACTCAAATATGCATCAACAAGTTTACCCTTTTTGCAGCATAATCTCAACACAAGTGGCTTCCTTTTTGTACAAGACAAAAATCAAAACTCTGTTCCTGTTCAACATTATAACCTCGGCATTAGCAGATATCAAAATACATCCAAAATATTGAAGGAGCTCCATTGTGTGACATAAACATTGAGCATGTACAGACAGTAAACCAAGTGGAATCCATCATACAAATACACAACACTAGGTCCAAAACAATCCGCCAGGGATTGACCAAGACACAAGTTAAAATCAAATAATGGGAGATAATGAGCCAATACTCACTCTTTAGATTTGTGGTATTTTTCTAGCAATGCAACCAAGCGTCCATCATGTGAATGTTCATCCAACACCTACAAATGTGAAAGAGAAGTCAATTGCAGTAAGCATATATGAAATGACAAAGTAAACATTTGATTGTCACATAGGCTTCACGTGTGTTAAGAATTTGTACCTCAACTATCTGCATAACATCATGGTTGGCAGCTAAATCCTCTGACCCAACAACAACCTGAAATAATGCTTTATTAGTTTTCCAAAAGGTTAATAGAAAATATTAAAGGTCACGGTAATCAAGAATTCACACCTTAACAGGATTAGGGTCCATGAACTCCTGAGCTAACTGATGAACTGATGAACTGATGGAGGCCATGTAGCACTGAACATTACCATTTGGCGAGCTGCAGAGTCAAAATTAACCGAACTGATTAGAAAGATCCGATAATGCTGAAATATCACAGTTTAAGTGGGAGAGACCCTACACCACCCAAACTTGGAGCAAACTTAAACACTTCAACCTAATTGTAGTCTAGAGTTTTAATTAGCCATAAATTTTCCAATAAATTCATTTCAGAATTCTAACTGCTCATGGTACTCCTTTGGAAAGCAGCTGGGGGAAATAGACATTACTTCTTATTTCATATATAGGCAAGTGTTATTTTGCATCTTTTGCCCATTATCTATGGCTTGAGAGCATCTACAAAAACAAAATTAATAGGTCTCTTGTAACTGAATTATCTCCAGGCCGCTCATAATTTAACATCATGTTCAGTTATATCTCTATTAAAAACAAAAACAGTTGTCAAACAAATGTCTAAGTCAAAATGAATGTCTTTCCTCTCTCTATGAATAGGTATCCAATAGTGCTAAACCTGTATACGTACATCCACGTAAACAAGTAGAGGTGAGTGGTTATTTCTAAAAAAGGAAAAATAAAAAACAATTAGAAGCATTTACTGGAAGAGCATATAATTCCTGATCATGGAATCAGCAGTACCAAAAAGAATAAAGCATTTAATAAGTAATTTAAATATCAAACAAATAATTAAATCTTTTAGACTTAATTGAAGTCCTCCCAAACAAACTAAAGAACTTGATGTCACCGGATAGATAAAGAAAGACCTATTAATGTTTTCAAAAAAAAGAAAAAAGAAAAAAAGAAAGACCTATTAATAGTACATCACGTACCAGAGCATGTCTGACCCAATATATACCGAACTTCTGGTTCAAATCCCAGGTCAAGCATTTGATCTGCTTCATCAAGGACCTCCGAAAAATTTCTGATAAATTCACATCCAAACTAAAGTAGAAAATGAAATCTAATGATACTTCCTCTAGGTAAAAGATACTTCCTTCAGGCAACATACACCCATTTCAATGAGATCTTTCAAACGACCAGGAGTTCCAATGATGATGTCCTAAGAGCACAGAAAAGCGTAGAAAAACCGATTACAAGAAGATGAACCACATTACGTATGCAAACATATAACCTCGACAGAATAATTCCACCTGCACATGTACTGAACTAATTCAATCAGCCTTTTGCCCAAATCAAAAGAATAAAATTTTCAAATTTTCCGTTTAAAGTTTAAACCCAACCAATGTGGTATCACTGACAGTAGCAATGACTTGCTTAAATGCATTACATGCCAAATCATCAAATTCTGTCATCAAATTATTGCAGGGAATTGGAGGGCACAATTAGTTCAATTAGAGATATTGGACTTCTACAATTAGAAAATGGAAATATTGACATTAGGCTCATATGACTCATCTGCAGTATATGGTCTACTCAAATTAGATATGCTTCTAATGACAAATGTAAAAGAGTTCTCATCAAATACCTTTATTGTTCCACAAAAATGATAAATCTCTGTCAATGTTGTAAATACACTCTATTGCTGAAGTTTTTAAGTTAAAACTACTTAGTCAGCACGATTAACCCCATATCTAGTTTCAATCGTAAGCTCTTTCTCTTTTGTGAATAGGATAATCCTATACTCGGGGTTTAGTATCAGAGTGCTAATGCATATAATCTTAATTTCACACAGAAATGAAAAAACAATTTTTCTTTAATAAGAATTCTGAATAAGCTTTTCAGATGAGAATTTGTTTCTTAGTTAGTTAGTAGTTAGATCATACTTAAGCGGATTAGATGCAATGAGTTGCATGTCACCCACTGTGTTTATACAAAATTTTACTTTTAATGAGTATGAATATTTGATACAACTTTCCAATTAAAGTAGATTTCACCAAACTTATCCTGTCATTTGTCTGAATATTGATGTTTTGGCGATATTTCCGTTAACATTAATATTCAATATCTTGGTTGTTAACTTGTTATATGACCCGTAAAAAGGCTAACGCAAAATAGGAAACCGTCTTGAGTACACCAATTACAGGGCAAGCTTTGCATAAGAGGATCCTCCATGATTATGGTACAATTAACTATGTGCAAAGCTTTCAAAAAGGACAAAAATCCATACATCATTAGGTGAAATTAAATGGTCTATGTATATTCAAAATGAGGACAAAAATAAAATTAAAGAACTTAATCCAAACATCATCATATTTCCAAGTTGCAACGTTACTGATCCAGTTTAAAACAGAAATACAAATGTGTGCCACATAAAATAAAAATAATTAAGAATCTTACAACACCAGCCTTCAACGAAGATATCTGGGGTCCTTTGGGTGCTCCTCCATACAAACAAACTGATATCACACCACAAGGTTTCCCAGCCTCAAACAAAACATCTGAAACCTGCAACCAGAAGATAAAGCAACTGGTCGGTCGCCTATTTCAATTAATAACCTTGAATTTATCCAATGAACAAATCACATGCCCAAGCAGCAGGTGAAAAGAAACGTATGCAAGAACAACGCATTATCAGTATGACCAAGTATGAACATGGTCGACAAGCTTGTTTCACTCTATTATTTGTTAAGCATATTTCTTACATAAAAGTTAGTGGCGTTTGAACAACAGGGCATGATACTTGCTGACCCATCTCGAAACTCCTTGAATGCTTAAAAAGAATTCCCCTTTTTTTCTTACATCAGAACCAATGGAACTCTTGGTCTATCTTATTGCAAAAAACATTTCCCCGACCCTCCCTCACCACGGGGCAATCCCAAGGTACTAGAATCTGAGTTTTCTTCCTGAGGAGCAATCTCTTCGAGCTTTCTCTTCGTCTTTGTTTTTCTGCTTCTTCCTCCTCTCGGCTGTGGTTTCGTGGAGAGGTTGGGTCCGTTGCGTTTCTGCCTCGCCGACGGCGGCGGAGGTTTCTTTGGTTTTGCGACCCATTGTTGAAGCTCAACTCAGCTCTGCTCGCCTGATAAACTGCGGAAGGAGAATCAGCAGAGGCCGACGAGGGGTTTTGGGTTTTCAGAGGGAAAGGGGTTTATTCTAGGGTTTTGACCTTTGACTATGTATGTACGTATGTATCTGTAAAATGCAGCACGCGAAACATGAGTGGTGGAGAAGTCAGATTTGTGGTTAGAGAGTCTTTTCGGATTGATGGATAACCGTAATTTGCCATCATTTGTCCTCTTTTTTTAAAAAATGAAAAGAAAGAGGGAATTACCAGTAAGACCCTGAACACTCGTTCAATAGATGAGTTAAGTTGTGTTGAAGTATTATTAACCCAATTGAAACTGACATATTCGAATATTAACAAGTTTTAAATATAAATGTATATTAGATATAGACATATGCATAAAATTTAATATTTTTAGAGTCAGCGTTAATGAGTTAGATAGTTAGTTGTAAGGAAGAGAAGAATCGATAGTGATCAAACTCGCACCAGGCCATATTTACTTAGATAATGAAACTTATAACATTAAGTAACTAACAAGTAACAAGTAGTGATTCTACATAATTTAGTAGAGCATAATTTGGAATATTTGTCACTTACACCCACATTAAGATTAAGAAAAAAGTAATTGATTCCAACCCCTTGAACCCGCTCAACTCAACTCGCCAAAGAATGGTTTGGGTGGAGGATTGGTTTGCCCATTTCTTGGGTGGGAATGAGTTTTAAAAATGTCAATCCAAGCCTATTGGGTTGACCAACGTGTTGTATCAAACCTGAAACTATTCTACAATATACATACATGAGAGTGAGATGAAAGTTTTTATCTTGTCAAATATATTCTTTAAAAGTTAAATAAATTCACTTAGTACTACGGTCTGATAACATTCATCTTCGTTGATCGATTTTAATTTGAAGAATTATTTTGATGGGTTAGGCCAACTTCAACTACCATTCATAATCAAAACGGGTATAAAAATGAAAGTAGGAGTAGAAGGAGAGAGAAAATGCAAAAGAGAGAATTCGAATCCATAAAAAATTGAAAAACAGTTTAAAACTAGTGCACACTAACCGTTGGATCAAATCCAACGGCCTAGAAAAGCGTCGGCACTTCCAAATTTGCAAGTTATCCCGCGTAGGCGTAGCCACTAAGCCACTCTCTCTCTCTCACAGAATAAAGTGGGAGTGCAGTAGCGGTGCCTCTCACACAACAGAAACTCTCTCTCTCTCTCTCTCTCTCTCTCTCTCTCTCTCTAGATCTTGTGCAAAATTTGGGGATCTAGCCATGAATCGCCACCACGACCCCAACCCATTTGACGAAGAAGAAGTCCAGGTCGAGGTCAATCCTTTTTCGGTAATTCTGCCTCTTTCTTTTTCTCCAATTTCGTAAATTTTCGATCTGGATCTGAAAACTTCAAATTTGTTCTTTTCCTTCTTCCGTTTGGTAGTGAGGAACATGATGTGAATTTGGAAATAATGTTATGTTAACCTAGCAAATTGAGTTGTAAAGTTTAATTAACATGCGGATTTGCAGTCTTAAGCACTTCCCAGTGCTCACTGTGCAAGTATACTTAGCTTAGACCCAATGCAATATGTACGAAAAAAAGGGATTTTTCGGGTTAGAAAAGCTTATAAGTCTTGATCTGGGTTAGGGTTTGGACTTCTGTTAATTTGTATAAAATTCAAACTTTGAATTTTTTTACCTCTTTCACTTCAAATTCAGCAGTGGAAAAAAGACGAATTTGGGGAACATTTCTTTAATTTTTTCTTTAAAAATGAAAACAATGCGATCGAAAATGCGGTCAATTTAGAAGTGAGGTACAATACATAGCTTAGGGGTTGGGTTTATATCTGCTCTGTACTCTTCTTTGTTTTTTTTTTTTTTATTTGAAAATTTTCTATCATTGAGCCCTCCTCCCCCGTTTAAACAAGGTGCTCTTTTACATTTTGTTGGCCTTCTCATTCTTTAATAGTGATATTCTTATGATTTACCGCCTACCTCCTGTCGTGAAGGGAACATGATAATTCTTAAAAATCACGGATTAATTTTGTTTATATATATAGAGTTCAACTTGTTTTGTTTTGTTTTTTTTCATATCATTGGATTTTGAACCTTATGTAAAAAATGTAAGAAACCATGATTGTAGATTATTTCAGTGACGCAGTATGGCATATTAATGATGAATTAGAGATGTTAAACTTGGTTCTTAAAAGTTGAATGGAATGAAGCGGGTTACAATGCAATGATGTGTGCTTCTTTCACATCTTTATGGAGTCCTAGTTCTTTGTACGTAGGCAATAGGCGTTTTAGAAATTATAGATCTCATGCCATGTCTTGTGCATATGCTATTTAATTGTAAGGCATGTCACATGTTGCCACACCGTGCATTTTCCATTTCATATGATATGATACAAAAACCACTTTTGGATTTTAATCGATACGACTGCATGGTTTGGACGTGTTTTATTAAGACTGGTGCAAAGCGTAGTTTATATATATTTTCCCTATCATCCTTAATATGAAGGTGTTAAAATGTGCCATAATTTGAGAATTTTGCAGAATGGTGCTGCTGCTCCTAAGTCAAAGTCGCGCGTTCCACCAGTGTCATCTGAACATCTGGGTTTTGGGCAGAAACATGATGCCACAGTCGATATACCGTTGGATACCATGAATGTAAAGTAGTTTTATTTTGTATACATTTTTTTCTCTCTATGAGCTTGTTTATGTATTGTTTGGCAATTTTCTGCAGGATTCTAAGCAAAGGGCAAAAGAGCTTGCAACTTGGGAAGCAGATCTCAAGAAGCGAGAAAAGGTTAATTGACAAATTTTTTGATTGATTACTTGCCTACAGTTCTACCTTTATTGTGTAAGTCGCTTTATATTCTTGTGAGTTTACAAATGGATAAATTGATCACATATCTGGAATGTTGCCTGTAATAATATCACCGAGTGCACAGTGGGAGTGGCTGAGGCACATGGGTTTGTCCCAAGTTGCCTCAGGTGTGAAATCCCAATGTACCTTTCTAGCAATTGGTAATGTTTCCCATCCCCCATGATTATAGGGTTCGGTGGTGGGCCCCAGTTTAGATGCGTTATTTATTACTCTCTCATTTTTGCCTTTTCTTTTTCCCAGTTACAATCACTCTGTACTGCTTAATGTGTTCCTCTATTTTGTTTTCAATACAGTTTTTGTAATAATATTTAACTTTTACAGGATATTAAACGGAGAGAAGATTCTGTTGCAAAAGGTAAGCACTATGAATCTGCAACCTAGATCATTAGTAATTTGGGTGGCCTTTCTTAAATCATAGTAATTAATTTTTTTCTTCTTCGTGTATCAGCTGGTGTCCCTGTTGATGATAGAAATTGGCCTCCTTGTTTTCCAATTATTCACCATGATATAGCTAATGAAATACCAATACATGCTCAAAGGCTACAATATATGGCTTTTGCAAGTTGGCTAGGTAAGGCATGTTTATTATGCCAATGTGGTGCTATGTATTTTGCTTTGCTTGTATTTTTATCCGTAAATGCATTGAGGATTCCATTATAAAAG
Source organism: Heteromeles arbutifolia (assembly GCA_024362995.1). Taxonomy (NCBI): domain Eukaryota; kingdom Viridiplantae; phylum Streptophyta; class Magnoliopsida; order Rosales; family Rosaceae; genus Heteromeles; species Heteromeles arbutifolia. The sequence continues at coordinate 9,795,165 of JANCRC010000020.1, forward strand.
AATTATATTCAAGTAGTATGCCTTATAAATTGGATATACATACAAAAAAAAATATGCTTATGAAACATTTTCTCTAACAATCAAGTACTAGTAATCTATTTCATTGCCGGACTTTAAGGAATGTACATTCTTATATTGATTGAACTGCGTCAGTACCTAATATTTCTCTTAGAACTGATTACTTAAACATAGATATTTGAATAAGGTACTAGGGATGTTTTTAAAGAGGAACATCCTTGTTGGGGTCATCTGGAAATGTAGTTCAATGATCCAAACGTCCATTTCTTTCGGTCCTTATTTAAATATTGACCTTACGTAATGTTATTGTTCCTTAAAAAAGAAGCTTCCAAATAGGGAACTGTTTGGTCATATAAACTATGCAGACAACCACAACCGGTCCAATAAAATGAGAACAATGGTAATCAAATGGGTCAATGATTTTTGGTTCGGCTGATTCTTACTTTTTTGCGGGGATGGTCCTTTGAAGAAATGATTCTGATCATTCTGATGAATCCAAGTGGCTATGTCCTCATTTTTTATTTCTAATTAGGGAAATACTCACTTGAAGCTTCTCAGGGCTCATGCACAAAAACATACATGTATATCTATAATGTAGATAACTCAAGGAAATGCTCTTTTGACAGACTGTCAATATGGACAATTGGTCACTTGAGTTATAATTCTAATATGTGATGCTTGATTACGAGTCTGGCAGAATATGTGGGTCGACTCCTTGTATCATTATTCTTTTTATCATCACATATATTTCCTTATTAGACTTCAATGGATTTATCTTTTAATGTTACTTTTGCTTTACATGCCTGTCTAACACTTAAGTAATATTGTCGTTGCAGGCATAGTTCTTTGCCTATTTTTTAATGTGATTGCGATTATGGTCTGTTGGATTAGAGGTGGAGGTAAGTTTTCCTCAATGATATTTGGTTATTACTTGATTGTAGGTAAACTTAGCTCCTCTGGCTATCACGCTAATTGGATCTTCTGATGACTTTCATAAACTGCAGGTGTTAAAATATTTTTGCTTGCAACAATCTATGCTCTAATGGGATGCCCTCTTTCATATGTTCTTTGGTACAGGCCTCTCTATCGTGCAATGAGGTAATTGTTTAAAGATGGCTTTGTTTCTAGTTTCCAGGTACATAAAAGATTTGTAGTTCCTCTGGAAATTACAGAGAAGCAGCAATGTTAGCATAAATTTTTTGGCACTTTAGAGAAAATAGCTTGACTGTAATATCATGGATCTTAGGCTAAGACAAGAAAATACTTTTGAAATGACGTTTTTGGGAACCAAATATCAAAGAGCAAGCATTTGTAGTTATCCTAAAAGTATCCTCATCTGCTAATGGACGAGACCTTTGGCATATGATGGGCACATGTTTAAATTATGCCCTGTTTATATTATGGACGAATCAAGTAATACCCTATGGACTCTAACTGGCACTATAACTCTCTCACAACTCGTTTCTACCAGAAATTTTAGTGCATCATGTTTGTTTGTTCTTGCTTTTAGTATTTCATCAGCACACCTCTGGGGAGGGCTTGGCAAATCAAAGGCTTATGTAGGAAAATAGTAAGAGAAAGGAATATAATAGAGATTTGGACTCACCTTGGCCTTTGGCTTAGCACAAAAGGTGTATTGGAATAACTCCGATAGAAATTAAAAGATTCCAGCATCACACCAGCCTTCACTATCATACTGCCTTTGGAAACAGTGCTGCTTAGTCACTAGGGTGGGATTGTTATATGGTGCATAACATGGTGGTTGTGGTTGAACGTGGAAACCAAATTTTCCTTGGGGGGGTGCCTTATTGTATGCAGCTACCATGATTGTAACTTTTAGTTTTGTTTTTTCAGCCACTTTACAGTAACAAATTGCATTATTTCATTGGAACTTTTCAAAAATATACTGCTGCATTTATGCATCTTTATAGTTTATGAAGAAGTTTATGATCTATGGGACCTTGTCCCATCTCATTTGTTGTACAAATAGGTAGAGAATCAGTTGTATGATGTCACTGTTAACTATGTGGATGGAAATGTAATGTGTTGTTTTTATTTGTTAAACTGAACTCGGTAATATCATGCACTGCTGACTGTGTTGAGGTGTATTTTTTCCAACTTGCAGGACAGATAGTGCCCTGAAGTTTGGTTGGTTTTTCATGTTCTACATGGTATGTACTGATACTGTATCTGTTTGACTTATTATGCTTGACTTACCAATCTGATTTTAATCGATTTTCGTGTGGCAGCTCCACATTGGATTTTGTATTGTTGCGGCGATAGCTCCTCCAATTGTCTTTAATGGGAAATCATTGACGTAAGTTCTTACATTCTTTTTTGTTTTTTGTTTCTTGCATTTAATATTATTTACTTGTGGCGATAGCTCCTCCATTTGTCTTAGTAAGCGTTTTGATGCTGTGTAACTGAAGCAATATATTTTCCTCCTATTATTTTCAACAAATGTGTCCTTTTTTTTATTTTTTCCATTTTTCTTCTTATATACAGGGGAATTCTTTCGGCAATTGATGTTTTCTCTGATCATGTGGTGGTAGGGGTAAGTTTTTTACCGTGCTGCGTCTATAGACACTGCTGTTAGAATGTTATCGGAAGTGTAATGTTTGTTTTATTTTTCATTCCCATCATCTCAGTGTCTTTAATTTTAATGTAACCTCTAAAGTTGAAGGAACAAAATAAATTCGTAGTTGAGATTTTCGTTCAAGATTCAAAACAGCAAGCAATAAAGAATTTGGACTACTTCATTTTAACTGAAAAAAGGAAGAAAAAGCGTTGTCTAGACTCTAAACTATGAAGTAGGCCACGTCAACAAAAAACTATGCAGTAAGCCAGGAAGAAATACAAAGATGCGCTGGTTTTCTGCCAAAACTCAAAACTCAGACTTGTGTACACTTTTGACATCCGAATTAATGCTGTCTTCTTTCCCTAAGCACTTTTAACAAATGAACCAGTAACCACCTTCACAATGATCGAAAGTGGGAGAAACTCTCTTCACCAAGATTCCATTTTCAAGTTCACAATGCTATGCATTTAATTGAGAATATCAGATTATTTCAAAACTATTGTTAGCTCTGGTTGGCTGGTCAGGTCTTTAATTTGTGCTATGCATTGAGAATATACTGGAACAAATTTTGGTAAAAGAATATCTGCTCTTTAGATTTGGCCAATAATACATCCCTTATGCTTCTCACTTGAGCATTGAAAGGTACTCTCAACACAGAACAATGAAGGATACACACTTTATGCTATTAATATATATACCCTTTATGGTTCTTGATCGGAGTTAGTTCCTTAATGTGTGGGCACTGGTCGACCTAGATTTTTTCCGCGGTTGCTGGCTCACTTTTCTCAATTAGATTTTAGGTTTTAGTGAGATCTTATGTACCCTCAATATGCAATCTTGTCGGGAAAATGGATCAAAACTAAAATAAAACTCATGAAGACTTGCTTCCCGGTTCATAGCCATATCACCCAGCTTTACAAATGAGAACAGAACGGTTGATTGGAAAAAGAATAAAGAGGTATTAGTTGGTAAGGAATATCTAGCATCATCATGGTCAGATGACCAAGGTAGCTTAGTTGTCTCTAATATTGTTTGGTGCAATCTCATTGAGTATTTGGTTATAAGAATACTAATATTATTTTTTGTTGTATCCTGTGCAGATATTCTACTTAACTGGGTTTGCATTGTTTTGCTTGGAGTCTCTTCTAAGCTTATGGGTACTTCAGGTGAGAGACAGCGGTTCCCTTATTTCCTGTGTACATTATAATCTTTAGAAGTATAGAAATTGCTTCTGGTGGCTTACAAAGGCATGCATTTACTTGAGTAATCTCTAGGTATGGATTTTTGGAGGTCTAGATCATCGTGATTGCTCCCAGTCCCAGATCACCGTGACTCCACCAATTTGCTTCAGAAGTATTCTGTTTTTGTTATTGGAAAAGCAGAATACTTAACTGCATTTTCCCCTAAAACAACAACCCTTTTACAAAACTACACTTGCTTATCGTTTTCCCTCTTATTGATGAAACTTAATCTTTAGCGTTAACGACAACTAATGTTTGTTTCTTTATTCTCACCAAATATACCCTTTTTGGCATGTTTACAAAAGCTTGTACAACTGTATCTGGAATATGTTTACTCACATTCATCTCGTCGTCTCCTAAAAGATTTGAATTTCATTACTAGCCTGAATGCCTCTTTTTTTTTTGTCCTTATCCAATTGTCAGTGTAAATATTTCTTCTTTTTTGGTCTCGTAGTCAGATTGAAGTCATCGTTAACATGTTATTTATCCTTACTATTTCTCTGATCGTCTTTCCCTCTTTTGTTTGTGCAGAAAGTATACATGTATTTCAGGGGGAACAAGTGAGGTTTGATCCGGGGGATTGCGATCCAATTGGGATTCAGAGTTGCATTGCCTTTTTCGAGTGGTTTTAGTATATTCTTCTACAGCCTATTATGTTTGCCATTTCGTTTTTATAATTGCATTGCATGAGTTAGTAAAGAATGATCAGTAAGCTACTTTGGATTGGACTCGACAGAGGCTTGCTTATATATGTAGAGCAAGGGTAAAATTCTTAAGTAGAAGTGTACGAGACCGGAAATGCTCATGAGTCCATGACCCCGACGCATTGAAGTGGCTTCGATATTCGCTGGAGCAGTTATCTTTGGATTGGACTCAACAGAGGCTCCCTTAGATGGTACTGGATGTCTTAGTTAAGGATATCTTTGTGTTTCTCTTGTGAGTTGCATCGACGCGATGGTAACAAAGTGGCGCATGAATTAGCTAAATTTGTTGTTCGAACTCGAGGCTATGGACTCTATTGGCTGAAAATTTGATATTTCAGTTGTATTTTGCCATTACTATGCAATGAAATTCAGATGTTTCCTGTAAAAGTAAATAATGAAAAACACCTATATTATGGTAATAACAAGTTAAGGGAAAATACTTGCATTCCTTTTGCATGATGTCTTTTTTTCCATTTTGCGAATAATGTATTTTGACCGGAGAAAATCAGCTATTGGAACCGTTTAAATTTATTATTTTTCATTTGAAGATCATCGCTATAAAAAAATATTTTCATCGGAGATTATTTAGTCATTTAAATGTATAAAACAAATCGACAGTATAAGTACCAACAACAACAACAATAAACAACAACAACAATAACAAGGTCTTTTCCCACTAAGTGGGATTGGCTATATGAATCTTAGAACGTCATTGAGCTCGGTTCTGTTACTTCTTCCTTTAGATCCAAGTACTCTAAGTCTTTTCTTAGAGTCAAAGTCTTCCTAGGTCTTCCTCTACCCCTGCGGCCTTAAACCTCTGTCCTGTAATCGCATCTTCTAACCGGAGCATCAGTAGGCCTTCATTTCACATGTCCAAACCACCGTAACCGATTTTCTCTCATCTTTCCTTCAATTTCGGCTACTCCTACTTTACCTCGGATATCCTCATTCCTAATTTTATCCTTTCTCGTGTGCCCACACATCCAACGAAGCATTCTCATCTCCTCTACACCCATCTTATGTACGTGTTGATGCTTCACCGCCCAACATTCCGTGCCATAAAGCATTGCCGACCTTATTGCCAGCCTATAAAATTTTCCCTTGAGCTTCAGTGGCATACGACAGTCACACAACACGTCGAATGTACTCTTTCACTTCATCCATCCAGCTTGTATTCTATGGTAGAGGTCTTCATCCAACTCTCCGTTCTTTTGCAAGATAGATCCTAGGTAGCGAAAGCAGTAGCTCTTTGGCACTTCCTGATCTCCAATCCTTACCCTTAACTCATTTGAGCCTTCGTTTGCACTGAACTTGCACTCCATATACTATGTCTTTGACCGACTTAGGCGAAGACCTTTAGATTCCAACACTTCTAGCGAAGACCTTTAGATTCCAACACCTCTCTCCAAAGGATAAGCTTCTCATTTACTCATTCTTGAGTTTCATCTATCAACACTATATCATCTGCGAAAAGCATACACCAAGGAATATCATCTTGAATATGTTCCATTAACTCATCCATTACGAATGCAAAAAGGTAACGACTTAAAGATGAACCTTGATGTAACCCTACAATTATGGGGAAGCTTTCAATTTGTCCTTCGTGAGTTCTTACGACAATCCTTGCTCCATCATACATATCCTTTGTAGCTTGGATATATGCTACTCGTACTCCGTTCTTCTCTAAAATCCTCCAAAGAATGTCTCTTGGGACCCTATCATACGTCTTTTCCAAATCTATAAAGACCATGTGCAAATCCTTTTTCATATCTCTATATCTTTCCATCGATCTTCGTAAGAGATAGATTGCCTCCATGGTTGAGTGCCCTGGCATGAATCCGAATTGGTTGTCCAAGACCCATGTTTCTTGCCTCAATCTATGCTCAATTACTTTCTCACAAAGCTTCATTGTATGACTTATTAAGTTAATACCCCTATTGTTCATGCAATTGTGTACGTTGCCCTTATTCTTGTAGATAGGCACCAAAGTGCTCTTTCGCCACTCATTTGGCATCTTCTTCGTTTTCAAAATCCTATTGAAAAGGTCTGTGAGCCATGCTATACCCGTCTCTCCCAAAACTTTCCACACTTCGATCGGTATATCATATGGGCCCACCGTTTTTCTATGCTTCATCTTTTTCAATGCTACAACCACTGCTTCCTTCCTAATTCGGCAGTAAAAGGAGTAGTTTTTACACTCTTCTGAGTTACTCAACTCCCCCAAAGAAGTACTCATTTCATGGCCTTCATTGAAAAGATTATGAAAATAACCTCTCCATCTGTCTTTAACCGCGTTCTCTGTAACAAGAACATTTCCATTCTCATCCTTGATGCACCTCACTTGGTTTAGGTCCCTTGTCTTCTTTTCCCTTGCTCTAGCTAGTTTATAGATATCCAACTCTCCCTCTTTGGTATCTAGTTGCTTATACATATCGTCAAAAGCTGCTAGCTTAGCTTCTCTCACAGCTTTCTTCGCCTCCTTCTTCGCTATTCTATACCTTTCACCATTTTCATTGGTCCTATCCTTTTATAAGGCTTTACAACATTCCTTCTTAGCCTTAACCTTTATATGTACCTCCTTCTTCCACCACCAAGATTCCTTTTGGTGTGGAGCAAAGCCCTTGGACTCTCCTAATACCCCTTTTACTACTTTTCGGATACAACTAGCCATGGAATCCCACATTTGGCTAGCTTCCCCCTCTCTATCCCAAACGAATTGGGTGATTACTTTCTCTTTAAAAAGTGGCTTGTTTTTCTCCCTTTATATTCCACCATCTAGTCATTGGGCACTTCAAGGTCTTGTTCTTTGTTCTCTCTCTTTTGATATGTACATCCATCACCAACAAGCGATGTTGATTAGCCAAGCTCTCTCCCGGTATAAGTACTAAATATAAGTATCAAGTAATATATTTATAATGAACCGTCCATTTAATTAATATGTTTGGATGATTAAACGATTTTCAATTCGAATAATTTTTTGTAAGATTGATCTTTAAATGAAGATTAATATACTAAATGGTGCCGATCGTTAATTTTATACGGTCAAGATGCTATTCGTAAATGTAAATGGAGAATATGTGCATCCCCAGCGATGCAAGTATTATCCTGAAAAATATACCTTGGCATCCAAGTGTAAAGTTTGAAAGTCCCGGGAAAAGTTTCTTACTTATATCATGTGGTGGGCACAAATATGATTGGGTGGGGGGTTGAAATCTCATCCTCCTCCCTTGACTTAAAACGTTCGCTTCGGGTCCGCACAATTTCAATGGTTTCCCTTTCCCTGTTGCATCCAGATTCCAGACTCTCTCACTCCTGCACTCCCTCCCCACTTCTCTTTCCATGTCGACCTTTTCGGCCAAACCCACTAATGTGATCACCTCCCTTCACAACCACCACAAATCAATACTCTCTTTTCCAACTTGCCTGCCTTCCCTTTCAAAACTTCAGAAAGCTTCACCTGTTGTTGCTTTCAATGGCGCCAGGTCACAGCACAAGCAGCGGCGGACTAATCCCCAAACCACACTTCCTACACTACCCACTTCCACCTTCTTGCAAATGGGTTCTCAGGAAACCTCCTCTGAGACACCATTTTTGGTGAAATCAACTGGCTCGGAGAGTGCTTCCACTTCCTCTGCCTCTCAAACTGTGAGTAAATCAACGTATCTGCTTTTAATCTCCTATGGGATAGTCTCTTTCGTGTTGTTTCAATGGAATTTTGATAAAAGTTGTTGACTTTGGTTTGATGTGCTATTATTGCAATTTGCAATTTGCAATTTGCAGGTTGTTGGGGTTCTGCATCTGGTTGTTTCACTTGGTATTATTCTTGCAATGGACAATTTTTTGAAGAAGGCATTTGTGGCAGCTGCCATTAAGTTCCCAAGTGCGCTTTTCGGGATGTTTTGTATATTCTCCGTTCTTGTTATTCTTGATTCCACTGTCCCTGCTGTGGCAACAAGTTTGATGAACTTCTTTGAGCCGGCGCTTTTGTTCATCCAGAGATGGCTCCCATTGTTCTATGTTCCTTCTTTGGTTGTTTTGCCCCTTTCTGTAAAGAGTATCCCTGCGGCTTCGGGTATTAAGATTTGCTTCATTATAGGTAAGCAAGTTTTCGCTACTCTTTCTAATATAGCTTTCCTCTAATGAAGCTGTGCATTAATTACTTATATTTTCCATTGGTCATTGTTGGTTTCTGTTGTCAATGTCAGTGAATCAATTACTTGTTTGACCAATTTCTGACAATTGTGATGAGTTTAGGCTGTTTAGCAGTCATCATAAATAGGTCATTTGTTTCTTGATCACCCATACCATCATCCTAAAGTAGAAAGCGAAAACGCATAGAAAAATATCTGGCTAACTAGTTCTCGATGAAACAACAAAGATAAGACCAGGTGGTTCTCGATGAAATCAATGGATGAGTGGTTTGATTGAATAGATTTGAGGAAGAAAGCTTTTGCACGTATTTTATAAGATTTCTTTTACCTAATCTTCCATCGATGATGAGACTTCATGTTAGCTTCTCGATTGAGCAAAAAATACTCAAAATTTGAAGTTGCACGGTCAACAAACTATCTTTCTTTAACACTAACTTCTTTGCTGTTGCATCTCGCCGTCTCTCGTCTGGTGTCTACATGCTTTGTTTTTCCCTAATTTTTTTATTACAGTTACATGCTAGTAATTAATGATTTTCTGCAGTTGGAGGCTGGCTGGTCACCCTTGCTGTGGCAGGATATACGGCAATAGCTGTAAGAAGAATGGTAAAGACACAAATGACAGATGCTGAGCCTATGGGAAAACCCTCTCCTTTTTCCAATGTTGAAGTGTGGTCTTGGAGTGGGATCTTCCTGATATCATTTGTTGGGGCATTATTATCCCCAACAGTTCTGGGGACGAGTGCTCGAACATGCCTCCCATTCCTACTTTCATCAACTGTGTTGGGCTACATTGTTGGTTCTGGGTAAAAAATCTTTTTCCTCAGTTTACAGCATGAACACTTTTATGAAAAGTACATAAAAATATAAACGAAATAATGGTTTTGATTTTAATACAAGTTACTGAAATTTGACGTTTTCTCCTCCGTAAGGTCTCATGCCTCTGTTGACTTCTAATTTTCAGATTTCCGTCAGACGTGAAGAAGGTTTTCCATCCCATCATCTGCTGTGCGCTGTCTGCAGATCTGGCTGCATTCGCTTTTGGATACTTCTCCAAGTCTGGGCTTGACCCTGTTCTTGGTATACATCTGAAACAACATTCTTGGTTTTGGCTGAACATTGTGATTAAATGTAACAAATTAGAAAGCGGAACTTTAACAACTTGCACAAAATACTTGCCAGATTCCAAATTGGCTTTTCAGGTCTCTTGGTTAATCTTGATTTTTCCGATTTTATTTGTTCCTTCTTTTTGGATGTGGTATTTTCACCAGTGTGCTAATTCCTGGTTTTTGTTTCTTCCATGCAATTTTATATAACTACAGAAAGGAATACCCGACGTACTATTAAGAGGATTAAATGGACTTAATGTTATTAGATGAATATGAAGAATTTCAATGATTTATAGAACATCTTTGATGTCATCGGACGAAAAAATGCTAATCTATTAGCATTAGACTTGTGGGAAACATGATGGTTCATGATACCCCAAGTGCTTTAAGTATGAAGTTTGTCATTCTGCTTGATATTCACAGGATCTTACCTTACAAAGGTTTCATCTAATCCTGGAGCTGGTGATGTTCTGATGGGATTCTTGGGGTCTGTTATCCTCTCATTTGCCTTCTCAATGTTCAAACAGAGGAAGGTAAATAACATTTGAAGAGACCGGGTTTCCCATATTCATTAGTTATACTTGTTTATTTTGGTTCATTGTTGTGTAGAAAAACATAGATTTTTTGGGGTTTTCCTGCAGCAGTACTCTTATAATTTTAACCTGATTCAAGTTTGTGAATTCGACCAATTGCCGTCCTAACTTCCCACCAATGTCTAGTTGATATGAAACCATATTTGAACATTATTTCTGCTCCCTACATATTTTCAGCTCGTCAAGAGGCATGCAGCTGAGATTTTCACATCTGTCATCCTGTCAACCATATTCTCATTGTATTCAACCGCTCTTGTTGGACGTCTTGTTGGGTTGGAACCTGGTTTGACTGTCTCAATTCTACCACGATGTATAACTGTGGCATTAGCTCTCAGCATTGTGTCGTTGTTTGAAGGTATTAGTTCATACTTTTGTAGTTGTAAACATGAAAACTCTGACCTCATAAACATGTTCTAAGTTTGACATGAATTTCTAAAATGTTACTAACGAAACTCGAGGCTGTTCCTGTTTTATTATCTCAACTTTTTTTCTCTCTCATTTTGATAAATGATACAACTTTATAATGCTTACAAAATAAAATTGCATACGGTACACATTTGAAACTTGTATCCTTGAAATTGTAGGTACCAATCCATCTCTCACAGCCGCCGTGGTTGTAGTAACTGGTCTGGTAGGAGCTAATTTTGTGCAAGCAACGCTTGATAAACTACAATTTCGTGATCCTATTGCTCGAGGAATAGCTACTGCATCTAGGTATGCATCTCCCCCGAACCCTGATCTTCATATGAAACGATCAAACTGTAACTGTGAAAGTATAAACAAGTGGACCAAACTGTAAACAATTAGAAAGAATTGTTTAAACCATCTGAATATGGTAGGACAGTTCGTTGAGACTTCTTAGGTATATTGAATATTGAAGATTTTTACCTCCGGGCTAAAAGACATAAGCGTTATTAACTAGAACTCATCAGAGTGAGTTTAAGAAATCATAATTCGATTGACTGTCTGTTATGCACTTACGGTGTTTTATTGTTTTGTTGCTCTAGTGCTCATGGATTGGGAACAGCAGCATTGTCAGCCAAGGAACCGGAGGCTCTCCCATTTTGCGCCATTGCTTACGCTCTGAATGGTATATTTGGCTCTTTGCTTTGTTCAATTCCAGCAGTCAGGCAAAGTTTGCTTGCCGTAGTTGGCTGACACTATCAGCTCCTTAGTTTGTTCTCACAATTAGCTACTGCTTCGAAATCATTGTTTTTATTAACAGTATATAGATATATACGACATTTTTCCATTAGTACATGAATTCACGTTGGAAAACCGTACTACAAAGAACGTCAATTGTAAACCTGAACAAACACGTATTCGGTTATCTTATTGGATTTATGAACACTATCAGTTACTGCTGCACCAGAAAACTTAGTTGGTAGGAAGCCAGCCTGAATAGTTCGTTATAACTGATTGAGCATACCTTCACGCCCTTGCGAACGTGTAAGCTGCACCTAAAAGAGAAGAACTTGGATGTCACGAGGAATCGAAGAAATTAACTTAAACGAGTTTAGGAGGTTTTAAACAGAGGACCAAGTGAAGAACAAGGTTTTTTTATGCCATTTTAATTAAGTTACAATTGCTCCCTAAAACTTTTCTGTGATATGCAAGCCTGATTGTCATTAGATGCTAGTTAGGGCCCGGTGTCGTCGCTACAATACCCCGTGGCTTCAACTGCACGGGACGGGGAGATTAATGGGTAGGTAAAAGCGATAAAGGTAAAAGATCTATTTCTTTAAATTTCATCCGTTCATTTCACGTTGCACTGAATACAACGCGATATTGTAAATTTTTCCATTAATTTAATAAGATTAGAAGCTATGAGAAAGAACCACATTTGGTCGTGCAGGCAATGCCACCACACAGAACCCCGATTTTACGGGGCCCCCAATTATTGACACCGAAGATGAACTAAAGATAGGTAAAATTGAACATGAAGGATTGTCAAATCAGGTTACGTGTAGGCCAATGTATTGAACATCATGCTAAGCTCATTCCCTAGTCCCCATGAAAGAAGAAGCAAATACGTAATAAAGGAAAGAAAGGGGCCCATCTTATCCATAGGGTTGGTTTGGTTATATAGAATTGAGATCCTCTTTGAATTTGTCCTAAGCTAACGGACTCGGAAATTAGGATCCCTCATTTTAAATTGTACGGTCCTCATTAGTATATTCCACTGACTCATCTCATACAAATCAAAAGTCTAAATCTCTCTCTCTCTTCAATGGTCCAAATATCCAGATCCTTAGACTTCGGACACAGAAATCCTGAGAGGATCTCAAGGTTATATGAGAGTGATGCAACCAAGTATTGGGAAACTGAAATACTGAATAGATAAGATATATAGGTGAACCTCATAACTCAAATTTTCCATATATTTTGTTTAATTTTAATCTGTATAATACAAATATTCTTCCATAGAATTACAACGTAAAGAAAGAGAAGAGAGTGGAAAATAGGCATGCATGCACTCTCTTACTTGAATTAAGTAGGTACAATCAATAGAGATAAGGCATATAACAATGTAATTGGATGAAATATTTCTAAGCTTTGGTTGCTTCTACTGGAGTTTTGGCCCTGGTTGCAATGAGCTGCTCGTAGAGGTCCCGGATCTTCAATCCGACGATGGTTTGGAAGAGGCCGGTTCCGTTGTTGCTGCCAGGGAAATCAGAGTGCTTCAACATTTGTTGGGTGACTTCTCCATAGAACTTGGTCGAGATGTTGCTTAGATGACTCTCTACATAGATCAGCTCATCTAATCTGTCAAATTGCCCATCCATCTCCAACAGTGACACCTATTATATACATATGACACCACCATAACCAAAAACAAAATGGTTAGTTAAAAACGCTTTTGTGTAGCACCGTCGCAGGATGCATACTAATGCGTTATTTGGTGAACAAATTTAGCGACGAGTATTAAATGCGTACCTCGTTGCCGAAGTAAGTGTCAGGGCCATAGTTGAATTTGATTCCAGGGTAAGAGCAGGTGAGCTTCCTTCCACAGGGAATCCATGAGATGGTGGAACCCTCATCAAACAAGTAGACTGGGTTGAAATATTTCACGCCTTCCTTCATAATCAACCTCACTCTCAACACCTTCCCCTCATTGTCACCTGGAATCAATTGGGTTGGCAACACTTCTATCACTGCATCTGCGTACTGCTTTTGTGGATCTGCATGCAAATCACAATTAACAAAAGATTATTAATAAAGAGCGCAAAACGACAAACTAGGAGTGCAAAAATCATTTTTTGTACGTAAATCATGCAAAGTATAATAACTGATATAACAGAAATGTCACATGACATTATTCTAGTGGTTGAGTTTGTTAATATAGTTAGAAAGGTATCATTGTAATTGGGATATATGGCTATATACGGGATTGTATAGCTATCATTTCCTTAAGTTCATTTGTATACATTTTTTCTAATCAATCAATACAATCTCTCTTGTTTCTCTCTATCCTCTTTCTCTTCCTCTGTACTTATTCTTCATCTTTTACAATGTAGTTAACAAAGTAAAGGTGTAAAGGTGTGTGTGTGTGTATATATATATATTAGTGTGTTACGTACCAATATAAGCATCGAAATCAGGCTTTCGGGCTTCAATACTGGCTTTGATGCTCTCGAGACTGTGTCCACGCTCCGCCATGTCCCTCTAAACAATCCAAGTTTTAGCTTAATTAACACCGTGAATTTAACAAATTAGGTTTAATTACCCGAGGGTTAATTTAATTACCTGAATTTTCCATGCAAACTTAACCTCATTGCTGATGTCCAAGTAGATGCTGAAGTCCAACAGATCCCTAACTCGCTCATCATACCTACACATACATATATTAATTGATTAATATATATATATATATATTTTTTTTTTTTTTTTTTTTTGAGAAAGTGATTAATATATTTCTGAATGCATAATTAACTAACAGTTAGTTTTCAAAAAAAAATTAACTAACAGTTAGGTCCGTTACGAAGTGTATTTCTCTTTTCAAGTTTGACTTCTTCCCTCCAACAAAGCTTGTAATAAGTTGGTTGTGCATGTTGGTGGAATTAATTAATTTATCATTGAGTAATTAAAGTACCAGTAAAATAATGACTTACGGTCTATCTTAAGTTCGAACATCAATAATGGTAAATCTATGATCAATTCATTCCTCATCTCTTTGTATAAATATATCGTTATATAAAAAAAAATTACTTCTAAAATAAAAAGGAAGGCCGCTTGGAACTTAATAAAACCCACAATTACATGGATTTCAAACAAAAACATGACATTGACATACATATCCTTGATTGGCCAACTACATATGATACCAGCGCCCGCCACAGGCACATTGTATAGTCTTTTGATTGACGCAAGTGGATATATAGTATTATTTTTCTTAAATAAATACACATATTTGTGAAAGATATGTAAAGTAGGGATAATGGTTGTATACTTGTATATGCCAACTTTTACCAGCCTTGATTTCTTTTTCTCTTTTCGATTTACTGATGTTGACTTGGAAATATATTTTAAAAAAAGTATTTGAAGTTAATAGAAGATTTGACGCAAAATATAGTACAATGATAATTCTAAAATTCATACAGTCGACTTCACTTAGTGTCATAAGGTTTGGTTATTGTTATTGTTTTCTTTCTACTGATGTTAGTTGGATTATTTAGGCCAGTGAGTAAATTTGAAATTGTGAGCTACTCCAACATTTATTTATATATTTATTTGAAAAGAAGAGTTCCTTAAATTCCCTCCCGTCTACTTGTATATACATGGGAAAATATTTCCTTGTCAAATATTGACTTGATACTAAAGAAAATATCGACTTGATACTATTGATCATGATAATGTTTGTAAAAATCGACTTGATACTATTGATCATGATAATGTTTGTAAAAATTATGTGGTCCAAAAAAGAAAACTAATAATAGCACTTTTACGAAATCAGTTTAGATGAATTTTAATGTAAAAATATCCGCTTATGTTAAAGAAGAAGTTGAAATAAATTACAAGGAAGTTTCTAATTAAGAACAAGTCCATGATTTCATGAATGTGTACTGATGAAAAATGATGAAGTAGTAATTAATTAGTTAATGAAAGTGATTAAGATGAGCAATTAAGTAGGCATGCACTTACATTGGATGTAAACCTTCAATGACAAGAATCTTGGGGGGCTTGATGAGCTCGGGAGGATCCAAGAGACCAGAAACATGGTTGTAAATAGGCTTCTCAACAGCCTTCCCTTCCTTGATGGCCTTCACCTGCTCATACATAAGATCGAAGTCGTTAGCTCTTGGGTCGAGCGCCGTCACTCCTTTCTCCTTCCTCCCTGTCCTGTCCAGGGAATGGTAATCATCCAAGCATATCACCGTCGTGGTGTCGCTGATGAGCGTGTTGGAGTCAGGGTTTCCTCCTTTAGGCGGCTGCGCTGCTCCTCCAAACACGCTCGTCAGCCTCCTCATGAATGTGCTCTTCCCACACCCTGAGTCTGCTGCTAAACCGATAACAATCGTCTCTTGCTCGCATCTTATCACACTCACTCCAACTGATCTCCTGCTGCTGCTGCTGCTTCTCTGCTTGTAGAACACCTCCATCTGCTGCTGCTTTTGGCCGCTGAACCCCAACGAGGAGGAAAACGAACACGTCGGGTTCAGCTGGCCACTTGTGTGCACTGCAAAAATCGCCATTTTCCCACCACTACTACTCCCTCTCCCTCTCTCTCTCTCTCTCTCTCTCTCTCTCTCTCTCTAGCTCTCTGTGTTCTTGGTTACTTGGTTTAATTTGGGAAAGAAAGACTAAAGAGTTTGGAGCAGAAATAAGAGGCTGGAAAAGGTGATGGCAGGCAGTTTTTTGGGATGGAAAAGAAAAGAAAATGCTGGCTGATACTGCTGCTGCTGACGTGTCTTGTTTTTTTCTGGGACTACCCCTGGTTTTGATAAATTTTTCGAAGTGTTAGGAGTTAATGCTTAGGGTTTTAGGATGGACTTCAATGGGCTTAAGTCAGTGGGCGATGGGCGAGGTAGTCATTTCACACTTTTCTTTTTCCACCAGATGATAAAATAATTAAGTGGAAACATATACTTTTGTTTTTTTATATATTTTATATTTTGATAAGGTGATGGCATGAACGTGATAAACGCAGGCATGGAGGGAGAGGAAGAAGAAGAAGCGTGGTGGTTATTTGTTGTGGTTTGGATATTTCACGTGCCACGTGGCAGTGGAGTGGTGGCTGGTTGAAGATTAGGGGTGAAGGGTGAGGAATGGAAAGAGGGATAGAGATAGAGAATGCGCCATCCACTTTTCGATTTTTGCTACTCTATCTGCTAGCTTTGTCTGTTTGTAGGGATTTCTACAATAAGATACTTCAGTGTTTTAACTATTAGATTTTTATTTTAAAATGTAAATATTAAGATTTAACAATTAAAATATTCAGAATATTTCGTATTTTAGATAACCTAACCCGTGTCACCTCTTAATAACATTTTTTTTGCCGGATGAAACTTAAAACTCGTTTCAGGTGGTTAGTGCTAAACATTGAACAACAATCAACGAGACCAAAATATTGAGTTATTATCTTCTATGCATTGTATAAAAGTGTTTGTCTTTTCAGGATCCATGCTTTTAACAGATTAAAACAAGTATATGTGAGTGACAGTGAACAAACACATTAGTGTACAAGTTGCTAGCAGGTTCGTTCATTTCAATCGGAAACCATTAAGGCTTTGACTCTTAACACTTCATCGCATTGTGCCGTGTTAACTAGTCGTCCACGATAACCTCATATAATAAATCAAAGACACTTTAGCTTTGCTCAAGGTACATTCAGCAAGTGCCAACCGAAATGAAGAGAATAAAGGTACACTGCCCCTAACTCCTAAGTTGGCTGGTTAATAAATCAAGGGTTCCAAGAGGTGCAGGGCGCTGTTTGGTTGTCCCGTTCAAGTAGAGAAAACAAGAAGACGGGTTTGGAATTTGTTTTGAACCAGTGAAGTCCAATTTCATCACCCTCTTTCAACTGTCTCCTCTTGACGAATGCTGGGTGCCAAACCAAAACGTAACTGTTGTCGCTCTGCTTGAAAACGTACAGACGATGTGTTGTGTGCGTATCGCCGTCATGAAACGTAGTTTGTGCACCCTGTCCGTTCTCAAGGGCCTTTGTAAACTTGTCGTCCACGTGAGGGAGGATATGTTTGTTCATCAAGCGTGCTGGCACGTAGAAGTGTCTGAGATCTCTAGCCGTCAGTTTCTTCTTGATTCCCCAAGAATCGTTAAAATTTAGATTGGCAATAACACGTTCATCTCTTTTCTTCCTCTTCATCTGCTCCTCCTTTGTTGCAATATTTTTATTATTGTTCGTCATGTCATTGTCATGACCGCGATCGCGAAAGCCATCACCAGTGGGAAAGAGTGAAAACGTCGACACTAGTTTTTGGCGTTTTGGTGAAGTATTAGTCGTCTGATCACGATGATGAGGGCTAGTACTAGTAGGAGAGGGTTGGTCGGGTACTTGGTTCGCTTTTCGCTTCGTGTTGTTATCATTATTTGTACTAAAACTTGTAGGCCAAGTCGGATCCCACAGAGCTAACACTGTCGAAACTTCGTCATGCGATGATCGTCGTGGTTTTGGGCGTGGGTTTGAACGGCCAAGGGTCAGTCTTGTTGACAGCGTCGTCCCTTCCATATTCCAATTCAAATCTTCAAATTGTATAAAATTGAAACTTGAATGCGAGCCTGAGAGAGAGAGCGAGACAGTTAGAAGAACAGAGAGAATTAATTGATATGTGTATGTGTATTTATACTACATAGCTGCTGGTGTTGAGAGTATGAATTTCACATCGGGAAACAGAGAGATATTTCATGTGCTCATAGGTAAGTTAGGTTACTTCCTGTACCTCGAGTTTCTTCTTGGTATCACTGTCGACATTCAAGTTCTGAACTACTGAGGATTCCCGGTTGCCTTTCTTCCCTTTAAATTCCTGCTTCAGTTCGGTATAATTTGTCTACCGGGGACCTGACTGGCGGCTTACCGTTTTTGTTTTCTCTTAAGGTATAGGCTTCCTTGTTTCTGTGGGTTAGGCTTTGTTGATTCATTATTTAAGTCTTATGTTTCCTCATCCTTGTAGGCTAAGGTTTGTTTTGATGTACTCGTATAGATACCTCCTTTACCTCCTTATAGAGAAGAATAAAGTATGATGTCTGAGGGAAGGGAAGAAGATGTCGTGGCATCACGTTTAATAACATAATTCATCGATGGAGGTTTCCCAGATTCATGGCGCTCGTTTCATCGACAAAAGATTGAGAAGTAATTATTAATGATTTACTTAAGAATGGTAGGCCTGCGCTAGAACAAATCATTGGAGGAGGAGAGTCCTGAAGCAGTACTTGTTGAAGAAGCAAGTAATAAACAAGAAGATGCTCCTCCAAAGAAGTGAGGTCCTAATAAGTCTACTAAAAAGATGTTTGAAGTACCAGAGACGGTATAGCAACCAAGTTTTTCTAGCAGCGGCAGATCCCTCAGAAGCTATGAGATTTTCCATTCTGACAGATAACTTGTAGTAGGAGCACCGGGGACAACCGCAAGCATGATGAATTGGAACAGTTGAACAGTTAGCATACTACCTTTGAGGAATTCGTTCGCTGTCTGAAGCACAAGGCTTGCATTGAGAATGTGAGAGCACGTCGACTGGATGATGATGGAGCTGCTGCACTTTGTCTTAAAAGAAATGCTTAAGTCAACTAGAACTGCAGAGAAGAAAGTAGAGACAGAAAATTCAGTTCCATTATCTATTAGTACCATCTACGAAGAGGCAATAAACAGCGAAACTGGTCGTAGTTTGACATGGGATCGTGTCAAAGCTGCCCTCAGCTGCTTGTGCGATGGAGAAAAGGATACTATATACATGTTAGAATGTGAGCATTCATTAACCAATTGGCAATAGGAATGAGAAGCTCGTGATTATTAAATTATTAGGCAAAGCTTCCCTTCTCCAATGTGAATTTATCATCTTAACATGCCTCCTCACGTAATGCAGTAGCTTCCCGAAAAGAAAGAACATTCCAACAACAAACAAGAAAAATAACTGGAAAAGGAAAGAAGATGGCGTGAAGTTCAGAGGAAAGGTATGATATTAGGTTCTAAACCCAGAACGCAGTGGGTTGGGTGAAGAAGAATGCCGTAACCACTTAAGCAATCCACCACTTGCAGTGAAACATGGAATTAATTAGTCCAAACTCCCACTTCTAATCAGGAGGATGGCATTCGCCCTTTCCCAGTCAGGTTAGGATTGGACATCAAGCACTGTATAAACAAAGGTGGTTTAATTTGTAAACATAATTAAGGGCCTTAAACAGACCTCTACTCATGTATTTATCCTAGTTCATGCCTTACTAGTATCGGAATCGGTTTACAGTTAGACCAATTGTCACCAATCCATGCATCATTAGGAATTACCAAGGTAAAATCAATTCGAGCTAGTTATATTTCATTCAGGTATAACCGCGTCCCGTTGCAAGCGTCCTGTCCTGATTTAAACTTGGGACTGCTTCTCTGAAATTTTCTCAGATTTTCAGCTAAAAATCACCCTAACTAAGTTTTCAGAACCCAATTACGCTAGAAAAATAATGAAACTATAACTACAATTACAATGCACATGAACTCAACCTGACAGCAGAAAGTAACTAGAAAGAAAAAGTTAAGATAACCTGGTTAGAAGTTCTAGTAAGCATACTTGCTGCAAGTTACTGTTCAATGATCTTCGTTGTGGTAGGCATAGTGTGGCGGGGACGTTGAATGGTACACATATCTGGGTGGGGAGTTTGAATTGTAGACGTATTGAGGTGGAGATGACTGATAATAGGAATACTGGGGAGGGGATTCGGTATGATGGACATAATGGGGCGGAGAGGGGGAACTGAGTTCGCTTGTTATGGGTGTGGCAATTCGAGTTTGCTGTTTGTCTACTCTAACTTCAACCAACTCCTGCTCCTCCTCAAATGATCGGAAAATAGGGTGCAAGTACGCATCAGCCAAGTACGATTTCATATTTAGGTCAGGTTCCGCAGTCCGTTCCATTGTGTCTTTAGCCATTGCTTCCTGAGCAAGTCACAGAAAATAATTGCCATCAGAAATTTGAACAAAAAATTACATGCTCCTGTGAAGGCGTATATAAAAGTCAAATGCACCTCAATAAATTAATTAAAAGTTCCGAGCTTACCTCAAGTGGGTACTTTCTAAATGCAGGTTCAAAACGATACTTGCAGAACTTGTGGAACGATAATGTTAATATTGGCAGAACAACAAGTAATGGAGTAGAATTTGCAGCCTTTTTTGTGCTTAGCAAACCCATCAGAAGTAGTTGAGATATCAGTAAGCTTGCTACTATGCGGCTATGAACTTGCGGCCAAAATGCGGCAGCACTTTCATATCGTTGATTGTACACATTGATTATCTGCAACGAGAAATAGAGAACAAATTACATGGATAAACAATGAAACGTGATGCACAAACTAGCCTATCAAAACTAAAAAGATGAATAAACTGACCTGATGACGGTAGACTAAGTATGCAAAGGCAAAGAAAACTAGTATGAAAGGCAGCAGGATCGGGGTGATCACAGCATACACGATACCAAGAAGGAAGTAAAGTTGAAGACTTGGGAGGGTTTCTGGAAAATCCACACTCCCAGGGTCCGTTGCCTTTATTCTGTCTCTCTCGGTTTTTACCAAAAACATGTTCTTGAGATGAAATATAACCAGTTGTTTCAAACGGAGGATTTCGCCAGCAATTCCAGCCCACCCATCAACCATTATATACGTAATAAAGAAAGTAGCCTTCGTTGGTATAGACACTCCAATGGTTCTTGGAATCCTATAAACAAGGTTCATTAAAGAACAGTCATATCAAACAGATGAAAAGATAGGTATTAATAAAGTTGTATATCGATAAAAGCACCCGAGATGAGTTTCTGGTATAAAATAATAATATCACTTAATATCTTTTTACTAATATTAATGATTTGAATTGATCTCTATGTCATGATTTGAATTTGTTTGATACAAGTCTGTCATTAGAATAATGGACTTTCGAAACACAGGTTTAAAGGGATCTAATAAGATACAGTACCATAACTTTAAGTTACCAAGTCAAACTGAATCCAGATCAAATTCTAATCCTTTATATCAACCCTATAAAGTGTAATCACTCAATACTCAACACCCCTCCTCCCCCACCCCCCAACCCAGAGGCAGAGTCAATCTCTCAAATAAGCGTCTAATCCTAATTTCTAAGTATTATACTAGCATCAAACAGTATGCCACTGCCCCACACCCGCACACCCTTACCAACCCACCCATGCACGCACAGTTAGTCTCCAAATTGGGCGTCCGGTTTAAGAAAAAGTGGACGCCCATCCTAGCAGCAGAACAATTAAACTGATTGATTTTCTGGTCTAACAAAAATAAAGGACATTCAAGCTATTTCTTCTCACTCTTATAGATTTGAAGCCTCAACGCATCAACCATCACTAGCACACCAGCCAACCACAAACACCGATGGAGTATAATTAACAAGCCCCTTATCTCATACCAAACTATCTCCACTGGCTCAGTTCCACACGCCAAACCCACAGAACTCAATCAAAGTGCGCTCTGCAATCTGCTTTTTTAGAGCCATTAAGGAGCTCTGCTTATACACAAGTATACATTTGCAAGTGAAGTGAATCTATAATGTATACAGCTACCTCTATAACCTATATTTCTAGGACAAAACTATTACTAGAGAGACTATATAATTTTTTAAACTGCCCTTTCCTGAGTTCATTGTCCTAAACAATCCATCAATTCCTCTCCTTCCACAAAGTCCACAATACTGCATGTGGGGTAGATTTCCATATCAATATTACAATTAATAAAACTAGCAAGTTAACAAAAAATCTTCCTGTATAAACTTAGAAATGAGAAAATTTCCAGGGATGGAATATTACTCTGTAGGTGATTGGTGAAGGAAAGAATGCAGTTGCTGAAACGCCGTTCCAGTCACTATGCTTCCCAAAAATACGTTAACTAACATAAAGTAATAGTATTTTGCTGAGGTCTTCCGTTCTAGCGTTGATAATGCTATATGCCCCTCAATTTTTGACATGATCATCAACACAGCTGGGAGAATGTACAAAAATATCTTGAGGGCCAGTCCAGGAAGAAAACCCTGTAGAAATGACTTGATGAATTTCCTGCAAAAGAGTATTTGAAAACCTTACGACAGAAATAAAATTCAAGAAAGAAGGAAGAAGCTTCTAGAAGACATAAAAAGGCCAAAAGCCATGTATTCTATAAGAGCAATGGACAGGCCATCCACTCAGAAACTATTATATAAGATACAACGGACAAGACATCCACTCAGAAACAGTACAACGACAACAGTAGCAATAGAATAGAATATCGACAGAAACAAAAACAAGTGAGTTCATACTCTCAACTGGTTATTCTCTGTTAAAAAAAATACTAATCATGGAACATTTTCTCATTATGAATATCAGAATATGAAATATATTTTGCAGACCCTCTAAATTAAAAGCAAATGAATGACATACTACGGTCAATGTTATTTAACAATAACCATGATATCCAAAAAAGCATATGGTATGCTAGGCTTACTTACAATTCTACAACTGGCCTGAGAAAAGGAGCAACTCTTTCCAGACCCTCTAAATTTGCAAGTGATTGCACAAAGGCTATGGGTATCATGTAGAAGAACACCAAAGCAAACACCGAAAGCGAGATTACAAGTTTTCGGATGCTTAAAGAAATAAACGGTATAGCCAAGTTACGCCAATAGACATCTCGGGGTTCTGGGGCCCAATTTGTCAACCATAGTGTGGGATTCCTGCTCTGTTGTGTCTGTGCACAAACAGCTGCACCCCAACGCGAATCAAATGATACAAAAGCAACTGGCAAAATAGACTTAGTGTCTTTGAGAATCCTCTGTCGTTCCAGCACCATCTAAAACACAATACAGGAATGGAATATATATAAATAAAAACCCAACCTAAAATATAAACCATACTGCAGTACACAGAAAACACTAACCCTAAAGCGTACAAAGAAAAGCTGAAAATGATAGCTTATAAAATAAAACGTACAACATTATCAATGTTACTACAACTTACACTTTTCTCAAACTCCTGTATCTGTTTTTTGTAGTACTCGATGGAATCAACTTTTCTTCCCCAAAGCCCCAAAAATCCATTCTGAAAATGACAAGCACTTTAAATTATCAGCGTCCAAGACAAAAAAATTGCAGATGTACTGTCAAATAAGTACATACACATACATTGATTGTCTAACAATATCACTAGTGATATGCATACAAATATGAATCGTTTGTTTCATGTAAGCGCATATGGAAACACTACCTTCATTGTTGGTTTTTTGTCCGGGTGCCTTTCAAACTTAAGCAGGTTATAGTCTAGCCAATTTTGGAGCCTATCTCGCTTTCTCACAAGTTTGGCAAATTTGTTTGCATTGTACACTGCCTGCATGAATAAAGAAAACCGATATAAATCAAAACCAAAGAGTGTGCTGTGGAAAAAGTACACAGCTGTTGCATATATCGCCCGTCCATCAAACTCTTTACTAGTGAGCTAAACAGATTTTAGCGATAACATTTCAATACCTGGTGACAAAGATAATGATCCGGGTGGTTCGTTTTGAAGAAGTGGTCCACACTATCTGATATTGAGCGACCCGAGACATGTGGTATATTCCTGACCACTACCTGAAATAAATAAAGGAGAAAAAAAGTAAATTATAGTATTAACCTTGGAGTTTAAAGAGATTTTCCAAACAGAGAGTTAAGAGTAAAATTACTTTACCTGAATAGAATTTTTATCTCTCAAGTAAGAAAAAGTAAAAAATGAAACCTTAGCCCAATGAATATAATTTTTATTTTAGTCATAAGAATTTATCAGATTGTGAATCATGTGAGAAAAAGAACTTTAGATCCTGAATCCTGATAAAGTCACTTAAGACTGACTACACTTTTCAAAGTACAAACAGTACTTTGGAAACGTTTTCTTGAGATTGAGCATATGTAGGCAAAGCAGGGAAGAATATCTTAGTTAAAACAGGAACAGAAACAGAAACACATAGTCATGCAGGTTGCGCTTGGTAAATTTATGACTCAAGATCGCAAGGATTTATACAAGTATCATTTGCTCTTAGAAACAGAACCACACTCGAAGGTGACATATCATAGCAGCTCCACCAAAATATAAGTTGAAATAGAAGCATAGCAAAATTAAATCAGGTGCTAATTTCTCCTCAATTAATAACATGCATACTAGTTTTCTTCAATTGTACGGTAATTGATGACTTTCTCACCGTGAACTGTTCTGCACGCCTGTGCTGGGAAGCTAAGAATTGTAACCTCATTGATGCTACATAGTCATACTCCTTGTACAACATGTAACATGTCCAGAATGTGAACAAATATTCCAATCCTATGTGGACAAAAAACCTGAAATGTATAGATTTTAAAACTTAAGTAAAGCTTCTTACATGATAAAATACAATACATTCACCGAAAACAAAAATAAAAACAAAACAGAAGGAAACAAATGTAGCCGCAGATATTATATACTCAATACAATCATCCAAGTAAAGAAAAGTACGCGTAACTATGATGTTGTTTTGACCTTCATTTACTCAGTATCATGAAGTTCATTTCATTGATGCATAATTTGGTCAAAGAAAAGTCATCCCTACACCTCATATGGTAATCAGTTATTATCAAGTCTTAATATTTGCAAAAGTGTATAAGAGCCACAGGGTTACCTTATGGATTTAGGTCTCACGTTCGATATAGAGAGCTTATCAATGTCACTCAAAACCAATTCTTTCCTTAGGAAATATAATGTTCCACTTGACACATTGACTGGAATGAGAATAAGAAGTGCTAGGACAGCCATTGGAACAAAAATCTTCAAGCTGTGAATAAATAGAAGAAAAAAAAAATAGTTATTATAATGCGCAAGATATTAAGCAGTAATTTCTAAAAGCTTGCTACCTAAGTATCGATGATAAATATGTACTCCTTTACACAAGTATAGACATTCACAATAAAACATGTAATAAGATAGAGGGACTTGCTATTGCTATTGCTGACTTATGAAGGACGTTCTCTTCTAATCCATTTTTCCCTTAAACTTAAGTCATCATTAGTTGCATGTTAGTCCATAAATAAGAGGCTAATGTGCTTGTAAGACAAGATGTATACACCAAAACCGAACTCTTAATAAGAGAGTTACCAACATATATGATATGAAGCTCATGCAAGTTGGGTGGTGTTATGAGTGGTAAGTATGCAATTCAAGGTGTTGGGAAAAGACACAAAAGCCATAAGTGTTTGGGATTGCAGGGTGATGGTGGTTTTTTGGGTCAAATGGATGAAGCAAAGTACAATGATATTTTAGGATTATTCAAGGTGGGTGCAGATGAACTTCTAATTAAGTTACGTTTGCTCTGCTCTTTCGGCTTCTGCACTGCAGAGTTCAGGGAGTCTTCCGTGTCAACATTTTTGCCAAACTCGAAAGCCACAGAAACTTTGGTAAACAATTCTGATAAGCTCATACTAGCCCAAACAGCTTGCACTCTGAACAAATAGATTGACCTGGACTTAAACCTTAAAAGGTCTCATCTTTACTACGATGCAATCAAAATTACTCAAACGAGCTTACTAGAGTAGCGACAACACGTCCGCCTTGACCTTTTATTGTGGGCTTGTGAACACCTCTAGTTTAACATTCAAACTCTAAGCAAGCTATCAATGGACAAATACCAGCCAGAAAGTCTTTCAAAATTGCAGTTCTATTAAAACATCTCAATTCTGTCACTACACAATTAACAAAACTTTTATTTTGCAGAACAAAATATAAACACATCATCTGCACAACCCCTAACCACAAAATAATGGGGAATTCAATTCCTAATAAATTATTTTAATCCAAAAGAAACAAACTTTAACCAATAGAACCAAAAAGTTATATAGCCACTTTCCATCCCAATGATATTTTCACTAGAAACAACCCAGAGAGTCAAAATCAAGTAATATCAACTCCAACTTATACACAAAACAAAAGATACCAAATTTTCTGGTCCAAGTCAAACTTAGCACTGAAGGAAAACAACCCCAAGTCTCCAACTCAAAATTCCCAAAAAAAATTTCATAAAAAAAAATATAAATTAAATTAAATAAGTAAAACCCAAGAAGCAGAAAAATGGTTGAAAAAGCAAACTGAAGGGTGAGAATAAAAGTTACCCAAGAATATAAATTCTGAGGAAAACAGCGGAGTCGAGGCCAGCATGGCTGATAATCTCAGACTCGGACATTCTCATGGCCTGAGGCATCCAGTTGAGGAAAGTGAGGTAAGTCTTGACGTTGAGATTGACGAACTTGCCGACGAAGTTGGCGGAGCGCCGGGGGCTGCTCCTGCCGCCACTGATGTACCATTTCGGAAAATACACCCTGTCGTTCACCGGTTGGATTCTGAGGAGGGCAAAGGCCAGAAGGAAAGCAAAGGCACTCAGTATGTTGATGAAAGCTGACACCCCAATGTCACCCAGAGTCGCCATTTACTAACACCAACAACAACCCCAGATTTTAGAGAGAGTATGAAATTTGGAAGAGAGAGAAAGAGAGAGTGTGTATGGAGTTTAGAGAGAGAAAGAGGAAAGGTGAAGCTGCTCTGCTGGTCTGGATTGGAAAATAAAGGAAGGAAGAAGTAAGGGAAATAATATTTGAACTTTTTGTCTAATATTTGCAGCTCTGGATTGGAAGATAAAGGAAGAAAGAAGGAAAAGAATATTGAGCTTTTTGTGTAATATTTTTTTATTGTAAGGAAACTCCAAGTCCAAAGGCTGATTGTGTCTTTTTATTTAGGCCAAAACGGATAAATGATCGCTGTGGTAATAAAGTATTCGGAAGATAAGTCATGTGCTAAAAAAATTCGGAATTAAACCCCTGTGGTGTACTCCGTTAGCAAATTTAGTCCAAAAGTGATTTTTTCCGTTAACTATCTGTTAATACATGGGTAAAATTGTACTTTTACGTGTAAACCCTATTATTTACCCTATTAAAAAATATATTAAAAAAAAAAAAAAAAATAAAAACCCAACCAAAACCTTCCAAACCCTGATCCTGCCGTCCTGGTGCGCTGTAAACACCTTGTTCCCGACAGCAACAACCGCCTTGACGCTGCCATCGCCTTGTCCGAATTTCGTGAAAGGCCTTAAATCCGGCTGTTACCAGACTATGATGCCTTTGCCTTGTGAGGCGCTGAGGATGAATTCACCACACAAGGCCAAGCAAGAAACCGAACCTACGTGTCCGGGGAGCACCGCCAACGATCGATACGAGAAGGACCCCGATGAGGGTATACGGGAAGTGATACTTGACATGATTTAATAGGGTAAATAATAGGGTTTACACGTAAAAGTACAATTTTACCCATGTAAAAATCATTTTTGGACTAAATTTGTTAACGGAGTACACTACAAAGTTTTAAATCCGATTTTTTTTAGTACATGGACTATCTTCCTTCCGAATACCTTATTACCACAGGAATCATTTATCCGATTTGACCTTTTATTTATATATTATTTACATTAACACTGTCGGAGAGCAGTTAAGTTTCATGATAAACTAATAATAATTTAGTTTAAATTCTCATTTAACGAGAATCGAACTTTAAACATTTCACTTATAAGTGAAAAATAATATTACTAAAGAGTAGTACTAAGTGGCAAAGTATTGTGTCTTAAACTTATCTTTTTTCTTGTGTATTTTATTCTTCCTTTATTGTGTCCGTTTTGTGTGCTTGGGGTCATGGGTTTTCTTCTGTTTTCTTATTATTTTAGTTTGTTGCATGTGCAAGCGTGATTAGTTGACGTAGTTGACTACTTGTGGTCATCGTGTCCATAATGTCATCGAGGAGGAGAAAAAAGGATGGGGGCTGGTTGTTGCTTTTGTATATAGCATCAAATCGAATTTATTCAGCTAATTGATTGGTATTGCTTCTTGTCAATGTATTGCATTAATACAGGAATTAAAATAAAATAAAAGGATATCCCACCTGAGATGGATCCCATCCGGATTCAAGTTGTGAGGATATTAGAAATTTTCACATTCTAACCATTTATCATACATCATACGGTCAGAAATTATTTTAAATTTATTTATTTAAAATTAAATAAAAAAAACCTAACAAAAAATGACCTCACGATATTTAATAAACGATCATGACGTGAGAATTCTTAGGATTCCCAAAAAGAGGATCCGAAGACGATCCTCATCCATGCCACTCGATTTCTTTGTCTCTTTTTACTTTCCACGTGTTCTGTGCGGCGGGAAAGCTGCATGTCATAATGTCATAATGGAATTTGCTAGAGTTACGCCATATAATCAGCTATCTAATTTTATATACTTTCTTTTTTTGTATGACAACATGTGTAATAATTGTACTGGATTATCTAATTTTATATACTTTCTTTTTTTGTATGACAACATGTCTAATAATTGTACTGGATTATATATTATTTTTAAGGAAAACAAATGAAAATAGTTTGAAAAATTTGAGTTTTAGCGATAAGGTCAAAATAAATAGTATCATGATTGATTTTTTAGTGTAAAAATATGATTTTTCGTTAAAGTGAACAGTATCGAAAGTTTTTCGTTAAAGTTTCCTTATTTTTAAGATAAACAATAGCGTTAATAGACTAAATTATTACATGTTATGAAGAAAGATCGGCGGTGATCGAATCCGCACCAAGTACATAAGCATTATGTTTTTTGCCATTCGGCTAAATCGTAATCTGTCAGTTTATTTTTGGGGTGTGCTATCCACACACGGTAAGAGTATGAGTATGATTCTTACAAGTTTTAGGATAATTGATATTATAAAGAAGTCTAAATCATGTTGACAAGAGTTAATCCAATCATATTGGTATATTGAGGACTCTTGTGTTTGCTCGTTTATAGGACTCATACTAATATAAGGAATGCAATCTTGTATTTCTTGTAGGATTGTAATAGGGCAATCTATGTTTAGTATAACAACATAAGCCACGGCTCTCACAAAAACATTCGCTCAATATTGAACTAAGACCTATTGTTAGTTTGAGTACTTTTGGTTTTGCAAGAGAGGAGAAGGTGCACTGTTTCGAAGTCAGCTTTGGCTTCTTCTTCTACTGTTTTTACGGGTTAGTTTGTCATTGTGTTTATCGAATTGTGATTTTAATACTTGTATAAATTTATGGTTCATGAGCTTAATCTCTTAACTTATATTTTTGATAAGTTTAGTCTTACACACACCTCATTTTACTTCTCACATACCCCTTGATAATTTATGTTCATTGATCTTCTTCAATTCATCCGATCCGACGGTCGAAAATTAAAAAGATATGTAAGAAGTAAAATAGGATGTGTGGATTTCACACCCTGTTATTTTTTTCCTTAATTACAAACTGTAGTGAACTTGCTGAACGGCCGTGAAGGAAATACTGCAGATGAAGTTTTGTTTACTTTCCTCCCTTCGCTTGAGTTTTTGGTCATATAGTCTAGTGCCCTCTATTTCCTTTGTTTTAGATGATGATAGTTATAAACTGTATAGAAATAATATGCCTCCTTTTTGAATCTTCATAACAACATCAAAATGACAATTATTTTTGTCATGATACATGAAAAGTGGACAGTTTCTTGTGATGCATGACAACTAATCATTATCTTTTATAGCAGATGACGTTTTATTGTGACGATGAAAAAGCAATCATGTTTATGTCGTTAATTTAAGATGTTCATATAATTAAAACACACTAGACTACTATCTTGGATCGCTAAGTTCCAAGGACATCTTCTTCTTGTTAAATCCCTCAACGCATGCTAGTAAGAATGCTTGTATTGGTTTCTACACAATAAATTACAATATTGAATGGAGAGTATTATATGTAACGTGCGTAGCACCAACATCGATATTTACTTATATAGAGTACACAACCCTAATATGATACGCATGTCATATGCCCATTGTAAGTCCTTATGTATCTATACTTCCTTAAATTCACTAAGCCCATTTTGCCCATATTACTCAAATTCACTAAACCTTAGTGGGCACATGATATTCTAACGTAATATTACAAAATCCCAATTGGATTTCCAAGCAATCCATAAGTGACTAGGAGAAATATAATGTTTTGGATACTGAAAAAGTTCCAATCGAGCTTGCATCACAGTACTTTCTCATTGGTATATATCAAGTGCTCGTACACCATCAAAGTTGCTCGTTCCTTGAAGGAATATCTTACGGACAGTATCACAATCCAACTTCTCCTTTCAATCAGCAATTTTGAACCCAAACGTTCAATCAATTCATTGACAACTCTCATATTTTGAAATTGCTCATGCCACAGTAAACCTCAAATTTTTACCAAAAAAATTAGTAACAATTTGATAACACATTCTAAAGATTTCAAATAAAACAAAACCAATTGTACACATACTGGCATGGTGACTTGTAAATATGACCAGCAAAAGGCATTAAAATTTAAGATTATAGCAGTTGGTGAAATTTGAGGGCGAGCTTTGGGGCAACGGAAATGTTGCTCTTTTATGACAAAAAAGTCACTGTTTGAGGTTATGGAAATAGTTTCTTTGTAAAGTAAATGTAAAAGGAAATGGGAGGAATGGTCCATTAACTATCCTAGAATTGTAGCTTTAGTCCCTAAACTAAAAAATCATTATATTTGATCCTTGAACTTGATAAGATGTGGAGCGTTAGTCCTTCATTACCAATTCCGTTAAGTTTTAGTTAAAAGTGTTTACATGTTGGTTTCACCTATATATATATATATATATATATATATATATATATATAATAGAAAAGATGAAAATTACAACAAAAATTGCAGGCCTACCTCATCCACCAACACTCGCAGCCCACCCTTTCAACTTCAATCTTTGATACACTCCTCGCCAACCTCCCACTTCCAACCCCCAATCATTAATCCCCACTCCCCAGCCGACCCCAACCTATAGCCCACGGAGCACAGCCTTCACCCAAACTCCGAACCCGCATCCCACAAAATTCTTGAATCTTACCTGTGAAGACAGTGTTGATGGATGTCATTGTGAATTCGTTTACAAAGGGAGACATGTTCGAAATATGGATTAGAAACTTTCTTTTGTTTTGGTTGTTTGGAGAGTGCTATAATGGTGTGGCTGGGGTTTGGAGGAGGCGAGGCAGAAGGGAAGACGGGAGGGAGGGAGAGTTAACTTTTATATTTTTAGTATTTTTTTTTTCTTTCTCTATGTTTGTATTTATTTTTATTTTGAGTTTTTAAGCCACGTGGCATATGGTGAACAAAAATATGGAGCCCACAAAGACCACATCATCAAACTAACGGAAAATCTCACGATGTTAGTATGAAGGGACCAATGCTCTACATTTTGTTAAGTTTAGGGACCAAATTTAATGAATTTTAAGTTTAAGGACCAAAACTACAATTCGATCATAGTTCAGGGACCATTCCTCCAATTTCCTCTAAATGTAAAACTACCTACAATAGACATCCACCCTCCCCCCAACCCTAACAAAACGAAAAACCTTTTTGAGTTGGGGTCGCCCCTTAGCACAATAACCTTGGCTAAATCAAGGGAAAAGGATCCTCGCCGGATCATTTTTCCGGGAATCCCGTGATCGTAACCGTTTATCGTACATTGTGCGGACAATTTTTGTTAGGTACTATTTATATTTAATATTGAATTTTAAATTTCAAATGATTTCTAACCGCATGATGTACAATAAATGGACATGATCACAAGATCTCTGGATCCCCAGAAAAAGGATCCGGCGGGGATCCTTTTCCTAAATCAAACGCTATAATAACCAAAAGAGAGAAAAGGGTCAAAAGAATCTATAAAATCCCCAGTCAGCAGACTTCTTAAATGGATTGTTAAGGTCAAGTCATATTTTTAAGAACAGCATGCTGTGTTGCCTCAAGGAATTACCTCTGGCCCTCGGGGTCTGTGGGTTCAATACACAAACTTCTTTAAGGAAATGATCCCATACGAACTTTGGAATGGTGAAAAACTCAATTTGGGTAATTTGCGTTCATGGGGTTGTTCTGATTTTGTTCATATCCATCACATAAGTTAGAAAAGTTAGGTCCTAGAGCGAATAAACATACCTTTATAAGATATTGTGAAAACTCGAAAGGTTATGTGATGTATGGTGAACATCTAGATTGAGGGAGAATCGAGATCGAGTGTGATGTTGAATTCATAGAAAATGACTTTCCAAAATTTGGTGATACGGTCAAGAAACTTGTTCTCCATAAGTTGGAGAAAGATAAACTCACAACATCTTTAAGCGAATGATGGGAGTTAATTTCTAATTCGATGGTCACTGAAGATGATGTAGGAGGACTTCATCCTAGTGGGAGCGTACCCTTAGACACTCAAGAGAATACGCCCACCTATGGGAGCGTGCCCTCTAAAACTCAAGGTGATAAGAGTTCTAAGGAGCAAAAGAGGCCGCATTCCCAAATGTCATTTTGAGGCTGGGGAAGCCTACATTTTCATACTTTCAGAGTAAGATGAACCTTCTTCGAAGTGTTGCCTTCAACTGCCAAAGAAAAATGGATAAATACAATAAAGGAAGGGATGAGCACCAGGGATAAGAATATTGTTTGGGAGTTAGTTGATCATCCGTCTGGGCATAAAGCCGTTGGAAACATGTGGGTTTTAAAAATCAAACGCAAGGAGAATGATGTCCTTATAAACTTGTCGGGTGCATGGATCTCTGGTTTTTGTGCTAATCTTGGTTGAAGTGAGATTCTATGTGCTAAAGTTTGGGGTGCAACTTGCGTGGAATAATAGAATTAGGAAAATTATAGTGGGATAAGATTCTACGCTTACAATACAACTGATTTTAAATGTAAAAGTGGATCTTTTAGAAGTCTGGTAATGAATACCATACTTTTATGCATCAAAGTTGATTTTGTAAAATTCGTCATATTTATCGTGAAAAGAATTTTGTGACTGATGAATTGGCTGAATTGAGTTTATCTTGTAATATGAGTTCTGTCTTTTTATCAATTGCGATTTACAAATATAACTGAAGTGGCATGACCTTGTGGTGCTTTGTTTGTTGTGACTCAGAAATTTCTACGGTAGGTGCATGTATGCCATACGTTTATCATTCAACGGTCAGATGTGAAGAGAGAATAATATCTGACCGTTGGATGGGGAAGCCGGTCTCCGAATTACCGAACAGAGTTGCTCGCATTTTTGCATTCCCAAATCGAAAGAGAAGCTCCGAAACCCAATAGCTGCTGGCTGGGTAAGGCTCTGTAAAACCCTTTTGCTCTGGAGGACGAAACCATGGCGATGCAGAGATTATTCTCCAAGCTCCGTTCTTTCTCTGTGCACTCAGCCCAAACTCTCCCATCATCTCTCTCTTCTCCTTCATTGCTTCGGTCTTGCCCTCCGCTGCTTCACCAGCCTCTCCCTTTCGCATCAATTGATAACAGATGGATCGTCAGGTCCCTCTTCAGTGCCCATTCACCGACCCAACCTTCACTGGCTGTCACTGCTCTTCGCTCCTCGCCATTCCCTTTCTCGGTAAGTTGGGTTTTTTCAGTGGGTGGTCTTGCCTGTTTGGTTACTGAGAAAATGCCCGAGAAAGATATATTTGTGTTCTTGAATCATTAGGAAATGAAGAAAATTTTGCAGCAAATACCGCACTTAGTTGGGGGTTTTATTTGATTTTGGTCTGTTTTGTAATCGATCAAAGGGCAATGTGAATTGGGGGTTTAGATATGGTATTGTTATGTGCATTGATGTGCAATTATATACTAGTGTTTTGAAGAGAAGTGGTGTGGTGTTTGTGTATGTTAAGATGGTTCAAGTGCGGCACGTTTCGTCAAGGGAGCGTAAGAAGCGGAGAAAGCCGATGACTCCCGTCACATCCAAGTTAAAGAAAACCAAATTGAAGTCTTACTCGTAGGTTTTTGTTTTCTCAGCCATCATATTATGTGATTTGTTTTCTCCTTTTGGACATGTTATTACAGTTTTGGGTAATAAGTGGTTTTGAAATTTCATGATCAGGTCTTACAAGTCCAGGTTTAGGACAATGAATGATGGGACTATTCGGCGGTGGAGGGCTGGCAAGCGGCACAATGCCCATTCGAAGGTGTGCTTTGCATTTTGATTATTCAAAGCTTGGGTTTCGTATGTACAGTTGGTCAATTCTCATCTAGCTAGTAGTAAATTTCAGTCATGTTTCAAAGTCTATATGAATGGATGGTCTACTACATGCGGGATGGTGAATTTCAGTACACATACAGTACACACAACTACACAAGAAAATTTCTTTGGTGATATTTTCTTTTTGGGGCCAAACTTCTTTAGCTAATTTAGATTAACTTTAATTCTCTGGAAGTGGTTTGGTGATGCATGTATTGGTGCAACTTGAACGGGCTCTGCCTGATCTCCATGAAGCCAATCCAAACTTTCTGCCCATATGGACAGGTTAAAAAAGGCTCAGGTTGAGTTTGAGTTGAGAAATTATGAGCCTGATAAATTTTGAGTTGAACACAAAATTGACCACCCAACTTCTAAACTTGAATTCCAGTTGCTGTGTTAACACGAATTACTGATAAACTTACAGGGCCTTTTGAACAGTATCTTAGCTAATGAAGGGCTGTATTGTTGTTGTTCCTTTAATTTAAATAGTAACAAAAACACTTTCATTTGCGAGGAGGGAGATTGGAATGGATAATGAACCTTTTTATGAGAAAAGAAGGATCACTTAGTAATGGAATGAGGTGGCTCGAGTTAAGGAAAAAGGAGCCTTAAGGGTAGTAAAGAAATGAAGTTATTCTTGGGATGTGGTTGTGGAAGTTCCAGACATAGTCAAATTCCCTTTGGGGGATGGGCTGCATGAGAATGTCTGGAATCCCAAGATCGCAGCTAGTGGTTCAAGTCGATGCTCGTGAACTAATATTGTGTAACCATGGGTAAAACCTTTATACTTAATGATTCCATTGCTATCAGTCTTCTTTATCTCTGTCTGAATTTTTGGCTTCCATGTAATTTCGGTGAGCAGGAAATGAAAGATTTCCTGTCTTTGCTGTCAGATCTGGAATGTCTTGCTTGTCTCATGTGGAGCCAATTTGCAAACCTAGCACCAATTTCTCTTTATCATTTGGGGTCCTTGTGTCCTTTCCATCTAAACCACCCAAATCACAGCCATTACCAAACAGCCCCACATAACTTTGAGCTTCTTATTCGTCCACACCTTTTTATGGTCCTTGTAGAGAAAGGAAAAAGCAAACACTTGCAATGACCTAACTTATTCATCTCCCTGAACAGCTAATTTTGTGTAACCATAGGTAGATTTACTCATATCCGATTTACATGAATAAATTGATACTAGCAACCTGCATGGCCTAGATTTTTATTCATTTTTTAATGGCATACATATTAGAAATTGGTAGCCCAGTTTCATGGCACCTTTTGCACATGGCTAGAGCATTCCAGAGACTAATTTGAGAACTTCAATAGAGGATAATTTTATATTAGTGAGGTTACGTGCGCTATATTAGTGAGTAATGAGTATGTAATTTGAAACCTTGGTTTTACAGTTATTTGGTATCTTTCTTTTCATTGGCATGTAATTTCAATCATTTAATGCTCCATTGTCCTCTTGTGTGTCTTTTATGGACAAGGCTGTTTAGGGAGACCATTTTGAATTGGGCAATCTTTGAATCTTGTGTTGAATTACTTTGTGAGAAGCCCAAGTCTTGGAGGAAAGAAAAGGGGCATGGATATGTGGTGTTCTGAAAATATTTTGAGTTGTTTGGATGTAGAGAATTCGGAGATTGTTCAAGGTGCTAAGGGGGAGGATAAGTTTGTTTCTGGTCATCCTTTCAGTTCTTAGGGTGCTTTTGTTAATTAGTTTTGTTTGCATTGCGGTACTGATGTTAATTAGTTTTGTCTACATTTCAGTTGCCTACTAATTGGGCTAGTGATTAGATTACGTTCGAGGTAGTGTGTGCCTTGCTTTTATGCACTTATTGAATCTGGTGATGTAGTATTTTCTTCATGTTAGATAATCCGTAGTTGAAACTTAGATAAGATAACTGTGTCTTGTTATTGCTTCGGCTGTCATTCTTTCTTTGAGGCTAATGCATTATTGAAAGGACTGGTTTAGCTTTTTCATCATGTCAAATAATAGTCTGCTGCAAATTTTAAGTATAAAGGTTTTACCTGTCTACTGCCTGTCCACTTTAGGTTGTCTTCTTATAATATGCTAGATATCTTGTCAAATATCTTTAATTGTTAATTTTATCTACAATTACAATTATAAGCTCCTTTTTAAAGTTTTAGGTTTTAAACTTGCATATTATGCTGATAGAATGTCAAAAATACAAAATAGGGTTATTTATCGCAATGCCTCTCAAAATATCACTTGTGTCTCACTTTGCCCCTCAAAGTTTAATCGCATGTGAAGTTACCTCAATCTTTCTTTACTTTTCCATCTCCATTGCTGACATGGCAGTATGGCACACACGTGATAATAGTGGCGATTTCCTCCTTATAAACGTTTTGCTTTTGTTGAGACCACATAGTGATGTGGGGCAGACTAGTGAGCATCTGTAATCAGAAAATAAACAAAGAAGAACCAATTGCCGTCTCTCCCCTTATTGGTCTATTATGTGTAAGATGAAAGAAGAGAATGTGATCATCTATTTGTTCGCTGGCCAGTAGCTCTAATTTGTGACATTCATTATTCGAGGAGGCAGGGGTGAGTTGTGTAATATCAGAAGGGTGCGACAAGTTTCTTAGTGAAAGATTACTGTGTTCGGCAAAGGAAAAAAGGCTAAATTGTTGTGGGGCTGTTGTAGAATGGTTCTTATATGGATGATCTAGATGGAGAGGAATAGGAGGATATTTAACGGTAGATAAGTGGGTGGGGTAGAAGAGCTTTGGGAAAGGGTGAGGTTTTGGTCTTTGCTTTAGGCTTTGGTATTCACTTTCGTCAATCTTACTTTCATAGCGTTTATTTATGTGGCTGTTGTAGGTCTTGTTAATTTCCGTATGCTATGTTAAGACGGGACTTTCAATGTCCCGAAGAACTTCAGGCTTTATTCTTAAAGAAGCACTACAAGAAGTGAAATACTCTTAACACTACAAATGCACTACAAAGACTCTAAACAAATGAATTTCAAAATGACACCTCTTCTTAAATGTATAACATCTAGTCATTTTCAAATTCCTTCCACATAATTTTTTTAGCACATTCCGTGCTACTTTAGCCTAGGTTCCATGGAACTTCGAAGTCCCTCATCCAAACACACCCTTACTGTATCTGGATTCGATGGATTTCTTGTTCACTGGTAGTAATTTTTGTTTTTAATAATTATTCTTTTCCAAAGGAAGAAAAAAAAAAGTTGTATAGAAGTCTAGAAGATGACGGCATTAGAGTAAAAGAAAATAGCATGAAAAGAGCAATCCCTAAACTCAGGAAACTGAAGCAAACTCTTGTGAAAAGTTCCACCTATAAAAATCCTTCTATTGCTTTCCAGCCAAACCACCACAACAATTTCTGAAACAGCATGCCCCTAGCACCAAACCCCTTTCCTCCCTCCAAAAAACTTTTAACTTTTCACATAAGTGGCTGGAATCTGACAAACTCGCTTTAAATAGTGAACATTTTTTTTTTAAGAAGAAACAAACATTTTATAAAAGAACAGAGAAATACACAGAAGTGGATAAGAAATCCACCAAGAACAAAAACAAGAAAATCTCTCAAGAGGATCTGGCTACAGCAACAAAACCTAAACCTAAATCACTTTACTGCTGCTAACATATCCCACAGTAACTGAGAAAGAGAGTAATTTTTAAAATCATTTGAAACTGAAGCCCAGAGGGCTGCCCAGTATCTTACTCTTCCCCAAAGTACTGCTACCCCCACACCAGTATAATCCTCAAAAATTCTTTTGTTACGCTCCAACCAAATGTTCCAAAAAACTGCCAAGACCAGACAACCCCACAAAGCTTTAGCTTTCCTCCCAATTCCTAGGGCCTCAAAATTGGTGCTTAGAAGCTCGAAACAACCCTTTGGAGTGACCCAACTAACTCTAACCTCCTGAAACAATTTCCACCACAGTTGAATCGTGTAAGAACAATGGAGAAAAATGTGGTTTACACTCTCCTCCTTAGCTTTGCACAAACTGCATCAATGGGGGGAGAAGCAAAGAAAAGGGCTTCTCCTTTGAATTTGGTCACAAGTGTTGAGCTTCCCATTAGCCACAAGCCAGACAAGAACTTTGACCTTCGGAGGAACTTTTGATTTCCAAATCTGTGAAGAGGGTGGAAAATGTTGCACAATCCCATTGTTACTCAAGAAAGAGCGATAGGATTTGCACGTGAACAATCCTGATACGTCCAGTTTCCACCTTCTGTTATCCGTCCTTGATTGAGACAAGCGAACATTTTCCACTTTCTGTAATAATCTAGCCACCTCTTCTATCTCCGCCTCATTCAAATTTCTCCTGAAATCAAAATTCTAACTCAAAGAATTGATAGAATGATCCACAAAACTTGAGATATTCTGATTGTGCAATCTCGATAGCAAGAATAATCTAGGAAATTGCTCTTTCAATGGTCCCCCTTCCAACCACCCATCCTCCCAAAACCTCACCCTCTCCCCGTTGCCCACCTCAAACTTGCAGCATTGAAGAAACAAATGGGAACCACACGAAATATCTTTTAGGGGCTGCGACATGAACCCCTCAGCGGAGGATTCGCGTTCCATCCGTTATTCTGCAGCCCATACTTGCTTCTTATCACCTTGTGCCAGAGAGAATGTGGTTCCTTTGGGAATCTCCACAACCACTTAGCCAGTAACGCTTCATTCCGTTATCCACACGAAATATGCAACTGGACAATGAAACATTAAAATGGTTCAAAATTCTGCGTTAATTCTACACTAGGTTAATACTTGTAAGTTGGAGATGCAATAACGCAAGCTAATTCCTTTACTTTAGGTTGTACTTTAGCCTCCCGAATTGCTTGAGAGGGACCAAAGGGACAAGGACGAGAATCATCCAATAATCGCCTTGAGAATGATTTGCAATACAAAACTCGTGATGGCTTCAACTTGCAATATAGTTGGTCAATCATCTTGGTTTCTCATTTCATATATTCATATAGATACATGCACTATATGTTAGCACGTGTGTTTTTTTGTGTTAGGTGTCTCCCAAAGCATTAGATAAGTGTTGTCATATTGCTTATTCACATTTCAGGTTCCTGTAAAGTTTTCTACATATAATAAAAAGAGAGTTGTTTGAATGACTGCTCTAGTTACAATATTCCTCTATTGAAACCTACAAGTCATGACGTCACATGTGGTTGTGGAACAAGCGACTTTTTTTTTTCACTATTTTTGTTACTTAGAGTGGTACTCAGCAAGTTTGAAGTTCAATTACCTACTGAAAACTCCCTTTCAACCAGTTTTCATTTGCCGACCAGCACCCTTGGTTTATGTCTATCTATAAGTATCCTGCATATGGCCTATACAAGCCCTTAAAAATGAAACCTTTCCTCTCCCCAGCCGTTTCCAGTTAAGAAGATGTGAAAGCGCCTCTCTCTATTTAAGAATGTACAGCAACACTATTTGCACAGCTTTGTTAGCAAAAGGACACTCTTATCCTGAGTTGTGATTTCTAAATGAAATTGATGAAAAGTTGTTACATTAGCTGGTATCCGTGGCCTGCAATGTTCCTAAATAACGGATTTTGGGAGCACTAAAGGGTACAAGATTTTTAAAGATTCGAGTAAAATAAAGTCTTGTAAGCACAGGATTGATCCCCATTAATTTGAGACATTATACAAAAAGGAGTTATCTTGGTGCGTCATTTGTTGATTATAATTTGGACTAGTTATTTCTTTAATTTCATGACGCATGCTGCTTGGTATATGAATGTTTCTGGTGAAACAATTCTGGATGAATTTGCATTGTCGTCATTAGGGTCACAGTTCTTTTTCTGTTTCCCCTACCTCATTTGTGGATTATGTTTATTTTGGTCATCAATATGTTGATTAGCTCCTCTGTGAAAGCAACATGAACGAGTATGTATGCTTGTCCATTGCCCTATTAGTGCAGCTAAATCTCTTATTGGTGTCTTGACCTGCTCGATCAGACTTTCGTTCCTTTTATTGCAAATGCCTTTTCTCTCTCATTATAATGGTGCATTCACAATTTTTTATTTTATTTTTGGTCCGAGGTACATTCATGATTTACGAATGGTATGTAGTAGACCAGAGCTCTAGACGTACCAATTTGTTCCTGAAATTAATGAAATTTTATATCTTATGCAGTCGAAGATATCTAAGCGTAGACTCAGAGTACCTGCCCTTGTCCATCCTGCTTATGCTACAGTGATGAAGAAGCTCAATTTTTGCGGTTAAAAGTTTTGAGTCCTCTGGTAGGTGCTACCGGTTTCTTTCTTTAGTTTCCGTTTCTGATTCCTTTGAACAAGCAGTGCTTTAGCAGCTAGAAGGTTTTAACTATTGACAAGTTCAATTCGAGGCTATACCTGATTAGCTGATGAGAACAATCAGCTATAGTTGTCTTTTTAAACTTGTATTCCGTGGACGACTGCTTGGTGAGGAATTTTTTACGAGCGTTTTTACACTACTGGAATGTATCAGAGAGAAATAACAACTTTTTCGATGCAACTTAAGCTTCAAGTATTGATATAGATTATCTGTTTTGAAGCATTTGGACAATAATTTTCCTTTCATTTGTGATCTCTTGCAACACTTGTACTAGAAAATTGCAGCATTTGTGTTTGAT
Organism: Heteromeles arbutifolia; assembly: GCA_024362995.1. Taxonomy (NCBI): domain Eukaryota; kingdom Viridiplantae; phylum Streptophyta; class Magnoliopsida; order Rosales; family Rosaceae; genus Heteromeles; species Heteromeles arbutifolia. Next base: position 9,836,476 of record JANCRC010000020.1, read on the forward strand.
GACCTTGTGCAGCACTTTGTTCTCGACACTTTTCCCAGACCTTAAATTTTTCATTGAAATGGAGTCTGTCGGTTGCAAACAGAATGCTGAAAGTACTACACGAATGAAAATTTAAAGGAAATGAATTCCGCACACTTTTTTATTTACCGCACTCATTTTTTTTTTCTTTCTAGAGCCCGACTTAAATGGCACGCAAAAGTTAAAACGGTGTAGAAAAACAACATATGACGATGTAGTTCATTATTTTCTTGGAACAACGTCTGGTGCTGCCGATTTAGCGTACAGCTGCTGGTCCGCTAAGAGGCGAGCCTCCTCGCTTACTGTTGTGCCTCGCATGGCCGGCAGCTTTGGCTCCTCCAGAATCACTGACATTCCCGGCAGCTTTAAAGGATGAGAAGACGGCGAAGCATAATGAGTCGGCCGCAGCAGCGTAGTACCAAGAGAGACTCCTCTTCAGGCTCGGAATGTTGGATTTTTGGATGGCCAGTGAAGCCTCAGACTGTTAGGCCGAGGTGGCGGGTGTGGCAGGTAGTGGCAATGACGTTGGCACAAACTATGGCGGCAATGTATGGTAGGAAGAACCATACGTATCTGAAAAAACTGGCTGGAAGGCAGAAGATGGAACCGATGGCAGTGGCGGCTGCGGCGATGAGGGGTTGCTTGTAGCCATGGTCAAGGATGATTGAGGTACTTATTGGTCTCTTTCTATGTTCATCTACCCATCTGAAGATCTAAAGGGTATGGTGAAATTGGCTTGTCCACGATAGTTAAACGGGTCAAGTAAGGTAGCAGCCATACCGTTTACGGGTCTAATTAATATTAAATATTAAAAATACAAAGATGTTTTGCGCAAGTATCATCTGAACTTGTAAGCATGTGCAATAGTGCCATTATATTTTTTCCAACTATACTGTCTTAAGTTAGAATCTATCACTTACGTTACTTTTCATCCATTTTGCCTTTAATGCATGTCACATGTAGGGATATTTTCATCAATTCACTTAATGGGGCTGACTTGAATCATATTGACTGCAAAATAATACTGCCTCAGTCAATATAGCTCCAAATTTGGGGTTTGTACAGCCCCAATTCGGCAATTCCCTACATAAGAGTATGAAAACTTAATATTTGAATAATACCCTAATCACACACCCACTTGCTGACTTACAAAAAAAAAAATTTTGAAAATTTATTGTAAATGAAAGACTAAATTTTTGCATAATTTTCATTTCAATTCTTCAACAACCCTTGCCAAAATCTAATTCGAAATCAACTTTTCCCTTGCTACTTCATGACCTTACTCTAACGTTGCTAAAAATATCCAGCGAACCCTAGGAAGTGAACTGACAAATATATCCCTCCACACGAGTCAGGTACATGTTTTAACGAAAAAATAAATAAAAAGTAACTTAAGTGATAGATTCCACCCGTTAACAGAGTTTGTGCAAAATTCCCAAAATACAATTAATTTCTTTTGTAAAATATGAGTGGGTATACCACTATGTATTGTTTGTGCGCCTCAATTGCCTCGTGAGGTGTGTCATGCGAGAGAGAGGACATATATTTTTGCCGAGCCTGTCTTCGTTGGAGTCATCGGAAGGACGACACTGCTTCCCACTGTTTCCTTCTTTACGTTTCAATAATTTCCATTTATTCCACCATTTGCCCAAAAATTCCCCAAAACAAAAACAAGAATAAAAAATGTGGGCGCCACCAAAACCCAACTCCGATTCCAAATCGGAATCGAAATCCGAATCGGAATCGTTGGCATTGTCGGTGTTCGTGGAAAATGTGGCTTGTCAGGAGGAACCAGAGCCACTGAACTCTTACGACCACGACGACCCACGACCACCGCGCAAGATTCAGCAGCGGCGGCCCGAGTGCGTGCGAAAGTCGCCGAGACTGTCGCCGTTGCCGCCGGCGCAGAAGGAGGAGGCCGTCAAGGATACTTCGGCAAATGCAGCTTCCAGGAAGATCGACGACGCCAAGCGTGCGAGTGTGAGAAGGTCTCCCAGATTTACGTCATCCGTCCTGGAAGAAGCTGAGAGTAGCAAGATTAAGACTCCGTCGGTTCAGGTGCTTGCGTCATTACTCACCGTTTACTATCTTTAATCTTCTTTTAATTCTGAATTAGTAATTCTTTAAGTATTTTTTAATCCTTAAATTTCATATTTTTTTGCATATTTTAGTTTTTCTCGTTAAAATTAAATTCTCCATGTTTCTTTTTCTTTTTTCTTGAGAAATTGTGTATTAATCAGATGCTTCTCAGCCGTCGGATCATTGAATCTTAAGAATCGTGCGGGTGGTGAGTTTTGACTTTTGTCCAAAAGGGATTAGATGCTTGTTTCATCTTTCATTTATTACACCCGCACGCTTATTGGCGCCACAGACTTTCAACCATTCAGGACCCACTTTAGTTGAAACGACATTTGTACCCCTTTAAGCTTTTAAAAGTAATTAGAAGCAATTTCTTCATGAACGTATTCCACAGTTTTTATCATCATTTTTTAGAAAATCCCTATTAGAAATATTAATTTACATCTAAAATAATACTTTGATTTAATCCAGAACAAAAATTAAAAAATATTACAAATAAACTAGTCCCCCTTGATATGATTCCTGATTTTTAGGTATTTGATTATGAATTTCAAGGGGAAGCTCACGCTTTTCCAATTTCATGTGTTAGTAAACGCCGGGAAAGTTAAGAAGTCAAATGATTCCCATGCACATTTAAATACTGTGTGATCCTTGAACCGCCAGGAAAAATACGATTAACTGTACTTGGCCTGTTAATGCTAACACAAGTAAAACATTGCGGCATTATACTCCAGAATCAAAACGGTCAAATTCATTAAGCATAAACCTTGTTTGAAGTTAGGTCTCCTTGCTATGTATAGCAACCATAAATTTGGCAAGAGTTGTAACATTTTCGTGATGCTCCCCTTCCACATCTTACACAATCTTGACATATGATTTAATACGTTGCAAACCTTTTTGAACACACCCAAACGCTTATTGTTCAAAATATTAGTTCAGAAAGAAAAATAGAATAATTTTATGAGCAAGCTAATAATATTTCATGGCAGGCAATTTTGAGGCCTCCCTGTCTTCCTCATGATAGTTTAACATTTCCCATGAAGCTCTTGTTTGTTTGTTTCATTTTTTGGTGATGGTTCCCAATATGTCATAATTGTATTTGCTATGTCAGTTGTCTTATGTCTCGTTAACCATTTACATCAGTTTACACATTCTAATTTCAAGAATGGATTATTGGCTTATGCAGCATAAAAGGTACGAGGGTGGAACCATCGGACCAAAGTGAGTCATAAGTTTTCAAACATGTTGGCTGTGGGGCATTCACATTCATCATATGATTCATATGTCAATTTTGTTGACTTCTGCATTTTCGCTTGTTGCAGTGATGGTGAACAGAAATATACAGTATCAAATGTAGAAAGCTTAGCAGAGAAGTCTATCATGAGATCTCCGAGGTTGATGAATCAGTCTGCAGTGGAAAGCTGCTGTCTGAAAGTTTCTTCGCAAGAGAGATGTCTAAGAAAATTCGAATCCCCTGAAGAAGGCTGCCCCAAGGCCCTATCATTAAATACTTCTAATGTCGAAACATCATCAAGAGACACAGAAGTCAAGCATCTATCTCTTTCATGGCACGGAGAGAATGATAAGAGACCTACACCCTTGAGGAGGTCTTCAAGGTTAATGTCAGCTCCTGACAACAATTTTGATGGTGAAAAGTTGGATGAAAAGCACATAAGAAGATCTCCTAGGTTTTCCCCTTGTTTGGACGCGGCTAAGGAAACTTCCAATCTAAATTCTAGTTTCATTGGATTGTCAGATTCGAAAGATGGGTTTTCTTCCAAGAAGATATTGATCTCATTAGGAAAATCTGATTCAAAAGTTTTTGATGAGACACACTTGAGGCAATCCCAAAGAAGAACCAGATCGATGTTTGAGGCTGAAAGAAGAGAATCAGAATGTGCTTTGATTGAATTGCCCGAGACCTATGTGAAACAAACACCAAAGAAAAGGAAAACCTTAGATTCATCAAAGAACAAGCAAAACAAACAAGAGAACATCAAAAGTGCTTCTTTCATTGGAGATCCAATTCCTGATGTTGAAGCTCAAGAAAGATGGGGTTGGCGGTATCGAATGAAGGTAATAAATCAACTCAACGATTTATTCATTTGCATGTCGTTTTTCTTCTTTAAGTTCAGACTCTTACTTGAACTTCGCTATGCAATCAGAGTCACATTATACATATCAAAGCTTGAAATTGTTGAGGCATAAGGGGAAGCGTTGGAAGTACCGCTATGTGGGGCGTAAGCCTTTTAAGACTTTTGAGGCATACCGTAATAATTAACCGCTATGTGTGGCATAAGCCTTTTTAAGACTTATGAGGCATACCATAAAAATGTCATTCATGCTTAAAAATGAACTAAAACAAATATGATTCAACCAGAATATCATCATTAATGCTTAATAATAAAAAATAGATATAATTCAAGTTCAAGAACTCCACAAACTTGAATAAAAATTCACGATGGACTGGCGTGCCATTTTTTGCTCACTCAACAAGAGATAGATGATCTACACTTTCCCCTTTCATCTTACCCATGATGAGGACGTCATCAGTTCTTTCTGTAGCAGATCACATGTTTCCCCCTCTAATCTTCACCATAATCCGAACAGTTGCTTCCCAAATAGCCTCAGCTGGATCAAGGCCTGACATGGTGTAAACTATTTGTTTTCATATTCTAACACCTTCTAAAAAAAACTCCAATTTAAAATGATTAAAGTTGACACAGCATAAAAAGTTCTCCATATGTTTTTCTCTTATCGTCGGTGGGAAACTAAAGCAGTAAAAGATGCATATTTAGCCGCTCAACCTCTTGTAGTGAAGGCCTCATCTGCACTTATATTCAGATTTTATAAGCATGTACATAAATACATGATATCCATGATAAACATGTATATAAAGAAGTGCACTTTATATGTATATAAATGAGTGCACGTGTATAAATGTCTATCCATGCAATTTTTATTTCATTTTATATTGGTAGAATAATTTTTTGCTCTGGACTATTTAACTTGTATTTGTGAAGCCATCTGGTGATTTGAATAGATTACACTCTGTTGTAGGGTTTCTTGAGTTTTTAGTTAAACACCACTACAGTATCGTGTTTAATATGCCTGTGTAATTTAGTTCTGGTTGTGCCTGTGTAATTTAGTTCTGGTTGTGCCTGTGTTGGAGTTTTGCAGAATCAAAGATCTAAAAGACAAAGTTTGAAGCTAAAGTGAGTAATAAATAGTTCATAAATTATCTCTTTGAGGGTTTGGTTATAGTTTTCTTCAGAGCTTCATGGACAGAGCACATTTTCTTGACTGGTGAGGTGGTAGAAACATGTAGTGGGATATGTTCCATATAACTTTTTACCAAACATTGTTTTTCTTAAAAGTAGAAAATGTCTTTTGTCGTAGACTTACTCCCACTGTTCTCTTTTGTCTTGCCAACTACATGTTGCATCTCTTGGATCAACGCATCTGCTTCTCTGGTGACCACAGAATTTTTATTCTTAATCTTATCCCATACGTTCTCAAAGCACTAGATTCACCCACGACCTGGATGGAAATGAATGTGGAGTGAAAGATGCCTCTTCTTTTGAATTGGAAAATAGATTCACTCACGACCTGGATGGAAAAGAACGTGGAGGCAGGGAATATTCTTTGTTGGAAAGAGGGATAGGCATGGTATGTCACTTCCTAGTGCACGAGGGAGAATGACTTACATGGAATGGGTTCACCACCACGTAGTGTCCTGGTCCAATAACTCATTGTCTTCTCTCCACATGTCAATGACTATTGGCAGGATGCCATGGTCTCGGTGAACCCGTTTTATGTAAGTTGCTCTCCCTGGAAGGGGGTTTTGACTTCATTGCTATGTATTATCCCACACAATATGGGATGTGATTAGTTGTTCTTGTTGTTGTATTGCGTAAGGAGCAATGACATGTTGACAGTTCACAAGAGAAAATGGTATTAAAGGGAGTATGTGTCTTATAAAAGATATTTTGATTCCTTTTAAAGAAAATAAAACATGTTTGCTCACAGTTTTACACAGAACATGTTATTGGACCCCCTCACTAGTTAAGAACTTTGGCATTGTGCTCCAGAGTAACGAGAAGCTGATCCTTTTTCATCTATTGTGGTTATGCTTTTTATTTTCTCATTTATACATGGTTGTAGTGAAGATGAAGAAGATGAGATAATTTTGGACGTTGAATGTCACTTTTCTCAAGCTAAAATTGGCGATTGCATCTTCAATCTTGGAGATTGTGCTTACATAGAGGTACTTTCTCTTTTTGCCCTACTGATCATGGGTTTTTTTTAAGCGATTACAGATTGCTTCCACATGCTCTACTTGCGTAGATGCCTTCTTAATCTGTAGTTACAGGTGTATTGAATATCGATACATAGTCTTATTTTGGAAAATTTGTTGGATGTATGATGTATGGAAAACATCAAATACGACCTTAACTCTTCAGAGTAGTGTTAGTTGCAGAATTATAGTTTGTTTGGACCTATCCTGGAGAGCTCATGCATAGTATTATGTAGTTTTAGTTGCATTCCGACGAGCATTTGAAATAAATGTTAAGGTAATTTTACAGGGTGATGAAGGACAAAAGCATGTGGGAAGGATCATAGAATTTTTCAAGACAGCTGATGGAGAAAAATATTTTAGAGTCCAGTGGTTTTATAAAGTTGAAGATACGGTAAGTTTCTGAAATTGTTGAGTATGGACCCATGGTAGGTATATCCCACTAACCATTCTTTGGTTTTTCTATTTGTTTCTCAGGTTATTAAAGAAGTAGGGACTTCTCATGACAAGAGGCGTTTATTCTATTCTACTGTAATGAACGATAATTTGATAGATTGCATTATTTCAAAAGTCAATGTTACACATATATCCCCTAAGGTATTATTTCTACTGTTTAAAAATTGACTTCTGTTAATGATTTCTTGTAACTTGCCATTTTGCCAAACACTTGCTGTATATTATACTAGTGAAGTACCAATCTTTTGACTTTTTCAGGTAGGGTTAAAAGTGAACTCCATTTCGCCGTCTGACTTCTACTATGATATGGAATACTGTGTGGACTATTCCACATTTCGCTCCTTCATCTCTGGTTAGTGGATCATACCGTGACAATGATAGGTTTATGTATTTGGTCCTTTTTTTTTTGCGCATGATTTGGTTGGATTGGCTTTGCTCAAAAGTTGGAATAGACTAGATATGATACTTTCAATACCATGCAATGTTTGGTGTGGTGTACCATAAGATTGGATTATACTACTTATCCCGCCCAAAAAAACGAGGGAGGGGGTAGGGCAACTACTAATTAGAAAGTTTTAGAAACATGTACATGCTTTTTTTAATGCAATGAATGTGCATTGTCATGCTTTAAACCTATTGATCAGATTTGGAAGGAAAAAGTCTCCTAAGATACAAATTCTTTTATGTTTATTGGGTAAAGAGAAAGTTAGCCCTCAGTGCTGCATTCTTTCTGAGGCTGGTGAAGAAAGTGCAGATCGCGTTTCTCTTCATTCTCCCTTTACGTTACAGCTCATGCAAGTTGGGTGATTCCCTAAATTTTTTTGTTAGTTGCTATGTATGTGGTAGAACTCCTCGGGCTTCAGGGTGCTGGAAGTTTTTTGGTCATACGGATGGTGCCAATCAAAAAGAATTTTGGGGATTGTTCACCTCTATTGTAATTTTTGGACGTTTGTATTAAAATTCATTCATCATTTATTATAAAATTTAATAAACAATCTTGAATGACTTATTAAAGAAACTATATCTAATAGGATACAGAAATAGTCTGGTAGTCCTTGTATTACCTATATAGAAAACGTTTTGTTTGTATTTCTACTAATTGGCCCTCCAAGATCTACCCAAAGGGACAAAATGTAGACAAAGAAATTAAACTTTATACTGAAACGTCAATTCCCAAGATTTGACAGTTCATCGTTGTCTATTTTTACTTCAGATAATTCTGTGAAGAGCCACAACATGCCATCATGCAATTCAATCCAAGCAATTGGTACACTGTCAACTTCAAACTTACTGGAGAATGTGCCCAGCTCTGAAACTTACAAAGCAGAATTAGCCCTCTTAGATCTATTTTGTGGTTGTGGTGGAATGTCAACTGGATTGTGCTTTGGTGCTAAACTTTCCTGTGTTAATCTTGTCACGGTATATAAATATTTTTATAATTTGTATTTGGATTCTGTATCCCTTAAACATGTTGTCATGAATAGCTAATCTTACTTTTTAATTTTTTTTTTTTTTGTAGAAATGGGCCCTTGACAGTGATAAATCTGCCTGTGAAAGCTTGAAGTTAAATCATCCAGAAACGCAAGTGAGATATCTTATCCGTTTCTAGGTCATAGCCAATTTACCCTTCAATGACATTACAGAATAATTCTATGCTTCTTTTTGTAGGTCAGGAATGAAACTGCTGAGGATTTTCTACAACTGTTGAAGGAATGGGAAAAGTTATGCAGAAGGCATAAGGCCAATGATGTCGAAAGAACTCATCCATTAAGATCAAAGACCTCAAGTGTACCAAAGAATGGTAATGCGGTTGGTACCGGTGAATATGAACTTTCGAGGATTGTTGATATCTGCTTTGGTGATCCTAATAAGACAGGCAAGCATGGAGTGAACTTTAAGGTAAAACAAAAATGCTTCTAAGATGTCTGATGACAATATCTGCAATGTCATTGAGGGATGCAAAAGATTTTGTGCACTCATGCGTATCATCATATCCTCTGGTTATTATTGAAATTCCTGAAGCATAAAACAAAGTGGTTTAGCTACTGTTTTGTTACCGCTACTTAGAAAACTTGTGTGTTACCATGTAAGGCAATCTATGCATGAGTTGGGTCGGAAAACCTTATATGATTTTTTACATTAGGTACAGAGGATTGTAGTGTTAAATCCGCTTTTAGTTTGAGTTGCTGGTTTTCGGAATTCACAAAACTCACGTGCATAATTTTGCATTGTGAGGTTTTGGGAATTGGCAAAAGTCGTGTCTATAATTTTAAAATTTCTTGTAAATGTCTATAATTAGGATAAGTACAACTACTCAGCAGCTAATCTTTACAATTAAATGTACACGAGTCAACAGGATGAACTGTAGGATTGACTTAGGTTTTGGTCAGCTTTCTTGGCATTGTAACTGCAGATTTTAGGTAGTCTTCAATATCAACTATTAACCTAGATTCTTTTTTGTAAAGTGAAGTTTTCCATTGGTGGTGCAAATTGTTGTCTTTTTGTTAGGTTTTTGGTCTTTTTCATAGTTGTTACTGTTATTTTTGCTCCATGCAATTCGACTGTGAATTCCTCATTCACTCTTAACATTATCTCATTTCTCTACAAAATTATTTATCATAATAAATATTTAATCGTATTGTTTTTCTAGGTGCATTGGAAAGGTTATGGTAGCAGTGAAGATACATGGGAACCAATTGAAGGCTTAAGGTATACCACTTCTTATGATATGATTATGAATATGTCTTTCCGCATCAGCACTAATTTTTTTTTTTTTTTTGTATCTTCTCAGTAACTGCCAAGAAAGTATACAGGATTTTGTAAGAAATGGGAGGAAAGTGAAAATTTTGCCACTTCCAGTAAGTAGTAACTGATTGAACAAGCTAAAGTAGTACCATATATATTGATCTTGTGTTTCGCTATCCGAATCCTAAATAGATATGTACAATTTCAGGGAGATGTTGATGTAATTTGCGGGGGCCCTCCTTGCCAAGGAATTAGTGGCTATAATCGCTATAGAAACGTTGATTCTCCATTGGATGATGAGAGGAATCATCAAATTGTAGTCTTCATGGATATTGTAAACTTCTTGAAGCCAAAGTTTGTTCTGATGGAAAATGTTGTTGACATTTTGAGATTTGACAAAGCTTCTCTTGGAAGATATGCACTTAGTCGTTTGGTGCATATGAAGTACCAAGCGAGGCTGGGAATACTTGCTGCCGGTTGTTATGGCCTTCCACAGTTTCGGTTGCGTGTTTTCTTGTGGGGTGCTCATGCTTGTGAGGTGATCTCTTTTTGTTTCATTGTTTTAATAAATGATCGAGAGTAACACGAAAAATACAATGGGCATTCCATGAATCTGACCTGAAATTTCTTTTATGTGATAGCTAGATACTCGTTGGTTAATATTCAGTTTAGGTTTCCCAAAATAAAAGTATGGTTATTGTGTTTCTTTTCAATACGTATAGGGGCCATATAACTGTTTTCATCATCAAACATTAGAAAAAGAACAAGAAACAGAAAATATATCTCTAGTATATCTGAGTCACACACATATACATGCACATACAAAGCTAAAAGGCATGCCCAAATCCATAACTAGACTTATGAAACATAATTCAAGCTCACTCAAATTCTCGCGTTACCGATTAATAATGCATTCATTCATTTTGGAAGGCCAAAAGAGCCTGACCTATTTTCCCCACTTTTTTATATTCGCAGAATCTGCCACAGTTTCCTCTTCCAACACATGATGTCATAATGAGATACTGGCCTCCACCAGAGTTCGAGGTACTTCTAAGCAAACCTTAAACTTTCAGTTCTATTTTTCTTTACCAATTAAATTGTTTGCCTTCATGTGCAGCGGAACACTGTTGCTTACGATGAAGAACAACCTCGTGAATTATTAGAAAAAGCTCTTGTTCTTCGAGATGCCATCTCGGATCTTCCTTCTGTAAGTTCATCGTATTTGAAGCTTAGCTCTTCTCTTACAATTCAACAAAATTCTAATTGTGTTCAAATTTATAGGTCTCAAACGACGAAAAAAGAGAAGAAATGCCATTCCAAAAGCCTCCTGAAACAGATTTCCAAAGATATATAAGGTCAACACAGCATGGTAATATCACTATTTTCAGAACTTGTTGTATGCAGTTAATGTTTAACATCATCAGCATATACCAAATTTGTTCTTGGCCCTTAGAGCCCCCGTTACTATGCTTTTGGTAAACTTCTAAGGTTGATGTGGCTTAGCTCCTCTGTCATGATATGTGCTAAATTCCAAGTATTTCAAAATGAGAAAGTAGAATTGCAAATCTAACTGATAAATCATACTGACTAGCAACATTGAATTTTTTGTATTTTCATTATGCCAGGGCTACCTGTAATTGTTTTTTGTTTTTGTTATTTTGGTTTGGGTGGCAGGCTATTCATATGATCTGTTCTACATCCATCTACACATATTTAAATCATTTCCATTTTAACTTTCATTTATGCTGGTTGTGTAGAGATGATGGGATCTGCGTTTGATGGCACTATGAAAGCAAAAGTTTCACTATATGATCATCGGACTTACCACTTATACGAAGATGATTACTTACGAGTTTGTCAGATTCCAAAAAGAAAGGTTGGATACACACACACACACACACACACACGCACACTCTATATAGCATGGATAAGTTTAACTTCACGTTTCTCTGTCATTCAAATTTTGTTAACTTTGTAACCGTCTGTTGTTTCTAACTTATAGCTATTTTCAGGGAGCAAATTTCCGGGATCTACCTGGTGTTGTTGTAGGAAGTGACAATGTGGCTCGGAGAGAGTCAACTGAAAAGCATTCTCTGTTGCCATCTGGAAGGCCATTAGTGAGTGTTGATACTCTAAGTTTTGTTACTTAGATGTTAATAAGAAACAAAATAAAATAGCTATATATGAAAGTATAAATTATAGTGAGAATTTAGGTCATCTTAAAGGGCTGAATGGAACTGAAAGGAAACAAAACTGCTCACAGGAACCTCTGTAGGTTGAAATAAAGAGTGTTATTGAAACTGATGTATTTTTTGCAATGTTAACATGTGTTTAAGTAAAATGAAAATTGGCTAGTGTGTAACCAGTGTTTTTTCCTTCCAGGTACCAGACTATTGCTTTACTTATGAACAAGGCAAATCGAAAAGGTTCTCTTTTTTTTTGTTAGCCTTCTAATGTGTTTTACCATTTACTGCTATTCTATTTCCTCACATTTTTCTTATTTTTTTTAAAATTTAATTATATTTTTAGACCTTTTGCGAGGTTATGGTGGGATGAGACAGTGCCCACTGTGCTTACTTTCCCAAGTTGTCACAACCAGGTTTAACCATCCTCTCTAGTCTAGGTCTTTATGGCATTTCATCTTTTGAATATTGGAGTAACCCTATAGCCTTCTGTAGGTAGTATTACATCCAGAGCAGGACCGAATTCTGACTGTACGTGAATCTGCAAGATTGCAAGGCTTTCCTGATTATTATAGGTTCTGTGGGACAGTTAAAGAGAGGTATGGTCCTTCAATTCTTCTTATGAATGTGACGTTGAATATTTGACTCCTTTTGCAAGTTTATTCAATAAATGATGAATTGTTTATGATTCGTGTCCGGTTTGTTGATCCGTATTTTAATATGGAAAACACTCGTCTCCACTATAACGAACCATTTCTCCTTCCAAACGATCACAGTTTGACACAGTTGCATAACTGAAATATTTCTATAAGATGAGTTATCGTTGATTGTCTTATTTCTTTGTGCAGGTATTGTCAGATTGGAAATGCAGTTCCAGTTTCGGTTGCACGAGCTTTAGGATATGCGTTGGGATTGGCAGTTCGAAAACTCAGCGGAAATGATCCACTCTTGACTCTCCCCAATAAGTTTTCTCATTCAAACTTCTTCCAATTCACAAAAAAATTGCCTCTCGAGACCGAAGAGCAATGATTCTCCCCCTCACCGGTAATTCAACTTGAAAGTCTTTGTATCTAGGGTCTATATGCATATCCCTGGTGGGCATTCATAAGATTTAACCATTTTTTCAACCGGACTGTCCAATTCTTTCCCCTTTTTTGCACTTACCCTGTCGTCTTGGACGGTCGATTCTGTCAAAATCTAATCCCAACTGGTGTTTTATTTCGCGCTCCTTGTTGTATTGACTAATTCTCAAACTTGTAACTGGTTCATTATTTTCATTCAGTGAATGTTTATCTTCAAGTGTTAGGTATGTTGCTCGCGCATTTTTTAATCCGAAAGGCATGAGTGTGTAACAATGATTTTGTACACGTGTTCTTGTTTCATTTGCTACATGATTTTTGCGTTTACAGTTGCATTTTCCAATTAATCAAATTTTGCTAGTGGAAAACTGTCTTTTGGAACTTGGCTCATCTTACAAACATGTTTGACATTCTCATGGGATAGAGTTTCTTCTTCTTTAATGTAATGATAAATTAAGAATGTATGGTTTGTTTACACGTGATTGGACTGGAATTTATAGCCTACGAAATTAAGGTAAGTTGAAGGAAGAAATATAAAATTATGATTGCCTAGAGGATAGAAGAGGGTTTACTCTCGAAGAAAATTCATTCAATCCAATCCTGCTTAAAATGGTAGGATTAGAAGGGATGAATTTCCTTCATAGCTAACCCTTTTCTTGTCTCCTCCAAATGAAAAACCATTCCACAGTTCCACTTTCATTATGCCTTGAAATTTGAGGGTTCTCCATTTTAATCCAATCATGTGTACCATCATTCACCATTATTTCCTTTGTTGGAACAACTCGTTAATACGAAGACTCGAAAGTTGGAGAAGGATATACTACCACAATGACGTCTCATGTCAAAGAAACAAAATTATGCATATATTTTTGTTCACATATCTTTATTTTATTAACGCTAAACAAAACGTTGTTTAGCGGTGCATCCATGTTAGATAAGTTGTCCATCCATAACCAACCTTAATTATTTATTTTTAAAACACGCAAAGCTCCGGATCCCCCACCGGCAGGAGGCAGTGCCCTAAAAAATGATACAACCATATGAATGCACCATTCTTTTTCTTAAAAATAATGTCAACCAAATCTAAGAGGAAGAAGGGGGATGGATGGACAGAGACAGCTTTTCACGGACATAAATCAATGGCCTCCAGCAGGGACCCACCCTACCGGAAGGCACTGATAATATTCTCGCAGTCCCGTCGCATGCGGAGATTTCGTAACGTGTCCTCTGCACATGCAACCCTTATTAGAAACCATGACTTGCCGTCGAATTAGCCAGCCCGCCAGCCAAACCTTTTATTATTAAGGGAATCATTGCTGCTTCCTCTTCAGATTCGTCGCCCAACTTTTCTCTCCGATTCAAATATACAATACAATGAACGGTTTGGATCACGCTGTATTACGTTACTAACTAGTTAGTGATTATTATAAAAATGTATTGCGAAGATGTGGTTAGTGGCGTATTAAGTAGCTACCTAGTTGGTGTTTGAGAGCTGCGCTGCTCCTGTAGTTTAATCTTAACTAGGGGACAAAATCTAAACTCGACGAATGCAAAAGCGGAGTATATTGCTTTGACCAACTTAATTAAACGCTACGAAATCTTTACAGTTCTACATTAGATTACAAACATATGCTGTTTGAATAAAAAAGTATAAATATACCACTTGAAAACAACGCATTCTTGCTTTTGCTACTGTTTCTATGTTCCTTCTTTTTCTTACTGCTTCTGCTTTCTGTCTTTCTTTCCACTCCGATCAGTCTCTCTCAGGAGCTACTTCCTGCATTTCTGAGAATCACTTGGCGGAAAAGCAAAAGCAGCTGCAACAAGCTAGAAGAATTAATCTGAATAATTGATGGAGAGGAATATTTATGTTAGTTGTGAATGGGAAGGGAATTGTGGATATGGGAATGGGGTGATGATGACGAGAGACCCCAAACCAAGGTTAAGGTGGACGCCGGATCTTCACGACAGATTTGTCGATGCTGTAACTAAACTCGGTGGCCCTGACAGTAAGTGTCTTCTTATTTTTCTCGAGGATGAATTTCTGTCTTTCAACGACTTATTTCTTTTACTTGTTACTCCAATGAACTCTTTGGGATTTTTGAGCCTGGTATTTGATTGAATTTTGGGTAGGAACCATTTGAATGAATAGGGCATGTTATCATGTTTAGACGATGTACACATTTGAATTTTGAGCAATACTTTATTTGGCGTAATTTTCATCTCAATTCACAATCTGAGAATATAATATAACATGTTAGACTGTTGATAAGACAAAATACGAGAGACTGTTTGATAAGACAAAATACGAGTAACATCATAAATCTTGCATAATGTTTATGATCATGGTGAAACTTTGAATGTGTATTAGATTTGTCACTACTTTGTTCTTGATCAGTTTAATCCCATTCAAATTTTAAAACACATTAAGCCACTAATAATGTTACATGATAACTTCTAACTAGGTTGACATTTTCTGAATCGAATACCGAAACTGACCGAAAATTACCAAAACGAAACCGAAAGTATTGAAACGGAAATTACCAAACTTAAAATTACCAAACGTTTCGGTCCAATTTTGGTAAGCAAAACTTATAAAGGGAAACAACTAAGGGCAAACCACAGTTATCCACCTCTTTCGAAACCGAAGAGGCTATATGGAATTTCATCGGTTGCTTTCTATTTCAAGTTTCAACTTAAAATTAAACTTATTTATTATGTCATTTAAATTTTGAAGTTACATAAAATTTGGTACTCGAATTCAAACACTCGAACTCACAGAAAAATTACATCAAAATTTGGCACTCAAAGTCACTTAAATATGGGATTCAATTGGGAAAGCCCAAAATATCCAGCCTAATAAACAAAGCCCTATCCTATTTTTCGGTTTACCAAACCGAAACCAGCCTTACTTCTAATTCTCTAATTAGTCCAGGTTTGGTACTGAGATGATTTTGAAAAAAATGGGTATGAAAGAAAAAACTCACATTTAACTTCAGTTTTGTTTCAGAGTTTTGGATGAAAAAAAGTCAAAAACACATAGCTGCAAAACCAGCTTTGAAAAATCTGGTTTTTTTTGCTTGCCCAGCTTTTGCGCAAACTCTGATTTCGCAAGAGGCGCTGAGGCCTTTAATGAAATTTTCCAATGCCAGCATCTCTGTATTTGTCTCACTCTCTCTCTCTCTCTCTCCGCTGAGAAATGAATTTGCGACACTTGATTTCCAAGCAAGCAGTAACGAATGCTTCAATTATCAGGGGAAGGTTGCGATCGCTCTATGCTTTCACTACCATAGCAGCAGACCCAGTTCCTCTGACGTCGTTTCGTCCACCGAGCTATGGCGGCTCCAAACCCATCAAGAACCCTACTTTCCCAAAACGCATTTCTCTATTTCACCGATACATTCACTCAACTCAAGCTCAGGAGGTTGATTCCGAGGATTCCGAGCCGGAGGAAGACTGAGCAGTTAACGATTTCTTGTCCCGGTTCGTGTGGATCATGAAGCAGAAGCTCTCCGAATCGTACCCGGATTCTGATAAGGCAACCGTCGACGGCATGATGTTGATTATTGTGGAAAGGGTTCTGGCGGAGATGGAGAAGGGCGGCATTGAGCAGATGATGGGCACGTCAGGGTCGACGTCTTCGCCGCTAACATCGACGGTGTCGTGAAATCGGAGTTCATCCATCTTCCGCGAATCGGTTGATGCGACCCAGCCTTCCTTTCCCCACGACCTAGCCTTCCTTAGGATCATGCAGAGAGAGACAGAGAGAGACAGAGAGAGACGACCTAGCCTTCCTTAGGATCATGCAGAGAGAGACAGAGAGAGACAGAGAGAGACGACCTAGCCTTCCTTAGGATCATGCAGAGAGAGAGAAGGGGGAGAGAGGGAGTGAGCGGCGGAAGATAGAATATACAAAGGTTCTGCAAAAATAAAATAGGGACAAGGTAAAGAAGAAACGACTACAAAAGAATAGAATAAAAAAATTATAAATATCTTCTTAAAAAAAGGTAAAAATACATTTTTCAAAACTCATAACGGTTTATAAATAATTTATATAAATCTTATAAATATCATAATAAACGAAAAGATGAAAAAAATTATGTATGTTTTAGTCATTGCAGCGGTTTTATATAAAAATTTACCAAACACTTTAACACTGCTTTTTTTGCTAAAAACACTTTTACAAAAAGGTTTACCAAACACTCTATTGCTTTATTTTACAGCTGTTTATTCTCGTAGCACAGCATAAACAGTTTTTTTTTAAGCACATCAATACCAAAACAGCCCTTAATCTAGTTAGTTTAATCTGTTTTCAGAAGCAACTCCAAAGTCTGTCTCGAGGGTCATGGGATTGAAAGGATTAACTTTGTACCATCTGAAAAGCCATTTGCAGGTATTTTCTTTGCTTATTCTTTCTTTGTTTTATTTTGTTCACCTTAACACTTAGCTTCATTCACTCTCATCTTACTAAACTCATCAATTCACAGAAGTATAGGCTTGGACAGCATGCTCGGAAACACAACTCCGTCGAAGAACAAAGCCGAGAGAATAACGGTGAGCGAAATATGAACTACGGGAAACAAATTAGATTCCTTGCTCAAATTACTACAAGTAACTGACTTGAAAAATTCATATTCTACTAATGCATTTGTATTTTAAAATTCTAGGGGATTCATATGTACGTTTCAGTAATCTTCATTCCACAAGTTCTGGCATCAAATCATCAGGAAGTGGGAAAACCGAACAAGGGTACGTGAAACCAGCACTTATTGGTTCCGCTTTGATTACAGCTTGGTTTACCAGTACTTAACTGCTATTAAAATTGCATTCCTGTTTATGCATTTCGTATAGCCCTCCTTTAGTAGTGCTCTGGATACTGTTGATGCCATCCATGTCTTTTGGATCGCTCCGAAAATTTACTTGCTTGCTTTTGTCTTTGTTCTTTTACATTGTATTTGTTTGAAGTTCAACCATTCACAAAAGATGCTTAAGCTAGTTATTGATCACATATTTTCTGTTTCGATTGTTTCGAGCGCCTGGACACTAATTAACGGTAATATACTGAAACCAGAACCATTCCATTGTCGGAGGCTCTCAAGTGTCAGATTGAAGTACAAAACAGATTGCAAGAGCAGCTTGTGGTATGTTGCTTTGATATCATTTACCTAAACCCGAACTTAGTGTCCAAATAATCTTCTAGCTTTTACTTGTGATGATGTGAAAGGCGAATCCCACATCGAAGGTTTAATAAACCTTGCAGTGGCTTCTAAGGAGGGCCACTGCCCATTTCTAAATCGTTTTGGATAGAACCTCAACATTCATACGGCTCATCTTCTGATCATTGTTGCTACTTTTTAAAATAGGTTCAAAAGAAGTTGCAGATGAGAATTGAAGCTCAAGAGAAGTATTTGCAAGCCATATTGGAGAAGGCCCAAAAGGGTCTCACCGTCGACGTAAAAGGGTCCCATAATATAGAAGCAATAGGAGCACAATTAACGGATTTCAATTTGGCTCTGTCGAATTTTATGGAGAATATGAGCGAACAAGATCGAGGAGGAAACACAGCAGAGATGATGAATGATGCTTATAAGAAGAACAATGGATCAACTTTTCAGATTTATGAACAGGGAATAAGAGAAGAAAATAAAGATACAAAGCTTAAGGTTGAGGGGGGTTCCATACATTTTGACTTAAATAGTAAAGGAAGCTATGATTATGTTGGTTCAAATGGAGGTGAATTCGAAACAAGAAGCTTTCGTTTACTAGATACTACAACACTGTGATGGCAAAGACTTTAACACTCTTTTGGATGCCTATAAACTTTTTTTGTTCACATAGCTGCTTGAATTCTATGGGAAGGGATCCTCATCCCTTTCCACCAAATCCATCAAGTTCGTGATCCGGACTGTTGAAATTTGATCAAATGGCTACAAACAAAGAACCCCTTTAAAAGTTATAATAGCTGTAGCCGTTGGATCAAATTTCAACGGTCTAGATCCCGGACTTGGGTGGAAAAGGATCCCGGATCCCTTTCCGTATTCTATCTGAAAGAAGTTGCTAAATGTTAATATATTATACATGTTAGCAAAACGAGAAAAAAAAACTTTTATTTGTATAATTTTATTTAACTTTTTTCTTTGACAGAATGCACCGTTTATTATTCAGAGTTGTATAGAAGGGAAATTTTATTTACATTCAATAATCTCCTTTTCACACCCAACTTGAAAATTTTGTTCCGCAAACTTACCTTTCTACACTCAAATACAAAATTGACAAACTCAAAAAATAAAAAAAGAACACGAACACATAAACTCACCCAACCACCTACAGTGGCAGTAATCAGACTTGATTCAGATTTTCATTCCAAAAATTGTCGTCGTCGACCTACTCTTTATCTCGTCAATGTTCAATTCTTTGTGCTCATCTCTATAGGGCTAGATTTTGGTCCGACTACTATTTCCTTAAAACTTAATGAACCAATTAAAAAAAAAAAACTAGCAAATTGCAGCTCAAAAGACCGGTGTGATCTTGCAATTCGTGGAATAAAGATGCAGTCCCAAACGTGGACAAGTTAAAAAGCTATATATGCTTTCAAGGATGACAAAGCTGGTAATCATTTGAAATTGGGTGAAGAGGGAATCGATGAGAGATCAAAATTTGAGAGAGAGAGAGAGTGATCAATATCTATATCAGAAGCCCTATATTTCTCTGACGAATCCAACTCAGCTCAGGCAACACGATCTCCCGATTTCGTCGAAGGCCACAACCCTCCTCTACTATCATTTTACCGTTCTTCTCCACCCTCCGTTAATCCCTCTTTTCAATTTCCGGCAACCCACCCAACCGCCAATTGGGGCTCTCAGGGCCACTTCAACCCACCCATTCGCTAGTTGATAATATCTTTATACACCCATTTTTTCATTAGGGCATAATGGGAATATAAATTTTTTTTTTAAAAAAATTAATGGGAGTAGAGATAAGTTAACTGGGTCCACATAAAATTTTCTTTTATAGAAATTGGCTTTTATTTGTATACTTTTATTTAACGAGATAAAAAATGGAGCTTTAATGAAAATGGCTTGAGTTAAGTTTAAGGGTAAATTACATTTTACCCCCTCAGGTTTGGGGTCGATTGCAACCTCATACAACATTTTTAAAACATTTCAATTTCATATATTCGTTAGAAAATCAGTTAAGTGATGACATGTCAAATATAGGATCCACATTTATGCTGACGTGGCTGCCAAATTTATGCCATGTGGCAAAATTTTTTCTATGCATTTAAAAAATAATAATTTAATCAGAATATTAAATACTAAAATAATTAATTTAAATAAAAAAAGAAACCCTAAAACCCATGTCTTCCCATTCCCCATCCCCAGCCGCATTCTCCCTCTCCCCCTCCAAACCCCATTTCCTCATCCGTCGTTGCCATTGATGCCAGCTTCAGCCCTTGCAACCTGGACCTGGGTTTGGGAAAATTTAGGATTTGGACAAATCCAACCCCCAAATTTTGTCGAATCTAACCCAACCCCTAAATTCGATCCACGTCTCAAATTGTCAGTCCACTTGCACTCTCTGCCTGAACCACCGCCACCAAATTCGTCAGCCGGAGTTTGGGTGTTCACCACTTTGTGCTCTCTGCCTGAACCACATTCGGCATCGACGACGACCCCTGCTGTAGTCTACCTGAACCACCACCGTGACCCGCAACAGATTGTCGCGCGAGGAAGAAGATGTCGTCACCGTCCGATTTGTAATGCCAGTCGACGTGGGTGGGGTTGGAGGCAATGTTGGTGTTGCCAGCGGGCTTGTAGTGATGGACGTGTTGTGGACGAAGATGTTGAAGACGTACTGGAAGGGATGGAAAATCTAGGGTTGGGGCTTTGCATTTGCAGCGTTGGGGTGGAGAGCGACTGTGGAAGATCTAGGGTTGTTTTTCCTTTTCTATTTTTTCAGGGTTTTTTTTGTAATTTTTTAAATAAAATATTAATTGTTTGTCCATGTGGCAGAAGTTGTCAGCCACATAAGCAAAAATGTGAGACTCATTGTTACCATGTCATCACTTAACAGTTATCTTAACAGAATTTTTAACGGTTGTATGAAATTGAAATGAAATGATAACTAAATGTATGAGATTGAAATGTTTTAAGGATGTTCCATGATGTTGCAATTGCACCCAAACCTGAGGGGGTAAAATGTAATTTACCCTAAGTTTAATTTAATGAAAAACCACCCTATACTATTATTTAACCAAAAGGGCTTCATATTTAATTATAAGGACAACTAATCTATATCAGACCCACAAACATTTTACACACATAGGCTGAACTAAAAGCCCAACACGAAATGATTTTTTTTTCCACCTTTGCCCCTTACAACAATGCTATTATGTCAGCCAATTCTGTTAGAAATAAACTTCCCTTTATTTACAAGTATGCCATTATGTCAGCCAGTTCTTTCTTTTTTTTCTTTTCTTTTGGCCGTTCGTTCTCTCTTCAGGTTTTGCTTTGTTTTTTTTTTCTTCTTGTTTTCTTATTGTCGTCCCCCTTCCTCGGAGGTAAAACTCAATGTGGGTGAAGGAGAGTGGCCACCTCCTCAAACCATTTTGCACGTTTAAAGAAAATGGGAGCAATTGCTTCCCCAATTTCTTTTATTATATATATAAGCATTTGCCTATATGAACACATTTTTTTAGAAAATGAGAAGGAGAGAGGGAGAGAGAGAGAGAGAACGTGGGGGAGTGGGAGGTTTTTGTTTTTGGTTTTTTTTTAATTTTTAATTTTTTTTAATTTTTAATTTTAAATATTAGAGATATTTTAACATCACTTGTAGGTGAGGTTTCAATAAAAAACAGTAAAATTTGGATCTGTGAAATTACATTATTGCCCACCATTTTTTTTGTGTGATAGAAGACTAAGTTGTCTTTTCACCCTCTTTTGGTTGACAAAGAGGGTTTCATTAATATATATATATATATATATGTATATATATATATGTATATATATTTTTTGTTATTTTATTAGTTTATTACTTATTTGTAATTAGGTGGTTCACATTCTTTTGTTGATCAATTTCCACCCTTAATTTTGCTTACCACTTAGAACCCACTTTCCTAGTTCCATTGGAATCCTGGTTTCATTATCAGTTTTTGAGTCTTTGTAGATTTGCCAGTGGGGTCTCAACTCTTGACGGATAAAACAATGGTCTTGTTTGCTCGTAAGGCTCCGGTATTTTCACTGGCTCTGGTGTTTTCAACATCACCACCTTTTCCTTGTTATCTGCCTTTACCGACAGTGTTGTTCGTGGCTTTGTTATGTCCTAGCAACAACTTGAAAACAAATCAACAAAAAATGCATTGATATCGTACTAATAAGTTGATACTTTACATTTTCAAGTAAAAAAAAAAAGATAAAATAGCTACAATATTTCCCCATGTAAACAAAATTATAAATTATAAACATTGAACACTAACTATTTCTTGAATTGGATAGGGATACCGATACTATTTCTTATGTAGAACACTAATACTATTATTATTTCTTAAACTGAACAATGGCACTATCATTATTTCTTAAACTGAACACGCACTATTTCTTAAATTGAGTACTGCTACTATCACTATTTCTTAAACTGAACATTAACTATTTCGTAAACTAAACATGAGTATTATCACTATTTCTTAAACTGAATACTTACTATTTTGTATATTGAACACGGGAATCATCACTATTTCTTAAACTGAATACTTACTATTTCTTAAACTGAACACTACTATTATCACTATTTCTTAAACTAAAAATGGGTATCATCACTATTTATGAAACTGAATACTAATACTATCACTATTTTTGAAATTGGACAATGCTATTATCACTATTTCTTAAACTTAACACTGACTATTTCTTAAATTGAACTTGGGTATTATCACTATTTCTTAAACTAAACATTGACTATTTCTAGAACTCAATACTGATACTACACTATTTATGTAACTGAACATTGACATTACCACTATTTTTAGAACTGAATGCTGCCACTATTTTTGTAACTGAACATTGGTATTATATTATTTCTTAAACTGAAAACGAGTATTATCACTATTTCTGAAACTGAATACTAATACTGTCATTATTTCTGAAATTGGATACTAGTACTATTATTATTTCTTAAACTGAACAATGACTATTTCTAGAACTCAACACTGATACTACACTATTTCTATAACTGAACATTGATATTGCCACTATTTCTAAAACTCAACACTAATACTACACTATTTATGCAATAAAATAACTTCTACAATCATTTTTCATGTAGTCTGATTGCATTATGGTGCTTGAATTACTTGACCATTTTTCACGCAAAAGCCCCCCAAAGAGATTTGCTAGGGAACTCGCTCAAAAAGGGTGTTTGTTCAAACTCGCTACACACGTATGCTTTGGCTTAAGAGTAATTGTGGAATATGGGTCCCACAAATAAAAGATCAGTTATGCAAATTTGTAGTATATTTGTTACCACTCATCGTTACCAACATTTGTGCAAAATTGTATAAAAGATCAGTTATGCAAATTTGTAGTATATTCTTATATCAAAGATATTACAATTTGTTTCCTCACCAAAAAAGAAAAAGAAAAAAAGGAAATATTATATTCAAATCTGGGTGCCCCCTGAGGCATCCTTTTTTTTTTTTAATATTATTTTGCAACTTTGCCACCAATGTGAATTAGGGTGACATTGTTTGCAGATGACACCAATGCAATATTGGTAGCCGTTGTTACAATAGAGTCCTCTACATAGGCCATGTTCTCTAGTTTAGTGGCTGCTTGGTGGCCATTGAGGTTTGCCCCCAATGAGAGTGTCCACACTTGACAATAGATACCAATGAAAAGAGTGGCTTTTAGCCAAAATTCTAGTAGTGGCCATTTTATTTGGACTGATTTAATATTATATTTTGTACTAACTATTAAATAAAGTTATTATATGATTTTTTATTAAAACTCAAAGTTTTGAAACCCTTTTTATTAGTTTTATTGAAAAAAAATTGGCTTTTATCTGATAAAACCCTAGTTGATGAAAGATATCAATCTTCTCTTCTCACTTATTTAGAATAGAGTAGCAAGTTTCAAGTTCCTTCTCGATTTCTTAATTAGTTTATTTAGTACTCAAAGCTACCAAAATATGGAATTAAAGTCATACATACATTAGTAAAAGTAAGAACTCTGAAGAAACACAACTTTTATTGAACACTACAACGCATAAGACATAACCACACAGCTCATACAATCTGTGTTTATTGGTTTAACACACACGTAATACAGTGAAACTAAAATACATAGAAAAAAGAAGAAGAAAAACCAGTGATGAAAACTAATGCCACTTTCGCAGGGAACTCGATTGCATTCAGCGCATGCAACAAGCCTTTTAAACCCATAGGTGACCCTGATGGGACGAGTGAAGTCTCGTGAGGGTTTCCAGAGATGTTACCCACAAACATCAAGTGATAGTTATGATCATGGACGCCCAATGGCTGTAAAGCAATCCCTTTTTTCAGGGTCAGGGTCTGGCTTGATTGCGCAGAGGACTGCGTCCGAACCACCTGTAAACTTGTGTGGCCTTAAATAGAGGCTGCTCTTCACATGGCGCAGTCGGAAGACCACTTGTGTCTCGTTGGTTGATTCTTTCACAAGCTCGAACAATGTGGAATCTTCATCATCCGTTTCACTGGTTGTTGTCAGAGCAGCGGCCACGATCAACAGTGTGGAAGTTTCACCAGTTGGATTCGGCACCCCTGTCAAGTACAAGTTGTTTTCAGAGCACTTGATTTTGACGTATCCAGATGCATCCTCCTGTTCGAAAACATATTTAGGATCCTCTTCGGTGAATTCGAGAATCCCCTCTTGACTTCCGATTTTTCCATCTAAGTGCAAGTACCTGTTGTTGTGGTTAGATTGCCACGAAAAAGGCTTTGGTAGTATTGCTGCCATGTTAAATGGGATGATCACTCTCACTTCTCTCTTCTTTTTTCTCCCTTCCCTCTTCTCTCTTTCTCGTTTTCTCGTATGATTTACTTGCTCCATAGCTTCCAACCTGCTACCCTATTTATAATCAAGGATAAGCCCATGCCATGTTTCTCTATTCACATTATGTGTTCACACTAATGGTTTCATATATAAGGAGTTTTTATTTTATTTTTCTTTCAGCAAAATAATGCAATTTTTCACTAGTTCCAAGTGTTTAATTCATATAGAAGAGTCCTAGTGTTGTTATCTCATATGTTGTCTAGGACTGAGTCCTCATCCTAGAGTTTTCACATGTACCCAAATCCATTGTTTCAAAGAGAATTACATAAAATTGCGATGTTTTCAACAACTGAGTTGTTCAAATAGCTGAAGTCACTGGACTGACGCCAGATTTGATTGAATAGCTGATCCCACTGCAGGGAGTTAACTAATGTGGGGACAATGCCAGGTAACTGAAAGAAACAATGTGGAAAATGAACTCTTATAGTTTTCCTACGTGTAAAATTCATAAATTGATCGTGCTGTATGTACACGAAGACACATTTAAGCGCTCAATCAGTTACTTGTTGCTTATGAGAATCTTTTCACAACAAGGGTATGTGAAACCAGTACTTATCAGCTCCGGTTTTGATTACAGCTTGGTTTACCCGTACTTAACTGCTATTAAAATGAGGCGTTTTGATATTATCTTTGGATTTGTTCTTTATTAAAATGTGCATTATCCTTGACTAACTGGATGTCATCGTTCTTACAGCTAGCCAATGCATGTGCATGGATTGGTGACGCAATATGTATGCAAAGACACATTCAAGCACTCAAACATCCATTTGCTGGTTGTGAAAATATTTCTTCAAACGGCTGAAAGGATCATGAAAAGTTCAATTTTAGTGGTTATGAGAAATTATCACACCTGAGTCATGATTTTGAACATTATAAATCCCCCTCCAATTTTGGCCTCCTTTACACACAAACTTTATTTGAAATTCTTGAAAGGGGTGTGATATTCACACACCCCATTTTACTTCTTACACATATTTTTAATTTTCGATCGTCAGATCGGATGAATTGAAGAAGATCAATGGACATAAATTATCAAGGGGTGTGTAAGAAGTAAAATGGGATGTGTGGATAGCACACCCCTTCTTGAAATTGGCTTACGAAGTTTTAGACCGAGTTAGTTATTAATGAGTACTCAATCTGTTAAAAAATATTAGTATTTATATTTATTTTAGTATTTAGGTTTTCCTTGTTAGTTTAAGAATTGGGCCTAGCATGTCGGAGTTAGGTTTTCTTAGATTTAGTTCTTTATAAATATTGCTTGTAACTTAGTTTGAGAAACAAGTTATTCACGATATAGTCTCTTGGGATTTTGTAGCCGATTTGGCATTCTCGTTTGTTTAATAATATTCTATTTTGTAGTTTTGTTCGTGGCTCACTTTGATATTCAACTTGGTATCAAAGCAGATTTGATCCTTTGGAATTTAATCAGTTCTCGTTGGTATCAATTTGTCTGTCTTGCTCATCGTTCATTTTAGATTGTTAGTTGGTATTGATTGTTTGCAAGGAAAAAAAAAAAAAATAGAAAGGATCTTGCTGCTGCTGTTTGTTTGTACAGAAAAGAAGGGAAGAAGAATACCGGAAGAATGATACAGTAAAAAGGAAAAAGAAATAAGACGTGCTGTTTGAAGAAAAAAAGAATAAGAGAATAAAAAGAGAGAAAAAAAAGTAGAAAATAATAAAGACGAAAAACGTGGCCTTTTTGTTTGAGGGCCCACACGGGCAAGAAAAACAATAGCTTATGTTTCTTCTGTTTGAGGCCTTTTGGGGCCCATGTGTTGCTGCTATTGGGACTTGTTGTTTGAAGCTGTTGTTGGGCCTAGTTTGTTTGGAGGTCCATAATGAGTTTGTTGATGCAGTTTGGTTTGTCAGTAGTTGCTCACCGCAACGATCGTTTGAGTGTTTGGATTGGTGACCACTCAAGTGACGTTGTGTACATGGTGAACTGGATTTTTTGTTGGTTTGTTCAGAAGTTCGCAATTGGCACTGGGAAAGTTTGCACTAGCATTGGTATTGGTCTTGCACTGGCACTGGCATTGGTATTGGTCTTGCACTGGCACTGGCATTGGTATTGGTCTTGCACTGGCACTGGCATTGGAATCTTGCATTGACATTGGCATTGGATTCTTGCACTGGCATTGGCATTGGAATCTTGTACTGGCATTGGCATGGAATCTTGCACTGGCATTGGCACTGGCACTGGCACTGGCATTGGAAACTTGCACTTGCATCGATGGAATTTCGTATTAAAATTAGCATCGGAAATTAGCATAACAAGCTTTGCATCTGCATCGTCTGTTGGCAAACTCATGTCGTGTACCGCCATGAGTTTGACGGGGGGTGTTGAAAAATATTAGTATTTATATTTATTTTAGTATTTAGGTTTTCTTTGTTAGTTTAAGAATTGGGCCTAGCCCGTCCGAGTTAGGGTTTCTTAAGTTTAGTTCTCTATAAATATTGCTTGTAATTTAGTTTGAAAAACAAGTCATTCACGATGTAGGCTCTTGGGATTCTATAGCCGATTTGGCATTCTCGTTTGTTTAATAATATTCTATTTTGTAGTTTTGTTCGTGGCGCACTCTGATATTCAACTCAATCACCCCTTAGGCTTTCCATAATAGTTTAAGTGAGTTTGATAACTATATATAAGAATCAGACACTGTGAATTTTATTCGTATTACACTATTCTCATTGTTGTTTGAGTTTGTTATGGATGAGTTTTATCTGTTAAATGTGAAATCTGTCTATTTTTTTCTTTTTCCTTATTATGTGATTGGTCACTTCTTTTCTTTCTCACGTCATTTATTGTTTTAGTATTACACTCAATATTGAACTCAAAAATAAGAAACACTCTCATTGCATTCAAATTTTTCAATCCACCGTAAGAGTTATATTCCTATATTGTTAGTACTCTCAATCCTCCAACCCACTATGGAAGCCTTGCAATCTTTGGCACAAGCAGTTTGCGTTTTAAAAACAAAAATCTATAGATGTGGTTTAACACACATCCAATACAGTAAAAATAAAATACTTAAAAAAAAAAAAAACAAACAAACTAGTGACCTAAACAAATGCCACTTTTGCAGGGAACTCGATTGTATTGAGCGGATGTAATAAGTTTTTTAAACCTATATGTGAACTTGATGGAACGAGTGAAGTATCATGAGGTTTTCCAAAAACATTATTTACGAAAATCATATGATAGTTATGATCATCGATGCCCAATGGCTATCATCGATGCCCAATGGCTGTAAGGTGATCCACTACTCTAGGGTTGTCAGGTACTGCCCTGATTGTGCAGGGGACTGCATCCAAACTGTCTATGAAGTACGGCCTTAAATAGAAGGTGCTTTGTAAATGACGCATGCAGAAGACCGCGTGTGTGAAAAATGAACAATGAAGATTTGATTCTAAGAAATTAAACAGTAAAAATTGTTTAAAAAGTAAGACTTCTTAGTAGATTGAAATACCGAAAACAAATCCTATGCAATGCAAGTAGAATAGCTTCTATTTGTTATTAATTAATCTTTCTCTCCTGACACAAAATAACAAATAAAATATTTTTGAGGTATATATGTATTTGCGATGTTTTCAAGAACTAAGTTGTTTAATTAGCTGAAGTCATTGAATAGATGATGTCATTGCTGGGCTTTATCCAATGTGGGGATCATGGCAGGTAACCGAAAGAAACAATGTGGAAAATAAACTCTTTGATGTAAAATTGAGAACGAAGGCTCTAAGTAATGTGATGTTTTAAAAAAGAAAACAGTAATGTGATTGTTTTTATACGATGTATTCAAAAAGGTTACAGTAGTGTGATGTTTTAAAAAATGCTACAGTAATGTGATTATGTGATGTTTTTAAAAAGGTCACAGTAGTATGATTGTTATTATATGAAGTTTTCAAAAAGAGCAATCATTTTACTTTTTGGTTTGTCACGGATGTGGCTCTATATAAAGAGCACTTTATGTGTGATTACAATACACATAAAAGAAAAGAAGTGAAAGCAATAATATCAGTATCCCTTCCTTCCTATTTTCTTGCAATCTTTTGTGTTATAGTTACGAAACTAAACAGTGTGATATCTTGCACCCACTTCTCTCCTGTCCCTAGTAAAGGTTATCTCTCTAACTTTTTCCTATTTATAACACGTTATCAGCACGACTCTCTAACCTTAACCCGTTCTCATCTCCCTTCGCCGAAAAATACTTTCTCCAAGGATTTTACTGTTCTTCTTCCTCCTTTGCCTCACCTGCTTGATGTACCCTCACCAAGATCTGCTAGCACTGTGCCTGCTCCTAGTTCTCAATATAACAATCACTTATATTTTTGATTTCTTGTTTGGTGTAGCTCATGACTACTAACCCAGTGTTTATTTATATTAATTTTATTGCAATCAAAGATGGTGCGGTATAATCGCCCATCTTGAACTGCAGATTTAATTTTACTGCAATTTTAGGTGGTGCGGTATAATCACCACCCTGTTCTGCATATTTAAATTTTCCTGCTGCTTGAGTGGTGCGGTATAATTGCCCACCCTATGCTATATTGTTTCAATGAGAGTGGTGTGGTACAATCGCCCTCCTCATTAATAATGTATATCTTAAGCCTGAAGTTTCGAGTGCTTATCATTTTGGCCTGAAGATCAAAATGAAAAAAATTTGTAAGAACCAGAAGTTCTAACACTACATTCTTCTAGAGTACATATCATTGCAAGTTCTTACACATCTCATTTTTCTTTAAGAAAAGAAAATGGCGAACTTGGCAAAGCTTGATTTTGTTGCCCTGGATATTACTGGGAAGAACTACCTTACCTGGTTAGTGGATACCAAGATCCATCTGGAGGTAGAGAATCTTGGAGAAACCATCAAGGAGGAAAACAATGCATCCTCTCAAGATCGAGCAAATGCCATGATCTTTATCTGTCACCACCTTCATGAAGGACTGAAGAACGAGTACTTAATGGTTGAAGATCTATTAGCTCTCTGGAAGGCATTGAGAAATAGATACAATCACCAGAAAACGGTGATTCTTCCAATGGCTTGTTATGAATACCAAGAAGTGAATGCTGCTTCCCTTGAAGTGAATACCACATCTTCTCATGGCAATAATTAAAAATGAAGACGTGGCCACAGGCGAGGCCCGTAGGCAAGAATCATGGTGTCTAGTTTCATAACTAGGGTCCAAGGCATAATTCAGGCTCAAGCTTCAAAAACGTAAATCACCACAAAGGTAAAGCTCAAATGAATAACATTCCTAGAAATCCTGAAGGAGCCTGCCATATGTGTGGTGGCAATGGGCACTGAGCGAGTACCTGTCGTACCCCAAAACATCTGGTGAACCTGTATCAAGCCTTCCTTAAGGAGAAGAGTCGAAACCAATTTTCTTGACAAGGCTAAACCAATGGATATACATGATCCAGTGTTCGATTTATCAGGGTAATTGAACACAACACACCTAGATGTCTCAGACTTCATTGTGGAAAGAAAGAATGAAATGTATTGGTCCGATTGAATCATTTCTGTTTGATGTACTCTGATTATCTGAATTTGTAGTTTAAAGCTCGCATTTCAATTCAATAAAAGTGGCATTTTATTATGAATAAATTGTTTTTAACTATGATTCCTTTACTCAGAGAGCATGGATAAAAACTATGGTTATTTTCACAACAAGAGCAATGGTGGATATATTTGTCTTGCAGATAGCGCAACCATGCATACAATACTTTGAGATCGAAAATATTTCTCAAGCTTGATGCTTACAAAAGTAAAGGTAACAACAATATCAGGCCAATCAGATATAATTGAAGGCTCAGGAAAAGCCCAGATGATATTACCAAATGGAACAATATTGTCCATACAAAATGCATTGTACGCTACTCGATTTACTCGAAATTTGTTGCGCTTTAAAGACAAACGTTTAAATGGATACCACATTAAAACGAAAAGTGCAGAAAATGTGGAATATATATGCATTACCTCTAATGATACCCAAAAGTGTACATTGGAGAAGTTGCGTGGTTTATCAAGTGGATTGTACTATACATACATAAAGACAATTGAATCACATACTGTCATGAACCAGAAGTTCATTGATCCAAAAGTTTACATGATTTGGCATGACCGTCTGGGTCATCCAGGATCCACCATGATGTGTAGAATCATTACCAACTCTAATGGACATCCATTATTGAGCAGACGCATTGTTATATCGAATGATAACCCTTGCAAAGCTTGTTATCAAGGGAAGTTGGTAATTAGACCATCACAACTAAAGATTGATGTTGAATCCCCATCATTTTTTCAAAGAATTCAAGGGGATATTTGTGGGCCTATTTAACCACCTTGTGGACCATTTCGATATTTTATGGTTTTGGTTGATGCATCTACCCAATGGTCACATGTTTGCCTCTTATCTACTCGAAATGTTGCTTTTGCGAGACTTCTTGCTCAAATAATTAAGTTGCGAGCATAGTTCCCAGATTACCTTATTAAGTCAATCCGACTTGATAACTCTGGTGAATTTATGTCTTAAACTTTTGATGATTACTGCATGACACTAAGTATTGATGTTGAACACCCTGTTCCTTATGTCCATACTTAAAATGGTTTAGCAGAAACATTTATCAAGCGGCTTCAATTAATAGCTCGCACTATGCTCATGAAAACAAAATTGCCAGTTTCTGCATGGGGACATGCCATCTTACATGCTGCATCATTGGTTCGATTGAGACCTATAGCCAACCATGAATAGTCTTCAGTACAACTCGTGTTTGTGCATCAACCAAACATTTCACATTTACGAGTTTTTTGTTGTGTTGTTTATGTGCCTATTGTACCGCCACAACGCACTAAAATGGGACCTCAGCGCATACTGGGAATTTATGTGGGTTTTGATTCACCATCTATCATTAGATATTTGGAACCCTTGACAGGTGATATGTTTACAGCTCGTTTTGCGGATTGTCACTTTGGTGAGATAGTCTTCTCGTCGTTAGGGGGAGAAAATACCGCTCTAGAAGAACGGCAAGAGCTGGCATGGGTTGTACCCACCTTATCTCATTTTGACCCACGAAGCACTCAATGTGAAAATGAAGTGAAAAGGATCGTTCATCTTCAAAGTATTGCTAATCAAATGTCAGATGCATTTAATGATGCTACGAAAGTGACAAAATCACATATACCAGTTACAAATGCGCCTGCAAGAATTGATGTCCCTATGGGACAAAATAAAGTGGTAGCGAATGATTCATCCGGTGCACGCCTAAAGCGTGGTAGACCCTGAGGTTCAAAAGATTCAGCCCCTCGAAAGAGAAAGATGAGGCCACAATTGAATCCAAATGAAATCATTCAGGAAAAGAAAATGAATGACAAATCCACAATTCATTTCTGTACTTTCAGAAAAAGAAAATGTCTTTGATGAGACACATGTCCTTGAAGAGGCTGAAGTACATGAAAGCAAAGAAATCTCCATAAATTATGCATGTACTAATGAATTGTGGGATCGAAATGAAATAATCATCGTTGACATGTTCGCATTCGCAGTAGCCACTGAAATCATATTAAGCGATGATATTGAGCCCTGCTCTGTTGATGAATGTAAACAAAGACAAGATTGGCCTAAGTGGAAAAATGCAATCCAGGCAGAATTAAATTCCTTAGAAAGGCGAAGTGTTTTTAGACCGGTAGTCCAAACCCCGCCTGGTGTAAACCCCGTAGGTTACAAATGGGTATTCACAAGAAAGCGCAATGAGAAGAATGAGATTGCAAGATATAAAGCAAGACTCGTTGCACAAGGTTTTTCACAAAGACATGGAATTTATTATGAGGATACATACTCTCCTGTAATGGACGCAATTATGTTCCGTTACTTAATAAGTTTGGTGGTTTCAGAAAAACTTGACATGTGACTTATGGATGTCATCACCACGTATCTATATGGAGAATTAGATACTGACATATATATAAATCCCATAAGGACTTAAATTGCCTGAAATGACTAACAAACCACGAGGTATGCTCTCAGTCAAATTAAGGCGATCAATATATGGGCTGAAACAATCTGGACGAATGTGGTATAATCGTCTCAATGAGTATTTGATCAAAGAAGGATATACCAACAATGTCATTTGCCCTTGTGTGTTCATTAAGAAATCAAATTCTGGATTTGTTATAGTGGTAGTATATGCCGATGATATGAACTTAGTTGGAACCCCTTAAGAGCTCAAGAAAATTGCTGAATATATGAAAAACGAATTTGAAACAAAAGACCTTGGAAAAAAAAAATTGTCTCGGATTACAGATTAAGCATTGTGCTAATGGAATTTTGGTCCATCAATCAGCTTACATTGAAAAAATCCGGAAGCAATTTGGAATGTACAAGGCTTATCCACTCAGTACGCCAATGGTCGTTCATTCTCTGGACATTAATAAAGATCCATTCTGTCCAAAAGAAGATGATGAAATGGTTCGTGGTCCAGAAGTACCATATTTGAGTGCATTTCGTGCTTTATTGTATTTAGCACAATGTACTAGACCAGATATAGCTTTTTCAGTCAACTTGTTAGCAAGGTATAACTTTGCTCCAACAATTCGTCACTAGAAGGGAGTCAAAGATGTTTTATGATACATTCGTGGGACAACAGACATAAGTCTCTTCTACTCAGAGAAATAAAAAAAATGACCAGATCTTTGTTGGATATGCAGATGTTGGTTTTCTCTTTGATCCACATAAAGCCTGCTCATAAACTAGATATGTGTTCACTAATGGAAATACAACAATCTCATGGCGCTCAACAAAGCAAACATTAGTTGCTACATCTTCCAATCACTCGGAAATACTTGCTTTACATGAAGCAAGTCGTGAATGTTCTTGGTTAAGATCAATCATCCATCATATCCGAAATTCATGTGGTCTACCTTCAAAGACAGACATTCAAACTGTCATTCATGAGGATAATGTAGCCTGCGTTGCCCAAACGATGGAAGGATTCATCAAGGACAATAAGACTAAACACATATCTCTAAAGTTTTTCAATGCACATGAGCTTCAAAAGGCTAAAGTTATTGAAGTCAGACAAACCCGTTCCAATGAAAATCTGGCTGACCTATTCACCAAATCTTTACCAAAGTGCACGTTTCAGAAACTAGTGCATGGTATCTAATTACATCGACTTATCAATCAGTTAAACTTGAAGAATGCGGAATCAAGGGAAGATACATATCAAGGGGAGCATATATGATACATGCCTGTTGTACTCTTTTTCCTCGACTGAGATTTTTCCCACTGGATTTTTCCTATCAAGGTTTTAACGAGGCAACATAAGCATACTTAACACTATATCAACAATCCAAGCAAAGTTGTACTCTTTTTCCTTGCTACGGTTTTTTCCCACTGGGTTTTTTTGAGCAAGGTTTAACGAGGCAACTAATGTTGATATGTGGGCATCCAAGGGGGAGTGTTGTAAAATTGTGAGAATGAATGCCCACAGTAATGTGATGTTTTCAAAAAGGCCACAGTAGTGTGATTGTTATTATGTGAAGTTTTCAAAAAGAACAGTCATTTCACTTTTTCATTTGTCACGGATGTGGCTCTATATAAAGAGCACTCTGTGTGTGATTACAATACACATAAAAGAAAAGAAGTGAAAGCAATAATATTAGTATCCCTCCCTTCCTCTTTTCCTGCAATCTTTTGTGTTATAGTTATGAAACTAAACAGTGTGATATCTTGCACCCGTTTCTCTCTTGTCTATAGTAAAGGTTATCTCTCTAACTTTTTCCTATTTATAACGCTCTTTTGAGTTTTGTACATGTAGAATTTATGGATTAATCATGTCGTATGTACACGAAGACATATTCAAGCGTTCAATTAGTCACTTGTTGGTTGTGAAAATCTTTCCACAATTGGGTAAAATGGATAAGGAAATGTTTAATTTAGTTGTTATATATTAAGCATTGATCCCACACCCGAACAAAGAGTTTCGAACATTCTCATCCCATTCTAGCCTCCATTCCAAAGAAAAGAAACAAAATAGAGATTTGTAAAAACAATCAAAATATGCAAAAATTCACTTGAAAATTATTTGAATTCATGGAATTGGCTTAGTAAGTTTTGAACTTAGCCAAGAGTTCAAGCATTCCCCTCCTCCATGCCAAGAGTTTGAACAATCCCCTCCCGTCTTTGCCTCCTTTTAGAGAAAATTAAGAAAGAAATATAGAGTTGTAAAAGTACACCGGCATCTTTAGTGCAAAAATGCAAATATGAGACGTAAAAGCACATTTACTTCTCATTTTGCATTTCCAAAAGATGTGAATGTGGATTTTACATTCAAAATATGCATTCTTTTTATAACTAACAAAGTCTGTTAAAGATGTAAAAAAAAAATGTATATTTACATTCTTTTTATTTACATTCTCCGCCGAATGAATATTTTACATCCTTCCATGGAGAGATTTTTGGCCAACAAAAAATGTAAAATTTCAATGTCAAGGCATTTTAGAGCATCTCCAAAAAGAGATGTAAAATATCCACCTTAGATTGAAAATGTAAATCAAAACCTAATTTTACCTTGTTTTTACATCTTTTCACTTGATGAAGACTAATCAAACTGCTTCAAGTGGCCAAAGCTTCTCAGTTGTGACAGCTTCAAAATTATTTGAATTCATGAAATTGGCTCATGTGAATTTTTTCAACAAGTCAAGAGTTTGAACATTCCGTTTCCATTTTGGCCTCATTTCAGAGAAATTAAGAACATGAAGTAATATTTGCAATAACAATCACCCCTTACAATCTTTGAAATTCTTGAAATTAGCTTAGGAAGTTTTTTACCAAGTTAATTATTAATGAGTACCATCACTTAGTATTACGGTCTAGTGATATTCTTCTTCACTAGTCAGCGAGAGGTTTTAAGTTCAATTCTCGCGAAAGGCGAATTCGAACCACATTATTGCTGGCTAGTCCATTGTGAGTCTAAGCCCAACCCCTCTCCATTAATATTGATAATATCGTTTGTTCAAAAACAAAATATTAATGAGTACCTAATCACCCCTTAGAATTTTTTACGGAAGCCATTTGCATATTATGTGAAATATGGACAACTTTACGGAAAATTGAAAACTATAGACACATCCACGAAAGTTTTATAGGTTATATTCACGAAGTTTTCTCGGGTCTGTCATATTGTTTGGTTAAAGATGCATCAAAATGGATTGCATTGTAATACTCCATTTGATAAAACCCCTAAGTTGATGCAACATATCAAACTTCTCTTATCACTTATTTAGAATAGAGTAAAAAGTTTCTAATTCCTTTCTCGGTTTCTTAATTAGTTTATTTAGTACTTTCCGAAATATGGAATTAAAGTCATACTATGTCATTAAAAACAAGAATGAATTCCTAAGGAACACAACTTTTATTGAACACACTACTACATAAAGGACATAATCACACAGCTGATACGATATGTGTTTGTTGCAAGGTTCTAAAAGACGCTAGGCGCTAGTCGGGTGGCGAGTTGGGGCCTAGCGCCTAGGCGGCTAGGCAGGGTCTAGGCGGGGGCCTAGGCAGATTTAACTAAATCCATTATATTTCATGTAAGTAAGTGTATGTTTATACTTAAAAAATATATAATTTCATCATAAACTACAAAATAGAATGACACATATATTATGAAGTATTGGAACATAATGAAAACATGGGGAACAAAGTGTTTGATATTCATGTATTTAGAGTTATTTGGTGAAACCTTCGGTGTGAAAATATCGCTATGATCCCGGTCAGTGACTACGAGAATCCCCCATGTAAGCGTCTCCAGTATTGCCACTTAAAAAGGCTTGATAGTATTTTTAATCAAGGATAAGCCCACATCATCTTTCTTTATTCACATTATGTGTTCACACTATAGTTGTATTAAGTTTGATTAATTCAAGAGAAGGAAGTGGTAGGTTTTCGGTTTTGAGCTCAAATTAATATTGTATTTTTCAGTTTTGGCCGAAAAGATTTCATTTTTTCTGGCCACTAAAGCTTCGGCTGACATATTGTGGCACCCAAGGCTTCGTCTTAGTTTTGAAGTCTACTAAGGTAGGGTGTTTAATTCCAAGTTCTTATATCAATTAGTTATGGAATATATGAGTTGTTTGTAACATGAATCGATATTTAAAAGTTAAAGTAGGGTTTGTGTTTCATGTTGGGGGTTATAGGTTGTGGAAAAAAAATTGATTTTTGACGTGCTAGAATACTGGGTATGTTCCAATTTCTGTTTCAAGCGTCCAATTGCAGAAATTTGAAAAAAAAATCGTCAGGTAGATATTGGGTGCATAGAGTGTGCATATGGTGTGAATGGTGTGCATAGCTGTAACTTAATATGACAAATGAGAATGTTCACTAGTTCTGATGCACGTATGTTATATGTAATTTCAAGTTTGTCCAACGGAAATACCTGTAATGATTTATCATAGTGGGAGGTGGGTTACATCTGATAAGGAAAATGAGTACATAGGCGGTGAAGATAAAAGAGTTGTCGTGTCTAAATCCATAAAATTGATGGAGTTTTTGGACATTGTTTCGAAGATTGCATGTACTGGTATTAACATGGTTACTTTTGCCTACTCACTTCCAATGGGGTTGCATGGAAACAAACATTTGACGATTCAGGACAATAGTGACATTCGATATTTTTGGAGTATAGTTGGGCAGTTATTGCTACGAGGGTGACACCTATATATGTTTCGATACTTGACAAGCTGGTGAGTATGAACCGACCTCCCATTGAGATTCCATTATGCTCTAAAACAGCAGTTGAAGTAACGACTTCTTTTGCTGCCAACGTAAGGGTTTTGGGTACTACAGAGGTGCATTTTGAAGATGGTGATGACATATATTAGTTTACCATGGTGCAGTACGGAATTGATTCTAACTTTCGTGAACGGGTATACAGGTGAACATGTCATGCATATACTTGACAATAATGAAATACAACCTAATTAAGGTATACGTGTGCAAAACATGATGCAAAAGACAAGTACAGTTGCGGAATATCCCAATGAATTACCGACAATTATGATAGTTGGCGTGAAAATGCCATCTTATGGTGTCGACGGAAACGTGGATTGGTAGCCGTATTTTAAAAAGGGTTACCTTTTTGTCGACAAGCACGATCTTTCGAAAAGGCTTCAATTGAAAGTTTTCAATACACGATCGACGTATCTTCGAAAAGTCATCTCATTGTGAAGTGTAAGGATGAGGGCATCTTCGAAGAGTCGTTTCATTGTGAAGTGTAAGGACTAAGGAGTTTGAGATCTAAACCTAATGACGAGGGTATCATCGTGAGGCGAGTGGACATCTTCCACATCTCGATAAAAAAACGTCAAGATGTTGGAGTCGATGGTCAGCGGCTTGTTGATGCTGGCCACCAGTCTTGGTTTCTTGCAAGCTGTCTTCATTTCTTTTCTGGTCTTTCCTAGGTATTCTTGTTCCCCATATATGCAATTAATCTCAGAAGACGCTGTTACCCTCGGGCATTGGACTGGGCGAAGCTCGGGAAGCTTTTTGGATTTCTTACGATGTTTTTCTAGGAAGGAATGTCAAGATGACTCTCCAGACGTCAAATCAATCGCTTTCGTCCTTCGAGTAGCTAGGTTCTCAAAGCGGGAAACTGCTTCTTGAAGATCTTTGATGCATGCCCTTATATCATCGAGTCGGATAGGTTCTTTCATTAGTGGGTTGTGTCGAACGACATCCAAGGATAGACAAATATCCATGACATATTCCCACATCTTCTCAATGGAGGTGACACCATTGTGCCCCCGATGGGTGTCGTCTGGGGAGATGGTTGGGCTTTTGTTGTATATTGAACTTTTTGATATGTTAGGCGGTTAAGTGGTCTGGTCGAGAGGAATATGGGTTCACTCTCAATGAAAGCAGCAATTGTTGGAACCAAATATACGCACATTCATGAGTGGCGGTTGAGCATAAATTCGAGTAAACTTGAGCAACCTGCAAAACAATAAAACAACCATGAGCAAGCCTAAGACTAGGGGAAGGGGGTGTGCCGGCCAAAAACTTTCCGATGGTTAAGTTAGTGAATGATTTTAGACTCTAGTCGTGGGCAAGAGAATTCAAATGTATAGATTGCGTTACCGTAGATGAACCCTAAGTGTGGGTGTATTTATATCATGGGAGAGATACCTTTTTAGGATAGAATCTTCGTTCTAAGCCGGGAAAATCCTAGAGGATATCTGGTAAGTAGATATTGCATCCTCTTAGGAGTTGTGATTACTTGTAGCGCACGCCTATCCCTAGATTGTAAGGACTCCAACACTTATAGGTTCTGATTGTGTCCATATCCGAATCAGATTGCGTGTCTTGCGGAACAAGTATGGTCATCCGATGGAGTCAGCATGGTCATCTAGCGGAGTCCTAACGACTCCGCCTAGTGCCTTGGAGTAGAGTGATGGTGGCACCCTACTCCGTCTGATACAATTCTGCGCGGAGTTGGTGAGTCTGTGACAAGACTTCTAAGGTAACAGTATTCGAATCAGCCTTATTCCGGCCCTGGAAAATCATGGTCCCGCAGAAACAATGTGGATGGAATTTGAACTCTTTTGATTTTCATACACGCTGAAGTTATGGATTGACCGTGCCATATGTACACGAAGACATATTCAAGCGCTTAATCAGTCACTTGTTAATTGTGAGAATCTTTCCACAACAAAGATATGTGAAACCAAAACTTATCGGCTCCACTTTGATATTACAGCTTAGTTTACCAGTACTTAACTGCTATTGTAATTGCATTCCTGTTTACGCATTTCGTGTACATAGCCCTGCTTTGGATGCTGTTGTTGCCATCCATGTCTTTCGGATCACCTTGAAAATTGATTCTTTTGTCTTTTGTTCTTTTACATTTTATTTGGTTAAATTTTTAAACTATAAAATTAGATTTTAATCTTTAAATAAGATAAAGCTTAGAAAAATGTCTTATACAAGATTAAAAATTGATTTTAGTCTCTAGACTCTATTTAATGCCAGCATATGCATTTACTGTTTTTCTTTTATAATTTTATGGTGTCCATGAATTACATTTTCTGTAAAATATTGTAAATTCTAATGAATTAACTTTATTTGTTGACATTTTCCATCTCCAATTTATGGTAAGTATCTTATATAATTAAGAAAATATTTTGGTAGAGACTTTTCGGTACACTTATTTTTTTGCATATTTTCTTATGTGCCACTAATTCATTACAATATATTTAGGTACGAACATTTCGGTACACTAGTGAGTATAATATGTTTAGGTATGGATTTTATGGTACATTTATGTTTTTGCATATTTTCTTATGTGCCACTAATTCATTATAATACATTTAGGTAAAGACATTACATTACACAAGTTCAGAAAAATATACTATAATACAAACGTTTAGGTATACTAATTAGAGGAAGTTAAATAAAATTAATGAATTAAAATATGTATAATAATAAATTTAAAATATAATGTGGAGGGATTAAATAAAATATCTATTAAATATAAAAACAAAAATATAATATAAATTTGAATTAAGTACACATTAAGGATTAAAATGAATATGTAATTTAACAC
Source organism: Heteromeles arbutifolia (assembly GCA_024362995.1). Classification (NCBI taxonomy): domain Eukaryota; kingdom Viridiplantae; phylum Streptophyta; class Magnoliopsida; order Rosales; family Rosaceae; genus Heteromeles; species Heteromeles arbutifolia. The sequence goes on from JANCRC010000020.1 coordinate 9,877,017, forward strand.
CAATTTTTTTATTAAATTTTAATCTTCTTCAAGGATCAAAGTTAAAAATATAAAAATAAATTGAGGGCTGCAATAAAAAAGATGAATGTGTAGTGGGTTGGGGGAACATAGAGTTGGAATCTGCCTACTTGGCCCAATAGAAAGCCTAAAGCTTGGCCTAACACATCTCTCTCTCCCTTTCTCTCTCTGGCAGTCTCTCTCCTCCCTCCCACCCTGATTTCACCACATTGACATGGTTGTTGCTTGTGCCTTCTGCGTTGCGGCACAGCCTTAAACCCACAAAGGCCACATCAGAATAATAACAAACCTCAAAGACCCTCTCTCTCTCTAGCATCGTGGCTCTTCCGCATCCTCTAAAATCTCAAAGCAAAAGTCCATGGGAGCTTCGCTCTCATAAACCCTGCACTAAAACCCACAAAAACGACTTACCCAGAAGAGCTAATCACATGCATTTTTCCATGGATTTGAGAAGGCTTTCAATCCCAAAATCCCATCTTTTTCTCTTCTCCCCCGTCAACCGCCCGTGCGTGACCTGCACCGCCCAACACCGCCCCCAAGAACCTCCGCAACCGCCGCCATTGCAGCTTCCGGATCAACCGGAGCCGACCGATCAGAGTTTGCACAACTGGGTATCTTCTATTCTCTCAAAACCATCTTTAGATTCTTCTAAATGCAAAGCTCTCGTACCCATTTTGTCCCCTCTACAATTTGATCGATTGTTCTGTTCCATTAGCTCCAATGTGAACCCCAAAACAGCTCTCCATTTCTTCTATTTTGCTTCTGAATCTTTTAAGTTTCGGTTTACTGTTCGATCTTTTTGTGTTTTGGTTCGTCTGCTTATTGGTTCGAATCTTGTGGCCCCTGCGAGATTGCTTTTGATCCGGTCGATTGATGGGAATGTGCCGGTTTCATATGCTAAACCCATTCACAGGCATATGGAGATAGCCATTGCCATGTTAGCATTGAATACCGTGGCTGAACGAGGTGTTGGTGTTCAGGCATTGGACTTGTTGATTCATGTCTACTGCACCCAATTTAAGAATATGGGTTTTGGTTACGCCGTTGATGTGTTTATGTTTTTTTCTGATAAGGGTGTCTTTCCGTCTTTGAAGACTTGTAATTTTTTGTTGAGTTCGTTAGTAAAGGCCAGTGAACTTCGTAAGAGTTATCAAGTATTTGAAGTTATGTCTCGAGGTGTTTCTCCTGACATTTACTTGTTCACTACTGCGATTAATGCGTTTTGTAAGGGAGGGAAGGTTGATGAAGCAGTAGGTTTGCTCTCAAAAATGGAAGGGTGGGGGGTTGCTCCAAACGTTGTTACATACAATAATGTTATTCACGGGCTCTGTAAGAGCAGAAGATTAGAGGAGGCCTTCCAGTTTAAGAAGAAGATGGTTGAAAACAATGTGAACCCGAGTCTTATAACATACAGTATACTCATTAATGGTTTGATTAAGCTGGAGAAGTTTTATGAGGCAAATTGTGTTTTGAAGGAAATGCGTAATAGGGGATTTGTCCCTAATGAGGTTGTTTATAACACATTGATTGATGGGTATTGTAAAACGGGAAATATTAGTGAGGCACTAAAGATAAAGGATGATATGTTATCCCATGGGTTAACTCCCAATACCGTTACTCTTAATTCTATACTGCAGGGATATTGTAAAACTAATCAGTTGGAGCATGCTGAGCAGATTCTAGACAAGATGCTATCCCGTGGTTTATCCATAAATCAAACTGTTTGTTTCTCAGTCATTCACTGGTTATGCGTGAAATCTAGGTTGGATTCTGCTCTAAAATTCACGATAGAAATGCTTTCAAGAAACTGTAGACCCAGCGATGGCTTGCTTACCACGTTGGTTAGTGGGCTTTGTAAAGATGGAAAACATTCCAAGGCAGTTGAACTTTGGTTTAGGCTATCTAACAAAGGATTTGCAGCCAACACAGCAACCTCAAATGCTTTAATTCATGGACTTTGTGAATCTGGTAGCATGCAAGAAGTTGTTCCGCGACTCAAACCAATGCTAGAGAGAGGTTTGGTACTGGATAGAATCTCATACAACACACTTATCTCGGGTTGTTGCAAGGAGGGAAAAATGGAGGAAGGGTTTAAGCTTAAGGAAGAGATGGCTAAGCAAGGAATTGAACCAGATACTTATACTTATAATTTGCTAATGCATGGTCTATGTAATATAGGAAAAGTGGACGATGCTGTTAAACTTTGGGATGAGTTTGAAAATCAGGGTCTGGCTCCCAATGTCTATACATATGGGGTAATGATAGATGGGTACTGTAAAGCTGGCAGAGTGGATGAGGGTGAAAAACTTTTCAGTAAGTTGGTAACTAAGAAAGTGGAGCTAAATTCCGTTGTTTACAATACACTAATCAGAGCATACAGCACAAATGGGAATATGACGGCAGCCCTTGGTCTCCGCTTGGACATGAAAAAGAAAGACATTCAACCAACTTGTGCCACATATTCTTCTCTTATAGATGGAATGTGCAATATTGGCAGTGTTGATGATGCAAAATGCCTTTTAGATGAAATGAGGAACGAGGGTTTGTTGCCAGGTGTTGTATGTTATACAGCACTAATTCATGGTTATTGTAAGCTAGGACAAATGGATAAAGTAGGGAGTATCTTGCTGGAGATGTCTTCATTTAACATTAAACCTAATAAGATTACCTACACTGTCATGATTGATGGGTACTGTAAACTAGGTAATATGGAAGAAGCAACTAGACTTCTATCTGAGATGACAAAGATGGGAGTTGTCCCAGACACCGTCACCTATAATGCATTAGCTAATGGATTTTGTAAGGAAAGGAAGGTGGAAGAAGCTTTTGAAGTGTGTGATCACATGGCCAATAAGGAGGAGCTTTAGATGAAATTACATATACGACATTGGTTCATGGGTTGCTTCAGCCCACTACATGTACAAATCAGGAATGATTGAAAACATTCAAAAGGTTAGGTTTTCACTTTTTGGATGATAAATTCTTGTGTTTTGGACAGTTTTATCATATTTAATTTGTGCAACATGTTATGAAGGTAATATTGTTAATTCACAGGTGCATATTCTTGTTCTTAAGACTGATGACCGTAGAACATGAGATACATCCCCTTACCGTCTCCAAAATGATTCTTGAGCATTTGGAGGTTGGTAGATCTGCACATTACTCATTTCTTTGCTTCATATTTATTTGAAGATTTTTTCATTACCTCTAATTCTATAATTCAATAACTTTGTGGAGTTGATATATGTTATTGCATCTTCGGTAATAGGGTGAAGGCTTTCATGATATGACACTGGTTCTTTAGTAAATTTATACCTGGCTTAGGATTATAATAATTAGCCGGCACAATTGTTGATTTCCCATGTTCTTTTTTCATCTTATTCTTTTAGGAACATCTTCCTTGTTTGGCTAACTTATTTAAGATTCTCACTGTTTCATGTGCTTCTGGAGTGCCATCCTCTAGTTTTTTCTATAAGTTAATATAAATGCGAACATCATGACATTTTCACATTGTATGCTGTAAGTTTGGAATTTTTAGTGTAACTCCCTTTAGCTCCCAAATATTACAGGCTTCAACAGTTTATGATGATTCATATTTTAAGTGCCTCTCCTTCCGTTAATTTTACTGCTATTGGAGCTTGACCGAGTTATTGGGTGTTGGGCATTTGCATAGGTGATACCTGTCTTGAGCTGGATGAGGTAAGTTTTTTTGTCTCACCAACTGTCTACAAATTAGGGTTGTCCCAGTACTTTCATCATCTTTGTTTCAAAGTGATTTTGCATTAAGAGTTAATTAGGGAATAACTATTTTGTATTTCTTCCAAGAGTGAGGGATAAATAAAGCATCTGATGTGTAGTCTTCAACAACCATTTAGCTAACAGACCGGTTAAAGTAAAGCCTCCATTTTCATAGAAGAGCGTTTGTAGGACTAAAACAACAACAACAACAACCAAAGCCTTATCTCACTTAGTGGGGTCGTCTGTATGAATTCTAGAACACCATTGCGCTCCGTTGGACTAAACAGAAACCCCAAAATTTGCTTTCCCCGACAGTGTATATTGTGAAATGGCAGCGCTATAACAAATCCAGGTTACCTTAACTTGCGGTTGTCGCACAAAGCTGGTCACCTTAAACGGTCATATCCATTTATGGAGATTCGGGATTTGAGATAAATAGAGCTTCAGATTTGTAGTCTTGGCCTATATATCATATAAGCTAGGAACCGTGGCAAGTGATGAGTCACGACTGATGACTATTAGGAATCATGTTTAACCTTATGCTATTAATAGCAATACATTAGCCCCAACTTTAATGTATTAGGAGTCATGCTTCCAGAGGGAAATTCCTGGCTCATATTTAAGGGAGCCATTCAAAATGTGACTGAAACACTAGAAACAGGGACTGCCGAACTAATGATCGAGGAATTTGACAAGAATTAAACCTTTTGATTGTTCACTAGGTAGTTTTACATATAAAAGACGAAATGTAAGACCATTAAATTTTAGTGGTCCACACGTTGGTTCCTGGGACTGGGAGAGGAGATTTTCACATGATCACAACCTTTAACATCATTGCATAGTGGTATCTCTCAGGAAAAGTTGCACTGTTGTGCTCACGTCCATTGTTAACTGCTAAAGTACTATTGAGTAGTGTGGCTGTAGTATATATCCTTTTTTCCATCTCAACGATTGAACATCATTAGTATTCCTCAAAAGGATGTCCTAACTTATTAATTCAAGGAATCTGTATCAATTGACTGTTAGTAATTCTTATGGTTTTCACTAGTTGCAACCCTACTCTGTCGATGAGGCACATAGCTCGACAAGTTGGCCATTCCGAATGATTGAAACATCAAGTGATGGCAGACTCCCAAGGTCTTTTACTTAAAATTATCTTATCTTTTAAAGATTTATTGATCAGTTGTTTTTTTCTTTTCCCCTGTTGATATATAATTTGCGGTTGATGGAAGCTAGAGAACTTCGTCTGATCAGAGAATAATTAAAAAATTGCTACGGAAAATGTGTGTTGCATGAAACAGGGAAGATATATTTTATAGGATAACTTTAGGCAAGCGAACCTGGCTTTAGCAATTTTTCTCAATAAAATTGTTTAATTTCCTTTTTTTTTTCATTCTACAAAACACAGTTAATGAATTTGGTGAACAGCCGTTGTGATCATTATTTTGAGTTGCTAGTAGAATTTTTTTTCTTTTTCTCCTGCTTCTCGAATTCTGTTGTATTACACAACTATTTAATTTTTCTTTTTTTCATATTCAATCAGGATTTCCTGGATGCCTGACCCAGCAATTCCTCAGTCGATCATTTGGAGCTAGTGTATTGAGGTTTTCAAGGTCCCAGCGTATAAAGGCATCAATACATGAGGTTAGAAGTACTTTTTAAAAAGTCATGCTTGGAGATAGCATAAATGATGTTTTGTTCAACTCCTTTTGACATTTAAGTTTTCTTTTCTTTTCTTTTCCCAGAGTTTAGCAATTTGGATGATAACAAATCAGAGACTAGATTTCCTGAGTGACAGTGAGTTTATGAAATAACAAGTACACCACATTACTAGCTGTGAATCGTGCCATGGATGACTAATATTTCGAAGAGAGATTTTAGACTTGAAGTCTCACAGTCCAAATTTAACTTTGCAGAACTTAATTACAACATGCAGTAGTTGTAACAGACCTCCCAGATGCTTCCTGACTGCCTTGGATGCTTGCTGTTGTCTGGAAGTCGTGGGATTTCCAACAGCCTGCAGCGTGCTTTGCCTCAGTGTTCTATTGCTGCAGAATCTTTGGAGGAGAGGATGGCTTTTCCAGCGCAGATGAAAAGAATTATCACCCAACTGACTGACCGGGGTTTATTTGGATAGAAACCAGTTCCCTGATTTTTTCCAAGGCCATTCATGTAAAGGCTGTTAGAATGCAAGAAAGAAGTTCATTTATCTGTTTCCGTTCTGGTTCATTATTCTTTTCTTGTGCTAATAAACGGCATTTGCCTTTCCAATCTAGGTGAGTGAGTACTGGTGGAGAACGCAATCATCTGGTGCTGCAATTAGGACAGATTAAGGTGAAAAAACAAGTCTTCCTGTATAGCCTCTAGGTATGGGTTTTGGTTTTGTTTCTTGAAAAGAAACATTAAATCGGATCCCTTAATGTAATGGTGACAAGAAACTATTATGTGGATGAGAAATTCTAATCTGAGCTATTATCGTTATAATAGGCTCAAAATATGAGTTTTTTTTTTAAGCATCTACGTAAACTTTCTTCTTTTTGTTGTTAGAAATGGTTTGTAACAACACTTTTTGATTGATGGTTTGAATTCTCTCCTTTGTTTGTAAGGGAGAAGTGTGCTCGTGCGCGTAATTAACCATCTTCTCCAATGTGGCCGAGTCTATAGAAAGGACATCGTTCATATGACAACCAAGGTCTAAAATATCCATGATATCGGAAATATCGGTAGTCCAAAAGCACGGAAATTTCGATGGAAATATCGGGATATTATCGATATCGATAAAAATTGAATAAAAACCACGGAAATTGTAAGAAAAACTTAGAAATTTTTATTGAAACTTTGCAGGATGTTTATTTAGTCAATTATCTATTAGTTTATCACAAAAAAGTAGGAAGGAAATGCATTGCATGATGGATTTAACTGATTTAAGTTGATTATATAGCGAGCTGGCAAACATTGTGAGTGTAGAAAATATATAAATATTTTAGCATATTTTCACAAAAATATAAGTGATATGGTGGTCAAGGTGTTGAATGAGTAAAATGGGAGGGGTTCGAATCCCTTTGGTGTTTTTTTAAATATATAAATTTAAAAAATATAGAAATATCGATGACATCGGAAATATCGGTAGTCCAAAAACACGAAAATTTCGATGGAAATATCGAGATATTATGGATATTTTAGACCTTGATGACAACACAGCTAGCAGCTTGCCTTGGAGTGAAGCTCTGTATTCCTCGGTCTGAATTTGAGAGGTGAAGTCGTCCAGGGAACCCTCTGTTCCAACCTCAACCGGAGCTTCAGTAGGATTCTGGGCGACGAGCACTTATATTTAAAAAATATAGAAATATCGATGACATCGGAAATATCGGTAGTCCAAAAACACGAAAATTTCGATGGAAATATCGAGATATTATGGATATTTTAGACCTTGATGACAACACAGCTAGCAGCTTGCCTTGGAGTGAAGCTCTGTATTCCTCGGTCTGAATTTGAGAGGTGAAGTCGTCCAGGGAACCCTCTGTTCCAACCTCAACCGGAGCTTCAGTAGGATTCTGGGCGACGAGCACTTTCTTTCCAGATTGGCAGCAGGATCTTGAAAATCCGGTCCCAAATGTTTTGCTCTTGATCAAAAACCACGAAATAAGCAAAAGAAGGAAAAGAGGAAGTTCGAAGGCTCAAACAAAGGTGAGGCAAAAGAATTACCAGTCTATGACATTGCGTTAACAACTTCAAGAGCTTCTCCGCCATGTTTCCTCTGAGCAGTTTCAATCTGGAAGGGCGAAGTTTGGGAGAGTTCATCAAAAGACTGACATGTCTACTAAAGTATTAATGCATAACTGGACCAAGTTTGAAAAGAAGGGGTGCAAAAATAAGATTCAGGAACTTGTTGGATACTTCACTATGCCAAAGATACGAGAGGATTGAGAGAAGGCTGGACAACAGCCGACGATGGGTTAACTTTCCGATAAGAAAGCCGGCAGGGCTCCAATGTAGTTTGGTTTGCCCACCTTCACGCAAACACCATCAGAGTATTGACCTTTGAACGAACGGTTCAGGGTCAGCGATTCCTATCAGAGACGATCCAAGGCCTCTCCGGTTTTCCATCCCATCTAATCAGATTGATCAACAACAGACACAGAATCCTTGGGAAGCCATATTTGATCTTCAAGAAGAAAGTGGGCAACTTTTGCAGGAATTGAGAATTAGGGATACGTTCAGAAAAGACACGCAGAAAAATTTCAACTTTTCTTCGTAATGTTAGGTAGACAAAATTTGTAAAGTAAATTTGCAAACTAAATTGATGTGTCATCAATAAAAAAGAAAAAAGAGTTTTCATGAAAATGGCTTGTGTTAAGTTTATTTTAACAAAAAACTATGCTATAACTTTATTTAATGAAAAAAAAAAACTTAAATTTTAATTGAAAACCCTTAAATTTTAATAAAAATGACAAAAGAACTTAAATTTTAATGAAAATGACACAATTTAAAATTAAATAAAAAATAAAAAAATAAAATCTAACATAGGAGATCTGCGTATCCATCACACATTGTTTATGAAATTGAATAGTGCTACACTGTTTATGAAACTTAACGGTACTACACTATTTGTTGGTCCAAATTCATAAATAGTGTCTAACTCTTGGTTAACTTTCATAAATAATGCCTAGTTATTGGATCATGTTTCATATATAGTGTATAGTAATTGGCACAGTTTCATAAATAATGTCTCGTTCTTGGTCAAATTTCATAAATAGTGTCTAGTTCTTAGTCCAGTTTTCATAAATAGTGTATATTGTATAGTAATGGATACAGTTTCATAAATAGTGTCTCTTTATTGGTCTAGTTTTTTTTGTTCAGTTTTAAAAATAGCGCCTTCTTCGGTTTCATATATACTGTATAGTACTTAGTTCACTTTCATAATAGTGCCCCAAAACAATAACAACCACTCCAATTTTCTTCCCTCCTCAGCAGTAAATGGTGCCCCAAAATCAAATCCCACAACACTAATGGCTCTATTCCCATGCCCATAAGCTTGTATCATTCTCATGTTGTGCCCTACAAATACAACAATTTTAATAATAAGAAAGTTGGGCATAATGGGGTGAGGTACAAGGAGTGCCTCAAGAACCATGCAACAGCCATGGGAGGGACTGCTACGGATGGCTGTGGCGAATTCATGCCCAACGGAGAAGATGGAATCGTTGAAGCTCTCAACTGCTTTGCCTGCAACTGCCACAAAAAAAAAGTTGAAGGTGAGCAGCAATAGCAACTCTCCTATTGGGATTATAATTTCCATCATACCATCAACATGGCAGTTGGAGTTGAATCAATATGACTTTGAGGTCCATTTGGATGTTCTGAAATTGGAGATTGAAACATAGTAGAATTTCTAGGAGATTTGAAGAGAGATGGACCTCTGATTGGAAAAAGACTACCGACTGACGGTTTGAAAAAATCCTCTACTTCCTCATACTGTTCTTCTCTGTAAGTGGAGGAACACATATTTGACAGAGGTGTAGTGGCTTGCATGCACTTTTATTAAGTTTTTTTTTTGTTTTTCTTCTTCTTTCTCTTGTCCATATCATTAAATAAAGTTAGTGGGTGGTTTTTGGTTAAAACTCAAAGTTTTGAAGCCATTTTCATTAGTTTTCCTAAAAAAAAAAACACGTTAATCAATAATTAAGTAATATTTTAATCATCAACTTACATATTATTTAGTTTACAAAATTTAGCATACAAATTTAGTCTCCTTAGCATTACCCTTTCTTCTACTTAAGCTTTTATCTATCACACAAAATAAAAAGAAGGGAAGTTAGGGCTAGTTTGGTATTGCTGTGCTTTAAAAAAAAAAAATGTTTCTGATGTACTGTGAGAATAAACAGCTGTAAAATAAAGCTGTTAAATGTTTAATAAACATTTTTTTTTTGTAAAAGTGCTTTTAATAATAATAAAAAAGCAGTGTTTGAGTGTTTGGTAAACTTTTATATAAATTGCTTTGAATATGTTAAATGACTAAATGACACACCCCGACCGAGATCGAGGCGTGCTGGCCGTCACGTGAGCGTGACGTAACCATAAGCACAGTGCAGAAGCAAGATTAATAAGGGAAATACGAACAAATTAAAACCGAGCAACTAGCAATCCTAGTTAAGATAGCATGCTAGTGCGAGAATAAGTGTGAATTGCACAACCAGAGCTTAACTAGCCTAAGTGCAGTCAAGCATAAAAGTACTAATTAAACAACACCCGAAGGTGGTCATACATGAAGGATGTATGTCAGAACCTCCGTTGAATCCTCGTAAGCCACCAACAAACGCTACCTAATACTTGGAGGGGCGCAAAACAAATACGTGAGTGGGCAAAAACAAAGGTTTTCTAAAATCATACGATATCAAAAGCGTTATCCCCTTGTTGGAAAACCTGTATAATTCCCAGAACATAGGATACATATATATGTATATAAATATAATTCAAAACCATGCTCAATGTATCCAAGACCACATAAATATATGTATGCCATGCTTATGCCATACCCAATGCCTCATAATATCACAAATGTAAGCCAGGTGATCCAATTCAATATAACTCATGTACTAGCCGAAGTCACCTGATGTGATATATACGGCGAAATCTAGAGCTCATTTCAATCATATCTCAATCTCATATCTCATCACATGATTCATCATGTATATACGTCACATATCTCATCATGTATATACATATCTGCACACGAGTCGGAACCACTTCACGTGGTCTGACCGACAAGACTGGGTATAAATAATAATACGCTCTAGTGATACGATCACGTGAAGACTGTGCGAATATTCGCGGGTCATCTACAAGTCGAACCCACTTATAGTGGTCTATACGACATGACTGTGCACCTAACTTGGATCCAAGATGAGCGTGTGGTGCGGGAGGTGAACATCACGTGAAGGACTATGCCCCTAACCCTGGGCGGGAACACTAATACCGGGGTGCAGATTAATGAGCTCAATATGCATCACAACATCACCATTCATCTCATAACTATTACCAGCATGATATACTCACATGTAGCTTACCTGGGCCACCGCAGCACCATGCAACAATATGCATAATTATGATAATGCATATGCTAATATATAATACGAGCATGACATGGCATTTCAAATCACATTTCCTTTAAAACACGTTTTCTGGGAAAAATGTCAAGTGTGTGTGTGTGTGTGTGTGTGTATACTGAAAACAAAAGCCCACTCACTGGTACGTAGCTGGGTCGTAACCCTCGTGCCTAGCCTGGTTACGCTCAAGGTATAAAATATCGATGATATCGGAAATATCAGTAGTCCAAAAACACGGAAATATCGATGGAAATATCGGGATATTATCGACATCGATAAAAATTGAATAAAAACCACGAAAATTGTAAGAAAAACTTGGAAATTTTTATTGAAACTTTGCAGGATGTTTATTTAGTCAATTATCTATTAGTTTATCGCAAAAAAATGGAAGGAAATGCATTGCATGATGGATTTAACTGATTTAAGTTGATTATATAGCGAGCTGGCAAACATTGTGAGTGTAGAAAATATGTAGTCATTAATGAAATAAGTTTAAACACACCATAATCATTTATATATAATGAATTAGTACAATATTTTACACTTTATACATTGCATGGTAAGATACATGAGTGACTTAGGGCTGGTTTGGTATTGCTGTGCTTTGAAAAAAAGCTGCTTCTGCTGTGCTGTGAGAATAAGCAGCTGTGAAATAAAGCAGCAGAGTGTTTGGTAAACTTTTTTGTAAAAGTGCTTTTGAAAGAAAAAAAGCAGTATTATAGTGTTTGGTAAACTTTTATGTAAAACAGATGTGAAAAAAGGCCGGTTTTTCAAAGCTGGGTTTTGCAGCTTCTTGTTTTTGGCTTTTTTTCACCCAAAACTGTGAAAAAAAGCTGAAGCTGAATGTTTACCAAACACCAAAAACTGTCACAGCTTTTTTTCATAGCAGCTTTTTTTAAAATCACCTCAATCCCAAACTGGGACTTAGTACCACATAGAGTTCCTATGAGGTTCAAATTTTTCACTATCTTCATCATCTCTATGTGTAGAGTAAGTGTATTGTGAAGAGTAGTCATCAAATGATAAATCCCCAAAATAGTTTTGCATGTAATTGTTAACATGCCACCCATATGGATCCGAGATTGGTTGACGTTGTCCATAAGCAAAATCAATTGAAGATTGAGTCTCGGATTATTTCCATGAGTCGCTCAATTCCATCCAAACAGGAATGAGATATGAAGGGTAGGGAAATGGTTGGTTATGAGTATAACCATAGTTACTACTTCCCACTCCAACAGAGTCTGAAGTTATAGATAACGAGTCATCTTCTTGACTTGACAAAGTCCCCTTGCCTCTTTCTCTACGAGTGTAGTCCTTCCCTATGGCACCAATTCTTGGTCCTGCCCGCCTACTGCCATGGTCCTCATCCTGTGTTGCATGCGTGAAGTTTGCCTTACCAGTGAAAGGGCTCATAAATCCGGGAGGTGGTCCAACATAGTTTCCATATCCACCACCACTACCTCCAGCTTCACTATATCCTTCATCATTCCCACCTCCGGTGGTAGGTGAGTCTCCTAATCTTGTACTAGATCTATCATTAGTATTAGCATGATCTTGTGGTTGTGTAGGATTGGAAGAAGGTGGAATTCCAGTGTTTCTTGGTCTTCGGCGCAAAAGTTCTTCCAAAGAGTCAGCGCTGCTAGATCCCACCTCCTTCTCTAATACTCTTTCTACATTTATCCCTTCATTATGTGCTTCTTCAGCAACTCTGGGAGCTGGGTTGCCTTCATCATCATCTAAATGAAGAGGTCTAATCCATTGATAAAGTTGGTTACCCTCTGTATCATCATCTTCAGCAACAATATCAAACACATCTAGTGGGTCACCATGGTCGACATGATCTATTTCTGCTTCCTCATCTCGAATTTGAAGCTTCATGTTGTAGTAGCAATAAACTAATTTTTCCAACCTACTGTGAGCCAACCTATTTCTTTGCTTTGTGTGTATAAGTGCAAATGTGCTCCAATTTCTTTCACAAGCAGATAAGGAAGCTGTTTGTGATAATACTTTGATTGCTAACTTTCTCACAGTTGGTGCATCGGTCCCATACATGATCCACCATTCAGCTACAATGAAAAACAATGTTGATAAGCCTAATAACTCCAACAAATTATATTATAAACTGATAGTGAAATATGTTTACACTCACTAGGAGACATTTTTGTTCGAGCAGTAACTGATGTTGGTTCTCCAAAAGTTCTTCTTGCATCTTTAAACAATGTTAGCTGAATTCAATAAATCGTGTTAGTTTAATCCAACAAAGTAATTATTATAATTTAAGTAATTTTGTACCTCATTTCCAAATTGGCCAACTGCTGGTGATGCAGGGTCTAATTTAAAGTATACATTATGTACAGCACGTATAAGGTTACCATCATCTCCAACACCGGGTCTGTATTGGTATCGAGGATTCAAATAATATGCTGTTCAAAGCAACACATACTCTAATAAGAGAAATAATACTTATGCAACTAAAGAAATGAATTGCAAATTATGACATAATTTATACCCGCTGCATGCAAATCGTGGTATAATGTTTTATACCATCGGTCATCAATTATCTTTATGACCCACCTTGCACCATGTTTTCTTTCCAAGTCATCCTTCACTACACGCATCAACTCATATATTGCCCCCATAGTAGGATACACTTCTGTGTCAACGATCCGTAAAACTTTGTAAAGAGGTTCAAACACTTGGCACACATGTTCTGATTGAGTCCAAAAAGCATGATCAAGCACTATACTTTCCACCATACAACTTGCATTTGAGCGGCTCAAATTGTGGTTGGCCCAATCGTCACTAGTGAATAGTTGCTTCAACCCTGCTTTCTTCTTAAGTAGGTTGTCTAATGCAATATAGTTGGTGGCGAATCGAGTGGTAGCTGGACGAATAATTTCTCCTTTGCAAAATTCACGCATCTTTGCCAACAACCAACCGTGATTGTAAATATAATTTGTGATCGTTCTAGCTCTTTTTACGACAGTAGCAATATTCTCTCTTTTCCTCATTGCCTCAAACATGAGATCAATACAATGTGCTGCACATGATGTCCAAAACACATTATGATGCTTCATTAACTTTTTTTCCAGCTTTGACAAATGCAGAACCGTTGTCGGTCACAACTTTGACAACATTATGCTCTCCCACCTCAATGATTACATCCCTAAATAATTTGTAAATATACTTGTAGTTCTTTATATGGTCTGAAGCATCAACAGACTTCAAAAAAATTGTCTTTCCCTTGGAGTATACCAGGAAGTTTATGATATACAATCTGGTCGGGCTAGTCCATCCGTCACACATGATTGTGCAACCATTAGTTTCCCACTTTGACCTCAACTTGTTAACAAACTCGCCAATGTCTTTATACTCCATTTCCAAATATTTATTTCTTACCTCATAGGGAGTGGGAGGTTGTACTCCAACACCGGCCTGTTGACATCCCAATACCATATTTTTGAAATGATGTGATGATGCCTTCTCAGCAGGGACATTTTCATAGATAAAGAACTTGCTAATTAGACGCCCCATTCCCTCCTTCACATTACCTCCAGTGAAATAACTCCAAACACTTTTTTGACGTGCTTTGGATGACTTTTATTAACTTGGGGCTATTGGTGGTGTTGGTTGTGATTCTCTAACACTTGCTCCCCGTCTCATTTGTGCACCACCACTTGTCCCAGAACCTTATGCTCTACCCAGAACCTTGTGCTCTATTAGAAATTTTATGAAGGTGTTCTCTTTCCCATGCTGACTGTTTGGAGGCACGTAATGCTTGTTTCAAACTGCATCGTTCTTCAAGTCCCATGTCATCATTACATTCGTCCTCATTGTCATCATCATCACTGTCAACCGCTTGGCCAATGACTTCTCCTCGTAGCCCAGCTCGAATATTTTCCATTCCATGTGTTATCTTTTCCTTCTGCTGTTTGTTATTTTTTAATAATGTGGTGATGAATGCCTTTACTTATGGAAGGACATTATCGCATCGTTGGACATTATTTCCTGGATCTAATCCACTAAGATGGTACTTAAGTCGTGTCACTCCGCCATTCTTCATTACCCGACCACAATATTTGCAAATTGTGCCATGTTTGTTTCCGTCTATTGGGTCTCCATGTTCCCAAGTTGGATCACGTTTAGTAACTCCACTGGACATCTTAAACGTACCTATATTTATTTTTCATGAAAATTGGGCAATTTTTTTTTGGCCAAAAAATATAGTAGTAATGACGGTTATATAAGAGAACCTAAATAATAAAGTTATTCTACAGAAGAATTAAATACGAAGTAAAGAAAATGATTGTAAGAATTTAAGTAATTATAAAAATAATATGGAATAATAAAACCTAATATTAATGAATAATAATCCAATTTGATAATAATCCAATTTAATAATAATCCAATTTAATGAATAATCCAATTTGATAATAATCCAATTTAATGAATAATAATCCAATTTGATAATAAATAAAAAACCTAATATTAATGAATAATAATCCAATTTGATAATAAAACATAATATTAATAAAATAATAAATAACATTAAACATGTTAAAATTATCCTACGGAATAATTATACAGCATTACTTAATTACTTAAAAAAATTAACATGCAAGTATTATTTGGTTCTTAGATCACATGTACGGGTCCACACACATTTTTTTGTTGTTGTATAAATTGCAATAATATAAATATAAGTTTGTAAACTTACCGTAAATATGGAACCCTTTGTGTTGAAGCTCTGGAATGAATCTGGAATGGCTTTGAAAGGGGTAAGGGAAGAAGAAGAAACGAAAAGGTGTAATAGAGGTTTTTCAATTTTCGAAGGGTAAAAAAATGTGTGATGATCTGATACTCCACCTCTGAGAATGTGAAAGAATATCACGCGTGACACACAGTTTTGAATGAAACCACCATTATTTTTGTCCATGGTCTGAAATTGTACAAGTTGTAATTGTAAAAGTTGTCAGGGTTTTGAATTATTTGGAAGCTTTTGAATGAAACCACCATTATTTTTGTCCATGGTCTGAAATTGTACAACTTGTAATTGTAAAAGTTGTCAGGGTGCAAACCATACAGACACACACAGACACACGCCACCACACACGCACACAGACATCACACACGCACACAGAGACTCTCGATCCTTTTCTCTTCTCCCTTTTCTCTTCTCTCTTCTCCCTTCTCCCACACACACACCATCTTCTTCACTGAGACCCACATACACACACGCACACCATCGCACCTGCTTGAGGAAGACACCCATCGTCATTAGCAACCTCGTCTTTCTCCCTCTCTTTCTCGTCTCTGCAACTCGGCGAACGCAGGAACCCTCCGGCGACTTTCTTGAATTTCTCCGGTTAGGTAAGCTTCGGGTTTACCTATTTTTGTTCTAGATTGAAGCTTAGATGTGAAATTTAAGTTCTATCTTGTGTTTTTGCAAGGTTTTTGGGATGAAATTGGCTCGAGAATAGGCACACCCATTTCCAGCGAGGCCGTGGGTGTCGACGAACTTTCTGAACACCTCCGGCCGTTTCACGGCAAACGGAAGTTATAAAAACATTCCTCTCATCTTGTATTTCATTTTGATACCTAAATCGAAGTCTAGGGTGCTCTTTTACAGTCGGCCGGAGCTGTAGAAGCTCCGGCATTCTTCTCCGATTCGCACAGATCCAAAATATCACGATATTATCGGTAGTATCGCGATATTTTCGATATTATCGATAATATTGTGATATTTTGACGAAAACTCAGTGGATAAGTATTAAAATATCGGTAACTCAAAAAACCGATATTATCAGCGAAATATCGTCGATAATATCGGCATTTCAGACCTTGGTTACGCTCGTCCTTCGGATAAGTCTCGCCTATATGAGAAACAACTATATAGGCGTTAATTTAAAGCACATAAACAAAACTAGGTAATAACTTCTCATACAATGCTCAAATTGGGTATATGAATATACCATCCTGATCTACATAACCTCACGAACATCCCCATATTTTTAGAAAAAATTTCCGACCACCCATGCACCCCCACGCGCGGCCACATGACAGGCACACTGACGGCATCAGTCAACACCGTTAGGTATATACCAGGGAATATTCCGTTAAGTCCTAATATAATCCTTCCAAACTAACTGACGGTGTTAGAATATTCCGTCAGACTTGACGGAATATTCCGTGGTCTTCAACCTCTGGACTCCGGCGACCATCGCCGGCGTTGGAAAATTGGAAAAACTTTAAAACCTTATATCTCTGTCGATTCTTCACCAAAAGTTATGAAATTGGTCTCAAAATGAAGCTTATAATATTTAGAATAAGATCATACCAATTTCAAGCTCCCAAAATCACTTGATCTTGCCTGAGAATCCACGAACTTCCGGCCAAAACTTTAAACTCGCATATCTTGACATTCCGACATCCAAAACCTCCAAACGAACTACTTCGAGCTTCGTAAAGACCTCACTAAGCTTCCCATAAGCTTCAAATTCCCTGAAAATCAAAATTTCACGTATTCATGAACAGTGACAAAATCGATGGTTCATGGTTCGACGTGAAATTGGAGGATTCCTTGCCTGTAATTGGTATGGTTGAACTTGTAAGGTCTTCATGAACACAAAGGTACCATTTTCCACTTTGATCCGTCACGTTTGCAAGGGTTTTGGGTCTCGTCCGTACAAGAGAGAAGAGAGAGAGTCTGCGAGAGAGAGAGAACACGGGAGAGAGAGTTTTTGGGTATTTGTGTGTGGTCCAAAAGCCACCAATCACCAACACTAAATATTTTAATTCCCATTGGCACCCAAAACTTAGGATAAAACTTGATTGGGTCCAATTAAAATTTAACTCACAAAACCTCACAAAACGTCCAAGGGCAAATTCGTCTTTTCACATCACCGATACGAAAATTATTTTCCGGGATGGGCTGTCACAAACTACCCTCTTTAGAAAAATTTCATCCTCGAAATTTACATAACCAAAAACACCCACTAGTACTAAAAAAACAACCTTGGATACATCTCCATCATCCGTTCCTCTGTTTCCCAAGTAGCTTCTTCCACTGAATGGTTCATCCACAAAACTTTCACCAAGTGCACTATCTTATTTCTCATAACCTTTTCTTTCCAATCCAGAATAGTCACTGGTTCCTCATCATACGTCAAATCCGGACTAATTTCAAATGGTTGAGGAGGCATCACATGTGAAGGATCCGCAACATAATGTCGAAGCATCAAAACATGAAACACATTATGTACCTTAGACAGTTCAGAAGGCAACTCAAGCCTATAAGCAACTTCACCAACTCGTTCGATGATCTTGTAAGGTCCGATGTACCTAGGGCTCAGCTTACCCTTCTTCCCAAACCTTATTACTCATTTTCATGGTGATAGCTTCAAAAATACCCAATCATCAACTTGATACACTCTGTCAGTGGCATGACTGTTTGCTAAGCTTTTCTGGCGATCCTGGGCCGTTTTCAGGTTAGACTTAATTCCCTGAACGTTCTGAATAGTCTCCTCCACAATCTCAGGGCCCACGAGTACTCTTTCGCCAACCTTTGACCAACACAAGGGTGTACGACAAGCTCTGCCATAAAGCGCCTCAAATGGTGCCATCCCAATGCTAGAATGATAACTGTTGTTGTAGGCAAATTCCATTAAATCCAACTTCGCATGCCAATCATCACCAAACTGCAAAACCAAAGATCTTAGCATATCTTCCAAGGTTTGAATCGTCTTCTCAGATTGACCATTTATTTGAGGATGATATGCTGTACTATATAGTAATATCGTACCAAGAGCCTATTGAAAAGCTATCCAAAACTTAGAAGTAAACCTAGGATCTCGATCTAAAATAATACTCACAGGAACTCCATGGTACTTCACAATCTTCGTGATGAACAATTCAGCTAACTTGTTCAGAGAATACTTTTCCCTTACTAGAATAAAGTGCGCTGACTTGGTAAGTTGATCTACAACCACCCAAATGCCATCATAATCGTTCCGTGTACGAGAAAGCTTGTACACAAAATCCATAGTAGTATTTTCCCATTTCCACTGTGGAACGGGAAGTGGCTGCATCAATCCAAACGGCTTCTTCCTTTCAGCTTTGACCTGCTGACAAACTGCACACCTACGGACATACTCTGCAATTTCCCTTTTTATACCTGGCCAATAATAAAATGGCCTAATGGTATGATACGTTTTAGTTCCTCCTGGATGCATGGCATATGCTGAAATGTGTGCCTCATCAAGAATTGCCTTCTTTAACTCCTCATTATTTGGCACGTTCATCCTATTCTCATGCATAAGCATGCCATCTGTCTCTCTAACTCTGAGATCTTTCTTTTTCTCTTGATTCCTCAAATGAATTAGCTCTTGAATCTCTTCATTATTCATCTGAGTCTCGAGTATACGATCAATCAGAATATGCCTAACTTGGAAACTAGCAAGTAAGGCTTCTTCTTGTTCTGCCACAGCTTCTTCTTGTTCTTCCAATTCAAATTTCACTCTAGTAGACCTCAAACCTGCAAGAAGAGGAACACAAGAAGCATAAAAAGCACTGATCCGACCTTGGGATTTTCTACTCAAAGCATCAGCCACTACATTAGCACGTCCAGGGTGATACTCAATCGTGCAATCGTGCAATCATAATCACTAAGCAACTTTAACCACCTTCGCTACCTAAGATTAAGCTCATTCTGGGTGAAAATATACTGAAGACTCTTGTGATTTGTAAATATCTTACACTTTTCACCATACAGATAATGTCTCCACATATTCAAAGCAAAGATGATAGCTGCTAACTCCAAATCATGAGTAGGGTAGTTCATTTCATGAGACTTCAACTGCCTCGAAGCATAGGCAATTACTCTACCATGTTGCATCAGAACACAACCCAGACCATTCAAAGAAGCATCGCTATAAATCTCAAAGTTACCACCAAGGTCTAAAATATCGATGATATCGGAAATTTCGATAGTCCAAAAACATGGAAATTTCGATGGAAATATCAGGATATTATCGATATCGATAAAAATTGAATAAAAACCACATAGATTGTAAGAAAAACTTGGAAATTTTTATTGAAACTTTGTAAGATGTTTATTTAGTCAATTATCTATTAGTTTATCACAAAAAAATTGGAAGGAAATGCATTGCATGATGGATTTAACTGATTTAAGTTGATTATATAGTGAGCTGGCAAACATTGTGAGTGTAGAAAATATGTAGTAATTAATGAAAGAAGTTTAAACACACCATAATCATTTATATATAATGAATTAGTACAATTGGAGGGGTTTGAATATTTTCCAATATTTTCATATTTTCACAAAACCATAATCATTTATATATAAAGAATTCAAAACAAAACCATATATATAAATATTTTAGCATATTTTCACAAAAACATAAGTGATATGGTGGTCAAGGTGTTGAAGGAGTAAAATGGGAGGGGTTCGAATCCCTTTGGATGCGCAAGATTGAGACTTTTCAGCATTTTTCAAGTATTTTTGGGTTTCATATCGCGATATTATCGATATTATCGCGATATATTTACGATAACTAAGTAGATAAGTGTGAAATTATCGTCACACGAAAAAAAACGATATTATCGGCGATATTTCGTCGATAATATCGATATTTTGATCCTTGGTTACCACTATCATCAGGAAGTGCCAAAACCGGAGCATGAGTGAGACAATGCTTAAGCTGTTGAAAACTCTGCTCACAATTCTCATCCCACTCAAATTTAACTTCCTTCCTAGTCAACCTTGTAAGTGGTAAAGCAATAGCTGAAAAGTTCTTAACAAACCGTTGATAGTAACCTGCTAAGCCAAAGAAACTCCGTACCTCGGTGACGGTTCTTGGCTGTTCCTAATTCTCTACAGCTGCTACCTTCTGAGGGTCTACCAAAATACCTTGTGCTGAAATTACATGTCCCAAGAATGCCACTTCATTTAACCAAAACTGGCACTTGCTAAATTTAGCATACAGCTGATGTTCCCTCAATTTCTTCAGCACTAGAGTGAGATGTCGAACATGATCTGATTTCTTCTTAGAATACACCAGAATGTCATCAATAAAGACAATGACAAATGTATCCAAGTATTGCTGAAATACCTTATTCATCAAACCCATGAAAGCTGCTGGTGCATTCGTTAATCCAAATGGCATCACATAAAACTCATAGTGACCATAACGAGTTCTGAATGCCGTCTTATGGACATTGTCAATCCTGATCTTTAACTGATAGTAACCTGACCTCAAATCAATCTTAGAGAACACACAGGCACCTCTGAGTTGATCAAACAGATTGTCTATATGCGGCAAGGGATAACGATTTTTAATCGTTACCCGATTCAATTGCCTATAATCAGAACACAACCTTAAGGTACCGTCTTTCTTCCGAACAAATAACATTGGGGCTTCCCAAGGTGACGAACTAGGCTGAATGAAACCTTTATCAACCAACTCTTGTAACTGAATCTTCAATTCTCTTAACTCTGCATGAGCCATTCTATATGGAGTTAAGGAAATAGGATCTGTACCTAGAAGTAAATCAATGGTGAACTCCACATCTCTGTCTGGCGGTAATCTAGGTAAATCCTCAGGAAAGACGTCCGGAAAATGTCTAACCACCTTTACATTCTCCACACTAATAGGAGCAACATCATTCAATACTAAGTGAGCCAAGTACCCCTGACAACCTTTCGTTAACAACTTTTTGGCTCTCACGGCTGAAATAATACCATGCCTCAATCCACTAGGCTCACCAAAGAATGTAACCTCAGGTAATCTAGGACAATGGAAGGTTACTGATTTCCCGTAACAGTCAATCTTGGCACGATTGTAATGCAACCAATCTGTGCCTAGAATAACATCAAAATCCACAATGTTTAAAGGAGTAAGGTTAGCTGGCATAACCACATCCTCCACTAATATGGGACAACCTGGGTAAACATAATCTACATAACACTTCTCCCCTCTAGGCATTGCAAACTCTAACTCATACCCAAGGGGTGTAGATTGAGGTTGAGTCAACTGAGCAAATGTATGATAAATCACAGAATGTGTAGCACCACATTCAATCAACACTTTAGCATAATAACCAAGAATATTTAACGTACCCATGATTAAGTCAGGATTGGTCTGAGCATCATGAAGAGAAATGTTATGGATACGTCCCCGAGCTTGTTGTCTTTCTCCTCGACCTCTGCTGGCATGAACACCTCTGCCCTGCGAACTACGTCCCTGACTGGACTGATTGTGCTACCTTGACGATCCAGCACTGCTGGCAGCAATATTCACCTGCTAAGGTTGTACTCCAGACTGCCACTGAGATCCACCAGCTAAAAACTGCTGACCGTAGCCACTCTGCTGATAAGGCATATAACCCTCTGAAAACTGGCCATAACCACCTTGCTGATAAGGATCTTGAGGGTATTGATACTATCCTGAAGGATAAGGAATTGGATCCCTCTAAAAATGATAAGTGCTACCATGACCTGCCTACACATAACCACTAAGTCCTGAAAACTGTTAGGTCGAAGCTGGCGGTGGCATAAGGGGCTGCTGAGGCTGCTGGGGCCTCTGCTGATTCTGAGGGCAATACCTAGACAAATGTCCCATTTGTCCACAAGTATAGCACCCGTTACTACCTCAACGACACTCTCCAAAATGTCAATTATTGCATCTACGGCACAAATGAGCACTAGCACCACCTGAATCTCTCTGCCTTTGAAATCTAGGGCCTACTGAAAATCTACCACCTCTTCTCTGACCAGTGGAACTAAAACCTCCGCTGGAAGAACTAGAACTGGCCCCACTTTTCTTAAAACTCTGAGTCTGGCGAGGTCCTTGAGACAAATAACCTTTACTTTTATTATCCTTGTTTTGATTTCCATCTTTTACTTCTTCTTCACTCTCACTGGGCATATTCTCAGAATCCTCAATTCTCAACAAAATCTCATAAAATTCCTGGTAAGTAGCACAGTGAGTAGTGGTCGCCATAGTACGCCATTTCTTTTTAGTACCCAAAATAAAACAGTGTAACATCTCAATCGAATTAGCAGCAACCTCCGGATGATAACGAGACAAGTCAATGAACTTCCATTAATACTCATTCGCTGACATCTTCCCCTATTTTAGACTGGTAAACTCTTGCTTCTTTCTGTCAATGTAGGCTAGAGGAATAAATCTTTTCATAAATAAACTCTTGAAAACTTCCCAATCAGCTGCTTCTTCTAGAGTTAACGCTTGAGCCTCCAGTTCCCACCAGGATACAGGTTCCTTACCTAAGAACCAAGTAGTCGTCTCAACCCATCTATCAGGAAGAAGATTCCCCTGATTTTGAATTACCTGGAAGGTCTTCTCCACATGATTAAACCATTTCTCTGCGCCTTCAGGCCCTTCATTTCCCACAAAATTATACAACTTCAAATTGTATACAGCCTCAAGAGGAGTCCTCTGAGTAGGACGTAACGTAGACTGTATAACATTGGCTATAGCTTTCCCCAACTGAGAAATATCGGGGAAACTAGGTTCAGCTGAACGATATGGCTCTCTACGAGGCGACATAGTTCTGACAGAAGACACCAGAAACAATTAGGGAATTCACAAGATATGCAGGACTGCAACCTAAGGCTCTGATACCAAACTGACACACCCCGACCGAGATCGAGGCGTGCTGGCCGTCACGTGAGCGTGACGTAACCATAAGCACAGTGTGGAAACAAGATTAATAAGGGAAATACGAACAAATTAAAACTGAGCAATTAGCAATCCTAGTTAAGATAACATGCTAGTGCGAGAATAAGTGTGAATTACACAACCAGAGCTTAACTAGCCTAAGTGTAGTCAAGCATAAAAGTACTAATTAAACAACACCTGAAGGTGGTCTTACATGAAGGATGTCTGTCAGAACCTTCGTTGAATCCTCGTAAGCCACCAACAAACGCTACCTAATACTTGGAGGGGCGCAAAACAAATACGTGAGTGGGCAAAGACAAAGGTTTTCTAAAATCATACGATATCAAAAGCGCTATCCCCTCGCTGGAAAACCTGTATAATTCCCAGAAAATAGGATACATATATATGTATATAAATATAATTCAAAACCATGCTCAATGTATCCAAAACCACATAAATATATGTATGCCATGCTCAATGCCTTATAATATCACAAATGTAAGCCAGGTGATGCAATTCAATATAACTCATATACTAGCCAAAGTCACCTGACGTGATCTATACGGCGAAATCTAGAGCTCATTTCAATCATATCTCAATCTCATATCTTATCACATAATTCATCATGTATATACGTCACATATCACATCATATCTCATCATGTATATACATATCTGCACATGAGTCGGAACCACCTCACGTGGTCTGACTGACAAGACTGGGTATAAATAATAATACGCTCTAGTGCTACGGTCACGTGAAGACTGTGCGAATATTCGCGGGTCACCTAGGAGTTGAACCCACTTATAATGGTCTATACGACAGGATTGTGCACCTAACTTGGATCCAAGATGAGCGTGTGGTGCGGGAGGTGAACATCACGTGAGGGACTATGCCTCTAACTCTGGGCGAGAGCATTAATACCGGGGTGCAGATTAATGAGCTCAATATGCATCACAACATCACCATTCATCTAATAACTATTACCAGCATGATATACTCACCTGTAGCTTACCTGAGCCACCGCAGCACCATGCAACAATATGCATAATTATGATAATGCATATGCTAATATATAATACGAGCATGACATGACATTTCAAATCACATTTCCTTTAAAACACGTTTTCTGGGAAAAACGTCAAGTGTATATATATACACTGAAAACAAAAGCCCACTCACTGGTACGTAGCTGGGTCGTAACCCCCGTGCCTAGCCTGGTTACACTCGTCCTCCGGATAAGTCTCACCTATATGAGAAACAACTATATAGGCGTTAATTTAAAGCACATAAATAAAACTAGGTAATAACTTCTCATACAATGCTCAAATTGAGTATATGAATATACCACCGTGATCTACACAACCTCACGAACATCTCCATATTTTTAGAAAATTTTCCGACCACCCACGCGTCGGCTAAGGCACGGCCCTACGCGCCCCTACGCGCGGCTACGTGACAGGCACACTGACGGCGTCAGTCAACACCATCAAGTATATACCGGGGAATATTCCGTTAAGTCCTAATAGAATCCATCCAAACTAACTGACGGCGTCAGAATATTCTGTCAGACTTGACGGAATATTCCGTCGTCTTCAACCTCTAGACTCCAGCGACCGTCGCCAGCGCCGGAAAACTGGAAAAACTTTAAAACCTTATATCTCCGTCGATTCTTCACCAAAACTTATGAAATTGGTCTCAAAATGAAGCTTATAACATTTAGAATAAGATCATACCAATTTCAAGCTCCCAAAACCACTGGATCTTGCCTGAGAATCCATGAACTTCTGGCCAAAACTTTAAACTTGCATATCTTGACTTTCTGACGTCCAAAACCTCCAAACGAACTACTCCGAGCTTCGTAAGGACCTCACTAAGCTTCCCATAAGCTTCAAATTCCCTGAAAATCAAAATTTCACGTATACATGAACAGTGACAAAATCGATGGTTCATGGTTCAACGTGAAATTAGAGGATTCCTTACCTATAATTGGTATGGTTGAACTTGTAAGGTCTTCACGAACACAAAGGTACCATTTTCCACTTCGATCCGTCACGTTTGCAAGGGTTTTGGGTCTCGTCCGTGCAAGAGAGAAGAGAGAGAAAGTCTGCGAGAGAGAGGGAACACAGGAGAGAAGAGAGAGAGAGTTTTTGGGTATTTGTGTGTGGTCCAAAAGCCACCAATCACCAACACTAAAGATTTTAATTCCCATTGGCCCCCAAAACTTACGAAAAAACTTGATTGGGTCCAATTAAAATTTAACTCACAAAACGTCCAAGGGCAAATTTGTCTTTTCACATCACCGATACGAAAATTATT
Organism: Heteromeles arbutifolia; assembly: GCA_024362995.1. Classification (NCBI taxonomy): domain Eukaryota; kingdom Viridiplantae; phylum Streptophyta; class Magnoliopsida; order Rosales; family Rosaceae; genus Heteromeles; species Heteromeles arbutifolia. The sequence continues at coordinate 9,902,896 of JANCRC010000020.1, forward strand.
TTCCGGGACAGGCTGTCACACTAAAAATGATATAGTATTTAATGTGATATAATAATTGTCAAAAACAATAATGTAGGGGCAAAATTGTAATTTTGTAAAAAGAGTGTTAATATACTTGCCATTTGAAAAGTTTATCAAATGAGCATTGATTGTTATGCTTTGAAAAAAAAAAACACTTTTCAAAAGCATGGTAAACCCTGGTTTTACTTTTCTATGTTATTCTACTTTCATTGGTGGAAATTTAAAAAAAAAAAACGATTTTTTTTTTATGTTTTAGAAACACATTTAATATTCCAAATTTTTTAATAAATTGCTTTTTTTTTTTTTTTTTTTTTTTTTTAAGTACCACAATCCCAAATCCTTAGTGGGGGCAAATACAAACCATTCCAAAGAAGTTATGATTAAACTGTTGGCGCGATTGGGGAGGGGTTGCCAAAATTCAAATTGTCAAGTGTTGGGAGTTGGTGGCAATCAAATCAGGTCGCACGACTTCGATAAGTGCTTCTTCTACAAATTTAAACAAGTTTACCACGACTTGCTTAAACTTGGGGAGACACTGTTTGGGTCATACATAAAATAAAGCATGCTGTGGAGCCTATACATTTTTTATATATGCAAAAGTTGCACGACTTTGGCCTACCGACTTCAAAGTCCAAAATCAGGGCCCAGATCTCATTTATCCCTAACCTGTCTAAGGGCTTAGACATGAGTCCCTTCGAGGCAAATATGTCACAGAGACGACGAAGGCCCGAAAGTATCTTGCCTCTTTTAATGTCTACATATGCGTCATCCAACACATTGACATCATTATGGCAATCGTGCTAAGATTCTGTTAGAACTTAACTGAAAACCAAGAATTTTTGTCACTGTCAGCACCAAAGTACGGATCTATCTCTACTCTGGCTCATTGATAGGATCGAGGTGACTCTTCTTCTCTACCTATAGATAGAGCTAGAGGCCTTCAAGCTCATAACCTTCGTCAAGTTCAACCTTTACAACTATACAAAACCTTAAGTGATTCTTTAATCAGCCTAACTTCTTTTTAACATAAACCAATTGCTCTTTAGCAAGCAACCCTCAGCTCTTCAGCTACAAACACAAAGTCTTCCTTCAAAGCACACACTGCCTACGATACCTGAGTTCTAAAACTGTTAACATTTTGCCACCCTGTGGTATGATTTTTGGTTGACGTACAATTCCATCACCCTCGAGTAGTTCTCTGAGGCAAACATTTTGTAATCAACCCAATTCGAAGACAATGATCTCATTGAACTTATCTAGCATTATCTTGTACTTTATGGCTTGAATCTTGCTAGAGTTTTTCTATTGCTTTCTTTTTAGCTTTCTTACATTCCCAGTCATTATATTTTAAGTTATGTAGCTCAACCTATCAATCTCGTTTTTTACTTTACGAACGTTTGTAATGTTGACTCAATCATGAAACAATTGCATTGTTTCTTGCTATAAGTTTGATTACATTGTTTCTTGCTATAAATTTATATTTCCTTTTCATTTATGTCTTTGGCATAACACCCAAAGTCGCACTGAATTTTAAGTCATTGATCACTCGAGGCACCGAAAAGAACCTACTTGAACACACAAAAATTGGCTATTGACAACCTCCAACAGTGGCATGCCTATTCTCTTTTTTTATCGAGTCATCTTGGGGCACCGAGATCAAAAGCACACATTGGGCAAATACGTGTTGAACACAAGTGCTCGAAAACACAGGTGCTCGAACTCTTTCCGAGTTTTGACAACAACAAAAATAGTTTTTAACTTTTTGTTCTTAAGATCTATGTAAACTATATGAGAGAAAGAAGGGATGAATACATCTGATGAGTGAGATAAGAAAAAACAAAAAAGAACAATTAAAAACAAAATTTTGAAAGTAAAAATTCAAAAAAATTTATAGTTTTTAATTTTCATTTTGTGAGCGTTAAATTTCGTTTGTATTTTTCCTTTATCACTAAGACAACAGAGGAACAACAATTTTGAAAGCAAAAATAACAAAAATGTTGTAAACATTCCTAGTTTAAGTGTGACTGTGTAAATCCTAGATTAGATTTGATTAGGGTTTATTCTCTCCTATTGTATCTCATATTCCTTGGAGAACAAGGAATATCCTTATCTTATTATTATTATAAATAAAGGTGCAATGTAGGAGGGAAACAGACACAATTCCCTTACAATTCTACAAACACCTATCTCTCTTTTCTCTCTTTCTCTGCCGCCGGCCTCTCTCCCTTTGTCAGATAAAAATAGACCACAACACGTTATCAGCACGTTCCTACCGCTGCGCTTAGGAATCTAACGTTGGAGAAAATTTTTCTGCATCAAAGCAGTTCATCCATATCATCACGCAATCAGGTTCTTTCAAAACAACGGCTTTTAACTCGATATTTTGCAGCCCTGATAGCATGAACATTCACCATGATGCATGACCCAACTTTACGTTTAACGTATTTTAGATTCTACATAAATTGTGTATGCCTCATAACCATAATTGTTGAAATTATGTGAATTTGATATTTTTCATGAATTGAATCTTACATATGTACATGCATTGAAACTATTATTTTGCATGTGCATCAAATTACATCTGTGATTCATTGATATATATATGGTATATTGAATAAAATAAAATAAAAATAAAAAATAAAAAAAAAAAAATTTTCGGGCTCGCCTGATGAGGCATTGAAAAAAAAAAATTTTTTTTGTTGTTTGCGGCCTGAGAAAAAAAAAAATATTTTGTTTTGGTTTTGGGCCTGCCTGAAGCAGCCCGTGTGTGAAAAAAAAAGAGAAATTTGTTTTTGCTGCCTACAGCAGCCCCACATAAAACCCCTAGCCCAATTTTTTGGGCCGAGGTAGTACGGACCATTTTCTTTCAAGCCACCCATGGCCTAGTTTTTTGGGCCCTGCGTTTTATTCACCTAATTATTTTAGGCCCAATGGTTTTTATATTTTTTCACCCACACTTTAATTTGGCCCGAAGTCCAAATAAATTAAAATTCAATTATAATTATACTCCTAAAAGATATATTTTTGCATATACTTGTTGCATATTTGTTTGCATATATATTTGTGTTTGCCTGCAGGAATATATGAACCTGAAGTTCATAATTACTTTGAAACCTGAAGTTTCTTATAAACATGCCTTGTTTGAAAACCTGAAGTTTTCACTTAAACATATCACCCATGAAAACCTGAAGTTTTTCATGCAAAATTAAACCAGTACATGTCTATTAGAACCTGTATGTTCTACTCCTACGTGAATGGATCGATTCTTTCTCCATTACACTAACCACATCTTGTCCATCCATTTTGTGATAAGAACATGTCAAATTTGAACAAACTTGACTTCACCACTTTGGAGGTATCTGGAAGGAACTACCTCAAGTGGGTTCAAGATGTGAAGCTCCACTTCACTGCAAAGAACTTGCGTTCTGCCATTGAAGAAGCAACAGATGAACCTGTTGGCGAAGCTGAAAAAGCCACTGCTATGATCTTCATCCGAAGACATATCCATGACGCTCTGCAAACTGAATATCTTGCTGAGGAGGATCCACGTGCATTATGGGTCGCTTTGGCTGATCGCTTTGATCACCAAAATGACATATTCTTGCCTGAAGCAAGACAAGATTGGCAGCACTTACGCTTCCAAGACTTTAAGTCTGTGAATGAATATAATTATGAAGTTTGTCGAATCTGATCACTTCTCAAGTTTTGCAATGAAACTTTGACTGAAGATGATCTCCTGGAGAATACCTATTCGACATTCTCTGCTTCTAATATTGTTCTGCAGCAACAATATAGAGCTCAGAAGTTCACTAAGTTCTCGGATTTGATCTCTGTTTTACTTCTTGCTGAAAAGCAGAACCAGCTGTTGATGAAGAATCATCAAGCTCGACCTACTGGGGCTACTGTTGTGCCTGAAGCACATTATAGCAATAACCAACACCCAAAACGCCAAAAGAGGCATGATAGGGGCGGCCGGAAGCCATCCCACCAAGGTCAACAGAGCCAAGGCCCATCCAAGAGAGGAAACAAAGCCTAGAAGCGCCTAAACCGCGCTCCCAAGGCCCCAAACTTCAAGAATAAGGGCAAAGCACCTAAAACCATGGATGACGATATGTGCTATCGCTGTGATTCAAAGGACCATTGGTCCCGTGTTTGCCGAGCTCCCAAGAAGGTTGTAGATGAATATCATTCTCGACGTAGGAAGTTTGAATCAAACTTCGTGCAAGTGGACGAACCGGAGACTACAAAGATGGAGGTTTCTGACTTTCAGGAGGATACCACTCCTATGGAAGATTATAATCTTAGACATAGACTTATTTTTAGTTGAAATAAGACATATGGGGCCGAATTCCACCTAGTGGCCGAACCCCCCCTTGTTTTTTGTTGACTTTTGAACAATTTTCCTTTATATTTTGGATTATTAGTTGGTGATTTGTTTTGGATATTAAGTTTTAATCCTTGAATAAATGAAATTATTTTGAATGTTTTTATAAACTTTTATGCATGTGACCGATTCAAATTAATTTTTCATTCTAGGTATGACTAGTGGGAAAGTTAGTTCTCTGGCAGATAGTGTAACCACACACACTGTTTTGCGTGAACGTATCTATTTCACTAACTTCATACCTAAGAATGCACCTCTGACAACCCTCTCACGCCCATCCAACCTGATAGAAGGATACGGTAAGGCACGTATAATGTTGTCCAATGGTACAATCTTGACCATTGCTGAGGCACTCTATTCTCCACGTTCCGACAGAACGTTACTAAGTTTCAAGGACATTAGAGATAACAATTACCACGTTGAAACCCACGTAGAAAACGGAGTTGAATTTTTGTGCATAACTTCCTACGAATATGGCCAGAAGTGTATTCTAGAGAAGATGGAGCATATCCCGAGTAGTCTGTATACTACGACCATACGCCTTATAGAATGCCACTATGTGGCCGGCCATACTACTGGGACCGCACACGAAATTACACTTTGGCATGACCGTTTGGGACATCCTGGACGAATAGCGATGTGCCATATCCTCAAATCTTCACACGGTCATCCACTAACCAGAAGTTTAGGTTCGATCCAAGGAATCGCATGTCAAACATGTTCAATGGGAAAGCTTATTACTAAGCCTTCTTATGACAAGATCCGTTCGAATCCTCCTATTTTTCTACAATGGATTCAGGGGGACATTTGTGGACCAATTCAACCTCCCTGCGAACCATTTAGATATTTTATGGTTTTGGTTGACGCTTCCACACTTTGGTCACACGTGTGCTTGTTGTCCACAAGGAACGCTACATTCTCCAAACTGTTGGCTCAGGTTATCAAGCTCAGGGCTCACCACCCTGATTACCCGATCAAATCTATTCGATTGGATAATGCTGGAGAATTCACATCTAAAACTTTTGATGACTATTGCATGTCGGTTGGGGTTGAAGTTGAACATCATGTACCCCATGTTCACACCCAGAATGGCCTGGCAGAGGCTTTCATTAATCGCTTACAAATGATTGCTCGATCGTTGGTCATACGTACCAAGCTTCCGATCGCTGCTTGGGGCTATGCAATATTGCACGTAGCAAAGTTGGTCCGCCTGAGGCCTATTGCGACACAACCATTTAGTGCCCTTCAGTTGGTTACCGGATACGAACCCGACATATCGCATCTACGTGTTTTTGGTTGTGCAGTATATATGCCGATCTCGTCGCCTTTACGTACAAAAATGGGGTGTCAACGAAGGATGGGAATCTATGTCGGATATGATTCTTCTTCGATTATTAGTTACTTAGAACCTTTGACAGACGATCAGTTTACCGCTCGTTTTGCGGATTGTCACTTCTATGAGACAGTCTTCCCTTTGTTAGGGGGAGATAAGAACGTCAACGTTCCTGAAGAACAGCGCGAATTATCGTGGACGACTCCCACTTTGTTTCATTTAGATCCCCGCACCGCTCAGTCAGAAACTGAAGTGCAGCGCATATTAGATCTTCAGAGCATAGCTCAGAGCATACCAGATGATTTCACTGATCTAGCGCGCGTGACAAGATCACACATTCCAGCTGCGAATACGCCTGCAAAGATAGATGTACCAAATGTACGACGGACTGCCCTCCTGGAAGCCTGGGACACCAATTCTGGTGATCCACGTACATTAGCGGCTAGCCAATCATCTGCCTCTACGTAAAAGCGTGGCAGACCCCTTGGTTCAAAGGATTCACACCCCCGAAAGAGGAAAACCACAGCACAAGGTCCCGAAGAGCCTACCGTGAATCCGACTATTGCTTACTCATTCTACCCAACTCATGAGGAAATTCTAAATTATGGAAACGTCCTTGAAGAAACGAATCCTCCTCCAGAGAATCATGAGATTTTGATCTATTATGCTAGCTTAGATGATGTGTGGCGTAGAAATGAGATGATTGTCGACGATGCATTAACATTTGCAGTAGCTACTGAGATCATGTTGAGTGATGACATTGAACCCCGTTCCGTTGATGAATGTCGACGTAGAGCTGATTAGTCAAACTGGAAACAAGCAATCCAAGTCGAATTCGATTCGCTTGCGAAACATAAGGTGTTTGGACCTGTAGTTCCTACTCCTCCACATATGAAGCCCGTTGGCTACAAGTGGGTTTTCGTTCGGAAGCGTAATGAGAAGAACGAAATTATGCGTTACAAAGCTCGTCTTGTTGCACAAGGCTTCTCACAACGCCCCAGGATTAACTATGACGAAACTTATTCACCCGTTATGGATGTGATTACTTTTCGCTACCTTATCAGTTTGGTAGTTTCCGAAAAACTGGATATGCAGCTGATGGACGTAGTAACCGTGTATCTCTATGGGGATCTTGATACGAAAATTTATATGAAAGTTCCCGAAGGACTTACATTGACTGGTTCAAATATTTCCAAACCCCGAAACACGCTTTCAATTCGGCTGAGGCGTTCACTCTACGGTTTGAAACAAGTCGGAAGAATGTGGTATAACTGTCTGAGTGAGTATTTGACTAGTCAGGGATATGTGAACAATGAATTATGCCCTTGTGTGTTCATTAAGAAGTCACATTCCGGATTTGCGATTGTTGCAGTATATGTCGATGACATGAATCTCATTGGAACTCCTAAAGAGCTCGCGAGAACTGCTTCGCACCTGAAGTCGGAATTTGAGATGAAAGATCTAGGTAAGACTCAATACTGTCTCGGTCTTGAGATAGAGCATTGTTCGGATGGAATCCTAGTACATCAATCGAACTACACCCAGAAGGTGTTGCGCCGCTTTAACGAGGATAAAGCGAAGTCTTCAAGTACTCCTATGGTCATTCGTACGCTAGATGCAAAACGAGATCCCTTCCGTCCGAATGAGGATGATGAAGAGATTTTGGAGCCTGAAGTTCGTTATCTAAGTGCGATAGGCGCTTTATTGTACTTAGCTCAATGCACTAGACCTGACATCTCCTTCGCTGTTAATCTTTTGGCAAGATACAGCAATGCACCAACACGCAGACATTGGACTGGCATGAAATACATCTTCCGTTACCTTAAGGGTACTACGGATTTGGGCTTGTTCTATCCCTACGAATCCTCGAGTAGTGCCGCACCCTGTGCTCCTCAAGTTGATTCTCGCCTTGTTGGTTATACCGACGCTGGATACTTATCTGATCTGCACAACGCGCGTTCTCAAACGAGTTATGTCTTTACCGTTGGAGGTACCGCAATATCTTGGAGGTCAACTAAATAGACCTTAGTTGCCACTTCGTCTAACCATGCTGAAATTCTCACCTTACATGAAACAACTCGGGAATGCTTTTGGTTGAGAGCAGTAGTGGGCCATATTCGAAGCTTCTACGATCTTCATCCCGCCGTTAATGCCTCGACGACGATCTTTGATAACAATGCAGCTTGCATCGAACAGCTCAAGAAGGGTTACATCAAAGGAGACAACACCAAGCACATTGCGCCGAAGTTTTTCTTTTCACATCAACAACAAGAGCATCAGAAGATTGAAGTCACGGAAATCCGTTCACAAGACAATCTGGCCAACCTCTTCACCAAATCACTGCCGAAGACGATGTTTCAGAAGCTTGTTTATGGAATTGGTATGCGTAAACTTTCTGAGTTGTAACTTTGCTATTTCTCTTTGGAATTATGTCAAACTCAGGGGGAGTATCCTGTAGATACTAGCTTGATCTTAATGTACTCTTTTTCCCTACGATTAGGAGCATTTTTCCTACTGGGTTTTTGCTACCTAACTAGGTTTTAACGAGGCACTCACCTTGGGCTGGTCATATCCCTGATGACGTCCTGTAGACGTTTCTTTTGACTTTGCATTTCTCACGCATTTTTCCTTAGACTATGGATTTTGTCCCTACTCGGGTTTTTGCCACAGCCTTAGGGTTTTTTAGTGAGACTTACTACTTATGCAAGTTCCTACCTTATTGAGAATAAGCGTTGTTCCTTAGAATCAGCACTGACAAGTCGACTTCATCAACTTCTGCATTATGCTAAATCTACCTTGAGTATTTATACACTCAAGGGGGAGTGTTGTAAACATTCCTAGTTTAAGTGTGACTGTGTAAATCCTAGATTAGATTTGATTAGGGTTTATTCTCTCCTATTGTATCTCATATTCCTTGGAGAACAAGGAATATCTATATCTTATTATTATTATAAATAAAGGTGCAATGTAGGAGGGAACAGACACAATTCCTCTACAATTCTACAAACACACATCTCTCTTTTCTCTCTTTCTCTGCCGCCGGCCTCTCTCCCTTTGTCAGATAAAAATAGACCACAACAAAAAAATATTTTTTCCGTTTTTAGCTTGAAAAAAACCTACGTTGGTACAAAAAGTCACTATTATATTATTGTGGCAAGTGGTGACTTAGACGTTGTTGCAAGTTTGATGTTGATGAAGGCAGGAATATCAAATCAAAAGGACTGGTGGATGCTGTGTGAGGCAATCCCTTTCCATAGGAATAGGATTGGGAATTCAGAACTTGCTTTCCTGAAATGTTTTGCAACCCTTCGTTTCCGATTGAATACAACATCATAACAATATTAATTGGTACTGCGCCAAAATAAATAAAATTACGTAAATAAAGTATCATTTTTTATGATAATCCAAATAAGCTAATATTTCTTGATATTTTTTTTTAAAAACATTCTTTTTTGGGTTCTCGATAATAAGAAATCTCTACCTTATATGAAAAATGACGGAAATAGAAATGACGAATTTTATTTTCAAGAGTTTGTGAAGTTTCTTGTTTGGTTAATCTAAAAGAACAATGAAACTGGAATACGGAATTAATTTTTTTTAAACTCTCACTTAGAGAAATTTGAAAATCTCACATATTTATATGGAATTTAAATTTGGTAATTGGAGGTCCCAAATTTAAAGGTTTTTTTTTTTTTTCCACACTGAAATTCTAAATTTTAATGTTTATGAATTCAAACAAGGGAATTGGTGCATGTCAATTTATAAATTCTGATTTTTGTCAAAATTTCAAGTTTATTTTCCTCATTCAAACATAGTGTAATGATACGGCACAAGGAAAGAAATTCATTGGAAATATTTTTCATGACTTTTGCAGGAAAATGGGAAATACTTTGTCCTATTGGTAAGTTAGTATTTTTTATTTCTTAATAGGGGTAAAACTGGAAAAGAAAAGTAAAGTATGAAGAGTTATTATGGTTATAATGATTTTTTCAATATTTGATGAGGATAATATTGTTCTAAATTTTGTTATCAATGTTAAAAAATTGTAATAAATGATGGAAAAAGAGGGAGGAAATGCAAACCCTCCCTCCCTCATGAGTTTGGCTTTCCTACCTCATTTCCCAGCAGCTATTCCATTTTTTCCCATGTCTGATCCACCAAACATGGGGAAGGAAGTAATTTTGCATTTCCATGCTTTATTTCCCACATACCATACCAGACCAACTTAATGGAGATGCCAAATTGAAGACATCCATTATCTGAATAGGAGTAAAAGATTGGACTAAACTAAATTCTAAAGGAGAAATTGACTAAGATTTCTCATAAGGCTGCTAAGCTCTTAAATTTTAGTGAGAGATTAGCATTCTCAGTACGCTTCTTGCATGTAGTCTACATAGGTGTTGGATTTTTACTCATGCGTTTTGGATTCAAAACTCTCTCCCATAAATTATTATAATAGTTTCAAATTCCCACTCCCTCTATAATAATAATACGCTCTTTCCTTTCTGTTTAACAACATTACTTAATCTTAACATGTGCCAACACATATTACGTGAATAACTTGCTCTGATAATGCATGAATATTGTTGAGGTTTAACCCAAAAATCAATTGGCAATAAAAGTAGCCAAAATTTTCCTATAATTCACTACTATAGAAATCACACGCTATTATAATGAAAGTTGTCTTCGTGATTAAAAAAAAAGCACTCTCAGCAAGATCAGAATTGATATTGGAGAAAAGGCAAATCAAAGTCAAAATGATGCAGACATTAAAATTCTTAACTACTCAAACTATTTTAAAAATTATTTGCTGTTGTGGGCCTATTTGGCTGAACTGTATAAAGGACAAAAGAGAAAGAGAGAGATTTAATTCTGAGGTGTGTGTTGTATCACCCCTTTATGCCTTTATTTATAGTAGTAGGATAGGTAGAATCCTTACCCTTTTAGGATTACATCTCTTAATAGGTAATCAACTCCTAATAGGTAACTACAAGATACTCTTAGATATACTAGGATTTACACAATCACATTCCTAATCCAATAAGACTGCAACACTCCCCCTTGAGTGTGTAAATACTCAAACAAAATGTCGCATCAGGTCTTCAGCAGATGAGGTAGAACAGTTGATGAAGTCGTCGGCATAACGAGTGAACGCGAGTCTCAAATACAAGTAAGTAAGTATACAAAGGTAGTAAAACTCACAAAACCTCACTATGATAAAACCCAAGGCATGGGGAAAACCCATAGACTAAGGAGAAAAGTGAGAAGTACGCATAATGTCTAAAACAAACGTCAAACAGGATGAAAGTAGTGAACTCAACGGGGTATGATCATCCCAAGATGGGTGCCTTGTTAAAACCTCGTTAGGTAGCAAAAACCCAGTGGGAAAAATGCTCTTAATCGTAGGAAAAAAAGTACATTAAGATCAAGTTAGTATGCTTCAGGATACTCCCTCTGAGTTAGACATAACTTACAAATAAGACTACAAACGATTCAATTCAGATAATTTACGTATACCGATTCCTTGGACGAGCTTCTGAAGGGTAGACTTGGGCAATGACTTCGTGAATAGGTCGGCCAAGTTGTCCTGGGATTGGATTTGCTTGACTTCAATATTCTGATGCTGCTGTTGCTGGTGAGAGTAAAAAAAACTTCAGCACTATGTGATTGATGTTGTCTCCCTTGATGTATCCCTTCTTTAATTGCTCGATACATTCTGCATTGTCTTCAAAGATCATTGTAGAAAGGTCAACAACGGAAGAAAGACCACTAGTGCTTCGAATATGTCCCATAACTGCTCTCAGCCAAAAGCACTATCGCAAGGCTTCATGCAGGGCGAGAATCACGGCATGGTTCGAAGAAGTCGTAACTAGCGTTTTCTTGGTAAACCTCCAAGATATAGCAGTGTCTCCAACGGTAAAGACATAACCCGTTTGAGAACATGCCCTATGAAGGTCAGACAGATAACCAGCATCTGCCTAACCAACAAGGCGAGAATCAACCTAAGGACCGAGATGGGCGGCGGCTCCTCTCGAGGATTCGTGGGTATAGACTAAGCCCAAATCCGTCGTACCTTTGAGTTAGCGAAAAATGTCTTTAACACTATTCTAGTGTCTGCGTGTAGGCGCATTGCTGTATCTAGCCAAAAGATTAACAGCGAAGGAGATGTCGGGTCTAGTGCATTGAGCCAAGTACAATAAAGCACCAATTGCACTTAGGTATGGAACTTCAGGCTCTAAAATCTCTTCCTCATCCTCCTTCGGACGGAAAGGATCTCTTTTATCATCTAAAGTCCGAACAACCATAGGTGTACTCGAAGGCTTCGCTTTATCCTTATTAAAACGACGCAACACCTTCTGGGTGTAGTTCGATTGATGTACTAGGATTTCATCCGAACAATGCCCGATCTCCAGGCTGAGGCAATATCAAGTTTTCCTAAGATCTTTCATCTCAAATTTTGATTTCAAGTGCGCTGCAATTTTCTCAAGCTCTGTGGGAGTTCTAATGAGGTTCATGTCGTCGACATAAACTGCAACGATTGCAAACCCAAAATGTGACTTCTTAATGAACACGCAGGGGCATAGTTCGTTGTTCACATAACCCTGACTTGTCAAATATTCACTCAGACGGTTATACTACATCCGCCCGGATTGTTTCAATCTGTAGAGTGACCTCCTCAACCTAATCGAGAGAATGTTCCGTGGTCTAGAACTATTTGAACCAATCAATGGAAGTCCTTCTCGAACTTTCATGTATACTTCCATATCTAGATCCCTATAAAGATACATGGTTACCACGTTCATAAGCTGCATATTCAGTTTTTCGGAAACTACCAAACTGATAAGGTAGCGGAACGTTATGACGTTCATGACGGGGGAATACGTCTCCTCGTAATCAATCCCAGGGTGTTGAGAGAAGCATTGCGCTACGAGGTGTGCTTTGTATCGTACTATTTCATTCTTCTCATTACGCTTCCTCACGAAAACCCACTTGTAGCCCATAAGCTTCACATGTGGTGGAGTAGGAGTTACAGGCTTAAACACCTTGCGTTTCGCGAGCGAATCAAGTTTGACCTGGATTACTTGTTTCTAGTTTGACCAATCCGCTCTACGTGGACATTCATCAATGGAGCGTGGTTCAATATCATCGCTAAGCATGATATCAGAAGCAACGGTATACGCGAATGCATCATCGACTATCATCTCATTCCGATTCCAAACCTCATCCAATACTGTGTATTGGACCGAAATTTCACGATGTGATTGGCTAGCCACCAGTGTACCTTGCCGTATGGGAAGCGCGGTTGCCCCACTGTCGGGGACAGTTTGACCTTTCACGGTGGTGTTATGGCTTACAATTGGTACGTTCATCCTTATAGGTGCGTCTGCAGCGGGTATGTGATCTTGTCACATTAGCTAGATCAGTTAAAGCATCTAGCATGCTTTGACCAATGCTATGAAGATCTAGAATACATCGCACTTCAATTTCAAACTGAAGTGTGCAAAGATCTAAATGAGACATAGTGGGAGTAATCCACGACAATTCGCGGTGTTCTATAGGAACGTTAGTGATCTTATGTCCCCCTAACGATGGGAAGATTGTCTCATCGAAGTGACAATCTGCAAAATGTGTGGTAAAAAGATCTCTTGTCAAGGGCTTTAAGTAGCAAATAATGGATGACGAATCATAACCGACATAGATTCCCATTTTTATCTGAGGACCTATTTTGGTACGTAGTGGTGGCGCTATTGGCACATAGACTGCACATCCAAACATATGTAAATACGAGACGTCAGGCTCGTATCCAGTAACCAACTGTAACGGTGAATGAGGTTCAGTAGCGGTGGGCCTCAGGCGGACCAACATAGCTGGGTGCAATATTGCGTGACATCAATCAGATACCGGCAAGTTGGTTCGCATAACCAAAGTCCAAGCTATCATTTAAAGGCGCTTTATGAAAGCTTCTGTCATGCCATTTTGGGTGTGAACATGGGGTACATGATGTTCAACTTTAATCCTAACATACATACAATAATTGTCAAAAGTTTGTGACGTAAACTCTCCAACATTATCTAGTTGGATCGACTTGATCGGATAATTAGGGTAGTGAGCCCTAAGCTTAATAATATGTGCTAGGAGTTTCGAAAATGTAGCATTGCGTGTGGACTATAGGTAGACATGTGACCATCGTGTCGATGCATCAACCAACACCATAAAGTATCTAAATGGTTCGCACGTTGGTTGTATAGGTCCACAAATATCCCATTGAATCCGCTGAAGAAATTTAGGGGGGTTATGAATAATCTTTGTAATTGAGGGTTGAGTATTTAACTTTCCCAAAGTACATGCTTTGCAAAATGGATGGCCAGGATAAGATTTCAAGTGATGCCCATGGGATGCTTTGAGGATACGGCACATCATATCTCGTCCGAGGTGTCCCATTCGATTATACCAAAGCAGCAAAGTGTCCTGGAACCCAGCCATAGGGCCGTCCACATGGTTTGTCTATACAGCTCGAATGGTTGTTATGTACAACCTACTCGGGAGATGTTCCAGCTTCTCGTGAATATGTTTCTAGCCATATTCGTAAGAAGTGATACAAAGAAATTCAGAACCATTATTTTCAGTTGTTTCAACATGATATTGATTATTTCGAATATCTCTAAAACTCAGCAGCGTTCTTCCGGAACGGGGAGAATAAAGTGTCTTTTTAATGGTTGATTCGGTACTATTGGACATCATTATACAGGCCTTTCTGTATCCTTTTATCAGGTTGGATGGGCCTGAGAGGGTTGCAGAGGTGCATTCTTAAGTACGAAGTTAGTGAAATAGTGTTTCTCACGCAATATCATTTGCGTAGTTGCACTATCAGCCAAACAACTAACTTCCCCACTAGTTATACCTAGAAATAAATTAATTGAATTGGTCACATGCATAAATATAATTCCATTCATTCAATTAATCAATTCGAGAAATAATGTCCATAAAATAATTATCCAAAGTTCAAACAAACCAAACCAAACAAATAATTCCAAAGACTTAGAAAAATTGTCTGAAAATTAAACCATAAACCTAGGAAATTTAGGCGGGGTTCGGCCACTAGGGGTATAACACCCTAAAAACATGTCTAAATTTATTCTTCCATAGGAGCAGATGCCTCTTGAAAATCTGACACCCCCAGAGTTGTAGTAACAGCTTCGGGGATTGCTACATGCGTAAAGTTGGACTCAAGACGTGAATGATACTTGGCAATGGCCTCAATGGTAGCTCGACATACACGTGACCAATGATCCCTTGATCTATAGCAGTAGCACATGTCCAGTTCAGTGGAATCGGATTGAACGGTAACTTTTCCCATGTTCTTGAAGTTTGAGGCTTTCAAGGTGTTTCCTCCCTTAGATGGGCCTCTGGTCGGTAGAACTTGGGCTTGTGGTGGGGCTTGCCGCCTTTTCCAGCGGCCACGATGGGTTTTCCGTCAGTTGTGGCTGCTAAAAGCTGTCGTGTGCACTTCATGCGTGGCGTGAGAGCCAGGAGGTCGAGCTTGATGATTCTTCATCAAAAGCTCGTTCTGTTTTTCAGCAAGAAGTAGAACAGATATCAAATCTAAAAATTTGGTGAACTTCTGTGCCCTATATTGTTGCTATAGGACAATATTGGTGGCATTGAAGGTTGAATAGGTCTTCTTTAGGAGATCCTGTTCGGTTAAGTCCTCGTTACAGAACTTAAGTAGTGATCGGATTCTACAAACTTTAGAGTTGTATTCATTCACAGACTTAAAGTCTTGGAAGTGTAAATGCTGTCAGTCGTGTCTTGCTTCAGGCATGAAGATGTCTTTCTGGTGATTAAAGAGATCTACAGAGCGTGCCAGAGGGCACGAGGATCCTCCTATGCAAGGTACTCGGTCTATAGTGCATCATGGATGTGTCTTCAGATGAAGATCAGAGCAGTAGCTTTCTGAGCTTTGTCGACGGGTGCATCGTCGGTTGGTTCCTCGATGGTAACTCTAAGACTCTTTGCAGTAAGGTGGAGCTTTACGTCTTGAACCTACTTCAGGTAGTTTCTTCTGGAAACTTCCAGAACAATGAAATCGATCTTGTTCAAGTTCGACATGTCCCTAAACAGAGGGTACAACAAAACGTGGCTAGTCATATGGAAAGCTATAGACATATATTGTAGAACATTTGGGTTCTATAGACATATATTGGTTTAATTTATGCATGAAAGCTACAGGTTTCATGTGGTAAGTTTTGAATGAAAACTTCGGTTTTCAAAGGCACTAAATTCGAAACTACAGGTCCGATTTAGTTATGAACGTTTAGTTCATATATAGGGGTACCTGCAAGAACACATAATACAATACACAATAAAGTGTAGTGGATTTATGGATTGCTTCAGGAACCCAAGTGTGAGTACTTCAGGACTACGAAAGATAGTCAATGGTTCAAAGAAACTAAATAATTTATTGAATCGTTAATTGCCAAAAAGTGAGCTTCAGGCCAATAATTTTGAATTAATTGTCAGATTAGTGGACTGCTGGTCACTTTAATTAATTCAATAGATTGAGACCATTCGGGGTCGATCGTAGAAACAATAATAATTTAACATGTAGGTTAAAATTATTTAGAATGCCAAAAATTAGCATTGGATTCAAAACACCATAGCCCAAACACGGTGGGCATGGGTGCCGTGAGTAGGGCAAAGCCCTAAAGGGTTTATTAGGCTCGGGTGGCTGCTAGAAGCAGCCCAATGCATGGCTTCAGGCCACGAGCCAAGTG
This sequence comes from Heteromeles arbutifolia, assembly GCA_024362995.1. Taxonomy (NCBI): domain Eukaryota; kingdom Viridiplantae; phylum Streptophyta; class Magnoliopsida; order Rosales; family Rosaceae; genus Heteromeles; species Heteromeles arbutifolia. Next base: position 9,919,409 of record JANCRC010000020.1, read on the forward strand.
GTGGGAAGCCCAGTAGCAAAGTTGTTGGTGTTTGGGGCCAAAACTGGCGTGGGTTCACAAGCCCAGCATGTGCTGGCCTGGGGTGCGGGTGCGCATGAAGCCTAGCAAAGGTTGCTTTGATTTTTGGGATAGGAGAACAGGCCCAGCCAACTGGGCTAGCTGTTTGGTTGCGGACCGGGGCTAAAACAAAGCTTAGCAAGCACAAAAGCTTGCTGGCAGATCGGACTAGGCTGCAGGGTTTCGGCCCAGCAAGACTGCAGGCCTGCTAGTGGGCTTGGGTCTTCGGGCCCGTGTGAAACTCAACCTAGGCCGAAGCCTGGTTGTGTCGTGCAAAGGCAACAAGTCCAAAGGGTTGTTGCGAGCGATTTGTCCCAGGATGGTCCACGTAGCTGGGCTTCAGGCCAGCGATGGGACATGGCGGCGGTGGTGCTGACTGTGGCACGTCGGGGATGCCGCGGCTCGGCTGCAAAAAATTCCCTTTTTTTTTTTTCGAATTCTAGGGTTAAAACCCTAATTGCTTCTAAATTAATTTAGATTCTTTGACTCACAATTCCACATAGCATATATGCGTAATGCATGAACAATTATATATATTGACAAAATATGTACAATATATATATAATTGGAAGGAAAATATAAATATAGGGGGTTCATGCATCATGTGAATGTTTTCATGCTTCAAGGTTTTTTCAAATATCTTAATTTATTTTAGAAGAACCTAATTGGCAGAAAACGATTGAAAGCCTCTGAATTTGTAGAAGATAGCCTCCTCCTACGATCCTTCAGTTCCTTGGCTTTTGGCAAGAGCGTGCTGATAACGTGTTGTAGGCTTATTTGACTGAACTGTATAAAGGACAAAGGTAAAAGGGCCGGCGGCAACAAGAGAGAAAGAGAGAGATTTAATTCTGAGGTGTGTGTTGTATCACCCCCTTATGCCTTTATTTATAGTAGTAGGATAGGTAGAATCCTTACACTTTTAGGATTACATCTCTTAATAGGTAATCAACTCCTAATAGGTAACTACAAGATACTCCTAGATATACTAAGATTTATACAATCACATTCCTAATCCGATAGGACTGCAACATTTGCATTATTTTTACTTCGATTTGCCCTTTGAATTATTTAAAAAATTTCTTTTAGGTTTAAAAATCGTCTTATGCAATTTACTCTTTTTTTTATTCCTTTTGTGTGGTGGAATGTATGCGACTGCTCGACTTGGAATGCTTGTAATAGAAAGAGACTGCAAGACAAAAAGAGTTGTTATACCACTCAAATACATCCTCATGCACTCCAAAAAAAATCATGGATGAAAAATCAGAATTAAACGTGTTAAATAATAAAACTTTTAATCAAGTGATTGAACGACAAGAAAACAAAGACAAACTTGTCTAGGTCCTTTCGTTCATATAACCAATTCAATTAAGAATGAAAAACATGAACATAAAATTAAAGTGATGCATGAGAGAAGCTCTATATTGATCGAAAGTGAATTGGGTACAATGGCAGATTCATGATTTGCATATTGGGGATCCTAGTGTTAAAGGTTTAAATTTTTTTTTTAGAAAGAAATTGAGCGTGAAGGGCGCAAAATAGATTTAATTTATTCACTGAGGCATTTCTTCGAACACTTGATTGACTTGTTGTCATCAGATGAACCATGTTGTGCAATGGCAACGGATATCGACATGCCGAAACAATCTAATGAGTGCTATCGAGAAAATTTGTCGAGTGCTCCCGACGCAACTTGCCTAGTACTGCCGATATGTGTACCATGCATTACATTAAACACTTGGTGGGCACAAAAATGACTCATACCAAACATTTTGAGGTCCTCGAAAAACCTTCACATTATATTTCTCAGACTCCTAATGGTATTGGGACCACCTTTGTCCCATACATCCGCCCTTGATTGAGCACGACACTGTGAGGAGCTTATGTTGCTAGAAACAATTCCTTGACTAACTGTGACGGGTGGGTTCTTGAAGCTCTTCGTCTACCGTCGGGTAAATTTCTTGTGTGATTATCTTGGCCACGAAACTCTCCGTCGGCCACCCGGCATGAGCCTGGTAGGGAATTCAAGAAAACAAAGGATCTTTGTTGGAAGTTTCGTCGGAATTAACTCAAAACTACATTGTTGTCAACCACATGGACTATACCATGTGTTAAAATGTGACTCAAACAAGAATTTTGTCAGAAATGACCTATTTGTCATAAATGACCTAATAATTTTCGAAGTATTATCATATATATATGTATATTAGATTCGTTAATCTCTCAAATAATTAGGGCACAAACAAAAGTAAGAGAATATATTTGAGGATTTGCATGTGCATTAGAGACGTTAACCTCAGCGAGGGGAATAACTTATATACCTACACACATATATTTCTGATTTGTGGTTTCCCCTTCTCGAACAATCAACATGATCACCACCACACAGCATATGTACGAGGTCGGGTGGGAATCTCCCTCAAATTAATAAATTGAGAGAGAGAGAGAGAGAGAGATTGTTTGGGTTTTTACAACACATTATACAAACCAACACCAAGTGATCCAAGCCAAGTGCCTTCCGGTCGAAAAAATGATCACCACCACACAGCATATGTACGAGGTCGGGTGGGAATCTCCCTCAAATTATTAAATTGAGAGAGAGAGAGAGAGAGAGAGAGAGAGAGAGAGAGAGAGATTGTTTGGGTTTTTACAACACATTATACAAACCAACACCAAGTGATCCAAGCCAAGTGCCTTCCGGTCGAAAAAAGCCAAGTGGTCTTCCGGCTGCCCTTGGATGCCTCTGTCACATGTCACATATCACATGTTGCCACGTTATCACGAATATAGAGCCTCATTGTTTGTTGAAAATATTTGCCCAAAAGAAAATTTAGTAAAAGAAGAAGTTACCATTATCCGTATTCTTTTGTGTGTGAGCGTTTATCTTGAATGTAAATGCATTTTAAACCTCACATGTATATTAACGGTTTGAATTAATCTATCTAAGCTTGGGAAACCAATCGACATGCACTCATTTTAATCGTTGATGCACTTTGAGATCTATTTATATCAATAGTCGAAGTTTATCTACGTACGCATGTTCAACCGACCTGAACCTAAACTATTGTAAAATCTTCAATAAGTATTTGATTCAAGAAAAAAAAAGAAGACAATTACATGACGCGACAAGAGCGAGCAACTGTGGGGGCCCACATAAGGGGATATGTGATCGTTGGTCTATAAATGAGGCCACGTAGGGAGACTGAGAGACGCAAACCAAGCAACGCAACCAGCAGCAACACACAACTACAACAACAACAACCGTCGTGGTGGTCTTTGCGGCGGGGAGGAGGCGCTGGCGCTGGCGGCTTTGACATTCCTAAACACCAAATATTTTTCAGGGCAATTCTGATGGCGGGGCAGTCGAGAAAATGGATGATTCTGGTGGCTACAATATGGATTCAGGCATTTACAGGGACAAACTTCGACTTCTCGTCGTATTCGTCGTCGTTGAAGTCGGTTCTGGGGATCTCGCAGGTGCAGCTGAATTACCTGGCGACCGCGTCTGATCTGGGGAAGGTGTTGGGGTGGTCGTCGGGGCTGGCTCTCATGTATCTTCCTCTCTGGGTCGTGCTGTTCATGTCCGCCTTCATGGGACTCATCGGTTACGGCATGCAGTGGCTTGTCATTCGCCAAATCATTTCCTTGCCATATATCCTGGTACGTACGTTTAATTTAATTTAATCTTATCTTTTTTTACTAATTTTTAATTTAATTTAATCTGTTCTCTTTTTTATTAATTGTTTGTTTTTCATTCTCCTCCTTCCACCTCTAATTTATTAAAATTCTCATGCCATTTGCCATGTTTTATGTGATTTTTAATTAATTGGGTATTTGGGTTCCTATATTTGTATTTTGTTTATTTGATCCGAGTGTTGATTTAATCTAATCTAAAATATGGAAAAAAGATTCGAACTCGGATGCAGAAGATTTCATATTATTTTGTGTACTCAAGTATTACGAATAGGTCGGAGTTCATGTGTTTGTGTTGTTATTGCAATTTGGTGTTGATTTGTTTTGTTCCAATCTTTCTTCAATCCCTAATTTTGTGTTTAGGATTTTCTCAGTTTTTGTTTGTTTGATGCAAAATCTAGCTATTTGATCCATTTCTTATGGGTGGAAGAAGTAGTTTTATGTTATCACTCAAAGAGGACTGTTGCTCGTTTAGGGTGGATGGACTTCGTTCAACCACCGGAAATCGCTCCTCTCCCCACAATAGTGCTTTTTCTGTTTCCTTTTGCTTGAAAGTTCTTCATTTCATTTTCTCAAATTTAGAATTAAAGAAAAAAGTTCTTTCTCTCCTTTATTTATTTTATAGTAAAATTATACAAGGAAGAAAAGGGAAGAAAAGATCACCTTGCCTTTTTCTTTCTTTATTTATGGTGAGTGGGGTCTGCGTAAGACTATAGTTTGAAAATAGATTTTTGGTAAATTTTTAACAGAGTTGCTAGACCGCACAGGGTTTTATTTTCACTTCCACATTAAAAGCTCACTCGCTATAAAAGTTAAATGTTATTTTTTCATTCGATATTATTTTTAAAATAACTTTTAATATATATTTAAAATTATAAAAATATTATAAACAAATAATATGTAAAACTAAAATTAAGGGCATGATCGTGATAGAATTTGATCTGCTACATCTAACATAAAAAATACATAACTGTTTCGTATTAAGAAAAAATTTCAATTGGATTCGACGGGAAAACACAAGAGCTCAGTCGCTTGCCTTCTAGAAATATCCATTTTAATGGTCTCATCCCCTCAACCTTTTTCAGTGATCCATACGTTTGGTACGGAGGGGGGTACCCTAATTTACATCACATACTTTATCGAGACCTCATACAAATTTAAAAACACCTGCATAAAATACAACATTATTATTATATACCTATTAACATCCTTATCAGTTATTTTACAAATAGGCAAACATATGTAATTAAAAATTTCATTAAACAGTGAGTGGGACTTTTGAAAAGGCTCCACAACCTTAAAAAAAAGACTCCCTTGCATTTTTCATTTCATTGTACATTTGATATTTCGTAGTAATGTATTCATGTTTTTTCATTCATTAGACTCTGATTTTAGGTATGGAATATTTGAAAGATAAATGTGTTTTTATATTTTGAAGTAATATTTATATGATAATATATGGTACATAGATACTGCATGTTTAGTAGTTTAGTATGATATTTTTTATTTGATTATTTATTAAAGTAAAATATATTTTCTTTAATGAGTAAAATGGGTTGGGTTTATTACCCGTTAATTTTAACAGGCCGATTTCGAGTCAAGTTAACCGTTCATATTAATGGGTTTGACATGACACGATCCGTTAAAATATCGAATGTGCCACAAACACGACAAACATGACACGGTCACCAAGCCTAACTTAAACAATCGAGCATCATCAAATTTTATGAACAAAAGTGAACTTTTCTTTTAAAAAAATTTTAGTGATGAAACAAAAGTCTGTTGGAATAAGCTTCCTTTCAATATTAGCTTCAATTTTGTGCCATACTATTGCAGAAAAAGGGTACCGCATTGGCTATGCTGAGCAGATTTGTTGGAACGAGGCTACTTGGTAACTTCCTGAAGTTGTCAATATTTGGTTTTTGTTCACTTTTCTTTTGTCTTTCTTTTTTCTCACCTTTCTTTACGATTTCTTGTCTTTTTCTTTCTCTTGTTTTGTTTCTTTTATTGTTTCTTGGTGTTAGTGTTGCCAATAAAATCTTCGCCATCTTTCCTTCTGAGTCAACAAAATCTTCATACAAATTAGTTTCTGTTTTCCCTTTTTTATTCAAAAGGTAATAAGAAAATAGTAAATTAGAAAGGAAAAAAAAAAACTCTATTTAAGTTCTAAGTGTTTTCTCTAAAGTAAATTGTTTCATAGCTTTGTATGAAAAATCTAAAAAGAAAAAAGTATAAAGATATAATTTCAGTTCATTTGGCACGTGACACCGAATCATGGTGGATAATATCGATGCATGTGTCTCAACAAGTAATCTATATAAGTCTTTATTATTTCTTATTATGAAATACTCCGAAGCACAATAAAATTTTTTGTTCATTGCTTACGAACTTACTGAATAAAGAAATGCCAAGCCTAATTGAATTCTGTTTTTTCCTTATATCTATATTCATTAACTTATTTATAGTGATTGGTGAGAGTTTGCATTCAGCTTTTACACTGTTAGGTCGACGTCAAGAATCTACACCACCAATTTCTTGCATTTACATGCATGCATGTCTTCGTTTTGATCGAGTACGAGAGTTTGATGTGTCAATAAAACTGTTTGTTGCTCCATTTTTTTATCGACTAATTAATCCTCCGACCACTATTCCAAACATTCCATGTGATCGATTCATGGCTGTATTGTTAATCAACCTCATATGAATCTAAGAGTACTTGTCAATATGCATTGCGTGTGATAGATGACTAGATTTTTTTAATTTAATCATTTTTTTGTTTAATTTAATTGTTTTGTCTATATATAATATCATATGAGCTATATAGTTATAGATTTATTTTCAATTTTTCCAACTGAAAATAAATAATTGACTACCATTGCCATTTTATTAAAATATTGTAATGTGTCATATCTGACCATTCATTTTGCCGTTCAAAAATTTACATGTGATTCTAACATGACCATTTCAATGGTCGCGCATGAATCACGTGCAACTTATCGGAAGAATGGAATTGTAGGTCTTGCTGCAATTTTCCAACTGAAAATTTGCAACATAGACCTATTATAGTATACAATTGTATTGGTGTAATTTTGCCTGAGTGTTTTTCATGGGTATAGCTCTAACTTGTCTTATTATGGAACTTGTGGGTGGCAGATATTTCTTCTGTGTTTATTGGCTGGGTGTAGCATCTGTTGGTTCAACACCGTATGTTTCGTTCTTTGCATTCGGAACTTCCCAGCTAATCAACCCTTAGCAATATCACTCACAGTAAGCTTCAATGGTGTAAGTGCAGCCTTATACAACCTTGTAGCCGATGCAATTGACTCATCGTCAACTTCTTTATTTCTCTTTTTGAATGCTGTCATTCCCCTTCTCACTTCTGTAGCGGCATTGATCCCGATTCTCCGCCAACCCACTCTAGACCCTCTCCCACCTGATGGAGTTCGCCGCGACTCCCTCATATTTCTCCTTTTGAATATCTTAGCTGTCCTAACCGGTGTTTACCTTCTTCTCTTTAGTTCAACCTCATTTGATACAGCAACAGCTCGTCTCCTCTTAGCCGGTGCCATTTTCCTACTCATTTTCCCTCTGTGTATACCTGGCATTGTCTACGCTAGAAGTTGGGTTCATCGTGTCATCCATTCTAGAATCCGCTTTGAAGGCTGGGGCTTCGTTCTTGTTGATGTTGATGATCTTGAGCTTCATAAAGAGCTTCTTTCACGTGAGAACAGTATGAATTATGGGAATGGATCTGTTGGTCACCTCTTGAACAATAACGAAAGACCTCCTTCAACTTTGTCATTTAGACAGAAGAGCGGATATCAGAGTACCGAAGGGTGTTGTGGGCCAATTGTGGGCAAAGATCAGTTGGTAATGCTTGGGGAAGACCACACAGCACGAGCGCTTGTACGAAGGCTCGATTTTTGGCTATACTACGTCGCGTATTTTTGTGGAGGTACTATTGGTCTTGTGTACAGCAACAATCTAGGGCAGATAGCTCAATCGTTAGGACAGAGCTCCAAGACTTCAACCCTTGTCACACTTTATTCATCATTTTCCTTCTTTGGCCGATTGCTCTCAGCTGCACCAGACTACATACGTGCGTAAGTATTGATAATGCACACTTCTTCTTTGCCTTATTTTTTTAAATTACATCAATTGATGACATAATGTGTGAAAAAAAAAAAAAAAGTTGGTCATAATGTACCTGTGAAATTAGTGTGTCGTCATATCGTGTGGTCTATTATAATCCGAAGTCTGATCACTTTAGTATTTTGTTTTGCAAACTTTTGCAATTTTTTACATCTTTGATTAGCAAGACTAACAAAATGTTTTTACCAATATTTTGCAGGAAATTTTATTTTGCAAGAACCGGATGGTTGACAATTGCACTTTTACCAACCCCAGTTGCCTTCTTGTTGCTAGCGTCATCAAGCAGTAGCTTGGCTTTGCACACAGGCACTGCACTAATCGGATTGAGCTCTGGATTCATTTTCGCAGCAGCTGTTTCAATCACATCGGAGTTGTTCGGGCCTAACAGCGTAGGTGTTAACCACAACATTCTTATTACCAACATACCAATTGGTTCGCTCGTCTATGGCCTTCTCGCAGCCATCGTTTATGATTCCAACGTGAGCTCTAACCTAAATATCTTAAGGACTGATTCGATTGTGTGCATGGGGAGGGACTGCTACTTCTTTACCTTTGTGTGGTGGGCATGCATATCGGTTCTTGGGTTAGGTTCAAGTGTGCTGTTATTCTTAAGAACCCGACATGCGTATGATCATTTTGAACATAATCGTTCAACACAACTCTTCTAACATGGAATGTTGTTGGAGGCAAAAGATAACACGTTTCTCAGGTTATCGCTAACTTTTGGAGGTAGAGGAGGAGCGTACTTTCCGGCAAAAAGTTTGACTGTCGATTGAATCAACGAATCAGTTCATATTCTAGCTAATCCGGGGGTGTATTGATGATGAGGACACTATTGAGGGAACCAAGAAATTGGTTATGGTTTTTTTTATTTTATTTTTTATTTTATTTTTTATTTTTTATAATTATTATTTTTATTTATAAGAGAGTTTATATTATGGTTTAGAATGTTCCATTTGTTCTACAAGAAATTGATTAGGTTTCTCTTTTGTACATTATATCCGTATTCTTAGTTCGGCCCGTAGTGGGTTTGCCTGAGCCCGGCCTGTTGTTGGGTTTTGCAAGGCTTGGGCCAAGGGTTTGAAATCCCAGATCGGCCCAAATGTTAATCTTGATCCGGCCCGCTTTGAAAACTATATTATTAAAAATTAGTCTACCTTGGTTAGGCTGGCTTGTCATCATTGATTGTCAATTGTCATTGTCAAATAATGGTTTTAGATAGTCTTTGACAAACAACTATTTTTGTTGCGTTTGGATGAAGTAAAGAGTAATATTAATATCAATAATAGCATAAAGGATTGCACATGATCCATGCATAAGGAGGAACCGACCCATTTGGCTACACACTTCACCTTGTTTTATGACAACCTTAGTACTATTAAAATGACTGCTAATCATGTCTTTTGTGATCGAACTAAGCATATTGAGCTTGATAATCATTTTATTCGTGAGCGAGCCAAGCTTTGCACTCACTAGGACAAGTTTTGTCCCTTCAGTTCATCAAACCGTGAGTGAATCTTCTTCTTAGCTCCAAACTTTTCTCAAGGCCACCAAGTTTGTGGGGGGAGATGTTAAAGAAGGTGAAATCCGTTAAGAATTTTGTTACCTTAGGGTTAGATCAGGATTACTTCTCCTAGTTATCTTTGTATTGTAAATCAAATAACCTTACTTGTATCTCAAGTCATTGACTTTGTGATATCAATACATCCATTTCTCTAAATTCTACATTCACTTTTCTGCCCTAGCAAGTGAAGTGCTATACGTGATATACTTATTTTTTGTGTTATTTCTTACAATATTTAGATGTATTTTCTCTCTAAGGTAGCGTAGTTTTATATATATGAATCAACAGTCCAATAATATTTCTTCAAGTCTGGTCCATTTTAATGGTGATTGATATGAATCAAACAGTTTAGGTTTGTTTATCAGAAAATTCTATTTTAATCCTTGTCGAATATTACTTTTTCAATAAAACCTTGTCTAAGATTAAAAACTAATTCTAATCCTTAGCATTTAATTGTAATTTTTGAATATTAAATAGGATTGTGATAATTATTGAATTTTTTGTTTGTAGGTTATACATTGATTTCCCATAAATAATAAAAAAATTTATTTATCATATATTTTTCATTGTGGGTAAATTTCTCCATATTTATGTAGTTGCATATTACGTACATATGCATGTTTAGATACTATAGTTACGTATCGATACATTTGTACCGACACATTCGTACCGAAAGTTATATACTAATACATTTGTACCGAAACTTCTATACCTATGAGTAAAATAAGGTACCTAAAGTTATGTACTGATACATTCGTACCGAAACTTATGTACCGATACTTCCGTACCTATGAATAAAATAAGATACCGAAAGTTATGTATAAATTGTTTTTGTTTTGTTGTTGAATTTTTTTAATAATAAGAATTTGAATTTTTATTAAATTTTTATCTATTAATATGATTGGAGCACACAAAAATACATTTATTATGGATGGGTAAAGAATTTCGAATGGTAACATAAATAATAGATGTGCTATAATTACTTATATGGTAAGTTTTAAAAATAAGGACTTATATTAGATTTTGAAAATTATTCAGGTTAAAATCTAAAAACAATCTTATTGAAGTCCAAATAGGAATCGGTGCTGGCACAGTGAGAAAGCAAAGGTACCAATAAACTGCTTTATTAACTACCAAGCAATTGAATAAGAGCCTTGCGAATTACATGCATGGTTGACCAACATGATTATTTAACAAATTGGAAAAGAAAATCCAATGTGCATGGATTTTTCAAATCAAATACGTGCCTCGCAAATTACCCAAAAACCTGGCTTAGTGTCGACGTCAAAATCCACATGCAGATGCGTCTACTTAAAGTCTTAGAAGTCAAACGCAACGAAACCACACACATATGAACCCTAAGATTTGAATCAAGATCCTCGCCGGATCTTCCCCTAGGGATCCCACAATCATGTCCGTTTATTTTATATCGTGCAGTCAGTTTTCGTTAGGTACTATTTATATTTGAATTTTAAATTTTAAATTTTAAATAATTTTTGACCGCACGATATACGATGAACGAATATGATTGTGGGATCCCTAGGATCCCTAGTGAGTGGATCCGGAGAGGATCCTGATTCTAAGATTTGGCCATGAAGTTAAGAAGGATTTAGACGGAATAAGTTTACCACCAGAAAGCATTATGACTCAATAACATGATGCCATGTGTGAGTATTTTTCTAGATGACACTGATTATTAGATCGGAAGGTTACAGTTGTCGTGAACCATTTCCATATAATAAGTTGCTCTCAACTAGATGACTTACCAAAGTATATAACCTTGTGTAACTTCCATGGCCTAATTTAATAAGCTCCTATATTCTCACTCAACTACACCCCGTATAGCACCAAAGTCCATCAACTCAGAAATAAGTGAGGAGTCTTGCGAGATTCTAAATTTAATTCTCCCCTACTAATATCTGTTTGTGTTAAATTTTAAATTGACACAGTATTTCCAATGTGTATATTATGATAATTATAAATGAACTATATGACAACACACATGAGTCATCAAGGCTTTAACATATCATTGAAAATATATCAATCAACCCTTAAACAAGTCACAATATTCATGCTTATAGCACATGAAAATTCCTTCTTTCTTTTTTCAAAAAGAGGGCGTTAGAAACGCACTCAAAGAAATTCCAAACGAGTCGCACTTGCTTCAGTGCGCGGGCACCTACCCACTTTCCCACACAGCCAGCCATACAATTTTATAAAAATTCAAAGCAACAATACACCCAAACATCATATTTCAGACTTTTTTCCCATTCAATTCCCAACCAATATGGCCTCCAACAACAAACCCAAGAAATTCATGGTTTCCTCTTCCCAATCAAATCTTTGCACCACCCTCTTCTTCATTGTCCTCTTCACCATCCCCGCCCTTTTCCTCCTCCGCACCACCACCACAACTTCTCTTTGCACTACCACTTTTTCCACCCAACCTGGCCCCACCTGGTCCGGCGATCTCCGCGCCGCTCAGTTCGCCTGGAACCGCCTTCCCTTTCTTCAAGACCGTCCTCGACCCACCGCCCTCAGAATCGCTGTCTTCTCAAGAAAATGGCCTATTGGCACCGTCCCGGGTGGCATGGAGCGCCACGCCCACACTCTCCACACAGCTCTCTCCCTCCTCGGCCATCAAGTCCATGTGTTCACTTCCCCAGTCCCTTCCAAGGAGCTGATCAAACTCGACAACCAACATGGAAGTCCGAGCCCATCATCACCCTACATCCACTTCCACGAGGGAGACCCCGGTCGCTGGCGTTACAACAAAGCATGGGAGCAGTTTTTGGAAGAAAACCAACGCGAAAATTTCGATGTAGTTCACTCCGAAAGCGTGGCGCTGCCTCATTGGCTAGCGCGAAATCTCCCAAACCTCGCAGTGTCATGGCATGGGATTGCCCTCGAAAGCTTACACTCCGATATCTTCCAAGACTTGACGCGCAAGCCTAGTGAGCCTATCTCCCCATCTTTCAACCAAAGCATTCAAGGGGTTGTCCCAAAAGTTTTAAATGAGATACGATTCTTCCATAACTATGCCCATCATGTTGCTATAAGTGATAGTTGTGGGGAGATGCTAAGGGATGTCTACCAAATACCAAACAAAAGAGTGCATGTGATTGTCAACGGTGTTAACGAAGCCGACTTTGGCGTAGATGATAGCCTAGGCCAAGAGTTTAGGTATGCAATCGGCGTACCTAAAAATGCTAGTTTGGTATTCGGAGTGGCCGGAAGATTAGTGAAAGACAAAGGCCATCCTGTATTATACGAAGCATTCTCAAAGCTCATAGCTAAGAATCCTAATGTGTATTTGATCGTGGCTGGTTCGGGACCATGGGAAGGAAGGTACAAGGATCTGGGGCCTCAAGTTCTTGTTCTTGGGTCTATGAGTCCATCCAAATTACACGCATTCTATAATGGCATCGATATCTTTGTGAATCCAACGCTTCGACCGCAAGGTCTTGATCTTACTTTAATGGAGGCAATGATGAGTGGAAAGCCGGTGATGGCGTCAAGGTTTCCGAGCATCAAAGGTACTATTGTTGTGGATGATGAGTTCGGCTTCATGTTCTCTCCGAACGTTGAATCATTGTTGGAGGCTTTGGAGTTGGCTGTGAATGAAGGGCCAAGGAGGGCAGCTCAAAGAGGAAAAGCTTGCCGGAAATATGCAAATTCCATGTTTACGGCAAGAAAGATGGCATTAGCATACGAGAGGTTGTTTCTTTGTATAAAAAATGAAACATTTTGTACTTACCCGTGATTAATTAGACTGTAGATTTCGTATTACAAATTAATTTTCCATAGGAACTTGGTATCATTTTTACACGATATATGGAAAATTTGATCGGCTTCTTAATTGGTTCCCAATTTATTAACATACATATATATAGCGGTTACTGGCATTTTGAAAACGTCAATTTGTCCTTATTTTCTAAATAGAGGTGAAAGATTTGAATCCAAAATACAGCGATTTCTAGAAAAAAATCCTATCAACCACTTACCTTTTTAAGTGTATTTTCTGTTCTATATTTCTTCGTTTTCAGAGTATATAATGACTTTTAAAATTGTCTCTTTGCATATCTAGATTCCAATTTCAGAAAGATCATATGAGCCCGACTTGTGGTGTGGCATCATTAGAAGTTACGAGTCCAACTTTTTTTTGTTCTAGTCAAATTAGTGCACCCGTCGGTGTGTGTTAGTCGTGTCTAGCATCCCTTGTTTTCTTGTGGTTGTTGGGTCAGATTCCTTTTCTTTGTGGAATTTGAACGTGAGTTGTAATGTTGTTTAGCTTAATTTGGATGTATCATTGTATTATAGTCTTTCGTTTTATTTGCCAGAAAAGAAAAATCATGAATACATTAAGAATTAGAAATAGCATGCTTTTACTAATTTATAATCGTAGTTTTGGCAATGGTATACAAAGCATGTGATGAGAGTACTTAAAAGGATCTTATAAACATAGATTTGTCGTAAGTTCTGTTCAAGGTATATACATATAGGAAATAATTAATAATTGTGGCACATTACATGTGATTATTGAAATTTAAATAATTTATTTCAACTAGTAAGTGTTTTTATCATCCGAAATAAATACCATATTTAGAAATTCTCATTTTGATGCCTCACATCAGTTAAATACGCAACATATATATATATTTTTTTTAAATGCGTTTTTTATTTCACAAATAACCTATACCTCATCCTTCTTACCTTAACTTCAAATCTATCCAAGAGATCATGCTTGGAGAAATAAAAAATTACTCATTCTCTTAAGCATTATGGTCGGATTAAACATATTTTTAATTATGGTAATTTTGCTTTTGGCGAGTAGTGCATTTTCAACGGATCTTCGGCTGTGGTTGAGTGCAAAAAATATGTTTAATCCAAGAGATCATGCTTCTTACCTTAACTTCAAATCTATCCAAGAGATCATGCATGGAGAAATAAAAAATTACTCATTCTCTTAAGCATTATGGTCGGATTAAACATATTTTTAATTATGGTAATTTTGCTTTTGGTGAGTAGTGCATTTTCAATGGATCTTCGGCTGTGGTTGAGTGCAAAAAATATTTCAGTATAAACTATGTATGAGATGTGTATACCTATATTTTCTTAGGACGGGTGTTTACTAACAAAAGTTGCAGAGCTCTTGTAGCGTTGGAAATACTGTGCCATTTTATTCTTGTGAATAACACTTTTGCACATGAACACTATAGCAACAAACATTAAATTTTAGAAAGAACTGACCGAGTTTTTAATCATTATGTTTCAGTGCAACTTCCGCCCCACCTGCTTCTTCTCCTTCTTAGGCAGAAAACTAAATGTGAGATCTTTTCAATGAGTTAGAGTACGATATATTTGCTTCGATGCCTCAATACTACTTTAGTTTGTTGCTTTGACTTGTAAAATATTTATTTTATGTTTGTGGAATGAACAATATTAAAGCAAAATATTATAACAACTGTCGTGCCTCTTCTGAAAAGTTCGTGAAGCATCACAAGAAATAGATTAATTTTATATATTTTTTACCCTTAGTCATGTATTATGCTCATTTTGTGATGACACCATCTATTGGTGCGCCATTTATTTATTTATTTATATAAAACTTATATTACTCGTCTCAATTTAGGTATTACTAGGATTCTCTCCCTCCTTTTTCTATCCCCTTCCATCTCATCCTCTCACATTCTCTATTTTGTCTTTCTCTTTCTAAAAAAAAAATAATATAAGATGTTGACGTGACTTAACCACGACCGTTCAAATAGGAGGGGAGGAAAGAGGAAGGAAAAAAAGAGGGGAGAAAATCCTACTCCCTCTCTGTCTCCCTGTCCATCCTTCTCTCAAAAATTGGACAAAATCCCTAAATCTCTCTCCCACTCAGTCGAAACCCTTAGCTCCCATCTCTCTCTCTCTCTCTCCACTCTGTCCCCCTCCTCTCCTCCCCCAACAACCCTCTAACTGATACATCACCTACAGCCACACGCACCCGCCCCCGATCCGAAAATCCCGGCAATCCTCTCCCTCCAACATGTCAACCCTTATGTCCCCCTTCCGTTTCTCTCCCCGAATGAAAGGCCACATCCAGCCCAAAGACCCAAAACCCTTTTTGAAGCCTAGTGGCAATTTTGTAAATAAAGTTAAATCCAACAAAAGCAGGGGACAGAGAGGGTCAATGGTACTTTAGTAAATAAAGTGAAATGTACTCCAAAATTGCACAGTGCCACCTCCCCCTACTTTAGACTAAAGTAATGAGACTATTGTTGACAATATGGCTACAAGTGATCTTTCTTGTTACTGTCATGTGTCTTTGTTGTTCTCGAATCTAAAGTTGAGAAAGACGAAACCTTCCCATGTCGTATATCGACGGAAATTTGAACACAGTAATGGTTAAATAGGTTTATAAAAGATTCTAGATTAACTTTGTAAGAATAATAAAAGTCTCAAATAGATCAAGATTATGTTAACCAAAAGCCAAAATCTTGACTGAATCAAGAACATGAAAGAATATATATATATATATATATATATATATATATATAGTAGAATCTCTCTTTTTTGTCAAAAGCTTTAACAATAGGTCTTAGTTCAAGATCAGGCGTGCTTTTTATGAGAGTAAAGGACTATTAATTATACTATGAAATAGTTCCTCCGATTTTCCTATTAGAATCTAAATAGGAAACCAACCTTTTTTTTCC
Source organism: Heteromeles arbutifolia (assembly GCA_024362995.1). NCBI lineage: Eukaryota > Viridiplantae > Streptophyta > Magnoliopsida > Rosales > Rosaceae > Heteromeles > Heteromeles arbutifolia. The sequence goes on from JANCRC010000020.1 coordinate 9,935,570, forward strand.
CTTGTTGAATGCTAACTGACACGATAAGATCTGAATATAGCATTTTTAAGTCTAGGTTTAGTTGTTTTTGGCTTTCCTTGTCAATGATTAAGTCTTTCCTTTGTATTTCTAAATCACACAAGTTCAAACCTCAATTATGTTAGATGATTTAGTTCTTAGGGATCTTGCAATCCAAGAAGTTCAAGTTGATCGTGTGAAGATCTCAAGTTGTGGCTTCATTGAAAGGTTTGTTCATGCATGTGCATTTCATGAGTTTCTTAACTAGTGAAGTTGTCTAGTCATCTGATTTGCAAGTGAATCTAGCACACTTTTTAAGAAAATCCATGTGGGCTTGTCTGACTCCCTACACTCGATAGTGAGTTTCTCACCCTTGATTTCTTCAGATTAAGTCCTTGTGTGTTGTTTTTCTGCTAAACCAGAAAAAAAAAGCATCTTGATAAAACCTTAGGGTGGTGGTTGTTTGTTTTGGGTGGTTCGAAATTCATCTTCATAGTGAGGGTGTTTTGTTTTTGCTTAGAAACTCTAGAATCATAGAGCATTTTCATGGACAAAGTTCTTCATTGAAAATCTTAAAATTATCCTTGAAAATTCTTGCTTAAATCTTTCTTTTCAAGATTATTTATTTTTTGTTGAAAAGTCTTTGAGATTGTTCTTTGTTTTCTAGCTATTCTCCTTTCTTCGTTCTTATTTGAAAACCCTAGTTGCAAATGATTTTCTCTTGCTTAAAATGGGGTGCTAACTCACCAAAATCTTCCATGAGAATGTTTGGTTAAAGTAGTGTAGTCTCAAGTATATTTCAAAATCTTCTGATAGATCTCTATATGGGATTCTCAGTTGATTTCTTCATTCTAAATGTTTTGTTTGAAGAAGCTAACTTTGTAGTTTCGAATCTAAATTTGCATATCATTTTCACAGTTTCGTGTCTCACACCAGTGCCACATGAGATAAGCTCAGAAGATGGAGCTACCAAGTTTATGAAGACCGAGCTTAATGCTCTTAGGCATGATTGAAGGTTGCACAAAGGTACAAGCTGCTCTTTAAATTAGTTTTAGCAATTTGAGCTTGTGTGGTATAGCATTGTATGGACCTTACTTTCACTAGTGGACCGAAGTCCTCGGGGACCCCCGTTTTTTAACCCACATAGGATTTTTGCGGTCAGAAAACCTATTGTGTTAATATTGAATTGTTCTTCATATATTGGTATTTCTGCTATAAGTTGTGTATGTCGTTCGTGCCTTGTTATGATGCATGATTAAGTACAGATTGAGTTGTACAAAAAACGATCCCAAATGTGCCTTTATATATTTACATAGGCAACTAAACATTCCTCGGGTTTCAAATGCGTCTTTTTAACTTACAATATTACACACTTTCTATATTACACTTGATCTATAGCCCTGAGTCATCGAGACTGCTTAGCTTTGAGATTATTTCTGATTTGCAGTTGCAGTTGGAGACAATTTCCTGATATTCCCAACTCTGTGACCATCCATTTTAGCTTTACCAAAAGCCCCATTTCTAGCAGATTTTGGTGATGCCCAAGGTATTAAATATCGATGATATCGGAAATATCGGTAGTCCAAAAACACGGAAATATCGATGGAAATATCGGGATATTATCGATATCGATAAAAATTGAATAAAAACCACGGAAATTGTAAGAAAAACTTGGAAATTTTTATTGAAACTTTGCAGGATGTTTATTTAGTCAATTATCTATTAGTTTATCACAAAAAATTGGAAGGAAATGCATTGCATGATGGATTTAACTGATTTAAGTTGATTATATAGCGAGCTGGCAAACATTGTGAGTGTAGAAAATATATAAATATTTTAGCATATTTTCACAAAAATATAAGTGATATGGTGGTCAAGGTGTTGAAGGAGTAAAATGGGAGGGGTTCGAATCTTCTTGGTGTTTTTTTAAATATAGAAATTTAAAAAATACGGAAATTTCGATGGAAATATCGATGACATCGGAAATATCGGTAGTCCAAAAACACGGAAATTTCGATGGAAATATCGGGATATTATGGATATTTTAGACCTTGGTGATGCCGGCCCATGTCCACAAGCAACGGCCATGTCCTTCAAGTTTTGAAGGCTTTCAAGAGTCTCGATAATGGTTGGCATTTTAGGCCTGTCTTTAGGGTTCATACTTATGCATTGTAATGCCAGATGGGCAATCTCCTTTGCTCCCTTGACAGAATACTGGCCAACAAGTCTCGGGTCCATAATATAGCGCAACCTCCGCCTACTGCTAGTCAGGTAAGGTTTTGCCCAATCAATCAGATTTTGCTCGCTCTTTGGTCTCGATTTATCCATTGCTCTTTTTCCTGTTAGCAATTCTAGCAGCACCACTCCAAAGCTGTAGATGTCACATTTTGTTGTCAATTGCCCTGAAAATTTGAAATTCATCCGAATGTCAATGCATTTGATTAATGAAATGGGTCATTTGAATTAGACTCAGTCGACCCATCTAGTTATTAATTGACATTATCATCTCACTATGATAAGTTTTTAATATAAGACAATAGTCAAAGGAAGTTTCCATTTTTCTAAAATATTCTAATGGAACTGGATTGAAATCTACTTTTCTATCAATATTAAATCATCAACTAGTTAATTCGTAAAGTTAAACAGTAACCCTGGATAGAAACTCTTAATATAATCTAACCCAATTTCTTTCTCTGCATACGAAACTCCTGATCTGCACACTTCATTGCACTAAAAAAGCAATTCTAAACGGGGCTACATGTACTGAATGATGATGAATGATGATGCCTTTGACACAAAAACACCATACTTGTGTAATCACTTAATTGAACAAATCAAAAGAGAACGAAGAAGTGTGTGAAGACGGCACAAGTCTCAGACGGAGGCAAATTACTTAAGATCGGAACAATCCCATGGTAGTGAAGAAAATAAACACAGCAGCACAGCAGCCACAATGGTTCTAACAACAAGGCGCGGTATCAGCAACAAACTTTCAACTAACTGTTAACTTTTTGTTTGTTTTATATTTTGGTTGTTTGTTTTGGATCGGTTTCTTAGGGATAGTATGGCAGAGAATTGAGAGGATTTTGGAGTGTTGTTTTCAACTTCAAGGCTGTGCAGAAAATGCAGCAACCATGCTTCATTTAAGTAGAGAAATGTCAAGGGTATGGTACATTTCCATCACCCATGCTTCTTGTGAAAGAGTTGGTGATTTAGGTAGTATTTAAACACTAAAACACCTTACTACTCCAGATTAAATCCTAGCCCTTCATTGGGATTTAAGTGATCTAATCTGGAGTGTACATTTGTCACTCACACATTTAAACAAAACTAGCCGTTGGAGGCCAACCCTTCATTTCTTCTTCTTCCTTCTTCGATGCAAACAGACTCCTTTTTGCTCAGGAGTTCCTTGCTGCCTTCGACCCCTCGACTCCAGGAGCTGGTTAGGTTCCAACACTCCCTTCTAAACTGCTTCTAGGAGTCATTCCGAGCAAACCCCTCAGGTAATTGAATCTTTCCTTCGATAGTGCTTTTGTGAATATGTCTGCGATCTGATCTTCTGTGTTGCAATAGATTAGTTTGATTGTATTGTCCTGCAATGCTTCTCTAATGAAATGATATCTTCTCTTGATGTGCTTTGTTCTTTGATGGAAGACTGGGTTTTTAGTCCTGGCAATTGCAGAGGTGTTGTCACACAAGAGTGGTGTGGCATCAAACTGTAATTCGCCAATATCTTTGAGTATAAACCTTAGCCAAATAGCTTGAGCCGTTACTTCTGATGCGCTCATATACTCCGCCTCGGCTGTGGACAGTGCAACACTTTGTTGCTTCACAGAGGCCCACGAAAACACCCCTGAACCAAAGGTGAAAGCGTAGCCCGATGTGCTTCTGCTATCATCTTCACTGCCACCCCAGTCACTGTCACAAAATCCAACTAGGATAGTTGACTTCCCCATTTCATACTTGATCCCATAATCAATTGTTCCTTGCACATATCTGAGAACTCTCTTTGCTGTCCCCATGTGTGTCTTGCTAAGATTCTGCATAAACCTAGAAAGCAAGCTTGCTGAGAACATTAGATCTGGCCTTGTTGCAGTTAGGTACAATAAACTGCCAACAATGCTTTTGTAGAGACTAGCATCTGCAGGTTCACTTCCATCATCCTTCTTGAGCTTCTCATTTGCAATTAAGGGTGTAGAGACCGGTTTGCATCTCTTCAATCCGAACTTTTCAAGCAAGGTTTCAGCATACTTCATTTGATGAATAAAAATGCTACTTGCTTTTTGAATCACCCCAATGCTAAGAAAGTGATGCAAGAGGCCTAGGTCAGTCATCTCATACCTCTTCATCATTTCTTCCTTGAACTCTTCAATCATTGCAGCATTATTTCCAATGTAGACTACATCATCCACATAGATTGAGACAATGAGTGTCTTGTTGTTGCTTTCTGTCTTGGTGTAGAGTGTAGCTTCACTAGGACTTTTCTGAAATCCTTTTTCAGTGAAATAAGAATCAATCTCACTGTACCAAGCTCTTGGAGCTTGCTTTAGGCCATAGAGAGTCTTCCTTAGCTTATACACCTTTTCTGGAAACTCTTGACTTGTAAACCCTTGAGGTTGTTCCACAAACACCTTATCCTCTAGCACTCCATTTAGAAATGCAGATTTGACATCCAGTTGATGTAGCTTCCAGCCTTTCTTGGCTGCAAGGGCTATCAAGGTCCTTATGGTGTCTAACCTTGCTATTGGAGCAAAGGTTTCATTGAAGTCTACACCAGGCTTCTGTGAGTAGCCTTTAGCTACCAATCTAGCCTTGTTCTTCTGCACAGAACCATCTAGGTTGAGCTTCACTTTGTACACCCATTTCACACCAATCACATGCTTGTCACTTGGTCGATTTACAATTTCCCAAGTGTCATTCTTCTCAATCATTTCAAGCTCTTCCTTTATTGCGTTCTTCCAAGCTTTGTCTTTTTCAGCTTCTTCATATGTTTCTGGTTCTACTACACAGTAATTACATGTAGCATATATCTCATCCAAGTTCCTCAATCTCACTGGAGTTGAACTTAGAGTTGTTATCTGTGATTGACTTGATTGTGGACTCATAACAGCTTGCTGTGGAGTCTCTTGTATGTCACCATTATCTGTGACTTCTTCTTGAACTAAGGTCTCTATAGGCTCCCTTGTTTGCCTTTTGTTGAGATCAAGTTGTAGAGAGACACTGTCCTTCTCTTCTACCCTTGTTTCCCAGTTCCATTTTGAGTCTTCATCAAAGATAACATCCCTTTATAGGATTATCTTCTGAGTTGTTAGATTGTAAACTCTGTACCCTTTTTCACTAGTACCATAGCCTACAAAAACACCCTTGTTGCTTGATTTCTCCAACTTGTGCCTTAGTTGTAGAGGAATGTGAGTATAGCACACTGAGCCAAACACTCTCATATGCCTCACAAAGGGCTTCCTTCCACTGAACACTTCAAATGGAGTTTTCTTGTCCAATGCTTTAGTAGGGCACTTATTCAATAGGTACACTGAGGTGTTCACAGCTTCACCCCAAAATGTATAGGGCATGTTCTTCTCATGCATCATAGACTTAGCCATTTCGACTATAGTCCTATTCTTCCTTTCTGCAATACCATTCTGTTGTGGTGAATATGCCACAGTGAGTTGTTTCTCTAACCCCACATCTTCATAGAATGCATTGAACTCAAGAGAGGTATACTCTCCTCTTCTATCACTTCTCAGTCTTTTGATTTGGTGCTCACTTTGCAATTCCACCATTGCCTTGAACTTCTTGAATATTGTGAACACTTCAGACTTGAATCTCATGAAATACACCCAATACATCTGTGAGTAGTCATCAATGAAGGTTAGGAAATACCTGTTTCCACTAATTGTTGTTGTTTGCATTGGTCCACACACATCTGTGTGAATCAATTCGAGTGGCTTTGTTGCCCTCCAAGCCTTACCAACTTCAAATGGATCCCTTTGATGCTTCCCAAATGCACATCCTTCACAGGTTTCATTGCAATGATCCATCTTAGGTATCCCTTGTACCATTTCATACTTCTGTAGATTTTCTAGGCTTGTCATGTTTAAATGACCAAACCTCTTGTGCCATAGTTTCATAGAACCTGTCACACTTGTTTTCCTTGCCACTTCTTCTAAGTACTTTAACATAAGTGGAAAGCTTCTGTTTTTCATTTCCATTTTGGTCACCAAATTTGATAGGGATCTGTCATCATAGATCTCAACCACAGTTCCCCCAAAGAGTAGGAAATACCCATGCTCCATCATTTGACCCACACTAAGTAGGTTTTCATCCAGTCCTGGCATTAACATCACCTCCCTTATGCATCTTCTTCCTTTCTTGGTGTTGATAACCAAAGTTCCTCTTCCAGTGGCCTTGACAATGTTTCCATCGCCCATTTTCACTTTTACAGTGAAGTTTGTGTCAATGTCAATAAGTAATGACTCATGTGCAGTCATGTGGTTGCTGCAGCCACTGTCTATGTACCACACTTCATTGTTTTTCTCCACTTTTGCACTGAAGGCACAGAACACATTTGCTTCTTCTCCCACTTGGTTTGCACAGTTCACTTGCTGCACATTCTTTGATCTGCAATCCTTCATAATGTGCCCAAACCTGTTGCATTTATGACATCTAGGCTTGTCCTTGAACCAGCACTCTCCAAGATGGAATTTGTCACGGTGCTTGCATTGCTGCTTGGTTCTTGGACCTTCATTTGAGTTGTTTCCTTGGTTAGGTCTAGGGTTTTGATACCCCTTTCCTTCCCATTTCTTGTTCTTACCCTTCCACTGTGGTTTTTGCTTGCTTGAACTGGCTTGACTACTAGATCCAACAGAGAGTGTTTGAAAAACTTTCTCAATAGCAGAATCAGCATGCTTCTCGATTCTTTGATCAAAAACTCTCAAGGATGCCATCACTTCTTGCACACTAAGAGTTTCAGTGTCTTTGGTTTCCCCAATAACACTCACTATTGAATCATAAGGTTTAGTCAAACTAATCAACAGTTTCTGGACAATTCTTTCATTTGGCAGTTCCTCACCATATGTTTTCATCTTGTTTACAACATCAAATAGCCTAATGAAGTAGTCTTTTAACATCTCATCTTCCTTCATTCTTGTATACTCGAAATCTCTTCTAAGGGACTGAAGTTTTACCTTTCTGACTTTGGTGTCTCCTCTGTACTCTTGCTGTAAAACTTCTCAAGCTCCCTTTGCAGTCTCTTCATTTGCTATTCTCGGGAAAATGGTGTATGAGACAGCACCTTGGATGATTCCAAGTGCTCTAACATCCTCCACCTGATTCTGCTTCAGTGTTTTGAGTTGTGTTTCTGTGAGATCCTCCTCTAGAGCATCGATCTCCATCTCAGGTAGTTCATACCCGTGTTGAACCATATCCCATAGATCATAGGATTTGAAAATGGTTGTCATTCTTATTCTCCAAAAATCATAATTCTCCACATCAAAGACTGGAGCTTTTAGCTCACTACTGCTGCTGAATCCCTTCATTTTCAGGATTGTTGTTGCTGAGGGCACTACGTTGGTGCTCCTAAAAATCTCAGTTCGCACAGAATACGCCCAGAAAATTGTAAGATCAGTAACTGGGCTCTGATACCTTGTTTGTTTGTTTTGGATCGGTTTCTTAGGGATAGTATGGCAGAGAATTGAGAGGATTTTGGAGTGTTGTTTTCAACTTCAAGGCTGTGCAGAAAATGCAGCAGCCATGCTTCATTTAAGTAGAGAAATGTTAAGGGTATGGTACATTTCCATCACCCATGCTTCTTGTAAAAGAGTTGGTGATTTAGGTAGTATTTAAACACTAAAACACCTTACTACTCCAGATTAAATCCTAGCCCTTCATTGGGATTTAAGTGATCTAATCTGGAGTGTACATTTGTCACTCACACATTTAAACAAAACTAGCCGTTGAAGGCCAACCCTTCATTTCTTCTTCTTCCTTCTTCGATGCAGACAGACTCCTTTTTCCTCAGAAGTTCTTTGCTGCCTTCGACCCCTCGACTCCAGGAGCTGGTTAGGTTCCAACATTAACATGATCATTTCCCACTACTTGATCATCTAGACCATGTCTGCCCCAGTTGTTGGAAATTGGACTACAAGTCTTTGAAGGAGGACGAGTGATCAAGGGGCTGCTGGGTGAGGTTGCACGAACATTGGGACTCATCTGCAGAGCAGGCAGCACATGAACATGTAGCTTGAAGTCCATTTCACAATGACCCAGCCACCCACATATAAGTACCTGTTTCCAGTTTTCCTCAATCGAATCACCACCGCCAAATCGTTGTGCCTTTAAGTGGGTGTAATGTTTGACACAAATCATCGTCCGTCTTCCTCACTTCCAGCACATTATGCACCGGACTGAGCCTGAAAACTGCCTCACACCGACGCCAACGTGTGATCAAATTTTAACTTCAAATTCAAATATATCTTTATCTATTCATAATTAAATCATTACATATAAGTAAAGAGATTAAGTCACAACTTAATTAATATTCCAATATCTATCAATACACCCAATTAACAAAACAAATTTATGAACAAACAGCCACCGTTAAGCCCTGCAACCCTATTCATGGATTTCAACTAAATCGCTACCAAATACAGAATACAAAATCGAAGTAATCGTCCATGGATGAAATGTAGCTAATTAAATGTTGAACATCTGACCAAATTTCAGTGGGCCTATAAGTGTAAACCCAGTAGCCCAATTGAATTGGGTCTTTGTGTTACCCATGTGAAAGCCACGTGATATGGCTAGGGTTCTTTATAAGGCAGCGGTAGCTGCCATTTGTTTTTGTAGCAGAAAAACAGAGAGCAGCAGAGGAAAATAAAAAAGGGGCACCGCAACCCCACTTTGAAGAGAAGAAGAAAGTGTTCTTCTCTTTGGTTAGCAATCATCCATTAAAGTAGTTGTTGTAATAGCTTTGAGCTATGTATAGAGAGAAAATTATTCATTATATTTTCTTCTCTATTTGTTTCTTTGGTGTGTGACAGCTATTGGGTGTATTGGGTTTTTGGGTTGTGAGATTGTCAACACTTTGTAAACTCCTATTTGGTTGATAGTGGATTATTGGGTGAGCTCCTACTGCTCCGAGAACGTATTCTAGTTACACTGACTGTTGAGGAACCTTGTTAAAATCTTGGTGTCTTTTTCTATTTTTGTTCTTGCATTCCATTTGATATATTTCATATGGGTTAGCTTGGGTTGGTTCTAATTGGTTTGGTGCTATCCTAGCACAACAATCGGTATCAGAGCACTGGTTGCTCTTGGGTACCGTCTAGTTGCTAAAGATGTCAGACGGGTACGATGAAAATCCTTTTGGAAGCAGCTTCAGGTTTGCAAGAACTACGGTGCAAAATGCGAAGTTTGAAGTGGAAAATTTTGATGGCACAAACAACTTTGGGATGTGGCAATGTGAGGTCAAGGATGTGTTGGCTCAACAATATCTACTTGCCGCTTTGGGAGATAAGCCGGAAGCTATGTCGAAGTCAAAATAGGAGAAATTAAATTTATGGGCTTGCTCTACAATTCGGTTGTTTCTTGCAAAAACTCATAAGTATTTTGTGATATGGGAGACATTGGCAAATGAGTTGTGTCAAAAATTAGTAGACAAGTACATGACGAAGAGTGCGGAGAACCGGCTACATTTGAAGAAAAAGCTCTACCGCTTCCAATACAAAGAAGGTACAAAGATGATTAGACACCTTAATGTTTTTAATAAGTTGATTGCCGATTTGATGAATTTAGATGAGGATATTAAGGATGAAAATAAGGTCGTAATATTGTTGAATTCCTTGCCGGACTCTTATGAGCATTTTGTTACCACTATTATGCATGGTAAAGAAACTGTGAAATTTGAAGATGTGTCAAATGCCTTGATGAATTATGAAATGAGGCATAGAGATAAGAATCATGATAGTACCTCTGAAACTTTATTTGTTAAAGGTAGATCATCGGAGAGGAGATCCTTCTCTAGTAAGAAAATATCACAGTCTCGATCTAGAGGAAATTCTAAAGGTAAAAAAAGCTTGGAAAAGGATGAATGTGCTTTTTCTCATAATAAGGGCCATTGGAAGAAAGATTGTCCTCGATTGTAGACCAAAGGCAAAGTGAGTTCTGAAGCTAATGTCGTTGAGCTTAACCATGACCATTCAAATAAGAAAGGAGGAAAGAGGAAGGAAAAAAAGAGGGGAGAAAATCATACTCCCTCTGTCTCCCTGTCCATCATTCTCTCAAAAATTGGACAAAATCCCTAAATCTCTCTCCCACTCAGTCGAAACCTGTAGCTCCCATCTCTCTCTCTCTCTCCACTCTGTCCCCCTCATCTCCTCCCCCAACAACCCTCTGACTAATACATCACCTACAGCCACACCCACTCGCCCTCGATCCGAAAATCCCGGCAATCCTCTCCCTCCAACACGTCAACCCTTATGTCCCCCTTCCATTTCTCTCCTCGAGTGAAAGGCCACATCCAGCCCAAAGACCCAAAACCCTTTTTGAAGCCTAGTGGCAATTTTGTAAATAAAGTTAAACCCAACAAAAGCAGCGGGCGGAGAGAGTCAGTGGCACTTTAGTAAATAAAGTGAAATGTACTCCAAAACTGCACAGTGCCACCTCCCCCTACTTTAGACTAAAGTAATGAGACTATTGTTGACAATATGGCTACAAGCGATCTTTGTTGTTACTGTCATGTGTCTTTGTTGTTCTCGAATCTAAAGTTGAGAAAGACGAAACCTTCCCATATCGTATATCGACGGAAATTTGAACACAGTAATGGTTAAATAGGTTTATAAAAGATTCTAGATTAACTTTGCAAGAATAATAAAAGCCTTAAATAGATCAAGATTATGTTAACCAAAAGCCAAAATCTTGACTGAATCAAGAACATGAAAGAACGAAAACATGTAGAGATCGATGAAGATGATGCCGTAAAAAGTCCCTATATATATATATATAGTAGAATCTCTTTTTTTTTTTTGTCAAAAGCTTAATGCATGCACTAACAATATGTCTTAGTTCAAGATCAGGCGTGCTTTTTATGAGAGTAAAGGACTATTAATTATACTATGAAATAGTTCCTCCGATTTTCCTATTAGAATCTAAATAGGAAACCAACCTTTTTTTTTCCTCGTTGAATGCTAACTGACACGATAAGATCTGAATATAGCATTTTTAAGTCTAGGTTTAGTCACACAAGTTCAAACCTCAATTATGTTAGATGATTTAGTTCTTAGGGATCTTGCAATCCAAGAAGTTCAAGTTGATCGTGTGAAGATCTCAAGTTGTGGCTTCATTGAAAGGTTTGTTCATGCATGTGCATTTCATGAGTTTCTTAACTAGTGAAGTTGTCTAGTCATCTGATTTGCAAGTGAATCTAGCACACTTTTTAAGAAAAATCCATGTGGGCTTGTCTGACTCCCTACACTTGATAGTGAGTTTCTCACCCTTGATTTCTTCAGATTAAGTCCTTGTGTGTTGTTTTTCTGCTAAACCAGAAAAAAAAAAAAAAAGCATCTTGATAAAACCTTAGGGTGGTGGTTGTTTGTTTTGGGTGGTTCGAAATTCATCTTCATAGTGAGGGTGTTTTGTTTTTGCTTAGAAACTCTAGAATCATAGAGCATTTTCATGGACAAAGTTCTTCATTGAAAATCTTAAAATTATCCTTGAAAATTCTTGCTTAAATCTTTCTTTTCAAGATTATTTATTTTTTGTTGAAAAGTCTTTGAGATTGTTCTTTGTTTTCTAGCTATTCTCCTTTCTTCGTTCTTATTTGAAAACCCTAGTTGCAAATGATTTTCTCTTGCTTAAAATTGGGTGCTAACTCACCAAAATCTTCCATGAGAATGTTTGGTTAAAGTAGTGTAGTCTCAAGTATATTTCAAAATCTTCTGATAGATCTCTATATGGGATTCTCAGTTGATTTCTTCATTCTAAATGTTTTGTTTGAAGAAGCTAACTTTGTAGTTTCGAATCTAAATTTGCATATCATTTTCACAGTTTCGTGTCTCACACCAGTGCCACATGAGATAAGCTCAGAAGATGGAGCTACCAAGTTTATGAAGACCGAGCTTAATGCTCTTAGGCATGATTGAAGGTTGCACAAAGGTACAAGCTGCTCTTTAAATTAGTTTTAGCAATTTGAGCTTGTGTGGTATAACATTGTATGGACCTTACTTTCACTAGTGGACCGAAGTCCCCGGGGACCCCCGTTTTTTAACCCACATAGGATTTTTGCGGTCAGAAAACCTATTGTGTTAATATTGAATTGTTCTTCATATACTGGTATTTCTGCTATAAGTTGTGTATGTCGTTCGTGCCTTGTTATGATGCATGATTAAGTACAGATTGAGTTGTACAAAAAACGATCCCAAATGTGCCTTTATATATTTACATAGGCAACTAAACATTCCTCGGGTTTCAAATGCGTCTTTTTAACTTACAATATTACACACTTTCTATATTACACTTGATATATAGCCCTGAGTCATCAAGACTGCTCAGCTTTGAGATTATTTCTGATTTGCAGTTGCAGTTGGAGACGATTTCCTGATATTCCCAACTCTGTGACCATCCATTCTAACTTTACCAAAAACCCCATTTCTAGCAGATTTTGGTGATGCCGGCCCATGTCCACAAGCGACGGCCATGTCCTTCAAGTTTTGAAGGCTTTCAAGAGTCTCGATAATGGTTGGCATTTTAGGCCTGTCTTTAGGGTTCATACTTATGCATTGTAATGCCATATGGGCAATCTCCTTTGCTCCCTTGATAGAATACTGGCCAACAAGTCTCGGGTCCATAATATAGCGCAACCTCCGACTACTGCTAGTAAGGTAAGGTTTTGCCCAATCAATCAAATTTTGCTCGCCCTTTGGTCTCGATTTATCCATTGCTCTTTTTCCTGTTAGCAATTCTAGCAGCACCACTCCAAAGCTGTAGATGTCACATTTTGTTGTCAATTGCCCTGAAAATTTGAAATTCATCCAAATGTCAATGCATTTGATTAATGAAATGGGTCCTTTGAATTAGACTCAGTCGACCCATCTAGTTATTAATTGACGTTATCATCTCATTATGATAAGTTTTTAATATAAGACAATAGTCAAAGGAAGTTTCCATTTTTCTAAAATATTCTAATGGAACTGGATTGAAATCTACTTTTCTATCAATATTAAATCATCAACTAGTTAATTCGTAAAGTTAAACAGTAACCCTGGATAGAAACTCTTAATATAATCTAACCCAATTTCTTTCTCTGCATACGAAACTCCTGATATGCACACTTCATTGCACTAAAAAAGCAATTCTAAACGGGGCTACATGTACTGAAGAAAAAAGTTGGGAAGTGTATATATATATATATAGCATTTTCAAGTTGTACCTGTTGAGACATATTCAGGGGCAGCGTATCCATAGGTACCCATTACTCTTGTTGTGACATGCGTTTCTGATCCTTCAGGCCCCATCTTTGCAAGTCCAAAATCTGACAGCTTTGCTGTGAAATCCTACCAAATACAGAGAAAAATGCAGCTTATATAATACTTAAATACCCTGGAATTAAAAGTAGGTTTTGTTTTTGTCATTTTACTATAGCTGTATATAAAAACTATAAAAATAAAAAGAAATATAGCACTTGTTGTCAAATATTCATTTCGTAAAATGACTTTCTGAAATTGTCAATAATAACTCCCTCTATGTCTCGAGTGCTACACTTACAGAATCTAGCAAGACATTTGAAGTTTTGAAATCCCGGTATATAACAGCTGTCTCAGCCCCATGCAAGAAAGCAAGGCCTTTGGCTGCTCCTATTGCAATCTTTAGTCTTGTGGCCCAAGGCAATGATACTGAAAGCCCTGCACTCACAGCAGATAATAATTATATAAACCCTAAAACTGTAATTAAAAATAATTATAATTGTTGGACTTGGAGATATTATGCAAACGCACTTTTGAATAAGTGATTCTCTAAGCTGCCTCGAGGCATAAACTCATAAACAAGGAGTCTTTCTTCGTTCTCGCAACAGTAGCCAATCAATTTCACCAAATTCTGGTGCCTCAGCTGCCCAAGAAATATCACTTCTGCCTGCAACAAATTAATGAGTTATGAATAAATTTGTCAAAACTTACCAAAACTTAACTGGAAAAGTCTCTTTTTCTTTCTTTTTTTTTTCAAATCGAATCATTTTATTAGAGATGTGCATCGTATTGAGATTTGGCGAATAGTCCACATCCAACTCTTTATTTATTTATATGAGGACGCTTTAGTCAATATCTTCTAAAAGTTGATATGATTTGCTTGCTTTTGGCCTAGTTAGCTTCTTTCCTTTCTCTTTTACTTTTGGTCAAGGCCTAGATAAAATAATTGAGGTGATTTTTACACATTAATTTTAACTTTTCACACATCTCTCTTTATTTATGGTATTCAAACTGAATTAAATTAAACAAAAATAACAAACATGATTAAAATAATTACAGGAACCTTGAACGAAGAAAAAACACAACCGAAAGGCCTAATGACTAATAAGAAATCGTTGGGTTAACCTAAGTTGTCAGACAATCCTTCTTATATTATAAAAGTTGAAACTCTTTATAAAGATCATTTCTAAAAAGACAATTACTCGAACAATTAAAAAATGATCATTATTAAAAATGGTTAAAAATAGTGACCGTTATCGTTATTTATTAAATTAACCCCGACTTTTTCTACTCGGTTATATATGGTACGTAGTAATATTATTTTTCTCAAAATTGCTATGTGACAAATTATTTGTATCATCATTTATAACATCTCTCTAATAGAAATGGATTCACATGTTATAATTCTCACCTCTATTAGAGAGATAGTACAATTAGATGGTAAGTGTAGCATATTCTAATTTCCTTCACATGTCTTTAGCATGGCCGAAAATATATAGTAAAATTAAAAAATCCTTACGAGCCATTCGCGGTGTCCTTGTAGGCCTTCAATGTCGAGGAGCTTAACGGCAACGGCCTGAGCCTTCAAACCCTGCCTCAAATTCTCATCAACATAACCCTTATGCACGGTTCCAAACCCACCTTCTCCAAGCAAAAAATTAACCGAAAAATCCTGAGTCACAGCACGCAGCTGACTCAGTTGAAAATCATACAAGTCCGACCCAAAAGACTCTGCAAGATCCTCGTTAATCCGTATGGATGAAGAACGGCTGAGATCAGAAAAAGACAACCGCCGGAAGGACGGCAGTTGATGAGCAACATCCTTGGAGAGATCAGACCTTGATGGCCTGCACCTGCTGAAGTTGCGAAAGATTGTTTGGTCTTCAGCTGAACAGCAGTTTGCTGTGAATGGTCTCCAAGGCTTTGAGTGCTGCTGCTGCCGCCTCGTCATTATTGGAGGAGAAGAGAGTAGTTAGTGGAAAGAGATATGCATATTTGATGCAAAGAATACCACCTGAACCATGGTTTCTTGTTCTAAAAGTGAGCTAATTTAACAGAGAAGGAGGTGTACTTTCTTTCTTCAACTGCTCTAACCACTCTACTAAATGGGGGAATTGTATTTCGTTTGCAATCTGCTTCTTTAACATTATCCGTACTTGTCATTTGTCTTTTACTAATGTCTTCTTGTAGAAGTTAGAAGATATTCTGCGATTGAGTAAATCTTAATCTTTTTTTTTCATTAGGGACACACACAGTTTGACCAAATTTTGCATCAAACCCACTTTTGTCTGCGCTAGAACCAATCAAATAGAGATGATAATATATATATATATATATATATATATATAACAAATACATAAATAGATATCGAATTTAACTATATGATTAAACCCCAATACGAATAATTAAATGAAGTTGTAAACAAATATCACTAACTTGCTTTCGGAAGATAGAGGCCTGCTAGGTACATATTATATAGTCGAGCCAAGTCGAGTGTAGGATGCTCAAGCTCCACCCAGTTAAAATTGTTCTTGCTCAAGTACAGCTCAAGCTCAGCTCTAATGATATATTCAAGCTCGTGCTCGACTCATTTGTAAACTAAACTCGAGCTTTTTGTTGGTTCGACTTATTGAAAAGTTATGTAAACAAATAAAAAGCGTAAGTGTTATCTTTTGTATGTAATGGTACTATAAACAAAATCTTTATACAATTTTCAATTTCGCAGCATTGGGTAGTCATCTCTTGCTAGTCAATAGATAGGGCTAGCCGGATAAGGTATTTAGTTTTAAAACATGACAAGGTTGCATATGGGCATGGCTTAGGCTTGTCCATGTGTTGATAATATGATTGTATTTGTAAAGTCATTTATGATGATACTTGTAAGTCACGTGCGCAGAGTTGCATTTGCTTAATGGGATTGGGACAGTAGCCAATGCCACTATGCCATTGCCAACAAACTTAATGAGCTCTAAATTTGCTTCACATTTTTGTCGTTTCTTCTCTAGAAATTAGAATCCTCACCCTTCTTTGATCTTAAGATTAAATGGCTATAGGGGCAATGTTGTGCAATGAACTGGTTGAAAGAGCCAACAGGCACTATCTATTTCTGTATGATGAATGATGATGCCTTTGACACAAAAACACCATACTTGTGTAATCACTTAATTGAACAAATCAAAAGAGAACGAAGAAGAGTGTGAAGACGGCACAAATTATAAGACGCAAACATAAACCATTAACCCAAAACCTTGGAGCACTTGGGAAAAAAAAAAAAAAAAAAAAAACCTTGGAGCACAAGTCTCAGACGGAGGCAAATTACTTAAGATTGGAACAATCCCAGAGTGGTGAAGAAAATAAACGCAGCAGCACAGCAGCCACAATGGTTCTAACAACAAGACGCGGTATCAGCAACAAAGCTTTCAATTAACATGATCATTTCCCACTACTTGATCATCTGGACCATGTCTGCTGCAGTTGTTGGAAATTGGACTACAAGTCTTTGAAGGAGGACGAGTGATCAAGGGGCTGCTGGGTGAGGTTGCACGCACATTGGGACTCATCTGCAGAGCAGGCAGGACATGAACATGTAGCTTGAGGTCCATTTCACAGTGACCCAGCCACCCACATATAAAGTACATGTTTCCAGTTTTCCTCAATCGAATCACCACCGCCAAATCGTTGTGCCTTTAAGTAGGTGTAATGTTTGACACAAATCGTCGTCCGTCTTCCTCACTTCCAGCACATTATGCACCGGACTGAGCCTGAAAACTGCCTCACACCGACGCCAACGTGTGATCAAATTTTAACTTCAAATTCAAATATATCTTTGTCTATTCATAATTAAATCATTACATATAAGTAAAGTGATTAAGTCACAACTTAATTAATATTCCAATATCTATCAATACACCCAATTAACAAAACAAATTTATGAACAAACAGCCACCGTTAAGCCCTGCAGCCCTATTCGTGGATTTCAACTAAATCGCTACCAAATACAGAGTACAAAATCGAAGTAATCGTCCATGGATGAAATGCAGCTAATTAAATGTTGAACATGTGACTAAATTCCAGTGGGCCCATAGGTGTAAGCCCAGTAGCCCAATTGCATTGGGTCTTTGTGTTACCCATGTGAAAGCCACGTGATGTGGCTAGGGTTCTTTATAAGGCAGCAGTAGCTGCCATTTGTTTTTGTAGCAGAAAAACAGAGAGCAGCAGAGGAAAATAAAATAGGGGTGCTGCAGCCCCACTTTGAAGAGAAGAAGAAAGTGTTCTTCTCTTTGGTTAGCAATCATCCATTAAAGTAGTTGTTGTAATAGCTTTGAGCTATGTATAGAGAGAAAATTATTCATTATATTTCCTTCTCTATTTGTTTCTTTGGTGTGTGATAGCTATTTGGTGTATTGGGTTTTTGGGTTGTGAGATTGTCAATACTTTGTAAACTTCTATTTGGTTGATAGTGGATTATTGGGTGAGCTCCTACTGCTCCGAGAACGTATTCTAGTTACACTGACTGTTGAGGAACCTTGTTAAAATCTTGGTGTCTTTTTCTATTTTTGTTCTTGCATTCCATTTGATATAGTTCATGTGGGTTGGCTTGAGTTGGTTCTAATTGGTTTGGTGCTATCCTAGCACAACAATTGGTATAAGAGCACTGGTTGCTCTTGGGTACCGTCTAGTTGCTAAAGATGTCAGACGGGCAAGATGAGAATCCTTTTGGAAGTAGTTTCGGGTTTGCAAGAACTACGGTGCAAAATGCGAAGTTTGAAGTGGAAAAATTTGATGGCACAAACAACTTCGAGATGTGGCAATGTGAGGTCAAGGATGTGTTGGCTCAACAATATCTACTTGCCGCTTTGGGAGATAAGCCGGAAGCTATGTCGAAGTCAAAATAGGAGAAATTAAATTTGTGGGCTTGCTCTACAATTTGGTTGTGCCTTGCAAAAACTCAAAAGTATTTTGTGATATGGGAGACATTCGTAAATGTGTTGTGCCAAAAATTAGTAATCAAGTACATAACGAAGAGTGCGGAGAACCGGCTACACTTGAAGAAAAAACTTTACTGCTTCCAATACAAAGAAGGTACAAAGATGATTAGACACCTTAATGTTTTTAATAAGTTGATTGCTGATTTGATGAATTTAGATGAGGATATTAAGGATAGAAATAAGGCCTTAATATTGTTGAGCTCCTTGCCGGACTCTTATGAGCATTTTGTTACCACTATTATGCATGGTAAAGAAACTGTGAAATTTGAAGATGTGTCAAATGCCTTGATGAATTATAAAATGAGGCATAGAGATAAGAATCATGATAGTACCTCTGAAACTTTATTTGTTAGAGGTAGATCATTGGAGATGAGATCCTTCTCTAGTAAGAAAATATCATAGTCTCGATCTAGAGGAAATTCTAAAGGTAGAAAAAGCTTGGAAAATGATGAATGTACTTTTTGTCATAATAAGGGCCATTGGAAGAAAGATTGTCCTAGATTGTAGACCAAAGGCAAAGTGAGTTCTGAAGCTAATGTCGCTGAGCTTGAAACTGATTTTTCTGATTTTGCTTTAACCATTTCCTCATCATTTGATTGTGCTACTAAGTGGGTGTTGGATACGAGTTGTACCCATCATATGACTCCTCACAATGATTGGCTTTCAAGCTTGAAAGAGTTTGATGGTGGTGTAGTTTTCATGGGAAATGGCAATCCTTGCACAACAAAATGGATCGGTACAGTTCGTTTGAAGTTGGATGATGGCATGTTTAAAGAGTTTGGTATGTACCGAATTTGAAGAAAAATCTTATTTCTTTGGGCACTTTAGAATCCAAGGGCTTCGAGTTTCATTCAGATGGGCAGACATTGAAAGTTACTTATGGTGTACTTGTTGTGATGAAAGCTCCTCGATGTGGTCATTTGTATTTATTGCAAGGAAGCACTGTGACGGGTGAAGCGTCTGTAGTCTCAGAAAATATGGTCACATCCGATTCAGATACTACTAGACTGTGGCATATGAGATTAGGCCATGGCGATGAGAGAGCTCTACAAGGGCTTGTGAAAGAAGGTCTTCTAAAAAGTGCCACGACTTGTAAGCTTGATTTCTGCGAGCATTGTGTCTTGGGGAAGCAGACTAGAGTGAAGTTTGATACTGGAGTACATCAGACGAAGGGTATTCTTGATTATGTGCATTCAGATGTTTGGGGTCCTACAAAGACTCCTTCTTTGAGTGGTAGACATTGGTTCGTGACCTTTGTTGATGATTATTCAAGGTCTTAGGTCAACACTATAAAGCACAAGAGTGAGGTATTGAGCATTTTCTTGGTTTGGAAGAAAATGGTTGAGAACCAAACTGGGAGGAAGATTAAAATTTTGCAATCGGATAATGGTAGAGAATACACATCCGACCATTTCTTTAAAGTTTGCAAAGTGGAAGGGATTGTGAGGCATTTCAGTGTCTGGGGAACTCCACAACAAAATGGAGTTGCAGAAAGATTGAATCAAACCTTGCTTGAGAAGGTTAGATGTATGTTATCTCAGTCGGGTTTGAGCAAGTCATTTTAGGCAGAGGCAGTTACTTATGCATGTCACATCATCAATCGGTTACCTTTAGCTGCTGTTCAGGGTAAAACACCAATGGAGTTATGGACTAGAAAACCTTCTACTGATTATGATTATATTTGTATTTTTGGTTCACCTGCTTATTTTCATGTAACTGAAAATAAACTTGATCCTAAAGCCAAAATGGCTATCTTTCTTGGTTTTAGTAGTGGTGTCAAAGGTTACAGATTGGGGTGCCCAAAGATGAAGAAACTTGTAATTAGCATAGATGTGACATTTGATGAAGAAAGTATATTCAGAGACTCTAAGAAGAATGTGAAAGATGTCCAATAGGTGGAGCTTGAGAAAGTTTCCTCTACTACTTCAAATCCTATTTTCACTGATGTCGAAACCACTACAAGTGAAGAAATGGGAGACCAAGAAGATGTTGGAGAAGTTGAACTTGAATATTCTAGTCTAGATGAAGAGCAAGTTTCACCTCAAGAGTCTATCGCCAAGAACAGAGGAAAGTGAAATATTACCAAGCCAGCTCAGTATAGTGATTATGTTTCTTTTGCTCTTATAGTGATTATGTTTCTTTTGCTCTTCTTATTATCACTGATGAGATTCCATCCAATTTTGAGGAAGCTATGAGAGTGAAGAAAATGAGAAGTGGTGCAATGCCATAGGTGACGAGATGAATTCTCTCTTGAAAAACAAGACTTGGGAGATAGCTAAATTGCCTAAGGGTAAGAAAGCTATTGGTTGCAAATGGGTGTATACCAAGAAGGAAGGTGTTGATGAGAAAAGCAATGTGAGATTTAAAGCAAGATTAGTTCCTAAAGGGTATGCACAAAAGGAGGGCATTGACTACAATGAAATCTTTTCTCCGATTGTGAAGCACTCCTTAATTCGCATTATGTTAGCTCTTGTTGCACAATATGATCTTGAGCTTGTGCAACTCGATGTGAAGACGACTTTCCTACATGGTGATTTGAATGAAGAGATCTATATGTGTCAACCGGATGGTTATAAAGTGAAAGGGAAAGAGAATTTATTTTGCAAGTTGAAGAAATCACTTTATGGCTTGAAGCAATCTCCAAGACAATGATATTTGAGGTTTGATAAATTTATGAGAGGCCAAAATTATTCTAGAAGTCAAAATGATCATGTGTGTACTTCAAGAAGTTGCAAGATGGGTCTTTCGTTTATTTGTTGATATATGTTGATGATATGTTGATTGCCTCAAAGAATGTCGAAGAGATTAAGAAATTGAAGAAGCAAATGAAAAATGAGTTCGAGATGAAGGATCTTGGTGAAGCAAAGAAGATCCTTGGCATGGAGATCACTAGAGATAGAGAGAAGGGTTTATATGCTTGAGTCAAAGACAATACCTTGAGAAGTTGATTCAGAAGTTTGGAGTTCATGATTCAACCAAACCGGTTAGTACCCCTTTGGCTCCTCATTTTAAATTGAGTTCTCTACAACTAAAACTGATATAAAGAAGCTGCAAATGAAAAATATACCATATGCCAATTTGGTTGGTAGTTTGATGTACTCAATGGTATGCTCTAGACCGGATATTGCTTATGCAGTTAGTACGGGTTTGGTACTGAGGTGCTTTTATAAAAAGTAGGTATCAAAAAAAGATGAGCTCAAAAAGGTGATTGGTAAACACTTAAAAACAGCTTATTTTCACAGTTTTGAGTGAAAAAAAAAAAAAAAAAAAAAAAAAACTGAAAACGTGAAGTAGCAAAAATGAGCTTATTCTCACAGTAGAGCAGAAATAGTTTTTTTTCTCAAAGCACAGCAATACCAAACCAGCCCTTGGTATGGTGAGTCGATATATGCACAATCCTGGTAAAGAGCATTGGCATACTGCTAAGTGGATATTGAGGTATCTCCATGGTACTCGACATGTTGGTTTATGCTTTAAGAGGGATGACTTTGGTATTGGCAACTTTGCAGTTGGTTATGTTGATTCCGATTATGCAGGTGACTTAGATAGAATGAAGTCTACTACAAGCTATGTATTTACTATGGCTAAAGGGCCAATTTGTTGGAGGTCCATTTTGCAGTCGTCTGTTGCCTTGTCTACCACATAGGCTGAATATATGGTAGTTGCTGAAGCTATAAAGGAGGCCATTTGGATACATGGATTGATTCGAAATTTAGGGGTTGATCAGAAGTAGGTGGAGGTGCATTGTGATAGTCAGAGTGCCATTTATTTGTCTAAGTATCAAGTTCATCATGTGAGGACCAAGCACATAGATGAACGTTATCACTTTGTTCGTGAAGTTGTTAGTGAAGGGGAAATCATTCTCCAGAAGATTCCAACTAAAGACAACCCCGCTGATATGTTGACTAAGGTTGTTGGTGTAGCCAAGTTTGTTCATTGCTTCAACTTGGCTCACATTTTGGCTACATAAAGAAGGCGTTGAGTAGTAGGAGTTTTGGAGCATCTGGATCGGCATGAGTTGTTCTCTTGCTAGTATTTGGGAGTGATTTTTTGTGTTGGTTGTTGATAATGTTGATTTGGCTCGTCATAGCACTTTCAAAATTTGGCCAAGGTGGAGATTGTTGAACATGTGGCCAAATTCTAGTGGGCCTTTAGGTGTAAGCCCAACAGCCAAATTGAATTAGGTCTTTGTGTTACCCATGTGAAAGCCACTTGATGTGGCTAGGGTTCTTTATAAGGCAGCAGCTACTGCCATTTGTTTTGAGTGCTACTACGCCCACCCCTCAATGTTATTTTTTCATCCACCATAAAAAGTTAAAAACACATAATACTCTCTTTACACCCACAATCATTCCTAGAATGTCCTTGATACATTTTTCAACTATTTTCCTACAGAAAACAAAAATTGAAATTCAAAACCACGCCACCCTACCCAATTTGGTGGCAACCCCCTACCCACTGCCAGCCAACGTTTTCTCTCTGGAAATTTGGAGAAAGAGAGGGCTTGACGTGGCCCATTTCAATGGGAACAAGGAAAATGAGCAACATTCTCGATTGAATCGATCGTCGTTTCTAGACTGGAAATGACGATTTAGGTTGAGGTTGAGTTTGTTTATTAGTAGGTTCAATTAAGATGGAGAAAAGAAAATATTAGGTTGGGGATGAGACACCAAAACGGTGGAGGATGGTTGCCGTCAAATTGGACGAGGCGTGGCTCTTCGCTTTCCTTCTAATTTTCAATTTTTGTGTTGTTTTTTCTTCTAATTTTAACAAAGCAGCAATTAGAGCTAGTGTGTTGATTGCATCCGCCATTTTTTTCACAGCTTCTCATATCCTTCTCCTCAAATCTCTCTTTGCTTTTTGGGACTTCTCCTCCATATTAAAGATAACAGTGTTTTTTTTTTTAAATTGGTAACAAAATTTTGAATTTATGTTATTTTGGCCATAGAAAAAAAAAAGATAATAATTAATTTTGTTAGGGTATCAAAAGTCATTTTACAAAATGTTAAATATGTCATTAAAATTTTCAATAAAAAGGGAAAATAAGGTTGAGGGGTGGGTATATCATCACTCTTTGTTTTTGTAGCAGAAAAACCGAGAGCAGCAGAGGAAAAGAAAAAAGGGGTGCCGCAGCCCCACTTTGAAGAGAAGAAGAAAGTGCTCTTCTCCTTGGTTAGCAATCATCCATCTAAGTTGTTGTAATAGCTTTGAGCTATGTATAGAGAGAAAATTATTCATTATATTTCCTTTTCTATTTATTTCTTTGGTGTGTGAGAGCTATTGGGTGTATTGGGTTTTTTGGTTGTGAGATTGCCAACACTATGTAAACTCCCATTTGGTTGATAATGGATTATTGGATGAGCTCCTACTGCTCCGAGGACGTACTCCAGTTACACTGACTGTTGAAGAACCTTGTTAAAATCTTGGTGTCTTTTTCTATTTTTGTTCTTGCATTCCATTTGATATATTTCTTGTGGGTTAGCTTGAGTTGGTTCTAATTGGTTTGGTGTTATCCTAGCACAACATTAAATACAAAGGATAATTAAGATTACATACCAAGAAAGTCGCCCACACTGAAAGTGGTGCGCCCATGCTTGGATGTCGGAGCTGAGATCCCAGCCGGAAGCTCCGCTAACAGTTTGGTTGGTGTGAGTGGTGGCGATTGCAGAGACACTGTAGTGAAAGAATATCAGCACTATGATCGCCTTCACAGAAAAATCAGCGGAGACACATGCATTTTCTAATTTGTTAACTACAGTAATCGATCGAAGATACATCAAATATCCAAATTCTAGAAGAAATGGAGAAAAAACTACTGCAATTTTCTCAGGAAAATGCACAAACACTTGGTAAACACACGATCATGAATGAAATGAACGACAATTAGAATATAAATTAATAACGCAATAGATTGGAGAAGCTCAATTACGCACACACTTAACGAATTAATGAATATATCTAAGAAAGAACTGAACAGAAGAAATTAGCAACAACAAACTGAAATCGAACCCATGCAAGTCAAAACTAAGTACGTAGCAGAGTAACTTTCAACAAAAATTAGCAAGAAAAAACTGAAATTGACGCCAATTCAAGTCAAAATGCAGTACGTAGCAATTTTCTTACGAAATTATGCAATTTTCTCCAGAAAATGCCCAAAAACTTGGTAAAACACGTCATCATGAAAAGAAAGAAACAATAAATAAGTAAGAACAAGAAGAAATAGAAAAATCCAACGCCAAATGCAAGTCAAAATGCAGTACGTACTTGCAGTTGTTGGTTTCTTGTGATCGTAAAAGAAAATCGATCGAGCAGAAGAAAGTCCTGGAATAATTGAGAGAATGAAGGGAATTGAAGCAACGAGTTTGGAGTGTAATGGGAGTGAAGAGTTTAGCAAAGTGCAGTGGGAATGGAGGGAAAGCGAACGAATTAAAAGAAGTTTAATCATGCAAAAGGAATGTTTCGAAGGAAGTTCAATCATGCATGCAAACGGATGTTTGGAAGGAAGTTTAATCACCCAGTCCCTTACTCCGTCGATCTCACGTTCTCTCTTATCAACCTAAGTTCTAACCCTCAACTAATTATTCAACGCACAGCACGTCTGTATAGGGGGAAGCTTGTTGCAACTTCCCCAGCGGAGCATGTCCTCAGAATTATGCTTAAACTTGAAAATTAAAATCATACGTTTTATCTTATTAAAATACAATTAAATATTGTTAAAATTCAAATAGCTTTAATGAGCTAACCAGGGAGCAGAACTTCATGATTTCAGTAGTGACAAACTGAAAATTGTGCAACGGTTCAGCAATCAAGAATTTCAAAAATTACTTAAATTTCCTAATTTTTATGTGTAAAAAACCATAAAAAAAAAATTTAATTTAACATACAAAAGCCTTGTCACACGTGTAATTAATCGTGTGACAAGAAGCTTGTACACATTTTATGGCTCTTCTCCAAGAAGCACTTAGTGGCAGGCATTTTTAACCATCCAAACTAACACGATTCATGAAGTTTAGCCTTCCACTGGCGGAACCATATTTTTTAAAGGGTGATTTTGTGTAAGATCAATTAAAAGTTACAATATTAACAAAATATCAACAATATTTATGTTAATTATAAATAGGTTAATCATGTATTGTGATACTTAAATGCATTTAAAATAAACAAAAATTACAGAATCTGCCAGTACAACTGGCACCCACTTCAACTAACACTCATTTTCTCATAGTTTTATATTTTGAAATAAGTCAACGCGTATCAGACACTGCAACGCAATGTTTATTTCCTGATTTTGTGTTTTTACATTTGGATTCACACTGCATTGCAGTGTCCATTTACTGGTTTTGTTTTTTCCATCACTCACACGCCTCCTACATGTTTCTTTTTATATTTGGATTCAAACACTGCAATGCAGTGTCCGTTTCTGATTTTGTTTTTTACTTTTGAATTCAAACACTGCGTTGCATTGTCCGTTTTCTGATTCTGTTTTTTCCATCACTCACACGTCTCTTATGCTTCACACCACGCACGACTCTTGATTTTTACATTTAGATTCAGACACTGTAATACAGTGTCCGTTTCTTGGCTCTGTTTTTTACATTTGGATTTAGACACCGTAATGCAGTGTCCGTTTCTTAACTCTGTTTTTTACATTTGGATTTAGATATTGTAATGCAATGTCTGTTTCTTGGTTCTATTTTTTACAATTGGATTCAAACACTGTAATGCAATGTTCGTTTTCTAGTTCCCTTTTTTTTAGTTGAGCAAACCCCTCCATGTAAACAAGGGCGATATAGAGAGAGTGATAAATATACATGTTCCAACTATTTATAGGGTTCAAATCCTCTCTGGATTAGTTACATAGGGATAGAAATCTAATGGCCAAAACCTCTTCCCCTTCCTCTCTTCCCCCTCAACTCCTCTTTCTCCCTTGCACCGCTACACCCCATAACTATTAACAAACCCCAAATTCAATTGCAGGTCATTTGTGCTCTAAGTCTGATTTATTTTTTGGCTCCCTTACTGTTTTAGATTTTTATTTGTCCTCTTCTTCTTCTTCTTCTTCTTCTTCTTCTTCTTCTTCTTCTTCTTCTTCTTCTTCTTCTTCTTCTTCTTTGAGATTTCTCTCTCTCATGTAACTTTGTTTCTCTCTATAATTTTTCCATAGTTATGAAAAGATCTCTGCAACCAAAAGACACAAGGTTGCACGACCCCTCTCTTTATTGTTTCGTTAACATCGCCTGAGATTTTAGGGTGGAGGACCTGCAATAGAGGGATGTGGATGTGCTATGGCTGATTTTGGAGAGGGTAAGGTGAGGCACCTGCAATTGGGGGTTGTGGGCTGGGTGGGTTATGGCAGTGCTAGTGTTGATTTTGAGGTAAGGTTGAATTTGATCTGGAATTTGGGGGCTGGTGGTTTGAGGTTAAGAGCTTCGAAGTGATGGAGAAAGAGAAGAGTTGAGGGGAAGAGAGGAAGGTGAAGAGATTTTTGGCCATTCAATTTGTATCATGGATAAGATCCATCAGTCTGGAGGGTCCCCACAAAATTGATCCGGAGAGGATCTAAATCCTTATTTATAATAGTTTAAGCCTATATGACATTCATAGAGAGAGAAAGAGAGAGAAGGATAAAATAGTCAAATTCTAACTATTTATAATGACTTAAAGCTTACGTGACATTTATCATTGACCCATGCCTATCTAGTAAAAATATATCATTGATTAAATCCAAAACAAAAATATGTCATTGATATATGGCTTAATAGTAAAAAATTTATTGACTTTTGGCTAAATTACTTTTTTTGAAAAGCTAATGTACTTATATGAGACTTGTATATATTTTAAGGTAACTCACTCCAAAAAACTTATTAGCTCCCCAAATTTAACCAAGGGTTCCATTATCCAATCAAATTTGCTGGTCAAGAGCTGGTTTGAGATTGCTTAAATGTTTTAAAAGCAACTTTTTAAAAATGTTGGGATTAAAATTTTGTTTGGTAAATGAAAAAATATGTTTTTTTTTTCTTTCAAAATCATGGGGTGTAAAACAGTAAACAGGAGAAGCAGTTTTACCCATGTTTCTCCAAAAAACATTTTTTTTATAGAAGGCGGGTGAACAATACCAATTAATGAAACGTTCATATTAACAATCCTACTATTGCCTCCTTTTTTGCTAAAAGCACTTTTAGCACTATAATTTACCAAATACTTACTTTTTTCACAGCGGTTTATTCTCATAGTACGATTTTAAAAAAAAAGTACATCAATCTAAACTAGCCCTCATTTTTTAAACATATTTTCATTTGATTTATCTTAGAATTCCGAAAGATACTACAAACCCGTTGCGATGTTGCCAACGATGAGAAAATGCTAAACCAATTTTTAATCAAGTAAATTTAAAATTAAAAGTTGAGAGAAGTGTCAATAAAATTAAAAGTTGAGAGAAGTGTCATTAGACAAGGAAGTTTAATTTAGTTACGAAATTTAGTTACGAAACACTTAGTCAAATGCTGCCAAGGGTATCTATCTAGTGGTAGATCTTTTAGATTCAACATCAACTATGCTCCAACCTCGTATCGTCGGTGAATAACATTATGAAACTACGCTAAGAAGCCTTCATATCTTAATGCATGTATTTAATTTATTCGGAGCTATTAGAGCAGGATCCACATTTTGGGGAATATGAGTTGAAGCAATAACAAAAATATTTCTAGTGGAACATCTTTCACAATCCCTGGAGAGATAGTTTACTAATAAACCAATGGATAAGTAATTTGACACATTCTTCACATCCAAATCATGAATGTTCACAATAATTCCTGGAGAGATAGTTCACTAATAGACTGAGGGATAAGTAATTCTATTTTAGCCAAAGGAAAACATTATATCAGATTCATAGAAAAATATGATTGGAGAAAAAACACATACGGGCTGTGCCTAAGTTCTCATAGAAAGCAACCCCACTTTCGAACTCATATAGGCGAATCCATAAGTGTGCACTGCAATTAAACTCACCATTCAAATATATGTGCAATGGTATTCATTAAGAACGTAAGAAAGTTAAGGGAGAAGCCGAAAGCAAGGAGGGAGAATTGGGACGTCAAAAGCTTTGCTGTGGATCTGAGATTGATATTCATGTGGACCAAGATTGAAATTCCGGTTGTTTTTTTCTATGCTTTCGAAGTATACTATGTCATTATTTAAAGTTACCATAAACTAAATTCCTTTTGCTAAGGCTAAGATGTAGCCTAGCTTTGAATAATTGAAGTTTATAATATTAAGTTCTTATTGTTCTTTCATGTTGATTGTTCATTGCTGTTTTTAATGCTTGCAATTAATTGGTCATTAATTGTTTGAATGGAAGAATTAGGTTAAGACAAAAAGGAGATATCTAATATATAGCTTCTTGAAACGAATGTCATGTTTTAACTGAGTGTCAGACATGGACTAACATGATTCATGCAATTTTTCTTTTGTTTTTTTGTTTTTTTGTTTTTTTGTGGACTTTTCATAGTACGCAATGAGTTTCAGTTGCCTAAATCTGTGGATAGACATAGCGTCTGCTGATAATTAGGAATATAATTAGTATACTCTGAAAGCATATATATATATATATTATTGGTGAATTTAGGAAAAATCAATTGTCAACCTAAGACCTCTCACTTACAAGTGAAGATGAATACCACTAAACCGTAGTACTAAGTGGCTTATCCGTGCAGATTTTTTAATGCTAGCATGGCTTAAAGGCAAAGTGGAAAGTGGTTGTAGCTTTTAATTTTATGCATACTGATTCCTCTGATATGTTTTAAGAAGATCAGAGCTTCAATTAAATCTAAATTGAATACTTCGAAGTCATGTTTTATAATGTGTATCAAATTCTTATTCATGTCGTCTCATTTATCTTCCCATTGTGGCTTGTAATGCTGTGGCCTGGTTGTGCGTTGTTTTTTCGTTGTCTCGATGGTTTAGTTGGTGTCTTCAGGTACAACAACTACAACACATATTTAATTTTCGTAATCTAATTTATCGTTATATTGTTTTTCTTTTCCTTAATGAAGAAGTTGTATTGGCATGTTGTTCATCTTGCTTTTTTATTTTGATTTAATATGGTGATTTCATGTATAACTTACATTTCAGGAAGACGGATGGTAAGGGATAAATTGGCTAAAATTGTTTGAGTACTTAAATTTCTGAAAAAAAAATGAAAAAACAACACATTTACATGTTATATATGTGCATGATCATATTTGACGGTAAGGGGCATGGAGCCAATATTATTATATATTAGTATGAATACTCAATTTTCTAAAGGTTGAAAAATCATAGGAGAGATCGGAAGATTTTTTATAAATACATATGATATTTTACATTAATTTATGCTAAGAGGAGAAGCGTGAAGAAATTATAGGGAGTAGCTCAACAAGTTCTACCATAAAACCAATTGACAATATGGGGAGTAACTCAACTTACTACTTATAAGTTCATGCAAGATCCCTCCTCCATCAATGTGGGACTAATTCTCAACATGCCCCCTCATGTGTGGTGAATTTTCAAGCCTAACATGTGGACAACACAACAGGGTGACATGGAGCGTGTGTGGCCGTTTGGCTTCACACGTGGGATTTTCAAGCCTAATATGTGGACAACACAACGGGGTAACGTAGAGCACATGTGGTCATTTGGCTTCACACGTGGGACAACCTGCTCTGATATCATAAAGAAAGTTGATGTTCCACCATAAAACTAATTGGCAATATAGGGAGTAACTCAACTTACTTATAAGTCCATGCAAGGTCTCTCCTCCCATCAATGTAGGACTAATTCTCAACAAAGCGAAGGTATGAATTCGAAAAAAAGCCCAAATCACCATGGCAATTTATCACTTTTCAAATTTGAAGTTAAGTTTAAATTCAAAAGGAATTTCGGCATTTTTAATCTAAATTTTATTTCGACAAGAAACTTTGCATTAACTTTCCAAATAAAATTACAGGACACCATGGTTTACAATTTTAAATTTATTATGTAATCGTCTTCTGCTCTGGATCATGAATAATTTCATCCATTGAAAAAAACATCAACGGCACAATAAAATAGAGAGAGAGAGCCGTCACAAACGAAAGCCAACGAGATCTGGATAGACAGAACAAAATAAAGTTAAATCTCTATAAATTAATAGTTTGGTACTAAGAATATGTATTAATTTTGCGGAATATTAAATAATTAATAAATTACTATCTTATCAGCCAATTAATAACTTATTAATTTATCAAGTATTCCGTATTTTCTTTTATATTGTATATTGTGTTTAGTTTTTCATTTTACAAACTAACAATTCTATTTATTTATTTAACAAAGTAACATTCATAAATCTACTTACGTTTTTCAAAATTAATTATACTTGTTCAATTCAATGTACTACATTATTCAATTTTATGAATATTTAACCAAGCAAAACTCTACTTTTTTTTAAACAAAACAAAAACCATAGTATAAAAGGAAATTATTAATTTATATATTATGTGGGATCTATATGAATTATATATATATATATATATATTTATATATTGATTTATATATTATGTGGGATTTATATGAATTTTTCATAATATATTATCTTATAATTTAGTACATTATTTAACCGAGATTAATTATTAATTTCTTGGGTATTAAATTATCGAGGTTCTACGAAATGAACAAATAAGTTATGTAATAAGTAATCACATGATTTAGCCTTAATTGATTTTGTTACATGCCGATCAAGAAAATGTATCGTCAACTAATAACATTATTCAATACAATATAATTAATAATTGGAATCTTATTTTTTTCACAACCTGTTCATCGACCTTCAGTCTTTTTACATTTCTAAAACCGCTCTGCATGTTGATCTTCCAATTATAATGTCATAATTGATCTTAAACCATCACAATGTCTATAAATACTTGTTGCAACACCAACGCTTTCGTCATTCCAACTTCAATCTATCCTTCATAAATCACCGAACCAAACCAAAACAAACTGATATGGCGACATTCGCTCTTTCTGCTTGCAATATGATTCATTTTCCACTTGCCCTACTAGCATATTTCATTTTGCTCACGCTAGCCAATAGCCACGGTTTCACTGCCGATCTCATACACCGTGATTCCCCGCTCTCTCCCTGGTACAATTCATCCGTCTCTCGTTACGATCGCTTGCATAATGCCTTTCGCCGTTCTGTCACTCGTGCCATTCACTTCGTCAAGCCAATAATCAACTCATTATCGTCGTCGTCAGGAGCAAATATTCAGTCCAGAATAATATCAAGTGCTGGAGAATACCTAATGAACGTATCAATTGGGACCCCACCAGTTGAAGTTCTCGGAATAGCTGACACAGGCAGTGATCTCATCTGGACTCAATGCAAGCCATGCAAGCAATGCTTCAACCAAAACCCTCCTCTCTTCGATCCCAAGAAATCGTCAACCTACCGCTCCATCCCGTGTCAGTCCAATTCATGTACTTATCTCGAAGAAGCCTCCTGCAGCACCCAAGACAACGAAGGTCATGAAACGTGTGACTATGGCTATCGTTATGGAGACCGCTCTTTCACTAGAGGGACTCTAGCTGTTGAGACCTTCACAGTTGGATCTGATAGAAAACTTATGATTGTATTTCTTAATCAATAAGATTACAACAGATGGTTATATATATAACCAACAAACCTATGAAAAATGACAGCTCACCTAACTAATTACAACACATGAAAAACTAACCATATCAGAGAAATATCTTCTAAGTTTTATCTTTTACAATATTAGCCTTAACATCCCCCCTCAAACTAAACTGAGGGTGTCGAAGAGCAAGTTTGTGTCTGAGAAGATGAAACCGAGCCTTGGACAGAGACTTTGTGCAAATATCAGCAATTTGATCCTGTATGCAGATGAAATAGACTGAAAGCTCTTTGGACAAAACCTTCTCCCGGATATAGTGATAATCAAGTTCAACATGCTTGGTCCGAGCATGAAAGACAAGATTCTTAGCAAGTTGCATGGCATAAATATTGTCACACCAGAGCTTAGGAGGAGAAGGAAGTTTCAGACCAACATCAACCAAAAGCTTGCAGATCCAGGTTAGTTCAGCAGCAGAATTAGCTAGAGAACGATACTCAGCTTCAGTTGAAGATCGGGCCACAGTAGGCTGTTTCTTAGCACTCCAGCTAAGTAAAGAGTTACCTAGAAAGATACAAAAACCACCGGTTGATCTTCTATCCAAGTGACAACTGGCCCAATCAGCATCAGAAAAGACATTGATGCTAAGAGGTGTTGCAGTTTTAGAAAACCACAGACCAAGCTCAAGAGTACCCTTCAGGTACCTAAGAATTCTCTTTACAGTTTGAAGATGTGATTCCTTTGGTTGATGCATAAACTGACACACCAAGTTGACTGCAAAGGAAAGGTCAGGCCGAGACCAAGTGAGGTACTGCAACCCACCAACAAGAGATCGATATTCTGTGGGATCAGATAATAAGGGAGACTCATGATCCAGAGAGGAAGTGCTGAGGGGAGTTGCACAGGGTTTGGCACCATCCATTTTGAATTTCTGAAGCATATCCAAAATGTATTTGGTCTGAGAAATAAAAATACCAGAGGATGATCGTTTGACTTCAATGCCAAGAAAATAGTGAAGAGGTCCCAAATCTTTGATAGGAAATAATGCACTGAGCTGAGAGATTGTAGCTTGACAAGCTTGAGCATCAGGACCGGTAACAAGGATATCATCAACATATACAAGAATGAACACCAAGGTAGGATCCTTTTTAACAAAAAGAGAATGATCATTCTGCGAACCATGGAAACCAAGGGAAGAAAGAGCAGAATATAGTTTCTCATACCATGCCCGAGGGGCTTGTTTTAGCCCGTACAAGGATTTGTGCAGGTGACAAACATGAGTTGGCTTGGTAAAATCTTCAAAGCCTGAGGGCTGAACCATAAACACAGATTCAGAGAGGTTCCCATGCAGAAAAGCATTGCTAACATCCAATTAATTTAGAAACCAATCGAATTGAGCTGCCATAGTAAGAAGTAACCTGATAGTAACAGGCTTTGCAACTGGACTGAATGTCTCTGTATAATCCAGACCTTGTTGTTGGTGAAACCCTTTTGCAACAAGTCGGGCTTTGTACTGTGCAATAGTACCATCTGGGTTTCTCTTGATGCGGAAAACCCATTTGCAACCTACCAAATTTTGAGAGGGCTGTGATGGAACAAGAGACCAAGTCCCAATTTTGATCAAAGCATTGTACTCTTCCTGCATTGCCTGTCTCCAATGAGAGTGTTTGGAGGCTTGTAAGTAGGTATGTGGAATATAGTCGAGGGATAGATAAGAGGGAATGGGATGTTTAGTGGCAGTGTAGGCTTTAGGCTTGTGAATACCAGATTTAGACCTGGTTTTCATAGGGTGAATATTAGCCTGAGGTGAAGAATGGTGAGGAACTTGAGGTGACAGAGAAGGGGAGGAGGGTGTGGGAGTAGTAGTTGCAGGATTAGGATTAGAAGGAGATGAAGAAATGGACGAAGACAGAGATGTGGGAATGGGATTGGTAAAAGTTAAAGATGTGGGAATGGTATTGGGATAGGTACTTAGAGGGGGAGACAGAGATGGAGAGTTGGGAATGTGATGAAAGGGAAATTGAAGTTCATCAAAAAACACATGGCGGGAGATATAAATCCTTCTAGTAACAACATCGAGACACTTGTAACCTTTATGTTGCAAACTGTATCCCAAAAATACACATGGCTGACTTTTTTGATCAAGTTTGGAGTGAACATAAGGTTTCAACCAGGGAAAGCACTTGCAGCCAAATATTTTGAGTGTATGATAATCTGGAGATTTGTGAAAGAGAGACTCCCAGGGAGAACACTTGAAAGCAGTGGGAAGCCGATTGATCAAGTAGATAGCTGTAGCAAAGGCATCAACCCAAAATTCATGAGGAACTTTAGAAGCTGCAAGAAGGGTTCTTGCAGTTTCAACTAGGTGTCTGTGCTTCCTTTCAGCACAACCATTCTGTCCTGGGGTGTGGGGACAGGTAAGTTGATGTATGATACCATGTGTCCTCAAGAAACTGGAGAATTGAGTACTGGTAAATTCCCCACCAGAATCGGATCTCAAAGTAACAATCTTAGTGCACAGAAGATTCTCAACCATGGATTTGAATTGAGTAAACACAATGAAAGCTTCAGACTTGTATTTAAGTGGAAAGAACCAACAATATTTGGAGAAATCATCAACAAAAATGACATAGTAGCGGAAACCTTGAACAGAACTAACTGGTGATGGTCCCCATACATCAGTATGTAAAAGCTCCAAAGGCTTGCGTGATGAACAAGAAACAGAAGGAAATGGTAACTTTGAGCATTTCCCCATTACACAACTGGAACACAAAGATTTATGTGAACTACCAGTGAAAGAAATACAAGAAGTTGAAGCAATCTTATTCATTATTCTAGATGAAGGATGGCCTAATCTTTGATGCCATATGTCCTGAGATGCCTTGGATGTTGCTGCAAAGGCATGTTGAGTACCAGCAAAAGGAATTGTAGTATGAAATGGATATAATCCGTCACGCACAGGTCCTTTAAAAAGCACCTTCTCCGAAGAAAGGTCCTTCACAAGAAAGTGGAAATGATACAGATGAACTGAGCATTGATTATCAAGAATGAATTTGTTTGCAGAAAGCAAATCTTGCTTTAATGCAGGAACATGTAAAACATTCTTAAGATCAAAGCAGTGAGTATTAATAGATACACGAGAAGAGCCAAGATGAAGAATAGGCAAACCTTTGCCATTACCAATGTAGACCTGTTCGGGACCAGAGTAGGATTCAGGATTTTGCAGTTTTGCATAGGAGTTTGTCATGTGAGAAGAAGCTCTAGAATCAAGCAACCAGGTGTGTTGAGGTGTAGAGGTAGTAGCACAGAAAGCAGATTGGGATAGAGCACCAAAATTAGGGTTGAGACGCTGAGAATACTCCATAGCTTCATGGTCAAATTGCTTGCAGATTTGACAAGTCAGTCTTTTGCCAGAATTAAAAGAATTGGAGTTGTTGAATCTGAAGCCACGATTCTGAGAATACCTCTGATTATTAGACCTGGTATAGTTATTACGTTGATTGTTACCCCTGAAATTTCCTCATTCTGCGAATTTCTGAGATGCGAGCCACGGCCTTGATTTGATGAAAAATTGGAGAAACTCTGAGCAATGTAGGCCTGAGAAGTAGGAGGATCAGTAGGTGTAGGCAAAATACCAGTAGAAGTATTGAAGGCTTGGATTGGTGCAGAGGAAAATTTCTTCCGATTTTCGATCTGAATTTCTTTGCTCAGCAGAAGACCGTGTAGTTCATCAAGAGTTGTAAAACCGACTCGGAACTGAACCGCATTAACAAATGAGTCAAATTCAAGAGGTAAACCATGAAGTGTGACAGAGATCAACTCAGAATCATCAACTGGAGCACCAACACTGGCCCAAGCATCAGCAATTTCTTCAATTCGTTGAAGAAACAAAGCGGCGGAGGACTCGCCTTTAGTAATGGTGCGAAGCCGAGATCGGAGCTCATGAATGTGAGAGTGCGACGCCGTCGCAAGTCTTGATTCAAGTTTAGACCAGAGCTCGCGAGAAGAATTGACACCAACAGTGTAAGGAATCAATGAATTAGAAAGAGTCGAATTTATCCAGATTAAGATATTCTGATCATTTTCATACCAAGAAACAAATTCAGGATTCAAGGTAGAAGTGCGATTTCCAGAGGAATCGCAGAGATACTTCGGCGGAGCCACATGAGATCCATCGACAATGCCGGTGAGATTATAGCGCCTGAAGATCGGAGCAAATAGCGCACTCCAGGTGAGATAGTTGGTGGTAGTGAGCTTAATCGGCATCATTGAACCAATATTCTGGATTGTAATGGATGAAGGTGATGGAGATATGGCCGGAGAAGGAGGAGAAAGAGAGACATTATCAGAGGAAGGAGATGCAAATGCCGCCATTGATGACGATTAGGGTTACGATTTGGGGAAGAAAAGCGGTGTGAATAGGCGGTGCGAAAGCAGTTAGAGAAAGGATCGAGAGAGAGTCGTGAGACAGATGGCGAGAGATACCATGATAGAAAACTTATGATTGTATTTCTTAATCAATAAGATTACAACAGATGGTTATATATATAACCAACAAACCTATGAAAAATGACAGCTCACCTAACTAATTACAACACATGAAAAACTAACCATATCAGAGAAATATCTCCTAAGTTTTATCTTTTACAATATTAGCCTTAATAGGATCAACTTCTGGCCGTCCAGTTTCACTCCCGAAAATTCTCTTCGGTTGTGGACATCAAAATGGTGGCACATTTGATGAGTCCGGTTCTGGGTTGATTGGCCTCGGAGGCGGCCCTCTTTCCCTCATTTCTCAGCTCACTAAATTGACCAACGGAGGGAAATTTTCCTACTGTTTGGTGCCTCTGGCATCGAATAGTAAGAATCCAAACAATAACTTGGCGAGCAAGATAAGTTTTGGCAGTGCTGGCATTGTTTGAGGTGCCGGTGCTGTTTCAACACCTATAGTTGCTAAACAGCCCGACACTTTCTATTACCTCACGCTGGAGGCCATTAGCGTTGGAGAGAAGCGGTTGGCCTACAAAACTGAATGATCACCAAACTGGGAGGATGACGCTGCTGTTGCTGCCAATGAGGGCAACATGATCATCGACTCGGGGACTACTTTGATGCTCCTTCCACCTGGATTTTACGAGGATTTGGAATCGGCGTTGGAGGTTGCCATTAACGCAGAGAGGGTTAGTGATCCGAAGGGGATTCTGAGCCGTTGCTTCCGAAGCGAAAGCGATGACATTTGTGTTCCAATCATAACTGCACATTTCAAGGGTGCGGATGTGAAGTTGCAGGCAGTGAACACATTTGCCAGAATCGAGAACGATTTGGTTTGCTTGACAATGATACCGTCGAGTGACGTGGCGATATTTGGTAACTTGGCTCAAATCAACTTCCTGGTGGGATATGACCTTGAAGAAAGTATTAGGAAAATTATGTATTCATTTCATGAAGAATAATCTTACACTTTTAGTATTTATATACAAGTACATTGTAACCACTAAGAAACCAAAATAAAACTATCTAACAGATATCTTAACCACTAAGTAATATCTCTAGATAGTGTAGTTACAATATTGCCCTTTATATCCCCCCTCAAACGAAATTGAGGTAATCGAAGATGAAGTTTGTCTCGGAGATACAAGAACCTGGACTTGGATAGGGATTTAATGCATATACTGCCACCTGTTCTTGAGTGCAAATGAAATGCACAGAAATTTGTTTTGCCAAGATTTTTTCCCGAATGTAGTGGTAGTCAATTTCCATATGTTTTGTCCGAGCATGAAAAATTGGATTCTTGGCAAGAGATATGGCAGAAATATTATCACACCATAGTTGGGGAGAGCAAGGTAAGCAATAACCAATGTCAACTAGCAGTTTACAAATCCAAGTAATTTGAGAGGCAGTATTGGCAAGGGATCTGTATTCTGCTTCAGTAGAGGAACGAGCTACTGTTGGTTGCTTCTTAGCACTCCAACAAATTAAGGAATTTCCCAGAAAAACACAATAACCTTCAGTTGATCTTCTATCGAGGGCACAACCTGCCCAATCAGCATCAGAGAAGGCAGTCATTGCAGGAGTAGTGGAACACTTGGAGAACCATAAACCAAGATCAATAGAAATCTTAAGATATCTAAGGATTCTTTTAACTGCCTGAAAATGAGAAATCTTGGGGCTATGCATGAATTGACAGACAAGATTGATTGCAAAACTGATATCAGGTGTTGTCCAGGTAAGATATTGAAGAGCACCAACTAAAGAACGATACTCAGAGACATTTTCATGCAATAGTGATTCATGATCAAGTGTAGAAGTACTGAGGGGTGTATTGCAAGGCTTAGCCCCTGCCATGTTGGCTTTGGATAACACATCCAAGATGTACTTTGTCTGGGAAATGAATATACCTGAAGATGATCGTTTAACTTCAATTCCAAGGAAGTAATGTAGAGCGCCAAGATCTTTGATAGGGAATAGAGAACTGAGCTGTTGTATCACTTGTTTACATGCTGCAGAATTAGGACCAGTAACCAAAATGTCATCCACATATATAAGAATGAAGACCAAATTGGGGGTCTTTTTGATGAACAGAGAGTGATCACTTTGAGATCCTACAGACCCCAGAGAGTGAAGAGCCCTATGAAGCCTCTCATACCAAGCTCTTGAAGCTTGTTTTAAACCGTACAGGGATTTGTGCAAGTGACAAACATGAGAGAACTTAGTAGAATCTTCAAAGCCAGGAGGCTGATTCATGAACACTGATTCAGTTATGGTACCATGTAAAAAAGGCATTGCTAACATTAAGTTAGTTCAAAAACCAATCATATTGAGCTGCTAGAATAAGAAGAAGCCGGATAGTGACTGGTTTGGCTACAGGGCTAAATGTTTCTGTGTAGTCAAGACCTTCATGTTGGTTGAAACCCTTTGCAACTAACCGAGCTTTGTACCTGTCCACAGTACCATCAGGTTTTCTCTTAATATGAAACACCCATTTGCATCCTACAATATTCTGTGAGGAAGATTTAGGGACAAGAGACCATGTTCCAGTATTGATAAGTGCATTTACTTCTTCCTACATTGCTTGGAGCCAATGAGGGTACTTGGAAGCTT
Organism: Heteromeles arbutifolia; assembly: GCA_024362995.1. NCBI lineage: Eukaryota > Viridiplantae > Streptophyta > Magnoliopsida > Rosales > Rosaceae > Heteromeles > Heteromeles arbutifolia. Next base: position 9,974,756 of record JANCRC010000020.1, read on the forward strand.
GAATATATGTTGTAGGTAAATAATTTGCTGAAAGATGAGATGGTAAGGGGTGTTTGGTAGCAGTGAGGGCTTTGGGCTTAAAAATACCAGATTTGGACCTGGTTTGCATTGAGTGAATGTTGATAGGTTGGTTGAGATTGGTAGGTTCTGAAATTGCTACTGAAGGACTGGAAATTGGAGTGATATGGAAGGGACAGTGGGTGAGGAAGGAGCTGAAAGTTGTATTGGTGAAGTGGTAGATGAAGGAGAATGTTGAAAATTGAAGGTAAGGGTAGAAGGAATGGTTTCTGAGTGAATATGAGAGTGTGAGGATGCAGGTGTGGTAATGGTGGATAGATGTTGAAAAGGAAAACTAGACTCACTAAACAGAACATGTCTGGAGATATAGAGTATGTTGGTTGCAGGATCAAGACACTTGTAACCCTTGTGATTCAAACTATAGCCAAGAAATACACAAGCTTTGCTTTTGGGATCCAACTTTGAGGAAGTGTAAGGCTTTAACCAAGGGAAACAGACATAGCCAAAGACTTTCAACAACTTATAATTGGGTGTTCTGTGATACAAGGATTCCTAAGCAGATGTTTTGGAGCCAGTAGGCAATCGATTAATGAGGTAGATTGCTATGGCAAATGCCTCAACCCAGTAGATGTGAGGTACTTTAGAAACTGCCAAAATAGTTCGAGCAGTTTCCACTAAATGGCGATGCTTGCGTTCTGCACACCCATTTTGTTGAGGGGTGTGTGGACAGGTGAGTTGATGCTGAATGCCATGTGTAACCAAGAAATTGGAGAAAGAATTACTCAAGTATTCTCCACCAGAGTCAGATCTTAAGGTAATAATCTTTGTGCATAGAGAATTTTCAACCATAGATTTGTAAAAGTGGACAGTACATCAGACTTGTATTTCAATGGGTAGAACCAGCAATATCATGCATAGTCATCCACAAAAATGACATCGTACTTGAAACTTGAGTAGAAGTTATGGGTGAAGGGCCCCAAACATCTGTATGGATGAGTTCTAAAGGTTTGCTAGTTGTAGAAATTGTAGAAACAAAAGGAAGCCTAAAACATTTACCGAAAGCACAATCTGAGCAAAAAAACTTAGCAGCATTGGGTAACACTGAAATACAAGATTGAGATGCTAGTTTATTGACAATCTAAACAGAAGGGTGACCCAATCTGTTGTGCCAGAGATCTCTTGAGGTTTTCACAGAGGCAGTAAGTGCTTGAGGAAAACCAGTTGTTGATGGTGAGAAAAGAAATGGATAGAAACCATTCCGAACACGTCCTTTAAAATGCATCATCCCCGAAGAAAGATCATTCACAGTGAAGTGAGAGGGATAAAGATGCAAGGAACAGTGATTATCAATCAGAAATTGATTTGCAGATAGAAGATTGTGTTTCAAATCAGGAACATATAAGACTTTATTCAGATTAAAAACACTAGTAGAAGTATTCAAAACAGTAGAGCCAGAGTGAGTGATGGGCAAACCTTTGCCATCACCAATGTATACTTGTTCAGGACCAGTGTAGGCTTCAGGGTTTTGCAAAATAGCATAAGAGTTGGTCATGTGGAAGGTGGCTTCTGAATCCACAATCCAAACAGGAGTGGAAGATGATGTGTTTGCAACCATTGCTGAATAAGAAGATTTCCCACCATAAGCCGGATTCATGCGATGAGGACAATCACAAGCCTCATGATTAAACTGATGACATATCTGGCAAAAGTTCTTCTTGTTGTAGGAAAAGAAAGTATTTCGACCTCCACGATTATAACGCTGATTATTGGTGTTTGAGCGATTGAAATTGCTTGACCTCTGATTATTAAAGAATCTGGAATTTCCACGATTGAAGTGGCCACGATTGTGATTACGATCCGTTCCACGACCTTGATTAGTAAAGGTAAAACCCTAAGCAACAAATGCCTAAGAGTTAGGGTTTGATGCAGGAAGTGGAAGAATACCAGCCGAGGTATTTAGAGCTTGAAACAATGATGATTCGGATACACTTTTCTTGCGAGTTGCCAACTGTATCTCTTTGCTAAGGAGCAGACCATGGAGTTCATCAATTGTGGTATATCCAAGTCGAAATTGAATAGCATCAACAAACAAATCATTCTCAGAGGGAAGACTATGAAGAGTGACCGAGATCAAATCTCAGTCGTCAACCGGAGAACCAGCACTAGCAAAGGCATCAGCAATGGCCTCAATTTGTTGAAGATATTGAGCAGCAGTGGATTCACTTTTGGTAAGATTGCGAAGGCGAGATCGAAGCTTATGAATGTGAGATTGAGAAGCCGTGGCAAGTCTTGATTCCAATTTCGCCCAAAGTTCACGAGCCAAATTCACACCGACAGTATAAGGAATTAGGGACTCATTGAGCGTGGAATTGATCCAGATGAGAATATTCTGATCATTCTCATACCAATAGACATAGGCAGAATTGAGGATGCGATTGCTTGAAGAATCAAGAACGAACTGAGGCGGTGCCGCTATGGATCCATCAATGAGACCAGTCAGATTATACCGACAAAAAATTGGAGCAAAAAGAGCACTCTAGGTCAAGTAATTGGTGGTGGTGAGCTTGATTGGCACCATAAATCCAATGTTTTGGATCGTAATTGAGGAAGAAATCGAAGAATTAAGGTTTGAAGGTGCAGTCAGAAGAGGATGAACAGGAGAAACTGATTCCGACGAAGGAGATGCAGAGGTCGCCATTGACAGATAGCGATGAAGGAAGATCGAAGAACTCGAAGGACGATCAAAAAATTTGATCAAGAAATCAGAGTAGAAGATCACAGAAAGAAGCGCAACGAGTGGGATCAAAGGGAGAGAGAAGTTGTGAGACAGTTAGGCGGGTGATACCATATTAGGAAAATTATGTATTCATTTCATGAAGAATAATCTTACACTTTTAGTATTTATATACAAGTATATTGTAACCACTAAGAAACCAAAATAAAACTATCTAACATATATCTTAACCACTAAGTAATATCACTAGATAGTGTAGTTACAATATTGCCTTTTATAGAAAGAACTGTGTCGTTTAAGCTGGCCGATTGCACCAAGCATTGATTAACAAAATTTTAGTTTAGTTCTCTTAAATTTCTCATCATTTGAAAAATAATATATGTTATGAACTTTTTTATGCTTAGAATTGGAGATTTAATGGAAGTTTTGTTCTTATTAGTGATATTTTTGGTTAATGGTTATCCCTGCATAAGCATGATTACAAACTTAATTAAGATTTAATTGAATTCCAATTTAAATTGTTAATAATAAGTACAAGGTTCAGTTACCCATGCATTCCGGGTAACTGAATCTTGTACTTAAAATTGGACCACATGCATGTTCTTTTCATTGTCAATAATCTCAATATTGCCAAATGTTGTGTAGTGAAAAAAATGTTGTTTCAACTTGACTTAAAATTTAACAACATAGTTAACGTTAATTACCCTTTTTTTTTTTTTGAATCGAAGCGATAGACATATTTCATGGATCGAGAACACAATTACAGCACGGTTACAAGATGAGTGCCAATTCGGTGCATCTTCTCCAGTGACTAAATACTTGATTTGGTGAGATAAAGCACAAGAATAGAACAATAATAAATCCCTACATGACCACTACAACAAGACACAAGAACACATAAAAGTGTGTATCTACCACGATATATCAATGGTGACAAATCCGAAACCAAGGAACACACAAATCCAAATCGTTTAAAAGTGAGGCACACAAACTATGCGGCACAAACACAATTTACAATTAAGCTAAGAAGGAAACCACCATCTACTTACCTCCACAGTGAAAAAGGTCACGAAAGTCATGATATCTGCAACTTCGGCATATAGATCAGTAACAATCATGATCCAAGCAAAGAGAATCCTCACTAATTTAGCCATGGAAGGCACCAAGCCACATATCAGGCCATGGGTTCGCCGTGAGTCTGCAACATTGCGACATCCATATGGATTCGTGACTGTCATGGCCAAGGGGCGCTGGAATGACCGAGGAGAACGTGTCCACTATGGAAACCAAGCGGTAGAAGGCGGTTTTGACCCACCACAGGATTTTGCTCGACTGCTTCTAGTAGCTGGAGGCCACAGTGGGAGGTTTCAGTCGGCTGCGGTGGCAGAAGCTACTGCTATACGGGATGCTCTGGAAGTTGGTGTGGAGAAGGGGTTGTAGAAAATCGAGATTGAATCGGATGCGAAGGTTATTATTGATATGATTAATCTTAAAACATGTTGTGATGCGGTTGTTGAATGCATTGTTCATGATATTTGGTGCTTGGCGCGGAAGTTGGATTCAATGAAGTTCCTATTCGTGCCTAGGGGTGGGAATCGTGCTGCGGACGTTGTAGCTTCCTATTTTCAAAATCATGGAGACTCTATGGAACGGGATTGTATAAGGCCTGATTTTATTTTTAATATTCTAGCAGCAGATGTAAATCTTTCAATTAGAATTTAATAAAGTCTATCATTTGACTCAAAAAAAAAAAAAAAGGTTGCTACCATGTTACTACCAATTAGTACTATGGTCTAATGGTATTCCTCTTCGCTGATAAGTGAAAAGTCTTAGGTTCGATTCTTGTCAAAGACAAATTTGAACCACATTATTGCTAGCCCATTGTGAGGCTTAGCCCACTCTTCCACCCCTTTAGCAGTATTATAAAAATCGGCCTAGGCGGTGAAGGCCCGCCGTGATTTAAGGCAAATCGTTTCGAATAATCAGTCTGGAGCTAGGCGGTCCTAGGCGGTACCTAGGCAACTCCTAGGCGGTTTGGTTTTTTTTTTTTTTTTTTAAATTTTAATTATGTGTTTTTTTCTTTTTTAGTGTCATGGAGGTATACTTATGAAAATGGTGAACCTAATTTGCAAAGGATGGATTGACTACAAGTTCATCCAATTGTGAAATGAATTGGAGTACTTTTGAGAGGATACATACAAAGAAAAGAAATAAACAATTTAGTCTATGTCCAATCCAATTCAAGGATCATAAACAAGAACAATTTAGTCTATCATCCAAGAATACCCTTCATTATGATTATATGTTTACTGTTTTTTAAATATTGAACTTGTTGGATTGATGTACTTTGTGTATTCTTCTACTTTTGTTTTTGCATTTTATCATTCTTTTATTATCCATACAAGTGTATATATATATATATATATTTTTTTTTTTTTTCTTTTTTTCTTTTGAAGTGTAAATAGGCACTTATTGACAAAATATATAATAAATTTACATAAATCCACCTAGGCCGCCTAGGTGCTAGGCCCCTGCCCGTCCGACTAGCGCGTAGCGTTTTTTAGAACATTGCTTTTTAATGTACATAATATCGTTTGTTCAAAAAAATTGTTATTACTATGTTGTAGATGATTTTTCAACTTCTACATAATTTTTTTAGCTAAAAGCTCACTTAAGGAGTGACACACCCCGACCCGGAATGCCCACTAGAACTCCGAATCGAGGTGTGCTGACCGACACCTGAAAGGTGATGAAGCCATAAAGTGTGATAATGTATAAAATATGAATAAATTAAAATCTAAAAGTGCCTAAATACACGAGTGCGCGGTGAGCGGGTTTGGACCCATTTCATGTGTGATACAGAGCATAGGTATAGTACAGTAAAGTAAGATAATGATTATACCATCATAAGAAGACATCTGTACTGAAAAGTGCTACGAATCCCCGTTGATACGGAACTCTGCTGCTAGAACCTGGAGGCGTGCAAAAGTAGAAAACGTGAGTGAGTGAAACAAAACTTTTCAAACCAATTTCAATTACCAAAGGCAGTAACACCTGTATAATTTCCCAGAAAATAACAGACGTGACTATAATTCAAAACCATAACCAAAATAACAGTCTCACAGTTATGCCGTGTCAAATATCTCAGCAAGAATAAGTAACCCAGGTGAAATAAATCAATATGAAATGGTATGTCAACCAGATCCACCTATTGTGGCATGTACGGCTGAACCAATAGCTCATCAACATGTTAGCCGGAGTCACCTCACGTAACATGTACGACTTATCCATATCTCATCAATCAATGCTAGCATATAAGTCGGAGTCACCTATAGTAACCTGTACAACTTATCCATATCTCATCAATCAATGCTAGCACATAAGTCAAAGTCACCTACAGTGACCTGTACGACATATCCATAGCTCATCAATCAAAGCTAGCACATAAGTCGGAGTCACCTATAGTGACCTGTACGACTTATCCATATCTCATTAATCAATGCTAGCACATAAGTCAGAGTCACCTATTGTGACCTGTACGACTTATCCATATCTCATCAATCAATGCTAGCACATAAGTCGGAGTCACCTATAGTGACCTGCACGACTTATCCATAGCTCATCAAATATCCCTGCACACGAGTCAAAACCACCTCTAGTGGTCTGTACGACAGAACTGGGTGTAAATACGTACGCTCAAGTGCTACGATCACGTGAAGACACTGCGAATAATGGCGGGTCACCTACGAGTCGGAACCACCTATAATGGTCTGTACGACAGGCATGTGCACCTACCTTGAATCCGAGGTGAGCGTAAGGTGCGGAAGGTGAACATCACGTGAAGGACTATGCCCTGGCCACGGGCAGGAGCACTAACACCGGGGTGCAGATTTATGAGCTCTAAATGCATCTAATACCGCATGTACGACTCATAGGCAACCTATACGACAGTGTCGGAGTTGCCTCTTATTGCAATATGTACGAAAATGTCGGAGTTGCCTAAAACATAAATGTAGTCATGCCATAATCCCATCATTTCAACTAATACTATATACTCAACATACCTGTGTGTCCTGCGTTCACCTTTGCACTTCAGAGCGTTCACAATAATTATGTGCAAGTAATATACATATGGATATACTAGGATGTAAATCTGAAATTCAACCATATCATAATATTTCCAAATATATAAACATATATACAAATGGCATAAATGCATAAGCTGCAACACCCCACTCCCGAACTATTTACCTTCAGAAATAATTATCGGTGATCAGTCCAACTAGACACTAATTTAATTAATTATCCATACTTACGTTTCCTTACTTCAATTCCTTGCTTCATCACATATTGATTTAAGACCAACATTTAACCACCAAAACCTAAGGTTAAATCTCACATTTTTCCACCAATCTCCTTCACATTGATCAATTCCCCAAACAAGGCTATTGTCTCAATTATTTAGTCTCATTTATTGTATGGCTGCATCTAACGTCTCGTTAGACTGCCTACATACCCTAAACAAGAATAAAGCCATTCGTAATTCACAATAGTATTTCAAGGCATTCACAGTAATTATATGAAATATTCAATTTATAAACGTTTGTGGAATTATCAATCACATATATATACACACACACACACACGATAGAAAGGAAAAGACCCACTCACCTTAAGTCCGTGCTACGATTCCTTAGGACGAATATTGAGACATTACAAAACATTATTGTCTAGAACAATTATCAAATCACGGCTCACAGTTTTTACCGATAGAATACATAATTTACATAAGACAATAATTCAATCCGAGAAAATCTGCATCACGGATTTCCGATCCGATACTTCTAACAATCCACATTATGTTCCTAGAACAATGTCCTAAGGTTTCATTACGATCTAACGGTCGGATCGTCAATTCATGCAAAGATCCCATGGCGGCCAATTGGGTAGTCAACTACGAAACTATGTTAAAACATCATAATTTCACCACATGGAATCGGGGCTTCAAAATTAGCCTAAGATGGTTAGATGGGGTCTCGGCCCACGAGCCGCCACACGCGCCACCGCGAGTGGTGGCTGGCCACCACGACTCACCGGAAAATTCCACTATTTCCAAAAATTCTCAAATTTCACAGAATTGAAGATCCCAATGACAGGAACAATTTTCATACCTGCCACGAAGTCCAAAAGTAGACGGAAGATGGTCAATTTTGCCCACGAAGCCGACGGGTGCCTAAAGCTTCCCGGTGTCGATTCGTCGTCTATGGTGGTCCAATGGGGTCAAGATTGGTTGGGTTTTGCTCCTGAGATAATGGGCTACAAAGCCCAAGTGGTGGCATCGGCCATCGCTTTGCCGATTCGCCGAAAATTTGAAAAGAGTGGTCGGAGCACTGTTGATTTCGTCAACTTTCGTAACCTCAAACCGCCACATACCGTGGTTAATCAAGGTGGTTCTTGGTCGGGTTTTGTAAAGGGGAATGAGAGCTTCAAGATGGTGGTGGTGGCGTCGAAAAACTCCTCCGGAGTTGGCCGGAATCGGCCTTGAAAAATGGGAGGTCGCGGAGGTAGTTTTGGGTTGTGCACGGGTTGAAAGGTTGACGGGAATGGAGGGTAGAAATCCCTCTCTTTTTCCTGATTGGCTGTTTCCTCCTTTCCTTTTATGTGATTGGTTCCCTTTATTTAAGTCTAAAATCTGATTGGCTTCTTTCCCACAAAGTGGGAATCCAATTAACTTATAAACCAAAATAAAAATATAATTAACCAAATTCAAACGTCCGTAACTATACCGTTATAATCCGGACTCACAAACGGCTTTCGCCGATGCGTTCGTAATGACGAGTACTAAGTGGATACATCAAAAGAATAAGTCCTACGTCTCTCAAACCGATGGTCAACTAAAGTCAAAGTACTTACCTCTAGAGCTTTTTCGTCAATTCATGCTTTTAAAATTTATAAAAACGTAAAATTAAAGACGGGTTGTCACAATAAGCCTGCTGAAAATTTACTAGTGTTCAAAGTTTCTCTGAAAAATATTGACTATTTTGGTTAACAATGTTTTTTCTCGGTGATGGCTATAAGCCTATAATTGCTTGAGATTGAGTCATGCAATTCCACCAAACCAGCTTTTCGTGACCGGGAAGGTCGTCCCCTACAGCACATAAATATGGAAGAGATATAAGGGCCTCCGATGCTTAAATCAGTCAAGTATTTGAGAGCGAAGTTGATAAAAATAAATATAAAATAAAAATAAAATAAAATAAAGGAAGAAAGGCTCTCGTACCTTAGAGGAGAGGCCGTGATGTTCTAATATAGTCGTCTTATATGATCTAATTAATTTAACAGAAAAGTTTGGATCCTTACTTCATGTTTACCTCAACTCTTATCTTGTAGGTAGTATCGAATATGGATCGAGTTGAGGTTGGATGTGTTTGAAGAAAGTTGAGGCTGCATCACAAAATTAATTGGCTAAATGAGGAGTAGTTCAATTTACTCATAATCAAGCTCATACAAGGTCACTTCTTTCATCAATGTGAGATTTATTCTCAACATCTCCCCTCACGTGTGGTTAATTTTCAAGTCTAACATGTGAACAACACAACAAGGTGACATGAAGCGCATGTGGCCGTTTGGCTTTACACATGGGACAACGTGCACTGATACCATAAAGAAACTTGAGGTTCCACCATAAAACCAATTGGGTATATGTGGAGTAGCTCAACTTACTTATAAGCCCATGCAAAGTCCCTCATATTTCATCAATGTGTGACTTATTCTCAACAATATCCACATAGAGTTCATGAGTCTACTTGATCTTGGTTGCTAATTTTCAGGTGGCTCACCTACATTTTGGTAACTTGACCCTAGATCCGACTTTGTATGAAAAGGAAGTGGGAAATGATTTTCACAAATCCTTTTTCTCGCACTCATACCATCTCTGGCAGATGCCAAAACCTAAATTTTAGAATTTGGCAACTCAATCCTCTCCCAACCCAAGCCCTTCTATTGCAAAAAATTCAATTACTCGTCTATATGGTGTTAAATTTGTGAACGATTTTTTGAGTTGCTAAATGTTGCGGGGCCGATTGGTCAGGCCGAAGCAGCATGCAATTTCATGTCGGGCCTCAACTTTGTTTGCTTGTTCGATATATAGCTGAGATGCTGAATTTTAGCTCTGTATTTAGCTTTTTTTTTTTGGTAAAACCTTCCCCAAGAAGAGACAATTTTATTTTAAACACTAGATTACAAACAGAGGCCTACATACAAAATAGTACCAGACACACAAATGGACCTCCCAACTAACCCAACAAAGCTAAAAAAAGAGCCCAGCACTATAGACAAAACAAAAGAAGTTTCTCGACCCAGAACAAAACCTCTAGCCAACGCCAACTCCAATCAAGCAGCTCTGCAGAATCCAGCCACGAAAGCTGTCTTGATCGCTCCAATTGCTCCGATCGCCTCGATCTCAGCCAGAAATTGAAAGAAGTCCGTGGGAACACCCCGAACGACACTGCCATCAAAGGCAGATAGAGAGAAGGAGGTGGTGTATTAAACACCCAAGCTGATGTGTCCACTGGTAGCTCTACGCACCCTATCAAATGATCGCAAAAATTTGCGTTGAAATCTGACTGAAGATCAAATTGAAAGTATTTGAGAAGACAAATGCCAACGAGAGACAGTTTAGGTGAATCAAGAAGAACTGGGGGGAAGGTTAACCAAAAAAACTGAGAAACAGAGAGCAAAAAGAAAAGCTTTCCTCCAACCCTCGCCACAGCGAGGGCCGTCAGCAACGATTTTATACGGTGGGGAGTTCACTCACACAGATGATGGGAAAGACTCTCAAGAAGAAAGAAGGACTCTCACACGGAGAGAAAAGCAGCTTTGGAGATGCTCTCGAATCCATTTTTGATATTACATATGAATCAAATAAAGCAAAAGAAAATTAAAGGACCATTTTCAACGTAGTTGTGTAGAGTTTGATTATGATATATAGAAATTAGGTTGACTCAGTTTGATTCATACAACGTTAATGTTATTTTAGTTGGAGTTTAATAGCTGAGGCCCAATATTCTTTTCACAAAAATGTTATCCTTACCATTTATTTGTATCATCTCTCTAATAAAGATGAAGTCTACATATGTTGATGGATCCTTGAGATGGTACAAATAGATAATAAATGTATTCATACTCTTTTGTTCATAACCAAACTCATACGACTCATATGTTACATTCAATTATTGGACTCAAAGTTTTCAGCTTACAATGTAAATGAAAAAACAGGTGTCAAAATCATTTTTCGCACTATTTATTAAAGAAAAATTGGTCCTATATTAAATAAAGACTTATTAATTGAAATGCCTCATGAAACAGCTATTTAGTCTCAATTTACCCTATAAAACTAGTTTTGTCTCACTTTGCTCTCTGAAACTATCATTTTCAACTCTTTTAGTCTCCTTCATCCCATTTTGTTAAAGGACTGTTAAATTCAAGGGTATTTTAGACATTTTATTTTTTACACATCTATTTACCTCTAGCCTACACACTAGACCAATCTTAATTCTATTTTTGACAATTCTAATTCAAGCTCATGAGTTTTGGGTTATTTTTAAAATAAATTATTCAATCAATAGAAAATTCAAAGCATCAAAACATTATATCAATCAAAATAAGGGTTACATTTTTGTTCTTAAGAGTAATTTCACTTACAAGGCATCCAATAGGCTAGAAACTTTGCACTTGAAAAAACTATTACAACAAAAAGGAAACATGATCAACCTATTTCAAGATATCTTTCTAATCGAAATTGGCCTAACCGCATGTTTCACCCATAAAAAACATGATCTCATATCAGTTGCACAAAATATAATCTCAAAGAATCCATTAAGCTATCATGTCCAAAATTCTTTCCAAACCAAAAAAATCATTTAAAGCAAAAGTGCACAGTTGGCAAACAAAAGTTTCACATTGTTACTCAAAAATTTTATGTTGATTGAATAATTTACTTTAAAAAAGCCCTAAAACTCATGGGCTTGAATTAGAGTTGTTAAAATTGAAATTGACATTGGTTTAGTGTGTAGGCTGGGTGTAAAAAATAAAATGTCTAAAATGTTAGTTTCAACTGAATGTGGTGAAGTGAGAGCAAAAGAGTTGAAAATGTTAGTTTCAAGAGGTAAAGTGAGACAAAACCAATTTCAAGAAGTAAATTAAGACCAAATGACAGTTTCGAGGGTATTTCATTTAGGGTGAACTGTCAATTTAGTCCTTAACTTGTCACCTTAGTGAAAATTAAGTCTCTGAGATTATTTTTTGGAAAAATAAGTCCCTAAATTCATTAAAAACTGCTAATTTCATTTCTATTATTATATTCAAAGCTATTTTATCTAATTTTTCGCCAACTTAAGTAATTTGACACATTTGAGAGTATAATACCGTCATTTTATTGCCTATAAGCCCTTTGACATATCATATAGTTGCGAATTTAACGTCTAATTTACTTTCCAAAGCTAACTCCATACACTATTCTCTATGAAAAATACCAATTTGCCCTTCAATATCTGTCATATGCAAGTAATATAATTTAAATTGACGAAAAATTAAATAAAGATGTAACTGACATAATTTGAAAAAATAATTTAAATTTTTAATTTTACTCAGGTAATAATTTAGTGACTAAATTAGCGTTCATCCTTTCATTTAATAAGCCTTAAATAAAAGTGAAATTGTTCAAATTCAGTGGCTTATTGACTCCCGAAACCAGAAAGTGACACCCATCATACTTCTTTATAGATTCGTTTTCTTTCTTGTCTGTGTCGCCAGTAAAAGCCTAACAACTTTGTCTCTGACCGCCAGGATCAATCGATATCTAGCGCTAGAGCTAGGGTTTTACTGTATGGAGTCCATACGGAAGCAAGCCACTAAGCTCAGGGAGCAAGTCGCAAAGCAACAGCAGGTTTGCTTTCTCCTTCCAGATTAAGTGCTTGTCTTTGTTTTTTATTAATGGTTGATTGGATTTAAGTTAATTCCAAGTTTGCAATTTTTTTGTGTTTATTCATACATACGAAGTTTTTCCAGTCTTTCTCTTACTTGGAGTTTTGTGTTTGCTTTACCGGTTATTTATAGGAAATTTTTTGGATTCTTATGTATAATTTTGTTCAGAATTCATTTCATATAATATATATGTATATGTATACATATCTACATATAACTACAATATCACCAATGTTAACGAAAAGATATTACATAAAGAAAACCCATTTTGTTCAGCAAACAAAAAAGTGCTAATCTTTTCGATAAGATACAATACTTTTGTTTTGTGTAAATCATAATTGATATAAGTTGAAGACAAGATACAATCTAATCTACAGGAAATTCAAATTGTTTCAATTGGTGCCCATCCATGTCCATAAAAGTTTTTTGTTAAGAATTTGGAAAATGTGTCACCTGATATATATTTATAGGTGATCAATGGTATGGTACTTCCCTGTTACTGTGTAATGGGGAAAGGATTGGGAGGATCTGTAGTTTGGAGATCAACCTTTAGCGTCAATTTTTCTGTGGCTTGATAGACCATCCAGATTTCATAAATTGGTCGTAGCAGGGTTTGTTCTTACGCCTTTTGTTTTGGGGAATTGGGATTTAAGATTTAGAAGAAATTTGAACAGAAAAAGATAGAGGAATCATTTGCTCTGCTGGAGCTATTAGAAAGTTTGTTTGTCTTTAGATTAATTCCTCAGTGAAACTCATCATGATGCTTAAGGACTCTGGGAGGGCCACGTTGTAGATTGATCCTTATGTTGTCTATATCATGCTGGATTCTGTTGTAGATTGATCCTTATGTCGTGTATATCATGCCTTCTCAAGTTCTAAAATTAAAACACAATTTTCTTTTTAAAATAAATTAGGATATATAGAAGTTCATTAGAATTTAGAACCTAAGTTCCTGCTGAGTTCGGGATTTTAGTTACCGTTTCTCTTTCAGTATGAAAAATGAATTTGTACTGTTTTCTCTTACTCCTTTGATGATTTAATGTAAGATGGACAAAGACACTGCTTGAATTCAATTCCAACTTCATTTACAATGTCCATTGAACCGTTCAGAGTGTGTACTGGTTTGTGTTAAAAATTAATCACAATTTAAACCCCCAGGAAAGTGATCTCAAGTTTACAAAAAATAGGACTTATGAACTTATCGCGAGAACCTAAGGTTCCTGCTTAGTTCAGGAGGACTTTAGGTACCATTTCAGTAGTAAAAAATTATGTACTAGTTTCTTAGTCCTTTGATGACTTAGTGGAAGACGAAACAAGATGTGATTGATTCAATTATATTGACAATGTAGAATTGTAAATAAATTCATTGTTTTAAACTTGCTGTTTTGAATACGTTGCAGGCTGTGTTGAAACGGTTGGGAAGTTTAGGTAATGAAGCTGTTATGATTGATGAAGAGGAACTTATGTGCCACCAAAAACTTCAGGATTTGTATAATTCTACAAGGGCTACAAAGGTACATTTATCATGCTGTCATCAAGTTGGCTATCATTTAACTGCTGGTTCATTCTATTAGACATCACTTTTGAATTACTATTGCCAAATTCTAATTCTAACAATAAATTATGTTACCCAGCATTTTCAGCGGAGTGTTGTTCGGGGGGTTGAGGCTTTTATTTCTACTAGCTCAAAACAAATGGAAATAGGTGACTGCTCTCTCTAATTTGCTGCATTTGATTCCTTATACAAGTCTAGTAGATAAAATTTTATCTTGATAATTTAGTGAGAAAGTTAGCTGAAAATTGCTGCAAATATGGAGCTGAAAATGAAAGCGCTAGCACTCATCTAGCAAGGGGTTCCGAATACTTTGGTACTTCATATAATTCAATTGAAGATGAGAGAGAGGCTTTTCTTAAGGTCCTTGGTGAGCAGGTAATTTCTTCAATGTAATTTTTTTTTTCTTAAATGTTTATAAACATTGGAGAAATCTCAAGATATGGCCGTTGAAATCAACATTTTGAACCAAAAGCAACATACACATGTAACTTGTGTGTGCATGTGTGTGTTTTTGAAAACAATAAACCATTTTGTTGAGAAATATGATCTGTGACTTCTTTTAATGGGGTGAATTCAGTTATCTATATAAGCAATGAGTTTGTTTTGCCGTTTGAGAGGCAGTAAGCGTATGGGATACAGGTCAGGAGGTAGCACTGTCACATCTCACTAACCCACTTAACCTTAGTGAAGGTGGTAGTATCCCAAGGCCCTTGCACAATGACAAGAGCCTTTGTTGATTGAATCATAAAAGAGCTTTTATAATGCTATACTTTACCAAAATCTATAATAAATTTTCGAGTTTCTTTCATTTTTTTTCCATTCTTTTTGGTTTATAATCATGTCACAGGATTAAAATTTGTAGGTTGCTGAACCTTTACGGGCACAAATAGCAGGGGCTCCTTTGGAGGATGCTCGTCACTTGACTCATCGTTATGATAAATTGCGACAGGAGGTGGAAGCCCAGGTATATCTTAATGTCAATTGGTGTATCTAATGGTTCAGGAACATGCATTCTCATAGGAAGTAAATAATTATCTTCTGATTAGGTGGCTGACGTATTGAGGCGTCGATTAAAATCCACTTCAGTATCTGCAGAGAGTTCTGTGAAGCTTCAAAATGCAGAAGCAAGATTGACAGAGCTTAAATCTTCTACAGTGGCACTTGGGAAAGAAGCAACTGCCGCAATGTTGTCAGTTGAGGAGCAGCAGCAACAGATGACTTTTCATAAGCTTCGTACTATGGTATTGTTACTAATTGTTTGTGAGGACTGCACATGGCTATTCTATTACATCTTGGTTGCCATTTATGGATATAAAGTTGATTGTTGTCTATATGAAAGGCTTATTAAAGTAGTTACTGTTCTGTTTGTTCCCTGAAGATTTTATGTGATCAATGCTCCTTCAGTATGATTAGTCTTAATATGCATTGACTGAATTCGTGCTTCTTGTGGGAACCCCTATGGGAAGTTTGTTTTTCCCTGTTTAATCCATAAGTAATTAGTTCATGTCATTATAGGTGTATAATTTTTAGTTTCCCTATAATAGCAACATGTAGTTGAATCCATAAGTGTCCTGAAGGGAAAAAACATCTTTACAACCATAAGAATCGATGCATAACTAGCTATGCTTCGTATTTTTGTGAAAACCTCATGAAAAATTGCAATATCCAGAACACAAAAAACAGGGACACCCAGGAAACAGCTGCAATTTATTTACGTAAAGGAAATACAAGTGCATAATTAAAGATGTGCAAGCCATGATCTTCTCATATTTTAGGATGTCATGGACGCATGGAAGATTGAAGATACAAGTGTTATATGTGGAAATGTACATAAATAAGGATGTGCAAGCCATGATCTTATAGGGTATGCATAAGAGAATTACTTAAACCTAGTGGTTTATTGTAAAGAACCTTCTTTGTGTTTCCATATTGTATAGTTTAGCATTACATCACTCAGTCAAGAATAGTGTTATACCACTATAGTAGGAAATGACACAAAAAGAGGAACAGTATCTTCATTAATTGCATTTTGTTGGTGCTGTCAATGTTTTGTTGAGAATAGGTTCTTCTTTTGTCTTTGGTCTTGTTTGCTTTTGTTATTATAGTCTCATTTATGAGCTTTATGTACTTGCAATTTAGAGCGACAAAGATGTACTTCTGTTTTCAGGCCAATAAAAGTTTGTTGGTGTTAGAAACAACAATGTTTAATTAAAGGAATCTCTCTCTCTCTCTCTCTCTCTCTCTCAACATTATTGCATTACAGCGGAATCATTGCCCACTAGATATTAGTTATGCATTTTAGTTTTCTTTAACAAATTGGTTTCAAGCCATAGAAACTCAAGACTTAAAATCTAAATTCCAAGTCCTAAACAGCGTGTTTTGGTAAAAATTGGTCACCCATTTGAACGGTATCAATGGGTGTTTGGACAATGTTGGCATCTAGAGTGTAACGCGTCCAATTGTTCGGTTAATTAACCAAGGAATATATGCACATATATTAAGTTTATATGTACACATCTCAACACGACACATGTTTGTATGATTTATGTAGTCTACTTCTCAACATGACAACTTGAAGTCGTCAACGAGTTGTCAAAATGATGGAAATTTTTCCTTGGGTTGTTATGCTCTCTTAGCCAGTTGTTTGGTGGGACGTCCAAACCTTAAAAACAGTCTGGGCCAATGGTAGAGAGTTTTAGACCATACTCATAGGATATATAAATATATACAGATTCCTAACATTGGATACTAATGTACAAATAGGAGCGGATAAATTCAGGATTTTCCTGAAGGCTTTTGGGAATGTGAAAGTTTGTTTAAATGATTATCCGGTGACAGAGCTGTGTAACTACTGGTTTAGCGCATATACTTTTTTGTATTATTTTATAAAATTTGAAGTTGTATACCTGTCTTATAGCAAAGTTCAACATGGCAGGCAGTGATGATTTCATCTATCTTTTCTGATCATCTCATTGACTCTCGCTTGTCTATATCATCTGTTGGAAATGTGTACTTTGTTTATAATTGGTTAGTCTGTAGGATGGAGGGGTATACTGGTGTTTTGGATGTACACCGGATTTAATTTCATACAAGCTGTCGGAGGGTCATCCAAACTGCATAAGGGAAGTCAATGTTTCACAAATTTTGGGATAGGCATATATCTTTAACGATCCTGAAAGGTTTAGCATATTGTTGTAAGTTATGGGCAACCCTTCTTGGTTATCCTTTTGAGTGACTCATTATCAGTTTCTCTCATGATCAAAGGATGTAGTAACTGGTTAGAACTTAGAAGTGTTTCCTGCAGTTTCTTGTGGAGGTGATGCTGCCTATTTTTCCGTTTCATAGCAACCTTACATGATTGATTTTTTCTCATAGTATATTATGAGTGAAGCCACGTTCTTTGTTTTTTGGTAAATAAGTGAATCCACATTTGATTAGTCTTTCTTCTTTCACTTCAAATTCTTTTCAATAAATTTCTCATATGATCACTAGACCAGTTATTCCTTCCATCTTTGTCGCAATACCATTATCCAAACTTTCTATTGCCTATTCCTTGTCTTGATCACCTAATTTTTTCAATCATATGACATCCTTCTTTTTATGTACCATAGGACCTCACAAGAAGAAGAGGACTGGTGATGCATTTGAGTGGGATGCTTACTCTTTTCTTGGTGGTGACCTATGGGTGATATTGTTCTTAAACCCCAAGTTCCTTTAAACAAATGGTATTCTTGTTTAGCATCTGTTACTGCAGCCCCTTACAATTATTAAAATAGATGCATTAAGGTTTAGCAGATTGGATCATAAGTTGTTTTTTTCCTTTTTCCATCTAGTGTCGTGTTTTTGTGTGTGATGAAATTAATGCTACAAAAGAGATGTGAAAATAGGGTCAACTTATATAGGCTAATAACCTTGATATTGAGCACAAAGGAAATAATAGTGGCTCATCTGTCAACAGAGGGCCTTTTGGAAATGCTTGTAGGAGCGTTAAAATGGTTTTGGTATTGAAATGCATTTTTGGTGTTGTTTGGCTGAGAATGTTAAAGGTGCTTTATGAGTCATAGAAGCACGTTTTTCTGCTGTCATGAGAGGTGCTTCAAGAAGCACTTCCATGTTGCATTTCTAGGAAGCACTTAATGGAAATCTTGGTCTGCTTCTATTGAAAGTGCTTACAACAAATGTGCATATGAGTGTAAGTGCTTCTAACTGGAGTTTAAATGCTTGGCTTTAGCTGGGGAGGGTGAGTAGATTAAATGAGAAAAGGGCTCATCACTTCCAGGGTAAATAATAATTTTCAAAGCTCCAGGGTCAGAAATTCTTGCTATTGTGTATCTAAATATATAACTGTAAAGTTATGGTATCTGTAGTCCTTGGTGGGTTTGTCATTACTATAATAGTTTATCATACTAAATTTGGCTAGAAACTGGTAGCGTATTGTATTTTGCTTCTGAATTTACATTTCTGCATTTGACTCTAATGAAAGTATGTTTTGCAGGTTGATGCGGAGAGATCATTTCATCAACATGCTCTTGCTATTTTAGACAAGCTACATTCTGAGGTTTGCTCTACGTAGACTGGCTCTGTATATTTTTATCATTATGGATGGTTTCTTATCTTTTTTATAGACATAAAAGTTTGTGAATACTGTATTATTTTAAATGGTCAGATGATTCTGGAGAAGCCACCAAATGAATTCTCATCGCAATCAGTGAAAGTGCATCATGATACTATTTCAAATATATCTGATGATCATGGACAACTTAACCAAGACGGCACTTTCTTCATTGCAAGAGTAAGGCCTTTGAAATCCTTGAAATTCTATTCCCAACAACCAAAAGAAACTGCTGCGCTTGTTCATTTATATCACAGTTTCTGAATTTATTTTTACCTAGTTGTTTCCCATATTCTTCACTTCTGAAAACATGGATTCTAAAACTAGTGTTTTTATGGGAAGCAGGGAAAATGATGATATATGAGTTTTCATCTGTATAGAAAAGGCCGTCGACCGTTGTCATATTGACTCCAATTACAAATTTACAATAGCCTTATAGCTCACTGAAACCTATCTAACATAACCTGAAATTCTGAGCTTTTCTCGGTTTTAATGTTTTTTCGCATCATTTTCCAGGCTATTCACCCGTTTGAGGCTCAAGCGGATGGAGAGTTGAATCTGTCCGTTGATGATTATGTTGTAGTTCGTCAGGTAGGTGAACCACCCCGAATTTGATTTCTGCTATGGCTTCTGCATAAATGTAAACTTTTAATTTTTTTCAGACAACCAAAATGTACACAGCTGCTCTCTCTGAGTTGTTATATTTTCTTTAACAGTTAGGAAAGGAAGGAAATTTTGGATAACTAGGCGGGATCATTTTCCTAACGTTGTTTGGATGTTTAATAGGAGGAATGAATGAACCATTTTGTTCTCTTATAGTAAAGTAAAGCCCTTGTATAAAACATTTCTTTTTTCGTTTGCATCTTACACATTCAAACAAAAGAAATTAAAGCGTAATCCTTCTCCGTTTTTCATTTGGTGGCGATTTTAATTTTACTTCATATGAATGTTATAGGTCGGCTCCAATGGATGGTCTGAAGGAGAAAGCAACGGCAAGGCCGGATGGTTTCCATCTGCATATATAGAGAGGCAGGAGAAAGCGCCATCCGCCAAATTAATGTAAGCGAAGTTCATTCACATGTTCCCCACACGTATATAAACTTGGTATAAACTCTATATACTGATTTTTCGTTCTGTATAATAGTTCGTCCGTTTGGACGGGTTGCTCGACCATTTCATCTACCACGGTGTGAAGAAAAATATTATATTTGTAGTTCAAGTAATTTTGGTGTAATATTGCTCAAATTCTGGATGTATCATACTCTTGTCAATCAAGTTTGGCCTTAGATATGTTTGGTTTTTGTATGGTCACTTCAGAATTATATCCCTTGGTTTTGGAAAAGGAAGTACAAAATATATGTTACAAAACATGGTTAATTTCTAGAGGAATTTCTCCTAAAGCTTCGATTGTACGAGATTTGAACCTAAAATAAAGATATGTACACTAAGGGTGAGAGGAATAAATTGGTATTGAATTCGTTATTTACGAAATTCAAATCTAAGATTTTAAGATTTTAAGAAGGTTGGGTAGATGAGGCAAAAAATTGACTACAGAATTTCCAATCATACAAAACCATGAGATCTTTATCAAAGTTTTCAATATTATATATAAATATTAAATATAATGTTTCCCAATTGCTAATCCAATCATAATCTTATTTCCAAATTCCTGCACTATTGGGAGATTAAATATCAACACGTTGAACTATACATAAAAAACCAGCTGCAACGTTTGGAGAGGGGGAAAGAATGTATGGTTTTGTGACATGGCGGCGCCGCCAAGCGAGAAAGGGTCGGCAAAGAATTATTGATGGTAAAACCATAACTGTCATTCACTCAAAAGAAAGGCATAACTCCTCACTTTGGTCTCTAAGATTTAAAGTCGATAAAAGTGGTCCGTGAGATTGTCCACCATCAGTCATTTTGATTCTTCTGTGAAAAATTTCCGTTAAATTCAGGGTATTTTTGTCAAAAGTCCTTTAGAACTAGTAGTTTTTTCAATTTAACGAAGAATTTTCTCATGACCAAAATGATTGACGGTGGACCATCTCAATAACCACTTCTATCAATCATAAATCTCAAGGACTAAAGTGAAGAGTTATGACTATCTCAGGGACCATTTTGGCCTAAAAAACTCTTAAAGAAATGTGAATTCAAAGAACTACAACTCAGAATAAGCTCAACAAAAATAGATTGCACAATGCAACCACGTCCTGTCAACTTTATGATTACGTGACAACAATTGATTTGCCGACGCTACTCATACAATAAATGGTTGCAAGAAAGAATCTCTCCTACAGTATAGGCAGTGACGGCATTCCATGTTCGTCGGAACCACATCTCTAGACTTTATTTGTTTACAGCAAACAAGAAATTGACCCGTCGATTGGCAATCAAGCGCAAACAGAATAGGCATTGCAAATCGTATTAGGAAAACTAAGTACAAGAAACTGAATCCTTTTTGCCAGAACATTTAAATCAAGATTAAGGAAGATTAAGAATTAAAATGATGAAAAGGGAAACATAATATTACAAACAAAAGCGAAAACAGCCGGCACCGGCGCTACTACATCCGACTGTTTATTGCCACGTAATCATATTTTACAAAAATGGCATAGACAAGAATCATTTGCAGAGGGACCTATTTGTATAAATATCATATACACTTTGGGGAACAAAAGGCTGGAGGAATTACAGAAGTTTGAACGCAACCGTGCAAAATGAGAACAAAATGAGCGATTTGCATCCACAATCTCGTTGATGATGAATACGATGTTTGAACAGAGGCAATGTTGACTACAGATGTGCATGCCATCTTCTAAATGCCATTTTTCTGCAGAAAGAATGAACGAATGAAATGGCTGATATACCTTCACAGATTCTTCGTCCCTTCCGCTGCTTGCACTGCATATCTGATACAACAGTGATGTAAACGCAAATTCTGACTTGCCATCTGCACAAAACCCTTTTAGTCAGAGCTGGAATCATAGAAGTCACTAGGGCACGGTGTCATGACTTCGGATTCAAGCAGCTGGACCACCCTGTGCATAGAGGGTCGATCTTCTGAAGTTGAAGAAACGCATTGAATGGCGACAGAGAGCAGGGCATCAAGGCTTTCAGCTTGCACCCCCTCACACTGTGGATCAACAATTTCTCTTTGCCTATTTTCTGTGACCAGAAAATTTAACTGCAAAGGGAATTACAGATAAATTAGAAGAACTAACTTGAAGAAATGATACCCATTCCAAAAATGATATCATCAAGAAATTTCACATAACAATCAATCAAAACCACATAATTTTCTTTCTTTCTTTCACCTATTATATTCAACATGAGGCGTAATTGATTTCCAACAGCTGACATGGACATGCAGTTCACAATTAACTCACTATTCCCAACTAAATTTTATGTATGCAAAAACAAACATGGCCCTACTGCAGTCAACTTTATAGAACATGATTTATACTTAATGATTTAGGTTAATATCAAAAAGCATAATTATTTTTGACAAAAACCATACCCAGCCAACAATGTTGAAGCCCTTCTCAATGAATGATGCATCTGTGGGTCGTTTTCCACTTAATACTTCAAGCACCAGGACCCCGAAACTATAAACATCAGTCTTTTCAGTTGCTCTACCACTTTGCATATACTCTGCCAATGATGTCATATAACTCAAAATGTATATAAAGTTATAAACTTAAATTATATGGCACTATTTCAGAAATAACTGCCAGCAGAATGACACCACCAAGTTTTCCTCACTTTATGTAACACAAACATGTCATCTATTACGCGAAGCTGATTTGGAAGCCCATACATTATCAGACACCCATAACCAGAGCAGTTGTAAGTGCATGCAAACGCAGTCAATCATATTAAATTTTCACTTGGGAGTTCTATTGTGTTGTTTGTTATTCTGCCACTGGTCAGGCTCTTTTAGGCTGCTATGCTGCTCCATTTGGTTGTTTAGTTTAGTACATTGCTGTTTCACTTACTACCCCAAAAATTTACAAGTCTAGACCTCCCTAATATTTGTGCACCTAAATTGTTATGGTAGTGTGCAAAAATCTGCTGTAGGTCAATCATTTATCTCCAACTACCATGGATCTGGTCAATGTAATTTAGGGAAGCGATTTCCACACCTTTTTTTCTCCCAATACACACCCCTTTTATTTCTGGCCTTCGGATTGAACAAATCAAGGGAGAATCAGTGGACAGAACTACAGGGGTGTGCATAAATCATTTCCCATATTTATAGAACAATATCCACATTCAGAGAGCTGAGAGCTCAGAGTAACAAAACAGGAAACTATAGTAATTTTTTCTTACCTGGAGCCAGATAACCAAATGTTCCTGCAACAATTGTCGTAATGTGAGATTCTTCGTCCTCCAACAGTTTGGCTAGTCCAAAGTCAGATACTCGTGCCTCAAGATTTCCATCAAGTAAAATATTGCTTGATTTTATGTCTCGATGTATGATCCTAGGTGAGCAATCATGATGCAAGTAGGCCAGGCCTTTTGCTGCTCCCATAATAATATTCAATCGTGCATCCCAATCAAGCTGCTCAGATCTTTCTGTTCAAGGGATTATGGAATATTAATGTTCCAAGGGTTTATTTCTATGTAGCAAATATGTATAATGTGTTGTCAAATATTTTAAAAACTTCTATCAAGAAAAGTACATATGTATACCAAATACTGAACCTGATCAATGCCTTGTGTACCTCTGATGGAGATCATGATGTGCATCTAAACACTTATGCGCAACAACCTCGCATGGTGAGTTTAGGTTGTTTAACACATTTATGGTTAACTTTGCCAAGTATTTTTATTTGGATTTGTATAACCTCAAAGGCACCACTGTCCTTTTGTTGGACGGTTTTAAGTGTTAAACATAAATGGAGACAGTATGTTTCATTTCTAAGGTTTCTCTCTGAGTCTCTTTAACATTCTCTTCCCGGGTCCTACATTCATTTACCCCCTTACTTCATGTATAAATAACTTTATTATTCATATAAACCAGATGCACATGTAACATGTTAAGGCAATGAAAATAAACACGAGAAGAGCATCCAACCATGAAGAGCTTCATCAAGGCTTCCACCAGATAGGAAATCATAGATTAACAACTTTGATGTTGGAGAATTGCAATAGCCCCTCAAATTCACTAGGTACCGGTGTTTTATACTTCCAAGAATTTCTAGCTCCCTCTCGAAAAAACGATCAAACCCCTCATTCATCTTTACAATTCTTTTTAATGCAAACACTTTGTCGTCATCCATTGCAAGCTTGTACACTGTTCCAAAGCCACCAACACCAATAATATGTTCCTCATTCAAAGTCTCTAATTTCTTAATTATGTCTTTAGAAGAGTATGGCAAATCCCCATGAAACATTACAATTGATGCGCCTGGAGTAAAAAGACTGTTAGTCAAGATTTCAAAAACTAGGAACTCAAAATTTGTTTGAGTTGAATCAAATATAACTCAGAAAATAGCTAAGAACCAGTACCTTCCCTAACATCCATTGCAAGACCTTTACTGTCATGTTTACCAAACTTTTTATAAAGAAAGCAACCCCAGAAACACATGAGAGCCACCAAAAGAAGTGCACCCACAGTTGCTGATGCACTAATAAGTAGCCTACCAGAGTATTTCTTCTTTCCACCTTGATTTAGCTCTACAAAAGTTTGAATACTAAGCATGAATACCATACTGTTGTCAACACTTGGGATTCTCCAGAGGGAAAATTTAAAAATCTTCAAGGATTTCACCAACTTGAAAAGTCATAGTGAAACCAAAATAATTTGAAGACTTTCACGTTCTAAAGAATCTCTGGATAATCACAAACAGTGCACCCATCTATTTCACATCCAAGGAGGTTTACCTGAGCTTGGAGATTGGGAATTTGGTGATTCCCCAGGGACATCTTTGCATACCAGATTGATTTGTTTCCCACACAAACCACGATTTCCATCAAAGCTGCAAGGAAATGTGTCAATGACTCTCTAAAGAGCATGAAAATCTTTGGGGACTGCATTGTCATAGTTCAATATAGGTATAACAGGTCTTTAACCGGGGCACGATAGAGATTTTAAGCTATGTCTCACAGACGAGAGTTTGGAGAGGCGGTGACATGAGAATAGTCCCTCCCAAATTTCATGTTTTCATTACAAATTAATTTCATCATACTGGAAGACAAAACATAAAGGACACATAGAATAATAAATAGTTTGAAATGCTTTTCTTGTATTCCTGTATCGCTAGAAATGTAAGCTATCACATAGCTTCACTATTTATTTACTGAAAACACAAACTTTACCAGATAATTAGTACTTAC